>CM061099.1:1325000-3825000 GCA_030770545.1 Macropodus opercularis
CGTAATGTTAGCATCTGGGGTCTTGTGATGCTAGGCGCTACCTGACATGCGCCTTCTTGTTTCTCTCCTCGTCAGACCGAGACTTCGTCCCGACGTTTGGCACGAAGCGACAGCCGAGCAGGCACCTTGAAGAGGAGGAGTGACAGCCAGGTGACGAAGCTGGGCCGTAAACACTTAGATACTTAGAGACACGCTACGTCAGCAGCGTAGTCAAGTAAATGTGACGCTCTCTCCGTCTGCACAGCATTAAAAGCTGCACAAAGCAAACACTGCTGTTTCTGTTTGTCCTTGTAATTCACTTAGGGAAGTTTTTTAAAGTGAGTCAGTGTTGTCCTAAATCTTGTGACCTGGCTTCCGCTGCGCTGCCACAAACATCCGGCATCTTATCTGCTGAGAAAGACTTTTTGATGGGGTCACGTTTGGCCACAGTTTGTTACCACAGAGGCAGCTCAGAGGGATGTTCTCCGTCTATTTGGCGTCTATTTGTTTTTGCCTAATGTGTGACGCTGTTGAAACTCAGCATAACTTGCTCATTGTTTGTCTCGTTATGTACACGGTGCCTGTATTTCTGTAATTATCAACACATTTTTATTTCTTTCTCCAGTTTGACCCTGATCTTGTCATGGGACTCCCAGAAATGGTGAATATTTCTGTCATTCCTGCTCGTTGTAGTCATTAGAAATAAAGTGAAGGTTGTTACTATGCAGAGCGGAGAATAGTTTTAGCTTGCTGTAGTGATAAATCTTGCTTCACATATGGAGGGCTTGTCCCAGCTCCAAGTGAAGCCTCCCACTGACGAAGCCTCAGCTCAATAAGCTCTTACCCACCCACTACTGGCAGACACACGTTCCCCTGAAGTGGCCCACACTGATTTTCAGCTTTTTGTGCTCGTGGCTTAGTTGGAGCTGCAGGCCAGCTATGATGAGGTGGTGCAGGAGCTGCGTGGGCTGGAGGTCGAACGAGAGGCTCTGTTATTCCAGGTGGACGTCCTGCAGGACACACTGGAGGGTGTAGAGGAGCTGCTGGCTGAGGCCCAGAGGGAAGCTGGACAGACGAATCTGGTATGTAGACGCCTCGCTAACACTGACACACGACTTCACTTCATCTCTCTGATTGTATCAAAGTTTGAATGATGCAACTCTGTCTTTGTATTTGTAGAAGCTGGAACAAGAGCGAGAGGCCAAGAAAAAGCTGGAGAGCATGGTCTGCTCTCTGATGCAAGAGGTGGAGAAATTAAAAGAGGTAACGTGAAAATGGCAACAACTTGTACGTGAGTGACAGAAATGGGTCAGTTTGTTTTTTCCTTTTTCCAGCCGTTCTGCCTTTTAAGGCTTATTTGTGGCACTTAGTTACTGTGTATTGGCTGAGTGTTCCACCATTGCACATAGCATATACCTTCGCATAATTATTGTTTACTGAATGATGAATAAGGCTTTAGTGTCGTAATATTTACTGTAGGTATCAGAATGAAAAGTGCCACAGAACGTTTCTTTATGTATATAGATTTACATGTAAACATTCAAACAACCTTCACTTAATTATAATTTTGGACTTGTATGCATTAATGGACAGTTACATGTCTTTACAGGAAAGGAATAACGACCCACCCGCATCAGTCGACACACGTGGACCCGAGGACGAGCCGAGACGAGGAGGCCCGGTGGCAAATGAACCCATTCAAGCGCCACAGAGAGAAGATGCACGTTCCTCTGTGCTAGAATCCCACAGCAGTGGTAGAGCACCTGAGGAGGTGGTCCAGGGTCTGCTGGCCAGTGATGAGGGAAGCGTCTTGATGAAGGTGCGGAAGGTGGTCACTAAGCCCCTGGGTCACGTGCCTTCGCTTGCGCTCAACCCAGCTACTGAAGACGGGGTCCTCCAGAGGCCTTATGACAACCGCATCGATAATGGACGAGATCCTTCCCCGGACAGGAACGACTCAGACAGTATAAGTGCCTACGAAGACGCCTCGGCTGAGACTCCAGAGAAGGACAAGATCTTTCCAGGTGAAGGAGACACTTTGGAGCTGCCTGATGATTCTGAGAATAAAGACGAGAATGGTTCCCTGGTCGACGAGAGCGAGACGGACAACCCCAAAAACCCTGAGGCCTGCGTCATGTCTTAACTCTGCGGTTTTGATTTTAACACTTGTAATATTTATGTTCTTAGATGTGTTTGGGTACAAACAACGCTCAGAGCTGTTGTAATTGGAGCTGCAATGATTAATCAGTGATGAAGGAAAATTAGCCTGCAGTTAAGTCATAGAGCCAAGATGCCAAACATTTCGTGGTTTCAGCTTTTCAGACGAAAGGCTTTGCTGCTTTTCTGTCTTATATGGTAGTAAAATGTATGAATCTACTGATTTGCTACTGTTTTACAGTTTTGTAGTTTATATAGTGTTTCACTGTTTGGATTCATTTTAAATAATAGATTGATGAAAGTCGGTTGGTCGCTGCCCTGGTTGTAAAACACTAGTAAAGTTCAGTTTAAACAAATCGAACTCAGGGTCCAGGTGGTTAAGTCCACTGATTGATACTTTATATTATTTGCCAATAATTTCTATTTGATGTCTTTGTTGATCTTGAACATGGAACATGCTCCGTGTTGCATTGACTGTTTACCTCTTCGCTGACCTTTTATCAGTTTGTGCAGACGAGGGTTGGTGAGTTCAGTGAGTTCTGCCAGGTCCAGTCAGGGACTGTTGCTGTTTTGTCTCATACCTACTTGTTTGGAAAAACAGAAGCTTAGAGAGGAAACTTCAAGCCGTCACTGCTACAGCGTTTCAAAATAGGAAGATCACAGTAGGACGTACAGTGAGCGAAATACGCGACTGCGTCTCCAGAGGTCGTGACAGCCACAGGCAGTAGACCCGCTCACAGCCAGTGGTCCAGCGTGGTTCTGTTTGTGGTTGCAGTTTAATGCACGTCATTTATTTGTGTTCGTTGGGTTGCAGTTTTTCTTTGTTGCCTTATTGAATTCAGTTTGATGATCTGATCTTAATTTCACGTGAAGAGCTGCACTGGACTGTTTCATGAAGAAATATTGACCTTTTCCCACTGCCCCGTTGAGTCGACTGTCATCCGCTGTAGAGCTCACTCTTCAGAAGGTTG
This sequence comes from Macropodus opercularis, assembly GCA_030770545.1. Lineage (NCBI taxonomy): Eukaryota > Metazoa > Chordata > Actinopteri > Anabantiformes > Osphronemidae > Macropodus > Macropodus opercularis. Next base: position 1,328,108 of record CM061099.1, read on the forward strand.
TCATCATCTTTGACAACGGTCACTAACCTTTGTTTGTTATGTAGGTAGGGTTTGTGACGTGTAAGGGAAAAGCATATCTAAGTGGATTTACTGCCTTGCTGATCTGCTTAAGAGCCTTTATTTTTCTATCTTTTATACAGCCTCCCTTTTCCTCCCCTCTTATTGTCCAAATGTAGGAAAGTGGATTTGGCAGCATTTGCACTTTTTTTAAAGTTCTTGTATTGTGGCATGAATTTGTCGGAGGACGTTAGAAACCACATTCCCTTTACAACCGAACCCGCCAGGCTGTACTCTCTGTGTCTGCATGGAGAAGCTGATGTTTGCACATCTGCAGTTAAACGTGCTGAGTCTCTGATGCTTTATAGATTCTGTAACAATCACGTTCATTTTTTTTGTACGTGTCCGTTTTCAATGCTTGAGACGAGTCAGACTCTCTCACCTCATTTGTGAGAATTTTGCTTGCATGAGCATCAATGAATGTAAAATAATTTCCAAACTGCACATGAATTGATCCTTGTCACGTATCAGTACTTTTGCATGCAATACTTTTACAGATAAGAATATTAAATAGGGCTTTGATCAAAGTTGTTTTTAAAGGGATTTTACTTTATAAGCCAGGCATCATTCTTTCATCATCAGCCCAGATTTAAGGTGAAACTTAACTCACAACGTATTTATCATTTGAATCAATAACTTCTATCTATAAAGAAAACCACAAAGCTGCCAACTGTTGCAGCTTTAGAAGATAAATCTTAACACAGTTATGGGAATTTTAAGGTTCTGCATTTATTAATTGGGGTTTTAAGGCAGCCTGTTAATTTTTCATAAATCATTTGTCTTTTGTGTTATATTATTGATGTACAATCCTGTTACAGAGAAATGCAGGTTCACACTGTACTTGGCTGCAGCCTGCTGTGTTCTCATGACGCGAGGATTCTGTTACTGTCATGACGTGAACAGGTTCTGCTGTTAATCCTGGTCACAGGGAAAGTTACTTTGGTCATATTATGTTTAGCATCTTTCTGTCTGGGAAACGGCCTCTCTGACGTTTTTGAAATCACGCCATTGTTTTTGTGTTTTGATGCATTTCGTTGGTTTCTTTCCACTTCATGTATTTGACCGGTTGTGAACTTTGAACAGGAAACTGCATTATACTACTTGTAACTGATAAAACATTCCAGACACAAAAATAAAAGTTGTGAAAAATCCTGACAAAGTTTTGTCATTTGTATTTATGACTGACAAAGTTTTTAGTGCAACAGCTTGACATGCAGTTTGATTTGAAGAAAAACAGTCAGTCAAGTTAATGCTTTAATCTAGTTTCCAGTCGTTTTAGATGCATTTGGGAGCATTTCTCGTCCACCGTGTTGTAACATTATTTAGCCAACAGATGGCAAAGTAGGACTTAATGAAAGAAAACAGGAGCAGGCTTCCATTTGGGTGAATGTTAATGTTAAGGAACCAGAAAAACTTTGTAGTTTAGGGATTCCTGTACAGAAAAATACGCAGCAGTGTTGAGTCCTTTTATCCTAAGATGTAAGATACATTTTTAAAATAAGAGCTAAACATAGTAAAGCTAAAAATAAGAGAAAGGTTTCAGCAGATGTGATATGGCAATATTGGCAATATTAGGTTATTACAAACACAACATTTTCAAAACATCCCCTTTTCCTTCTTCAAGTTCAGCTGCTTCCATTTTGGCAGAGTCGCAAAGACGTCTTTGCTGATTCCAAATACACTGATGAAATCCGAGTCAGAGAGGTGTCTCTGCAAACAGACCAGAGTTAGTTATAATGGACGGACGCTCAGCTGCAAACGGACCAGAGTTAGTTATGATGGACGGACGCTCAGCTGCAAACGGACCAGAGTTAGTTATGATGGACGGACGCTCAGCTGCAAACAGACCAGAGTTAGTTATGATGGACGGACGCTCAGCTGCAAACAGACCAGAGTTAGTTATGATGGACGGACGCTCAGCTGCAAACAGACCAGAGTTAGTTATGATGGACGGACGCTCAGCTGCAAACAGACCAGAGTTAGTTATGATGGACGGACGCTCAGCTGCAAACAGACCAGAGTTAGTTATGATGGACGGACGCTCAGCTGCAAACAGACCAGAGTTAGTTATGATGGACGGACGCTCAGCTGCAAACGGACCAGAGTTAGTTATGATGGACGGACGCTCAGCTGCGTGTTCTTCGCTGTGAATTGAAGCATGTTCATGTGGCGCCGTGGTCAAAAACATGTCCTATATTCAGTATTCATCATGGAAAGAAGCAGGGTCACAGATGCCAGGACTCGACTAAGCAGTTTATACAGTAAATTAATGTCATGGGAGCATTTCCAGAAGCTTGGAAAGAAGAAATATTGACGGCCTAGAATGCCACACAGACAGACACACACCTCTTTCTGGGTCGGGTCAACGCCTTCGGGAAGTTCACCGGAGACCTTGCCAACCAGAGCTTCTGGGGGAAACTCCTGAAAGACTCTTTCACTTTCAGCAACAGGCTTCTCCTGTAAATCAGTAAAGACACAGAGCTGTGACTGGACGACGCAGCCCCTACAAGGTGAAGTGTGTTGGATCCTCATTGTTCTTCTAAGGCTCATCAGTCCAGAAGCGAATACAAAGCCTTTCACTCCAAAGATGAACTATGCAGTTGATGATGTGACTTTACTTACAGCTGTAACATTAACAGGTGACCCCGCGTCTCCCAGCTCCCTCTTCAGCTCCTCGTAGCTCATTCCTCCCTGAAAGAAAACCGCATTGGTCATTGCTTTATTTTCCTCTTTGCCAATAGACTTTTGCTGAAAACAAACGCTCACACTCCATTTGGAGGGATCCCAGGCTGTGAACCACCCAGTGAAGGTGGGCGGCTCGAACCCTTGTTTGACCAAGACAATGGGGGTGTCCGGGTCCCGGGCGCCTGGGTGTGTGCGCAGGTACTCCTGGCTTGTGACGACCGCTTCCTTACGCTCAACCTCATTGGCCTCTTTACCGATCCACAGAAACACCTTAGACAGGAGACAGTTAACGCCTGATTGAAAATAAATACCCCATCACGCTTACAGACTATTCTGTCTATTCTGTTTGTGAAGAGTAGATCACGTCGGCTCATACCTGGTCCCACGTGTCCAGCAGCATGACGTCGTCCTCGTTGAGGTCGTCCTGCTCGAACCGCGTCACCTCCATCACGGTGAAGCGTCCTGTCTTATTGGAGCATTCGAACAGCCGGGGCTGGTGGTCTGAGACCGTCTGCTGTAACCTGCGGACAACAAGCATGTTCCTCTACCTGTGGTCCCGGGATCTGCTGCGGAGCTACTGATGGTTGCTTGTCTACATCTGTGTTATCTTCACCTTTTGTCGCTTGCATAGGGAGCTTTTCCTCCAAGCAGCTCCCAGAACTCAAGGGGTTCCTGACCCTCGGCCACAAGCTCCTCTGAGCCTTTGCTGGAGTTCTGGCCAATCACAGAGCTGATCTCCTTTGCCATGGCTCTCTCGTCTCCACTCGATCCCTGGTGACAGGAAGCCAGTGACGTGTTTTTAGCAAGGCTTTAGTATATTAATATTCTGCTTTACTTGAACACCTCTCAGTTGATAGATAAAACATACACATTGCTTTAGTGGCTTTACTGTCTTCATTACCTTTCCACACCAAAGATAAATTCCTGTCTGGCTCCTGAGTAAAAACACGTCATTGGAGTTCAGGGAGGCGGCTCTAGCTGGAACCTCAATGGCCTTTGTGTTGAACGGGTCGGTGCCGTGGACCTGGAACAATCTTACGGCTGGTTCAGGGTCAGTCGACCCCTTTCTAGATGTGCCGCCCTTAAAGAAGATGGAAAAACGTTTCAGCGTTGATACTTGGCCTGAAACATGAAGTATTTATTATAGAGAACAGTCGCACCTCAAAGATGACCATTTTCCCCTTGAACATGGCCATGAAGTGTCGTGGTTCTTTGCTCATGGTGACTCTCACTTGCACCGGCTCACCGCCGTACTGCTGATCCAGGTTCACAGCCTGAAACGCAGAGGCGGCCAGTTCGTCCTGCGTTGCGTGACGCCCCTGGAACAAGACGCGTGTCAGGATCAGCGGTCGGGTTTCCCAGTGATGGCTGTGGTACGATGTAGACCCACCTGCCACATGTAGAGCAGGTAGCACTTCTTGCTGTTGACCAGGTAGGTGTAGAGGACCAGGTAGCAGTCTCCTCCGTAGAAGTATCCGTACCACTGAGGCTCCACAGCCACGAGCTCCAGATTCTCAATTCTCCACACCTGCGCAGATAAATGAGCACGGAGGCACAAATGACAGACAAACGTGTTAGAGGCCGGTTTCATGATCAAACCAGTAAACCACCAGTTGGACTAAACGAAAGCATGCGCAGCATTTCACACGCGTCAGATACTGCACCTCAACTTGACCAGAGCCATTGTCCACCATTCGCTCCTGTGCAGCAATGTCTGGCATCGTGTGCATCAGAGTGGCGTCAAACTTCTCCTGCGTGATGTGAGCTGAACCAAGACAAACACGCGTCTATGATTTTAAATCTGAACCAGTTTGCACGGACTCACCAGCGCAGACACGTACCCACTTTCCCTCTTGTGTGCGTCTTGCCCAGTCCTTGGGTCTGGTCCTTCACGGTCCACCTCTGGAACAGCTGCTTGAAAAGAGCCGACTCGCCGCCGTCGTTCACGGCCTCCACGTTTGTGGTGATGGGGTAATTGTTTGCTTTGATGAACTCCTGCAGCAGGCAGTGAAAAGCCAACATGGGCAAAACTGTGTCAGCATCAAACAGCAGCTCCTGCTCTGCCACTCACCACAGCTCTGCTCATAGCAGCCTGTCTTTCTGCTTTGTTTGCTCTCTTCCCTTTCCATACAAAGATTTTGGCGCCTCCCTGGTCCAGGATGTAACAGTCCTACAAGAATGTTGACAACAGGCAACAAACCCCTCAGTGAGTCAAACGTCGCCACTGTCATCACCTCTGAGGCTGTTGAGCCCGTGCATCCAGGTCAAAGCAACTCACATCGTGGTTAAGAAGATCCTGAACCAGCGGCCTAGTAGCCACTTCTGTCACCTTCATCTGACCGTCGGCGTCGGACACACTGAGATGAAGACAAACACATTAGCTGAACTCTCTCGCTCAGTCGATGGAGACACTCAGGGCTTCGCTAAGCGGACGCTGCTTACTGGTAAAGTGTGAGGTTTGCCTTCTGTTCCTGGTCTGTGGTCTCATCAGGAGGTCCGTCCTTCAACGTGCACGTTCTTTCCCCAAGAACATCAATCAGCAAGTCCATGTTTTGAGGCGATTTGTCCTCTTCCTCTCCCTCGATCACTCTGATCTCTGCTCGACCTCCTCTCTCTCTGTCTCGGATGTCTTTGGCCAACATCATGCCCTGAAGAAAGAGGAGAATCTCATGGTCTAGATCATAATGAATCTGAAACGACCGCTAAGACACAAAGAGTTAACACAGCGAAAGCCCCAGTTTTACTCAGTGAGGCCTTCAATTACTCAATCACGCGCTGAATCCTTCAGATCTAAATGGCTGCGCGCTAGATCTGCTTATGGAAATGTTATTGGAATATGAATATGAAAATCAGTATTTATAGGTGTCACATGCGACCTACCTTCAGCCTCTCCTGTCTGTTGCTCTTCGGTCCGTTCCACTGAACGATGGTCTTTCCAGTGTCCAACAAAAACACGTCTCCGAGGTTGAAGCTGTTCCAGCTCATTTCCACCTGAAACACGTGAAGCCAACTAGACGCTGATGCACAACGTTCTGGGCTTCATCAAGTCAAATGCTGCTGCAGCGGGACTCACCTCCTTGGCAATCACCCTTTTATTTCCCTTGACTTGAAGCAGCCTCCTCACATCGTAGGTGTTGGTTTCAGTGTGTCTCATGCCTGAAGCTACTCCACCTTTCATGTAGCTACAAGACAGCATGGACGTGAACTGGTCGTACTTCATTATTCACTCATTGTACCAACATGTCCACTCACATGATCCCCTGCTTGAAGTATCCTCTGAAGACGTCGGACTCGTGGTTCTGAACCTCGCGGTGCTGGACGGGAGTGGAGCCCAAGTATTCGTCCAGCTGTATTGTGTAAACAGCAGCTGCCCCCTGCTCATCCTGAGACGACTCGGAGCCGATCCAGTAGTGGATATTGTACGAAACAAAATTTTTCACTTTCTGGGTCTGGATGAAAACAAAAGCATTTTAGCACCAGCAACAAAACCAAACCAATAAATTCCTCTGTCACACTGTGTCACTTACAGACAGAAGTATGTAGCAATCGCCATCATAAAAGCTCCCGTACGATTTCTCAGGGACTGGTGCCAGATCCATTTTCTGATGAGAGGAGACAGTTTCATTATGTCCACCAGAAACATCAGCTTCCCAGCTTTAATAACATCGGCCGTGCGGCAACTGTTCACCTCAATCCTCCAGATTATAATGCCAGGGCTGCGAGTTACTGCTCTGAATGTGACCTCCATGTTGCTCAGATCCCTCAGGCTGTCTTGAAAAAAAGTGTTTGAGTTTTGATTCATTTTTCTCAGTAGGCTGCACAGAACAACTTCAATATTCATTAACAGAACCTACCTTGTCTCCTTATTTACAGCTTCTATCGCCCCACAGCTGATTTTGTGTGATAGCAAGGTTCTTCAATCTTCTTCCCTTTAGTGCCTGAAAAGATTTGCCTGTGTTTGCATGTTGCAGGTGCTTTGTCAATGTTCTGCCCAATCACTGGCGAAGACCCACGATCCTGTAAGCAAATGTGCTGAAAAAAAGGATTGACTCATATTCAAATGTGCTCCCGGTAACGCTGATCACATCCATTCACTCTCCAGCCCACTCGGCCCATTCGCACCTTATAAGGACAAACTGTGCACAGCTCCAGGTAGGAAGTCACGGAGCATCACTAGGCTCAGGGACAATCATCAAAACACAGACAGAATAACCAGAAAGACAATGGTCTTTATTCATAAGCATTAGCAATAGTAGGACGAGCTTCAGTAGTAAATGTACCTCTTATATCTACTGTATATTCAGTATGTATGTACATGTGTGTGTATTAGTGTCTGGATCCAGAGTGTGTCTATAATGTGGACCTGGAGAAACGAGCGTCCCAGCAAAGCGGCTCCATCCTGTCACAAGGAGGCTCGTTTCCTGGCTTTTATGTTTTTAGAGGTAGCAGGAGTCGCTGGAGTCGGACTCTGCTGGTGCGGAGGCTGGAAGGAAACAGGCTCAACACGCACCCGCTGCCTGAGGCCCCACTGTACCATGAGTTACCCACAACACACTGCACAATGAGCCTTAGTGGCAGTAATGTCACCGCCACCCGGGAAGGCGTGAAAGCACACTGGCAAAAACATGCAGGGGAAAATAGACAACTGCAGGAAATACAGCAGACTCATCAGCATAACACGGACGCGTGGGTGTCGTACTCAACCTCACATCCAAAGACATGTTTTATAACGTGTTGAGTTTGAAAAGAAACGTTTGAGAAGATATTCAGCTTGAAATGTTATAGCAGGAGCTGCAGTCATTTCCATACACGCAGCCTTTTTTGTGGGGGACTCACAGGCGATGACACAAGCAGCTGTGGTCTGTACATGTAATAAGCCTGGAGGCAGCTCTGAGCTTCACATTTGCATCTGGTCCTGTTTACTGGACCTGTGAACATAAGGCTCAAAGAGGTGTCTATGCAAACGAAGGAGGCCAGCGTTGATGTGAAAAAACAACTAATGATCAAAGAACACAGGAAGTTCACGAATTAACCCAATAGCTCAGCATCAAAATCCGAAGAAGTGTGATGGTGTGGGCTTGGACAGCTGCCAGCGGATTAAATGCTGCTTCGTTAAAACGGACGTTCAGAGTTTCCCAAAGCACAGAAACGGGTTATTATTTCACGGATCAGACGCCTGAACCCAACCCTCACTTAACGCAGGCAAAAGCAACAAAGTCTGATGATTCAGGTATTAATTATACTGCGGCATGAACCCACATTAATCCTAGTATTGTCGGCTGCCGTTTTAAATAACAGGCTAGAGCAGAGTTGGTGGTAAAGGTGTTTCCTTTTCTCCCAGCAATCACCAAACTAACCACTGTTTTGGGTTTAACAGCTGGAAAACAAGGCAGATACACTAGAGAACAGAAGTATTACCTTTATTTTACACGAGTGCTTGAATCTTTATATATATTAACCAGAAACATGCATCTGCAATAAACCCAAGAAAGTCAACTGTTAAGTCTCCACTGAAGAACCAGGCAGAAGCTTTAACATGTCTTTATAGACGTACGGTGTCTTACTGGCTCCCGACTCCCACTGATTAGATCCAGTCGCCTCAGAGCCAAAGCTCCACCTGCGCTAAGACTACACGTTGTTCAGCATTTTGAATTTCATGCAGGTAAAGGCTGAAGGTAAAGCAGGAGGCACTTTCCCGTCCACCTTAAACTGTGCCTTCTATCCACACCAGATGTTCCTGGCTCCTCCCAAGCAGCTTAGTAAAACATTCCAGCCCACCTCTGGGAATCCGCTGCCTCCTCCACTCACTCAGTCTCATCCAGGCAGGATTTTACAGGCGCTAAAGCCTGAGCTGAAGCAAAATGAGAGGACTCGCTGTCTTGGTCACGCTGGTCTGTCTGGCCACAGCTCAGCACCAAGCACTGATTGACTATCTGGAGCGGAGGCTGCTCGCTATCGAGGTAAGAGTCCTCGTTCTCCCTGCCGAGCCCGGGGCTCCACAGCACCTCTGACAGGAAATTTCCAGAATCAGGGCAATGGAATGCAGATGAGGGAAATGTTAGATGAAATGCTGGAAAATACAGTTGAATTAAATATGTGGGATTAAGACTTAGACGCTTTTAAACTGTCACAAAACAAGTGTTCTCGAAAGGACAGAAAACGATTTGACAGCTGGCTGGTTTAAGGTTGAGATCATTTCCTGTCTGTGAGAATAGAAATAACATTCAATGTTAATACGTAACAAAAAACAGACTTTTATTTGACTGTACACCAACAGGTAGAGTAACTCGATTTCATACTACACAGCCTCCAGTTTCTAACTCTGGGGAGACGTTCAGACAAAACCTTCTCCACAGAGGTCAAAGGTCAAGGCCTGCAGCCACAGAGCTGGCACGACGCAGGAGCAGGGTATTTAGTTGCCACGTATGGGATGAACCTGGTCGTTTGAAGGGTGACTTTCCTACTTATTATGTCTTTGTGTCTATTCTTGGAGTGGAGAACATGAAATTATGGCTTTTAAAATTCACAGACAACATTACCGAACAAACAAAACAGTTGAGGTGGAGCCCGACCACGTGATTTTGTGGAATCATGTCGTTTAATTTGTAAAGGCCCATATGGCAAATCACAAAATTGCTGCAAGAGGGTTCTGCACAACAAAGACACCGTCTGTCCCTGGACCCTCACACAGTCCAGAAAAAACACACGACTCGCATTTAGCCTGGAGAACGAGCGAAAGGAAGAGATACTGATCTATGCAGACCTGAGCCATCTGGAATGACGCACCACCCGGGAGAGGAAGGCGAGTGATCCCAGGCCTTAGGAGAAATAAACTGTGCAAACATGTTCAATAGATGCAGAGAAGCAGCCACGACTTGAGTTTCACATGTGACTAATGAGCTTTGTTGGAACCAGGACCGGATCTCCCTGTGGCACGAGCAGGCCACTCGCTACGCCTCGGAGCTGCGAGAGCTGAAGCAGCAGATGGTTTCCCAGCTGGAGAACCTGGACAAAGAGAAAGAAGCGCTGAGGACGAACCTGGACGGCGTGGGGACCCGCGTGGACCGCGTCGAGCGCGAGCTGGACTACCTGGAGACTCACAACGGGGCCCAGCCGTGTGTGGACGTGGACGACAAGCTGATAGAGCAGCAGGTGACTCTGGTGGAAGAGAAGCAGAAGGCCAAGTATTCAAAACTGTCAGGTGAGAGCTTCACAAAGCTGCATTCAGACCAACGCCTCCTGTAAACGGATGGATTAACACGGTCACTACTCTAGAGAAGCCCTCACTCTCGCTCTCATTTCAGACTGCAGCGACATGATCTCCAGCATAAAAGCCATGAAGATCCTGAAGCGAGTGGGAGGACCCAAGGGCGTGTGGAGCAAAGACACCAGCAGGGGCTCAGGGAAGGTCTACATCTTCAACGGCACAAACGACGACATCATCCACGAGTTTGCGTCGATGCAAGACTTCACCCGCTCGCCGGGCATGTCTCTGTCCAAGGAGCTGAAGCTGCCGTCCGGCTGGAGGGGGACGGGACACGTCGTCTACGGCAGCCACGCGTATTACACCAAGCAAGCAGAAGAGGTCACGGTGATCAAATATGACGTGAGCAACGGCTCGGTGACGGACAGCGCGGTGTTTCCAGCGCAGGACCCCGTCCCAGTTTACGGCCTGACCCCCGAGACGCTGGTGGACCTGGCTGTGGATGAAGAAGGCCTGTGGGCCATTTACGCCACACAGCAGAACGAGAGGCACATCTCTCTTGCGAAAATGGACTCGAACTCCCTGGACATCGAGCAGATGTGGGACACAACCTGTCCCAGGGAAAACGCGGAGGCAGCTTTCGTCATCTGTGGAACTCTGTACGTGGTGTACAACACCAAGCAGCCCGGCCGCTCACGCGTGCAGTGTGTGTTCGACGTCAACGACATGGTGACCAACGAGGAAGCGCCTCTGGTTTACTTTCCCAAACGCTACGGGGCTCACTCCAGTCTGAAGTACAACCCACAGGAGCAGCTGCTCTACGCCTGGGACGACGGCTACCAGATCCTCTACAAGCTCATCATGAAAAAGAAACTCGAAATCTGAGCTGGTTGATACAAACAAGCATTTTCCCAAACCACTCACCAATGGTTTTAGTTTTAGTTTCTTATAAATCACGTATATGTAACTGGAGAACATGACCTAATGCATGCGGAGGGACGTGGGGTTTGTGGATGCGTCTTGGCTTTGCAGACAGACAGTAGCGCCCGTGTTTTCCATGATCTGAGTATTTATTATTATCACTACGGTAAAGTTCTGTTCCATGAAACGTTATTAGTTTAACAGCATTTTAAAGTTCTGTGATGTGGTCGCTTTAACCAACAGCTAGCTGGCTAGCGCCGCGGACGGATGAGCTGCTACTCATCATAGTCTTCATGTTGTTTTATACTGGTGGAGTGACGTAAGCTGCTACTGTACATCCTCTGTGATGCAGCGTTCGTTCCCTCTTCGGTTGTACTTTTATTCCACCGTGCTTCCTTAAAGTTTCTGTATCGACTGACGTCCAAATGTCGTGACTAATAAAAACTCAGAATGGCTGATGCGGGTTGAGCTCATCACGTCTGACTCCTCTGGGATTAATCGAACAATAATTTCATAATTCTAGAACCAGAATTGGAAGAAAGATTCAGTTAAACTGTGACAGACTTTCAGCAAATCATTCATGTAAACATTTGACCAAAATCATCGGTAACAGCTATTTAACAAGTTTATTTTCTTACATGTTGTAAATATACATTAACCATAAAAACTGTTCATTAAGTCTGTATAAAATTTAGAGTAAGAAAAAAATTAGCATATTAAATTTTGTAAAATCTGAATTACAACAGGAGAAAATTTGAATCCCAAAATTACAGATGTGCAAAGGTGAGAACTTCCACCATCCTGCCTGCAGACCTGAACCAATAAACACTTGTGTTCGTTTTTAAAATCACGTCAAGATGCTTTTTATCTAAATACTGAACACACTGGACAAACATGTTCACTCTGCTCAGAATCTGCCCCATTTCTTTCAGGTTTACAAAGCATGACATCGGTTATTTGCACTATCCCACAAACGTCTCGAATCACATTTCACCCTCTACACTGAACTACTGGAATGTGGACGTCCTAAAGTCTATGCACTGATTGGGAAAAGTAATGGTGAGAAACTACCATACACCTGAACTCAGACAGAGAACCACCCGTCACAAAATACATTTACATCAAAGATGGCAGCTGGACATAAATATGGAAAATAATAATGAAAATTATTAAACATATATAACTATAACATCATCACATGCTGGACTTTCAGGATAGTTATGTCACCCCATAACCACTAAATGTCCAACATATCCTTCAGTGTCCACAGGTTTTGTCCATTGTTATGAATGGAAGCTGAGAAGATTCATATTGCTGTGACAATGCTGCCATTATAAGAATTTCATATTCTGCACGACTCAGAGCCTCAGATGAGGAATTGGCATGGTGACGTCACGGAAGAACCGATGAACGAGGGCATTTTTGGCAGATAACCTTTTGTTTGGATCATAATTTAGCATTTCCTGCAACGAGAAAACCAAAAAGGACAAATTGAAACATTTAATTACGCTTCGAAGTAACACAGATGTTTTGAATTGACAGAAAATGCGAATGTGCTCACTCCCAGTAATTCTCTGCCATCCTCATCCAGAAGAGGCACCACTTTGGCTAAATCTTGTCTGGCCCACTTAGGGAAGGATGGTTTGTAGTCGGGCATTGACGTGACTCCAGGCCAGACTGTCTCATCAGGCGTGCCCAAGGTGCGAAAGATTCTAAATAGCTGATCGATCTCCGAGTCACCGGGGAATAAGGCCCTTCTGGTGATCTGTAGCAGAATGGACAGTGAGGTGAGATGTTCTTTATGTAGAGGCTTGACTGCTGTATAAAACGATTAACCTGAGAGCATTACCATTTCAGCAAAGATGCAGCCCAGGCTCCAGATGTCAACAGCTGTGGAGTAGTATTTACAGCCCAGGAGGATTTCTGGCGCCCTGTACCAAAGAGTCACCACCTGAAAAAGCATCACATAAAAAATCCAACAAAATGCATTAACTCAGGAGAGGTCAAAGCTCCAGATCCTGCTTCAGCACCACAAAAGCACAGAACTTGGAATCACCAAGTATATGTACTTCAGTATTGAGCCATTTGAAACAGGTGGGCGGTTCACCTTACCTCATGCGTGTATGTACGGACAGGCACCCCAAAGGCTCTTGCCAGGCCAAAGTCAGCAAGCTTGATCTCACCCTGGGCATTGATGAGGAGGTTCTGTGGCTTCAGGTCTCGATGAAGGACTCTGTGAGAGTGGCAGAAAGCCAGGCCTTGCAACAGCTGGAACAGATAACTCTACAAACAAAACATAACACAGCTCAGCTTATCAGATCGTTTCTGGTTAATTACCAGGTATAGGGTGAGAGAGAGGCTCTGTTATTGAAGTCTAGCTGACGTTCACCTTAATCAGAGGCAAGGGAATACCAGTGACTGAGGAGGAGTCCATAAACTTCTTCAGATCCTGATGGAGGAACTCAAAAACAAGGTAGAGCTTGTTCTCAGTGTGGATGACATCCCTCAATCTGAAACAGGTCAACGTACACAATGGAGTACACAGAGCATCCGCAGAATAATCGACTCGCTAAGCTAAGACACTTACTTGACAATATTGGGGTGACTGAGTTCTTTGAGAAGTGAAATTTCCCGTATGGCAGTGCTTGGAACACCCTCCGTCTCCCTGCGGGGAATACACGAAGCGGTTACTGCAGCTCAATTAAGTTCAGAACATACGATGAATTCAGTAGGTCACAGTATTTCCAATCAAAGTAACGTGACAAACAGACATGCAGCTCAACTAATCACTGCACAGTCACTGCCAACAACGCAGATAAGAAAACCTGAGATTTAGCTTCCTGCCAAGAAAAGGTTGTGACTCGCTGATGCCACCTGGTGAAGCCCAGGACGGACAGGCACAGAACAGCAGCACTGGCCGCCTCAACGCATGTGTTAAGCACAATGGGACTGAACTGACTGACCAGCTTCACTTCAGTGATGACAAATAAACCATCTCAGCCTGCAAAGAGCTGGACAACATGTTCCATGTAACTCACAAAATGATTCCCATTAACTGAACGTTAAACAGCCTCATGCTCTGCTGGCTGATGACTCACTAGCTGGGAACTGACCTGTCATCGCCTGAGAAAAGGACCAACAACAGACTCCTTCTCTGACTCGTCACGCTGGGGTCGGGATGTCTTAAAATTAGAACTTAATGGCCTTAAATCTACCTGCACCCACATGTACCTGTTCATGTACGTTGCTTCACAACATCTCGGTCACCGAGTGTGAGTGTGAGTGTGTGTGTGTGTGTGTGTGTTTGTGTGTGTGAGTGTGAGTGTGTGTGTGTGAGTCCTTCCTATGCTGAAGACCGACCCTGACGGAGGTTAGTGAATCCTGACCCTGCGTTAGCTTAGCTGGGTTAGCTTAGCCTCCCGTTGTGCCCAGATGATGACCAACACTCGTGAACTTACGTGTCGAGCCTGATTTTCTTCAGAGCAACAGTTTCTCCGGTGACTTTGTTCTTGGCTTTGTAAACCACCCCGTACGTCCCTTCGCCGATCTTTTCCACCTTCTGAAACGTATCCATGCCTTTAAACGGTGCAGCAGGGTGTCAGCGGCTGTCGGGCTGTTTAGCTAGTTAGCAGGAGTCGCTTCTTTGTACAGGAGCTAACTTCTCAGCGGAGCGAACCTCAACGAGCAGCGGCTGCTCCGGCCAGTTCAGAAGGGCGGGACGCAGCGCGACCTGGGGACAGCGGTGCTGGAATAACCAGGGCTGGACGGGAAGCGGTTAAAGGAAGAAGAAACGCGCGTTGGCCATTTGTCAATATTCGTGAATATGCGGGTTAGCGGCTCCTCCGCGGAAACACCGAGCCAGCGCTGCAGCGTTTCCCGCGTTAGACGGGACGCGTTCGTTTTGATGTTCCACGCACACCGACTGTCACCGTGGGCGGCACCTCGAAGTTTGTCTAATCTCCACCAGCGCATTCATTAGCAATAGTTTTGCATTTGACTGGGATGTCAGACGTAGTAGCACGTTTAATAAACACTACACGAGTGTTGAACTTTATTTGATTTGGTGCTAGCGGGTGCAAAATGCGGACAAGGAGTCGAGTTTATCGGCATGAGACGGAAGTGGCCAACAAACAACCCTTGCAGGTCACGTGGGACATCTACATGACGTTGTACGACACAGTACAAACACAAAGCGTAACATCAGCGAAGAGAAGTGTTTTAGTCTGAAAGTTCTAATGTTAATTAATTAATGTTTCTTCTCTTCATTATGAATAAACAGCCGAATAAAGTAACTGTTACAATAAACACCAGAAAAACTTTGCTCCGCTGGTCATTTGTGTCTTTGTCCTGCTTGTTGGTAAATATAATATGAATAAACTAAAAGCGTTGAAACAGTTTTTCTATGCTGCAGTATGTCAACAGGACTTGATGCTTTCACCTCAGTGACCTCGTTCATAATCCGTCTGGTCGGACCAGGCGCGTGCAGCGATTGGGCCATTTATGAACAGTCCAATTATTGATCCAAAATATGGGCCTGACTTGTCATTAGCTGTTAGATGGTCCCTGAAAAAGCCTCAGTTGCTCTGTCTAGACATAAAACATCGAGTACTGTCCATAATCAAACCTCATGAGCTTGACATGTCAGTGTCCATCACATTTCCTGCATCTGTCCCTGTTATCAGTCAAAGGCACTAACAGAACCTTCGTGATCATTGTCTGCGTATATGTTGGTTCTTTGTAAAATTAAATTCAGAAGCCAACATTTTCCCAGCATGCGACCAAAACTATAAATTAAACTCAAATGATTCAGGATCATTGTACAACTACAAGGTAATTTAGCTCAAGCCTTCAGTCAACAAACCAAATGACTCCACGTAGAGCACAAATCATCTCTTTCTCATTTAGGTCAGAAATCCGATGAACACCATGATATTAAGATAATCCACAGTGGAGACTAATGAGAAAAGAATTTCTTGACTGACTGTTTGCGGTATGTTAAGTCAGGTGCTCTGAACGCTGTTAGCACGAGGGGTCACATGTAGTGCAGCCAGAACAGCCTGACGGGCAAGAGAACACATCCCACACATCTTTACAGTGAGGCCCTATTGTGTGTTTTATTGTTTCTCAGTAGCATATGGTTACTGAGAAAAAGAGAACTTAATGCAAAATTAACGTCCTGATCAACGGTGATCTATTCTGTATCTGTTACTGAATGTTGTCAACAAATAGACAGAGATGGATTGTTTGTCTGATTTTACGTTACAATAAATCATATAATAAATATTATTTTTAATCAAATCAGTCATATGACTTCAGAATATAATAAATATAAATATTTATTGTTGCTTTGGTGTTTCAGGTTGTTTTTTTAGGTAGTATTGTTTATAACAGTCTACCCAAGAATATTACATAGTGTAGATAGAAGCAAGAGTAGAAAACAATTGCTGACACTAATACAAAGCATTTATGTGTATTAACAAAATATTTCTTGAGTAGCAACATGCGCTAGGCTCCAAAATGTAAAATGTTCGAATGTCTCAGTGGAGTAAAAGTTTATTGTTGAGCGTGACTGTGGTCGTGTCTGTGCTGGTTCCTAGATCTGCAGCAGCCTGAGGTGAACGGCAGGATGTGAAGAAATGACTGAGCAAATCAAAGGATGCTATTGATCTGGCCTCCACATCTTGTGACGCCGCGCTCACACAGCTGTAAGGTCATGAATCCAGCATAGATGTGACTTTGATGACTTTTTAGCTTTGATGACGTGACTCCCCATCGTAAAACAGGCATCACATACATTGTTTACGTTTCATCAGCTGACGTCTCATTAAAGCACCTAAAAGAATCCATTGAACTTTGTGTTCACTGCAATTATTTACGAGCACATTTATCCATTTTCCAGTATTAAATAATTTTACAACTTCCTTCAACAGAAATATTAAATTTATGACCTTAGGATGTTACCTTTGAATTAAAAAGGCAAAAAGGAAATGTAACAGTGTAAACACACACAACTATGGATGAAGTAGAGACGCTTAGTTCATGGATGGCTGAACTCACAGAATAAAGGTTTATTGTGTTAAATACTGTAAAAAGAATATATTACGTATATAAAGACATTTAGAAACTGTGACACAACAGTATTTAACAAAACAAACCTTGTTCTTAAAAGGGGTGGCGCTGGTTTCCAGACTCAGTGATGTCAGAAACCAACAAATACTATGGTAATTCAGGTCTGAGCCCCCTTTAAAAGGAGGACCCCGTCTCTGTGGGATTAGTGTTGGGGTTCTGGACTGTTGGGCGAGGATCAGGGCTCAGAAGACACAAATGACCCAGGACAGGATGAGGACTCTGACCGCGGTGCTGCTGGTTTTGGCTTTCACATCTGCAGCAGGTGAGTGACTCAAAAGTGACAGACAGGGCATTTATTTAATTTTATTATCTTAGAAACCATGAAGATAAAGAAATCATATTAACGAGTAAATTTATTAATATCTCTGGAGTCAAAACAGAAATCAGCGTGTTTCAAAACCCTCCGTGAAATATTTGCAGTTAGTGGTGAAGCTGTAAAAGAATGAAGCTGAATTATCTCCTAATGGTAAAATTCATGCTGTTGGTTTAAGAATTGATTGTGGAAGCTCAACATAATCAAATGACGTGTTATGATGAATGTTGGTGCATGTTTGTGTGGTGCAAATAAACATGATTCATTTTAATTATTTGGTTCAGTGACCGTTACGGTTCAGTTACAAGTTTCTGTCTTTATCCTTCACTGAACTACAAATTGAAGAGGAAACAGGCTGTTCTGTCATTTCATGCTGATTTCATGCGAACACGCTGCAATCTGGCAAAACATACAAACTATTACACGCCAATTTTCCACCAAAACACTATTTATTGAGCAAATTTGCACAAATCAAAGATGAGACAGAAGCCGAGGCTTCATTCCTCCCACTGGGATTACTGATGCGGCTGCTCAGCTGACAGTCACATGAAAGGGATTGAGGGGATTGCAGGTCGTGTGACTGCTGCCGCCAAAACCCCCACTTGCTTCATAGCTACTGACCAAAAACACAAAAGCGTCACAAGTATTAGTATTATCAGATTTTTTATTATCATCCATAAATTTGGTCTTTTTCTGGAACCAGTTGTTACTAAAATCTAATATCTCGATATTCTGTAAGTAACACGCTTTAAGTGTTTGACTCATATTTGTCTGTGACGGCTCGTTGTTGATGTTTGGTGCATTTTGTTCACGTTTCTCGTAGAGTCGAAAGGTCACTTCACGCGCTTCCGCTCATGGAACTCGCGGATGTACCCGGTGTGGAAGGACGGAGACGCAAGATTCAGAAACTGCTGGTTTGGTGAGGCTCCTCCCGTTTCAAAAGACAAAAATGACACAACTTTACCGCGACGTTAAACCGCGTGTGCTCTTCTCCAGGCGGTGAGGTAACGTTTGACATAAAGAACGATGCTCCCACTCTGACCAGAGCAAAGACCACCTTCAATATTCAGCTGAACTTCCCACCAAACCAGACGGTGAGCGCTGACGGGCAGGTGGTCTGGGCGCGTAACTGCACCATCAACGGTAAGGTCACACTTCTAAACGTCAGGCAGTAATTCACCGTTGGTTTCAACCTAAAAATGCTTTGGTACAGGAAATATCTGGACAATTACTCCAACGAACGAACAAATCTTTCCGGTTCCAGCTCTTGTGGTGTGTGTATTCACAGGCTGAAGAATCATTAACACTCTGCTGCTTTTCAGGGCAACAGTATGAGGAGGGTCAGGCCGTGTATCAAGACCAGGGCTCGGACGCGACGGGAGTCTTCCCAGACGGGACCCCGATCAGGTCCAAGGGCAGGAAACCTCGCTACGTGTTCGTCTGGAAGACATGGGGTAATTCTGAGAAGATGATTCATAGTGAAGCATGATGAGGAAACTGCTCATCTTTGCTTTGTGGCTTTAAAAACACATATTGTCAATATATATATAAATATGTAAATGTTCCCCACTGTGAAACATTATGTGAGCACAAAACAAAAGGAACAGCAGGGTGGGCTGAGGCCCTGGGCCCCAGACAGGCTGCCTTCAGACAGTAGCTGATCTCTGCTTGGGTCAAATCTGACAAAGCTCAGTGTTGGAAACAAGTCATGAGATCCAACAAGTCCAACAGCCACAAAGAGACTGAAGACTTTAGTCAAATACTCATTTTCCTTTGTTTGTTTAGTTTTTTCTGCTGCGTATTAAAAACTAAATGTGAGCCAAGCAGAGTGATGGAGCTGTCTGTGTGTTCAGGGCGCTACTGGCAGGTGGCAGACGGACCCTCCTCCTCCCTCAGCATTGGCACCGACAACATCCCGCTCGGCTCCTACACCATGGAGGTCGTCATCTATCACTGCCGTGGCAAAGACAAGTTTGTCCCTCTTGGCTACGCCTCCACAGTCTTCGCCATCACAGGTGACCTGTCGATCAATTTCTAACTGAACTCAGGGAACATTACTCTTCTCTAGATTTGTAGTTTTCACACTTCTTGTCATCACGTTTCTCCAGACAAGGTTCCCTTCACCGTATCGCTGGCCCAAGTCAGTGATGTGAACCAGAATGACGAGAGCTTCATCCAGAACCGAGCCATCGCTTTTAGCGTCAAGCTGCACGATCCCAGCCAGTATCTCAACAACGCCGACATCAGCTTCAACTGGGACTTTGGAGACAACAGTGGGACCCTGATCTCCAGAGAGCTCACTGTCACGCACACATACCTGGCTGTTGGGAGCTTCAAGCCCCAGGTGGTCCTCACAGCCAGCATCCCCGATGGCTGCCAGAACCCCACCGCTGGTGAGACTGCAAACTAAACCACTCGTTTCTGTCTTACACCGAAGCCCAAATGACGCTGTAAACTGTTTTCCCAGTTGTTCCTGTTGATGGCTCGGCTGCTCCGGCAGTGGTTGTAATAGACTCCACTCCAGCGGCGGGAGAAGGAGCCATTGCCCTGGACGTTCCTGCTTCTGCGGCCACTGCTGTTGATACAGCCGTGAACGTAGGTGATGGAGAAGCCGCCGTGGACACCGAAGATGCAGTAGAGGCTGCCTCAGTCGCGCCCGCAGCCGTTGATGCTGCAGAAGATGCTGATGCTGCCGTGGAAGCAACAGATGCTGAAGCGGGAGAAGCTGTTTTACCGGCCGATGGCGAAACCGCAGCGGTCGCCGAGTTCGATGAAGGGAACGTGCCCGTCGTTGATGCTGCTGCTGCAGCTGCTCCTGTTGAGGGAGAGGAGGCTGGAGTCGAGGTCGCTGAAACGATCACAGCTGCTCCTGTTGCAGAAGCTGAACAAGAACCTAACGCTGTGGCTGCTGAGGCTGATGACACTGCTGCTGTTGTGGACGCTTCTGCTGCTGTTGTTGATATTACTGCTGCTCCCGCTGTTGAAGCTGCTGGTACTGATGTTGCTGCTGCTGAAACCCTGGAAGCAGATGTTGCTGCTGCTGAAGTTGCTGCTGCTGACACTGTGGAAGCAGATGTTGATGCTGAAACCCTGGAAGCAGATGTTGTTGCTGCTGAAACCCTGGAAGCAGATGTTGTAGCTGCTGAAGTTGCTGCTGCTGACACTGTGGAAGCAGATGTTGATGCTGAAACCCTGGAAGCAGATGTTGTAGCTGCTGAAGTTGCTGCTGCTGACACTGATGCTGCTGTAGAAGCCAATGTTGCCGCTGCCACTGCTGCTGCAGAGGTTGTGCAAGCTGACACTGAAGCACCCATTGATAACGTTGTCGCTCCTGCTGCCACTCAGATCACAGCTGCAGAGGTGGAAATCGTGGAAGCTGAGAATGAAGTTGTAGCTACTGCAGCTGCTGCTGGTCAGTATGTGAAGCAAACCAACTCTTTATAACAACCAGGCATTACTGTGCACCGTTTTCTATCTTGTTATCTTTTTGTTCCAGAGCCACCAGTTGAAGAAGCGGCTGCTCCAGCTGAAGGTGAAGTCGTGGCAGAGGTGGAGACAGATCCGGCTCAGGTTGCCCTCGTTGTGGCTAAACGACAAGCACCGGAGCTGGCAGCCGACTGCACAGTCTACCGCTACGGATCCCTTGCCACCGCCGTCGATGTCGTCCGTAAGTCAACATGTGGATTCGGGCAGATGTGCAACCGTAACGTGGCTTTTTTGGAAACGTTAAACGTGTTAAAATCCGTCTCTCTGCCGGTTGAATCTTGCAGAGGGCATTGAAAGTGTAGAGATCGTAGAAGTGGCGAATGTTGTAGCAGTGGCAACCGAGCTGGATCAGAACGCGGTGGACATCACCATCACGTGTCAGGGAAGGTGAGTAGCTGCACTGTAGTGTAGTTCATCGTATCCTTAGGCTCATTATTTCTGACCGTTTGTCCTTCCTGCAGTCTGCCGAGCGAGGTCTGCACAGTCGTCTCGGATGCAGACTGCATCACCCCAGTAGAAACCGTCTGCAGCGCAGTCGCGCCCTCTCCAGACTGTCAGCTGGTCCTTCGTCAGTTTTTCAATGACTCAGGAGTGTTTTGCCTCAATGTGTCTTTGACCAACGATGTCAGTCTTGCTGTGGCGAGTGCGAGAGTCAGCGTAGCAGTTGGTGAGTAAAAGCACGAGTCAATAACCGTAAGTACGTTTACTGCAGTAGAAGCTCTCTCTCATCCCTACGTCGTGCTTGAATTTGCAGCCTCCGGTGGTTCCCCAGCAGGAACTGCAGCCATCATCCTGGGCGTGATGGTGCTCGCCTGCGTGGTGTGTTGTGTTGGTTTGATGTACAGGTGAGTAGCAGCTTCACTGAGCTACGGTAGGTAGGGCTTGATCTCCCCCAACATACCAGCACGTTCACCTGAGCACTCACCCGTGTCTTGCGTGTCTGAACAGGCGGTCCAAGCAGTACCAGCCCCTCAGAGACGACGACGCCGCCAATACCGGAGGACGATCAGCCGCCACGTCGGTGCCTCTGTTGCTGTGGAACCTGATCAGCCGACAGTCACCGGGAGAAAGCCGCCCTCTGCTTCAGGGCAGGGTTGTGTGAATATCACCGTCAGCTCGTGCTCAACATTTACGACATCTGCTAAACTATTCACAACAACAACAACAACAACCAGTCATTGTGTTGAATCAAGCCTGTAATAAAGATGTTGAGTAATTTCAAGAGAAAAGTGATATTTATTTTGACCTACAGTATTTTTATTAATGGGTACTGATAGTTAATAGTAACCATGACCTACTTATACTAAACAATTGGTAAATGAATGTGTAACAAAAGTTCAGCGTCTGTATGTAGTGCAGGTTAAATCACTGACATGTTTGCTGCCCCAAAACGAATAAAATGAATCTTTACCTGCAGTTTTCCTTCATTGTTTCATGACTTTCATGAGTCTTCACAGATTAAAACCCTCAACAAGAGCAGATGAAACTTGGAAGCGCATTGTTTTTAATGAATCCTAATTAACAATCTACATCACTTTTGTGCTTTGGTTGTTAAAAGGATTGTTTGTGAATAAACAACATGTCCAGTCACTGTTTGTCTGTGAGTCACATGTTAAAACCTTCAGCACTTATTCCCTCAGAGATGCTGAACAATGGACTAAACCTTTGTTGCGTCTGTTACCATACGTACAGAATCACACACATAAGCACTAATATAGTAACATGCAGTGAGTTTCCTCTGCTCTTGTCTAGCTGCTGGTAATAACATGCATATTATATTAAACATGAAATAGGATAATAAGCTCATGGTCTCATGCACCAGGTCCTTATTAGCCGTCTCTGCCTTCTCTGCAGCTCCGCTCATAGATAATGTCTGTCTTGACCCTGACAGCTCTTCCGGATGTGACCAGCGCTGCAGCTTTTTATAGGTCACAGCATCCTGACCACCCCTCACAGTAATGACAACCCCCCAGTGAAACGAGGGAGGATTCTGTGAGGCGGCAGCATCCGAGCACCAGCCAAGGTCTGATGAATTTGAATTCCTCTTTATCGCTAACCCTCCACAGCACCAGGGCTTAAAATAGACGCACTTTCCTTCATCTGTCCCCCACATTAGGTGGGGGGTGATCCAAAACATCACACATCTAACGTTGAAGAAGCTGGATTGAATTTATGTCCCACAGGGGAATTCTCCAAGAAACAGAAGGATCAATGACTAATGGTCACATCTGGCTCCTGGTTAGAATTACTCCCATAGTCCAGCCTGGATCCACGGCCCTCGTCAAGTCGTGTGTGTGTCTGTACGGTTGCAGCGTGAAGTGGAGTAGAAAGCGAGATGCTGAAGCTCTAAGCATGGAGCGAACCACAGGGTTAGATGTGGCTGAGTGACCGTCCATGAAGCAGCTGATTCGATTACAGAAGCAGACCAGACTTCATGACACAGGAAGCCAGGCCTCTACTACAGGCTTCAACAGGTCGTATTATGTGCTCGCTTCAAACGCTGCTGACTGCTCAGACTGTTTAAGTACAGTAAGCCGTGTGCTGCATCAGCGATAAGACCCGAGGACGGGAGCGTCAGTGGGGGCACAAAGGGAGGACGCCACACCCAGGCCCTACAGAGCATGCTCAGAATGACATCAGCGTCAGGACAGACACGACTGTACGCAGCTTGATATTAGAAGCAAGGTTTACGCCAAGCACAGTAAAAGTTTCACACGTAGCTTCACTACGACAACCGTGACAAGCAGCTGTTCATTATAACGTCTTTCAGTCTTAAATCACATATTTCAACGCTACTCATTGTTGTGCTTTCCTGTATTATTGGTCATTTCATACGACTTTTGTGTTTCCATTCTGTTGTCATTGGAACGTTAGAACGCTCCTCTTCTTTTAGTGATAGCAGTCCCACTCGCAACAAACTCAGAAACTGAATGAACATTTTAAAGTGAATTTAAAAGATACAGAGACTCGCTGCTAAAGCTTCTGTGAACGCTGACGTGTTTCTGTTCCTGCTTTCAAAGTTACAATGACTCAAAACAACAGAAGTGTTTCTAAAGACGGGAGCTGCACAAGTCACCGGGTTCATGGACGCATCTGCTCTGTCATCTCACCCTCTGCCTTCGTGTAACATTTGTAAACTATAAAATATAGTAATTTGACAACTCATCTCACACAGATATTAAAGCATTTCAAAACGGTAGAATTACTGCAGAGTCATGGCTCCGTCCCAGACGCCCAGAATATCAATAAAGTATTGCATTACTGTAAAAGGAGAGCGAGACAACGAGGAGACAAATGGATGAGAGGAAAAAGAATCAAATCAATGTGTGCACGTGATTGAATTTAGACTAATATGGCACATTTTCTTTTTGGAAAGAGGTAACAGAATCCTTGACACGTTTGATAGTAATCAAATGATCAAAAGTGCTGCACGTAGAGCGGAATCGCACGAGAAACAACGATTAGAACGGAGCGACTCAGAGCAAGCATCAGCTGAGCAGGAGTCAGAGACATCTTTAACTATGAATGCAGTAACGTGGCCTCCTGCCAAGCGCTGCTGTTATAAAGGTGGCAGAGGAGGACGAGCGAGGCAGGTTCTCTCTCTACAGGACAGGGAGTGGTCACAGCTCGTCTGATGAGCGACTGGGGCTGAAGAGTTCATGTGGGTGGGGAGAGGAAAAGGAGGCGTGATGGGGATGGGAGAGCATAAATACCCCAGCGCTCCTTGGTCTGATGTCCTGTTGCTTCACGAGCATCTTCGAGCCTCCAGAGCTGCACCTTCCCACCGCGACAGAGAACAGAACGACACCAGTCATGAGCCACTCTTCGATGCACGCCTCCACCTCCTACAGGCGCACTTTTGGAAGCCCACACCCCATCTCCATGTCCTCGTACTCTGCCGTGTCTTCCCGTGTGCCCCACTCCGCGGGACGCTACGTGCGTTCGGCGTCCCCTGTGGTGGCACCTCGCTCCAGCAGCTACCACCAACAGCGTTCCCGCCCCATCGCCCAGCCGCCTCGCCTCTCCTACGACAAGGTGGATTTCACCCTGGCCGAAGCCATCAACCAGGAGTTCCTGACCACCCGCAGCAACGAGAAGGCTGAGCTGCAGGAGCTCAACGACCGCTTCGCCAGCTTCATAGAGAAGGTGCGCTACCTGGAGCAGCAGAACTCCGCGCTGCAGCAGGAGCTCAATCAGTTCAAGGGCCAGCAGCAGCACGGCCAGCCCAACCGGGCGTCCGAGCTGTTCCAGGAGGAGCTGAGGGAGCTGAGGCGCCAGATGGACGCCATCGGCAAGGAGAGGGACCAGTACCAGCTGGAGAGGGACAACCTGGCTGAAGACCTGGCCCTGCTCAAGCAGCGGTAGGTACCAGCCATAAGAGCACGGACACGAGTCCTGATCTCAGCACTGTGCGTCTTATATGTCGTGGTCCATGCATGCGCTTCGTTGCATGGACCACGTTAATCACAGAGTAGGTAGAGAAGGTTCCTGAGCATCCCGGCGTCTAGGGCGTGGCCCATGAGATCAGCGCTGCGTGTTCCATGCACACGTATGAGCACTTATGTTTATTGATGTCTGTTCCTCGGGTCACGTTACGCATAAAACAAGAAGTTGAGCGTGACGTGTTACACAAAGGAGGAGAAGGGCAACAAAAAAGTCCCAACGCACTCCTCACTCCTGAATTAGATTGTGAGGGAGATGAATGACTTCCCTAAATAATAAGACGGGTCAGACACAGGGTGGGGCCCACTGAGGAGCCGGGAGGGGAACAAGAGTTGAAACGGGACCAGAGGAAGAGAGGTTGGATGTCACCGCGTCGGGAAAAATCAATGCGACTCACTGACTCCATTAGGTGAGTTTTCAGTGTTCCTCTCTGCTGATGGGATGGTGCCAGAGACCCCATTAGAATAAAAGGACCCCGTGTAACGCAGCATGAATTAAAGATGAGGGAGCAGGGCCCACTTTGTGATGCTTTCCCCACTAATCTACTTTACGTCCAGGCAGGACAGATGGAGCTCAACCTCACGTTCAGCCCCGAGCATCAGCGCGATGATGAGTCATCGCAGGGACGCGCGACATAACTGAATTTGCTAAGGCAGGGCTGAAATGGAATGAAACACCGTCTTTCATTTCATCTTCATTTGTGAATTCGTAGACGTCACTGTCGTTATCTATCACAGCTGTGGTCTGTCCCGTCATATATAGAGCGAGGGGGAGGCAGGCTCAACCTTATTGAGTGAGTGTGGATGCCCTTATTGAGCTGTGGGGAAACCACATTAGTTAAAAGGAGCATCTGCTGATCCCACTGGCTGCACCCAAACCTTTTACAGGACAGTGAATTAACCAATTGATCTGGAAAGATTTTTGCCAGCTGATGCCCTGGTGCAACCTCTGACGGGAAGCGTTTCTGAGACAAATGAGCGTCAATATTCTCATGAGTAAAACATTCTTTGAAACCTGAACAAACTCTTTACATTGGTATTTATCTCCTTTCCCTAAAGGATGGATGAAGAAACCCAGAAGAGGGCAGACGCTGAGGGTAACCTGGCCGCCTTCCGCAAGGTGAACACTCAACTCACAGGTTCACAGTAATGTGACAAAGCACAACTAAAGCACTGATACAGAACAGAGACAGGTTTTAGTCATCGCTAATATAATTTTTACAGAGCCCAGTCATTTTATTCTACTTTAAAAATGTGAAGCTGAGCGTATTAAAAGCGTTTCTCGTATAATACAGGACGTGGATGATGCCACGCTGTCCCGCCTGGAGCTGGAGAGGAAGATTGAGTCTCTGATGGATGAGATTGAGTTCCTTAAGAAGCTCCACGATGAAGTAAGTCCTCATTTTCAGAACCTAACTGAAAGATATGTGTGTAGTTTAACACGTTTTGCGCGTTATTAGTAGATTTGATTTGCAGCAGCCATAGAAAGATGAACTTAGTAAAGTAGTTAATAGTAAATTCAGAAGGAACAGTCGAGAAGCGAATGTGAATGATGGTCAGCAACCGGAGTTTCTGGGTAAAATATTTTAAAATGATGTCTGATCTACATGGTTTAGCTTCACTGTTTTGACTTGTTAATTGCAGGAAATCCAGGACGTACAGGTGAGCGTCCAGACGCAGCAGCTGAAGATGGAGGTGGACAGCAGCTCCAGGCCTGATCTAACTGCTGCTCTGAGGGACATCAGGGCTCAATATGAGACCATCGCCTTGAAGAACATGCAGGAATCTGAGGACTGGTACAAGTCCAAGGTAGGCAGAGAGACACTCGGACAAGCTGGCAGTCGTACGCCAACACCTACACACCTTCACGCTTCTGTTTCCTGCAGTTTGTTGATTTGACGGAGTCTGCAAAGCGCAACACGGACGCTCTGAGGCAGGCCAAGCAGGACGCCAACGAGTCCAGGAGGCAGATTCAGGCTCTCAACTGTGAAATCGATGCGCTGAAGAACACCGTGAGCCCACGCACCACTCACACTTCTCCACACGAACCTATTATGCTCCAAGCAGCAGTCGAGTGTGCTCCTGTGTTTGCTTTAGAACGAAGCTCTGCTGAGGCAGATGCGTGAAATGGAGGACCAGTTCGGCCATGAGATCGCCAACTACCAGGACAACGTGGGCAGACTGGAGGACGAGATCCGCCACCTGAAGGAAGAGATGGCTCGCCACCTTCGAGAGTACCAGGACCTTCTGAATGTCAAGATGGCGCTGGACATTGAGATAGCCACCTACCGTAAACTGCTGGAAGGGGAGGAGAACAGGTGCGAGGCAACGCGGTGTGGATGACGTGGTACAAAACAAAGGCCTGAGTTCACTGTGCAGATGATGATTCGTTCTTGGTTGGAGGATTTACCCTCTGTGGTTTCAATTCAGAATAAATATGAGGCGTTTTTAATTTAAATCTCTGTAAACGTGTTGTTGGGATGTTTATGTGTGCACAGGTCATGAAAATCAGATGTGTTTCATATTCCCATTAGGATTACTGTGCCCATGTTAAATATCGGCATGAGCAATCACCTGGGCGAGCGAGGTAAGCAACGCGTCTCCCTTTCTAGAGATGCTGACAGTCGCACCGTGCACTAACGACAGGACGTTTACCTTCCTCACAGACTACGACCAAAGGCCAGACAACCTGAGCAAGAAGACTGTGGTGATAAAGACCGTTGAGACTCGAGATGGAGAGGTACGGCGACGCTTGCGACACAATCGGTGGTGGGTAACTGTGCAGAAAATAAGTGAATGACTATGAGCTTCCGCGTTTCTTTCCCATCAGGTGGTTAACGAATCCAGGAGGGAGAAGGAGAGAGACTCAGGCCGCTCCGATAGAACCGACAAGGACGACCAGGACGAGTAGATGAAGATCAATTCGAAAGACCAGACGAAATCCCAAAGCAGACAGAACCTGGTCCACATGGTCCGTGTCCCCACTAGTTATGTGTTTATGTGTAATGCAAAGAGTCTTTCATGTACAGTAGGTGCAATGAATCCCTTCACAGTGTCACCTTGGTGCTATTAAAGCTGCCCAACATTCGCTACCACCTGTGTTACCTGTAGGGCTGAGAAACCCACTTTACCAACGAACCACCTGAGGCCTTTTCAGTGGAATCTTTAGACGACCACACGCTTGTAGAGAACTAAACTGCAGACGAGTAACTTAGTGTGTGTTTTAGACAGACGTTACTAACCTTCAGACACAAAACCCCAATAAATGAGCCCATTTACATTTTCTTAGATGTGTTGCTACCTTTCATTGCAAAAACCATCAGCTCACCAAACCGATGTAACAAAGAAGAAACGACGACAGTGAACCCTGACAGTCACCAACTGAAGACTTTTGCTGCATATGCTTTACATCTCTGTGTATCTGAAACGACTGACGAATGAATATGTGCAAATAAACGCAAACGGAGCGAATCTGTGTTCCTGTGTCCGTTCAGCTGCAGTTAGCTGCTGAGCTACATTTTCCATTTGCACTGACCAAGGTCTCCACGACCTTCACGCTCACGTGTCCTGCAGCAGCTTGGACTTGCTCACAGAGCGAGGGCCAACAAAGCAGACACTTCCAACTCACTGCCAGTACAACGGCTTCGACGCCTTTGCTTTTACTGCCTGTACAGGCCTGGCTGTTCCATCAGGTAACGCAGGAGCTGGCAGCTACGAACCAAAGCGTCTGCCCATCGTAGACGATCTAATAACGTGGACCTTCCCTTCGGGTCGGGTCGGTTCTCTGTGGTCTGGCGTATCGCTGTGTGCTCAGCGTCGCTCAAGAGCTTCTCTGAGCAGCACTAGCAGCTTTCGTTTGCACACATGCAGATTCCTCACAAAAACAATTACAAACATATACAAAGCTTATTTCAAAAAATAAAAAATGCATTACCATCAATATTTGCCACAGAAAGCTGTGCCAGGGTCATGGCTCGGTGCAGTTATCTGTTATCTGACACGTGAAGCCTGCGGCGGTTGATCCTTCCCTTCATCGCGCTGCCTGTCAGACCGCACCGAGGGTTGGCGGCTGCTGCAGTGACGTCATTCTGCTTCCGCTTTCAAACTTTTCGCTCGCTGTCTTGGCGCGAGACTCGTCCGGTTACAAACGGGACAGAACACGGACACCAGCCAGAAACGGGTTTAACGGCGCCGTGTGCAGAACCGTGACGAGCCGCGGACTCGGGCTGCGTCGCTGACCTGGGCTCGTTAAGTGAAGTAGCTGTAGCTCGGACGTACGTAGCAGCGCTGCGTTCCCGCCGCGTCCTGTTAGCTAAGAGCTCATTAGCCCTCGGTTCCGGCCCAGGATGGACTGTGAGCTGCTGGCTACCTGCAGCGCCCTGGGCTTCCTGGAGGGCGACGCCTATCACAAGGAGGCTGATTGCTTGGGTGAGCGCGGTGCAGATAAATGAGTTGTAATCATCCTGCAGCTTTGACTGGACGCGACGGTGTTTGTGTTGCAGACAGCGTAAAAGACCTGATCAGGTATTTGCGCCATGAAGACGACACCCGTGACGTCCGGCAGCAGCTGGGCGCGGGGCAGATTGTGCAGAATGACCTGCTGCCCATCCTCATCCAGCACCGGCAGGACCGGGCCCTGTTCGACGCCTGCGTCAGGTGAGAAGCCCGATACTCAATACGTTTAGATATGAACTTTATTTATCAATCATATTTTGCCACTTTTCTGATCCTCTGGTCCCCCCCTGCCCTCCCCTGGTCCTCCCCTGGTCCTCCCCTGGTCCTCCCCTGGTCCTCCCCTGCCCTCCTCTGGTCCTCCTCTGGTTCCCCCCCTGCCCTCCCCTGGTCCTCCCCTGGTCCTCCCCCTGCCCTCCTCTGGTCCTCCCCTGCCCTCCTCTGGTTCCCCCCCTGCCCTCCCGTGGTCCTCCTCTGCCCTCCTCTGCCCTCCCCTGGTCCTCCTCTGGTCCTCCCCCTGCCCTCCTCTGCCCTCCTCTGGTCCTCCTCTGGTCCTCCCCTGGTCTCCTCTGGTCCTCCTCTGGTCTTCCCCTGGTCCTCCTCTGGTCTTCCCCTGGTCCTCCTCTGCCCTCCTCTGGTCCTCCTGCCCTCCTCTGGTCCTCCTCTGGTCTTCCCCTGGTCCTCCTCTGGTCCTCCTGCCCTCCTCTGGTCCTCCTCTGGTCTTCCCCTGGTCCTCCTCTGGTCCTCCTGCCCTCCTCTGGTCCTCCTCTGGTCCTCCTGCCCTCCTCTGGTCTTCCCCTGGTCCTCCTCTGCCCTCCTCTGGTCCTCCTGCCCTCCCCTGGTCCTCCTCTGGTCTTCCCCTGGTCTTCCCCTGGTCCTCCTGCCCTCCTCTGGCCCTCCTCTGGTCTCCTCTGGTCCTCCCCTGGTCCTCCTCTGGTCCTCCCCTGGTCCTCCTCTGGTCTCCTCCAGGCTAATGGTCAACCTTACTCAACCTGCCATGCTTTGCTTTGGTAAAGTCCCTGACGACCCCGTGTTTAGACACCACTTTCTGGAGGTTACGTCTCACTTGCAGGCCTATAAAGAGGTAACGTGTCTTTTAATGCTAACACCTTATATCCCACTGAGACTGTGAGTATTTTACACATTATTTCCGTGTCCTGTCTTTTGATATTCAGGCCTTTGCCAGTGAACAAGTGTTTGGCATTTTGAGTGAGACACTGTATAACCTTCTACAGCTGGTGAGTGTTTTACTGGAAGGCATCTTTGCCTCTACTGTGCCACATGAGTTGACCTGCTGTCCTTCCTTCAGGACTGGGAGCAGAGGCAGGAGGAGGACAACTTATTGATAGAGAGGATCCTGCTGCTAGTTCGGAATGTGCTTCATGTACCTGCAGACCCCTGTGAAGAGAAGGTCTGACTTCAACGTGTGCAGTGCAGTCTGTCGTTAGGACAACCTCTCTCTCGTCTCACCTTCGGTTTGTGTC
Source organism: Macropodus opercularis (assembly GCA_030770545.1). Classification (NCBI taxonomy): domain Eukaryota; kingdom Metazoa; phylum Chordata; class Actinopteri; order Anabantiformes; family Osphronemidae; genus Macropodus; species Macropodus opercularis. Next base: position 1,359,281 of record CM061099.1, read on the forward strand.
TGTAGAAAGTGGACGACGATGCCAGCGTCCATGACAGGCTGCTGTGGGCCATTCACATGAGTGGGTTTGATGACCTGATCAAGTTCTTGGCATCCGCCCAGAGTGAGCAGCAGTGGAGTATGCATGTGTTGGAAATAATCTCCCTGATGTTCAGAGACCAGGTTGGTCTAAAAATAGTTTGGCGATTTTGAGACGGAACGATTGCCTGGTGTTTTGTGTGACTGAGCGTCTTTTTCCTACAGACGCCAGAAGCTCTGGTGAGTGCTGGCCACGCTCGTTCAACAGAAGAGAAGCAGAGGGACTCTCAGGAGCTGGAGGCGCTCAGGCAGAAGGAGCAGGCAGAGAAACGGTCTCGCACGTTTCAAAGAGGAACTAGGTGATGACAGGAAGGACCTCGACGTGATGAATACAAGTAGACTCATGTTTCTTCTAATTACGGGTTTGTTTGTGTCAATGTTTTGTTCCAGACACTCTCGTTTCGGAGGCTCCTATGTGGTTCAAGGTCTCAAGGCCATTGGAGACAAAGATGTGGTCTATCACCAAACCCTTCATAATGTGAGTGTTGCAGATCACAGTATTTAACAGATGGATGCATGGAAGAATAATGATGTATAGTAATGATTTTGGTTTCAGTTCAAAAACTACACTCACGATCTTGGCAAAGCAGTAAGACGTGTTCCGAAGAGGAATCGACAGGCGCTTGACAGTAAGGACAAACGCCGCTCAGCCCTGAATGTTCGACTCTTCCTGCGAGGGTTCTGCGTGGATTTCTTGGAGAGCTGCTACAATCGCCTGATGTACCTCGTCAAGGTGAGCCGCTGTCACATTGTCTCTATTTGTTTCTGTCACGGTTGTGTTGCGGATTCCGATATTCATATTCCTTGTGTTCTCTGTAGGAAAGTCTGATTCGAGAGCAAGCTCAGCAGCACGATGAGACCTATTACCTCTGGGCACTCAGCTTTTTCATGGCCTTCAATCGTGGCAACGGCTTCCGTGCTGACTTGGTTTCTGAGACCATGTCCATTCGTGCTTTCCATTTTATTGAGCGCAACATAACCAACTACTATGAGATAATGACCCTTGACCGCAAAGACACTACATCCTGGTCCCGCAGGTAAGGGGATCGCTAATAGCAGCTTAAACAGCTACCGATCTGTGAGTTGGACCCAGACTTATGTTTGTTTCTAGAATGCACCTGGCTCTGAAGGCTTATCAAGAACTGCTGCTCACTGTGAATGAAATGGATCGTTCACAGGACGAAAGCATCCAGCAGAGTTCCAACGTTATCAAGAGTAAGATGCTACTTGCTCCTCTGATCTGATGACGTTTTCAGTTCTAGCATAAGGTTGATTGATGCGGGTGTGTAGGACTCATCTGTTTCTGTTTGGTCTAGGTAACATATTTTACCTGATGGAATACAGGGAGATTTTTCTGACCTTGCTGAGGAAGTATGATGAAACCAAACAGCCTCGTTCTTATCTCAAAGACTTGGTGGAGTCGACTCATCTCTTTTTGCGCATGTTGGAGCGCTTCTGCAAAGGCCGTAAAAACCTGATGGTTCAGGTAAGACCTTGGCTTCAACGTTTCGTGTGCATAGTCGCAGTCAGTGCCTACATACCGTGGTAATACCTGATAACTCTGCAGAAGAAGAAAAGGCGAAAAAGGTCTCAACGTGCAAAAAGGTCTTCAGCTTCGGAAGTTAACCCGGAATCCTTAGAGGAGTCCTGGAAGGTTGTGGAGGAAGAGCTGAAGGCTTCTGGGTTTCAGGTATGAAGAATCAGCCTCAATTGTGTGATTTAGAGACAGATTTTCAAATGACTCCCAACAGAACACTGCAAACTAACCAACCTAACCTGCTCAGATGACATCAGGCCAACAGTGACTTTGCTGTCTTCATTGTGCAGTTGTCAGAGTCTGTATCCGAACGCATTGTGCCATTCGATGCAGCTTCAGAAACTCCTTTTGAGGAGCAACGGACCGAGGCTATGGTGCGGGTGCAGGATGCCCTGCTGGCTCGTTTGGGGCCAGAAGCCCTGGGGCTGCTGCGTGCTGCAAGGTCAGTCCGCTTCACTGTGGCTTCAGGAAACTTGACTTTAAATGACCTGTCTCATGTCAGTCTTCGATCGACTTATATATACTAGTTCTGAGAAGTGATGGGGACCAGGCTGAACTAGTCACAATGTAATAATCCATGTGCGGCACCGTCAGCTTCTCGGACTGAACATCTTGTCATACTCAGGGAGGTGTGGCCAGATGGAGATGTGTTTGGTTCAGCTGATGTGGAACCTGAGGAGGAGCTGGAGCTCCTTAAGCAGATCCTACACGCCAACCTGCCAAGTAGGTTTATCAGTGTGTGTTTGGAGTCATCATACACACACACACACTCTGATCCACTTATTGGTGCACTTCTACTTTGTAAACTCCTCATTTAAGGGCCTGCTCCTCTTGAGCCTGTGGTGGAGGAGGACGATGACGGAGCAGAGTTTGAAGAAGAAGAGTTTGAGACTGTTCGGGTTTCTGAGACTGAGTTCAACTTTCTGGACTTCATCAAGAGGTCAGAAAAGGTCTGTAACTAACTAGTCAAATAAATGGGAATAAATAATGAATACCTTTGTACTTCTGGTTTGGGACCCACAGGTTTGCCAGCTCGAGCGTCGTGCGTCCATACCTCCTCCTCCTAAAATCCTACTCCAAAAACACGCCTCACACGAACCACTGTGCTATTCGAATGCTGCATCGCCTGGCTGTCGACCTCAAAATGGACGCTCTGCTTTTTCAGCTGTCGGTCTTCCACCTTTTCAATAAAATCCTGAGTGACCCTGCTGCAGCTGCTTACAACGTACAGTAATACCCATTTAGTGTCAAGCAGGTTTGGTGAACGTCTAATGCAGATCAGACACAGGAGCTTATATTGATACTCTACCTCTAATGCTCCTCCACAGGAACTTGTGACCTTTGTGAAGTATGTGCTGAACAGATTCTTTTCACTGGCAGCTAAAAACAACAAGGCATATGTTGAACTGCTGTTCTGGAAAAACACAAAGGCTGCACATGAGATGACTGAAGGCTACAGCAAAGAGGGGTTGGTTCGCTTTTCTAGTAGTGGCCATGTCAAACTAACTTGGTGCACATAAGTAACATTGCGTCTTTTTTAATATGTTAGCGATGAAAAGAAACCAACGTGGAGCGAAGAGGACGAAGAGGAGTTACGCAGGCTGTATGAGGAGCACCGCCGCGCCGATGGTCCGCCCCCGTCTGTCTGTTGTAGATGGTACCAATTATGTGCAGAAGTTCTGCTGCTGACTCTTGGTTTTGTCCTCAGAGCCAGATATAGTGGAGACTTTACTGCCATTACTCAGCAGCACCCGCACCCGGCGCCAGGTGGTAACGCAGCTGGTGCACATGGGCCTGGTGGCCAATGCCAAGGAGCTGAAGAAACAGACGTAAGGACGCTTTAAAGGACGTCAGGTAATGAGAGGAACTACACCATCTGCAACGCAAGTCCTGTAACTATTGTTTTTTAGGAAAGGGACTCGGATTGTTCTTTGGACTGAGGAGCAAGAACACGAACTGCAGATGCTGTTTGAGGAATACAAGGATTCTGACGGTACTGAACTTATTCTGTAGGGAGAAGATAAAGCGGTCACTCTTAGTCTGTACTGTAGACTCTGCAATGCATCATGGATCTGTGGTTTGTGTGGCGACTCTCCTCAGTGAACTGATTGTATTGTCACAGATGTGCTGGGTAATATTCTGAAGAAGATCACAGCCAAACGGTCCCGTGCACGTGTAGTAGACAAGCTGCTCAGCATGGGCCTGGTGTCTGAGCGGCGAGAGCTTTATAAGAAGAGAAGCCGCACGGCTCAAGGGAAACGCTCTGGAAAAGGAATGGTAATGTTCATTTAGATGTTCATTGGTGTCCGTGTACAGTTAATATTGAAAACTCTGGCAATTATAATGTGCAATATGTATCACAGACTGAAGAGGAGTTTCTGGAAGACTTAACCCAGGGTTTCCCAGATGATTCTGTGGACGAAGAGGAGGAGGATGAGTCTGGGGAGAGTGAAGATGAGGAAGATGACGAACAAGGGAGGAAAACACAAAATGACATAAGGAGAAGTCAAAGCTTTCAGTCCACAGCGGAGAGGAGAGCTGACATAGGCCCCGCGGTGAAGGCTCTGCAACGGGAAGGTGGGACAAACTAATTTAGGTGGTGAAATGGTTTCTGTCTTGTCAGATGATAAAACGGCAAATAAACCCTCGTCTTTCTAACAGGCTTGTCTGGACCCCTGCTGTGGCTTCAGAATTGTCTTAACAAAACAGCACAGGATCGTGAGGACGATGGTGCGTTCAGTTGTAATGTTGGGTGTTTGGGAAGTGACAAGTGAAGGAAATGATGTAAAGCTTTGGTCTGTTCCCAGGTTTTTCTCAGCCTGTGGCACTGGTGCCTCTGACTGAGGCCAATGAAGAAGCCATGGACAACAAACACTTCAAGAAGCTTTTACGCAAACTGGGGATACGACCACCCGACAATGAGCAGGTGTGTTCGTTACACAGCTTAGCCAGTCACTGGGCATTTTTCTTTTGGCTTGGTTGGATGTTTCTGAACTAATTGTGGAAAATCAAGTCAGATTGTATGTGTTCATTGTTTTGTTTATAATCAGGAGAGATTCTGGAGAATCTCTGCAAAGATCGGCCCGTCGGAGCTTCGCAGTGCGGCTGCAGCTCTTAGCCCAACAGACGACGAAGCTATAGGTGGCGAGGAGCAGGACGGGCCTAGCAGCCCAGCAGAAGCTCAGGACGGGGGGGAGGACGTCTCAGGAGAGCACAGAGCTCAGGCTCTGAGGGCTCTGCTGCTCGCACGCGAGAGCAGACACCGAACTAATCAGGAGGATGGTGGGTGCAGCGTGTGTCCGGCTGTTCTGCCTTTTATAGCAAAGAAACGGCAAAAAAATACAAGCAAGATGGGACATAAGTGGCTGAAACCACTGGGATGTTTTAGAAGCTTTTAACGTATCTAACATTAGTGGAAACCTTTTGTTTTTAATGATGCTTCAAGGCTTAATATGATGTTTGTTGTTTGCATTTTAGCCCCCGTGTCAGATTTTATCTCCACTGAGAATACGGACAGTACGGCTGAGAGGTGAGTTATGGCTCAGTGTCTGTCCAACCAAACCACATCTGAGAAAATGTCTCCTTTAAGTTTACGGCGTCTTAATCTTTAATCAGGGCCCAAGAGAAGACCTCAGCTAAAAGAAGCAGACTGTGGGACAATGCGGACAGCGGTAATTAATTTTCACCGTTCGTGTGCAGCAGGTTTATGTGGAGTTTTAAGTCATGGCTGATCACTGCTCTCTTCACAGAGGACGTCTCCACCCGTGCGATGGATGTGAACACCAACAGTGATTCAGACAGGGAGGATATTGCTGCTCCTGTGAAGCGCAGACGGAAGATGGTGCTGATCGACGAGGAGGATTAATGACTTTCTTTAATGTGCTGAAAGCCTGCAGACGGGAGACGTGAGTCCGTCACGTCGCTCTGGAGGCTCTAGTAATAAAAGCAAAGCGAGGGGCACTTAGACCTGCCCCCGGTGACATATAAGCCATTTAATTGTGTTAAACTCTGTACCCGTTCAGCAGGATGTATGGTGTCATTGGTGCCGTCATAAAGTGCTGCTGTGCTTCCATGTGGTTGTTTTTGTCTTAGCATTAAACCATACAATAAGTTACGTTGCCTTTAATGATATAAGATCTTGTTTGATGACGTTTTGGCAGATGTACAAGAACATTTGCACATGCAGGTCTTCATAAATGTTGGGTTTGTGTTTGAGTGAAACTGAGGCTTCTGATAAATAAAGAAAGTTGTTCTTGGCTGGTCCTGTTGCGCTGCGTCTTTCCACCGCTAGAGGGCGACTCGTGGCTTTGCTCCCATCGTTTGCTGGGTTCGTGGCGGCTCTGCTCACGGGTGTGAACGTTGTTCTGTGTGAGTGTCTGAACTCTCGCCCGGGGTCGTTTGTGCTGTTCCTGCAGGGAGTTGGCTCACGAGCCGCTTTCTTCCCTCTGGGATCCGCTTTGCTGTGGATTCCTGCCGTCGCTGGCTGTAGGTTTTCCAGTGGAGGTGGCCTCTTGTCCTCACATCTGGACCATATTAGAAACTTCCTGTCGCAGCATCTGCTCTGCCCCCATCCTGTAAGTTAAGCATGTGAGCAGAGCGCTCGGTGGGTGGGTGCAGCTCCTGCAGCTAAAACGTGAAGGTATGATCCTCTGCACAGAGAGAAGCCCACGAATCCGCCTCAGCCAGGCCTGGACAACGTGTTAAACACAGGGATGACTCACGGTTCTGTAGCTGGAAGATAAAAGCCAACAGCTGGAAGCTGTTTTGCCTGTGAGTATAATGAATTATACAATCGTGACATTGTTTTAGTGAATAGAAACCATGTTTTTGTTATTGCTAAAAGCTTTTTTTTAAGTCAGGCCACGTTTTCTCCCAATTATTTTTGACAAACAGTTCGAACATAATGCTTCAGTTAAATCTTTACAGGGTTTGGCTTGAGGAGGCGATGATTTACTGTCTTTACTGAAGTGTTTCATCATATCACATGATCTATATCAGGAAATCCAGCCTCAATATTACAAGGTTTTGTTGGTGTAAAGAATCAGTGAGTCACATTTTAAAAACATTCACGTAAATGATTCCGCCCTGCTGAGACCTGGAGGCCTGCGTGGAAACTTCTACACGTGTCTGTTAGGTTGTACAATGAAAAGCCATAGTTTGTTTGTTACATCCATCCGCCTGATGTCAGCTCTGAGGCACGTCGAGGCCTGTTGCAGCCTGAGTCACTGTGTTCGTGTGGGAACTCAGCTTTGTTTGTTATGTGTATTGAAGGATTACCCTGAATAGCAGCATCTTTACTAGGACTTGATGTTTTGCCAGCAGATGATAAGGAGAGAAGAAAAACCAGTATGTGTGTTAAACAGTTAGTTCCTCCACCATGTGAACTTACACAGTTCAAGGCACTAAACTACGGAGGCTGTGAGTCACGTCAAACTTATAATTATTCACTATTTTTGCGATTTGCTCAGTCGAGCCCGTGGACGGACGGACGGGTCTGAGCGGTGGAGGTGAAATGAACAGCCGTGACCCAGTCCAGCCCACGGGCCCGGTGTCACCAGAACAGGGAGCGAGAGGCTTCTTCCCTCTCCCACAAGTCAAACGTCAGTCGTGTTAATATGTTAGTGTTAGTGTGTTTAAGACAGAGGAGAAAGGTGTTGATTAGGTGATTCCTGAAGTCGTACGCTTGTAAGTGGCTTTGGATAAAGACTGAGCTGCTTCAGAAGGTCAGAGCTGCTGAAGGTCATCATCTTCTAAGGGATGATGAGAAGATTCAAAGCCGCTGACAGACGCTGTTGTCTGGACGCCTGCTGAGCTGACCCAGCGGATGCTAACATAGGAATAATAATTCTAATAATATAATATAACAATAATACTAATAATGACTCGTTTGTAACAAACTTCCAAACCGGTGCAGACCCTGTGGACCGGGCCACTCGGGACCAGGGAGCCTAGTCTTGGTTCGGACCGTACATGTGTCAGACCTTTGCCTCCGTGTGAACAGTGAAACTCGGGCCGTTGGTGACCTGAGAGCCAGCCTGGAGGAGGGTCCCTCCTCCGGGGCCCCAGCTCCAACCGACGCCTCCTTTGTCTGAACGTGGCTGTTTTGGGCGGGGGAGGAGGGGGAGGAGGAGGAGGAGGAGGAGGTTCTCTGACTTCTCACAAACTCCGAGCGGAGACCTGCGCGCTGGGCCGGTTGCGCCCTGTGAAAGCGGGTTCGGCCGAAACGAGCCGGAGAAGCTGCGACAAGCCCGGTTCCCCCGGAGGCCTGGCCGCTGCTCGTCCGGTTTGACAGGGAGACGCTCGCGTCACCGTCGGACTCTCGGTAAGTTCGAAGTTTGTTTTTCTGAATCCAACGAACTTCAGTCGATCCGCGCGAACGTCAGACTCGTACTTTGTTATCGATTAATGGTCGATTACGGTCGAGCTCCGGCTCCAGGCTGATCGGAGAAAGCGAAGCTGGACGACGACGCGGATCAGCTCAGTTCAGCTCAGTTTAGCTCAGTTCAGAGGCTTCGCAGCCTGTAGCATCAGTTCAGTTTGTTGCGTGACGTCAAACGGTCAAATCCTCCGGTTGTTGGACGAACTTAGTCACATAATATGTCACGTTATAAGACTGGGCGACGTCCTGGGGGGCGCAGCCTGCAGCCCCTCACCCCTCACCCCCATCCTCACCCCTCACCCCCGTCCTCACCCCCATCCTCACCCCGTCCTCCCCTGGACCTACTGGCAGCCTACAGCCCCTCACCCCCATCCTCACCCCATCCTCACCCCTTCCTCCCCTGGACCTACTGGCAGCCTACAGCCCCTCACCCCCATCCTCACCCCTTCCTCCCCTGGACCTACTGGCAGCCTACATCCCCTCACCCCCATCCTCACCCCATCCTCACCCCTTCCTCCCCTGGACCTACTGGCAGCCTACAGCCCCTCACCCCCATCCTCACCCCTTCCTCACCCCGTCCTCCCCTGGACCTACTGGCAGCCTACATCCCCTCACCCCCATCCTCACCCCATCCTCACCCCTTCCTCCCCTGGACCTACTGGCAGCCTACAGCCCCTCACCCCCATCCTCACCCCTTCCTCACCCCGTCCTCCCCTGGACCTACTGGCAGCCTACATCCCCTCACCCCCATCCTCACCCCATCCTCACCCCTTCCTCCCCTGGACCTACTGGCAGCCTACAGCCCCTCACCCCCATCCTCACCCCTTCCTCACCCCGTCCTCCCCTGGACCTACTGGCAGCCTACATCCCCTCACCCCCATCCTCACCCCATCCTCACCCCTTCCTCCCCTGGACCTACTGGCAGCCTACAGCCCCTCACCCCCATCCTCACCCCTTCCTCACCCCTTCCTCCCCTGGACCTACTGGCAGCCTACATCCCCTCACCCCCATCCTCACCCCATCCTCACCCCTTCCTCCCCTGGACCTACTGGCAGCCTACAGCCCCTCACCCCCATCCTCACCCCTTCCTCACCCCGTCCTCCCCTGGACCTACTGGCAGCCTGCACCAGATGGTTTCGCCTCTTGGGGGCTGATGACAGTCGCTGCACATGTTGCCTCCAACGCTTCCTTTAATTAGCCGACGCAGGGTCTTATTTCTGCCTCGTCTTTGTCCTTAGAATACGCAGCTTAATACCAGCTGACGTCCGTTAATCACCGTGTGACGTGGAAGGAACGGCAGCGGTGCCGTTACACTGCTGGGTTTGTTGGAGCAGCTCCACAGAAACGAATTCCAGTTTTATGAGGCCCCGCTTTAATTCCACGTTTGGATAATTATTGTGTGTGGATCTGCTCTCTGCCGTTTTCCAGGCTACGGGTTGTTCTCTGAATGAAGCCGTTGTTTGGCTGTTTCACACCAGCCTCGGTCACATCTATATTCTGTACCAAACAAAACACAGCGTTTGTTTTTAGTGAGTTAACTTCATAAAGACAATCAGCTGAACTAAAGCCTAAATACCTTTAGTCATACTTTCATTAGTGAGTGTGGTTACAGTAAAACACAATCCAGCCATTTGTACATAAGCAGTTCTCTGTGTCTAATTATCCGTAATCAGATTAGTAACGGCAGTGACAGAATCATTCATGCTCAGCTTCAGATGACTCCGTCTCAGCGCTGCCTGGTGAGCGACTGGTCCGTGTGAACACCAGTCAACCGGGACACTTCCATGCTCTGTTCCCTCCACGTCCTCACTGTCAGGAAGTACATCGTGTGTAAAGAGGAACGCAGAACCCAAAACAAGCAGCAACATTAACCTGAATGTTCTAGCTCACACTAGAACCACAGCCAGACTGGAAGCATCTGGAGGCTCCCGGTGCCCATTGTCACAGGGAAACCACGTAAACGACCGTCCAGAGGCTCCTTTCAGCACGTTAAACGCTGGTTACGGTTGTGGAAAATGAAGGACATTTGGGATATTTTAGGCTCGTGAGCTCGCAGCAGGAGGTACAATTACTGTGGAGTAGAATTAGACCAAGGGGGTTAAACGACAGAGCTGCAGACAGAGGTCTGACACAGTAACCCGTCAATCACCGAGCAGCTCGAGTTGTGAACGAGCCTGGTGCTCAGCTACGCGACTCTGGTCCCACAAACGCTAACAGAGCGCGGGGAATCACTGCAGCTTGTACCAGCATGTGGCGTTAAGAGACTTGATGCTGGTTTACTGTCGTTACTGACCACGTGTAGTTCTGATCGTGATCACACACACGCACACACGCGTCACTGACATGTGATGGTGGTTCTGATCGTTTTCCTGTCTGCAGTTGAAAGGCCTCTATTGTTAAGACTAACAGCAGACAGTCTCACATTATAGTACGAGAAGTTATTAATAATAAAATACGTCCATCGGTTGTTCTGTCCGAGCTTAGGTTGGTCAGCATCAGGAGGCAGATATACACAGATGGTATCATTTTATATGAAACTGAGATATTTGGTAAAAGTCTGGTTGGAGTTGGAAGGTTAATGGTTTGGGTTAAGCAGCTGACGATTCAGCGACAGTCGCTTCATGAGCTTCATAAGGTCGTGAAGACACGTCCTCTAACGATGAAGCAGCGATGACATGCTGGGACCGTCACCGGGGCCACATCCAGACATCCAGGCGTCACAGGCTCGCGTCTGTGTGTAGATGCTTCATGATGTTCTCCTGAGTGCAACTTCAAAAAAAGTAAAGATATTTGTTTGCAAAGTTTCAAAAACTCAAGCTTTAACAAGATTGTACGTTAAACTGCATAGTTTCATATAAGACACCAGCGTCACAAAACCAACTGTTCACCGGACATTGATTGTTGTGTGACCCAGGGGAACGGCTCAGACTGAAGGAGTCGGACCCGCGGGCTGTTAGCGAGCTCGGGGTTCTGTGCTACGGTGCAGAGGAAACCAGCCGAGCGTAGTGTGCACCTGCTGATTGTGAAGCTATAAGTGCTGGATAGAAACAGAAAGGTTTGAACAAGGCCTGTTCAAGCAAACGTCATGTAGCCAGCAGCGGCTGCCTCCCACAAACGACGTGTGGAAATACTCTCATGCCAGCAGAAGGACTTTGTAACACAACAAGCGTTATTCAGGCAGATTATAGGCTTCCCGTCTTATATTCCACTGGGTCCCTGAAGGACACACAACCAGGACCTGTCTATTCACTGCAACGCCTGAGATCTGAGCGCGTTCGCTGGGGGGAGCTTCGCGGCTGAGGGTCCATCATTCTGGTCTCTGCTGCGTGTCACAGACACACGGGTCAGTTCCTGCTGAAACCCGATGTTCCACTTCCTCATCTAGTCCCGAGCTTCCTGCTTCGCAGGGGCAGGAAGCTCAGCGCGTGACGTCTTTCTCAATAGGCTCCAGAGCGAGAGCGCATGTCGATCCGCTTCAGCTCATCCGGTCTGAAGTCGTTTTTCCAACGATTCCTTTTGTCTGGACTTCGTCTCGCTGGAGGTGGATGCTTGATGGCTGCTCACATCCTCCGAGTGACGCTGTCAGTCAGCCAGGGCACAAAGCTGCAGGTCCTCAGCGTCTCAGCTCTTGCACAATCCTTGGCCGTGCTCTCACCATCCCACCCCTCGATTAAACACACCCAAATTAGCTATGAGCCGTGGCCGCTCCTCAGCAGCTGAGCATTCAGTCGCGTTTGTTCAGGGGAACAGACTGTCACAAAGCGTAATGAATGCTGCCGATCCTTCATTCGAGTTGACTCTAAGTTCGCAGTAAGCGCTTAACTCATTTAACTTAACTAATCTGATGTACGGCTGTGCCGAGCGTGGTGGCCCTGGCTAGTCCCTGGACCGGAGACGGCCGGGGAGCAACGGCTGCAACCCGACCGCACGCTGTCCTGTGCCGTCTAGCGCCAGTCCCAGGTCTGGATAACGTAAAAACATCTGCCAAACCACTTGTGCGAACCGTCATCTAGAAAACATCAGCAGCACAGTGTGACCCTCTCAACGCTGGTGTTGGCTAGAAAGCGCTCTGGGATTCAGTCATTTAGACAGATAGCTGTTCCTCGTCAGAACCGCCTCCCTCCATCATTCACCGCCAAGGCGAGGACTTGGCAGCCATCGAAGCAAACACGTAGGACGGAGCCGTTTCCCTGGCGCTGCTGGCCGTCTTCATGCAGTCTCCCTCTCTGTCTGCGTGGTTTCCTCTGAGAGCCACTAGAGGTCACAGCGCAGGCCTCAGGGTCTTTGTCTTGCCCCATAATGGCTCCATTCTTCCCCAGCAGCAAGGACGTCCAAGTCAGCTCGACACAGGACGCCATTGTGAGCCACACTGCAGTAACGTGAGGCGAACACAGAAGCAGAGTGTCCGCGGGCGTGCGCACACAGGAAAATGTGTTCAGACACGATTTAGTTAAATGAAGGAGCTTCGCCGAGAGAAGCAGGACAGGTGACGAGCGGGAGCAGGTGTTTCCTGCATGCGGAGCAGCCACGTGCTGCATTCGTGCCAAACTGAGAAAAACCCGCTCGCCCTATTTATCAGTTTCACCCCAACGACGACGGATCGACCTGCGAAACGTTCGGACGCATTTAGCGGCTCCACACAGAACAATAGCACAAGAAGGTTCTGTTCTTCTCATATGACTGAACCAACACCAGCGCAGACAGTAACGCCCAAACCAGAGGAAACAAACCCGCAGCGGCTTCACGAGCCTTCATCCTCTCGTCCCTGGCACCGTCGATTGTTTGGGTTTTCCCTTCTCTCACATACAGAAAAGCACTGAAGCTTGAAGTCATGTCAGAAAAGAATGAATTGTAGCAGAGCTCCAGCAGGAAGCATGTAACCTCCTTTAAATGCACATCATGGAAGTCTGAGATCTAGTCTGGGGACCAGGGGACTAGAGAGAGATGATCACTGAAGGGCTGCGAGTGAAGAAAAGAAAACTTTCCAGTGCTCTCATTTTTTCCAAGTCCTTCATAGGCAGGACATGCAAATTACAGCCCTGTGCGTGAGAAGGAGGCCAGAGAGAAACGTTTCAGTTGGAGAGAATGGACTGAAACAGAAACGTGAGGTGGCTGTAATCGGATCTCGGCTGTGGTGAGATCATACACGAGGCAGCTTCACAAAGAGAAATCCACCCATAACCCGTGAGCCCGTCAGCGTTTCAGGAGCTTGGTTTTCACTGCAGATTCCCATCGTCTCAGACAGTCTGGACATGGTGACGAGTGACTGGGCTGCTTGGGCCTGATGCTGTACATGGTGGCAGTTCAGCTCTTCTTTACCCCTACAACAACGTCTGTGTTGCTTAATGTTCTTCTTCTGTGACACATGATGGTTTTTTTTCTTACAGTCTCCAGGTTTGCTATGGACCTCAGATAACACCCCTGGAGGCTCTACCCTTGTCCCACAGGATGGCCGATCCCACCGGGCTGACCTCTGAAGGGGTGGGGGCTGGTATGACCGAGGTCGATGCCTGCAGTCTGGAGATAGAGAGGAAGTATGAGGTCATCCCGTCCGTCATCTGCTCCATGTGTTGTCTGTTCGGCATCATCTACTGCTTCTTTGGTGAGGATCCTCTGCCCGATCGAGCAAGCGTGCAAATGACTTTCCACTCTGTCAAATGTCCCCAACCCTGATACGCTGATACACTGATAGAGGTCAAAGAGGTCAAAGAGCTCCTCCTCCTCCCGACTCTCACGTCTGTCATCTCTCCTCTTGCAGGTTACCGCTGTTTTAAGGCTGTGATGTTTCTGTCAGGCCTCATGTTTGGCTCCGTCATCATTTTCCTGCTGTGCCATAAGGAGCGCGTGCTGGACACGCAGCTGAGCGTCGAGGCCAGCGCCGGCATCGGCCTGAGCATCGGCCTGCTGTGCGGCCTGGTCACCATGCTGGTGCGAAGCGTGGGCCTGTTCATGACCGGCCTGTTGCTGGGCCTCCTCCTGGCCCTCGCCGCCCTGCTGGTCACGCATCAGTTCTACACGCCAACCAGCGTCTGGGTGCCGCTGGGCGCTCTAGTGGGAGCGGGGATGCTGTTTGCTGTGCTCACGCTGCAGTGGCAGAAACTCTTCACCGTGCTCTCAACGGCTGTGTTCGGAGCAGCCATCATGACCGTGTGTGCCGATTACTTTGTGGAGATGCTGGCGCTGAGCGCGCACGCCTACGAGTGCCTGCGCCTGTCGCCCGGGCCACCTCTGTGCTGGTACAGCTGGGTCATCCTGGGCATCTGGCCAGCGCTCAGCCTCATAGGAGTACTGGTCCAGTGGAAGCTGACGGATAACAGCTTCTCACACACCGAGGGTAAGAAACGTTTCAACCTGAACAAGCAGCAGCTTACTAGCAGCCAAGACACCCGACGGCAGAATGATGTGATGGCCATTGTTAATGTAAATCTCCTTTTTGAAATGTCTGAAGTCCTCACTAGTTACTAAACATGACATGAACAACAAACTGTTTACCTTTAAGTTCTAGCTTCTACATACGCTTGACGCCTGTGAAATTCTCCCCTCCTCACAGTTGTTCTGAGTCGGAGACAGAAGAGACTCCAGCTGATGCGAATTCGGGAGAAGGACGCCAAGAAACGACAGCAGGCAGGTGGGCAGGAGGGCACATATCGCCGCAAAGCCACCCCAGTGAAACGTTACGCTGGCGATCTACTGGCACCGGTCAGTGTCGCCCGACATGGCGCGTGCTGTAGATGCTGATTGTTGTGTTTATGGCAAAACACACACAGACTCCGTCCCACCGTAGCTTCAGGTTCATGTCGACCTCTGTTAATGTTGGTTTTTCCGTTCGTTCTTCCCAGAGCTACCTGCAAAGTCTGCGGGACAGACAGACGGACACAGGCACTTCCCTTAGCAGCATGGGCACGGCCAGCCACGCTGCCGCCGACCTGGACTACGACACCGGCTCCACGGTGCCGCTCACCCGCACCACACCGGCCGTCAGCGTCTGAAGGGCCCGTCGCTGCTCCTCAACAGCGTCAGGCTGGTGAAGTCTCTAACCACTGCAACCACTGGGCTTCAGAAAAGGACTGACACTAACAAAGCAAAGTGAAGCTGTACACATCGGTGCGAGCCTCATAAATAGACGGTAAATGACGTGTGCTGTACGGTGGCGATTGTCTTCAGCTGTAGCGTCTTTGGTTTCATTCTGTGACTTTTTTCTTTTCATTTCTACGATGTAGTTTGTGCCAGAATACAGTAGGCGAAGAGTATATGCAGCAGTAGAGCGGAGTAACTAATTTATGTAAAACACAGCATGTTTGTTGTTCATTTGTAGATTTGAAGCAATTGTCCACATCGTCTGACTTTTGTTTACCTGTGGTTGTACATACCTGTTGATAGAAATCTCGAATCTAAATAAACGTGTTTGATACCGACGCAGCTTTTACTCACTGCTCGCTCACATCACTTGCTCTTTGTCTCTTCCGGCTCTTAGCAACACTGGCTGCTTTACTCTCCAGATTTTTCATAGACAATAAAGAGGTCATGGGGAGGATTTCCTACTGCCGTTGGTTGGCGTTGCCATGGCGCCGCCTTGTTTTTTGTTGCAGATAAACATAATGTAGAACAGACCTGCCTTTCATCGTGGTGACCATTATATATTTTTTATTCCTTTTTACACACAATTTTCACAAACAAACAGGACACAGCTTTCTGCCATGTGATGTCTCACAAACCAGTGTGATTCATGAAGTTTAGTAACATTTCTGAGAACTGAACCTTGGTTAGCGAAGCCGGTTTAACGACGTTAACACAACGCTCACACTCCCGTCAGCAGATTACGTTATTACGAAGCATAATCTAACGCACATGTCGCAGAGAAAAACTCAAGGTCTCTCTTGATTTGTTCCTGACATCACACAAACACATTTTTAGCCGTGGGGAGGGAAAAGCTTGGTTGTAATCCAGCGAAGCCAAACGACTCCCACAGGACTTTTCCTTTTAGTGCTGTGTGAGTCTTCACAGTTACTGAGAAGTACTTTGATCATTTACTTAATAAGTACATAGAAAACCCACAGCGCAGAAATATACAAGCAAATGTTCAGTATTCAGAATGTTACTGTGGAAACGTGACAGAAAGGGGATTTGCTGCAGGTTGTGCGTGTGTTCAGGGCATCAGTGACGCTTTTAACATGTCTGACAATTATAAAGATATGAATCCACTTAAACGTTCTTGTAGGTTACGTGTTTTGAGGCTGTGAGGTTGGCCCCTGGAGTGGAACCGGCACCCTCTGCTGGGCCGCTGCTGCCCCCTGCTGGGCCGCTGCTGCCCCTGCTCTGCTGGGCCGCTGCTGCCCCCTGCTGGGCCGCTGCTGCCCCTGCTCTGCTGGGCCGCTGCTGCCCCCTGCTGGGCCGCTAGCAGCGCATCCAGCGCTGCCTCTTGCTCAGCGGGTATCCTCTGTCAGCGCTCAGCCGCTCGTTGACTCTCCAGTACTGGTCCCCCTTAAAGAAGAAGATCCTGCCGTTGGTCCAGGTGAAGGCTGCGTCCGGGCTGGACGGGACGCCGGTGACGAGCATGGACAGCGGTTTGGGGTAGAGCGTGAGGTCGGTGAACTGGAGCTCGTCCCACTGCCAGTGCTCGGAGCCCTGGACGGGAGAAGAGGAGCTAAGCGCCTGTCCGGCTGGTTCTGTCGCTGCGGGTGTGATCTACCTTAATAAACACCAGCTTCTTGTTCTTCTCCAGGTACAAGGCCGCGTCGATGTTCGGCGGGATCCGTGTCAGCTCCTTGGGGAAGCCGGGATCCAGCAGGAACCTGGTGTAGCGCCACACTTTGCTGCCTGCGGACAGACAGTGCAAACGGCGGTTTTGGCCTGTGGATGAGGGTCGGGACAGGGGCCTCGGGCGGACACGCACCTTTGAAGAAGTAGGTCTTGTTGGTTCTCGGGGAGTGCACAGCGGCGTCCAGGCTGCCCGGCAGCCCCCTCCACAGCCGCTCCGTCCGGATCGGGGCGTTGTGTCCCAGGTCGGACACGGTCCACACGTGGTCGCCGCTGAAAGCAAAGGTTTTCCTCCACGGACCTGAAGCGACACACTGGGTCACTCACAGCCGCTTTTAAGACATTCAGCGTGTTGGGGTAAAAGCAAGGTCTTTGCACGTTGGTTCAGCAAAGTCAGGTTTAATATGTTGACATACTAATAATGATAAAATGTCTTCTAACAGTAGACATTCAGCCTCAGGTCTGTCTGTTCCTGCGGTGACCTACGGTAAAGTTCTACTAGTGGGCAGCCCACCTAACATGATGGCGTCCAGGGTGGCAGTGCAGGGGTCAGGGGTCACCTCCGTGTCCTGGCTGCTGTCTGTGGGTAAGTGACTGTCTGGAGCAGCAGGACTGGCTAAAGTGCTGGCGAAGCGCTTTCCTGTGAAACGAGTCAGTGCAGAGACGTCAGCTAAGGCCGATGCGTATGGATTCACAGAGACGGACGCGGCGACAGCAGGACGTTCTCACCGTACAGCGACTGGATCCCTCTCACGTCGTCGAAGTGCAGCCTGAAGTTGGGGCGGTAGCCCGCGTAGACCGGCGCCATCAGAGCGCTTCTGAACTGGGAGTGACCCAGGCCCAGGGCGTGACCGATTTCATGGGCGGCCACAATACGGAGGTTAGTCCCATAATATCTTCCCTCTGTCCAGAACTCGTCCTCGTCGAAGTGGACGACGCCTGATTCTGGCGACTCAGCGTGAGCCAAGACGTGACCTGCAGGTGTCAGCGCTTAACGTTTACGGGAGCTCGGAACCAGCCTGTTTAACAAGTTTCCAGAAAACTCACCACGGCCGTCGAATGGGTTGGAGCAGTATCTGTCTTTCCCATGGAAGGAGATCTTTATGTCGGCTCGGCCGTAGTCCACCTCTCTGAAAGTCAAAGCGGCCTCGTCGCTCCAGTACTTGAAGGCGGCCCGGATGGCGGCTCTGACCTCGGCCTTCTTCATGTCCGGTGTGTAGCTGTAGATGCGGTAGGTTAGACTCCTCTTTCTCCAGTGACCTGACGGGGAGCAGTCGCTTTGGTTAACACCAGGCCCCAGTGAGTGTGTTCGAGTCCCTGCTCTTTGTGTAGTGACTCCTTTCTGTTCTGGAATAGTTGCGGGCACCTGGCGACTCACCCATCACTCGGTATTTGTGGAACTTCTTGTTGAAGGGGTCCTCCAGGCCGCAGCGGGGCTGTCTCATCGCCTCCAGAGTGGCTTCATCTAACTCTCCAGTAGATGGCAGATCGTTCACCCTCTGGAAGACGCTGCAGACAAAAGGGGTCTGAACACCCACAGGCACATAAAGGAAGCACGGCCCACATGCGCCTCCTCCTCCTGTCCAACATTCGCTCATCATTAGTCGCTTCGTTACCTGAGAGCTTCGATGACGTCCTCCAGGTACCGAGGCTGCTGTGGGTCCGCAGGGTCTGCCAGGTAGCCGTAGCGCCTCAGATAAGCCTGTCGACATTCAGGGACGCGCATCTCACGCTTAGAGCTCAGCAACCAGCAGACAGAAAGTCAAAGTCGAAGGTCTCACCTCTGCTTCGTTTAGCTCTGCCCACTGCACCGCTGCACAACGTGCTCCGCTGAGGCTGGAGAGCAGCAGCAGCAGCAGCTCTACGTGGTCCATGAGTCTCACCAGCTGTTTCTGTCCCAAATGTCCAGAGGTTCTCCAGCGAGTCCCACAGCAGACTCTGAGTCCTGAGCAGCAGCTTTTAACTCGGCCCAGCGGTGAGTCAGCCCGTGGCTGCGATGACCCGCCTCTGAAGAATGCGGATTACAAGAGGCGCCGCTGGCCTGCAGCCAACGCGCCTGCAGCTCAAATCCAGCTGTTGGACCTGGAGCCTCGTCAGCAGCTGAGACACAACCAGCTACTCTGTGCTTCAGCTTGGCTTGGTTCAGATGGAAGTAATGTTTTCTGTGTCTACCTGAGAGCAGTACAGTGACACTAGGTCAGTACTTGTGTTATCAGAGGCCGTGTGTGTTGCTGTTTTGTGGCATTAGAGCCTTGTTGTGCTGTTGTTGCTTGTTTGGGTCTGAACCCGAAGGGGCCTCACCCTCACCCTCCACATTCCTGACGTGTCCTGTCTTATCCCATGTGACACCGTGTTTGTGTTTACATGGATCCATTATTAGACTTTTATCGGTGTGTCAGTAATTCTGCTTTACTAACTTCTAGTCTCTTTTGGATCCGATATAAATGTCATAGTAGCACAAAGCAACGAAGCAGCTGGAGTCAAGATGTCCAGACGTGCGTGGTTGGGATCGTTAGACCCCAGAGGAACCACAGACACATCACACCAGAGGTTTATGTTTCTGTGCCAACTGCACAACTTAAATCCAACGTTATTTTCCTGGCGAGAGGAGGAACCGTTTCTCA
Source organism: Macropodus opercularis (assembly GCA_030770545.1). Classification (NCBI taxonomy): domain Eukaryota; kingdom Metazoa; phylum Chordata; class Actinopteri; order Anabantiformes; family Osphronemidae; genus Macropodus; species Macropodus opercularis. The sequence goes on from CM061099.1 coordinate 1,378,655, forward strand.
TCTGACCCATATCCTCTCAGCGACTCAAGGGCAACTGAAGACATTTTCCAAGTTACAGTAAGTGTTACTAAGCCCTAATTACTAATACAAGCACAACCATCTATTGTAAAAACCATCATCTAGAGCTTCCATCCACAGGTGTCCGCTCCACCCGCTTCCCTTCTGTGACAGAGTGATTATGACTAACAGAAATAAGGAACCGAAAGCAGGAACAAATATGGAGGAGTACGATCTGTGGTTCCTGGAACCAGGCTAATGGGGAAGAGAAATCCAGGAAAACAAAGGAAAGGGAATGTTTAAAAGACAGTGGTGAACATTATCCCGGCTCCAGATCTTCCCGGTTGGTTGTTAGTCCTCTTCTTTCATCCCGTGTCATGGCCTGTGTCAAACCAACTAAACTCATCGGCTGGTGCAGGCTGGGTCGACTGCAGAGCGCTATGCGTAAACGCAACTCAGCTGACCACGGCTTTAGTCATTTATGAGTCAGACGCCGCAAATAAAACATTTAGAACAAAATTGACGAACTTCCTCGCTGGGCCAGTTCCCTCAGGACGCTACTGATGAGAACGTGACGTTCAACATGCAGGGAACTATCTGCTTCATCCTGAACCACAACGTGAAGGACATCCACATCTTCTACACGTCGTCATGACAACCATTTAGCACCAGATAAACTGTAACTCAAGTTTATCGCTCAGTTGAACAGATTTATTTACCGTTGACTCCTGACGCTTCACATTAAACTGTCCTGCTTCCCATCTGCTGCGTTGGTTTGCAGGACGTTCTCTGAGTCAGTTCATATCCTGTTTGCTCTGTTACAAAACTGGAGAATCACTAAGCAGAAGCAACACGATGCAGTTGAGACGTTCAGGAAAATCAAAAAAGATGAAAATGAAGAGTCGTTTGATACATAGACATAACTTTGTTGTCGTTTTTCTTATTTGCGTTTTACGGGTTTAAGTCTCTTTCCATCAGATTGTTTCATTATCTTCTTATTCTCTTCATTCTGTCTGACCTGATGAGACTAGACTTTGGCCAGAAGACTTTTAAACAAAGTCATGTTTCTGCATCACTACACAGGCAGAATTATGACACCGCCCGTCAGCCTGAATCAGCTAAACCCACACGAACCACAGAGTTGAAATGAGATCGTTTATTTCACAACAACGCAGCTTCTACACGTGCAGTTGACGTGTTCAGCTGTCAACAGGAGTCAGATAAATAGAAATCAACCTTTGTATGACACTGAAAAGCAAAGTCGTCGTCAGGAAAAGTTGTGCGTTTTTCCAGGTCTGTGCTGAAATATTTAGCTTAACGTTAAGACTGCGGCCTACCTCACCTTAAACATTATTTACTACTCTGCTCGTCCCACCTTCCAAAGGGAAACTCTCCTTCTCCTTCCATTCACATAAAGCACAAGCAGCTTACGTGTGAAGGGAAGGTCACAAGCCTCTGATTTAAACACAGATAATCTGCCACTGACTAACTTCTAATGTTTCTATAAACCAGTAAAATGTCTTCCAGAGAAATATATTTAACTGTAAAGTTCATGATCAGCAAAACCACAGCTGCAGAAAGTCTTCAAAATAAAGTCAGCATTTAAATTTAAAGTAGCATCTACTAACATCTATCAAACTTAATGTCACTGTAAATGTCAATAAGATTTCATTATATCGTTATTCAAGTTTGGGGATTTTAAATGATTGGATTTTAACATTTAGACAATAATGCTTACAAAAATAAACTTCTTTTAAAACCAGCGTTGCCTACAGAACGCAGTGCATGTAAGTCATGGAAGTTTCAAATGTTCTAATGCTTCATGTCGCCTTCCTCCAGGTAGTTTTCTGAAGGAAATGTCCACTGCATCTAAATCAGGCACAATGTGAGCGTGTTGCCGGTTCTACGCCGCGTCAGGATCCTCTCTGACCTTCACCTTCACCCGGTGCCAGGCGTTACTCAGGACGCCCCTCAGGTTCCAGATGGGAGGAACTGTATCCGGCTGCACGTTGTAGCTGTTGTCAACTGCTTTGCAAACGATCTCCAGTTCTTGCGCCTCAGGAGGAAGAGGAGCTTTTACCTCCCACAGCTTCCAGGCCCAGGCTCGCCCCAGAGGAGGCGCCGGATCTGGAGCCGCTGCCCGATCGCTGCTCCTCAGCCGGGCCACCTGCCACGTCTTCCCTCCGTCCAGAGAAACATCCACGCGTATCACCTCTCGGCCGCCGCCGCTGACGGCGTAGCCCTTGATGGTCACCTCGCCGGCGCTGCGATGCATCACGGCGCCGTCCTGCGGGGAGGTGATCGCAGACTGGATGGGCAGCTCCTGAATGGCCGGAGCAGACTTGAAGTCCACCGTGTCCCAGTCTGTTCCAGGGGAGAAGCCTTTGTAGTCATTTTGCTGCCAGTGGCTGCTGCTCTCCTCTGCGCTCACTACGATCTTCCCCAGCCACTTCACGTTGCGCGCACCCACTACGCCCGGTACCACCACGCGGACAGGGAAGCCGTGGTCAGCAGGAAGCTGCTCGCCATTCATTTCATAGGCCAGCAGCACATCGGCCTCCTCAGCGGCCGCCTTGTTTATAGGAATGGACGAACCGTAGGTCGTCCCCGTCACGTCTTTGTCCAGTCCTTCAAACTGGACGTGGCGAGCCCACTGAGCCACCTCCGGTCCGTAGCCGGCTGCCAGTAGCACATCCCTGAGTTTAGCGCCACCCCATGTAGCATTACTGATCGCTGCTATGCCCCAGTTTAGTCCCTTCACCTGCTTGACCTCGTTCATCTCAGACCGGCGGTTACCTGCGCACTGCACCGTGGCGGTGACGGTGTGTTTAGGGAAGCGAGTCTTCAGTTCCTCCAAAGTCAGAGTCAGCGTCCCTCCAGGTAGCCCGTCCACATGAAGGCGATAGGAAGCTGGGTCCACGCGAGGAACAGGCAAGTGGTTTCTTTTGAAGAAGAAAGCAGAAGGGGTGACGTAGCTGTCGGAGAGGATCTCAGGAGGCGGCTCAGCGTTGAAGGGCTTGAGGCTGTTGATGTGCAGGACAGGGTGACGCTCCGGGTCCGAGGAGTAGGGGTCAGATTCCACAGTCTGCTGCTTTCGCATGTCCTCCGCACTCAGCTCGCCAACCTAGCAAAAAACACAGACAATGTCACAAATGACAAGAAGAACTCAGAGAAGCGTTTGCTTTAATCTCGTATGATTAAAATACCAAGTGAAGAAGGACCAAACACTCTAATCTTCTTTCTGGCCACTTGGGGGAGTGGCAGGATTTACTCTGCAGAGGCTTTTTAGTAAACAGTGTCCAAGTGCGTTTCAAGCATAAGCATTAACAGCAACAGGTTTCATTCATCTTATTACTATAATATTGGTTTATTGGCATGATAAATATTTGATCTGGATTCTGGAACTGTGTGATTTGCACATTCCTCCTGCTGTAACATTTGGGAACCACTGGTTGAACCCGTTGCAGGTCGAGGCTTCATTTCCTTTAATGAGCCGTGTGTGAGTCTACCCACCTTATACTGCGAGAGGATCTCCAGCACATGTTCATGGTTATGGACCGCGTACAGGGCCCAAAAGGGTTCGAGGGCCCCACCGGCTGCCAGCAAGATCTTGTCTCCACCAGGGTGCATGGCTACGAACTCGGTGATGTCATAGACGCTGCCTTTGTAAGTGACCCACACGCCTTCTTCCAGAGAGCGATGCTTCGTGACGTCTTCCTGGCTGAAGATTGGAAGAGCAGCGCTATTCTCTGGGACTTTACTGGCGTCTGCTCGCTCAGCCTGCAGAGGAGAGAAGAGACGCAACAACTCATGTTGGTGCACGCGTACAAATGACAAATATCATATTTTTACTGGACATAAAATATGTTTCAAATATTAGAGGCTGTACAATAATGTCCTGTACTGTAAGACAGTCGAAAAACAAAAACGAAGCAACCACTGACTGCTTTTCTAAACCTGGTCTCCTTCTAACCTGGTGGTGATGGAGGCCGTAGGCCAGTACAGCCCCTGTACCGGCCAGCAGCCCAGCCAGGCCTTGTCTCCAGGTGGGAGAGTGCTGGTACGATCTCTGCTCACCATCACCGCCACCGCTGCTGCAGAGACGAAGCGCACGCGCAGCCAGAGGAGGCGCCGCCTGATACCTACAACACCAAACACACATTAATCTGCACCCGGTTTATCCCCAGTACAACTTCAGGTTTAGACTAGACTCACGACAAAACAGACCATCTTTGACATATTGTGATGAAAATGTCATTTGCAAAGGTGCAGCTTCAGCCTGTTTTACTAAAGCGAGCGCGTCGACCGGCTGGATAAAGGGCCGAGTGTAACGCGTCTGACCGTGCCCTACCTCTGAGCGCTGACGGGGCCAAGCCGAGCGAGTCTGTGGACGCGTCTGAGCAGCATCGTTGTTCTAGGAAGATAAATGAGACGAGGTAAACATTTAAAGAGTGCAATTCGACATGCAACACAAAGACACAGTTTTTGCCAATCACACAACTTGTCCACGGACCAGCACACGACACCACCGCCCCCAGACTCTCTGCTTATTGGTGACACATCAACCTCCACAACAAGATGTTTCTGCTGCATCTTGTTGTTTATAACAGCTTTTGTAAAAATGCAAGCGTGTGGTTTGACTGGGAGGTTTCATGTTGACCATCATGTTTTTTTTTAGGTTATTTGCTAACTAAGTTGTCTCTGGACTCTGATCCCCACGTTCCAGTAACTACAGTAAAATCTGACTTTCAGGTTTCAGGTTCTTAATTAGTCAGTGTTCTGGAAGGAGCAGCAGGGGAAACTGCTTTAGTTCTCAAAGGGATGAAACCACTTGGCTGCTGTTTACGGAACAGAACTGTTAAAGCCTTCACGACCTTTATAGTTTGTTTTTTGTTTTTTTACATATGAGGGATATTAAGAACAAGCTAAGTTTCCTTAAGAGGGATGTGAAATACAGGCGTCCACGTCTGTCGTGTGAGGACTCAGTGATCGTGTACAGCATAATAAAACATCACCAAGTAAACCTTCAACCCACGTTGTAACAGCAGCAGCCAATCGGCTCAGGGGGAGTGAAGCCTAAGAGCAGGAGCCACAGAGTTGACCCTTTACACTGAACTGGAAGCTGGTGACCTGCTGGTGACCTGCTGGTGACCTGCTGGTGGGATCCAGTGGGATCAGCTGGAGGCCTCCAGGTTTACAGGCTTCGATCAGAGCAACTTCAGCAGCAACGAGCGACCAGGACGCATGTTTAAAAAGCGCCATAAACCAGGCGGTAGCTCTGCTTTATCAATTAATGACGCCGTCTTATCAGGGCCTTTCAGATTAGCCGGTTATCACCAGTAGCAGCCGCAAAACGGGCCTCACACCTTTATAAACGAAGAAATAAACGTAAACAACCGAGAATCCAAACCAACACGTGCACAATGTAAATAAGATTCATATAATGAATAATATAAGAAGTGACTTTATTTGTGGTTGAAATGTTATCCGGACTGTAGAACACTGACCAAAAACTCGCTTTAAACAACTGACAAGCAAACCAGGCGGTTTTGTTTTGGGGGAACAGAGTTGATTTCTACCAAACTGAACTCGATCAACTGAACGAACCGAGTGAAACATTAGTGAAAGCAATAAAAGTGACGCGTCGCGTCCTTCCCTTTCTTTCTGTCAGGTCTGGTTGTCTGTTAAGACGCTGGCGACAGAAAACCGTCCAGAGATGAGCAACTACCAACAAACCGGCGTTGACCCCGTTTACATGACCGGACTCAGCCCGAGTAACAACCCGCAGCTCGACTTCACTTCGCAGGCTAACAGCTAGCTCGGCTAACTCTCAGTTAGCAAGCTCGCCCCGGACGCCTGCGTGTGCGGCTCCATCCATTGTTCTGCTCATACACACAACGTGAAACACGACTTGGAGTCGTTCGTCTGAACCAAAGCAAAGTTCTCACGTGTCCGTCGGTGCCTGATGCTCCACGACGCGCAGCCGAAACGACGACGTCGCTCAGTCTGCAAACGTTGCACGAACTCCGGGGCGTTCACGGCGACTGGTAAAGTGCAGATGCTTGGCCCTGAACGTCCCCGTCCCAAAGAAATAACAAAGGTGGTGTGACGGGTTATTTCATGCCACCTGTCTTAAAGCGCTGCAAACGACCTTGGAAAGAATCAAGTAACAATAAAACTGTCTGACACATACGCGCTTTGCTTTGCTGACAGGCAGATGTTTGCTGAAGGTATGAACCTCCTCCTCGGCTGAAACGCTCTGAGAGGGATGATCTGAGGACACTTCAAACACTGAGCAGGATCAGAGCAGCAGGTCTCATGTCTGGGGAACATCAGCGTTTCACATTCAGCCATAAAGCATCAACCAGGAACACAGAAACATTTCCAGTGAAAATCTACTTCAGCTGTAGACAAAACAAACACGGGCGTCACGGCTGTGGCGTTAAACCTTAGTTTCCCACTGACTAAATTCAGCATCTTTTACTTTCACTCTGAGACGTCTGGTCCCACAAGACCAAGAAAGAAATGCACGTCTGGCTTTGAAATGTGATGCGTCTGGTTTAATCTTTGCAGGAGCAACACTTTTGGAAAAAAGCATGAATGAACCACATCGCTATGGCAACAACATCTACTGGAACAAACTCATCTACATTTGCTGAGAACATTTAGCTTTAGAGTCTGGTATTATGGTAATATTAATAATAATACATCTATAATAATAAATGGTACGTGCTGCTACCGTCAGTTTTTCAAACATTCTGGGGATTTGTTGTAGTGCAGAACAGCTGTGAATAAACCAGATCATTCTGTTGCTCATTAAAACTTCTTAAAGCTTAAAGGACAGACCTGTGACATTTCAACAGAACGAGCTGCAACGATCAGCCACTCACCAACTTCATACACCTTCAATAAACATTAGTTTAGCAGTAATGGTCTATTGTGTGTAGTTTGCACAGTGGGCGCTGTTGACGCACCAGAGCTGTAAACGTCCCAACGTCTGTACATTTTTGAGCAGTTTGCTCTTAATTACGTGTGCAAATAACAGCCCTGATTTCCTGACGAGTATCGGTCTGATGCATTTCTTGCTCTGAGGAGAAACTGCTTGTTGTGCAGATTGAAGCTGGAGTAGTGTTATCTGCCTCCACAGCAGTAACACAACCGACTGTCAGCGCGACGTACACTTACAATCACAAGCATCGGTCTGACTGTACGCAGGAAATCACTGTATGCTGATTCTCAAAGTAGATCTTCCCGTCAAAACGTAAAAGTCAATACAGACCATACAACTAGAAACACAAGTTTGATATTCGAAAAAGCTTTACTACAGAATTTAAATACAATATTTTGAAAAACCGGAGAAAGCAAGGCTCTACCACAAAAGTGGCTACATTACAACAAGGAAAATGTCCAAACACCAAATCAACCGGTTACTGTTTGGCTCCAGGGTTTATCTGGAGCCTGTTTATATGACATTGAGGTTAACGTGGCGGTTGTCAGTTCTTGGTAGCACTGCTCTGCTTTGTGAAAAACAGTTAACCTATCCAGTAAAGACTCTGCTCCATTCGTCTGCCAGCGTGTCCTGGGAGTCAGGTCGATGGCTGACGTTCACTGCTGTGTCATTTTAGCTGCTTCAGCTTTTATTAGCGAGATCAGTTCCAGGTTAATTAGAAACACAAAGCGAAGACCTGCAATCTGAGGAAACAGACACGGTATGTTAGCCATGTGTCAGTCAGTGCCTTTCAAACACACGTTTGCATGTATGACTGCTTAAAGCTCTCCACGCACCTCCACCACTGAGTTATTGTTGAGTTTCCACTTGCTGGCTGATAAGACCGGTTTACCATCTATGTAGATCGGTCGTCTGCCCTCATTGGCAATGAAGAAGTCTCCATTATTCTTCAGTTTAATAATTCCTGTAAACATTGTTTACATCGTTAGCTCAGTCAAAGCTAAGCTTATCAGGGGAACAGAATCACCAGGGCAAACATCAACTCTGGTGTCTGTTCTGCAGTTTTCTTTCTCTCTGCTTCTATCAGCTTAACTAACAGAAGATTATTTGAGAACACTGTTTTGTATGTCGTGTTACAGCTTGACAGTCACCTTGTTTTCTTGATATTTTCCAGGCAGGTCCCTCTAGCGACAAATCTACGTCTATCTGTTTGTCCTTGGTTGCCCTGCCCAATGTAATCTGTGTCAACATGAATAACAATACATCAGCATCAGTAGGATTATGCCACAGATCAAATATTTCCATCTAAGTTCCTCTTTGAGTGCAATTTCTCATGTCATGTAATTAGTTTTAAAGATTTACGCACCTCCCGCGATCTCATGAGGTAGCGTACCATTCGTCCTCGAAGCGCTGCCAGTGTCTGGTTGTCAAAGTCAGGCATGCTCATCCCTGGTCACACAAAAAAGTTCATGAAACTGGACTAAAACAAAACATACCCGTGACAAGAGTCTGCCTGTCTACTCTAACTAAGTACCAGTTATATTATCCACGAGGACCTGCCAGCGAGGCAACTCCTGCTCCAGCTGCCTGATCTCCTTTTTCTGGTGGCGATCGGAAATCATCAGCTCTGAAAAGCAAAAGAAGGACAATGAAACCTATTAGAGCGTATCTGACTGTAATGACAACCAAACTATTAATGCAGCTTTGTCATTTGATTTGTCCTGAAGTAATGATGCACCTCAGAATCTTTCTCCATTCCAACTATTATAACTGCATTTTGTAATCAATGTATTGCCTTACTGTGAACAAAAGCAAACATTAGAACATCTCTGGTCAACATCACTAAATGTTCAGGCACAATGAAAGTAATTGGTAATACCGGAACGTTTTGATTACTCTTCTGGGTTTAGATGATAAACTGACAGAAGGAAATGTAACTGTCAAAATGCACAGACATGCACTCAGTTATATTAATATTACATGTTAATACGCATTACTGAGGTCTTACCATGTTCCAAAACCTCATCTCGACTTTCTCTGTGTGAAAGAAACACCAGAAAACAACAATGTTACTATATATTACTGAGATGACAAAATAGTGAAATAAAATGCAAAAAGTAAAAACTGTCTCACTTTAACTTCACATCGTCAACCATCTGCTCGGCATCAGAGAAGTTGAGGACCTGGTCGCCTTTAGGGAGAGGCTGGACTACAAAACGAAACCAAGATTACCAAGACAAAGTCCACAGAACTCATCACTTTACTGTCTGATTTTAAGGAGCTATTGTCTTTGTTCACTGTATAGCAACCTAACTCACCACTCTGGTCATCCAGCAGATAGTACTGCTTTAGCAGCTGCCAGTGAACCAGCAGACTCTTGGGAGTGCGAGATGGGTGAAAGACGCCAGGGTGTTTGCTCAGAAGCTCCTGAAACACGTCTAGTTTGGGCTGACTAGTCTGTTTAGTGACAAACATAAAACAGAAAGATTTGTGAGAACATTATTTAATGAAGACCTAGATTACAGTTAAACGCAGCCCTAGATTGTTCGAGCTATCACTGAGTGACTTCTCTTAAGCCATACAGACAATGTTAAACTCTAAAGAATGATGGAGTTAATGGATGCTTGGTGGCCATGGACATGGGTCAGCCCAGCCAAGTAAAGTCTGTGTGTGGGAAACACTGCAAATACCGAATATAACAATTCCACAAAATATTTGGTAAACTGTGCGGTGAGCTTAAAATTAATTTCTTGACTCCCAAACAAATCTCTCTGTTGGACATAAACTGGGCAGATATTCACTTACTGAACTGATCTTGGCCAGCAGTGCCTCCTCATTCTGACCGAAGAGAGCTTTGCTTTGAATGGCTGCAATAGCTTCTGGGTGAAGCTGTCGCATGGCCTGCCACGCCAGCCTGTCAGACAATGTGATTAAAAAACATAATTAAAGGTTAGGGATGTCAAAAAAGTAAAATATAGAAGAGTGAATGAACAGAGTGTTGCCTTGTGCTTACTTTGAGATTACTGGGTCATAGAGCAGCGCGTACCACCTCTCTTTAATTTCCCGCAAAGTGAAACGACAGCTGAACTTGACCCCCAGATGAACAGAGGTTAGGTCTGTGGTCTAAAGACACATTCAACACAAGATTAGTCCTATAACAAACAATTCCCGTTAATTCTTAAACAGTGGTTGTAATTTCTGCACTACTGACCTGCAAAACTGCATTTATAAGCAGCAAGTCATCTGTGGGCTTCCACCGGCCCAGGTCTTTAGTGATATGTAGAGGCTGCTTGCTCTTCTTCACTCTTTTGGTGATAGGTGCAGGGTTCAGCATCATAGTGACAGGTGGTGTGAGAGCAGTTCCTGATTTTGTCAACTGAATAAAAAAAGCATTGAAGGCACAACAATATCAACCACATCTATACCATTTTAAGACTGTACGGACACATTCTAAAGAGCATCAGTACCTTTTTTTTCTCACTAGATGAAGGTTCGCTCCCTGAACAGCGGACGGGTTCTATGACAGGAGGGCCTTTGACTCTACTGGATGATTTCACAAGGCTGCTTTCCACCAGCTCATCGTCAAACTTCTTCCTCTTTATTGACCTGAGAAATGCATTTGTATTTAAAAGCAGTCATCTGTGTTTAAACATTGACAAACAGGATCAAAGTTTCTGTTTTATGGATGTGTGTGTTTTACTGCCAACAAAGCTACACTAGGAAACAGCTGGAATGAAACACGTCAAACCTGGAGGAGCTTCTGCGCTTGGGAACACCACTCCCAAATGCTTGTGTTGCTGTCCTCTTCACATCTTTTACACCAAGAGACTCTTCGTCCTCAGACCGACTCTGACCACCGGCTACTGCAATGGCTGCACCGACCACCGGGTCACCTGCTTGCATCTGCTCACCCACCACACAGTGAGGCAAAGACAGTTAAAATACCCCTGAGCAGCAACAGCCCAGCCGTGATCAGACTAACATGAGGTTTAACAACGTTCCCTGGCAGAGCTGCGTAAACAGGGTGAAGAGCAGGTCTGGGCTTCACACGCAGCGACTCGTTCTTGTGCTAAACATCTTAACAACACTAACACACACAGGCTCTAAATGGTCTAGACCAGGGTTGGGCAAACCTGGTCCTCGAGGGCCACCGTCCTGCTGATCACCTTGATCAGGTGAGTCAGTAGCTTTTCCAGCTGCTGACTGACTGAACATTGCCCACCCCTGGTCTAGCTAAGCCGAAAACAGACACAACAAAGGTTACAGGCGTCCACTGAGCCTCGCCGCTATTTAATCAAATCGCTACTTTACCTTTTCGGACTGTGTTTGACCAGTAAACGCGAGCTTGCGCCAGACAAACGACGTCTTTTGTTTACATCTAACGTCAACCACCTACTTGGCTCCTCGGTTTGTTTAAACGCACAGCGCATCATACAGCATTTAAAACAATCTAGGTTTAAAATACACAATAATCCCGTTTACCCAACGAAATAGTTTCATCCAAATGACGCTGCTTTTGCTGGCTAGCTAGCGTTAGCTCCTTACGGTACGTTGGTCAGATTATGAGCGGGCTAACACAACTATCTTTCCTCTCTGCTGACTCACCTTTCTTTCCTACAATGCTTCGTTGTATATCTGCTCTCGAAACCAGTGTCTATATCCTACGTTTGACTTTAATAAACACCGTATTTGGTAGCTACATGGCTAACTGGGAACACGAAAGCCAAGTAGCGTTAGCATCCTTGCTAGCCCAGTAGCTTACTTCTTCTTCTTCTTCCGGTGGTTGGTAAACAACTAGGTGGCGCATTACCGCCACCTTCTACGTTGGAGTGAGCATTGGAAGGAGGAGCTTATTCGTTGCTCTCAAAAATAACAGTGACAATATACAACCAAATACATAAGTAAACGAAACTATATTTATTCATTTAAACGCGTTTCCTCTTGAAAAGCTGTTGAGTTCTGGTAAGAGTCTTTGAGTCTTTCTGGCCCGTTGGCGCCGCCTGCTGGGACGGAGGAGACCTGGCCTCTAAAAAAGGCCCTTTACAATAAACAGAACGTTCAAGGCAGTGTTTTACAAAGGCCTCACGGGAAAATATACAGAGAGAGTTATTTTTAATATAAGTTTGTTTAAACGACCATCTGGAAACTAAACTCTTTTCAGTGGTTTTGGTTAGTGGTTGTGTGAAGGTTAACCCAGTGTAAAGTATGAGAAATATTTTTCCAACTCGCTGCTTCTCCACAGTCAGATGTTGATTTTATTGCTCAGTTCCAACATATCAAACATGTGGTTAGTGTAAAAGCCAAATCAAACACAAACAGTAAATGATTTCAAGTCTGAAAAGCTGAAAGTCCATTCACACAGATCATAAATGAGTTTCTCCAAACTAACGTTACATGGTAATGAAGTTTAGTAGAACTTCTGCTTTCAGGCAGCTCTTTGGTTTTAGGTTAGATAAATGGAGACGTGTGGAGCAGGGTAGTGGAGAAGCTCCGGTACAAATGATTGATCCACAGCTGCTGCACCACGTGTCACTGAGGAACTTTGATACTCAGAGTTGTGCTTCTTAGAACCGCTGCCTACGTGCTTCACGGCCTTTACTGGCTTCAGAATGACAATTAGAAACATGTCCGATGTTTGTAATGTTGCCTAATATGTTGCAGCTGTTGTGCATGAAATGTGAATTTATGGACATGGACTGGATCCTCATTTAAGGGCCCAAGTGGAACTGACACACACACAGCAGTGCAAATTCAATTTTCCTTTATTGACGTTTGCACTAACATGTTAAATTATAATAAATACAGAGTTCAGATACTGCAAACAGTTTATAAAATACGGGTATGTTACATAGCAGTGGGTTCAGACGTACAAACATTTAAAGACAGAAGAGATAAAGTTGCATTGTGCTGCACTGTACAGTTATTACACAACAACAAATATGAAATACAAAACCTGAGTGCAGAGTCGACTATTTTGGGGATTTCAGCAGCACCATAATTTCAACAGCTGCCAATTTTTGAAAAAGAAGGAACCGTTCAATACAAGTTTCTCACTGTAAGCACCTTAAACACACTTAAACATTATACCCAGATAACACACGAGCTCAATAAGAGCTGCTCACACCGGAGGCACCGCCTGCTGTAGTCGGACGCTCTGCTGACGATCATCACAACAACGTGCAGCCGAGTCTGAGGGAGACGTGTGTAACGCACCAGTAGCGTGTGTGTAGGGAAGTGACGATGATGACGACTCCTAGCGAGACTTAGAAAGTAAAACACTACATGAGATCTCAGGAGCTGCAACGCGGTCAGATTCACTTCAGGGGCCAAACCAGCGTCGTTTAGAGGGGCCTGCTCGTTGTTTGGCCTCTGGGCAAATAAGTGCTCGACTTTGAAACACAGCATTACATCTGGAGTTTTGCGGCTCCCAGTGCAGAGGCTCACAGATGAGCCGTCGTTCCTCTTCCTTTGCTGGTTTGACCTTTGACCTTCTCTACGCGAGCCTCATGGAAGCACAAGGTCACAGGTACCAAGGGCTTTGCTCTTTGTTATGTCCAAGGCTGAAGGTCCGCTCTGATCCAATCTGCTGTGTGCAGCAGGCTCACGCTTCTTGTGATAACTCTGCCTGGCGGCGCCCCCGCTGCAGAGGGACTCGCTTTCACCTCCACGTAACCGAGGACGGGTCATCGTTCAACGAACTGCAGGTTAATCATCTTTTCTGGAACCAGAAGCGTCCGTGTCATGGGCTTCACAGAAACGCCGTCTGGGTCTGGTTTCACCTCGAACTCCATCAGGATCTAGGAAGAGCAGAAACGGGGAAATCAGATTTACTACAACACAACCGACATGGGCTGCGAGCGATTCGACAGAAACGCCCGAAAGCCATCAACTCAGGTAAACGGGCTGGACACAGTGGCTTAAAGCCCCTTGAATTTGTTTCACAGTGTCCCAAGAAGAAATGCAGCAAGAGGATTTGTCAACAATACTGCAGATCCTGTTAGTTCCATGATAAGCCGTCATGAAATTATATTGTAAAAAATGACAGTGAACATTATTATCTATGCAAATATTTTCCCTACCAATTTAACACATTGAGCACAACTACTACTACTATTACTTCATTACTACACGCTAGGCCTGGAAAACACCAGAGCTGGGACCCAGTGTTTTTAAAGCAACTGATGCCTGATCACATTCCAAACTCACCCTGGCCAGAGCGAGGTACAGCTCCAACTCGGCGATGCGACGGCCGATGCAGCTGCGCTTTCCCACCCCAAAGGGCACCGAGGCGTACGGGTGGTGGGCCTGGTCCTTCTTCAGCCACCGGTCGGGCTGAAACTCATCTGGACTCGAGAACACTGCCGGATCCCGTGATGTTGCAAAGTGGCACAAGGTAATCAGAGTCTGCATGGAAACAAAATATGTCTTGGTGCCAAAGTTTGTTGTGAGGCCACGTTTTATTTCCAAACAACATAATGTGAGATAAAGAGGGAAAACCCTCACGTTCTTAGGGATGAGGTAGTCTCCAACCTGGATGTCTCGCTGAGGAACCACCCTCGCGTTAGCAGGGATAACAGGGTACAACCTGCAGCAGCAACGTTTAATAATGAAGGCACAGTCTCGGTGGCAGGTGCAGATCTTCAGTAAGATGCTTTCAGGTTCAACCTTTAGATTTGTACCTCAGCACTTCTTTGACCGTGGCCTTCAGGAGCGGCATGCGAGCCACATCTGCTGCCTCTGGAACGCCTCGGCCCTCCATCACGCTCAGCACCTCGCGCCGCAGCGAGGCCTGCACCTCCGGGTGACGGGACAACTCATACAAAGTCCAGGACATTGTGCTGGAGATCTGGAAGCAGACGGGGCATCGGGGCGTTTTAAAAACGCGTGCGGAGGAAACAGAATCTGGTGAAGAGGGAGACGGGCAGTGGAGCTTACTGTGTCGACTCCAGCGAGCAGGAGCTCTGTGACGTTGCTGTAGACGGTCTTCATGGGCAGCTTGGTTTGGGACAGGAAGTAGGTGAGGTAACGGCCCTCCACGCGCTCTCCGCGAGCCGCCCGCTCGGCTTCAGCCTTCATGCGCTCGTCAATGTGACCTTTAGCTGCAGACACAGACGGATGAGCCACGATGAGCATTTACAACCGTGTGGAGTAAGTCACACAACTATTAGGTTGAATAAAGCCACAACCTGATTATTGTGCCTGACTTTAGTTCAGCTCGGATGCTGTTGTAGTGCGTGAGGGTTAAGGCCTTTAATCTCCTGCTTCCTGATCCAGTCTGCACCAGCGTGATTATTTTAAACATGTCAGATCTGGATAAGTCTTAATATACTGAGAGGGAGCGTAACGCCAGAAAGCAGCAGCAACCAGCACTAATCGCACTTTAACTCACTCACTTCTTTGTAATATGGTTGATGTTTGATTGTTTTCAGATAGTAAACTTGTACAACACGTGATATTTATGCGTACGACTCCACACCGAGGCTGAGGAGCCGTAACCTACCGAAGTCGAACATGTAGTCCCAGCACTGGCAGAAGACGTTCCAGGGCTTAGGAAACAGCTGGTGCAACCACCTCGGCATCGCCATCGTAAGAAGCGTCATCACAAACATGGTGTTTATGGACTGGATGAACCGCTCAGTGTCTTCAGGAACAACCTCATCCAGGCAACCGATTCTGGATTCAAACAACACCGAGGAAATGCCTGTCAAGACAAAACTGGGCGTGAATAAGGGAAAACCACACGAAGTAGAGCCAGTAGCAGGATTCATCTGGTTAACGCCTCAGGTAATCAATGACCGTTTCTCCCGTTTAACACCAGTCAGTAAATGTTTGACGACTGCTCAAACAACCACGGACTCGTTAGACTGCACCAGTGTTTAGTCTGAGCTCATTTGGGAGACGCATAAAATAAACTACATTGTTAAGTGTTTACAGGCTTCGAGGCCAAGAGGTGACATTTTTCATTGTGTGTGTCAGTGACTGGGCTTAGGAAAAGTCTTCTTCCTATATCTGCTTACATTGTTGCCGGGGCCTAATCACTAATGTTTACATGATGTGACCATGCGTGGCAGCTGCTGAAAGCCTCACCCTCGAGGCCAAAGCGATAGAACTCGCTGGAGACGTCAGTGACGAGGCCCTGAGGGCGTCTGCTGAGGCGAAGTTTGGTGATGAGGTCGCTGACCACGCTGTTCAGAGTTTTATCGTAAGCTTCCACTGCCTTCGGCCGCAGCATGTGCTTCCCCAGGAGACTTCTCACCGCCTGCCACTCCTCCCCCTCCCTGGAATCACACACAGCAACAGCTATTAACGACATGCATCTGTGCTCACAGCTGAGTTGGAGCGTTTCCTGAACATGATCACACAAAGATGGAAAACCGAATCGCACACGGTCTGTCATGCACCACTCACGATGTCAGAAGTCCACAGTGGTGGCCCCTGAGCTTCCTGTAGTCCTTCCAGGAGGACAGGTCCGAGCGCATGGGGTGCTGGCCCTCCTGCCTCAGGACCTGCTCTATCAGCGCCGGATCGGCCACGTGCACGGTCAGGATGGGGCCGAAGCTCGCCTTCCACATCGGGCCATACCGCTGCACCCCTTCCAGCTGGGACACGAGAGAGAGGGTTGACCTGGTAAAGCTCTGCAGGCTACAATATAACTGGCAAGTTGGAAGGAACCGTCTGTAGAAATGCACAGACCCGAAGACAAGACTGACAAGAAACCGATCATCAGCCAAAGCTTCTCCTTTACTGACAGACTGGTCCATCCTGCTGGATCTAATTCCAACAGATTCAACTCTGGAGTTTCTATAGAATTATTGTTCATTGGTCACGTTTAGGTCGTGACTGTGCAGAATGATGCAGAATGTCCGAGCTCAAAGCTGAGTCCACACTTAGTGGCATCACATTAACTTTGCCACTTGAACAAAATTGGAAGTTCCGGTCTGTTATTACTGCAGCGGAACCTTGGGTCCATGAACTTACTATATCTGACTATATTTGTGTACTAATAATAAAGTAAGACAGCGTTGATTCAAGCCCTCGGCTTCTCCTCCTACCTGTAACTCGTGCAGTCGTGACAGTCCTCGCCGGGCGAACAAATCCCAGACAAAGCTGGCGAGCGACGGTCCCGGCATGTCGTCCAGAGTCCTGACCGCCCGCCGCTTGGCCGGTTCCGGAGCGACGGCCGCGCCCTCAGCCCACCTCTCCACCCACTTGCCCAGGGGGAGCGCGCTCCGGCCGGACACTCGAAGAGCTTGCTGCAGCATCCTTCTCGCTAGGATCATGGGGCGGCGGCCGGACCCTCGTCTTCTGGCGGATGCCTGTGCTCATCTTGTTTCCCGGACCGGAGGCTGTATTTATAAGCCTCAACCTGCTCCTCGGACAGAAATCAAGCTGTAAATTTACTGATTTTCGGCCAATCGTGGGCGTGAACGCGGCGCAGGCTCCGCCCCGCCGGGATGAGACCGCGGAAGCTGGAGCTGAGCGGAAGGTGCGTCCAATCAGAGAGCTGCGCTCGAGCCATCCCAGGGCAGCGCACGTGGAGGTAATGGCTGGGTTTTGTGTCATATTTACTTCCCCAAGGCCAAAGCTGACAGATCCATTGATCTAAAAGGAGAAACCAGAGATAAGACTGGATGCTGAGAAGCAGGAAGTCACCTCCAGCATCCAGCATGAAAAGCCCGTTTGTTTGTCCAGGCCGTGCTACAGCTGAAGTGGAACAAAAGTCAGGGGAAGCCTGGTCCAGGGCTGGAGCGGCTCTGTTTACCCAGCTCAAACCAAGCGTTTCGCTGACCTGGTGCTTTTCCTGGTGGCAGAGAAAATCTGACCTGATTTCATTTGAAACAGACGCTTGCCAAGCTCCGCGTGTACAGACTGGAACCTTGGGACTCTACCCAGAATCTGACGTTGGCTGCTTTGCTTCATTTGGCTAAGTGGAAATCTCGGATGGTCCAGTTTCAGGGTCGCACAGGCGATAAGCTGTAAAGTCATGTTTACAGAACTGAGCTTCATTCAAATGAACAGGAGCATCAAACAAGGTTTTCTGTCAAATCTGAGGTAACCAGTGTGTAATGAGAAAAACCTGAGAGCTTCAGCGACGCTGGGGCAAAGTGAATTCACACAGGTTGGATCACGACACGGTGATAAACGTGCACAACAAGTAAATAAGCTAAAAAACGTAGCAGTATCATAACACACCACACACTAAACAACAGACGCTGAGCGAGGAGCATTCTCCACGTGTCCAACCCCAGGACGCCGCTGCTCCGGCCATGCAGAAGCTTATTATGATGCACCACAGCTGCTGTCGTTCGGCCGCCGGGTCAAACGGTTCCGTGTAACGCTGAGGTTTTGCAGCAGGCTTTGGGAACATGATGTTTATTTTCTGGGCCAATGTCATGTGGCAGCTTGCAAACGTTAAGTAAAGTGTGAATGATTTATTTACATGCGACTGGAGGTGGATTTAGTCCCATGAGTATAACCTGATACTCCAGACTGCACGTGATTAACCTAACTGACAAAAAGTAAAGATAACAGTCCTAAAAAGAAAGAAATGAATTAACCTGACGCGCTTCAGTCGGAGCCTGGAATATTAAGATTGATAGACATGACAATAGCAGCAACGAGAACGTCAGCGCAGGCAGTAAGACGTGACAAAGGTAGATTAGGCTTGACCTGTGCTCACGGACACTAAAGCAGATGAACACGAAATCAATGCTGAGACTCGACAGCAGCTCCAGCTCTATCGAACAAAGCCTCCGGGGGAAGGGTCGTATTGGCAGAGCATCTGTCAACAAGCAGCAGTCCTCACCTGACGTGACCTGAACCTGCAGTTCTCAGACGTTTATAAAGGAGAGCAAAGATCGGAGCCGCTCTGTCAGACAACTTCCCGATTCAAAGATGCCGAGTCATCATCAAGGATGAAAGATAAACGCTGACCTCTGAAATGCACACGAGCACATATACAGCAGTTATACAAACAAAGTCTGGCATTTACCGAGACGTAGCCATGCATCAAAGCGTACCCGCACACATTCGACCCGTTCTGGTCCAGCAGTCTGGTAACTGAACCACACGCTGCGCTGACACAAAATAAACTCCCTTCACAAAGCAGACTTTTAATTAATGACCCTGCCTGAGAAACGGGATTAATATTGATTATGAAAAACGTCACGAGACCCATCTAGTCCCAGACTGTGCTGCAGTTCACGGCTACAGAGGCCTGGTCCACGCGCTTTAAATGGCCCCTGTGTCTATCAACCACATGGACCGAAATTGCTTCACTGGCACCAACTGTAGTGTTTATACTACGACGGTGTGATATTAGTAAAAGCTGTTCTTACGCTGCCGAACGTCACAGCAGGGTCAACGCGTTACTGGAAGAGTCAGCATAACGCATCCAGTATGTTTAGGCTCTGTGCTAAACGTCTATGCGTCGCTAAATATGTCATCACATCAATTCATAAAGAAGATTCATTCAAATCTGTAACTTCTACATGTGCTCCACCACGTTGGGGCCTGTAACAGCAGGCTGAAGAGCTGAGGGGCTCACAGTCATTAGCAACGAACAAACAGAACAACAGCAATGAAAGCTAAATACTTATTTCTCTGGCCGTATGTAACGTTGATGCTTTGTATATAATGCAGGTGAAGGAGGCTTTTGGTCAACGCTGTGCACTGTGTTTAACGAGGGGTCACCCAGAGGATGGAACCTGGAGTTTATAACTGGACCATACGAACAGGTTAGTTGTGTTAATGTCTTCAGAAGCAAGCAGCTGTGTCTTAATTCGTAATTAAAACGTCTCTGTTTGAAAGACGCTGAAGGTACGTCACCGAGATACGTGAACAGCGTATTGAAGTATAGTTTACAGCCTCTGGTAATTGTTGGACCACGTCATAGCTCCACAAATCAATTTTAACTGCACCAGAACAAGTTAACAGCTACTGGAAACATGAAATGGTCCTTACAAAACCGAGAACAGGAAAATTAAAGCAGCACAATAAAAAAGAACGTGTAAAACTGTTCTGATGCCATAAGATGCTACGGCGTCTACAGGGCTTTGGGCTCGGACGTTACAGAAACAAATGACGCTTGTTGAGGAGCTACAGTGGTTTGGCCTCTGAGGACACTGATCACAACCAAAAATAAAGGCGTGACCCAGGGCCTACATCACAACCAGACCAGACGCCGCACGACTACTTGGCCTTGTGTCATATCTGTTCGTTTAAGCGAAGCTGAGTTCGGTAATGGATCAGTGATGATGTCATGGTGTAAACAGTTAGAGGCCACATCTGTTCCCCACCTCAAAATAATTACTATGTCTATCAGCAGCAGAGTTCGAACCATTTCCTCTAATTGATCATGTTCTGTACCCAAAGTTAAAACAGGATGTGCAATAAAGACAGTGGTGATGTTTTAACGACATCAATGTTTCAGAGACGGTTTGTTTGTTTGTAATTCAATTAATCTGACACAATCTTAGTTCTAGAAAGGAAGTGATTGCAGGCAGGTGGGGACAGGTTCCTCATTCCTCCAGACCAGGAAGGATCTGACGCTGTGATCCAGCCTGCGGCGCCGCAGGCTGGATCACAGCGTCAGCGTCAGCGTTAGAGCAGAAGGGACTGAGTCAGGATTTTCTCTCCGGTCTGGCTTCGGCTCAGCTTGAGGTGGTGGGCACTCGTCCAGCTGGAGACGTCAGCAGCACCAAACTTCCATGTGTCAACCAGAATGGAGAAAGGAAAGGTGAAGGTGAGCGTCACTGTCCTAAAGCAGGAGACATTTGGAGAACGTATAAAAAGTCTACGTTTAATGACATAAACCAGTGACATTTATTTTACATCGTAACAGAGTCTGACGACCAAGCGCCTTTAAAGGACCTTAGTAAAAACGTCCATGTTAAACTGGCCAAAAAGGTCCAAGCTGTATATCAGCGCGTGATGTCGAGTTTAAGCCAAATCACCTGCACTGATGAACAGGAAGAAGGAAGGTGACAGTGAAACACAGACTAACGCTTCAAGTTGCTTTTATTATGATTTAATGAGAAGATGCTGAGAGGCTGTTTAGGTTATGCTTTGTATAGCGTCAGACAGCTGTGTCAGCACACACTCAGGGATTAAACTTTGACCTCAATAAGCGTCTGACATCCAGATGCAATGGATTCTTTGGGAATGAAGCAAAGGCAACATCCCCTAATAATTAAGTTTCCTTTCTGTGATTCTGCTGCGGTGCTTTCAATTAAACTGTTGTTTGATGATCTGATGGCACCACAATGTTACGCACAGCTTTCATGCCACATGGCAACAATAAGAGCTAGAACAACAGCTTCTCAGCAACGTCCTCACTCATTACGCTTTTTAAGAATCTGTGAATAACACGATAATTCCGCCACTTTTACAACATGTGTAGACTTATAGGAAATGAGTCAGACAGCACAAAAGCCTGAACGGAGGCCAGTGGACAAACCAAAATGAGGACTGATCTCAAAAGTGTTCAACTTCTTTTCCTTTATTGGAGGAAATAAGCTTCCACGGCTTCATCCACCATCAAACTGTGTGTATCCGTAAAGCGCTAATCAAATGGGAGACGGGGGTTAAAGTTCACGCTGCTGCCATTATAGATCATGAAATACAACTGAAGTCACAACTGACATCAGCTTATCAGCAACGGGAAGAATTTCTACTGACTAATCCTTCAGCCACATCTTAGGATTCACAGCTGACATGGCCACAGAAATGAGCTTTGTAGCTGCAGTAACATGGAGCAGAGCAGCGTCCACACAGCTCAGGAAAACGTTGTCTGCTGACAGACAGACCGACACAGAAGATGCTGCATCAGCATCATTTTGCTTTCAACACTGGATACAATCCATATATTTGTGTTACTTAGATAGTTGTGTAGCAGACATTGATCTACGCAGAAACAGCTTCACTGTGTTTTTAAAGGAGGGGTTTCGGAAAACAAGGACTACAAGCCACCGGTTGTGATGGACGCAGCTGAGTCTAGTCAGAGACCACACGCTGTAAAGACGCGACGCCAGTTCGGCTAACGTCTCAATTTGTCGTGTCCCATCCACACATGCTGTAAAACAACACTGTGAAATATGAGAGATGGGTTTAGCTGCTGCCTCCTCAAACTAACTGACTTCACTTGGAGTCCAGGCAAAGACGTGCTCTTCTCCAACTAACTGGGCCATTCTGGATTCTAGAGAGAGCCAACTAGGACCTGAAGGCAAAACTAAAGTTGCAGCCTTTCCCCCTTTCATTTCACCTATTTCTGCTTATTTACCACTTACAGCGAACTTTCATTAGCAGAAGTTTACTGCAGGAATTTACAGCTTGACAGGAAACCCAGCCCGGCGTTGTTAGGTTTGTGAAACAACACCATAAATAAGAAGCAGGAATGTACCAAACTGATTCTAGCACATATTAAAACTTTACATTTAGCAACATTATTCTGAAACAGACAATTTATAGACTATAGACAGAGACTGACTACGACTTGTTACTGAGCTAATTAATAGCAAAGTGTTCTTCCAGCTCCTCTTTGTAAGTGTAATTGATTTTTCCAGTCTTTTTTTTTTTAATTGGTTCACAGCCTTCTAGTGACTAGAAATATAGATTCTTTTACGGTTTATTACCTTTGAGAGTGAAATACACAACCTAAATAAAACTCGAAACAATGTAAAACAAACATTTTGTAAGGAAGTCCATTAATAAAACACGTGAGTGGAATTGCTGGTCTGCTGGATCCAGCGTCTAGACCCTTGTTGCTGTACAAGGCCAAAGCTTCAGTCTCTTGCAGGTTCCAACTGTTAATCTGACTCTTCAATCCTCCGGAAAACGGCGAGAAAATTCTTCCCCCCGTTTCGCTGAACTTTCTTTCCTTCCTCTGTGCAGGTTCCCAAGCGACTTATGATGACATCATCAACCTGAGAAAACAATCAACACGCTTCTGTTTGATTACTGCAGTCAAATCAAAAACCTTAGTTGGTTAAAACGCAAGTATTTATTACTTAGTAATTATTATATAACAGTAGTTCTTATAACATGTCAGTCATTTCTGACAGCTACAGAAGACTCAACGCGTTTCTGGCGGCTCCACGTTCACATACCAGTTCTTCCTCAGTGACACGTGTGAACAGTGGATGTTCCGTGAAATGCTTCACCATCCAGAGGTGAACTTCCTCCACATCAGTGATGGTGTAGACCAAACCCTGACAGGAGCAGACAAACACAGGCAGGTCACTGACACAGTCCAGCCTGAGTTTCCTCATCTCTGCAGAGCAATGGTCCGTGCTCAGCAGATAAAAATAACCCACAGACAGAGGTCACTCACCTCTGTGACTGTAGTTTGCTTTGGAGGCTGAACAGATAACATTATTAGAACAAGAATTTCTTAGAAAACTCAGAAATGGCCCAGGTTTCCACATCAGTGCATGTCGACACTTTGTCTTTTAAATTCAGGGAATCCAGGTGGACAGACGTGCCTTATCTGCTTCACGT
The DNA here is from genome assembly GCA_030770545.1 of Macropodus opercularis. Taxonomy (NCBI): domain Eukaryota; kingdom Metazoa; phylum Chordata; class Actinopteri; order Anabantiformes; family Osphronemidae; genus Macropodus; species Macropodus opercularis. The sequence continues at coordinate 1,402,098 of CM061099.1, forward strand.
TGAGCTCACCTGTTCACTTTCTTTGTAAGTCAGAACAATGTGCATCATCAAAGACGCTGACGTGTTTCAGGAAGCTGAAGAGAAAGTCCAGTCAATGAAGCTGCTGCTGTTCTGTAGGTTGTGTTACCTTCATTATACACAATCAGCAGGAGCTTCCCTCACAGGAATCATTACAAACACTCAGTCCGGTCACTCGCTGAGCGTCTAAACTAACCTTTCTTGCCGATCACCCTGCGCTGTCACTTCATCATATGAAACCCCTCACATTTCAGAGACATTTTGCATAATGATTCACTTCAACTAGAGTTTTTTGGTCACCTTAGTGTTTTAGTCTTATGTGCTCACCCCAACTCTCAGCGTGTAGGCGTACTCTGCCAACAGCGTGGAACTAATGATCCTCCACTTGTGTTTGGTTTTCTTAAAGTGAGGGTCGGGGAAGAGGAAAAACATCTTACTGAGCTGAAAGAAAGAGAATAAAAACATGAAGAATACAGTATAGTTTATATTATACACTTTGATTTTTATTACTAATTTTTTGTCGATTTATGGCGTAATTTATAGGACGGATAAAAGAACATGTGAATGTCACTCGATACCTTTTAGTCTACAGTTGCCATCATTGAGAAATGAATGTGCAGCCCTGCACATGACTGTGGCTGCTCTGAAGCTTCCAGACTAAGATGACTCGTTTTGGACACGTTAGTACACAAAGGTTTGATTATTGTCAGCCAGTCTTAGCTGGTGCTTTATGGTGGAGAGCTTAAGGCCGTAAGACACCACAGGTGTAGCTCTACCGGCACCTACACTCTCCCTCTGGAACCTGGAACTGGATTTGGCACCACAACCTCAGGGGTCGGTTTGGCTTTTATAGTTAGTGCCCGAAGGCAGCGAAGGGCCGTGGAAACTAAAGCAGAAAGTTCTGTTCTGGCTCATTAAGTTCCAGCAGCTGAAAAGCTCGACTTTCATGCCCAAACAAGACATCAAGCCATACCTTAGTATCTTTATTGACTGATACTATAGTTAGTAAATTGCACAAAGGCTCCTCTCTAATATCTTGTGGCTGGATGTTAAGAACCACAAATGGCAAAATGGGAATTTCCCTCTTCAATCTTTTTCCATAAAGTTTCCCATGATATCAGTGTGGATACCACATTAAACACCTTCCAGCCACCTCTGCTGTCAGCAAAATGAAACGTGTCAGGTAGAGGCAGCGATGTGGGGATAATAACGGGGCAAAGCTGCAGCCTCAGGGGCCACTTCAATGCATATGGTGGAAGGAAAATCACTTTGAATTATTTTTAGAATTACAAGAAATAAGGACAAGGAGGTGTTTGTTACACACGTACACAGAATAAACCGTTTTGTTCCAATCTCGAGTGAGGAAGACGGCTACAAACGTTCATATTTGGTGAATGTATACACTTTAAAAGATGAGTTCAAGGAGCAACACTGCCTTAAAATGACAGCTCCTTTAAACCGAAGTGACGTTCACACATGACGTCAGTCCTGCATAAGCAACACACAGATTGTTTAAGATTCAGTACATTAAATAAGCATGTGTTTTAAAATGAAACACCTACGTAATGGCTCCTCCATAAATGTGTCAGTGTTACAGCAACTACCCGCCTATGTTCGTTTCTTAGTTTACGCTCGCTCAGGGCATTTGAGGTGATGTGTTTTAATGCCTCATACCGGTACAGTAAACCCACTGTGTAATCTAAACCGGGTTTCAACAGGCCAGAGGTGAACGCAGCTAATTGGACGGATATATTACATATTGCACTGCTATGTGTCAGTCAAGGAGCCCATTGTTGTGAAATTATGGATACACTCAGCGATCACGTAAACAGATTCAGTCCATATGTTGAACGTGAGGAACGTAATTAGATTTGGCCTCGAGTCGTCTTACTACCTCAACAGTGCCAAGTAATTATGGGCCATATTGGACGAGCAATTAAAGCTCGTCTGCGCATAAGCTCACTTTATACACGATGCATAAAGTTGTTATTCACCATATCTACAAAGGTTATAACTCACAGAGCTCACGGGACCTTTACCATGTGTTTTAGTTCTTATGGGTAAGAAAATGTACTTTCTGAAGACGAGCACATCTCTGTACAAGCGTCCGTGGCCTGGTTCCACGAGATGCAGACCTACCTGTCCTTTAAAAAAGAAGTTGGGGAGGTACTTCATCGCGTTGCTGCGAAGGCAGGCAATATTCTGATAATGTCCAGGTTCAGAAGCCCGTAGTGACTGGATACGATCTCGAACGTAGTCAGACACTTTCACCCGGATCTCCAATCCCAGCATGAGCTTGTCGGGGAACAGTGGCGATAACTCCACTAAGAGGACCAAAAAACAAAAACACGGACACGAATGATTGAAAAGATGCATTATTGTACGCGGGTGGTGAGATCGCTGACGTTCCTACCTAACAGCCCCCCGTATCCACATCCAATGTCTGCAAACTCAACTCTCGGGATCTCCTGCTCAGACGGGTTCCCAGTAAAGAAGCCTGGGTACAGCTGGGACCAGTCCATTTCTTCAGGACACACGGGGCTGAGGAGGAGACACGTGTTTTAGTGTTGAGTTAGTTAGTTAGTAAGTAGTGTTTACGTTGCTTAAAGCTGAGATGTCATTATTTATGGGCGACTCGAACCCTATATTACCAAAGCTCTAACTTTTCTTTTGGTGCAACAGAGCACAGAACACAACACAGAGCCACGTTTACCGTCACATTCCCTCTCACAACAGTCTGAGCATCTGAACTGAGGGGTTTGCTGAAGTTTGAGGAACCTGGTCTGTAGCGAGGATGTGGATGTTGGTGACGTTTAGCTTTTCAGCCTCTGTCCCCTCTTTCACTGCTTTTTTAGAGATGTTGCTGCCATCAGTTTTAAAATGACTTACTAATTACCACCGTTACAGAAGGTACGTGTTGTGAGCTTAAACTGCTCTGTTTGAAATTTTACTGCCTGCTGGTCCCAGACAGCAGCGGCCGGTGTCAACGTGCAGGCGTTGAAGTCAGACTCACTAGTCAAACGTGTGGTGAGCCATCGGGTTTGAATGGGCCCGTTGTCGGTAGAACCGCTTCTGAGGCATTGACGAAGTCATGTCGGCACCAATCTCGGGTTTCAGTCCCGGCGACGTTCGACCCGATTATTAAACGAACCCACGTTTTCACTAATGTTCACCGCTTTCATTGAAATCACGTTTATTTTGCTCGCAACGCACGAGTCGCAGCGTTTATTCGTCAGACCTGCGTTTACGTCATCACCAAGCGTCTTCTGCGGGTTGCCAGGTTCGTTCAACAATACGGACGTTACAGGAGTCTTTGCACGTTTGTTTTGTAATTGTGCTTGATCTGTTTTTCAAATACTTGCATAATTAATCTGGACATAGCAGATTTGAAGGCAAGACAATATGTCACAACACATCTAGAAACCTAACTTAGCCAGACTTCGTAAAGCCAGAGTTTCTAAGTGTTTCTTGGCAAGTATAGACCTTCAAAGAAAAAACAGCTCAATCTAAACTCGTATGGGTCCAGTTTGGTGCGTTTTACACAGATGGATGAATAACCAGCAGCTCTAAGCACACGATAGACACGTTGACCTTCTCATTAAAAAAGACCCTTTGAGTCATTCAGCTGTCTGCTAATGGGAATGTGGCCGTTTAGTTCAGGTACGTTTATATCCTAGTATCTCACTAGTCTCACTTCAAAATCACATAAACAAGGGGTAAAATAAAACTAAATGCAATATTGATATAAGCAGTTGAAAATGATGTGATGCTAAGATGGGACATTTTAACAATTATCCATCAGAGGCAGACATCTGGTTGTTTATTGTCAAGGAGTGAGTTCACAGGATAGGTCACGAGTTTAATGTGGCAAACCTCCAGTCGCATTTTCTTCAATATGTCCTTACTTGTGAGATGTGTGTCATTCTACCAGTACATGTTTTCCTTCAAATTCATTAAACATTTCACTTTACTTTTCAGGTACACACACTGAAAAATCCACGTTGTTGCACCAACATAAAAAAAGCCCAAAGATTTTCCTTGAGATGAACAAAAGATTTACTTGAGGACACAAATTGTACTTGGTGGGTATATTTAGTCAGGTTGCTTGGAGCTCTGCAACGGGGGATTCAGCTCAGATCTGCCAGGTCCCAGCAGATAGAAGTAATAACTATAAGGTTTGGGGCCACTGTGATGAATGTCACAATCATTTTCATCATCAAACTCTCCAGTACAGTGAGATAGAGTTAAAACCAATAAATGGACGTTATTTAGAAAGTGAAACAGTGACATTTTGGTAAAAATGTTAGCTTTAAGTATTAAAGCTGTGTCGTTTCAAAATGATTTTATTTCTCATTGTCTTTGTTGTGTTTTCACAGTTTCTAAAATCTCCCATAAAACAGTAAAATTCTGCCTTTGTCTAAACCCCAGGCTCATTTTTTGTGTAAGTTCAGGGAGAACCTGCAGACAAAATGTGACCGGACGTTGTCTGCGGTGTCCAGCGGAGTGTTTTAAACCCAAATGAGCACTTCTCCCCCCTTCGGACATCGTGCGCGTGGAGCCCAGTGTCATACAGTGGTCACCCTCATGACCACTTCATGGTTGGCGTTGTGCAGGTTGCTGGGTCTCAGCTGGCTGAGGATGTGCAAAATAGTATAGCCACAGTGGTGGTGGAGAATAGTCCTGACGTGCCGACTTGCCCTCTGCCCGCTGTCGGCGGCCGCGTGAGAAGAGCGTCCAGCATCTTTACTGCTGGAACTGATGGGGTCCTCTAGGTCCTTCGCTTTCTCATAATTCAGCACCTTCCACTGCTGGTTCACAGCCTGCCAGCGCTTAAAGATCCGGTAGACAGACGATCCTTCGTGGATGATAAGACCTGGACAGATCAACAAAGGGTGGGCTGGTCAGAGCCACGTATACAACAACTACGTTTAAACGGTAAAACACCGCAGCCGTTCAGACGCGAGGTGAAGGTTTGTAAGAACCACAGATGTCTCACCTATACAAACTATGTCCATGAAGCCGTACATGCCGTAGCATATCTGAAAGAGGAGGTCCTGCCGCTGCCACTTGGCCGAGGGGCTGAGCGAGGACCACACTAGCCAGGAGATGCTGGCGATGAGGAACAAAGAGCCCAGGACGATAGCAGCGATCTGCACCTTCTCAATCACCGTCAGGGAGATGGCCTGCCACTGAACAGACACACGACAGAGTCAGCGTCTCAACAAAACGTTGTTCTCTCTGTGTATAAGAAATAAGAATAATAGGACTAATCATAACAACAAGGCTGCATGTATTGTTATTATTAGAACAGTCTAATCTAACAGGTTTCCTTCTACGTGTGATTGAAACATACGTGAGCTGCAGTAAGTCCTTGCAGTCATGACACTGACGTATACACGGTACCTGCAGCGGGTTCTTGGTACTGATGGCCAGGACCTGGTACTTGAAGTAGCAGAGCTCGCAGCTCCAGGAGCCTCTTTCACTGATCCAGCGGATGAGGCAGGACTGGTGAGTGCAGCGCACGGAGCCGTCACAGCGACAGGGACTCAACAGCTCCCCCTGCAGGACACAACCAGCCACTGCATGACACAGGCTGCTGTTACCACATCTTGCTGATACAGATTTTACTTGATGATGATGATGGGAGCATGGACTTGTGGTCACGAATGGCCAAACTCAACAGAATCCAGTACTGCTCGCCTCCACATGTTCTTCAGTAAACAATGGGTTTTGAATGGATCAGCAGAACCTGAACAGAATGCAGCTGTGATGAGCGTATTTCATTTAGTCCCTCTCATTAAACCTTTCCCGTAAAACATTAGGTCATTAACTGTTTAGGTCTGCTATATATCACTGATCTAATTAAATCCACGCATAACATGTCAAATTTGCACAAAAAGACTGGATCCTGAATTCTTGGGAACCGTTGGCCACGGATTCCTGATACCAGTTAGTTACAGCCAACTGGAAAAAAAGCAACTGCTCCTCGTTGTCATGAAGATATTTTAAGCTCTGTTAAAAAAAAGAAATGAGCAGCTTGTGTGGTTCTGTGCTGAATTAAAGGGATTATTTCATTTCTGATGTGTTTAGAAGCTGCTAATCACCACAGATTAAGAACCAGACGTGGTAACGTGGGATGCGTCGCGCTTTGTCTGTGTGTTTCTCAAATGTCACTATCCACAGAGAAATCACGCATCTGGTGCAGGTCCTGTTGTCAGACTGTCGGGCTTCGTCTTCCGTCTGACTCCAGGTGATGCGTGTTGCCTTTAACTGATGTACTCGTGTCTCTTTCACCTGGTTTGACGTGACCAGACCTCCACGTCTGGGACACGGATGACGGTGACGTTAAACACAAAGACAAAACGCACACGAGCCTTCATGTGAGCAGCGAACAGCAGCGTGACCTCACCGTGGCCTTAAGCTTGTGCGTGAGCGATTGCTACTGAAGACTCTGTCACGTCTAAACTCCTACTGCCTCAGATCCCTTTGAGTAGAGATCAGTATGAATGAACAACTGCAAAACATGCTTTTATGCTGGGGCATCATTGACTGAAACTCTTCTTCATTCTTCTTTTTTGAATGCTCTAGTTTTGGGCATGAGATGCTGCTGTTACCAGGACGACTTCACGTGAACACTGGTAAATATGAAGCTCGCTGATCTGCCCACTGACAGTCTAGTAAGTCTGGTTTAAATCCATTCCACTTCACACCGGTTACAGTTACACATGACATTATTTGGTCTTTCCCTTTAATGACTGGTCTGTTCTACCGGACGGAGTGAGACAGCTTTTCACCACAGCTCGGTTCAGGTGAGGGCTGCCACTCAGCCTGCAGACAGCTGTGCAGGCTGATTTTGGTCATTTCCATTGTGGCTTCTCGTGGCTCTTAAATGTCACAGTGCACCTTTCTGTCATGTAAAGGGCTCAGGGCTTGTTGTCTCCCAGAACCGTTTGACTTAAAGATGCTTCCACGTGCTGTGAAGCAAACCTGGGCCACGGGGACACCTTCCTTCACTGATCTTACCTTCTCCGGCCCCTGGAAGCAGATCCGGCACTGCGGCGATCGCATCCCGCTCTCCGAGAAACTCGGCAGGGAGGCGGCGTCCAGACCCTCCTCCCCCTGGGACTTGGCTCGGTCCTTGTCCTCCAACGTCAGGCTGCGTGGCCGCGGGTCAGAGCCGTAATATTCCTCCTCGTCGTCTCGTCGGGAGCAGTTCAGCGGCGCCCAGCAGCCTCTCGCAGCGAGCCCTCGCATCCTGGTGTCCGGGTGTGAGCCCGTGTCCGTCCCGCGGCTGGATCCAGAGCGCATCAGTAGCAACACTTTGAGTTCATTGAAAAGCAGCCGGATCCGACACTTGAACATTCTTCAGCAGTTTACGACACAGGAACAACTGCTCTGTGAAACAAAACAGCCTTTAGCTCGAGTAGTAACGGTCCATTACGATGATGATGATGATGATGATGATTCTTGCATCCGAACCATTCGGTGGAATATAAGCAGACAGCTCACATCCTAACGAATACAATACACATCTGGGTCAAAAAAAAGGAAAAACGTGATAGGCTACGAGATCAGCCCGTAGCTCTTTGCATATCCTGTTGTTATAGCATGTGCACCGACGCCCAGCCAATAAGAAGGAGGCGTTTCCTTCAGGATTCAATGGAGGCTGAGAGCCACGAGCCGCCAGGGACCAACATGAGAGTCGGTCCAGGAGCATCCTCTGCTGCTACTCTCCCCCAGAGTGTTGGAGTCTGTTTATCACCATGATATTTAATGTGCTTGATATTTAATCCCATTAAGAACCGAGTCCAGTCCGGTTTGTGAGTTTGTCGTGAACCTAGAGAGAAGCGGGGACGAGGCGGCGCTTTGTCGTCTGGCCGTGGCGTCCTTCCTCCTGCCTCCTCTTCCTCCGGTGCCGTAGCGGGTTGGGGCTGCTCTCATCCCACAGCCCGGCTGTAACTCACCACCTGCCCGCTGTCAGCCACGGATGCGAATAGACGCCGATGAACAAGACAAAGCCCGGACAACGTTCTCATCCATCTCAGGAGGAGGCGCAGGACGCCAGACACGGATCCCACAGACGAGACGAGCCTCGAGCCGTCTGCGAGTTTCCCTTCCGGGCTGTTAAGCACATCATCACCAAATCCAGCCTCGGGCCTCGGTCAGTGGAACAGGACGAAACAACGCGCTGCGCGGCGACGCGTCTGCTTCCTGACAAGCTACATGTCCAGAACCCGCGAAGAAGAAACGTCTTCATCTGCAGCATTAAAACACCCGAGGAGCGAGAGGCTGCTGCCCGAGGTGTTGACGTGACGAGAGACCACGTGGTCGGTGTGTGTGTGTGTGTCTGTGTGTGTGTCTGTGTGTGTGTGTGTGTGCTGCTCACCATCACAAAGAGAAACGAAGTCTGAACCGTTGATAATGTTTTGGCCACTATGCATTAAATGAATGTAAGGATCATAACATTAGAAATGAGTAAATGGATAATTTGTTGAAAATGGAAATATTTACATTCTATGCTTGTAAATGTATTTTTAAAACACTTTTCTTTACTGTTCGATTTCATTTTATGAAAGTATTATTTAGTTCAATTCAGCAGTATTTATATAGCACCAATTCACAACAGCAGTTATCTCAAGGTACTTTACAACTAAGACCTGACACAACTAAACCCAACACATCCCACACAGAGCAGCTATTAATTGGAGCCAGTCAATAAATTGTACATTTTAATAGCAACAGTGGAAAAACTCTATAGAGGAAGAAACCTCCAGCAGATGATCAGTGTGGGAGGACATCTGCCTTGACCAGTGAAGGGATAGAGAAGAGAGAAGAGAAGAAAAGAACACAACAACAACAACAACAACAACAACAACAAGCAGCAACAGACTCAGGCAGGATGGTTGGACCAGTAGCTGAACACTGAGACACACGACTCTGAGTCTGACGATACCTGGAGATGAGAATAGAGACAGAAAGAGAGAAACACAACTAGGAGAGAACAGAGACAAAGTTAGTCACATGTGGACATGGAGGCATGTTAGTGGATGGAATAGATAGAAAACCAGAGGAGCTCAGTGAATGAAGGAGGTTCCAGCATCTAAGCCTGTAGCAGCTGAACTAAGAGATGGATCAGAGAAACCAGAACCATCTGGAACCATCAGCTTTGTCAAAAATAAAATGATGTGGTCATAGTTTAATTCTCTGTGCTCGTGCTTCAAATGTCTTTTCCTCTGTGGACATTTAGCTACGTCACAGTCACAGGGACCAAAAATCATTTGACGTTACACTTCGTTGTGGTTTGTGGGACACTCAGCATCAGTGTCAGCAATAATGTGAAAACGCCCGCTGTGGAAGAAAAGGCCTGTGAAGTTCAGACATCTCTGCCGCACAGAGCGTCTTCAGCAGGTCTTCAGCAGGTCTTCAGCAGGTCTCCTGGAGCACAGGTTTTAGAGAAGCTCTTCCTTGTTCCAGGCCACTGTCACCGTAGCGCAGCCCACTACCGACAGCATGTGCAGACACCACAGCATCTACTTGCCTCCCTCTAGCATCCAGCAGGAAGCGGCGGCTGAGCAGACAGCTGTGCACCGCCGCTCTGCGTCCCAAATGTAACTGCAGCTCAGCAACTTAGATTTTATTTATAGACGCTGTTCAGTTTGTAATCTGAGCCATTTTACCATTGTATACACTTTTGTTTATTTGGCAGTTTTATTATTATTACTACTTACATAAATAAAGCAATTTAAATAATGGTTTGTGGCTTGTGCATGAATTAAATTAAACCTCTCCAACACACTTTATTTATGTACTTTACCTGAAAAAGACCAAAAGCAACAGCCATAACTTGACATGAATGAATTTCACATCCTTGGACTAAAATGTTCGTTCGTGTGTTGTGTCGCTTCCTGTTGATGTCAGTTCATATTAATAGTCTGACACCATCATTTGACTGGTTCATTAATTTCACTGGCATCTGTAGAATCGTGTTTATCTCTGCAGTTTAATCATGTTGTTGTTATTGTTGTTAAACCTCTTATCTGATGTTGACTGGTGTCGGTGTAACGTTTGCGGGCCCTCGGATCTTTAAACCCTTCCTAGAAGATGCGGGGTGAAGCTGTTGGCTCCGCCTCCGTCTGAGTAGCTGGACGCAGCAGGAAGAGGCGACCAACCCGGAGCGCAGGCCCACATCACAGCGCGTGGTTGGCTCCGCTGCTGAGCAGGGGACCTCCGCCCGAACCGAACCGAACCCAGCCTGCCGAGCGAGGCTCGTTTCTGCTGGAGTCAGGGCAATACGTGGCGCCGGGCATGTTCTCCTCATAGAGAGCCGAGGGACCTGGCACAGAAAGGAACCGGGCGAGGTGAGCAGCCCCCGCTTTACTCGGAATGTGACACTTTAGCAGCGAGAAACGTGCGTAACGCGTTGTTATATGTGGAAGAAGGGGCCGCGGGCGGGGGCTGTGGTCTCCGCCGCGTCCGTGAACGCGTCGCTGAGGTGGAGAAAAGTCCGACCTGTTGCTTCACTTCGCAGCACTTTCATTAACAAAGCAGCCTCGCGCAGGCACCACGTGTCGGGTTCCGCCTGTCTGGCCTGCTCGGCGGCGCCTCCACGTTCAGCCCAAGAGGACGCGCGTCCGGTTCTAGTGGTTCTACTGAGCAACACGGACCAACAGGCGCAGGTTAATGTCCGCGGTGTCGGCTTCCAGGTGTTGCGATAACACGTGTGGACAGGAAACGGGGGGACGTCAGTGGCTGAGTCCGGCCGAGGCGGATCACTTCCTGTAGGACCCGACGAGGCACAACGCAACGTAGCAACCAGCCTGGTTCCGAGCCGCTTCAGCAGCAGTGACCTCAGGCCCGGACCACGTGACGCCAGGTAACCCTCGAACACGTTTAGGCTCCGTGTCTTGGTGTAGAGTCACTGCTGCTCCAGAGCCGGTCCGGTCCAGAGGCGGTCCGGTCCAGAGCTGGTCCAGAGCTGGTCCGGTCCAGAGCTGGTCCGCTCCAGAGCTGCTCCAGAGCTGCTCCAGAGCTGGTCCGGTCCAGAGCTGGTCCAGGCCTCACGGTCCCTCCGAAGCTGCAGGTCCGTGTCTTCCTGGAGGCGATGACCAGTAGTTGGTTCCGCTGCAGCATCGTTGGGGTTAAGGCAGAACATTTTCACTCAGAAAGCTCATGGTTACAGGACGGATTGGGTCGTTGGGTTTTGTTGGCCCACTAGAACCTCAGGGTGGTTCGTGCTGGTACTAGTGGTTGTTTTCATGTTTCTTGAATTGGTTGTTTGCCAGCGTGTCTCTCATTACATCACATCACGTCCATGTAGCTGCGAACTGGATGATTGGCCTCACGACAACAGTTGTTTCAGGGGAATCCAGGTGAGTTCAGCTTCACGTCTGGGCTGTTTTCTGTTTCATGTGTTTCATGTGTCTGTGGGCTCAGTTTGACGGATGACGAGAGCCAATATTCTTTCAGGGCTCAACTGCGTATATTACAATAACCACAGATTTTATACAGGATGGCACTTCATGCAGTTGTCATATTTCAGACTGAAGAATGAGGTTATTAAATGGACGTGAACATGTTTTGTGGGTTTTGGAAAGTCAGGAATTTGTATTTGCTGCAGATACACGAATGTCGGCAGATTCTTGTCTCTGTCTGGCTCAACTTTCATTGCGTAAGAGGAAGAAATGTGGTGTGTTAAACGTGCATAATGCAACATTGCTTCCTAATATTAACAGCAGTCCGCGCTGACCACTTCAGTAATTGTGGTTTGGCCTCGTTCGCCTTAAAACCAGAGGTTCTAACGTGTTTGAGCCTCATGTTTACTTTGTATTCGCTTAAACCTTTCGTTCATGTTCTTGTTGGGCTGCTTTTGTCTCGTTGGTCTCATTTGGTTTCTCTCAGCATGTCTTTAACTTCGCTTTAGACGTTTAGGTTCAAGATAAAAGCGTTGAACGCGTGACCTCCGTGTGCTTCTGTCTTGGGTTTCATCAGTGACGATGGTTTTCCTGCTGGAGTAATGCAGGCGCTGCATAAACACTGGGCACAGACACGAAAGAAATCAGATTTGAGTTTGTGTTTGTAATATTATTCTAATATAAATGACTTTGCTGGTGGATCCAGTCTGAGCTTTGGTCTCACGTGATCTTTAGTCTAATCGCGTTCTTTACCATCTGCTCCTGTAGCTCAGAAAACCTCTGAGTTGTTTTGTGAACTTTACTCACTTCTCTTTCACACTCACATAAAAGTTTTTAATGTGACATGACACAACACAATTCTTCAGTTTTTTACATTGTTTTTGACCTTTTTCAGTCTGCAGATTAATTCATAGCTTATAAAATATCAAAAAGCTCTTCAAGCAGCCGCAGACCTGTTGATGTGTATACGTATCCTACCCAACTAACGGCCCAAAGCCTCAGACGTAGAGGTTACTGTCCTACATAGGAAATAATTGTGACAAATGATTGAAGTGAGTTGAACAACTTGAACATTTCAGTCAGTCAACAGTTCAATAACTATTCTTTCTGTGTGCAGCGTGAGTTGATCGAATCCACTTCAACGCTTCAGTTCCTCATGTGATGACAGTCTGAGGAGACCTGACAGACCCTTGTCAACAGGAAGTGAAGTAGCTCTGAACTGGTTTGGCAGTTTACAGGCCGGGAGCTGAACGATGGCTCGGGGCCTGGGTGCACGTATGACACGCAGCCAACGGGAGAAAGGGGAAAGAAGGCGGCTTCCTTTAAACGCAGCCCGTTGAAATGCGTGGAAAGCGCGACCTGGTGCCTGGCACGTTGCAACACTTACCTCCGCTTTGTTTGCTCCCAGCCGCTGGGCTTTGATTCCAGCACCAAATGTAAGAAAAGCAAAACGTCTCTGCTCTTGGCAGTTTGAGGCGAAGCGAAGAGTGGATTCTGTTCTGCTCTGGCTGCGTATCAATAATGAATTAACGCCTCTTGAAAGTCCCATCGGTTGGTTTATTTTTAGTTAAGGTACAGTTCGTCGTGGACTCGTTCAGCATCCGCCTCCTGTTGTTCCGCTACTGGTTGACAATGTGAGGCCGGTTGTACAAATTGGACACGAGCAGGCAAATCGCTCTTGAGAGTGATGTTATGCAGCAGCTGGTTCGTTGCCGTTACGAGACGTCCGACCCCAGAGGACCCGACGGGGGTCGGCGGCGCGGTCCTGCTCACTCTCCTCACATCCGGCAGCTAAGGAGTCGCCAGAGAATTCCAGGAATGACAACTTATAGATAACAAGCTACGGTCCTTTGGTGCAAACGCATGAATAAATTTACATGAACAAAGAACGAGCAGGACAGACTTTCATGTGCGGAGCTGGAGAATTTGAAAGCGACTTCAGTCTCTGAGACGAGCTGCTGGCAGCATGACTGGAAATTCAGAATCACAGCTGCTGAGGAGCATCCGTTAATTCTGGATGTGAAAGGTTTGGACAGAACGACAATAAATTTCAGCTTGAGCAAAGTGTTATTCTGAGCCTGAGGACAGTTCTGTCCTTATTACTGAGGGTCCAACTATTTCTACTAAGTCAGAATGTGACACTTTGTTCCTTGTCCAGAGTTTATCGTCCTGTCACTACATGTTGTGCACCACCGTGATGTTTGCCTTTCGGTCTGTGACGTGCATGAATTCATGCTGCTCTGCGGATCTACTGGCGACCTAACGTTGGCTGCCTGCTCTCTCCCGGTCGCAGTCTGCCATGGCCCACGCCGCCAGCATCCAGTATGAGCCGGTGGCCGAGATCGGTGGAGGCGCTTACGGGACCGTGTACAAGGCCCGCGACACGGAGAGCGGGAAGTTTGTTGCTCTGAAGAGCGTGCGTGTCCAGACGGACCAGAACGGTCTGCCGACCTCCACGGTCAGAGAGGTGGCTCTGCTACGGCGGCTGGAACAGTTCGACCACCCTAACGTGGTCCGGTGAGACACGATCAGCCTGGTTTCAGTATTTCAGTCTGCGTTGCCGTTGATCCACTCTGAACTCGCCTGTTTCTGTGATGCTTGCCAGCCTCATGGATGTCTGCGCCACCCAGAGGTCAAACCAGGAGACTAAGGTCACTCTGGTGTTTGAGCACGTGGACCAGGACCTGAAGACGTACCTTGAACGAACCCCGTCTCCTGGATTGTCCCTCGACCGCATTAAGGTGAGAAGCAAACCGTGTTTAATGATGTACAGTTAACACACAGCATGAATATAAGCCACCCAACAGGGACGTAGGATGGAAAGGAGGCGTCTGTCGATGTCCTAGCCCCAGTTAAAACGTGCCTGTGTGTGCAGGACCTGATGAGGCAGCTGCTGTGTGGGCTCACATTCCTTCACTCTAACCGCGTGATGCACAGAGACCTGAAACCAGAGAATATCCTGGTAACCAGCCAGGGTCAGGTGAAGCTGGCTGACTTTGGACTGGCCAGGATCTACAGCTGCCACATGGCCCTCACCCCCGTGGTAAGAACTCACCCGACGCTGAGCCGCGTGTCCCGTTTCCCAGAGGAAGCTGTGTCTCGACGTGGACGTATTCAGACCGAAACCTTTTAGGCAGATACTGTTTTCGTTCCAAGCTCGATGTGATGAAGACGCTGTGTGTGCAGATCTAGGAGGTGAGACCGAATGTGAGGTAAATGTCAGCTGACGTGTTGTTTAGCAGGGTCACGTTCTTAGCATAGTCTGATGACCTGCTGACATCAATTAGCTCTAAAAGCGCAGGTTCTGCAAGTTCAGTCAAAGGCGCGTGTGACCCCATCATAATATTCAGTCAGGGTTCACTGCAAACCACCTTGGTTCATTCTTTGTGTAGCTGAGGCTTTTATGTTGTTACTGCCACTGGTGACCGAGTCCATGTGTTTCCCAGGTGGTGACGCTGTGGTACCGGCCTCCTGAGGTTCTGCTGCAGACTAGTTACGCCACACCTGTTGACATCTGGAGCACCGGCTGCATCTTCGCTGAGATGTTCAGACGCAAGTGAGTCAGCAGATCAGATAAAAAAGAGGTGCAGCCGCGAACGTCTGTGTCAGAGTTTGAGACCAGCTTGGAAAAACTGAAACATGATGTAAACAGACTGTTGTGTAATATGAAAAGGGAGCGTCTGGACAAAAGAAGGTGACATTACTCAGCGCGTTACGATGACGCAGGTGTGTGGTGATATTCAGCTGTAACTCATGAGCTTAGCTGCTGATTTGGTTCAGGATGAAAGTAGTTCAAGAGCATCCGAGCTGTGTCACAGTCAAATCAAAGCTGTTATGAAGGTGTAGACGTGAGTCCAACTGATTCCCCTGCAGCCAGCGAGCTCAGCTCAGGGATGTAGTCCATCGCCATCGCTGGTAGTCGAAGACGTTTTCCAGCTCACATGAGTAAACGCCTCTATGGTCTGACTATACGCTGCACAGCTGATGTGTCACGACGTCAAAGCTGCACAAACGGGAATGACGCCACGAAGCATCAGCGTCAGTCTGCTAATGTCGGTCCAATGTTTCTTTTGTCAGGCCTTTGTTCTGCGGCGAGTCGGAAATGGACCAACTTGGGAAAATATTTGAGTGAGTGTCAAACACTTTCCTTCTCCTTTACCTGACAAAGAGACGTGTGAGCCACATTCCTGCTCTGACGTCTTTGCAGAGTCATCGGTTTGCCCCCGGAGGACGAGTGGCCCACCGACGTTACGCTCTCCAGGAAAAACTTCGCCCTTCGCCTGCCTCGTCCAATCGCCGACGTCGTTCCAGAAATAAACGAGCAGGGGGCCCAGCTGCTGCTGGTAAGACCTAAAAGCACGACGCGGTCCTGGCTGCTAGTTGGTTCATGTCCTTCCCTCACATTCTACATAAACTGCAATAAATGCAGTGGTGCAGGTTGGAAATGCTGTTAATTCTCCAGCTGGTTAAACCAGCAGGTCTTACTGCAGCTTTGTTTGAAACATTTCTAGTGCTTGTAAAATCTAAAATAATCTAAACAGCTAATTGAATTGCTAATGAATCAGTGTTTATTCTACCAAAAGGAAATGTGCAGTAAATGTTTTTGGGACTCAGCTAGTGATTTAACCCCCCTGTAAAATGTGATTAATTCCACCTTTCAATAGATTATAAAAGTGGAAACAGTGAGTCTGGAACGTGTCCAGTCTAGGGTTAGTGTAGGGTCCAGGCTAGCGTCCAGTCTAGGGTTAGTGTAGGGTCCAGGCTAGCGTCCAGTCTAGGGTTAGTGTAGGGTCCAGGCTAGCGTCCAGTCTAGGGTTAGTGTAGGGTCCAGGCTAGCGTCCAGTCTAGGGTTAGTGTAGGGTCCAGGCTAGCGTCCAGTCTAGGGTTAGTGTAGGGTCCAGGCTAGCGTCCAGTCTAGGGTTAGTGTAGGGTCCAGGCTAGCGTCCAGTCTAGGGTTAGTGTAGGCGAACTTGAGAGCCACTGGCCTGATGCTTTCCACTGCCAATTACCTGGGTCAGGTGATTTTAACCAATCAGAAGACAAACGAGCATGTGGTGGCCAGATGTGGCGCTAGGCTAAGCTAAGCTAAGCTAAGCCGTTCAGTGCTCCGTTAACTAAAACCTTCCCTAATGTGTCAGACTACTCAGTTACATTGGAAAAGGGCACAGTGACACATCCTAATGTTCTTTCTTCCACAGAAAATGCTGACCTTTGACCCCTTGAAACGAATATCTGCCCTGAATGCACTAGAACATTCGTATTTCCAGGACGAGGAGACATTGACTCAGACAAAAAGCTGAAATGATGGAAACGTGCAGCGGGAGGTAACCTGACCTATCGTTAAGGATTTCAGTTGCCTTTTGAGACGTCTCGGTTCTGAGTTGGGCTATTTTTGTTATTTGTGCATCATAAAGGATTTTAGCACGTGGAAGGAAATAACAAATGAAGAGGAGTGACCTTAAGCATCACGACATGATTATCATTATGTAAATGTTACAGATAATGTTGCTAACATGCCTTCAAGGGCAGTACCAGTGTTTGATGTTTGAGCTCAGCTGCTGCTTGTCAGCTCGTGTGTTATTCTGCAGAGGTGCCGTCTCTTGTTGTTCCAGGCTGAGCGACAAGCGACACCTCGGAGGAGATCAGTCGGAGACTTTCATGTCTTTGAGTTAACGTTTCACATAAGAAACCAACAATAAGAAGCGTAACCATGTGACGGACGCTTAAATCATGAGGGGTTAGACGTCACAGGAAACCTCTGGTACTGCCCTTAGTAGCAGTAAATGAAATGGTTTTCATTTGAGGATGAAGGGTTGAGATCAGATCAACCAGCACTATGACACCAGTAAACAAAAGCGGGTTCCGATTTCATTTGTAGATTAACATACAGATGACGCATCCAGTGACCTTATGAATACTAACATGAATAAACAGAAACATATTCTAACGACACAGTTTTTGTCTTTTTAATGTTAATATGCGTTTTGTCTTTATTCATTTGTGATGTTTTTAGCCAGCATCTGGTTCTGCGTCCACTTCCAGCCAAAATACCCTGGACTCCAAAAACAGAACCTCACACGTGGTCTTACTGTACTTTACATTCAAATGAAACCCAACCAATATTTACTGTTTCTATTTTGGTTCTGAGATATAATCCGGTCGTCAATTTGACAGCGTTTCTAACCTGATAAAAGGTGAAGGGATGATCTCCTACAAGCTGAGAAAAATAATGGCAACTGTGTTGCAGCATAACGGTGTAATGACTTCGGCAGCAATAACCTGTAGCTGTGGATTAAACCTGCTCAACGTTGATTCCTGGGCTTTTGATTGGATTTACAGCGAGGAAAGGATCAGAGGGAAGATCAGTCACTTGGCCCTGTAGAGACAGACTGTTGACGTGTTTTTAGGAGTAATATTCGCTTCTGAGATGCTCTTTATTCCATGATTTTCCAACCCTTTGACTTCAGCAGATCTTCAGTTTGTTTCCTGTTCTGCAGTTAGAATGCATTTGGTCAGCTTCCCTCCATTTACAGCATGTTTTATTGTCTACTGTTATTTTTCCGTGTTTCCTTTCCTGCTTATGAATCTCCCCGTGCATCCGTTCTCCCTCCGAGGGGACAGGCAGCGAGAGAAAACCAGAGCTGCCCATAAATTGCTGTGGAGAGGGGAGAGAAAGAGCTTGAGACGGAGCAGATGCATTGGCAGGAGCAGAGCTGAGCTTCCTTTCTTCCCGTCTCCCTCCCGTCTCCTTTTGTTGTGTCGGCACAGATAAAAATCTGCCGAACGTGGGCAAGGACCTCCATCGTCTCTCTGCGAGCCTGGCAGTCCCAGCCCACTGAGCTGGATCCCAGTGTGGAGGAGCTGGATGCGCGGAAGGCTAACGGCAGGCTAGCGGGGGGCTGCGAGGCTCCGTGGCAGCGCGGGGAGGAGGAAAAAAGAGGAGGGGCCGTGGTGAGCTGGTGGGCTCCCTCTGCCTCACAGACACATTTTATTGACTTGCTAATTGGATGAGGCACTCGGAGGAGAGGATGCGGTGACCGAGAGGAGCTGCTCTCCAGAGGAGGGATACTGATACGGGAAGCGCCGCTTATACTGCGTAGATCCAGCTACTTTCTTTCCTTGTGAAAATTTTCTGGGGACATAACAACAGATGTTTTTCAGCGTCTCCCAGTGACCCTCACACCGTGCATACAAAACTGAATGCATGACATTGTCGAACGGAGGCTTCAGCTGCCAGACGCTTCGTGACAAGTGAATGATTTCCATTTTGATGTATTTTTGCTGCCTGCTCCCTTTAACCTGTTTTTCTGGTGGATTCGTCAGCTGGAGGTCTATTTTGTCAGCCTTGTCTGATGTGCCTTCTGATATGAATGCTAATCTGATCAATCAAATGTTCAAGGAGCTGTACAGTGGATATTCTGTGGGGAAAATTAAGGTATGACATGAGAAAAAGCCAGACCCATCGCGTAGTACGGTGGCATTATTCAGCCAGTTCTCATTCTAGTCCTAGTTAAGAAATGGATCAACCGAATGCATTGACTGTTGCATAATTCCAGCTACAAATCTAAGCCTGAGATCTACACGGTGGACAGAAATGATCTTCCTACGTCCATCTGCGTAGCCACACATCAGATCTGCAGGATAAATGCCTGAAAAGAGGGAAGCAGAGCTGAGCGAGAGCAGGGCTATGAATGAATCTGGGGTAGAGACCAGTAGTAGCAGTGGGCTTTGAAGAGGATTAATGGAGGCATTGAAAAAACAGTCTAGACTTGTTTCAGCACTGGGTCAACCTTTTATACATATATTCTGGAGACGTACGATTTGAAACCTCGTTTTTTTGCTCTTCTCCTCTCACAGACTCGCTTGTCATCGCTGTTGAAGGCAGTGTGATAGCGGACGTTATCGGTACCTGAGGTTTTGCGTCTCGTCCTGGTTGCCATGACCGAGGCCACGTCTGGCTAGGTCAGAGCAGGTCTGCCGTCCCGATGAGCAAAGCAGGCAACCCACAGAAACGCACCACCTACCTCATCTCCCTCACGCTGGTGAAGGTTGAGGCTGTGCCAGAGGATGAGGCAGGGAATCAGAAAGAGGCTCTTCCAGAGGGGGAAGGGAGCCCTGATAGAGCGGAGCAGGGGGAAGTGAGCTATGGCCCGGAAAAGGAGGAGGCACCTCCGTGTGTGGAAGAGGTGGAACGAGAACTCACACAGGTGGAGGAGGAGGTGGAACAGGTGCAGCTCAAACATGGCAGCGCCAGTGAGAGTCAGGGCAAGCGTGAGTGGAGGGAGCCTCACAGACAGCAGAGAGACGCCGCTGCATCGGTTGGCAAAGGCAAAGACGCCTCTTTTGTTCACCCACCTGTTTGGCAGTTGGTCAAAGTGTGTGGAGCGTCGACGTCCGAGGGAGCTTTGCTCAGAGAGGGGCCTCGCTCGGACGCCCTGCGCCCTAAGACCGAGCTCTACAGAGAGCCCCCCATGCTGTTCCTGAAGGGCGAGAACGATCCAGACCTGAGCAGCCGCTCGCGGTGCAGCCTCCCCTTCTCGGTCCCACCACAGGTCAGCCCCCGTCCTGAAGTGGTGATGAGGTCACACGCAGGAGGCAACGCTACCTGCTGGAGGGATCTCAGAGAGGCCAATGCCAGCCTGTATCACTCTGCTAAGACTCTGGATCGAAGGGATAACCGCTTAGGGGATCAGTCCCCCCTAGTAGCAGCTACGACCCTGGGGCCTTACAGGGCGTCCTGGGCTGACAGCGACGGCAGGGGAACGCTCATTCGCCCCGGGGCCCCTGGCAGTGGAGGGTTTTCTGGCATTATGGCCAGAGACGGTTCTCAGGGGGAGACGTTTAAGGCGGTTTCTGTTTCCTTGCCTGCTCCTCCTGCCACCGAAGCGTCCAGGCCTCAGAGAAAAGGAACAAGTCGTACGCTGGACAACAGCGACCTACATTCCCTGTCTGACGACCTGAGGAAGGGGAAAGACGTCCAGGCAGGAACGGTCCAGCGAGCGGCTCCTCGTGACCGCAAGATGCTCAAGTTCATTAGCGGGATATTCACCAAGAGCACAGCTGTGTCAGCCAGCGTCAGCACCGCGTCCCCGCTCTATCCGGCGCTGGAGAGGGGCTCGAGTGAGGAGGACGGTGAGTTTCCGCTCACCAATCAACATTTTACAGACAAAATAATCGGTTGTCCAGGACCATGACTGTCTGATTGATAGATATAGAAAGCAAACAATCTACTGATCATTAGAATCGTTGAAGATAAAACCGCTAAAGCTGAAGTGGGCTCTGTGGCTCCTATAGACACGGCTCTAGGCAGGATAATGAAAGGCTGTGATCTCTCTGTCTTACGTACACAGAGGTTCGAATGGCTGTTTAGAGGATTTCCCAAACTATGACACAGAAATGAGTTCATTCTTGTCAAAAAGTACAAAAACGCTTCATGAAATATTCAGGCTTCTCCATTTCCTTCCACGCGACATGAAGCAAATGATGTAACTTCATCTCCCTTTATTAATGTAGTCCAAAGAACATAATCTTTGACAGGAGCTGTAGGTTTGGAGTAGGCTCTGAATAATTTGCCAGGAGTAAGTGGGACATGAATAATTAAGGTTGGGGATACACAGAGCTGTGTTCATCGCAAAATTGAGGGGAGTGTGAACCTGCTACTTCCTGCTCTGTGTGTAGAGTTAATCAGTCTGCACATGAAACCCATTCATTCTTCCATAATGTATTGTGAGTAAGAGCCTTTGAGCAAATCTGTGTCACGTCACGTCAGTATCGTGACGACAGCTGAGCGTCGTTGCATATATTTAATCCTAAAGTGAGAGACACACAGACGAGAGACCATTTATTGTACAGAGACCCGGACTGGAGGCTTCTGGAAAATGGAGTTGCCATGGCAACAGCAAGCCGTAAGTGATGCTGCTGGGTCTGTGTGACGTTGGACGGAGGTGGGCGTGGGGGTTGCCCAAAGATGGGGAAGAAGGAAAGTTGGATTGTGAGCGCCCCCCCCATAAAAAAAAAAAAACATGTGACACAGAGGCCCCACCCGAGAAAAGACGCTATGACCTCTCAACAGAATGACAAAGTGCTACTTCTGCCTGAGTTACAGTTACATGGCCAGAGCTACTGGCTGTATCTGTCTCTCCTTCGCTACAGGAATGTAGCTCTGACCTCAGAATCAAAGCGGGAGCTGATTCACAGCAGCTGTGGTGCAGTAGGTCCTGAAACCAGCCTTACTGCATGTTAGGAGTTTTCTTTAAACGTGGTTTATGTTTCAACGTAAAAACTTCAGCTTCATTTACTGACCACGCTGCCGTGTAATAACGACTACGAACTAGACGTAGTTTGTTATAATCTCTCGCATTCATCATCTTGACACTTTATGCACGATGCGATTATTTAATGTTAACACGCAGCCGTCATGTTGGTCCTCATCTTAGAAACAAAGCCAGGAAGCCAAGACAAACAGAACATGGTGTTTAAACATGGAGCAAATGGAAGTAATGCAAACATCACAATAAAAGCTTGTTCCCGAACGATGTTTAGCGTCACAGTTCAAGTCTCTGTCTGCGTGAATCTTTCTGTTGTGTCTCATATTTCATGAAGGCTTACGTTTAGTAAAGTACTGATATGATTCATAGCCACAGAAGGATGTTTGCTCGTCTCCGAAGATGCTAATGTCAGTTTTAGCCTCTGTTACGAGATGAGTCACTTGATATCATTTTCTGCCATCAGAGTCCTTTTCATTATGTCTGATACCGAGTAAAAGCTTGACACTATAAAACCACTAATCTCATCAAGTTGCTTGTCTCATATTCACTCTCTGGTCAGAGTCATGTAACAATACAGTGCTGGGATCAGTTATCAGGGCTCATTAACATAATCCATGACTTGTGTAGACTAGACTGAATCCTCTGACATCCTGAAGACTCCTCAAAATGAATAGTTAGCATGTAAATAAGCCGGTTACTGAGGTGGATCAAGCCCTTCAGGAAGCCGTCGGACACATTTGGTTTTTATCTGATTCATTGTCTGGGTCACTTCAAACGCTTTGTGTTTTTCAGCTGCGTGTACCAGCAGCCAAGAATGGACCATGAGCCAAACGTCACAGGAGCTTCACCTGGTAAGACCAAGGAAAAGCAGAAGCTCCTACAAATGTATGACGGCGGCCATATTTTCAGGGTTAATAATCTACGCGTTCTTGTCGATTGTTTATCTGTGTCCCACTTCCCTCTCTGCCATAATAGTTGCTTATCATTATGTTTATTCATGTTAAGTACAGTGTGTGTGCAGTCATGTTGGAAGTAATTAAAGGGTCCAAATCATTAGAACCACCTCACAAACAAGAAGCCAGAAGATGGATCCGAGGCTTCCTCTAGGGAGGCCAGTCAGCGGGTAGGCGGTGGCCCGTGCCACCCTGGGCCACCGCCTACACGCCCCTGGCCCTTACCAGCGATCGTTTTAACCCCATATCTGTTTCTCCAGGGTGTTTTGGGAGGTCTGTGCAGTGGGAAATCTGCTCTTGTCCACAGACACTTGACAGGAAGTTACCTGCCACTGGAAAACGTTGAGGGTCAGTTACTCCAAGCTTGTTCTGTCTCCAGATACCGTGTGGGAGCCTGCTCTTAGTGATTCTACTTATACATGTGTTTGTTCCGTACCTGCAGGCCGTCAGTACATTAAGGACGTCCTGGTTGATGGACAGAGCCACCTGTTGATAATCAGGGAAGAAACAGAGCTGCCAGGAGCTCAGGTGCGTTGGGAACTGGCCTGTTCTAATCGCGCATCGTGTAGATTCGTCTTTTTGAGTGTTTTAAGTGTTTGTTTCTTTACGTTTCTTAAGTTTGCAAGTTGGGTGGATGCAGTTATCTTGGTCTTCAGTTTGGAAAATGAGTCCAGCTTCCAGGAAGTTTACAAAATCTACCACCAGCTCGCCAGCCACCGGCCTGTCACCGAGATCCCTTTCATAGTAGTCGGCACTCAGGGTGAGATAATCGCATGCAACACGTTGTGAGTCATCTCAGGAGACGAACTCCGTCACAGTTGCGGTTTGTGCGTTTCTAGATAAGATCAGCAGCAGCAACCCCAGAGTGATAGACGATGCCAGGGCTCGACAGCTGTGCTCAGACGTGCGGCGCTGCACTTACTATGAGACCTGTGCCACGTACGGCCTCAATGTCAACAGAGTCTTTACTGACGGTTCGTGTCCCGGCCAAAGCTCAGTGTAAATGCAGAGAATGCAGCTGCAGAAAATAGACGTATGTTCCTCGTTCCACAGCTGCGCAGAAGATCATGACGGCCAAGAAACAAGCTGCTCTACTGGCCTCCTGCAAATCTCTCCCTAACTCGCCCAGTCATTCTGGAGGCTCCACTCCGGTGTCCGGAGTCTTTCCAGGACAGGTGAAGCTCACCGTCACCGGTTTTGTTGTGCGTTAAAGGTTTGTCGTCAGGCTAATTAAGGTCATCGCCTCCATCTTCTTCTCTCTTTAGGCCAGTAACGGCGGACAAAGCAGCGATTACTCCTCATCACTTCCCTCCACGCCCGTGATCAGTCATAAAGAGATCGGGAGGACAGCTAGAGGCGACAAGCAAGACGGCGCCACACCTGGGTCAGTCCGCAGCGCCGCCCGGAGACGCACCTCTCAGCTCGCGGTACGACTTCAAGGGATTGTTGTTTTGAAGCCACACTTGCTTTAGCGCTATTCTCCCTTTATACCCTTTCATCTTTACCAGGTTAAATGTTTTCTAGACATTCATTCAACATTCATACCAGATTTGTATCAGTGTGGATGAAGGTGCATGAAGGTAATGGCTTCTTTTCATCCCAGTTTCTAAGGTATCTTAGAATGTTTTTGATATTTTCAAGAATACCACCAAAGATATTACACACCTAGTCTCTGTTGCACTGCATGAAGCTATTTCATCCATAGTGAATGTAAAATGTCTGAACAATGTGCAGGAAGCAAAAGCTCAATTTTCAATTCAGCCAGTTCCTGGCGTAGAAATGAACTAGATGCCACCACAGCTGATGCAGTTGCTGCTTTGTGGTTCAGGGTCGAAGAGGCAGCGACTCCAACAGGCGGAGCGCAGACTGTAAAGTGGATCTTGGCAGTGGGCGCTGCATTCCCATCAAACAGGTACAGCAGGACACAGACCTGGCATCACACCAGCAGGCTCATGATTTCAGATATCAGGCGGTTTCATAGCGTGGAGTACGAAGTGCTGTGGCCTGAAGAACAGATGAGGGTGTTCCTGGCGTAGTGTGTGAGGTGAACGCATGAGGCGTTCGCCGTCACTTCTCACTCCCCGGTTTTGTCCCCTCCATCAGGGCATCTTGCTGAAGCGCAGCGGGAACTCGCTTAACAAAGAGTGGAAGAAGAAGTACGTGACGCTGTCCAACGACGGCATACTGTCCTACCACTCCAGTGTCAACGTGAGTCAGCGCGTTGCCGCAGCGCTTGGAAGCTCTCTGACGCTGAAAGCACCGGTGATGACACTGATGTTTGGCTTGGCAGGACTACATGCTGAACACGCCCGGGAAAGAGATGGACCTGCTGCGAGTGACCGTGAAGGTGCCAGGGAAGCGGCCACCGCGCGCCGTGCCTGCCTGCGGACCTCCAGCCGGACTCAATGGGCGGCCCAAGGACGCGCCAGGGCCCGAGGGCCTCAGCCCAGGTGGCAGAAGGAGCACATTCTCTGCATGCTGAGAGAATATATTAAAGTTTGGTGCAATTAATTGAAGCCGCCTCCCTGCATCCATAGTAGTAGTTTAAATGTAGTGCTGTCATTCCGTTAGTGCCTGTCAGTGCCAGTAGCCTCCTGCAAGTGGAGGAGATGGAGGAGTTGGGAGGAGCACTGTTCCTGAGGAGTAACCGAGGGGCCCAGCGGTGCACGTCCACGCTATCCAACCACGCTCAAAGTGTTGGTGAGTAAAAGACCCTCGGGCGTAATTCACCCGCTGACAAACTATTTCCAACGTCATTCTGCGATTGTGATGCTAGACTCAGCGTTTGAGGGAGTCTCCAGCTCCTCCTCCACCAAAGACGTGGGCTCTGCCTCCCCGGTGACCGACAGGAAGAAGCACCGCAGAAAGAAGAGCATGAACCAGAAAGGAGATGCCGCCCTAGGCCAGGCGGATGGTAACAGCTCCCAGCTTCAGATCAGCCACTATATTACCTGCTGATAATTATGAAATAACCACTTTTATTCCTGCTCCACTTCTCCTTCATTTTCCATTTTCTTCTGCAGCCAAGCGCAAAATGTGGAAACTTAAAAGCTTTGGTAGCTTAAGAAACGTAAGCAAGACAGGTAATGTCTGCCGCGCTGCACCTCCCGCCCTCTGCTGCTGTTCGTTCCTCCGGGGCTCATGCAATCTGCCACCTCTGTGTTTCTGTCAGATGAGGAGAACTTTGACTTTCTCGTGGTGTCGAGCACTGGCCAGACGTGGCACTTTGAAGCCCAGAGTGTGGAGGAGAGAGACTCCTGGGTTCAAGCCATCGAGAGCCAGATCCTTGCCAGCCTGCAGCTGTGTGAGAGCAGCAAGAACAAGGTGGGAACCATTACGGACGTATGGCTTCACAAACTATTAGGAAATTAGGATGATGAAGGAAGGGCCAACGTCTTTTACCTGTTCACACAGAAACGTCGTATTTGTCTACTGTCTACACTTCATGTAGATTTGATATGTTTCTGGGCTTAATTAATTTTTTTCTGGTCATTTATAGTATATGGTTAATTATAATATAAATAATATAATGAATAATATATTATAATAAATAGCAGAAAGTACCTGTTTTATCCATCATCACAGAAGATCTAATATTAGATCTGAATCATTTAACTAATCATACACGCTTTTAATATAATTGTAGTGTTTTCTAGAGTCTTTCTACTAATGTTCTCATGCTGTAAGTCAGCAGTTAATAATCACATGTATGTATTGTCATATACAACTTGATGTAGAACAATAACACATACATTTAATGTTGTGTCTAACTTTGTTTTTTAACTCACTTTTTAACTTTAATAAACCAGTATTTGTGTCCTAGACGTGAATAGAAGCAGATTTTACACTGCAACGTTTTGAAGCAGGTAGAAAAATTTACAGCCTGAAATGTAAACCACACATTCACACAAGTGCCATCATAGACTGTCAGCTGCATGTAAGCGCGGTATCACTGCTGCGTAGTTGCAGCCTGGGACTGACTGAGTCGTTTTCCTTTAACAGGAAATGATGGCGGTTAATTATAGTTATAGTTAGTTATGAAAACCTGTCCCATCTCCCGTAGTAGTGGAAAGTGCTGAATGCGTCCTGGTGCAGAATTAGTTCAATTATCTGAAAAACATATGTAATAGGTGGGAAAGGTTTCGTCCTTATTAGAGTCATAGACGCTGCTACAAGACCATTATGAACGATTATGGTCATTTACTGCAGCCTTTTGGAAACGATAATTATTGTTATTAATGAGATAAAAGAGAACAAATAGAGACACTGTGCATGTGCGTGTCTGTGTGTGTGTCTGCGTGCGTGTGTGTGTGTGCATGTGCGTGTCTGTGTGTGTGTGTGTGTGTGTCTGTGTGTGTGTCTGTGTGTGCATGTGTGTGTCTGCGTGTGTCTGTGTGTGTGTGTGTGTGTGTGTGTGTGTGTGTGTGTGTGTGTGCGTGTCTGTGTGCGTGTGTGTCTGTCACAGGCTCGCAGGCACAGCCAGAGTGAGGCGGTGGCTCTGCAGGCGATCCGCAACGCGAAGGGAAACAACTTCTGTGTTGACTGTGATGCACCAAGTAAGTGAGACGCTCCCCTCTGCTCTGACGCGTCTTTATTACAAACTACTCGTATTATTTGCTTTTTCCATTTCAAAGCTGGTGAAATAAGAATCGGGCTCCTCCAGACACGAGGTCGAACGAGGTCACAGTCTAATCTGTTGTGTGCATCCACTCTCTCCCAAGATCCGACCTGGGCCAGTCTGAATCTCGGAGCTCTCATATGCATCGAGTGTTCTGGGATCCACAGAAACTTGGGGACCCACCTGTCACGCGTTCGCTCGCTGGACCTGGACGATTTGCCGCGAGAGCTCACGCTGGTTCTCAGCGCCATCGGCAACCACATGGTCAACAGTATATGGGAGGCTCGCACGCTGGGCCGCCGCAAACCTGCGCCCGATGCCACACGGCAAGTTCACGGCAACTTCAAATGATTTACACTGTGTCTGTGTGAGAAGCTGTAAACGCTAACGATCATTTCTCTGCTCTGTTTATTTGCTCGTACAGAGAAGAGCGTGAGTCGTGGATTAGAGCCAAATATGAGCAAAAACTGTTTGTGGCGCCGATGCCTCCTCCCACTCCCAGCGAGGGCCCAGACATCACGCTGTCTGGCCGACTCCTCTTGGCAGTGATGGAGCACAACCTTCCCAAGCTGCTGCTCCTTTTGGCCCACTGCACTAAGGAGGACATCAACGCTCCCATCAGCCTGGTCCTCTCCTCCAGGTCGCTCTTAGCGCTGCGGCTGCCCGGCTCTGCGCTGCTCGCTGCCTGTCAGCAGGGAGATGTGGTGATGACGCAGCTTCTCGTTTGGGTGTGTTTCTCTTCTCCCTGCTCACATAAGCCGCGTGTTACCAGGTTTAGATGCAGGAATCTAACCTTGTTCCTGTTTGAATTCTCCTCAGTACGGCTGTGACGTTCGGTACCGGGACAGCCAGGGCCAGTCAGCGCTGGCTCTGGCCCGCAGCGCTGGCAGCCAGGAGTGTGTTGACATTTTGCTCCAGTATGGATGCCCGAATGAACCGGCCCACTCCATCGCCCCAGCGGTCGGTTTCCCAGCAGCTGCCACATCCAGCTTCCCTGTTGCCATGACGCAGAGTCTGACGGTTGCCACGACACTCAAGATCTCACACAAGAGCGGCGGCACCAGCTTGAGCTACAGCACCACCAGAAGAGCGGTGTCATAATCCAGCGTGTGGTCCGGTGTGTGTGTGTGCGTGTGCTTTGCCCTTATAATGTCCTGTTCATCCACACAGACCAGCAGGGCTGATGAACATGTGGCCAGATGTCGTATTCCCACAGCCAGATGAGGACGTTGAAGGTGTGTTTATCAGTGAGGGATGAATCCGCTCACGTTGATCATCGTAGTATCAAACAGATGCTGTGTGTTTGGTTTTCAGACACACATGACGCCCAAACCCGTCCACGTTCAGATTGAGTAGGAATGCATTGCACTGAAAAGCAGCTGGTACGATTTATACTTCCTCATGCAGCGATACCGAACTTTACTGTCCACCGAGTTATAAATGGAAATGTGCCGCTGGCTTCAACCCGCCTCAGCATCTAGAGCCCAGAATTGAAGAAGTGCAATAAGTTCACTATCTGATAGATGGATGTCTCTGATTTCAAGTCTGTGCTTGAAATTCCAATGTTAAACACAACCGTGCATCGTAACTATAACGACCACGAATGTCAAACGCACCAAGTCTCGTTTTCTCCTCAGCCGGTTGATCAGTGCATCAGAATCTTGTTTCAGTTTCTTTTCCAGATGGTTGAGGAAGGAAAAACTGTTTAGAGATGCAGCGATGAGAAACTACTGATGAGCTTTGTTTTCCAGATCGTTACTGTATGATTTGTACAGCTGTATAAAATCTATGGGTTACACGTGGCTGTGCAGCGCTTGGCTGGGTTTTCCTTTAACCACCAGATTAACTAAGCTGTTATGTTGTTATTACTGTGTTTGACATTAAACTGTACATGATGTTATGAAAGGTTATTCAAGGCCAGTTTTAGTTAGAGCAAATGAAACCTTTTGCTTTTTATTGAATGTATAAACAAACAGATGATTTCAGTTGATTCTAAGCACATGATGCAGTTTTAGTAGAGTATCAGGGTGATTTCATTTCAAGTAACTAATATTTATTAATGCTGTGATTAATAGAAATTTAATAGAAATGGTTTATTAGATAAAAACTTGGTTCTGAGCCTGAAGAGCCTGAAGGATTATATTTATCAGACTAATGTGAAATAACGAAAGGGCGTCTGAATGAATATTCACGGTCAACATGCCTCGCCTGCAGTATCGTCTGTATCTCGTGTTGATTTGAGAACCTCACTGTACATGTCTGTGATGTAGGCATCTCTCTCCATTTGTATTTTTTTACTCATGCATTGATACATAGAGCGTTCACGGTCAATACACTAAGGCTACTGCCCAAGCTGTGTGTTTGGTTCTGTTTCGTGTGTGTGTTCTGGTAAAGCCAGCTCAGCTTTTCTTACTTAATACACAATGAGGAGTTTTTTCTGGTTAAATACACAGAAAACAAAAGTGACGCAATAAATGTAGAAATGTAAAAACTGATTTTTCGGCTCACGGGTCACAATCAGCCAAATCCGCTGACGGATCCGCTGTGGTACCGGCAGCAGCGGAGCCGGACCCTGGGCTGGTTGGACCTGTCCGTGTTTCACTGTCATCACACACACGCTGCTGCTTCAAATGGCAGCATGTTAATAATATTATTCGTACGTTAGGCCTAAACTTTAGTGAAGAGCATCATCAGGTGTAATTTAGTTTAATCATGACCTTGGAGACACTGATTATTTCAGGGACTTGTGGTGACAGTGGTGCCGTGTAAACAATAATTAATACGTTCGACAAGCCGCACGCACTGAGCAGTATGTACAAAGGAGGAAAACATCCACAAGGTCAGCGCGAAAGGCTTCTGGAAATCTTGTAATTTAATGAATCACTGAAGCTGCAGAGATTTTTGTTTGAATCACAGAGTGAATCATAGAACAAACAACGTTTGTGTTGTCCTTAACACACTTTAATCTATTTATTACTTAAATATAGGTCCACACACATCCGAGTGTGTCTTAAAACAACAGGATTAAATCCACAGTTTTCCCGGCAGTCGTCTAAATTAGTCTCGTTAAGCTGACAGTTAACAAAGTTTCAGCGTCTTTAGCACTAAATGAAATCTTCCGTGGCTGTTCCGTGTTTCCTGGTGGGCTGTTGACACATTTCTATCACCTGCTAGCAGCTACTGTGACAAGCCCAGAAGTTTACATCTCGAGTGATGACGGCGATATGAACCCAGTAAACTCAGCTAGTGACATGGTTGTCATGGCAACAGGAGGATTGAGAAGTAAAACAAAGTGATTTTGAACAGGCATCATTTCTTGGTGCGGCTTCATCTCATGGCTCCACCTGGTGTCCACGGAAATTTCACCCTCAGAACAAAGGTGTTTTGAGGGTGAGTCTTAGCGGTTGATACGCATTTAAATACATTTCTCCGCAGAACAAGGACTGTGGACTTTGGGGGCTTTGGAGGATCCCCTCTCTGATGCTCTGTTAATCTAATATTGTGCTTTCTCATTAGCCCATTTTTGTCCATTCAGCTGTTAGTCCAAAGCGAAAGACTGGCGTTAATCTTAGAAGCAGGTTCAGGAATGTGTGTCAGGAGGACTGGGAACGATATGAACGCGTTACAGCGTTAAAGCAACACATGCCGACCTTTATCCCGGACGCTTTTTACGTATTGTAACCACTGTGGTACAGCGGAGGTTAAACCGTATCTGATGATGATGTTTTCTATTTTGAACCTTCTGTGTAAAACTGCAACTACTTTTTAGATTTTGCTGTGAAATGGAAAAAAAACTTTCTTCCTTTGAAGAAAAGCTGGATGAAGCTAAGACACTAAGAACAAGCAGTTATGGCTACTCAATGCATCTCACGTATCTTCCAACAAAACTGTATTTCTGGTTGGATAATAATCATATATGATCTATCAAGTTTCCTCCAATCTGGATTAAAAGCACCAGATGAATACTAACAGCAAAGACATATGATTTGAATCTTCTAATTCCTCCTCCCGTGTTGAACACTAGGCGAAGATCGTAGCGATGAACTCCAGGAAGCGCTTCGCGTACTGCTCTGGGTGAACAGCTGAGATTTCCGCTCCTGCCTGCAAACACACACAGACAGAGGCCCAGACCATGAATGCACCATTCTCTTTACATGAAAGCAAAGAATTCCCAGTGTCTGCGAAGGCCGCGCGTCCGCGCCTCACCCCGTGTTTGACAGCCCTGGCAGCGTGAGCAGCCTTCTTCTTAGCGTCGTACTGAGTCAGCACGTCGATCACGCCCATGAAATACACCTCCCTGTGTGGTGCACCTGCATGGAGCCATTCACAGGTTTCACGAGGCTGAAGTCAATCTGCGACTGTGTGTGCAGGGCTGAAGCGAGCGGCCACTGACCTGCAGCGCTCTGAACAGCATACACATCCACACGTGGGTCAAACTCCCCAGCTCTCATTGGTTTGAACAGGCTCGTGGCTCCGGCTATGCCCTCAGGTGAGGCATTTCCATCCTCATCCTCCTCTTCATTCGACGTCTCCGGCTCCTCCTCCGCCCGCTCCACGTCATGGATGCCCAGCAGCAGGCTGTAGTCCATGATTCGCATACGCACCAGAAACTACAGCGAGAGGCCACACGAACACAAATCACAGAGGAACACAGGAAGTCACTCACGTCTGGCCTCCTCTCCTTTTTCTCACGTCAGTGTCTCTCTGGAGCTTCTCCGTGATCTTCGCCTTCTCCTCATCGCTGACATAAACCTTTTGCATGTTGTTCCTGAAGTCTGTGTCCTTAAATGTGGGCAGCTCCTTCACCTGGAAGTAAAAAAGTATCAGACACAACTAACACAAACGCTGCTCAATAGAAGATTAGGAGCCATCCTCCTCACACTGATGGAAAAGCCAAATTATATTAGCTTAAATACTATAATCAACACAGCAGAGGTTTCCAAAGCTGTGCAATTATTACTTCAAATCCATCCATTCAGTCGGCTATTTTCAGCCTTTTAACTAGGTCAGAGTCGCTGCGGGCCAAGAGGAACAGATCGGATGCTATTTAAGCTGTGAAGAATCCAAACACTAATCCTTAAATCACATTTTCCATAAAGAAAAGTATACAGCAGTGTGTAGAATAAAAGCAGCCGTGTAATAAATGGGATTTCACAGCCTGCTAAACATCGACAGACTCCAGCAAACAGGTCTCATCTTATTTATAGTGTCTAATACCTCAGTAGATGGTATGTTCTTGCTTTCACATTTTTCAAGAACCATTCCACATATTTAAGTCATGTCTCAGTTAATCGCCAACTAATAACAAACTTCTTCCACTGCTGTTGAAGATGCTTGTTGGATGCACTACACGTTATTTTCACTTGATCTAAATGTTTACTTTTTTTATTGAACAGCTGTATTTTACTTTATATTGTATATATGATATAGTTCTCTCTTGGAGACGTATATTGTTGTAAATCTATGCACCACGGGGTTGAGAGTAACCTAATTTCATTTCTCCATATGTAAACACTGCACATGTGGAAGAAACGACAATAACTTGACTTGACTGCAGAACCTCTGTGAAACAGATTCATGCCTACGTCCATGTAGGGGTCATGGAGAGTTGGGACCAATCAATACAAGGAGCGCGGTGGCACAACTACGGCACTTTAACCAGACTGAAAGTCTTTGAATTCAATCTCACCTTCTCTTTGAAACTCGCTTCCCGAGACGCCAGCGATCCCTGGAAGAAAAAACATTTGCCAGGAGGTGACTGTCCACCGAATCGTGCGTCCATTGATGATCTGGCTGCTCGTCTTTACCTTGAGGTCGTACTTTCTGTGTACGTGCAGTCTGTGGCTGAACATGTTCCTCATGACCAACAGGTAGGTGTCCTCGCTCTCCACGGTGACTCTGTACATGGCCAGGAACTGAGGGAGCAGCGTGTGGCCGTGGCAGGTGGCAACGTGCTGGAAAAGACGTCAGATGCTCAGTGCAGGGCAGGTTGTCTCCCTCTACTCTCACACGGAGCTTTGAAGTCACTTATTAGCAGCATTTGGAGGCGTAAGTCCCGTCTGATGGCTTCCCTGCGTCGTCTGACTAAGTCCAGCTAAAGGCTGAAAGCACAGGCTCTGATGTGCCTGATTTTATCCTTGTTATTGTGAGTGTAGATTACGTGTAGAGTCTGTTTTCACTGGCTGTTCAATGAACTTGACCAGTAGTCTGTTCTGTGTAGAAACAGAAAAGCTTTGAGCGAACCTTTTACAAGCTCACACGTCAGAAAACGAGAGCCCTGGCCCTGCATCGTCCCAAGAAAGAAAGTCAAACACTCCGTTTTACCTTTGATGGTCTAAAACCTTTGCCACGGCAACCAGGATCATTTAAGAAGCACCTCTGAGTCTAATTCGCTGATTCACACACAGAACAGCAGCATCGGTTCCACCCAGTGTCACTAGTACCTGGTGATACTCTGAGAGGAAGCTGTGCATTTCCTCCACCTCCTCGCTGGAGATTTCCTTCACTACCAAAGTGTGGTCGTAGGATGTGAGCAGCAGCCCCACGCCCCCCTCCCCGTCTTTGAGCGGAGGACTTCGGGCCAGAGACACCTGGTGAATGGAAGCATGAGCACACGATGCGTCAGTGAAGCACATCCGCTTTAAAACCACAGTAAAAGCTCGACGTTCTCCTTGCTGGTGAAGCCCAGTGAAACGCGAGGACCTGTGTGTGCGTCTGCCTCGTGCGCATGTGTGCTAAGCAAATGTGCAGCGAGCAGAGCAGGCGAATGCAAATCTCATACAAAAGAATGCAAATTCAGAAAGGAGCCTGGTTTTCACAAGAGGAACGGCCTCGATTGTTCTGCTGTTCCTCAAACGTCTTGGTTTGTTAAAAGAATGAAACGTGCGCTGGGTTCCTGGTCGCACCTGATAGTCCAGGTCCTCAATGCCGAAGCGCTCCCGCAGGTTCCTGAACACCTGTGGGCAGTACTCTTTGAATTTGAACTGTCCAGGGAGGTTTTCTCTACGGAACAAAGAGGCTTTAGTACAGTTTGATGTACTGTGCACATGTATTCAGCAAACAACCAGAATCGAGAGCTTGTTAACAGATCGGACGACCCCCTTCTCTCTACACCCATTAAAACCAGCCGCCATTAAGGGTCAGGATGTTAATCCATATATAAAATAACGGATAATAAATAAATAAATAAATCAGCTGCTCGGTTGTTCACATGCCTCAGTCTTTGGCCAGTTTCTAACCTTTTGGTGGGTTTTTTCGCATCCAGCTTCACTTACAGTTGCAAACGGGCTGAATGTTAAAAGGCTTCAGGGGCTTTGAGTTGAGAAAGCGTTTTATTGTTCCTCCTGCCTCTGTTTGTGAGTCTTTACACAAGCTGCATGCCTGGATGGATTACAGGATTATTGAAAGCCATCACTTTCCCTCACTCAATTTGCATCGAACCGTCACAGCAGCGTAGGGCAGCGCTTTCATGGGTATATGTATAATTTAGAATCAGCCTTTGTCTGACTGAACTTCATCCTCTGATCTACTGCATCATTTTCACGTCTTTCATCTTTCCGGCTAGTTTTACTGTTGGCTCTAGTGAAGGTATAAAACTCAGCTGTTCCCCATTTTCTGCACAAATCAAAAGAGCCACAGAAATCTGTGCAAATGACAGGCAGCGAGATGAACCGGCCCGTACTTGTTGAAGAGGTGGTTGCACACTTTGATCTTGGTGCTGGCTTTGAAGTCATCTGGAAGCAGCATGACAGGCACCGGCACCTGGCTCAGGTCGTTAATCTGCGCATGATCAGTGAACAGTTAATGAACGGATTCTCACCCGGACCCACATCAGGCATCAGCGGACCTACCCACCGAGTGATTGACTCCCCACATCAGGACGCTCAGCGCCGGGTCGCTGCCTCGGAAAACCTCCACCTTCTGCTGCACAAAGTGCTTCTTCTTGGTTTTCCTCTTGTTCAGGGTGTTGGAGGAGGCCGTGGGGGAGGACATCCTCCTCTCGGCGTCCGCGTCTCGGTCTGTGAGCAGCTCCTCCGTCCTGTGTATGTAAAGCAGCCGTGAGTCCGCCTGTTGGGCTCGCTGTGAACCGGCCGCTCAGCTGATCACGTTGCGTCTTTTCAGGCAACAATGAATCAAACAGGTGGAGATAAAGAAGGATCGTCTTTATTATTAGTACCAATAATCTACAGTCTTCATGTCGTCACGTGCTGGAAAATTCCACAAATGTTTCAGTGATTTTAGAGAAACACACAAGTTCGTCTTACTGTAGCTAATAGTTGACTTATTATTTTTCAGAGTTAAACGTTTTTGTGTTGGATATATGACGAACCAATAAAAAGACATGTTGCAAAATAAATAAATTGTAATTGAACCTTGTTGGTTATTGGTCACAATCTCAATATGACTTGAGTTTGAGCTGTTACCTAATTTTTCTGTCTGTGATTCGTTGTGAAGGTTTCCAGTATTTCACATGAGATTTAGATGATGAATAACGTCCTGTATAAAAACAGAGCTGGAGGTTGTTAGTCATGAAATATGTTGAGCTTCTTCTGCAGCACAGTGTGTGTGTGTGTGTGTGTGTGTGTGTGTGTGTGTGTGTGTGTGTGTGTGTGTGTCACCTTCTCTGTCTCTCACTTTATTACAAACATCACCGT
Organism: Macropodus opercularis; assembly: GCA_030770545.1. Taxonomy (NCBI): domain Eukaryota; kingdom Metazoa; phylum Chordata; class Actinopteri; order Anabantiformes; family Osphronemidae; genus Macropodus; species Macropodus opercularis. The sequence continues at coordinate 1,438,020 of CM061099.1, forward strand.
CGTCATTCTATAAACAGCCACAGAGGTTGATTACAGCTGAAAATAATAGTTTAAAATAATCCCTAATCAGAAACATAAACATGTTCAACGTTTATAACTTAGGTTGACACACACACCTTCTATGACTCTCTCTGGTAATGTTCCCTCAGCTCTTCTTCTCTGCTGTTCAATAGAAGTGGTTTATTTAATGGGTTCCACACAAACACACTTACAAACACACTTTTATTCAGACACCCAACAGAAACCTCACAAAGCCTGTCAAGGTTGTTGTATTGACTGATTTTTATGCCGTCATAACTCTTTTTGATCTGATGGTTCATAATGTCAATGGGTAAAATAAATGACTTAAGGCTTCAGAAATATTAGACGCATAAATAAAATACATTCAAAGCAACTTAAATAGGATTGTTCAAGGATTAATATGTACAGCAATTACAGTAATGCATTAACAGTGGTTTATGTGTGTTTTAGGTATTGTAAGATATAAATATACTGAGCATCCAAAAGACCAAATGACACCAGATCTGTGTAATAATAACGACACTCCTGTAAAACTTTAGACCAAATATTGATGCAGTTCGAGTCTTACAGTGGACTTAATGAACATGTGCAGCCCAAAGAATGGATGAAGTTTCAGGGGTTAATAAACACTCGTCACATCCATGCGTTGGAAAGATGTTCAGTAGAGGGCGCAAAGAGACAAAGTTACACGGGACTGAAGATCTGAGGACCTGACCGGCGCTGCTTCTGGCTGATGCCGACTGAAAAGCGAGGCTGTGAAGTTGCTTCAGACTCCAGATGTGGGTCCTTCGTCCCGTCTCTGCTGCGTGACGACGTGTTCGGCTCCTCTGCTCCAGTCGAGGCTTCGTGCATCCCAGCCGCTCATCAGCAGCCTCTCTTCCTGGTGTTGGATGACACCGGCAGGCCGTTCTCGTCCACACACCAGCACTTGCCACGCTGCTTACCCCGAGACGACCAGCACTGAACCACGACACCAAAGCAGACAAACGCATCCAGTGTCACCGATGAATGACGAACGTTACTATCATTTATAAAACACGTCTGAAGTTATGTGGAACCTCACCTGCTTCTTTCTGAAGAAGCCACGCTTGTCACAGTTGGGCATGTAGATGTCTTGATTTGATTTAAACACATGGGCATCAAGGCCTTGGATGAGTGTGGTTAGAAGCTTACGGCATGGAGCCTGTAGGAAAACACAAGAATTCAACCCACATTAGTAATTACATGTCTGGTTGGAGGCCAGCGATGCTCACAGCCTGTGATGATATTCACCTGGTCTGGATCCTCAGCAGGCACCGGGGCTACGGGCAGATGGACACAGTTTGGCCATTAATCAGATTTAGCTTTAATGTATGTCTGCGTTAATTCATTACTCAGTAATAAAATCACCAATAGTTGTGAAGGAACCAGTGCTTGTTATATTTCTGTAAACTACATTAATGTTGAAGAAGATTATTGAAACGTCTGTTTTGTTGAGAAACTATTCTCAGAAACTAAAAGTCAGATTTGACCAAAATCTGTCAAACATATCAGCGAAAGGTGACAAAAAGTGTGGGACTCACCTACAGTTTGCACCTGGTCCGTGGGGCTGGCGCTGAGGGCAGGCGTGCAGACTCCTCTGCCTTCCAGCAGCGCTCGCAGGGGCCTGGGCTCATCTTCTGGAGGAGCGCAGCGCAGACCGTGGCCGCAGCCCACAGTGTACACGCCACACGCTTCTCCCACAGCAAGACCGGTGGCGTTCAAATCTACAGGCGGCTCGCTCTGCGAAGGCTTCCCTCTGCTGGCGGGGCTTCCTCTGGATGCTGTGGTCAGTGGCTCTGGGCTTGACAGAGATGGCTGCAAGACGAGCAGCACCAGGACGGCTGAATACACAAGCATCTTACCCGGAGAGTTATCCGCCAGTGAGTGGATAACAGCACCCAGAGCTTAATAACCAATGTGTGTGCGTGTCTGGAGGTGGATGTAATTCCTTCAAGTCAAGACAAAAGTGTAATGAGGCTGTCAGACTCCACCGGCAGCAGCTTTTAAAGAGCCCAAACCAGTGGGGAAAGGTATGGGAGGGTACGTGATGGAGAATGTTAGCTTTCCCTCTTCTTTCCACACAGCGGAGCAGAGCACACCCCGTTTCCCCTTGTCTCTGACACAAACACACTCATGCAGCGTCATACCAGCGGCCGTCCGTCATCCTGCCAAATGGTTTGTTTTATACACAGGCATAAATCACCAGCGATCAAGTAGGAGCCGCTCTGCCTGTTCCACGCTAGGGTTTCAGAGGTGATGCTTCGTCGTGACCGGACAACGAAGATACAACAACCCTCATCTAATGGTAACACGAATAAATGGATTATTGTTGGAAAAGACAACAATGTTTGGACATAAACTTTCCAACCTGATGCTCTTCACACTGTCCAGGTCTGAAAAGATAACAGATAACAAATGTTTTTCAGCGTATCAGTCACTGAAGGCCTGCACAGCTTATGATTATTATAATGAGCCGACAAATCGCACCAGAGAACAGAGTGTGTGAGCTTAGAGTTGACATGCATGTGAAGTGAAAACATGCCTTTACAAACACAGGCGCTAAAGTATTTATTTGCTTCCAACCTTTTGTCTGTTGTTTTGGACATTTTGGACTTTTCTTTAAATAGCAGAGTCTGTAACTTCATGAAGAAATGTCCAACACTGTCAGGCTGAAGGAGTGCCACTCACAGGCTGCATGACTAAGGCATCAATAGCCACAAGCAAATAGTCCCACCCAGTAAATTCCACCATGTGAGTCACAAACACATTAAATTAAAAGACAGGATCTCAAATATCTGACAGCGTGTCTTCTAACTTAATGTATCATTAATAACCGGTGCCCACTCAGATAATGTCTGTGAGAACACAGTGTACACAACCTAGCGTTTCTGGGGTTAGAGGGGATGTGCCACCTTCCAGCGGAAATGCATTTACATGAATTAAATATTGCTCAAGTTCAGTAAAAGTAGACAGGCAGCGCTTTGGTAGACTGCTGCAGGATTACCCAACGTTACGAAACACACGCAGGCGAGACGCTTGTAGTGGGGATTTACCACGACCTGACTTAACGTCTGTGGGTGTATGAAGACTGTTTGTCATTAGGAAGCACATTTACAATAATAAACTAGATGATTGTGCAGTGGACACATTTGGTTGGATGAGCATCGATCGTAAAGGGATAAACCTGGAACCTGTTCAGAGAGCAAAGCATCGACATCCTCCACTTGATGTGAGGTCTCATTGAATCTGCTTAGACTCAGATGCTGGGTTCTCTCTTTCTGGATCCTTGTGAGGGTTGTTGAGTTGAAAAGTTATATCTGTTTGTATCTGTGTCATATTCTAAAGATCCCTCTTCATCAGAATCAGAATGAGCTTTATTGCCAGGTCTGTTCACACATACGAGGAATTTGTCTTCGTGACAGAAGCTCCGCACTACAACAGAATGACAGAGACAGAACATAAAGCACATAATAAATGCGTCAGGGCATGAGATTCCTAACTAATGTGACTTGTCTTGCAGAACGTTTACCTCTGATTGAATTTATTTTGTTTTTAATCAGTTCCACCAAAATATCCCAAAAATACTCAAATGTTCTCACAATGACGGAAAAACACTCAAACGCTTCCGCACGCGCAAACGCACCTCCACGCACGCGGCACTGCACAGGTTAAAGAATATGCCCTGATTTCATTCTGTAACGTGATTGGTCGAGAAGGCGGGACTTCCGGCAGCGCAGGTTGGACATAAAGTGACATACTTCACCTCCTTAAAACTGGAAGAAAAACCGAAGGACGACGCGTTACAAGTGTTAAAACAGTAAGAAACCAACACAGGACAGCGGGGCGTTGAGTAGTGGGGGCATATCCCGCGACGTATTGTTGTTTACGTGGCATTACGTGGCCATTAATGCGCTGAGAGCAACCGACCAACCGACAGCTGCCCGTAGTCTGGGAAATGTAACGTTGCGTTTACGGGGGGCTCGTAAAAGGCTACGTTATAAAAGTTAACACGTAACACGTAACGATACGAGGCGATATCTCACTTATTTGTTTACGGTATCGAGACCCAGACTCGCCTCGTTTATGGGCCAGTGACGTCGCTCACCAAAATTAGCCCTTATGTTCTTCTTATTATTTTTCATGGCACTATTTAGTCCCCGCATGATACTGATACTACTACTGATCAAATACTTCCGTGTTGACGTCAGAGCGAGCGCCCGGCGAGTCGATCTGACCACAAGCCAGTCAACACTTTACTCAAGTGTTATGAAGTGTTAGCGTCGCGTGTGTGTGTGTGTGTGTGTGTGTGTGTGTGTGTGTGTGTGTGTGTGTGTCTCCTTGTAAAATGAAAGTGATGCTGAGCCATGGTGACATTTAGTTTTGGAGATGCTCTATTGTCTGTCGCACCGTGAACGCATATGTTCAACAGCTCTGTTGTGTGTCTGTGGCCACGGTCTTTGTGTGTGTGGATAAGTTGGCTCTGAGGTCGAACCAACATTGGACAGTCAGGCTGGAAACAAAGATATGTTTCCTTTGTTGAACCGTGTGAGGCCAGAACTGGAGCAAAAGATCAGATTGGTCAAAGATGGAGACTCTCACTGGGATGCTGAGACTGCTCCAAAACACAGTTTGTATCCATGTGCTGTTTCCACCTTCATACCACTCCAGACCAGGTCTACAGCCAAACGCACTAATAAGGTTTGACGTGTTATTGTGTAGCAACCTTTGTTGTGGATCTTGTCAGGTGTGAAATGGCAGGAGTACAGCTGAATTGATATGTTTTTGCTAACGGGGATAAGACTGGTAGGAGACTCCCGTTCGTGCCTCTTGGCACGTACAGTCACTGTCCAGGCCTTTGCTTGTCTGTGGAATGTGGGATTAAACGTAAATGGAAAAACACAAACACACAAAGAAAGGGTTTGGCCTGAGGAGCAAACTCGGGTCCTTGTTGTTCGACAACAGGAGTAATCACGTCGTGGTCAAGGATGTTTGCTGTCTGTTAAAAAGAACCAGTGATGCACTACTAGTATTAAATAATTCATCACGAATGATGCTTCACAACACGCAGAGCAAAGAATATATTTATTATGTTATTTATATTTTTAGTTTGTCAGTTTTGAAGATGATGTGTTGGTGATGTTTTGTGTCCCTGCATTCTAGATTGTAATGATATTCAGAAATGGAAGACATAAACCTTCATTACCGCTTTCTGAACTGGAGGAGACGAATCAGAGAAATCCGTGAGGTGCGAGCAGTGAGATACAGGGAGCGACTCAAAAGGATGGTGAGAGATGGGGACATACTCAGGTAACTGTGATGAGCAAACGTAGCCATGCAATTCCCTCCACTTAGCTGCTGAATGAACAACCTTTCCCCAAATCATTTGACAAAAATGATTGTTATGGTAATATTTGTATTTTTATTTTTGACTTTCTTTGAAGGTATCATGGGAATTCGGATGAAGTGGGCTGTTTTGTGGCAGCCAGGCCACTGTCAAAACGAAATCGCTATTTTGAAGTAAGTCTGTGTTTTCCTCTCAGCTTGTGACTGTTAATTCCACACAGAAATGTCAGTTTATTAAAAAAAAAGTCTCACGAGCTCTTCACTGATTCGATTTTACATAAATATCTCGACTCACATGCTCGACTATACAGCATGAAAACTCATTTTAGCTTGAGTTCCCCTGGAGATTAAGATTTTAATTAGTGCACCACAAGGTGCAGCTGTTTCCTTTATTTCATTTTTCTATTTACTATCTGTTTATAATATTGTCTTACACATCTGAAGCCTTCTTAAATGGTAATAACCGTCATCATTTGACCTCACACAAGTGATATCTTTACAGATTGCAGGACAAAAAGTTTCTTTAGATTCTCAAATCTCACGTTTTCTCTCTAAGAAGAACATGTTGTGATAAATATAGTATTTTACTCACTTCAGACCGATGTGAGATATAAGAAAAGAGTAAACCGAGAACACTGTGCACACTGACCTGATGTAATGATGGAGACCTGCTGTTCCACAGAGCAGTTCACAACCAGAGCTGAATAATCTGCGCTGCCAGTAAGTTGTTGGTGTAACTGTTGATGAACAGGAAGTGATTTCAGTTTGTGAGTGTGTTAAGATGTATTATGGATCTAGGGCACTGCCTCTGAGACCTGGCAGCCATCATGTGTAATAGCACATCTTAACCTTTCTGAACCGGAGTAAAAAGTCCTGACACCTGCTAGAAATAACACACATCTGACATACAAAGATGTTTAGACTTGGAGAGAGGTTTGTTGAACTAATTGATGGTTGTGTTCAGAGTGTGAAGTAGGACTGGACATGCGGTAACAGCTGGAGCTGTCATGTGCCAAAATCATTAACACCAAAGGCAGAATATATATTTATATATAGATACAGGAAGGTGGAGTCGACGGGCGGCCTTAGTAAATGTTGCGACTAGAGTCACGTTTTCCATTTCTTTCTTTTCTTATTACAGGTTACTGCTACAAAACATTGACAACGTGACAAAACATGGTATTGTGAGCCTTAGTTACTGTTGCTACAACTGTGAGCTCTACATTTCACCTGCCACCTTATGTGGTGAACTGCACGACAAACCGCGGTAGATTTACCACCTGAGTGAGTGATCATCGATTGTGGACGTCACCAGCTGTAGCTACCACTTAATTCCATGAGAGCAGCCTTGAGATATTTAAATGTTACGCTGACTTATTCTAAAACAAACCGTAAGAGGTTGTTAATATGCAGTTAATAGCTATATATGGTAGAATGACAACTCCACACATAGGAAGTAATCCCTTAAGGAGGCTTATGATATTTGAGTACGGTCTCAGTCTGCACACGTACCAAATGAAACAGCAGATGCAGTTTACTTAGGTTTCAGTGGGTGTTTCGTTACTAATGCTGAAAGTTTCACAGCTCATTTAAACCCACGCGCATTGTTTTATTTCCCTGTTCCTGGTTAATCTAGACTGTGCACAAACATCTCGGGACATTTTCTCAGAAGACGCCATGTTGCAACTTGCCTAATACACACATCCTGCCTGACGTGTACTGAAACAGTAGCTGAACCTCTCAACCTTTATGCTTACGTGTGCTACATCCTTATGACTCACTCAGTGGGAGTCACGATGCAGGAGGGAGAAAGCAGTTTGTGGAAAGCGCCATCTGAGCTGCTAAGTAATAAAGCTAGTGCTGATAGCAGATCTGGTCATGGATTTTAAAGGTCAGATGTGTTTTACAGAATCACTGGGCTCACTCTCCAGAGACCAGTGTTGAGGTCATGGGAAAGACGTTGGAAGTTTCCTCTGCTGCCTGCCGTGGAGTGTGTCCATGTACTAATCCCAAGGGATGATGTCATGCAGCCAGTATTGAGTTATGATAACAATGGTGCGAGCCGGATTTTAACTTCAGTGTTTTCAGTTTGACCAGTTTGACGATCGTACACTTTCAGGTTGGCTTGGAGATTCTATGAAGTGAAAAGAGAAGCAGCGTCAACCCAGGAGTGAAATGTAACATAATAGCTTGTAAGAAATTAGGGTGGAGCAGAAATAGCAACTGTTTCTAGTCAATATTTGAACAACACTTCAACTGACACTGACAATTGAACCAGCCGGGACATCACAGTCCAAGTTTTGGATGGATTGTCATTAAAAGTTAGCGTCTGAGCAATTCATCACCTGTAAGCATTTCAGAGGATAAAAAAAAAATCCTTACCTCCTTAGCATTAAAACATATTACAACCAATAATGCACAGTTTTCATGACAACAACCACCATCAGAATTGAATTATTGAAGTACGTGCACGTCACCCGACTGCACCCCACTTTGTCTTGCTTCTCCTTTTTCATCACCGTAGCAGCCTCCCACACCTCTGATGAGCAGTTCATGACTGATAAAACAGCAGATTCTAGAGCGGTGCAGAAGATGTGTCAGAGGACGGATGAAATGACTCTGTGTTACTCATTATTCAGAGGAAATGTAGCTCTGCTCAAGATATTATTCTGTTTAAACAACAAAGCTCATCCCAAGAAGAAGGCGCTTTTATGTCAGAGTAAATCAAAAAAGAAATAATCGAATCATAAAATGTATCTACCTGTGCCTTTGCAGGTGACCATCGTCGATACAGGCGTGAGGGGCATGATCGCTGTTGGTCTGGTGCCTCAGCTATACAAACTGGACCATCAGCCCGGTTGGCTCCCACATTCTGTGGCTTTTCATGCCGATGATGGCAAGTACGTGTCACTAATGATTTCATTTCCATTTACTGAACTTGAATAACAGGTAAAACAGATGAAACCTCATGTTAATGTGTCACGTAGCTGCCAGGACTGAATTTAGTTACTGCAGAATGTAATGGAGTGACAGGGAGCAGGTCTGACTGTCACGCAGCAAACTTCATAGACTGTGTTTCTCAGAAGCTGCAAGTGGTTTTAGGGGGAGTGTTGTCAGCCAGTGTTAGAGAAGCAACGCGTTGTCTCTCCACAACTGGCGCTTTGGCCCTTTGCTCTGCAGACCTGACAGACCTCTAGATTTACTGTACGCGTTTGTGTTGTAGCATTAAGACTCTTCTGTAGAAGGATGTGACGACACTGAAACTTCCCCTAAAGCTCTCCCACAGTTACTGGAAACTAATCTCATGCCAGTGTTCTCTGCTGTCTGTTTAACGCATCACATGAAATTACAGCTGCTCTCCAGCTGGATTCATAGTGTGGTACTATTCAGTTTCGTTTCGCACCTTGAAGTATTTGATTTTAGTTTGAAAATCCTGCGATTTATCTGAGGTTTTTGTGAATATGTGTATAGAGAAAAACAGGCTGAAGCTAAAGGCCAATTTCAAAAAACTGTACCTTTTACGTTATCATTGAAACAGACTAAAAGGGAGAAAGGCTGTGAGACGCCTTTATTACATCGTCTTCTTTTTCCTTCTGAAACATCAGCAAAATCAGAAAATTGTGTTTTAAAATTCAACCTCTTCCACAGGCTGTATAATGGAAACACTGTAGGGCAGCAGTTCGGTCCCAAATGCTGCAGAGGGGACCGGATTGGCTGTGGAGTGTCCCTGGACTCTGATGATGGACAGTTGACAGTGTTTTTTACCAAGAATGGTAAAGAAGTAAGTCCCTCATTACTACTATTACTTTAGGTGAGGAAGTGGTCAGTCAGTGTAGATCAACAAGGGTTGGTCTTGATTTATTGTCCCTAAACATGATGCACGTGATTGTGTGCACAGGTCGGCAGCGTAGAAGTGCCAGCCTCTCCCGATGCTCTCTACCCTGCGGTGGGAATGCACTCCCTGGGGGAGGAAGTGCTGCTGGACCTGAACGCAGAATGGGCCATGGAGGAGGATGACGGCCTGATGATAGTGGACAGTCATGAAGAGGACTGGGCCCGCCTCCACGACGTCAAGGTGACAGGCACGGTAAGTCGTGGTGGAAAACATTTCTACCGTTACATTTTGACCAGTTTTACTGCAGACGTCTGCTACTCTAAGGCTTAAAGGTAACATAAAAACTTTGACAGGTTGTTTATCCAGAAGCTTGACTGCAGTGGAGTGATTGACTCATATGAGGGCGAGGAGACTGCACACACCTGACTATTGCTCGGATATGCATCATATCAAGTTGCACATACTGGAAATCGTAGTGAATTGAACTGATTCATTCATTTCACTCGCATCTGCCTTGAATCTTTGTGTGAAAGTTCTGTATTTCACATAAAACCCATCATTTAGTATGAATACCCGGCCTCCGAGGGAACGCGGTGATTTAGATCCTTTCAAAGTTTGCTTTGTAAACATAGTTTGAGTGCACGTCAGCGTCTATGTGGAGTTTGTAGACCTGTGTCAAATCTATAGTCAGAAAAGATCCATAATCAAAATCAATGAGGCAAAGTGCAAACAAATCCTTAGACAAAGAGTCGATTACAAACTCAGGCATGAATATTAAATGTGGCTCTAAGATAAAGATAGAGCAGCATGGTCTCAGAGGTGCTCAGTGACCTCTGTTCTGCTGTTTTGGTCTCCACCCTTCCCTCCGACAGCAGGGCAGCAGTGTTTGTGTCTGAGTCAGGCGTTGATATGCACCCAACCTGAATAGAAAGAGGTTGGGAGGAGAGCACAGCTGAAAGCCCGTGGGCATCAGCGTCTCCTGCTTGCCACCCGCACATTTATTTATCATCCACTGTGTAAATGCAGGGCTCGCAAACAGTCGTCTGAACTCCCTGCAACCATTCAATTACACATGCAAATCTTAATACTAGTTGAACATTGTCAGGACAAGACAAACAAAACAGGTCCATAACAAAGAAAGGGTGGTTTTCCATGGGATTTTCAGGCTCACGAGGGATGAAGCTCTTTTGTTGTATGCTTTATGGCTTGTACTTACAGTTTCTGTATTGCATCTGGGTTCCGGGCTTCTCCGACACCGGTTCCAGTTAACTTTAAGTGCGATTCTTTAGTTTATTTGCGGAGAATTGTGGTCGTTAGTCGGGCGTTTGGACGCACACGTGAACTGGCCCAGGTGGTCAATGAGTGATTTGCTCCGAATGCCTTTAACCACAGTTACATGGCTGTTTACAAAAATACAGAGTCCAGGGGAGCAGGACAGCACACGTTCCCAGGAAGTAGTGCGAGAGAATTCAAGCGTGCTTACAGTACGTAGGAGTGGCCACGTGTGCGTGTGCCTGCGTTTTTTGAAACCGTGCAACCTGTGGTGGCGTCACTGTGGCAGACATCAAGTAGGCAAAGTAAGCAAAGCATTGTTGAAGCATCCTCGTAAAATACTCAAGCGTTTAGTTTTCACTTCTTCAAATCATGATTTGGTGCAAATCAACATCGATCTTTTAAATTGTAGCTGAAACTAACTGTTTTACTGGTTCCTTTCATTCAGTAGTTCTCAGTTTGTTTTGTTTGCTGTTTGGTGCCAGGCATCGAGTTTAACGGCTTTATGAGAAGTTTGCCACTGAACACAGCTGCCTGCCTGAGAACGGAGCGTTCAGGCTCAAAAGGGAGCAGATATTTGAAAGAGGCACAAGGCCACAACGCAACAGCAGAGAACAGTGGGAACTGTGCAGCTTGTAACCTGAATCAAAGAAATTAAGAAGGAGACGAGACAAAGACGCGCGTAGCATCAAAATGACCTTGTTCTACAGCCTATAGCCCGACACTAATTACTAACCCGCCCCAACCCGTTTGTGTTTGGTTCCTCAGCTGCTTGAGTACACGGGGAAAGGGAAGAGCATCGTCGACGTGGGCTTGGCTCAGGCTCGGAGGCCTCTCAGCACACGCTTCCACTACTATGAGCTGGAGATCACGGACGCTGGAGAGAAATGCTACATCGCCCTGGGGCTGGCGCGCAGGGTAGTCGTCAGCGCTGGCACATGGCGTCACGCTCTGTACACACTGTGGTTATCTGGCGCTAAAGAAAACATCTTTCCCCCTCACACACCTCGACGGCCCTCTCCCTCATACGAAGGGCTTGCTCTCACTGTTTCCAGTCTGAGTGATGGATGACCGAAAGAGGAACAGCTAACAACAGAATAAATATTGTCTCATTTTATCCCCGCATCTGGTTTTCCATAGAAAGCAGGTTGTTCCAGTTGCGCACTGATCTACTATGTTAACTCGAATGTGGCAGCGAGCATGTGAAGTAAATCAGGAGAACATGTGATTGTTCTCTTCATATCTCTGCATTTTCATCCACGTTCGCCACATGCATGAACAAGGAAGGAATACGTCAGGAAAGAGGCCTATGCCGGACTTCCTCAGGCAGTTTAAGCTTGATATGCTCATTCATTTCTTCACCTCTGTGGTATTTAATAACAAATGATGACAGCAAATTATGATCCCTATTTTGAAATCAGTTGACTCTGACAGAACACTGTGGATGTTTACACATCAGAGTTACAATCAGCATGAAATCATCGTGAACTCGCTGTTCACATCCTGTTTAATATAAATAAATCAGCACAGTAATTGCTGTGGTCAGCGTTTAAACGACGGGTACAAAACCAAGCACAGCTCGGATGTTGTTCGGCCTTTGGACACTAATTGATTAATCGTAACCTTCCTAATCGCGCTGAGGTTTTGCCAGACGTGATTGTGTTCACCCTCATCTCTAAGCTCCCGCTGACTCCTGTGCCGTTCGTTACTGTGCGGGCATGTTTCTGCCCCTGAGGTCAGACGGCACGAACAACCGAGCTCTGTCATTTCCCCGATTGTTTTCCAGGAATTGTTTTTCTTGGGGTGTCTGCGGTTTTGGTGGAGCAGTATAAATCTATCACAGGGTCATTCCTGAGGTTTTGTTCCTTCCTTTGTCGCCTCCATTTGCCAGTGGAGGGCACTGCTACATGCTGCCATGTAGCAGGAAGGTGTTTCCCAGGGTAACATGCTTAGCAGCTACTAGATGCTCAATTGATGCTTACGTTGGATAAAGCAATAGTTGTTTACAGTGCATTCTTTTGCTCTTTTGTTGCTACAGGGAAAGTCGTATAATCTGGTTTTACAAAGCAGTCATTATAGACGTTGCCTTAACTCTGTTCTTGTCCGACAGCCTCATCTTGTCATGCTTCCAGCATCCGTTAGTGATATGTTTATGACAGGGCCACCGTCACAACGGTGTTTAGCTTACACCTCTTACAATTAGATCGGATTTTTGCAGGAAATCCAAGTCAAGAATGCCTCCCTGTGTCGCAGCCTTAGCAGCTTAGTGGAAATGATTTCAATCGGACGGAATAACATTTCACATTTTCCACTTTTTACTCATTCTGTAATATACACTCCACATAAATAATAATACTAAAGGATATTATGCCTTATGGATTTACATTAGCCTCACAAACAAAGAAATTAAAATATTTTTTCCTCTTAAATTTCAGGACTACCCCAAAAACAGACATCCAGGTTGGAGCAGAGGGTCCATAGCTTATCACGCAGGTGAGTGGAGACCTGTCTGACTTCAGGGTTGTTTCAACGTACTGTTTAAGACATGTTCTTCCTCGAGTGTGTGGGTGTGTGTGTGCGTGCCTGTGTGTGTGTAGGTGTGTGTGCGTGTGTAGGTGTGTGTGTGCGTGCCTGTATGTGTGTGTGGCTGTGTGTGTGCATGTGTGTGTAGGTGTGTGCGTGCCTGTGTGTGTGTTTGTGTGTGGCTGTGTGTGTGCGTGTGCGTGTGTAGGTGTGTGTGTGTGTGTAGGTGTGTGCGTGTGTGTGTAGGTGTGTGTGTGTGTGCGTGCCTGTGTGTGTGTGTGTGTAGGTGTGTGCGTGTGTGTGTGTAGGTGTGTGCGTGTGTGTGTGTAGGTGTGTGTGTGTGTGCGTGCCTGTGTGTGTGTGTGTGTGTGTGTGTGTGTGTGCGTGCATGTGTGTGCGTGTGTGCGTGCGTGTGTGCGGATCCCTGCGGTTGCTTAGTTTCCTCCCACAGTCCAAATCAAGCAGATCAGGTAAAAAGGAAAATCTGAATTGACTGTAGAAGTGAGTGGGAGTTTGTTTGTCTGTCTATACAATGTGCGTTGGCTGAACAGGATCAGAGGTTTGGAAAATGATTTTTTTCCCTGCTGATCAGTCAAAATGTGACAGATGACAGATGTTGCTTTGACTTCGGGAGGCCCATCTCTTTGTCTTGCATAAAGCGTGATCCAGCTTTCCCGTTGCTCTCTTCAGATGATGGAAAGTTGTTCCAGGGCAGCGGCGTCGGGGACCCGTTCGGCCCACGCTGCTTTGAAGGCGACATCATGGGCTGCGGGATCATGTTTCCACGTGACTTCAGCCTGGATGGTGGAGGTGGACATTTCACAACGTTTTCACGGTGTCCCATCATGCGGCACAGCCTCTAATTGTCTGTCTTCGTTAATCTCTCTGTGTGGGTTTCTTCAGATGATGTAGACGACTGGGACCTTGATGAGTTTGCAAAGCCCAGCGAGGTTCAGAATGAGTTGTATGCAAACAATGAAGATGAGGAGGAGGATGAAGGAGAAGATTTAGAGGGGAGGAAGGTCACGGTAGGATGCTGTCAAAATCTAGGAACGTAAACCAGGGACTCCTAAACCAAGCAAACATTCACATAATCTCTTCACTCTGTTTTGTTTGAACAGGTGTTCTTCACTCGTAATGGAAAGGTTGTGGGCCGGAGGGAGGTGGCCTTACCTGTGGAAGGCTTCTACCCCACTATTGGCATGATGAGCTCTGGGGAGAAAGTCCGAGTGGACCTGCACCCACTAAGCGGCTGAAGACAGCGGAGGACGGGAAAAGGTGAAGTACGAGCAGAAGCTCCAACAGGCCCCGACGTTCGCTTGACGCTTTAGTAGAGGAGTCACGGTGGCTTGTTTAACATGCTGCCATAAAGTTTAAGAATTATCTAAATAATGCACAGTAATATTACATGTGTGCCTGTAACGGTTTTATGCTGTAAGAGACTGTTAAACCAGAGGTTTTTAAGGGGAAAAATCAAATGTACGCAATGCAAATTTAAATAAATGCCAAAAATAATGAATGTAATAATCCAGACAGCGCAGGGCCCAGCTATCAGACGGACCATTCGTCCTCATAGGAGGAACATTATGAGCAATATTTGTCAGTACATCTGTGGTGCGTTACTGACACTCAGTGGTGAGATGATAAAGCATCGCTGAAACCATACTACACCAAATGATTTCATCCTTTTATCGTTATACTGTAAAGAGTAAGTTGGATCAAATAATGAGTAGCTACTGTTTTTAGTGTGTTTGCGGTTGACAATGCCATAAAAACATCCAGACGTTATATTTCTGATGAATATCTGCAGCTCAAAGACCAAAACCACATCAAGGCTCAACCCAAAAGTTTACTCATGGTTCAGTTTGACTTTCTTTATTTACCTCTTGTAACTTGCTTGTTTTTGGAGAAACGTACTGAACAGAATGCTCCTATAAACACGAAGCTTTTCATCCGACAAACAAAAAAAGCTAAAACATGCCTAAAGTTGTAATTAAAGTGATGCCAAACATCATCCTGCTTATGAGAAACCAGGCCTTCCCCCATTTGGAGGAACTGAATAAGACACTAATGTACTGATTGTGTTTTCTACGGTTTATTGAGGTATTTGCCATCTGTTTAAAAAAGGAAAATCACAGAGAGAAGTTTTGAGTCTTAAATTCTTTACACCTCATAAATACAAACTACACAGTTCAACAATTTCTCATTTTATTAAAGGCCTGAATTTTGAAAATGATGCCATAACTAACATTTTCTACTCTCAGGTATATTTGAAAATCAAAAATGACTTTGTGTTTTCTACTTGTCATTTTTACTGTCAACAAATGTTATTTACCTGTTAGAAAATAATTTTAAAAATAAAGAATACACTGCACTTTTTTCTTTGTTCTTTAATCATGAAGGTAAACAAGATAAATCTTTTGTGCTGTCTCGCGACTGAAAATATAAGAACCAGAAGTTTTTAAATTATGTTTATTTATTTATTTATTAACAGGCAAAACCCCCATAATGTGTATCTAATTAATAATATCTGGATTGCGGTAGAAGGATAATATGTATCATGGGGTTAAAGCCGTTTCTTTGGCTTATATGGTTACTGGCTTGGTTATGAAGCGCACTTATAACAGCAACTAGTAAAAACCAATGTATTCTGACTGCAAGAGACATTTCTACATTAATGTACCATATACCAGATGAGATTATAAAATTAATAAATTCAAGTAAAAGATGTTGAGTGAATTAGACCTGATGAATGACTCACGGTCATTTGAATTGATATTTATAAGAGGTTCTCTCTATCTCTTAAATCTTATAAATATCAATTCAAATGAACGAGCACTAAAAACAATATCCAGAAACAGTATCTGCTTTGTGCAAAGTCATTATTTTCCTAGTTTTTGTAAATGAGATTGATGAACAATTTAGACTGTGATACTCACATTCACATTTAAAAATGTTTTTCCAGTGCAAACATACATATCAGAGGAAAAATGGATCATATTAGAAAATCGTAAGGACAAATCCAGGAAGAAAAATACATAATATGTAAGATCACGTCTATTCCAATCCAGATTCTTGTGATTATTCATCTTGGTGGAAGAGTAAATATCATTCTATCGTCATGTGAACGGACACAATAATCTCTAATCTAAGTACAGTAGATTTAAGTGGATCTTTCTACATTTAAAAAAAATGCAAAAATATAAACTTTAATATGCACAGTTAGTGCCTTAATGATTGGTTTATGCTTTTTGTGACACTGAAGTCATAATCTGCAGATGACGCGTGTCATCTGTTACTTGTTACTTGTTACTGGTCAAGTAACAGAGGATTAACTACGGTACAAAGACTTCACACACCACCTGCAAATAATATGCTTCTCAAAAGAGGAGGCCCAGATATGATTGATTGGCTTTGATAGAGGCCCCACGTCCAGTATCATCAGGAGCAATATAAAATTTGCATTAGATCATTTGACAGAAAATGTAAAAAAAAACAAAATCATATTTGTACTTCAGGGGTTGAAGGCAAAGATAAACACACAGCTTTAAGAGTAAAAAAACTGGCAAAGCTAAACTGATGATCTGACTATAACCGTTGACAATGTGCTATATTATAGTAAAGGCTCTGAGGTTCCTATGAGTCGGAGTCCTCCGTCTCCCCATAGTAACGGTTCCTCTTGATTATATCTTCTGCGCTCAGCTCGTCAGCATCACTTGCTTCTTTGTCCTCTTCCCAAAAGCCCACATCCTGGGAGGCACGGTTCCCCTTTGGCTGTGCCGGAGGAGAGCGGGGCGGCGAGCCATCCGGGGACGCTGCTTTCACGGCCATCTCGTCTTCTGCTGCTGCGGAGACGTGTTCTGTCTTCATTTGTTCTTCCTGTTGTTCCGGCTGCTTGAGCTGAGACTGTGAGACAGACTCACTTGCTGCTTCCTGACTTTGTACTTTCTTATTCTCTTTCTTCTCCTGATGTTTTACCTGCTGGAGCTCAGGTTTGTTTTCTTTGGGCGGTTCTTCAGCTGAGCTCTTTTCCTCGAAGGATGCCCTCAAATCCAGCAGAGACCTGAGAGGCCGACGAGGCTCCCTGGGCCCCAGATTGTTGGTAGGGCTGGGTTTGGCTGCAATTGTAAAAGGACGGCTGCGTTCTTTGAGGGAGGTGCTCCTCCTCAGGCTCTTCAGTTCAGCCCGCTCTGAGCTCCGGAAGGACGACGGCGCCTCGTCCTCTGGGGGCCACTTGGCTCTCCAGGGTCGGCCTGAAGCGACTCCCTCTGTGACTGGACTGGGCTCTGCTGACCCAGAGTGGCACTCTCCGCCTGGAGGAGGCCAGGCAATCTTCATCCTGCGTGTCTCTGCCGGTCTCTCTGTGGACTCGTGTTTCTCACCGGAGCTGGCTCGGGTCTGCACACGTGACTCCAGCATGGCCATCAGATCGGTCACCTTTGCTTGCGAGGACGTTTCCTCAGGTGAGACTGGCTGTTTGTCGGCAGTGCTCTCAGCAGGACGCGTCGCTGCCACGGGCTCCTTTTGTTCTTGACGCTTTACAGCTTCTTCACCTTCTTCAGCATCGGCTCGGGGCTCCCACAGCTCCTTGTGAGGCCGATGGCCAAAGCCCTCGTCGTAGTTGCCTTTAGCTTTGAACATTTGGTTGAAATGGGGCCTACAGTAGATGTTACCGTGCAGGGAGGCATAGTTTCCGAGGCTACAAACAGAGAGCAGCAAAGATATTATTGGCATAGTTTCCTAAACTAAGTGTATTTGCTGCTTTCATCAAAACTCATGTTATCAATTAAGAACCAAGGACTAGTTTGGTGATGCGAGACCAACCTGAGCTTCGTGCTGCAGTGACAACAGCGGAAGCAGGTTTTGTGATAGATGTGCTGATGAGCCACCATTCTCTCCAGTGGGTACACGATCTTCACGCAGGCGACGCACGTCTCCGTCACCTTTGGGCAGAACTTCTAAACAGACAAACACAGTCACGTTCATCCACGATCGACGAGGTGTGAAACCGAACGATGACGTGCACGTCTGACTCACCTTGGACACCTTGGACGTCTCGCTGCTCTCACCTAAGACGCACAAATCACAACGGTTATTTTTCTGACTCTCCACCAAAGCAATAAATTCAATCAAACCAGACCAAAGCCTTTTCTGGTTTGGAATATTAATGCTCTGATAAATGTTCTATTCACCTTTCGTGGTGCAAGGTGTGAAAACTTACCGTTGCAGTCGGATGCAGTCACGTGTTTCTGAGGCACAGGTGCAGACTTTGGAGCTGGAGTGTCAGTGATCACGGCCTAGAAGAAGCACAGAGAAGAAACCAACACGGTCATTACATTATATGTGAGTTTCTACTCAACATGCAAGACATTGCTTAGGCTGACGCCACAGCGTTTTCCAATTAAACTGCCTTATTCATAGTCGTTCAAGCAATGTTAGTATAAATGTATAAATAATAGTACACGGTAATGAATTACAGAGCAAAACAACCACTTTTCAAATGCAACCACAGGTTATTACATTATTACACATATTATGAGGTGATTATTCCTTTCAGTGAACTTACAGGTCGAGCGGTGCCTCGTTTTGAAACGGCTGCCTCGTACTTGGCCATCTTCTCCCTCAGGGAGGAGTCCGACGCTCGGTCAGACGCTGGCTGACCTAAAGCAGACGCCATTAGTACGCTGACATCACCTGGAATTCACATTGACATTGGTGCGAACGTGTTTTTCTTATTACCGCTATGCTGGTTCATGTCTTCTGATGAAGTACTGCTTAGTGCTGTCCTGCCTCCCTGTGGAGGGACAACAGTGTGAACAGGAGGCAAACCTTGAACTACAAACATTTACAAAGAGTTTGACTAATGTGACGGTAATTTGTCACTAGAATCAAAAGTCTTTGAGCTTCTTCATCCAGTGTTAACAAATTAAGTGTTTTGTCCTGTGAATGCTAAGCTGTTGGTGATGCACCGGTGGGAGAACCGGGACACTGATAAAAGGGAAACATTTCACTTAATTATAAGTATTGGTAACTGGACACGAGTTGTGTGACTGTCCCTGAACGTACAGGAAGTCAGAACCTGAAAAAACTCAATTAAGAATGTGGTTAAATAATAGAGAAAGACGGCTCCTCTGAGGGAATGGCCTAAGGAATGAGAGGAATGTGTCTGCATTCCTCTGTTGTGGAAGGTGATGAGTGCCATGCTTGCAGATTGTGCCTCAGTGAGAGACAAGGAGAAAATTGTGCTTCACACAACCTACGGACCGGATACAAACACCTTCAACTGATCCAGCACTGACAGACAGACAACGAAGTGAGGAGACCTGGGCTTCACGGGTAGGAGGTAATGACAGACAGACAGTTAGCGTCACATCCAACGCTTACGCTCTAAAGAAATGGCTCAAAAGAAATGGATTAATATCAGTGAATGGAGGAGACGCACTAATGCTTGTTCAACTTTACTGTGTCTGACTCCTGTCTACTGCTGCTTCCTATGGTGAGCTATGATCGTGTGACTGCTAGATGTGATACCTTCACAGTGATTTCCTCTCCCTTTTCAAACTTCATCTTCAAGTTGTTCAGCGGCACTTTGGCTTTTTCATAGGAGGCACCGGGGCTGGTTGGAGTTTGGTCTCCGGCCCTTTCAGGTCGTCCCGCGTGTGTCGGCTCACCCCTGTCCATCCCCCTCATTTCTTCAGCCGTGGACGCTTCCGCAGATGCCTGACGGACACAGCTGCTCGCAGGTGGCCCTCTCTGAGCAGCCAGCAGGGGAGGGCTCTTTAGGGGAGGGGTGCTTTCGCTGATGGAAGGCGCTTTGGTCAGGACGGCAGGCCTGGAGCGAAAGCTGGATTGTCTAGCAAGTGGGACGGAGGAATCTTTGTTGTGGTTCTCTGGTTGCTCCCAGCGCTTCTTCAGAACACTCAGGTTACCTGAGCGCAGGGAGGATCTCACACCCTCCGCAGACTGAAAGGAGAAGAGATAAGATCTAGTCCGAGTCTGCTGAGGTTAAAATGAAAATGAAACAGCAACGCATTTATTGGCTGTAAAGGTTCAAGCTCAAAGTCCCTTTCAGCTCAGTGGAGCGAAGGAAATGCCTGACTGCGAACCAACAGATTAAGTGAACAGCTGTTCCAAAGTTGGTCCAGGAAGCAGAGTTGATGTGTTGCTGAAGATGAAACAGCAGGACAAACGTGAATGTTTTCGCTGCTTCCCTTCCACGCGATACCTTCATGTTTCCCTAAAAACACTGAGGAGGGCTCTGTTCAAAACTCTGTTCATCACAAAGACATTAGTGTTGAGCAGCAAACAGCATTTCAGAGCAACAGGAGGCAGACGACTGCAGCGAGACCGGCAAGAACTTCCTTAATTATAAAAGAGGAATGTTGAAATGAAGAAAGAGGATGTCGACGCGAGAATAAATCACCGCGGTGTACGTGTAACTAATAAGTGAATAAAACTCCAAATACGCGTTTGTTCCACGGCTTCCTGACAGAGCTCTGCTCAGCAGGGAAGTATTAAAAGTTATCTTTAAAAGAAACTACAAACCCATTTTCAGTGTAGTTAGAGATTTCTGAAGATGGCAACCAAATAATTAATTGAAGTAAAAAATATTTACTTAGATTACTTTTATGAACATGCACACAGAGAAAATAAAACATAGGGCACAACAAAAGGGACAACCCCCCACCAAAAAAAGCACAATTACTGTCTTTGTGAGGCAAGTCCACGGTGGACAGGAAGAACCGGACAGTGGCAGGACTGTTCCTGCGGCTGGTTAACAATGAAGGAAGGAACCTCTAAGAACGCGACGGCGGAGAGCACAGCGGTCCAGCAAGGAGTTCAGAGTCCTCTGGTCTGGTCCTTCCACCGGGCTGAACGCGGAGCTCGCCCAGATGTTAGCCGCTACACAAAACCTACTCGCAGGAGCAAGCCCAGCCCCTTTAACAGCAGGAATGAGAGGAGTCAGAATACCCAGGAAACCGAAAGCAGGAAACGATCCACGCAGGGAACGTTAACTCCTTGTTTGCTGCATTGGCCCAGACATTTCTCTCCTCCTGGAAGATTTATGACGGCATTTAACGGCATTCGAACGCTGCATAAACACGGAAGGACATAGATAAAGAAAATATCGAAACCTTTTCAGCGGTTTGGTTGTAACATTCACTATAAATTATTATACTTTTATACGAATTCAATCTGACTACAGTTACAATATTAATGCAGTTGCTTTTTGTACAAGATGGATGTGAAACCGATTTGATTATGTCAGGACATAAAGCCATAAAAGAGCGAATACTGTAGAAATATAAGTAATATAGATATAATAACTCCACTAAACTAAATAACCAAACTCTTCAGTGCTGTTTGATGAACTTGTTGGTGTCCTGAACCTTAGCGTTAACGTAATTAGCTTTTGACCGACACGGTTTGGTTATAACGCTTGAGGAGCAGCCCCCTCCCCCGACACACACACACACACACACACACACACACCCCCCCACACACACACACACACACCAGATGGTCTTTCACGCAACTCATTCAAACTTGGCTCAGACGCATCAAGTGCACTGAAATATTTAAATGCTTCTCTGTTTCTCAGCAGATAAATCTGCTTCCTGACGATTAATATTATGAGGAAGCCCAATAAAATGTTCAATAAAACTTGAACCTAGTAACTTAAAACCACGCGGCTTCACAGAAACGAGTCTGTAAACAGGAAAGTTGCCCTTAGAAAGCTAGAAATCGTATCACACGTCATTTCATTGTCGTTACAGGTCACAACGTCAGAAATCAGCTGTAAGCAGTCACAAAGTTACAGAAAACACCATTACCTCGTATCTGTGCATTCAGGGATGAACCGAGTCAGCGTCCAGGTTCGTCTGCTGGCTAACCTACGGTTGGAACCACTAAGAGCCTGCAGGGGATTACGCTGAAGGAGGATTAAGGTCTGGGAGGCTGCCAATAAGAGGTCAGCCAGGAGAAGACGGGCACAGACAGAACTAACACACACCTGTTGGATTACCACTAATGTGTCCGATTTAAAATGGGGAATATTTGTGGGAAGCCTAAGCCTTCATCTGTCTATTGTCTATCAAATTCAGCAACAGCTGTTTGACACCGTTTCACCCGGTTAAAGACGTCTGTAGACTGTCGTCACTGGGAAAACGCGCTGCAGGCATCTTACAGTACTTACTCCTTTCTTCTTCTCTGTACTTGACTCCTCTGCAGCTTTCTGGTACCTGAGTAGAGAGAAGGAAACCACACTGACCTCTGGTGACTCAAAACACAGCAGGACAACTGCCTGTCAGCAACCTGGTGCAATACGTCAGGAAACGTGACTTTTATTTGCATCCACTTTCAATAAGCCCAGTCGTTGCTGGACGTGATCGCTTGAAATCCCGAAGCACACGCGACAATGTGAGGTTGAAAAGCAGGTGCTGCTCACTTTGAGAAGCGTTCAGCTATGGCGTTGCTCCTCCCTCGGCCGCTGACCAGAGACAGCTCCTTCGCAGTTATGCGCAAGGACTGTGTCGCCCAGGACCTTCGGTTGAATGGACCGGTTTCCATCTCTGGCAGATACTCGAACACCTAAAACATAAACACACTTGGAGGAAGCAACATGGACAAGACAAGTAGCAACTAAATTCAGTTTGCAAACATTCTCTCCAGTGTGACATCGTTCAGGAGAAAATCACGGCCCTTGGTGTCCTCTCGTCTATAATCAAGCCACTCGGACGGTTCAGAGGGTTGAAGAGACGCCGTCCTGTCTTAGATAACACATTATCAGGTTTGCGCCATCCTCTTTGTCAGCCTTTCCGATACGCACACGTAGCGTATGTGAGCTAACGCAGGTCCACATGTTCAAACATGAACTCCAGCTTTTGCAACCAGCTCAACTCTGAGATCATTATCATAACGAGAGGATCACTCTAACCAGATAAAAGCAGCGTCTCACGCCGCGTCACTCAGACAGACACACTGATGTAGGCGCTGCAGACAGGAGACGAGCCTCTGATGCAGTTTCAGGCTCTGGGATAAACAGTGAATCCTAATTTCACTCTAAGTCACAACCACACAGCTCCACTGACTGGTACCCTGGCGACTTTTCAATTGGTTCTCCTATTCAAAAGCAGTTACACTATACTGACTAATATCAAAAGACTAGTATTCAGGTAAATATTACCTCTATTTCACATAGCATCTGTTATTAATACTCAATACCTGTGTGATTGCTTTCATTTTCTGTCAGACAGTTGTTTGGGTGTGTTCATGAGCATCTCCAGTCATTTGAATATCCTCAAACTCAAGAACACAAAGTATGAACGTCCCCACAGAGCAAACACTTCTCTGTTACATGGCGTATAACACAGCCATCATCCGAATAGTAATACGCACAAGGAAATGTAACTAGTTTACATAAAGAATAGGCTGGGGCATGTTTTTCTGACTTTTGTTGAACTGAACTGCTTTTCAAAGCTGGAGCTAAACAGAAATTATCTTTACCTTCCAACATATCTGGAAGTTGAATCAGGGCAACGTCTGTCGTCTTTTTAGGAATTTCAATCTAAGTCCAGTTGCAGT
This sequence comes from Macropodus opercularis, assembly GCA_030770545.1. Taxonomy (NCBI): domain Eukaryota; kingdom Metazoa; phylum Chordata; class Actinopteri; order Anabantiformes; family Osphronemidae; genus Macropodus; species Macropodus opercularis. Next base: position 1,461,619 of record CM061099.1, read on the forward strand.
GACTCAACGACCAGATAACGTTTCCTGGATTGCTGAGAATCTTCTCAAACAGCGTTTCGTAAGATTTCTATCAAAGTGTTTCCAAACAATCTTTCAGTTCTTGCTTCTTCGAGTCATTTTGTCATCAGTCAACATTACGTTACATTAAGGGCTTCTTGCTTTTATTCAAATAGCCTCACGTCTGTACTTTATAACAGACTTATAAGCTGAAAATGACTAATGTAACAAACAGTAAATACCACCTTTACAAAGGAGGAGCATGCTGACATGTGTAGAGTGTCTGGAACCGAGCTTTTCAAACGTAAAGGGCCATTTAGCTCCATTTCATCATCTGTTATCAGCGAGGTGGATACTGACCTTTAACCTCCTCTTTAAATTCTCCTTAACCAGCAGCTACACAATGATTCGTCGCTCGCTTAACGCGCAAACAGCACAAACACAAGTTGAACTGACGTTAACGACGCGTGGTGAGCGACAGGTACCGCAAAGCCGTCGTGCTGCTCAGTCGGCCCCGTTTCGACTCATGGCCCTGAAGTGACACCCGCCTGGAGCAGACGGCAGCTCGACAGGTTTCACACCAAGTCGAAAGACGAGACTTCTGAGAAAAAATGACTGTGCGCTCCAATAAAAACTGCCCCTGGGCCTGGAGACGCGGCGGGGCCACACACGCGTCGAGCTGCTACTGGTCGGTGCCCAGCTGCCCTTTGCTTCGCGTCTTTTATTTCGGGTTTGTCCTACCTGTGCGAACTTCCGTCGAGTCGCCCTTTCTGTGGAGCCTTGAGACACCTGACACTCACTGGAGCCTGCGCGTCACCGTCCGGCGGAGTGAACCACAGGTGGCGCAAACACAAAGGTGTCACGGGAGTGGAAGAGCCGGGTCACGTGACTGCACGCGCCAATGGCCTGAGGTATTTCATCTACCTGGCACATCTGTGCCTTCGTGTGAGCGAGCGCGCGCGTAAGTTGTCCGTGCGTGGGTACCACCCTCACGAATTTCCTTTTCTAAAAACATTTAAACCAAAACATGATCCAGCCAACATCTAGCGCACATGTAAAGGAAGGTTCTGGTTCGGCTCCTGGGACGTGTTTGTCCTTTGCAAACCTTCTGTGGCCTCGTTTACCAACGTTCCTGCTGAACAATACAAACTTTCAGCCCAAAGTTTGTCTGTTGCTATTCCACTGGACGTTTGCATTAATTTGCCTGCTGAACATCTGCTGAATTTCGTCAGATCACTGCTTTGGTATAAAACCTTGTTGCGTCCTTCGGTGTTGGCAAATATTGACTCTGACCAAGAACACTTGAGCAAGGCAGTGTCTTCTCTGAGCCTTAGCCTCATGACCAAAGTGTTTCTAAGTGATGTCCCGGTAAACCAGAGAAACACCGCTGTAGGAGATGACATTTCAAAACCTTGGCATCGTACTTGTTTGATATGTTGAATGTGAACTGCTTAGCTGCTGGACAGGACTTAAAACATCATGTATATACAAATAAACGGGTCTACTGTATATTAGAGTCACAGATATAAGGATGACAAAAGACAACACTGATCACACAAATGCAGATTCCTCTCGTTTAACCTGATCCTTGGGGAAGTTACCTCTGACACGCACGTACATCCGTGTTTCTCGCACTTAAGCAAACAAAACACAAGAAGGAAAAGCGCCACAGAGAGAAATCAGTTCTGGCACCGTCGCTGATTACGTCACCGCCCGTCAAAGCAGCGTTTATCCCATAATATTAATTGGCCGTAGAGAATAAAGGGATGAATCAAGGATAAAGCAGATGAACAAAGCAGCTTTATTTTAAAACGCGTGGTTGATGATCGGGATCAGGGGCACGTTTCCACACAGCTGCGGACTGGGCCACGGGCACCAGCACCGGGTTCACATCGGCCTCCACGTCCCTGTTGTGCGTCGTTTTGGGCTTCGCTGCTCGCTTTTCGTCGTCGCCTGAACGGACGGAGAGAGGCCTGGACGTCCGCTGCAACCAAGCAGGCGCCAGGTCTCCGTGATACTGCGCCACTCGGCTCTTTTGTGGGCCAGGCTTTGGTCTCGCTGAGCTTTGGAGGACGATGATCCGTCTCGCTCCGGTCGCGGAGCCTTCGCCGCCGTGTGGGGGAGTGGGTCACATCCTGTGGCGTTTCCTGTGTTTGTAAACTAGACGCTGCTGAAACGTCGGCGACTGAAGCGCACAGAGGTAGTTGCACATGGTTTTGTTTCTGCTCGGTGCTCGCTGAGCCTGAGTTGCACCTTCCGCGGTCCGATGCTTCGTCTGCACGATTCTTGCGCGGAGGAGGCAGCAGTGGGAGGCAGCCAGTAATTATAGGGGGACGTTAGCCATTGCTAGCTCGCTAACAAACGTTAGCCTCACCGTCGGGAGGGGGAGGCAGGCTCAGCGACGGCCATCACGGACGCCTTGTATCGCAGCGTAGAGCTGGACCCGTTTAGTCTGTGCCTTACAGTTCGGCCATGTTAAAACACTTATTGGTGCGTCCTGCAAGAATCATTCTCCCGTGAAGCGCCTCTACCAAACCGATAACCAGGTAGGATAAAAGCGTTCGCTTGGGTGGGGGAGGGCGCCAGGGAGCAGCTAGCTGCTAGCTGCTGCTAGCTCAGCGTAGCCAGCTTGTTCAACATCAGCAGAACTAACACACTGTTGGGGGCAGTGCGAAGGCCAGCGAAGACGTTCACAAAACGGCATTTCTCAAAGATCGTTTCAGGGTTTTGACATTTCCGTGTTTAATACTGACACAGCGACAGAACTACGGGCTCCGTCCTGGATGCTGTGGTGACTGTTAGCTCTTTTCCTAGTAACGGGGCTATCGCCAGCTAAAGACGCCAGTTAGCTAAAGCACTGTGGCGCTCAAGTAGCCTCCGTGGCTGCCGTTAACGTTTATTATGGCCACCAGCCATGTAAACACCCTGGACGGTGAACGGGGAAGAGCCACCAGGACACAGATTCACTGCTTTCAGCCCGTGAGCGGCCTCCTGGGTCGCACTAAACCTCCCATGGAAGCGTGCGGTGCGTCGAGTCAGGCTCCCATCTCCGGGTGAGGGTGTAGGGCGACAGCGTCTGTGTTCGGTCCGTGACATATTCTAGACCCAGCAGCCGAGCAGGCTTGGTCCGGTCCGCAGGCTGGACGCCAGGCAGCCCAGTGTAAATGTACATACGTGTTGTTGGAGGCTTCTCCAATGTTAGCTCGAACTTACTGGCCTGTCCATGTTTTCTGTCCCTTCTTATCTTCTAGTGTCAACTTGTTTGTTTTGTGTTTAAAATCTCTAACAGCATTTACAAGCTGTGCTCAGATCCAGGCAGTGCTTGATCCCATGCAGATCACAGCGTTACATGAAGTAAATCTAGTCAGAACTTATCTTAACATTTCTCAACTCTTTAGCAGCAGGTTGACCCGACTTTGCCCAGCAGTTCAATGTAAACATGTACATGGCTGCAGTGGTTTTGCCTTTTATTCAACCACAGCTACGTATGTGTAATGTTTTTGTCTAATGTAGTTGGTCTTTGTGTGTCGCTCAGCAGTTTAATAGGCAGGATGCTCAGCGGGCTTGTTCAGGAGCGAAACTGTTGACGTCCGTCAGTGGCCACGGTGGGTTAGGGTTCGTCTGAGAGGGAAAATCATAGCTATGAGGTCACTATGCAGAATAACAAATTACCGACCGCTTCCAGTTTACTGTTATTGATCAGTTTCTGTAACGGTAAGTTGACCAACCAATTTTCTGTCAACAAAGCTAACTCCACCAGTATAGTTCCTTGTACGTGTGAATATGTGTGTGTTCTCTTTTGTGATGTTCTTCATTAATGTTTGTCTGTTTCATCCTCATCCTCCTTTTCCTCAGTTTTAATGCTAGATGAGTGAGGTGGGTGTGGCCTCCCACCAGCCCGACCATCCTGACTGACGGATCTCTGGATGACCTTGTCCCCACCCCTGTCCGCGCGCTCACATACACCACAGCAATGTCACATCTGCCCAGCAGCTCAGTCCGCGACCATATGAAATGGGTTTGTTTTTGAGAACACCAAAGTGGTTACAGATAAATTTACCTGCAGTCTTGTGTCACTCAGGATGTTGTCGCTGATAAATAATTTGGCAACTCCCTTGTGTCTGTGACTGTCTTGAATGCAGATGCTAATTTCCAATATCCGACTCTTTTGAAATGTTTGCTATAGTTCGTTGGGCTCTTCTTCATGCGTTTAATTTCTTCTTGTTGCAGGCGGGGCTGCTTGGCTGCGAAGCTGTCCTCTCTAGTATGGCCCTGATGCAGGCCAGCACTATGGCAGCTCCACCCAAAAAAATGATAGCTCCCCTTGGCCATGCACCTCCACAGAGAGAGGGACCTGACCGTGCTCCCCAGAGCCATATGATCCTTCCATCAGGAATGAGCTGCCCACCACTGGTTAGTACTTATTTGAAAAAGGTTGGAGGGCGAGTGTACGCCTCACGTAGTTTAACACGTTTTATATTTCAATTATTAAAGTGGGAATTTTGATGTGGAAGGACTGAAAATCTGAAAAACTGAAAAAAAGTTATGTTTTCTGTGGTAATCCATCGTAAGAATTCAGATGAATTTTAATCGAGTGTTGGTTTTACTAACATTGAGACGGAGCATTTACGAACCTCGCTCGTCTCAGGAGTTGTTTCAGTTGGCACTGGCACAAATTACACAACAATAATGTCACATTCATGATTAATGTTCTGCTCTTCTGTGTTAAATGTTAAAGTAGCGCATCTGACATTAGGAAATAATTACGTTTTCTGGGTTTGCAGCTTATCCGGAAGGAAGGTGAATTCCAAGCTCCCCGCCTACTGGATGAGAAGGAGATGAGGGCCAACGAGGACATGCAGCAGAAAAAAAAGAACAGGAAATCAGTAACGCCCTGTAAAGTGAGAGAACAAGAAGGAAGGGGAGGGAAGGTCAGTGGCTGTGCCTCCAATGAGCCATCTCTGCTGTGCATATTAATTTCCCCCCATTACTGAAATGTGTCTTAAGCTACTCCGGCACATTTTTGTAAGAGAAACTCTTAAGTGTACCCGACTTGCAGTTTTCATGTGAGCACATTTTGTTTGTGGTGGGGGAGGAGTTCAGAGAAGATGTGGAGGGGGTGGAGGATCTCTCCAGAGGAAGGGGGGAGGGGAGCAGAGCCAAGCCGAGCACAATAACTGCAGTTGTGTGCATAAGAGGGGGAGCAGTAGCATGAGGGCACTAGGCCTTCAGACGAGAGAGTGGAGTAGTTCTCAAATCAGACAAACAATAAAACAAGCTTTCATGTGCTGCTTTTTTCTACTGATGGCAAGTTGGGCTTTATAAATGACAAACCTTAGAAATAAAGAATAAAATGAATTGGCTCTTTATCTGTGTCCCTTGTCTATCAGTAGATTCAGTTGTGAGACATGATAAAATGCGTTATTGTTGAATTTCAAGCACTATTTAAAACCTTTTTTTTGTCTCCCTTAGGGCTCAGATGAGAACGGCCCATCCTCTAAAGTGCAGAAAAACTTTATTTGTGATCACTGTTACGGTGCGTTTAGGAGTGGCTACCACCTGAAGAGACACATCCTCATTCACACAGGTATGGGTCGAGCTTGGGACTAGTCGAAGTTTGCAGTTTAGCCTCAGCAGCTTTTAATGCCTGAGTACTTGAATCATTTGTTGAACGAGGCAGTGAAAGCGTGAGTTGGACTAAATATAGGAATGTGCAGCAACTGTTAAGGATTTGCAATGGCCTGCTTATAACTTTGTTTGGTAATAGTTGTTTGCCTCACAGCGAATTGGTGGTATCTGTGGGGACTTGAACTAAAACTGGTGCTCTTCGGTTTAGGGGAGAAGCCGTATGCTTGTGCCATATGTGACATGAGGTTTATTCAGCGTTACCACCTGGAGAGACACAGCCTCATTCACACGGGTATGCGTCCTTTAACCGTACCCATACTACATAAAGTGGACTACCTCTGTAGTCTGTCACTTGAATCAATGGACAGATGCTCAGGGTTAATTTTGTCTCTGGACAGTCATTTCCAACAAAGCCATCCCTCAATATCTGTTCAACACAAATTTGAACATTTGTCCCCCAACACCAAGAAAACTGAAGAAGGCAATTCAGCACAGTCCAATAGTCCCAAGTCCACTATTAAAAACTTCTATTACAACATTTATGTACTTATCTGCGATTAGTTGTAGATATTTTTGCAGGATGTGAGAGTCCCAGAGATGTCGTAAAGCTTTATCTCTTCTCCAGAACGTTAGTTGGGGCTCTGTTGCTTGTAGACTCGGTTATGTCTTTCAAACGTTATTCAGCTGGACAGATCTTTCTTCCTGTCTTCAGCTGTGGTGTGTAAATGTTCTTTTTGGCGCATCTCTGTATTTTATAGAGACAAAGTTTAACAAGGCAGCGATGTAGGATGTCTCTCGGTTATTTGGATGTTTTGCTGCTAATGCTCCTGCACAGATGTGAGTCTGATACGCTGGTTTCCACATAGTGAGTTTGAAGAGCTTTAGCCAGTCTAAGAAGCACAGCACAGCATAACATGCTACCACAGCTGGATGGAGTTTGGGTAGAGTTGATCACATTGACTGACCACCTGACAAACCCTTCTGTTGATGCTTACTGGCCCCTTTATTCTTTAAGTCAGTCTTGTCTTGGTTTGTCTCCAGCAGACTCTGCAGAACGTTGACTTTAGAGACAGGTGTGCAGGAAATCCACTTGGTTCCACAATTCTTGTTTCATCAATGTTAAGTTACCAGTTGAAAGTCAGCATTATAGAAACACACATTGGTCACTGTTTTATATTTTTAGTATTTCTCTTAGGATGTTTTTCCTCCGTTCATAATCAACAAATACCTCTTGTATCGATGCTAAAACATTGTTGGAAGAACAATGTAAATACATTATACAGTTCTATAAATAAGATGTTTTTGATAGTGGACTTGGTGTTTATGTATGTGAAAGCCTTCATTCACAGGCCAATAACATGAGTTTCTTTACATTTTTTTTGTGGAAATAAGTGCATGGACATCAAAGAACTTTGTTTTTAATAATTCTGGAAAAATTTTAATTTAGGACTGAAAACATACATAGTTTCTATTTACATTTCACACACAATTGTTTGTTCTTCATTCTTTTACGAGGTGAGGGTAAGTCATCTATGCCCCAGTATTCACCAATCACAAACTAAAATGGATCAAATCTGCAAAACGTAGTTGACATGATTTACATTTACATACATACGTGTGTGTGTACATGTATTATATTATTACAGTATCCCAAGTAGTTTAACTAAGCAGAACCACTTTACAGAAACACTGCATCTGTTCTGTCTTCCACATTTTGTGACCCCCCCCCCACGTTTTCGTTCTTTAAATAGACTGAATAGCTAATTATGTTATGCTCTGTGTGTGTAGGGGTGAAGCCGTACGCTTGTTCCATGTGTGACATGAGGTTTTTCCAGCGTTACCACCTGGAGAGACACAGACTCACTCATACGGGTATGCGTCCATTTACCGTACCCAGTTCTTAAGACATTTCATTCAATTATCGAGATCAGTATTTTTGTTCAGGACAGACTTGACAGCCATGTCTTATACAATCTGTACAGCAGGCAAACATGCAGGCAAACATTAGATCAGAAAAGTGATTGGTCTTCAAATGTATGTTAACCATCATCACAGGGTTCTGTTTGTAGGATTGTGTTTTAGTCTCACTTCAAACCATTGTTTTGTCTTGGATTACCGTTTTTTCTTCTTCTTGTACTTTAAATGATTTATGTTTTTCATAAATGTAGACAAAATATAGATACACCTGTAGTCCACTGCCATGATACTGAAGGACAGCAGCCTCCTGGGTAGCATAGATAATTATGTTCATTACAGGAAGTGTTCGTTGAAGGCATATCTTTGGACCTGCCATATATATATTTTTTAATCTTGTGCAATTGCTTCTCAAACCAAATGTAGTCTGCCTTTCACTAGTTAGCTCTTATTCAATGTCTGAGCAAACGGTGCTTATGTTAGCAGAGCTCAAAAGGGCGAACGTTCAGGCTTTCCCACGGTATTCCCACGTCTCAGTGCTTAGAACTCCTCATCGAAGCGTCCACATGCGTGGAAATTCAAAGTCGTTTGCGGCAGCCAGGCGTGTGGTGAGTCTGTAGCTGCTGGAGATGATTGGCTTGAGCTCGTCATTGATATTCTCTGCTCACACTGGACATTTGTTGTCTGACTTTTCAGGACAAACTACTAATAGTGGCATCACATCAATATGTGTAATTTACTTCAGTTGATCGTGGCTGTTTCCCACCCAGTTGTACCAAACTGGAATATGAAGGACTTGGTTCACAGCTGTGAGATGGGATTTAGTTGGGAAATGGTTTTTAATTAAAATAATTTTTTCTGGCAATAGCCCAGTGTTTAGTACTATAGTTCACAATGTATTTTGGTGATATAATGTATTAACAAGTTGTGGTATGTTGTTCTTTGATGTCCACACTTATTTTACATACAGACAAATGACTGCACATCCTGTGTTTTAAGATGTTGTTTGGTTTTTCATCTTTCTTTTTAGTTGGAATCCAAATAGCTCTGCTCTTATTTTGGAGATCAGATTAGATTAATTTGCAAGTTGAGGCAAATCACTTTGCAGTTGAAAGCAACACATGTTCACGTCACTATAATCTGACCTAATGCGAGCAGTTTTTCAACTTTTGCTCTGGGTTTCAGTAAATTTGATATAGATAAAGCAGCAGAGAAACACGCTTGTGCTTCATCAGGCCACTGTGATTACTCTCATTTCTTTGCTCTCTTGCTGCGTCTTATGTCCTGTTGCTGCTCTAGTTAACTGATAACTTGCCTTTAAATAACTGAACACCTTGCCCCCAGCTTTATTACACTACGTATGATGTGGTACAGGTCTAGTAAGTGAATGTCTGTCAGAGGAACGGCTTAGCTAATTGTGTATGTCGATACTCTGCATATGTAGGGGTGAAGCCGTACGCTTGCTCCATGTGTGACATGAGGTTCTTCCAACGTTATCATCTGGCGAGACACAGCCTCACTCATACTGGTATGCGTCTGCTTACCGTGGCTCCTTAGCCAGCGTGAATAGAGACTTCCATGAACACATCCCACCCTCTGGGGCAACTCAATGGCACATTTTTGGCACATCATCAGCATATCCTCTACTGAATGCTATGCATAGTTTTATACTTCTATAACTTTGTTAGTACTGATTTCTTAAATAAACACATGTCAGAAGTCCCCCACTGATGTTCACAATACACCAAGTCTGTCTGATGATACAATGTGTAGAAACAAGCTATTTTAAGACGCGTTGATTGTATGTGTTATTCTATATTTTGTGTTTCTAGCTAATATTTACATACTTTTCATGTGTATAGGGGTGAAGCCATACGCTTGCTCCATGTGTGACATGAGATTTTTTCAACGCTACCACTTGGCAAGACACAGCCTCACTCACACGGGTATGGGTTTGCTGTTCTTTGCTACATTAGAGCCCAAATACCCAGCGAAGTATAGCAGTGTCTTATTTAGAGATGTCTTTATAACAGATGTAAGCAATGTTCATCAAGCACTGATTTGGACTTAGATTGGTACTTCATTGCAGCACCTATAATTCTTTACCTTCTGCATGTTAGAGTTGAGTTTGGCAGAGAGCTGCCTGATTGAAGTTGTTCTTCTCACATGTGGGCCGATTAGAAATGTTAATTGAATGCATTTGGTGTTTCATTATACTGGTGCCGCTGATTTGGCATGTCTGGGTACAAAATGAGTGAATGTGTCCTGTCTTGTTTTTACAAAATATTCTTATCTGTGTGCAGGGGTGAAGCCATATGCTTGCTCCATGTGTGACATGAGATTTTTCCAGAGATACCACCTGGCGAGACACACTCTCACCCATACGGGTATAAGTTTTGCTTATCCCTCTCACTTAACACCATCACGGCTTGTAAATACTTTTGGCATTGCTTACACGCGTCATTTGTGCTGTTCAATATTCTCGACTACAAAAACACTGAACGATTAATAATCGTTGAATTTGCCATCTCTGCCTTCAGAGTTGACGCGTACTCCATACTGTATGTAGTTGGGCATGAGTTCTACAAGATGCAGTAAATAGAAGTCATTGACTAGTTTGTGCAAAATGAATAATGTTGTGAACACTTTTTAAAGTTTGGTGCTGTATGCGTTTAGGGGTGAAGCCATACGCTTGCTCCATGTGTGACATGAGGTTCTTCCAGCGTTACCATTTGGCAAGACACAGCCTCACTCATACTGGTATGCTTGAATTAATTGTTCCCCTTTCATATAAACCTATAGCTGTCTTTAATTGATAAGTCCCACTTGATGCAATACCAGAATTACTTTTTCTTTCTAAAAATGTTTAATAGAATTTTTAGGCTTTGTTGGAAAACTGTCCACTGAGAAAGTGACTCTGTCAGTTCCCTTGTTTTGTTTTTAACACTGTAATGCTATTATTGCACGTGTGCTGATGTTTACTATATTGCCATAGTGAAATAAAGACACATTACACAAAAAGCCTATTTAATGCAGGCATCATTAGTCATTTTTAATGAGGAGCTTTTACCACATTCCACAGCAACATCTGAATAACCTGTGGTCAAAATTACAAAATATAAACCCAGTTTCCCCATAATTACATATCCACCACAACCCCTGACGCCTGCAGACTGTTTCTTGTGTATGTGTGTCTTTAACAGAATAAACCCACTGAAAGGCATCTAACGTTCCTGTGCTCTGTTTAGGGGTGAAGCCATATGCTTGTACCATGTGTGACATGAGGTTTATACAACGTTACCAACTGGAGAGACACAGTCTTACACATACAGGTACGTTCCTGATGGCTTTTCACTTTGGTTCTTCCTCCTCGCTTCAGGATCTTGCATGCACCCCACTCTGTTTACACGCTGCTTCAGACTCCAGTTCGCATTGCTTCCTGTCACTATATTGACAAAAAAAAGTTTCGTAAGGGCTTCACTAGCTCGTAACACAATAACAATGAACGATATTTTCCCAATACTCTGACTGTGCTATGAAATGACATAATGACCAAAAAGCAAATTTAACAGCTGTTTTGTTAAAACCTGTTATGTAAAAACCAGTAATGATTAACATTTTAAGCGTTTTGCGGTACAAACATTTTGTACTTTACGTTTCCGAAAAATACCCAGAAAGAATTAAGCAAGAACACTGACCAGAAAGAGAATTTACCGTAGCTCTCTTCAGACAGACAACTGAAACACTGGTGGGTTTCAGGTGAGCGTCAATAGGACGTTGAAATTGAAGCTCAGAGCTGACTGCTCACAATTTAGTCACTGTGTCATTTCATGGTGTTGAGGAAGTAACTTTGTAATTGTAGAGAGATTTAGTTGTTTGCCGTATTGGTAAGCAGGGTGTAAAGCTATTGGTGTAACAGAACAGTTCTTAACTCTTAAGACAGAAGTGTTGTTTAATCACAGATGAATTCTTTAGGCCAGTTTCCGTCTTCATCCAGTGTAAATCTCATGTTTTTCTCTATGTTGTGCATATTTGTTTACCAACTGCCTAAAATTGTCTAACGTCTGCGATCAGCGTGACAAAAGGTCTTGAAACATCTATTCAAGCAATTTTTCAGGTCTTGGAAAATTTTACTGAAATTTTTACGTTGAAATTCTATTAACACAAGCATCTACCGGCATAGAAAACCTTGCTGTCATGCTAGTTGAAACGTGCACATTCACTACCTTGATTTCGCTTCAATTGTTTGATTACTGGTACATCTTTAGGTTTGAAGATCATGTTGTTGTTGACCCAAGATTGATGCGTTTACAATTTGTTTAATTTGAACTTTGGTCTTAGACGTAGAAAGTGTAATTTCCAATTGGAAAGCGTATGGAAGCACGCTGGAATTCCCAGTGCAAACAAAGCGCTGATAAGTGCAACCAAACTTTACTAAGCAATTAGTAAAGTTGAATATCGATCATTTTTGGCAGTTGAGTTTTTTATGCTAAAGCTGGTACTTTGTGTGTGTAGGGGTGAAGCCGTACGCTTGCACCATGTGTGACAAGAGGTTTTTTCAGCGCTACCACCTGGCGAGACACAGCCTCACTCATATGGGTATGCGTCTGCCGATTTTAACCTAGTCACAAGATTAGGATGCTGCATCTGAATGATTGATCTGTATTCATACATTATGATACATGGGATTTATTTAAGTATTAACAGTCACTGTAGAATATAATCCTATATTTTATATTTCCTCAGGAAATTTTGAAGCCTTTATTTTTTGCAACCTTGTAAATTATCTTAGGGTTTGACATTGGTTATTAACCACAGATATCAATTTACCACAGACTCATGGTGGCAGAGACACAGAAATAATTCTCTTGATGCTCTGCGTTTAGGTGTGAAACCTTTTGCTTGCACCATGTGTGACATGAAGTTTTTTCAGCGTTACCACCTGGCGAGACACAGCCTCACTCATACGGGTATGGGTCCGTGCACCGTGTCCGTGACACTCCGTGTTCGAGGTTATATAGATTTAATTTCGCTAGTCCACTTTACACATGCCTGCTCATGTTTTAGGTAATGTGCTTGTAAAGCTACAATCTGACATACTTTCCTAGTTAACATACCCAGAAGTAGCTTTTGACGGTTGGTTTGTAACCTTATAAAAAGCCTTGTGAAGAAAAGTTTGTGTTTTGCATGAATTGGCTTATGTGGTTAATAACCAATAGCGTAGATATGAATCTTAATCCAAGTGAGGCCAAGTGATATAATATTGCTACTTTGCATTTAGGTGTGAAACCTTATGCTTGCACCATGTGTGACAAGAGGTTTTTTCAGCGCTACCACCTGGCGAGACACAGCCTCACTCATATGGGTATGCGTCCGCCCACCGTACCCATGTCACTGAAACCAGACTGTACTTGCATTATGTTTGACAGATTGATTCACGGCAGCCTTTTAGTTTTGTTGAACTGACCAGTAGCGTGATTCCTAAATCGAGCCAAACCCACCTTTATGCTCCTAGAAGCAGCAGTGTTAACCTGTAGAGAAATGCAGGAGTGAGACATCATCAGCTCATGTGATGTGTTGAGTTGTGGATTTGACAATTGGTTCTGTCACATTTGGTTTATTGGACTGGAAGGAAAAACTACTAAATAGGCATATATTTCTAAAAACAAAGTGGTTAACAACCCATCAATTCTGAGAGGATGTTTGCAGAATATTGCTTATTGATGGATTGTGAACACAAAAATGCAAGGTGTGAAAATAATACGTTGATGCTCTGCGTTTAGGTGTGAAACCTTATGCTTGTACCATGTGTGACATGAGGTTTGTTCAGCGTTACCACCTGGCGAGACACAGCCTCACCCACACGGGTATGCGTTGGTGCACCTGTCCTGACATTGTGTAGCTCATTCCTGCCTTTACTGCGTACGAAGCGAAGACGCCACTGTTCACACAGTGTAGCTTTAGCAGCAGAGTCTAAAACCCTTGCTGTCATTTTTAAGTGAAGCTAATTTACTTTAAATAAGTGATGCCCGTTAACCAACTAGAGGAAAGACATTTGGCTCCACATTACTGCATTTTAGCCACAATCTTGATTCACTACTGGTAAAATCCTCAGTTAGTAGAAATGTTTCTATTTTGACTTTGAAATGCAATTAAAGACTATTAGAAAGCACATAAAAATGAACATAATATATAATTACAGTCAACTTAGTTTATCATCTGATTTATTGACTCGAGGCACAGACTATTTTGGGTTGTAGGTAAATGCCAGTGTCACGTAGAGGAAACCGTTGAAATGACATGTTTCTGTTTGCATGAATCGGCATATGTGTAGTTAACCAGTAGCATGGGCATTTACTGGAATGGAAATGGAGGCACGATGATATAATATTGCTACTTTGCGTTTAGGTGTGAAACCTTATGCTTGCACCATGTGTGACAAGAGGTTTTTTCAGCGCTACCACCTGGCGAGACACAGCCTCACTCATATGGGTATGCGTCCGCCCACCGTACCCATGTCACTGAATTACATTGTGTTAGACTCTGAGGCAGTTCTGTGTATGTGTGAGTAAGTAGTACATTCCTCATTCTATGTACATGCAGCCAGTACTGTGATATCATCAGCTCATGTGATGTGTTTAGTTGTGGATTTGAAATCTGACCAACACACTTTGACGTGTTCTTAATTGGGCACCTGACAAACATTGTGTTTAGGAAACGTTCATGTACGTGAAAGTGGTTAACAACCCATCAATGTAAATGAGTTTTCAAGTGCATTGCTGATTGATGGATTGTGATATAGAAACTGAAATCCTGAAAATAATGTATCACTGCTCTTCAGGTGTGAAACCTTTTGCTTGCACCATGTGTGACATGAGGTTTGTTCAGCGTTACCACCTGGCGAGACACAGCCTCACCCACACGGGTATGGGTCCGTGCACCTGCCCTCCTCACATCAGATCAGTCACTATTCATTGTTTACCTCTTTACTGTACATGTGAGATGAAAATATCCTTTTCTTGTTGGTGCTCTGGTATTTTCTCTTAAAGACACTGTCACATTTCTTTTACCTGTACTTCAGCTTAGTTTAACGACGGAACAATGTTGCCCTCCACAATTATTGGCAGAATTAGTGGGACGATGTGGGTTTTACAACTAGTCAGCGATACGTTTTTAAGACGGCAGTTATTGTCTTGTCGCTCTAGTTTTTTTTTTTTTTTTTTGGATGGAGCCTGTTTTGGGCTGAAGTGACGAATCTCTGACTGCTTTTTGATCAACAGGTCGTCGTAGCCAGCGTAATGTCTGCCAGTTGAAACGATGCTTCGTCCGTATCTCATTCATTGTAAAAGGGTATCGCCTGCATTTTTGATACTTGCGTGAGCTTACTGTGAGGCATGTAACCTCAGAACATAGAGAAATATATCAAAGCTCAAGCTGTTTGGCGTTTAATGCTATCATCAGCCTGTGCTCCTAGAGTCTGGGGTTATAACGAGTAACCAAATCAAGCGTGTTCTTCAAACTAGTTTAACCACATTTTTATGATGCGCTAATGGAAAGCGGCAGTAACGGCGTTTGGAGTTTTGAGCGGTAGTTGTGTCCCACTTTTCCTGTAGGTCGCATGAATGAACACAAGCCCAGCGCAGAGGACGCTGAGACTCTGCTTGGTCCCATGTGAAAGTATTTTGTTTGTGTTCAGGGCTGCTGCCCCCAAGTTCCTGACATTTGCTTTGTTCTGCCCTTTTCAGTGCAGACCAGTAATAATGGAGGGCAATGTAAGAAATGCAAGAGCTGACACAAACACATCAATACGCAGTTTGGTGTCGGTCAACTAGGGTTTAATGTGAACTCTGGTCTTTGTTTACCAGTTGCTTCTTTGCCTAATTATCAATTAAAAGTAAAAAATATTGAAAACCAAAAAGGTCTCTATCATCTTTAAATTTGGCCAGATTTAATTTTGTGCATCCATCATTCAATCGTTTAGTCAGTAACTCTAAACCCGCTTCAGCGTTTTTGAGCAGATCCATTTCATTTTACCATAACTCTCCTTGCATAGATGATGGATGTAATCGCATCGTAGAAATCCTGACAGTTACGTTACTGGTCCTACTGTACGGCTGCTGTTTCCCTGTCTATGTAAAAACGCATCGCACATATATGATCCACAGTCATGAAAGCTCAGTATAAATGTTAATATCACACTTTGAAACCTGGCATGGTTGGTTCCAAATTATGTAAATCTACCGTAACTGTATTTGAGCTGCATGTGTTAAAGACTGGAATGAGTGAGAAGAGTTTCTCTGCCGGGGTTTCAGTCTTGTGCTAGCTTGCGTATGAACGTTGTATTTGCTGCACTTGTGGGCGTTAGGGCTAATATATTGCTCTGTGTGTGTAGGGGTGAAGCCATATGCTTGTTCCATGTGTGACATGAGGTTTATTCAGCGTAACCACCTGGAGAGACACAGCCTCACTCATACGGGTATGCGTTCCTTCGCATTCCTTCCTACTCCAGTTTGGATTGTCAAGTCATTTGATGGGATGTTGAACCAGCCTCAAAGTAATCCCCCCAGTTTGTGGGGTTATTGTGTTGCGTAGATCTGGGCCATGAAAACAAGAAATTCCACTCTGATCTACACATAATGAGTTGATGACGAGGCCTTTTAGAATATCGCCTTGCAGATGCTGACAGTTCACTGTTAAAGTACTGATAGGGCAGCTGTGAAGCAAGACTAGTGAGTGACAGTAAATTGGTACAAGACACTAAAATTGCTGCATTGACTGTGTATTTGTGTGCTCTTCTAGGGGAGAAGCCATTTGCTTGTGACATGTGTGATATGAGGTTTATCCAGCGCTACCACCTTGAGAGACACAAGCGTGTCCATAGTGGGGAGAAGCCTTACCAGTGCGAACGGTGCCAGCAGGTTTGTATGAATTCCAACCAGTTCACCCTGAAGCCCCCCCCCCCACTGCTTTCAGTATTTGGGTGTATGAAACTTGGGTTTACTCATCTGAACTAAACCAAATTCTTGTGTTTCAAAGAACTTTTCACGGACAGACCGGCTGTTGCGGCATCGGCGGTTGTGCCAAGGCCGCAGCGTAGCCAAAGTAGAGAACCAGCCATGTTGTGAACCGCGCCCATATCCCCAAGAACCTCCACCCGCACCGCCGACCTGGAGCCCCCTGCACCCCCCTCCAGGTCGCCTGGCAGTCTGACATTCCACCTCCACCTCACCACCAGAGATGGGACAAGCCACGGGGTTTCTTCTCCTCGGCTCTGTGCTCGGTGCAGCCACACTCTAGCACAGGCTGATCTCGCAGCTGCAGTCTCGGAACTACTAATGGCAGACGGACATTTGTGCTTTTATTTTGTTAACTTTTTACTATTTCCCTTTTATTCCCTGTTTTTTTAAGACAAGTTTTCTGTGATGACTAGTGGTCCTGTTTTTGTACTTAACCTGTTTGAGTTTTACAAAAAAAACAATTGAACTCTTATCTGCATTTGATGGTACTCGTGGTGGTGGGGGGGGCGGCTGCTGTTGGGCCTGACATGTCAGCAACAGAACGGGATGAAGCGGTGAGGACGTGTATTTGAGCTGCTTTCCAGCTGTTTTTATGTGGCCTGTTTGTGCTGGAGAAGAATATCACTCGGCTCAGAATCAACAAAACTTTACATCCAATAAACGGTGAAGTCATCAAACACAGCGTTAACCCTTACGGTTCACTGAAAGCAGTGTCCGGTCACAATATGACAACCAGGGTAGGAGGTACAGGTTTAATGACTTTGTAAAAATATTTGAGGACTTAAATCCGTGTTTGTATTTTCCAGTAGCACCTGAGTGATGACTCTCTGCAGTAAGAGAGCCACAAGAAAACAAGTGGAAAATTGGGCTCAAATTCAGTTTTGTGCCACTATTTTAGTTAGAACCCTGAGGAAATGTGAGCGGGTTTGTTTAAACCGTTTGAAGACGGTTTTACATGAAGGACTTCCCAGAACTGGACGACGGCGCCTGCTGTCGGCAGGGTGCGCGTCACAGCCGTGGGTCGGCTCACCGGAGTATCGTCAGTGTATCTCATGCTTTGTGTCGTGTTATGCGCAGATGACTCAGGAAATGGCACAGCATGGCATCCTTAGCAAGTCCTCTGCTCACGTTGCGCTATTGTGTGTGTGTGTGTGTGTGTGTGTATATAGATATATACAGAGATCTCCAGTGCTCAGCAGAAAGCTGTCCCTCCTGACTCTCTCCATACGGTCTGGTCTAGAGTAGTAAAAGCTGGCCACTCAGTACCATCATATCTGTACAGATTCTCACGTTGTGAGCTTACCGGGGTTTTACAAAATCTTGTGGCCTTAGTGTTTGTTTTTCTTGGCTGTTTCTTATTGTGGATCAGATGTATTTACTAAAACAAGTCAGCCTTTCATCGTCCTTTTCGTTTCGGTTTTCGTTTGGGTCCTAAAGCTGTCAGTTACAGAATGTTGACGGCTTCGTTCGCGCTACAACAGCCCGTTGTCTGCTGTCCAGAGGTTGTCTTCATGATGGTAATGAGTATTTTGGGTCTGGGCACCGATTACAGTGCGACACCGTAAATAATCCTCTAGGACGCCCCGGACGATGGACAGACGAAGTTTCCTTCCCACTGCAGTGCATTGGCCGTCTCAGGCCACGGCAGAATCAGCACCTGCTGGACTCTGCTACCCACTAACAATTGCCTTTTTTATCCAAATATTATGTGGTTGGTGTGTTATAATGGATGTCTGTCATGTCATTGGGTTTAGCCTTAAGTACGTGCGGCTGCATAAATAATCATTGTCGTACTAAATGATATTGTAACAACTGTTTCTATTAACTATGATGAACTTTGATCGTACTGTGTGCAGGTCAGGCCAGTTGTTGAACAATTTCTCAAACTTGATCCTTTCTGTGACGGGTGAGGTCTACTAAGCAGAACGTAAACGGACATACCGAGACATCTGATCTCTGATAAGGCGGCAAGGAACAAATGATGTAGACCCTGAGTTTGGAGAACCGTGTTAACTCTAGGCCTAGATGAGCCTTTGACTGAATGTGGCGATGGAGGCCCAGAATGCGTTGTCTGGTTGGTTTAAGGTCACACGTGTGGGTTTGATTCCAACGAGCAGCACATTTGTGAGAAGTGTTTTTGTTTTGTTGTCTTTTGTTTTTTTTACCAGAAGTATTATGAGGAAGCCGTCTTTAAATGGTGCATTGGTATCAGAGCGGTGTTGCTTGATGGTTAAATGCTTGAGATGCACTAAAACCCTGCAGCAGTGTCGGGGCCAAGTTTGAGAAATAATGGCTTTGCTCTGGAAA
This sequence comes from Macropodus opercularis, assembly GCA_030770545.1. Classification (NCBI taxonomy): domain Eukaryota; kingdom Metazoa; phylum Chordata; class Actinopteri; order Anabantiformes; family Osphronemidae; genus Macropodus; species Macropodus opercularis. Next base: position 1,480,482 of record CM061099.1, read on the forward strand.
CACGATTCCCAAACTAGCGAGCGCGAGCACATACTTAAAAATGGCTAAAGGGCAATACAGTATATAGTTGGTGTCTCTTGTTAATAACTTTGTCATTTATTGTTTTTAGTATTATCAATCTCATTGTTAAAATGCAATAGAATCCTTGAGTCTCAAATCATGTGTTTATAAGATTGAGGTTTGAGTTTTTTCAGACAGATCCAAGGATTGATGTCTGAATCGTCTCATCACATTTTGAAGATTGTTTCAAGGACCTTTTTTTATTCTGATGAAATTGTAAACACTGGAGTGAAAGGAAAAAAAAGACAAAAAAACACGTATGGGTATTTTTCCTTCAGACTGTACTAGATTTTAGGTTTTAGACAAAGCCTGTTTCTCCTCAACGTGACAGAAGGTGGACAGAACAATTTGGATCAGTACAGTTGAGCCCAGTATGTTCAGTTATTTTGAGGCGGTAGTACCACAAGAAAATGTTTCTTTTCTTATACAAAGTCCCTGGTATTTGTAGTAAATTATATTGATAATGGTATTAGATGAACAGCAGCATAACAGTAGCTATCACAGATTAGTTGTTTTCTTTATTAGTCTTGCATGCAGAGTTATGGTCCTCAGTTACGATAGGATCTTGATATTGATTATTTTGTGTAGGAGAACAAGTGCATAAGAATAACTTCCTAAAAAATGTTAAAACGATCATTGTACAACGGGCTAACTAACATGTACCCTTGTGATCCAATTAGTTTCAACAGTATGAAAATCAGAGGAGAGGCTTCTTACTATTATGCTGAAATAAAAGAATTTGTAAAGGAGTTTTGTTCGCTGGCTGATTTCACCGTTGGGATTTGGGGGATTTCACTTCTTGCTCCAGACTTTTCACCTGCCACCTTCAAGCTGGCCTTGATTTGACGTGATTAGACATGTTCCCAGGTGGAAAATATTCTGTCTAGCTTCAGGGTGTTTGTGAACGGTTGTGACTTTCCAGGGCTGTTGGAAAGGTCGTAGTCTGTGCTTAACAATGAACGTCGAGCGTAACACATCGCGATCGACTGCTGGACCAATGCGGGGCTTCGTGCATCAACAGCTAGAAGTTCCAGTGCAGAGTCTAGCGCTCAGTTTGGAGGACAGCCGGTCGGCCCCCACAGCGTTGGGGTCACACCCCAGGACCACAATCAGGACACGGCTCGTGGAGAAGTACAGCAGCGCGTGCAGATCACTTCCAGTCCTACATGTGATCCACCTCAGCTGCTCCCATCATCACCATCATCCTCGTCTGACGCGCCGCTGCATTAGTGCGGTGGCTGTTCCGCTGTCATGACGCCAGTGTCCCTGCAGGGGGCGGCAGCCGCTCGGGTCGCTGCTCATGTAAGACACCGAGGAAGAAAACCGGAAGAAAACAAGGATGGAAGAAGCTCCACCGTAACAAAAGGCCAAACCTTTAGGCGTTTAAGTGCGTTCGCTTTGAAGGCATTGGGTTAATGTTGTTGCTTTGCACATTTAACTCAATACGCGCACAGTCCGACCATGTTGGACGATAACTCCTCCGCACAGGGACCGGAGAACCTGAGCAGTGGAGACGGAGGGAGGGGAAGCGACCAGGGGCCGGAGACGGTGCCCGCGCCCCTCACGACCCCCGCCTCCAGGTTTCTGCAGGTGGAACTAGAGCTGAACGCTCATCTCCGTCGCCTCCGCTTCGGCGAACCGGTCCGTTACGTGTACAACCCGCTGGAATACGCCTGGGACACGCACCGCTGCTACGTGCAGACGTACTGTCAGGGCGGCCAGCGCGTCCTGTTCCTGGGGATGAACCCGGGGCCTTTCGGCATGGCCCAGACCGGGGTGAGCGCTTCTCCCAGCGGTTAAATGCAGAGGACGCTGGTTATGAGGGTTCACGCATCGTGAGCTGGCGGCTTGTGGGTGGTTCGGTTAAAATGCGCTGCGTAAAGGGATCAAATGTGTCCGTGTGTGAAACGTCCTGGCTGATGCACGTTTGTGATGTTTGGCCTCTTTTGCTCCTCCTTGCTGGACACTAACAACCTCCCTCGTCTTCGCGTCGCAGGTGCCGTTCGGGGAGGTGAAGTCTGTGGTTGAGTGGCTGAAGGTCTCGGGGGAGGTGGGTCATCCTCCGGACGAGCATCCGAAGCGCCGGGTCACGGGCCTGTCCTGCCGCCAGAGCGAAGTGAGCGGCGCCCGCTTCTGGGGCTTCTTCAGGAAGCTGTGCGCCGAACCGGCTCAGTTCTTCCGCCACTGCTTCGTGCACAACCTGTGTCCGCTGCTCTTCATGAACGCCAGCGGGAAGAACCTCACGCCCCCCGAGCTGCCGGCAGCGGAGCGAGACGCGCTCCTCGCCATGTGCGACGCCGCCCTGTGCGACGCGGTGAAGGCGCTGGGCGTCTCCATGGTGATCGGCGTGGGGCGGGTGGCCGAGCAGCGGGCGAGGCGCGCGCTTTCTGCCGCGCAAATCAGTGTGAGAGTCGAGGGCGTCATGCATCCATCACCCAGGAACCCGGCAGCCAACAAGGGCTGGGAGGCAGCGGCCGCGGCCCGGATGAGCGAGCTGGGGGTCATGGAGCTGCTGGGCCACGCGTGAGCCACGTGGTCAATGCTGTTACACTGTACTATCAACACTAAGGGAGACGTTGAGGGACGTGTTTCATGAGCTGGAAGCCCGTCTGTGTTACAGATGTGGCCTCTGACTGGTGATGGCACCTACTGAATACTTACAAAGAATGTTTTGTAAAAACAGCCTCACAAACAGTTTTTGCTGGTTGACTGTAGGTGAAGGTGTTTTTTTAATGTGCATCATCCATGTTAATTATATGGTTCATTCATTTATACATTTGCTCTTCTGTATATTTATGAGCTCAATATTCTTTTAGGATCAAGCTTAGACTTTATTTCTTAAGAAATAAAAGCATAAGGAAAACGTTTGGTCTTCTAGTGCTGAAGTAACAGGTGAATATTTGTTCGTGTGTCTAACATTAAGCTGAAGTAACGTCTGTAGAGGCTCACGCTGTCTTGTGTCAAACTACGCCCTCAGGTGTTCAGCGGCGGAACTGCAGGTGCGGCCTGCTCGCTCTGAATGTAAACCTATAGCAAAGCTGGATTTTAAGTCACTTGCTTGAGCTTCTGTATTTTCAGAGGCGCGTAAAGCTAATCGCATTGCTCCACGTGTTGTCGTTGGCTTCAAAGGTTCTTCTAGTGTGTTGACATGAGTCCAGCCCCCCCTCGTCCCACCCGGGCCCCAAATCCTCTTCTGAGAACTGAGCAGCAGCTACCAGCAGCATCACGTCCTGCGTCCTGCGCTGCTCTGGGACATGAAGTGTGCAGCGCTGCGCTGCCTTGTAGGAGGCTGTGGACTCCTGAACTGCATCTCCCATCAGCCCCTCACATCTAATTTTACATGGGGTCCGCGTGGTTCGGGAGACATTGTGAAACTCTTGCACCTGACAGGATTGCTCATCACTTTCTACAAAGTGATGCACAGCTCCGTCTGTTGAGAGGCAGCAGGAAAATAACAAACATCCCATCATCACTTCAGCAGGACAAGGTAAGATTGAAAACTGTAAATTATAGAATCATTAATTCTAGATTATGGTGGATACAACTGCCCTGAACAAGACCGACAACACAAAGCGAGATTCATGTGGTAACTTTTTGGTTTTATAGTTTATTACAGCCTGTGTTGTGTTTTCTTTATTTGTGTTACCTACGCAGTGTATGAAATCCTGATACGATATAAAGACGCATTTAAACACACTGAGGGCTACAGACAGTCTTCTCCATTCGCCTCGTATGGTTTTGTTTTGTTGGTATGTGGGCTTGTTGCCTGTAAACATGTCACGCAGGCGTCTCCTGCTATCGCCTTTCGCCAGCTGTTCTCCTCCAGACTGAAACCTGACCTCATCTCACTGGATCCACGGACGTTTGCTTCCTGTCGCTATGGAAAAAGCCGCCACGGCAGTGTTTCGAAATGTGGGGCAGCTCTACTTCCCCCAAACCCGAGTGGAGTGCCGCTACAGTCTGACCCCTGAGCATCAGTGGAGCAGCAGCGACTGGGTCGGAATCTTTGAGGTAGATTTTGCCCCCAGTGAAACAGAAAATGACACGTTGAGTTGGAGGTTTACTGTGTGTTTCCGGTCACGCTACAGGTGGGATGGTCTTCAGTCAAGGAGTATTACACGTACACATGGGCCGTCGTCCCTGAGGGCTACGCTGTGGGAGCCAGTGTCGACTGCTGTGTGCTGTTCCACGGTAAGAGCCGAGTCCCAGCATCCCGTGACGTCACAGCACACGGGGTCTAACTGCACCTCTCTGCTCAACGCAGCGTGTTACCTGCCTCGCCCCAGTGCTGTGGAGTATCAGTTTGTGTACGTGAATGCCACGGGAGACGCGTGTGCACAAAGTCGCCCCTTCACCTTCCGTGCTCCCAAACCTCTGGAGGAGTTGGAGACGCTGAGGGAGGAACGAGACGAGGAGGATGGAGAGGAGGAGCTGCTCCTCGTCGTCCCGAGGGCTCAGCTGCTGCAGGTATGAACAACAAGCCGCCAGTGGTGACACTGCTCGTGTTCGAACAGCTTAGCAAAACTTGCTCCTTCTGCTCCACTGGTGATGGGAACAGAGTCGACTGGAGGAGTGCTTGAAAAAACAAAGCCACTTACAGCAGGCTCTGGATGTGGCTCGACAAGAGACGGCCGACGAGAGAGAGAGCAGCACAAAGGCCCGGGCGGAGTGGGAGCGAGAGAGGAGAGCCATGCAGGAAGAGATCACTGAGCTCCGAGACAACCTGAGACGAAGCTGCGACAGGTTCAAACGCATGGAAGGAAAACACAAGGTATCAGCAGACTGTGTGGAGAAGAAGCCGTTTCCTCTGCTGTAGACACTGACTTCATTCATTTCATTGTTCTTCTCTCGTAAACACCGACAGGATGTGAAATACAGTCAGGAAAGTCTGACGTGTGAATTGGCCAAACTCGTGGCCGAAAAGTCAGAGAGTCAGCAGCGAATCCAACGCCTGGAGGAGGATGTGAAGCTTGCGACTGACAGGGAGAAGGAGGGAGGCCTGGAAAAGCAAGTATCCGAGACCCGTCAGTTCACACGCGCCGCCGTGTCTGCAGCGAAGCTTAACTACTCCCCCTGTTCCCCACAGGCTGAAGGAGAGGATGAGGAAGATGTCCAGTCAAATGAAACACGACGAAGAGAAGAGAAAGTGTCTGCAGGTCCCAGCTCGCTGCCTCCTCTGTGGCTTTGTTAGTCCTCTGTGGCGTCAGCGACACGTTCCTGTCACTGGCTGCTGTCGTTTCCTTTCAGGCGGAGAACGAGGCTGCTCTGCTGGAGGTGCAGAGGCTGCAGGAGCGTCTGGAGGCCGGTGAGCTCGCAGCCGAGGGCCTGCGCAGGGAGCTGAGGGAGCTGGGCATCCGCCAGGGCCGGAGCCACACCGAGCTGCACCAGGCCCGGATGCAGGTGGCCCAGCTCACGCTGCAGCTGTCTGAGGAGAACTTGGTCCTCAGAGAGGAGCGCGCCACCTGGGCCCTGGAGAGAGAGGCTTTCAAACACGCCCTGGAAGTGAGCGCTGGCACTGCAGGTGCAAGGTAAAGTAAGCCTGCGTTTCCTCTCGCACACATTTGATCTGCTTCTGTTTTCATGCAGACGGAGAAGAAGAAAGTACAAGAGCTGAGCTGTGAGGTCCAGAGAAAGGACGAGTGGCTCCAGGAGGAGAGGACGGAAAGAGAGAAACTGGAGGCAGAGCTTGCGAGAGAGCGAGACTGCAGTCGAGTGAGTGAATCAACATCGCTAACGTAAACACGTCCGGCTTTAAATAGATTCTGCAGCGTCAGTGGCTCGCGTTACCTCCTGGTAACCGAGGGTCGGCTCACGCACAGGCACAAATAGAAAAGCCTTCCATGAACAGTGAGTAAACATTTCCTCTCGCTGTCACGTGACCAGCTGCAGGGAAACAGGCCCAATCAGGTGAGTGGCTGAAGTTCAAATGATCTGTGACCTCCTGCTGTGCCCCGTAGGAGCTGCTGAGCGACGCCAAGCGAGAGCTGCAGGAGCTGAACGGCAACCTGAGGAAGGGCCGCGCCACGAGAGAGGAGCAGCAGCGCGAGAAGGAGGCGAGGACTCGCATCCACTCATTTCACTGATCGCTGCCAGATAACACGCTCCTGAAAAGCTGCTTCATTCCACTGGACTCAGCAGATGAAGTGTAGAGTTGGAATAATTTAGTCTTTAGACTCTTTTGGATCTTGTTTATCACCCACCTGGTCACATCCACTTTATCTACTAAGAACACAAACATCTAATACAGTGGGAGGCAGATGGCTTTAATGTAGATCTTGTGCTTAGGCCATTTTTCACACTTTTCATTATTGTATTTGAGTAAAAACCCAGTTTTCATGTTGGCGCGTTGCTACGCTCACGTCTTTCTGTGCAGACAACAGTGGCTCTATATGAACACATGCTCATCGCCCACAGGACCTGCTGAACTACATCTGTGAGCTGGAGCAGAGGCTGGTGCTTGTTCCAGAAACAAACGTTCCCACGTCTGCCTGTGAGTAACTGAACGTCTGTGAACGCAGCAGCTGTGTTGCAGCGTAGTGGTAACGGGTCTTTGCCCATTTAAACTGCAGCTGGATCTTCCTCTGAGGGTGATAAAGATGCTTCGGCTCCTCCCAGATCCATCTGCTCACCTCTGTTCCTGTCCGCTCACCTGGACGGGCTCGGCCGAGCTGAGCTGCCCGCTGAGACACCGGCCTCTGACTCGCAGGTACGGCCTTTCCCTGCCCGTCACCGCCAGCACCTGGGCATAACGGACACAACAGGGCAAATATCAGTGTCAGCTCCAGCCCAGAACGCTTAGTGTAAATCCTGAGCTGAGACCTGGAACAAAGAAACCCACAGATGACTTTTGTCAAGTTTGTGAAAATGCGTCCACGTCTGTTTGAACCCCAGGCGGCGCTGCAGACGCTGAGCTGGTGAAGGCAGCGACTGATCCCACCAGAGCCCATCAGCCGTCGAACGCGGAACAGGATGGATGACAGATGCTACCGTTCCAAAAATGTTAGCGTGGGTTTGTTTGAGACGGGATTTCCTGACTTTTAGCTTGTAACGTGGAGATGATTGCACACATTTAGTTTTTGTGACATATGAGCTGCTTGAACTCTGCATGTGAGTGTGAATGCTGAGAGCAGTGTGTGGGTGTGTGTTACAGACAAGTGTGAAATGTTGTGTCAGTGTCAGATTTATTTATACTTCACTGATGAGAACTGTGTCTCCTAAATAGAATAAATACGTTATTTTAGGTGAAACTTTACTACTTTTTTATATTATCTAAAACCAAAGAGTAAAGACAACTGGACCCTGAAATGAGAATAGAAATACGTTTATCAAAATACATGAAAGACAACAAATAACAAGCCAGCAAACAATAAGCAAACAACATATGCACATTTTGTAAAAATGTAAAAAACACTCTGTTTGTGTATCAGAGCTGTTTTGGTACAAAGTGAAACAGAAATCATGACGTTCCTGAATCCCTGAACATGAAGCCAAACGACCTTCTACTGAGCTCGACTTGAGAGGAAAAAGGAGCCAGTTAAAAGCAAATAAACACGACAGCAAATGTAACTCGATATGTGCATCTCATAACGTGACGCAGTCGGCATCTTTTAAAACGATGACCCCAGGTTTTATTCCTGACCTGCTCCCCTTTAGTTTCAGTCCGAATGCAAGGTATCGTCTCTTTGGTCTTTTTTATTCACGCGTGCAGAGCTGAGGCCGTCGTGGCCTGTTTCATGGCTTATTTATTGCACCAGCTCAAAAAAAAGGGGAAGAAAGGGGAGGAGCCTAAAATAACTCGATTATGTGAAGCAAAGAGACTAAATAAGATGCAGAATTGGTTGAGGATGAGCAAAGTGATGTGTGAGTGTGTGTTTGAAGGAAGACACCGGACAATAAAAACTCCCAGCTTCATTCTCACAACGATGAAATCCAGCCTCTCGCAGTCACGTTTGGTTTCCTTGTCCGCGTCAGTTTTACGGACGTTCGCTCTTTACTAATCGAAGGCGCGTAAGAGAAGGTTGTGTGTCAGTGAGCAACAGATTGGATTTATTCAGCAAAATGCACGTTTGCGTCAGTCATCAGCTGCAGCGCACACAGAACATTTAGGTGCAGCGACGGCATCATCACATCTGTGTGTTGGTAAAAAGCCCAGTTACGCTCTACACACACACACACACACACACACCTGAGGTTTTCTGTAGAGTAAACTGCTTTTAAAGACTGATTGTTTCTCTGCACCTTTAGAAAAGGAAAATCTTATGGCTTGTCTGTACCTGGTCGTGATGCAGAGTTTGCCCCACAGCTTCTGTCGTTTCTAACCTGTCAACCCCTGCTGAGATGCGTTTCTGTAGGTATCGTCTCCTACCCTCCCTCAGCCGCCGGGAAGCTTCCTGACCACGTGCGCTTGGGAGTTTGAGTCCTGCTCATGAGCTGCTCTCGCTGTTCTTCTATTGCTCGGTTTCCCGTCTCTGCTTTATTTTCTACGTCCAACGGGGCAGAAACAATGACAGGTGACAAACATGCGCGTCCAGTCGAAAGGGAGCGGTACGAATCGAAATATGTACAAAACACCAACAAGCCTCCGAAACGGGCACAAACACGGAACAAGAACATGCTTAGAAAAAACGTACAATAAAAAAATAAGTAGCGAATCTCTGAATAGCAATAATATGAGAAGATAATTGTGGCGACCACCGCTTGAAACCGTGCGTTTGCTGGCGTCCACCGTCTGCTTCCTCTCTGTGCGGACCAACACTTGAAATAGTCTCCATTTTTTGGCACAGTGATTTTAATGCTGCTCGCCTCAGCCCACTGACGTTTAGTGCTTCTGCTTCTCCCATGGGTGGTTTCTGTACAGTATGTGGACGTGCTGCAGGCAGCACTGCTGTTGTGTAAGAGCCTACTTGGGTGAGGTTTTCCTGGTGATATTGCTGAGCTTGGTGATCCGGGGGAGGGGGGAGGCATCACCGTGTCTCTCTCCGCTCTCACTGCGCTTTCCCAGTCACCGCCGCCACCTCCCCCCACAGCTCTCCGTCACTGTCCGCTCCTTTCTCCTTCTCCTCATCCCAGTAGTCGTCTTCCTCCTCCTCCTCTTCCTCCTCCACGGCCGACTCATCCGTGGCTTTCTCCTCTTGCTTGATGGCTTTAGTAGCAGGGGGAGCGGCTGCAGCGCTGTCCCCTGAGTCGTTGCTGTCCTCGAAGGCATCTGGGTTCTCCAGCATCTCTCTGATCAGTGGAGGCATGGGCCCTGGGATCTCCATCTTCAGCGTGATGGCTCTTTCTGCACCTGCAAATGCATATAAATTACGATTACACTTATTACTGTCGGCTTCGTTTGAGCTCCAATGCTTTGACGCGCGAAGCATCCACTGACCTTTGGTGCTGATTCCTCGAAGGTCTGTGACTTTCATCAGCATACGAGGAAACATATGAGGTTTGTTCGGGCGTCTGCGGCGAGTGTAGATCTTCAGAGCCTCCAGCAGAGGCTCCTGCAGCTTGTCTACCTTTTCTGGCTCTTCCAAGTCCATACGATCTGAGAGCGAGAGGCATTTAGGTTTCAGACATCCATGCAATCAAATAAAACAACTGAGACAGTGTAAAGAAATACAAAGTCTCTTTTAGTTGTTTCCAGCGGGTCAGGAATCTGTGTGTCAGCTTGAGAAGAGAAGCCAGACCTACCTCCACAGATGAGACAGATGGCACTGAGAAGCCCGGTCTCTGTGTCGTCCATCTCCAAAGGCAGCAGCTGACCGGCAAAAGCAAACACCAGGTCTGTGAGTGGTCCAAAGCCAGCGTTGTGCATCTGTGTCCTGTTGAGAGTCAGACCGTCTGAGAAGGTCATCGTGTCCTGTTCTGGGGTATAACGAGTGCATATCCTCAGCATCTAAGTAGGGGAAGTGCGGAAAGTGGACCATGAGAAATGTTCAGTCACAAACAGATTCACGGAAGCGTCAGGGAAACGGGAGCAGTACCAGGATGTCCAGGCAGGCAGACTTCAGCAGAGTGATCTGGTCAGCGATGGTGAGCGAAGTGAAGCCCGGGAGCCTCTTGGCAAACTCCACAATCTTTATAATGCACTTGGTGGAGAGCTCACTGAATTTATCCCACAGGCCCAAGTCCAGCTGTATCCTGTGGTCAGCACTTGAGTTCTGTGAGAGGAACGGAGGGACAGTCAGTCGTGTGTCTGTGGTTCTGGCACAGCGCTGAGCTCAGGAGCTTTAAAGCACTCACTGTGGTGTATTTTCCTAGTTGGCACAGAGACGGAAACGTCTCCTGGTGAGCTTTGCTAACTTTATTGACCAGCTCCTCCAGTTCTCCACTCAGCTCATAGTTCTCCGGCAGAACCACCTCCTCCTTCACGTCCTTCTTCTTCTTGTTCCTGTCGTTGCGAACAGCTGCGGGCGACAGATCGATCAGCTGCGCTTCTGGAAACGAAGCGCGTCGGACAATCCGTGCGCTGCTCACTGCACTCACCTTCTTTGGACATGCCGACCTCGAAGCACTTCTGCAGCCGACAGTACTGGCAGCGGTTGCGGGTCACTTTGTTGATCTGACAGTTCTTGTCTCGGTGGCAGGTGTACACCATGTTCTTCTGGATGCTGCGTCGAAAGAAACCCTGAGACCAAGACAGACATTCAGTCATTCACTGAAAGTCACGCTGCTGATCTGGGATCTGTGCACAGATTCCAGATGTGCAGTATCAGTCAGAGCCCACCAGAGGGCAGCTCAACAGTCCGGCTCCAGCTCATACTCTCGTTTACCTTGCAGCCCTCGCAGGAGCTCACTCCGTAGTGATAACCAGACGACTTGTCCTGGCACACAAAGCAGGGCTTGTAGACCCGAGGAGGAGGCGGCGGCGAAGGTGAGCTGGGCACCATCTCCTCTGAACTGGTGCTCTGCGTCTCAACCGCTGCAGAGAGAGGAGGGAAAAGAGACGTCTGTTAAAACAGAGCCTGACGTGAGTTCTTAAAGTCTGGAACTATGATGAAAGCTTATCCAGTTGCTAACGCCGCTGATTAGGAGCGAGTGGTCAACGCAGGACTCCCCTCGGAGCCAGGAGACATGTTTAAGAGAGAGGGGAGGAGGTGGGGGCTCCGCTGACTGACAGGACTTAAAAGAGACACAATTAGCTGATGGCCAGATGACCCTGCTGATAAAATGCTGACTGGCAGCTGAGGTTTGATTGGCTTCTCCGTTTACTGCTGAGTGGGGGAGCCGCATACCATTTGAGTTTTTGGATGTGTGTGCTCTCGTTTTTATGTGAAACGCTGTCTGACCTGACCTGCCTTTAACACCTCCAGCCCCACGTGAGCAAACGGACGCGGGGTTTACGGGACGCGGCTGCTTCAGTCCGTGTCCTTTAAAGCATCACGCTGCTAATGAAACGCTGAATACAACTAGTGCGTCCAGCCGACGACGTGTTTAAACCTGACTGTGCCTTTCAACTTTCAACTTCTGTCACCCCAGCTTCACCTCCCTGTGCCCATTCCCACCCCCACCCCCTCCTTTCCTGGCCCTAAATTCCTCAGTTCAGGCTGGACGGGGTTTAATAGTTGCCCAGGCTCATAGCGGGCCCTATAAACGGGCAGGAGGCCCCCGGCCAGGCTGACGGCCTCTTTATTGGGACCCAGTCACCTTGGGCAGCTATTCATCCATCGCATCCCTTCCTAGTAAAAATGAAGAATCTGAGGTCAAAAGCCCAGAGTGGCAGCACGGCAGCGAACCAAATGTCGCACCCGACCCAGCGCAGCCCGTCATTCACCAGCGTCAGTAGGGTTTCAAACTCAGAGGAGCAACGGCACAAAGGGATAATCTCATAAAAACACAGAGGGGAAAATGAAAAGGACAAAAACCTCCCAGCGGCCAAGAGGTGAAGATAAATCTGGCCATTTAACTCTGACCTTGACTGAAGCCATTACTGAGCCGATGTGTTCAAACGAGACGCAGCGGAAATAAGAATATTCTGCAGATTAATTAACAACAAATTTAATAAACCTCCAGCTACAAAAGGGGGGTCGCATACATCCTTATAGACACATTTAGAAATAGAAATATAATTATTATTTATATATATTAGTACGTTTTCAGTGACACATAAATGAAAACATTTGTATCATAAAGGAACAATGTAAACGATTACAAAGAATATAAAACAAGTCAATATAACAAGTTTAAAATGTATAGTTTCCCTTTTTCCACAGTTAAAGTCTTAATGAAGGTTCAGGCGTCGTCTTCGCGCCGTAAACATACCAACGTACCAACCAACGAGTTCTACAAAGCGCCACTGATACAAATTCAGAAAACTAATCTGTAAGTGTAATGATAATCCATAACCAAGTTCATCCGGTCTTTTATTTCTTATTTTATTTTTATTTAATTTTTTTATTTATTTCTTACTACTTTCTATTTCTACTGTATCTTCGCCGTAGCTGCGAAGCTCTAAGTGACATAATGAGCAAACAGAGAGGAAACACCGTCCTGTTCAGTCCCAGGTGTCCAAGGTAAAGCGGTGCAGTAACCTGATCCCTGTTCTGTTTACATAGCAACACCGACAATGCAAAAGAAAGAACCAGAGCAAAAGCTGCTGCTGGCGCCAGCGGAGACGCAGCGACTGACAGTCTGGAGGTGGTGAGAGCGGGCGTGGAGGGATGTGACTCAACAGAAACGCAGGGGTTGGACGTTACCTAGTGTGTGGAGAAGACGGAGAGGAGCCAAAACCTGTCAGCAGCTGTCATCACCCTGAACTCGGCTCAGCCTCTGAGCCTCCGCCTGAGAAAATACCTCGCTCTTCTTAACCCACGACTCACCCCTCAGCATGTCACAACATCCATCTGCACACGGCTGCTGGACGCACAAGAGACGAGAAGGCTCGTGTGATGCATCGTCAGCCAGCAGCACATGTCATGTAATCAAAGCTATAAATCTGAGCTGTCACACGACAATCATCATTCAGCTTCACCTAAAAGGCTTTTTTCTATTTTGCACGTCCTCTGTAACATCTGTTAGTTTTTATTATCGTTCATTCACTTTGTGTTTCTCATCTTTCTTCTCTAACATGTGAACCAAGTCAGCGTTTGTTGCTCATCCTGGTTTATGCTGAAAACAAACGCTTATCAAGACGACGTCTCCAACCTGAGCTGTAGGAGCAATGACCACAGGCAAACAACAAGCATCCTGTGATTAACCATATTCAAAAATAACGTTCAAGAAACATTTGATGTTGGTTGTACGACAGCTACACCTTTGTGTGTCAGCATCAAAGCGTAAAGGAGGACGGAGGACAGAGGACGGAGGATGAGGACGGAGGACAGAGGATGAGGACGGAGGACGAGGACAGAGGACGGAGGACGAGGACAGAGGACGAGGACAGAGGACGGAAGACGAGGACAGAGGACGGAAGACGAGGACAGAGGATGAGGACGGAGGATGAGGACAGAGGACGAGGACGGAGGATGAGGACAGAGGACGCCGCAGCCCAGGGTGACGCGGCCAAACGCATCACTGTGTCCCAGCGGAGGAGGACGGTGGTACCACTACACGCTGACACGTCCTCCACCAAGATGAGCCTGGATCCATTTTTACATAACTGTGTGTGTGGACAGAGCGGAGGGAACACGAAACAACTAAATACGGTCAACCAGTAAATGGAAGTTAGGACAAACGCTTCTGTCCACAGCTCCATACATGCGAGTCCTGCTCAGAGACACTGTGCTGTGTTGTAATTCAGAGAAGATGAACAGCAGGGGAGAGAGTTTCAGCTCAAACATGCTGAGTGAGTAATTACCACAACAGTAGGGAGGCGATGCGGGAGATGTGAGTGGCAGCGCCTTTCATCAGCTGTTTAAGTTCAATACCGCAGTCCCCTCCAGCTCTGCCCTCACTAATAGCCCTCTTCCCCGTCTCCTCCTGCCTTCCTGTCTGGCAGGAGGAGGAGCCCTTCCTGTCGTTCCAGTTGCTTTACAGAGAAGCCAGTGAAAAGAGGCTGCTGTCCAGCAGATAGCTCCATAAAACAGCACACACACACACACACACACAGATGAACCCAGATGTACTTTTAAAATCGAGAGCTGAGATCGCTCAGCGTTCGTCTGCGCGTGGGGGAAGCTGCATTTATGGGACAGGTTGTTAAGTCGTGGTCTGTCCTTCCCATTCGTCATCATTCAGAAGAAGCAGCCTTTCTCTTTACAGCGCCAGTAAATCCAGCTTCAACTTTGCCCTTTTTCTGATATTAGAGATGCCGCCGTCAGCGTCGGCGTCACCTCAGACCAGGTCCAGATCTGCTTTTCAGTTTAAGCTGCATCGCCACAAACAGAAGAGTCTCACTGACCTCAGGATATTGGTTTTAAGGCGTTTTACTGAAAGAAACGCGTCCTGATGGACCTGAAGTTTGTCCTGAACGCTAGCTCCACGCTTCCTGCTCTGCCTGTTACCACTGCTCTATCTGGCTGTGATTAAACCCAGGGACGGACAAAGCCGCCTCATTGTAACCACAGAAATGTGCCTGTGTGGAGCAGGTCGCGCTCAGACTGACTAAACCTGAATTTCCAGGTTCACGGAGGTTGCTTGTCCTTCCACGTTCAGTTTCTTTTTCACCGCGGCTGCCACAGGTATTTCACAACTCAGCCACACGCGCTCAGCTCAGCGAGCAGCAGTGAGCGCTGCAGCTAAATCATGTGTTTTTATCAGGTACTGGCAGCGTTAAAGGTGGATTAGATGGAGAAGCGATTTAAAGCAGAGGACCACGTTCCTTCTGGGCCTAGAGCACCACAGCACACAACCCCACACAACCCCACACAACCCCACACAACCCCACACAACCCCACACAACCCCACACAACCCCACACAACCCCACACTCCTTCAGCCCCTCTCACACCAGCTAAGCTCTCACTGGTCTTTGGAATGAACCACAAAACTACACATCACAGGGCAGAGCAGAAATAAACGTCACTGCTCCGACTTTACGACGGATGGTCGTCCCAAAAAACCACAACATGACGCAGAGCGGACAGACTCTGGCTCCTCCCTGCTCCGCTCAACGTCTCCCGACCTTGAAACAAAGGAAGGCAGAGAGGTGCAAAAAAACACAGGAAGGGATGACGGCTCCCCCGGCGCACGAGAACACGAACCATGTGTTAGAGACACACCACCACAAAAACAAACAGCCTCATCATTAAAGCAGCGTCACAGACAGTAGCACACGTGATAAGACATATTTCTTACTTCTCCTGGAAGCTTTTAAGATACTCAATGATTAGCTTCGCTAGTTACGATACGATAAGTTTTTACAGTCTGATGATCGTTTCACCAACTACTGTGTTAAACGTCTAATGTAAAGCAAAAACGTGGGAAATATTATTATTTATTGATTTGCTTGCTGGAACTGACAAAAACGACTTTTCTGCTGACGCAATCAACCAGTCGACGACTAGAGACGACGGCTGAGCTGCTACTGTCCACAAAGAGTTTGGTCCCATCAGGACTGATCGTGTGCAGACACTCGGTTTCTCGGCCGATACGAGACCTTCAAACTTTGCAGATTAAAAAAGAGAAACAAAAACATGTCTGCCATAAAGAAAACGTGATTAATGAACACGTGTGGACATTAGTCTTTCAGGCTGGCATGTGGCAGAGCTCCTCAGCGAGTTGAAACAGGCCCTGCTGTGGTGTTTGTCATCCTGACAGCTCATCCATCATCATTAGCGAGCGCTGCGGACAGGACGGCCCTCGATGGCCTGGTATCTAAATAATTACTGAAGGTAAACAGACTCAAGGTGCTCAGGACAGTATTTAAACCTCAGCGAGTCCGTTTCTGCAGGGAGGCACAGTCAGCGTTTGCTTTTCCAGCCAAGTGTTACCAAAGAGGTGGAAACTCAGACACAGCTAAAGGCTCAGGCTCAGGCTCAGGCTCAGGCTCAGGCTCAGGCTCAGGCTCAGGCTCAGGCCCGCGTTCGGTTTTACACCGACTACTGCTCTCGCTTATCTGCAGCGTTTGTGACCGTTTCTGTGTGAGCGCTAAGGTTTTTATCATTTGGGAACCGGATGGTTGATGCAATCTGTGCTTTGTCTACTCGGGTCTTTTGAGAAGCTGTCAAAACATTATCTAACGAGCAGAGTTTGGAAACAGGCAGCGCTTTATCGCTGAACCCCTCTATCTCACAGTCCTTCAGCTTTTATTCTGCAGCTATCGCAGAAAAAGCCACGACTTCTCACGCGGACCAATGACTGGTTCCACTAACACAAACAGCCTGTTTGGAGCTAAATAACTGAGTTCTACCTTCCGGCCGGGACGTGTGGCAGCGGTTGTGTTCTGGTCCCGCATTGTTTAACAGACCTGTCAATCAGGGCGAGTCATTCATAAAGAAAACAAACACCCCCATGTCACTCAGTCGCACACAAAGCAGCTAAGAGCATAAACAAACAAGCGCAGGGTGAGAACGGGCACAGAATCCAGAGGAATCTGACTCTTCCTGTGGAGAGAGCTGCATGATAACACAACAGAAACTCTGATAAGAACACACACAGCTGTTGGTTCCAGATGGACAGAGCAGAGCACTCACACTGAATACTGCTGGTCCCGGCCCAGGCGAAGGGGTCCAGGCCGGCGAAGTACGGGGCGGCTTTGCCCAGCATGCAGGAGCCTCGTCTGGGCCCGTCAAACAGGGGCCGCGGGGCCAGCCCCAGAGCCTCCATGCAGTCGAACATGCTCCGGCCACAGTCCTGCAGCTGGGCTGAGGTAACGCCTCCTACGTGACTGGACAAAAAGCTGCTTCTGATTCTGGCTCAGACGCTGCCGACTATCTGCTCTCAGCCCAGAGAGGAGGCGGGAGGAGGGAGGGACGAGCCGCTCGGTTCCTGCTCTCTGATTGGCCGAGCAACAAACAGAATCTCGGCCCTTTTGCCTCCTTCAAGTGTTCACTTCACTCACTTCTTCATATTTCATGTTAAATAAAGTCTCCGTGCCCCCTGTCAGCTACACTGTCCTTGTGTCCTTAACTTTCATTTTGCTCCACCACAGAAGGGAAACTGACTAAATGACTGGATGCAGTGTATTTCTACATACGTCTCTTAGTGGCAGCAGAAAACCACATGAGGATTTATTCCTCAGTTGAACTTTTCTTTGCGAACTATCTCAGCAAACTACTTACAGGAAACTTTCTGAGAAATGAGCAGGAAGTTTCTGGGAAAAGAAACATGAAGGATGCACCAGCCAAAGATTTTACTCAAAGCAGATTTTAAACAATATGTTTGGTGGGTTAATGAACGAGCGAATTATTAATGATCCTCCTACATCTATGACATTAAGTTTCAGTTGGTTCCTACGTTTTTCTCCTGTATTTCATCTCACTCTGTCCAAATGGATTCACTTATCCTGCCTCCTGGAGCTTATGGGATACTTCAGTCTGTCTGAAGTGAGACTCCGCTGCAGGCGAACCACACAGGCCCAGAGTCTGGATAGTTTGTGTTCGAGACAGCCTCCCCCGTCCTCCTCCTCCTCCCTTTCCTTCCCTCTTTCAAGAGGGATGAACTCTGGAAGAAACCCCCACTGGGGCTCTAACACCCCCCTCACACACACACTGGCTTCCCAGCTTGTCCTGCCTGTGGCTTCATATGCTTCAAACTGTTTCTACACATAAGTTGCCTATTTTCTTTATTTTCCTTCTTTTCTGTTTGTTTTTTCACGCTTCCTGTTCTTCGGTTTCTTAGCTTGTCTCATACATTTTTTTCGTGTTCTTCTACAGATCCCAGTCTAAAGTTTTTACCTGTGCGTCACCATGATGGCCAGACACACACACACACACAATGACACACTGCAGGGAGCAGAGCTGCACATTGTCAGCCTGCTGGGCTCTCTCCACACCTTGAGACAATTACCCTCCGCCTCGCAGGACCCTGCCCCCTGTTGCTGCTTTGAGCTAAGAGACACAACTGCAGCGAATGTGAAGCAGGAGACAGAGAAGAAAAAGTTTTTCCCCATTTCTCTTCATTTTTAACAAAGAAGTTCAAGTTCACTCCTACAGCTCAGTGCGGCCGAAAGCCAGGGACGCCCGAACGCACACGACTAAAACACGCGAGTCCCTTCCAAGTGTTTACAATCAGGTTCTTCGGCTTTTCATCCTGTCATCATGCCTCACGCAAACACACACAGCTGAACAATGGCCTCTCTCTCTCTCTCCGTCTGCGTCCGGCAGCAGCTCCTCCAACTCCGCCGCAGATATTTGCACAAAGTCTCACTGCGGTCATCAGCGAGCGCACAAATAGAGTCACAAAAGTGAGGCCAGGGGTGTGAGCGTGCTGGTTGTGATGTTCACGGGTGTTGGAATGTGGTAGCAGCGATGTGAGTATTCCTGTGTGTATGTGCTGAAACAGAGAGCCTGCGATGACAGACACAAAGAAAAACACACAAGCCTTCGGTTCATGTTACTACTATCATACGACACACACACACTGAAAACATTACAAGGAACAAGATGTGACTGGAGCAGAAACTATGAGAGGACACTGTGTTCGCTGGGAAGAACCCACCTCTGCTCATGTTGTGAGTTCCATCTCATTAGAGACGCGTGGCCCATTAAACCTCCGCCGCCAGATTAGATGATATCGACTTTGCTCTAAGGCCATACAGGAAACTGATTTGAGCTTCAACTGATGCTAAAGGCTGAGATCATTGCCCACAAACATCTACGATTATATTATATTGTGTCTGCTGACGTCCGGTGGTTGAGGTTGTCATCGTTCCATCCATCTGTCCTGTCGCCACTAACGCAGTGGAACCTTAAACTATGACACCAGAGCTAAAGATAGAGACACATCTGTAAAGAATTAACCCACAAATGCAGTATTACCACTACACAAACTAAAAGTCAGCAACAAGACGTAGTTAACTCACCTGACAGACATTTCAACAGTCTCACTCATTTCACATCAACGCACACGCTGAAAGCTGAGTGAAGTCAGGGAGAGTGTTTGATTTGGACGCGGGACACGGATCCACGTAGGCATTAATAAATAAAGACTAATGCTGCTGTGAAGCCCTTAGTCAACCCGACAATTCATGGCTCAAAGCTTAAGGTGAAGGATGGAGGATGATGAGAAAATGTGTGTGACTGAAAGAAGATTTAATAAGAAGAGTTAAAATAAGAGCAAAGGTACGAGCTGCAGAACGTTACACAACCTTCCAGCGTAACTATTATTATTATGTGATGCGTCTGTCTAGTGTTGTTTTACCGCTTGAATGGACGCTGAAGTGCAGCAGCGCCCCCTGTGGCTCTGAAGGGGAACTTACGCTGCTTTAACTCTGGTCACGGTCATTCTGGGTTCGCAGCCTCATTCAGTGGGTCTAGCCTTAAGCTGGGTAAAGGCAGAAAGAGCAGGTTTGTTACTCACACAGCGCAGCCATCTCTTTGGGGAGGTCTGCCCCAAACTGGCCGAAGAGGTGGCTGCTGGCCAGCAGGTCAAAGGGCGAGTGGCTCCTCATGGAGTTGAAGGCGAAGGGGTACATGGCGCGGGGGAAGCCGGCCATGTGGCGGATGTGGTGCTCCCTGTTGGCTGCCATCCTGAGCGCGCAGCTGGTGGCTCGACTTCTCTCGGCCTCTCTTGACATTTGCTGCGCCCACGTCTTGGTCAGGTGTCTGCTGCGAGTGTGAAACAGGCTGGTGCCATTCGGTCCCAGAGGGGCTGAGGTGAGAGGAAGGAGCCGAGGGTCTGTAGAAGAGGAGGAGAGAAGCAGGACGGGTCACGTACTGGAACCGAAGGCACCGACGACACTGCTTTCAAAAAAGGTGCGTTTTTCTCAACGACGCTGAAACGTCTCAAATAGAAAACAGAAACAAAGAGGACACGAACCAAACGTGTGACTCTTCTACCGCGTCGTCTGTCTTCCAAGTAGTGCAATGATTTCAGGCTACGCCATATGATTTCAATCAGCACGACTGTATTATAAAGGGTCTCTGTGTTCGCTCTGCCAGCCTGACTGCAGCCGTTAACCCCTTCCAACAGCAGCCACGCTGGCCCGTACCCGGCAGCCCACAGTAGAACCTCTGTGCTGCTGCAGTCGGACCATCGCCGCTCTCTGTGACCCCGTCGTACGTGAGGCCGCTCCCCGCGACTCTCATCCCCTTCGGTGATTTCACGAGTGGGCGGGGCTTAGCCTCTGCGGCGGAGCTGCGGTAAATACAGCTCGGCCAAAGAATGTCTGGTTTTTTTGGGCCTGCTTCTTGAGAACCGAACATTCAGGATGCGTTACAGACGGAATTACGAATACCTGCATACAAGCCTCCGCTGTCTCCGAGTCCCATCGACTCACACGAAATGCTTGTGTGGTCATTTCAAGAACATTGTCACAGCAGCTCTACGTTATCATCACTGTGGGAGTAGGTTTCATTTCAGTTACACGTGTTCGCAGCCACGTTCGGCTCAGACCCTCTAAAAATAGACCCAGAAGTCCCAGAACCGCACAGGCTGCATGCAAACCAGCAGAGCCTCTACGAAAACGTGGTCGTCGGTTGTCTTTAATTTGGGGCGAACTAAAGTACGACACCACAAACCGTTTGGTGTTGTGTTGAGTGATCCACCTTTTAGTTCAGACTTTGAGCTGTGGACACAATCGGGTATCTGTGTTACTATCAGAGTAAAGTTCCACTACATTCTTTTGTTACTGCAGACACACACAGAACACATAGTCCCTCAGTCAGCTGACGGCCGCTGTCCCAGACGGACATGTTTCTCGCTGTTTTCCTTTTTCCACCACCGCGAGGGACATTTAGCGAGACTCCCTGCGGCTAAGTTCACAAAGACGTTCTGTGGTTGTCAAACGCAGGTCGGACAACGTGAGCAGTGATTATTAGAGGGATCACACACAGGCGCTGGTATGGGACGGTCCCGTTAAACGGCAAGCGCGGACTCGCAGGCTGCACGACCGAACACACACAGATGTTCTAGGACTTTAATCACGTTCATGGGCAAGTAATCAGGGGAAAACAGGCCAGAGCTGCACCGAACGCGGCAACAGACCTTGAAGGAGGAAAGTAAATACAAGACGGAGGATCCTTCCTCAGCTTTGGAGTCCGTTGACTTCAAGTTGACTCCTAAGCTGAAAGAACCCAAAGGCCGAAATCACTGCTATGAAAACCAGATGTATTAAAGGCCCGAGATGAAGAAAAACATCAAGCGTCGAAAGCTGAAGACACGGGCAAAGAAGAATGAGACGCGAGTCTGAAGCATCTGGAAGGAACAGAGTCCTATTAATTAGAAGAGAAGGACCGACTGTGGTAAAGCAGTGAGGGAGCAGGGAGCACAAAACAGACATGAAAAGAAAAGAAAGCGTTTTATTTCCACTAGTAAACTAGAGAACAACGTGCAGCGAAGCCTGGTTTCTTTCCCTCTAATGAGGAACACCCTCCGCCCGCGCTCCCTCCAGGGGATACACCTTGAGCAGGGCCACAAAGCAGCGCTGTGCCTCCGAACCTCCAGAGCTCAATGGCGCTTTCATGAGCCGTGGATGGGTCGGGTCAGACCGGGTCATCCGGTGCCGGGCCCGCTGACGGCGCTCTCCTTTCCCAGACTGCGCGGATTAAAAACAGCTTCGGTGCAGAAACGCTGGGACTTTCCATTTCTCTGTCTTTTCCAGCAACACACATTTGGCTTGTTTTTACACGAAGCTACAACTTAACCGGCTGCTTTTCTCTGTTTTGGTCTCACACTTCTACAGTGTTTAGTTGTAAACAGCTTTCCGTTACGAACAGACTGGCAGACTGGGCTCAGCTGCTTAGAGGAGGATCATCTGGGTCTGGTTACTGTGAGTGTAAATGTGACTGAACCCCATGTTTTTTCCAAATCAGTCCGAGCAGTTATGAAACTAAACGCAAACATATGTCCGCACACGCAGCAGGTCGCTAATGAGAGCGTCTCCACGCGGAGCCGCCGCAAATGAAAGACGTCATTTACAAAGACACAGGATCAGACTGAGCCTGGGTTCAGTGGACTTATTTTGGTCCACAGCCCAGTGGTGAGGCCTCCGCGTCAGCTGCTTAAACCTGTTCTCTGGGATCACCCTCATCACCTCGCGACCCTGGGTAATCGCAGAATAAACCTAAACACGGCGCCAGGCTCTTTAATCTGACCGTTTCTGTTCGCGGCCATAAAATAAACCGGTTCTGTCCTGATCAGGTCTTTAAATGTATGTACTTTTGTTTTACAACATACAAAGCAGAGACTGGATGTAATGCTGTTGAAACTAGAGCCAGTTCTCTCTATAGAGTTTCTACCAGATCCAGGTTGTTTGACCAGTTGACGGTTCGTGGTTTCTAATTGCTCTCAAATCTCCAGGTAGACACTGCGTCGACCAGCAGGTGACACGAGCTGAACCACCAGGCTGATGCGTCGATTGTGTGGGAGCTTATTCTCCAAACGAAGCGTTTCCATCAGCTCAGCTAAAAACGCCTGGAAGGTTTTCTCTGGTTCAGACTTGCTGCTCGTTTCCTGTAGATGCTGTCGTCTCTACCAAAAATCACAGATGTGCTAGAAAACAGATACAGTTAACACATAAACCCCTTTATGGTTATTATTAAAGTATTTCTTTAATGAATCCCTCACTACACTAAACAATCAACTCAATTGATGGCTTCAGAATTTAGTTTGAAGCTTTACTATTTTTCTGTATACGACATGGTCTTGTCAACAGTTTCCATGGAAACAGGTGTCTTGAGAGAATGTCACTGTAACTCATCACACGACGGGTTAGTGAGACCGTTTCCCTGCTTTGCCTTCGTGGTTTCAGATCAGTTGACAGGTTTATCCCGCTCAGCATCCAGCATCCAAGCAGCCTGCTCTGCGTGTGGGACTCCTGCATCGCGGTTCTGCTCAGAAGTGAAACTGTCATGTTTCCTTGTTTGCTCCGTACATTGTCCACTAGCAGTGTAACGTCGCCACGAAGGGGACAGAGACTATAGGAACACGTGACCCACAGCTCAGCTGCTACAAACTGGAACCATCGGGCAGAAACGTTAAGCTGGTCCTTTAGTTTTGTTTACGCTGTGGTTGATCACTTTTCAGCGTTAGCATTTCGGACGGATGACATTATTATCCCAGCGATCTGTGCAGCCCAGCTAGAGTGTGAACACAGACCGAGGCTGAGTCAAACGCTGTTTGTCTGATGATAAACACACTTTGATCTTCTGGACCGACGACAGGCCACATGAACTGAAATCTTCACTTTATTTTTCTGCCATTTTTCTTCTCTCAGTAAATAGAAAACGTAATTTTTTCTCTTCCCAGCTATTTAGTCATCTTTCTGTTCCCAAAACTCCCCGTGTGGGTTTTCTCCAATGCAAAGTGAGTCAGCTGGAAACTAGGCGGGTATTCAGTGGCTTTCTCGTTCCGAGCCCGTTGGTTTGGTTATCGTCTGTGGTGATTTTGTCAGTACGTGCTTTGCTTATCTGCTGTTCTTTCTCATTCCTTCAAAAATGTGATTTCATTGTCTGTGAAATATAAAGCAAATAAACGACTTTTTTTGTGCTAGGCCACATTTGACGGGCAGAACACAAGAAGCTTTATAGCTGTCTCCGAAATAAATACAATGTCCTTATGCAAAACCTAAAAAGTCTGAGTCAAGGCTGAAACAAACCAAAACAGCCAAAATGCAAATCATTACTTCAGCAGGGACAATTAGCTGGAAACCACAGAACCACGATCCAATCTGCCTGCTCCCAGAGAACGTTGCCAGGATGAGCTGAGCTGACAAACTGAAACTGTTACAGGGGAGAAAAAACACAGACACCATCACCCTCAAACAACATAATTAGATTTTCCAACAAATGGCCAAACTGTATTTCATGTCCAACTGACATAAAAATGTCTTTTGAGAAATATAAATATTGCTGGGCCATAAAACACCAGTGTCTGACAGCTATCTTTCAACCGCTAAATGTTTCTGGCTGTGGTAAACACATACTTTCAGTTTATGCAAGCAATTATGTTGTTAGCTCGGTGGGGAATGTACACACAGTTGTATACGTTTGAGATCCATTTTCTAATCTTTATGACTCAGAAACATCTTTCAGAATGACACACATTCAGCCAGTAAACAGGATCTAACTCGCAGTGGTTTCTTCCATTAGCAGAACAGTCACCTGACTGATGTCCAGCGTTAAACGGTCTGACTTACTCGGGTTTTGTGGATTTTAACGTGGATGATGCTGATGGTAACGTTTCGCGCAAACACACAATGTTGTCATTATGTGGAGCCAGCGCTGAGGCTCCTGAGGGTCTCCAGGTCGGAGCTGGGGTCAGCGCCTGTCGCTCCAGGCTGCGGAGCCCGGCCAAGGGTCAGACCTAATTGAGGCATTAGCTCGGGTGCTTTTCATTTAGTATTAAAGTGAAAAGTGAGTCTAAAGACGGCCTGGAGCTCCGCCGTCGCTGGTTTAATCCCATTCTCGCTGATCCTCTACAGTGAGGCTCAGGGCTGCGTTTAAAGAGCTCGGCTCGTCACATACACTGACACAAGGCAACGATTAAGCCACGTCCCAGCCGCTTGGGCATCAGCTCTCCCTGAATAACCCTCCAGAAAAAACACGATTCTGAAGAACAAAATACGTTTTGTGTCCCCAAAAAACTGGCTGCAAACGCTCGCGTCTCCAAGTTTCCATTTTAGTAATAAATAAATAAGAACATACAAAATCAAACTCAGCTGACAAGAGCAAGCAGAGAAGACATTTTTTATATTGAGAAAAGAAAAGGAGGAAAAGCGAGGAGCCAGACATCCTCCTTAGCCTGAGGGGCCGTCAGCTCAGCAGAGTGTAGACAACATGGAGATCGCAATGCAGTTAAAGCACTTCAAGCCGACGCAACACGCAAACCTTTCCAGAAGTTTCTTAGAAATGACGAGACTAAAGGGCAAAACCACGGCTTAATCCAGGAGACGCTAAGAAGCTCTGAGCAGCGATGAGCAGGTGATGAGAAGAAGCGAGAGCGTGTCACCGTTTCCCATACGATTCTTTACACCCCGCTGTTTATGCCTGCTCGCAGACCTGTGCACTTATTCCTGCAGCCGCGCTGACGAACATTCCACCTGACATTAAGGAAAATCAATCTGAAATAGATTTGTCGCCGGTTTGCTAGAACGGCTCTCAGCGCACAGCACGGGAAGCGCTCGGCAGGGTGGTGTTAGCCCAGATAAACACCCGCTTAATCACCATCATCCATCAAGAAACGCAACTACATTTATAGAGACGGTGTCGCACCCTGGAGTCTATTTGGAACCAAGATGAGCCTGAATCAAACAGCTGCAGGTCCGATACGAGGGGTCAGTAGGTTTATCAGCACACGTCTCTCCCTCCGATGCAAAGCAGCGGCGGCGCTCAGACACAGCGGGTCGTCGTGAGATATCCCACTGTTTCCATCCCACTTATGTCATTGTGTGGATGGAAACCTGTGCAGATAACCTTCAGGGGGATGAGTGACTGACTGTGCACACAGGCAGGTAAACCAGAGCCACTCTGCCATTAGTGATGATGATGGAGGGATCCATCTGGGCCTGACAGCCCGTCTGCTGGCTGAGAGCCTCCAGGCTAAAGCAGCCACTTAGTCTGCTGCTGCTGGAAAACAGCCTGAGATGGTTACAAAACGCAAACACAACCGCAGCAGCGGGAAAAGTCAGCTTCTTCTGAAAACGATTACGACTGGATGAGCGTAGTCGTGATCATTAACTTTCAACCAGCAGGAATCAGAGTTTAAGTCTGGAACAATCCGAGATAACACATGAGCACAAACCTCCACGAGCATGTTCACGCAGGAGCAGATCGGTTTTCACTGCCCCTTCTCAAAATCTCTGTTCTCAATTAAGGCAGTACTCAGGAAACACACACACACACACACATTCAGAAGCAGGGAGAGACAGGAACAACACACACACCTCACTCATGCTCTGACATGTCCTCTGTTCTCACCAACACTGAATGAAACTGAACGTATCGCGACGGAGCCAAATGACAAAAGATGAGCCAACAACTTACCAGACGTGGTGTGTGAACGTCGGTCAGAGCCGAGCTGAGCTGAGCAGCAGAGAACTTGTGCTGTTGGTCAGAAGTCGCTCTCAAAGCAGCGACAGAGCTCAGCCTGTTGCATTCCACCTCCCTCTGCTCTTCCCGTCTCTCTCTCTCGCTAGCATACACCCTCTTTCTCTCCTGAAATCATTGTGTACTTTGATTCACAAACCCTGCCTTTGTCACGTGATCCAACACTTCAAATATACAGCACATTTTTCACCAGCCACAGAATGCCCGAAGGAAGGGAGCGCAGGGTCCAGAAAGCTTGGGTTTCAACTTGCTGCCCACCCCCCTCGCCTTCTCCTCTCTCTCTTCCTTTGTTCGCTCTCTTTACCTCCACTCCTTCGACACTGTACCGTCAGTCAACAGCCTTTTGTTGGATTTCAGCTCTGCGACTGTTTGTTTTGAACTTCTAAATTTGTTCTATCCTCGCTCGGCGCGTACACACTCAGTAATGAAGCATCGCTCACTCACACACACGTGCTGCAGGGGCTGCACACCTTTGGGGATATCAGTATCCGCCCTGGGCCTTTGGTCCGTGTTTACAGAAGCCTCGGTTTTGGGCCCGGGGCCAGTCAGTGTGGGAGTCAAAGGGCTCGGGGCCAGTCAGGGGCCAGTTACTGCTTTATTGTGACTAAACACCCCGATGGGAAAGTAATACAGCCTCTCAGCATCGATACATAACTCAGTTAATAATTAAACGTTGTTATATGCTGTGAACATTGACAAATTCACACCATGCTAAGAGACACCTAATCCACCATAAGCTTAAGAATCTAACACGACAGACCTTTACATCCGTCGTCTGTGGAAGTCATTCAACGCTCGGTACATATGTCGTGACCACGAGCCGTTTTCCATCTTACAGCCAGAGGCGCAGTTTCCGCGTCTTTAAACCGATTTTCCTCCTACAGGGTTTTCCTAAGCAAACCAACCCAGCGGTTTTCTGCCATGGAAGCTTTTTATGGAGGCACATTTGACAAAATCAAGTCTGGCCAACGGTCCCTGCGCAACGCGACCTGCGTCCTCGTGTGTCCTCCACTCACCCACAGTCAAACCAGTAAAAGACGCCACTTTGACTTCATAGTTAGTTAAAAAGGTTACGTTTTACAACCCATGTCTGAAAAAAGGTGGTTTATGAGCAGCGCGCTAAGAAATGTCCTCAGAATCATCTTCCAATAAAATGCTTGAAAAAAATTAATTAAAAATAAAATATTTTTAATGAATTTAAAGCTGTAAGATGTCTGTGTTTAAGTCTTGAAATTAGACCAAACCAGACTGTCAACAGACGGATGTTTCAAAAAGAGTGTTCATGGAAACTAACACGCAGTAAAAGCTCTGAACAGCTTGTCCGAACTGTTTCATTTCCGCACTTATAAAGGACCACAGTTAATTCCACTTGCAAAGTTAGGTGTTTAATTCCTTCTCATTTAATCTGATTGTAAAATAGATTCAATATACTTTGTTTTGGAAATTAAAAAACCTCTCATAACCATGATATCATCAGAAAGAAAATAATTTTTAATCGTTACTAAATCCAGCGTTTGATCACATTGAGCGCTGAGCCTCAGAGGTGAAAGGTCGCCTCTGTTTGTGTTCCCGTGTCAGTTTAAGGCACATTGAGGAAGAAGTGACTGTAAATCCTGAGGGGATACAACCATCCTTCCCTGCACATGTGTCCACACGTTGATACACGTACACACATTCAGACACTTTAACTCTTCTTCTTGTTTAGCGTCAACGAGTGTAAAAGCAGCAAGAAGGTCAGAAACGAGAGAAGGGCTCCGACGCGCCCTCAGGTAGCTTCCTGGAGGCTCTGCCTCCGTTAAGGACGCACAGCGAAGAAGAAGACAGGACAAAGGAAAGCGTGGAGCTTGTAACTCTCTGCAGAGCTTGAAATGGGGCCCTTTTTGGCAGCAAGCGGCGCAGAAACCACAGAATGGTGCGACTCTGCAGTCGGGGGTGGAAGAGGCAGGAGGGGGCTGAGGCGAAGGACAAGGAACCAAGAGAAAGTGGAGGAGGGAGAAAATAAAAGAAGCGGCGAAGGACGAGGGTGCAGACGGCAGGTTTTAATCAGCAACAGGCTGTCGGTAATGAGATCACGGCCCCCACTGCTCCGGGTCGATGTCACGTGAAGCTCTGTGGTGCCCAGAGGAGCAGACATGCACGACAGCACAAACACTCAAATGCCCACCAACCACCAGCAACACAAACATAATCACACCCACGCACGCGGGTCCCAGGACTCATTTACGTCTCTGAAGCAGCTAAACATGCCGGCGCACAAAGAACATACTGTACCAGGGCTGAGGGTTGGACCTGCAGGCAAAAAGCGAAGGACCAATAAGAGGAGAAAGGGGTGACGGCCGAGAAAGGAATAAACGAGGGCAGTTACTCCACCTGGGGCAGAATGGGAGTAAATCATATGCGAACACAAACAACAAACACATTTAGAAACGTGCCAAAAGCAGATCTGCGTGTTTGGTGTGTTTGCCTTGTGTGTGAATGAAAAAAAAGGCAACCGGGAAAAGCAGGGTGGGGGTCTACATGTGCATCCAATGAAAGGCAACGATTCCTACATGAATGTTCCCCAAAACTCAACCATGATGTCACCGTGAACCTGCCGTGAACCCGGCTCTGTCAGCGATCGTTACCGTCTCCATCTCCATCCACACGGGCTCAGTCTAATTCTTGGGCTTCCACTCGTTACCTTTAGCCTCACAGTGTTGTTTAGCGGCGTTTCTTTTCCGTGGCCCTACCCCCACCCAACACAAACCACTCACAGCCATTTGGAAAGTCTCGGGTACGAGAAGGACAGTTTTAATCAGAACAAGCTGGCATATTTTGGCCGAGACCAGCACTTATGGTAATTCAATCAGAAAGAGAAGGGAAAGGAGGGGAGAGAAAAAAAGGGGCACACAGAGGGTAGAAGAGTGTGAGACGGGGAAATAAGAAAAACAGAGGGAGGAAGAGGAGGCAGTGGGCGGATGGGAGGGCGAGGAAGGGGCTGAGTGGCTGAAGGAGTCTGATGCACATGTGGAAGTGATTGTCTAATTACAGAAAACTTGTATAAGTGTTACAGCCTGTAGGACAGATGGTGATTGGAGGGAGCAGCACCATGAAAACGACTGGATGAAGGAGATACTCGGCTCCGAGGGGAGAAGGATCAGAGGCCTCAGGGAGTCAGCGTCCCGCAATGAGACGGGAAGAAAAGTCACACAGATGCAGGACAAAGATCCGATAGTAGCTTTTCAGCGGACAACAAGTCTGACTAAATACCACGGTCATGTCTGTAGAAAGACAAAGTCAACTACTAGTTACTGTATTTGTAAATGTACACAGACCCACGGCCTCTGTCTCTCATCTGGTTGCCTAGCAACGGGTTTGACTGAAATAAACAGCAATTAGCATATTACCTGCTTCAGAGGTGCATTTAGTTCTGTTCACGGTTTCCACTCTTTGAGCTAAACTGAGCTTAAATAATAAATTATTATTTGGCCATAAATAACCATGATCTTCTCATCTAACTCAGTATGAAAATAAAATCAAGCTCTTTAAACTGAGGAAAATTCCACAATAGTCACGTAATGGTAATATATTATTCTTATGTCTCACATTTTTTCCTGACTGCAAATCCTATTTAAGATCAATAACAAGTTTTACAAGTGGAATTAATTATAGTGATAAATGAGACCTGGAGTCATCTATAAAACAGTTAAAGAGCAAATATGACAACACGGTGCAGGCGCCCGATCAGCACCTGTCCGTCCGCCCGTCTCCTCTTCCTTCACTGTGCTAAAACTGAAGTAAGTGCGTTACACAACGTGGAGCTGCCCCCTCAGGACAATCTGGCACCTCTTCAGAATAAGCCCAGCAGATCTTGGCTGGCTGCAGTCAAACCTGTCAGGAAGCGTAAAGGCCCCATGGAGGCTAAACTAAAACAGCCCTGTCCTGCACCGTTATCGTGCTGCTTTTGGGCTTTTGCCTCTTGTTTTGCTCTTAAGGAGACTTAATGTTCCTTATTGTGTCAAATAAATGAGGCAGTTTCCTTGGATCATAGCTGGTTGTGCCTGTTTTATTGTAACTGGCAGCAACACGCTGCGTTTTGCTGCTGTGCATTGATACACTACAAACAGCTTTGTTGACCTATTTGTTGATTTGACCTAATTGTTTTCTGTATCTGCTAGTGTTGCTGCACAGCTGAACTTGTAATTTGGGTGTAATTACAGATACATACTTTGATGCCACATGGGCCATTGAATCATTGGCCCTTGGTCACATGAGGGAATTAATTAAGAGCTTTTAATTACTGAACAATTAACTCGCGACACACCTGTAATAAGAAGAAACACGAACAGTCACGTTCTCCAGCACTTAAAATGTGGGTCAACTGACAAAGCGGTTGACCTGATCTGTGGCACAGGGCACGTTTGTATTTGACGAAAATGAAAACCGAATGTAACGAAACCTGAGCCTAAAGGACACACGCTGACAAACCAATGAAGCCAACATTTACAGACGCAAACTCGTATTCGATGCCTTTGAACTGACTGTCAATCACACTGTGGCAGTAGTTTATTATAGCTATTGTTTTTAACTCACCTCTCCTTGCAGGTGAAGCAGATCCTTCCATCACCATGGAAACTCTGCAGCAGCACCGGTTGGGAAGAGAAGGAAAGGAAGGTCAGAGAATTACAGAACCCACAGTAAACCTCTCGTACACGATTTACCTCTGCCTGTATGTGTTTGGTTAGAATAGTGAAAAACACGAACACGAGATAAACGAGGCAAAACTGCACGTGCAAAGGAATTAGGAGAGACAACCAGTAGCCAGCAAAATGTGGCAAAATCACAAATCGTAAAAATGTGCCATTTAAATAAATCAGCGTCAGTGAGGAGGAGCTGACATCTGGCATTAAAATTATTATTCATGTTGGGGAAAAAATGACATTTTAGGAGACGGGTAAAGCAGATGTGCTGTAATGTACCTGTCTTCATTAGGGCGGCAGCTCTGGGCACAGCTGAGCCATGAGGAGCAGAGGAAAAGCAGCAGTAACCCTGAGAAGAAAAACACCCACAGTAAAAACTGGCTGCACGCTGGACGTCCATCCAGTGGAATCATCACTAATCACCTCGACGTAGGCCAATATTCTCCACAAATTAACTGACAGCAGCCACGCAACGGCTCAAGACTTAAGCTACGCAGCACCAACCAGCCCTGGCCTCCCACCATCAGCATCTGTCTGCGGCGCTGCTCGGTCCAACCACCGGGAGGCGCTGTTTGACCACTTACTACAACGACTGACACCAGATCAGGGTAACGTTCAAGTTGTGACCTTAAAGTTATTTACTGACAGATTTGTGTCAATGTCACAGAGAAGTTTCCTAATATCACAGAAACGGCAGCAATGGCTTCTTAACCTTCCCAAACTGACTTCACTCTTCATTCTACGTTCACAGAGCGTAATAATAAAACTGGCCCAGTCGTGACTCACTGGTCAAACGTAACCAGCTCATATAAAACGTATCTGCAGACACACGCAGCTCGCTGCGTTGGGAGATGTTTCGCATTAATAACAGCCTGCGACCCTTTGGCCTAATTCCTCCCTGCGAGGCTGAACGGAGCAGCTTCTCGCTGACTCCGGACCAGGTTGTGAATAAAAGCCCCCCGCGGAGCGCGTGACCCACATCGCGTCGTCTCTCGGCGAACACTCCGCGGTTTCAGGCACATTTGGGCCGTTTTACGACGCTCGTGTTTGCACGAGCGGCTCCTGACCTACATTCGCTCCGTCGCAGCCAATCTGCGGCGACGCTCCGGCTCCCAGCGAACACAAGCTGCGCAGAGAAAGGGAACGTGACACACACCGGAGGCGAGGGGAGTCACGGTGTGCCCCGCCCCTTCCGCACGTGCCATGGCTTTCACGCACAGATCGTCTATTGCTGGCAAGGCGGCCACTCCGGCTTCCTGTTGGCTGCCACGTGTTCGCGCATGCGCCATACTCGATCAGAGAGCAGGTGCACAGGCTTTCCCACCGCTCACCTCACATCACCCAGGTCACGATGTGTGTTGTTGGAAGACTCCAGTCGTTAATTAAAGTAAATCATACATTAAATAATCACAACCACCAGCTGATAATGATTAATAAATTAACTTAAAGCCACAGAGTAAACTAAAGACACAAGAAAAGCAGAAAACAAACTAACAATCTCTTCTACGTTACACACTTTGTTGGAATCATCAAGCACCTTGACTGATAATTATAAAATCTGGACCATAATTGCTGGAGGGAAGTAAAGGCCTCGACCTGAATAACAACACAAGGTGCTTTAATATTAACCTAGTTTGTAGAACATTGTGAACCTAGAATACTAATACAGGTCTTACGTTGATGTTCAGTGGACTCTGGAGGGAAGAATAAGCCACAGACCTAAATAAACAACGGTAATTTACCATGTTTCCCCAAAACACTGTTCTGGTTCATATCCAGCACCAGTGATTTACCTTCTAAGGCGTCTGAGCGAATCTCCACCTTATTACCAATCAGAGAAGGTCAAAGTAGGAGGTGGATCAGCCGGTTGTCTGGCACAGGCTTCAGGTCAGTTTGAGTCTTTGATTCTTCATTAGGTGAGATGGCAAACGTGACCAAGCTGCAGCTTGATTAGATGATATGACTCTTCATTTATCGTTCATTTGTCTACTTCTTTAGCTGAAGGAATATGTTGAGTAAGAAAAGATTTGACAGGGCCTCAAACCCATACATGGGACTGGAACTCGCACTTTAATAATTTACATAAACAAAAGCAACAACAACAGTTCTCCTTGTTGTGAACAGTAGCTAAGTTCTGATATCAGTGGGCTTTAACTGGGTCTTAGCTTATCAGTGACTCTTGTTCTGTGTAGATCAGGGGTGGGCAGTTCAGCCGTCGGGGCCACGGCCCTGCTGGTTTTCTTCCCCCAGCTACTGATGACCTGGATCAGGTGTGTTCAGTCAGAATTAGCCATCCCCCAGTGCGGAGCAACAACATCAGCAAACGTTTCCTGAACCTGTCAGACTCTGGACATGGGGGAGCCTTTAGATTTCACCGGTTGGAATTCAGTCCGCTGAGCTTTGGACTAAAGCAAAACAGGGCCAGTGAATTCATCTAATTAAACACCACCTAGAAGCCTCCTAAAGCCACAGAATGTGAATAAGAGAGGCACAAGTCAGAAGATGTGAATTGTTTCTGATACATTAGTACGAACGGCAGCATTTATTTAGATGCATTTTTATAATAAAACACCCACAGAGCACAGTGGTGGGGGCTCGGTCCCAGTCTCAAGCTACTGGGAGCCTGAGTTACATCCTGCTCCTATGAACATATGGATTTAAATGGTATCACTTTACTAAACACACTTCTTAAAATGCATGTGAGCTGGACTCGAGCTGATACGGCGGCTCGTCTGTCTTGGGCAGGAGTGAGCGCTCCTGCCTCCGCGTCCCTCGGCTTATCGCTGCGCACCAGGCAGCACATTAGCATAAAATGTGTGTCAGTAGGGCAGCGCGAGCTCACATGCCATGCGCACATGCTGCAGAGCTTTAAAACGCCATTCCAATGTCGAACGAGCCCAATGTGCCGTCTCCACGCGCGGCTCTGGGCCAATGAGAAAGTGAGAAAGAGTAAAGGAGCGGGGGCGTGAGGGGGGAGGAGATCCGCGATACACATCAACAAACAGGCGGTTGAAGGGACGCAGAGAAAAAATGGTCACATTTCTCAGGCACCTGAAAACGTGCTGGTTATTTTAGGACGCGTGTTGCTTATTGATGAGAGGGGAGTGTTTAAACTACTTCCACACTGGCCATGTTTTGATGGTGACTGTACATGTCAAGAAGCGGAGTCATTTAGAGAAGCCTCTACAGTCACACCTGGACTCCGGGCATCACTAGCTGAGCAGAGCCGAGGCGCCCACGGATCAAACGGATCGTTACCAGACTTGCTCTCGTTTCACTTGAAACGTGAATATTTGTGTATCGCTGACCGGGTTTCCTGTTGGTGTGAGCTTGGGGAAACACTCTATGCCGCGGCAGCCCATGACTCCTTCACCTGCGTCTACGAAGCTCCTCCAGCCCTAGACGCCCACAGTTCCACACTGCACGGAAGACCACAGCGAAGCCGACCGACTAGGAAGCATGGAGAACAGCCCTGGAGGTAAGGCTGCCCGTCCGTTCTGCCGCTTGTTGAAAGCAGCCTAAATATAGATTTAAAGGCGCGTGGAGAACATCTACACGTTTTATTTATACCAGCTCTGTATTGCAGCTGTTATTGCACCAGCTTATTATAAAGAAAGCTAAACGTCGAGATGCTGTTAGAATATGAAGCCTGTGGAAATGAACCTGCTCTAACCTCTGTCACACCCGATCTGGAACCCGACACGCGCAGAGGAATCATTTATAAAGTGGAGGGACCAGGGCAGATTGGAATAGGATTCAGTGGTGCAGCTGGTGGGAGCAGAGTGAGATCTGTGTGGGATCAGGTTGGGAGTTGGTGGGAGCTGAGTGGGATCTGGTGGAGATCTGGTTGGGATCAGGTTGGAGTTGGTGGAGATCTGGTTGGGGTGGTGCGCGGAGGGGGGTCCTGCGTCCTCAGCGCTCACCTGGGTCTTGTCATCGTGTGTCTGCTGTCTGTCAGGGTGGTCTGACCCTGGCTGCTGCGTTTTGTGCGTTAGGGGAAGTTGTCAAGTTGCAACTGCCTCTTCTGTGACTCATTTCACTTGGCTGCTGTTCTTTTTGGCGGAGCTCTGAAGCCTTTTGTCCAAACACATGTGAGCGGGCTGCGTCGGGGAGGAGTCACACCCACCGAACCAAAACAAACGGCCCGCGCCAAGTTCCGCGTCCATGTAGGCTACCGGCCCGGTCGAGGAGTAAACACGCGGTTCTGCCAGCTCCTGAACCATGATCTGAGCTGAATGGGCCGAGCACGGACCGAGCAGTCGGTGCTAAATGCGCAGAGGCTAATATTTCCCAGTTAACCCCGCGACTTTTAGAGATTATTAGGCGGCGTGATTTTCAAAGTTTAACCTACATATTATGAATAAAAAGCAGGTTAATAGATATTTATGTGGCATCATTGTGCCAACACAAACAGAAGACTGACATTAGAAGTCCTTGGGTAATTGGGTAATTTTCCTCCGCTCTCCTCCCAGTGCATGCTGGGTAGGAACAGTCGTGATGATGTTGGGAATCATGCGCCTGAATTTTAATACACTGTTACCCCGCCTCGAGCGCGCTGCACGTGTATACCGCCTCAGCATCCACGTGCCGCGCATGATTCCCCAGCGTCGCGGTCCTTCCTCTCCGTGGCGCGCGCTCTGCTCGCGCTCGGTCCGCACGGGGATCCCTCTGTATTTACTGACAGCTTGGTCAGTGGGTCAGAGCGGTTCTGGAGCCGGTTCGGTCCTTGTGATCATAACGGGGCGCAGATGTTCGTCAGTAGATCATGAGAACGAGCCATTACAAACGGCAGGAATGCGTTTCCTGCCTAAAGAACACATTAACCTAGTTCTGGTCGGTGACACATGAAATAGTTTCCTGACGCACCTTGCGGTTGTGCCATTAACACACATCGTAATTACACAGAACGATGCTAACTACGAGGCTACAATTCTGCTTTATTCGGTTGACGGTTAATAAACTGACAAGTCAATTAGTGTGAACTGTGTTGACATTAGTCACCACTGAACTGAATTTTCTAGTTGCTTAGAAAGTCTGGGCTTATTAGTAGCAGGCTTTTATCTAAATCCTCCTCCCGTGTTCACAGAGACACACATATTAATCGAACCGGCTGGTTTCCTTTAAAAAGTTCCATTATTTAGTACGTGACTGTTCACGTGTATTCGTGACTCGATGCTGAGCTGTGACTCCAGCCCTGAAACCAGGATCCATGTGTTTGTCTGACAGACAAAGGATCCTAGATAATGACTCACTGACAGCGTTTCTGAGGAGCAGGTGGAACCTTCTCTTCGTTTGTAACGCACTGAATGTGAATCTACAAGGCTGTAAAACCGTGAACAATAGCATCAGTAATGTTTCTTTACAAAGCCGTGCATGTGACGTGAAGCATATTAGCTGCTTCAGAGTCCTCCCCCGTGTTGATGTGCGTACGCCCAGGGGGTGGGAACGCACGGCAGAGGAGGTCACAAAGGACCGGCACCAGGCGCGGTGGCGGCGTGCGGCTGCGTCTGTAGATGTCACATGTTGGAACCTGTGCCTGAGTGCAGCAGGGACGAAGAGCTCGTTTAGCCCCAGGTCCAACCAGATTCCAACTGTGACGGACGGACAGAACAAACGCGTCCGCTCCAGAGGGCGTGGATGTGGTTGTGACTGAAGAATCTGGGTGTGGAGCCGACGCGGTGACACAGTGAACCCTGTGCAGGTGATGCTCCTCCGGTGCATCTTTCTGGGGTAAACACATGCACATGTAACGTGTGTGCAAAGCAAAGTGGAGCACGCAACCCATCCAGTCCAGACTTCCTCGTATGCAGCATTGACACGTGTGGGCAGTGGAATTAAGGAGGCACTTAGGGCTAAAGAGTAACGCAGCACGTGTTAAGTCAAAGAGAGAAAGCACAGGAGACACGGGAGGCTTTCTCTCTGACGACTCAAGGTCCTTGAGAGGAAATGTGTTCAGAATGACTGTAGCTCCAGCTCCGGGCTGTTCGTGCTACTTCAGATAACACAGTTTAGTCTTTGGCACAAAAGAGCCGACATCTGATATAAGCTGTTCGCAGGTTCTCTGTGAATATCTGCGTCTCCAGTGACCCACAAAGTCTGATCATGATCATGATACAGAATGTTCTGCATGTGGCAAAGGGTTTGGTGGACCTGCCTTCGTGCTAAGGCATTTAAACCCTGAGTACACACACAAAGGAGGTGATCGAGGGAAAACCAGTGAATGTGTGACTTAATGTCAGTGGAGGCTACATTGTAGCCAGCGTGTTGTGTAAATCAGCCCTGAAAGTGTGGAAATGATGTTCAGGGGTTTGCTCCTCCCGGTTCCCTGCATACCGACCCCAGCACGTCGTGTTAATGCGTCTGTGTTGTGATGTTCCCCGCATAAAGCTTCTCTATTCCAAACGTGATCTGCCCCAGCGCTTGTTATTGTGCGGCTGCTGTTGTCTACACGGGACTGCGCAAAGAGCCTTGTGAGCCGGGCGGGAACTGTGTCAAGAGTCCATGTGAGCTCCCGGTCAGGTGGCTGGCAGATAGATGGGTCTGCAGGCCCGGAGCCAAAGTGGGGCGGGAGAGGGAGGGAGGCGGAGGCTCGAGAGGACGGGCGGGGGAGGAAGGAGAGGAAAACACTGAGCTGAGAGCGAGCGGGCAGGGAGCTGGCTCAGCCTGCACGTGAGGGGCAGGCTTTCATCTTCAGGGAGGAACCCTGTCTGCAAAACAGGGCATTTCCGACAAAGCCCCGTTTATGGCAGTCGACGTGACGAGCTGTCAGATGTGACATATGCTCATTATGTATGTGAGGCGCGAGTGCGGTGGCCTTTATTCTGTAATATTCTCCGATGTTTCTGATAGGGCACCGGGGGCTGTGGGCTACTAAATGACAGAAAGCGGCTTCCTTATCAGCCGTTATGAAAATTTCAGCATGTGGGCGTCTGCCCAACAGACAGATGAGCGCTGTCCTCTCGCCCGGTCGTTGTGCTTTTACAAACGTTTGCGTATCATTAATCAAAGTCTATGTCGGAGCCTCTGCATCTGACCGTCTAACAGAAACCGAGAGTTTCTGCGTGAACCCTGGTCAGTTGTTGTCGCTCTAGCTGCGACATGTTTCCTAAATTATTCATCAGATCACATTTCTATTGTCTCAAAATCATCAGGGTTCTGAGCGAGTTTCTGAACGTCAGCCAAGTAAACACCCTGATCTGCATCGGCCTGACTTTTCACCCGCCTCTCTTCCTCCAGGTGGTGTGATCTTGTACGCCGGCTCGTCTGGCAGCGCCAGCCCGAGTCCTGGCAGCCCGTCAAGTGGATACCAGACCCAGTCGCCCTCCTCCCACTCGCAGCCTTCGTCCCCTGAGGGTGTCTCCTTTCAAGAGATTGGGGCCCTGAAGCAGAGAGGGGAGCAAGGGGGAGGATCTCCTTCCCCGAAGATGGTCTTCCAGTTTCCTGAAGTAAACAATGCTCCGGCTGCCCAAATAACGACGGCGTCATCAGCAAACTACAATCATCCCGCAGTGGCTAAAAGACCTTGTGGCTTCACTGGCACCTTCACCAGTAAGTAGCCGCCTCGCGCTTCCTGCCTGTGCTCTGTACATGTGCCTGACGGCCTCCGTGCTGACCTGCTGCCTGTGTGTCCTGCTCCCTCAGAGACCGGAGGTATGGTGCTGCTGTGTAAGGTGTGTGGGGACATCGCGTCTGGGTTCCACTACGGCGTTCACGCCTGCGAGGGCTGCAAGGTGAGCGCACGCAGACACAAACCGGCCTCAACAACAGCAACCGGACGCCGTCTAACGTCTTTCTTCCTCCGCTGCCTTTTCCAGGGTTTCTTCAGACGCAGCATTCAGCAGAACATCCACTACAAGATGTGTGTGAAGAACGAGAACTGTCTCATCATGCGCATGAACCGAAACCGGTGCCAGCACTGCCGCTTTAAGAAGTGTCTGTCCGTGGGCATGTCCAGAGACGGTGAGAGGAATTACACAGCGCTAGAACGGGAAGCACTTACTCTGCTTTCTCTGCTGTCTGACATGAATGAATGCAACATTTTAATGAACACGTACAATGAGACGCAGAAAACGTTATTAAAAACTCACTGAAATAGATGCTTGGTATAGAAAATTAGATCATCGCTCCTCTTTGCCCATCTTTTCCCTCCATTGTCCTCCCTTCGTCTTTTGTTCGTCTCGCCCCCCTTCGCCGCTGCCTCGCTCTCTGATTTATGGCGAGAGGAGCCTGAGACTCCCAGTAGTCATCAGTCATGGAGAAACTGTGACAAATGTAGTTTATTTGGGGAACTAGGGCAAAAAGTTGTTGATTACCCACTGTGCTCACCAAGACGCACAGCCCGCATTTACAAGCAGTCATTTAAGACACGATGTCTTTCATGAACTCAAGTAATACGAGCGTAGCTAATCTGATCTGATGCGTTATTACACCGCGGGAGTCCAGGCTCTGGGGACGCGCCCGAACCAGGTGTTCAGAAATCTGTTGTTTTTCTGGAGCAAACATTTTTAGCTGACCCAAAAAAAGCCAAATGTGCGAGTGAAGAATCACTCGCTAATTCATCAGATTACAGCAAGGAGCCTCTATGAGTAGTAACCCTGAAGAACACGGTCCAGATAAAAAGACCTAGAACATCTGAAGGTGCTCTTTGCTTGTGGTAATGGTGTTTTATTTTGTTGACATGATGACGTGTTTAATCATCTTTAACCATGAAAAGCATCCACATCTGAGGCACTTTTACCGTTGGCCCCTCTTGTCTTTCTGACCTTTCAACTACTTACTTACTGTCACTTTGCTAATGACATCATGTTCGATGCTGTTGGCCCAGTGACCTACTTGCACAGGAGAGGAGAGAGCGAGTGCTGAACTGAGAGGCAGAAAGGGAGGAGGGGGAGGCAGTATAGCATGGAGCTATAAATAGTGTCAGTGGAGGTGAGCTATTGAAAGGGGGAAGGGAGGACTGTGAAGGCTGAAGAGGAGGATGAGATGAAGCGTTGAGCGTCTGTGTTGTGCTGAACCAGCTGTGATGGAGACGGAATCCATGCAGTGATTACAGCCGTGACAGACCACGTTACAGCCAAGGGCTGTTTTCCTGCATGTTTTCTTCCGTCTCACGTATTAATTCAATGCCTGACAAATGCTGACAAAGGCCGCTCTGCTCTGGTTGCTCCTCAGCTGTGCGTTTTGGGCGTATCCCCAAACGGGAGAAGCAGAGGCTGCTGGATGAGATGCAGAGCTACATGAACAGCCTCAACGAGTCGGCGTCCATGGACATGGAGGTGTCTCCTCCAGACGCCCCCTGCAGCCCTCAGCACCAGACCAACAACGGGCCCGGCTCCGTATCGCAGCCTTACGGCGGCGATGGAAAGCCACTGAAGATGGCTGCTGGCAGTAGCAACGCCGGCACTTTCCAGAACGGTTCTGTGCAGGATCCCGGCCTGTCGACGTCCCGCACGGCTCAGGGGGAGCAGAGCAACCTGACGCCCAGCTACCGGGTCCCCACCGGCAATGACAACGCCAACAATGCTAATATCAACAACAACAAGTACAACTACTCTTCCAATCAGAATCAGTGTCCCGTCACCGGCAGCT
Organism: Macropodus opercularis; assembly: GCA_030770545.1. Classification (NCBI taxonomy): domain Eukaryota; kingdom Metazoa; phylum Chordata; class Actinopteri; order Anabantiformes; family Osphronemidae; genus Macropodus; species Macropodus opercularis. The sequence continues at coordinate 1,520,880 of CM061099.1, forward strand.
TGTCGTCGCAGTCCTACTCGGCCAATCAGAACGGTTTCTCAGCCGGCGACTCCCAGAACCAGACCCCCTGCCCCTGGAAGCTGAATGGAGGCGCCAAAGTGCTGGTGAGGGCATATTTTTACATTTTTGGGCGTGTGGCTACTTATGGAGTGAGTGTCAATAGAAATATTAAATCCTCTTCTTATTGCAGGCATGTCCGCTCAATTCGTGTCCTGTGGCTCCAGCCAGTCGCTCCAGTCAGGAAGTGTGGGAGTCTTTCTCCCAGTGCTTCACCCCTGCGGTTAAAGAGGTAGTGGAGTTTGCAAAGAGCATTCCAGGCTTCCAGACTCTCAGCCAGCACGACCAGGTCATGCTGCTCAAATCTGGCACCTTCCAGGTACGTTTATTTACACGGACGTGGTTGGTGTGACTCTGGACGTTGGAAGTTCTGGCGCTGACCTGGTCTTGGTTTTCGTTTACAGGTTCTCATGGTGAGGTTCTGCTCGCTGTTTGACCCGAAGGAGAGGACCGTGACCTTCCTCAACGGGCAGACGTACTCCCTGGCGTCACTGCGGGCTCTCGGCATGGGCTCGTTGCTGGATGCCATGTTTGATTTCAGTGAGAAGCTGGGATCTCTAGGGCTGGAGCCCGACGCGATGGCTCTTTTCATGGCGGTCGTACTCGTGTCAGCCGGTAAGATTCTACTTGTTCTTTACGCACACACGCGCTCGCCACGCGCCGCCACGTTTGGTGTCTAAACCCGCTTTGTCCTCTTCTTCTTCTTCAGACCGCTCTGGTATAGTAGAGGTGGGAGCAGTGGAGCAACTGCAGGAGAATCTAATAAAAGCTCTGCGCTCTCTGATCACGAGTCGCCGCCCAGATGACAGCACACTCTTCCCAAAGCTGCTGCTGCGCCTGCCGGATCTGCGCACCCTGAACAACCAGCATTCTGACAAGCTGTTAGCTTTCCGCATCGACCCCTGAGCTGGTGGCTTGCAGCTTAGTGAGGTGTCTGCCTGGGGAGCCTGCCTGCTTCCCATGCAAGCCTGGCCTGCCACGAACACTACGCTGGCCTCTGCATGATGACAGTTGTGGGAACCACGGCAAGTCTGATGCTGTGAGTGGACTTAGATATCAGTGAAGGACGGAAGCACAGCAGGAGGCGGAGGCTCCTGAACTCAAACCGGTTTCTCCTCCAGCTGCTTCCAGGGTTACTAAAAACCATAACAACATATTCTATGTTCTTCCTCGAGTTTTTTAAGTCAACACCAACGTGCACGGTTCTCGCCTCGCCCTCCTCGAGTTTGCAGAAAAACATTTCACTCTGGAGACCAAAAAGAAAACAAGAGCCTGTTGTTTCTCACTTGACTCTGCAAGAACAGAGCAGAGGACAAGACGTGCAAAAATTCACCAACAATGATTTTTTTACTGTACATTCATGCATTTGTGTAAAATCCACTTTCCATACACTGAGAAACCTCTTAAATCTAAATATATAAAATAGCAATAGAAACGTCTAAGATACGTTTGGGAGGATGTTTTGTGTTCGCTCTGTTGAAATGACACAAGCTATTTTCATGTCATGTGGGAAATTGTTATGAAAATCACCCATTTGTGATTGAGATCTATATAACATTTTTAAGAAATGAGAGTAAGTTGCGTTGTACCTGTATGTGGTAATCATGGAGAAATTATTGGTCATTTTAGACCATGTCTGATGCTCGTATGTTTAATGTCCTGCTGTATATTTTGTATATAAGTTTTGGTTCGTACTCTTTATTAGATTGTAGGTTATGCAGATATGTAAATGAAGTAAGTATTGAAATGACCGTAAGACATGTAATGCAAGCAGCGTTGGAACCATGAGCTTGAGTATAAACCTTTTATTTGAAGATATATAATTAAAGTAAATGTATTGTCACCTAACTGCATCACCTTGTGAATATTTTCTAAATGTTTATGGTCACACCGTAGACCGGCAGCATTAAATGACACTATACAGCACTTTTCCTTGGCTCATCTTCTTTCTGTTTCACGGGAGCCAACTATCAGCGTTGCTGAGGCATCCCATAGAGCCGTATCCTAGCAACAACGTGATCAGCCAATCCTGCTCCAGGCCTCAGAGCCATTAGAGGCTTTACTAATAAGAAACATCGCTTGATTCTTCAGTGCTGGATATTCAGCGGCTGACGGGTCTTAGGACACGCGAACGCACACAGACCGAGAAGGAGACGATTCGGACCCGAGGCCGTTTCTGTCAGACTCTTTCCGTCGCCTCGTTTGGGTAACGGTGTCACACACGGAGCCTTTCTGTTCCCGGTGTCCAGAGATTTGACTTCAATGCACTTAATACTACACCAGCGTTGAATATCTCTACACAGTAAACAGAACATGCACCTCGACCTTCACAGCAGATGTAGTTCAGGGGACCAAAGGCCTCCAGTAACTTTCCCACTTCACCTTGTGACCTTTTGCTCTGATGCAACAAGCAGCAGCCATTTGTGGCTCGTGTCCGGTTGCCACGCGCCCCCTAGTGGCCGGAACAAGAACAGCAGGACACGCGTCGGTGAAGCCTGCAGCATTTTAGGCGGAATCAGCAGAACTGTAAAAAAATCTGCTTGAACATTATTATGAGGAGTTTTTACTAATTCAAGGAAGATTTGGGTGAAGTGAAAAATGCGTTTGTGTGGATGTGGACATAAAATCCCCCCTGGACCTGAGTTCAGGGGAGATTTCTCCTGTGTCCTGTCCTCTGGGTCCATCTAGTGGCCAGAGAACTTACTTTAACTTTTTAAGTAGATACTTGCTCTGTTTTAATATTAAAATCGGATTAAATCAGAAATGCTGCTTTTACACTCTGGGGGCTTCCTGGATTTTTAAATGATCCTCCACCGGCATCATGTCATCACTGGTAACTGGCGCTGAATTTAAATGAGCAGAAGGTAAACGTGTGTCGCTGCTGTTTCATAGTTTGGTTTGTTCTCTGACAGGCTTAAAAGTTAGTTTTTTCACTGTTCGCTTCAGCTGCTTTGACAAACACACAGAACACAAGACGTCTCTGAGCTCAGAGCCGGCGCCACAGTGTCTCCGACAGACTTGGGCCGACGTGTGGCTCTGAAGGTCCCAGGGGCCTCCCAGCAGCGCTGACCCGCTGGTTGGACCTTCTGATCCCAGGCTGCAGGCTCCGCGTGTGGCTTCTGCCGTGGACTCTGTGGCTCTTTGCTTCTTTCCGCTATGAGCTCCAGGGACTGGAGCTGCTTGTGCCCAGCGGCCTTTTCCCTGAGGTCCCAGTAAGAGGAACCGCTCAGAACAAGTCTCAGCAGCACATCTGGTGTCATGAAGAAACCTGAGCTGCCCAGGTCCTGAAATTCATCTTTCAAAATAATCACCCCCCCAAATGTTTGACGCAGGCCATAAACTATACGTCTGCACTGGGGGGCGAAGTGAATAGTGTTGAGCCCTGAGACTCTACATGACAAACAAAGTGGGATTTGAAAGTAAGAATCAGAATCAGAAGTTACTGTGGCTGACACTTAAGATGAAAATAGGAAGTGAATGTCAAAATAAAAGCTGGAACAGGAAGTCAAGCTGGAGATTGAGACAGGATGAGAACACAAAGATGGACAGTTGTGTAGTAGCACCATCCAGTCTTTATCTAATAAATCACAGCAACACAGCTGAGCAACTGTAAAATATCATATTGAAAATACACGAGCTTGGCTAATGTGATGCACATTTAGCTTTTTGGTCAGTATTACAGGATGAAGTAAGTGATGTTTTCATTAATAAATCCAGTATCAGTGATGAACTGCTTCTGACTCCAGATCTGATTTAACGTACGTGACCAGTGGATGACGCTTCTTTGTTATGAAGCACAGATGATGTTCATATCTACAAGCTCAATGCTGGAACGTGGATAAAGCTCATACGCAGACCTTTAACCTGAAGTCACAGGGATCTTCCCGTCGCCGTTCTTTGAAGTCATGCTTATGTGTGTTTCTGGCAAATTCTAAGGTTCTTAACCTCCATCTCATTAGTCTGGGCACCTGTTACCAAATCACAGAAACATGATGTCAGCTCAGGTGACCTGCTTGTTGCTAGCGTCTATTTACAGTGCTCACATATATGTGCACGCTCACACACATTGTAGATGAGGTGAAGCACAGCTGTTGCGTTATGCACATGTAATTTGGAAATGTGCGTGTTTCTGGTGCACTAGGATGATTACGTGTCCTGGAACACAGACCACACCCCCGTTTAGCAGGAGAAGTGGTGCCGTCCAGGTCCTCTCACTGTTCAGCATCTACCCAGACATTGCTAGAATGAGCTCACTGGGCTGGGGCGGGGGGGGCCGTGGGATCGGGGTTAGGGGAAGATTAACCACACAGAGGCCTATAAAGCTGTAGCGTAATCCGCACACTGGAGACAGATTCACAGCAACGGCTCCTCCACAGACGATGTTTTCCTCCACTCAGTGTGTAGAGAAACACGAATGCTTTTAAATAAAGGAGCAGGACACGGGACATTTCAGATTTTGGATTAGAACAACTATATACCATTAAACAAATCCTGCCTCTGTATCAGAGACGGACGAGAAGAAGAGCACCATGAAAAAGGGGAAGGTACGTTCACATTTACTTAACTACGACACGGTTTTTACGTTATGTCTTCAGATCCTAAAAGAACAGTTCACAGTGAGACTGAAGAGACTTGGCCTCAGTGTTTCCAGTGTTTATGACTTTTCATGTCAACCTCGAGCTCAAATCTGCTGTAAACTGAAAATGTGTGATTAGATCAGTTGTGGATGAAGCAGCTCGTACAACGGCGCGTAATCAAAGCTACACAGAGACGAAGGCCGACTGCCTCCATCCTAATCCTTGGGACTGACCAAACATGGAGACAAAACACAACAAGCAAGAAAAGTCCACTCGGTGTGAGAGCAGCTACATTATTACCCTAAAAGCCAATCCAGCCCTTTGCTTTATCCCAACAGGTGAGTGATGCCAACGAGCCGCCGAGCTATCAGGAGGCAACAGCAGGTAAAAAGGGTGTGAAAAAGCTCTCGTGCTTGTTGGTGGAGTCAAAGCTGCGTCTTTGGTCCTGATGGTCCGTCTCTCTGCAGGCTATGAGGAGATGCAGGTCCAGTTCGCCTGGGACGACAAGGCCGTCAGGCGGACGTTCATCAGGAAGGTATGAAAACAGAGCCGGTCCCGTCACATGCGGCGAGCTGGCGTGATGCTCGTGTCACAGCGCGTCTCTGTCTGCAGGTGTACGCCATCCTCATGGTCCAGCTGCTGGTTACCGTGGCAATAGTTGGTCTCTTCACATTTTGGTAAGCGCGCCTGCCTTTTGCTCATCGAACATCATTTAAACGCCCTTTAGTTGTTCTGAACTATTTGAACCTTGTGTGTCGGCAGCACACCGGTGAGATTCTTCATTCAGACTCATCGGAGCGTGTACATGGCATCTTAGTAAGCGAACGCATCATAACTCTCACATCACACGTCGCCTTCTTTTATGACTCATTAAGTTGCCTGTTATTGCTTCCTCCTTTCTGACAGTCTCATGTTCTTTGCCACCTACATCGCCCTGTCCTGCTGTGGAGATCTGAGGTAGTGTGTTTCTGAAATGATGATCGTACACGGATAATTAGTAAATGACACGATTAATGCTGAGCATGGACATTTCATATCATAACAGGCGACAGTTTCCCTGGAACATCATCCTGTTAGTGATCTTTGTGAGTATTTCACGAGGTGAAAGCTTGTGTAACGTCTGTCTGCCCTCTGACTGTGACCGTCTCCTTCCCTCACAGACTCTGAGCTTGTCCTTCATGATGGGGTTTGTGTCAAGGTAAATATGTTAACATTTCAGGCTTCTGTCCAACCAAGGCTGAAAGGAACTGTGTTAAGGTTTGTTTCTTCTTCTACCAGCTTTTACAACACCAAGTCCGTGGTGTTGTGTCTGGGAATCACGTCTCTGGTGTGTCTTTCCGTCACCGTCTTCAGCTTCCAGAGTCGGGTGAGAAACTTCTGTCAGAACTGCTTTCAAACGGCAAAACAGGAGTCGAATGAGGTGAACTCATCGTGTCCCTTCGCAGGTTGACGTCACGTCCTACCAGGGCGTCCTGTTCTCTCTGTGCATGGCCCTGCTTCTCTGTGCCATCACCCTCTCCATCGTCATCCCCTTTGGATACGTACGTTCTCCTCTACTGTTCACTAGTAATAGTTACAGAACAGCTGAACGCGCCCAACATGAAGGGATTAGCCTCTGCTGTGTTGCTGTGTAACGCTTCTTATCCTGGCGGCAGGTTCCATGGTTGCATGGCCTTTACGCCGTGCTGGGAGCGATCCTCTTCACTCTGGTAGGAATCATTCACCTCCTAAATGAAAAACGCTCAAACAAAGCGGCCCAGTCAACGTTTCTCTGCCTTGATCTGTCTTTGCTGCAGTTCCTGGCATTTGACACTCAGCTGCTGTTAGGGACCAAGCGCTACAGCATCAGTCCAGAGGAATACATCTATGCCACGCTCAACATCTACCTCGACATCATCCATCTGTTCAGCTTCCTGCTCCAGATCACAGGACAAGGCCGTGACTGAAGCAGCTCGTCCACACGTGGTGAACAGTTCGAGCTCTGAACAGATTCCGTCCGTGTATTTCATGTTGTGTTGTCAGCACCGCGCTCGTCCGTTGTCATGAACTCCACCTGCCTAATGCGTCACGGACACTGCGCCGCTCAGGGGTCGGCTGCGGCCCCACCGCCCTCCAGTCTTAATGCTGATAGGATTAGATCAGTGTCCCGTTAGTACGTCACTGAGACAAAAGCTGCACTTTAAGGCTCAGCCGCCATGAGTTCGCTCCAACAGTCGACTGATAAACAACCAATGTGGACACAATGCGTTTTATACTCAACTTATGGACAGAACCATACACACGTTGTTACTTACTGTGTTTCATCGTGATCAGTTTAAGCATAAATACTAATAAAATGCCTAAGTAGGCGTAAAGACAGAGTGAAATCAGTTTATCAGAGCCCAGAGGGTGTGAAGCGCATTTAATGCTGAGTCACTAGAGGCTTAGTTCGACTTTAAATGCATCAGGATAAAAGCATTAAAACACGCGAACAAAGCCTGACACAATCATATTTTTAGAAAGATAATGAGCTGTGAGCATTTGACTGATTAAATAAGACGCCTGCTTGAAGTTTGAATCACTTGTAAGATTTCTGTTAACATCATCATACGAGAATGCAATCTGATAATTATTGCCCTGAATCTGCTGGACGAGAGGGTGAACAACAAACACCCCAGATACCAGCTAGTGGCGAAACACAACAGACATTCAAAGTTATGGAAACAAGACTTTTATTAAAAAAAAGGGGGGAAATGACATATTCAAATTCAAAGAGAAAACCAAGAAAGAAGTCAAATCTTTTCTCAATCAATAAAAAAAACAGAAGTTACAGACAATTATAGCAACTCTGGCACAGGAAGACAAAAGTAGCCGAGCGGCAAAAAGAAAATATCAAAACCTCTTTCCTCTAACAAAACTGTACAAAATGAGTTGTTGTATAAATAAGAAACCTGTTCACAAGCAGGAAGTGAGATGAGCCCGATGCATTTTCAAAATGTCCAACTTCGATACAGTGATGAGCAACGAGACATGTTTTGTAGTATTTCCTCTTCAGTAATGTCACTTTAAAAATTCACCTGTAGGTTTAAATTATGCAAAACACAAAACTGGAAACTGCCCATTAAAAATGAATAGTTATCCTCCTAGGAAGTGATTATTAGCATTATTTAAAGGGCTTTAGCGTGAACTAAACGTAAAGGAAGACATTTTGAAAATCCAGGCAGGCCAACATCCAACGTTCTGTTTGGAAATCCTGTTTTAGCAGCAAAACATTTTGAAGCTATGAAATAAGTCATAAGCTTTACTTTGATTTGGACAAATGGAGCATTTTCAATTGGTCTGGACGAAGAGTAGAAATATGTATTTCATATCACTACCACTCTAAAATGGTCATGATGCCAATTCATAGTTACCTGTTACATCATCTCTGCCGACTAGTTTGTAAAAATATATATCGATATATAAAGAAACTCTGCTTTGTGCGTAGTAGTCATTTCATAGTTTCAAAATCCTGTGTTTGTAGTTTAAGTTGATGGCTAACACATGGAGTATATCCATGACATTTTCCTTCATGGTGCAATGAATCTGAAAACTTGCTACTCACTGTTATCTGGACAAGTTATAAACCATTAAAAAAATTATAGAAACACTCAAGAAAAACCAGACAGTGATGTAAGAAAGGGAAGGAAGGGGAGAAGCCTATTTACAAACCAGCCCGTCATAAAAGCTGCACTGTTGGTTCCTCCGCTGTGGTCGCCAGCGTTCAGAATGAGTCTGCTGACGTGGGTTCGACACCGAGGCGAAGCCGTTTTCACGTAGGCGTCTCTGTCTGAACCCACAGCGGCAGAACGGCCGACGACCACTGGAGGATGAGAGTTCTGTGACAGAGAGCTGACGCGTGAGGGGCCACAACATCTTTGGTTGCAGAAACACAGCGAGAAGGGGGAATTAGAAAGAGAAGCGTCAGACGCGAGCCTGGAGCGTGGTCACCGTTCAGCGGGTTCAAACACGAAGGGCTGACGAGCAGAGAAGCCTTGTGTGACCCTACGTCCACGAGCCTGCTGCCATCTCTGCACTATTTACAACTTAGTGTCCATCCTATGAGAGACCAGGCAGTTCATCCAGAGAAAAGCATTAAGGCTTAGCTAAAAATAGTTTTTGCTGAGTTTGGGATCACTCACAAATTCATTCAGACTTGCTGTCTCACTAAAGGCTGTTAGAATCGTCGTAATGGCACTTCCATGGTCTAGTGAGCAGTCCTTGTAAAACCATTATTCCTATTATCTACATATCTACAGTTTCTGATGTCAGAATAAATTAAAGGTCATTATTTGGATGCACTGCGTGTGGTGACATGAGTGAAAGACGAACGACAGGCTCGTGCGTACGAAGCCTCTGAGCCAGAGCACCGACGCAGCGTCAGCCGGACAGGACGCGTTTGCTTCAGCTGTGTATAAACTGGTGCGACACAGGACAGACGGTGCGTAAGGTTTGGAACGGAGCTTCGTGTGAAAACATCAGTCACGACGTGGAGGAAAAACTACGCTCTACTCTCTAGGAAAAGCTAAAATCTACTTCAAAGATCAGCGGATCCAAAAATAAGGCAAATTAACGCGAATGTTTTCAAGTGACAGACAAGAGAACGAAAAAAACAACAGACACTGAACTTTCTACGAACTAGAATCACGGACAGACAATAAAACCTAGGTGACAACAGCAGCATTGAAAACAAGACGTACGGCTCCCGTTACTTTCAAACTGAATTCACAGGGATTTAGTTCGTCTTTGATCTGATTTCCCTCATTGCTTTGCTAAAGTGTTTTCATTTTGTAACTGCACTGTTCAGTCATGGAACCTCTCCGACCTAAAGCGTTCACCCCACTAATGATACCTGAAGCTTTGCCACAACAAAACCGCTTAAAACCACTTCTCGCAGTCGTGGATGTGAAATGGAATCATCATAAACAGACAGAGCAGGTGTCTTTGACACGTCTTTGATGGAACTGAAGCGAAACTCATCCAACCAACAGAGAACCAATAATTTAATATTAGAGCTCACGTGTGGCATAAAGATCTATTAAGTTCCATCTTATCTCGTCTTATTAAATAATTTCTTTCCTATAAACGCGTTTCAATGATCTAGAAACTCTACAAAATAGAACTATAAGTCAAATATAAATAGAAATAATTGATTGTCTTTTGTTCGCTAGTGAAAGAATGCTTTAAAGATTAAAAAAGGAATTTGACTCCACTATAAACAGTCAACGTTACTATAATATAAATCTCTGCAGCAGTTACAGGAAGAAGTAGCTTTAAACGGTTTGCCTCCCGACACATTAGACCAGCAAAGGTGTTTGTGAGTTCATCTGTACACATGGTTGATCCCACTGCTGCACACAGAATGTCAAACAACTTCAGGAAATAAAAAGTTTGCGTATTTTACAAAAAATGAAAGACACATTGTGTTTCCACGCTTCCTTAATTTCACTCTGAAACATCCAGAATGTTTTAAAATAAGAATTTGTTATATTACATGCACAAAAATAATGCTCTGTCTATTCCTCCTCCCTCGTGGTTATTTCTTGTTTTCGTTTTACCAAAATAGATCAAAGCTTCTCTGAAGAAGATTCCCACCTTTGGTTGAGCAACTCTTGAGGACGTGAGCATAGAAGTCCAATGATGTAAATGTTGTCCATTTTCTTAAAAAAGCCAAACTAAATAAACTGCAGACCCCAGGAGTCCGTTTGTTGTTCACGTCCAGGACCTCGTGGTGTTGAGCGCAGGTCTCTTCCAGTTGAACCCAGTGTGGTTGGATTCACCTCGAGCCCTCGGTCCCGTCAGCTGGGAGGTGAAAAGCTCAGGCTTTAGTAGCTGTAGTAGCTGTAGTCACACCTCAGATATCAGGCCTCTTGTATCTACACTAAGCCTCTAACAGACAGTAATTAAACCACGTGAGCTTTTCACAAGTCCTAGACTTCAGTATTTATTTTTGAGTAGTGTTTTTTACTTGAAAGATAACTTTTATACATCACCATTCACATTATTCCTGCTGAAAGCCGTTCGTGTCCTACCTTAGCTTCACTTTGTGTGTTGGTATGAGTAGTTGGTGTGTTCTGCAGGAGTGTCCATGGCCACCTGCTGCTGTTGGCCACCGTTCTCCTGAAAGGGAGATTGGACCGATTCAATAACCGATGACGCTCCCTCTATTAAACGAGACATCGTTGATGGATCTGATGCACCACTAAGTCGCTGCTTCATAATATGAGCAGTTGCTAAAGTCCATTGACCGTCACTCTGCTCCAGCATCTCCTCTCCACGTAGCTTTTCCACCTCATTCATTCATTCATGAGTAGCAAAGGCTCTGCCAACGACTCGAGATCTTATTTAAAAGCTGGCAGCAAAACATCAGTCATGATATTTAAGAGCAATATTTCAGCTCAATGCTATGTGTCTGCATCAGTATTTTGTCTTTCATAAGGATCTTGTAAAAAAAATATACGCAACAAGTACAATACACCTATATGTTAGCAACACAGGCCATCCTCTGGAAATGTGAACGGACCAGGTCCCTACCTCTACTGCGACACTGGAGGGAGGCACTGGGGTGTACTGGGGGATGTAGGTCCCCTGCATAGTCGTGTTGGCCGGAATATACTGCCATGAAATCAGGGTGAAGAGAGAAGAAATTCTTTTTAATACTTGACGAGAGCAACTCATCTTCTGATGTTACCAACTTGGGACATGTTTCGGTTCATGCATTGTCTGTGTCACTGGTACTGACTGTGCCTGTGCTGCCCAGAGACAGGTGGCTTAGCTGCTGGGTGAGAGGCCCCATCATGGACGTGGGCTGGATGGACATGGCGTGATCCATTGTTGGGGTAAGAACTGTACCCTGTGAAGGTATAGGAGTAAAATAAAGCCACCGATGTGCCTTCACGTCAGCATACGGAAACACTTTCTCGTGTAAAGCTCATCAAAATGTCAACACTGATTTCGTATGGGTGAGGAAAACTGTGCGGAAGTACTCACAGCTGGCTGCATGAGGTATGACTGATGGTGCATCCAGGACGGGCTGTGTACCTGTAGAGCGAGAAACACACTGTGAAACCAGAGTAGAATTAACGTAGACAGTGATGGGCTGAAGTCGGTGAAAAGTCCCACCTGGTAGGATGAAACGGGAGAATGCATGTAGGGCGAGAGTGACGTCTGGGCGATCATGCGGTTCGGGGCCAGACTGTAGGGTGAGGAGTAGAAGCTGCAGAGCAAAGAGTAAAGTGTGAAGGCAACGCGGAGACAGCTGCAACATGTCAGCAACCTCTGGTGGGACCAGCCAGAACCGCGTATGGCTGTACCGCTGGTGGCCAGCGGGCGGCAGCACGCGACCACAGTTTGAGAGCACGGTCTTCCCTAAAGGGCCGCGACTGTTTTCAGTCAGTCCGTGCACCACTCACCCATTTTGTAGGGCTGTAGGGTCATACGCAAGCGTCATTCCTCCCTGGAAAAACAATACACAGGATTCAGAACCAGTGAGGTCATTCAAACAGTGCAGCCTGTGCTGAAACAGTCACCAGAGGACGATCCCATTAAACTGCCTGTAGTCCCATCAAGAAACGGAATTACATAAACACAGAAAGTTAATTTTAGGAACCAGGAGTTAAAATGGTCCCTGTTACCGTGTCTGCGTCTCTAGCCCAGGCCCGGCCATTCTGGAGGTACTTCCCCTGGTTCTGCCTCTTCTTCTGGCCTCCGTCTGCAAACTTACATAATAAGGGCTCTGTGGGTGCTGCGAAAGCGGCCGACGAAACAAGAGAGTGAATTCAGTGACCAGCATGAGGAACAAAGCAACATCAGGTTCCTACAACAACAAACACATTCCACGCACCAGGCACTCCCGGCGGAGTCTTGATGAATTTCCCGTTGAAATGCTGAATTATGGCCTCGCACTTCTCTGTAGACTCCATTCTGCAATAAAAGAAAGGAGCTTTACTCCCCGTGGTACGTTGTTCACAGGTTTGCAGACTGACTGTGGGCAGAGCGCTGCACACCGACCTGGCAAAGCCCACACCACGGCTGGTCCCGTTGGCATCTCGCAGGATGCGCGTGGAGATGACCTGGCCAAAGGACTTGAGCATGCTCTCCAGCTCCTGCTCATCCATAGACACCGGCAGGTTGGAGATGTAGAGATTGGTGGGGTCCTGCTCCTGTTGCTGTTAGTCCATTCAGAACACGAGGAAATACAACAGAAGGACAGACGTTTAGAATTTGCCAATACCTCAGTTGAAACCGTGACAAAAGTGAGAAAAAAACATATTTTAGCATAACACGTTTGAACTTCTTTGCTGGAAAATGTCTTGTCGCTTCAAAATCTTTTTCACACGGCAGAAACGTGTGTAGGCAGCAGCGCGACCCGTCCTTCCATCCACACCTGTAATCAGTCTCAGCACATTCACTCTGCGTCATATTCCTGGTATTAGAACCAGGTATTAGAACCGAACAGAGATCTGAATGTTTGAACGCTGGGCCAATAAACAGAAGTCGTGACATGATTCAACGGAGGCTCAGTTTCTCTTAACGTTTTAATTCCTATTCGCACTTAGACACACTGACACATGCAAATTTGAATCTGTCTGCCAGGATAAAGTCACACGTGGAATAATGTCTAATTAAGACATCTTGAAAGCTGCGAGTAAATTAGGAGGGAGAGATTATTCAGAGACGTATTTGATGGCACAGGCTTGAAAGTGAAACCTAGTGTGACTGTGCAGAAGCGCACAGGAAGCCAGGCATGAAGTTAAAGAGTTCACAGAGCAACAGGAGCTTGGCAACCAGAAGAAAAGAGGCTGGGCTAAAAAGAGAGGAAGGGAAAACGGAGAGTGAGGGAAGAGGATAAAGAAGGGGGAGGGTGGGAGGAGTACTTCTAAAAGCTGATATTCTGTACTGACGGGAGGAAGCGGTGGGAGTCGAGTAATTTCAGTAATGAAAGACAAGGATGAAAGAGCTAGAAACTAAATGAGGAGGGAAGAGTGTCTACAGATTAACAGGCTCCTCTCCCTCATCAAAATATCATTTTCCCTTTGTGTCCTCTCACTAACAAACACATCACACAAAGTTCCATCTTTACCATCTGAACCCGTCTGGTCCGGTGCAGGCTGGCACGAGCCCGACGCGACAGCGCTGTGGATCCGTCTATGAGGGATTCGTCACACTGCTATTAAAGTGTGTCACCGGCCATCTTGGACCAGGCTTTATTGCTCAAAAGAGCAGCCTGCGTTCTCTGCCACCTGGTGAGGAGACATTCTGCTCGTCATCGCTCCGGGTGTGTCGGTAAACCCATTATGTAACCCGGCGGCGCGCCGCAGGAGGTCACGGGCCGCACACGGCTAATGGAGTTTAGAGCTAGATGACAGTGGAACAAACACTCCCCATCTTTTCTTTTCATTTACTCTCTACTCGGGCTATGTTTCATTTCACATTCAAACAAATATTGACCGCGCTGCAGAGAGGCTGCTCCAGAACATCAAAGCGCTTCGCTGAGGCGTCACACTGCATTTTTCTGGGCCGCGTCTGCTGAGGTGCGTCTCTGCGTGTGTGACGGATCCGCGCATGTGACCCGATGTGTGAGTTTGAACAAGGAAGTGGCTGTAAAGAAAGAATGGTTCTATTTTTGACTGTGCCATTGTTCCCTTACCCTAAAGTGGCCGCTGGGCTGGGGTGGCCCGTTCTGGACCAAGCTTACTCTGAGGACATGCGCTCAAGGTGTGGCTCAGTCTGCAGCAGAGTGAAGGCGTATTTAGAGTCGGCTGCTTGTTCGGGTTTTCAGTGGTGGGTATTACAACGTGTTGTCTGCGTTAGTCACGTTCATCGTGACCAGTTCCTCTCGCCCAGTAGCGAGGTGCAGTGAACCTGCACCCGGGTTTGGTTGCGTGGACTGGATCGGGTCAACCTGCAGAGCTGGGCTGAGGGAGACCCGGGTATTACGTTGCATTGGATCTGTTGGTGCGTAAGACAGGGGAGGGGGCAGAGACACTGGGGTGGAGTATATTAAGTGCTGGTGTCAGCCCCAGGCCAGGGCCCAGGCGATGGACAATGCCAGCCCATTGTGCCGGTCCTATTGACAGTGGGTGTAGCGGCACCCTCCCCTGGGTTCCCTCAATGGGGAGTCTGAGAGCCGGAGGAATCAGCTTAATGGGCCGACAAGAGCTGCTTTGACTGCAGACACTTGTACAAAGAGCTCAGGACAAGCACTACAACAGGAGCATGTTAGCAATATACACAAACAGAGAGCTGAGGGTGTGAGGGGAAGGAGAAGAGAGCGAGAAGATGAAAACACAGGAGGTACGGACTGCACCGGCTCTATCTTTATCCTTCTCACAATGGTCTATTATTGCCACACAATGACGCACAACAAAGCGCACACCTCCCTTTGACAAGAGCTGATTTTACACTATTGCCAAGAGGGTAACTAGCACCAACCAAACCCCATCGTGCAGCAGTTTACAGCTTTTACGTGATAAGAGCACGAGGAGGAGGAAATGTGACCTTGTGTGTGTTTTAGAAACAAGACGAGACTTTACAAAGTGTTAATAAAAGCAGGAGAGGTGACGGAGTCTTACTTTGGCCATCTGAGCCTGGACCCCACTGGACTTCAGAGCTGTAACAGCTTTCTGTGCAGCTGCTGGACTGTCAAAGTCCACAAAGCCGTAGCCTGGAAATCAGACGGATGTAAGTTAAGACATCTGTGACATTTCTAAAGCATTGGAAATAAAATATATACGCTACTGATGGTTCTTAGTGGATTATTTATTCGCTTCTCGCAGTTTCCAATGACAAAACTCACCTTTACATTTGTTGGTGGTTTTATCCAATATGGCCTTGGTGGACACGATTTTGCCGTACCTTCAAGAACAGACAACGAGAAACCAGATCAGTGTCACATGAGGTGATGAGTTGCACACAGAGGAATCTGCTCCTACCACATGCGTGGATGCATACCGATCCTGCCACACGTCCTGGGGCTGACGACTACAGGTGTAAACATGAACACAACCAGTGGCGTTCTTCACCGTGTCTGCCTCCACCCTGTGTTTGTTTACCAGCGGAGGCAGTTGTGCACCCCAGGCCCGTCTTCCCCGCACAGCAAATAGAAATATTAGCTTTTAGGGGGAAACGCACAAAAGAAGATGTGCGGTATGTGAAACAGAAGCTTGTGTCCTAACCTGTTGTTTCAGTTCCAGAATGTCAATAGAAAAGGCAGCAAAGGCCAATCAGGGCCAGAGGAAAATCGATGAACGCATTAACGCAGCATCATAAAACATTCACGCTATGGAAATGGCCATAAAAGTAGCAAACGACAAGTCTTGCGTCAGACCTGAGAGTCACCCAGTGCAGTGTCATGAGACACATCAGCCTGTGGTACAACAGACCCGCTCGTCTGGCGGGTTCAGCCAGAGCTCGTCTGTTTGGGCGACATGGCGTCTGGGCGGAATGCACAGTGTAACCTGATGCCTCACCCCTCCGCCTGCCTTCCTACCCACCATGTTCCTCTCTCGCTGTTTTTCCAGCCTCCCAGCTCACCGCTGGGTCCTACGCTCCCGCCTCGTTTCCGCGGACATTTGTCGAGATGACTCAGATCTGACTAGACGGTCACAGCAGAGTCCTGTGTCACGACTAACGCTGAAGTCTAAAGTATTTATGCTGCAGGCTGCGGCCTTATCCCAGCTCAGGTTTCTAGTGTCTAAACATGCGTCTATAAAACAGCAACAGTTTTATGTTTATGTCCGTACTTCGTTATCACAACGGGGCATAACTGGACGGGTGCCGTAATTGTTTTACAGTCATCTACTTCTTATTTATGCTGCGAAGTCATATATAGGCAGGACGCCGTGATCTTGATCGTGGTGCAGAGTGGCATCACGAGTAGAAACATTATACAGGAAACATCCTTACTGCAGACATGAATAATTCATCATCCATTACCAAATAGCCAGACGACCTTCGCACAGGCACACGCTTGTAGCTTCTCACCATCATCTAACAGCTGCAAGTCAGTCATTAGGCCACAATAGATATTCACAAACGCAATACAACCGAGTCACAGCACAAGTGCAACGCTGTCTCGGTTTTAGCCGAGTCGTCCACAACTCATAAAAAATGTACTGTTAAGACTGTTGCACACACTTTAAGATCATTAACCAATAAAACCGAGCCATTTAAAGCCCACGCGTACGAGGTTCAAACCGATGAGTCAACGCTTTCCAAGCAAGTACAACGAGCCGCGAGCGGATGACACTCGCTGGACTCCAGAGGTTTCATTTGACGGGTGTTTCCGCAGATTTTAGCCTCAAAATGTGTCAGAGTCATGGAGACACACACACGCTCTCAGTTACTCCTATCGCTGTGAGGACACTGATGCAGTGCCTTCCCTCATTTCCCAACCCTGTAACACAACAGCATAAAGACGTGAACACAGGCTCTGCAGCTTTCTCCATTTGGAGAGAAACTGTCCCTTCATGACATCTGACCACGCTTTAAAAGCTCGGCGCTACGACTTACACACAGTCTATATACGCTGGAGGTACAAACCACCGGTTACACATCGTACACGTACATATACACATTTATAAATGTTCCAGCAAAGCAGATTTCTAAGAATCATTTCATGTTCTTTTCCAAGATGACTTCCAATCTGCAAACCCCAAACTTCTAATTAGCTGGAGACATGATGAAGAAAAAACAGCTGTCTCCCGTTTGTTCTTCTTTAGATAGGTCTGAAGAGGCTGCGTGACCCTGTGGGCTCTGGTCCGTACAGGAACCGGGAGGCGTGTTACCCCCATAGGTAGCTTTGTGACACGCTTCCACGTACGCCCTCCTCCGCAGGCGAGGGTGCAGCGACAATGCATTCGTGGGCCGGACTCTTGTTCGGCTCCCGTATATAAATGTTAACCGTGTTGCGGTTGTTCCTTCCCGTGTGCGATGTGGCAGCAGGACGTGGCTGAGTTGTCTACAGCCAACAAGGAACGGATTTGAAAAAGACCAGGCCGACACAAGGGCCTCGGACCGGCTGTGATAACGCAACAGGGTTTGCATCACAGGGAGAATGAACTGCTGCGTCTTCCTCTACTTCTATTCCTCCCTCACACTTACATTCACTCTAACTGTTACGCCTTCAGTCCGGTTCTATCAGATATAGCCATCACTTATTATCACTTTATCTCCTCCTGATCCCTTTTCTCCTCACATTCACGTTTGCTTCGAAGGTCACACATGTAGTTTCCGGTGCCAGACTCCGGCCTTGCTTGTTTCTATGTTTCATCAGTGTTTGTGAACAGCCTGTGTTGGTCTTCGATGATCCCGGTGTCTCTGTTCATCGGTTGCTGGACTACGACTCCAGATGATCTTTTCTGGCATCCTTGCAGTTCTCTGCAGGGAAGAGCGACTGCACTGCAGCCTTGGAACCAGGTTGATATGCTCTGAATGCAGGCTCTGTACAACGACGTTAACAGGCTCTGCTGGACACAGATGAGGTCAGGGTGCGTGGGAGTCTGTAATCTTTTGACAGACAATTTGGAGGAACCGGTTGTTGATGCCACATGTTGATAAGTACTGAATCTAATGAACTAGTGTTTTCTCAAACCCAAACTGACTGTATCTGGAACATTAGACACGGCCAATCCAACCTACCGACTTGAAGACTTTCGGTCCGTCTTATCATAACAACTCTGTCTCCTCTGTCCGTCCCCTGGTCTGTCTCACAGACGGAGGTTTGGTTGAGCAGGCCTCTGTATGCACAGCGTTAACAGCAGAGAGTCTGCCGTTCTGATGTTTGTCTTAGCCAGGTCCAGTGCATTGACTCCGCTAGTTGCAAAGTCCACGTGTTGGTTGAAGACTTGTCTTTAGAATCTACAGTTCACACAGCTTCCACGGACGTTGTCGTCAAATTGACTTTCCTACGTTTCCAGTGGTATTACATGCGTTTAGTGCCGTCTAACAACGTGAAAGAAGCTGGACTAGCTGCTGCTGCACCAGTTACCATTTGTCCTTGTCCTTGGGTGCGAGTGATTTTACCAAACCGACCTTAGTAATGGTCTATTAGCGTCCATATCCAAAAAACACTTTCCCTTTGTTCCTGCCTAAAAAGCTAATTTTCCTCAACATCAGTCTATGATCACATCTGATCGTTTCTTCTCGTGTTACCTTGCTTCCAATGTCTTGGGCCTGACTTGGCTATTTTGTAAGAGGCTTTGTAGAAAAGTGGCAACTAATCACATAAAACGCATATAAAGACAGGGCTCAATGCTTTTACTCCAGTTGTTTAGTGTTGGACTGATGTTCAGAAATGTAAAAAATGTTTTTGGTAGATGCTCAATATAAAACAGTAAAAATCATTTATTCGTGTATGTAAAATGATTTTCACCTTAAAAGCCATCTTTGTATTGGTTGTGTGGCATGATGGTGCAAAATCAGTCCTACCCTGCTGGTTCCCCCGTTTCTACTCTAGAAAGCGAAACTGTGCTAAGCTAACAACATATTCGGTTTACACTCAAAATGATGGCACAACCCCTTTATCGTTCTCTGCGTCTGTCTTTCTTCATATAAAAACGTCCATGGTTACTCACGGCTGACAGAGCTTGACCAAGTCTTGGTCTGTGGTTCCCGGATGGAGGCCGCGGATGTACAGGTTCGTTTTGCTCAGCTGTTCGCCGCCGCTGCTGTTGCTGCTACTGTTGGTGTTGGGACTGGGGGGAGCCATCTGGTGGCCGGAGGACACATAGGCCTGCTGCAACATGAAAGACAATACATGTGAGACTAATGTGAGACTTCTGCTAATGAACAGTTACTGAAATCCTTCCTGAACACATGCGATTTGCAAACACAGCACTGTTTGTGAGAATTTTACTCAAGCGTTTAGAAACGTTGCGAGATCAAACGCAAGCCTGCATGAGACAGATGATTATGTGGGAACTGTGAAAAATGATCCCATGCAGCCCTCACGTCAAGCCTCATGAATACTGCGTTAGAGGGGAATGTGGGGCCTCTTGGCTGCCTGCACCACACAGGGAAAACGGACTCTTACACTTTCTCAATGTTGAGCAACTTCAGTCTTACTTTGAAACCGTGTAGCTCATATCAAAACCCCAAACATAAAAGTCAACCTTAACTATGTGCATTGTGTTCGTCGCTCTCCTTTTTCTCTCTACTGATAGAAGTGTTTTGACTCAAGCTGGCTTTTTTCCTTCGTCCTAGGCTCGGACCTGAATCTAAGTTCAGTTCGTTTCCCGCATAAACTGTGTAAGGTTCACGAGCATCCGAGCCGTAAAACGCGAGCAACCAAGTCCACGTTACGTGCGTCTGTAGGGAGTTGATTTCTCAGATTTGTCTACGACGAACTAAAGTCAACTGGTCCATGACTCAACACCAGGCACATGAAAGCTTGTTGCACAATACACACGGCATCATATCACCTCATCTCACTATGGGATTCTGGCTCAAACAAAGCATTGCGTAACAGACGGACGCATTTTCCTGGGATAAATGTGGTTTCCTTAACACTTTGCCTGTCAAAAGTCAAAAAGGAGAGACTTCTCTCTCCAGGAATAGATGTTTCCAAAATAAAATTGTGGCAGAAAATAGCAACACTACGTAAAGAATGGAGTCGTCAGACCTGAAAAATGTTGAGTTGCCTTGTTTGTTTAACAGCCAAACGTTTAAACTCATTTCTTAAATGTAATCATATCTGCTGTGGGACTCGGCTCAGCAGGAGGCCGTAGCGTCGTCTCAGCTGAAACACCAATCGGACCAAGGCCACAGGAGGGCAACGGGTTAACTTAAGAGAGGAAGGGTCACTGGTTTGACTGGTGGCGTTTCAGAAAAGCTCAGCAGGAAGGCGCAGTCAAACCAGGACCACCAGCAGCATCGACACGTCTCTTTAATTAGACGCCATTCATAAGGCAGGAAGGGCCTCTGAGCTGAAGCGCATACAGGCAGATACAGGCCGACAGTAAGCGCTTTCCCGTTCAAACGGAAAACCTAAATATACACCAAGCTCCTAAATATTTGCATGAATTATATTAGTGTGGCGTAACGTACAGCAGGACACAGCACCCGTTTATCTACGCCGTCGGTGTCGTACGCGCTGAACAGGGATTTGGAGGCAACCAGGTTGTGAATGAAAGAACACGAGCAGACTAGTGATCTCATCCAGCACAGGGCGAGCTTCCCGTCGCAGCAGCAGCCATTAAATCACCAGTCACGTGAACTGTACAACGTGAAGTCAAAATATACCGTTACAGTCTTTAATAATGAGGTTTCTAACATTAGATACCTGTTGTACTGAGCATCCAGAATCCCATCCGAAGCCAACTCCTCAGTCCAGATGTTTACAGACAGGGGCTGCTTCGCTTGGTCACCATGTGCCCGTCACTACGCCACGTTACGCATCAACATGTTTTGTATGTTCTATTGGGAATTTGACTTGGCTTTATTTGGAGTCATTCCTCCCAATGACCTGCTTTTACGTACAGGCTGCACGAGCGGCTCTGACTGTGGAGCCATACAAGAAGGGCCCTTTCTGCCGAGTTGCTTGGATTACTACGCTGAAAAGAACTGGAGAGCGTGGCAGAAACTCCTTAGCGTCAGACTGAACGGACTCCGGACCAGCTGACCGAAGGTGAACACGCCTGCATAAGGTTGAGCCTTTCTCAACTTTGCATGTGGAGAATGAGTGGACCAGGATGAGAACAGCAGCCCCTCCAGGATTTGGACCTTTCTGCAGGGAAAACTTTGCGTTTTGACGTCCGTGTACTTCACTTACAGACAACCTCTGCTACAGTGAAACGCGGTAACACACAGCAGCGCTCGTTCATTCCCTCCGTACGGAAACAGGCACGAGACGTGGAGTTAATATGTTTTACAGGCACAAATCCATTAGATAAACGGCTTCAGTAACAACTTGTTCAGTGGTTAATTAATCACATTCTGTAGAACACGACAAAAACAGTCCCATGCTTGATTTAAAGCACAGCAACAGAAAGGACAGGTTAACAGTGAAAACATCAGGGGCTAGTGTTTTATACTGAAGGTCACACAGGGGTCGGTCTAGATAAGAGACTCTACGCAGTCTCACACAAGTCAGACGACACGATGTGCTCACTTTGAACGCTACCGCTCTGATCCACGTGAAGCTAACAGCTCAATAATATCACGGGGTATTTTTAGCATTAAGCATTTCTATAAATAAAACTATATCCTCTTTCCTGATCACGACTATGAAACACCAGGAGGTTTGTGTCTAATATGCTGCGTGTTGTGTCACTGTCTCTAGTCTTTAAATACATCAGGTATCACGTACAGGACCGTCACTGTGAGTGACATCAACACGATGGGATCCGTGCACACGGCCTCTCTAAAAGCTCTTTGCACGTCCATTTGTTAGCCTCCGTTTCAGATCTCTGTCTCCGTCTTGCTCTGTGGGGCTTTTCCAGTTGACCCCAGCGTGACCTGCAGAATTCCAGGGATTTCCGGGCTATTGGGAGGCCTGATCCCCGTCCCATGTCTCTGCCTTCTACTGGAGCGCTCGTCTTCTCCTCGGGCGGAGAACGGTCATGATCATCTGACACGATGGCTGACTTACATACTAATGCATTTGCAGCCTGGATGAAGAAGGAGCCAGCTTCCAACCTGTATAAAAGTACGATTATGCACCAGTTTCTCTTCTTTTTCTCGCGCCGTGTATATGTGACACATGGGGGAAATTAGTTGCTTAAAGCCAAACTTCAGGCGCGTCAACAACAATTTAGAACAAGACATAAAATTGGTCTAAATACCAATTGGCCATAAAAATGAACTCCACCCAAACCATCGAAATCAAAACGGATCTACATAAATGTACCACAACCGTTTTATGTTAGCCGAGCGTCAGGAGAGGACTGTGTCTAGTAAAGCAGTGAGCTGCAGTATAGCAGCAGGCAGGAAATCCTCTGTGTCTGCTCCTGATCTTATCACGCAGCCATTTGAATGAGGAGCTCTGCATTCCAACCAGGTGACAGCGACACCACACTCACGCCCAGACTTGTTCCTGAACCTTCCTTCCCTTCTGTCTCCAGCCCACCCTTTCCTTTTGTCTTTTTATAGGAGCCGTCTGTCTGTTAATGCTGGTGATCACACCTTGATGCACATGCATGCGTGGTATTCAAGCCAGGTCAGGTGGCAAGCGCCCGGGAGCCTGGAAACAGATACCTACAAACACCGGCCCACAGCTCAGCCAGAGATCTAACCAAATGTGAGGCACACCGAGGGTTTGGCATTACTGCAGTATTTGGCATCAGATTTCTGACAGCTGTGCTTTCTCCAAGGACTCTGACTTCCTGTCTACCTGTTCACCTTGGCCGTTGTGAGGTTGGCTCTGGAGCAGTGGGCCCATCTGCAACGTCTGACACATTAAACAAAGACCCGGATAAACATGAACCTGGCAGCAGGACAGAAGCACGAAGGAAGCTAGTGTAGAGTTCAACGGGGATAAAGACTTGAATAAATAAAGTAACACAACAACAGGCATTTACACTATGTATAACTATAGGTACACTGAATGCTTTTGTGGTTGTGGAGTTGTTACAAGCCCACGTTTACTATAGTCTGTGTGTAGATGGTCTATTAGATGTTGTCAGTGCCTTCAATACACAGCAGGTGACATATCAGGTTTACATGTCATTATTTCAGCTCCACCTATGCATGTCTGAGTCACATGCACATAAATAGAACTACTGTCCGACAAAGAAACAACGAGGGTGAAAATGGACACAGCTAAAACACATTAAAAGCAGGTTAATGATAAAAATAGGTTCACTGTGTTTTGCCAGAATGGCTACAAAATTACCTAAACAAACACATTTGCATTTCTTCACTGGACGGCAAATCATCAGACACTGGACATATTATTAGCAAATGTGGAATTCACAGACTCTTTACTTCTCTACTTATTTCCCACTACCAGTTCCAAAGAGTTAATTCACTTGCTAACTTGATTTGGCACAGCAGCACCACAGCAGCTCTCGCCTTAAGCTACCTTATCTACACAGGATTCCACTGAGACCTGCGCAGCGGCGTAAACAAATTTGTAATGTGAGCAAAGAGAGACCACTGGAACAGGATCAGGACTCGCTCTCCGTGGTTGAGAGAGGAAGTAAATAAGCAAGCGATGCTACATTTGCAATTCCTACCAATATTCACTTTAGTTAGTTCAGCTCTTTGGTTCTTTCTTTATCTGTGGAAATGGTCAAGCTAAAACACAAACCGCAACACACACCCCCATCATGCATGAGAATCAAAACTGAAACCACCACTGTTTAACTGGGCCACACTGGAGAGGAGGATGCGTTGTGTTACACGCCTTTAAACTGACTGTCTGCCTCCCATGAACAGTGGTTGGTTTCACTTCATGTCAGTAGAAAAGGTAAATACTTGTGCAAACACGTTTGACATACTGTAGGTACACTAATCAATCACACTGACAAGAAGAACAAAAACGTTTTGTGCAAAGTGAGACGATGGCTGAAGGGAAAACCAGACAAAAATCAGTTCTCTGGAGAAAATCCCCTCGTTGATGCATTCAAAGACAGATGAGACAGACATTCAACACTAATTCAGAATTTCATTAATGAAATCATGAGCTAATTTCTTATAGCATTATCAATACTGATGACACTTTATTATTTACAAGTTACTTTAGTTACTACAAATAGTTTATATCTACAGAAGCATCTTGTTATATGTCATTTGAATTTGAATAATTACATTTAGTTCACTAAAACCTCTTAGAGACTCCACCTATGTGAAACGTTGGCAGAGCTTTTTTATTAAACCCGTCTACAATTTGTATCACTTACAGGATACACTCAGTTTGATGCTGATTGGCAAACAGCTTTAGCAAAGGAAATCGATTTAATGATAACTTTCAGCATCTGTTTCAGGGTTGCCCTCGGTTCCTTCATCAAATGAATTAATTTGCAGTAATACTTAATACATAGTCAAACACTGCAAGTCAAAAAAGCCTATTTACAACATTTTAGGGTCATAAGAACAACTGGGTTTTAAAAAAAAACATTTTCAAAAATGCTTATAGTAAAAATATCTAAAACATGATAAAAGGTCAACAAGAGAGTTAAACACGCAAAGACCAGTACTGGACCTGTTACCATGTAGACGCGTGAGCAGGACGCAGAAGCCGTGACATGATGCGTCTCATTCAACTGGTTTGTGACAGTATTTACAACCCCATTCATACAGCAGAGCAACAATCAGTCACTAACCATTACTTCCTAGTGGAGTGGACAACATTACGTCATCAAAGTTTGGCATCAACACCGATGTATTTTAGTTAAATAAATGTTTTCTTTCCTTTGTAGCTTGAGAGCATAACTATACGAATTCTTTTAAAACAGAAGTAGTAAGTAAGCTGCTGTAAATGAAACTAACTTACTGAATCCTGTGACTGGGTTTTATTCATTTTTGCTTTGGCCATTGGATTCGTCCTTCCAACTAAGATCTTCACTGTAGGTTTTATCTTTCTCCATGGGAGTGTTTGAGCATCTGTCCTGAAGCATGACTTTAAATTCCAAACATTCCATGTAAGGAAATTAAACTGTGTCAAGACATGACATCAAAATTAGAACAAACACTTTAAAAGACGCCTGGACTCACACAAAAAGAAAAATGAAAGAATGCAGTTCAAAGAGTCAACGCGATTATTGGCCTTTTTAAAATTAAATCTTTTCAAACCCGCTTGTTTTGACCCAACACGTTACGTTAATGCCTTAAATCACACCAGCCAGCTCACGTTTGTGGAGAAGGCCTCCCGCCAAGGAGGGAGAAAATCTGACTGACAAGTACAAAAACAAGCCATTGAACTGAGCCCTGAGCGAGACGCATGATACCTTGAGACAAGCCACCTCCTGTTATTTTTCCATCCAGGAAGCTTTACACGGAAATTTGATTTGAGGGCATTAATTCTATTTATTTGAAGGAGGAAATGAGGTGCTGGGTCAGGGGAGGAGCTATTGGCTTTAAGAACAACAGAAAGCAAATGCCTTTAATCGCCTGGCTCAGTAATCAGCTCACAAACGTAGAAGAGCGCTTTTCTCAAAGAGTTGATTTCCCAGCGTGACTTTTATTTTGTGTACTCGTGCGGCTCCGATGTCAGAACACGACGGACTGAGGAGGTGGAGGTAGGAGGAGTAAATGCTTTGAAGAACATGACCTCTGCGTGAACTTAAGCTTCACAAAATACAGGAGCTGGAGACACAAACAACCAAATGATGCAAAAAAACTACAACACATAACAGTTAACGCAATCAATTATGTCATTATCAATTGGCCTGCTCGACAAATTTTCACTTATATTTAGTTCCATATTTAGTGAAAAAATACTAATACTAAACCAGAGCATCACCTAAATATCTAACTTATAACTTGATATGAAAAATCCAAAGAAGTAACATTTCTAATGATGTATGACAATGAAAAGCAGGAAGCAGGAAGTGGACCAAACCACTAATCAAAATTTCAAAACAAAAGCCACTCTACTAATAAATCCCCCGGTGAATCAGTGAAGACCAATCGAAATTACCTGTTAAGAAATGAAACTGCCCTTTAGTGACATTTGCTAAATGATTTGCTTTCACGGTTCAGACCAGAAGCAAACAGTCTACTCCTCCCCAATAAATAACAACGACATGAGGATGAGGTTATATTAATGCGTTTCTGGGTGTATATGTACAACAAACACATCAAAGGCATCGACGCTGTTTCCTGAGGTTGGCGCCCGTGTTGACATCAGACCTGGAGGATGAGCAGCCAGGCGGTGCCCGAGCTCACAGGACAGCATGTCAACACGCGTTTCAAAAGGCGTGACAGGCAGACGAGCAGCAAAAGCAGCGGCTCTTACTCCACACACAAGGCCACGGAGATGCCTCGAAAGCAGCAGAAGCACCGCGAGCGTAGGTCCGAGCACGTTCAATAATGGCCTTTTGTAAAACTGTGATTTCCCTAATGTAATTATGCGCCGTAAACATCTCACGGAGCAGAAGAAAAAGTCTCATTACGCTGCGTTTAAGTTACAAAAGTGACAGTGTCAACAGTGAACGTGACCACAGGAGCGCGATTCATAATTCTGGGAACGCTTCGCCACGGTCTGGTGGGATTTCGAGGGGTGGGGCATGTTCTGCTTTAGATGGGAAGCGAAGGGGGACTTTGCAAACTTACGCGGCGGCTCGTGGAGACAATGAAGGTCTGCTTCAACGCTGTGGCCGCGAGCGTCCGGGCTCAGCAGAGGAAGAGGCACGAGCCGTTCGCAATGTTTCCCCGAGCCTGCCGCCCCTCCGCCCGCGAGCCCGTGTCCTACCCGCCCCCACCTCCACAAACACATCCAGGCTCACGCGCGTTATCCCAACACAGCAGGCTACGGTCTCCCGTAAAAGTTGCACGAGCGAGCCCCGCCGTGTCGACACCTTCCATACTCGTACACACGCGCACGCAAACACTACTAAACCCGCGTCGGGACCGAGCGCGAGCCAGTTTGCGAACTCGACACCCCGCCGAGCTCCGCGGCGCTCGAGCTGTTGTTCAACTCCACCAAGTCTCAAGTTGAATTCGGTGCGTTTCGCTTCTCAAGGACACTGCAGCTCGCTGTCACCAGTGTCGCGACAGGCGCGGGCGTGTTGCCCCGCGGGGCGAAAAGGCGACAGAAAGGAGGAAGCGGGGGACGCGGTTACCTTTTTGCTGTTTCTGCTGTTGTAGCCGTTGTAGGGGTTGATTCCTGCCCTTGGCGGCACGGAGAGCAGCATTTTTCTCGGCGCTATGTCCGGAGCAGCGAGCACAGCCCAGGCTGCCAGCTGACGTCAGCAGCTGGGGAAGTGAGTGCCTGGAGTCCCGCTGCTTGACTGCGAGTGGTGCTGCTGCTGCCGCTGCCTCCGCTGGAGGACGTCCCCCTCCTCCCCCTCCTCCCCCTGCCCTCCCCCGCGCTGGCCCCTGGGCTCCTTCGCGGGCCCTTCACACGGCTCCGGGGGGTCCACAGAGCGGATTAGCTCAGACCCATTCACCGCTGTTGTTCCCTCACCAGGGGACACTGGCTGCAGAAGAAGCGTCAATAAACTGCTTTTGTTGGGACCAAAGCCTTGTTAATTCTGCCGCGTGTTGAGTCTGCTCCTTAATTGACTTAGTGCCTTTTCTTCTTCCTTTACATTCTTCATTCCTATAATATCATACGAGGTTTTGTTAACAAACTGAACTACACGCATCTTGTGTGAAATGCTCCTATTATATAATATATATTAGTAAATTCTTCATGCACTGGTCGAATGGATGTCAACGACTCATTTGCCACAGTGTGTAATGTTATTGCTTTGATTGCAGCTGTAACTGCCAGCGACTGCGTTGTCTTAACGTTACCCTTCAGCAAATCATGATGCTGCACAACACAAGGCATCAAATCAAACAGGCTCAGCGAAGGGTGTGACGAATCATATCTGGTCTCACCAACGGTTTCCTGGATCCTAAACCTGCCCTTCGCATCTCATCCGTGGCTGCCTGGTCCTGGACTCTGTGTCTTATCTGCTTCTGCGATATGTGAATGTCTTTTCAGTTTCTCCTGTCGCCATTGGTTGGTTACAGACATAAACCGATGCAGAAGTCAGCTGAAACCTGATGCCTAAACCACACTGCTATTCAAAATAATCAGCACTGGGTGCACAGTGGCTATTAGTTACACGCACATATCTGATTTTGCTTCATATCAAGCATCCAACAACATCCTACTCCTCGCTTCTTAATTTTGAAGGTTGACTGTAATTGGTTTTGCCAAAAAAGAACAACAACAATATTATAACATGAAGAACAACCATGGCTGTGTGTGGCAATAATATTTTTTCCTGCGTAATAGAAGGTCGTCAGATGTTTTTCTGGTTCGTTACGTTGAGTTAAACGCTTGGACTGCGCTTATTTCAGCCTGTTGCCGTCACAGAGCACATGTCTGAGTTTTCATAAAAAGCACATCAGGCTGCAGAGTCAGTCCCCCACAGAGCAGGTTCCTCTTATTTCTCCACAGCAGCTCACATCCAGCCTCTACACGGACGATAAAATGTGCAGCGCTGTGAATGATGTTGCTGCGTTTGTTGGTGTCGGCTTCATTCAGTGCAGCAGCTTGTCTGTGGGCTGCATTCGGGAACACACCGGTGACACTGTCGCACTCAGCACAACCTCAGTCTGGCACAACCAGCCACTTTAACGACATGAACGTTGTTTGGACATCAACAGGCTCGTTGCTAAGTAACCCAGCCCCCTCCATCCCAAGTGTTCTGGCCTGTGAATCCATACTTATTGCCTCTAGGGGAGCTTAGTCGGCTGTGTGTGCTCCCGGGTGTTGTTTGTGGGTCCTAACGGTGACTGTTAGACACCGTTGTCTAATTTTATTTGTTTCATTCTTTATGACCTCAGTGTAGGAGTGAAGCCGAGAAGTCGAGTGTTTCAAGCGCAGGTGAAACGTCTGTAACCTGGTCCCAGCTTTGCTGTTGTAAAAGTCGATTTGCAGTTTCAGAGTGAAACAGCTGGAGGAGACCCCACAGCACTGCTGCCATCAAAGTGGGCTATGGTTGAGGCAGGAGGAGCAGCCTGTGTGGATGGGGAACAGTTGATTTGAATGGTGTGGACGGGTTCAGGGAGTTCATGTGTGAGCGAGGGGCTCGGTCATTGAGACTGTCAGTGGGGTTCAAGGTCGCGCTGCCACCAGTGGGGGAAGGCCAGCGAACGGTGGCTGAACGTGAGTGGGGGAAAAAGGCAAAACCTTCACGCGACATTTCAAATTCGTGGGGCTTTTCTTCGTACACGCGCCTGATACCTGCGGCACCTTAGACGCACGTCGATCGTAAATGCATCTACCAGAGCAGGAATCTCTGCAAGTAAACAAGCGGTAAAAGATGTCGTTGCTGAGCGATGTTCGTTTTTGCATTAGTCTGCCTGGATAGTATCACAGATAACAATGTGGAATTTCAGAATTTTCACAATACCACATACTGAACTTATGAACAGCAGCCCAAGATTTACTCTAGGTTCACTTTTAATTGATGCATATTTTACATTTAATGAGCTGCATATGTATGTGTCTACTTTTATTGTTTCTCCACTGGAAAAACAGCAACAGGCAGAATCACTCTGTGCTGTTTACATCCTTGTTGTAGTAAATAATGAAAAGTGAACAGTTAAAAAAACAGTGCAGACGAACAGATGGATGCTTGCTTCACGTGAGAGTAGTTACTTTACGCGTCTGCTGAACAGACCACACACACACACACACACACACACACACACACACACACACACACACACACACACACACACTCAGACAATCAGTCAAGCATTCCCTGTGGTTGGAATGTGTTTTTCGGAGAGTGTGTGAAAGAGGAAGTCACGGTGAGGAAAAGTTTGAGGGCACGAGTGAACTAAGAAAGCGAATGAACTTCACTATCAACGGTGCACAGACGCAGCTCCCGCGTGCGTCTGTGTGAAAAATGTTACTAAACAACACGGATGATCATTAAAGCTGCAATTAAATGTCTTCGAGGGATCTATGCACATTATTTCCATAAGGGCTGTCCATAAGAAATATCTATGTCTATACCTGTACTGTAAGAAGTATATAGTGGGGACTTTTTACTCGTTCTTAAAAATCTATTTTATCTCTTTTAAAATATCTTCTTTTTTGTTTGGAAATTAGCTCTGAATAAATTCATGAGTGAACTATTTACTCTACGTTCCAGCTGGAAGTAATCTGAGCAACGGGCTTGAGCGTAAAAGGCAGAGAGAGAGTTCTCGATGATGGAGTGGGAGGAAAGGAGAGAGGGGACGAGGGCAGGGGGAAGGGGAGAGGGAGCCGGGCGGATGGGGGAAGTGCTGTTTGTGCATGCCTTAAATTCCTTAGGTGTTATCAGCGTTGCCAACTACATAATTGTTCCTTTGGAAGAGGAAGAGAAACGACAGAGACTCAGGAGGCTGTCCACATCTCTGAACTGGGCTCTTGTCACTTCGGCTATTTTTACAACTCTGACGATTCAAATCTAAAAACGCTTTTGTCTTTTTTTCCTGAAAACACTGTAACAATAGAAATGTGGAAGGTTGCTTAATGTAAACCCAGAATGGCTGTGGCGAGTGGCTCCTGCTTTTTTCCTGCTCCGTGCAGACACACTACATCAGCGGGACACATAGGTCGAGGTTCTGGGAACTCTGATTGATGAGGTAATCCAGCTGGCTCTGAAGCCAGGGAGGGGACGGAGACAGCACCAGCTCAAGGGAGTGTTCGAGCCAAATCACGATGCACGTCTGATCTACGCACGTTTGCGACCGAGATGTCATCTCTACCTGGATGCACCAGACATTCCTTCTTAAAAATGTGGATGTTTATTGCACACGTCATGAGTCTTAACATAGAAGCTGCACTAACCTGTTTCTCCTCTCTGTACTGCAACATGGCTTCCATCACAGCTGCGGGGAACTGGGTGGAGGTGCATGATGGGCCTGAACTGTGGATGAAAGAATGACGCATGAAATACTTGCTCCAGTCATGACACAAACCAGATGAATAGTGTTTTCACTTACTCCGACAATAAAATCGCCCTGGAAAGAAACGCAGCAACAGAGCAGGAGACTCACAACCTGCACTTCTCTTCAATATTTGATTCACAACCACATTTTGCACAGTAGAGGAACAACAGTGTCAGTGTTCTGAGTGCTTTATTTAGGCTGATTACTAAGAGGAAGTGAAAGATTCTCTGCTGGTCCTTTATGTTGACGCTCAGTCATTGATAGTTTATTGAATACGTCACGTCTTTTATTCTGAAAAACCCATTTGACACATAAATCATCCTCAAACCAACACAGTAGGATGCGATCACATGATGCTACAAGGGCACAGATCAATACCGGAGCAACGGAGGGATAAGAAACTGCTTCGAGGTCAGTGAGGCGAAGTTTTAGTGCTTTACAAAATGTCAGAGTAACGAAAGATGCAAAGATCCAGTAGCGGTGAGTCAATCTTTCTAGTGTGTGCAGGGTCCAACACCAGCATGAGCCAGAAGAGCTCACCTCATTTCATATACACATGAGTAAACAAGATGATGTAACAACGCCCCGTATGAGGTGGACACCCAGATCTTAAGGCTCAATCTAATCCCAATAGAGGGTTTATTATTGGAGAGGGAAAGGAAGGAAGCAGGAATGAGAGACTCTCGTACCGTTTGCTTTAAATGTGCTCAAGATGTAGCTCCGACCTTTGAACTTGAGTTCAAAAGGAAGTAACAGGAGAAGTGTGGTGAAGGACGGGAAATGAGCCTCGTCACTGGAGGGATCTTTGTGTTACGTTTCCATCTGCTGGTGGACTGTGAAACACGCGGCTCCGGTCCTCACAGCGGCAGATTACGTGTCTGATCAGGACAACAGACAAAGCAGCAAACGCTTCTGTGTGGATTCACACACTCGTGTCAACCGGTGAACCGTCAGAGGCTGGATGTGTGGAGGTGGGTTACACAGGTCCTCACAAAGATAAACCACCAGGCCGTGTGGAAGCGGAGTCATGTATGTGGATGCTCTGCGACGCGTTTGAGCCAGGGAACCCATTAAACACAGGCTAAACTGTTCTGCTGTCAACAGACACAACAGAAACCAAACGGAGCCGTCACCAGCGAAAATATCAGATCAGGAAGTATTTCAGTGTACATCATCCAAAAATAGACAACAATAAAAGTTTAGAAGCTTGGTGCATCTGTCTCGCTGTGTCTCTTTTATTAGCTGTAAATGCTTTTCATTGCTGAACTGAACTGACTCAGTTTCCTGTTTTGCTGCTGTTTTATCATTAAAAACTGTTTCTCCTGGAAAATGTGACCTCAGTAAATGTGACAGCGATGAGGCCTGAAACTGACTTTTAATTCTATTTTATACATAAAAATAAGATTCACTTTATATGAAATTGCTATAAAAATCATGTGAAAGTTGAGACAGAAAATCCTTCCTTGACACTGACGCGTGTAGTTTTCTCTGGAACAAAGAACCTATTGTCTTTGCGTTTCACACAGGCGGCGCAGACCCACTAGGTGTCAGTGCTATGCAGCATTTGACTGAAACGCTGTGGGTCAGCGTGGTTCCATTACAAGTTCTACTCTGAAAGGATTTATTGACAATAACAGTCACTGTAAAGAAGCAAAACATGCGTCACGATACGTTTCAGGCTACATGTGTGAATAGTCCTGTTTTGTGCGTCTGAGGCGCGAGTACGCCACATTTAATGGACTCCAGAGCTGCCGGCATCGCTGCTGGCTCATTCCAAATGCTTCCTGAACATGTCCTCCAAACTCCTGCTTGATCAGTATCTGAGAGACTGATCAAGGCTGTTGGACCTGACTCATGAACCGGAGTCAAACCTTCATCGACGTGATCTCAGGCTTGACATGAACCAGGGTAAAATCGAAACCTCTTTGATGCCATTACCTTCTGACTTCACTTGGACGTCAGCCTTGAGTAACGCTGCCAAATCTGGGCCTCTGAAAGCCCAGAGCAGATGAATCTTGGCTTGAAGAGCAAAACATCCAGAGCAGAGATTCAGGTCAATGTTTAAAGGCTGGGGATCAGAAGTAAAGGAGTTTAACCACAAGCTCATTTGAAGTGTGTGTGATCATTCAGAGAAGTAGGCAGCAGAAGATGTGTTTGTGAAACCTGTCTAAATCTAATTTCCTGTGTAACTTCACAACAGTTGCTGTAACAGTTTGGCCTTCTGACCTGCTGGAGGCGCTTTGTTTGGTTTGTTTTCTTCTTCTTCTGCCGTGACATCACTTTCACCTTCCAGTTCCTGTTTCCTGTTTGGACTAATCACTGTCACGCCGCCTCTTCTTAATCAGTATATGAGGTCTCATTTCAGTTGTCTTTGTGGGTCTTGCTTCTTATTGTGTGGGTTTGTATGTGTTGAGCTCTTATGTTCTGTGTGTTGTTTGTTGACAGCTTGTAAGTTTAAGTCCTAGTTTTTTTATTTGTGCTTGCTCTTTAATTTGTTTTCATGACCTGTTTGCTGTGTGGCCAGTTGTTTGTCTTCTGTTCAGTGTGTGTGTGTGTGTAACCAGGTCATACAGCAGAAGTCCACTGGTTACATACGTGCAGTGGCTTAATCCTTACAATCTTTGAGTTAAACTATTCTCTTTAGCAGTGACTTTGGGTTAATTCGATACTTTTTACTGTATTAGGTTTGTTTGGTCTGTGTCTGTGAACCAGCCCCTGGTTTGCTAGGAGAGCACAGAGTCCTCTGCTTGTCAGCCATTTTGTTAGTCAACCTTGGCCTTAGCAGCCATTTACTTTTTGCTGGTAGTTTTCTAGTTTGTCTGCGTATCAGCTAAATTTTTGTATCAGTTTGACGTGACTCTGGGTTTGCACATAATGTTTTTTTTATGACTGATTCCACCCCATCACCAAATCTGGTCTCCTCTGAGCCAACAGCATGGTCCTGGCTTTTTACAAGCTAAAATGATGCACATACATTTAGAAGATGACTTTATTCATTAGTGTGAGTTATGATCTGCATTCTCAGAAAATCAAAGTCTTTTACTTTGTTATTCACCCATTCATGTGCACACACGCTGATTCACCAGGACTCTGATCAAACCACTGGAGCAGGTTTATGGTTCAGGACATTATGTGGTCATAGAGCTGGAATAAAGCTTCTCTCAGACGGAGCCGTTTGAATGAGTGAAGCTTAATGCACTGATAAGTGTTGAAGCTGAGTCTGCTTCAGCCTTTGAGTTCAGTTGAAAACATTTGTGATTGTTTGTCCTCAGTTCTGGGGGGATATGGTTTAGTTGAGGCTTGTACTTAGAGTTTATATGAACAGTTGGGTGTCATCTGCAAAGCAGAACAGAACTCATCCACGAAAGTGCGACATAAAAGCCTCATTCACGGGGAACCAGTGTTTTTATGAGGTGACCAGTGGAACAAACACGGACAGTGAACAGATGGAGTCGTTGCTGGATGGGTCGTTATATCTCATAGAGGCTTTACCCAAATGACGCGGACCCAATCTTTCCTTTTGCTAATATTTAAAATATATTAATGCAACGTTAAATCGCTCAAGCATAATTCTCAATATGAATTTAAAATGGAAATCTAAGTGGATAAACCTGCTTCTCTGTGACGTGTTAAAAACGTTTCCTCACCAAACAACTAGAGTAAGTTAAGCATCAGATCAGAACGTTAAACCTTCAGCCAGTGTCTGCGTCCGACTTGATCCTGACATGCAAATGAAGCGCAGTAGCTGGTTCTGGGTGGAGGGAGGCCGACGTCACGCAGACTGACTGACTGGCTCCGGGCTCCAGCCTCAATCTGCGAGCAGCGGTGCTGGAGCAGAGCCGCGTCTCCGCCACTTCTGCGTTTCCTCCTGGAGCTGGTTCGGGGAGAACAAAAGGCGGACAACTGATGAGCGGAGCGCAGCCGGTTAGCTCGATGCTCGGTCCAGCCCGCTAGCCCTGTCCATGCATCCGAGGAGCCCCTGAGCAACCGACCGGGCTGGGAGAAGCCTCGGCTCTTCTTTCCTTTTTTGTTTTTTTGCCTTGACAGTCTGCAAAAACAAACCCACAGGACGCGCGGCAGCACCGTTGTCAGAGAAGGCGGATTTCCAGTCGGGAGCATCATCGGCGGCCACGGCTACACGTCGCCGCCTGCCTCCAGCCTCCAGCCTCCAGCCTCCAGCCTGACAGGACCCGGAGGCGATTGATGACTAATATTCTGCCAACATAGGCTACGATGTTACGCACCGTGACCAACGTGCTGGTGACCGGGTCGCTTTTCTTGGTGGTGTTGCACAGCTTGGAAGTACTGGCTGTAGATCGAGCTTTTGGTGGTAAGTAGAGCTAAAACACAAAAACGCACAACAACGTTCGCTCCGATCTCGGGCTTATTGTGGGTCGTAAGAGCAGAAACGCTGGAAGCTTTATTGGGGAGCAGCGACGTTCAGGGGACGTGAATCCGAGGCGAGACGGGTAAAGATCTTTTGTTTCTGTCAGCGCCACATGTGAATTTTGCTATGTCACAGCAGCGGCCGCAGATTCCTGCCTGCGCGCACTTCGTTCCAGTAGCATCCAGTGATGAAGCCGAGGCGCAGGCCCCAGTGCGCGCAGAAACGCGCTTCATGTGGAGGAATGAGGAGCTTTAGGAGCTGAGGCATTAGTCTGAACTCTTCCAGTGGCAGGGTGGCAGCGCTGCAACGCGTCTGCGGTTCGGACCGACGTTCCTGGACCGACACTTCCATCCTGGGTCGTTTTACGCACGTTACCGTGAGTTTTCCCTCCCTTGGAAGAAGAGCGAGCGAATGCCAACACTCACGTTGTGATCCTCGGGCAGGTTGCGAGCAGCTCCAAACGGCTCCCACTGCGACCTTGAACACACACCTTCACAGCCTGGAACAACTTCTGGAAACTATTAAAGCCCACAGTCCCACTCACACACTGGCGTTCGGTAAGAAGGGAAAGGGGCCTTATCACAGAGCAGTTAGTCCAGACGTATTCGGGTAATTCTTTGCAGGTGAACAGACGATGGGAGTTTGTTTTTACAGGAACCTAAAGCTCCTCACACTGACCTGAAAGGCAGAGAAACACTGGGGAGTTGATCAGATGTCTAAACATTTTGTAGGATTCCTTCCTGATGACACATTGAAACCATTCTCAGGCCATAAACTCTTTCCTCAGCCGTTGAAGTTATCTCCTTGCATTTGGCAACACAGTGCTGTGAGGTTCTTGGGGAGAACCTGCCCTGAAACACCGCGCTCTAACGTTGTTGATAATATTTCCCTCCGCCCGAGTCTCTGTGCTTTGATTCGATGAGTCAGCCTGGTGCATCGTAGCAGAGAAAGTCACCAAACCTGAGCCTCAGCCGAAGTCACGCCGGGATGGTTGTGTTTACAGTAGACTCACGGAATCAAGTGTCGTTGATTCCTTTGGTTCCGTCTTTAGAACCACCGCCAGTAACTTTTGCTTTACAGTTGAATTCCGGTTCGTTTTCCATTTTTGTGACCTATCAGCATCGTAACCAGAGCTTAAGCCCTGGGCCAACAACAAACCCTGTGGTTGATTGGGTTTAAATGGGTCTTTGTTTTTCACAGACGAGCCAACCACGAACACGCTCAGATTATTCTGAAAGCGCTGCTAATTGGAGCCCTGGTAAAAAAGGCCCCAATGAAAGAAATGACATTGTTTCACTCCATGAAATAATGTTGTTGCAAATCGAGATCCCTGGTCTTCACAAACGGACTCTGCTGTTCCCTGAAGCATTTAGTGGTAGACACCTTCAGCCAAAAACACAGATGGAGAAGTATGCGTGAAGGGAAAGCTGAGATAATTACAACTTCATTTTAAGTAACTCTAAGGAAGCGTTCCCTGCTTCCTCATGTCACGTTTCCTTATTTATCTTCCTTAGATCCTAAACTTGCTGATTTAAACCAGATCCCAGATGCTAAAAGTAGAACAGGCTCGTTATTTCTTAATTAACCCACCATCTACTGATTCCTTTCTCTTGGCACATTTCCCCTGCTGACGTCTCTGGTGTAACATTTGGTGAACGCCTTGGAAGTGGCCCAGCAATGTGCTTGTTGTTGTTGTTGTTGTTGTTGTTGTTGTGCTGCCATTACAATGACGTTCACGTGGCCAAAAGGTTCCCACTTTACCGAAAGCGTGGGCAGCAAGGAAAGCAGAGCACAGTTGTAGAGACCTTAGCATGTTAAAACGCATGTAAACACGCAGAGTGTATTTACACGCCTATAAATACACGGCTCGATCCTTTCACTGTCTGCTGCTGAAATACCTCCTGTGACACACTGGAACCAGCCACAGCGGCATAACTGAGCAGACATTAAAGCCAGTTCTTTGGTCAGCAGCTTTCCCTGAACAGAAACAACAAGGAGGTTAAGGAAATTCCACTGCTGTTATTCCACTGATGATTTATGGCTGAACTGTAATTATGAAATCTTGTGCTGTAGCAACACAGTTCCAGCAGCCACAAGCCTTAGGTTTCGCCGTTAGTTTACTATAACATTCCCAGGTGAAGTCCCCCATCAACGATCTGTCTGTGTCCTGTTACAGAAATACTTTGTTGGGAACTAGGTTAGAATTAGCAAATGCTTCATAAACGTGGAACACGAAGGCGTCAAGAACCGCACGCTGGCATCTACGTCCCACAAGCCCCAGGAGGTGCCTGCTTCAGCGGTTTGTCTGGTGTCCACTCTGCTGACCCCACAGAACAACGCAAAAGTGATCTTCACGTTGCGCAAGAAGGCAAATAAGCCACATGTGCTAAATGTTTAGTCTTGTTTAAATGCTGGGATCCAAATGCTTCCAACTCGTCTTTTCGTTCTGTGTCAGCATTTAAACATTTGTTTGCCAAATGCCTTAAATCACTGCTGGTTCCTGTGTCAGAACAGCCCCGTGACCCACTTTCAAGCTGTGACCCACTGATTAAGATGCGTTTTCTAGGTGGAGATAAAACACAATCTCAGGAGGCCCTAAAAGACTCTGAACACGCCATAAACTGTCACGATCGGCAGCCTGGCCGATCGGTCCCTTACTGGGTGAATCTCCACCCAGCGGAGTCACTCACCACACCCCTGTCATCACCACGCACCTGCCTGATTATCCTCACCTGCCTGATTACATCCACCTGTTCACCTGGCTCATCATCTCCCTTACTTAAGTTCTCCCAACAGCTCAGTCCCTGTCGGATCGTCAACGTTACAAGGTGTCTCGACCTACCTCGAATCTCGAACCAGACCTCGCTTCTCGCCACGAACAGTGAGTTATTGCTTCCATTGTCTGCTCCCCTGTCTTTGCCTGGACACTCACTGGATTGTGGATTTTCCCTGCTTGGTTAACAACTCTTGCCACGAACTCTGTTCTGCCCTGTGTTCCTGTGTGCCTGGACTCCGATTACTAGCTGCCGCTGCGAGCGCCTGTGGTGCGCCGTTAGCCCATAGCGTGTCTATTCTGAACTATCAGCCGGTTCGGCTCGCCTTTAGTTATCATTGTTTTAGTGGATGAACCGTTGTTGTGTGGATTGGTGTTTTCCCGTTTGTCTCACCTGCAGTCCGACGTTTTCCTCCTTCACTCGTCTCCTTCCTGGACTCGCTTGAAGTGCCCGGAGGTCTGACTGCCGTTCGCCTCATCAATATTCCCAATCGTTCTGCTAAACTGTTCAATAAACTTGTCATCTTCACACACTCAACCTGGTTCAGCCTGTTCCGTCTCTCTCACCTAAAGCACCGTCAGCGTAACCGTAACAGTACGATCCGACCACGATGGAACCCGCTGAATCAGGCCACACCCCCGACTTCAACGCAATGATCCAGAAACTCATCAAGCTCCTCGACGCCATCCCGGACATCAGGGACTCCCCGACCCGCATTTCCACGTTGAACTGGATCACAAATTGCTACTCTGTCTACCCTGAGTTAAAGCTTCACAGGAGGTTCCCTGAGCTTCTGGCCGGACAGGTCAGGCTCAGGAAGAGGGAGACGCCTCGTCCACAGCCTGCATCCACGCCTCGTCCACAGCCTGCATCCACGCCTCGTCCACAGCCTGCATCCACGCCTCGTCCACAGCCTGCATCCACGCCTCGTCCACAGCCTGCATCCACGCCTCGTCCACAGCCTGCATCCACGCCTCGTCCACAGCCTGCATCCACGCCTCGTCCACAGCCTGCATCCACGCCTCGTCCACAGCCTGCATCCACGCCTCGTCCACAGCCTGCATCCACGCCTCGTCCACAGCCTGCATCCACGCCTCGTCCACAGCCTGCATCCACGCCTCGTCCACAGCCTGCATCCACGCCCCGTCCACAGCCTGCATCCACGCCCCGTCCACAGCCTGCATCCACGCCCCGTCCACAGCCTGCATCCACGCCCCGTCCACAGCCTGCATCCACGCCCCGTCCACAGCCTGCATCCACGCCCCGTCCACAGCCTGCATCCACGCCCCGTCCGACTCCCGGTGCCACCGACCTTTTCTCTGGCCTCATGCGCTTCGACCCAGGAGAGGATCCAGGAGATGCACCAGAGCTCGCTCCTCACCTCTCCCCCTCTGAGGCTCGGAGCATATGGAAGGAGCTGAAGAGCCAGGGAGACCCCCTGTTTTCAACACCAGTCTCCACCACTTCACGCCGGAACCATGCAGCTTCACACCAAGTCAGCTCCACAAATTCATGTACCCGGGATCTGTCTTTCGCCTACTGCCTCACTGTCCCCGAGCCACTGTCTATGCAGGAGGAGCCAATCATTCAGTCGGTCCCGCGGCGGACGCTGCCTCAGTTTGTGACTTACTGGGCCTCCCTTCTGGCCCGCGCCCACGCAGAGCTTGCCGCCGCTCCCGACTACGGGGACGTGGACCAGGACCCTCGCTATTCTGCTTTGGGCCACATTGCTCCTCGCCACCCTGACCATGCGACCCCTGCCACACGTCTCTCCAAGCCCGTTGCTCATGCTCCACGCCGCCCTGAACCTGTCGCTCATGCTCCACGCCGCCCTGAACCTGTCGCTCATGCTCCACGCCACGCAGAGCCTGCAGCTCCGGCTCCTGCTTCACGCCACACAGCGCCTGCAGCTCCTGCTCCACGTCTCCCAGAGCCCGCTTCTCATGCTGTTCCACGACACCCAGAGCCGGCTTCTCATGCTGTTCCACGCCACGCCGAGCCTGTCGCTCACGCTCCCTTTCACCCAGCCCCAGGCCAGGCCACTCCATGCTGGACCACACCTGGACAGCCCCCTGGTTCCATGTTTTCCCAGGTCGTCACTAACTCTCGCCGGAGGGAAAGGAGGGAGGTAGTAAACGTGTGGAGGTTATCCTGGAGCGACACATGCTTCCCCAGACCCCTTCGGTGGGTCAAGATGGAGGACGCTCTCGCCATGCTCACCGCCGACGACCGAGGAGAGGTTCCAGTGCCCCCACGCCATGCTGACTCTGACCACCTTGCTCCACGCCATGCTGACTCTGACCACCTTGCTCCACGCCATGCTGACCCTGACCACCTTGCTCCTCGCCATGCTGACCCTGACCACCTTGCTCCTCGCCATGCTGACCCTGACCACCTTGCTCCTCGCCATGCTGACCCTGACCACCTTGCTCCTCGCCATGCTGACCCTGACCACCTTGCTCCTCGCCATGCTGACCCTGACCACCTTGCTCCTCGCCATGCTGACCCTGACCACCTTGCTCCTCGCCATGCTGACCCTGACCACCTTGCTCCTCGCCATGCTGACCCTGACCACCTTGCTCCTCGCCATGCTGACCCTGACCACCTTGCTCCTCGCCACGCTGACCCTGACCACCTTGCTCCTCGCCACGCTGACCCTGACCACCTTGCTCCTCGCCACGCTGACTCGGGCCACGCAGCCTCACGCCACGCTGACTCGGACCCCGTTGCTCCACGCCACGCTGACTCGGACCCCGTTGCTCCACGCCACGCTGACTCGGACCCCGTTGCTCCACGCCACGCTGACTCGGACCCCGTTGCTCCACGCCACGCTGACTCGGACCACGTTGCTCCACGCCACGCTGACAGTGCAACGTCCACGCCCGTCTCCACTGGCCCAGGGGAGGCCGTTCCGTCCACGGCTGTTTCCGGCGGCCCGGGAGAGTTTCTCGGGTTGATGCCTGACGGCTGCAGCCGCCGGCGACATCCGTCCAGGCTCAGACTCCACAGTCGTCGCCGCCGTCTGTCCCGAGGCCCTCGCCACGGCAGCAGTGGACGCCGGCCGCCCAGGTCTTCACGCCACGGCAGCAATGGACGCCGGCCGCCCAGGCTTCCACGTCACTACTGCCATCATCGGCGTCGGCCGCCCAGGCTTCCACGTCACTGCTGCCATCGTCGGCGTCGGCCGCCCAGGCTTCCACGTCACTGCTGCCATCGTCGGCGTCGGCCGCCCAGGCTTCCACGTCACGGCTGCCATCGTCGGCGTCGGCCGCCCAGGCTTCCACGTCACTGCTGCCATCGTCGGCGTCGGCCGCCCAGGCTTCCACGTCACTGCTGCCATCGTCGGCGTCGGCCGCCCAGGCTTCCACGTCACTGCTGCCATCGTCGGCGTCGGCCGCCCAGGCTTCCACGTCACTGCTGCCATCGTCGGCGTCGGCCGCCCAGGCTTCCACGTCACTGCTGCCATCGTCGGCGTCGGCCGCCCAGGCTTCCACGCCGCGGCACCCTCTGTCGACACCGGCCACCCTGGCTTCTACGCCGCGGCAACCACCGCCGACGTCGACCACCCAGACCTCCACACCACTACAAGTTTTGCCCCAAACGTTTCTTGAACTCGTTCCAAGCCCTCGCCATGTGCGGCCCGCGGGAGGGGCCGCTCACTGTCCTAGTTATGTGCGGTCCTATGAAAGGATCCGCTTCCTGCCCTTGCCTTGTAACCAGATGTCCTGGTATTGTGCGGCCTGGAGGGCTCACACAGGCTTCTGGCTCTGGCGACCCCAGGAGGGGTTCGCCTTCTGGTTCCTGGCTCTGGCGACCCCAGGAGGGGTCCGCCTTCTGTTCCTGGCTCTGGCGACCCCAGGAGGGGTCCGCCTTCTGTTCCTGGCTCTGGCGACCCCAGGAGGGGTCCGCCTTCTGTTCCTGGCTTTGGCGGCCCCAGGAGGGGTCCGCCTTCTGTTCCTGGCTTTGGCGACCCCAGGGGGGGTCCGCCTTCTGTTCCTGGCTCTGGCGACCCCAGGAGGGGTCCGCCTTCTGTTCCTGGCTTTGGCGACCCCAGGAGGGGTCCGCCTTCTGTTCCTGGCTCTGGCGACCCCAGGAGGGGTCCGCCTTCTGTTCCTGGCTCTGGCGACCCCAGGAGGGGTCCGCCTTCTGTTCCTGGCTCTGGCGACCCCAGGGGGGGTCCGCCTTCTGTTCCTGGCTTTGGCGACCCCAGGGGGGGGTCCGCCTTCTGTTCCTGGCTTTGGCGACCCCAGGAGGGGTCCGCCTTCTGTTCCTGGCTTTGGCGACCCCAGGAGGGGTCCGCCTTCTGTTCCTGGCTTTGGCGACCCCAGGAGGGGTCCGCCTTCTGTTCCTGGCTTTGGCGACCCCAGGAGGGGTCCGCCTTCTGTTCCTGGCTTTGGCGACCCCAGGAGGGGTCCGCCTTCTGTTCCTGGCTTTGGCGACCCCAGGGGGGGTCTGCCTTCTGTTCCTAGCTCCGGCGACCCCAGGAGGGGTCCGCCTTCTGGTTCGGGCAATACAGTGGTGGGAGGACTGCGCACTGTGTTTGGTCCCTCCTCCGGGTCCCCCTCCTCCCGCCCGACCTTGTGTGGATGGCCTGCACAAGGTTGGGCCGTCTGGAATCCGGCCCTTGAGGGGGGGGCTCTGTCACGATCGGCAGCCTGGCCGATCGGTCCCTTACTGGGTGAATCTCCACCCAGCGGAGTCACTCACCACACCCCTGTCATCACCACGCACCTGCCTGATTATCCTCACCTGCCTGATTACATCCACCTGTTCACCTGGCTCATCATCTCCCTTACTTAAGTTCTCCCAACAGCTCAGTCCCTGTCGGATCGTCAACGTTACAAGGTGTCTCGACCTACCTCGAATCTCGAACCAGACCTCGCTTCTCGCCACGAACAGTGAGTTATTG
The DNA here is from genome assembly GCA_030770545.1 of Macropodus opercularis. Lineage (NCBI taxonomy): Eukaryota > Metazoa > Chordata > Actinopteri > Anabantiformes > Osphronemidae > Macropodus > Macropodus opercularis. The sequence goes on from CM061099.1 coordinate 1,564,146, forward strand.
CTTCCATTGTCTGCTCCCCTGTCTTTGCCTGGACACTCACTGGATTGTGGATTTTCCCTGCTTGGTTAACAACTCTTGCCACGAACTCTGTTCTGCCCTGTGTTCCTGTGTGCCTGGACTCCGATTACTAGCTGCCGCTGCGAGCGCCTGTGGTGCGCCGTTAGCCCATAGCGTGTCTATTCTGAACTATCAGCCGGTTCGGCTCGCCTTTAGTTATCATTGTTTTAGTGGATGAACCGTTGTTGTGTGGATTGGTGTTTTCCCGTTTGTCTCACCTGCAGTCCGACGTTTTCCTCCTTCACTCGTCTCCTTCCTGGACTCGCTTGAAGTGCCCGGAGGTCTGACTGCCGTTCGCCTCATCAATATTCCCAATCGTTCTGCTAAACTGTTCAATAAACTTGTCATCTTCACACACTCAACCTGGTTCAGCCTGTTCCGTCTCTCTCACCTAAAGCACCGTCAGCGTAACCGTAACAATAAACACGAACAAATCATTAGCCAGCAGAGTCTGAGTCTAGAGCCAAAAGTGGTGTGTTGTGAAGAAAATCAGTTTTATTCTGTTGCTTCCCCTCTTGTATCAGAACGGCAGGAACCTGTCCCACACAATGAGCAGTGTTGTGTTATTACTTGCTCAACACCATGGAAATGCAACGGTTCCCTTTCTTTAGTTACTATGGAGTCTGGGAACAAATGCCTCGACAGCAGGGCAGTAATTTTCTTTCTGACGGGAGTTAGAGCGACGGAGCTGGAGCTGGAGCTGGAGCTGGAGGATGCAGACACCGGGCAAACACCTGAGATTAGCCCCAGGGTTTGCTGCGTCAGACCCCTGACTGCTTGGACCTGTGAATACCTGGTGGTGGGACGTTTATGCCTACAAACATGTTGGTTCATCATAGTATCCGTATTTACCTTCATCCTAACTCTATGCCTTCCTATGTCACTAGTACTTGCTGCAGGGATCTTCTGGCTTTTCCACATAAGCGTACTCTGCCTTGAGATGAGTCTTACCAGCCACGCTGTAGTCACGTAGGTAGCTGCCTGCGTCCGACGGTTCAAAATGCAGCGTCACTGCTAGACCGTGGACCTGATGTAATCACGGAGCTTGAAGAGGTTTTCTGCAAGCGCTGATTCAACACAGATTGAGAACATCGATTGAGATTTTTAAAGACAAGTCCCCACCTCTAGACTCAACATAAGCCAAGTGTGAGGCTAATCCCTCAAGCAGTTATTCACCCTTCACTCGCTGGCAACAAACCCTCTCACGTGTTTTAGTAGCCACATTTCTTATTTCTGCCACCACAGAGGAAAGACGCGACGGGTCAACACGTAGCATCACGTCTCTGATTCCCTACACGCCAAGGCTGGTGTGTAGGCAGCGTGGTCGCTCTGATTATGTGCGATTGTGAGCTTCTGGGAAGAGAATGTTTGCTCTGCTATTATTAGCCTACACACAGTGTAACTAAATGGAATACGCTGTTTTGCAACGTCCCCGTCTAAACATTGTATAAATGGAGATAATGAAGGACTCGCGTCCATGTTTGTGTGATGAATTTGGCCGAGCAGGTGCTGGTGGGTTTGGCTTTAGGAGCCGTAACCACAGACGGTTCTGTTTGTACAAACCTTAGAAATAGCTTCTTCAGCTTAGGCTGTGCTGTATAGCTCCGTAAATTACATGTGCTACGTTGTAAAGTAACACGGCCATGTAGCAGAAAAGCTAATTTAAAAATCGACAGCACTTAGCATATCGTCGCTGCTCCCAAGCCTCAGTCGGACCAGCAGCAGCCGAAGGGAAACCCTGCTGTGGTAAAACGCTGCTCGCTGCTCCTGCGTCCATGTCTTGTTTTATGGTTTCTGCCTAAGCCCTGTGTGAGTAACGTTCCATTCTACACGTCTTCCATGAAGCTCTAATGAAAGTTTGAACTTTAGTGTTTTTTGTAAAGGCTTTAATGTGTTTGTGTTGAAACAGAGGCTTTTGGGTCATTTTATGTCCAGCGTGTCTCTATTGTTAAAGGATTTGCAGATCACACCTTGTGGTTTTTGCTGCCGGGTTTGATTTAATCCTCCTGTGGATGTAGAAGGTCGTCGCCTCCTCCCAGAGTTCAGAGCAAATAGCAGTCATGCTTGATTAACACTCTGGGGTTGAGACGTGCTGAAATCTCAGCTCGACATCTAAACACATCTTGATTCATTTCCCTTCTGATTAGTCTGCTTCGCTCCAGAGCTCCTCCCTCCTGCGTACGGAGCTGACCTGTACAAACCGTCACATGGCTGCTGTCACCAGACACGAGATCACATCAGACCATCTGGTTTCCACCTAAACCACTAAACTCCACTAGCGATTTGAGCCGCACGACTTCTCTGAACTCTGCCGAACATCTTCGCTTGTGCAGCACCGCTGGAGCCTCATTTCCACAGTTGTATAACATGACAAGTTGGAAAAATTCTTCCCACTTCTCTTTCTTCTTCTCACTTTCTTCCATTACAAAAGCCCTGAAGCTGAGGCCGTGGCGGAGGATGAGGAGGTGGCAGGGTCTCTCGTTTTTGGCTCTTAGCTGAACCCCATCAAATCAGTCGGAAAGTCAGCTAAACAGACCAGTGCTCACATGTTCTGCTCCACCTCACTCTGTGGCTGTTGCAGATTTTGGGGTTTTGGATCTCTGCACTGAATAAACTTTTATGGGCTCATGTAACAGAATTCTGATGTGACTGCTCTGCTGAATGGGAAATAGACGTTTCTGTCACGGTATTTTCTGGCTTCATGTCTGAGTTGGTAATATTGATTCTTCTGCAGCGTTTCTGTCTCATTCTGTCACATTCTGTCAGGATCTTTACCATCAGGATGAGTCAATGTGAAACCAGCTGTGCTGCAGTTTAATTCCAGTTCGTGGCTCTTAGTAATGATAAAGTGCGCATCAAGGTTTGGCCAAGCGGGCGTCAGTGTCGAGATTGATTACATACAATTCAGGTTGTTTATCTTGCTCTCGTATAAACCTCCCTCTCCTAAATATTTGAAAGCGCAATGATGCTGCGTCACGTCGAGCGGTGGAGGGCGTTGGAGGTCGCAGCCGCACCGCGTTTGACTAGTGAGAGCACATGAAGTCGTAGGTAGACTAAACTCGATGCCTTTCTCCCAGCAGACGTGGCAGAGTGTCTGCGAGCATAGCGAAAAAATCCACTCGTGCTTAATTCAGCCACCTGCTGCTTTGGTGGCGTCATTATTTGAATAGTTTGGGCTGAATCAGTACCAGGTACAATGCTGCGCTGGCTGGAGACGACCCCCCCACTGAACGGGGAGCGTGTGCGCCGTGAGCAACAGCAGCTGCTTCATCAGAGCGTAAACCAATTACTGGGCTTCTTGTTCCCTCGTATTTATACTGACATATGCAAAGTGTGAGTGACTTGATCGCACTCAACGTAAATCCACCCAGTTCTGGGTCACACCCGTGTTCTAGGTTCTCTTCATGATGCGTCTGCGCTGACCCCGTTCTGGGCCGTTCTATGGGTTGAGGCTAGTCTCCCTCTCCACACCCAGCACGGCTGACGTCCCTGTAGTCCATGTGGAGCTGGTGTGTGATGAGGCAGTAGTCTCAGTGTCTGCTGCCGCTTGGTTCTGGTCGATCTCAGAGGGCAAGTCCAACTTATTTATAGCTGTGCTGTGGGGTCGGAGGAAACGGGGCTGTGGCCGGGGGCGAGGCTCGTGTTTGCCCGAGGAGCGAGCGCTTCCTCCGAGGCAGACAGCTCATCTAGAGGACTAGCAGACGGCAGCGGGGGCAGAGGCCAGTATATTTGTAATCGGGTCCAGAAGGTGATGACCCGGCGCGTTTTAGCCTCCGCTGTGGTAAACACATAGGCAGCTTATTGATAGCATGTGTGACATTCCTCCACCCCTCAGTATTCCAGCCCAGCTCTCAGATTTTCGGGCCTGAAGCCAGCTGTGCGAGGCCTGCCCCCATTTTCTTTTCTCTCCCTCTCTGTCTTTATATAATTTCCCTTTCAAACAAAAGAGAACACTTTCGAGACGTTTTGTTTCAGCAGATCAGAAAACTGCAGCAGTGTGTCAGACACAGGTGGCATTTAAATGGGCTGCAGAAACCGCTCTTTTGCCTCATTTCATGTGCTGCCATGCATGTCACTTATACAATACGCGCAACTGATACAAAGCAATCAGCCAAGATACGTCTCCATCAGCCGAAAGACTGCTGAAAAAGTGCCATTGCCCTGGACGCTGTGTCCTGCAGACCCCCTGCTGAGTCTGGATGTGTTTATTTGAACACGGCCTCGGCCTCTACTCCCTCGCCTCCTGCTGATGGTACAGTAACCATCATGGCTGCCAGCTCGCTAACCTCCTGACCTACTTCCTCCTCTCTCTGGTATGATTCTGTGAGCAGCGCTTCGTGCGTTCGCTCTGCGACGGAGCGCAGACTTAACAGCGAGTCGGGTTGAGCGTGTCAGCATCTAAATAAACAATAGACGCTCCACAGCCGACCTGCTGCTGTGGCTGGCGTTGATGCGTCTAAACAAACAAACACACACACATGCACCGAAGAAGAAGAACAAGGAGCAAAGAGAACAGCCTGGTTGCATTTCATAAATAATTCAGTTCCTCGCGTCTGCTGAGAGAGAAAAGTCACCTCCAGCCGTGGTGTGTGGATGCGTGCAGCAATGCGTCAGGTTGAGTTCGTGGTATTTAGGTTTAGATTCCCGTACTGCTGGAGATGGAGGCTGCGTCCAGTGTAAATACAGTCATCCTGTTTATCCTGCTGCATCCCATCATCCACTCTTTCATCCTTTGCCTCCCCCGTTTCCTGTTGATCACTGTTTGCCTAAATGATCAGCGTAGTGTTTGTTTCTGGACACGGTAAAAGTATTATTTTGTTTTTTAGTTGCGTAGTAGAGCCGCTTGTGACTCGCTGTTAAGAGACACAAGTGACCACTCAGCAGTCAGTTGTTCTTGTCTCTGTGACCTCCAGCCTCCGGGTGAGTGCTCTGCAGACGGCCTGGGAATCATGACCTGGATATTTAGTTGTAGTGTCCTTCCCTTCCACTACTAGCGACTTTCCAGAACCTAATTAGAACCAGCGAAGGCCACTGTTGACTCAAGCACAACAGATCCCACTTGCTAATGAGCCCTCCAGCATAAAGACCCAATTCAATCTTCATTTTTTCTTTCTTTTACAGCCTCAAAGACCTGCAGCCCGAAACAGTTCGCGTGCAACGATGGGATGACGTGCATCTCCAAGGGCTGGCGCTGCGACCGTGAGAAGGACTGTCCTGATGGCTCCGACGAGGAACCCAATGTCTGTAAGTGTCGTCCAGTGACGTCACGTGGATAAAACCTCACTGTGTGTCAAGATTTAGGAACATTGGCCTTCGCTTTCCAGACTTTGGAAAGAATTGAAGAACTGAACTTGAGCTGTTCTTCAGATAATGTATGAATTATGCAGATTAGCTGAACGTGGTCCGGTTGGTGCAGATGGTCACGTACATCAGGGATAAATGCGCCGCTCTGCTGCATGAAGTAGGACTGGACAAGGACTGAGACGTCTGAAAATAAAGCTGCTCCAGGTGTGAGTGGCAGCTTAATGTGTTTTATTATATCAATTATTATTAGATTTATTTATCTACCCACAGCCTGGTTGCAGCAAACAAAGGGATGTTTTATCGGCTTGTGAAAGAAGTTATTCTGCTTTTAGACGGTCCTGTCACGCTCAGTTAGGAGATTTTGGAAGTTTGTCTTAAATTTGGTTTCCTTTTTACGAGAGGACACAGTCAGGAGACAACAAACAAAGACACATTTAAATCTCTGTCAGTGCTGAGGTGCTGTGAGGCTGAATCCCTCAGGGTTGAGTGTGACTCTGACACTTGTTGGTGTGTGTGTTCATGATGCTGCAGTCTAGACGCAGGGACTCCGAGTCTGGAAGTCATTAGAGACTCGCCCAGAGCTATGGAGAAACCTGCTGTTTGTCTTGCCCCCTTCTCGTCTGTGGGCCGGCCTCCTTCTGCGTCTCCATCTGGGTCAGAAACAGCTGTGGCTCCATCCCCTGTTTCATGCTGCTTATGCCAGATCCTCCTAAAGACAACCGGTACATGCGCTACGTGTACGTTTGCTGGAGCGTCTCCGCAGCCACAGCATGAGTCATTCAGTTCACATCCTCTCCTCCCGTGTTTGCTGATGATCTCTGTACTATCAAATCATCAACACCTGCTAAACAGGGTGAAACGAGAACGTGCTGGAAATCCACCTCCCTGAGCTGGAGAATGCGCCAAGGCCGACTCTTATCTGTGCATAAACCGCCCACATACACGGTAACGTTTGCGGTTTCATTGTTGTGATAAACCTGTGCTTTTGCAGATGCTTCTGGCTGAATGATGCATGAGAGGGAGGTTTATCTATTCACTCATGGGGCTGGTGCTTCACAGTGGCCTTTGTTGGGGTGTTGGCTATTGCCAGTGAAGTCAGCCAGTGTCCAGTGCAGCTGCTTTGCCCTGCTGTGTAACCCCCACAGTGCTGTTCTTTGTGTCAGGCTGGCAAACAGGGATACTGGCAGAGTAAAACCCAAACACGGCGCTGCTCCCGCCTCACGAGCTTTATTTAGAACTTTGATGTGCGCTGCTAATGGGTCAGTAAAGTAATGCAATGACGACGTCAGCGTGACGGGCTGGTCTGCAGGCTCGTAGGCTGTCGTCCCCTTGGGCTGCAGGCTTTATTGTGGTCCTGCATTTTTTCCTTGTGCAGTTTGTTGTGACCCTAAAACACAGGAAGTGTGTGACAGTGACGTGACGCCGCTGCCCCTGGCGGGTAATAAGGCTCCCACTCCGGCTGCAATTATCTTTTAAAGAGATGAAGCACATTTGTCAGAGTTTTATTAACTAGATGTTCTGAAAGGAATGTGACCTTTGATGTGCAGGTGTCAGATCTGCTGCCGTGTGATGCGACACAGGGGCGTTTTACTCTTCGGTCTGTGTTTGAATAATACGAGGTTATAATGCGCTACGCTCTGCCACTGTCTCCCAAAGGCGGACGTCATCGCGTCCAAAGAGCCATCAACGTGTCAAAGAACTCCCTTCATCAAAGGGGCCGGCGCCTCCCAGCACCTTGTTCCCATCAGAACCTGCTGAGGGGGCGACTGCTGGGCTGCACGGTCTGCTCTCTCTCCACACGTGTTGAGTTTCTGACATGTTAACAGTGCATCTGTGGTACAAGGTAGTAGTTATGAAAACTAAAGAGGTCGTTATAGTTGTGGGGTCTAATCATTTATCGGCCACGTGCTTCGTGGGCTCGTTAGCTTGTTGCAAATGTTGTCTCTGACAACCTCAGTGACCAATAGACAACGTAAGCAGCCAAAGTAAAAACAACGAAAGACGCTGGCGCCCACTGCAGAGGGTCATTCAGTGTTAATAAGTGCAGCTTACGGGTGTTAAAGGTTTTACAGTGGCTCACAGCTCAGCCCACAATAAGTAATTACTGAGTGAACAAGCACCAGTTCGCTGGTTTTAGTTGGCCGGGGCAGAAAAGAGGGCAAAGCTGGCCCCCAAACCAGGACAAGAAAGTCCGGCCTGTGTTCAGCCAAGAAAAGCGTGTCAGGGGTTTAAATTTTAAAAGGACCTTATGTAATCTCAGCATGTCCCGTCACAGAAGGAGGTGGGGTTGGCCGGAGGCAGCCTCGGGCGGGGGCACGGGTCTGGGGCAAGAGAGAGCGATAAATTGGGTTTTATGGAGAGTGGGGGGCACGAGGAGTTACAGGATGGTCGTTCTGATACGGGGTGGACGGACAGATGCTGAACACCTGGCTCTGCCTGGAGGCGGTGTAGTAAATCCAAGTGTTACTGGATACAAAGCTGCACAAGCCAATTAATCTCATCCTCCTCTCGCCTCCCTGGGGCCTTCAGTCGTCTTTGCATAACTGTGTTTTTTTCTACACGATAATTAGTCGTCTGTCCTTTGTTTTGCTTTTTCTAATCTTCCACATAACACATGAGGATGCGTCACTTTCTGGAGCGAGCGTCTTGATTAACTCGACGTGATTAAAGTCAGACTTTCAGGATACACACGGAAAGACCAGACAGTGTTTTCCATAGAATATATAATCAACGTTCCTACAAACGTGAATCATCAACTCGGTGACTCGCTCTGTGTGGGACGAACAGCACAGTGTTACGAGTTAGAAGTTAATCCAAAGTCCACTGTGAGGAAATAAGAGGCGAATGACTCAAACAACAACAAATCCCAGAAATAAAGTTGGCACAACTTGTTCAGTAGGCAGTAGGTCTGTTTCTTTCATGCATGTGTTGGTTGAAAGTGTGTTTGATTCCATTTCATGCGACGCAGGCCAGTTATTAAAATGTCTTGTAATTTACCTGGTAGAGTTTTTCTGTGAGCCGCTGCGTTTAGAGAAGACCCCGTTTGTTCTGCTTTCAAGCGCTGGATTTAGCTTTTCCTGCTTTGCTTGTCGCCCTGCCAGCCACCACAGAAGCCCCCCGGGTAGCAATGGAAATGTGATGTTGATATGTTGGAAGGAGAAAGGGTGAGCAGAGAGCCAGCCATGCGCATAGAGGGCACACGGCCACACTGGTTAAAGCCAGACATGTTATAATAAACTGCGTTTATCCCAGGAATTTCTATAAAAACACCGTCAGGCTGACGTGTGGTTTCCTGGACAAAGGACTGAGACGTGTGAAAATAAAGCTGCTCCAGGTGTGAGTGGCAGCTTAATGTGTTGTTATTCACCTGCAGAGTGAAGTGTTTATAGAAAAGCTGTCGGGACCAAACAGCGGTGAAGTGCAGCCATTGTTTTCCCCACAACGACTTCAAAACGCGCGACGCTGCTGCTTCTCGTCTTCCGTGTCCTAGTTGCTCTGGAGTTTACGTCTGGCAGGGCTGATGGGAGGAGAGGTCAGCGGGTTGCTTCATGAGGGAGAGGGCCGAGGAGGAGACGCATTCAGAGCAGCGAGGCATATTTATGGATCGGCTTGTGTGTTTTGTCGTCATCTGATGCTGTCGTGTGCTGTTCTTGTGTGTGTTTCCCAGGCTTCATAGCGTCGTTGCTCTCTACACTTGGCCTCATTCTGACTCTTTCATGTTGTGCGACGTGTTATTTGTTTGTTTGTGTTGTGCGTGTTGGATGCACAACCATCGTGTTGACGAACGTTCGAGAGAACGACAGAATGGAAACGAGCTTCTGGGTCAGAGTTTGACTCAAACCTGTTCCTTGTGAAGGAAGCAGCTCGAGGGTTAAGGGAGCGACGCCAACCCAGCAGAATGTGTCCTGGACCAACTGTCACCGGTTCCCCACATCTCCGTCCCCGCGGCCCTGCCAGGGTTCAGACCAGGCTTTGCACGTGACACAGCTTACGCCGCGGTGGCTCAGCCTGCTTTGTCGGCCGTAGCTGATTTGTGTGATACAAACAATGGCCATAGTTCTCTTGTCCCCCCCCCCACGACTCCCTGGAACTGGAAAAGTACATGTGACCTGAGTGCAGCGGCTTTAAGGCCCCACTTGTTGAGATGCTTATTTTCTGGAATCTTCACTGACTTTGACACCACTAGCTGTAGCTGGTTCCTGCAAACGCTTCCATTTCCCTCTTACACTTAAAACGAGCTTAGGTTGTTCTTCGACTCACAGAGAACCTCGCGGTCGATGATTGAGACGCGGGGCTTCCATTACCGGGGCTGTCAGAGCTGTGCCAGCCACCCAGCGCAGATCTGTCACTGACCACGTCAGCGGGCTGCGTAGAGAAATGGAGCAAACAGAAACCACTCAGAAAAAACGCCTTGGCTCGCTAACCTGGCTGCTTCACGCTGATGGAATGTTGCATAAAAGATCCACTTTGATTCAAATTAGCGGCGCCTTTTCCAGCGCGGCCCTGCCGAGCGCTGCCAGCTCGCGGAAGAATGAGGCCTTGTGAGGCTCTGTCCGCTCCCTGTGGATGAGGTGTTTCAGGTCTTCTGCCCATCGCGCCCTTTGTTTCTTAGTGAATTCATTTTCCACATGTTGCCCTCTCTCTTATACGCTCACTGTAAATGGGTCAGCAGCCGCTAGCGGGGAAACCAATGGGAGGAGATTGTGTGAGGAGGAGATGGAGCAACAGTTTGACTTTCCACACAGGCAACAAAACTCTGCAGAGATGAGATAAAAATAAAGACAATGCATAAAAGATAATAATGGCTGTGGTTGATGTGTTTGGAGAAGCCGCACAAGGTTGCAGGCGACACAGAAAACATTGGATTGAAGGGCAGAGGTTGTGCAGAGCCATTAAGTTCTTTTGTGGACAAATATCAGGTCACAAGGCAGGAAACCTCGTCCTAGGAAAAGAGTTCAGAATTAGGTAAATAAGGCCTTTAAGCAGAAAAGCCGCCGGTGCTCGGTCAAGGATTCTAGCAGCTGACGCGGTGCCTCACAGGAGGAGGAGCTTCCTCCAAACCCGCATTTACTCGGTTAATATGTTTTCTCCAGCATCTGGTCCTATATCGGGCCTGCGCGCCACCACACCTATTGTTCTGCTTCGGAGAGGGGTGTGTGTGTACGACGCGGTGAAGCTTGTCATCTGGCCCGGCCCAGCTGGGATAATGGCATGTTTGTGCGTCCTGCTCCTTTTCCCAAGTGGCTCTACTTCGCCTCCATGGTGGTTCTTTGGATTTATGCCTTGTGGTTGTGTCCGTTTAGGGGCAATAGGAAAAGATGAATGTAAATCCATGACGGATGAGAAGGGCCAACAAGGTCAAGGAACAAACCAGCTGGCGTTAGAAAAATAGCAAAGAAGATTCTGCTATATGCTTACGAATGAGCCAAAATATTAGAACCACCTAAGGCTATAATGGCAGCGGGGTATGGGTACAGGTGTACCTAATAAAGTGGCCCGTGCCGTCTGTTGTGGGAAGGCTGTAGGTGGGAAGGATACTGGCTCCTGCAGACCCGGATCACATCACGTCACCTCAACACGGTTGAATTTGAGTCGGTGAGTTTGGCTTGATGAGGAGACGCGTTAACCACCGAACAGAGTTTAGCAGATTAAAAGAGCACGTTGACAGGTCAACTGACGGAACGCGTACGTATCCAAGCAGCACAGGAGACGCAGCGGTTATAGCAGTGAGCATCTGCTGATGCTACGTAGAGAAACGCGCCTCGGTTCACTGAGGAACGTTTCCGGGCGTCCAGCTAAGCGTCGTGTTGGTCCTGATGTAGATGTACAGCACTGTGTAAAGGTTTTAGGCTGGTGTGAAGAAATGCTGTAAACAAAGGAAGTGATGCTTGGCCCCACAGAGCCCTGGTCTCAGCATCATGTGAGTCTGGGATGATGCAGAGACAGAAGGATGTAGAAACCCTGCATCCACAGAAGATCTGTGGTTGGTTCTCTAGATGTTGAACAAGCTACAGCCCAGTTCCTTCAAACACTGTGAACCTGGAAGATCTGCTGCTGTTTGAAGAAAAGCGTGGACACAGCAAACACTGATGAGGTTCAGATTTCTCTGCTGTTCATTCACTGCATTTGGTTCATTTATGAAAATAAATACACTTTCCATTCTTTCTTTCTTTACAGCATTTTTCACACCTCCCTAAAACCTTTGCACAGGACTGTACGTGCTCGTTTTTATTTTTTCTTGCTGCACGTCTTGTATCTGGACACATAATGGTTTGTGATGAAACCACACAGGCGGGCGCCATCCACATATAATAAGCAGACGTTTCGATGTGCTCTCACCGGGGGAGATGCTGGAAAACGTTTCTGTCTTCCTCCAGTCTGACAAATATGTTGTCATCACACAGCGGCCGTCTGCGAATCTCTCATCCACTGGCAGAATGAAGGGACGATATTTGGAGAGAGATTCATTTCATAGCAATTCTGCTTTACTGAATAGGTTATAGTCACGACAAAAAGGATGAAAGAGACATGGGACAAACAAACTGATCATGGGACTCAGACTGCACATGATCAGGTGCTGCAGGTGTTTCCGTCGTGATGCTGAGACGTCCTCACTGCGAACAGAAGGACGGAGCTCGTCTGGCCAGTTTCTGTGCCGTTTGAACGAACGCCGCTTAGGATCGTGCATCCATTCGTGGATGCGCCTGACGTATTGTCTCTAATTTGACATTTGAAGTCTGAAGTTTTCACCTTTTCACCTTACTTTTTCTTTTTCAGGTCAGCACAGCGCTGTGTCACGCTGCCCCCCCAATGAGTACCAGTGTGGAGGGAAGGATCTGTGCATTCACATGAGCAAGCTGTGCAACGGGGTTCCAGACTGCACCGACAGCTCGGACGAGGGAGCGCACTGCCGAGGTATCAGACGCATCGTGGCGACGATGTGCTTAAAGCGGACACACAGCTGCATTATATCTGTGATATAATGGTAATTAGGGAACTTGTCATTTTGAAACCAAATAATAGGAAGTGATTTATGATGAGCCCCAAAAATCCAATATCCTTTAAAAGTGCTGATCGAGCCGACCACAGCAAGAGGAAAGAACTTTTGCTTGAGCAACATCAAAATATCTTGAGATGATGAATGAATTGTTACAAAAAAAGACAGAGGAAGCTAAATGTTCCTTGTGGTCATGTCTGTCAGAAGGTCAGCAGAGGAACACGAGCGATGAGGCACCATCCAAAGCTTTTATTTGGGTCTGGAGGCCACTCTCGTAATAACTGACCTCAGTCGTCGCGGTTTTATTGGGATGAAACACTTCCTGCCCTCAGATTCATAACGTTACCGTTTTTATCTCCCAGCTACACCACGAGTTAAAAAATGAATTGGGATGAAATAATGATGAAAGAAACATGAAGCCATGGAACGCGCATCAAATTTTCATGCACTTTCAAGCCGGCTGTAGTTGGAGTTAGAGTGGACTCCTGCACGTGTGTCTGTAGTACGAAATCCTTAGTGTTGAAATATTTAGTGCTTTTACATTTAAAGTCGGGATTTGTGCACCTGCAACGTCCACATGGATCCATGTTCCTCTGAAAGCAGCGCGTTTTAAATCATCTGAATGGCCCATGAGTGAACATTTCGTGGTACGCGTCACATTAGCTTGTTTACATTGTTGCCCATGTCGGGTTTTTAAACACATCCCAGTTGTTCTGTGCTCAGACTTGTTTTGGAAATTCCTGGCTCGTCTGTAATTCAGACTGTGGTCGTCCCAGCAAGTCTCTGTAATGTTCAACACATTTATAGGCACTGACTCATCTAATTGTCATACACAGCAGAAATTCAGTTGGTCAGTAGTGCAAAGCTACGGAGAGCACTGCAGCAGGACAGGGGGCTTTTATTGTGAAGGTGAAGATTCTCTCTCTCGCTCTCTCTATGTCTCTGTCTCTCTCTCTCTCTCTCTCCCCGGGTCTCTGTCTCTGTCTCTGTCTCTCTCTCCCCGTCTCTCTCTCTCTGTGTCTGTCTCTGTCTCTCTCTCTCTCTCCCCGTCTCTCTCTCTCTGTCTCTGTCTCTCTCTCTCTCTGTCTCTGTCTCTCTCTCTCTCTCCCCGTCTCTCTGTCTCTCTCTCTCTCTCTCTCTCTCCCCGTCTCTCTCTCTCTCTCTCTCTCCCCGTCTCTCTGTCTCTGTCTCTGTCTCTCTCTCCCCATCTCTCTGTCTCTGTCTCTCTCTCTCTGTCTCTCTCTCTCTGTGTCTGTCTCTGTCTCTCTCTCCCCGGAGGTGATGTGTCTGTGTGAAATGTCTGCCAGTGTTTCTGGGCAAAGGGAATCATTTGTGACGAATAGATCTGAGCCAGGTTTGACACCACTATGTCCGTTTGACTGTGACTCATTGTCGATTTAAGTCTCACGAGAAAACGCAGATGAGACGAAACTATGCAGCTGAATCACGCCTTTTTATTTCCCATCTTAGAGCCAGTAGTGCTACTTGTTGACTTCTGCCTGGTCGTTCTGATGTTTTGTTTCCAGTACTTATTTCAGGACAGATCCAGACACAGCGTCTCATTATTTCAGTTCTTCTCATTACGTTATTGTCTTATATCCATCTTCTCGTGAGTTTGATGATTGCGATTCATCCCTAGTTGATTTTTGTTGACACGCCCTATTTAGCCCTATTTCAGAAGCTTTTCATCAACATAGCGAGCTGTAAATGTATTTTCTGAAGGCTTCTCCACCACCTGCTCCTGATGCCTGGTTTGGGGTCTTCTGTCAGATGCTGCAGTGGGATGTGGGATGCATGAAATGTGAACGCTCACCTTCTATCCTGTTGGGCGTCGACTGGGTCATTACCACTTTCTGCTGTCCTCACCCTGTCTCAACGCTTTTGTCTGTGTTCAGAGCGTGTGTCCAGCTGCTTACTCAAGGGTTGTCAGGAAAACTGTGCGATGGCTCTGGGAGGAGCCGTGTGTTACTGCAGGAGTGGTTATGAGATCGGCGCAGATGAGAAGACATGTAAAGGTGAGTTGGTGCGAGCACTGGCTGGAGATGCATGTAGTGTTGTTCTGTGTCAAATGTGATAATATTTCATTCGTAGCAACACGAGCAGTAAATGTCGTCTAAAGTATATTTGTAATGCTGCGTAGACAACAACCATTAAGTGGCGGGAGCCGCACAGCATCTCTGAAGAATCTGGCGCAGCTGCCGCGTTTGCTCAGGGTTTTGGGGAAGCGGCCGAGCACACAGCGGGCGTCTGAGCCACACTGGCAGCGTGGGCACGGCTCACAGCGTTACAGAAGACGAGCCGCGCTTAAACCTTCCTCCCTAATTAAAGCTCAACGCTGCGCCGAAGCGTCACTTTTCAGATGCGGCACCTGTTTCACCCTTTGTGCTTTGGATTTGTTGCCTCTGTTCAGATTTTGACGAGTGCAGTGTGTATGGGACCTGCAGTCAGACCTGCACCAACACTGACGGCTCCTACGCCTGCTCCTGCGTGGAAGGCTACCTGTCTCAGCCAGACAACCGCTCCTGCAAGGCCAAGAACGGTAAGTACCAGCAGACAGACCGGATGCGTGCACACCAGGACGCTCCGTCACGTGTCCTCCATGCTTTTCCAGTGCCCGTGGATCGTCTGCCCGTGCTGTTGATCGCCAACTCGCAGAACATCCAGGTCACCTCGCTCAGCGGCACCACAGTGAACAGCCTGCTGTCCACCAGCACCAAGCAGACCACAGCCATGGACTTCGTCTACGCCCAGGAGACGGTCTGCTGGATCCACGTTGGCGACTCCCCCGCATCCACACACCTTAAATGTGCCAAGATCCCCAACCTGAAGGGCTTCACAGAGGAGAGAGTGATCAACATCTCCCTCAGCCTGCATCGTGAGTCTCAACGTCTCCCCAGTGCATTTGAAAATCACACTGTGATGTAATATGACACACAGATGTTCTGTGCAAAGCGTGTGTGTACACGTATACACAGCAGAGTTCACTGCAGCTTGCACCGGGTGCGTGGCAGTCGCTGCAGCAGCCGCACGAAGGCTGGAGGCTCTGCTGACGGCTTGCGATGTGATGACGCCTCCTTTGCTTTCTGCAGTTCTCCTGCTCTTGTGTGGGAGCTTTTCTTCATTCACCTTCAAACAAGCATGAGTTTGATGAAAGTAGTAAATGTCGACCCTGTGCTGCAGCTCTGGCATGAAAACGAAGCTACAGGCACAGCAGACGACTCTTTCCTCCATTTCTCCTACTCAGGTGTTTTCGGTCATCCTGAATCACCGATGCTTTTAGTTTGATACGGTATGTGTTGGTGTACACACCAGCTTAGAGCTGAGCTGAACACAACCAGTCACGGTGAGTCACAGATGTGAAGGCTGCCCATGAAACCGTGAAGCTGTGTTTTTCCATCGCTTCAGTTCTCTTTTAAGAAAACAATGGCAAAAAATGAAACTGAAAGCGCTTCACGGAGCCTAATTGAAGGCAGATGCTGACGTGCGCTCACATCCATACCCACACCCTGCTCCCCGTCCTCTGTTTATCCCTACTCTGCTTTGGGATTGTGTGTCATGGCCGGGATTGGAGGCATCTTGTCTGCAGTGAGTCACAAGGAAAGCAGCCACAGCAACAACAACCGACAGCAAAGGGTTGAGTCTTGGTACGATCGTTGACAGATGGTTTATGCTTCAACGATCTGCATTGTTATCCTTATCTGCAAGTGACTTTCCCTTGAGCCAAAACTAATTAATTACATGTTTCCTTCTTGTCCTTCCTTCGTTACTGTGGTAGCATTTAACTCATACTGTGTGTGTTCACTTTTACTCCTTTATGTCTTTCTAACACGTTGACTGATCACATTCACTAAGTGCAGCAGCTGGTCTCCATTCACACGCCGTGCGACTAAAGCGCGGATTAACGCGACAGAAGCTAGATTAGAGTCAACTTTATTGTCATTACACATGTAACGAAATGCAGTTTAGGCCTAATCTGAAGTGCAATAAGCAGCAAATGCAGGATATAGATGCAGTATGTGCAGGAGAAAAAATGGGTGATATTTACAGATGAACCTACTACACAGGTTGATATTAAGTATAAGCAGGGATTCACAATAGGTAAACGTAGATTAGCATATATGCTGTTGCTATAGTAACATAATCACAAATGACTTTGTCAGTGCAGACAATCGCAAAATAATAAAGAAAAGTTGGATGATGAGAGAATCAGGCAGCTCTGTGGCGTCGCTGGTAGCTTTCAAAGCGGACGACATCGGACAAGCTCAGAAAGTCGCATACGAGACATTTTGGCCTCTGTCACAGTTCAGGACAGTCACGTGTGATTCACACTACGCAGAACGTTCATATAAAGTATAGAGAGAGAGAGAGAGAGAGGCTGTGGAGGGACTGGGGTCAGAGTTTCCACTGTAAGAGTGATAGTTCAGAGTTTGATCAAACCACTTCAGGTCTATTAGAAGTAATGTTACTCTACTGATGTCTGTGTTACCATAGCGATGCCTGTGCAGACGCTCCTCAGTTTAAACATCCTGTACGTTCTTATGTGAACAAGAGCACAAGTAGAAAAAAAGGCGTGTTATATCTATATTTCCACAACAATGACACCATGTTACTATAGAAATGAACAATTATAAAGAACATGTTTAATAATTATGATCAGTCATTAAAAAACATGACGTTGCTGTCGCTTTCATTGTGCAGCTGTAACTCAGCTCACTCATCAACTTATGGACCAGAAACATTTGCAGGAAATTCCAGCAGCCTCACACATGCACACACACACGGACTCACACATGCACACACACGGACTCACACATGCACACACACAGACTCACACATGCACACACACACGGACTCACACATGCACACACTGAAGGACTCACACATGCACACACACACAGACTCACACATGCACACACTGAAGGACTCACACATGCACACACACACAGACTCATACATGCACACACACACAGATTCACACATGCACACACACAGACTCACACATGCACACACACACAGAATCACACATGCACACACTGAAGGACTCACACATGCACACACTGAAGGACTCACACATGCACACACACAGACTCACACATGCACACACTGACGGACTCACACATGCACACACACAGACTCACACATGCACACACTGAAGGACTCACACATGCACACACACAGACTCACACATGCACACACTGACGGACTCACACATGCACACACTGAAGGACTCACACATGCACACACTGAAGGACTCACACATGCACACACACACAGTCTCACACATGCACACACACAGACTCACACATGCACACACACAGACTCACACATGCACACACTGACGGACTCACACATGCACACATTGACAGACTCACACATGCACACACACACGGACTCACACACACGGACTCACACATGCACACACACACAGACTCACACATGCACACACACACGGACTCACACATGCACACACACACACACATGCACACACACAGACTCACGCATGCACACACACACGGACTCACACATGCACACACACACAGACTCACACATGCACACACACGGACTCACACATGCACACACACACAGACTCACACATGCACACAAACACGCTAAATGGAAAAGCAGCAAAGGCTTTTGTAGAGCGACAAAATAAGGAAACCGTGGATATTACTGCATTACTTCTTGTACACAGCAGCTGTATTTGTTTTTCAGTACGGTTTGTGAATAGATATAAGAAACATCTGTTTATTGGTGACACTTAGCCTAAAGTGCAAACTTAGCATCAGTTCAAAGGGCAGAGGCTCCTGGTGAGGTGAGGAGGAGCAGGTCATCATGGAAGGAGTCAGCAGCAAGCGATGGCAGGAGTGACTGTACAGGAAATGAGGAGCATGTGGTCGTGACTCATGACCTCAGTATGATCACAGATGACTTGTCCAGATGTTTCTTGCATGTTTTTTTTCTCATTTACTTGCTTTCTCCAAAAATTCTTGAAACATTTGCCAGCGTCTGTTTATGAGTATTTCAAATTCTATCCACACAAAAGCTCCACTTAATTATTCATGTTTGTTGAAGTCTGAGCTTTTATATTTAACATTTACAGAACAGTTCATCTGGATTCTGTTTATTCTCAGTAGACTTTCACGTTCATTAATGGTCAACCTGTTAGAGGCTTGTGTTTATTTACGGCTCTACTAGTATTTATAGAGACATGTTTCAGGACTAAATAAATAAACACTTCACATTACATTAATATATTACATTTATTTATTTTAATTACTTTGGTGGATTCTGCCTCCAAGCTGCTACTGTAATTAGCATTTTGTTAAAACTGTCCTTATCTTCTATTTATAACAAACAGCTTCTCCTCAATTAGCTGTTTTTCTCCGCCGCCCATTTTTTTTACTGCACTGAAAGTGGCTCAAAACGTTAAAACATCTGGTGAGTAAACAGAGTCCTGTGTAATCAACAGAATGTTGAGTGGTGTGAATGTACGGCCGCTGCTGACGGCTCTCCCTGGAGGAAGCCTGGAAATGAAAAGGAGATGGATTTACATCTGTGCACCGTAGGATCCCAGAGCTGCTGCTACGCCCGTCCTTGCTGCTCGCAGGGTGAAAGCCTCAGTACCTGCCTTAGCGTGTGGCTCAGCACAGACACTGGCCTGAAAGCTCCTTAAGAGGTCATGTGCTATTAACAGGCAGGCCAGTCAGCACATTTTCAAATCTCCTCTCCATTTGACATCATTTGTGGCTTTAAACCTTCCGGTCTCTGCTTCTTCTTTTCAGCCTTGGATCATGAATCACAGTTTAGACTTTGGTCAGATTCTCTCTCCCCTGGTCCTGTGATTGTTAATTCCACTATTTCGGAGCGTTTTCTGTTGTTGTTTTGCGTTTTGCCGTCCTCCTGCCTGATGCGTTCACCACATGCTGTAGTGCAGGAGGCTGTGCAGCGGCTGGGCCCAGAGTTTCCACTGTAAGAGTGATAGTTCAGAGTTAGATCGAGCCACTTCAGGCCTATTAAAAGTAATGTTACTCTACTGATGTCTGTGTTACCGTAGCGATGCCTGTGCAGACGCTCCTCAGTTCATCCTGTACGTTCGTATGTTGGGCTGGTTTTCTTAGACAGATGAACAAGAGCAAAGTAGTTTGGGTGAGGTGTAAAACACTGAAGCTCCAGGTTCTTTGAAATCGCACAGAGCTGTTTTTATAGCGTATTTTCAGACAGAGCTGCAGTTAATGAATCCAGACTGTTTTCCCACCTCTGGGGAACAGATGAGGGGGAAGGGAGGAGGCAGAAAACTCTGTCTGTGTAGCAGAAGTGGAGGAAAATGGCGACCTGGGCCGTCCGATACCAGAAGGTGTTTGTTGGTTTCGTTTCTTTCAGCAGCTCTTCAACAGTCGGCCATTGTTTCCCTCTGCGTTTAACCCTGTTGCTTAATCAGTGAATCAGTGTGTAACGGGGCAGCTTGGATTGTTTAAACCATTCAAAACACCTTTGGGAATACGGCCCCTGGTTCTAATAAACCTCAGAAATGCTGCTGCACAGCGGCCAAGTTTCCCAATGGACGTCCGCCGCTCGCTTTCTTCTTTCTTCTCACTTTTTCTTCCTCTGCTCTTTGTCCCTTTGCATTTTTCCTTTATCTGTGTTCCACTTTTACGCAAACCAGGAATATTCCAGTCCCATTGCCCTTGGCCTCGTTGTTTTCTGAACACAAGGCTCCTCTGGTCAGATTTTCTGCTGCGTCATTTCCGCAGCGTTGCTCTTCTTTATTGGTGAACTTTCCTCTGGTCTCCCCCAAAAGCGGATCCCTCTGTGATCCAGGACCCCTGCAGCCTGACTTCAGCCTCGGTGCGTGTTGGCGTAGCGTTCAGAGCAGCTGTGAAAATAGACGCAGGCTTTCTCTGCAGCTCATGCGCAGACGGACCAGTTCTCCAGAAATGGTTATTGCAGGTTTCTCAGCAAGATGCCCTTGAAGTCTCAGACGTCTGGTTATGCTGGTGGAGTGACGTCGTGTCACTACTGCTTCGTGTTAAGGCGTCTGAATACGTCTGCTTGGTTTCATGTAGATCCACTAACTGGTACAAGTCAACCCATTTTCCTCTAAATGACAGTGGTAAAGTAAAATAACAGCTAATGCTGGATCCTCTTCACAATAGCTTCCTGTCTCTGATCCTTGGCTCCGGCTCCGTGTGGCTGAGCTGTTTGAAGAAAGGAAGGATGAGGAGGGAATGAGAAAACCGAGGAGAGCAGCGTATTAATGTTGTTCTTTTTCTCAGACTCTCCCCATGTGGTCCTGCAGAGCAGGGTTTTCCAGTTTATGTGACTCCAGCTTTGTCTGTGTTGAGCGTTGTACAGCAGATGTCTGTGCCAACCCACTGACGAGCAGAGAACCCAGCATCACGCCGCACAAAGCAGGAAACAGCCTGTCTGTGTCTCTGCCTGTCTGTCTCTGCCTGTCTCTGCCTGTCTCTGTCTGTCTTTCTGTCTGCCTGTCTCTGCCTGTCTCTCTCTGTCTCTGTCTGTCTCTGTCTCCGTCTGTCTGTCTCTGCCTGTCTCTGTCTGTCTCTGCCTGTCTCTCTCTGTCTCTGTCTGTCTCTTTCTGTCTGTCTTTCTGTCTGTCTTTCTGTCTTTCTGTCTGTCTGTCTCTCTCTGTCTCTGTCTCCGTCTGTCTGTCTCTGTCTGTCTCTGTCTGTCTTTCTGTCTGCCTGTCTCTGCCTGTCTCTCTCTGTCTCTGTCTGTCTCTGTCTCCGTCTGTCTGTCTCTGTCTGTCTTTCTGTCTGCCTGTCTCTGCCTGTCTCTGTCTGTCTCTGCCTGTCTCTCTCTGTCTCTGTCTGTCTCTGTCTGTCTCTTTCTGTCTGTCTTTCTGTCTGTCTTTCTGTCTGTCTGTCTCTCTCTGTCTCTGTCTGTCTCTGTCTCCGTCTGTCTGTCTCTGCCTGTCTCTCTCTGTCTCTGTCTGTCTCTGTCTCCGTCTGTCTGTCTCTGTCTGTCTTTCTGTCTGCCTGTCTCTGTCTGTCTCTGCCTGTCTCTGCCTGTCTCTCTCTGTCTCTGTCTGTCTCTTTCTGTCTGTCTTTCTGTCTGTCTCTGCCTGTCTCTCTCTGTCTCTGTCTGTCTCTTTCTGTCTGTCTTTCTGTCTGTCTGTCTCTGTCTGTCTCTGTCTGTCTGCCGCTGGTCAGGGAAACTGCCTCAGGTCCAAACCTTTATTTCATCCCACCTGCTACAGATCTACAGCAACGTCACACCAGTCAAAACGAGTCCTCCGAGTCCCTTCCTTCCTCTCTCACCTCCTGCGTCCTATCTTGCTCCCTTCTTACCCTTCCTCCGCTCTCATCCATCCAGATGTGGAGCAGATGGCCATCGACTGGCTCACCGGAAACTTCTACTTTGTGGACGATATAGACGACAGGATCTTCGTGTGCGACAAGGACGGACAGACTTGCGTCACCCTCCTGGACCAGGAGCTGTACAACCCTAAAGGCATCGCCCTGGACCCCACCATGGGGTCAGTGTGATCTCTGCACCCGCACATACACACACAGATGCAAGGAAAGACGTCCTGGGAGGATTCATCACAGATGTTTGCTTTGCTTTTTCTACCCGCAGCGTTTTTAGCCTGTTTTGTTCATTCAGTAACAAAGCATAAATTGACTGTAGCTTTTTGCTGGAGTCCACAGTGTTATTAGCGCAGGAAAACAACAATAACAGCGAAATAATCACCATCTATTTGGAGAAATCCACACACTGGTTTCTGTTTTCACTACAAACACAGTAACGCAGCCAAAAGACAGCGTGAGCGCAAATCTCCTGGCCTTTATCTTCACTGGAACGATATTGTTATGACAAGAGTTTGTAAAGTTAGATTTTTATGAGGAACATAATGATCTGTCATAAATGAACACAACTTGTTTAACAGCAGTAACTGGGTGCTTTGTGTTGCTCAGTGTTTCACCCAGGACTCTGAGCATAGTTTGCAATTTGATGATGCAAATAAGTTACAATATTAGTTTTGGCAGCAGTAAAAGTCTGAAATAATGATGCTGCGACTCGCTGTGTTTGGTGCTAAATTAGGTTTCCACTGGGAACGTGTTCCTTCACAATTTGCCATCCTATAAAAACAGGCGTATTCAGAAAGAGACATAAAATGTAACAGCAAGGACTGAGAATAAAGTAGGATCTAACGAGAAACTTCACACGCAGCCTGTCCGTAAGTATTGGAACAGCAAGGGAAATGAGTTTTGTTGTGTTGGAGACAACGAGGAAGTTTGCTGCTTGTCTCCTTTGCCTCATTATTATTTTTCTGTGTGACAGAAGACGAAGCCAGATGTGCTGCTCTGCCTCTGTCTCCGCAGGAAGGTGTTCTTCACAGACTACGGGACGTCTCCCAAGGTGGAGCGCTGCGACATGGACGGGCAGAACCGCACCAAACTCGTGGACAATAAAATAGTGTTCCCTCACGGCATCACGCTGGACCTGGTCAGCCGCCTGGTGTACTGGGCCGATGCCTACCTGCACTACATTGAGGTGGTGGACTATGAGGGCAAGAACCGGCACACCATCCTTCAAGGCCTGCTGGTGAGGTCTTTCATAATGCTCCAGAAACTCGAGTGGGCTTTATATGATACTCCTCCACTTCCTCCTGTGTAACCGTGTGACGTGAGTCATGAGCAGAGGAGACTGTGAACCTTTGCCTTTTCATTAAAGGCTGTGATTAATAGTGTCTGATACTGAGGCTGCTGATGTTTTGCCTCTTTTTCCTTCACTGTGATCTGATCAGAAGTAATGGCTTTCATTTACTCAGCGCAGTGGGAGTGTGTGCATGTAATAGTGTTCTAGTGAACATCCTTTAGGTAAAGGTTAAATCCAAGAACTGCTCTGCATGGTCTCTTTAAGCTGAGAGGAAACCTTTTGTATAAATACATTTGAAAAGTCAAAATAGCACTAAAAACGACAAATTCAAACTGGATGCTTGCTGCTACTTTCACCATCACTTGGAACCTGGATGGTCTTCACTGTTAGTGAGCTTGAACCGTAGCAGCTCTGTGTTTCTTACTGACTGTGATCGACCACCGCGCCATCTCAGGTTATGTCCTGCTGCCGACGCAGCCTCCTGGGACACTGAGTCAGTGTCTTGTCTGTTCACTTCAGGAAGCCCTTGCTCTGCTCTGTTCTCATGTGTCCGATGGAAAGACAGTCTGTCCATAAATTCTGTGCCGTGGAAGCTGTGGAGACACAGTTTTACACCACGGCTGTAGAAAGTGTGGCTATTAAAACCACAGGCACTTCAAAAGACTTGGGGAAGAACATTTAAATACTGTTCTACATCATTGCACATGGTTTATTAAACCACAGGTAACCATGACAACGCGTTTCTTCCTGCAGTTAGTTAAACAAACCAATAGAAAAATATAAGTAGAAACATCTTTGAGCGAAGTCTGGGTTTCACAGTACGCCGCCACAGTGTGATAGTGGTTTATGAGCTTCCTGATTAGTAACAGACTCTTATCTAGACACATCGTTGTGTATCGTTTATGAGCATCCTAATGATGGAGGCGCATGAAGCTGGAACATCACAGAAAACCGCTGAACAAGTCAAAGCCTTCAGACTGAAACGCGTTTTCCCGCTGCCTTTCAGATCGACCACCTGTACGGACTGACTGTGTTTGAAAACTACTTGTATGCCACCAACTCAGAGAACACCAACATGCAGCCTAAGACCAGTGTGGTCAGGGTGAACCGCTTCAACAGCACAGACTACCAAGTAGTGACCCGAGTGGACAAAGGAGGAGCGCTGCACGTCTACCACCAGAGACGCCAGCCTCCGGGTAGGTCGTGCACACACTCGCCCACGAGCTCGTTCTCGTATTTGTGCGTCTGCTTCAGCCTTAATTTCCGCCCTGTCGTTGACCAGCGCGCAGTCATGCCTGTGAGGTGGACCAGCTGGGAAACCCCGGAGGCTGCTCCGACATCTGTCTGTTGGGGAACGGACACAAGACCCGAACGTGCCGCTGCCGCCCGGGGTTCAGCCTGGGCAGCGATGGCAAGACCTGCAAAAGTGAGTTCGAATCAGAGTTTGGGCTTGTCAGCACGGCTCCTCGTCAGTGGTGACTGGCGTGAGCAGACCGAGTGTAACGCTGTGAGGCGGTGATTCAGACGTGTGCTTTCTCCCCTGAGCTGTTAAATGCAGTGAGCCAAGCAGATGGTCAGCGTCGGCAGCTCTGCACTGACCTCCCTGTAAAGCCGTCTGTACGGTTTCAGTTCCATCAAGCTGCTGTTTGTTTGTTCTGATCAATTCACGTGGAAATTAAAGTAAGTGATGTCTCTGTAGTTCTTTGAATTACTCACATGTTTGCTTTTTGCTGCAGAACCCGAGCATGAGCTCTTCCTGGTGTATGGTAAAGGTCGTCCAGGGGTCATCAGGGGCATGGACGTAAATGCCAAAGTGCCAGACGAGTATATGATCCCCATCGAGAACCTGATGAACCCCAGAGCTCTGGACTTTCACGCTGAGACCGAGTTCATTTACTTCGCCGACACCGGCAGCAACATCATCGGACGGCAGAAGATCGATGGGACAGAGAGGGACATCATTTTGAAGGAAGGTAAGCTATCGGCTGATCTTACTGTTCAAACATTTACGTGATGAACAGGCGTCTCAGTTTGCGTTCGTCTCAGGCATCCACACGGTCGAGGGCATAGCTGTGGACTGGATGGCTAACAACTTGTACTGGACGGACGACGGGCCTAAGAAAACCATCAGCGTAGCTCGGCTGGAGAAGGCTTCACAGACCCGCAAAATACTTATCGAGGGGAAAATGACTCACCCTCGTGCCATTGTAGTGGATCCTCTGAACGGGTAAGAGAACATAAAGCGTCCATAACAACGGCTGGTCATTTCCCCACACTGGTGATCTGATGACTCGAGTGAAGTTGTCCGGCTGCTCTTCTGCTCACATCTCTGTCCATCTCTGTCCATCTCTGTCCATCTCTGTCCATCTCTGTCCATCTCTGTCCATCTCTGTCCATCTCTGTCCTCGCTCATACTGCTCATTACTCCTCGTTGCTTTTATTCTTCACCTCTTGTGAGGAGTGTTTTTCACTGTCGCTTGTCTGTTCACGGTTTCCATCACAGCCTTTTATAATATCTTTAGTCCTCACCCTGAAACATCTCACACTTTTTATTGAAACAAACGCTGCTTTATGCACATAACATGATAGATTTCCTCCAGAAGCTTATTAACACACACAGGCGTGTGTTTCTCACACTCGTAATCTCGCTGTGTGTGAATGCCTCTTATTGATGTGACCTCTGGGGCTTTCTCCCGAGAAACACACGCAGACCCTCTTTGGATTACTAGTGACGGGGTGATGTGTGTCCACACGCTTCCCAGGGGAAAGCCACTCGCCTCCACTAATGCCTGCAATCAATCAGGCTCAGCGAGAAGAAGGAGGAGGAAAAGGAGGAGAGGGAGTGAGGGAGAGAAAAGGCCAAATGAAACGTTAACGATAATGCCGCTCATATTACAGCGACAGTTGGCGTAGACAGTCAGAGCTCACAGGCTGAGCTTAGATCAGTGGGGATGATGGATGTTTGACTAGCGTTGCTTTGCCAGAGGGCAGATCAGGCAGGAAAACAGTGGAGCTGCCTCAGCCTTTGTTGTGTCGCTCTGAGGTTTTTCACTCAGGGCAGCCAAACCAAAAGTCGTTTCTTTGTGAGAGTCTTCCTCCTGTCGTACTCATAATAGCTTCTCGGTGGCTTCCTCAGGTGGATGTACTGGACCGTGTGGGAGGAAGACCATAAGGAGAGCAAGCGAGGGAAGATTGAGCGAGCTTGGATGGACGGCTCCAACAGAAACGTGTTCCTGACCAGCAAAACCGTGCTGTGGCCCAACGGCCTGAGTCTGGACATCCACCAGGGCATCCTCTACTGGGTGGATGCGTACTACGATCGCATTGAGATGGTTTACCTCAACAGCTCTGAACGCAAGGTCAGCACCAGCGTCACTGCCGTCTGGTCACATCGTAGCATCTCAGTGGAATCGTGCTCTGACAAGCTCAAAGGAACTTCTGTGTGTTTGAACGTTCTCTCCCGTCTTGTCGCCAGACTGTGTACGAGGGCCAGGAGCTGAACCACGCCTTCGGCATGTGCCACTATAAGCACTTCTTGTTCTGGAACGAGTACCGTAGTGGCAGCATCTACAAGCTGGACACCACCACGGGCACTGCCACGCTGCTGCGCAGTGAGCGCCCCCCCATATTTGAAATCCGAATGTACGACGCTCAGCAGCAGCAAGGTACAGTATCAGGCAGCTTCCGTTAGTTTTCTATTCACCAAAGTATTGGTGGTTCTCAGTAGAGACACGTGTTAAGGCCTTTAGAGCATGTGATACAAAACACTCAAATTGGTGGATTAAGGTTTTGTTTTGAGAGCAGAAGGTTTCCCACTGAAGTAATCTTTTAACTCTGTCTCCCCCGTTAATAGACTGACCTCAATACCAGCCACTTGAAAAGGATCAGGGTCGTGTGGTTTTATGATGCCTGACCTTGAGCCAGTCCTTGTTATAGCATTTGTTCAGACCCAGAAGCGCGAAGACCTGTTTCATGAATGAGTTGGGAAGTTTCTCTGTAGCCCGAGAATCTGGAGCCAAACGATGTCTAATTTGTGTTTCCAGTGTATGATGGGCCTCGTTTTAAAGAGACAGACGCTTGCTGCTTATTACAGAAGATCTCCTACATTTGACCGAGCAACATTTATCTCCTGGTTCTCTGATTGAAAGAGCTCCTGTCAAACGGGCGTCTGTCTACGAAGCAAACGCTCCTTCGCCGGTTTCCCGTTTGAAGTCGTGTCTGTGTTTGTTCCTGATCAGCTACAGGCCCCAACGCTTGTCGTGCGAACAACGGCGGCTGCAGCAGCCTGTGCTTGGCCGTACCAGGAGGCAGACGTTGTGCCTGTGCCGAAGACCAAATACTGGACCCAGCCGACAACACCAGCTGCAAAGGTAGGTCCAAGAATCGCTGCGTGTGTGCGCGTGTGTGCGCGTGCGTGTGTGTGCGTGTGTGTGCGTGTGTGTGCGTGTGTGTGCGTGTGTGTGTGACTGACGAGCGTTTGTCACTGCACTGATTTCGCTCTGTTACATAAACAAGGTTTTATTTCCGTTGTGTTGAACCAGATGAGTCAAGATGTGTGACTGTGACTGTGACTGTCTGGTTTTTCTTAAAATATTGGTGCTAACACACACACACACATGGAATCTGGTAGGATCCCAGCACAAAATCATACCCACTTCCTGTTACTTAGTCAGAAGGTGTATTTCATATTTCAGTGCTGGTGTTTTTTGTGCTCCAGCTCAGTGAGGCTGGGCTGGAGTTTGACTAACGGCTTCCTAGACTTCCTATAATTCCACTTTTCCTCACTCACTATTAATTTCGGAATTGTGTCGCGCATGTTTTTCTGTTCTTCGTGGCCTCTCCTCCACATCCTGCTGATTCGTCTCCGTCTGTCCCGGCAGCCAACCCGTCCTACGCCCCCCCCCCTCAGTGCAAGCCTGGGGAGTTTGCCTGTAAGAATAACCGCTGCATCCAGGAGCGCTGGAAATGCGACGGAGACAACGACTGTCTGGACAACAGTGACGAGGCTCCCGAGCTGTGCCGTGAGTTACCGCTCACACACACCTGATGAGCTGCAGCAGGTTGGCGGCCTGAATAGTAGGAGTGTGTGCTCGTATGCTCTAACGCTGGGCCGGCGCTGTGCGTTTGTGTGCAACGGGAGGAATGTGGTAATGTCTGTGAATCTGTAAAAGCTCTTTCTCTGCTCGTCTGAGACGTTTCCAGTCCAGACAAAGCGAAACCTTTGCCAGCGCAGCTCGAACCCGAGGTTGCCAACCTGTTCCAAGCCACGATCACTTCTCGTGTTCAAAGAGAGATGCAACATTCAGGAAGACGCGAGTTGAACCCTGTGCAGTTATCCTCTACTTTTACTTCTTCACCAGTTCTCTGGGACATGATTAAGACTGTTTCATGCGCTGTGAAGTCATAAAGTATGAAGCTAAAGGGCCCCAGATCCTCTCACCCTCAGCTTGGAGAGCGCTTTCAAATATAATTGACTTGATGCATGAAATATGTGTAACTAGCTAATAATTCACACTCATATTTAACAGCAGAAAGAAAACAAGGCAGCACCTATAAGCAGTTCACAGCGATGCATGTCTGCAGCGTCTCTGTCTTGTCTCCAGACCAGCACACCTGCCCCACAGACAGATTTAAGTGCAGAAACAACCGCTGCATCCCTCTGCGCTGGCTCTGTGACGGGGACAACGACTGTGGGAACGACGAGGACGAGTCCAACACCACCTGCTCAGGTAGGCGCAGGGAAAGGAATCGTGCTGTCCAGGCGGAGCCCGATGCGTCGTTTACATGTGGCGCTGGTTGTGTTTCAGCTCGTACCTGCCCTCCCAATCAGTACTCGTGTGCCAGCGGGCGCTGCATCCCTGTGTCCTGGACGTGCGACCTGGACGATGATTGCGGCGACCGGTCGGACGAACCTGCTTCCTGTGGTGGGTCTGGTAGCGCGACCGGCGGTAGGGCTTGCTTCACCTGTGAGCTAACCTGTCCCTCTGTCCACAGCGTACCCCACGTGTTTCCCCCTCACCCAGTTTACCTGCAACAACGGGCGCTGCATCAACATTAACTGGCGCTGTGATAATGGTGAGTGTCTCTTCCCTCTTCCCTCCCAGTGGGAACAGCTGCTTCCCTTCGTGTTGCCGTCGGCCTCATATCCACGTGCACTCGTCCTTTCGCCGCCTCGTACGTTCGTGGCGTTTCGTTGTTTTTGCCTGTCCTCCCTGTCTGTTGTTGTGTTGTGGTTTGTGTTACGCTGTTCGCCCACTCTGCTGTCTTCCGTTGGTTCTGTCTTTCAGAAAAGGATTGTGGGGACGGCTCTGATGAGTTGAATTGTCCAAAGCTGACCGGTTAGTGCATAGATCCACATGCACCTCAAACTGCTGCCAAGCTACTGTAGTGTGGGCTCAGGAAGCGTATAGGGCTGCTTTTCTAACTCAGCATGGCCACATGCTGGAGTCAATAGCTCTACAATTGACTTTGTATAGATTGATGGGATATCAGGCTAAACGGTAAACAGCACAGTTAGTCGCTCTGCCCTGCTACCAAGCTGAAAGTAACACCGCTGGGTGCATGGTGTGATCTATGCAGTCTCTGCCTTTGCAACTGTGACCTCATATTCAGATCATTTGTCTTCCATGGTTTTGTCTGGTAATCTCCACATACAGTATTCATGTGCTGGTAATGTCATCCGATCCGATCTTTCCTTTTCAGACAACGACTGCGGAGACAACAGCGACGAGGCAGGTTGCAGTCACTCCTGCTCCAGCGCCCAGTTCAAGTGCAACAGCGGCCGTTGCATCCCAGATTACTGGACGTGCGATGGAGACAACGACTGTGGGGACTACAGCGACGAGACCCACGCCAACTGCACCAACCAGGGTCAGTGTCTGAACCTGGTTGTGATCCAACCAGGACCTGACGCAGCTGCTACACAGCTGTGTAGAAATATGATGGAGCTCATTGCAGTTCATACTCAGATGCACTAACACTAATGGCACAGTTTGCAATATACTCACCTAAGATTGAAGAAATGTGGATCCTTTTGTAAACCTGCCGCTGGTTGATTTTAGTGACAGGTTGCTGTTATCATGGGTGGGTCATCCATCCACTGATAGAACTGCTGATAATCCTGCTTCTGTTCAGATCAAGTGGGAATGATTTTCTGAGCGTATGAACTGGTTGTTAAGACTTGTCGCTAACTGGGTCGTAACAAGCAGCTTCTGTTGTCGCGCTTTGCTGCTGTGCTTTGTCTCGGGTCCGCGCCGTGGTTCCTGGTTTGGCGGATGCAGGCCACCGCTGAGGAGACTCATTTTAGCGCCTCTCTCCACAGCCACGCGTCCTCCTGGAGGCTGTCACACCGACGAGTTTCAGTGTCGGATGGACGGCCTGTGCATCCCGATGCGCTGGCGCTGCGACGGGGACACTGACTGCATGGACCTGAGCGACGAGAAGAACTGCGAGGGCGTCACGCACATGTGTGACCCGGCTGTGAAGTTCGACTGCAGGGACTCCGGTCAGTGGGTCCTGTGTAAAGCCAACTGTACACGCGTGGGTTTAGGCTCTAACCCAGCTCTCTGTCCACAGCGCGCTGCATCAGTAAAGCCTGGGTGTGCGACGGCGACAGTGACTGTGAGGATAACTCCGACGAGGACAATTGTGAGGCACTGGTGTGTAAGGTCTCTCACCACGTGTGCGCCAACGACTCCACCATCTGCCTGCCCTCCGAGAAACTTTGTGATGGCAAAGATGACTGTCCAGATGGCTCCGACGAGAAACTCTGCAGTAAGAGACGACAGTAGCCAGGATGTCCTTTAACACTCGTAAATCCTGGCTTCAGTAGTTTAATAACAAGAGCATCCGCCCTTGTTTTCTCTGTTTTATAGCTCTGTGCTCGTTGGAGAACGGTGAATGTAGCCATAACTGCACAGTGGTTCCCGGTGAGGGTGTGATCTGCTCCTGTCCACTGGGCATGGAGCTAGGAACCGACAACAAGACCTGTCAGATCCAGAGCTTCTGCGCCAAGCACCTGAAGTGCAGTCAGCGCTGCGAACAGGACAAGTTCAGTGTGAAATGCTCCTGCTACGAGGGCTGGGAACTGGAGCCAGACATGGAGAACTGCAAGAGCACAGGTAAGCGACAGGAGAAAGGTGGAGACGCTTCGGGGTTAGAACCCGCAGACCGGAGGACGTTAGGGAAGGACCAGCAGCCCTAAGTGTGCGGCTGGAGAAGATGCTTTATGTGGTATTTATGTGGATTATGACGGGGAAAGGCTCACTGAGACAACCTAGAAGACTCCAGCAAAGGCATTTTATACAAGTGTGAGTGTGAATTATAGCAGGTCTTGTTGAAATGAAACAAGAGGGAGGACAAACGTGTCTCCGCTGCATTAAATGGGCTTTAAATACTGTGAGGAAATCACAGACGCTACGCTGTCGTCCTGCAGCACCGACTGATGAGCGAACTTAAAGTTATGAATGAGCTGTGTGACGCGCAGACCAGCCACCGGCTCCGTCATTCATCCTGCTGCCTGCCAGGCACAGATAACTCCCGTCTATTTACACCGAGTTTTAATTACCCAGGATTAGAGCCTTTCCCCTGCGGTGAAACACGGTTGTGTGGCGTCCTCCCGCAGAGCAGTTCTGCACCATTTGGTGTAATAATCAGCAGTGAAAACACAAAGAGCTTTTAGCGTTTTGTCATCTGCCTGGTTAGCAGTTTAAAAACAATGATGCTGGTCTCTCTGCTTCATTTTCACAGATCCTTTCAAACCTTTCATCATTTTCTCAAATCGGCACGAGATCCGTCGTATCGACCTCAATAAGGGGGAGTTTAGTGTGTTGGTCCCTGGTTTAAGAAACACCATTGCCCTTGATTTCCATCTTAGTCAGAGCGCCCTCTATTGGACAGATGTGGTGGAGGACAAGATCTATCGAGGGAAGCTGTCGGAGAACGGAGGTGAGCAATTCAGCCACAAAACCGTTTAGTCAAATTGTCTGTGTTTGACTGAGGTACGATAACGTTGGGATTTACAGTTTGAGGAAACATCCAACCCTGAAACTTTGGTTGCGCTTGACATCTGAGAACATTTATGATCCCGTCAGAACAAGAACACGGAAAATAGGCTTTTATTATCGCTGCTGCACTAATGAATGTGGTGGCGATGCTCTGAATGTAGAGTCACGGCCACTGTTTTCATTTCCACAGACAGGATAATGGCAAATAATTAGACGTGTCCCTCTGATTAGGGAGTCACTAGGAAACGCTTAGAAGAGGCTGGAGCTCGGAACCAGACACCACACATTTAGACTTTTAGGGCCTATTCTGTAATTGTGGTATCACCAGCCCCTGCTGAGCCGCTACTGGATTTGCTTATGTTTTCATTAATTGCATTTTTCTCCTCCCAAACGAAACATCCAGCCATTTCATGAAAGAAATTCACTTTATGATGTGAGCGTCTAAACAGCTTGATTACATTTACATAATTTGTGAATGAACACTAAAGTGGATCAGCACAGTATGAAATGTTGCCTTCAGCGAATCCAAGCCTTTTTAATATTGAAATAATGAATAATATGAAATAATGAATAATGAGTTCATTAAGAAACTCAAGACCCTGAGGGAACATGTATTTTATTGAGCAGCACCATTAAATATGATTAGATCACATTTCTGCAGCAGTTTAAAGCAAAGATGGATGATGCAGAAACATTTAGGCAGATACTGTGGATGTAAACCTGCTTTGTGTTCTCACAGCTTTAACCAGTTTCGATGTAGTCATCCAGTATGGGCTGGCGACCCCTGAGGGACTGGCTGTCGACTGGATAGCAGGAAACATTTACTGGGTGGAAAGCAACCTGGATCAGATAGAGGTGGCCAAGCTGGATGGCACCATGAGGACCACGCTGCTGGCTGGGGAGGTGGAGCATCCGCGAGCTATTGCCCTGGACCCGCGAGACGGGTAACAAGCGCCTTTACGCCACATGCGTGTGAAGCAGATTCTGAACGTTATTGTAACTTTACGGTTTTCACACTTGCTGGTCTTGTGGCATGACGTTGCAGGATCCTCTTCTGGACAGACTGGGATGCTAGCTTGCCAAGGATTGAGGCTGCATCCATGAGTGGAGAAGGCAGAAAGACCATCCATAAGGAAACTGGCAACGGAGGCTGGCCGAACGGGCTGACGGTGGACTATCTGGAGCGTCGCATCCTGTGGATCGATGCCAGGTCAGACATGAAGAACCGAGACGCGAACGTGCACACGCACACCTTTGTTTGATGCTTGTACAACTGGAGATTGTGCTATACACAGGTCTGATGCCATTTACTCAGCCAAGTATGATGGTTCTGGGCTAATCGAGGTTCTGAGGGGACACGAGTATCTGTCGCATCCATTTGCTGTCACTATGTACGGTGGAGAGGTCTACTGGACGGACTGGAGGACCAACACGCTGGCCAAGGCCAACAAGTGGACCGGGAGCAACGTCACTGTGGTCCAGAGAACCAACACGCAGCCTTTTGACCTGCAGGTCTACCATCCGTCCCGACAGCCGCAAGGTGAGAGACGCACAGGAGCCCGACACCGCTCGCACGTTACCAATGAGATGTTCGTATAATCAGGCTGCTTGCTGCGTTCGTGCTTCACAGCTCCTAACCCGTGTGCGGCTAAAGACGGGAAGGAGCCCTGCTCACACCTCTGTCTGATCAACTACAACCAGACCTTCTCCTGTGCCTGTCCCCATCTCATGAAGCTGGGCTCTGACAAACGCACTTGCTATGGTAAGTGGGAACGTGCAGCGTACGACCTGAGGTCAAAGGCCGTTTTCTCTCTGTTCGTATCGTATGAAACGCCGTTGAATGCCACGGTGTGATCCCCGTCTTTGAGGAATTGTTTATTTCCATTTGTGTGCCGTGTGTGAAGGGGAGCGGATTAAACAATCTAGACTTATTTCCCTTTGAGGCGCTGTTGCTGTGACAGCTTTGGTGCAGATTGAAGTGTCTGACCATGAAAAGTGAGAGCAGGCCTGTTTGTTCTGTGCGTCCATTTAGTATTCAGGGCAGCGCTTTCTATTATCTTCAGAGGTAATGGAAAGGAGAAGCCCATTCTGTGTGACGCAGGCATCAGCCGCAGAGGCTGGACGGGCCGATGCTGCCTGGCACCGTCATTACTCCCCCCCTCTTCCTGTCTATCATTTAAGCTGCAGAGTTTAATGATGATAGGACTGTTGAGACCAATGTCGTTTAATAGATCTCCTCTGATTGAATTCACTCGCGCTGTCATGGCTGCGCTATTGAGCTAACCAGCCAGACACATTCATTAGAGGCGAAGGTGCAGTTGGATTAACTGTTTGTTCAAGTGGCAGGAAAAGATGCACAGATGCAACCATCCATGTTCAAATGCAGCTCCACAGATCTACAGATCAAGGCCTTGGTGTGAATTCAGGCATTTGACTGTTGACTCGACGCTGCATTTACCTCGGGATCATTTCCATCGACCGCGGAGGCTCTGGAGCGTGAAGCTCACCCGCCTCTCGTCTCTACCCCACAGAGTCTCGTCAGTTCCTGCTGTACGCTCGCCAGATCGAGATCAGGGGCGTGGACATCGACAACCCGTACTATAACTACATCATCTCCTTCACTGTGCCGGACATCGACAACGTGACTGTGGTGGACTACGATGCTCTGGAGCACCGGATATACTGGTCTGATGTCCGCACCCAGACCATCAAGAGAGCGTTCATCAACGGCACTGGAGTTGAGACCGTGGTCTCTGCTGGTACGGAGACGTCCTAGACTTGGCTACTCAAAGCGTTCGAAGTCGCCTTTTTCCAGACAGACAGGCTCATGTTTCAAAGCCACGTGGAATGTAGTTACCTCTTCACTAAGGCCGTTGTCCAGGACGCGCAGCCCCAGCGTTAGTCACGTTACGCACCTACAGCAGACAGTTGGTCTTTTAATGGCCGTTGCCAATTCTGCAAATAGAATCAGTGGCTATAAGCTAATGAACACTTGCTTTTGTCTGCTCTGCTAAATCAATGACCTATTGTTAGAAAAGCATTTTACGCTCTAGGAGGTAAATTAACCACAATTATTACCAATCAGCGCTAGTGAGATTTGGCCAAGGGTCAGTCGCAGTTGTTCTTCCTTTGTCGCTGATTTTTGGCAATGAATGTTTTTTGCTTATTGGATGCTTTGTGTTTCTTCAGACTTACCCAACGCCCACGGCCTGGCTGTAGACTGGGTGTCTAGAAACCTGTTTTGGACCAGCTACGATGCCAATAAAAAACAGATTAATGTTGCCAGACTGGACGGATCCTTCAAAAACGCTGTCATCCAGGGCCTGGACAAACCACACTGTCTGGTGCTGCATCCCATCCTGGGGTTGGTCACACACACGCATCATAAAACGCATAGGTCGCCCTCCTGGTCTCACCTTGGACCCGTTTGCAGGCAGCACTGACACCACTGTCTGGAATAAATGGCTGCTGAAGGCGGTTTTCTCCCCTCGTCTCATCTTTCTCCACGGCCGCTCTCTTATTCTGTCACTTGCTCTATTTCTTTTGAAAAGATTAGGCCGGTGTCCATCTTTCTTCCAGTAAGCAGAGACAGACCATCTCTGTTTGTGCTTGTATATTTACTTTTCTCCTGCAGGAGATTGTGTGTTGGACTATTTAGAGCGAATAAGAGGAGATATTTTCCTCGTTTTTTTGAGCACTGCTTCCTCTCTTTCAAAGACGTTGCCTACTAACGCGCAGGAATGTTTCCGATCCGAGCATTGGGGGGAAAATGAGAAGCAGATGCTGGGGCTCTCGCACACACACTGCCCAGAATACGTCCAGGACTGGGTGGGGGATTGTGAAACTCTAACTTGATTATGTCTGCGTAGAAACACAGTGAAGGAGTTGAAATGCTTGCAAGCCGTTATTTAACCACGCTAAGAAACAGAAAACGTGTGGCGTACGCGGTTAGACTTAGCAGGAAGTGGGGAGGGGAGATCAGTGCTGACCTTGGCCTTTTGCCAGCTCAGCTGTGATTCTGCTTCAGCCAGTTTCATTAGCTGGTGTGAACGCGATTGGGCTTTAGACCGAAGAAGTCAAAAAACATCATTCATCCAGTCTGGCCTTCGTCTAAACGGCACAGGAAAGATTAACGTAAACTGCAGGTTTGCACATTAACATTCACATACTTTGCTCAGTCTGGTGAACTGTGACATGTCACTGATCCCTCCTGCAGGAAACTCTACTGGACAGATGGGGACAACATCAGCATGGCCAACACCGACGGCAGCAACCAAAGTGTCCTCTTCACTAACCAGAAAGGCCCAGTGGGTGAGTGACAGGCTGAAGCTTTTCCGTCTCCGGGGATCAGACAGGTTCATAGACATCAGTGCTGTCGTTTGCTTTTCTAGGCCTTTCCATTGACTTTGACACTGAGCAGCTTTATTGGATCAGCTCGGGAAACAGCACCATCAATCGCTGTAAACTGGACGGCTCTGGACTGGAGGTGCTTGAGGGGGTCAAGGGCAAGCTGACGAGGGCTACTGCTCTGGCTGTCATGGGTGGGTGTCGAAAGTCAACTTGGCATCAGTCTGTCGCACTGTGCTGATGGTGACCAACCTGTTCTGTGCTCCGTCTCTTAGGAGACAAGTTGTGGTGGGCAGACCAAAGCTCCGACCAGATAGGAACTTGTGACAAGAAGGACGGTGGCAGTTGGAAGGTCCTTAGGAACAGCACGTCCCCCATGATGCACATGAAGATCTACAATGAAACCGTGCACAAAGGTGCCGGACTGGCTGTCACACGCACCCCCAACATTAGTTTGACCTGACTTCATTTGTTGTGTGTATCTGTTCCCATGGTTTTGTGTTTCTAGGCACAAATCTCTGCAGCAGTAACAACGGGGACTGTTCCCAGCTGTGTCTCCCCACGTCCCCAACCACCAGAGCCTGCATGTGCACAGCGGGATACAGCCTGCGCAGAGGCCAGCAGTCCTGTGAGGGTACGGCGTCTTCGCACACGGCCGCTGCAGCTGTTTGGCTTACATTGTGTAAAAAGACATCCTATGCATGTTGAATTCTGCTGCTGTAGGCGTTGGCTCGTTCCTGCTGTACTCGGTACATGAGGGCATACGTGGTATTCCCCTGGACCCGTCAGACAAGTCTGATGCCCTCGTTCCAGTGTCGGGCACGTCCTTGGCTGTGGGCATTGATTTCCATGCTGGTAAGAACCTATAGAAGAATTTCCCAGGTGTGTGTGTGTGTGTGTGTGTGTCTTGACGTACTGTAGTAGTTGAAATGACTCCATTCATCACTGCACTAAGAACATGTTACTGCTGTCTAGTTCAGCTCTACAATAGATGAACTTGTTTTTCCAGACAACGATACCATCTACTGGGTAGACATGGGCCTGAGCACCATCAGCAGGGCCAAGCGAGACCAGACATGGAGAGAGGACGTGGTCACCAATGGCATTGGCAGAGTGGAAGGAATCGCTGTTGACTGGATAGCAGGTGAGGGGAGCCTCAGCAAGTCGACCAGGACATGGAACAGAGAAGAACTCTGCACATGTGAGCTTCAGTGCTTGTACAGCAGCGGCTTCTCCTCTGTGCTCTGCAGGTAACATCTACTGGACAGACCAAGGCTTCGACGTGATCGAGGTGGCCAGACTGAACGGCTCCTTCCGCTACGTGGTGATCTCTCAGGGCCTGGACAAGCCTCGCGCCATCACCGTCCACCCTGAGAAAGGGTGAGAGGAAACGCGCTGGGTGTGGCTCCAGCCTCTGTAGCTGCCTCCTTTCATTCCTCTCAGATAATCTCTTGTCGTTACTGTGTGTAGCTACCTGTTCTGGACGGAGTGGGGCCAGTACCCTCGTATTGAACGGTCTCGCCTGGATGGCTCGCAGAGGGCCGTGCTGGTCAATGTCAGTATCAGCTGGCCCAATGGAATCTCCATTGACTACGAGGTGCAGTACAACCGTTGTTATTCATAGGAATGTATCTACGTATATGTACAATGCGTCAGCGGCTCCGTGTGCCTGCAGGAGGGTTTGCTGTACTGGTGTGATGCCAGGACGGACAAAATAGAGCGAATCAACCTGGAGACTGGAGAAAACAGGGAAGTGGTGCTGGCCAACAACAACATGGACATGTTCTCTGTGTCTGTGTTCGAGAGCTACATCTACTGGAGCGACAGGTCCGATGCACACGTCTACTCACGCCTCGCGTTCCTCACGTTACCGAACGTAATCAAATCTGAAATACGATGTGTCCGTCTGCCTTGAACCAGGACGCACGCCAATGGCTCCATAAAGAGAGGCAGCAAGGACAACGCCACCGACTCAGTGTCACTGCGGACGGGCATAGGGGTGCAGCTGAAGGACATCAAGGTTTTCAACAGGGCCAGGCAGCAAGGTGAGCACGCGGGCTGTTAGTTAAACGTGCTCAACTGCAATTAGCGAACTACGAGTTTGCATTAACGAAGTGGTGAATTTTACGTGTGTTTGCAGGAACAAATGTGTGCAAAGACAAAAACGGCGGCTGTCAGCAGCTGTGCCTGTACCGCGGCAGCGGGCAGCGTACGTGTGCCTGTGCCCACGGGATGCTGGCGGAAGACGGGCGCGGCTGCCGGGACTACGACGGCTACCTGCTCTACTCGGAGCGCACCATCCTGAAGAGCGTGCACCTGTCAGACGAGAACAACCTGAACGCTCCCATACAACCGTTCGAAGACCCAGAGCACATGAAGAACGTCATAGCGCTCACGTTCGATTACAGAGGAGGCGGAGGGAAGGGCGCTAACCGCATCTTCTTCAGCGACATCCACTTTGGCAACATCCAGCAGATCAGTGACGACGGGTCCGACCGCAAGACTGTGGTGGAGAGTGAGTGTTCAAAAATCAGGCGTGTGTGTAAACCCTTCTTTCATCTCTCATCTTATTTCTAGCAGTCAGCCTCCACACAGCCTCCCATATCTGAGGTGGCCCGTGTCTCTTCTGGTTTTCATTTCCTTAGCTGTAAACATGTCATAATTCTTCCTGGAGAGGAGCTGGACAGCTGGATTTGCTCAAACCACTCCACACACACCACTGATCTGATCCGAACCGGGAGGCTTTTATTGTGAATTTGTAGCCAAACTGGAAACAACATGAACACATTTTCTGTTTAAGCGAGCCCAGAGATAGATGGACCTTCACTCACCTTATCTCTGCACAACAAAACACAGGTGCACTGTTAATGTTTCACCAGAGAGCTTTTACTTTGGTGCTGCTTTTACAAGGAATGCATGATTCAGGGTTGTTGTTCCCACCGTCCGTACAGCAGCACCTGCCAGCGAACGCTTTGCTCTTCCACTAACGTTGTTGTGTTGTGTTGCAAGGATGTTGCCGGTGCTGTTTTGTCTTCTAAAGCAGAGTTTGCTCATCGGTTACATAAGTTTCTCAGCACAGCAGCTCAGCTTGTAATTGTTTTATTGTGATTTCCAGGAGTGTTTGCGTGTCAAGGCGTCCAGTTTTATCAGAGGAGCTGCTGATAGTCTGACTGTCAGGTAGCAGCCGTAGCCACAGCCCCACTTGCTCTTTGCCCTTTGCTCTTGAACAAGCGTAATAGGTCCTGTCTGAACTTTTGGGACATGAGCACATAGAGGATGGGATTCACTACAGTAGATGAGGTTGCCATAAAGCGCGCAAACACAGTGAAGGGTCCGTAGCGTGGATACGTGCCAGTGGCTCCTGAGGTTTCCTCTGCCAGTAATGCCAGCGTCAGGCCGTAGGACGGCAGCCAGCACAGGGTGAAAGCCAGCACCAGCATGGCGGACGTCTGGGTCACTCTGCTCTGGTAGCGCTCTACCTGTGGGGCCCGGCCGGCGTGCTGTCCGCGCCACAGGAACGCGTATATGCTGCCGTAGGCCACGGCAATGGTGGCCAGTGGCAGCAAGAAGGCCATGAGAAAGTGCAGCACTCCGTAAATCACCTGGTCCTGGTGGGACACGAAAGCAGAGCAGGCGAGGTCGCTGGAGGCTCGCGTTGAGTTTCCCACGTAGCGGAAAACCAGCTGGGGAGCAGCCAGACAGCAGGCGGGAATCCAGAGGAGCACGGCCGCTACAGACACCCGGCGAGGGGAGAGCAGGCCGTAGGCCGTGGCGGGCTGCACCACCGTCAGGTAGCGCGACACAGCCAGCGCGGCCAGCGTGAAGACGCTGGCAGAGGAGCAGGCCGATCCCAAGAAGCCCACTAGGCGACAGACCGGTTCCCCGAACGGCCAGTGCTGCATAGCTGTAGCGACGGTGTGGAAGGGGAGCATGGAGAGCAGAAGAAGGTCCGCAGCGCTCAGAGCCATCAGCAGGGTGTCGGTGCCGGTGCCTGTCATGGAACCTTGAAACCGTCCGGCACGTGGCAGGTCTCTCCTGTGCCTCCCGCACAGGATTACCATCACCGTGGTGTGACCCCCGACCCCCAGCAGCAGAATCAGCACATCTAATATGGGGACGAGAACCCGCTCCACTCTGCCCACACCAGACTCGCTGGTGTTTCCCAGCAGACCCCTGGGGCTGGTGGCGTTCCACAGGAGCGTCCTGCTGTCAGGTGCGGCCATGGCTGCTGGTCATACTGCTACTGTTAGCGGACCTGTGCACTTGTGGTTGGGTCAATATCGACGGTCGTAAAACTGCTGATAATACATAAGGGAAACATTACTCACTCACAAGAGCAGAAATAACAGCACACAGATTGTCAGTCATCTAAAAGCAAGGCTGTTTCACAATAAAGGAGACTAAATGCATATGCTCAACTTACAGAACGTACATTGACTTGACGTCGACACTTCCTGGTTAAAAGTGTTTCATCATGGTGCTAAACCAGCTTCCTGATGAATCAAGTCATTCCACAGTCCAGACTGATATCAAATGGGCTTCATACCTTCTCCCAGATCTCAGGTAAGAGCATCCAAGTGATTCCTGTCCCCTCAGACCAGGCGGTGACTCCACATGACAGGCCGGCTTCCTCCAGCCACCCAGGAAGACGTCTCTTAAACGGGAGTAGTGTTTGAAAAGCGTGGGGAGGAGAAGCTCTGCAGCAGGACGCTGCGTGACGGGTGAACTCTGGACTGGTTATCACAGAGGACGGGGGTGGGCT
Organism: Macropodus opercularis; assembly: GCA_030770545.1. Classification (NCBI taxonomy): domain Eukaryota; kingdom Metazoa; phylum Chordata; class Actinopteri; order Anabantiformes; family Osphronemidae; genus Macropodus; species Macropodus opercularis. Next base: position 1,605,238 of record CM061099.1, read on the forward strand.
GGCCGGATCGCTGTGGGAGGGATCCAGCCTTTTGTGCTCGTTGTCTGAACGGATCTGCACAGTTTCTAGATGTGTCGACCGCCTGCACAGATATATTGTATGTATAACGCTACATAAACAGGGAGAAGCTGATAGAAGTAGAGTGAGCCTTCAGAAATGAAGCTGTGATGGCAAACTGTCCTATGGAACCAGTGCAGAGAGGTGCAGTGTGAATGACTGGTGTCCGTACAACCAGCTGAGAGAGCTTTGAAGCCGCCTCATCCGAATCCTAGTAAACCAAAGGCTAAACCGATGAACATCACAGTCTGAGCAGGCAGTGCTGCAGCTTTACAATTCATTAACAGCACTGAGGAAGGAGGAAATGGGGGGATGGATTTTTTGTTGCCTGCCATCGATTTGCAGCGAGCTCAGTGTGAGTGCCAAAGCAGAGGGAGTTGTTTTTGTGTTGCTCTCCAGTTGCGTTGCTTCATCCAGAAGTTCATCGCATGGATTGAAACAATGCTGAGCGTAGTGTCCCACCTGCTGACGGTCTGAGGTGGTATGCAGCCGTGGAAAAGGCCTCTGGACCACACTCAGCGTTGCATCACGCGGGCAGAGACCCTATTTGTCTGGCAGTGGCTGGATGTGTGGCTGTTCTCTGATGTGCGTGTGGGGATTCGTTTGTTTCTCAGCCATAAAACGTTGAGTTTCTCCATCTTGGCTGCTTTTCGTCTGGTGATGAGGTGGTCCGATGGAAAGCCGTGCACCAGCCAGGATCCGTTACTGTTTGTTGGCTAAAAGCCTCCAGTCACACTGTGTTCCTGGTCATTAATACTTCGCTGTCATGTTCGTCGCCCTGACTCCGTGCTGCCACACAGCAGTCTGCCAGCGCCGAGCTGCTGCCAAACAGCCCAGACTTGGCCTTTTAACGCAGCCGTGGGAATGACGCGCCTCTTGTACTTCCCCTTCTTTCCCCTCCCTTCTTCATCTGTTCTCTGTCTTTACCCTTGTCCTGTTGTTTTGCAGATGTGGGCTCGGTGGAGGGCTTGGCCTACCACAGGGGTTGGGATATGCTGTACTGGACCAGCTACACTACCTCGACCATCACCCGACACACCGTGGATCAGAGCCGCTGGGGCGCCGTTGACCGGCACACGGTGGTCACCATGGCAGGGGACGACCACCCTCGAGCCTTCGTCCTTGACGAGTGCCAGAGGTCTGAACCGACTTATTTCCGTTTTATTTCTCATGTGCGCATGCTGCTGCTTGTCTCGTGGGTGATTTTACTCTGCCCTGCAGCCTGATGTTCTGGACCAACTGGAACGAGCAGTCTCCCAGTATCATGCGCGCCACACTGAACGGCGCCAATGTTCTCGTGATCATCGGCACTGACATCCGAACCCCTAACGGCCTGGCCATAGACCACCGCGCTGAGAAACTCTACTTCTCTGACGCCACGCTGGACAAGATCGAACGCTGCGAGTATGACGGCAGTCGGCGCTATGTGAGTGACACACGTGACCTCGGTGATGCTGCATTATAAAAAGATTTGTTCTGCAGTAAAATTGCATTATGGGATTGTGCCTAATACCAGTTGGCAGCTTTTTCCCTTTCAAGGCTGGAACATGCTGAATGTGTGACTGTGCTTCCCTCTGCAGGTGGTGCTGAAGAATGAGCCGGTCCATCCCTTCGGCCTGGCTGTGTACGGAGATTACATCTTTTGGACCGACTGGGTGAGGAGGGCTGTGCTTCGCGCCGACAAATACACAGGAGGAGACATGAAGGTGCTGCGCGCCGACATCCCCCAGCAGCCGATGGGCATCGTTGCCGTGGCCAACGACACCAATAGCTGTGAGTAAAACAAATGACTCCTCTTCGAGATTTCTTGAAGGAGTCGTCGAACATATGGCGAAAAATGCAATTCCGCTCCAGCAGAGCAGTTAATGAGATGCCAAGAGTCTTCGCAGGCACCTGCTCTATGTTACCACGCACACCCCTGCTATTATCTCATTGTCTGCGTTCTGTTGAATCAGCGCAGCACCGTTTTTGTGTCATATCATCTGCCATCTTCTCCCTGAAGTTGCCTCATTCACTAAACTCCCCCGTGTCAGTACCCACAGCGGCCGTGTAAGCTGAGAGCCCGTGGTAATAGCTGCAAATCCCATTTATAGTGAGTCACATTAAATTATGCATTCAGCAGAAGTGGAGCCATTGCCACACGTACAGGCTCTGTCTGCTGCTGTGAGTGTGTGCACTGATGTGGGCGGGTGTTTGCTTGTGTCAGGAGGTGGGACATGGGCTCAACTCTTCTCATGTCTGTGTAGGCGAGTTCTCTCCGTGCCGAGTTAACAACGGAGGATGTCAGGACCTGTGTCTGTTGACCTCCGAGGGAAGGGTCAACTGCAGTTGCCGTGGCGATAGGAAGCTTTTGGAAGACAGCACCTGTATAGGTAATCCAAAAAAAAGCATTGATACATTTTTACATTGGGTAAAAGATAAACTGGGGCTTTGGTTTAGATGCGGCAGCTGTGCAGCCACATAACTAAGTGCATTCTTCTGTCTCTCAGCTCTTAACACTACATGTAACAGCATTGATGAGTTCGAATGTGGAAATGGAGACTGTGTGAAATACACGCTGACTTGTGACGGCACAGCCCACTGCAAGGACAAGTCTGACGAGAAACAGTCCTACTGTGGTGAGTGGAGCCGAAACCTGCCCAGCTACGCTCTTGTTGTTGACATTTGTCGTTTGAGTCCATTGCGCTTCCTGTGTGGTTCTCAGCCAACCGCATGTGCAAGAAGGGCTACAGGCAGTGCGTGAACGGCCGCTGCGTGGCGCACGGCTCCTGGTGCAACGGGCGGGACGACTGCGGAGACAATTCTGACGAACTCTTCTGCAACGGTGAGTCTGATAACTCGACTGACTCTGATTAAACACGTTATTTCTGCATGGAACCCTGAGGTTTTGTTCTGCCTGTCGTGCGCGTGCAGCCACACTGTGCTCCGCCGATCAGTTCCAGTGCAGAGACGGAGGCTGCGTCTCCAACTCCAGCAAATGTAACCAGAAAGTGGACTGCGAGGACGCCAGCGATGAGATGAACTGCAGTAGGTTCAGAAAGAGCCAAAGAAATGTGCTGAGAAAAAGCCTCCTGTCAGGATGTGCTGTAATGCAGTTGTGCTCTCTTTGCCAAGCTGCCACCGACTGCTCCAGTTACTTCCACCTGGGAGTGAAGGGGGTGGCATTTCAGAAGTGTGAGTTCACCACGCTTTGCTACGCCCCTTCATGGCAGTGCGACGGAGCCAATGACTGTGGAGACTTTTCCGATGAAAACAACTGCCCAGGTATTTTAGCAGCCACTTAACTGTGGATATCCCCCCCTAAATGTACATGTTTGCATAGAATGAAGTCAAACAGCAGACTATTGCTTTCTTCATGCTAACTGGCTGTTTTCTCGCCAGGGAGCGGCAGAGCGAAGTGTCCGACCCCCTTCTTTTCCTGTCCTAGTGGACGCTGCATCCCAATGAGCTGGACCTGTGATAAGGAGAATGACTGTGAGAACGGTGCAGACGAGGCTCACTGTGGTGAGTTTATCAGACCGGTGCTGTGCGTTCGGGCTTTTATTTTGTTGCTGTATAAGTTCCTTCTGCCCTTCCAGACAAGTTCTGCTCAGCCTCTCAGTTCGAGTGCGGGAACCATCGCTGCATTCCCAAACGCTGGGTGTGTGACGGAGCCGACGACTGTGGCGACAGCAGCGACGAGGACAACAACTGCAGTGAGTGGCTGCGACCCTGCTCGTACAGAGAGTCTGCATTTTCACCAGCTGCTTCCTCCCACCGTCCAGACGTGTCCTGCCCCCCACCTCTCATTAAAGTTATCTTTCCATCACAGAAACACAAACCTGCAGCCCTGACGCATTCCAGTGTCCCGGATCACACATGTGTGTCCCTCAGCGCTGGAAGTGTGATGGAGACAAAGACTGTCCTGACGGAGCTGATGAGAGCGTCAAAGCTGGCTGCGGTGAGTGCAGGACACGGTTAAGGGCAGGGATCACATGCATCTGTTCTCCACCTCATGAAGGAATATGTTCATGTCTCAGTGTTCAACAATACGTGCAGCAGCGATGAGTTCATGTGCCAAAACCGACAATGCATCCCCAAGCACTTCATGTGTGACTATGACAAGGACTGCAGCGATGGCTCCGACGAGTCCCCGGAGTGCGGTGAGTAACCCGTGACCTCCTGCTTTACAAAGCTGCCGCATTCAGTGACAAACCTACAGAAACTCTGTTCCCATCACCCGCTGCAGAATATCCGACGTGTGGACCCAACGAGTTCCGCTGTGCCAACGGACGCTGCCTCATTCAGAGTTCGTGGGAGTGCGATGGAGATTTCGACTGCCACGACCGGTCCGACGAAGCACCCAAGAACCCTCACTGCACCAGCCTAGGTGAAGTACAGACCACAGTGTCCTGATTAAAGGCGGTGGAAATTTACTACGTTTGGCAAATGCTACATGTTGATTTGTAACCTTGGAGCTTGCAGCTGTAACAGTTTGCAGCCAAGTCAGGAACATTCATCAGAAGCGCAAACTAATGAAATACCTCACAGTAAAATATGGGAATATGAAACCAGTACACGCTGTCTTCCAGAGGCTCTGAAATCGTTCTCTCTTTTGTTTCCCCTGTGATTTCCGGTTTTCACGGAGCAGAGAAGAAATGTAATGACACCGCATACGCCTGCAAAAATGGAAACTGTGTCAACGAGATGCTGCTGTGTGACCACAAAGACGACTGTGGCGACGGCTCCGATGAGCTGAACTGCTTTATTAACGAGTGCTTGAACAGCAAACTGAGCGGCTGCTCCCAGCTCTGTGAGGACTTGAAAATAGGCTTCAAGGTAGGTGGAATTCTGAGCGGAAGCCTTGGTGCGAACGAGCGGCGAGCGCCGTGGCTTCACCCGCTCCGTGCTCTGCCCCTCACAGTGTCGATGCCATCCTGGCTTCCGCCTCAAAGACGACGGGAAGACGTGTGTCGACGTAGACGAGTGCACGACGAGCTATCCGTGCACGCAGCGCTGCATCAACACGCACGGCAGCTTCCACTGTCTGTGTGTGGACGGCTTCCTGACGAGCCCTGAGAACCCCACTATATGCAAATCCACCTCTAGTAAGGACCGTGACAGATCGTTAGCATTCAGACAGGGGTTAGAGCAAACGCCCTCACTTGTCTGTCTCCGTGCCTACAGATGAGGAGCCCTTCCTGATCTTTGCAAACCGTTACTACCTGAGGAAGCTTAACTTGGACGGCACCAACTACACGCTGCTCAAACAGGTGAGTGCTGCCGTTACAGAATGTGCTGCGACTGGGAAAGAGCCTCTGGACCAGGCTAATGCTGCTCCTGTTCTGGGACAGGGCTTGAACAATGCTGTGGCTCTGGACTTTGACTACCGCCAGCAGATGATTTATTGGACAGACGTAACCACGCAGGGCAGCATGATCAGACGCATGCACATCAACGGCAGCGACGTTCAGGTGCGTGCAGCAGCCTGACGGGTTTAAAATGACTCATTCGTGGTCGTGTGTGTTCTGGAAAAGCAGTTAAGTAAGGAGCCGTACTCCGCTCGCTCGTTTGTTAGGTCCTTCATCGCACATCACTCAGCAACCCGGACGGCCTGGCAGTCGACTGGGTCGGGGGGAACCTGTACTGGTGCGATAAGGGACGAGACACCATCGAGGTGTCGAAGCTGAACGGAGCTTACCGCACAGTTCTGGTGAACAGCGGGCTGAGGGAGCCGCGGGCCGTGGCCGTGGACGTGCGCTACGGGCGAGTTGCACCCGACTAGTACTGTAGCATAGACCGTGGACGTGGGTTGTCACGACTAATACGATGACGTCCTCCCTCACAGGTACCTGTACTGGTCTGACTGGGGAGACAGCCCCCACATAGGGAGGATTGGGATGGATGGCACCAACCGCAGCGTCATTGTGGAGGATAAGATCACGTGGCCCAACGGTCTGACGCTGGACTTTGTTAACGACCGCATCTACTGGGCCGATGCTCGAGAGGACTACATTGCTTTTACCAGCCTGGATGGCTCCACCAGACACACAGGTAACGCACACACACACACTCACACTCACACACTCACACTCACACACACACACACACACACACACACACACACACACACACCCCCACACTCACACTCACACACACACACACACACACTCGCACACACACTCACACACACGCACACACTCACTCACACACACACACACACACACAGGGGTGTATACCAACTATGCTGCTAGATAACGGCTCCTTGTACTTGTACCAGTTCTGGCTCAGGACATCCCCCACATCTTTGCTATGACCCTGTTTGAGGAGTACATCTACTGGACAGACTGGGAGACTAAGTCCATCAACAGAGCTCATAAGACCTTGGGAACCAACAAGACCATGCTGATCAGCACCTTGCACAGACCAATGGACATTCACATTTACCACCCGTACCGCCAGCCCGAAGGCAAGTCGTTCGCAACCGCAGCTCTTCTCGTGTCCTGGGCCTTGTCTGACCGGACGCTCTTCCCTCTCTGCTGTTTAGTGGCCGACCACCCGTGTCAGGTCGACAACGGGGGCTGCAGTAACCTGTGTCTTCTCTCACCTGGAGGGGGCTACAAGTGCGCCTGTCCCACTAACTTCTATCTAGCAGCCGATGGCAGACAGTGCTTGTCCAACTGCACCGCAAGTCAGGTGTGTCGTCTGTTCCACGTTCAGCGTTTTACCCACTGCCCGTGTAAACGTACTAACTCTTCACTGTTCCTTCAGTTTGTCTGCAAAAACGACAAGTGCATCCCGTTCTGGTGGAAGTGTGACACTGAAGACGACTGTGGGGACAACTCGGACGAACCAGCAGGCTGCCGTGAGTCATGGACGCTGACAGACAGAGCGCGTTGCTGTGTTCAGGTTGAGTAACGGTCTGTGGTCTCTCGCTACAGCGGACTTTAAATGTAGGCCGGGCCAGTTCCAGTGTGGCACCGGCATCTGCACCAACCCAGCGTACATCTGCGACGGAGACAACGACTGCCAGGACAACTCTGATGAGGCCGACTGCGGTACACGCGCCTCCACACACTCACGCGTTTTGAATCCGTTGTTGTGCTGCTGAATGTACAACGTGTTCTGTTCGTCTGAATGTCTCCAGACATCCACGTGTGTCTGCCCAGTCAGTTCAAATGTTCTCACCCCAGTCGCTGCATCCCTGGCATCTTCCGTTGCAATGGACAGGACAACTGTGGGGAGGGGGAGGATGAGAAAGACTGTCGTAAGTCCTAAGCTTGTTCGGCGGAGTCTCTCCCTGCTAGAGGTTGATCTCTCATCATCTGAACGACACACACATCTACACAAAATGACTGTGTTTCTACTTTATGTAACCAGAACAAACTGCTCCTTAGAGAATGAACACAAACAATCGCAGTGACTCATGAACTTTCCTGTATCGTGTGCCTCAGGCTCCAGTTTTAATTTATACATCTAATGAGCAGATAGAAAATATCGGACCGCGTTCGCACTCCCAAGAGGATCTCTGTCCATCTGACCTTTCCTCAGGCCGAATGATGTTGCATATTGTAATTACCGTGACATTTGCTGAGCGCATTCATCCTCCACAGTGGGAGATTACATAAACTGTAAACAGCTGTGCCATTCTCAGGTCAAAATTTCCATTTTAGCACCAAGTGCACGGCTGTAAGAAGAGTCAAATCACCGCGGTTTAATGGAACGAACGGTCTCAAGGTGCCTCCCACAGGACGCTGGAGATCGTAGGCCGACCTCCCGAATCTAACGTGTGTCTCTTGTGCAGCGGAGGTGACGTGTGCCCCCAACCAGTTCCAGTGTGCCATCACCAAACGCTGCATCCCACGGGTGTGGGTGTGTGACAGGGACAACGACTGCGTGGACGGGTCCGATGAGCCGACCAACTGCAGTAAGTAACAACAAGACGACAACAAGTACATGATGCCTTTGGGATTACGTGGATTTCTGCATAAATGTTTACATCTTATGCTCAATAATAGTATGAAATCATATATTTGTCTCTGACTTGACCAGTTCATGCAGAAATCCATGTACTGACCTTTGGACAGTTTTATAATGACACTGAAAATGACAAAGACTTTTGCTTTAATATTATTCAGTGGGTCATTACTGAGGCTGAGCAGGATCAAAACAGAAGGATTTAAACCCACAGCAACAATTCCAGCACTGGTCTATTTTATTATTTCATTATTCTGTCACAGAAACGCTGTCATGTCTAATCCGTTGAAATCCTGTGTCGCAGCTCAGATGATGTGCGGTGTGGACGAGTTCCGCTGCAAGGACTCGGGCCGCTGCATCCCGGCTCGCTGGAAGTGTGACGGGGAGGACGACTGCGGAGATGCCTCGGATGAACCCAAGGAAGAGTGTGGTGAGAACGGCAACAGAAGCGCTAGCGATGGGGAAAATAGCAGCGTCGTGTTGACACGTGTCCGTTTGTTGCCCAGACGAGCGGACGTGTGAGCCCTACCAGTTCCGCTGTAAGAACAACCGCTGCGTGCCCGGCCGCTGGCAGTGCGACTACGACAACGACTGCGGGGACAATTCAGATGAAGACAAGTGTGGTAGGTTCCTTGCGGCGTCCTCACTCTGCAGACGGCCGCAGCTCTCTGTCGCTGCCTGGGTAAGCAGCGAGTCACCTTTCGCACCGTGTTCATGGTGGAGCTTTCTTTGCGTTGAGCAGTTCTGTGGCCATTTGCACATCTCACGCCATCTCGTGTCTACTTTGCATTTCACACTGGCCTGGTGCTGTGAGCCAGAGGTAGGTGTCTCAGCTGCCCGTCCTCTGCCCTCAGCCTGTCTGTCTGAGCCCTTCCCTTCCTCCCACTAGCTCCTCTAGCTCCTCCACCACATCCGGTGCCGTGTGTCGTTCCATCCCCACCTCTGTGCCCAATGAGTTAACCCTGTATTATGAATGTCCACCCTCATTTTGTTCATGTGCGTCTGGCTTTGAACAGAGCAGCCTGTGTCCTTCTCTCTCCCTTCTCCTCGCTCCGTGCTTCAACCCTCTGTTCCTCCTAGTCATGGAGGGTCACCCCTCTAACCCCGTTCTGTCCGTCCTCAGTGCCACGTCAGTGTTCAGAGAGCGAGTTCGCCTGCACCAATGGCCGGTGCATTGCTGGGCGCTGGAAGTGCGACGGGGACCACGACTGTGCTGATGGTTCCGATGAGGTACCCGCTAAGCGTTACCCCTCTGTGACGTTTGACACATGGTACCGAGGGTTCTACTGAAACCGATTCTGCTCTGCCCCAGAATGACTGTGATGTGAAATGTGACAGCGATCAGTTCCAGTGCAAAAATGGCCACTGCATCCCCATCCGCTGGCGCTGCGACGCTGATCCTGACTGCATGGACAGCAGCGATGAGGAGAAATGCGACAGCGGAGGTACGACACACATCCACAGCGGCCGACGCCGTTCATCATTCGTTTCTCTCAACGTCTGTCTACGTTGCCTCTTAGTGGAACGACACTGCCCCCTGGACGAGTTCCAGTGCAACAACACCCTGTGTAAGCCCCTGGGCTGGAGGTGTGACGGCGAGGACGACTGCGGAGACAACTCGGACGAGAACCCAGAGATGTGTGGTAAGAAACCGCCTCCGCGCTGCTGAAGACCATCTGGCTGGTTCTCCATCCTGAGCACTTCCCTCTTTCCCTCAGTCAAGTTCCAGTGTCCCCCCACCAGGCAGTTTCGCTGTCACAACGACCGCGTGTGTCTGCCGGTGTCAAAACGTTGTGATGGAGTCAACAACTGCGGAGACGACAGCGACGAACTCAACTGCCGTGAGTTTCTTTTCTGCATATTATTAGCGAGTGACGCAAAGAGCCGACGACGACTAACTAACCTGTGTTACCTCAGACGTGCCTCCGCCCACTCCAGTGTGTCAGAAGGAGGAGTTCCTGTGCTCCACTGGCCGGTGCATCGGCTCTGACCTGGTCTGCAACTACTTTAATGACTGCGAGGACTATGGCTCCGACGAGGTCGACTGCAATAAGAAAGGTGCGATGTCCCAGAATGCAGCTCTTATAATGACGGCGTCCATCGTGTGTGGCTGTCGGTTCGAGCACTCGCTGCCTTTTGTTTGCCTTCAGACCCGGTGCTGAACGACTGTCACAGCAACAGGACAGTGTGTGGAGATGGAGACGAAGCGCACTGTGTGGTGAACGGCACCGACTCGTTCTGCTCCTGCAAACCCGGCTTCCAGCCCAGAGGACGGAACCGATGCGAAGGTACGGTCTTAACACTGATCTCAATGTTATTCCTGACGTCTGTTCCACGACCTCTGACCGCTCGGCGTGTGTCGCGTGACCTTGGGGTGTTTGGCAGATAAGAACGAGTGTCAGCAGTTTGGAGTGTGCTCCCACATCTGCAACAACACCAAGGGCTCCTACAAGTGCAGCTGCCACAAATACTTCACCAGAATCAATGACACCTGCAAGGCTGACAGTGAGTACTTCAAACATTACTGTCACCAAATGTCCAGCTGCGTTTTCCACAATGTTGCGTTTGTGTTTTTTCCATCTCACGTCATTTCCCAGCTCAGAGACAAGTGCTCTACATCGCGGATGACAATGAGATCCGCAGCTTGGATTCCTCCGTCCCAAACTGGCACTATGAGCAGATCTTCCTGGGCGATGCCAATGTGCGCATCGATGCCGTGGACCTGCACGTCAAGACAAACCGCATTTACTGGACAAACTGGCACACGGGGCGCATCTCCTCCTATGACCTGCCCTCGTCCTCCTCGTCCCCCAATAGCAACCGAAATCGACGGCAAAGTGACTCCAGGGTCACGAACCTGGAGGTAAGTGTGTCGTGTAGTCGGATGATGTCGGATCTAAAGTGAACAAGCGTAGCGACGAAGTGCTATTTTGCGTCTCTTTGCTCAGATCCCGGACCTGAAGATGCCGCGTGGCATCGCTGTGGACTGGGTCGCAGGGAACCTGTACTGGACCGACTCTGGTCGAGACGTCATCGAGGTGGCTCAGATAAGTGGAAGTCGCCACCGCAAAACCCTCATCTCTGGGATGATCGATGAGCCCTACGCCATCGTGGTCGACCCCCAGAGAGGGTGAGTTAAATATGAAGGGGAAGCTTGAGTTAGATACTTACCAAAGAGCAGCAGCGCTAAACGCAGCTTTAACGTTCCCCCGTTAGGAAAATGTACTGGGCAGACTGGGGGAACCACCCGAAGATCGAAACGGCTGCTATGGATGGAACGATGAGAGAAACGCTGGTGGAAGAAAACATCCAGTGGCCAACGGGTAAAACACGAACGTCGAGCACTTGTCATCGGCTGTGAGCCGAGCGTGTCCCTCTAACGCTCCGAACCTCTGTTCACGCAGGGCTGGCAGTGGACTACTTCAACGAGCGCCTGTACTGGGCCGACGCGAAGCTGTCCTTGATCTGCAGCGTGAGGCTGAATGGCAGCGATGCGGTGGTGGCTGTGAACAGCATTAAAAACAGTGAGTGGAACCGGCCCACGCGCGGCAGCCTGATTCTTTGGGCCATTTCTAGCGTGTTCTCTCCTCACAGAGCTGCATCAGCCCTTCAGCATCGACGTGTTTGAGGACTACGTCTACGGCGTGACCTACGTCAACAACTACGTCTTCCGAGTGAATAAATTTGGCAGAGGACCCGTTGAGAATCTGACAACTGGGATGAACCACGCCACAGATATCGTTTTGTACCACCGCTACAAGCAGCCAGAGAGTGAGCGACCTTCAGAGACACTCATGCCAGGAAGCTGATTCTTTGTTTTTAATGGAGGATCTCTGTCTTCTCAGTGACTAATCCCTGCGACAGGAAGAAATGTGAATGGCTGTGCCTGCTGAGCCCCAGCGGACCCGTCTGCACCTGTCCCAACGGACGCGTGCTGGACAATGGCACGTGTGTGGAGATGCCCACTCCGACTTCGTCTCCTATTGGTGCGTACGTAGTCAGACACAAGCGCACACGCTTCCACTGCACACAAAAGGAGCGTGTGGCTGAGGAACCTCTTCTCCACAGCTCCTCCCAGTGGCACGTGCTTGGTCCAGTGTCTGAACGGTGGCAGCTGTTTCCTGAACGCTCACAAGCAGCCCAAGTGTCGCTGCCAGCCCAATTATGGAGGAGATCGCTGTGAGGTTGACCAGTGCAGGGATTACTGCAAGAACGGAGGCACGTGCACACCTTCGCCCACAGGTAGGGTCCAGGCATCACAGGCTGGCTCGAGCTTTCAGTGGCCAGCAGACGATAAGATGGTAAATACAACCAGCTGTGCGTTGTCTTCTCTGCGTCTGTTCCTCCACAGGTGCTCCCACCTGCAGATGCTTGCCGGGCTTCACCGGGCCTAACTGTAACCTGCACACCTGTAAGAATTACTGCAAGAATGGAGGCAACTGTACAGTGAGCGCCGGAAACCAACCCACATGCCGCTGCCCAGCTGATTTCCTGGGCGACCAGTGCCAGTATCGTGAGTCTTCTTGTCATGTAGCTGACGAATCTGGGCCACAGCGATAGATTGCGATGCTGGTGATGCTCTTGTTTATGTGTGTCTGTGTGTGTGCGAGCAGGAAGATGTGAAGGCCACTGCCTGAACAAAGGGACATGTCTGCAGAGTGACACTGGCTCCCAGACGTGCCGCTGTCTGCCCCAGTTCACTGGCAGCACCTGTGAAATCGATAAGTGTCACTACTGTCGTGACGGCGCCTGTATCCCCGGCAACAGCTTCTCAGCTCCGGCTGACTTCACCTGCCGGTAGGAACACGCGGAGGCTCGCACATGCTGTGATGTGCCCCCTCCCCGAGCCTTACCCTCAACTTTCGCTCTCCCCACTAGATGCACTAACGGCAGAATCCAGCCCAGCTGCTACACATGTGACACGAATGAGTACTGTGCAAACGGCCAGTGCTCCATCAACCCAATAACCCGCCTTCCAGAGTGCAGGTGAGTGACAACCAGTCGTCACCTGCGTCTCCACGTCTCTGGTGTCGCTGCTTACACGTCCGTTTCCTGTGTGTAGATGTTCACCTGGCTGGGAGGGGCATCGCTGTGAGTCCGTGGCGAGCGGTGGCGGCTCCCCAGGCTCAGGCGGCCGTAAGTCCACAGCGATATTACTGGCAGACGTTTCCAGCTGCTATCGATGCAGACGCTCTTCTAATATTTGCATGTGCGTGTTTTAGGCACAGCGTCGATCCTGGTTCCCGTGCTGCTACTGTTGCTGTTGGTCTTGCTGGCCGGAGGGGCAGTGGTCTGGTACAGGAGAAGGATGAGAGGGTGAGTGACAGCTTGACGCGTTCACACCAGGAGGCGGCGCTGACCCCTTTTTCCTTGTCGTCCTTATGTCCTTCCTTCCGCCTGCACCTTTCCGCTCCTTTCTGTAAACACATATTTTCTGCTCCTCAGGTCTAGCCGGCCCGGCAAAACCGGCTCCAGGCGCTTGCGGTAACGGTTGCCAGGGTTACACTTATTTCTCCATGACCCCATTCAGCTCTGCATCCGAAGCTCTTTCTCTCTCTTTCCTAACTCATCGGTCTTTGTTGCTGTACAGTGGTTGTGCTGTGAGTGTTGCACCATTTCCTCTGACGTCCGTGGGAGCTGTATCATCCTGCTCCAGCTGACGAACTGCCCTCTTCAGAGCAGCTCCAGGGCAGATCTATTTCAAATATGCATTTAATAGATCTGTTGATAGTGATAGGTGTCATACCGTTGCCCGCCGCATTGTGCCGTATTGCACTGTAGTGTTGTGGTTTGTTTTGGTACGACAGCATTCTGCCAAGCTCAGGTTTGACAACGCGCTGTGAGTCGAGCAGAAGCAGGAAGCAAATAAAGTATCCAAAAAGAGCTTGAACACCAACAGCCCCGTGCCCAGGTCCACGGCGCCTGGATCTGTCCTGGGCTCTGTGAATGCTGGGTTTGTGGCCTGGATGGTGGTTATGCAACGTCTCTGCCCTTCCATTGTACTGTGGCTGTGTCCCTGCTTGTACTGTTTCCCGCAGCTTCCGCGTGGCCGTGCAGGTGTAACTGTGTTCCTCATCGTTCCTGTAGGGCCAAGGGCTTCCAGCACCAAAGAATGACCAACGGGGCCATGAATGTCGAGATCGGAAACCCCGCCTACAAGATCTACGAGGGCGAGCCTGACGACGACGCCGGGGAGCTGATAGACGCCGACTTCACGCTGGACCCAGACAAGGCATGAACGTGCTCACATACGCAGCTGTATCATATCGTACAGGTAACGCTAAGACCATGTTTAGTAAACGACAATGCTTCGTCCTCCTCAGCCCACCAACTTCACAAACCCGGTGTACGCCACGCTGTACATGGGAGCACACAACAGCCGCAACTCTCTGGCCAGCACGGATGAGAAGAAGGAGCTGCTATCGCGCGGAGACGAGGAGCCGCTCGTGGACCCGCTGGCGTAGACTGTCCATCAGCCGCGATCGTTCGGTTCCAAACACACCCCTTCTTGCCTTTTCAAGAAAAGCAACTGAGAAAAAACGATGGAAAAAAGTGTCAACACTGTATAAAATGTACAAAAATGAAGGACTACTTTTGTATGTGATTGCAGTATTATATTTTGTTCTTTTGAGATTCCTCTGGTCAAAAATGACATTTTCTATGAGAGATTTTTAATTTACACTTCGTCCCTCACCCTTTACCTAAATAGCCACTACCTCTGTGCAAAATGAAATGGAACCAAGAAAATCACAAGAAACGATGCTAGCATTGGAGCAATTTTAATTTTTTATTTTTGTATGAATTGTATAGAAAAGAAAAAAAACATTGTTCCATTTCACCAGTGCCAACTGTTTGTTGTTTGTGTTGACTTTGAGCGGGAACAAAACTTTTCTAAGTCGGTACGTGCAGACGTCGTCTTGCCGGGTTGAGGCGGATTCGTGATGGCACCGTTTGTGTATAGCACATGTAAAATGTCAGAACAACTACAGTATTTCCACGTAATTTCTTTCTCAGAGAACAGTGTTAATGAAATGACTGTGTTGTCTTCCTTGCACAGAACATCACATTTCACGGTATAGTGTAACCTGTAGGCTTCAGACCGGAAGGCCTTTGTTTTTATCGCATCGTGTTTGTTGCTGCGGGCGATGAGAGGCGTTCAGGTGTCTGACTGTGGAGTTGGGGAATGAGGAAGCTGGTCGTGGGTTAAACATTCCAGGTACGTGGAGCTTTGTGGGCGGAGTTTACGCACAGGTAACAAGCATGAATGTCTTTGTGGAGGACATTTACCTAAAAGGCCAACACTGGGAGGGGCCATCGCACCAGTTAGTGTTACCAGCCTCCCTTCCAGATTCACGTGTAGTCCCTGAGACCAATTCGCCTCCTTGATCGGTGTGTGTATATCCACCACGTCGTAGTCTTAAGTGCATTATGTTCCTTTGGTCCCCTGCGTTTCTGATCTCTCTCCTTCTTGTGCCGTTGCTGCTAACGCTACCTTTCTGGTCGCTCTGACACGTCCTTGCGCTCAGCCTCTGTCCTAAAATGCTGCTTCTGTCAGAAATGTGTCAGCCATATTTTATTGCATGTGAACAGTAACACCAGTCTTTAATGTATCTACAGTAATTTTTATTTGGCTTAGCTCTCAGCAAGTGTTATTTTATGCTGTTGTATATGTTTTGTCTTTAATTGAAGAAGTACAATCATTTTACCTAAAGAACATTTTTGCAGAATCATACATTTTCACAATAGTTTTTTGATTAGTCCTTGTTTTTTGAATGACACATAGCTTTTCTAGTACACGATGATGCATGGTGGCTCAGACTTTCTTCTGGAAAGAGAATAATGTTTAATTTTTGCTGGAGTACTTTACAAACTAAATAACATATTGTTATAAATAAAATCTTTAAAACTGTACAAGAAGCGAAACAGTTTAGTGTTTAATTCGCGACCTGTGCTTTAAAAAAGAAAAATGCAGAAAAGTGTGTGGGTGCGTTTCATTTATTGGACAAACAGTAAATCTGAATTAATGCGTTTTATTCTTACAGTCTATTGAAAATTTGAGTCTTATTTAAAAAAAACATTAAAACAAACTGAAGCAAATCAAAGTAATTGAAGTTCTGCATAACATTAAGCGCAGCAATTATTTGACGTAGCCCCTTCACTTGATGCCTTTGGCCCTCAGCTCCTCTTTGACTCTGCCCAGGTATGCGGGGTCAGGATACCCGAACCTGTGGAGGAACACGGGTTAACCTGGAGCGTGACACTGAAAAGCCCGCGCTGACAACGAGCCGGCCGCGTACCTCTCTGGTCCTCCTGCTGTTGAGGTCTTGTGATGAATGTCGTTCCAGGTCACTTGGTTGTCCAGCCCGGTCGTTCTGGAACTGCCAACAGTGAAAATGAGCTTCTGCTGAAATGCTCTTTCCAGCAGCTTCAGGACCTCGTTTCCCTCCTTGTTGTCTGGCAGATACGCTGTTCTGTTAATACCATGATAGAATTTTCCAGGGTTGGGATGTTTATCCTGCAAAAAAGAAAAACTGAGACTCGTACAAAATAAAATGACTTTAAACCTTTAAATTAAGAGCGTTACCGTCTGATTTCCACTGGGGATATTATAGTCGATTGCTATGGTGCCACAGTCACTGAACCCAGGGAGGGAGACGATCGATTTCCTCCATGTCATGTGTCCATCCGGTTGGTTTCCCTCTATAAGTCCAAACACATCCTTGCAGATCGGACAGAAGGGTCCCAGGCTTTCCTCTGACTTCTGCAGACATCCGCTACAAAACTCATGTTTACACTTCAGTCGTTTCTTGTCGGTGAACGTGTCCATGCATATACAACACTTTTCATCTTCATCGTCTCCTGATGCTCTGGCTGCTCCTTCATCGCCGTCTTCCCTGGAGGCGAGCTGATCACTGGACGACCCCTGTGAAGCAGAGTCACGGCTCAGGTTCTGCGGCGACTCACTGAAGCCACCGGCACCTTGGAGGAGGCTGAGTGCGATGGGGGACGTTTTGAGCTTCTGACACAGACGAAGCAGAGCCCGGAGTGCGTGACTCTCCATTGACCCGTTTCCTCCAGGTCGTCTGTAGCGAGCTTTAACATCTACTGTGTCTTCACTGACATCTGACCGTGAAGCCTTGAAATCCACCCCAAACTTAGATGTGATACCACGTAAATGTCCATCGTAGGAGGCTGTGATCAGCTTCCAGTGCAACTCCTCAACAGTCAGACCTGCAGCGACGAGAGGGTCGTTGATGTTCACGTCAATCTCCAGGGACGTGTCCTCTGCAGCCGCTCCAGCAGGTTTGGTGGTGTTGAATGTCTGCGATGCATTTAAGGACTCGCTGATGGCTTGTTGACTTTTGCTTGGTCCACATATGATCATTTCTTCAGCCGACACAGTCACCAAAACCTTGCTGTCACTTCTCTGGATGGCTTTCCTGGTGTTGCTCCAGGCCTCTGGATCCACGCTCTTCGTAGGAACAGCTTTGAAACTGAACTCAGGAAAATTTTTCTGGTAGAGGTCTGTGAAGTCAGAGGAAGCTTGGAGCTTGTTTCCACCTGGTTTCCTTGGTGTAAACGTCACCTTTACCTCAGCTCGGATTTCAACTCCATTCACGTCCTGTATACGTTGAAGTTCCTCCTTGTAGACGTTGCTCATGTACCAGAAATAAGGAACTGGGAGAAGACATGGCTGCTCTTCAGCTGTAGAATCTGCTGCTGCGCCACTAGAACCACCTTGTTCTACTGAAGACACTGGGCCCTAAACAAAACACAATGTATTAACTTCCTAAAAGACACTATAAGAATTCAACATGACAGATTTATTGCTGTACATACGTAAAGTGAGTGAGAGTGGAACGAAGGTTGAACGTCCACCGACGCAGCCTCTGATGTTTGCGTGTCCTGTTGTGTTGCCTTCCCATTAACAGACATGATTGTGACTGTTGTCCCATCTTTCAGAGTTTGTCCATTTAGGTTCAGAAGGTCCCTCTGGGCTTAAAAACAAGCATAAAACAATACAAACCGTTTATAGTTAGGCCATAAACTGGACGATGTAACGTCTTAAACATTAGAGCAGTTTTCTGCACCTGAAGCAGATTCAATCGTTATCTCAAAACTATTAGGTCCTAAGGATTTCACAGCTGAGCAGGTGGCTCCAGATTTGTTGTTGTTGAGCCAAGTCTGAAGGCCCTTCTGTAGCTGAGGCCTGGGTCTCTGCGGCGGATCCGGCTGCGGCCACTTCACTGACACCGTAATTAGAGATTCGACTTTATCATCATGATGTGACGACGTCCCCGAGGCCTGAAAACAAAACTGACACATCAGTGTCATTAAACACTACATATGAGTTATCTGCTAAAAAGCTTGTTTCTGTCACTTGCATGTTTGTTTGAAACTGGGGATGAAAAAAATCAATGCAGAGAAATAATTAAAGACAATACAGTTTGACAACAAGGTCGCTGGTTTGATCTTGTGACTTAATTTACATCCTTTCACTTTCACCTACGCGTCACAGCTGACAACAAGCAAACACTGCCACAAATAGACCAACTGTACCTGGTTGTTATCAGAAGAAGACACTTGATCCTAACGAAAGGAAAAGACATTTAGATTAAAAGCTCCAATAGGAAATAAACTACATTCACACATTAACATTTATACCGGTTTACTTTCATTCAGTCCCAGTGTTGTCTGCAGACTAGTTAAAATGAAACTACTCACAACTTCCATGTCTTCGACGTCGTTTGACATGTTGGCTTATTAGTGGATCGACGACTTCCTGCAACAACATCATCAACACTTTAAAGCTTGTTTCTGAAAACTCGGACCTTTCGTGACACATTAGTTTAGTTCTGCTCTACTTTCGGTTGCGACACGCGTTTGTTGACGCAAACGTCTTTCGGCTGCAGCTCGAGTTTCGCTTCGTTTCTAACATGATCGAGCTGAACAGCAGACACAGGCTGAAACCACAACCCGCTGCTGTCGTGGGGACACAAACAGACCGTGGATCCACACGTTAAACTCACCTTCACGGACCTGGTCGCGCAGCGTCTTCCCGATAAATGAAAGTGAAAGCGCAGCTGAGCGGCGGTGACGTCACGCAGTCAGCTGTTTAACCCCCTCTGGCATCTGGACGAGACATTGGTTTTTCTGATCGAACTCCTCAGAGATGCTGCAGGTCACTGCTGAACAGAAACCAGCGGTGTCGTCTTTGCTGGTTTAATGAGCGCATTTCATTTATTTAATCACTTCAAATGCTGTTGATGAAAATCTGTTCTTTAACCACAAAAAACTCAAAACCAAAATGAGACGTACACATTCAGTTTATTTGTGTTATCATACGTCCTCATCCCATCTGATCCACATCGTTTCCAAATATACACAAACAGTGTAACAAATACGCCTTATAGAAAAAAATGCAGTTTAATATAAAATGACTAAATGTAAGCTTGTCAAGACAACATATGCAAAATACTGATAAGTCTGTAGCATCTATGAGCCATTACAGCTTCTTCCCTTCCTCCATCCTTCACTTCCTCCTCTCAGTCTCAACATTTGAGGACTTTCATTTAAAACTTGCTCTACGCTCTCTAACAACTCAGCTCCTTCAACGTGCGCGTCTTTGCTGAGAGTATATGTGGATACACAAAGCTGCTGGGTGCAGTAAGGCGGCTACGCTGGGAGGGGGAAGGCATCAGTGTGAGGTGTAGCAGGTTCATGACATCATCGTCATTGTCCAATGACATCAGCGAGCGGAGCGACTACTCAGCTTCATCTTTCAGAGTGAACCTGGAACAAACAAAAAGTGATGCTGATCAACAAACAATGAACCGTTCAACACAAACAGTGGACAATGACGTTCACAGTTCAGGAGCATGTTGAGTAAATGCTCACCATTCTGTGACACCAGACATCAGGTCGACCTCATCCAACTCGATCTGCACCTGGGGAACACGAAGAACCTGTTTATTACACTTTCAATGCATATAAACCTATAATAGCATTTTTACGCGTAGAAGTACAAGAGACTCCTGTTAGAGGGGCGGGGCCTAGACTCACCTGTCCAATGACATCGCGGCCCCTGAATGAAGCGGAGTTATTCTTCACCGAAACGCTGAGGCGCCTGAATCTCGCCTCCTCCGCAGACAGATCATACTCAAACCTAAAAACAGAGACACAGTAATAAACTACTTCCAATGAAAATGCCTCCACGTCCCGCCCAGCGCTGAGAAGTCAAAGCCAGTTACTGTTCATTGAACTCTGGGTTGTGGTCTTTCTTCTTCACTGCCGTCTTCTTCTTGGTGGCCTTGCTTTTGTCTGGCAGCAGCATGAGGGAGACGTAGCTGTCGACGCCATCTTTACTTTGAGGCATCAGACCTCTGTACACAGAAAAAACACTTGAAATGTTTCTTCATCCTTCCACGTGTCTCGCTGCGTTCACACGGTCCGAGTCTACACCTGCTTGGTGGAACCCAAATGATTTGCTACACATGTTGAGGACCCGCACCTGCAGCCGTGGATGGTGACAAGCAGCCTTTTCTGCTGTGGGGCGTATGAGAGAGACATCTTCAGCTGCCCGTTTCCAGAGCAGGCGGAGGCAGAACAGGGCAGCGTCCCCGCACCGATCAGGTCAACCATTCTGGAAGCAAGAATCTGTGGGAAACAGACAGCAACAGCAGCAATACAGCGTTTGTTCCTCAGTACAGCACCTTAACGTCGTGTTCCATGTTTGCTTTCGCACCTTGAGTTCAGCCCTCAGCAGGATCCGACTCTGAGCCGAGGCTCCATCCAGGTGGAACCACTGGTCCTTGACCAGCTGAGGCTCTGCAAACAGCTCCTTGACAGGAAGCACCAGGGATCCCATCGGCTCGTCCCAGCCGCTCGACAACTGCAATGGAAGAGGGAATGAAAACGCAACATGCAGCCACAAAAACAGCAGACACTCAAAAACAGAAATGAGAGTCTGACCTTGATTACAAGCATCTGATGTTTAGGGTCTCGAACCAGGAAGTAGAACGACTCGTTCCACTGAGGGTTGTTGCTGCGGTCACACACCTTGGAAGAGATGAGATGAATAAACATACAGTTATCAGAATTATAACTAACTCCTCAAACTGGACAGAAAGACGCGAGTACGAGTCTCACTTTGGTTTTGTGTGTCGTCTCAGCCAGAGTGAGCTCAGCTCCTGCTTTGGGCTCCTTTCCACTTTTCTTCAACTGGCACAGAAGAGACGAGCGTTTTAGTTTCATAGGATGAATCGCTTGCGTTGACTGCACAGTGTGTGAGTAAAGTGCAGGTGACTCACAGGTAGTGAATGAGCTCTGTCGACATGGACAAAGAGCAGAGCGGCGCACGGGACAGCTTTGTTCCGAAAAGCCTGCAGAGACTGAAGCTGCAGCACCTGCAACACGGATGCGCAGCCAGTTAGGCCTGGTCAAGATGCTGGTAATGTTCTCTGCCTTCCTGGAATCTGACTCAAAGACTCAGACCCACCTGTTCAAGTCGGACAGTATTCGACACAGTAGGAACCCACTCCAGGATCAAGTGGACCCGTCCGGACTTGACGTCGTTCAGACTGTACCACTGCAGCACAGACAGAGTCGGTTAAATGAAAGCGTTCAGGGATCACATGACATCGACCATGAGCTGACTGACCTGATCCGAGTACTGTGACCGGATGACATCACTGAACTTAACACTGAATCTGCAACAAACATAAACAAGCGAGACATTAAGATTTCAGGGCTTTACATGGAGGAACATGCCACAGGCTGGAAACGCTTCCGAGATTAGTGCAGCGTGTTTACAGGTGTTTGTAAAACCTCCCACATTTCACAAACAGCGTCCCAGTGTACGTATGGATCAGCTGTGTAGAGGGTCGGTACAGTTTTTATCTGGACCTCTCATGTAAGTTACTGATGAACCTACAGACACACACACCTGCCAAGGAAGTCGTCAGAATCGAGATCCTTATCAAACGCTTCAAATTTGATGTCCTGGACACTCTGTGCATCCACAACCAGCTGTTAAAGACAAACACCCAGACTCATAAACAACAACAACAAACAGATACTGTGCACTGTTCTGACAAGCATGGACGTATTTTCCCTGGAGGACTTCATACCTCATACATTTCGTTCCATGTTGGGTTGAGATTCTCTTTGATCACGTGACTCTTGAACGTAACCCCTCCTACGTAGATCTTGACATAGGGGTCACTCTTGCCTTTCACCATGCCGCCCATCAGGTTGTCCTTGGCAACCAGATCCCGAGCCTCCAGCAGGTGAATCCTCAGCAGCCCCTACAGGATCAAAGTTGGGAGTCAAAGCATGTACATATGAAGATCTGGCCAATCCAGGCATAACCTGAACCCACCTCTTTCCCAAAGCCTGGACCGGTGGTGGCGTGAGGTGGAAGAGCTTCAGCGGCTTTGGGGGGTTCCTCTGCTGGCCCCGGGGTCTTAGCGGGCAGACCCGTCACCGTAGCCTGAGCCAGGTCACCCAGAGCAGCGCTACATTTATCCAGACAGGTAAATTAAGTTGAGTGGACAGAGGTTTGTTCTGGACGTGACTGAAGCAGTAACGTCACACGCGCTCACCTGTCTGTGTGTTTAGGTTGTGGTTTAACGTCTTCTTTAACTGCGAGCTCAGGCTTTGTGGGACGCTCCTGCTTTTCCACCAGCTGAAAAATAACAACAGTTATGAAGGTGAAGCTAGAGGAAACATAAACAACCATCACGAGACAAAGCTCACTGCAGCGGGAGTCGTAGGTGCAGTGTGAACGGCGGGTGGTTGAGCAGGAGGAGCCTTGTCTGGGACCGGGGCAGGAGGCGAGTCTGCTGGTTTAGGCTGTTCAGGTTGGCTGGACCTGAAAACACACACGCGCTGAAAACACCACCCAGCCCACAGATCTGCTGCTCTGACGGTGTAGAGAACGAGGCTCACGGTGTGTCCTGCGGCTGTGAGCTCTTCTGCTTCTCACTGGCTCTGAACGTCTGCTCGCTGGCAGGTGCTGAAGGCTTTGGAACTTCAGTCATCCTTGAGTTGAGGATCTGTGAGTAGCAAGTGTCCAGTTACAGCCCTTTTCTGTGCGTCAAAGGCCTTTAAGGTTCCACGTCTGTATGTTCTCGTACCTTCAGTTCAGCCCTCAGTAGGATCTCGCTCTCAGGCAAAGCTCCATCCAGATGCATCCAGTGATCCAGGGCCAGCTGTGGCTCGGGGAGCAGCTCCCTCACCGGAAGCACCAGGGATCCCATGGGCTGGTCCCAGGCACTGGACAGCTACAGAGACAAAGACACGCGAGCGTGAGGCCAGATTGGATCGTTCTGGATGCTACGTGTTTAGTGTTTGGCGAAAAACCCAGCCTGCCTTTATCGTGAGCATCTCTCGAAGAGGATCCTGAACCAAAAAGTAGAACGTCTCATTCCACTGAGGTGATGTGGAGCTTTCACACAGCTTCAGACAGAAAGAAACGGAATCAATAATCAGCTGGACAGATATTCAAGGTCACTTAGGTCACTAGGGGGCGCCAGGGTGCTCCAAACCCTGAACACAGGCTTATGATGATATGATAACAATAGTAATAATCAGTAGCAGCGTCTGTGCATGATGCGAGTCTCTTACCTTGGTTTTGTAGGTTGTTTTACCAAACACAAGCTCAGCTCCAGCCTTGGGCTCCTTTCCACTCTTCTTAAACTGGAGAAAGAGAAAATATGCTTTTCTAAAATTCATGCATTTCCAGTGTGTTTGTGTTTCCTTTGTGTTTGTCTTTGTCGAGCGTTTGGATGTTGTCTCTGCCTCCTCTTACATAGAAGCGATCAAATTAACTATATCTGACTCTGAATCACTTCATATCTAACTTGCTGTTCTTAAAAAGGTCATTTCTGACACATAATTGCATCACAGTCCTGTCATAAGACTGTTCTCTTCAGACTAAGTGCAGAGTTGGCCCTTCCTCGGTGAACAGTAGGACGTTTAAAACGTCATCTCTAACCCTTCACACAAAACTACAGGCGACTCACAGGCAGATCGTGAGCTCGGCCCACGTAGACAAAGAGCAGAGCTGCGGAGGGAACGGCCTTGTTCTGGTAAGACTGGAGTGTCTGCAGCTGCATGACCTGAAATATCAAATTAAAAGCACATTACAGTGACTCAGCACTCGCATGCGCAGGAAATCAAATGAACAGGGGGGTTTACGGGGAATCCTGCCCGCGGATAACAAGGCAGTGCAAACGATCAAGTGCGTGCATGAATAAAGGATCGTAAAGTGCTCTAACTTGGTCCAGGCAGTCGTTGTGGGACACGGCTGGAACCCACTCCAGTACCAGGCGGACGCGCCCAGACTTCACGTTGTTCAGGGCGTACCACTGAAGCAGAGGAGCAGAATTACATCCAGCCCAGCATTACACCAGTGCAACACATACTTACAGGAGACACGCACCTGGTCCGTGTACTGGGAACGGATGACGTCTGCAACGCTGACCTTGAATCTGACCACAAGAACAAACACATTTTAGAGGCTGAGTCACAGGCAAAGTGCTGCTTCATCCCTAAAACCCTTTTTGCTTACAGGCTTTGCACACATTTCAAGTTCAGGTATTAACATTTGTGTGTTTTTAGGGTATGAGGGTTTATTTTGGGGCTGTGATCAGTTAGGTGGGCAATAAAGACGAACAGCCTCAGCCCAGGCTCGGACCAGGCTCGGACCAGGCTCGGACCAGGCTCGGACCAGGCTCGGACCAGGCTCGGACCAGGCCTCACCTGCCCAGGAAGTCATCTTTGTCCATGTCTTTGTCATACACTTCTACTTGTAGCTCCTGCCCTGACTGAGGCCTCAGCACCACCTGTAGGAAGACACACGAGTGAAGCCAGTCAACAAAAGCAAGGTGTTCATCACTGTGGTCCTTGGGGGAAGCTCCTTCACACACCTCATACATCTCATTCCACACTGGGTTCAGATTCTCCTTGATCACGCTGCTTTTAAACGCGGCCTCTCCGACACTGATCCTGGCGTAGGGGTCGCTCTTGCCCTTCACCATCCCGCCCATCATGTTATCTTTAGCAATTAGACTCTGGGCCTGCAACAAGATGATTCTCAGCAGCCCCTACAGGAAGGAAACCATCAAACCTCACGTTAATCGAGCAGTAATAAATGTGATGCTGTCGTCTAAAGGTACGGTACCTCAGTGGCAAAGCTGAGGTCTGGAGACGTGTGAAGCGGTTCTGCTGAGGCCCGGCTCGGTGGCTCGTCTCCAGCTGCTGGTTTCGTTATGCCAACGTCTTCGTCCAAACCCACTGAAGAGGAAACTGTCTCCACTGCAGGAGTGTCCACCGACCTTGACCTGTGCACAGAAAGCAGCTTGAAACGAGGAACACATGGAGACCAAGGAAAACTTTTTGAGTGAGTGAGTAGATCTCACCTCACGACAGTGTTCGTCTCCTGTTTCGGCTCAACTGGGGTTGAAATGAGCTTCGCTTTCTCTGTGGCTCCTGGACATTTGCTGGGAATCAGCATCTGCAGTTTCACAGACAGAGAAGATTCTTATAATAATTATAATGAAAACGATGAGACACAGAAAAGTTATATTCTAATTTTATTTTTTAAATAGTGCTGGCTAAAAGTTATCCCACCTTAAGTTCAGCCCTGAGAAGAACCTGACTCTCAGGTGAGGCTCCATCCAAATGGAACCACTGGTCCAGCGCCAAGCCCGGTTCGGACAGCAGCTCTCTGATGGGAACCACCAGGGAACCGATGGGCAGGGTCCAGCTGTGGGAGAACTAGAAAAACGCCAGGAGTTACACGCCAGAGTTTACACAGCGCCACCGAGAGCTCGGACGGGCAGCCTACCTTCACTACAAGCATCTCTTCTCTAGGGTCTCGAACTGAGAAACAGAACGCTTCATTCCACTGAGGTGATGTCGTGCGATCACACACCTTCAGAGGAGACGAGTCAAATTACATTTAGTCACTAAGTTACAAACAGTGGCACCTTACGTATGTGATTCTCTGACGGTTTGGCGTCTTACTGTGGTTTTGCGGGAGTTTTCTCCCAGCGTAATCTCTGCTCCCACTTTTGGATCTTTCCCGCTTTTCTTCACCTGCAAACAGACGGAAAAGGCCACAGGATTTAACAACCTAGCAGCTAATGCTACATGTTGTCATTCACAGAGGAACTGACCGGTAAACCATCGGCCTGCTCGATGAACACAAACAGCAGGGCCGCTGAGGGGACTGTCTTGTTCTGGTACGACTGCTTGGAATAAAACTGAAGAACCTAAAGACAGAAAACAACGATCAAACCACTTAGTCTGACGCTGACGTCCACTAATGTGCCACCTAACCTGAAGACACGAACCTGGTCCAGTCTGTCTGCTTCGGAGGCTGTAGGAACCCATTCCAGAACCAGGTGAACGCGACCAGACTTGACATCGGTGAGCGTGTACCACTACGGAAGACAGAGAAGCCATTGGAACACAGAAACCACAGGGTCTGATCCAAACAAGGAGAACGAGGCAGAAAGCTGGACTGCAGCGCTGCGTTCCCACCTGATCAGTGCACTGAGACTCAATGATGTCCTTCAAACTGATCTTCAGCCTGTCAAGACATAAGATCAGATCGTTTCTTCTTAAATCCCACCAGTGATAATTCAGTTATCCACAGCTACCTGCCCATGAAGTCGTCCTTCATGTCCATGTCTTTATCGAACACCTCCACGTGCAGCTCTTGGCCGGGCAGCTGCGTTAGAACCACCTGACGGGCAAACAAACATTTTGTCAAACCAGTCACACACGTGCGAGTTGTGTTTGTGTCTCCTCTTGTATTATTTACCTCATACATCTCGTTCCACGTGGGGTTGAGATTCCCCTTTATAACGTGACTGGTAAACGTTTCTCCCCCAATGTTGATCTTAACGTAGGGGTCACTCTTGCCTTTGACCACACCTCCCATCAGGTTGTCCTTCGGAACTAGGTTCTGTCCTGCCAACAAGTGAATTCTAAGCAGTCCCTTAAATAGAGAGTGAAAACATTAGCATGTCGTGTGCACCAGGCTCAAACAATCGATCAACACGCGCCGTGACCTTTACCTCTGTGGCGAAGCTTGGATGGGGGGAGGCCTGCTGGGGCAGCTGCTTGAACGGTCCAGCTGCCAGATTAGACACGTCAGAGCGAATGTGTTCCTCATCCAGCCACAGGACCTGTTACGGGGCAGGAAAACACCAGACGTCAGCCACGAAGCCACTAACTGATCTGGAGGGTTGGGGTTGGGGAGGACCACTCACCCTGAGGACTGCATTGATATAGATGCGACTGGCAGATCCGGACTGGTCCAACTGAAACCACTGATCCAGAGAAAGATGGGAACTGGACAGCAGGCGAGACAGAGGGATGGTGAGGCTGCCCAGCATCTGCACACGGTCGGCATCCTTCACCTGGTTTCACACGAAGGAATAAAACTGAAGGCTGGAAAACATTGTGCAGAAGGTTTGTGCAGATCAGCTCATGAGCCGTTACCTGGACGTTTATGTCCTGGTTTCGAGGGTCGTGGATGAAGAAGGTGAAAGCCTCCGACCATTCTGGATTAACGGTTGTGTAACAAATCTGAATATAAAAATCATTAACAAGGTGGATTAAAAAGGTCCAGAGGCTCAATCTACAGCGTTTCACGCTCAACTGAGTAAACTCATACCTTGCTGTCTCTAGTGATGTCCTTCACAGACAACTGCACCATGGGATTGGGCTCTTTATTTCCTTTCTTCATCTGAAAGACACGTGGCGAGTATGAATTTACAATGAAAATCAGTTACAGAAACCAGTTTCGATTTACCTATCCCCTGACAATAAGTGGTTGATGTGTGTGAGGTAACCATAGCAATGGCACAAAAAGCTGAAGCGAAGCTGCAGATGCCACAATCAGGAAGTGAACCTCTGCATCAAAGAAAGCACAAAATTCAGCACCGTTGACCCGTTCGCTGGTGCTTCCCTGTGGGAAATGCGGGATTATGGGTGAGCCTCCTTAACGTCCTGCAGTGAGCGGGTCAGAGGTCAACACAACAGCTGTGTGGAACGTCAAACAAATGGCAACTACAGCTCGAACTCAGCGTAACCACACAGAGGAAGCAGCTTTGAGCTGAGCACGAAATGTGGGCGCGCAGGGCAGAGAGGCAGCGTCTGACTCACAGGAAGCGCCTCCGCCTTGTCCAGATACACAACCAAGATGGCCGAAGACGGGGCACCTGCATTCTTGCCAGTCACGCTCTCGTTCCTCTTTAGGACCTAGGAGACAAGACGGACTCTCACTCTGACTGTGTGACATTATGACACACACAATACAGGGAAATGACTCAGACCTGCTCTAGCCGCTCGGTGCCAGACAGCAGAGCCAACCACTCCAGCCTGAAATGAACCCGCCCTGACTCGGTGTCTTTCAACGTGAACCACTGACAAGAAGAAGGCGACAAGATGAGACAACTGCATACAAAGCTAAGGCTAAGGCTGAAACGTACGTCTTACGTACGTCATCCACCACTATGGATTTCTTCACAATGCCCAGATCCAGCTTGGTTCTGCATGACGGAGGAGCAGAAAGCAGGATTATTAAAACTGTGACACAGTAAACAGTTTAACATGCACTTTAATCCTCCTGGCCACGAAAGACGACAGATGAAAGGTGACTCAACACATGAGCTACATGTACCTGCCCAGGAAATCATCCTTGTCTGTGTCTTTGTCATATACCTCCACCTCCAACTCCTGACCAGGCACCTCATGGACTACA
The DNA here is from genome assembly GCA_030770545.1 of Macropodus opercularis. Classification (NCBI taxonomy): domain Eukaryota; kingdom Metazoa; phylum Chordata; class Actinopteri; order Anabantiformes; family Osphronemidae; genus Macropodus; species Macropodus opercularis. Next base: position 1,634,030 of record CM061099.1, read on the forward strand.
ACCTGAGGTACCAGACACATGACGGCACGACACTGATGAACAGCTCTACGGATGCTGAGCTCGGACGCTGAATGAATACACAACAGATAAATGAAAACCAATGCGTCCGTCCACACGCTCTTACCTCGTACATTTCTCCCCACTTGGGAGAGTCTGTGTTGTCGACGTGTTTGGAGGTGAAGGTCTGAGGGCCCACTCTCAGTACGGCATAGGGGTCGGACAGGCCAGCCATGACTCCTTTCACGTAGTTGTCTTTTGAGACGAGATTCTGCGCCTCGACCAGGTGGATGCGTACCACACCCTGAGGAGCAAAAACAGCTTCTGGATCAGTTTACTGAAAGTTAAAGTAGCGTTGCCGCGAGCAGCGTCGTTCAGGCTTTACCCTGGGGAGAGGACAGCGTAGTTGGGCCACGTGTAAGCCAGGAACCAGAGGGACCACGAGACGGTTCGGCAAGACCAGGAAGGAGGCAATGGCGTCCATAATCATGCTGTCTGACATGACACTGAGACCAAGCACACGCTCACGTCAGTGCTGATGACACCTGTAACACTGCTGACTTTCTATTGAAGCACTGAGCTTGTGTTTATTATCAGGTCGCTTCAAGCACGACTCACTTCAGTCCAGGGACGTCCAACAAATTAGTGAGCCCGGTCCAATTGATGTCCAGTTTCTGGGAAGAGAAGCAATGAACGAACAAAGTGCAGCAAATCAATCAGGATGGAGGAGAAATCAATTTAAGGCCTAAAGTGGACACATGATAGTCGCAGGAAGGAGGGTAAAGAGAGCAGCGAGACAAGGGCAAACAGAGGTGAGTGCAGCTGGACGTACCGGCCTCTGAATGAAAAACATGGTGACGGCTCCCACGATGGGCACATCTCCAACCAGAGGCTCCAGAATCACTCGCATCATCCCGTGGAGCTAGAAACACAGACGCTGCCTGTGACTTAAGGCCGTTGTCCACTAACCACATTGTTGGATACGTGTACGAGGATCAAGGCACGCACCTGGATTCCTTTGACTCCGGCTTTGCAGAAGTATCGTTTCACCTCAACGTTGATCTCCACATTTCCAACATAACTAATCAGAAAGAGAAAAAGAATCACCGCTGCTTTCTAAAAGCAGCAAATCAGAGGTGACGGTAACAAGCCAGCAAACACTCACCTGATGTACAGATCCAGCAGCACTTGTCCCTTGTCATTCTCTGTGTGGGCCTTGATCCCCACAACCTTCATGGCCTGAGGTCAACAGCAAAAACATCTGTTGCACCAACAACCTAACAGATTTAAATGGTGCGACTCATTTTATAGCGGCATCACCTTGTCTCCCATGTCCACTTTAGTGAAGCTGAGCGTCTGCAGGTGGGAGCTGGAGGATCGAATAGACGGAGCGATGGTCTCCACCAGCAGCTTCTCCAGGTACTGGCCAACGAAGGGCCACACCTGCTGCAGCACCTGGTCGGGCCCCAAGCACAAGGTTGGAGCCGTAAACAGACACATTTACCTCCCGGTGTCACGGCTCTGCTTACGTTTGACACAATGGCTCCTGTGCTCGAGGAACGTTCCTCATTTTTACAAAACACTGTTGCTATGTCAACATCTGTAGTTTATCATCCATTCCTCAGGGGACTGATCTAAAAGTAGAGGCAGTGTGTGTGACTCAGTGTCCAAACCACAGAGTTCGCTACAGTCTGGCATAACTGAAGAGTGAGTCACCAGCCGCCTGCTCCTGTGGAGGACGAGGCCTGAGCAGCGGCGGACTCTGCTGATCTACCCTCCAGAAACCACGCTCAAGCCTCTGCTTTGTCTCAGGTCTCGTGGGCCTGTTTGCATCCAAACTGGCTGTTTATACTAATGGCTGGTGTCTCTCGCAAAAGAGGGAGCAGTGGTGGGACAACGCCGCAGTTTTATTTAGTTTGGGGTGAGCAGCTCCTCCCCCTCCTTCCTGTGAGCCATTAAAGAATTGGAAACGTTGAGTTGCTTGGCACTGCCCCGGCTGTCTGCAGTCCGGACAAACGGGGGAGTGGCTTTCTCCGAGGCGGCCATAAAGGCAGCAGAGCTACCTGCAGCTACACAGTAACCAACACCTGCCGCCGAGCGTCAATCAGCGCAACAGCTGGACTGAAAGCTCTTAATAAAAGAGCAGTAAACTGCGTCTGTGTGAAGCCACGTGGTGGAAATGTTTTACCTTGTTCAGCCACTCAACCTTCTCAACGTCCGGGAAGTTCACCTGAGGGAAGGGAAACACAGTGAGGCGCGTAAACACGCACAGGATGTGGATTCGTCTGCAGATGCCATCAGCAGCAACAACATCATGTCGGAGCGTTTCCAGAGCAAACAAACACAGACAGTACTAGTAAAAGTAGCTAAGTGCATCGTTCTACTCAGCGCTTTGACGGACGGAGGCTGCTGGTACAGTTTATCTTTGCATTAGCAAATGAGTCCACTCATATTTCACACATTTGTTATGCGCACCAGGGAGCAGCCCGTTCTGGAGAACTTTAATGAGGGAGCAGCGTCTGGTTATGCAAGCGTTCACGGAAATCACTCGCTGAAAGCATCCACGGGAACCTGGCTTGGGTGTGGCCAGATGTTCTGAGTCAGAACAGAACCATGTGGGCTTGAGCCTTTCCCAGAGTCAAGACTTCAGGACCATCGTGATCTCACCGCTTTAGCTGCAACAGCGTCGCGACACTTTTAAACGAGTGTGGAAACGTAAGCACAAAGACACTTAATAGGAAACTTCAGCGTGTCCGGATGAGTCTTTGCTTCAATGCACCGAGACACGCGCTGCGCTGAGAAGCCCCTTCGGTAACTTCCCTTCCCTAAAGTAAACGGTTCGGCGCGGTTCGTGGGCAGCCGCGGCTTCCTTACCCACGCAGGGAGGTCTCTCCTCATCCTGGACATCCTGGTGGATGCGTGCTCCTGCTCGTTGTCCAGCAGCTCCATGGCTGACTTCAGACGCGCCTCCTTCGCCTCTCGGGCATGTTTCCACCCAGTGTAGACCATCATCCCGCACACAAGCAGGCCGGTGCTGACCCGGTAGTACCCGGCCAGGTAGACGGGCAGCAGGGCGCTCAGACATTTGCCAAACGTCCAGAGCACCGCGACGGCGCTGATGCCTTTCGGTTTGGCAGCTGCTGTCTGCGCCGCACTCAGCGCCTTCTTCTCGCCGTCGCCTGCGCTCGGACCCTCGGCGACCTTGGACTCGCTCGGTTCGGCTTTGTCGCTTTGCATGGTTGTATTTTCTAACGAAGATCTAGAAAAGTCAAATGTCAAAGCTTTGACAACCTCGAAACATCCAACGGACCTAACGGTGACTCCGTTTCATTTCCAACTTGTGATCAGTTCGCTGCTCGGTCGCGTCGCCTCTTCTTGAAACGAACGTGTTAACTGTCGCCAAATAGACTAATAACTAATAACTTTGACAGGAAAACAGACGCAGCAGCAATCGGACAGTTTTGCTGCTCGGTCCAGTCCAGTTATCTGCGCTAAACCCGCCCATCGGAGGAAAAAATGCTGCCGTCGCTGCTGCTGCAGCAGGACGTAGGCAGTTTGTGGTTACCGTAATTACTGCAGTATAGCCGAATCAAAAAACGGCATTACCACGTGTTGTTATTCGTACAGAACTTTCGTCGTATGGTAGAAACGCAACTTAAACGAATGACTGGAAAACATAATATGCGAGTAAGACCCCGGGTTTTCTGCTGCTCGTTTATTTTGAAAGAGCAGATGTTCAGCCTCTCAGCCCGTAAATCCAGGAGCACAGGCCAAACAAACATTCCTTCGACTGAACATTAAAGCCTTTAAATCTACACAGCGCGACTCCACCCGAGAGGATCAAGCAACGGATTCACACCAGCGTTTGTCTCATTTATCAGGCCTGGGTGACGTGCAAACACAGAAGCAAACAGCAGAAGGCAGCCGCAAAAGAACTAACAATAAAAGACTGTTTGAATGTGCGGTTCCAAAGTTAATTTACACCAGAACGGAAGTGTTTAAGTCCCCACTCATGTAGAAATGCCTGCAGCACTATGAATGACAGCACACGTTTGAGAAACATCCCTTTCGTGCCCGTTACCAAAGTTCACAGGCCAGTCTGTCTGCAGAAATACTTGTGTTGTTGCCAGAGAACACAGTGGGAGGGAGGCTGTACAGGGGAGTCCTACTGTTGCCCTCTGGTGGAGAAGTGTCTGTTTGTTTACCAGTCTTCACACGCTGTAAAAGAGGACCATCCATGTTGAGGGTGCAATGATCTGGGGACATGATCATAAGTCAGTGAGGCAGAGTGGTGATCCTCATGCTTTGACTCGCAATGGGGTACGACACCATTGGGGTGGTGGCGTGACTCATGGTGATGCCAGGCAGAGGCTGAGTCATGCTCACTGCCACTGGTGCCACAGATACAGCCACCTGTGCCATAGAAACAGGAGGTGCCATGCCTTGTGCGATGGTCTGTGCAAGGGCAGCTGAGAGGGGGGTGATCTCAGGGTTGAGGTGGGGTGGAGGGGCTGTAGGTGGGGCTGCATTAGCTGGTGGAGCTGCAGGGGCCCCACTGGAAGCTACAAGGTCCTGCTGAGTGACGGGGCGAGGCTGCAGTCCTGCGCTGCTGAGCGTGGTGTGAGTCTGGGCGATGCTGTGATTGTAGGAGCTGACTGCACCCACAGGGGGTGCCAGACTCTGCTCGGTGGGCGCAGGAGTTGATGACAGCGTCATCACCTTGGCCTGGCTTCGGAACTGGGCGTTCTGCTCCAGGAGAACCTCGTTTGTTGCTATGAGATTTGACACCTGAGAACAACACAAGACGTGAATTAGAAAACGTGTGTGCACTGTAGCCCAAAAATGTATAAAGCCAGAAACCAGTGTAACCAATTTAAATATTATTGTATTTATTAATTATCCCTACTTTAATATACAAAAAAAAATCTCTTACACAATTAAAATTGTTGAAATCTTCCAGGCTGTCAGACGTGAAACAGACTTACACTCACTTCACCTACTGCTGTTTCCTTTTCTATCTCTGCCTGGTGTCAGCAATACACTAGTGAGGTTACTTGATCATGTTATAACTGAGATCTGTGTCATTTACAGTTTGTAGGACTCATTACTGTACATGGCACTAGTACATATTATTCCTTCATGTTCTGGGGCATTTGTTTTTCTAACCTGCTTCTTTAATTCTTCAACTCTTTTCCTGAGCAGTGAGTTTTCTTCCTCCAGGAACCTGTACTCCAGGGGACGTGGCGGCAAGGTGGCTTGAACTCCAAGCTCATAGTGACCACCTCCACTCCCATCTGCTAAGCGCAGCCCCTCCAGGCGCCGCCTCTTTATTTGTAGAGCAGTGTGGTCCATAGAGGCTTCCAGAGAAGCAGCATCGAACAGCCCGCTCTCAAGCAGGGGGTCATACACTGAGCATGAGCTCCTGTCAAAACGTCTTTGACCCGAAGAGGTCATGGACAGACAACCAGTTATCCCACCTCCACTAACACCCCCGACTCCTGATATGGCTGGATCTCTGCAACCACCCAAGCTGGGGCATCCCATTCCAATCATATTACTTCCACCTCCCACAAGTCCTTGAATACCTCCACAGCCACCAGCTCCTCCACCACCGATCCCCCCCCCAGCATTCACTATTCCAGTAGCACCTGACCCAATAACGCCCCCCACTCCAGCACGGGAAGGTTCATAATCGTAGTCCCTTTTCACATGGCGAAACTTACATTTGTTGCCCCTTTGGCACTCTCCCTTCAGGAAGTCTCTGCAGATAGGGACCTCCCCACGGCTATGGGGGAGATCCATCGGAGACAGACCCAGTCGTGCTGCAACTTTCCCTCTCAATCTGAGGGGTAGCTCTCCGGTTTTCTTGTAATAGTCCTCGTCCTCCTTAGATCCATGGACAAAGCGGCAGTTGGAACGCATGCACTCCTTATTCTGATGATCATGACAAAAGATAAATTCATTCTTTTGGACGCCCAAATCAGGCACCTCGTTAAAATCTGGGTGTCTGAAGCGGCAGCGCTTCCCTCTCTTGCAGACATTGCGTATGAAGTCTCTGCAAACACCATCCAATGCCAGCCCTGCGCCTTGCCCCCCAGCCGCACCATTGCCACAACTGCTGCCGTTTCCGAGTGCCGCTCCTCCCCCCATGCCCCCAGAAGCTGAGACGTTTCCCCCAACGCTTCCTCCTGACCCCCCTCTACACTCTGCAGGACCCCCTGTCAGACCAGACACAGGTCCTCCTTCCTCGCACAAACCGCCACCGCCCCCACCACCAGACAGGTAGGAACTGTCCCGGTCAGGCATGGCGCTCGGCCCAGCTTAAGGAGAAAACAGCACTCATGTGTATCACAGGGGCTGACGTGACCTGGCAAACATTCACAGAAGCAGGTAAAGAGGCGAGGACGGTCTGCGGCGTGGAATGGTCCAGTCTTTCACACCTGCAAGATTGAAAACAAAGCCTGGTTACATATGTGCACTGACGTACAGAGAGGTTGAAAAACGTCGTTTCCGGGTATTAGAGACAAACTAGAAATATGGAAACACTGAACACGTGACAATGGTTTGTAAATAAGTAGCACGAGCCTTGTTCCTGAAGGCGGAGTTCAGACACAAAGCAAACACATGACTCATAACACACGTATGATAAACACGCGGAACCAAACAACCGGCCAACATTGATCACTCTAACGCATCACCACCAACATAGTCATGAATAACAAAGCGTTTAAGGCCCCAGTCGGTGTTAGCTGGCTAATATTAGCTAGCAGAGCTAAGGTTAACTGGCTAAAAGCTAAAGTCTCTCCAAAAAGAAAGCAGATGCACAGACCATACTACGACTGCATGGCTTCCATGGAAAACGCCTTAGTCGGATCCACCGAAAGTTATACGGAGTTTCCTCCAAGACACAACAACCAATTGTGTGTCGTTTTAGGTTATCCAGCCTAGCCCCGGTACCGTTTAGCTCTTTTCTTGATGCACCTTTACCCACCAACGAAGAAGACGCTTTTCACTTCCGTTGTCTGGAAGAGAGGTTTTTTAAGCCCTCTAGTGGCGAAGGTTGTGAATGACAGCCACAAAGAAGAGTTTTCCGTCTTGTCTCTTTGTCGATTTATTTTCAGGAATTGTTTAAAACGTGTAATGGTCGATGCGGTGTCAGTCAACACTTACAACACGACGAGCTGCGTTGAGGCCACGTTTATTTAATGTCATTTTTAAACGAAGTGAGTTGAATTTCGTGTAGCTGGCGTTAGACTCACAGACCCGCTGCCAGGCCTCAGGTACCCGGCGGCGGCCGTGCAGGAGCCGGGTCCTCCCGGCGGCATGACGGAGCCAGCTGGTCTCCGCTGGACGCGGGTCGCGGTCCTGCTGCTCTGCTTATCTGAAGCCTCCCAGACTAACAGAAACTACTACGAGGCCCTGGGCGTCGAGCCAGCGGCAACCGAGCGCCAGATAAAGAGGGCTTTCAGAGAGCTGGCCTCCAGGTGCCACCCGGACAGGAACACGGGCGCCGGCGCAGAGGAGGCGTTCAGGGAGGTCGCGGAAGGTAAAAACTGTGTCTGGTTTTCGGCAGAGAGACGTTGGTTAGACGCAGGTCTTCACCTGAGCTGTGGTCCCTCCTCCAGCTTACTCTGTGCTGTCTGACCCGGAGAAGAGGAAGCTGTACGACAGCTCCCTAGAGAACGTGGCCTCCGAGGACGAGCAGGAGAAAAGCTTCCACTTCAGCTTCTTCCAGGATTTTGAAGAGGTCTTCACAGAGGAGCCACATTTCCACTGGAGCTTCTATCAGGACGGTGAAGACGAGGAAGGTCTTTATGACCATTTCAGTTTCAACAGGCCCAACTTTAACTATTTTAGGGACGAGGATGAAAATGAGGAAGTAAATTACTGATGCGGTATCTGTAGCCTGTTGTCACGTCCGCCCTCTACTGAATAAAGTGTTTTTCTCGTCTTCTGCCTCTTTATGAGCTCAGTGTTTGCAGGCTGACTGCTGGGGAACTGATTAGACCGTCAGGCCAGTTTTCCTGCACGGGTGTGTCAGAGCAGCCCAGTTACTGACTAACGGACCATTTACTCATCATTTTCTCTGCGCCAGCACTTTACATCTGGCACCGTCCTGCTCTGCTGCTCCCAGCTCCAGTTGCACTTTGACCCAGAGGATATCCTGAGCTTCTCCGCATTTGGAGCGTGAGCAGTCACAGGACAAAAGCTCTTTGCGGCTTTAGGCACTTTTATCAAGTCAAAAGAAGATTTTTAAGCCTTTTACAAAGAGGACAAGCGACGGGTTGCAGACAATCATTTACAGTTTGAGGATGATGGTACGTACGGCTCAAAATGTTTGTCAGCCTCTGAGTGTCATGTGACATCCTTTCGCTCCAGGCAGGAATCCAGATACAGCGGCTAAGCGTGTTTTTAGTTGTTTTTAAGGGCATTTGGTTCAAGCGAATCCTCATATTATTATTGTTATCGTTACAGGAAGAGGTAAAAGAAGTGACGCCTGCTCTGAGTGTGCACGCTCACAACATCAAAGTTACAGAGGTGCTGAAAGACGGGGACACGCTTACTTTTCTAATTGTGTCTCAGAAGGTGGGAAGGTTGAATTTACGCCATGTCAAATGTTAAATGGTTCTGGATGGTTGACGTGGTCGGGTCTGTCCTGTGTTGCCAGCTGTCTGGGACCGGGGAGTACCATGTGCACCGGACCTATGAGGACCTGGAGTGGCTGCAGCACAACCTGTTCTCTCAGGAGGATGTTCCCGGGATACAAGGAGTCATAGTCAGTCCTTTATTCTTCTGTCCTCAGTCGAAGTCGCTTTGACTTTGGGACACGTGTCTTTATCTTCCTCTGCAGAAGCCGACATTTGAACTGTGACTCTTAAGGTGCCTCCTCCTGCCCCTTCCATACAGTCTCCCTTCCTGTGTGATCAGGAAGCTGCTTCTAGTACTGAAGTAGGAGCCGTGTGGTCGCACTGCAGCAGCGTTTTGCGTCCTCCTTCCTGTACTGTGTGTTCACTGTGTGTCGCTTGGCCTCGTGTTTTATTGCACATTGTAACTCTAGCACTAAACCTGTTAAAGTGCGACTACCAAGCATTTAATGACAGTCTGGACACCAGCACAAGCTGTAACAGAACCACACTCTCTTCTCTTCCTCCAAGTTTCCTCCTCTCCCTGCGAAGCCTCAGGTGAATCCATCAGCCAAGGTTATGAAACAGCTTGGTGAGTACACAGCGACCACCTCCAGCCATAGCGCGATCAATGCCAACCAGATCTGAAAGTGAACCGTGTTGTTGTGGCGCCGCGCTGACGGCCCCCTGCAGGCTTTCTGGGTTTAGGAGAGTGGCAGCCGTACTGCAAAGCGCTGGAAAGGTTTCTGCAGCAGGTGGCTTCACACGGCACTCTCTGCAACAACAAGGCCGTGGAGACCTTCCTCACGAGCTCAGAAGTAAGACCACACAAATGAACAACGTTGCGCTTGTTTCGTTCAACCTGCAGTAACTAGGAAATGCGTGTTGTCATGAGGCCAAACCTCAGAAAGGAGCCTTCTTCAGTGTTTCACAAGAGAGAATAGAAGCGGATGATGATGAGTGAAGCTCATACTGACAACTCATTGTTTTAATGGTTCTGTCATGAGCCTCTTTGTCTAAACCACACTGATACTGTGCATATATATGTTATACATGTGTCTGGTGTCACCTGACTTATACCTTTTGATATTCTCTGACGGCTGCAATCGTCCAGTGCTGGTTGTAAAAATTCATAAATGTCTACAGTGAGTCCACTTGTAGGTTGACGCCCTTTCATCTTAGGAACAGCAGCTTTACACCCATGTGTTGTGTGTGTGTGTCTGTAGCCTCCAGGGAAGCAAAGAGTGAGGAAAAACATTTTCAACCGTCTGAGTCAAGCTGTGGAAGGGATGAGGAAAGAAGGCCACAAGGTGAGCGACGCCAGCTGGTCCAGACAGAATTCACAGCCTCCACACCTGTCGCTGATCTTCTCGTCATTTCACGCAGGACGTGGACGACTTCTTTCAAACTGAACGCGACCACAACGTCATAGCAACGGGCTGTTTCAGGACCGCAGCTGAGGCGAGCGTAGCACCGTCTGCTTGCTCCCATTACACATCCACACACTGTTGTTTGACAGTTTTTACTTTTCTTCTTGCAGAGGTTCCTGGACGTGGTTCTGACTGAGCAAAGTAAAACAATCAGTTGTGATTCACTGTTGTCGTCCGTGTTCCCGCATTCAACCGTCATGTGGTTCCTAACTTGTCTGACCTTCCTGTGTGTTACTGTGTGTTACCGTGTTGACAGAAATAGCGGTGGCCTGTGGGCACTTCTCCGCCGCTCTGCATCTCTGCGTGGAACCAGGGGAGGACCCGGACAAACAAGCTTTCTCTAAGTGAGACCCTGAGTCTTTACTGGTCCCATTCCTCCCAAAACGCACGAGTGTAATGTGAACATACATGAACTGACACGTGTTTCTTACAGGCTTTGTGTGAAACTGTCAGAAGTCTTTGATTCTATGAAGGTGTGTTGTTTGTCCATTTTAATTGCAAGGCATCAAATCCTCTGCTAGTTTCAACTTGGTTTTTGTTGTGCGTGGGCAGAAAAACATGATGAACGTTGCTCAGAACAACGTGAACACGCTCGGGCTCGGCCTGGACCTGGAGTCACGCTACCAGGAGGCGGAGAGGGTGAGTTGTCTGCGTCTGTACATCATCGCAAACACGCTGCCTCTTCACCGGCCTCGAGCAACGGCCTCCTACCGGCTGACGTCACGTTGCTCTTTGTTTCAATGCAGGAGATGCTCTTTAGAAGAACCTGTAAAATCGTGGAGGTGGAGGGCGCCAGGAGGAACGCAGAGAGGGCGAAGCCTGTCCGGAAGGCCGCTGTGAGTGTCTGGAGCCGCATTTCTCCTTGTGTCCAGCAGGTGTCAGTGTGGCACTGCTCACATGAAGCGTCAGTCACGAAGACAGACGGTTGAAGCATGTTTACTATGTGACAATGACTCCGGTCATGATGATTGTAAAACACTCTCTGTATTTATCAGATGGAGGAAGTGAAGCGAGCGACAGAGGATGAGTTCACTCACATTTGTGAGGTGGCCAAGCAGGAGGTGAAACATCCGCTTTGAACCCCTCCAGCTTATTGTGCAGCGTCCTGCTTGCTGATGGCCGATGGCGTAAATAACCCGCGTGTGATGCTTGTCTCCCAGGTTGCACGTTTCCAGGGAGACCGTGTGCAGATGCTGCAGCAGGCGCTGGTCCAGTGGTGTGAGCAGCAGCTTGTCACGGCCAGAGAAAGCGCCGACCAGTTCAGCCAGCACCTGCAAGCGCTTGGAGCAGCGGCCTACTGACCTCGAACGCTGCTAGTGAAGCCAGCGTGTTTACAACCTGCCCAGCTTTGTGAGATTTAAAGCGTCCACTTCTACACAGCTTTAATGATGCGCATTCACTCACTTCCCCTCCACTCTAATACAGACGTTGTTTGAGCTCTTAGCAGAACACTTGTCTGGTTCGGCCATTGTGAGTCTGCTGTGTTCAGATATTAGTGCTGAGGGTATTGTGCTGCTCTCAAGCCACTACATCAGCCGGGGTCACACAAACTAAAGTGTGATGAATTGATTCCCAAAGTACCTGCTTTCTTTTGTGTGTTTCTGAGTCCTGCATCATTAATCAGTTAGTCTGACTGCTCCTGCAAGGGCACGGCAGCAGCAAGGACACACTGGCTTTTCAAACTCCAAATGTCTGTAAATCAGCTCCGATGCAGTGATTTTATTTTCCGTACAATTCTATTAAACCTCTTGCGACATCTAGTATAAAAAGGTGAGATACTGAACTAATAAACGTATAACTCAGATATTAAACTCATTCTCTCCTCTCCCGTCTGCCGAGGACCATATCTCAGCGCCGCTGTGTAATCTCTAAACTGGCCAATGAGTGGGAGCGGTTCTCATGTGTGGGAATGAGTCAGAGAGCGATAGATGGCTGCTAAGACACGCTAGAGACGAGGTTCGCCTCATTCTGGATGTTGGAGGAGTAGATAAAGGGCACTTATATCATATTTTAATTCACCCAGACAGAATGAATAATGAGAGGAATCATTAGGTGCAGTGGTTGAGTTCAGCTGGAATAGATGCTCCAAAACAAATTAACAGCTGACTCCAGGCAAGGATGGACCCACATTTATCGCTCCCTTAATTTCCCTGATGAATAAATATAAATAACTATATCCTCCTTCCTCACACGGGTCGTCTTAAGATCCCAGAGCGCTCACAAACAAAAAGCATCTTCTGTTTGAATTCTAAAGGTGCAGTTATGTGGTTTTATCATAGACACAATCACACGTTTAGCTCGGAGAAGAGTCGTGGCTGGATCAGCAGTGCTGAGCTTCAGCTGTTAGGTTCAGTTTTAGTTTATGGGGCACAGTTAAAGTAACTGTGAGTCTGTGGGCTGTATTTTGTCCCTTTGTGATTTTACGTCCACCTGAAAAACCCTGTGCTGAAAACTCATGATGATACTTCCAGCGAGTGTCTGCCAGGAATCGATGGATCCCGTGTGATGCCTCCATCCCTGCTGCTTGTCACTGTCTTATACCAGATGAGTTTCACAACGGGGGAGTCTCATCGTGCTGCTGCAGTAACTAGTCTCGCTAACGAGAGCCCTTCTCAGCCGCCGAGAGCGTGACCCAGATCAAGGATGGGAGAGATCCTGGTCTGTGAGTGTGGATCCCACTGAAAACATGCACTTAGCTGAAGTAGCTCATTACTGGTGGGAAGCACAGACCTGACAGGCACTGAACTGTCAAGTGCAAAGTGAAGACGATAGCCTCTTTGAATTCACAGCTTCATGGCATCATTGCAAAGATTGTAGGAGAATGAAAACATGTAAGGTCTGAGGTTTTAATCAGGAGGTGTTTCACTGTTATCGTTGTCATAAACACGTTACTGCAATAAATATGAATCAATCTAACGCACAACACATGCACAACATAATTATGGTTGACAAGCTTATTATTCACAGATTAATAATAAATGACAAAGGAGTAATAATATATATATAAAGTACTAATATAATGCACAGTAAATAAACCCACATTACACTAAGTGTGAGCGCTTTTACTTTAAGAGGTCTCTGGAGTCAGTGTTTCCCTCCTCCGCCGCCATCTGTGATATCTTTGAAGATCTCCAGAATCCTGACATCCTCAGCGTTTACACCAGGCCTAAAAACCAAAAAGACTCCAATATTTTTGTTTGCTTTAATCCCGTATTCACTTGGATGATGCCACCGTCATGAGGTCCAGCGTTCGGATGCGCTGAGCGCGTGGTGAGCTGAGTTAAGTCAACTCAAGGTTGTTGGCACCTCATTAAATCTAATCGCCGCCGTGCACAGATTATGACTCATTAAAAGTTTGTAGGATGGCGAACGAGGCAGGAGGAGAAGAACAGAAAAGAGACGACTGCCATAAGGCAGATGCATCAGCCATCTGTAGCTGATCAGAAGCCACGTAACGCCACAAAACAGAGCCTCGCAGCTCTCAGCCCTGACGCCAGCTCTCTGGATGCTCTACATCTCCCCCTTTGCTGTGGATCCCAACTCTGTGTAAAGCATTAGACTTGTTAATTCAGCCCATTCCTCTGCTCACTGAATGGGCCCATAAATATTAATACCTTCGTGTCCCGCCTGCTTGTCATGTACTCATGCTATCGTGCATGATGGGCATGATATTGCAAATTAGGTTTCCAAGAATAATGTTAGCAGTGAACCTATGACCACGCGGACACGCTGAGGCGATGACTTCCTCCCCGTTCTCTGAACCTACTCAGCAGGAGGGAACGGGTCCGTTTCTTTCACATTTAATTCACTCTGCTACAGAACTTAAATAGTAAAGAAGGCAACAAATGAGACACAGCAAACAGAAGCGATGGCGTCCTGTCACATTCTAAACACACAAACGCTGCCATTAGAGTGGAATCAATTACTCGTCAATTTTTCCACCGCAGCTCTGTCCAGAGCAGCAGACGAGCAGCGACAGGTCCCTCGTTTTGTCACATGTCTTCAAGCGGAGAGTGTTGTGTGCTGCACATACTGAACGCTTGTGTTATATAACAGCATAGATTCTGGACACGGTGAAAGATCTTTCAGCGAGTTTTCTTTGCCTCTTTCCGAACCTGCTCAGGACCCGTGGCTTTGTTCAAGGACACCTCAGTGGGGTGATGCTGCCAAACGACCTCAAACCAGGGCGTTGCACAGTAGCTGAAGAGCAGCCGTGCCTCCACGTTCCAAACAGACAAGGGCAAAGCAAACCACGGGAAAGTCATCCCAGACCCCACAGCAAACAGAGGCTGAACATCTGTTGCAGGGATGCGTTCAGGGCAGGCCTCACCGCATCGTCCCGCCTGTGGTCTGACGACGCAGTACAGATGGGACTGCAAATGCCCCCTGGATGCTGCTATTAAATTTCACTTTGAGGTTGCTAAACTCTCATTAAATCCCAGTCAGAGATAATGCACAGTAAACTCCCATTATGGTTTGATTAGGAGGCAGGGAGCCTGCCGTCGTGCTGATTGTGTTTTTAATCAGATCCTTCCTGCTGCAGAGAAAACAACAGCTAAGAGGAGAAAAAGATGGATCACAGAAAAACAAGCTGAGCGAGCGCCGACACTTTCCTCTAAGGATAAAGTCAGTGGATATTGTTTTTGACTAGAGTGGATTGTTAATAGAATTGTTTTCAGCTCTTTTGCTGCAGAAATACAAAAACCAGCGTTCACATAGATGAATGTCTTTATTTATATATATCTATTTCATTTGTTTTAAACTAGGTATGTTGCATAATGTGCATAATGACGTTTGACCGTTCTTGCTTTATACTCATCGAAGTCTTCATTTGTCTCAGGAGACTCTGCTGTGTGATATAAGATATACTGTGAATTATTGTATAATCATTTAAGGGGTGAATGACTTTGTACAGCCTGAGCTGTACCTGCCACAAAATCACCCAGAAAAGCAAGCGACCGAGGAGCAGAGCTGTAAGTATAGTAACCTCATGTAATGAGTCCAATCCAACGTCATTTACTGAGCATTTAAAGCTGTGGACCAACGTGAGGCGGTTGAGCAAAGCTGCTTCCTCGTGTCTCTCAGACTTCAAGGGATCAGGAGCCTCGACATAAAACCTGGGCTGCTGGACTGTGCTGCCCGAGTTCTGCTATAACGACTCAGAAAAATAACGACATGCCCGACGAAATCCTGCGACACCATAGAGACAGCTTAATCCCCTTGAATTTGGAAAGTTGCGCACACTTCTAAGACAGCAAGAGTAAATAGGTTTAAGTCTGGATTTGGCAGCAGGGCACAGGAAACGTCGACAGCGTGGTATAGAGTGGAAAACTGAAAGCACGGTCTCTGAGGAGGAGCCTGGTCCCAGCAGAGTCCTGTTCTCTGGAGAGACTTCGCTGCTTCTCCCACCTGCTTCCTGAGCAGCCATTCTTCTTTCTGTCCTACTCAGCGGAGCCGCACTGGAGCCGATCAGGAGGGAGCTCTGTGCTGATTACAGCACAATGAGCTGAGCGATATAAAGCAAAGACATGAGCTTTTGGTTTTTCATTAGATGTGTTGTCTGAGAAGACGAAACCCTCATAACTAAAACCTTCTTTCCTATAGGACACACAGAGGAGCCTCCCATCATATGAGCCTGGAGATGTTGGTGTGAGGAAACAAGAGACGAAGACACGCACACAGAGAAGAAGCAGGGACACGGCACATACATAAATACATGACGTGAAGAAAGTGGGCAATGTGTGGAGAAGCTTTTAATCACAGCCGGTGAGCTGTGGCAGCGATAATCAACGGTGAGGGGGAGTGTGTCCGTTCTCGTCTGAAAGGGCTTTTCTCTGTGCTCAGATTAACTCTTCCTCCGCTCAGACACTCACACAACAATGGGAGCCGTCGCTGCCGCAAGAATGGAGGCGAGATCACAGACGTGTTGTGTTGCTGAACAGCTGACACAGCTCCAGGCAATGAATGAACAACGGAACGACGCTCACAAATATACCATCACGGTCCAATTCGGTTTCCCTGCTTCATTATAAGCACGGAGGCCAAACCATCTAATAATATAATGTCCTGCCACAAAGGTCCAGCAGAACCTCTGGACTGGGCTGAACTGCAAAAGTACTGAATAGAGGAGTTTGAGTGTCCACATCATACACAGCTGGATGGACTGGAACACGGAGGTGTCCAGACGGGACATGTTTTAGTTTGAATAATTGCCTCCCGTCCTTTATCCTTGACCATTAGGTTAAATTCCAACTGGTTCGGTGTGAGACCAAACATCTGGAAAAGGAAACTTCAGCTACTACGTCACAACTAGACGAACGCTGACTAAACACGAACCACCTGTGGGATCGAATCCTCCACCCCGTCACCTGAAACGACGATCCGCTGAAACACTCACAACACTCGCGAATCGGCTCCGTGTAAGCAGCGACGAATATGAATGAGCATATGAATATAGATGAGCAGAAGAAATGAATATTGATGAAGGCGGTTTTTCCTCCCTCTGACTGATGATGTGGGAGCAGCGAGTGGAACGAATCAATCATCCCACAGCAAAGCCTTGATTGTCAGCTCTACGCTGCTCTTCAGTAAATATCCCGACGCGCTGACCTTTGCAGCGGCCAAGTCTAGAAATTCCCTCGGCTGCGTTTCCAGCACACACCTCACTGTAACCTTGTCCACAGCCAGTTTGTCTGCTCCCTCACTAATTAATAAGCAACGTTTGTTGTGCTGGTACATTTGAAGCTGCGGTAAACAAATTGTAATTATTGCATCTGCCCTGACAAGCTACTGACATCACTAAAGGATGTTTGTGGGGGTGATAAACTACGGGCAAAACAAGCGCATGTGTTTTCTTTAATGGTTTCATTGTCATTAAGCCGATTACAGCGGCTGCAGAGCGTAATGAGGCCTGTCGGACGGCAGATCGACTGATGGAAGGTCACAGGTCAATACTTGCTGAACTAATAATTCAACGATGCAGTGCAACACATGGGGGGCAGGACACACCTGCCGCTCAGAGCCCTCAGATTCAACAGTTACCTACAGGCTGCGGCCTCTCGCTGCTTCATTACAGGACTAATGCGGCGTCTCCTGTTCCTGCAGCTCTGGGATCATTTACCACACTTTTACCTTGTGCTTTTACCTCCTGTTCATGGGTTGTGTGGCTCGCACTGTTCCCTCACCATCTGTGGGATATTGACTGTGCAGTCCTTGATCCCTGCAAGAGGGATGTGAGTCTTAGTTAGAGCCGAGACGTCAGACACCTCCGCGTTATCGCATTACGGCAGAGTCACAGCGAGTTCAGCCGCTCTTCACCAGGGGCCGAGGGACAGGGCAGGAGCTACGGAACGTAAATCATACCTTTCGATGAAAAGCTTCAACGAAACCCAAGCGCTTTATCTCAGGAATCGCTGTGTAATTTGGGGCTGAATCAGGCTGGAGTTTGCTAAGACGGACCAGCAGCCTCTGTGGCCTGCCAGGAGGTGTGTGTGCAGACATTCACATCTTTCTAAATGTTTCCGTCTGGCGTTGATGCAGACAGAGATGAAGCCTTCCAGGACCGACGTTCCCTCTAACGTCAGCTGTCCTGGAGCTGCTGTGACAGTCAGGCCCAGGCTTCCTGTCTCCCGTGTGTCATGTGATGACCTGCCAGCGCTGTTTCTGACTTTCCCCCCAGGGGAGAACAGTTTGTGTGAAAAACACTGGGAGGAGAATATAAATCTGATAGATGCTACGCACACGGGGGATGTAATTGGTGGCTAATTCACGGCCACCCAAAATAAAATACTGCATGATCACCTCTGGGGGACATAATCGGCTTATATGGATGAACGTTTTTGGAGCAAAGCCTTTACGCTGCCAGAGGTAGCGTTGCCTCGGGCCTGAACATTTGTGTCCCACTCCTGCCTCACAATACACAACTGGCAAGAAAACGAGCATCTGTCACGGACGTACGAAACAGACCTTACGTTGCAGGAAGCCTCTGTGAGGGACTGTGGTCAGGCCCCGGCTTACACGTCTACTGGACGCAAGGTCCCAAAACCTGCTGCCTGTGGAGGTCGCTGCTGGAGTTGTGTGGATAACTAAACTTGTTTACAGTTCAGTCATTTATTTAATAGCTTTTCCATCAAGCGTTTATGAGAACTTGCTGATTTCTTGGCTTTGTCTTTGGACGCAGATGTTCACTTCCACAGACGCCCAGTCAGAGCCTGGGAACTGGTGTGAAGTCTGGCCAAGCTTGGTCTTACTCTGTTCACACACATGCCTTCAGTCGACCCGTGGGACTGTGGGCGGGGCCACGGCTGCCTGGTGCGATGCTTCTCCCTCTGCCCTATTCCATATCCAATTGAAGCCATAAAGGCTCGGGGTTAAAGGTCAGCCCCTCAGAGGTGGCGGGGTCAAACTGCACCCCATGAATATGGAGGAGGCCTGGGCTCAGGGGACCATCTGCTCGACTCTGCTGGAATCTGAACAAACGAGGGAGGATTTCCCAGGCTAAACACTGCGACAGCGCTCGCTGGGGTCTCCTTCGCACCCGACAGCCGCAGGTGGAGAATGAAACCGAGGAAACAAATCAGGGTCATTAACAAACATTTAGGGAGCATGATACAAACCTGTGGCTTATAGAAGTAGAAGACAGTGTTAAAAAGATGTTTAACAGGGATTCTGCTCAGTTCATTTGACGAGATGTCATTTTAAACGTGATCTCGTTCCTTTGACCAGAGTGAGACGGTGAATCAGGCCCAGCTGTCGAGTGACCTTGATAAGAATCTGCTCCTGTTTGTCACAGTGAGGGCTCTTTGTAAGGACCTTCAGCAGAGGTGAGCCATGTGCGAGCCTATTGTTGCTTCTCTCTCTCCTCATCATTTACTCCTCCCAGGAGGGAACAGCCTCCGTGCACATGCGTGTCTGAAGTTGCAGCGCTGCGAACAATGCGCCTCTTCTCTGGTGTTGCTCTTTGTTCAGGTGACCTCGAGTCAATAAAAGCAGATTTCTCCAGGTACCTCGTTGATCTGACTGCGATGAGTCCAAGCTCGTGTTAAGGCGTCTGCAGACTGTGTTCTGTGTTGGGCTGAGAACACGAGTCCATGTTGAGAGTGTGAGCCTGGTGCTCGGCTGTCAGGCTGAGTGACACAAAGAGCATGAATAAATCACCGCAGTTTGACCCATTTAATACCAAGTGGAACGTTCTCCTCTGGGAACCTGCTTTAACATACGACTTACCACTGGTGTTGGCTTTTAGAAGCCTCCAGTGGCCGAGGAGACGTTCATCCATGCCTTTTGTTTATTCAGGTTCCCCAAGACTCCAACTAACTCTGCATCTAATTGGTCGTGGAAAGCGAAGGCGTCGTAAACTGGTCTGTGGGCTAATGGCTGCCTCTGCTCTAGAGCCTAAATAATTCACTTAATGCAGGTCAACTCAAGCACGGAGGCATTACGACATCTTCCCAGCTGAAGCCTTGTGTGCTGCCAACGCTGACCGTCATCTGTGTGGTTCATTAGTGGGTCTGAAACACTGAGCGTCCACGTGCCGCCACCACCATCCTCATCGTCCCAGAGCGGATGTTTTCTTGTCTGAGGAACTGATTAATAATTAAATTCCATGTTGAACCGATGAGGGAGGGGAGTGAGGTGAAAACCATCACTGGCAGGAAGCTGCTGTAAGACTCTGCTCCTGTGACGAATCACACTTGAAACGCCCTTCATTTAAGCCCTGGGTACATGTGTTGCTTCAAATGAGCAGATGTGTGTGCAAGTAATAATACTGAGAATAAAGTTTAAAGTGTTCTGTGGGTATGAGAGGTGACGCTGGAACATCTCCAGCAGGATGGAGGCAGAGCTCGTCTCGTGCTCGTCTCTCATCCCTGGCAGCAGCGAGATGCTGGAGGTTGTGTGAACAGCTGCTGCCGTAGCAACGCTGCATGTTATATGTTGAACCTTACGGTTGCACGACTGTGTTGTTTGCCATGTCAGAGTGATATTTATTAATTACTCTGATGCAATGAGGCCGGTAACCGGTGCAGCTCTGCTTCCCAGTGACGAGCTGTCTTGATCGATTTAACCTAACAAAGCTCTGTTTTTCAAATCCCAAGCGCTTTCCAATTACTGCACTGAGTCCTGCAGCTGTAATTAGTCCTCAAACTGTACGAGCCGCGTGGAGGAACGAGACTCACCTGCAGAGATGAATTTCACTGCAGCGGAGCCTCAGCCGCTGGTGCAGCTCTGTTATCTCACACCAGAACATGCGTTTGGCCTAAAGCTGTAAAGAGGGAGGAGACATCATCAGCTAAGTGCAGCCTAATATCGATCTGGCAATTAACAGCTTGTGTCCCAGGTGGCAGCTCCACAACAAGATGCTCTGGATGTGAGGAAGTTGTTCATTTCATGGGAACTTTCAGACTCAGGTAGTTTGCTTGTCCTCTGTGCCTCCTTCCTCCGGCTGGTCTCTAGCTCCAGTGTGATTTATAGGGGCTAATAGCCGACCACCGTCTTCACGCTCTTTAACTCTCCATATATTGATATTAGCCGGCCAGAAAATGCCTCTAAATTATCCCGTTTATGAGGCAACATTAACCGGCCGAAGAATCTCCTCTACATCTCAACGCTGGTGCAGTTCACACAAAGACGCGCTGACATCTGCTTCTGCACGAAGCAATTGAGCAGTGAACGCGTCACACACATGCAAATAAACTGCAGTAGTTAGTGAAATGAACTGTATTTATAGGGACCAACTGATGAAGGCCTCGCTGAGCCCCTCACCCAAGACACAGGCTGGAAACGCCTTCATCAGCCCATCACTCTTCCCATATATGGGCAAAATGAGACGAACCGTGGGGGACAGCAAATTCCATCACTCTCTTCATTTCTCCTTCTAATGCAAATCCTCTTCCCTCCAGTCCTAATCACTCCAATATGTTTTTATTCACCTTGCTGCTTTCCGAACCAGCCTGTCATTTAACCCAAAGCCTCAGTGCTCACTGAAGCATTTTTATTGCAGAAAAGCGCTGGTTGCAGGGATAAAGTACTTTGGAAAAAAACCCTGCTGTGTACGGCTACTGTATCTTTGACAACATCTCATCCCCCTGACAGGAAAAGTGCACTTCTTTGAAAATCTGAGATATTTTCAAGTTGAGGCACCCAGAGCAGCAGAACAAAAAGGTGGAGTGTTTGGAACAAGGAAAGGTGCTGGGTTAAGCGCTTTTCTAGAGACAGCTGCTTCAGCTCCACATGCACCATGTCTCCCCTGAAAACGTCTGAAAAAAGGTGCTGACGCTCCAAACTGAGGCCTAGTGGGCACAAGGCCCGACATTATCTCCAGGATTATTTCCTCCCCCACAGACACACGAAGTAGCAGCAGTTTCTCTGCCACCGGCATCAGTGAAAAGACACATAAGACTCACAGAGCGCATGAAGCTAACAAAGAGCAGTTGTCTTTGTTCAGCTGGCACAGAGAGGGAGGGGGAACACGAAGAGACGAGGACGGAGGATGGAGGATGGAAGACGAAGGAAGGAGGACGGAGGATGGAGGATGGAGGGTGGAGGGTGGAGGGTGGAGGATGGAGGGTGGAGGGTGGAGGAAGGAGGATGGAGGATGGAGGATGGAGGGTGGAGGATGGAGGATGGAGGATGGAGGATGGAGGAAGGAGGATGGAGGACGGAGGACGGAGGACGGAGGACGGAGGACGGAGGATGGAGGATGGAGGATGGAGGATGGAGGACGGAAGGTGGAGGAGGGAGGATGGAGGATGGAGGGTGGAGGGTGGAGGGTGGAGGATGGAGGACGGAGGATGGAGGATGGAGGATGGAGGATGGAGGATGGAGGATGGAGGATGGAGGAAGGAGGAAGGAGGATGGAGGACGGAGGACGGAGGGTGGAAGATGGAGGAGGGTGGAGGGTGGAGGATGGAAGATGGAGGATGGAGGATGGAGGATGGAGGGTGGAGGATGGAGGACGGAGGACAGAGGGTGGACGACGGAGGACGGAGGATGGAGGATGGAAGACGAAGGAAGGAGGACGGAGGATGGAGGATGGAGGATGGAGGATGGAGGATGGAGGGTGGAGGGTGGAGGATGGAGGACGGAGGATGGAGGATGGAGGATGGAGGATGGAGGATGGAGGATGGAGGATGGAGGATGGAGGACGGAAGGTGGAGGAGGGAGGATGGAGGATGGAGGGTGGAGGGTGGAGGATGGAGGACGGAGGATGGAGGATGGAGGATGGAGGATGGAGGAAGGAGGAAGGAGGATGGAGGACGGAGGACGGAGGGTGGAAGATGGAGGAGGGTGGAGGGTGGAGGATGGAAGATGGAGGATGGAGGATGGAGGATGGAGGGTGGAGGATGGAGGACGGAGGACAGAGGGTGGACGACGGAGGACGGAGGATGGAGGTTGGAGGGTGGAGGAAGGATGAAGGAGGATGGACGACGGAGGACGGAGGACGGAGGACGGAGGAAGGAGGATGGAGGGTGGAGGAAGGAGGAAGGAGGAAGGAGGATGGAGGATGGAGGAGGGAGGACGGAGGATGGAGGGTGGAGGATGGAGGATGGAGGGTGGAGGAAGGAGGATGGAGGGTGGAGGATGGAGGATGGAGGGTGGAGGAAGGAGGAAGGAGGAAGGAGGAAGGAGGATGGAGGATGGAGGAGGGAGGACGGAGGATGGAGGAAGGAGGAAGGAGGATGGAGGATGGAGGAGGGAGGACGGAGGATGGAGGGTGGAGGATGGAGGATGGAGGGTGGAGGAAGGAGGATGGAGGGTGGAGGATGGAGGATGGAGGGTGGAGGAGGGAGGATGGAGGGTGGAGGATGGAGGATGGAGGGTGGAGGAAGGAGGAAGGAGGAAGGAGGAAGGAGGATGGAGGATGGAGGAGGGAGGACGGAGGATGGAGGGTGGAGGATGGAGGATGGAGGGTGGAGGAAGGAGGATGGAGGGTGGAGGATGGAGGATGGAGGGTGGAGGAGGGAGGACGGAGGATGGAGGGTGGAGGATGGAGGATGGAGGGTGGAGGAAGGAGGATGGAGGGTGGAGGAAGGAGGGTGGAGGGTGGAGGATGGAGGATGGAGGATGGAGGACGGAGGATGGAGGATGGAGGGTAAAATATAAATATAACATGTTCCATTTCTAAGGCCATTTGCTGTTGGTGGAGGAAGGTTCGTGGTGCAGACACTGGTCCATTTCAGCCAACCAGTCATCCTACGTGACTGTAGGACGTCGGGTCAGAGGCTGGTGAGGTTCTGCCCCCGGTGGCTGCTCTGCTCCGTGTGGCTGCGTGTAGCGTGTTGAGTCCTGTTTGCTGTGATGAAGCGTTTCTATTCTAGCTGCTCTGCTGTACCAGCTGTTTACTGTTGCTTAGCTGCTGCGTTTGTGTTGCTGGGCTGTTATCTTCACTACCTGCGTTGCTTGTTATTAGTTCACGTGTCCTTCCTGTTGTTCTTTTTTAGGCATTGAAGCGACTTTTAAAGTCTCTCGATGTCAACATACTCTACATCATTATTTAATGATGAGACACAGATGGGAAAACGCACAGCGAATGAATCCTGCTACTTTAACTTGATGTGTGAGAGGTTTTTGTTTTAAATGCTCCAGCAGTCAACGGCAGAGCTCCTCTCTGCAGGCGGTGAGAAAGTTCAACATTGATGGTTGTTTTCTGAGTCTGAACTGGAAGGATTTCACCAACACACAGCTTGTTGACGGCCTCATTTGTCTCAAGACAACTCAAGAAGGACGGACACACTTCCACACATATGCTACAGAAACTATATTAATTTTTTATGGTGCCAAAACCAATCAAGCAAAACCTGTATGTGACAAAGCCAAATGAAAGTCAGTCCCCGGGAGCCGGCGCTGAATTGGTTTGCTCAGGAGCAATTACAACGGGATCTGTTGACGTTGCTGTTAAGTGGCTCCGCGTCAGACTCTAATGTGGACGTTAATGCGAAGTGACACGCGTGACACGAGCCAGGACCTCATCACCTCTGTGGCTATTAAGGCCGATTCTGACGAGATCTTTCACACTCACTCTCACCTTGGACCTCAGCTCTGAAACTGGGAGAAAACATTCAATGTCAAGGCCACAGGAGTCTGACCATTAAACTACAGCGAAACCTTAGTAGAGATCTCATCATCTGCTGGAAATCAACCATTAGGATTTGGTAATGATATAGTTCGACCAACTAAATCCAGGTGGAAGCTGCAGGGGAAACAATAAAAGCACCTCCAGGACACTCTGGTGCAATCCAGTATAACAGCTCAGCAATAAATTCAACCTCAGTGAAGCTTATAATGTTCAATTTGTGTTGAGACTGAGAGGTGCTGAATCGACTCAGGCGGGAATTTCTGCAGGTGCCGTTTGTGCTGTTGTTGTAGCGAACTGCTTTACTCGCCCTCTGTTTCTTGTGCTGTTTGTTGCAGATGAAGGATCCATCCAGGCAGACAAACACGTCATTAGGCTGGGAAAGGAAAAATGATATGTTGTCTGGAAAGTGTCAGCGTTTATCGTGTACAGCGTGTGTGTGTGTGTGTGTGTGTGAGAGAGAGCAGCGTTTGCTTTAGGCTGGCACAAGATGCTGGTGATACCAGGAACGGTGTGATAGTGACACAGTGTCACAACAAGGTAGCGCTTGTGCTAAATGTTCAGAGGCCGACATCTGCTCAGGCTGCAGCAGAAGGAAGCACCAGGCTGTTGCTGTTCGTGTCAATTAAAAGCAGATTGAATCAAGAAAACATTACATTTATCTTCCACATAAAACTGCGTAGCTCTTGTGATCTTGACGTCTTTAATTTATTCCAGATAAACTGCGCCTGAACTTCATAAATAAATTATTGGAGGCTTTGCTGGTTCAGTTGCCGTGAAGCTGTGGCTGCGCGTTTGCTCCTCAGCATCTGCTTTATACTATTCTTACATTCATCTCATCACTCCTCAACACTTTCATTTGATCCCACCCGTCAATGATGGAAAACAAGCGCCGAAAGAAAGAACTGACGCCCTGTGTTCTCCTCAGCTGAGTGCGATGTGGCAAGATGATGAGAAGACGTGCGAAAGGTAAAACATAGGGCAAACATTTCCGTACGACTGCTTTTCCCAGGCGGCCATGTGGAGGGAGCTGTGTGATCAGAGATCTAATAAACCCGTAGATATGCTGCATCCCATTTCCTGGGAGGGAGATGTTGCCATGGCAACCATACCCCAAGCACTGCAGGTTAATGGTGGGAAATTATGATTTGCTGGCTGCAACCAACACACAATCAACGCTCAGCTCTCTGTGGTGTCGAGCGATTCCCACAGCTCATTGTGTGGACTCCACTAAAAAGTTCCCCTCAAACAACAGAGACAGAGATTCCACTAATACATTTGTCATTGGGGAGGTTAAGCAACGCGGCAGCTGTAAAGCCTCTTGCAGTTCTTTCCGTTTCTTTATGCTAAGCTACGCTAACTGAGCCATGGCTTCACGCTCACCTTTGTCAAAGCTCTGGTCATTGAACGCTTTCAAGAAACACGAACCAGAGATCCCCAAATGCCGAATTACGCTTGACAGAGCTTGCTGTAAATAACGGAGACCAAAAAAGTTCTTTAGAGAAACAAGGCATCATAACACATTCAAACCCAGGGACATGTTTATGTCCCTGGGTTTACTTAGCATCCATGGCCAGAGGCCCATCACATTCTGTGAGAGCAGGTCCCCATGGACATTATACCAAAGCGATGCCGTAAATTATTCAGGTTTGTGGTTGTTAAATGGCCCAAAGTTTATTTTTCTCATTAGAGGTCCCAATGAAATCACATTTAAAATTCAACCACTTTAAATACTAAGACAAGAACTGATGAAGCTGATGGGACAGTTCCTCACTGTGGTAACTGGTTTTACGACATTTCTGAATGAACACAGGAGGAATAACTTCAGTTCAAATCCCAAATGGCTTGAGGCAGAGGAAGGTCTAAACCTGCATCTGCCTGCAGTTTGTAGCACAAAACTGTGTGTAGCTACAGCAGCAGAACAGAACCAGCAACTGTCATTCTCACAGCTTCTCCTGGAGAAGAGGAGGAGGCCAAACAAATGACAAGAGTGTGTGACTCCCAACGTCTGTCTCACTGCCCATGTCCAAATTATTACTAAGTAACCTGTTAAATCTGCATCAACCTTTAGTGTCCAAATGTATTTGGGCTCCTCTTCCCAAAAACTCAACTTTCATTGGTTTTCTATAGTTGCTCAACACCGGCTTTGTTCACCTGAGTGAGAAGACAGAACGGTTTTCAAGAGCTAAACAAAGAAGCAGTCAATGAGCCGCGTCATGCTCCCCAACCTCCGCCTTCAGCACCACTTCCAGCGAGCAGGGTGGGACTTTGGTTCCCATGGTGGCTGATGACAGAGCAGATGGTGGGGTTGTCTGTCGCTTACACGCGTTTCAGTCCAGCTGACCTGCACCAGGCAGCTGCGCGTAACGCGTAACGCCGGAGCAGAGTGGAGCCCGCTGCCGGTAGATGAGGTTCGTTCCCGTCAGTATTGTTAGCGTTCAGTCCATCCAGGACGTGCGGATACCGCCTGGGTCGGACTCAGCAGCCTGCAGCAGCCCTGCGAACGGAGGATACGGACTCTTCATAGGTGAGAGCACAAAACGCGTAGAATTATCTCTACGGGGGTTTATAGGGTTATGGCCACGAACTAGTGGAGGCGAAGTCAACGTCTGTGTGATTAACGAAGATGAAATGAAACAGTAACGCGTCGCGTCCTCGTGCAGCGCGTCACAGAAAAGAAAAACCGTTTGTTTATGTGTCAGACAGGAACCGGAGGCTCAAATGCGAATTCACATCTGCGTGGGGTCTAATTGGACCCATTGTGTTGCAGAAATAGTAGATTTGCAAGGACACTGCCCTGTGCAGCAGCTTTCTGCATTCTATGAATATCAACCTCTCACAAGTCTAGACTATTAATATTAATGCGAGTTGTGAGACTCTACGCGCATTATGCAAACCGCAGTCCTGCACAGCAGTCGTGTCATTTCTCTGTACAGTGACACTGGGTCCATCTCACTATGGGGCTTTAACGTTTCCACAAACTGCAGCATCACCTGCGAGTCAAGCAGCTGAGTCCAGCTCCTGAAGCCATTTGACACAGGGAGGGAAAACAATTTAGTTCCTTCAACTTCTGGACTCATTGCAGAGGAAGCGGTGAGGGTCACCTTAAGTCATTTCAGCTGCTGCAGTGTAGACATCCACAGAACTTATTAGCTCTAACTGTGCTTCGCATCCTGAGACGTCAGCAGTGACCCAGTGTGTGAGTCTGGGAGGCCAGCACACACTGACTGAGAGTGTGAGAACATGCCACAACAAAGACGCGTCTTGATGTGTGTAGCCAGGAGCCATTGTGAGTCATAGGGCAGAGCTCTGCAGCATGTGCTGGTCCTGGTCCCACAGCAGAGCAACAGCTTGACCTTCTCCCTTTGTGAGAAGGACCCGAAGGGGAATATGGAAATGTGACGGGGTCAGTGAACGGGTTTGCCAAGCTGTTATGGCCGAGTCAGCTGTTTTTGTCATTATGGGCTTTAATGAGCTATATACTTAAAATGAATGCATTTTAAAATGCGTCTACGTCTTGTGTTTTACACTGAAACACTGCAGGCTAATAGGTCAAACAGCTGAAGCGCGGTTTGTATGGTTCACAGGTAAATTGAACTGAATCTCTCTTCACATCTGCAACGTTTCGAACGGGGAATCCCCTGAGATTAGAGACTTTGGCGCTGTCAGTATGATTGATCGATGCTCTAATGACAACATATTGGCTTTTCACCGACACTGCAGCGAGGACACAAATAAGGGGAGAGAAAACAAATGAAAGCCAGTAAAGAAAAACTGTCGAAATCCATCTCGGCTCCACAGGGAAATAAAGTAACCATATAGAAGTGCAGTAAATACGTGGAAAGCCAGAGACAGTTACCACGCGGCAACTTTCTAAAGCTTAATGGAGTCTGAGAGTACGCAGCACACTTCTTTAATCCCTCCTGTGCCGTATTGAATTTTTCTGTATGCCTTCAGCCAGTGTTGCATTTTCAGTTGTGCGGTCGTTCCGTACGTCCCTGCTGCTTTTTGCCCGAGTCGTCCTCAGCTCTATACCTCTGCCGTCGGCAGCTGCACCAAAGCCCTGTGTGATGCGAAGTGAGACGCTTGCATACTAATGGAGCAGGGACAGGATGTCTCTCAGGCAGGACATGGAGCAAACACCAGGCAGCGGTGCTCAACTTTCCAACACCAAGTGAAAGATGATGGAAATGTTTGATTGCCAGGCCTTCGAGCATATGTGCACAACATGGCTGTGTTTACGCGCCACCTGTACGTATGCGCCCGTCATTGTAGTATCCGGTTCATTCGCCGTCCTCCATGATTGGCAGCTCTCTGCCTCACATCCTTTGGTTGCCTGATGGCGCTAATAGCTGTCTTTGCATGTCTTCTCATTTGGCTATGAAGCAGACATGCCAGTGGCATAGCCGTTGCTATGGCGATGGCATGTCTGTGAGCCTGTTGTGCGGCTGCTGATTCAGAGACACTGATTTTGCACCCAGTGAATAGGACCTCAGACTTGGGGGCGGGGGGAGAAGCTCGGGCCTGATTATATTCGCTGCTCCCTGATTCTGTCTCGTCCTATAAATGCATTTATGAGACCGTAGTATGAACCAGACAGAGCTCATTATGTCTCACAATTACATCTTGCTGTCTTGCCTCCTCGGGGTCAGTGATCCTCTGGATGTTTAAAGGACCCCAGTAGAACTATCTACCGGTGTGAGTTGGCACTCTGGCGTGTTTTAGATGTGTAATGTGTCTGTAGATTAACACCTCACAAGGATTGGGTGAGCAAAGACACCAAATCCCCTCTGCTGCAGGCTTCGGTTCAGACAGTCAGCTGGATAATACCAAGCTGTTGAGGGATTTTTCTGCCTCCTTCCAGTCAACTGGGCTGTGCTGGCACACTCGTCACAGTGTGTGAGTCAAGAGTGGGAAAGTAAAATGTGCATTTTGAGCCATGTTGCTACAATATGACTGCTTTGAGCTGAATAACAACACTGGTCGTGAACTGGGAAACGATAATTAATCTCAGATCTGATCACCAGGCTCGAATCCACCGATCAGTCTTTGTTCTCCTGGTTTTCTGGCTTCCTCCCACCGTCCACACACAAGCTTAGATTCATCGCTAGCGCTCAATTGTCAGTATAAATGTGAGTGTAGATGTCGTCTGTGCGTCAGCCCTGAGAGACTCCCATCCGGCCCAGGGTGTAGCCTGGCTCCAGCGCCGCGTCCCATAACAGGAAAAGGACTTAGGATGGGATGCAGCTGTATCATTGTATCTATATGCCGTAGTACTGGAAGAGAGAAGCGTTGCTGTGTTGTTCCAAAGGTCAAGAGGAGCAGTTGGTTCTGCAGGTAAACCTAGAGACAGTCATAGCAACAATGCTCCAAGAGCAACCACTTCAGGAGGAGGGTGTGTTTACTGCTGTGATTATGAAGCAGACCACAAGTGAAAAGAGCATATGTGCTCAGCAGAACGTCCTCAGGTCACTGAGGTCAACACACGCACAGGTGAGGGAAAGGTGGGAGCGGATGCAGACCCCCATGGTGCTGCCAGGCTGCCAGAAACCCGATGGCAGGTGTCTGGGTTTTATGGCCGCAGCGTGAAGGCAGCGATTACTCCACCTGTCTCCTCCAATTTAATACTCAAACTGTGTATCGCACAGGAAAAGAGCAGATATTATCATGTCAAATCTGGTCTCCGTGTTTCTCCATAAACCCATGATGCTGGTTCAGTATAAAGAGTTGACTGGATTATGACGGATGAAGGAGGCAGAAGGAGGAGCCTCAGGTCCAGCAGTTATGCCCAGTCGCGATCTGTGAATAGCGCCAGGAGAAGGTGCAGGTCCCTGCCGCCACGTCCAGTCCCACGGAGGGAATCGGTCCGAGCGGCGAGCGTGAGCGGGTCACTCAGCCCTGTCTTTACGGCAGGAATCAAGCTCAAGTAGCGCACTGGAAAGAACGAGGTGGTGTCAGCATCAGTTCGGATGTGACACACACAGCTACACACTCACGTACACGCACACAACTCAAACGCTGGATGGATGAGTGTGAGTCAGACCACAAGCCGAGAACAAGCAAACAGATTCTGTCTGTGTGAGCTATGACAGAAACGATTCATTTCAGTTGTTCAGATAATTGACACTTCTGACACTCACCCGAATGTGATCCCACTAAGATGGAAACAATGCAACACAGTGCTCAGCGATAAGACAGCATTTAATTTTCAAAGCGATCAGACCACATTCTACTGTTTACATTTGGGAATTTGTTCAGAGCCTCTGGTGACTGATTCATCCTCGCTGCTCCGCTTGTCATCTCCACAGACAGTTTTTAGGAGTTGGTGTCATGGAAATGACAAATTAGAGCCAAAGCTCGTGGTACACGGTTCCTCTGAGGCTCAGCCCGTCCGTCCACTCTAATCTGCCTACTTCTGCGTTTTACCAAACCTGGACATGTACTGTGTGGTTTAAACCCAGCAAAATGCTGTATTCACTTCAGCTTTGTGTGACTGTTTCCCTGAGGTCTGCATCATAAGTAGTCAGTGATTAACAGCGAGGAGCACTCACTCCCTGTATATTAAGCCTGTTGTGTAATGGGCTCACGGCCAGATTTGCCGGCTGTGCCCACCCCACACACTTGTTCAAGAGGATCTGAAACCAGGCTGGTGTGTAGATAATCTACCCAGAGAGGAAAACATGTCGGTAATCTCTGAGGAGATGGAGACGAGACACATTGGAGAAGAGTTAATATCAGCCCTGTCATCTTAGACAAACCCAGTTCCTGAGATGTTTGGCTAAAGGACTGTAGACTGCGCGAAGGCTTGAGGTTCCCTCGGTACAAAACTCTGACAGATTCATTCTGCGCTGTTAGACGCATCACTTCAGTCCCCTGAAGATCTGGGGACAGTGGGAAACTGACACCTCGTCTAACTAAGAAGACGACAGCGCGTTCTGTGACTGCCTTTGTTTTACAGTTTTACTTTCTGCTTACGTGCTCTAACCGCTGCGTTGCTGTTTATTCTAGGTGCAGAAGGTGTAGACGTGAAGGCTGAGTCCCCTGCCTCTGCAAACATTTCCTCTGGAATAGAAGACATCGCCCTTCAGCGGACCGACAGCAGTGAAGGAGACTCGTGCTCATGAGCCTTCGTAGCCTCCCTGAACGCTGCCTCTCATTTTAGCTTTGAGTGAGCAGAGCAAACAACATGGCGCTCGGCTCAAAGCGCCGGCCTCCTTTAATCTGGCTGTGCACGGCGTTGCTGCTTTCCTTTCTGTCACCCATACAGGGCAAAGTGTGCCCTCGTCTGTGTGTATGCGAAATCCGCCCTTGGTTCACCCCACAGTCAACCTACAAGGAAGCCATCACAGTGGACTGCAATGACCTGCGGCTCACACACATCCCTGCCAATCTGTCAGCTGATACCCAGGTGCTGCTGCTCCAAAGTAACGCCATTTCACACACCAGCGGACAGCTGGAGACGCTGTTCAACTTGACGGAGTTGGACCTATCGCAGAACAACTTCAGCGCGGTGGAAGCAGCCGGGCTCAGGGGCATGAACCACCTGACCACCCTGCACTTAGAGGAGAATCAGATCACTAAACTGCCAGACCGCTGTCTGGGGAACCTCTCCAACCTCCAGGAACTCTACATGAACCACAACCAGATAAGCTCCATCTCTCCCCTGGCGTTCGCAGGCCTGCACAGCTTGCTGCGTCTGCATCTCAACTCCAACAAGCTCCGTGTCATAGATAGCTGCTGGTTTGAAGAAACACCTAACCTGGAGATTCTCATGATCGGGGAGAACCCAGTCATTGGCCTCCTGGACATGAACTTTAAGCCCCTAGGAAGCCTGAGGAGTCTGGTTCTAGCCGGCATGGATCTCACCGATGTCCCAGCGAACGCATTCGTAGGTCTGGACAACCTGGAAAGCATTTCTTTCTATGACAACAAACTAGTAAGAATT
Source organism: Macropodus opercularis (assembly GCA_030770545.1). Taxonomy (NCBI): domain Eukaryota; kingdom Metazoa; phylum Chordata; class Actinopteri; order Anabantiformes; family Osphronemidae; genus Macropodus; species Macropodus opercularis. The sequence continues at coordinate 1,666,097 of CM061099.1, forward strand.
CCTCAACTGGCACTTCAGAAAGTTCCCAATCTGAAATTTTTGGATTTAAACAAAAATCCGGTTCACAAAATCCAGGAAGGTGACTTCAGGAACATGCTACGTCTGAAGGAACTGGGCATCAACAACATGATGGAGCTTGTGTCTATTGACAGATATGGTCTGGACAACCTACCAGAACTAACTAAGCTGGAGGCCACAAACAACCCGAAGCTGTCCTACATCCACAGGCTGGCCTTCAGGGACATGCCCTCCCTGGAGAGCCTGATGCTCAACAGCAACGCCCTGACCGCCCTCTATAAGAGCACCGTGGAGGTGCTGCCCAATCTGCGGGAAATCAGTCTGCACAGCAACCCTTTGCGCTGTGACTGCGTCACTCAGTGGATGGCTTCAAACCGGACCACGGTTCGCTTCATGGAGCCGCTGGCCACGCTCTGCACTTCCCCGGAAGATCTCAAGGGCCAGCGGGTTAGAGAGCTAAGGCTGCTGGAGCCCCCAGAGCAATGCCTCCCCCTCATATCCCACGACACCTTCCCCAGCCACTTGAACCTTGAGCTGGGCATGAGCGTGAGTCTCGACTGCAGGGCCATGGCTGAGCCAGAACCCGAGATCTACTGGGTGACACCTCTGGGAACCAAAATCACGGCAGACACCGTGTCCGAGCGCTATCACCTGAGCAGTGAGGGCACCTTGCGGCTTTCTCGCGCGCAGGTGGAAGATTCGGGTCATTACACGTGTGTGGCCCAGAACACAGAGGGCGCAGACACGCGAGTCGTCACCGTCCGAGTCAATGGGACCCTACTGGACTCTGCCCAGGTGATGCAAATCTATGTCAAGCAGACTGAGTCCCACTCGGTTCTGGTCTCCTGGAAAGTCAACTCCAACGTCATGTCGTCTAATCTGAAATGGGCCTCGGCCACGATGAAAATCGACAACCCGCACATCACCTACACGGCTCGCGTCCCCGTGGACGTCCACGAGTACAACCTCACGCACCTTCAGCCGGCCACCGAGTACGAGGTGTGCCTCACTGTCTCCAACGTCCACCTGCAGACGCACAAGTCTTGCGTTAACGTGACCACGCGCGGCGCCACCTTCGCTCTGGACCTGTCGGACCAGCACCCGAGCGCGGCTGTGCTCGCCGTCATGGCGACCATGCTGGCCTTTCTCAGCCTGGCCACTGTGGGCATCTACATGGCTCGCAGGTGGAAGAGGAAAAACTACCACTACTCTCTGAAGAAATACATGCTGAAGACATCGTCCATCCCCCTCAACGAGCTCTACCCTCCTCTCATCAACCTCTGGGAGGCTGACAGCGACAAGGACAAAGACGGCAGCGCAGAGGCAAAGCCCTCTCCCGTCGACACCACGCGGAGCTATTACATGTGGTGAAGGTTCAGGACGGAGGCCTGGCTGCCTCTCAAGCAGCACAAAAACACACACTTTTGCCATTTTGGTGCAAAAGTTGAATAAAGTTGCAAATGTTTTTTTGTATTGTCAGCTTTGCTAACAAGGAGCAGAGTGATCAACGACAGGATTTTTATTAGTATAGCGTATCGCCTTTGATTTTTCCTATCTCAGTGTTGGGGACTCCTCCAGATGGCAGCTGTATTTAGCCTCCAGGTCGTCTTAGTTGCTGTGCTCTGTTTCTGTGGTGCATTTCGGACTTTCCTTTGGGTTAATAATCCAGCAGCGGGGGCCAGTGGTCGTCCTGGAGCATGTTGAGTAGAGACCAGTGTTCCTTCCTCTGTTTTGTAAAGCAGGTCATCTGTGCACCGGTAGATCATGAAGTTTGTTTTAACTTCAGTTAAAAGCTGACGGTGGGGTTTAGACTCGTTCAACTGTCTACTGAGTGTTAGCAATCGTGTGGTAATGTTGTATCAACTATAACTTGAACTTTCTCTAATAAATTACAAGAGAATAGGATTTTAGTTTGCTGGTAAGTGTAATGTTAATGCTAGGAACACAAACACTCTTTTTAAGTGAACTAGAAATATTTGGGTTCTTTTACCATTTACTTACTTATTTTGCTAGACTATAATTTGCTAATTGCTTAGTTTATTACTTCCATATGTAACATGCATAGAAGAAATAAAGAATTTTGGGTTGTTTTGCAGATTTGGTCTGTTTGATTGTTTTTTTTGTCCGACAGACAGACGCTGTGGAGAGATGATGCCCTCTTGTGGATGCTTTTTGCTATGACTCCATAATAAGCCTTAAACATTTTGGGGTCTTTCATGCATGAACATAACATGTGGGAATAATACAAAGACAAAACTTTGGGATTAGCAGGTTTTTCTTTATTGTGGCAATTTAGAAAGCTGAGACCAAAGAAGCTAAAAAAATAAGGCCCAAAGTAAACACACACATGTATACACACGTGATTAATGCACCAATGTTAATTAATTCCAATTATTTTACATCTCAGCATAAAAAGTATTTTCTATAACATACATTTTCAATTACATATATAAATATATATATAAAAGTAGGAGCTCTGAGAACACCTGCCCCGTTTCTCCTGAATCACTAGAAACTCACTATCAAATTATACTTTGATGGATTTATTCTGCTTTAACACTGCAGCAGAGGAAACAAGCTGTTCCCAAACAGGCGACCTGACCCGCTTGTCTTCAACACAAGCGGGTCAGGTCACCGTTGCTCCTGAGAGGCACAGCGAAAACCAAGATTAGAGGCAGAGCTGTCCGGAGTGTTCTGGCTTCGTGCTGCACATCTGTATCTGTAGCAGTAAGACTAGAGGACGGAGACGGAGAGAAATAGTTGCAGTCAATAAATCACTTCATTGATATTCATGATATGACTCAAACAGCCACCCCAGCTTCTAAACATATTTTGCATGTAATTATTAAAATTCCCATGCCAACCAACACTGCTGCCAACAAACCAGAATAGTCACCAGTGGGCGGTTGTGTAGCTAAAGTAAATAAAGGACCGTATGTGGGGGTATGAGCTGCCTCCTGCTCTCCATGAACATTATGAGCTTCTCCTTTTTGTGTCAGCGTTGAAAATACATCCACAAACAGCAGAGCAGGTGCACATGCGACATAAGTACATCAGCCTTTACATTCTGTGCCAGGAAGAAAAGCTTTTCCCTCTTCAGTCGACCAGGCTCCGCTTGGAAACACTGATGTCTGAGGTTATGCATTTTAAATATGGGCTATAAAACAGGTTTGCAGCATCAGAGACAGTTTCTAATACCTAATAATCAAACCATGCTAACATGTACTGAGCTGGGTGTGTTTTTGACGCCCTAGAGAACCTGATCATCTGGGAAAGCGTTGGGAGAACAACGGGCATTATTTACCTTATGACACATGTATGAGCCTCCCTTCTTCACCTTGTCTGTGCCTGAATGAGGACCTTTCTAAAACAGAAGCGAACAGTGAAGAGTTATCAGAGCAAACATGAACCCAGAAAACACAGAGGACAGAGGAAAAGCGTCCTCACAGGGTTGCGTTGCCGCTCTGTGGTGTGATGCACCGTCCACCAGTCGGACGTCCACTCCCACGCATTCCCCACCATGTCATACAAACCAAAGGCGTTGGCAGGAAAGGACATGACCTGCAGGGAGACATGGATGAAGATCAACATGTAATCACACCTCGTAAATAGAGGGTTTCAGGTTTTATTTGGGTTCACAGGCGCTTTCACCTTTTATGTCTCTATTGCTCTTCCAGTCATTTATATGCACAACTGACTCCGGTCTCCAGCTGTTTCAATCAAACACTGAGACAAAATTACACTTTAATGAATGTATTGTCAATATAATGAATAAATATGTGCATTTAGTTTTTTATGTATTTAAGGGCCGTGGATAAGTCTCTGATAAGTGTGTCCATATAATTTTTGATTTCTAAAATTGATTCCCCTGAAGAAAAGGAAGTGCAGCTAATTTGATCAGTTTTTCTACTAATGAGATCCTGCTGTTATCTGTAGCACATTTTATTCCCTGTGGATTCCATAGGCAGCAGCTCTGTTTCTAGTTTAAGGACAATGCTGTTGGTTCTCCTCACCCACCTGAAGAACTGGGACATTTCTGTACCACAGCACACTATAGAATCTTTCCATCTCTCTTTCTCAGACTTACAGGTGCTGTGGTGACGTATCCATCCTCTCCAGAGTTATGGTTGGGGAAATCCCCCTGCCAGAGGTTTGCGTAGTGTTGTCCTTTTGGGTTCAAATTGTTTCCCCAAGGGTAAAGTCTACATGCGGTAAATACAATGCATCAGTGTATATGATGACATTTTTGCACACGGACAGGTGTCGCGTCGTGTCATTAGCGCTGAGCAGACCTGTCTTTGAGGCCACCCCTGCAAGCGTACTCCCACTCCGCCTCTGTAGGAAGCCTCTTGTTGGCCCAGGAACAATAAGCAACGGCGTCTGCCCAGGACACGTGTAGAACAGGATGGTCCAGTCTATGAAGAAACAGGCTTAAAAGGCTTGAATTACATAGATAAAAGACAGGCTTGATTCAAGATGGATAGTCAGCATCACCACAGAGTCATGAAAACAGGCCTGGAAGGCAGTAAAAGCTACTAAAGGGAAGAGCGTATACTGCACCTGAGCGTGATGTTGGAGTCCGGACCTTCAGGATGCCTCCAGTTGGCCCCTTTGACTGGAAGCCACCAGGGGGCAGCAGCCACCTACAAACACCGTGAGGTTGATGACAAATACATTGTTAGACATTCTTGAGGCTTCATCTTCCATTCACCCTTCAGGTTCACTTTCAGACTGGTTTCTGTTGCTCTTCTAAATGAACATCAGCTTCTCTGCCACAACGTAAGGCTGCAATTGACAGCTGAGATGAAGCAGTAAATTCCCTGCTGTCGGCTTTTCATCTGTGTGAAGCTTCACATATTTTACTTTTTTCTGGTGCAGCTGGTGGAACCGGTGGAAAATAAAACCTGTAACCTGTAGTCTCTTATTTTTGAAATGCCAAACGACAACACAGAAACGCACAGGTAGACAGGCAGGCAGATTTAATTAAAGAGTCTTTCTAAGTTGAAAAACAACCTCATCCCTTGGTCTAGACTTCTATGGGTTTCCATGGCAACCACAAAGACTACAGTAAGTGTCCATCTGTGAGCATTTACATGTTCATGTGCACCGTGTGTTTATGTGTATTTGTGTGTTACACTGTGTCTTAAAATGAGAAGAATAGAAATAGAACAAGGTTGAAGACAAGGTTTGCATTAATAAATGTAATTAATCTTACTTACTGCTTGGGTGATTTGGCTTTTGACTGACTCACTCAACATCCCCTCAAATACAAACGAGTCTCCAAATGTCTCTGCCTAAAAGAACAACGATTTACACCCTGTGAGCAAAGAGCGTGACAACTCATCTTTGCATTAAATGATCAAGCAGCGTATGCAGCCGTCCATCCCGTACCTCAGTAACATATCCTGTCACATTGACGAAGCTCTGGAACTGCCTGTTGGTGACTTCCTGGACGTCCATGTAGAAGGAGTCCACATGCACCGGCCTCTGAGGGCCTTCGCCGTCTGGAGGGATGCCCGGGTCGTCTGTTCCCATCAGGAACTCTCCTCCAGAAATCAGGATCATCTTTAAGCAAGAATTAAAGAGCTCACATCATCATATCATACAGTGAAATTGTTTTGTAACGTACATGTATCAAGGCAACTGTAGCAAAATAATTCACTATTAATATATGTCCTGAATAGTCATTTCTTGTCCACTCAGCCTAATTACACGAACCAAGTCTCTACAATGGGAACCTTAGTGTTTCCATGACAGGATCTGTGCGACCGATGATCGCAGGCAAAGCTAAGACCTCACATCACCTCTGCCTTCCTCACGTTCAGCTCAAACGCGCTTCCTCAGCCACTGAGCTGCTGTTACTGTGCAACAACGTCCTCGTTCCCTTCCCCCTTCTCGTACAGAGCCACAACACACTTTACATGCACCTGCGCTGCTCACCGGGCTGTGTGGTTCCTCCTCTTGCCCCTGGGCCTCAGACCTCCTCTCATTTGCGCCTCTGGAATATCTGGCAGCTGAGTCCTGGGAACCGGTCCGGTCCCCCACCGGGTCCGAGGCTGCAGCGTCTCTCTTCAGGTCGCCACAGCCGCAGCCCGCGGCTCCCTGCTGGGCGGCGGGTTCACGCTCGGCCCCGCATGAACTCTGAAGACTTAGCAGCGGGTTCACGCAGGCGAAAACAAGCAAAGCAAAACAAGCCGCCATTCTGGCACGAACGCCTCAGAACTCACTCATGTTGTTGATGCACCCACTTCCGTGATGTCACGTGGTCAGTCAGCTGACTGCAGCCTGGCGCTCTGTAACTCCTTTCTGTCCGGAATCAGCGTTTGTCTCAAATTTATTATTAACTTACACACACTTCATAATTTCATCTCCATCACAATTTGCCCACAGCTTCTAAATAAAGTAAAAATAAAGCGGTTTTAGTGTAAAGATTCTTTATTCCGCTCTGTTTGTAGCCTGCTTCTGTGACATGTCAGTTCCTGACTTATTAAAATCAAAGCCCCGCGGTGAGCGTGAGAACAGCCGCGGGTTGCCTGCTGACGCGCGAGGCGACCTCGCGGACATCATTTCCCAGCTACCATCGCTACAGTGAGAAGAGGTGGCAGTGAGCCAGGCAGCTCAGCCAGCGCGAGCACAGCCCCGGAGCAGAGGACGGTGGTGGAGCCGCCAGAGAAACGCATTTCTGCAGCCTGGGTCTCACCCTCGGCCGGCGGAGACGGACAGAGGGGGCTCGGCCATGTTGTCGTAGCCGGTCCCGCTGGAACTGAAGAGCCGAGGTGCTTCCCACCGCCGAGGTAAAGTTGGGCGCACAACTTGTTCGCTTCGCCTCCTCTTCTCTTCCTACCGTGTCTCTGTCCGCGCACGGCGACGAACACGGTTCAGCTCGCGCTCCTGACAACGCTTAAACGCGCGCGCGAGCCGTGCTCCTCTCTGAAGCCAGCACGACTCCGACAGAGAGAAGAAAGTTGGCGCCGCTGCGGAGGAGAGAGACTGCGGAGTAAATGGACGCGCTCGCTCCGGTGTCAGGAGTGTTTTGGTGGCGAACGGGCCCGCGAGGAAGATGTTCGCTCGTTGGGAAACGTGCACAGGCAGATTAATTTCTGAGAGACTGCGCTTCGGAGGATGAGCAGGTGCATCTAAGCGTCCGTGTCCCTGCAGCTCATCAAGTTGAGGCAGACCCTCACCGTGGAGGACAGCGTTGCTTTGATCATATGTAACATGCTTAATGGAGATGCAAACTGTTCTCTTGACCAAGCGAACGTGCGTTTTTACACTAACTTCCTTGTGTCTGCTGCAGGTGAACATGTCGGACAAGATGTCCAGCTTCCTCCACATCGGAGACATCTGCTCCCTGTATGCAGAAGGTTCCACCAACGGCTTCATCAGCACCCTGGGGTACGTCCGCCAGGTGTTAGGACACCTGTGGTCCGAACCTGCTCTTTCATCCTATTTCCACACATGAATAATGAACCATCAGAAGAAGTAGGAGTCAGCTGTCAGAGACAGACAGGGACGGGTTAAGGCAGAGAAGTGGATGCTGTGCCCCTCAGAAACAGGCGTGAACACAGTGGGACCTTTGAAGCGGCTGCGGCCGAGACCGGATCTCCACTGACTGAAATACATGCCCAGTTAATGATGGAGCGCTGGGTTTAAAGGGCAGAGTTAGAGGGAAAACGTGCTGACATGGTGCCGAGCACAGGCCTAATGGGTAAAGTTCTTCTTGTGTTGGAACGTGAGTTTCTACAGGACATACAGCTCAGTCCACCCGAGGCGGGTTTGGATCCAAGGTCCCACTAAAGTGTTACACATTCAGCCATTCAGTCGCGTTGTTGGCTTGCTGTCTGTTGTGTTGAGTGTGCAGGCCTGCGTGTTGAGGGCTGTGACGCTCCGGGTCTCCCCCACGCTGAGCTGCTGTACAGCGTCTCTGAATCTTCCTTCGAGACGGACGTGAAGAACGCGGAGCCTGCTCTGGCTGAGTTCAGCGCTTCCCACGTCCACGCACACGTTACTGTATTTACAGATTTGGCCGAGAGCCACGTTCTCCACGCACCACAACCGACTGAGCTGCTTTCAGATCATCCATCCGCCTCTGGAGCAGCAAGCTCACAGGCCATTACAGTAAATGTACTGAAGCCCCAGAATCCAGTAGTTACTGCTAGGTCAAAGGTTAAACTGTTTTAGGGGGGGGATACTAACGTCAGAGTGACTGCACATAGGCTTTACGCAGTTTGCTTCCTTCTTCCTTGATATTTCACGTCTGCAGTCTTCCTCATAGTTCATAACTGAGGAGTAGACAAGCCTGTTTGGACAACTGTAGACAAACCCCGGGAAAACGGGCCTGAAATGGATGTGGGCTTTGGCCGAGGTCCAGGCGAGTGTTATTCTCAACCAGTAAAAGCTAAATTTGTCGGCAGAAATTCCAGCCTGCCCACAGCGCGTTTAATCCCGAATAATTTCACCCATCATGGACTGACGTGGACTGAGAGTAAACACGCTGCCACTGTGTTGGATCTTTCAGTGGGAAACCCCTTGTACAGTTTCTTTGTTGTGACTGTTTTTGTTTTCGACATGAAAAAGCTGAAACCCCAGGTATTTGCACTGAAGCTGTGTTTTTGCTTACAGCTTGGTGGATGACCGCTGCGTCGTCCAGCCTGACGCCGGGGACCTGAACAACCCCCCGAAGAAGTTCAGAGGTAAGCGCCAGCTGTCGCCTCCTGCCTGGTCCTACCGCTCCTCTGTGAGACGCACGGCTCCACGTGTCCTGCTGTTTCTTTGGTGGCGCTGCACTTCAAACAGCGCCGCCTTTGACAGTGTTAACGTGGAGCCGCTGCTTTCATGCATGTGCTAACAGCTGCAGCGGTTCTGGCAGATGGAGCGAATCAGCCCTGATTTGTTGGAAGACAATGCTCTTCTGAAGCCGCTGCTCAGACAAAGCCTTGACATGGCTCCTGTCTCTGGGCAAACCTGCTATTCTTAGCTTTCATACAGGAAGTAGAACTTCAGGCATATACGGGAGAAATGGTTTGACCTTGTCCACAGACTCTGAGTGTAGTAAAGTGAAGTACACATCACACACACTTTACATTGTGGAAGCAGGGGAACATGAAGCAGTGACACGCAGCCCAGCTCCGGCAGAAAGTGAAGTGAAAATACACGCAAGCGTTTATAGCTTCTTATGTCAGTAAGTCAATCGGTTTTGAGTTTAATTAGTGTCATGCAGTTCGTTTCTCTGCTGATCCTTGGATTCGGTGTCTGTTCCCGTGTAGGAGTTAAAGTCACTCGGGCTCAACAGGTGAAGTACAGCGGTTTGTGAGGGAACAGCCAGCTTACACAGGAAGGCTTTCCCTAATCACTCTCCTAATTTAATCTACCCGCCAGTTTCTCTTCAGGCTTGGTACAAAGTGTAATAGACAAAACTCATTCAGGATCTTCCAGCAAAATATTCTGGTTTTATGCATAGTTATTTACTTTTCTGGCTTTTTACACTTGAATTGTGGTTTTTGTGGCTAAATTAAAGGTTTTTAGCACATCACACACGCTGTTATGTGTGATGTCATGTCAGCTGGTCTCGACCAGGAGCTGCCTTCCTGTTGGGTGAAACAGGATGATGTGCATGAGCAGAACCTGAAGAGAAGATAGTAGGACTGTTCAAGTCTGCCTGGGAAAATCCTTGACTCCCGCGTTAGAGTCCCGCCAGTTTGATTGTCTGTGTAATGAGCACTGGGAACAAAATGAAGCTTGTCTTTAGGGGTTAGATCCACAGGCTTTATTTCTCTGCATATGCTGCTCAGCTACAGGGTCCAAGGTTTTTATTGCAATTACACATTTTGTACATAGCAGGACACGTGCAGGTGTAGCTGGCAACATTAAAGATGGCTCTGTGCTACTCAGAGACAGGGACCAACATCAGCACCAGCAGGAATCTGCAGCAGCTAAGCAGAACCCGCACGTCATTGGGTTCCGGTTCTAGACTCCTGCTTTTTACTGCTGACATGTCGAAATGTTTTACCGAGAAAATAAATTTGAGAATGCAAATTTTCCAATGACTGTAATAAAGAAGACAAACAACAAACGAGATGATCTGATACCAACAGACAAAGTCTAACTGTAAATAGAAAGTTCATGGCACACCTGTTTTAATCTTCTAATGCGACATTAATAAACCCAAACTAAGAATAGGCTTTGCTTACATGCTTACATGTCTCTGTTTATTTCATTGGGAACGTCTTTAGCGGTGCAGACGTTTTGTCCGTCCTCTGCAGTTTGAGCCGGACACTAGCAGAGCAGCGGGCCTCGTTCTGCAGAGAGGGATGTCTAACATGTCTTCCTAGCGTAAACACAGGCACCCACCGCTCAGCTGCCCTCTGCCTCCTTTAGCCTGTACGACATTAAGAGGCAGTGGCCGCGCTTTGCAGCCGGACGCCGTTCGAAACACCAGTACACACACGCGCTCAGAGTCCACCCTGCAGCCAGTACATCTGAGGCCCAGGACGCACCTTCGCAGACATTCTGTCCGTTTGCAAGCAGCTTTTATTCTCCTTCGCTGGAGTTTGATTTGACTCGGTTGTTTAAATGTGAGACCTGTTGTCCGACGTGAAGTAGCGAGAACATTCCATAGTTCTAGTTTGGTGTTCGTTTGGTTCTCCGTCGCCTGTCGTTGACTGCTGTTCTGAGACGCTGCAGACCAGCTGAATGGATAAACACCAAACGCTGCCTTGTCCAGCGTGTTTCGCTCTGAAGAGAGAGGGGCTGCAGGGAGTCCACTCCTCTACCTGTGGTTACGTTACTAGTACATCTACTACTGGACCTTAGACCACGTATCAGTTTATATAGGAAGTATTGTTGAGGGTGTGCATATAGGCCTCAGTTAGACTGTGTTGGGTAAATGCTACAGTATGAGGAAGAAGATTTGTCTTTAGGCAGCAGGAATGTTGGCGAAAAGTGGAAAGTTGTGCTGTAGTTTCTGTTATCGCTGCCTTTCTCACAGTGTGAAAGTATAGGAAGTTCTCCGACGCTGCTCATACTGTGCTTCTGATGGTTGCCAGGGCTACAGACATCTTCCTCTGGATGCTCTTCAGCCTGATTAACGAGCGACTGTGGATATTAGACGTTTGTTCTTCGTGTAGTGTAGTGGTAGTAGTGTTGATGCATCAAAAGGCTCAGGCTTGTGACCCCTGAAGGAATTTCCAAGCGAGGCCTCAGTAAGACGGGCCTGACGTGTTTTCTCTCCCAGCTGACTGATTAAAGGCAAAGGTTCAGTGTGAGAGACAGATTTTAGAGCAGCACACTTGTCAGACAGGATGGTCCAGTGCATGTTATCATATCCATAATTTGCTGCAGCGAGTGTAGAAGCCAGATTGTTTTGTTTCATGCTGGAAACACATTCATCTCTAGCTCCAATCCTCAGCTTGGCTACGCTCCGTGTGCTCGCGTTCTCTTTGTTTTACATTCTTTTCTCTTCCTTATTTCTCTTTCACTTCCTTCTCTCTGTTTTTCTAACCACATTTTGGGTCGAGCTAAAGTAAACTCTATCTGATGAGTGGGCTAAGGGGGGGCCAGGAGGAAGATTTGGAGATAGGGAGCATTAACCATGAGGGAGAGGATGGTGTGTGAAATGGTTAGAGGAATGTAGAAATAGAAGGAGGGATGATAGAATGTTGATGGGGGGGTAGGGAGTCCCCACCCTCTGCTCTGTCCCTCTGTCATCCCACTCCCCTTCTCTGGACTGACCTTATTTGGTCATGTTACTGTAGCTATAGCGAGGGGGAGGAAGGATGGACGGATTGTTCTTTCTTCCCCTCCTCTGTTCACCCTCGCAGAAACGCGAGCTTTGGCGTGTTGAGAGGTGAAGTCAGAGGAAAACCAGGACTAAAAGGGTGGAGCTGCTGCTGGAGTTTAGCTTAGGGAGAGTGGGAGAGTGCTGGGGTAGTTCATGTGGTGACTGATCATTAAGACTGTTCAGTCAAAGTGGAGAAGAGTCACTGGTGCAACGTTTTAGAGAAGAGAAACTCATTCTGCCAGAGGAGGAAGTCTTCTATGCAAAAACCATGTCCGCATGTAAATGGAGGGGTCTGTTTCTACAGCGTCTATGAAAATGAGGAGCAGAATCAGTGAAGATAACTGCATCACGATCACATGTTGCTGCCGCTACAGCCCGACAACACACACACACACACACACACACACACACACACACACACACAAAGGTTTTGCACTGTCACTTATCTAACCACAGGATGTAACCACTGAGTTCTGTTCAGGGCTTTTACACCATTCATACACTGATACACTCACATCCTGCAGCAGGCGAAGCCCTTTGATGTCGGTTCAGGGTAATTCTGAACATGTGTTTGAACACATGCATGTGTTCACATGTACAGTAGGAGGGTGTCAAAATGACATGTTTACATTTAGTTTCATATTTCATAATTTATCGTCTGGCCTGTAGGAGAGAACTCTCTCCACTAACATCTGTTTTCATCTTGTTCAGCCATCTTAGATCATTAATGTCTGTTGATTTGTGCGTGACCGTGTCTGCGACCTGTCTCCCACGCAGAAGCACTGACCTACACTACGTTAACGTCTTCTCGATGTCTCTCTCTGCAGACTGTCTCTTCAGACTTTGTCCGATGAACAGATACTCGGCCCAGAAGCAGTTCTGGAAAGCGGCGAAGCCGGGAGGGAACACGGACGCAGTGCTGCTCAACAAGCTCCACGTAAGTGACGACGTGTCCGCGTCCCAGCCGTCGCTACGTGCTGGCGCAGCACACAGAGGCCTGTCGCCGGTGCTCAGACGATGAAGTGAAGAAGCAGAGCTGATGAAATGAACGCAAAGAAAAGTTGACGTCCACTACAAACAACAGCTTCAATAGGATTATGTTTGTTTACTCAGGTAGAAATTTAAAGGCCTTTTATAGACATTTCCGAGGCCCTTTACTCTCCTGGCCTTCCAATCTGACTCTCCTTTCCTCCTGCTGCAGTACAATACCATTTAAAGCAATCTGCAATCGGACCACACAGTCATAAAACGGAATTTAAAATCTCGCCCACGTTTCTATGGTGATGTGTTTTGTTCAGTTTTTGGTTAAAGCCTCTCTGTTGAAGGGCACATTTTTGGCGAAGGACTTGGTTACTACTGTTTTGCTGTTCTTTGTGTAAGAGCTGACCAATCAGATCTCCTCCTACCACATTACTGTGTTTGTGTTATCAGTAGAAATTGTTAGCAGGCCAGGGATTTACTGTCTTCATAGTTGAAAGATCCCCCTCTTATCTCTCTCTCTTCCCAGCATGCAGCTGATTTGGAGAAGAAGCAGAATGACTCTGAGAACAAAAAGCTGCTTGGAACAGTAATTCAGTATGGGAACGTTATTCAGGTTTGTTCTTCTGACACTTCATTGTTCGAACATAAAATGTACCTTTCTGGAGATGATGCTCCCTAAAAGTAACCTGTAAATAAAAACAACCGAATCAGTCACATGTTTAACTCATCTGAAGGGATTTCTGGTCCAGTGCCAGTAAAATGAAGACTGAAATGTCCAGTTGTCACAGCTGCTCAAAACACCAGTGATTTTAATAAAGTGTATTCTGCACAGAAACGTTAAAACATGCCAGCACACATACACATGCGTATAGTCACCGCGTCAGTCTCCCATGTTACACTGCGTCTGTACAGCTTCTCCATCTGAAGAGCAACAAATACCTGACGGTGAACAAGCGCCTGCCTGCTCTGTTGGAGAAGAACGCCATGAGGGTGATGTTGGACACCGCCGGGAACGAGGGCTCCTGGTTTTACATCCAGCCCTTCTACAAGTTACGCTCCATTGGGGACAGTGTGAGTTATCATGGGAACACTGCGCTGTATTTTTATTTCAGATCATTTCTCTAATGCTACTAATTTGTACAGGCAGTAGTAACTTAGAAGTCTAAGGTTAACACCTCCAGGGCTCATCCTAATCCTCGATCAGAGAATTCTATCCCTGGATGGATCTATGCCAGCATCCGATTGCGGCTTACCTGACAGCAAAGCTGTTGTTGGCACCAGCCCTGGTTCCCTGCGGCAGGAGAGAATGGGCTGGAGCCCAAGGACAAAGTGAAGAACAGTAGAGACCAGGCCTCTCTCCTAAGCTCCTCTTGAAGCAGGATGGGCACAAGGCCTAAGCAGCAGGTCTCGGACGGAAAGAAAACTGAACGTAACCTGCTGCGAATAGTAAAGAGGCGGTGACGTGCGACGGATACGTGTCTACACACATAAAACGGCACAAAGTCTTAACTGCGTCTGCTCTGTTTGGCGGCAGGTGGTGATTGGGGACAAAGTGGTCCTGAACCCTGTGAATGCTGGTCAGCCGCTCCACGCAAGCACACACCAGCTAGTGGACAATCCAGGATGCAACGAGGTCAGGCTCACCCCCGTCCGTCTAACTGCAGCCTTCTCTCATGACCACTGCTTTGGTGGTACCTGCCTCCGTCCTTCAGACAGCACAGCCCTGTTTCTTACAGTAGGCAGCTGTGTGAGGCTCTTATTCTGTAGGAGAGCACGAGTCTGTCAGAGTTAGACTTTCTCATTTATTGCTGATATGAATTATGATATGAAACACGTGAAGAATTACAGCTCCCTGGCGGTGCAGTGGACAGTGTCACTGATCCATTTATGATATTATATTAATAGTCCTTAACCAGGACCACATGCAGGAAGTTAAGCGTAACGCCAGTCTGGCTCTGATTCTGTTTTCCAGGTGAACTCGGTCAACTGTAACACCAGCTGGAAGATCGTCTTGTTTATGAAGTGGAGCGACAATCAGGAGGTCATCCTGAAGGGGGTTCGTCAGACAGATCTCACTACACCTTATGGAGGCTTCTGAGCAGAACCCGTTTCTGCCGATAGATGCGCTGATGTCCGTTACGACGTTTCTTCTTTCCAGGGTGATGTGGTTCGCCTGTTTCACGCGGAGCAGGAGAAATTCCTAACATGTGACGATCACAGAAAGAAACAATACGTCTTCCTCCGAACTACTGGACGGCAGTCGGCTACCTCGGCGACCAGCAGCAAAGCCCTCTGGGAGATTGAGGTGAGGGCTATTTTTAGAGGTGGTCTGTATAGCGTAACGCTGCCTTGTTCTGTTTCCCAGCACCTCTTTGATAAACGTTACTCCTGTGTATCTGGTATCAGGTTGTGCAGCACGATCCGTGTCGAGGGGGGGCAGGCTACTGGAACAGCTTGTTCAGGTTCAAACACTTGGCCACTGGACACTACCTGGCCGCAGAGGTCAGCGCACGGCATCGTCAGTACTAAGTAGCTGGACTGGCTTTAGTTGGAGGTGATGAACCGGTTTCTGTTTTTGCAGGTGAACCCAGAGTATGAAGAGGAGTGCGTGGAGTCCCGCTGCTCTGTACGTGTGACCGAAGTCAAACGCTTTAGCTGGAACGTTTGCTCCTTCCTGCCTCAGTCACAGATTGTTCAGTATGACAGAATAGCATTTAAATTGTTGGATCCCTTGTAGCCAGAGTTAGCAGAAATAACGGGTGAAGTCGAATCTTCTTATGAGCACCGTTGCAGAAGATGACTTCGGGAAGTTCAGAAGGGTGTGTCCAACCTGTCTTGGTTTTCGAGAGGCTTTTCAGGACATTGGGCTGCGGTTCTCAAATTTCTAGTACAAAGGAAATGCCTGAAGAAAGAGGTACAATACAATGTACAAGTGGACAGTTTGAAGCTATCGACCTGAGATTACGTGATATTAATACACAACGTGAGTGAACGTGTATCACTTACAGTGTGATATTGAGCCTTTTTTCTGCTGCAGGTGACTTACGCCCTCGTGTACACTTGTACCGTATGTATAGGACAGAGTAGCTCTGTTCACTGATTCCTGGTTCTCTGCAGTTTGTGATGAAAACGCTTCAGACAACGTTCGTGTATCTGTAAACTAGAGACCAAATCTCCCAGAATACAGAAATCAGCATCCTGTCCGTGTCCAGCAGATGGCAGCGCTTCACCGCTGAGTTAAGCTTCTAATGCGCTTGGCTTTGTTTCACGCCTGCTGACAAAGTAGTGACAACGTGCACAACCTCACAAATACAGAAAGAAAGAAATGAAGAAGTTTGAGTGGTGGAAATCACAAGAAGTTATTACGATGGCTTTGAAAGTGGCCAGTGAAACTAAAAGGAAGCAGCAGCAGGAAGTTTGTCTGTTATTATTGTCTCAGACTGTTTGATTTCCCTCTACAGCTGGACTTGGAGCAAGAAGCCTTGCGGGCCCGTTTACGAAATACCCAGGACAAGGTCATGTACACGCTTGTGTCTGTTCCTGATGGCAATGACATCTCCTCCATATTTGAGCTCGACCCAACAACCTTGAGAGGCGGAGACTCACTGGTGCCCAGGTACAGCAGGAAATCAAGAAACCAAACAGTAAAGTACAAAGGGCTTCAAACCGGCTCAGAGGAGGCCAATGTACACAAACTCTATACTTTAGTGAAAGTTACTGGAAAACGCAATAAGTTACAGCTTCAGTTGCTTTACTCAACCTGGAATGAAAGTAAACCCACAGGATGGGAAATATAAATATATAGGTTTATGTTAAATAGGAGACTGAGCCATTATCAATGTGTTGTTGTATAAACATTGTTCTTGTGTAAGTACCATTGAGGAAGTGGTGCTTGGAGTCCGGTTCCTGGTCTGTCAGCCCATTATACGGGCAGACCGACGCTTCCACGTGTTTAACAGCGTCTTTGTCTGATGCAACATTACAGACCGTGGAAAGAGTGTGTGCGTGTTAATACTGGTTCTAAGTGAACAATTGTGTGATTTGCCATTAATCACATTAAATCATATCCTGCTGGGTGCGCTGGTAAAGTTCTCCTTCACGGTGATGATGCAGTTCTAATAAACTGCAGCGAGCAGATGCTGTTATGGCCTGACTCATGTCTGAATCTGAGCAGATGTGTTCACCGCAGACAGATGTCTTTGGCATCTGTGACAAAGAAAGCAGAGAAGTTCACGGTAGTTTACCACAAGTTCTGTGAATTTCGGTGGAAAATCTGTAGGAGGACGAAGCTGGGAATTCATGCAGATGTGATTCAGCGTCAGGAGCGTCAGCTCCTTATCAACGCTATGGTGGGAACAGAATCTTTATGTGATGATAAAACGAAAGTACAGCACTGCCACTCAAACCCAAACTACTGGCGTCTGAAAAAGGCCACAAGCAAAAATCTCTCGTTGCTTTGAAAGTAACAAGAACATTGCGAGTTGTGATGAAGGCGATTGCTTTTTTGCTTTCAAAACCAAAACCGATCCATTAGCTCTGAACTTTTCTTAAAGGGCTCAGTGATCGGAGCTGGCAGGACTTGATTGAGTGGGACGAATCCTAAATTCTTGGTAAACAGAAGAGCAGTACCGTATGTTGCATCATTGCAAAGGAATGAAATTCTGGGTGAGGGAAACATTCTGAGAGGATGAGCTTTGAATCTCTGCCACAGTGGTTTGTTGTAGATGCGGCGATTAAGGGAGACATTGGTCACGGTGGGATTCAACGTGGGCATGAGTGTCGGACGTCTGTCCCTGGTCTGATGAGACCGAGCTGTGTTGGGACGTAGATGCTGAAGACAAAGACTGGTCCATAAAAAGGCCTAATGATTGTGAGTTGAAGGTATATTGGGCTTTGTTTCTGCCCGTGTTTACCGTGAGCCCTGAACTTCTCGGAGACGCTGCTCTGTCTGCGGTGATCGGCAGCACTGACCTTTGAAGATCCCGTCTGTCGTTTCCAACCTGACCTTTTCCAAGTGTCGGTACATAATTAACTATATGAAATGTATTTACAGGAACTCGTATGTGCGCCTCAGACATCTGTGCACAAACACGTGGGTTCACAGCACCAATCAATCCATCGACAAAGAAGAGGAAAAACCTGTCATGCTGCGTGTGAGTGTAGAACAACAATTAACTGGGGTTTCACTGCTAACGTGATACTTATAGCTTTAATAATTCCGCTAACACGTCACGTTGCTCAAAAAGATGGCACATTTTTTCTGTTTCAAGATCGGTACATCTGCTCTGAAAGAGGACAAGGAGGCCTTTGCCATTGTGCCTGTGTCCCCAGCGGAAGTGAGAGATCTGGACTTTGCCAACGATGCGAGTAAAGTGTTGGCCTCCATCGCTGGAAAGCTGGAAAAAGGCACAATCACGCAGAATGAGAGGAGGTAGAAGCTTCACTGTTTGACCGTTTGTGAGCGTTTTGTCAAAACGCGACAGTGATGAATTGTTGCTGTGTGTTGTCCTGTGTATCCAGAGCGGTTACGAAGCTTCTGGAGGATCTGGTGTTTTTTGTTGTGGACATTCCCAACAACGGACAGGACGTTCTAGAGATCATGGTCAACAAACCAAACAGGGAGCGACAGAAACTCATGAGAGAGCAGAACATCCTCAAACAGGTGATGTGCTGATACCGAACTTTCCTGTAACTCATGGTGACTTGTACGTCCGTCCCTGCGTCCTCGTTCGACTTGTTCCTCTGCTGTCGCCCTTTTCAGATCTTCAAGCTGCTGCAGGCTCCCTTCACAGACAGCGGAGACGGACCCATGCTGCGGCTGGAGGAGCTGGCTGACCAGCGCCACGCGCCCTTCAGACACATCTGCCGCCTGTGCTATCGTGTTTTGCGTCACTCCCAGCAGGACTACCGCAAGAATCAGGTACAGCTGGTTATTAGCTCCTCATGGTCTACGTTTGGGCTGTTGGAGTATTTATGAAGGTGCAACAACATTGTTTGAATTAGCAAAATAGGACATTTGTGAAAACCCTGAATATTTCTGCCGGTAAGAATACGAGAGGCATAACCTCCTATTAGCTCAAGCTCCTTCTGCTGATGATGACAGTTGGACACTAGCAAATATTTCATACTGGATATGTCTGTGTCCCACAGGAATATATAGCCAAGCAGTTTCGCTTCATGCAGAAACAGATCGGCTACGATGTGCTTGCAGAGGACACAATCACAGCTCTGCTCCATAACAACCGCAAGCTTCTGGAGAAACACATAACTGCTGCAGAGATCGACACGTTTGTTAGCCTGGTCCGCAAGAACCGTGAGCCCAGGTTGGTTTGTGCTCTGGGTCCTATCAAAGGTTCAGCTAAGCATCGCTACACCCTGATTATGAAGATCTGGAGACTGGTGGCAGATTAAATGTAGCGTATCTTGTTTGTGTGCACGTGCGTCTCCAGGTTCCTGGACTACTTGTCGGATTTGTGTGTGTCAATGAATAAGTCCATCCCTGTGACACAGGAGCTGATCTGTAACGCAGTTCTGGATCCTGCTAATGCAGACATCCTCATAGAAACAAAGTAAGTGCTTCCTGTTTAATTAGTCTAAGAATATGTATTATTAACTATTTTAATGCATTGGTCTGGCACACAACCTGTGGTTTGCTGTCTTCCTTGTATGTGTTAACTACTACTTCAAATGCTTTCTCACGTATTCACATGAGCTGGTGAGTTTTTTTCTTGTGGTTTTCTTTCTTGCACCTCCTGTAGATTGGTATTGTCAAGATTTGAGATTGAAGGAGCGTCACTGGGGGAGAACTCTGTGGAGTCGGAGGAGGATGAGGAGGAGGTGTGGTTGTTCTGGAAGGACAACAGTAAAGACATCCGCAGCAAAAGCATCCGGGAGCTGGCCCAGGATGCAAAGGACGGCCAGAAAGAGGACCAGGAGGTGATCAGATACTACAGGTAGTGAGGTCATTGGACATTCTGGAGTCTGAAATCAGCCACTGCATATGTTAATGGTTCACCTGAAGATGAAACAACCTAACTGTTCAAACCCTCCACAGTTAAAAGCGTGCGTGATCTCCTGTGTGTATTTATACTACAGGTACCAGTTGAACCTGTTTGCCAGGATGTGCTTGGACCGCCAGTATTTGGCAATCAACAAGATCTCGGGCCAGCTGGACGTGGACCTGATCTTACGGTGCATGTCAGACGAAGACCTCCCCTATGACCTGCGAGCCTCTTTCTGCAGGATGATGCTGCACATGCACGTGGACCGTGACCCTCAGGAGCAGGTCACGCCTGTGAAATACGCACGGCTCTGGTCAGAGATCCCGTCACAGATCGCCATTAACGAGTGAGCGTGCAGACAAACTGACCGACTTACGTACAGCAGAGAGAATACATTTTGTTGCAGCTGTGGATTTATTTCTATTTGTCTTGTGATATTATAGCTATGACAATGATGGAACATCTAAAGATGAAATTAAGGAGCGATTCTCAGAGACTATGGACTTTGTGGAGAACTACCTGAGAGACGTTGTCTGTCAGAACTTCCCTTTTGCAGATAAAGAGAAGAACAAACTCACATTTGAGGTCAGACAGACACGTTTTTGACATCCAGTGTAACAGGCATTAGCAGACACTTACTGCATCTGTTGTCCTTGTTTAGGTGGTTAATCTGGCCAGGAACTTGATTTATTTTGGGTTTTACAACTTCAGTGACCTGCTGAGACTAACAAAGATCCTGCTGGCGATTCTGGACTGTGTCCATGTGAGCACGATTTTCCCTTTCAGCAATACGGACAAAGGAAACGAGAGCAAAGGTATGAAGAGCCTGGCTGGTCAGAAAACAGCCTCCTGTAAAATCAGCATATGAAATGAGTCAGTACAGTTTCAGGGCTTGACCCACGTGACGTGTTTGTGGGTTGATTTTTTCCAGGCACTAATGTCATGAGGTCCATTCATGGCGTCGGGGAGCTGATGTCTCAAGTTGTCCTGAGAGGTGGGGGTTTCCTTCCCATCCCTTCCAACAACAGCTCCAGTGGAGACACGATGAAAACTCAGACGGAAGCGGAGAAACAGGACATACTGGTCATGGACACCAAGCTGAAGATCATCGAGATCCTGCAGGTGACAGTGTGCAAATGTGCAGCAGACACTGTGCAGAGGCAGCGCCTCCATCCTCCTAAACACCTGTATTTTTCCTGTCCTGCAGTTCATCCTGAATGTCCGTCTGGACTACAGGATCTCCTGTCTGCTGTCTATATTTAAGAGAGAGTTTGATGTAACGAACCCCCAGAGTGATTTATCTGTTAGTGGATCAGTGGATGGTCCGAACAGTATGCCAGGTCAGAATTACAAATGAATGACTGCATCGTACTCGCATGATTTGCTCACGGAATTTGGACTTTGTTGGTCAAAGATCTCTTTGTGATTCCAGGGGCTTTGGATTTTGAACACATAGAAGAGCAGGCAGAGGGGATATTTGGTGGAAGGTACTGTAATCACTGTCGGATTCAGAAGGTTTTGAGAAGCAGGCGCCTTCTCCCCTGACGGCTTGTTCTGTGTGTGTCCAGTGAAGAGAACACCCCACTGGATCTGGACGATCACGGTGGTCGTACTTTCTTGAGGGTCCTGCTCCACCTGACCATGCACGACTATCCTCCTCTGGTGTCCAGAGCCCTGCATCTGCTCTTCAGGCATTTTAGCCAAAGGCAGGAGGTCCTGCAGGCCTTTAAGCAGGTATAACCTAGAAAACCGTAGCACCTTAACAGGTGCACTTGACAATTTTTACTTGTGTGATTTGCAAAATAAGTTTAGGCTTGAACTGAGAATGTTCAAATGCAGCTGTTCTAAGCTGCTGAGACTCACGTTTTACAGTGTCTCACGTAACAGACTCATTTGACTTGCATGTTCTCAGGTCCAGCTGTTGGTCACCAGCCAAGATGTGGATAATTACAAGCAAATAAAGTCCGACCTGGACCAGCTGCGCTCCATCGTAGAGAAGTCTGAGCTCTGGGTGTACAAGAGGCAGGGGCCCGATGAGGGCATGGATGCAGGAGAGGCGCTGTCTGCGGAGCCAGAGCACAACAAGGTGCAGCACGGCATCAAAACAGCAGAAAAGAGCAGGAAGCTGCAGTCCAGAGGTTCTGGATGAAATGTTCCCATTTTTGTTGTTTCAGGGAGACGTGGGAGACACAGACAAACCAAAGAAAGCAGAAAGTACAAGCAGTTACAACTACAGAGTGGTGAAAGAGGTAGCGTCATCATTACATACATTATAGCTGTAGACCAGAGTTGTGTGATCCAGAGTAACTGGTTTACATGTGATTCGCTCTCTGGCTGTTCTCCACGGACGCGGGTGCCAAGCCCACATCACGCCATTTCCACAGAACTTCAAAGTTTCATCAGAGATGGTTCACATCTCGGTTCATAACACAATCGCACACAAAGCATTGAACAGCCTTGTTATTCATGGAAAAACACTACAGAGGTAGCCAGCGATGTTTTCTAAAGACAACCTGGTCCCTGCGCAAAACTACTGGGAATCTGTTTTGTGTGCAGACGAAACAAAGGCAGAGTTTGGAAAAACAAACTACACTTCACTACAGTATGTTTAGAGTCGAAAGAGAACATGCAAACGGCCGGTACAGTGGAGGGAGCACGGTGCTTGGCTACTCCGCATGCATTTTAAAACGCCTTGTAAACTGCTTGTTTCTTTCTCCCGCTCGCTTGCTTGTCAGATCCTGCTGCGTCTCAGCAAGCTGTGTGTCCAGGAAGGTTTTTCCGGCAGGAAGAGCAAGAAACAGCAGCAGAGACTTCTGAGGAACATGGGGGCTCATGCTGTGGTTCTTGAGCTCCTCCAGATCCCCTATGAGAAGGTAGAGACGGTTGCGTGGCTGTTGTTAAATATGTGCTTTGATGCTTTTTTGCATACATGTGGACAAACCTTCACATTTGAACCTCAAGGGAGAAGACTTGCGGATGCAGGACATCATGAAGCTAGCCCATCAGTTCCTGCAGAACTTCTGTGCAGGGAACCAGCAGAACCAAGCTCTGCTTCACAAGCACATTAACCTTTTCCTCAACCCAGGGGTGAGCAGTCGTCCCAGACTCAGCTGCAGGTCATTAGAATTGTAATCGCTGTGCTGCTCCCGCTTCATTGCTGCCTGTGCTTTAGATTTTAGAAGCCATAACCATGCAGCACATCTTCATGAACAACCTCCAGCTGTGCAGCGAGATCAACGAGCGCGTGGTGCAGCACTTTGTCCACTGCATTGAAACACACGGACGAAACGTTCAGTACCTCAAGTTTCTGCAGACGATCGTCAAAGCGGAGAATAAGTTCATCAAGAAGTGTCAGGACATTGTCATGGCAGAGGTAGCGCCTGGTTTCAGCACCTTCTCCTTTTTGTGTTTCATCTCGTCCTGATGCATTTGTTTCTCCCTACAGCTGGTGAACGCTGGTGAAGATGTCTTGGTCTTCTACAATGACCGCGCCTCCTTCCAGACACTGGTCCAGATGATGCGATCAGAGCGCGACCGCATGGATGAAAACAGCCCCCTGATGTACCACATCCACCTGGTGGAGCTGCTGGCGGTCTGCACGGAGGGCAAGAACGTCTACACGGAGATCAAGTGCAACTCCCTGCTGCCACTTGACGACATAGTGCGAGTAGTGACCCACGAGGACTGCATCCCTGAGGTGAGGACGGACAGAAGCGTGCCGAGCGCGTGGGCGATGAGAAAAGCTGAAGCCGCTTGGAAAGCAAACGTACCTCTGCTGAGGTACAGAGGCTCATAACTGGGGTTGCCACCGCATCTCATTTATTTATTAAATGAGATTCATTCATTTAATTCACAGCACTGTGGTGAATCATCAGCCACCAACACTATTGGACTTTCAGCGACAAGTCGTTCTCTTTTTACTCATCAACTAGTAACTTTTGTATTTGAATTAAACATCTAGGTGAAGATCGCCTACATCAACTTCCTGAACCACTGCTACGTGGACACCGAGGTGGAAATGAAGGAGATCTACACGTCGAACCACATGTGGAAACTCTTTGACAACTTCCTGGTTGACATCTGCAGGGTAATCGACGCCTCTGGTCGGCTCTGGGAAACATTATCTCCACTCTGACTCAACAACACAATGAATCCTGTGATTGATTTTTCAGGTGTGCAACAATACAAGTGACCGCAAGCACGCTGACACCATCCTGGAGCGCTACGTGACGGAGACGGTCATGAGCATCGCCACCACCTTCTTCAGCTCACCCTTTTCAGACCAGAGCACCAGCCTGCAGGTGCGTACAAAAAGAGATCGGCAACACGTGAATGTTGAGCGTCTTCTTTTAACCTCTACTTCAGATCACAGACCTGGATGTTAATGTGCAGTGTGTGTCGGCTTTAGGTTGCCATCGCACAACATGTGAGTACAGATACGTACTGTGTAACAGCACCATCACCCTGAGAACTCTGTGCTTAGATTAGACGCATGTGTTTCATGTATCTGTGTTGAGCAGACATTAGTCATGGTGCTGTAGTGGGTCAGAGAGTTCACCTACAGTAGGGGTGATCGTTGTATGAGGAACCTTTTAAAGATACATAGAAATAGTATTTTATATGTTTAAAGTGCACTATTAATTACTTAATATTGCTCATTTGTAAGGACAAATCTAGCTTTGAGCTTTACGTACCTCCATCTGTGAAAATCCCAGATTTGGAAGCATGTGCATCATTGGTTGTTCTCCATGCGTGTGTCATTTCCTTCTCAGACCAGGCAGCCGGTCTTTGTGCAGCTCTTGCAAGCAGTGTTCAGGGTCTACCACTGCAACTGGCTGATCCCCGTCCAGAAGGGATCGGTTGAGAACTGCATCAAGGTGCTGTCTGAAGTCGGTAAGGGTCAGCCGTGCGTCGCCTGCTGTACGTCCAACAGCTGTGTTGTTGTCTTGTAAACCTCATTTGCTTGTGTCTCTTGCAGCCAAAGGTAGAGCGATAGCCATCCCTGACGACCTGGACAAGCAGGTGAACAACCTGTTTGTGAAATCCAACAGCATTGTTCAAAAGACAGCCATGAACTGGAGGCTGTCTGTGCGCAACGCTGCGCAGAGGGAGTCTGTGGTGACCGCATCACGGGACTATAGGAACATCATAGAGAGGCTGCAGGTTTGGCCTGTGTGTCTGCTTCGGCTTCTTATAAGTTTGCTCCTTTATTCAAAGTGATGAAGCGAGTTTCTTGGCTTGCAGGACATTGTGTCAGCTCTCGAGGACCGACTGCGTCCACTGGTCCAGGCGGAACTGTCGGTTCTGGTGGATGTGCTGCATCGGCCCGAGCTTCTCTTCCCTGAAAACACGGACTCGCGCAAAAAGTGTGAAAGCGGAGGTTTTATATGCAAGTAAGAAATACTAACATGTACCTCAATGTGACGTTAGATGATTAAGTACGTTTATTAGATTACGTGGAAGACTTATCAAACCAACGTGCCCGTGCAGGCTGATCAAACACACCAAGCAGCTGCTGGAGGAAAATGAGGAGAGACTGTGCATAAAGGTTCTGCAAACACTGCGAGAGATGATGACAAAGGACCGGGGTTACGGAGAGAAGGTAGGAGACGCTGCAAAGGTGTCGCTGGGTGATTCTCTGAAACGTGGTACCGCATCTGCTTATATCGTAAATATAAATATAGTATCAATACACTTGCAGAAAATTACTAAAATGTTGTTGCTGTTTTTGTTTTGTGTATTTACTGTTTGTGTGAAGTATAATATTTATAAATATATAAAATCACATTTCTATTCTTACTTTTTTAATGGTGTGACCAGACCAGTGTTTAACACATTATTAAACACAAGTTGTATAAAATTCAATGTTACTGTTACTGTCCCACAAACACCTGCAAAGGAATATGTTGATTGTTGAGGTTTAAGACGGTGGTAGAGTCAAACTGAAGCATTACTATGTCATTTTAAATATAGTGGTCAAAACATTAGAAGCACCTGTTACTGCTGCTCCAGCTCCCACTGCGACTTCAACAATAAACATATAATTACCACCTTTCTGACAGCTTCTACTGAAAAACCGACAAATCGTAACCTAACGGCAGATACGCACTCGAGAGCCACGAGCCGTTGTTTTGAAGGGCTTCGGGTCGCTTCCGTCAGTCCAGCGGGACTGACCTCTTCTCAGAAATGCTCTGCGCCACACCCGCTGACCTACATTGACTCCCTGCGCCCCTTCACAGCCTCACCGTGTCACTACTGTAACTAACATGCCCACTGGATCACTGACCGCTGCCTTCACTGCCCTGCTCCTATGGCCTAACTCCTTAAACCCTTTGTTCTTTTGCAGCTCAGGGCCTTTGATGATGAGATGGATATGCCTAAGGTTATTTTTCTTTTTCTTGTTAAAGCTTTAGCTCTGTCGCTGTAGCGGCTGCTGTGGCTGTGTGTTGTAGGAGGCGGGGGCTCTAGGCACAGCTGGTAGGAATCAGCAGTAGGTTGATTCAGTCTTACACACCTGCTGCACTGTCTGTGATAAAGTAGCTCATAGATCAATTGCAAGCGGCCAGAAGCGGGAGGAGGGGAGGCAGGAGTGTGCTTGGTCTGACTGCGTGTTGCCCAACAGAGTTGTGTTATTCCAACTTTCAAGGTGAGTCACTGGCTGATGGGGCCAGTTGCCAGGGCTGTGTTTGTCTGCTCTCTGACGTTTACCGTTCGCCACATCCAGGAAGCGCTTCGACGACACAGGCCAGGTTCATCTTCAAGCCACGAAGCGAACCAAAGACGTGGATTTGGTTTGAAAGCTTAAAAACATCTTGGCGTTCGGTATCTGTGCACGTTGTCCAGATCAGGCCAAATAAAGCCCTGGAGCCATCCTTCCATTTTCGTGTCACGTAGGTGTTTTCGTAGGTCAACGCTCAGCACTTGTTTAGGGTGTTTCCCCTGCAGCGCCCTCAGACGCCGATGGGGGTCGCTGTGGCCGTGCGCCGGCTGCGTGTGCGTGCGCATTAATGATAGCGTGGAGCTGTGGCAGTCATTGAGGCTGTGTCCTAGTTTTCCTTGCCTGCAAGCTGCACGATTCCTGGGCTCCTGCCAACCCTGGGCTGAGGTTACATAAGAACCAGGCTTTTTTTCCTGGAACTCAGCCTCTGCTGATGTGTGACCTTCAGCAGTAATTGCCAACCCATACTGCCGCTGTGTGTGTTGTTTGTGCGTGTTTGTTGTTTGTGTGTGTGGTGAGGGGGTGGGGGGTGTGAAGGGCTGTTTACGCCAGCGTGTGAGAAAGCGATGATCGCTGCACACACCTGTTAAGTGTTGCTTTTATCTGCCTACATGAGAAGCCGCTCTGATGTAAGCGTGGAGTGGAGTCGTCTTCTTGTTCCCCCTGAACGTGTCTTGATTTTTGGCCTCTTTATCCCTTTTACCTGCTTTTAAATTGCTGTGACACAGTTTCTCAGCTATTTCAAATCGTAGCCCATTCTCACATGGATGCGAACAGTGCGTGCGCTTAATGAAGCTGGCTCAGAGGGTTTGCGTAGGTGTCATATGAAAGTGCGTAGCTGGCTCCTGCCTCCTCTGTTGCCCTTTGCCTAAAGCAGAATAGCTTTAGTTCTATGACTGTAGAGAAACAAGGGGAATACGTGAGCCTGCTTAACAGGAAGCTCAGCTGCTACGGGCCACATGACGTCGTGTCCTGCAGTGTGTATTAGTGAGGATTTTTTGAAACGAGATGCACTTTCCCCCGTGTGTTTGTGCCGCCTCGTTGCTAAATGTCAGGGAGGTGATAATAAGCTAAATTCGTTGCTCTTTGGCTGTGGGCGTTATGTAAGAGCGCTGTGCTCGCTGTCAGGCCTCTGTCTTCACCTGTGTGGTCTAGTCGGGGCAGTTATGCAAGGCAGCGCCACGCTGGACCAGAGTCATGCCTCATCCCTTTCACCTCCTCTGTGAGGCATTTAGAAGACTGGAGCTTCATTTTCTATTCACTCTACAACACATTTTGTCCTGTTCTGGTCGAGACGGAAATTCATTTTACAGTTCTGCTGTTGTAGTAGGTCATCTGCAATGAAAACAACAGAGCACAGCCTCTTAATTTAGTCTGGGGTTTACCACTCGGCTGCTCGTTTGGTGCAGTGTTCATGTCACTCACCGCTGGGTTAAGCATTACTGTGTCATTCTGCAGAGAGAACATGTATTTACTCACTTCCAGAAAAACACCCAAACGTAAGCTATAAATCGTTCTATATCGGGGGGCATGTGCGCACATATTTCCTCTGCTGTGGAACTGAGAGATGTGAGACCAGGGGTTTGCCCCGGGGAGTTTCCACGTCGTCGCAAAAGCCTGCAGTCAGGGTGGATGTGGCAGCTGTGGGGGTTACTCTGCGGTGTCTGTGGTCAGACCGGGGACGATTAGCCACGCATATCGCCTCTCATCAGCTTCTTGTTCGAGGTTTGATGTGGTGACAGTGAGGTGATGTCCACAGGCTTGTGGAAGACGCTGCACCTCCAGGGTGTCAGACTCTGACCTGCTGCTGAACTCTGCTCTACTTCGTTCAAATGTTGCCTCAGGTCCTGCCATAACTACAAGTCACCAGCTTTGGGTTTTTGGGTTTATTAAGTACTTCAAAGAAACCAAAAGCAAAAATGTATGAATAGCAATACACTGATGTAGCTTTTAATTCTTCTGTTCACACTGTGTCACGTCTCGTTCTGTCTCGTTTTGGTTTCACATCCAACCTCCCACCACTTAGCAATAAACACGCACACTCTCTTTTACACGTACCTGTACAACCACTGTTATCACTGGTGTTCAGAAGTCACCATTACATTACTTACATCAATAGGATTTAATTAAAACCCTAATTCTGTGTTTCTGTGTGAAAACAACCGAATGGAAGGAATGTGCGCGTGAAATGCTCAGACGTCTAGTATCATCTCAGACACACAGCACAATACAAACTGACAGAGAATAAACCAGTGGCTGAGGAAACGGTTTCTCAGGTGCCTCATTTCAGACATTTCAGATTTGATTGTGTTTGGGGTAAAACGCCAGGCGTGAGCAGGCGCAGCCCTGCGTGCGAGTCCTCTCCTCCTCTGCGTGCTTCTGCTGTCTTGCCCTCTGTGATTTGGGCGGCAGATGGTCACTGTAAGCAGCTCTGTGTCATTGGAATACTGGCCTGCTTTCTTTTGGAGTGATTATGTAAGTCTAACCCATCGCCCCTTGCGTCTCCTCCCGCACGCCTGCCCCTCCTAGTGTGGCTTTTTATGTAACGGTTTATGTGGAGCATTGGCTTTTAGAAGTTTCCCTGCACTTTGCTTACCTGTGCTGAGTCCTCTAACGGCCAAATGTTTGCAAAAGCCATCTTGGAAATATTCGCAGGGCAGCTCTCGTTTGTCTACATTTTGTTAGTTTATGCTTTTTTGTGTTTTAGTTCTCATGTGATTTTAGTTTTTATGTTTTCTGTAAGTGTTTCGAGAGCTAACTAGACATTTCCCAAGGACTCAGACATGTGTTTAACCGTGTCCTTATTAGAGATGGTCAACGCTGCGCACAACTGTCTCAGCTCTCTGAACCTTGCACAAACTCTGGCCCGGACGCCGCTTTGTAAAGCATGGCAACTCACCCTGAGCCGACCTCTGCATGCTCACCTGAAACATGAATGTGGTTTTTAACCTGGCCTCTGTGTGCTGCATGAAAACTAATCCCATGTTTGTGTCTGTTGGACCACGGTGCTCACGCTCCGCACTTCACCCAGCGGCTGGATCAGAACCAGCCTGAGAAGCTGTTGGAGGACCAGAAAAGGGTAGGTACTGGCACCGCATGGGGCCTCACTGTAACTAGCGCCGCACACAGATTTCACAGTATATGTTCATGTCGTGTTTAATTAGAATTTTGACTTTTATTATGATTTCCCTGCTTTTCACGGTTTCGCTCTCCTCCACTGCTTCGAGTAACATCTCACTACTCGGTCACAGCTAGTTCCTGATTAGTCACTATGTTTAACTTCACGCTGTATTTATTGACTGATGGTAGCAAGGTAGTAACCTTTAAAGCCTCAGGGCGCGGAGCAGCAGTATTGAACTGAGTGGTTTTGCCACACAGGTGTGTACAGGCCGTGTCTAATAAAAAGAAAAAGTCCAATGAAGCAGCGTCATGATGTCATAGCTTGAGCTTGTCAGGTCTGTTCTGTTTAAATGATGTTCACACAGGATCACGACAAAACAACGTTAATGAATCTCCTGCAGAGCAAAGATGAGAAAAGCGTTTACACCTTCACGCATCCTACATAAGCTAATTCTGACCTTCAGAGCACAGCGACGTTACGCAGCCTACGTGTTGCCGCTGTCGTCTGTCAAGGACCTTGCACCATTGACGGCAATTAGCATTGTGTCACACTCAAACCCACAAAAACCCTCGTCTTTCATTACCTTCTCTGTGTCCCATGGGAGGTCTGTCAGGTAGCTATGGGCTATGGTTGCCATAACAACGGTAAAGTCGTGCTGCAGACTGCTCGACGGTAGATGAGTCACAGTGTGGGAGGGCTGGCCCCAGGTCTGGCTAAGTGAAAACCAGGACCCCACATTGTCACTACAGGGTCAGTGCTGCTGATGAGAACCATAACAGCGTCGGCTGTGTGGGTGGTTGATGACATAAGCCGCGGTTTCATGAATAGAAATGCTGAATATATTCACATTAAATATTTAAAGGCTTGCTAAGTGTGGTCGTAACGACGACGGGGTGAGTTCCTGCAGTCAGTGGGCGTGTGTGGGGGGGCACAAAAGCCAAATGTTCGTCTGACGATGCGTTTTATCTCTGTTATACAACATCTCTCCCCAGTTCTGACATCACGTCATTACATGCTCCTGTTCTTTTTCTTATGCAGGGCGAGGCACTGAGACAGATCCTGGTGAACCGTTACTATGGCAACTTCCATCGGAGTGGTGGGCGGAGGGACAGCCTGACGTCATTTGCCAGTGGCCCCCTCAGTCCGGTAGGACCTGGCAGGAGCCAATCAGGTGCGACGGCGTGACGGGTGTTGCACACGTTTAACCTTGAACACAGAAGTTTGCTGTTAATGAACGTGAAGCCATGAGAACACACATTATAACATCTTTAACTGAGCTAATGTTTCCATGAACCACTAAACAAAAGCTCCAGCCAATGCGAAAAATGCTGCTCAGTGCCACTAACACCAGAGGTCAAAGTCCGGTTAAACCGTCTCCCTTCGGTTTGACAAAACATTTTCTGCCCCTAAAGTCATAGAAATGGCCTCTCAGTAATGTTATATAAGGACTAGGCCTGCTGCCCCTGAGCTGCTTATCGGCTCCTGTGCAGCGCTGTGAGCAAGCAGAGCACAATACTCTGATGAGAACCACTGTCTGGTTATGCAGTTATTACGTTAGGGCCTGCAAACCGTCCGCAGCAGTGAAGCAATGCCTCCGTTCATGGACGTTGCCTCCTTCTGCGAGACCTGTTAGTCCTGATGTGGAACATGCGGTTCAAATGCTTTACTCTCCATAGATGAACCCACTGCCATTGTAATAAGGCTGTGACTGTGTTAGCTAAACGGTTTTGACCAAGGAAAAACTAATTTGGTATTTTGGAGTGAAAACGCGAGCGAAATTCACCTGTTCGCCATCTGTCCCATGTGCACCGGTTCTGGCAGAGACCACAGGACCCTGCCCTGTGTGATCCACTTTTCACTGTTGCTAGGTGACAATCTGATACTTCTCGTGCAAGCAGCCTGTGCACCTGTTGCAGAAACCAGAGCTGGTCGAAGGCTCCGTGTGTAGCCTGATGCTAGAGCTCAGGGGAGAGAAAGTCTGCAGGCAAAGTGTGCAGCGAATGACCCAGCCTGCGTTTCACTGGCGACCACAGATTAGTTAAAAGGAATGGACTGGTTTACTTTGTGTTAGGTTTACAGCCTGAACTGTGTTGCTGAAACACAAAGACAGATGAGTGAAAAGTCTAAACTGTGGGTAGAATTAAAAACGTCTCTGTCTGTGTTGCAGGCCTGGGGGGGCCGGGGGGCCTGAGCCGTGGTGAAATGAGCCTGGCAGAGGTGCAGTGTCACCTGGATAAAGAGGGAGCCTCTGACCTCGTCATTGACCTCATCATGAACACGACTAGTGACCGAGTCTTCCAGGAAAGCATCCTCCTGGCTATCGCACTGCTGGAAGGTGGAAACACAACTATCCAGGTCTGTTTATCATCTACGCTGCCGCAGACGTCCAGCTTAAACGTCTCTACGTGTATTTACTTATTGGCCTCTTCAGGTCGTCTGCAGCGTTTGAATTTCGTGGCCTGTAATCTACGAACAGCCAGACGATCCCACACTGACATTTATAGACAATCTACAATGTGATCAGTGAAACGAACACGCTGTGGCTTGGATGGAGGTTTTCTTCACTAAAGGATTTGCTGTATGTGGGTCAGTGTGCCACTATAGCATATGTATGTAACCAAGGCAGCGCTCTTCCCCCACAGCTACTGCACTGTATGGTTTGGCTCAAAGGCCAGACCAGCTGGTGTCTGCAGTTAGTCCTTTCATGTGTCATTCCTTATTTTGGTTTTTCGGTGTGCTCAGGTTTGTTAATCATCTTCCCTGTTTGTCTTCTTCACGTCTCTCTGTCTGTTGCTCTCGCTGTCTGTCCATCTGCATGTGGTTGTGTAAGCACGGAGCTTGCATAATCAGATTGCGCTGAGGAAGCCGCTGTGGCGGAGATAATGCCTTGGCTTCCCACGGCTGCTGCAGAGCTGCGTCACGTGATCAGTGGGTGTTACATAAGGTCTGCGTGAATGAACAATGAGGAATGTCTCAGCCTTCAAAACATTCCTGCCTCCCGCTCCCTGGCGCTCTCTTGCAGGCCCAAACTGGGTCATGCTGGGCCTCCGGAACTGGGGCAGTGGGGAGAGAGGGCAGAGGGATCGGGGAACACAGAGGGGATTGAGGAGAAACTGGAGCATTTACATTTGTTCTGAAAGGGGAAGGGCTGCTCTGTGTGTTAGCGTTAGACATCTACCACACGATCCCAATAGCTGCTTCGCTGAGATACTGGAGAATTTCCTGAAGATTTTCTGTCTATAAAAAAACACAGCAAGGAAGGTACGAAGCGACTGGTGTCGCGCTTCATGCTGAGCAGAGCTGAGCACCTGTTAGGTCTTGGATATCTTGCTCTCACGTAGCGTAGTTAACTATTTACTCATGACCTACATAGCACAGACAAATGCACCGCACAGATTAACTTAAGACTGCACACACACACACACACACACACACACACACACACACATGCGCCATCTTACTGGTATCATTCAAGACAAATCCATAAAAGTGTTTTACAGTCGGTGCATTTTGTATCTTTAGTGCCATTAGCACTCGGAGCTTATCTTCATTTCTGCCACTTTGTAGTGTATTTATTTGCCAGAGACTTCAGCTGTAAAGGATGTTGTGACATGGCGGCGTGTGACTTCTCACTCGTGAGCCACGTGGCCGCCCGTCACTGCACAGCACGGTGTCCTTCTTAGCCATTTTCACTGGCAGCTTGAGAAACGAAGCGCCTGCATTAGACGCACGTCACTGACGTGGAGATGATGGAGATGAAGTGGATGCTTTGAGGGAGACAAGGACGTAAAGCGGAGCAGCACTTCCATTTGGTTTGCATGTGGTGCTGCCTGACATGAGAGGGAGGGTGAGAGGGGAGCAGGAGCATGAGTATAAATAGCTGTTACATAACATCCCTCTGTTGATGCCAAGTGGCGGAACGGAAGGAGAGAAGGGAAAGCGCGATGACCTTGTTTTTCAGTGCTGTCCGCCCCCTCCTCGCCCCGCTCCTGCTCGTCTCATTCCACTCAGGCCTCGTCTCCATGGATACAGACAGGCCCTGTGTTTACCCAACACTACACTATGCCCCCGAGATGCTCGTCCTCGTTCTCCTCCTCTGCTGCTGTCACTCCATTCTCTCCTTGACCACCATGTGTTACTTCGCTCATTACGTCAGCCTTTTCATCAAGCCCGTCTCGTCCTTGCTTTTCAAGTGCTATCAAAACACAGATGTGCTCATACGACGGCACAGATTTCGCTACAAAGTGTGTAAGTGCCAGCATCGAAACGCGACAGAGGCAGCAGCGTGGTTACATGTGAAAGTTTCACGCTTTCAGTTCTGATTCGGTGTCAGCAGGACGCAGTTAGTGTACATTTCTAAAGAAACCATGAAACGAATGTTGGCTGTGATGTTCTGCTTTACTGTGGGGTTCCATCTTCGTGCACAGGCTTTGTCTTGGTTTCAGTGACTCAACCCGACTTAATTCCTCGGAGCAGACTGTAAAGAAAATGACACTTTCATTCTGCTGCTGCAAAGAGAATCCGTGGCCAACAAACTAATTACATCTACAGGAAACGCTCCTCCCAGCGTGGTGCCAGTCGTGACTGCACACCGCAAACAACACGTCTAACGTGGGATATCCTAGACAGGGTTGCAGCGTTAATAAAAGGATGGGCACAGGAAAATACGCGTGCTTACATAAGAATCAAATTGGCAGTTGCAGGCTTTGCGAGCGGGAATACTGTATTACAGAGCATGTGTGATATGTGGGTGTGTCCTCTGAAAACTGGCATGTGCCTGCGTTGGAGACAGTTGACCTACTTTTGTGAGTGTCGAAGTCAACGGGTGTGTTGTATGCGCTGTACCGTCAGTGTGAATGTGTGTGAGTTATGTAACGGCGAAGGGGGGCTGCGTTCCTCTCTGTTTGGTTTGGTCTCATCGATGTTAATCTGGCCGTGCCTCGCACCCGCCTGCTGAAGGGCAGAGACCATCTCGGTCGCCCTCTCCCTTCCCGCTCCACACACTCTGCGAGTCGTTGCAGCTCGTCTACTCTGTCACCAAGTTGTTTATTGCACGGTGGCCTTGCTCGGCAGCTCCCTCCCTCCCTCCCGCGCCGCTATCTGCTCGTCCCTGCGACGGCAGGGTGCGTACGTGCAGCCGGGCTGCTGCTCAGTGGTGGAGGGCCGGGGAGGGTCACAAGCCTCTGGAATCCACTTTGGGGCACAGTTATGTCATTGTTTCTCCTTTGTGTTTCCTTGAGAGTCTGCATACTGTACACACAGTTGTTTGGCTGCTCAACTCATTGGTTGCTATTTTTGATTTGTTAATAAAAAATAGCAGCCTGTATTATATTAAATTCCAAAGCATGTCCGCCCACATGCAGCGTCCTTGGAATAGCAGGAACAAGGCTTGTTTTGTCCACTTTGCTTAACATTTTCCTTGTGACTATCATGTATTTGTTTCCTCCAGTAGCCCAGTTTTACATTTAACCTGGAAAGACAGATGGTTATGTAACACACTTGGAGAACTGGCCTAGATACCGTCTAAAAACATTCTCTCCTTCCTTTTCCTCCCTCGTTCCCTCTTCGGTGTCTTTCGCCCCTCGACTCATCGTTTGTCTTTCTTTCTGTCTCCGTCTGTGTAAGTAGGCCAGGCGTCTCCGTCTCGTGTCGTTTTTCACCTGGTTATTGTGGGGTGAGGCTGCTTTAAGTGCTTTTCCATAGGCCGCGGCAGATAACAGCGCTTACATAATGAAAACAACAGCACTGTGGGTTGGGACGCGGCGAATGCATTACGCTTGCAGGCTCGAAAGTGTTCTAATTCTGCGTGACCCCATTCCACAGGAAAGAACGTACAAACCCTCACATCACAGTAAATCCTGACTCGCTGCGAATCGGTTATATAATGTGTTGTGACACTCCGGTTAAGATCGTTTTTCTCATTGCGAGTGACTTGTTCTGTTCTGCATCAACAATGACAATGCAGAGAGACAAGACCAGCTGATAACTTTAACTTAACAGGAAGTTGAACATGGACGCAGCTCACTCATACGTAGGCTACCGCTTGCATAATCCAGGCCTGGAGGGCAAAATACCAGCACATGTGGAAATTTATATACTGACACTGATGATTATGTTTTACAATGATTCAGCCGTTTAGTTTTTTCTGGCTTGTCAGGTATTTGTGACAAACTTCCAAGGTAACATTGTTTTTCCAACCAGGAGGTCATAATTATAAAAATCTTAAATTATATAAATAAAAAAACAGCAACTCATTCAATTTAAAGAAAAATGTCTTCATACATGTTTAATCAACATATTTACTGAATCGTTTTCTGTGAATAAACCTGAACTAACCATGTTAAAGTTCGATTCAGACACAGTGTGACAGCAGTTATTACTTTGACATTGTCCGACGTTGATGATCTGTCCTCCTTCTTCTGGTACAGCGTTCGTTCTTCTGCCGGCTGACAGAGGACAAGAAGTCTGAAAAGTTTTTCCGGGTCTTTTACGACCGTATGAAAGTGGCCCAGTTGGAGATCAAAGCCACCGTGACCGTGAATACCAGCGACCTGGGAAACAGGAAGAGAGACGACGACAGTCAGGACAAAGAGCCTCCTGTTCGCAAAAAAGGTCAGAGGTCACACACTGTGATCTTATATATTTACCTGTCTGAAAGCAAGCCTTCATTAGTGACCTAGAGGTGTAAACTTTGTTTTCTAAACAGGTACAGAAAGGATTCATGGTGTGATAGTTGTGTGACTGTGTCCTTAACCTTCCTGTGTCTATGTAGCCAAAGAGTCACCAGTGACCATGACGGAGGATACGAAAGAGCAACTGTTGGAGGCATCGTCTGCCACCAAAAAGGCCTTTAACTCCTATCGGCGCGAGGCAGACCCTGAAGATCACTACACCTCCGCAGATGGTCAACCCAGCAGCGGGGACAAGAACCAGGATGACGGCGAGATGAGTTTTGTGATCGTTATCATGCAGCCCATACTGCGCTTCCTCCAGCTGCTTTGTGAGAATCACAACCGCGACCTTCAGGTGGGACACACATCTGGTTATACACATCAGGGAGGATCGCGCTACTTTGTCGTCTCTCTGCTTTTTGTTGTGACATCCTCTACAGCAACTGCTTTACGGGGCTAAGCCACAGTCCGAGTCTGTTCATCATCATCATTTGCATTAGAGCACAGGATTTACTTTGGCTCTTTTATTTATTTATGGATGTGTGAAATGGAATTTCCATGCTGCATTTCACTGAGTTTAAATTACAGCAACAGTAGAAGAATTGAATATCCAAATGTTCAGTTCCCTGTATTCCATGTCATTTATTTTCCTAAATAAATATCTTGCCTTTCACCATCTTCTCAGAATTTCCTGCGTTGTCAAAACAACAAGAACAACTACAACCTTGTGTGTGAGACTCTACAGTTCCTAGACTGCATCTGTGGCAGCACTACTGGAGGTCTCGGCCTGCTGGGACTGTACATCAACGAGAAGAACGTGGCCCTCATCAACCAAACCCTGGAGAGTCTGACGGAGTACTGCCAGGGCCCCTGCCATGAAAACCAGGTACCCAAGGACTAGACTGGACTAGACTAGAACCCCTGCGAGTCAGGCCTCACGAAGTCTCCTTTCCTTTCCCCACCAGAACTGCATCGCCACTCACGAGTCCAATGGTATCGATATAATTATCGCTCTGATCCTTAATGACATCAACCCACTTGGTAAAAAGCGGATGGACTTGGTGTTGGAGCTCAAGGTAGTTGGTAGAGAAGGGCGCTGACCTTTGTTGAGCTGTTTGACAGAATGAACAGCAGCAGAGTGTCTTTCATTTCTCCTGCCTCCTTTGCTGCTATATCTCTCATAGAACAATGCGTCCAAGCTGCTACTGGCCATTATGGAGAGCCGCCATGACAGTGAGAACGCTGAGAGGATCCTGTACAACATGAGGCCGAAAGAGCTGGTGAGGAAGCAGCGCTGACGGATCAAAACAAATATCACACGACCCTGGTCAAATACGAAGGCGTGTCGACATGTGTCTGTGCAGGTGGAGGTGATCAAAAAGGCCTATCTGCAGGGGGAGGTCGAGTTCGAAGGCTCGAGGGAAGAGGAGGAGAGCGGGGACGAGGAGGAGCATGATGCGGCTTCCCCTAGAAATGTTGGACACAACATCTACATTTTAGCTCACCAGGTGAATCCTGTTCCAGCAGCGCAGCATGACACGCAGTATCGTTTAGCTCTAACCTAATTACTAATCTGTTCAGTCGAGCAGCAATATGATGAGTCGCATGCGTCGGTTGGTGACAAGCTGACTCGTTGTTTGTACAGTTGGCGCGTCACAATAAGGAGCTGTGCATAATGTTAAAGCCAGGAGGAGCCGGTGGAGAAGGAGACGAGGCCTTGGAGTTCTACGCTAAGCACACTGCTCAGATAGAGGTCAAGCATCTTGTCGTTTATATGAACTACGTAAAGCTTTTGGTGATTTGACAAGTGACACAAATGAACAGAACGACCCAGAAAATTGATGATTGAAATGACTTGTTGTAAGCGAGCTCTGAAATAGTTCCACATGTGACCGCGTGGCCCTGCGGAGGCCGAGGTATTCGCTCCTTGGAGGTGACGGTGTGACCCTGTGCTCAGATTGTTCGTCAGGACCGCACCATGGAGGAGATAGTGTTCCCTGTGCCCAATATCTGCGAGTTCCTAACCTCGGAGTCGAAGCTCCGGGTCTACTACACCACCGAGCGAGACGAGCAGGGCAGCAAGATCAATGACTTCTTCCTACGAGCGGAGGATCTCTTCAATGAGATGAACTGGCAAAAGAAACTAAGAGGTAGGAGCAGGAGGGGTTCAACACAGTGTCTGTAGATTACGATGATCACACAGCTGTTTGCAGGCAATAACACCTCACTGAGAGATATGTGATATATGATGTTCAGTGTAAAAATCACGTGCCGTGAAAAGAAACGAATGGCCTGTTTTGCGTTTCAGTGCATGTTTGTTAGATTTTGTATCTGTTGGGTTTTGTTTTTTTTTTGTTTTTTTACATTATTATCAGAAACGGTGTAGGGAGCGAGTTCGCACCGAAGGCGTGCGCTAAAGGTTTTACTGCTTCTATTAGTACCGTGATGCCATTAACGTGATGAACATTCTCAACGTGGCAGCGGTTTAATGATGAGCTAAACATGTTGTGCTTGACGTTTCACGTTCTCTGTTCCGTTCTGGCTTCATCCTACAGTCACTGGAAGCCTTTTAGCTTGTGTGTGTCGCGGTGGCTGTTGACACGTCCAGGGGTTAGCGTACCCAACCTCTCCCTGCATGCACGATGGGAACTTTACAAGCCTGAACAGGACAAGTGGAAGGCTGCCTGAACGTCGCGTTAGGGCGCGTGTGTGCGTGTGTGTGCGTATTTCCACTGTCTAAAAGCAGACAGGGGCTTTCCAGATTGTTTTGAGCTGTGAAACATTTGTACAGTAACCATATGAATCAGAACTGAGAGCTCGCTCATAAACACACACACAAACATACACACGCAGACATTTAAGACTGCATACCCACACAAAGCCATAAATTGTCTCTCACTCAGAGGAGGGGATGGACAGAGAAAAGTCCCTGCGCCTGTTTCTCTTTTCTGCTAAAGGCAGGACAGAGAATATCTCTTAAAGTCAGATTATGTGTCTGAGGTAAAGGTCAGAGCTGCCAACATGTGCGTTATTTGTTGTCCACTGGAAGTTTTCTTTTCCCAGTATGTGTATTTTAACTCTAACACCCTGGGAAGTTTTTCTTTATAACCAGCTCAACTTCCTCTCTCGTTGGCTAATAGTCATATGGTGTTGAAACAAATCTTGAAACGTTGGTCAAAATGCTTAAAGCATGTCATTATTAGTAAATGAAATGTGAACTGCTGATTTAAATGCGGAATTCATGGGTAACCGTCTCCTGTGTTGCCTGCAGCCCAGCCGGTGCTGTACTGGTGCTCCAGGAACATGTCGGTGTGGAGCACGGTCTCCTTCAACCTGGCTGTGCTCATGAACCTGCTGGTCTGCTTCTTCTACCCCTTGGAGGGCGTGTACGGAGGTCAGTCATGGTTAAACAGCCGTTTTAAGACGCCAGGTCCTGCCCCAACCGCTGCG
Organism: Macropodus opercularis; assembly: GCA_030770545.1. NCBI lineage: Eukaryota > Metazoa > Chordata > Actinopteri > Anabantiformes > Osphronemidae > Macropodus > Macropodus opercularis. The sequence goes on from CM061099.1 coordinate 1,705,836, forward strand.
GCCGCTCGCGAGAGAAGCCGACTCTCGTTCCTTCTCGCAGGCTTTAGTTGACCCACTGATCTCCTTTTACCACAGCCGTCTGATCTGCCGACTTCTAATCACCTGACCAGGATCAGGAGCAGGATCTGAGACTCACACCCACACCATTCAGATCATATTTGCATTTCAGTACTATGGAGACCACAATAAACAGAAGAGGTTCAGATAGGAGTCACAGGTCTTACATAAAACGTGTATGTAGACTTGTTGTGTGTCAGTGCTTTGCTTTCTGTCTGTATCTCTTCTCTTCTGCATCTGTGTTGTGATCAAAATAGCAAAAGCTCATAAAGATAATTAAACTGTAATTGTTCCAGTTAGTTTGTATTTAGTTTGATGTTGATGCCTCCATATGAGTGAGGAAGCCAAAACATCAGATGCAGCAGAACCTCTGTTGGCTTCAACTTGCACAGGATTCAGGGCTGCTTGTTTTTCCCTCTTCGCTGGAACTCGGCGTGTGTGGAAGAGCCGTCACGTGAGGCGTCAGCATACCGTTGGCCTGCTTAGACAGGCACTTTTATAGCTCTGGGCCTCACACGCACGCAGCCGGTGTGCTCACGCTTTCCGTCAGCTTTCCTCCCCTTTTCGCTTGAGGCTTGAGAATGAGGGTTGTGCGAGCAGGGGATGTAGGTCAGTGTGCTGTGCCTGCATGCGTGACTTGCTGTCTTTTGATGAATAGCTTTGGTTCGCGCCACACGCTCACATGCAGGCGTCCACACAGGCTGTTGATTCTATAGATTTGTGCAGACTGTGGTGTGTCTGCGTATTCAATTCAAACGTGAAGACGGTGCAGCGTGGCCTACGTGTGAGTTCACCTCTCTGCCAAATGACTGGAGCTGTGTGCTGCTCCCTGCTCCAGCCTCATGAATCTTTCAGCTAAGGTATTTTTAGAGATGGCTGTTATGTAAGTGGCACCTGTCATGTGATCTCCACAAGCGTTGGGAGGGGGAGACTAGAGGAAGGAGAGAAGCAGACAGAGAGAGGCAAGCTGGGAGGAAAGGAAGGAGGTCTTCCTTGCCTGCAGTCCTCCTGTTCTGCTTTCTCATCCACTGCAACTTCTTCCATTAATCTTTGATTTTCTGCGCCATTTTCATTTTCCTTTCTCTTTTGCCTAATCTGTAGGCAACCGATCTATTTCTACATTTTTATCTGTGGCATTTCCATCTGTTCTTCTACCTTTCTCTCCCAAATACAAACACATTAGTGCTGGGCCTTCAAGGGGATTCAGTTGCGCAGGCACACGGTTGGGTGTGGCCTTGTTTTTTAGGCTGATCAAACCTGGGCGAGGGTTTTAGCCTGAGTGACACGTTGCCACATGAAACCCATGACTAGGACACTAATCCAGGATTTACCGTGGGATCAAGGGAGGCATCAGCCGGCTCTCGCTGTAGCTCAGTGCACACACACACACGAAAAAGTATGTCATGTACGTCTGAGTGTTATGTAACGGACTCTTTTAAGTTCAGAGTCTCATTAATGGAGGCCCGAGTCTTGGTTGAGATGCAGCAGTGAGTCTGACGGTGTGACGCATCCTCTCGACAGGATGCTTTTCTGTTTCACGTACGGCTCCATACACTAACAGGCTTGTTACTGCAGATGTTCTCCAGCTATGTGCCTTTGTTCCGCAGGCATGCTGGACCCCCACCTCTCAGCCCTGCTGTGGATGGGGGTCTTGGCTACGCTGGTCATTGTTATCATCATGCCCCAACCCCTGGGCATCCGTGCCCTGGTCATCGTCACCATCCTCCGTCTCATCTTCTCTGTTGGTCTGGAGCCCACCCTCTTCCTCCTGGGCGCCTGCAATGTGAGTTGTCTCTCTTCGAGTCAAAGACGCATCAGTTTTGTTTTTCTGAAATGTGTTTTCCACCTCACTTCAGTGAAACTATGTGGGATTCTGTGGTTTGACGAGTAAGCGGCTCAAAGCTAAATTAATTGGTTACCATTTTAATAACTGATTCATCAGAGGTTTTCAAATCTTTTGTGTTATTATGTGTAAGTGGTGTTGTCTCTGGTCATTTCACGATTATTGGACAAATGTTCCTGTAAGTTCAGCTGGAGGCGTCTGACGGTCAAATGCCTCCACTTACGGATGCGTGTAGTTAGACCTTCTCCATGGCTAAGCTTTACAAAAAGCACGGACAATGTTTTCTTTGTAATTTCAGATGAACTGACACTTTCTTGTCTTTCCTGTTTGTGTCAGCATGTGTTTCTGTGGTTTCTTAGTAATTTTCCCTCGAGAATTACTAAAAACACATTGCTACTACTTGCCACTCACACACACTCGATTTTCAGATTCTGAGAAACCGCTACCTCCCTGGTTCCACTTCTCCTTTCAGCTGTCACTCACGCTCATGCCCATTTGGCAGGGCACTGCGCCGGTGCCTGTGGTGTCAGAGCTCACAGGGGCCCTGAGAGTTCCCCGAGCCAACGCCTGGCTGTTATGGGTTGCGAAGTGCGTCACTGAGCCCTAGAGAGAGCGACGCCAGCCCTGCGCCCACCAGAGATTCTTTACACGTCCTCTTTTGAACACACGCGAAATAAAGCCTCTCGCGCCGCATCTCCTCATCTCAGTGTACACAAGAAACCAGGTTAAAGAACTAAGGCAGGAAATCAGAGAACGTGTTCGCCTGCAGCCTGCAGCTACATGCAGCTGATCTTCTTTCCCGTTTTAATAGCCCACATGTTAGCGTTTAAACGTTCTCGTTCTAAATAAAACGCTGCACTGCTGCTGACCTCCTCTCGCCCCTGCTGCCACAGTGATAGCGTGAAGGCCTGTGTGTTAGTCAGGTACCTGCCGTGCTAACCGGGTTTCTATTAATCCCTCACCCGGCTTCTCATTTACATGACCTTTAAGAGTGAAGTTACTACAGACGGCAGTAACCTGGTTTAACGTGTTTATTTTCTGCCCCACAGTCATTCAGCAGGTTTTTTTTTATCCTACAGGTTTGTAACAAAATTATCTTCCTGATAAGTTTTGTGGGAAACAGAGGAACCTTCACAAGAGGCTACAGAGCCATGGTGATGGACTTTGAGTTCCTCTACCACCTCATCTACCTCATCATCTGCTCTCTGGGGGTGTTCGTCCATGTCTTTTTCTACAGTCTGTTGGTGAGGTGTTTGTGGTGCATTCAAGGACATGACTAGGAAGTCAGACGTTGCCATATTTGGAGCTGTATCAGAGTTGCTGTTGTTGGGGTGTTAAGTGCCTCAGGTCTGTTTTATAACGTGTCACAGTGACTGAGGCTTTAAGCAGGAATATGTTTCCATGTTTCTTGGCCTGAATATGGATAGAACAACACTTAGATTAGATTAGATTTAAACAGAACAGAAAAAAAGCCACAACATTTATTTCTTTTTGTCATTTTCACTATAATTCTGCACTGTACTGCTCAAACTACAGAATATTGAAAGAATAAAACTCGTGACTTTGATTTTTGTAAGCGCGTTGTTTCCCTTCGCTGCAGTTGTTCGACCTGGTGTACAGGGAGGAGACGCTGCTGAACGTAATCAAAAGCGTGACGCGTAACGGACGCTCCATCGTGCTCACCGCAGTGCTGGCCCTCATTTTAGTCTACTTGTTCTCCATTGTTGGCTACATCTTCTTCAAAGACGACTTCATCCTCGAGGTGGATCGGATAACAAACGCGACCCAGAGTGAGGACTTTGCCTGTTTCACCAAACGTTGTCTGTTCTCAATGTTATGCCTGTGACAGTGGCCTCGTCCTGTGTTCTAGGAAGCGGAGACAGTCTTGCCAGCAAGTTTCTGTCGGCAGGAGTTTGTCAGGGAGGGTCTGATGAAAACTGCACCACAGAGGCCCTGAAGGAAGGTAATTTACACTGGAAGCATTGAGGGACTGATGATGAGAGAAGGCTCATAGACCATCCACTGACGGGAGGATGCAAATAACAACAGAGGGAGCGGTTCATGTAGGAAGGCTTGTAGTAGTAGTAGTGTAGCTATGAGGCAGACGTTACCATCATCTGTTTTTCATCTCTTTGAAATGCAGGCAAGACATCCTTCGCCTTTTCAGACTGCGATCCCGCATCCCAACAAGGTTTCAGCGCCTCCCACACTTAGGCCGACACTCTGTGTGGTTTGATCAAAACAAAAATGCCAATTAACACAAAATACTCGTGTGTGTTCAGTGCTCAGTTTTAGAATAATGATTCTTTACACTGTGGGAAATGCAGCCTATAAAGAGGCTCACATCTGTTTTATTTTCCCACAGAGGTTTCTGCGCTTCCTTAGAAACACACCAGCACCAGTTTTATTTCCTCAGTCATCATCCGCAGGCTTGAATAACCTAATAAACAAATTAAAGAAATGGAATCGTAGTATGTTAAAAAGGGAACATTGACTTGCAGACCTTATCAAACTGGCTGGTCCTTCCTCACATGTTCATCGCTTTTCAGTACCACTGTTACAGTCTAACTCTTTACTTTACTGTGAGGTATTTGAAAACAAAGCTGTGTCACGTGAAACAAATATTGAATGTTAACATTATGAGGGCAAAGCTCATTAAGGAGTAATAAGCTATAACCCAAGACCCCTGTTCATGCTCGTATTCTCCAACCCAGCAGGACCATTCAAACTAAATCAGTCACATAAACCGAGTAAAACCATAGATGCTGCTCTATCGGGTCTGTTGACATGCTGGTGAGAAATGACTGCTTTTGCTTCTCCAGACTTTGGGACGGAAGCTGATGAGGACAGCAACGTGGAGCGGACGTGCGACTCCCTGCTCATGTGCATTGTAACTGTGTTGAGTCACGGCTTGAGGAGCGGAGGGGGTGTAGGGGATGTTCTCCGCAAGCCTTCCAAGGAGGTATGTGCAACCCTGTGTGTGTCTGTGTGTGTGCGTGTGTGTCTGTGTGTGTGTGTATGTGTGTGTGTGTGTGTGCGCGCCCCCACAGCTGCAGTTTGGCTCGTGTGCGCTGGATCGGAGCTTATCGTGTGCAACTACTTGCTTTTTTTCATTTTGGTTTCATAACGCTTCCCTACAGCTGCACTGCCTCTGCCTTGTGTAAGAATTAGGCCTCAGAATAGATTTCCACTGAATTGAAGCTCAACCACTAACGATGTCAAAAGAGGATGTGACTACCTTCTTGTGAATTCATAAACAGTCACGGTCTCGCTGGCTGCGAACCCAAACGTGTGGTCATTAATGTCGCCGTTGTGCTAACACCGGCGGCTCTCACAGCGCGGCTGCGTCGGGCTGGTGACCACAGGGTTTTAAAATGGAAAAGCGATCATTAAATTGGAGTTTCCTGCAGTGAGTGTGTTCATTTACACCGGCTCGCTGCCTTCTCGGTTACTGCAGCATCTGTACACCTGTAGTCTTGTGTTCCCATTAGCGTCCATGATGGCTGAGGTTAACCCAGTTTCTGACTCATAACATCATCTCCAGCACATGTTTATGTAAAGACCTGCCCTTTGGGTCAGACTTTTAAATAGGACGATCTACCAGCTGTCTCAATAAACATCCACTTGACTTTCTCAGGTTAATGGCGTAGCCACTACCTCAAATAAGGAACTAGAACAACTGGACAGATGTTAAAGTTGATCCTACTGTTTGTTTCCCAGGAGCCGTTGTTTGCAGCCAGAGTGATATACGACCTGCTCTTCTTCTTCATGGTCATCATCATTGTCCTCAACCTCATCTTTGGTGTCATCATCGACACCTTTGCTGACCTGAGGAGTGAGAAACAGAAGAAAGAAGAAGTCCTGAAGACAACCTGCTTCATCTGTGGTGAGACCGCTGATCTGAGTTTAAAGCTCGGTCAGGCGCCGTTCAGTGTCTAATCGAACAGCAATTCATGAAAGACAGGCAGACGATGCCTCAGGCCCTCAAGCACCGGACGCTTTGTGGCACAGCCAAGCGCCAGTAGCATGAGTTGTCATATTCCTAAGAATATAGCTGTGGGAACAATAAACCAAAACTCTGCCTGCGCTGTGGACGCGCGCTCTGTGCGCTTCTCTACCTTATGTCACTTGGTTCGTTTCTGGTTTCCCGTGTGGAGTGTTTGATTTCTGTGCGCTGTGGTGTTTCCTGGTGAGCGTGTTTCTGTAAAGGCATCCGTCGTCTGCTGCAGTGCCCTTTCTGTCCTCCTCTCCCTTTTTCACTTCGCTGGCGTTCCAAGGAAGGCTGAGTCATGAGGGCTTCCTGCCACTGCGCTCGCCTCCATAATTCATGTCTGTCTCACACGCACAGACATTTTCCTCCACTCGTTCACTCTCCTAATCTTCAAACCATGTGGGCTTTTTTTGCAATTTCTCTCAATATCCAAACTTTATGTCAAGCCTCATGTGCATTTGCTTACATGTGAATGATACATATGCAGTAAACAGGACTGAGTGTGTGTGTGTGTGTGTGTGCATGTTAATGGGTCTGAGCCGAGCAGTACATGCAGAATGTGAGCGTGCATGCGTGTGCTGGGTCAGGCCGCCAGCACAGGCGCTAAGCATACGGAATGAGAGCGGTGTTCTGTCACCCAGGCAGCCGTCAACTCTGAGTCACTCGTGTTAAATAAGGCCAGGCCACAGGAGGAGCTGCCGTCTCTATGGTTTCCAGCAGCACCACGAGGGAACAGGAGATGCGGAGATTAGGAGGCCGATCTCTGCAGGCTTAAGTGCCTGTCCATCCTCTAACTTGGTTTTATAAGCCATCGATCTTTCTCACAAGCTTGTGTTAGTTGTTGGATGTTTGGCTCGGTAGCCAACCACTGAGCCACGTCATCGCCTCCCTGCGCATTACGGGTGATTTCAGCCGTGTCTGATTTTCTTTCCGCCGTAGAATAGGTGAAGTAGGAACGTGCTATCAGACACTGGAGTCACTGTGTCTCGCTGCAGATGTTTAAAACTCCTCGTGAAGTCGGCCACTGCATCGTTTTTGCCACGTGTACATACGAAATCCAGCAACAATGTAACGATCCTCTGTTTCTGTCTTCGCTGCAGACCCCTACGCGTCTTTCAGGAGAACATGCCTTCGATAGCTCGTCTCCTCTGACGGCCTGCCGCGTTCAGCTGATCATTTAGAGCTGATGTATTTGTTTGTGGTTGAATCCAGCTGCTTACTTGCTTTGGAACATCTGGATTCTGCTGCTTATTACCAGTATATCCTCAGTGTTAATGTTCTTAAATTCACCCAACGTCAGTGTGAAGACTGTTCTTTTCTTATTCAGAGCAGAGAACACTGGGAAAGACCAGTTTCCAGTTCTGTGGACTCTTGTTCACGTTGTTAAGTTCCACATATGAGAGTGTGTTGTAAAAAAGAAACCAGCTTCTTGTATTCTTTTCTCAAACACACTTTCATTTCTCACCATCTGTCGTTTGTTTTTTTCCATTCTGCAGGACTGGAGCGGGACAAATTCGACAACAAGACGGTGACTTTTGAGGAGCACATCAAGGAGGAGCACAACATGTGGCACTACCTGTTCTTCATCGTGCTGGTGAAAGTTAAAGACTCCACCGAATACACAGGCCCTGAAAGCTATGTGGCTCAGATGATCAAGGTAAAACAGCAGGCTCCACGATTAGCCGCTAGAACGTGACGCCACGTGTTGTTTTTGTTTTGTTTTTTAAATTGAAAATTTAGAAATGAGTACAACAAAAAAAAGTCAAGGAGCCGACACCTAGAGCCAAGAGCAATGAAAAATAAGACACGAATAAAATGGCTCTTGTTTTTCAGGCCTGCAAATCAGTTTTATTATCGCAGAGCAGCTGGAAGCATTAATTGCACGCTTCAAGGTTCCTCCACATCATTTGTATATCCTCAAGGTCATGACCTTGATGAGAGACGATACTGTGAGAGACTTTGAAGCACCGCTCTATAGAGCTAACGAAGGAATGGGTGTTCCCTCCCTGCTGGATGACACACATTTCATGTCTTGAACGTCATCCCGTGGAATAAGTGCATCACTTGGCTACGGACGCATCCTCAGCTCTGCCTGGGAACAGGGTATTTCTGATATTCAGAGTTCACCGGGTCATGTGGCTGAGTCACATGAGTGTAGCGGCCCATCGCACACCTTAGTTCACTGAATTGTTCCTCTTTTAACTGACAGTTAACACAAACAGACCCGATCGAGGCGTGATTTGGAGAGTGTGGGCACCTCGGTGCACGGTACGCACCTAATTAGAGCTCGGCCTCTAGAGGCCATTTTGAGTTCACATTTAACCACTTTATTACCAAACAGACGCACTTTCCCGTTAAATTACCAAAACCTTTACGGAACACAACTTTCGCAACTCTGCGATCTCTTGAACAAGAATAATATGTCAGCGTCTGATGCGCTTGGGCCAATACAGGAGCACAACCTGGACTGGTTCCCACGGATGCGCGCCATGTCGCTGGTGAGCAGCGATGCGGAGGGGGAGCAGAACGAAATCAGGAACCTGCAGGAGAAGCTGGAGTCCACCATGAGGCTGGTGGCCAACCTGTCCGGACAGCTGACGGAGCTCAAGGAGCAGGTGCGTCACGAGCTGCGCTTCCTGTTTTGTTGATTTGATGGAGATTTGCTGACTTTTCTTTTAATGTGTAGATGACAGAACAGAGGAAGCAGAAACAACGCATCGGTCTCCTGGGTCATCCCCCTCACGTGAACATCAACCCACAGCAGCCAGCCTGAGGGCCCCTTGGGGCCCAGTTTCACAATTGCCTGACCCCTCCTGACAGTGTTCCGGTATTAGACAGGAGAATGCCAAAACGTAGGTGGCGTCTGACTGTAAACCTCAGCAGACACGCCTACATCATGTGTTTCTACCAAAAGAGAGTGTGTGTGCGTGTGTGTGTGTGTGTGTGTGTGTGTGTGTGTGTGGCACCAAGTGCCTGAGGAGCAGAGCAGCCAGTCCTGTAAGTTTAGGAGATGAAAACACTGACTTGAGCTTTGTCGCGCTGCACCACACGGCGACAGGCTCAGCTGTGGTTCTTCCCTTAAGTGCCCTCGTCGTGAGGTTTTCAGCCGCAGCAGATCTGGCTCACATTACCACGTTACCATACACTGTTTAATGTTTGCTTCTGGCTGACAGCAATAGGAATAATAACAATATGCAATGTCGAAATACAAAGAACTATTTTTGGAAACTGATGTTTGCTTTTATATTTAAATCTATATTGTAATATTATTACGGTACCACTGGAGACAAAGTTCACCAGGTTTTTTATTATTTGTTAAAATAATCTCGTCGCTTTTATAGTGAGGGAAAGCATTTGTTGGTATGGTTTGTAAACTCAAATGAAGGTTCTAGTCTTTACTGGTCACTTTAGATTCAAAATTAAAAGATTGTTAAGAAATTAATAAACCAACTGGTGAGAAGGAGCCGATGTGATAGATCCACCCTGAGGCCGTGTCTATACCGTATTTACTTCACAGTAGGATTACAGGACCAAGCTTTGAGAATTTCTGGTACCGTCATTAAATTCTTCTGTGCACTGACATATTTAATCTTCCTTGAAGTCATTTAGTCCAAGAACACTGATATTTCCTGTAGCACACAAATGATTGTTACTTCTTGGATTGGTCCCTTCGTAAAACATCCGCATGAGAATGACTGTTTGAATGTAGGTGAGAATTAAACCTTGTCATTTGTGGTGCTGCTTGACCAAACCAAACTTTTATACTAATGAATGGTTTGTGTCAAAATTGTACATTCCATACTTGGAGTCTATTTAAATAAACAAGTGTGTGAAACAGGCTGATGGTGACGAGCTTTTACTCCAGGGCGACTTGCGTCCGTGTTGTTTAATTTCTTTATATAGATTGATATTGTTTGGTATCTGTCCATTTCACCATTGTATGGACAATATTTGATGTCTGCACTCAACTATATTTGGACGTACATAATTATATTATTCAATTACATAAGCTTTTTTGTCCAGCAGAACAAAGACTTGTTTGTGTTATGCTAATGCGCCATTGTCACTTTTTAATTACGTTTCATGTGGCCCAGGTTATGATAGAGGGACTTTCCATCATCATTGTTATCTAATTATTGTGTTGCTGTCATTTGTGATCACTGTGGCCCAGTTCTCTTTGCTTCAGTGAAGGAATTTTCCTTTTTGTCAAGTCACAGGCTCAGTCACAGGCCGTGAGTCTCAGTGAGAGATACTTCAAGCAAACTATGACAAATCTTACCTAGATTGGTTGACAGTGCATATGATAAAGCTTGTGATGGCACAGAAAGCATAAACACCAAATTTTATGAAATGTGTATAGGATTTTTTTTAACATAATTTCATCTGAATATCACTTGTCTTCATTCTTTTGACCAAATTAAATACAGTCCGTTTTGCACTGTCCAACTGAAATGAATTGGATCTGAGGTTGTGAACATGCCCTGTGTCACATAATCCTTTCTTTTAGTTGCTTTGTATTCAAGACTTCAGGTGCTCAGCAGGTTAAATCCCCTGTGCGTGACAGAGACAGATCTGAAGGGCAGACGTGAGGCCTGGCTTGTCCGGCAGAAACAGCCACAGCTCGGTGCGTGAACACGGTGATCTGGCGCGGGAAGCGCTCAGCAGGCTCCGGGCCATGAGGAGGTGAACGTGACAGGCGGCGCCGCCTCCTGATAACAAGCACCGGCTCCACACACTCGTCCACGCACCGGTGCACGTGGTCGACCCGCCGTGACCACAGCTGCGCACCTGCCGCATGTGGAGCGACGTGGTTGACGCCTGGACTGGGCCTGCTGTGAAATGAAACCCCTGCAGTTACGTGACGGGAAGGTTCGTATGTTATATGCACATGAACTCATAACATAAATGTTCTCCGCTCCAATAACGCGATAACTGACGCTTCAAACGTCGCTTGATGAAAGGCGGCATTTCTGCCACAGCCCTGTGCTCGTGCTTGTGCGCGTCCTCGCGGCCGCGCCACTCGTGCCCCGGCCCGTCTGGGTCTCGTGTGGCTGCCAGCACGTTCCCGGCGCTTGGCTCGCGCAGCCTTGTTTCCATACACTTCAGCATGGTGGTACACGGGATCCGCCACGCGCCGCCCCTCGCGCTGACGTGCGCCTGGCTCCACCTATCAGGAGCCTGGCGGTGGAAAGTGGGCGGTCCCCGCAGCGGGGATACAGCGCCGCTTCACACGTGAGCCTCATGTGACGGGGTAGGTCAGACGAGCCCGGAGTCGGAGAGTTTATTTGAGTCGTCGCTTCGTCCTCCCCCACTTTCCCAACGCGCCACCAACAGGGTTTCTTCGTTGTGAGTCCGGGGCCGCGGCGTGGAAGCAGCGGGGACTAACTTCAAACCACCGACTGGTGTAAAACTATGACACAGTAGCGAGCGCTGGGACACGTTTTCAAGCATTTTCTAATTTTACAAACTACTGTGCGACAACTTTTTAAAATAAATTGCGCGTAGATCCACGCGTGTTTGCTCGTAGCTCGACTTTAACTGCGCACTTGGAGGAAGGAAGAAGAATGGAGCGAATCCCGAGCGCGCAGCCGCCTCCTCTCACCAAGCACCAGGCTGATCTGTCGGACGTGGCGGGGTGAGTTACCGGGACCCGCCGGTGGTCGCGTTGCCTTCGTCTCGTCACTGATTCTGTATCACGCACTTATCTCGTTATTCTCCTCTTTTCGTTTTCTGTAGGATGGATTTCCCGATGTACGTTTACAAACCGAGGCGGGGAATGAAGCGAGGAGAGGAGAGCAAGGTCCGACGTTTTGTTTATTACCACCTTGTTAAGTTATAACCGCGTAGCTTTTATTGACGCAGAGCTGCCCTTAAAAACAACTCGACTGTTTTCAGATCCGCTGAATGTTCTCACTAATTTACGTGTTTGTTTCCTCCTTGCAGGAAACGTACAAGCTGCCTCACAGACTGATTGAGAAGAAACGGCGCGACCGGATAAATGAGTGCATCGCTCAGTTGAAAGATTTATTACCCGAGCACCTGAAACTCACGGTAGGTTCGTGCGTAGCCGGGAGGGATAATGGGATTTAGAGTTTTGAGGCGAATGCACCATCTAGTGGCTGCTCGCCGGTACTGCAGCCTCTGTGCTGAGCGCGTCAGCCATCGGTGAATGACAGCTCGGGCAGCCGGTAGTCAGTCAGACTAACGGAACAAAAAGTGGATTCAAGAACACAGACCCCGTCTGACACCGAGCAGCCTCGGTCCTGTGTTACGTAAGACGTGAGGATGTGCTGACTGTGTGCGTCTCCCACAGACTCTGGGGCATCTGGAGAAGGCCGTGGTCTTAGAGCTCACACTCAAGCATGTGAAGGCTCTCACCTCTTTGCTGGAGCAACAGCAGCAGAAGATCCTTGCCCTGCAGAATGGGATGCAAATTGGTGAGCACGAATACACACATGTAGGACAATAGGTTTTAGTTGAACAGAATGCAAATCACCAGACTAATGCAAAATGCCACACACACGATGTCAAACATAGCTGTAGCGGTTGCCTTGTCCGTTTCTAGCTGACCGTGTTTGTCTTGCTGTTTTTCCTACAGAGCAGCCTACTGTCAGCCAAGAGAAGTCGGAGGAGATGTTCCGCTCTGGCTTCCACATGTGTGCCAAGGAGATTCTCCAGTACCTCGCCAATCAGGACAGTGATGGAGACTTATCGCCGTCCCGTTTGGTCAATCACCTCCACAATTTAGCTGCAGAGGTGCTGCAGAGGCCAGAGAGGCCCCGCACGCCTCTGAGCCCCCAGCCTGAGGAAGTACCAGCTTACATCCAGCACCAGCCGCGCAAGGAGATGCCACCCAGCTCACCCCCGAAACCGGCCGAGGGCTATGGGAGGAACTGTGTGCCCGTCATCCAGCGGGCCTACGCCCCGCAGAGCGGGGAGCAGAGCGGCAGCGATACGGACACGGACAGCGGCTACGGAGGAGAGCTGGAGAAGAACAGCAGCACGGCCGAGTACTACGGCCAGGGCAGCCAGCTGAAGCGAGCGCTGAGCGAGAGGCAGAGCTCCAGCATCAAGCAGGAAGACGACGAGCCGCGCCACAAACGGCCGCGGGCGGAGTCGTCCGAGGATGAGCTGCTGTCAGGCGGAGAGTCATCGAGCTCATCCTCCTCCAGTGGTTATAGCAGCTACATGAGCGTGTCCCCCAGCCACCCGCCTCCTCCACACCCCCTCTGCATGCCTTTCTACCTCATCCCACCCTCTGCCGCAGCCTACCTGCCCATGCTGGAGAAGTGCTGGTACCCCGGGGCCATGCCCATGCTGTGCCCCGGTGTGGGAGGCGCTGACAGACCAGCTCCACCTCAGCTGGTGTTGTCCCCCAGGGGAGGCTCTCCAGCCCCATCCATATCTCAGACCCCCATGGACTCCCCCGCCCTCCTTCAGGCACTAAAGCAGGTACCGCCCCTTAACCTGGAAACCAAAGACTGATGCTGTTCTGGCACCCAGGACAGACACGGCAGTCGGAGCGCGAAGGCGACTGAGCCATTCCACGATCCATCCTCATGTCTCCCCTCTGTTCCTCAGCAAACGGCAAACGATGGGACTTGTGGCAAAGATCAACAAGAGGCAGAGGGCGGCAGCATCCATCCATCCGCACGCGGAGGATGTGGAGCTGGAGTTGAATGTCTACTGCTCAGCGATATTGCTCAGTGCATATGTATCATAAAAACGGAAACTGCCCTGCACACAGACGCACCCGCACATCTGGTTGAATGTAAAGGAAGAAACGTTTTAGAAGCTGCTGTTAAAGTAGAAACGCTGAGACACTGACGCATCTCACGTGTAGCTGTTGCGATAGAGACACATCATCTTTGTACTCTAAGAATTGTTGCACCAAAACGTCGATGTAGTGTTTGACCCAAAGTTTGTTGCCTGTGTCCTGTCGGTCACCTCTGTCATTGCTTCTGATGCGCTTCGCAGGAGGCTGTGGCGGATTCCTCCCGCGTGTACAGACAGTAGGAGGGTGAAGGGATGGGCCACTACGTGACCAGCGGAATGAGAATCCAGAGCGTTGAGGTGGCTTTTCTGTAACTATTGTTCATAGACGTCCTGTACATTTCTATTTTTGATACCTGTTCTCGCACTCTGGTCCGTCTGGGGGGCGGAGTGTGGACTCGCTGTGTACTCAGACACTGTGTACATACTGTAGCACTGTGCTGGACCTGGTCTGCATACTCAACATCTGTTTCTGCTCAAGTCAAACCTGGTGTTTGTTCTTGCTGTTGCCTTTTACTTGTGAAAAATGCTAACTCAGATGTTTATTCCCTATACTGCGTATGAATACTGGAGTCAAGGAAGAGGCAGAGAGACGTGAATGTAAAAGTTTTACCAGAAGACTAGTTTTCTATAGAAAGAGGTACTTGAGATTTTATATTTTGGGACCTACATGAAAGATGTTTGATGTACATATTTTGTCTATATATGTTGATATATGTTATATAAGTGTATGAATAAAGTATTTTTCCCGTGGACATTTGCTTGGCTGCGTTTGGGTGACAGAGTTATGAAACACCTGGGAGGGAGACGCAGTTGGTTCAGATTTAGCTCTGTTTCGCTTACGTAATGGCAGCTCCCCTGCTGCTCGGCCGTCCGTGGCCACTAACGCATGAATGTACGCGGCCTCAGTCCACCGGGACTCATCTGCACGAGACATTTCCCGCGGTTACTGGGCGTCCGCTTCCACAACTAACAATGGCCTCCCAGAATTCCCAGCTCCCTCTCTCTAGCACCGTTCTGTTTGCAGAAGAGGAAAAGCTAAACTTGCACAAGCACGAATCACAACAAATACTACTTATCGACAGCCGCTGTGCAATTAGATGCATGAGTAAATTATAGGTTCATCATTGTACAGATATGAACATGCTTGTACTCTGGGCCTCACCTCTGAGCTGTGTAATCCATGGTCATAGCCTCCTTTCCCCTGTTGTTTCCTGTCTACGTCTGCTCCCGTCAGCACAAATGCCAACAAAAGGTTACACTTTTCTACTTTAGTGTCCAGTTTATTGCGTAGTGGGATATAAGTGTTGGCTAACATGTAGCACAGGGCTTTTCATTTCCTTTCCCACGAGCCTGTAAAGCCGACGCGCTATTTGATGCGTGGACCTCTGCTGTCACCTTGTGGAGACTTAGCTACATTCCCCCAGCGACGTCACCGGGCACCGTGTTGTCCTGGTGGCTTCGCTTTCCAGCGGTTCAGGACAAGTGGACAGAGAATGCAGCTCGACTGTTTTACTGCAGGTTCATAACCATTAAACGCATCAGTTGTTCATTGGCTGATGGAGATTTTATTTGTGTACAGTTGAATGATATCTCACTTTGGCACCGACTGACAGTAAACAGATCATCAGAGCCATAAATTCATGGCTTTAACGTGGGAGGTAATGTTGGCTCCAACTCGTTGCTGCTGAGAAAACCTGCTCAACCCCACTAGCGTTCGCCGGTGCAGTGTCCTTTCTGTTTGTCAGAGCAGAGCAGTAGCTGACGCCTGTGGAGGCTGGAGTGAGACGGGAGGGTTGTGTCTCGACAGGCCGTGGCCGCGATGCTCGGCCGTAAGCGAAGGACCTCCAGTGCAGGCAGGGGACCCCCGAGGGAAGGACGCTCACCAGCTGAGGTCCTGGAGGCTGTATTGTGTAGGAAAGGTCTGTGTGACGCGTGACCTGGCTTGGATCGAGCTTTGCCTGTGTCTGCTGTGCTTTTAAGAGGGTTGAGGGAAAAGGACCAGGTCTGTGGGACCAGAGTCGTCCCGTTGGCACCGAGAGCTAAACGCAGAGCTTTGCTCTGAGGCTCATTGTGCAGCACCAAAGGCCGTTCAGCCGCCAGACTGCGACAGGCCCCGTGAAGCCGAGCTCTCCCTTCACCTTCCCTTTTTGGGGAGATCGATGTGAGCTGTCTCTTTTTCTCCCTAGCGGCTCGGTTCTCTTTGCCTGAATGTCGAAGGGCCGTGACTGCGTGCGGCGTCTGACCTGACAGCTTTTGTGTAGCTTCAGCCTCTGAGGCGGACTGAGCTGAAGGGAAAATGAAAGGCGCTCTAGAAATAACACCGTCCCTCTGAAGCAAAGGTCTGAGTCGCCTTATGGGGACTCCCTCCACCAGCAGGTTCACGCCCACGTACTGTGGAACTTCAACTGCAGCCTGGCAGAGCAAACAAACAAGCAACAACATAAACACATGTGGTTTAGCACCAGCTGACCTCAAGCCACAGCCTCACCTGTTTGTAGATTAGATAGAAGCCTCCTGTGCAAGCGTTAGGATCGCTCCGTCGATCCAACACAACCCTCAGCGTATCCAGCTGCACCGCGGGGCAAAGTCGGGCAGTCACACTGGTGGAACAGGCCATAGTTGGACTGGCATTGATCTCCAGGAGCCAAGGCCTCAGGTCTCTGCCCAACATGAAGTCCGCACCATAGAGTTCGAAGCTCGCCCTGCGGGGCTCGACCAGGTCCTGGGTCGTCTGCAGGGCGCGCACCACGGCTTGCTGCATGCCTGGGACCACCACCGACTCCCACTCGTCTTCACAGCCCTGCCGCCGCAGAAAGGCCCTGAACTGAGAGCTGGACCACATGTTGTCTTCAGGCAAACCTGGGTGACGGTCACGAGACGGCTGGAAGTGCTTTTGGATGGAGTTGTTGCACAGGTGCACTGCGCTAAGCAAAGTGACACACAAGGCAGGTGTGAAACTCTGAAACAGGTGTGTAGTTGGTCTTGTTGTGCTACTGAGACCCTGCCTGACCTGTCCAGAGTTTTGGTGGAGTAGGGCTGAGTGGAGAAGCGCAGGTAGCACTCTCTGTAGAACCACACAGTCAGCGGGTTCCAGTCGGTGACGAGGAACCACTGACGGAGGTCAAACTTGGTGTCGTGGACCAAGAAGGGACGTTCCAGGTATTTCTGAACCACCCACCTACTCTCGTTATTCAGGGCTCTGTCAGCGTCTGCCAGCGCTAGAATCTCATCCAGGCGCTTCATGCACAAAATGCCTGCGTGATGATGGTTAATGTGACACAGCAAAGAAACCAAAGAAACTCTGACAGCAACGGTTTGACCCAACGTCTCACCTCGTCCTCTTGACTTAGCACCCGGCTTAACGATCCAGATGTTGTTTAGTCCATCAGTGTCCAGCTGAGGGCAAACCTCCCGCAGTCTCACCAACATGACGTGGCAGCGCTCCACAAACACACCTCCACCCCTGATCAGCGCACCCTCGCTACACACAAACATTTCATCCGAATTGTCCCGTAAACTCCAGCTGTATGAAACATCGCCCTCTGTTTCCCCCGACAGCAGGAACCACCAGAGCCCGCACTTAAAACATTTATGTGAATTTTACGGAGCACGTCGTTGGCCTGTTCTAACGTGAGAAGCATTGAAGTACTCACTGCACCACCGTGTCGTAGTCCTGCAGAAACTCTGCCCACTGCTGCTCCGTCACCGAGGAAGCTGTTTCCACAGCAACATCAATGTCGCTATGCTCTAGAACACTGAGGAACTCCTGACACGCGTGTAAAGCTGTGGTGATCACCTCCGAACCCACAGATCGATGCTTCGCGTGATTGGTTTCTACAGAGAGAAGCAGGATCGTTGCAGTAGAATTGTTGTCCTTTACTTTGTTGTAATTTAAAATGTTAATTTATCAGTAGCTTTTTACCTTCACGGACATTTTGGTCCTCAACCCAGCGTCCGCTCGTCTCGACCACGTGCTGCAGTAGACTGGTGCAAGCTGTTCTCCTGAAGTCACCTTTTTCAAAGAGGAACAAAAGGACAAGAGCTCAGTGGACACAAAGGAAACGTTTGCCTGAAACCAGCGGCAGCACGTGCACAGACCTACGAACGCCTGCCTGTCGTCCTCTGCTCCAAGCCTGTAGCATCTTGGGAAAAAGCTGTCAGGGTCTGCTGCGTCAAACCACTGGAGGTTACGCAGGTTCACACAGAGCCCCACCTGAAAGAAACACAGCAAATGTAAGCGCACGGCGAGCAGCAGTCACAGGTAGCGGCGTGAAACGCGAGACCTTGGTTGTAAACGTTCCGGCGTTGGCGTAGTGATTGGTCATCTGGTCGCTCCGCAACGATCTGCAGTCTATGTCGTCCCGTCGGGTCGTCCAGTGGAAATACGTGGTTTCGTTTCGAACCAGACGAGACTAGAAAATATAGACTAACGTTAAATGAATAAGCTGGAAGTAGAGCGAAATGGAAAAGATGACACGTGGGAGTAGGAGCAATTACTTTCCAGCTGGAGAGGTGATGGACAACTTAATTAGTTGACTTGAATGGTCTCTTACCATGAGCTCATACATGTCATCAGGGTTCTCCTCTTTCTCGTGCTCATCCACTTGCTCTGTAAGGAGATAAGTCGTGTGTGTTCAAGAGGAAGGGTCTGTGTTATAGGTTGGGGACTGTAGGTGTATACATTCATCATCCTTCACAGTTTAGAACAACAGCTCATATAGACACTAAAAGGTTCATATGCACGAAGCCATAATAATGTTCACTAATCGAAGCTTTTTTCCTTTTAAACCTGTGGCCTCATCCTCCTCCTCATCGTCATCATAATGGCAGTGAGCTGCTCTGCGCCCTGGATGAGGCAGGCGCCGTTCCACCCACCCTCTGGACCACAGCGCGGCTCGGATCACAGGATAGGGCCCCTGCACCGAGAACACCCTCCTCAGCTGGGAACCAGCGGGAGAACAGGTGGTGTTAACTGAAACCAGACACAGGTGATGCAGTAAAGGCGTCGCTGCAGGCCGCGTGTCATCACCTTCACGGCTTTCTCCACCAGCGCTTTGGCTGATTTCAGCCTGTCTGGCTTGATGGCCGGCAGGCTGGGCAGGCTGCGACGTGACCGCCGCTCCACCGGAGCAGCTGGAGATGGAGACAAACTTAACGCTGTGAGCATGTGCACACAGGAACTAAATGTCTGGACACCTACCTGGCACCTGTTGCATGATGCTTTTAGGTGATTCTGGCTTTGGCTGATGAAGGTATATCGTAGATATCAGGTCCGATGCAGGGATGAGCACATCTGGGTCGTTAGCACAGAATTCCTTCACGTTTGCTGTTTTCTAGCGCGTAACAACCTGCCATAAGAAACAGATGACGACGGGTGAATGTGGATGAAGGATGTGAATCGGGTCAAGCTGTGCTGAGCTGATTGATTGAACCTGTCATAGCAAAAACTGTACACGAGGAAGAAACGATCACACAAGTCTATCAATAGTTCACACCGCTGACCACAAAACACTATATGCAACACGTTATTAAAAATACAAACTTCACACAGACTTGACATCGAACATTAAAATACAAATCACCTGTCACTTCCCACCACTCGCTCGTCCTGCTTTCTTCATGTTCCTGTGCAGTTACCATAACAACCGTGCATGCTCCCACATGATGTTTATAGTTGCCACGACAACCGTACCTAGAAACAGGACGCCATGCAAGTCGACGAAGAATCTGCAGCGCAGCTCACGCGCATCAAACACCAGTTCAGCCAGTCGTGACGTGATGAGACGTAGCGTGACGCGTGGACGCAGTCCAAACAAAACGATGATCATGAGCTGATCATGTGCGAGGCCTGTAACGCGCGCACGCAGTTCTGTGGCTGCCCTCGCGGCGGCGCCAGGTGCTTTCTGGCCGTGCGCTGCAGAACCAGTCCCGCTTCTGTTCGCTTCTCTGCGGCGGAGTTTGAGTTTTCTCACATTTGCGCGCACACGTGACATTGACGGCTCAGCGTGAGCGTCGGTGCGTTGTGTTCTGAGACGGGAACGAATGGTTTGCGATGAACAATGGCCACAGTCCATCACATGTGGCAGGTGAAACGTGAGACGCTGCCAAATGGACCCTGCGCAGAGTGAAGTAGCTGCTGCTCTTTACTGTGCCCGGTAGCAGCAGTGCGTCGCAGCCCATTGTGAGCATCTGCGCTGTAATTGGCTGAGGCTCGGTGATGCTCTCTGCATCCTGCTTCCACGGCCAGGACAGGAGGGAGGGGAGCTGGAAGCGCGGCCGTGAAATCACCATAACACAGGCTCCAAATGTGCTGCTTTTAGTGCGCGCCTCATCTGGGAGAGATGCAAATCCTCACCATGTCTGCAGACACAGAAGTAGCTGCTCGTGCCAGCTGGTGACCGCGTCTCCAAACCGTCCTCAGAGCGCGCAGAGGCTGACCAGTGGCTGTGACCGTCGCCTTTACGCTCCGCGAACGCTGAACAGCAGGTTTGGCCAAAGGCTATGAGCATGAGCGACGACCCGGAGATCACCCTGAGCTACCAGGTAAAGAGCCCTTTAAATGTGTGACGCATGGCGCTGCTTAGACGCTGCAAGCTCGACCAGGCTCCACTTTACATTCCCTCCATCGAAACTGGACATTTCCTGCTGCAGTAACGTGTGTGTGAAATGTTATCAGCTACTTAACGCTCACTTGTTATCTCACTACTTCGGCCTTTTGTCAGCGATAAATGTTTCCCAAGTTGTGTCAGGAAACTGTGAAGCTGCGGATGTTGATGTTGTGAGAAGCTGGACACGTGCGTTAATTCCCACAAGGGTATCAGGAGAAATATATGTGACATAATAAGTTATAGTAAGAGAGCAGCAAACTGCTGAGAAGGTGGACCCGTCGCTCTCTAGAAGAGAAAGGAAATGGACAAATTTTCACCTGTTATTTCTCAGACCTCCTCAAATGACCTTGACGCCATCCGTGCTCATTATTAGCCCGTCACAGTTTGCGGGTTCTGATGTGAGATCCGTTATTAGCCTGCTAATGGAGGGAGAGGGAGCCGGTAGTGATGGAGCTCAGCGTCAGGGCTCGCTGTCGTAACGTAAAGGACCGAATGTCCCCTGACCCACAGTCACTCGCCCCGTCCAAGGCAGGACACAGATGGAGAAGAACCAGAGCTGAGCTGGACAGTCTGATGTGATTAAGCAGCTTCAGACGGGGAGGGGACGATGCCAAGCAGCTCCCCTCTTCAAGTTTCTCTTCCATAGCTGCAGCAGCTGTTCTGTGTCCGCTCTTCCCACCGGAAAGCTGTTTAAAGCTTTGCCAGAGCCTTGTTGAAGTGTCCTAAGTATTAGGAGACGTCAGATCAAAGCAACAATTAGGAAAATTAAGTTCATTCCTGAGATATGAAGCTGGTCATTAGTACGTTAACTAGTGTTACACATGCTTTTTTAAACATGAAGTTTAACACTAATGAAAGTTAAAACGCAATAAATGAAGAGGACAGTGGACGAGTGCGGCTGCTCCTCCTTGACGTACTGTGGCCGCGGAGCCTTTCTCTGCGGCGGCACTGAGAGGAGCTGCACTGACAGAACATTTGGCTCCTGGCTTTCTCCTCGTATTTATTACCGTACAGAGAATCAATAATCGGCTATGAAGCAAACAGCAACGTACACAAACACTACGTCACCAACGGAAGCATAGTTACATGTCGAGACTGTGATCGGTAAGTTAAAATATATATAAATCTGCCGCCTGACTGTTCTGCGGTAACTTGCAGCAGTGCAATCATACATTTGTTTCTGGTTTTTACTCCCCCACACAAATTCATCGCAGATCCCTGGTTTGGTCGTACGTGATTTGCCATTTGGCATCCCTCCCAGCTTTTACTTTAATCAGATCAGTGGCACAGAATTCATTTAGTGTGAGCATCCAGCCTGAGCATGAATGTGCAACAAGTATCTCCATTAGTCAAAAGTATTTCATAGCTCTCAGTTCAGTGTTTGGTTGGAAGAGCCAGATAACTTCGCCCGTTTCCAGGAAGCCCTTCACTGTCTGCGTGTTTTCATTCTAGCAGCGCGGGAGCAGTAATCTGCAGAAAGACAGACGTTACGGTGTGAGGGCAGCGGAGAGGCAGAGCCGGTGTGGTACTGAATGAGGCGTGTGTGACTCATGCTCCCCGTGGGATGAAGCCAAAGCAGCCGGCTCTCTCCCGTTTCCTGCTGCCTTCCTTCCTGTCTCCTCTTTTCTCCTTTGCCTCCCTTTCAGCTGTGTGGTCACAGCTTTAGCCTGAGGCTGTGTCACCATGAGTGCCAGACACAAAGCTCTGTCTGGAAGTGACAGGCTCAGTTGTCTGCGTCCCGGCTGTCACTTCGCGGTGCTTCTGGGACGAGAGCCGAGAGGGTCAGAGGTGGTGTGAGCAGGGAAAAAACTCAAAAATGGAAAGAGAAACGCAGTGTCAGTACTGAAGGGTCCGTGTGGGTCACGTCTCTTCTCCGCTCTGCTTCCGGACGCAAGTCTCCTCCCAGCGACCATCAGGCCTCGTTCCCCCGAAGCGGGTTCCGCTCACAATCCCGCTGAAGTGAAAGGTCATTACGAGCACAGCACATCGATTGGACCTGGGTGAAAATCACTGCTGCTCTATTTGCTGAGGCCGACGGCCGGCTTGATGTTTGCAGACTCCAGAGCTTCTGCCTCTGCCTAAAGCCAATCTTTTTGAAGCGACAGCATCACACAGCTGCAAAAGCAAAATCATTAAGGCCGCACACGAAATAATTTAAAAGACAACCTTCTCCTTTGTGAAACATTGTGTAAAGTGTGTGCGTAAGTATCACGATCACTTCCTTTGACTCCATGACTGTTCAATGCTGTTTCAGGAACATCTTCCTCACCAACAAACTGTTCTGCTTGGTACCAGTTGTGAGCGATATTATTTGGCTTGAATGTGCTACAACACTAGATTAAAGTGACCAGTTTGTTCATCTTGTGAGTCAGTTTGAAGAGGAAAACCAACACCAATGTGCTGTTGTGGCCACTGCCTCTATCAGGTTCGTCTTTCAGCGTAGGTTTGTCACTGAAGGACAGAAACCCAAGGACAGGCGGCCATTTTGGGGTTAGCTGTGACTCACCTCTATGTTGTGTTGGCACTAATCTGCGCGACAAATAATGACTAAATCACAGAGCTTCCAAACAAAGCACTGCAGCTGATTCAAAGCGAGAGGACAAAGCCGAAGCCAAGGGGACGCGTTGCCAGGAGATAGAAGCAGCAGCAGGACACAACTATATGACCCATCGGTGGAAAATGACATGTGTGCTTGAACGTGAGCGTCACCCAGCTCTGTGAGTAGCTGAAGCACTTAAGGTGACACAAGACAGGGAACCATTAACCTGTTGGAAAAACACACTTGTCGTTAGGAAGGAGCAGCCAAATGTGACAAGGTTGTGTAATGAAGTGCAAAAACTGGAGAAGAAATAACGTAGTCGTCACATGGATACGCAACAGAATTAGAAAGACATTCCATGGCTTTCTGGATCACAGCTTGAGCCTCAGTGTAGATTCCCCACATTCTCTCTGGCCTTTCAGCGTCTGCTTCCTCTCGCTCTTGGTGCGTGTCTGTGTGTTTGGGAAAGCTCCCGTTGCTCCGCGGCTGACTGCCTCCGGCCGGATCCGGAGCCCACTCGCTGCTCCGTCCTCTTCCACCAGCCACGGCTGCGTGTGCGTAGACTCGAGGGAGATTTGGCTGGTGGGTGTGTGGTGAGATGTCTTTGATGGATCAGTGGTTGAATGTATAAATATGCATCATTAACATCCAACTTCATTTTTAGCAAGTAAAGCTGTAAAGTTATTCCCACCTCTGACTCTTTGTCAGCTCGTCCTTGTCATTATTGAGCCTATTCGTTTCAGCACATCTTTTAAAACGTATGCTTGCATTTATGAAACATATGTTAACCACTGTCGCGCTGCTTCCATCTCGCTTTTTGAAACCCTGAGCCCCATGCGGCGTTTGGCCCGTGCATGCCTTTCTAATTAAGTGTCCTTATTCTTTAAAAGGACAGAATTGTCTTGGGATTAAGACGCGCTCAGTCATGGAAAGAGTAAATCCCGCTGGACTGACACTGTGGAAATAGTACAGCAGGCAGGAATGCGGTGCAGAGCTCACGTCTGTGAGTTGACGCGTTGTCTTGGGATCTAACTCGAGGCTGAATCACAGCCTCCAGCTTTCAGTACGTATGGATGGATGAATGGCTCTGTCCCAGTGAATCACATTTACGACGGCGTGACTGGCGTGATTCCAGCCCTGAAAGCTTTAATTAAATGACCTTTCGCTGTTTAAAGAGGACACGAACTTTCCTGTTTTATATCATCAGGATTTTAATGAACACCTCTCCGACGCTGTCTCTGCAGACGTCCTCAGGTTGTTTAACGCTGAATGTGTTCAGGTGCTTTGAATTAAAGCTGATGTCGTCAGATCCTCCTTCCGGTATTTGTGGACCTAAATATTTATATTCCTCTTTCCGGCCTCCGGTCTAATTATTTATTCCACACAAATAATTCTTGCAGAGTGATTTTTAATAAGCTAAGAGACGCGCATCGCGTGTAGATCGTGCGTGGGTGGAAATGTCGATGCAGAGAGCTGATGTATGTGCAGACCAGTGTACGTCTGTGTGTCATCGACAGCCGTAAATTACTGTTGGCAGACATTTCTGGATGTGTGCAGCCCCTCATTTTGAGCTAATTATAGATTTTAGTTATTGATTGCATTGATCGCAGCTCTTACTGACTTTTGAACACAATACTCACAACGTTCACGCGTCTGTCATTTTGGTTTGTGAAACTAAAACACAGACAACAACATCCTGCAGGATGAGCCAATGTGACGCTTTGGGATAATGGAGCGTAGCGTAGTCCACTGGTGCCTGTCCCTGTGTGTGGCTGCTTGTCCTTCCTCCTGTGTCCATGCCAGACAGTCTTAGAATAGACCGTCTGGAATTTGATGCTCTTCAGTGAAGCTCCTGCTGCAGCAGTAGCAGTGTTTGCGGCTGGACTTTAACGACCTTTCAGCTTCACAAAATGAACAGACGTGAACACAAGCACTGAAGCACTGAGAGAACATTAACACATTTACACATACTGCTGTTTCTGTCCACCAGAGGCCGGATGAGGAGGTGGTGGTGGACCAGGGAGGGACGAGCTCAGTGCTGAACATTCACTATGAGAAGGAGGAGCTGGAAGGTGAGTAACCTGCGCCGCTGGAAAACGGTTCGATTCTAAACGGGTCATATTCAATCGGCGGAAACGTCAAATCCAGGTGCGTGTCAACAAAAATAGAACTTTTCAGCAGTTCATTGATTTGATTTACTTCAGGACACGAGAAAGTAAATGAAGCGACACGTTTGTTTTCCATCACCCATAACCAGGCGAAGCAGCCGTGCTCCTCCCTAAGCATTTGTGCCAATGATGAACATCTGTCGGCACCTGAGTGTGGCCAGAGGAGAAAAAGCAGTGATAGATTCAGACCCTCCACGATAACTGGAGATATTATATGTTATATTATATGTTATATTAGTTTTCTTATACTTTCAGCAATAATCTTGGCAGAGGGCAACATTTACTTAACCTTTACACCTGAATCTAACAGGCTGACAGCAGTGGAGCAGATTGAAGGCGTGTTAATATTTTATTTGAGCCAACAGTGATGCAGCCACATGTTCCAGTCAATGTGTGTGTTGGTGTGAGCGTGTGCAGAAGGGTAACAGATATGTGATCTTATTGGTGGACAGAGCGGGACATTAATACTGAATCATCTGTCCAGAGGAGCCTGAGGGCGCGAGCTGTTGTTGCAGAGGAGAGAAACAGGCTCATGAGTGTGTTTATGCGTCACTGAGCCCATTGTCACGTTTTTCAGGGAGGCGCCGCAGCTCAGTAGCTCTGAGTCCGTGCTGCGACCCAGCTGCAGCCCTTGTGTTACAGCCCGGTTCACCCACTACAGCTCAGATGGTGTTTGGGACTATCAGGAAGCTGCAGCAGGGCAGGAAACAGGAGCTTCAGGCCAAAGTCTTTCACTTTCACTCTGACCTTCTGAGCTTCGAGGGCGGAGTTCACACTTTTCTTTTCTCTTTCCTCTTCCACTTGCACTTAATTGTTCTCAGAACAACAACATGATTAGACAACATTTTCCAGGACTGTAGGTGTGTCAACAAATTCCCAATTAGTCCGTGTGTCAGCTTTACACCACACACACACACACACACACACACACACACACACACACACACACACACACAGAAATGCACATGCGACAGTGAGCAGTAATGTTTATGAAATATGCCAAATGAACTCAGGGTGGAATTGAGTAGTAGAACAACGGATTATAGTTTTATAAAAACAGTTTCTTCAAGTGAAATCACTTTTCAAACTCCTTCAGGCCACCGGACTCTGTTCGTGGGTGTTCGAATGCCCAGGCAGAGCCATCGTCACCACAAGGCCCATGGCTCCCGCCACCGCAAGCGAGACCGGCGGACAGGAAGCAACGCGACCCAGCAAAGCGAGGGAAGCGACGCCGCCACCTCCAGTCACGGTAACGTAACATACAAACCTTCACTATGTTTTACTTTTCCTTGTGTATCAGTGTTTGTGCATTCAAACATCCAAGTCCCACAAGAAGCAATATATTGAAAAAACAAGGTCTATTAATACAATAAACCCCCCAAACGCCCCAGGCTGAAATTGACAAACCCACTAATTAGTTGCTGGAGCTCAGGACCTACTAAGCTCAGGACCTACTAAACTCAAGACCTACTCAGCTCAGGACCTACTAAGCTCAGGACCTACTAAGCTCAGGACCTACTCAGCTCAGGACCTACTAAGCTCAGGACCTACTAAGCTCAGGACCTACTAAGCTCAGAACCTACTCAGCTCAGGAACTATTAAGCTCAGGACCTACTCAGCTCAGGACCTACTAAGCTCAGGAACTATTAAGCTCAGGACCTACTAAGCTCAGGACCTACTAAGCTCAGGACCTACTCAGCTCAGGACCTACTAAGCTCAGGACCTACTCAGCTCAAGACCTACTAAGCTCAGGACCTACTCAGCTCAAGACCTACTCAGCTCAGGACCTACTAAGCTCAGGAACTATTAAGCTCAGGACCTACTAAGCTCAGGACCTACTCAGCTCAGGAACTATTAAGCTCAGGACCTACTAAGCTCAGGACCTACTCAGCTCAGGACCCACTCAGCTCAGGACCTACTAAGCTCAGGAACTATTAAGCTCAGGAACTATTAAGCTCATGACCTACTAAGCTCAGGAACTACTCAGCTCAGGAACTATTAAGCTCAGGACCTACTAAGCTCAGGACCTACTCAGCTCAGGACCTACTAAGCTCAGGAACTATTAAGCTCAGGACCTACTAAGCTCAGGAACTATTAAGCTCAGGACCTACTCAGCTCAGGACCTATTAAGCTCAGGACCTACTCAGCTCAGGACCTACTCAGCTCAGGACCTACTAAGCTCAGGAACTATTAAGCTCAGGACCTACTAAGCTCAGGACCTACTCAGCTCAGGAACTATTAAGCTCAGGACCTACTAAGCTCAGGACCTACTCAGCTCAGGACCCACTCAGCTCAGGACCTACTAAGCTCAGGAACTATTAAGCTCAGGAACTATTAAGCTCATGACCTACTAAGCTCAGGACCTACTCAGCTCAGGAACTATTAAGCTCAGGACCTACTAAGCTCAGGACCTACTCAGCTCAGGACCTACTAAGCTCAGGAACTATTAAGCTCAGGACCTACTAAGCTCAGGAACTATTAAGCTCAGGACCTACTCAGCTCAGGACCTATTAAGCTCAGGACCTACTAAGCTCAGGACCTACTCAGCTCAGGACCTACTAAGCTCAGGACCTACTCAGCTCAGGACCTACTCAGCTCAGGACCTACTCAGCTCAGGACCTATTAAGCTCAGGACCTACTAAGCTCAGGACCTACTCAGCTCAGGACCTATTAAGCTCAGGACCTACTAAGCTCAGGACCTACTCAGCTCAGGACCTACTAAGCTCAGGAACTATTAAGCTCAGGACCTACTAAGCTCAGGAACTATTAAGCTCAGGACCTACTCAGCTCAGGACCTATTAAGCTCAGGACCTACTAAGCTCAGGAACTATTAAGCTCAGGACCTACTCAGCTCAGGA
Source organism: Macropodus opercularis (assembly GCA_030770545.1). NCBI lineage: Eukaryota > Metazoa > Chordata > Actinopteri > Anabantiformes > Osphronemidae > Macropodus > Macropodus opercularis. Next base: position 1,733,676 of record CM061099.1, read on the forward strand.
CCTACTCAGCTCAGGACCTACTCAGCTCAGGACCTATTAAGCTCAGGACCTACTAAGCTCAGGACCTACTCAGCTCAGGACCTACTCAGCTCAGGACCTACTCAGCTCAGGACCTATTAAGCTCAGGACCTACTAAGCTCAGGACCTACTCAGCTCAGGACCTATTAAGCTCAGGACCTACTAAGCTCAGGACCTACTCAGCTCAGGACCTACTCAGCTCAGGACCTACTCAGCTCAGGACCTACTCAGCTCGGGACCTACTCAGCTCGGGACCTACTCAGCTCAGGACCTACTAAGCTCAGGACCTACAAAGCTGCGGGGGCTTAGGTATATGTGTGTGTGTGTTGCTTGGTCTTATGTCTTGTCTGGGCCTTGTAGTCATGCAGTGGTAAGTGATGCTGTGTGTTTGTAAGTAATTTAAAAATCAGCCCAGTCTTCTCTGGCGTCCTCTCGCCTCAGACACGCCGTCCCAGCGGGTGCAGTTCATTCTGGGCGCAGAGGAGGATGCTGAACACGTGGCCCACGAGCTGTTCACTGAGCTGGATGAAATCTGTGTGAAGGATGGCAAAGATGCTGAGTGGAAGGAAACAGCCAGGTGAGCCGTTTCTGACAGCTGTACTGTTACAAAGCTCAGTGGATCATGGCTCCAGAAAGAGGAAGCGTGGAGACACAATTACAAGTTTCAATTTCACGCTAATAGAAACCTTTTCCTGGATCGAACCGGAGCAAACACCATCAAAACAACGTGCTCTTTTATTCCTGCTTTTCCTGTTTGCAGGTGGCTGAAGTTCGAGGAGGACGTGGAGGATGGCGGCGAGAGGTGGAGCAAGCCTTACGTGGCTACGCTCTCCCTCCACAGCCTGTTTGAGCTGCGCAGTTGCATCATCAACGGAAGCGTGTTGCTGGACATGCGCGCTGATTGCATCGAAGAGATCGCAGGTGATCACTGATGTCATCTACGTGGTGAAAAGTGTCACAAGCTGCATCTGAAACATTTGCTGTAACAACCTTGAAGGGAATCAGTTTCCCATCATTCCCCTTATTGGCAGGTGTTTAGGTTCTGTGTTACTGAAGGTCAGGGCTGTTCAGTCTCTGTTGGGCCTGATTTGCATGGAATATATATTGAGTCAAAGCTGCTATCAGAGCAGCCAAGGACATGCAAATAACTGCAAACCTGTGTAACACACGACTGAATGAGCTCATCAAAAAAATCAGACAAACAACACACAGACACTTATCTAATTTAAACCCCAACCAGGCGCAGTGACGTCGCTTTCACTCATGAGTGTCCGACGGAACCGAGGTCCCTGCTCTTGTCTTGCTTATGAACAGCTTTCATCTCCAGCTCATTACTGCTTCTCTCGCTTCCCGTTCGTCTGCCCGTGTTTCCTGCAGGCAGCACCTGGACTCCACATTTTAGGCAGCATGGTTAGAAAATGTTATTTACTTGTTCTGCCTGCGTAATTAGAAAGATTTTTCTATTTGAAACTCTGTAGCTTGGAGAGTGGAGAGACTGACGCGACGTAATGCGGTTTCCTTATCGCTGTCCTCGTTAACATGGCTGATTATGCTGGAGATGAGCTCCACGTTAGCATTGGCCTTGACGTGTGCTCAGAATGAATGCAGGCACTAAGTGTGTGTTTGATTGACTGGAGGAGGAAATGAAGGAGGAACGGACAGAAAGATCTTGTGCTCGCTCAGCTAGAACAGAACAAAGAAAGGATGGAGAGATGAGTGGAGGGAGATGGATGGATGCTGAGCATTCTCTCATCAATCAATTAATTATTGCTCAAACATTATTTAAAAAATACCGTATCTAATTATTTATGCATTATAAAGGAAATACAACTGGAGGAGGACACACACTGATGTCAGGGTTCATGAGCCTTTCGTGTTGCAGACATGGTGCTGGACCACCAGGAGGCATCGCATGAGCTGGACGACAGCGTGAGAGTGAGGGTTCGCGAGGCTCTGCTGAAGAGACACCACCATCAGAACGAGAAGAAGAAGAACCTGATCCCCATCCTCAGCTCCATCGCAGAGGGAACCCGCAAGCAGTCGGAGCCACACCTCACAGGTGCGTTACAGGTCAGCGGGCGGACAGTCAGTAAAGTTATCGCTGATTAAAGCCGACGCTGACGCATTTGGCTACAAAATCATTGTAAGAATTAAAGCTTTAATTCTATTTGGTATCACATAATCGTCATACAATCATCTCTGAGGCTGTGTCAGACACAAACCCACGCTCTTACTGTCCAGCAGGTCCAGCCACGTCTCCACAGCCGCCACCTGCTACTGAACCACTGAAGAACGGTGCTGGGCAGGATGCTGCTCAGATGGACCTCAGCAAGGTAAACGCTCAAGCGATGGCACATTTGTGGGATTTATCTTATTTTACGTGTGGTTTGAGCCTGTGAGCACATGAAGAGTATTCGTATAAGATCTGTCATGAGTGAAACCACATTTGTCCAAAGAGTCATAGCAGCTGTGATTCACCAGGCGGACCTGCACTTCATGAAGAAGATCCCTGAGGGTGCAGAGGCCTCCAACGTGTTGGTGGGAGAGCTGGACTTCCTGGAGAGGTCCGTTGTGGCCTTTGTCCGTCTCTCCCCTGCCGTGCTGCTCACCGGACTCACCGAGGTCCCGATTCCTACCAGGTTCTGAATGACCGAACCTTCAGACCTAAACCCAGATAACATAAGTTCAATAATCCAGGAATGATTCCTATATTTAATATCATCTGCTCACAAACAGGTTCCTCTTCATTCTCCTGGGCCCAGATGGAAAGGCCCAGCAATACCACGAGATTGGACGCTCCATGGCAACTATTATGACGGATGAGGTGAGAGAGAAACAATCTCAAGGAAAAGAAATCAAACCAGTCTCATGAAGGCAGCGTTTACATTCCCGCCATCCTTCAGATCTTCCACGACGTAGCGTACAAGGCAAAGGATAGAAGTGACCTGCTGGCAGGGATAGACGAGTTCCTGGACCAAGTGACGGTCCTGCCCCCAGGAGAGTGGGACCCCTCCATCCGCATCGAGCCTCCTAAGAGCGTCCCCTCTCAGGTACACGGACTGCGCTGGTACAGGTGCAGCTGCTTTCTACTGGATTCTGAACAGTTATCGGTCGCTTGCAGGAGAAGAGGAAGATTCCCGGAGTGGTGAACGGCACGGCCTGCCCGGTGGAGGAAGAGCTGCACGCTGAGCACCACGGGCCGGAGCTGCAGAGAACCGGACGGTAATCGTCGCAGGTTGATTACTCAGGCTGGTCGCTTTGCTTAAACGCTGTGATCGCTAACAGGGTCTAACTGTCAAATAAATCTGAGTCTATTAAAGAACTGAGATCGGACGAACAAGTGACAACCACCAAGCCTGAAGGTTAACTAGTCACCAAACGTGTTGCAACGTACTCCCTAAGAAATGAACCTTTTTTCAACGAAGCCCACATCCGATGAAAAGGGAAATAAGCTTAAAGCCCCTTCTGCTTTATACTGGATACGTAGATATCTGCTCAGGCCATTCGTCTGAGTCGTAAGTACAATAATAACCGTCCCTCGTCTCTCCTCAGGTTGTTTGGGGGCCTCGTGCTGGACATCAAAAGAAAGGCTCCGTTCTACCTGAGTGACTTCAAGGACGGGCTCAGCCTCCAGTGTGTGGCGTCCTTCCTCTTCCTCTACTGTGCCTGCATGTCGCCCGTCATCACCTTTGGGGGGCTGCTGGGGGAGGCGACAGAGGGACGCATCGTAAGGTTACACACGCGCAGACACTACTTGCATGAAGCAGGGTTTTCAGAGAGGCGTGAGCTGGACGCTGCGTTTGTGTTGGTTCCGTCAGAGCGCCATCGAGTCGTTGCTCGGGGCTTCTATGACGGGAGTGGCCTACTCTCTGTTTGCTGGTCAGCCACTCACCATCCTGGGCAGCACGGGTCCTGTGCTAGTTTTCGAGAAAATCCTCTTCAAGTTCTGCAGGTTTGCTAAATATAACGATCACCTGTCAACATTTGGAGTCTGTCTGTCTGCCACCCAGACCTGATCTGTTCCCGGTCTCTCCTTTGGATTCAGGGACTACAAGCTGTCCTACTTGTCGCTCAGGACCTGCATCGGACTGTGGACGGCCCTGCTGTGCTTGGTGCTGGTTGCCACCGACGCCAGCTCTCTGGTGTGTTACATCACTCGGTTCACAGAGGAGGCCTTTGCTGCCCTCATCTGCCTCATCTTCATTTATGAGGCCTTGGAGAAGCTCGTCCACCTGGGAGAGCTCTACCCATTCAACACGCACACCGATCTGGACCAACTTACGCTGGCGTAGTGAGTGACACCGTGTTTCTCTGGATCACATCCATCCTGCAGCTCATCCATCGTGGCCTGACCGTGTGTGTCGCTGTGTGTAGCTGTAGGTGTGCAGAGCCTGATAATCCTGGAAATAAAACGTTAGAGCTGTGGAGCAAGAGAAACATCACGGTCTCTGCTGTGCACTGGTCCAACCTCACTGTCAAGGTAGCGTAGCTATGCATCACGACACGACACGACACGACACGACACGACACGACACAACACGCTCGGCGTCGGTTCTAATGTTGCCTCTGTGCATCTCTGCAGGAGTGCATCAGTCTGCAGGGCCAGTTTGTCGGGACAGCCTGTGGCCACCATGGCCCATTCACCCCAGATGTTCTCTTCTGGTCCACCATCTTGTTCTTCTCCACTTTTTTCATGTCCGCCTTCCTCAAACAATTCAAGACTAGTCGTTATTTTCCCACCAAGGTGATACTGACTCACGCTGCATTTACATGTAGTCTGATGCTTTCATCCAAACAAACTTCCATGACCATGAATATCTTCTCCTGTGCTCAGGTGCGATCTATGATCAGCGACTTCGCCGTCTTTCTCACCATTGTCATCATGGTTCTGCTTGACTTTGCCATCGGAGTTCCCTCCCAGAAGCTGAAGGTGCCCAGCAAATTCCAGGTATGCAAGAAATAACGACGTGAAGCTTGGCTTAAAGGATGTTTAGCGCTGGCTTCACTTCTGTGTGTTTGTTTGTCTGCAGCCCACCAGAGATGACCGAGGCTGGTTGATCAACCCAATAGGTCCCAACCCGTGGTGGACAGCCCTGGCTGCTTCTATTCCTGCTCTTCTCTGCACGATCCTCATTTTCATGGACCAACAGATTACTGCTGTAATCATCAACCGCAAAGAACATAAACTACTGGTCAGTGCTTAAAATCCCCATACGCAAGCTTTTATTGTCGGGTTTCTCCTCAGAGCCAGGACGCGCCGTTGTCTGTGTTTTGCAGAAGGGCTGCGGGTACCACCTGGACCTGCTAATGGTGGGGGTGATGCTGGCAGTGTGCTCCATCATGGGCTTGCCCTGGTTTGTAGCAGCCACGGTTCTGTCCATCTCTCACGTCAACAGCCTGAAGCTGGAGTCGGAGAGCGCGGCTCCAGGAGAGCAGCCTCGCTTCCTGGGCATCAGAGAGCAGAGGCTCACCGGCCTGGTCATCTTCCTGCTCATGGGCTGCTCTGTGTTCATGACTGGAGCCCTGCAGGTTAGTTAGCAGTGCAATGCTGCCCCCCTCTGGCCAGGATGTGAAGTCAAACAGTTAACGTACGTTGTGTTCTGTCCAGTTCATTCCTATGCCAGTGTTGTACGGTGTTTTCCTTTACATGGGAGCTTCTTCATTGAAAGGCATCCAGGTAATGAGTCATGTCATCAGATCCTTTTCTGTTTCTCCTAATTACTTAATCCTCTGCTGAGCTTGTCTTCCTGCCACCGTGCGCATCTGTATCGCTTCAGTTCTTCGACCGTCTGAAACTGTTTGGCATGCCAGCCAAGCACCAGCCAGACTTCATCTACCTGCGACACGTCCCCCTGAGGAAGGTTCACCTGTTCACCGTCACGCAGCTCACCTGTCTGGTGCTTCTTTGGGTCATTAAAACGTCACCGGCTGCAATTATCTTCCCCATGATGGTGAGATGACCAGTCCTACAGTCGTACAGCCCTACAGTCCTACATTCCTACAGCCCTACAGTCCTACAGCCCTACAGTCCTACAGTCCTACAGTCGTACAGCCCTACAGTCCTACAGCCCTACATTCCTACAGCCCTACAGTCCTACAGCCGTACAGTCCTACAGTCCTACAGTCCTACAGTCGTACAGCCCTACAGTCCTACAGCCCTACATTCCTACAGCCCTACAGTCCTACAGCCGTACAGTCCTACAGTCCTACAGTCGTACAGCCCTACAGCCCTACAGTCCTATAGCCCTACAGTCCTACAGCCCTACAGCCCTACAGCCGTACAGTCCTACAGTCCTACAGTTCTACAGCCCTACAGTCCTACAGTCCTACAGCCCTACAGCCCTACAGTCCTACAGCCCTACAGTCCTACAGTCCTACAGCCCTACAGTCCTACAGCCCTACAGTCCTACAGTCCTACAGTCCTACAGCCCTACAGTCCACGTCTCCATTCAGACTACTGACGTTCTTTCTCCTCCTACTGCAGGTGCTGGCTCTGGTTTTCATCCGCAAGCTCCTTGACTTGTGTTTCTCTAAGCGTGAGCTCAGTTACCTGGACGACTTAATGCCTGAATGGAAGAAGAAAAATCTTGATGACGCAACTAAAAAGATGGAGGAGGTGGATTAAACATCCCAGAGAAAGCAATAAAATCAGGCTGACACTGATTGGCTGATGGATTGTTGTTGTTTGATTGTGTGTCTTTTAGGAATCAGAGGTTATGATCACTTCAATGAAAGAAGATGAAGCTACTGTTCAGATTCCCTTGGAGAGAACCCAGGCTGCCCAGACCCCAAAAGCACATGACCCCAAGTGAGTACATGAATGTTTCCAACACAAATGCACAGGAGGAAATGCATGGTTCCTGTGAACGGCTGTGCTCCCTCCTCATCCCGTCCTCCGCTCTCTGACCTTTCCCTCCCTCTCCCTGATCTGTCCCTCGCTCCTCAGGTGTGACCCTTCTGAGATTAACATATCTGATGAAATGTCTAAAACCACTGTGTGGAAATCCCTCAACTCTAATTAAGGTGACCCTCGCCCGTGGCTGTGAAGAAGGCAAGGCCACATCTAATATGCTGCAAATGTTCTAGACTGTACATCATGCAGCAGCCACGCTTTGCTTCCTCTGCTGTGTCCAGTCACATTCTCATGTTCTCGCCTGCAGGATTGAAGAGATTGCGTTTATAGACGAGTGAAGGATGTCGTGGCAGACAACATGTCGGACGCTTCACCCACTTCAGATTTCCACCAGCTGCCAGTGCAACATGCTCCACAGGGATCGTCCATACATGCACTGCCTTCTGTCTTTGTGAGGAAAGGTGGAGTTTGACCATCACTCTGATTCTGCACCTTAGACCTTCATGGATCACCACCATCTTCATTCATTGCCTGTTGCTGGACGTTTTACTGTCAGCTACTCAGGAAAGTCAGATTCTCAAGCCATCAAGAAAAAAATCTAGTTTCTCACTCTCTCCCAAATCCGATACTGTGGAACAGCTCACTTTCAATTAAGTCAGAGACAGCAGTAGAAACAACTAGACACAAATCCTGGAGTGAATAATGAAACAACTGCAAGAGCACAGTGACAGCTGCTGGCGACAAGGGTCCGACTCCCAGCTGAGAGCAGGAGACTCCAAAAAATTGGTTAGGATGCAGGAATACAAACAGATTTACGGCCCAGTCAGTCAGTCAGTGTCACTGGCCTATTTCTGAAAGTGTCGTGTGAGTTATTTCCAGCTGGCAGGGAGTCAGCTGTTGTTTGACTATATATAGACTTTACTGACCTGCGTCAATGAAATACTCCATTCTCTCTGCACCCACAGAAAACTCTCCAATAATCACCCGTTGCTAAATTAGCCAGTTTGAATTTGCTCACAAAGACAGAAGAGCCCCCACATTCAACACCTGTCTGTGAGACCTGTCTACCTGCCGCAGCTGGAGCCGGTCGTGAAGGTAGCAGCTGCTTAGACGTGAACCACTTTTATTATTCTCAGTAGGTTTGTCAAGGCCCTAAATCTACTGAAGGGTATTTTTATTTATTATGTTTTTGTTTTATTGTAATAGTGGTGAAATGGTAAATTACGTGATAGATTAGAAAAACGACTTTGCAGGTTGAAGACATAGACAAATAAAATGTTGTATCTGTTTTGTGGGATGTAAACTGAAGCATCAGTAACGTGTTTGAAGGCCCTTTGACCTTAAACTAACGATTGTGTAGGATGGATGTAGATCTGCTGAATGTTCGTCACGTGTTAGTACTGTGTCTTATTTCTTTACCTCAGACCAGGTCTTGAATCCTCCTGCACTTTGGACGACATCAGGAAACCTGAGCCGAAAGCGCATGTGTGTGTGTGTGTGTCTGTATGTGTGCGTGTGTGTGTGTGTGTGTTTGAGGAAAACAGAATTTTCTTTTAAGCAATAATTTACCCAAAATCCAAATCAGAGTGTTTAAACTATTCATTTATCAGGGTCCTGTTGTGCCGGTGAACCTTTGTTTATCTGCTCCGGGTGAAGAGAGGCCGTTCAGGAAAATCTGACTGAAAACACTTTTCATTATGTGCCAAAGAAAACAAAAAACATGTTTTACGTCGCGTTGTGAGACAAGGTCAGTTTGGATCAACAAGGTTCCCCAGAGTCACAGCTGATCTCAGTACACACACACTTTGTTTTTCATTATCAGCAGCTCGGTACAGTAACTAAAGCTGTCAGATAAACGCAGTGGCGTAAACGGTACAACGACGCTCTGGGAGCCGCATCAAGCTAAAAGAAGCTTCACCTGTAGGTACAGTGCTTGACTGAAGGTTCTCTTCACCTGTGCTAAGGTCATCACAAAGGTCACAGAGCTGCAGGGAGGAATGATGTTCAGAAACCTACCAGGAACTTTATTCATAGTTGCACTTTCTGTAGATAAAGAACTTGTGATATATTTTATTTCAAGAGATATATAAGAAAAAAAATTCTTTTACAATACATTAATATGTTTATTTAAATTTCAAACGGGTTGTTTTAACTTTCTGTAAATACTGTACTGACATAAGCAAGAGAAACGAGACAAAGGCTGACGAATGCGCCGCATAGAAACGAACTCAGTTTAACAACGTAAAGATCCCAGACAGTCTCCAAACCGCTCTTCACACACTTGGTTGACATTTATCTACAGCATCATAATGACCTGTTCTACCTTCTCCTTCTGTCCAGTGGAACATCCCTGAATTGTGTTATGAACATTGTCAAAGGCAGTGACGCCTCCTCCAACATGAGAACCAAAGCTTTGGACGCGTGTCAGTGTAGTCTGCGTTGACTCTGCTAGACTTTTGAATGTGAATAGTTTGTGTGTGTGGCCCACATCTAAAATTAATGGCATGACTAAATAGTTTATTTTGTGTAAATGGTCACAAGACTTAATAGTTCTGAATAAATTGCTAAAGAAAAAATCAGATATGCTTCCATAACGGATTAAAATGGGAGCAGATGTTCTGTAGTAGAAATCCAACCAGTTGTTCATGACGTGTCTTGATTTTCAGCTCATTAATGTGCTCAACATACAGTGAAATGCCTTGTGCTGTGTTTACTGCATATACCAACAGAATCGTACATTTTGATTGACGTGAGTATAAATGTGCTGTAGACGTGTCACACAACACACAACCAGGGCCTGTTGTGCTGCCGTGTCCTGTTTGACATTTGACCCCTGTACATCTGACCAAAACATCAGTAATGAGGCACAAGTCGTGTTCAACTGTCTGTCTCTGTCTGTGTTGTAACTTTTCTTTTTGACACAAAGATACAGCAGGAAATCCACGTTTCCAGCTTCCCTGCCTGCGTCCTACACACCTGAAGAAAAGACTAAACCAGTGTCGGTTGTACGAGGACGGTCATGGTGTCGAATGGAAGCTGGATGCCGTGATATGTTAGAAAGCACAAGAGCATCTGTGCTGCAGTAACCTTGATAATCCCAGAGCCACAGACACAGAGCAGCCACTGAAGGGCCTCTGTAGCGCTGAGCTGAGTTCTGTGTTTTATATGTATGTCATTTCATTTAAAAATGGAAAATAAATCAGTACAAGTAAAATGAAACAGACTTCTTCACTCAATGCGTTGTGTCGGAGCTTGTACTGGAAATGGAAACAGTCCCCGTCTCAGATCCTCGCTCCAAACTTTGTGTATGTTTCCATTTTCTCTTGACTGTCCCCTCCCCCGTTTTATCCTGAGGTGAGAACCCAGCGTGCACATCTGGAGGCGATCCTGGCTGCACTGGAGTATCCTGTGGGAAGGGCTGTGAGGTTAAAGATGCACCGGAGTCTGGCGTGGATACATCCATGTGCGCCTGGAGGGTGTCACGTGATCCCGACTCCCCAATGCTGCTGATTACAAACAGCTGTGTGTCCCTGCAGCGGCCGACCCAGCAACTTTTCACCGCAACGCCAGGTGGACGAAGCGCAGTCCGTTATTTTTACTTCCTGATTTGATCAGCATTAGACTGAGGCTGTGTTGAACCCACACACTGGAGCTTTGATGAAACCATTTATTCCAAACATTTGCATTTACCTGGTTCTCATGTGGGCCAATCAGCCGAGGAGGAGCTGGTGCTGTTTCTGTTCCAACACTTGTTCATGTGAAGGTCCTGTGTTGTTAAGAAGAACCAAGGAGCCGGTGGAGGCAGATTCAGTAGATCAAGGCTGCTCTGAAAAGCTCATGGGTTCAGACACGGCTGACTTTTTTTCCTTAGTTTTATTTATGCATTTGTTCATTTTCTGTGCAACATCCAAACTAATTCAAGCTTGTGAACACGAGTTGGGCTCTGCTTTAGAAGAGAAATGCGTATGGAAGTCATTAAGGCTCCTGAAGCTTCATGGGTAATGGCTGACGCAGCTGCATGGAATGTAGCCATTAAACAGCTGCGTTTGATTCTGAAAACATGTGTCATGACGTTGTTGTGTTGTTTTGGATTTGACTCTGTCTTCGCTGACTCCACTGGATACTGGGCTCAGTACACATGACGGTTCTCCGAGGTTCTGGCTTTCGTGCTAAGCTCATCTAACCTTGACTGAAACTCGGAGTCGGTCAGCTTTAACATAATTTGAATGCGACTGCTGACTAATATATTATGGCTGAGTTCCATTCAGCTGCTTCAGCTCAGGGTCATGCTGTTGTGCGCACGGACCCACTGTCAGAATGTCATGGATTTATGGGGATAAATAGACTATTATTCTGAATTGTTGCGTATAAATTTGAATATAACGTTTTAAACAATGGCTGGAAGTGTGCGACTCCTCCGAGCTCAACTACTTATGTGTTTGGTCCAACCAAATCAGTCCTGTTTGTTCTTTTCCCATCTTTTCTCCGTTTTCTCTGCCTCGCTGAGCTGTTGTCCTCCCTTCGCGCTAAACAGAGGAGGCTCTCGGCTCGTCCCTCCCCTCCATCAATCTCTGTCATAAATCCGTCAGGCCGAGAGAAAGGGAACTGCTGAATACGGATTTGTCAGCAATTAATCTAACCTCTATTACCAGACTTGGATATTGTGAGGGAACAATGAGCCACTCTAATACTGACTACACTGCATGTGTGTGTGTGTCAGGCTGAGAGCATGTGTAACTAGATCCCCTGCTGCTTTTTAAAGGACATATAAAACAATATGAATCCATTATGTCACATTCATATGATTCCTCCTTTTGTCTTGTTTGTTGTCCTTTGAATGTGACCCATTATTTAAAGCTTCTGGTGGACAGTCGCTGTCAGGGCCTGTGAACGTGGCTGGTTAGGAGATGAGGCGAGTTGTTGCTCCTTTGCATTGATCGTCAGCGTTAGCAGAAATGCAGCTGGTTGAATGACACTATACAAATGTTTGCATGAGCTGCTTTATAAGAAGTCGATGCTGTGACTGGTTTTAGGGGATTAGTCACATTCAGATAAATACATGACATCAGCGGCCTTATCGTCCAAACACTATCAGCCACGGTGCTGACACTGACACTGGAAGACAATATGCACATTTCCTGTTCTTTTCCCAAATATTTCCCGTTCCTGTTTTCCCTTCTATATCCCATAATGCACTTCTCCAATTATCAGTGAACTTGCTCAGTCTATTGTAAGGAAGTTGGCTCTTGGTTTTTCAAGGTGGGGTCTTGTTTTTATTCGCCTCTATTCCTGCTTCCCACACGCTCGTTTCCTGGTACAGTGCGCTTCGCAGCAGGCCAAGGCTCAGCTGCTGAGACAGAATTAGAGGAGCAAACAGCTGAGCTTCTCTGGAGTGCTATCATGTGACCCATCCCACCCATCGGGCCAAAGGGACCCAGGGTTAGAGTTACCACGTCCAATCTCCAGAATAACTCTGGGTGTGCGTTATATTTGTTTTAAATTCAATTCCTCCAGAAAGCTGCTCGTAGCCGCGCCTGTCAGCGCTCGCTGCCCTTTGTCCCTGCGCGTGTCCTAGTGACCCGCACGGAGCCGCTGAGGTGTTCCTGGCGTAGCGGAGACCACATCTGGGGCGAGAACATGTCCAGCAGCGCACTTTCCCCGGGATGAAAAGAAGAGCCCCCGCAGCACATTTGGGATTGTTTAGATGCATTGTTTCCTAGTCGGGAAAATAACAGTGTGGCTTTTTTCAGGGACTGTCAGCAATGTAGGTGAGCTGAAAAGAGCTGAGCGCCACACGGGCCATTACTCTTCAGTCACCTGATGGAACAAGCCTCCATCCACTCTGCTCTTCTAGATAATATTGGCCATTGAACCCACAGTACTCCCAGATAACTCAGATGGAGGAGATGCTCTTACGCGTCACAGTTCGGCTTTCACTCGATGATTATAGTCCACGAACTTCGGCTTTTCCTGACTGTGAGAGCAGCTAAAGCAGGACGTGACGTAGCTTGTCCCGCCTAAAATAGGGGCTCGAAGGGGCTCAACGAGCGCAAAAGAACATCAGCAAAGCATCGTGGGAATGTGTTTCAGTAGCGGCACAAATTACAGGTGAACAGATGAACGCTGCTGGTGGAACGGAGGCCATGAAGGTGTGTGTGTAGGGGGATGGGATAGCGTTGGAATTAGGTAATATTGACACGACCGTTTCAACCCCACCCTGACAACAAAGCTGATCAATGCAGCAGATCAATAGAAGTCATTGACACTAACTGAACTTCTCATATGATCAGCGAAGAAGAAAATTCACGGTTTTCCACAAGCGTGCGGCCACATGCTCATTCATCAAATGGGTTTGCCATCAAAAACATGCACACACACGTGTAAATGGGATGACGTGCGACCGCACACGCACACGCACAGCGGGGGAAACAGCCTCTTCTCTGACACTGCATGATTGGTCACTTTTTCCCTCTTTCTCCCTTCCTGCTGAAATAGTTTTAACAAAAGGGAGGGAGGGGGATGGGAGGCAAGGCTGGGGGAGGGGGATCTGTTGTCACTAGGCAAGGGAGAGTGGGAAGGGGGAGGGAGAAGGGAGCCAGAGGGTGAGCGAGGGAGTGGAGGAGAGAATGATAGTGTCCCAGAAGAGAGTACGAGCCTTTCCCTCACACATTTACGTCGGCTCCCCTCGTCTCTACTTTGAGGAATAGCGGATTACTTTCTCACCTGAGTGCATCGTAAAGTGAATCCAGGCATGAACAGGTCAGTAAACGTTCAGTCACTTGTTGAAACAGATTCCGTTTTGTCTCCTTTCAGCATTAAGGGCAATGACTGTGCGGCTTCTGGCGCATTCCTGTGTGTTTCAGCATTCTGGGCTCCGTCCCCGGTGCTTTTCCATTTGTTTACCACATGTTCTTGCCATAGTTGTAGTTTTCGTGTCACTCTGTCCTCGGGCTCCTTTTTCATTTTTTCCTGTTGGACAGGAAAGCTTCTTATGTTGAAGTTCTCCTTGCTGCTGTGGTTGGACGAGGGTGGACGGATGGTGGAGGGTTTGATTTTGTCTGTGCTGGTCGTGCGGCTTCGTGGTCAGCGGGTGGAAGCTCCCCCTGTCAGAGCTTTCAGCATTCAAACGTGCATGATGTGTGTATGAGCACAAGAAAACACACGAAGCGCAAAAGGGGACATTTCATTATTTGCAGCTTTTTGCAAACTGTTACTGAAACTGTCAACTTTGTAAATGAAATAATTGTTACTGTATTTCTGACACTTCACTGACACCAGTGAAAAAGCTTGAGTTTGTGTTGGATCTGATCACGTCTGCTTCAGGCGGCGGAGCGGTGCTGAAGCGTGAGATGCACCATGGCGGGCTGCAGAACGCCGGTCACTAGCCGAGCCAGCATCCAAACAAGCAGCGGGAGCCCAGGAAGAGCCGGCGGCATGCAGCCGGGCCACCAGTAGCAGCAAGCGGAGCCCGTCCTGTCCTCTCTCCGGGAGCCAGAGCTGCAGAATGCTCAGTCCTGTCACCCCTTACAGTAAGTCTGCGCTTGGTAATGGTCACGGTTGAGGACACGGAGTCGTGTGAACACCACGACCCAGCCTGGCTTGAGTTTTCCTGTACATTCAACGCTGTCGACTCCTCTTTTGTCCAGGACTCATCTCCTGTGGCTGTGCAGAGGGAAGCGAGGGGCCTGGGGGGGCTCTGGGAGTGGGGGTCCCTGAGAAGTCATTTTGAGAAGCCAGATATGCTAATGGCTCTAGCAGCTGAGTCTCCGCGCTTTGCATGGAGGAATTCCACAGAAAGTGTCCAGTGGCTGTTTTTTCAGCTTCCATGTGAATGTAGTTAAGTAACAGTTTGTTTGTACAGACGCCACCTGAAGCATCACTGTCTGGATAAACACTGAAGGAGTTTAGTGGAGTCTGTGTGCGTCTGTCTAGAGCAGCAGAAATAGTGAAACAACGCCACAGAGAGGAGGCCATGCAGCCTGATAAATATGCGTATTGATTGACTGAATTATTGATTAGGCTCAGCTTTAACAGGATTACGACACTAACCTGATTGGAATAAGGCAGCTGGGATTTACTTTTCCGTGCATTTTACAGTGAGATGAAAGGAAACAGTGTGCGTCTAAAACATCTCCCACCTAAGCAGAAGGGTTTTCTTTAGCAGACAGACATTTTAATAACACGCATGTGTCACATTCCTGCTTCTCACAGCATCATGTTAGGTTTCGCCTGCACACAATCCTGTGCTGGCTTATTTCTATAAATGTCTTGTCTATACACAAACATGTGACCAGCATCAGTCGCGCCTCCGGTGATAGTGTGTGACATCAACTCGGTGTCGGGCAGGTTTAGCTGTTATTTAGCTGCTCGTTACCAGGGGGAAGCAAGTCTGTGAAAGAAAATCACATCGTTAGTAACCTGCTGTCAACAGCCTCCCATTAGTCCTGTGCAGTTCAACACATACACATCAGCCTCCGCCTCCACACACATCAGGTAACGCAGTGATCATGAAAGCCCGTTAAGCACATTATAGCTCCTCATTAGGTGTTACACTAAGGATCTGGGCAGCTCAGACTCGCAGAAGGAGCGAAGGGAAGGGCAGATGGAAGGGACGTGAGGGGACCGGTCAGCTGCAGCCTGATATATGAGTGGACACAATGAGCGGAGAGGGGCCCGGCCAGCTCCTGCCACATGTGCTGAAGGAAAGCGGGGGAGGGGAAACTGACCACACAGACACGGACCCGCAGCTTTACCGCAGACACCGAGACGATCCACCTCACACCAAACGTAACCAGAAGTTAAGAGTGAAGGGAGAGGAACGGAAACCGCAGGGTTTCAGCAACGCTCAGGCGTAAACGTGCACGATATGAAGAACGTATTCGATTCGGTGGAACAACGTGCAGTAGTTTAATTGGGAGAAATGTTTAGCAGGTGAGCTGGTGGAGTGTGAGGTGACCTGGAGACGGGATTTCAGACTATGCTCCCTGATTACGTAACAATCTACACCAAGAGAAGAGGACAAAGGTAGCAGAGAGAGAGTGTGTGTGTGTGTGAGTGTGTGTGTGGGTGTGTGTGTGTGTGTGTGTGTGTGTGTGTGTGTGTGTGTGTGAGTGGGTGTGTGTGTGGGGCCCTTTCTCATTTCTGAATCCTGACATGCTCATGTATATCCATATCCCATTTTCTCCCCTGATGTGCTCTGTATTGATCTTCCAAGCAAAAGTGTGAACGGACTCTAACTAATACAAATGAGCCAATAATGTGCGTCCGTCGATGGGGCCGTTTATCAGCGTCGCGTGTCCTCTCGTCCTCTGCTCTGGAGTGGACCGTGTGGAGAGGATGTGCGGTTTGTAAATAGATCTCAGGTTAGATTCCTGGCATTCCGGCAGCCTGACTCATCCAATAGATGACTGGCTGCCCACTGCACTGAAACAGTAGCAGTGCTGGAGCGAGTGCGCGTGCATCTGTCCTCAGGAAATGTAAGTCTTTGTTTATTGTGAGTGGAGTAAAAGCACCAACAGAGAACCTTTCAGCTCCCAAAGGGTGATTATGGTTTCCACTCCCCTTCCAGCCAGGCAGCCAGCTCCATCTGATGCTCCACAACCCCCAAATCCCATTCCAGGCAGACCCTCCCCCACAGCTTCTTTCATCTAATTAACCTTTAATTGCTCATACTAACCATGCGCCACGAGTCTAATTAGTCTGCATCGATGCACAGAAACACCCGTGACTTCGATAAGACTGTTTGCTCGCGCCGAGACGATTCACCGGTGTTTGTTTGAAAAATACCACGTGTGACGTCGCTGCTGAAAAAGGTCAGGCTGGAAACTGGACCTGGTTTCAGTGGAGGCTGTTGATGGACGGACAGAGCGAGGGTCACAGTCCATCTCTTTATTGGATTGATCAGGTTGCTGTTTACAAGCACTGTGCTCCCCAGTGATTCACACACACACACACATTTTTCTGTTTGGTGAAACCCGAGGCTGTCTTGCATCCTCGCATCGGTCTTGATGTGGGCAGCAGAGGAAATGGTGTCATCTTACCTCATAAACCGACTCTGCTCATGTTACCGGGCCTGGTTCGTTTCCTCATCGCGTTTATTTATACTTTCACAAGTACCTGTGGCGCGTGCTTCAAACGTAGTGTAGTTTAGTGGGCACCACGGATTCCAGCTGGGAAGTCACACGTAGCATGATTCAGTACCAAGCGAAACATTTCCCCGGTGAACGTGAATCGAAGCCAACAGTCGCTGCCACGAACTGGACTGCAAGAGAAACGACGTACACACCAATACAACCGCACTCAAAGCCGGACATAACTAATACTTCTAATATGATACGACACCTGCAGACCCACAGAGGAAGCTGGGAGATGGTCGTTTTCTTTCATGGTTCCACTATGTGAACGCTGTTACAGCAGAACACGGTCTGCGCTTTAAAGAGTCACAGCTTACACACGATGATGAAAAGCTTTATTTACATATATATATATATAAACTGAGCGGTTTCCTCAATCCTGTGAGTTCTCACTTCATATGTGTCCAGAACCAAGCAGCCAGAGGACAAGCTGAACCACAAGAGCATGATTATGGCAATGATTAGGGAAAGCTGTCATAGTACGGGCTTAGTGCTCATCTTTGGCCCTTGGTAACTCAAGCACGGATAAGAACGCAGGGGAGTCTCCAAGCCTCAAGCCAACATGAGGTGCTAAACCAGGCTTAGGGGCTCCCTCACTCATCCGTCCTAATACCCAAAGCCCGCTGAGCAGCATCGTCGCTTTAACACAGATGTCTGAGACTATTCTGCTGTGAACATGCAAATGTGGTTTGGTTGGTCGCTTTTCCAACTGCAGACCTGCAGTGAGCTCTTCAGTGATGCTTCTTCCATCACCCTGACACTCCCACGCTCTAATCCTTCATTAGTCCAGACTGGACCCGTCGCTCTTCTGGGCCGCGGTCTCCCGTTCAGTTTAATGCAGTTTAATTCATGGACAACTGCAACCGTCCTCCACTTGAGGAATACATAGAAGGCAAAGCAGCAAACAATTAGAGCTCATGCCTCCAATCAGCAGGACCCGCGAGTATCAGTGAACCTGAATGTGGATCCGTGGTGTAAATACCGTGGAACATTCCATTTAACGTTTGATTACACCAAACTTCTTTAAAATGAATATAGATTTTCTAATATACATGTATTCTGAAGATTTCTCTAAAGCATTGAAAAAATAGCTTGGACTGCAACAAACACTGAATCACACCTGTATCCATAGCAACAAAGTCACTTCAGCAAAATGACTGTACCACGTAAGGATGAAGGGACCTGGGAACAATTACGCCTCCTAATAATGTGTTTTGTTCTCAGGATGAGAAGGATGAGTGTAATGATGAGAATTCCCTGGCGCTCAGGGATTTCTCAGATCCAGGGTGGAGCCTGGTTGACAGCGCTCCGATCCCTGGATTGGATGAGTGGGATTATTGGGCTGAAGGATCATTTATTTTAGGGATCAGGTCCGTTTAGAGTCCCATCTGGTGGTCCGGTGGACATGTGGCACAACCCGACATAATCCACATGAGAGACTAATTAGTTAGTGACTTCTAGGGTTGTGTGACTGAGAACAGTGTGTAAAAAACTAAGAGGAGGCTACTAATCCGTGAAATATGTTTCACAGTTGAGGTCTCTTCACAGTAAACTACCGTGCATTTCATTTTTCCACTGGCTTGTTTTCTCCTTCTTCTGTCCAGCGCCTCTGGTCTGGGCCCGGGGTCAGGACAGTTTAATAATACTCAGCAATGCCTGGAATGTTGGCCTAATGCCGCTTCAAACAGACGAGGCCAGCGCCACTAAACCGCAGGATTACTTTGTTGGTGTAAATGTGCATGTATAATCACACGTGGCATGTGAAAAATCTGATTTGGGACCGTTCAGGCAATCAGTGCACCGCTCATAGTGTTTGTAAATGTGTGAGTCCAGTCTCCACGCGGCGACCCCGCCCTCCACCCCCCTGTCCGAGAGACCCCTGAGGTTTGGGCTGAATTAGGTTGCACGCTCGGTGGGGGTGGCTTTGTGGACTAAGCGACTCACAGAAAGACAACAATGGCCCCAATGTGAGCGAGGCAAAGGAAGAGGGCAGCACGCAGGCTGATATAGGCTTATCGCCGTGGAGACCAGGCTGGGGGCTATGTTGGCAGCTTCACAAAGATTAGAGTAGCTCCCAGTTTAGATGATGAGGAAGCGAAACACTTCAGCGTCGGACTGAATGCCGCAGATATTTTTACACCATGTGACGATTGTGTGGTCTTGTTCCGTGCAGGTCTGTTGAAGATGCACTGGTCTCCGGAGCACGCCGCCCCCTTATCTCAGTGGCCTGAGCAGCACCTAGATGTCACCTCTACTACCTCGCCCCCGTCTGCCCACAAACACGACCCCTACGCTACAGCTGCCCGCCGCAGTTACGCGCCCGCAGGTTATCCCTGGGCCAGTGACGACATATCAGCCCTAACTGCTTCCTCTCTGCTCAAACGCTACGCTGAGAAGTACTCCGGCCTGGAGCTGCCCTATGAGCGTCCTGCTCCAGGAGCCTACTCGGAGCCTGGGACCTTCCTGAAAAGCGAATCTGAGCCTTGGACTTTAGGTCAGGGCCTGGACTGTTACCCTGGACTGGAGGCGTTGACTGGACCAAAGGTGGGCTCTGCCTCCGTGGGCATCCCGGCAACAGGAAGTGTAACAGTCGTGAGCAGTAACTTGACCTCTGAGCCAGGCTACAGTGGCGCTGGCTCCTGCAATGCCCCGTCGTCTCAGGAATACCCTCCTGCCTACAACAGCACATACCTGTCCTCAGGATACTGCCCTCAGCCCGGAGCAGCACTTCCCCCCGCCTCTCTACACTCTTTACAGGCTACACCCAGCCTAGTGCCCAGCTACAGCACCGGCACTCCCGTCTACAACTACCCACCCGGATGCTACCCCCAGTCCAGCCTGCCCTCAGGATACGGCCACCCCACCGCCTCCTACTTGCCTTCTGGGATAACTGCCCCGACTCCGCTGACCCCTAGGCCCACGATGGTGGGAGGAAGTTACAGTTACCCAGGCCACAACCTTGGAGGCAGCTCTGAACCGGGGGTGTCTCTGAAGCGCAAGGCGTTTGAGATGACGGAGGAAGGTCAAGAGGGACAAGAGGTGGAGGGATCGCGCTACAGAAAATACGGCAACGGTCACAGCAAAGGCCACGGCAACGGGCACGGCAACGGCTACGATATAAGCGGCTCGGCCTCCGACCCACAGGCCTACAAACCTGGGAAGCCCTTGCTATCGCCCCCGTATGGCGGCGCGGGGAACTACAGCCCACCGTCAGGCCTAGCAGGGGAGAGCGCATCAGCAGAGAGCAACTTTGCTCAGCAGCAAAGAATGACTGTGAAGATTCCTGCATCGCACACGCGATCAGAGGATCCAGCTGGAAGCCGCTGAAGACACCAACCAGGGGTTTCGATCCACAGACAGTAACATTGGTCACTGAAAGACTTAAGAGGGCACAATACAATTGAACTATTCAGGCTTTTCCAAAGATTCGCGAGAGCATTTAGTCGCGTAAGGCTGAGGTTGCATGCAGACAGTCGAAATCAACCAGTGTCTGTCTCTCTCAGGATCCTATTTATTTCATTTCAGCACTGCATCGTTGCTGAGAAGACGCTGGCGTAATTATATAAAAGCCTTTGACTGCAATATGTTCTTCAGCACCACAGAAATCGTTACTGACCAAAACGTTTGGAGAGCAGTAGCTTAAACGGTGAGACTGACTATTGTACTAGTTCAGCACAATCAGGCTTCGCGTCCCCGCCTTTTGTTTCCTTCGTTTCAGTTTCCTCGTGGCTTCGTCCTTTATCTGATCTCTGTCCCGTGTCCTGTCCTCCACCTGTTGTTTATACTGTACAGACCAAGCTGCTTATCAACTGATTACCTGATAGTATACATGAAGCCATACTGTATAGTAAGAGAGGGAAATGATCTGAGGCTGGATGTCAGCTGATCTTTTACTCAGCAGGCTGTTTACATGCTAATCTAGGAAGAATATGCAAATGCTGCCTGCTTCAGCTTATGCCTCGTCTTCACCATGTTAGAAGAAGTGACTAACGCAGCTCTTTAGAATGACCACGTGGTGAATTTCAGAAAGTGCTCGGCATTTAAAGGCTTGTAAGCCTGTACACGTCTGAGGCTGAAGTGGGTTCAAAGAGAGATTTTATGCTTCTGTGTTTTTTTTTTTCAAACATGACATGAAAATGTACCTGCTTGTCTTCTAGGATTTGCTCTTTATATGCATTTTCTTTACTTTTGCCTCTCAAATGGATGATTTATAGTTGTGTTATTGAATACTCAGGAAGAATATAGTTACCTCAGAATGAGAAAATAAGAATGTATGTTATTACCTACGGGTGTTTGTAGGGAGCTTTACAGCGAGGTGATAACAGAGCCACGGCGACGATACTCTGAACGCTTCAGGGAATGAACTTATAAGGCCTTTGATACTAAGAGTAGACCTCAGACTGACAAACACACACAGAGACACACCCCCCCCCACACACACACACACACACACACAGACACACACACACACACACACACACACAGACACACCCCCCCCACACACACACACAGACACACACACACACACACACACACACACTTCTTTGTTCTGGGAAATTAAACTTGAGGTTTTTATATCAAGGCCTGAAATGTTGAATGTAACTCAGATATTTTTTTTAAAACGACAATAGATGCCACAATGTACATTGATGATGTTTTTAGATATATGACATATTTTTTTCTTCTATATAGATGTACTTCTCATATAGATTTTGGTGGAGAATGAATGACATGTTAAGTTTTTGTGTAGTTAGCAGCAGGGGAAAAGCTTCTGCGGACAACCCGGTGGACACAGCGCGGACTCTGCAGTGGATGCTCTACAGATGGTGATAACGTCTTAATGTGCCCTAACAATCCACATGAAAGCCACCACTGTGACAAACACGGACAGAGCATGTGCACAGATCCAGTCTACGTGGCTCCGTTGCTCCGTATCTCCTCGTCGTTGGGGTTCTCTTATTTTTGCAACCACGAGTTCTGGATAAAGGATGGACTTTAACGCCTTTTATGGAACCGGAGCAGCTGCGTGAGAACAAACCATCCGGTCACACCGAATACGCATCAGATAGTAAAGCTATGACAGATGAGTGTTGAGCATAAAATGCGTTCTCAGTCCGCGTATTCACATCATGTAAGCGCTTAGCTAAACCTACTAAATGCTCTTCAATGCTCCACTGAGATTTAAACTGCATGTTCTGTTTCACTGGGATTCAGTGAAATAAGCAAAGCTGCATTTGTCCAGCAGACTGAAGATCTTCAGAGCTATCTTTTCAAACCAGCTGCGCTTCTGTCCATCATCTGTAACCATTTCTACCTCAGTTTGAAGACATGGAAGCGTTTGTTTCATGTCATTTCACCTGCCATGTTTGTAATTCTTGGCCTGTTGTAGTCTACCTCACTAAAGGCTGGTTTGTGATGAAATGAAGATACCATACCATACAAGTCTTTGTCTTTTTTCTGTAGCCGTACTCAACTTACTAAATATAACTTCAAATCTTGCCAGTGTTTTATTTTACTTGCCCACATATTAATCACACATTTGTAGAAAGTGCCATAGAAACTCTGTGGTAGTGACAGTTACCGTGTTTTAGCTAAACGTGTGCAGCTTCTATGCTCCAGAAATAAACAACTCATCCAAGTGAACAGCTTTGACCAACACGTATCAAACTAAAGTGATCTACTGTGAGCCAGTGGTCATTTGTTACACGGATATTTTGATCCCAACTTGGCTGAGCGTTTTTTATCTAAAGAGGATCCCAACAGAGCGAAGAATGAAAGAGGAGCCGGTGTGAAGAAGACGCTGACCCTC
Source organism: Macropodus opercularis (assembly GCA_030770545.1). Taxonomy (NCBI): domain Eukaryota; kingdom Metazoa; phylum Chordata; class Actinopteri; order Anabantiformes; family Osphronemidae; genus Macropodus; species Macropodus opercularis. The sequence goes on from CM061099.1 coordinate 1,756,489, forward strand.
TTCCACAAGACGCCCCCTGAGCGCCGCGGCTTTGTGTGCAGGGCAGAGGGCGTTCGCCGGCGTGTGACAGATGTCCCTTCACCCAAAGTGACTTCAATTCATTAACATCCCAGCTTTTCAAAACCCGAACCTTTAACTGCGACGCTGGCCAAAGACTTTTATCCTCAACTCTGCGAACCCGTTTAGGCCACAGACCAGCTGTCACTGGGCAGCAGGTCCACACACGTGGCACGTGAAAGCGCATGAGGTGGTTTGTTCCGTCTCTCCGAGGGCCCAGCACCTGCCCTGGGTGGCTTCCTGTCCAGTGACGCGTTGGCTCCGGCCCTGCGGCAGGATTCCTTGCTGCGTACCTCGACCTCACATTCCTGTCGAATGCGACACCGAACCAGCTGCTTTGGTGTCTCTGTCAAACACATAAACTTTGCTGTGGAGTCGTTTCAGTCCAGTTATTCACTGCACATCGTGTTGTTTGTGTTCAAGCTGAATAAACCTGCGATTGTCTCCGGTTGAAAAACATCACTGGCTGGATGAGCTTCGTTTTTGTCTGCTACCGTGTCTTTCTGACAAGCTGTTGCATGACTGGGTCTTGACCCTTTTCCTCTGGACCCACCAGAGGGCGCCAGATAGCTGTGAGGAGTCATGACCCATTCATTCATGAAAGTCTGCTGGAGAGCTCGCAGTAATAAATGCAAGATAACAGCTGTTATACAGGGAATCCACTCCAGGACAGATCAGGAAGGTGGCGCACGTTTACACGGAAAACCAGAGACAGACACCTCACCCGGGTGTCACAGAGTCACGGACCTGCTACAGGTCACAGGCACAGTCGTCCTCTCTCTGTGTCTGGTACGTACACTTTTCCTTCCTTCAGTCTCCTAACAACCCAAAAGATCCCACCAAATGTCCTAGTTAATCCAGCAAACCACGTCCTGCTAATAAGATGGATGGAAGGAGGACAGAAACCTGGAGGGGGGAGCAGGGCAGAGCATGTGCGGTGCAGCGTCCAGGCGCGATGACGCCACGTTCAGAGATGCACAAACTGAGCTAATGAGCTGAAACTTGAATTAAATTAAACTTCATCAAACTCAGCTTTAAACATAATAAGGCTCCTGTACGTTGTCCAACGGCAGCAGCGTCGAACTGTGCAGAATTAGTGACGCACTCACATGCAGCAGTGCAGGTAGGAGGTGGTAGATTCACAGCAACAGAGCGGCTTTGACTGTTCATTGTTCTCATTTACTTCTCATCCCTGCGCTCTGGCTCCCGCCTCCTGCTGTGGGTGAGGAGCTGCTCTAGCGTGCGCTGTACAGGCTGAGCCTATTGGGAGCACGCTGCTGACTCAGCGCAGGCCACTGCATTCATCTATCTGCACTGCAGTGCTGTCTCTGCTCCCCCCGTCACGGAGTGCGCCACCCTACACAGACACATAGAGGAGGGGGAGACGGGGAAGAAACAGTGTGGCTGCACCGCGATACACCGGCCTAAAGCAATGTCCCGTGTCCCGCACATCATGTGGCGTCACGTGTGCAGTTTCAGAACGCAGGCATTTCATATAATCACACCTTTAAAGGACACGAGCTCAACCAGTCAGACTTGTTTGTGTGGTGAGGTCGTTCAGTTTACACCCAAAAATGACACCAGAGTTGTAACTGGAAGGCTGCTTTATTGGTTGGAAATAGGTTCGTGCTCAAATGAAGACATTCTTCAGACATCACTGATTCTCATTTTCCTATGTGTTTGTGCAACACACGTCCTCTCTCTGACGGTATTAGTGGCAAGAGATAATGATAGTCAAGTTTTTTTCTTCAGTTAGCCTATTTTCAGCAAAGAAAAGAAATTCCTCGCAGTCATGCTAAAGAAATGGCCTCGTAGCAGTCGGTAAAGCAACATTTGGAAATGAAGAAAGTGTAAAACCGAAGGCAAGCTGCTCTCTCACCGGCAGCGGAGCCAGTGGAGAGCACACAGAGAGAGCACTTGTACTACATGACTCTACGTGATGTTAGTCCAGACAGTCTAATCTAGTGGTGAGTTTTCAGTTTACACGTTCATTTTGACTTAGATACGTTTCTACCGTGCTCCATTTTGATTGGCTCCCACGGGTTCTGAGATCCTCGTTGCTCATTTTATTCATAGACTAAATAGGAAGCTAAAAAGGCACGTGCCGTTAAGAGATATTGCACCATAAACAAACACACAGACACTTAGGACAACTAACCCTTAAATCATTAGATATATCATATCGAAAGTGACAGCAAAACGAAAGGTCGACTCCAAACTGCAGCAGTGTGCCGGGGAACGTGGAGCAGGCTTAGCGCTGGAACAAGCAGCAGCTGCCTGCGTGTGTGGAGGCTTATATGTCTGCATCTGAATATCGTTGCGTACAACAGCAAACTAGGGGCAAGACATCTTCACACAAGTACAAAAGGCTATGCTGGTAGTGCAATCCTTTCAGGCAGGCGCCACAATTCTCAGCAAGCAGCCAGTACAACGCCATGCACTGTGCGCGGGGCGCTCTGAAACGAACAAGCATGATCAGTTACACTTTGTGGTTCTGGTGTCACCTCGTATTAATCGACAGTTTGTCATACGACTGCTGCTTTTGGCCCAATCCCCTCTTTTGTGAAAAGTGATTCGAAAAAAGTCACGTGTCACAGAGTGTGTGACCAGAGGTGTCAGCTGGAAGCCATTCTATTCACGGTTATTAATATTTAGAGTTCGATTAATAGCTGTAGTTTTTAAGTAATCCTGTATTTACAAAAAACTACACATGCCGTTAAAACGATATATTACATTATTTATAGTTTTTAAAAACTGTTGCAGTTTGTGCCGTATAGAACATAGACTGAACCGTATTTCTGCGTGTCTGTTTTTTTTGTTAGGTATCTGTACATCCATGGTGATCTTACAGAAAATGGGCGGCAGTAGCGTTAATGCTTATCATTCAGAGTTTTATTTGGTTCAAGTTAACACCCACACTGATTCTGGAGGTCTCATGCAGCAAATGGACTGTAGAAGAACGGATGAGGGAGTTACTCATAAACAAGAAGTGACATCACTGCACAAACAGTAAGTGCAAAAGCTCTAGTGTGGAGTTTAGGCTCACAGTACCATAAGAATGCATCCAGTGCTCCGCTGATTATTTGGTATTGGTTCTGCAGTAGAGCGAGATGAAGAAAACGGCAAACGCGGGGCTCAGAGCACCAGCTGTTAGATGCTGAGCTCTGGGGCCCCACCGGTGAGCTGGACACTTCTGCTTCAGAAGGTGCTCCGCTCACGTGACAGCTCCTCACAGTGCTCCCTGCGGCTGGGTTTGCTTCCCGGGCGAACATTACTTTTAATCGGTGTATTAAAATCAAACGAGACCAGATTCAAGTTGGAGCGACTTAAACAAATGTGATCTGCTATCAATAGAAATGCCGCCAATACAAGTGAGCGAAGTGATGCGGTTTCACTGAGATGCGTCTAGCCCTATAATACTAAGCGTCATAAGCAGGAAGCGCTAAACCGGCCCCTGACCAGGCCGCTGCAAAGACGAGGCAGCAGGCCCAGATCATTGTCCGTCAACATGGCATAGAAAACAAAATAGCAAAACATGATTTCATAAATACTCCCATCACATTCAGTTGCATTTTGTTGCAGAGCTCATAATTATACATCTATAATATCTCCTGAGAAAAAGGGATGAATTTTTCAAGCATTGCATACATTTCTAGTGTCTCTCTGTCGTATAATGACAGTGAAAAAACAAAATGGGCAGGGCACTCCTCACCCGATCCCACGCCATGGACAAAGGGCAACAAGAGATAACAAGGCAGATCTCTTTGGCTTCTCCACGCGAAACGATCTCATCAGCCATTCATAGTTTTCCGTTTCTCATTGGAGGAGGGTTCCACAGGCAGCCAGCAAACATGTTCCAGCGTCAGAACATCTCCATCAGCATCATCACAGACGTGGTGTATAAAAACGGGCAAATACGACTCCTCGCCCAACACAACAGTAAAATTACAGAAAAGAAAGAAAGCAAAACACCCACATACACACAATGAGTAAGTCGCACGAACCAAACGATAGTCAAAACTCGTCTCAGCCCTTTCAGTAAAGGTCTGACCACTCACACAGACGTCTGGAGTAAGGAGGTTGTCGTACCTGTGAAATCCCCATGAGCCAGGTGCCACAAAATGCCCGCTCACGAGCAGCTGAAGGCAGATGGCGTGGAACACAACAGCAAACCCAAGCTCCTTAGTTTCATAGTGTCGCACCCCTCGAGAGCGCAGTCCGCTGGACAGACACACACGCGCCGCACACGCTCAGACTCTCCATAGCAGCAAATAAAGGTTTGGACTGACCCGGTGATTAGCTGCAGCTGTTCCCCGCCTGCATAGTCCATCCTTCTGTCTATGGGGCAACATCTGAAACGTCGTTATTTGAAAGGTGTTGAAGAACGAGATAAAAACCCGGATCCGCTTTAGATCATCAACCGCCATCGTCGGACTTTACTAAACAAATGACTCTGAACGTTCGCACTTGACCACGTCTCGAGCCTCCAGCCGAGCCCCCGCTGCGGTCTGAGTATTAGTGTCTTGTGGACTATGATAATTCATGCAAGATTTCTGATCAAAACATGCCATCATGCAAGTCATTTCTATGCATTGAACAAGCACAATTATTTATGTATTTGTTTGGAAATCTGTCGGCGTAAATGGAAGCCCTTGGCCCGAGTTGACCCCATGTTAAACAGACCCTTAACCAATTGGTGTGAAAGCCCATGTAAAAAAAGCGTTCAGATGCGGGTATAACAAAGATCAAATGAGTAGAAGAGTTACGTGACATGGGCAAAATGTTGAACATTGTTCTTTTGCATTTTTTGCTGCTCAAATTAACAACGTCTAGCTTTAATCGCACACAAAAGTACTTCCAGCGCTCCCTGGCAGCCGCGCCACTCACCGACCGTCCTCTTTGCTCTTTTACAGAGTGAAAGCGCCATTTGTCCGTCTACACGCTGTGAAAACCGGCACCGAGCCGCTCGCTGGCTGCTTAAGAGGACAGATGTACAGCATGGAGCAGCAGCCTCGTGGTCCTGGAATCCTTTACTTTCCTTTAGTGTCTTTTCGTTCTAGCGTCTCGATGAAGAGTCATTCGCTCGTAGACCAGCGGTAGGTGAGCAATAGACATTTCCGAGTCTGGTTTTCATTCCCTTTTGTTAATATCGGTGGCCTAAATACAGAGTCACAGTATGCTGATTATGTTTAGTTTGACTTAAGTTCAAGAGTCTTCAAGCTGTAACAGACCAAGCTGCTTCCTTTGCATCAATATAAGAATGAAGTCTGTAAACAAAATTACTTAATATTATTTTTTTCTGACTTGCAAATGAAATAATCTGTACATCTGTGTGGGTGAGTTCCCTCTCACTTTGCTCCAAGTTACATTATTATAATTGTTATTACTGTGATTGCTCCTCTAACATTTAGATTCCCTGATGTCTTTTTGGTTTCTTCCTTTGTCTTTCCTCCCTCCCTTGCCCTCGTTGTCGTCCTGTTTCTCCTTGTCAGGTTTGGTTACACTGTCATAGGAGGGCAGGGAGGCAGTGGAGGGAGTGCTCTCCTTCTTTTCTTGTTCCTGGTTGTTGCCGCCATTCTCCACTTTGTTATTGGTTGGTTTGCGCTTACAGACAAACCCCCGTCGCGCCAGGTAGACGCGGTAGGCCCGCTGAATGATTCGGGCTGACACGTCCTCCTGCTTGCGTCGCAGAGTGGTGGTGATCGGCTCGTAAGAGACCTTCGAGGGGTTGGCTGCCACAAAGCGCTCCTCCATCTGTTGCCTCAGCATGTCCAGTTCACCACTGTCACCCAGCACACGCTTGGTGAAAGCAAACAGGATGTCCAGGCAGTGGATGCGGTCACCGCTCACCATAGGCATATCCATAGCGATCAGCTCGATGGTGTTGGGCTTGGGGACTCTGAGTGGGTGCTCCAGTGCATCAGCAAAGTCCGAAAGCTTGGCATAGGTTATGAACTGGGAGGCGTCGGGATCAAACTTCTCCCAAATTTCATAAAAAGTCTCAAAGTCATCCTCACTGAGTGGGTCCGCGCTCTCCTCTGTGGCCACACTGAAGTTCTCCAGAATGATGGCGATGTACATGTTGACCACAATCAGGAAAGAAATAATGATGTACATCACAAAGAAAAAGATGCCCACCGAAGGGTTACCACAGTCGCCCGTGGCCGGGGTGCCAGGGTTCTCCAGTACGGGGTTGCAGTCTGGAGGATAGTTGAGAATGGGCAGAAGCAGGCCGTCCCAGCCGGCGGACGTGGTGATCATGAAGAGGATGATCATGCTGTTGCCGAAGGTCTCAAAGTTGTACATGTCGTCAATCCCGGCCCCGTGTTTCACGTAGCCAAAGTTGGACATGCCGAAGATGGAGAAAATGAACATGACCAGGAAGAGCAGAAGGCCGATGTTGAACAAGGCGGGAAGCGACATCATCAGTGCAAACAGCAGAGTTCTGATGCCTTTGGCTCCCTTGATGAGACGCAGGATTCGGCCAATTCGAGCCAGACGAATCACCCTGAAGAGCGTGGGTGACACGAAGTACTTCTCAATCAGGTCGGCCAGAAACATCCCTGGATTCCAAAGAGAGCGAAAACAGATACAACATAACTCGTTGTGATTGTGTCACAGTACACGTGTATTTCCAAGACAAGCTGCTTCAAACAACACTTTTCAATACTTGCCCACAATTGAAAGGATGACCACAACCACATCAAAGATGTTCCAGCCGTTGGTGAAGTAGTAGTGGCGCAGTGCAAAAAGCTTGAGTACAAACTCGCAGGTGAAGACCACAATGAAGATGAAGTTGACCCAGTAAAGCACGACCTCCGTGTCCTCCGACTGATCGTCTGTCTCCACCATCATGGTGACCATGTTGAGGCAGATGAGCATCATGATGGAGATGTCGAACACCTGCTGCGTCACGAAGTCAAACACCATTCCCTGGATCTTGTTCTGAGGAGGGAACGGGGCCAGAACGCTGAAGGTGAGACTTACCGCGAACTGCACGCGAGCTGCAGCTATGAGTAAGTGATTGAAGCTTAACTGACGCCAGCGAGGAACAAGACATTTACCTGCGGCCTGGGAATCGGCTTTTGTGGTTTCTTTGATCCTAGTTTCTTCATGGCGTTGTAGTATTTCTTCTGCTCCTCTGTCATGAAGATATCCTGACCTCCAAAGTAACGGGAGAAACACAAACTTGGTTACAATCTGCAAGGATTTATTGCTTTCCAGCCAAGAGCTGCTGGCTGTAACATCATAATCAATGGACAGACGAGAGTGGAATCACTGTGAATAAATAACATTTTGCCAAATTAATCAACTCATTTAAAAGTGGAAAGGACGACATTAAAACTTATCTTTTTCTTTTGCTGGTTGAAGTTATCAATGATGACACCAATGAAGAGATTCAGGGTGAAGAAGGAGCCAAAGATGATGAAGATGACAAAGTAGATGTACATGTATAAGTTGTCCTCGTAGACGGGCTGGTCCTCCACCTGTGGAGCGGCAGGTGTTAAACTACGTACTCGACACCAACTGTGCGTTTCCATAGAGTCAAACAGTAAAAGCACCTTTCTAGAATCGATTGCTGCGTACATGATGTCCATCCAGCCTTTGAAGGTCGCCTGTTTAGAAGACCGACAACGTGACAAAACAGGTAAAACACGGTCACACGTCAAAAGGTCAAATGAGAGGCGGCGGCTTTCTTACCACTTGCAGCAGCGCCAGGTATCCCGCACCCACATTGTCAAAATTGATCTTTACATTCTTCCATCTGACTTCAGTGAAGTTTGAATTGATGAGATTAAAACACTCTGTTTTGTTGTTGACTTCATGAGGCAGGAAGTTCTCCTCCGCCGTCTCGTTGTAACAGTAATAATACTTCCCGGCAAACAGGTTGACGCCCATGATGCTGAAGATCAGCCAGAAGATGAGACACACCAACAGCACGTTCATGATGGAGGGGATGGCTCCCACCAGGGCGTTCACCACAACCTGGAGAGAAGCAGGAGGCACAGACGCTGTAACTCAGCGGCCGCACACCAGCCGCACGGACACGTTCACACAGAACATCGACACACACACACACACAGAAATGCACATCCGTTGCCTCCTCTAATATCCAATAACACCTGCAGGGGTGTAACAACACCGTCCACGGGACACGCACAATACACTCTGGGTTTTCTTTTTTTGACAGGAGTGAACACAAGTGTTTCCTGTCCAACCGCTAAAACCGCATCATTAAAACCTTAAATGGAGAAACTGAATATGCATAAGGTTCAGGTTTGGTTATGACTGAACACACTGCAGACCCCCCATTGTCATTAACACGTATTGTGCCTCAGTATATTGTTACACGCCTACATGGTGCAAGTGTGTGTGAGCTACACACCTAATAGCTGGGATTGTGTGGCTGTGTGAGTCCTCTTCAGTCTGTACTCACTGACCGCTTCATTAGCTTCACCTGTACAGCCTCACACCATCCGCCAGTAGCTCTGACTCAGCGTCATTCGTCTAGTAAACGTTGCTGTGGTCAGTCGGTGGTGGAGTCGCACTGGCTGTAGCTCTAAGGCTGCTGGGAATGTTCATTTTAAACAGAGCTGCTGGGTTGTCACACTGCACGGGTGTAGCTAACGACGTGGCCGTGAGAGAACAGCGAGATCCGCATTAGTGTTGTAGAGTAGTGTTCACCTGCTGCAGGGCTGCGAACTGCCTCATGAGCGTGTTGTGTTTGTTGCGTGTGAGTATCCAGCTAAGATGCACAGTGGCGGCGTTTCAGAGGAGGCAAAGCTGAGCTCGAGGAGGAGACAGCATGAATGTGCATTTCCAAACAAAGAGGTGCGATGGTAACAGAAAGCCAAATAAACCAAAACTATATAGGCAAACATCTGTCTGACGGCAGGGGCTCATTCTGGTGTTCACCCTAATGTCAGTGCATCTAGTATGTAATGAGTATACAACTACTGCGAATGATGATCACGGTGATGAAATCCACTGAGTGGTAAGCAAGGATGGCAGAGGAGGGGAGTATGCAACCAGAAGTTTGTCGATCTTCCAGTGTGACAATGCCAAAGCCAAACTGTGATAAGATCAGATAACAGGACACTTGAGGCAGAGCGACAGTTAAGATGCTGAGTCTAGACACTGAACACATTTGTTTTCTGACCAACAACAACTAGAGGCTGATCCAAGCCATCACACGCTGGTTATCGCCGTATGTAGCTGTATTATCACAGGCAGCATAATCACAATTTGGTGGCTTGTTCATTCATTGAGTTCACTCCACGTCTTCTATCTTGTTGGGCGCTTGGTGCAGATTTTGTGTGATGCTTGTTACAAACCTCTAGTTGTTCCCCAGCTGTCACTGAATTCTTCTGTGCTGAGTTATTGTTACAGAGCGTTGCATAATTCCCTGTTATGTTCTGAGCTTTCATAAGGCACAGGGTGCTTTTCTGTAGCGTCATTGCTATTTCTGTTGATAAGCCATATATGACACAGCATTAGATTTAAAATAGGGCTATATGAAATGAAATATGATAAACCAAATCAGATGTATTACTGACCATCTGAGATGATTTGCATCCATGCAAAAAGCTTCTCATTGATAAAAGGGGCTACTTTACAGGAACTAGTATTTAGCCATCTCTAGCATGCGTTGATGCTTTTAGTTAACTGGCATGCAGAAGGACCAGCTGCCTGGTGTCTTAGGTCTTACCCTCATCCCTTCAAAACGTGACAGGGCCCTGAGGGGTCTCAAGGCCCTCAGTGTCCTGAGTGATTTAATTGGGCCTAGATCGGAGAAGCCCAGCGCATTAGCTATAAGGCTGACTATAGACACCTACACAGATAGGGACAGAAGGAGAGGGAAAGACAGAGCGAAAGGAAGACCCACATAATTAAAGGGCATATAGGGAGAAAGGTAGACCCTAAAAACTGAAAGGATGGCTTTGTGTCAGGATATTTATCTCTAGAAGATAAGGTCAAACACCTGTTGCTGCAATAAACACAGGCCAATAGTGCACAGGACCCACGTTTGTGTACTTAGTTTGTGTGCGCGCGTTCGTTTGCTTATGTTTGGTTTAGTTTGGCAAGCCAGTCTAGCGTGATGACCAGCTTAACAGCACAGTGAGCACACCTGGAAAGAAACTTGTGGTTGACACAGTGAGAAGGAGAGAAGATAGAAAGTCAAACAAAGGGGAAATCAGAGGAGAGATGTATTCACAGACACTAAATCAATGTGACACAATAATACACAGTACGAAACGCTACGATCTCCACAGAGCGTCTTACTTAGAGGGGAGATAAACAGGATGTTGAGGACAACTTTCAGGGTTAGAGGAGACAGGGTAACCTGTGAAAGTAGGAGTCCCAACACAGCACACGAGCCTTACCCTGGACCTCAATCAACGAGCCCTCCGCTCCGCTCCGCAGCTGCACAAAGGTCTCTCTTAGCTTAAAGAGAGGCACAGTTAGAGGCACCTGCTGTGAGACAGAGGACACGTGGAAGGTCAGAACACGTTCACAACACAGGGCCACTCTGGACTATTTGCTGTGTCTACAGGATGATTATCGTGAACCACATACATGAGTCAGGCTTTGAAGTAAGCTCCCGTCTTTGCTTTGTTGCTTCATGCTTATTAATATTCACTTCCTCTACTACGCGTTTGTATATGTATAACATTGTATCTGCAGATGGAGAGGAAGCACTTTAATGTCAAGACGACAGAACATGGACGTGGACTGTATTGAACCAGATCTCGGCTGTGAGGGTCCAAACATAACCATGTCTCTACAGAAGCCTGCTGAAAGGCTCTGAAACGTTAACTAGCGGCTAATTACGCCCGAATGAAGCGCAGCTGGTGGCCCTGACAAACACAGCTGCACCGCGTCCCATTTTGTCCCAGCCAGCAACTGTCCGTCCCTCCGCACGTCTTCTCCTAGCGCTTGAAAACAGCTGTGTTTGGTTGAAATAAATGAAAACGTCCTTATCCAAGCATGTTAATGTAACATGCTGAGAGCTGTGGCAGCGTAAAACACATGAGAGAAGAAAAGCACTTAAGACAACAAGAAAAAGATGATCAAACAGTGTATAACCACAGGTCACTGCAGATGATGGACACACTTCCAGCTTCTGATTGGCTGATCACACCTGATCCAGGTAATCAGCAGAATGTCGGCAGGAATAGTTAGTCAGTCAAACACTCTGGGGACGTTCCAGCACTATTATCACATTTAAAGGCAACAGGAAACAACCTTTATCAGAACAAATAAACAAATTATGGCAAAGCTGCCGCACGTCACTGACGCGTAGCTACTGTAGCAGTTAGCCGCCGTTAGTTGCTTTGGAGCCACGGGTCATTTGCTGGGACACGTCTCTCGTGTGTCTGAACTGTGAAGGTGCAGCTTTGCCGCGTCAAATATACAGCAGTCTATGCAAACGGTGTCATTTCTATTTTCATTTTTAAAACTGAAACTGAAAAAACACTGAACTTTCAAACACACAGATACAGGAATTACAGAGTCCAGGCTCAAAGTTTCATGCGACACATTGAAAAACTAAAGCTGTCGACTAGTGAGAGGTAAGAACTGAGCTTTCCATGCAACATTTAGCAGGCAATGTCTAGTTTTCGTCCATTTTTTCAAACCCAGGGTTCTGCACTAATTGACCTAAAGCAGCCCATTACAAACAATAGCACTGAAAATTGCAGCATTGTGATCCCCGAGCAAGCAAAGCCTGGATACGACAACGGAAATGAACCTAATTTGTTTCTCAAGCTCTGACCCTTTGCTTTTCTGTCACATTAACATAGGCTGTAGCCTAGTGATGCATAACTCGGGACTTGATAGGTCAAGGATCCAGCCGTGTTTTATGCACAGGCCTGAACATTAAACATCAGACACGTTTCTCTAACACACATTCGCTCTGAAGAGTCAGAAGAGAAGCAAATACAGAACAAAACAAAACAGCATCGGATGTACTTACATCTACGATGAAGAAGTCCAGCCAACACCAGGCGTTGGTGAAGTACTTGACGAAGCCGTAGGCCACCCATTTCAGCAACATCTCCAGGATGAATATGTAGGTGAAAACCCGATCAGCGTAGTCCAGAATGATGCGAACTGTCTTCCTCTGCTCAATGTACACGTCCTCAAACGCCTGGAGACAAGGCAGCGGCGCATGATCAAAACACGCCCCGTGTGTTGCTGCTGACATTTGTAAATATCTCAATTATCTTCTACGCTCATGCTATATTTGATTTCAGTATATTTTGTCCAGCATTTTGTTTATTTGTTTACTTTCTTAGTTATCTACCAAATAGGTACCAAGAAAAGCTGGATGATAAAGGCATTCAAAGTGATCGTTCGCTCTGATTGATTATTTCCCATTTCCACTTCAGTTCCTCAGCGTTTTGCCATAGTCGCCTCCTAACCTACGATGGATTTCGCCGGTTGAAAGGTTGGTGCATTACAGCAAAGTACAAGAACATCAACAGCAGCTACAAAAGCAAAGCAGGACATTATGTGGCTTGATTACATTCATCAGAAGATGAACATTTTCTTACATCTGCTGTTTTTTCAAATGAATTATTCAGTAGACTTTATATTCTCAGATGTTCTTCACACCTTGGCTGCTACATTCATCATTTAATGTGGCAGCACTGTGATAACAATTACAGGTACGTAAAGCGTTATGTGTGTGTACAGTAAATAATGAGGAACAGCCTCACTTACCAGGGCTCCACTGCTGAGAAGGATCATGAAAATAATGAGGGTTTCAAACCAGTTGTGTTCTACGATCAGGTAGCAGGTCTTCCTTAAAAACCACCAGTATTTGCCCCAGCCATGAGTGATGGGAACATCACAGCACTTGTACTTGGCCACACATTCTAGGACGAGACAGCACAGCAGGTGTGAGAAGGACGTTTCTATAGTATGTGCAGTGTTAAGAAGGACTCTGAGCTGCTATCATTAACCTCAGGAACACCTACTATCTGTCCAGCAGGCCTCTGGGTCAAGGTACTCCTCCACCACCTCCACCACCACCTCCTCTTCATCAGGCTTGATGTCTATCGTACTGCCCTCAGAAGAACTGGTGTCATCCAGCTAGGACACAAAATACAGTTGCTCCTTTGAACCGTGACCTGATCTACAGTTCTCCCTCCCTCAACGTCTACTATGCACAGATTCAGAAAGATGTAATAACAGTGACTGGTTGCAGTGGTTATGATGATCACCGCCACACGTGCGTCATACAGGCTCATCCATGTAAAAGGTAAAATCTCTCGGTGTAACATATTAACCACACGTCTGCTTTCCCTTCTCTCACGTTCAGCCCAGCTCTCTGCGCCCGGCTGTGACGTGGTTGAGGGAGCCCAGGTGGAAGAGTCTCCTTCTTCCTCCTACAAACCAGGTCAAGGTTACCCATCAAGCTTCTGTCCCGGTCATTCCACGCGGCTCTTCCTGTGCCTGCTGTCCTGTCATCAGGCCTTTGTGTGCAGGCTCAGCACTCAGGCTCAGCGTTACTGCTCTCATGTCTAAATGGATGTTCTGAGATGTCAGGTAAACTGAATGTCTTCAGTGGGCCAGCTCAGCTAGGTTTTGCATAACGGATCAATACCTGCACTCTGACTTATTACACCGTCTCATGATGCACGATTATATCACCTTTTTGATAAAAGTCAATAAATTGTTACGCAACTTTTGTCAATGTTACCATAAAAATGTAAATAACTGTGGCTCAGCTATCCGATAGCTAGTCTGTATCTGTGCTCTGAGAGCATCCAAAGCACGCCATGAATCAAACACGGCCGTAATGTCTCCTCCACCCTCATTACTCACGTCTTTGCTGTTCTCCACATCTGATTCACTGCTGAAGTCCTCTGTATTAAGGTTTTCAAAGTCTGACTCCCCAACAGCGATTGGAACGCAGACGGTGAGGTTGGGGTTATGGATGAAGGACATGTAGTCTTCGTCGATCATATACTTTCCGACGCTGCTGCCGATGCCGCTGGTGGTGCCGTTGCCATTTTTAGCATTGTCCATTTCACGGTTGATGTCTACTGTGTGGTTTGCAATGCAGTTGAGCTTCTTCTCGTACATTTCATCCAGAGGTTTCTGTTCATCCTCTACGGGCTGCTTGATGGAAAGAAACAAAAGTATGATCAAAGAAAGAGGAAACAAGCTTGTTCACGTGACAACGGTTTATTTTAAGCAGTCAAAAGCCAAAGTAGGACTTTAACTAACTGGTACCTTCTTGAGCACGGTGGCTACAAAGACCCTCATGTTGGCCTTGAACCAGGCGATGCCTGTTTTGATGCGGGCAACCGCAAGCTGGAGATTGTTGGGCTCGCCGTCATCGTCCGTGGCAGCAAGGTTGTCTGCACTGAAGGAGCTCAGCAGCAAAGCCAGGAACAGGTTCAGCACCTCCGAAAAGTAACACCACAAAAACCCTCACACTCAGCCGATGGTTTCATGGAAACAGGCAAACAAAACTGACCATACGAAATCCGTTCTTACCACCAGGTTTCCAATGACCATGACCATCATGAAGACGATGAGGCACATAGACTGTCCTGCCACCTCCATACAGTCCCACATGGTCTCAATCCACTCCCCACACAACACTCGGAACACAATCAGGAAAGAGTGAAAGAAGTCGTTCATGTGCCATCGAGGCAACTCACAGCTCTCCGCAATTTTACACACACAGTCCTTGTAGCTTTTGCCAAAGAGCTGCATGCCCACCACGGCAAAGATGAAGACGATGATGGCCAGCACCAGGGTCAGGTTACCCAGCGCTCCCACTGAGTTACCAATGATCTTGATCAGCATGTTGAGGGTGGGCCACGATTTGGCCAGTTTGAAGACTCTCAACTACAAGAGACAGATGAAATGGCATCGGTCTTCTGTTTCAACCGTGCTGCTTTCTGACGTTGATGCTTTTCCACTTACCAACCGAAAGGACCTGAGCACCGACAGACCTTCGACGTCAGCCAGTCCCAGCTCAACTAAACTCAGAGTCACGATGAAGCCATCAAAGCAGTTCCAGCCTTCCTGGAAGTAGTAGTAGGGATCCATCGCAATGAGCTTAGCAAACATCTCCCCAGCAAAGATGCCTGTGAAAACCTGTAGGTTCACACAGAATGTCAGCCAAAGTCTATGAGGACGACTTCAAGTTTGCATTTCAGTGACTGCTCTCAAAATATGTCTTGGCTGCCGTAGATTTGCATAATAACTACTGCAACCACTCCAATCCTGGACGGATCAGTGGATGCATCAGTGGAGAGCCTAGTTCTGTGTGTGACAAACTTCAAAGAGTTAAAAGGAGTTCAATAAAGTTGAGTAAGCGGGAAGCAACGGAAGCAAGAGAGTGACCTGAGAGTCAAGCAAGAGAGTCACTGAGTGGAGGTGATAAGACTTTGGGGAGCTGGCTACATTAAAATGGAAATAAATCTTTAATGAGACACCATCAGAGTCCTAGATACTCTGTGCATGTGTATTCTTAAGTGCACGTACTAAATGATGTATTGGTTTGGGGTTATGTACAGTAGGTGGAGTGAAGTGGGCCCGTGATGCTTCTACGGAGATAATGAAGTTTGTGCCGACGTGGAAAAAGTTAAAAAAGGACAGAAAAGAGTCAGTTACCAGGTTACCAACGGACAGGACCCCCTCAAACTCCTTTGTCATGGGGTAGTGCTCCATGGCCATGAAGAGGGTGTTGAGGACAATACAGATAGTGATGGCCAGGTCAACAAATGGGTCCATGACAATCAAGTAGACTATGTGTTTGATTTTCAGCCAGATGGGACAGCATTCCCAGATGAGGAAAATGTTGGCAAACTTGTACCAACAGGGAGGACACTTCCGCTGAGACTCCTCCAACTCTGCAACAGGAGATGAAACAGAGACACCGAGAGGCTGAGGAAAGCAGGACCGTGAAGAGGAAGTCCCTGAATTTCATGGCATCGATCGAAACCATTCTGAAAAGCAAGCGTGAAACGATGATATGCGACGCGCAGTGTCCGTACCCTCTAATAGCGTGTTGGTGACTACGCTCATCTGGCTGTTGGCATGCTCCTTTCCTTTGAAGGAGGAGTTGAGCTGATCCACAGACACCATGAGGGAGCCCGAGTGCTTCTTCTTAATCTCCACATCTGTAGTCTATACAGACGTGGAAAGAAAGACATACCGTCACTAAGCGACGCGCCGATAGACGCAGAACAAAAACGAGCACACATATCGAAGCACGTGTCCTTGGTCTGCCCGGAATACGAGAAACCTACAGTAACGCGATCAACACAGTTTCTAATGTCCTATATAAGCATCTCATCACGGAACATGTGTACTATAAATTCTTAAAATGATTCATTTAGCACAACTGACCAGAAAACAAACTGACTTTTGAGTCTAATTCACTCTTACTTTGATATTCACGATACTTCAACACATTCATTATTACTGATGTATCATTATTTAAGATTTTACAGTACAGCTTTCAGCCTATCACTGTATACGATACTATAATTACAGTAACTACATGCACTGGCATGCAACAGAAAATTCAAGGGGAATTCAAGACATCACTTGCTACGACATCATGCTACACTAAGGTAAAAGCAGGTAGACTGATTCAAAACCAAAGAGGTGTCCTCCATGCTGGAATGAAAGGAAATACAGTTAAATGCTTCTGATTCCTTGTTGCACCAGTCAGAGAAGTGATAGACAGAGAGGACAGACAACAGTAAGGCTTGGATGTGGAAAAGCCCCGGACACGGAAACACTGTTCAGTTAGCACATTATTGTGTTTCCTGTAAATATTTTGTCTGTTATAAATGATACGACCATATAAAAAAAGCCTCAGCGACAACTGACAGAATGAGGATTAGAATAATTAGGGCCGACTGATTTCTGTGTCAGATGGTTAGTATGAAAGGAGCAGCAGAAAAGGAGTTAATGTCAGGGTCAGTGTCAGACAAAATAATAAGACAGGATCCAGATACTGAGAGGAAACAAGAGCTACTGAGTTCAGGGGAAAGGAACAAGAGCCAAAGGGAAGATGCTGCAAAGGCTGGGGCCACCACCATCATGCCTACACCGTATCGGTGTCCCACGGACGTCCTTACACTGTCATCAGTGGCTGCCTTATCTATTTTCACCTCAGGCAGAAGCCGTCTGCCAGGCCCAGGGCCGATGAGCGACACCACGCCATTGCAGTCCACTTTGCTGTTCCTCTGGCCTCCAGAGTGGGGAGCCAGTGGATGGATGCGCGAGGAGCCTTGGCTGTAGCCGCTGTAGCTGTTGCGACGGTACGGGATGAACAGGGAGCCCCGGCGGTCTTCGCTCTCCTCTACTGTACTGTGCTCGTCGTCGGCAAACTCGTTTTCAGAGCCTATGTCCTTGGATCTGCCTTTAAAGCTGAAGATGCTGCTGCGGCTGTTGTGGCGCGACATGAAGGGCGAGCCCGGGATGCTGAGTAATGACTAAAGAGGCAGAGACAGACGTAGAGAGGGAGATGTGAATGGTTACTGAAAACAGCAGGAGATAGAGGAGGCTGACAGAGAGAACAGGTTTAACACAGCTACCACCACCTTACTTCAATGCAGTGTGTGTTTCTGTGACGTATTGATTACAGCTGCTGTATTATGAGCTATTTACGGAGGACAACTGGTTTGGTGGAGGGTCAGGATGTGCATCAGACTGTTACCAGCGTTACCTGGTTCATGATGGACGTCTTTCTCCCCAGTCGACTTCCTGGGAAGCGAATGGTGCTTTTCTTGCTGCCATCGTCTGACTCTGACTTCACAAATTTTTCGCTGTCCCCCTTTTCTTTTTCCTGCTCTTTCTGACGCCATTTCTTCTTGCGATTGCGCCGCTCCTTGGCACTCTTGGAGCTCAACTTGGACACCTCAGAGGAGCTGCGGGACAAGTGCCCCCCTCCTTCATCCTCTAACGCAGCCTCGGACACTGTGCCTGCGGATGTCGCCATGGCAGCAGCCTGACAAAAAACAACAACAACAACACAATAATTTGTTCATCATAAACTGTAAAGCAAAGTATGTCCAGGATCTGAGATCTAGTCAGAACAACCTGCGTCTCCTCCTGCTGCCTCTTCAGCTGTTCCAGCATGGCCTTGAATTCAGCCTCCTTCTGTTCCGCCTCCTCGATAGTCGCCTGGTTCTGCTCCTCATAGGCCATGGCCACCACAGCCAGGATGAGATTCACCAGGTAGAAGGAGCCCACAAAGATGACCAGCACAAAGAAGATCATGTAGGTCTTCCCAGCAGCTCGCAACGTCTGACAGGAAACGGATAAGACGCTCAACATAGAAGACAATGCTTCTGAATCCAACCTTCTTATTCAAAAAGGCCAAACTGAACCAGCAGAGCTAGGCTTTAAGACTTAGACTACCAACCAGCATGTAGAGGTTTTCCCAGAAGTCTTGGGTCATGAGGCGAAACAGGGTGAGGAAGGCCCATCCAAAGCTGTCAAAGCTGGTGTAACCATAGTTGGGATTCCTCCCGGCCTTCATACACGTGAAGCCCTCTGGACAGTTTCTGAAAGAAAAACAGCTTCACTCTTCTCACTCTAGACATAAGTGTCTGGTCGGTTTTATGAACACCCACAATTTACAATGGTTAAACTTGATCCTTTACTATCTACATCACACCAGGGCACATCGGAACTACAGCGGGTCTATCGGAAGAAGACTACCAACACAAAAAAGTGAGAAGAATTCACTTTGCGTATTTGTTGTCGGAGCGATGAGGAACATCAGTGACTGAAAGACTGACTTACCCAGAGTCAGAGCTATTTCCACACAGCAGCGCATCCAGCTGACCAGGCAGGAAGTAGAAATTAGCTGTGAAAAACATCAAGCACAACAATTAGTCTCCAGCTCATCTCAGGAGCAAGCTGGGTTATTTTCTCAAAAACAAAACCGTACTGAAAGATCCGCACACGTCATACATCAAATCCAATTCATGCAGTCCAGTGCAGCTAGCAATGACTCACTGTCGTTCATGATGTATTCCTTAAAGTCAAAGCCCCTGCTGCCATTCGACAGGTACTGATCAGTCATGTTGATCGGCCAGAACACACACTTATTCCTCAGGTTCCCCATGAAGAGCTGGAGCCCGATCAGAGCAAAGACGCTGAGGCAGAAGACGGTCAGGATCATCACGTCTGACAGCTTCTTCACAGACTGGATCAGAGCGCCCACGATGGTCTTCAGCCCTGTCAATTAACATGGAAGGAACACGCACACGCACACACAAATGTGCACAAACGCACACACATGAAAACAGACAAGCTCACGTACGCATGCACCCAAACGCACACACGCCCACAGACACACACGAACACAGACAGACAAAAAGTCAAATTGCTGGCCACCTGTGGCACCGCAGGAGGCCACAATCCAGAAAACACAACATGCACCAAAAGGTTACGTAAGATGTAGCTAATCCTGTATAGACCCGTGTGCGAGCTTCTACACAAACCTAAACTTGGCAGGAACCAGAGGAATACGTCCAGAACCTTTTCCCCTGGTGCCAAGATTCAACACCGGAAGCTGATTTTCAGTGCGTTTCCTGGATTCAGTTACGGCCTGAACAGTGCAAGGCCCCCGTGTCCAGCTGCTCAAAAGAGTGAAGTTCAATCACTGCAGGAGGTGCACGGACAGAAACCTAAACCTGTCAATGCCATGTTGTGTTCACCACCTGACCTACTGCTCAGTGGCGTTCGACACAGGCACCTCTGGGTCAATCTAAGAACGCAGCAACAAAACGACTGCACTGAGACGCCACGTCATCAGCAAACACAATATAAAAGGTTTATTGCTAAGGAATTGTTAAATTGAAGTTGGGGTTTCGATCCTGCGTGTATATGTGAACTGCGTAAGGATCATTCCCAGTTTTATAGGTTATAAAACACACGCTGGCCTGCATTTCCATGTGAAGTGAAGGTGTCTCCAAAAATCTGAAGAACCTGGTTTGGATGGTCTTCAGGCTAAACTTTACTATATAGTTGTAGAAATTATAAAGTGAGTGTAATCAGATCAAAAATCATTCTATGCTAAGAATAGATTGTTTAATAATAGTAATTACCACAAATAAGACATACGTTATGTTTTTAGATAAGCCAAAGGTAAATGTATGAAATAACAAATCCTCCAAGGAGGAGCCTGAGGACTGGGGAGCTGCTCCTCTGGAACCAAGCAGATGTTTATGGGCGTTTTAGCGGCTGGAGCGGTTTGGTTCAACGTAGTGTATTGGTAGTGATGTGTCGCTCTGGACACAGTACAAATTACTCAAAACACACAAAGATCTGGTCTAACCAGATATCCAGCTTTAGTACTAAAGAAAAACCC
The DNA here is from genome assembly GCA_030770545.1 of Macropodus opercularis. NCBI lineage: Eukaryota > Metazoa > Chordata > Actinopteri > Anabantiformes > Osphronemidae > Macropodus > Macropodus opercularis. The sequence goes on from CM061099.1 coordinate 1,776,908, forward strand.
CACAGGAAAAGACTTTGCACTGAAACACTGAAACTCAGCTTCACGTCTCCCTGAAAATACGTGTTTGTGACCAGAAATCACACTGATCTATCTGATATGCACTGACTTCACATGACTTCAAGTTAAACCACACATAAAGGTCACGTCTGTCTTTCATCACACAACAACAACAACTACTGCAGCTGTATGGGATGCTTTCATTCTGCCCCACGTACACAACAAACAGTACTGCAGCCTGATTAAGGCTCCATCTGGAAAACATCCGTTGTAAAATGGCATCATGTTACGCCGCCCCCCACCCCCAGCACCTATGGAAACATCCCCATATAACTGCAATTATTAATTAAACAGCATCCAACAAATCAACCAAATCACAGCAGCACCACAAACAGCCAACAGCGCACAGAACCAAGCCCAGTTACTGAAGCGGGGAGTGAAGAGGAGGAAGAGAGGACAGGCGAGGAAGAGTGGTGACGCGGAAGAACCAGGGATGAGAGGTGGCATGCAGATCATTTAAACGCCAAGGCTGAAGGAACTGACTCTGGATCAGCGTCACCCAAAACCATGACGGCACCCTGACCGGTCCCATCCCAGGCACCTGCCCCCAGGCTACTCAGCTGTGTGTGAGCCGTGTGACATGTCAGCATGTGCTAAAGTACAGGGAGCGGTGGCGTCAGAATTCTTCATTAGCAGTTAATTAAACGTATTTATGAACTCGAATATGTGAGCGTCCTCTATGAAACGTTCCCCTTTACTCCTAGGATGGACGAAGATCTTCACAACAGGAAGTATAACACTATAAAGCCTAAACCGAATAATCCTCAAGGCTAAAAATGAACAAAAGCCAAAATAAAAGCCCCTAAAGCCAAACCTGTAAAGCATGTGCCTCATACCTTCATGCAGCATCAGTATGTCATAGATTTAGGCTTTGCAGTCTTACACTATTCAATGGGAGTTTGAATCCATGTATAACAGAACACAAACCAGATGCAAACAGCTTCAACTTCTCCTTCTCGTGATTCCACAGGCCAATTCAATAGACATATGTAACTCGTTCCCTTTATTATGACAAAGGTTCCGTTTTGCTGTGGTTTCAAATGTATGAAAAGATAACGGCTGCATTGAGATGCTGCAGAAATCCAGCTGTCCATATGAGACATGTCACCCAAGAAGACTGCTAAGCCTATCAAAAATGTATTGCTACCATTTTTGAATGTCGTTAAAGAAAATCTGAAAATTAAATGCAGAAATTCTAAAACAACCTCATTTTTAAAAGAAAAAGAAAATGGAAAGGAAGACAGCTAAGCTCAGCCTTAGTGTTTAAATGGGAGTCTCACCTGGAATGACAGAAATAGTTTTCAATGCTCGGAGAACCCTGAACGTTCTCAGCGCCGAGACATTCCCAAGGTCCACAAACTCTGTTATATATCTGTAACAAGGTAGGATGACACACAGAACAGAACCCAATGACACACAACACACACAATAACAACACACACACGCATGTATGCGCAAGAGCACGACACCAGTACCACCATCGAAGACCGGGAGGGGACACCACGGTGAGAGAGAGAGCGCCTGTCCGACCAGTGAGAGGAGGACGGAGGAGGAAGAGGAGAGGAGAGGAACTGAAACAAAACCACAGCACATCGACCCCGTGACTCGCCCGCCCGCCCACACACACACCTGCGCTGTCTTACCTGGAATAACTGAAATTGTTTTCAAAGCCCTCAGAACCCTGAACGTACGCAGAGCTGACACATTGCCTAGGTTTACAAACTCTGTTATATACCTGCAAGGTGGATCAGATACAGTTACTCAGCCGCCGTCCCAGACACAGGAAAGAAAGAAAGGTTAGTTGCAAACGATTTCAAAAAGCATCATCGAAGTGGCAGGATGTGACTGAGGGGCCGTAGGCATCGTCCGCTACATTACGACAAAGAGCCTCATTCAAATGTGTGAGCTGAGGTCAAAACGTCTCTAATTCTTATTACTTCAGGAAAGAAAACGTATTGGGAGGCGAGAACGTTCAGTTGCTGTTTGCATTTTGTAGTATATGAATTTTATTATTTTATTTGATTCCCCTTTTGGTTTCTTGCTTTGCTTGCACAAGTCTGAGCCACTCGATCTTAGAAATTCCACGTAATGTTTTATTATTCATTTAAAATAAGTGAGAAGACTTACGCCATTGAGATGACCATGAAGTCCAGCCAGTTCCAGGGGTCTCGGAGAAACGTGAAGCCATCTATCATAAAGCCTCGAGCAACAATTTTTGTGAGCGACTCAAACGTATAGATGCCTGTGAAAGTATACCTTGAAAACAGAGAGAAGACGTAAGAAGACAGCAAAAGGCTGACAGGCGATGTGGCTGTTGGACGAACGGGGGTGTACTTACTCTACTTGTTTGGACCACTCTGGAGGGTCGCTAAACGTCATGAATATACAGTTGGTCAGAATGGTGCACATGATGATCATGCTGAATAACGTGAGAGGAGTTAAGGAAAGCTCAGGCAGTATTGTAAAGCCGGCAACACATTAATATCTGATATATAAGACAGAGGGCAGAGAAACAAGACGATGAGCTTAATATTAACACACAAGTTTGAATTCATCAGGAAATGAATCACTTCAAAGGATATGAGTGTATCAAAATCTTAATAGCTATTCGCCTAAGTAAGTTAAAAGGGCTCAAGATGTACAAGGAGGGTGTGGCACTGAAGCGGAAGATAGTTTTCCCTTTGTTTATGACTATAAATGTCTGCGGAAAGAGAGAGAGAGGGAGACAAAGACAGAAAGGTCATTAAATCAACTGCAGGACGGATGAGTGGCACCTGACACTCATGTGTGTTGGGCCATGGGGCACCAGCTAAAGGCTGCGTCTGCTCATACGGGAGCAGCAGCAGCAGGACACAGTGGGAGGGACATCGCTGCCGTCGGCCGACTGACTACAGGCTGCATCGGACGAGCCTCTGCCTTTCTACCGGGACCTTAGCGTTGTGAGCAGCAAACAGGCGCATGGGAAGCCCTGCCCCCTTCGTGGCCAAACGACTTCTCTCCAAGTTTAAAGCCCTTCCTGGAAGCGAGCTGCAAATGCTGTCATCGATCAGGGGCAGATCTGCTGACTCCAGACTCTCAACAACCACTCCCCACCCATAAACAGCACTGGGCCAAGTGAGGCCGGGCACCGGGGTGAGGCAGCAGTGTGTGTGTGTGTGTGTGTGTGTGTGTGTGTGTGTGTGTGTGTGTGTGTGTGTGGCCGCTTTTGGACAGAAACAACGTAGGTTCGCTGCGAGACGTATGAGCTTTATTTACAACACACGGACCTTGAGCCGTGGCTGCTTATAGCGACGGCTGCTGCCGCCAGAGGCTCTCATCCGCTTTGTTCCTGCCGCACATTAGAGATAACAGCGTCTTCGTGTACTGTGCGTGTTCCAGATGTGTGGTCTGGATAATTATGAGGTTTGATCTAGTGGATGGTGTTTGTCTTCCTGCACCTCCATGTGTGTTTATGAGACCACCGGTATTTACAGAAAGCCACAATTGACACACACTCTACCAACACCTCAGTGGGATGGAAACATGCTGATCTGCATAGGGCAGGTCCGGGTACAGACTGGAATCTGGCCTTCAGTTGTCCACTACTGTCGTCTCTACATGGCATCAAGCTGAATGCGTGACTGACAGGTCAGCTCGCTGATCCACACCACCAGGATCTACAGCAACATCAGACTGGATGAGAGCAAGGCACTGAGAACTGAGGGGATTCTACTAGCACACACACAACAGATGTTGAGGACAGCTGCAGGTGCGCTGGAATCCCACTGAATCACAAGGAGGCCACAAAGAAAACAGCAAACACCAAATAGCAGCAGAGATTGAGGTGAGTCCTGAGAAGTCTGCTGAACGGGAAACGCAAGGTCCCACAGGCCCAGAGGCCACTGAGACACAAGTCACTGACAGGCACCACTGCGTTGACCCCTGAACCACAAGAGTGGCCCCAACAGGTTCCAGGGAAACACCCAAGATCTCCGCTCAGAAGAGTGGGGAGCTGGTCTGGGACCTGGGCCCTGCGGACTAAACTCAAACGATGGAGGACGCAAGGAAAGTCTAACAAACAGCGACAGGACGCAAGATGCACAGTGAACAGCACGAGCGATGGAGTCGCAGCGTGTAAATGAGCAGCTGAGAAAATGACATAACAGTAACACGATATGCCGTTTAGACCGTGGGTATAACAATACAATAGCAATCAGTGCACTTCACGGTTGTTCTGTGGAAAAGTACTAGATCACACAGATTCCTCTCTTGCTTCTCCTCACAAGGTTCTGTTCCACAGTTATGTTCAAATCCCTCTGTGAAATGTTTCACAAACCAAGCTAATGAAACTAGCAGCTGTTAATCAACGGAACACGTTGTTCTCTATTTCGTTTCAAAGTAGGAGATCAGTGCAAGAGACACATGCTTTTGCTTTGTCCTCAGGTCAGGTCGTCCCTGCAGCTCATGGAAATACTGAGATGTTTCCCAGTTCAACCACAGCAAGGCCTCAGTTACTGGACTCACTAAACTGTGTTGATCTGCAGACAGGAAATTCTGCTGCTGACACAAACTTGGCAACCTGGCACAGTTACAACAAGCGATGCAAATGCCGGCAATTTCCTTAATTGATTGTCACGCTGATCTATAATTAATCAATGAGTGAAGCTTGCAAAATGGTAAATGCGTGATTTTTCTCAGCAACAATCACTGTTGTGGCTATTTTCACAGCGAACTGACCGTATGACAACAAAAGAACGAAATATTTAAATCACAAATTAAATAAAAACTCAACATGTCAGCAAACGCTCTGCAGCCACCGGCGGCTCTCTACAAACATCTTGGATCTGACCTGATCACTGCCCATACGGGGCAGTTGTCACATCTGAGCGCACAAAGACGTGTGAATCGCCAGGAGTCCAACACAATCCACCATCACACATGATGCTGTTTGACTGTGATGTTTTCTCTCGTCGCCACAGCTGAAGAGCTTAACACGCTAATTATGACCCGTCCGTGTGCAGCAGTCTGTTTGAAGGCTGGTGACTAATGGACCCACAGCAGAGCTGCAATCCAGGCTCCCTGTGCGTTTCAGGCCTTTTCATTTAACCTGGTTTTCGGTACTTTGAACTTGAGGGATACATATGTGGCTTAATGGACACTTGCATCCAAGGGTCCAAAACATCTGTCCTCACCCACCGGGACACATAAGGCATCTTATCTGAATGGTATCTATTGTCATTCTCATGTGGACAAACACACAATCTAGCAGACATAAGGTACGGTGTCACAGTGAAATGCCTGTTACATAACTCAGCACAGGAGACTCACTGGAATCTTATTTGCTGCAAAACTGGAGAAATGTTCTTCACTGTCCACAGAGCATTAAAGAAAAAGGCACATATGCAAGAATGCGAAGGAGTTTGCAGCTGCAAGGACAGTGCGTGTGGTTGTGTGCACGGGTGAACGCTGAGGAGTGAGCTTGCAGGAAAGAGCACTGAAGAGAGAGAGACCAGGGGGTGGAGGAGGAGTGATGCAGACCAGAAAGCCAGAGAGCTGCAGAGGGGAGAGAGCCAAAACTGAGATAGATGGGCAGACAGGGAGGAGCAGCACCGGGCAGGCATGCAGCAGAGAGAGAAACTGAGAATGAGACGAGGACAGGAGCGAGGGAGCTGGGGGAGATCTGAGCAGGGGGCCGACCGAGTAACAGTGTGAACATAGCAATTCTTCCACACAAGCAAAGTAGGATTTTCAGTGAAGGCATTGAAAACATTTAGATTCAAGATTTGTGAGTATCATAAATAATAATCAGTGGGTGTAAAGGTTTTCTGATCAAATCGAATCAAAACCTACAGGAATGGTTCTAAGATCCACCTGAAACCACCCAGTGCAGAGTTTTGACGGGATTTCAGCTCATTAAGTGAAACCTGCTCCGGGCAGCAGCGCATCATCCGCCGTGTTCGCTACAGGTTCACTGCTTTGCCAGTAACAGCTCACCCCCGTGTGACTGCGAAGCTGCATCACACCTTCACCTCTACGCTGCGCTGCTAAACCCTGCTGCACTCAACCCATCCCTGCCTCACGCTGCCCAGCACAGCAGGATGCTGTGTCATCAGAGACTGAGGACTCAGACAGAGCGCTACAGCCCGGCCCTCGCTCTAATTTACTACACCTAAAAAAGAGGCTGGAGAGGAGGAGGTGAAAGCGACAGAGAAAAGGGGAGTAAAAGTCAGGGCATGATGTAATAGTGTCCACTCACTAGCATCCACACAAGTAAATGCTCACATTTCCCTTCCAGAGAAGCACATCCCTCCATCCACCCTGTCCTGCTCTTCCTGTACGTGCAGCTCTAACGTGCCTAATCACATCAGACAGCCCTCCCACTGCCACGGAAAACGAGAACTGCAACGCTGCATTTCTCCTCCTCACAAACTCGGCCCCCTCTTCCTCCCTTTGATGCATGAGTGCTGCGATCAGGTTTCCTGCAGCTGACGACAACACGCGCGCTGACATGCAGAAGATGACGAACAGAAGAAGCCCGGAGCGGTGAGGAACGGATGCTAACCACCTCCTCAGGAATGATACAGCACAAAGTCAATAGTGGACAGTGAGTGGAAGGAAAGAACGGAGGAGACACTGAGCCACGACTGGCTCCAGTGTAATCGAGTTACACTGAGCAGCCACAGCATCTACCTGCTGGCTTCCGTGTTGTGGTGCACATGAGGAATGCAGGCCGCCACCGCCAGGCGTTGCAGGTTCCTGCAGACCACGGCCTGATGTTCTTCAAGTATATAGGTTAATATTATAATATAATACAGGGTTGTGCAACTGTCTTTTAACCGCAGCACAGTGTCTTTCCTCCTGTGGGTAAACTCGAAGAAACGTCCTGGATGCACTGAGCTTTGGATTAATAAAGCCAATGGAGAAACAGAATAGTTTGGTTGACGTATTCAGCTCTGCACAAGCCGAACCGTCATCAAGGTTTTCCACGATTATAATGTAGCGTTGACGGTAACTTGTGCCACCAAGCACTAATATTTGCATAGACAAGTGCCAGTGGAGGCTGCTGATGGACGACTCCAACCACCACAGAAGGACGTCAGCAGAGGTGGAGAAGCATGCTGGACAACAAGCAGTTGTCCAAGTGAGGACGTGAATGCAACCTTTCCTGTGCTCACTGCTGATCCGGCCGCGAATCAATAGATCACAAAAGGCAAATACATCTGATAGCTCCATCCTGCGTGGGAGGGAGCGCTGCTGGCTGAGCCTGCCGCTGCTGCTGACTGAGCTTGTTGCTACTGTACAGGCTGCAGATTCTCTTACACACGGGAGAGAGGCCGACTACGCCACACATGAACGGCACAAGACCGCTTCCAAGGAAGGGTCTGAGGACAGGAGGCCAGACGCCAGGCGTGGCACACACGTTCCTACATGTCTCTGTAATACTAGAAATTATAAACACACCCAATTCTAGCTTTCACACTGCTCTCATGAAAAGAAACCCCAACCGCTCAGACGTAACACTTGAAACGTCTAAGGGCGACTGGTCCCAACACAAACAAACGAACCACTGATGCAGGTGGACGCCTCCAGCTGCTACATCACCGCTACTGTTACCCTCAACACAGAATGATTCAACAGCGCAGATCTCTCTGAGACCAACCGCTGCCCAAGAACTGCTTTCCACAGCAACCCCGCAGTGTCTGGAGCCACGACGTGACTCATTCTCCGCTGTGCTCGGCCTGGACAGGTGAACTGAAGAGAAGCTCACAGGCCGTGTGATGTGCATGTGCATGACGCTCTTCAACGTATCAGGGGATAAAACGGCTGAGAGACGCTGAAACGTCTCAAGGTCGTCTTGGTTATTATAATAAACCAATCTCTGTAATGTAATGTGTCACTTGCATCGTCCTGAACGTGTGAGCTGAAAGTAAATTTTGTGTTTCCTACTGCACAGAAGCCTCAGAACAACACAACTACAACAGAGGAACTCACTTTCTTGTTCAGGTAGAATGGGTCCAGGTCCTCCAGTGGTGTGGCCGCCATGCCATCAGGAACATCGCCGTAGATGAAGGGCAGGCTCTTCCCAGCCTCCAGGTCACTGTTGGGCTTGGGTTCATTGTCGTCAGACGTGTCGCGGTGACTGCTGTCCGATCTGGGCTTGGGTGGCTTCTTGTTCTTCTCTTCATTGATGCGCTTCTCGATGTTAGCGAGAGACTCTGGGGTGAATTTCTTAAAGCTGTCAGGTCCTGGGGGTGCAAGAAGGGGTGCAGCCATGTTTTCATCCTGCAGCTATTTCCTCTTTATTTGTTTTCCATCCAAACTCTGAAGACAAAGAGAGGCACACAGAGTGAGCGCACATTACTTCATAAAGACCAGCAACAAACACGTCATCATCTCAGCTGAAGCTTTGAGCTTCACATTTGAAAGCTACTAGACAAAGAAAGCTGAACGTGTGTATCAACCAGCATGAAGCACAGAGGCTCTATTTCTTTAAGTGGCCAACTCCCAGTGGTCTGAGGTGCCGTCACAGACAGGGTGAGAATAACACAAAGGTAAACAGAGGGACCCTGAGCTGACAGTTAAATTCCAGTCCAGTCCAACATTAGCCTGAGACAGTTCAACTGCAGATGACTTTCACTGCACAACTCACGGTCACTGGGTTTGACCAAGTACATTTGACAGTCGAGCCCCAGTTCAAGCAAACATCTGTGCGCAACATCCAAGGGAAACAGTGGCAAGGACGCAGACCTGGTTAACAATCAGAACGAGTGAGAAGAAATCCACAAGCTGAGGGAGATCCAGCAAAGCGCTGCCGCCAGGAAAAGGCACCGCCGAGCAGACGACGGATGAAGTCCGAGCGAAGTAACCCAACCTCGGCACAACCTCCAAGTCTCCTTCCACGAATGCTACATCAACGGATCTGGCGTCAAGGTGATTCAGAGCCGGATGCGATACCATGGCCAGCTGCACATGTGCACTTCACACACGGCTGTGGTCTGAAGCCTGTCTACCAGGGGCCACTGCATCAAACTTACTCACTTCACTTTAGAGGACTCTAGACTATAACGACGTGCGGGACCAGGCGCGTCGTCCTAGTATTGAAATCCATACACCGGGAAATAAAGAAACCGATTAATAACGGACAAAGCTACCAACTCCAGCCTCCGTTGGCTTATTCTCTCTTCTCGCATTGTTCGTCTCAGCAGCGTTTGGCAAACTGCTGCGACGCTGCGCCCTCTGCGCGGAGGAGGAGACGCATCCAGCAGCCTCTGCCTCGTCACCTGGAAGAATCCTGTTCTGAGATGTGTGCGTCGGGATAATGAGCTGGCATCAGATGGAGGAACCGGACACAGCGGAGACACGGCGCTAATGAGGAGGAGGAGGAGGAGGCGAACGGGGAACTTGCATCAGAGTCACATGGGCCGATAAAGAACTTACACATCCCTCATTTCCTGCAGTGATGTCTTAATGCCGCCTAAACGCGCAGAAAGCTGAGCCCCGCGGGCCCAAGTCTAGTCTGCCCCCATCTCTCGCAGGTGAATGCGGCTCCTTCATGCACGAGCTGAGCCAATGTCAGATGAAGTTGTGATGTCCTGGCAGTAAATTCTGATGAGTTGTGATTATTCAGCATAACTGGCTTTAAATTATGAAGCGTGAGAGCAGCTCTTCCGCTGCCCTCGGGCCACTCTGCGTGTGGAGACCGAGGCGCGCCGCTGTCCCGCAGAGCCACAGACTGAAATGCTGCAGTGTGTTTTATTGCTGCCATATCCCCCAACTAACTCATAGTAGGTCAAATGAATGCGCAGGCCTCGTTGTGACGCCTCATCCCCGATTCCACGAACAACAGCAAGAGCCACATTTAAAGTGAAACAATGGGATTTAAAGCGCAAATGAATAAAGAACGAAACTCCACCACACCCGGAGCCTCCGGATAACGTGCATGCGTCAGAGCTCCGCGGACAAACGATGCAGGCTCACAGGGTGACAACGTGGCAGGACGGTGTGTCTGAACTGGGGGAGACTTCGTGAAAAGCCCCTCAGAGGACCGACAAAGTAAAGATCCACCCCCCACGCAGAACGGTCTCCAGAGAGGTTTCAAGGGGGGGGGCACAAAGGTGGAGTGATGGGGTAAAAGTGTCATAGTTATGAAATGATGGCAGCGAGAAAACTGATCCCAGAAATGATTTTGCCAGCGACGCATTGCTCACTCAGAGAAGTTTGACGTGATCTGCCTCCACTCTCACGTATGCGTATGTTTCGTTCCATCCACCGCAGGCCAACACCCCAGATAACCTGCCGCCGCGTCGCAGCGCGCATCCAGTGTTTCCCATTTCAAAATCACGCCTCACTGACTTGCGGTAGCGCACATGCATCGGCCCATGTTCTGGCACCGAGCCCCCCGCGGCCTGGAGAATCTGCTGAGAGGGACCGCTCTGCGGCACTGGGATGCAGGCGGTCGACAAAGTGCGGCTGCGAGCCTCTCCGTGACAGAACATGTCGCACAAAGCGGAAAACAGACGGTCTACTTACTTTCTCCCACGTTAACAGAAATCCAGACAGGTGTCACTGAGCAGCAGATGCAGGAAAGAGCCGGGAGTAACTGCGGTTGTCGCCATATTGTTGCTGCTCTCTGCCTGCGTGCGGCTCCCCTGCATAATTGATGACTCTCAGCAAATTGTCAGGGAGTGTCGGTAAATGCCTGTAGTTTCCATAAGAGAGTGCGCATCGCAAACCCAAACGTGATCCTATATAAAACGTAGAAGCTGTTGTGTTTTAATTCCCGACGTTTAAAGGCAGCATTTTAAGACCATTCATAGATGGTGACGATAGTTGACGTAAGATTTAAAAAGTTTTTGACTTCAGATTAACTTTAAAAATATCGTTTCATTCTGAAATTACACCAGCCCATAAAACAATTAGGCAGAAAGCTCAGGTGTTGTGAACAACACTTAACGTAGTGCTGCTCATATAAAATATGTCTGAGCTGAATGACAGTCACCCTTTATGACTGGTGAGAACTGTGTATCTGATGCGCCACATATTTGTGTTTATCCATGAAACGTGCATCTTAAACAGTCAGAGTAAAGATGTTTTAGTCGCTATGGAGGCACAAATTCAAACCCTGCTGAAAACACCCTCCATAGATTTACAGGATGACATGAAATGGACTCAGTGATGTGTAAGTGACTGAGTTTCATCCTGCGAGTCACTGTTCAAACCCATCCACCTGTGTCTAGCGCTCAGACTGTGCTGTGGCCTTAGTCCCCGGCTTTCATCTCTCCAAAATCATTTGGAGGCTGATTCAACAATGTCAGCATCTGGTGGACTGTTGAGGACCTGCAGCTCAAACGCTTGGCCGAGCTACTTCACAGCTCAGCGTGTCACTGAACTTCTCTGAGCACCTATAAACGAAGCCTCTCCACAGGCTGGGAGCTGTCGGGCTGCAGGGTTGTGGACAGACGGAGGCTGGTTGTAACGTTGGCGGAGCAGCCTGAGCCCAGACAACAGAAGCTCACCTGCAGACTTACAGCAGCTGTGTTGGCCCCACTGAACAGCTAAGTGGCCCCCGGTCCTCACCAGGGGCCTGCTGGAGCCTGTCCGCGCTGGGAATGAGGCGAGAGGCCAGTTCATCCTGTACATCAATTAGGATTTCCAGCTGGACATTGCATTGCCTCACGTGCGTAATAATACGTTGATGGATGCATGGATACCTGACCTCATGCTTGTTCATGGACGTGCACAGCAGGTTTCATAACATTTACATCATACCAACTTATGACGGTGCTTTTATATTTACGTGTTGAAAGCGGCGCTGTCTCCCTCTAGTGGAGCCCAAAGGCATCACTTCACCCGGAGAACCAGCAGGAATCACAGTGATGTGTTAATATCGGTCTGGTTTTATTTGACATTCATTTACTATGTATTTCAATTTATGAATTGACACTTTTGATATAATAATATTCTAATTTACTACGTGAGCAAAACGGAAGTTTGATCCTAACAAACTACTTAACAGGTTTCCTTTACAAAGCTCGTTGGCTTTTGTTTTGAAGAGCAGCGCCGGATTTCCGGTGCCAACGCGCTTCGTGGATAAAGTGAAAGTTGTTGACTTTGTGGTCGCGTCCCGTCAGGATGGTTGTGCTGATGCGGTTGTGCGCGTTGGTTGTCAACGTGTTGTGTTTGCCTCTTCACGTCATCCACGCGCTCGGACTCTATAAACTCTACAAACGCGTCTTTCCGTCGTACATGTTCCGCATTACTATAGAATACAATAAAATAATGCTGGACAGGAAGAAGCAGCTGTTCCGCCACCTCCCGCAGTTCACTGCGGTCAAGTGAGCCGCTGTTCGCATTTCCGTGGTCAAATCAGCCGTCACTGGATTTTAAGTGCGAGATTCGTGCGATAATTACGGTAACAGTGTTGCAGGTTTTGTCTTTGAATAAAACCTGTTCCTCTAATTAGTAGATCACCGTTCCTTCATAGTACTACTTAGTACTTCATGGAGTACTACCACTGAAAGTATCAACTTATTTTACTGTGTACTTTTGGAGTAATCCACTACTCAAGTGTTATACTATGAGTAAAATTGAGATTTATTTCCAGACTTTGGCTTTGAATAAAAGCTGTTCCTCTAATTAGTAGATCACCGTTCCTTCATAGTACTACTTAGTACTTCATACAGTACTACCACTGAAAGTATCAACTTTTTTTACTGTGTACTTTTGGAGTAATCCACTACTCAAGTGTCATACTATGAGTAAAATTGAGATTTATTTCCAGACTTTGGGTTTGAATAAAAGCTGTTCCTCTAATTAGTAGATCACCGTTCCTTCATAGTACTACTTAGTACTTCATACAGTACTACCATACAAAGTATGAAGTTATTTTACTGTGTACTTTTGGAGTAATCCACTACTCAAGTATCATACTATGAGTAAAACTGGCATTAGTTGACAGACTTTGGGTTTGAATAAAACCTGTTCCTCTAATTAGTAGATCACCGTTCCTTCATAGTACTACTTAGTACTTCATGGAGTACTACCATACAAAGTATGAAGTTATTTTACTGTGTACTTTTGGAGTAATCCACTACGCAAGTGTCATACAATGAGTAAAGCCGACATCTGTTAGCAGACTTTGGGTTTGAATAAAACCTGTTCCTTCAATTAGTAGATCACCGTTCCTTCATAGTACTACTTAGTACTTCATACAGTACTACCACTGAAAGTATCAACTTATTTTACTGTGTACTTTTGGAGTAATCCACTACTCAAGTGTCATACTATGAGTAAAATTGAGATTTATTTCCAGACTTTGGGTTTGAATAAAAGCTGTTCCTTCAATTAGTAGATCACCGTTTCTTCATAGTACTACTTAGTACTTCATGGAGTACTACCATACAAAGTATGAAGTTATTTTACTGTGTACTTTTGGAGTAATCCACTACGCAAGTGTCATACAATGAGTAAAGCCGACATCAGTTAGGAGACTTTGGGTTTGAATAAAACCTGTTCCTCTAATTAGTAGATCACCGTTCCTTCATAGTACTACTTAGTACTTCATGGAGTACTACCACTGAAAGTATGAAGTTATTTTACTGTGTACTTTTGGAGTAATCCACTACTCAAGTATCATACTATGAGTAAAATTGAGATTTATTTCCAGACTTTGGGTTTGAATAAAAGCTGTTCCTCTAATTAGTAGATCACCGTTCCTTCATAGTACTACTTAGTACTTCATACAGTACTACCATACAAAGTATGAAGTTATTTTACTGTGTACTTTTGGAGTAATCCACTACTCAAGTATCATACTATGAGTAAAACAGAGATTTATTTCCAGACTTTGGCTTTGAATAAAACCTGTTCCTTCAATTAGTAGATCACCGTTCCTTCATAGTACTACTTAGTACTTCATACAGTACTACCATACAAAGTATGAAGTTATTTTACTGTGTACTCTTGGGTATACTCAGGGAGCAGGTCTGAACGTTCATGACTTTGTGGAGGCCTCATTCATCTGTTATCTGCTGGTGCAGCAGCTCTTTTCCTCCTGCTGCTCTCAGACTTTACAATCAGAGCATCAGACATTTAATAGGCACATATGTTTACATACACTTTATTGTTCTGACAGTTACATCCAAAAACGTTTTTCCTAAACGTGGCAATAAATCATCATCATAACTTCAGTTTAGATTAATAAAAACTAATAAAGACATTTTTCTCTTTAGCACTATATTCGTAACCCAAAAACGTGGGGTTGAGTATGAAACACAGCATAAAAACTGTAATATAATTAATTTCAAATAAAAAACAATAGCCCAAAAAAGTTTATATATTGCTGTAGTTACATAGTTTTTCCTTTGTATTTCTTAATTATTCCCATTATGTTAAATAGTCAATATTACATAAACAGCCAGAATGCAGAATAGTATAAGAGACATGACAATAGGTGAACTAAGTCACCTATTGCATTGGCAAAACTGAACAATATTCTCATTAACAAAACATTAATTCTTTAGTTTGTATTTGTCAATTGGTTTCATAAAAAGTTTGTGATTTAAAAAAAAACATTAACATAATAAACACATTTGTGCTTTCATACAGATACAATGCGACAGCTGTGAGCAATGGTTCCTCGCTATTCTTGGCTTTTATTTTTTATTTGAAATTATTTATATTACAGTTTTAGCTCTGATTGTAAAGTCTGAGAGCAGCAGGAGGAAAAGAGCTGCTGTACCAGCACATAACAGATGAATGAGGCTCCACAAAGTCATGACCGTTCAGACCTGCTCCCTGCATCAGTTCTACATATTGGAGAAACAGGGTTTGTTCAAGGCTTAAATCTTGAGTAGTGGATTACTCCAAAAGTACACAGTAAAATATGTTGATACTTTCAGTGGTAGTACACTATGAAGTACTAAGTAGTACTATGAAGGAATGGTGATCTACTAATTAGAGGAACAGGTTTTATTCAAACCCAAAGTCTGCCAACTAATGCCAGTTTTACTCATAGTATGATATTGAGTAGTGGATTACTCCAAAAGTACACAGTAAAATAACTTCATACTTTGTATGGTAGTACTGTATGAAGTACTAAGTAGTACTATGAAGGAACGGTGATCTACTAATTAGAGGAACAGGTTTTATTCAAAGCCAAAGTCTGGAAATAAATCTCAATTTTACTCATAGTATGATACTTGAGTAGTGGATTACTCCAAAAGTACACAGTAAAATAACTTCATACTTTCAGTGGTAGTACTCCATGAAGTACTAAGTAGTACTATGAAGGAACGGTGATCTACTAATTAGAGGAACAGGTTTTATTCAAACCCAAAGTCTGCTAACAGATGTCGGCTTTACTCATTGTATGACACTTGCGTAGTGGATTACTCCAAAAGTACACAGTAAAATAACTTCATACTTTGTATGGTAGTACTCCATGAAGTACTAAGTAGTACTATGAAGAAACGGTGATCTACTAATTGAAGGAACAGCTTTTATTCAAACCCAAAGTCTGCCAACTAATGCCAGTTTTACTCATAGTATGATACTTGAGTAGTGGATTACTCCAAAAGTACACAGTAAAATAACTTCATACTTTGTATGGTAGTACTGTATGAAGTACTAAGTAGTACTATGAAGGAACGGTGATCTACTAATTAGAGGAACAGCTTTTATTCAAACCCAAAGTCTGGAAATAAATCTCAATTTTACTCATAGTATGACACTTGAGTAGTGGATTACTCCAAAAGTACACAGTAAAATAAGTTGATACTTTCAGTGGTAGTACTGTATGAAGTACTAAGTAGTACTATGAAGGAATGGTGATCTACTAATTAGAGGAACAGGTTTTATTCAAACCCAAAGTCTGCCAACTAATGCCAGTTTTACTCATAGTATGATATTGAGTAGTGGATTACTCCAAAAGTACACAGTAAAATAACTTCATACTTTGTATGGTAGTACTGTATGAAGTACTAAGTAGTACTATGAAGGAACGGTGATCTACTAATTAGAGGAACAGGTTTTATTCAAAGCCAAAGTCTGGAAATAAATCTCAATTTTACTCATAGTATGATACTTGAGTAGTGGATTACTCCAAAAGTACACAGTAAAATAACTTCATACTTTCAGTGGTAGTACTCCATGAAGTACTAAGTAGTACTATGAAGGAACGGTGATCTACTAATTAGAGGAACAGGTTTTATTCAAACCCAAAGTCTGCTAACAGATGTCGGCTTTACTCATTGTATGACACTTGCGTAGTGGATTACTCCAAAAGTACACAGTAAAATAACTTCATACTTTGTATGGTAGTACTCCATGAAGTACTAAGTAGTACTATGAAGGAACGGTGATCTACTAATTGAAGGAACAGGTTTTATTCAAACCCAAAGTCTGTCAACTAATGCCAGTTTTACTCATAGTATGATACTTGAGTAGTGGATTACTCCAAAAGTACACAGTAAAATAACTTCATACTTTGTATGGTAGTACTCTATGAAGTACTAAGTAGTACTATGAAGGAACGGTGATCTACTAATTAGAGGAACAGCTTTTATTCAAACCCAAAGTCTGGAAATAAATCTCTGTTTTACTCATAGTATGATACTTGAGTAGTGGATTACTCAAAAAGTACACAGTAAAATAACTTCATACTTTCAGTGGTAGTACTCCATGAAGTACTAAGTAGTACTATGAAGGAACGGTGATCTACTAATTAGAGGAACAGGTTTTATTCAAACCCAAAGTCTGCTAACAGATGTCGGCTTTACTCATTGTATGACACTTGCGTAGTGGATTACTCCAAAAGTACACAGTAAAATAACTTCATACTTTGTATGGTAGTACTCCATGAAGTACTAAGTAGTACTATGAAGGAACGGTGATCTACTAATTGAAGGAACAGGTTTTATTCAAACCCAAAGTCTGTCAACTAATGCCAGTTTTACTCATAGTATGATACTTGAGTAGTGGATTACTCCAAAAGTACACAGTAAAATAACTTCATACTTTGTATGGTAGTACTGTATGAAGTACTAAGTAGTACTATGAAGGAACGGTGATCTACTAATTAGAGGAACAGGTCTTATTCAAAGCCAAAGTCTGGAAATAAATCTCAGTTTTACTCATAGTATGACACTTGAGTAGTGGATTACTCCAAAAGTATACAGTAAAATCAGTTGATACTTTCAGTGGTAGTACTCCATGAAGTACTAAGTAGTACTATGAAGGAATGGTGATGTACTAATTAGAGGAACAGGTTTTTTTTTAAATCTTAAATCTGGAAAAGAGGTCATTTGCGTTTTCTTAATCCATTTCATTAGTGAATATTTCTAAACGTACACAGTCAATTGTATCCTATTATAATTTATAATAATTTATAATTTGCATTATTAGTAACATAATCACATTCATCAGCTCTATCTGTTATATTGATGTTTCAGTCTCTCAGCTCTTCCAAGGGATCGCAACACTGTTACCGTAATTATCGCACGAATCTCGCACTTAAAATCCAGTGACGGCTGATTTGACCACGGAAATGCGAACAGCGGCTCACTTGACCGCAGTCGCAGTTCAGCGGTTCTGGTGGGCGACTCGCGATTCTGGAGATCGGCTGCGGCACAGGCGCGAATTTTGAGTTTTACCCTCCCGGTAGCAAAGTGATCTGCACCGACCCCAACCCTCATTTTCACAAGTACCTGAAGAAATGCATGGAGCAGAACGAGCAGCTGACATACGACAGGTTCGTGGTGGCGTCGGGGGAGGACCTGGGCTCAGTGGAGGACGAGTCTGTGGACGCCGTGGTCTGCACCCTGGTGCTCTGCTCCGTCCGCAGCGTCCCGCAGACTCTGCGGGAGGCCCTGCGCGTCCTGCGCCCGGTGAGTGGCCGTGACGCTGGAACCAGCTGCGGACAGTTATTCTCAGTTAAAGGCTTCCTTTGCGTCGCACTGTACAACTTAACGCAGCGTTATTCGATCCCACAGACGCCTTGGATTAATGATTTACGAAGGCAAAGGAGGCATTTGTTTAAAACTGGATGGGTTTAAGGAAGTGATGGGCAGCCTGCAGCACATCAGTAACGTTATTTGTCAGTTTTTATCAAAATATAGCAAAATTCAGAAAAACTAATCAAAATAGATTCATGATGATTTGTATTAATCGTAATTTACTATTGCTACGGTAAAAATAAATTTGAGACATACCAATAATATTAGTAACACATTAGGAAAGTGTGGAAACAATGTCTTGCCAGGGAAACACAAAGACTTTGGTTGGCAATTGATGGAATAGAAAGATTTCACCCTTTGCTTTGCAGGGGGGAGCCTTCTTTTTCCTGGAGCACGTTGTGGGGGAGCCCTCGACGTGGACGTACTTCTTCCAGCACGTGTTCCAGCCTGTGTGGTTCTACTTCGTTGATGGATGTGAAGCCACCCGGGAGACATGGAAACACGTGGAGGCTGCTGGGTTCTCTGAGCTCAAACTGAGACACATTGAAACACCACTTACAGTCATGATGAAACCACACATTATAGGCTATGGTGTGAAATAGATGCTGTGGGATGAGCCTCGTAGTCTCTCCTCTCTGATATATGATCACCAGCATTAGAATCAACAGCATGTGACATGTTTTCTGTGCTTGATTTACTTTAGCCAGACACAACACTAATTCTGCCTGCAGTGTGAGAGACCAAAATGATCTTAAATCAATAAATCAGTGTATGGTCCTTATGGTGATGCACGTGTACTGATACCAGCTCTACCTGAAGCGGATTCTGTCAACGTGCTAGTGTTAAAAACACGGCAGTCTGTGAGCGACCGTACACACGGGCCCTAACTCTGTCTGTGCCAGTTGTGGTGCAACACGTGGATAAATAAAAAGGAAACTAGCTGCGTTAAGGTTCCTTCAACGAGGCCTTTTATAGAATAAACGCTTGTGTCAGGAAATGTAATATTGACTTTGGCCTTGGACTAATGGAGATTGAAGGTTAATTATTTACAGCAGTTATGATTCAGATGTGTGAACATGATATAATAATTTATTTTCTGTTTTATGTCAGTAATCATCACAGAACCTGTATTCACTTTAAATGAAGTTGTCTTAAGTTAAACTACTTGCTTGAACATTGGCTTAACTACACTTATGTAACATGGCTTTGACGATAAACAACATTTACAATGTTTGAAGGACATTTGTGTGACCTGACTTTAATAGTTGCTTAAATATAATATTCTCTATAAGGAAAAATGTTTTTAAAAAATTAAAAGTTGTGAGGTCGTCGCTTCCTGGGTCCCATGTTTGAAATGAACGCGGCGGTAAGACCTCAGTAATAATAGATGGAAAGCACAGCCCCGCTTATCCAGTCTGTTGCCTGCTGAAATGGCCGCTGACTGGATGTGAGCTTCCATCGTTCGTCCACTTTGTGTGAGAGCGAACGCGAACCTTTACTTTTTCCCCACTGATAAACTGTGTGCCTTTATTTCGAAAACTGGCGCCGGATATCCGGCACACGCTCGTTTTTTGCGGGTAACGTGTCCGGCTGGTGTTGACAGTTGTAGCTGCGACACGAGTGGAAGCCTCCGAAATGACTTTGCTGCTGACTTTGTGTACTTCCGTCGTGAACGTGTTGTGTTTGCCTCTTCACGTCATCCACGCGCTCGGGCTCTATAACATCTACAAGCGCATCTTCCCGTTCTGCTTGAACCGTCTGTCGAAAAGCTACAACAAGAAGATGCTGGACAGGAAGAAGCAGCTGTTCCGCCACCTCCCGCAGTTCAGCGGTTCTGGTGGGCGACTCGCGATTCTGGAGATCGGCTGCGGCACAGGCGCGAATTTTGAGTTTTACCCTCCCGGTAGCAAAGTGATCTGCACCGACCCCAACCCTCATTTTCACAAGTACCTGAAGAAATGCATGGAGCAGAACGAGCAGCTGACATACGACAGGTTCGTGGTGGCGTCGGGGGAGGACCTGGGCTCAGTGGAGGACGAGTCTGTGGACGCCGTGGTCTGCACCCTGGTGCTCTGCTCCGTCCGCAGCGTCCCGCAGACTCTGCGGGAGGCCCTGCGCGTCCTGCGCCCGGTGAGTGGCCGTGACGCTGGAACCAGCTGCGGACACGTTCGAGTCCCGGGCTGCACATCAATAACAGCGACAGTGTCCCTGCTTCAGCGACGTGGATTAATGATTCACTGCTGGAAATCAAGGAGTCGCTCTACAAACAACAGGCTGGGGTGTTATAGGTCAAAGGCAACGGAGATAAATAAACCAACCTAATGACAAATCAATGTAGATATTAAACAATATTGGCTGACATGTCAGTTTTATCACGTACAATTAGCCTATTAGCGGCTATTAGCTGCTTATTACATCATGAAAAAGTGCTTGATCAGCGTTTCAGAGCTCGTAGACTCCACAGCCTCTATGCTCAGCAAACGGAGACAGAGCAGCGTCCCAACAGGTTCAAATGCTGTCATCAGTCTGTCAAAGCCAGTTGTAGAGAGTTTGGGTAACGGGTGACTCAACTGTGTGGGTGTGTGACTGAGTCCACCTTTGCTTTGCAGGGGGGAGCCTTCTTTTTCCTGGAGCACGTTTCTGCGGAGCCCTCGACGTGGACGTACTTCTTCCAGCACGTGTTCCAGCCTGTGTGGTTCTACTTCGGTGACGGATGCGCGCTCACCCGGGAGACATGGAAACACGTGGAGGCTGCTGGGTTCTCTGAGCTCAAACTGAGACACATTGAGGCACCGTTCATGTTCATGATCAGACCACACATTATGGGTCATGGTGTGAAATAGAGGCTGTGGCCTGAGCCTTGTCAAGCAGTGTAGGAACATACAGACACTACTCTCCTCCATTCTCTGCTATATAATCACCAGTGGACAATAATTGTATTTTTGTAACGTAATCCCTTTATAGTTTATTTTTGTAAATACAAGTGATTTCCTTTAACACATGCACATGAAATGTACCCGACTTGTACGCAGCCTTTCCTTTATCCCAAACCGTCCACTCATAACAGAGCTACATGCTGATAAGTGGATTTACTGCCATAAGAAACCTGATGTGCTTGTACCTCCAAGGACGTGACAGCACCATTAAATACACTAGTGTTCTGCCAGTAAAACACAGTCGGTTTACTTCACTCTTTCACTGACAATAACAATGGTTAAATGTTAAAATGAAAATATGTGAACTTTTGACAATCACCTGATGCTTTTCATAGAAGCCGATCACTAATCGATTATGTAAATCACCAGGGATCGATGATGACAGGCTGACCTTTAGCTGTCGACTGAGACTTTGAGGTTCTTGTGTCACTTTACTAGAGCTGCATCAGTGTCTCCTCGGCTCATTCTGCGACTCCTGCTTATAAATAGCCTTCACCCCGGATAAGCTTGAAGGAGAGCGATTAACAGCGTGTGTTTAAGTAACGGCTCGGGTCCGGATTGGATTTGGAGATAAAGGCGAGAAGCACCGAGCTTCAAAAAGCTGCAACAAAAACACAAACACACTGTAAAAGTACCTGAAATGATTTGTTAGCATTTATTTTCTATTATTTATATTTAGTGCCAGGCCTTAGTAATGAAAACATTTCTTACCAGATTGCTTTTAAGTAAGGGAAGAATTGTTCCACTGATTACTAATGAACCAGTGCAGCTACTAGATGGCGAATAAAAGCAGCACTATGAGCCTTCCGGGGCTGCGTAGCTTTCTCTGTTGCAGTATTTAACAGTATGTCAGGGTTCATTGACAGGTCTTCTCTGCTCGCTGAGTAAACGGCCCCTCTGCAGCTGGTACTGGCTCGTTTTCAGCTTTATATTCAACAGGAGCCTGAATCCACGTTTCCTCGGGAGGCCTGGGCTGAATTGATTGACCTGCGCGTCAAGGTGCGTCGGTGCCACCGTGTGGTAAAAGTGCAACACATTAATTGAGTCTCAGGTATTAGGGTGTAATCTTTTTATCTTCTAAAGCTGCCCGTGTTGAGATAACCACAGCAGAGTTTAATCACCTCAAAGCAAATGGACTCTTTTCCCAGGGAAGTTTGCAGACTGCTCTGCTCGGCGCTGGCGTCGCCTCTGCGTGTGATGAAGCGTCTGGGCCTGTGCGCTGTGTACAAGCGTTTGTTTCCCTTCCTCGCCTACAACATCACGTTCTCGTACAACGACAAAATGCACGACACAAAGAGAGAACTTTTCCGAAACGTGGGCAGATTCGCAAGTGTTTGCGGGACCCTTCATCTGCTGGAGATCGGTTGCGGCAGCGGGGCCAACTTCAAGTTCTACCCGTACGGCTGCACCGTGACCTGCACTGACCCCAACCCGCACTTCGAGAAGTACCTGCGCGTGAGCATGGCCGCGAACACGCATCTGAGTTACGAGAAGTTCCTCGTTGCCTGCGGAGAAGACATGAAGGACGTGACGGACGGGTCCGTGGACGTCGTGGTGTCCACCTTGGTCCTGTGTTCGGTCAGCAGCGTGCGGCAGGTGCTGCGGGAGGTCCGCCGCATTCTCAGAACGGTGAGTCCGCGTGCTGCCTTCAAGGACTGTAGGAAACAAGTACACGTGCATTTTAACGTCCAGTGAAATGGGTCATGTTTAGGTCATTATGTGTGAAGATGTGTAATTTATATTTACCGCTGCTGTTGTCACACTTTGAGCCACGTTTGGTGCAACATCTGAATCCAGATCATATAGTCATTTGTTTGATTTGCTCGTTTTAAATTTTGGTAAATTATATTTTGCTCTGGGTCAAAATTCCAGTGATCATCACATTCAGTGGATTCCTTGTGATTCCATCATTAAATTCTCATTGTGTCAGTCGTTGCGTGCTGGATGCCCGGCACTTGACTTGTTGCGTCTCTTTTAGGGGGGAGCCTTCTACTTTTTGGAGCATGTCGTCTCAGATCCCTCCACCTGGACATACTTCTTCCAATATGCGCTGGAGCCTCTGTGGTACTTCCTTGGCGACGGATGCGTGATAACTAGAGCAACGTGGAAAGACCTTGAGGCAGCTGGTTTCTCTGAACTTCACTTAAAATACATTGAGGCCCCAGACGTCACGGTCACGATAAGGCCGCATATCATGGGCTACGCTGTTAAATGACTGCAGAAATAAATGAAGTGATTCTGTTTTGCTTCCTGCGGATGTTAAATGAATAGAATTACTCTCATTAATCCTCATCAGTCACTGAGAACACTTTTGTATTATGAAGCACATCCAATGTATGTGAAATTGACAAAAATAAAACTAATAGTGTGGCCAACAATGTGAGTGTGATGGGAAGTATTTTTATTTACAATGAACAAAAACAGATTAGCTGCAGTACATAGAGTGAAAATATATTTATTTTCTTATAGAATCGGCAACATTTTATACACGGTTTGTTCTCCTTCCCTCCCAAGATGTACATAATAAATATTACCAGGACACTGTGCTTTTTCCCTGATTGTCTTAAGTAACTGCCAAGAAACGCTCAAATAACCTCATTCAATGGCATCTTTTCTGTTACCCTTTATAGTCCATTGCACAAAAATAAGGAATGACAATTGTAACATCTCCTCATGGGGAAATGGGACTTGCTGGTTCACAAAATAATCAGGATATCTGTCTGTGTAGTAATTATACAGTCAAAATTCTGTAGATTCTGTTAGAATACTTTAAAAGAAAATCTAACAGCAGCACTTTAAAAACACAAGAGAAAAGGAAAAGGGATACATTTAGAAACTGAGACTGAAATTTAAAGCAGACAATTTCAAACTTCCCAGTATTAAAAATGTACACAACTATAAATGTTATAGCATTAGCATAAAAAAAAACGCGGGTGGAAAATGGTCTTTTTTTTTTTTTAAATTTCTCGAGTAAATCTCACTGCCATCACAAGTCACTTTAATATCAAACAAAGTAAAAAAAGTGGAGAATCTCAGCCTGAAATGAAGTGTTCCCAGAAACCCTGTCATGTCCAAATGGCTGAGTTGTGCCACTGCCACATTATTTCTCATCTCCTCCTTGACCTATATTCAACACGTTATCCTGTTTTAACACAATAAAGGTCCTTTAATGTTTTCAGTTCTTCAATCAAAGTCTTGTTTTGGTTCTCAAGAACAGCTACACGGTTTTCCAAGCATTTAACATATTCCTTTTTTTTCCGTCGACATTCGCGGGCTGCCTCTCTGGAAAAGGGAATGATGTGTAGTTAGTTTAACTGAATAAATGTCACTGCTTTTATATACTACATTCTATATGCCCAGACGCATGATGGCTACTCGTGAGAGGATGTACACCCAGGCCCAAACGGCATCATAATGTAAAACATGCATGAACATACTTTACATTGAATATTCCTTAAAATGAATCAGATTATATTCTGCTTTACTGGTTCTCTTTATTTTAATTTTAACCCTATTTTTCCTGTCATAATCATTCTGTGTAGTGTTGCACATTGTAGGGCTTGGCAAGTGGCATTTTCTTTTGGTTTTACCAAGGTAATTAATGACACGTCTAATGACATCTACTACTTAAATCAGAAACAATAATTTCTTAAAACATACATCATTCATCACCTCGGTGCTTGTTACTGTAAATATCTAGAAGATGTATGTATTTCGGATGCCAGTGTTACAATCTACAAACCATAATTTAATTGCACTCACCTATTTTTTGCAAGCCTGATTTCTCTCTTCATTGTAGGATCATCACTTTTGCTCTGACACAGTCCCACGGGAGAGGTCATAACTACAGCCTGTGGCAGCGAGCTAGATGCTGCCGCTGTGCGGATCTGGTATGTTTGCACCTCTCCTCCTGCACCTGAGTGGAAAACAAAAAGGTTTACAATAGAAGTTGTTCATGCACAGGGACCTATGACATTAAAGCTCATCACCAGATGTGGTATTTCTCTTCACAAACAATTTTAAGTGAACATTAAATCCCACACTTCTATTAAGCAATAACCAGTAGCCAATGAAGTAGGACCTGCTTTTAAAAATCTAAATCTAAATTACTGCAATCAAATAATGTTGCAGGTAATGAGGCTGCATTCCAGCAGTTTATACCTTTTTGCTGCAGGTATGAAATTGTAACTTTGTGATAACCATCTTGGAAAATTTACAGTAATAAACAATTATTTTCATCAGCTGAGCTGAAGACAAAGCTCTTAGCGAACTGAAGTTGCTGCAGCACACCCACTCTGAGATCACTGGCAGGTAAATGTGACCTAACCGCCACGTTTTGTCAGAATACCTCATGTTGTCCTCACCTTGTACAACAACCTGGTTGCTAGGTACCAGTATCTGCTGTCCATCAGGTGTCTGGGCATATTGAAGAATGGTTGTGCCTTGCTGGGCTCCACCAGAATTTGCCATGGCAACAGCCTGTAGTCCCTGAATGCCTTCAGCTCCTGGACCTGCCAGCTGGATTGTGCCATTAGCGGCTATGGTAACTTAGTAAAAAAAAAAACCAGACAAAACAGCATCAGAATTGTGTTAAGCATTTATATAAACATATTTTGTTCTTAGTACTGCAAAGTCACAGTACTGGCATTAGTCACTTTGGCTTAGCATGTTAACAGAAATGTATACAGTAGCAGTAAACGGACAACATTTATAATTATATGTCTGTTTATTCAAGTGTGGCAGAAACATACATAACATTTTTAAGCATAATGAAGGGAAAAGATCATACTGTACTGGCCGCTGCTGGTCTGGTAGATCTGGGTGGTGGGCACCGTAACACCTGTGGGTGTGCCTGTGGATGCTGGGCTGTTATCCTTTCCCTCAATGTGTGACACTTCCTCAGATGAAAGCTCATTCAGGATTTTTCTACACAGTTGGAAGAAGATGATTCCATGTATTCGTAATTAACAATCAAGATCTTTCATATTTGAAAATGTGATGTTTTTGTCTTTTATTACCTGTATGAAGGCCGCCTTGCAAGTATTTCTCTGGTGTTTTGGGTTGTTGGTCCACTGTCTGAGGAGTCTTGTGAATCTTCACTATCTGTAGCTTGGGCCTGAAATGTGAATTAACAAGTTCATACATGTAACTGCACAAAATGATAAGATCATTGTTGAAAAGAGAGACGATAGATTAAATAAACAGGTTATCAGTCAAGAGCCAAGTAAAGACAGTTGGTCTCACCTGTGCAGCCTGCACCTGAGGGGATTGAATGACTGAAGACTGCGCAGACTGGATCACTCCCTGAACCTGAAACTGACCCCCTGGCAGTTGTACAACGGTAACAGAAGGACTGCTCAAAGACATCTAAAAAAAAAAAAGCAACAAAAAACACACAGGCGGACATTTAATTCTATACTACAGTATATATATAGAAATAAAATATATAATTGCCTTTTCTCTATAAAAGAAACTGTGCTCAACACTTTCTTTGGATTAATCACAAAGCCCAAGTGTCTTTTTCTGTCTAGTATTGAAGTCTAACGGACAGAAAAAAGCAGAAGATACTTCATACCCCAGCGTATGAGTCAGTACAATGTACGAGCTTGAGACCTCGCGGTTTCCTCAGGCTGTAGATTCACAGCCTTTGTCACACTTTTTATTTCAAATGTAATGTAATCAGCCTTTGCAGCTGAACCTAAGATGCAAGATTCACCTGATTAAGCACTTCTGTTAACTTTTCTGTGTAAATGTAATTGCTAAAAAACTTCCTTTGTTACTATGTCATCAGAGTAAGTGGAGAAAAGCAGAAGAGGAGGGAAGCTTCTAAGATCACGTTGAACGCTTCTTACAACCTTGCACATTTCCAAACTGCTTTGCACACAGCACCAATAACTTAACTTATAAAATAAAAGCTGAGTTGCTAGTATTAGTAGCACAACTAGCGCTTACGGTTTACACTGAAGTGGCGGCTATTTCGATTATGTATCTGGTAGACGCTGAGCTACCGGTAGCAGCCCGTGACTCCGTGTCATTGTTGCTCTGCCGCGTTTCTTCCACACTAGGACCAAATAACTGGATCTCATGGTTTTAGTGGCCCCGGTGCGACGCAGCAGCAGCGTGTGGCTGCCTCGGCCACAACTCGCTTCACCTACTACAAGTGATGATATACGTCTAAGCTACCAGTGCGGAATAGGCCGACGCTATATCAATAACAGCTTCTGATTCTAGTTGACTATAAAGTCCGTTTAACGGGTTGGTTTAAGTTTCCTACAACCGCACTTCCTCTTTGCTTCAACCGCGTTAGCCAATGCAACGGACGTTAAAACGGGGTGACGGAGCATCGCTAGGCCCAGAGGAGAAGACGGTTTACGGGGCTCTTTAATAACGAATGCGTTAATATTTACCAAGTGAGCAACTTTATTACAACCGAGCGCTTACAGCCACCCTCTCCTCTGAGTCACAGCTGCTAGAACGTTCGCCTTCGCCGCTGCTAGTTACCAGCAGCTAACATTCAGTTTAACGGACGTTAACCTCCTCAAACCGTCAAAAAAGAGCCGATTAAGAGCGACCAGCGGCGCCAGTTTGGCCACCAGGCATCACCGGATGGATGAGCTTTTGTCTCCGTGGGTAAATATGTGTAACTCTGTCACTGGCACGCAAGTTACCGCGTCAATAGACGTCAGCGATACGGGGAGCCATTAAGCTAACTACACCTTCCCTTTTCGTAAAACGGCGAGGAGTCGACGAAGCAACAGCCGCCATTACCGCTGCGGCGGAGCGGGCGGCCGGAGGCTCCGAACTACCGCTCAGCCAGACGCGCTTTACCTTTTCAAATGCCGCGTAACTGCTCTCGTTCACAGCGTGGACTTCGTGCAATTCGTGTTTATATTTTGACACAATGAACACCTTGAAAAGTAACTTAGCCGCAACTGCTAACAGCTAAAAATACAAAGATGTCAGCTAAAAAAAAAAATAGCTGACCACTTTTTTTCCCAAAGGAAATGGGCGGAGCTGCCAGACATGTTACGTAAAAGCTTCTTCGGTCGCTGTGATTGGTGGAAGTCGATTCGTATTAATATTAGTGACGGTTTCATCGGCAGCGTCTTCGCCGCTTTCAGTTACTGTCATTTGAAACTTGTGCACTTTGCTCCACTGCATCTATCTGACAGTGAGCGTCACCCAAAATGTACACGTTATGAAGTAATATGCGTCATTATACACAACAGCAAGTTAAGCACTGAAGTGTAGCTTTTTACTGACTAGCCATCACCATTTGCAGAATGACCCTTAAGTATTTAACAGCTGTTTATTCCTCACTGCTCCTCATCAGAGTCAGTCAGCCAAGCAGCTTCCCGCAGCCACACAGAGCGTCTTAGTCTGGTACTCGTGTATTCTGTGCATTGTTCATGTCAGAGATTCAGTCTCCATTGCTTCTACAATTTTTCTCTGACAAAACACCATTTATGTAAACTGGGCTTGTTCTAACTTCCAATTTCATTAATGTCATTTTATTCATTTTGTTAATGTTTTTAGCTTCCCATGACCCAGTGCACATAATCATAGCTCTATAAAAATAAAGTGCTATTTATTGATCCCAGTATCCATTTTATTGCACCGAATTGAAGAACATTGTTCCTGTCTGTCAAGACAAATCCACAGAGGATTTCATTGTAAGGACGCAAACTGCACATTTTCAATTCATGTCACATTATTATTGAACTCAGGAATAACCAGGCACCTTAAATGATTAAATGCTTCTGTTTATTCCATATTACTTTTACATAAAGTATAAAACAAAGTAAACAAACCAAAATAGAAAATAAGTGAGAAATGATAAAGAGTGTACCACTCTGATTCCTTACTCATATGAGTTAACATACTTCCCTAACTTCAAAGAGTCATCAGTGGATCACACCCTCAGGGAGTGGTTCAGAATTCACTAAATCATATACAACATACTAAGAGTGCATACACAAAATATAGACAGAACAACTCAACAAAGATTCAGTGTTAAGTACATCACTGGTTAAATTTCATCAGTCCTCTCTTCTTTGTTACTAAAAATCTAGAAGCATGTTTCACTGGACTGTGCAAGCTTTGAAATTAAATTGCACTGTCTTTGGGATTGCATAGTGTGTAAAACCTCTGACGGAGTGGAAACCAAAGGAAGCCCTTGTAGACTTCGCAGCAAAGCAGGTCAATGGCAGATGCACACTGGTTGTCAGTAACTCTTTCTATTCGCTCATTTGTTTTGCAGAATCTGCGGCAATTAAAAGGAAATTTGCTTGAACAACCATCTACATTTTATGGGTAGTAATCACAGATTGCACCAGTGGACCACCCGGTCTATCCCTGTGCTGTGAGTTTTTTCCCTGAATATACAGTTTCATATTTCCCCACTTGTGCCTGGAGATGCTCCTCCAGCTGATTTATTGTTGTGCTCAGCTGAGTCATGCAAACATTTTGCTGAAAGCGTAGGATGCAACATTAAAGCTAGGATGAAGTGCTATTATTGGTTTTACGTGGACTTAAAATGGGGCAAAACCAAATGTCAAACAGAATTTCTAAAATGATTAGCCCATTTAACATAAGATCAGATGTGGATAGTCAATAGCTCAATTCTTGAGTCCACACAGTAGAAACTGTTAGTACCACTAGTGCAAAGTGCAGTAGTTGAATCACTCACACTCCTGATTATCTCAAAATAATTTACATATTTCTGAGATTGTGTTCGGCAGGATCGAAAATTATATTGGGATAATTGCAAAAGTCCAAAATTATCAAAAAATATATTTACATGTTGACATTAAGAGTTCATCACTGAAATACAGTACAATCCAGTACAAAGAACTTATTAATGATGTCAAGGTGCACAAGGAAAGCACAAGATTGCAGGAAAGCAAAAACCTTTGCGTAAACATCTTAATGCAAATCATTTTTTTTCCACACAGTGACTTAGATGTCAAGGATGTTTCTGATGTGGCTCAGTTTTGCAACTGCATTCACAAGTACTTATAAATCTAATGAGTGAACACAGTGTAATCCAGATACACGATGACTCGCCTGCACTTACTAAAGAACTACAGACCCAGCAACCGTCCTGGTGGGACTCAAAGTCATTTTTTACAAAGATGAACATAGCTCAGTGACAATGAATGAACAGTTGGGGCCTTTTTTCTTTTCTTTTTCTTACATTTTTACAAAGTTGGCTGAAAACGTGATATTGTTTTCGCCTAGTTTTTATGTGGGTGGGAGTGAAGTGGTGTTTTTATAGTGGCTGACAGGAACGGTTCCTGACAGTAACAGTGATAGCCTTCCTGGTAAACTCTTAAAAAGTCCTCACGCACGATTCCTCAGAAATATATATATATATTATAGCTCCTGGACCATTACTTTTAATGCCTCATTGTTATAATAAAATAGACCATTTAAGAAAGTGCAACTTTATATCTATCCTGACTAACAATGTCCTATTTAGTTTATAGTTAACCTCCATTATACAAGTAATAATCCTTTAATCTTATTTACAATGCTCCTCCTGCTACTCTTACCCTCTCCCAAATTGATTAATTATCCAGTTCAGCGTTCATAAATGTGTACAATTAAAACAGCTATACAGTACCACACAGTATCTAAAGTACAAAGAGGCCATCGTTGATACAGTACACAGCACGGCCTCATTCCTCTTTTTGATCCTTTGGATATCTGTCAGGATTTCCACCATTTGTCAAAATGTGAGAAGAATAAACCGCCGTTGAAAGTGAAGCTAGGAATGCATGGCTGAGGTTTCGTAAGGCAGGACACCTTTTAGGAAGGGGGCATCTATTTGGCTTCAGCATTATGGGACAAAAACTTCTTCCTAAATAATGTTCTGTACACAGACCGACACCGGCTCCTGATTTCATAGTTTGCTCTCTCTGCCTCATCCATAGAAGTGAGAAATGACGAGGGCTCAGCATGTGCATGGAAAAGTATTTCAAGTTGTTATTTTAGGATTTCGAAGCTGTTTCACAATAGGGGTGTTGTTTTAAGAGGGTTGTGGTGAGTACAGGTTAGGAGGGTGGACGTTAGTATACCGTAGCTGATTTTCATAGTGGTCTTTTATGTGTCGCGTTGCCCTTTACCCTGTAGTAGGGACTTTTTGTTTCTTTGCAATATGCAGTAAATGTTGCTGCTATTTTATTTGCACGGTTCTCTCTCAAACACAGTGAACAGCTCCAGACGTGGCAGGTCCAGCCCCAGACATGCAGTGCCACGATATGCTGGTGTCACATAGGGCTGAGTGGCAACAGAAGTGGTTCACGCTTTTCTTTTACACCGTCAGCCAAGGCGGGTATCAAACGCTGGGATGGTGGCAGAAGCATCCAGGTTGTTGGTGCAGACTAAACAGGCCCAAAGCACCACGACCCCCTTACATGTTATAAGCAACATAGATGGGATCTAACTGGTCAGCGAGGAAGGAGTCGCGGAGGTGCATACGCTGCTTCTCTCCCCTAGAGTTGATGGGTATGACCCCAGGGTCCACAATAACCACCACACCCACTATGAGGTGATGTTCCTCCAGAACCACATTGGTTATCAGCGGCACCAGGTCCAGTGCATCCTGCTCTGAACCGCACAGCTCGGAAACCACCACTAGCAGGTTGGTCCACGTAAACACGGCACTGTAAGGAAGCAGAGTGATGAAAACAGGAAAAGTGACTCGACTTTCCTAAAATATGTGCGTTTGTGTGCAGTTGAAAGCATCCTCACCTCTCAGCAATACTGCGATGAGCTCGGGACACTGAGGTTTCAATGTCGATGGGGTGGTAGCGCAGCCCCCGAAGCTCTAAGGTTTCATCTAGTGAGCCCACCACAAATAGAGCGTCATGTCGGTCTGAGTGGAAAGAAGCAGCAAACGCAATCATTCTTTTGTTCGGTACTAAATCCTGGAGTTGTGTTGGGGTCTGCAGTGTTTACCCCCACTGGCGTCCAGCAGCTCGGTTCTCTTCACAAAGCCCAAGTATCCAGTTCTGGCCCATAAAGTCTGTGGGTCTCCAAAGCTGAGTTTGGTGTTGAAGTGGTCTGCCTGAAGGCTCTCCTCGCCGTAGATGGTGTAGTAGCCGCTGGCGTTGTGAGGGCTGTTCACCCAGATCTGAGTGAGAGGAGAATACGCGGAGTCAGAGGCTTTATTACACCCTGTCTTCCTCCCACGAGGACAGAATCTGTCTGGAGCGTCCACCTACCTCTCCTAGATGAGAATCACCAAGTGGCCCTCTGGTCTCTGGGTTCACGATTATCACCCGCACCCCCGGCAGTATCTGAATATGAAGGTAAAGGTGTGGGGCACAGAGGGATGATCAACGTGGCTTTAACACAACATGTCACAGACTGACTCCACGCCAACGCATGCAGGACATCTCACCTTGCCAGACTCCATTAGAGGAAGACTTTGAGGAGCTCCTCTCTCCACCAGCCTCACCCTGAATTACACACACATTCATTAATAAACGTTCATTCCTTCAACGGAGTGTGGACTGTTCTGAATGTATCCATGTTCTCACCTGTCATGGCGGAGGGACTTCATGTCCACGTACACTGTGCAGGGATCGGGGCCAGTCGTGCCCTGGGACACAAAGAACAGATGCGTACGGGTCACACTCCGGTTCCAACTCACAGCGTGCGTCACTGTGATACCAGGTTATGGTGGTGACGGTAGCGTACCTGCAGGCAGATGGCCAGGTTCACCCTGGAGCCGAACGCGGTGCTGACGGCTCTGGATGAGAGCCCCACGTCCTTAAACAGCTTGGAGAAGGAGTGTGTGAGCGCCAGGCGTGGGCGCTCCTCCGCTATCACCACACAGCTCCGCACGCACGACAGATTCACGCCGCGAGCCTAAAGTAAAGCACACGGACAAAGAGCGATCGAACCCACACGGGCCTGTATCTGTCGTGACTCTCTATATGTGCAGTCCTTGCCTTGAGTAACTCCGTCTGCGTTCCCAGTCCTTTAGTGCAGAGCTCCATCACAGAGTAGGAGCAGAAGGTGTCTCTGATGCGGTACTGACTGAGCGTACTCAGCCACAGAGACAAGCAGCTCTCCAGCTCAAAGGGAGGGATCAGGATGGACTGATGACCTGAGTAAACACTGAGACACAAGAAACGTAGGAGGAGATGAAGACAAAGACGCCCGAGACTAAAACAAGCGGCGTAATGTTTAAACTGAGAGTCAACCTTGCGAGGCACCACAGAACGAAGCCCAGTCCGCAGTAAGGATCCAGGCAGATGGCGATTTGGCGAGATGAATACAGTTCACACTGAAGCTTGATGGAGCGACACAGAGCACTGACCGCTGCATGAGAGATCTGTTCCAGACAAACAGACATCAACGTCAAATGACGTCGTCCGATGCTGCTCACAGCCAACTGTGCTGGTTTATTAACTGACACAGCGCAATTAACAGACACGTTGATAGAAAACAAGGAAAGCACACGTTTTAGTTTATTATTATCCATTCATTTATTTATTGGTATGTTTATACTCGTTACCTTCTTGCAGTGCATTTTAACATTACTGCAAACATACTACAAGCCTTCCTCTATTCACCTTTACCCTTTCTTCTGTATCTGTGTAACCTGGCAACTGCTATCAGAAAACCAACCTTTTAATAAGAATAAGATGTGGAAACCTGTGTGACCAGGCGTCTCACCTTGACCCCGGTGAGCATGCCTGTAGTAGAAACACTGAAGTCCAGATAAGCTATCATCTCTGCTGTGGGCGGTTTATAGATCTGTGGAGGCCGGCGGCGAGGAAGGTCATCTGAAAAAAGGAAAAACGAGCAGGAGGAGGTAAAAAAAATCTCAGTCAGGACAAAACAAACACACGTGTAATCAAGTACCATCACCGCTTGTTTGCCTTAATGCTGAACACATCCTACATGTGTTGACACACATCTGACAAACCCTGTTCTGTGCACAGCTCCATTCAATACAAATGTATCATAAGCAGAAAATGAGAAAGACACAACTCAAAGTTCTCTGGTCGCTTAATTATCTTTATCATGGTAACACAGATGTGAACTTAGGGTTAAATTTAAAGTTTGGACTGATGGTGGCGCCAGAGGATGGGTTGTTTTTGGTTGTTTTTTCCTTTGAACTCTTTACAGAACTGAAGGTTATGACAAACCACGATGAATCACATCCAGCACCCATGTATTGAAGGTTTGTCAGGTCTTGACATGTGTGAAGAACACAATCAGTGATTAAAAGCTCAAAGCTGGTGTTGACTGTCAACACACTGCTGCCTGCTGCAGCGTTAGTTTGCTTCGTACCTGTGTCGATGATTGTTGGCCACGTTTTAATGTTCACAGAGGCAGCAGCCTCTTTGGAGCGTAGAGTCCTCATCAGGTTCTGAGTGGTAAGGATACATGCTGCTTTACTGACCTGGAAACGAAGCACAAGCACCAGTTATTCTGAACAAACTAGGAAGATTTGTTGAAAATGAAAACACAGTACACGAATACTCACATCTATGATCATGCGGACAGTCGGCAGAGTAGCTGCCAGGTTCTGAGGGTGCGGAGGCCTGACGTTGACAGGAACACACCCGGCGTAGAGGCAGCCGTAAAAGGCAGCCACCAAATCGATGCCTGCGAGAAGGATGCAGCGTGAGTTGGAGCCGAGCAGACAGACTTTATTTAGACACTGATTAGTTACCGGGTGGATAGAGCAGCACCACGTTCTCCCCGGTGTTGACGCTGCCTTTCTCAGTGAGCGCTGCAGCGATCTTCTCTGCCCGCTTGTGAAGCTGGACGCAGGACGCCGTCCCTACTGTTACACCCTGAAAATGAATAGTAATAAACAATAAGAGACACGTGTAGGGTCAATATAAGCTGCACTGATAATACACAGCATTTCTCAGTACGGTACCTTGGCATTCAGTAGAACATACAGGACATGGTCCGGGTCCGTCTGTGCCCGCCACTGTAGAGCCTCTGTCAAATACTGATGCTATGACGAGAGGGAAATATAATTCAAACTGAGTGACGGAACAATTTCTAACATATGATGAGGCAAAGCTGCTGAAGTTTGAATACAAACATGCATTTTATCAGTATCTTTAAACACAAGCAAACAAAATAAAGCGACAATACGCATGACAAGAATAAACAGGGGTGTGAAGACGATGCCAGGAGGAACCGTAACTCTTACCATCACCGTGGGCCACATACAGAGCTACATCCAGAGACGAGAGCAGAGAGAGAGAAGAGTCCAGATGGTTTTTACATCTCTAGACCTGAGCTTGGGCCACTGTTTACACCAGCGGTAAAAGGTCTTTGAACGTAACACATTCAAACTACTGGTAGTGCTCTAAAAAGGTATTAAAGAGTCAGCGGCATGTTAAATGTCGTGCAGCGTTCACGACCAAATTACCTTTCTCACGAGATCCTGGTCTTCGATCATGCCGAGGTCTCGGCCGGCAGCCTGCGCGATTCTCTTCCCTGCCACCAGGTTGCCCACCATGACCGATGCAGGACCTACGCCGACTACGAGGCAAACGAAGGAGAAAGGGTTTATATCTGGAACGTTGGGGGAATTTGACCTTGAAGGAAGTAAAACTAAAAATACAAACGGTGCAAACAACAGGAGTAAAGCTTCTCAGGTGGAGGATACACGCTGGGTTTGATGTGCTATTTTCCACCTGGGTGACATTTGCCAAAGTTTCCCACAGCAACAGCAAACAAGGCCAAAATCATTTTGCCAAATTTAGAAACGGATATGTGTGCGTTATGTAACACTACTGACCACGCTCTTATTTTGCTAAACACTTAGACCCTGACTGCCTCTTGCGTGCAGCGTCCACAGTCAGCAGTTTAAACTCCAAACTTCTGGGATGCAGGCAGAAAGCACAGCACAGCAAGCCGAGACGCGAGAGTTCGTTGGCGTTATCCGTTCATACCGGGCTGCTTCTGGCGCGGCTTGGGGAGGTTGGTGACGCATGTGTGGGGACACATGAGGATGTTGCAGGGATGCAGGCTGCCGTCGAGGAAGAACTGCTTGGTGTCAGAGATGTGGATGCCGCCCAGGGGTGTTTTAGGTAAGGTGTTAGCCGGGACTAGCGCCAGACAGTAGAGGCCCACCTGATGGATGCTGTCGATCGCCTAGCAAAACACAGACCTGATTTCACAGCCACTTTTCATAAGGTCTCGCATGAAACAAGCACCGTCGCTCCTGGTCCTCAGGTACATTCGTTTGTTTTTGCATTTTGACGTGATTTACCTGAAGCACTCGACTCATCCACTGGAAGCTGTCCTCCTCACTGGCATCTGGCCTCTGCTCCGCCACAATCACAACCCTCTCATCATAGAACACAGTGACCGAAAACACAGCAATCCTGACACACGCAAACAGAGAAACAGAGTGCGTAAAAAAAGAGCAGCGTATCCCATCATGCCTTGCTTTGGGCCTGCTGTGCCACCAGATGTCAGTAAAGACCATTCAGAATCAGCGTTGACCATATTTCTAGCTGTTTAAGATGAATTGCTCCTCACCTCCCACGGTACACGGTCTTCACGGGCTCCACGGCGAGAGCAGTGGCCACCAGGTCGTCGGCGTTGTGTCTCCGCCCGCTCACCATCAGCAAACCCTCGATCTTCCCCACCACAAAGATCAGACTCCCCTGTGCGGCGCAAGGACACGCAGCAGGTTGGTTGCACACATGTGCAGAATGTTGGTTCGACAGTTGTGCTGTGCTCTAAAGAAACCATCCAACTTACTGGGCCAACAAACCCCAGGAGTCCAGAGCGCACGAAGGGAATCTCTCCGATGGGAACTCCACTAGCATTAACGGGTATCACCTGGCACGAACAGACAGGACAACGATGCCACCGGAGCAATTAATCCTCCTTCTTGCGGTTTGAGACTGCATCAGCAGGTTTGTGCTGTCGTCTCACTTTCCTACCTCAAAGGTGTTTTTTGTGACTCCAGGCAGGCCGTAGTACATGGTGCCCCCAGCACGAGAGTTGACGATTATCTCTCCGATCTCGTCGGTTTTGCACAGCTGAGGAGGTCCGTCAGGCTTCACGATGCACATCAGAGCTAGGGAAACGCGAAGACAACGTAAAAAGCATCAACAACAAGGTTCATCATTAACGTACATACGTACAACAGACTGATTACCAGGCTAAACATAAAGGCGTCTAATATGTCTGCTTCTCAGCTCTAAACCTGCTGATGCTCAGCTTCCACCCTCACCTCCAGGCATGACGTGCCCAACGTCCTGCACAGTGAGGGCAGAGTTCTTGTCCTCTGTGTTGACCCTGATGACACCGTGGCTCAGGCCGGTCAGGGAGAGAATGGCTCGGGCGGGGAGGGGTGCACCCGGAACTCCTGGTCTGGAGATGATAGGGGTTGAGCAGCTAGAAATACTCCCATCCCATCTGTTCTTACATTTAGTCACCTGCCCACCAAGACAACACGCAACAGCCCGCATCTTCGTCTTTCTGGACAAGTGTAACTGAAAACCAGCCTTAATGAGGCGTGTAGCATTTTCCCTAGTTTATTAATAGTCAAACGTTTCGGGGGGTGTTTGACTACTTCACAGACCTACCTGCGTATAGCTACCGTCATGGCCTCAGGGGAGGTGGCACAGGGACAGATGACCTCAGGCTTCAGTCCATGGGACTGGAAAACATTCAGAAACGCATCACAGGAAGACACCGACCCTGGAGAGCGAAACAGACACGGTTGAACTCGCTGCACGGCTGCTGATCTGTCTCCTGAAGCCGGTGCAGTACTCACAAGGATTAGCACCATCGGCAACAATGAGCGTACGCAGCGAAGCCAGGCTGATGTCCCTCTGGTCCCGGTGAGACATCATGGCCCAGTGGAGATCGCGGCACTTCACCAAAGCTGCGCGAGCTGCACAGATGCAAAGGTTAAATCGCACGTTCTACACATGTTGAATTCTTTACCTGCCACCGTTCAAGCTGTAACTTACCTTTGTGGATGTGGACTCTCTGCACCCAGGACAGAGGACAAGCCTTCATCACTGCATAGGGAACACTGATAGTGTGAATCCTGTTCATCACAGCCTGGAAACAAACAAGCCTAATTAATCAGCGTGTAAAAGAGAATAACTCCTGAACATCACTCCAAAGAACTCTTAGCAACACATATCGTCATGGAAACCATCAGTCTGACTGACATGTGTGGCACGTAATCGGTCGCTCACCGTGAGAACTCCATGCCAGAGGCCCATGTCCTTTTTAAAGTCCAGGACATTCACTAAAGTTTCCCCTTTAAGTGAAGAAAGACACGCGTGAGTTCAGACTCGACCTCAGGTCACATAACGCACAACAGCTCCATACTCACCCTCGCAGTAGTTGCAGGCCTGGGTCAGTGCCTGGCAGTGGGTCAACATGGCCACTTTGGACACGGCCACACCCATCACCGTGCCCTCCTTACTCGCCTTGTACTGCACAGGAAGGACACAAGAGGAGCTTGTGAACGACAGCTCGTCCAGATGCAGGCGTGAGGTTTACAGCCGGGGAAGCAGCAGCTCTGTTACCTCTATATACGCAGGGTCAGTGTTGGCCGTGGGGATGTGCGGCTGCCAGTCTTTGGACGGCTTGGTCAGGTATTTAGAGTCTGTGACCACCCACTTTAGTCGAGGCCAACCTGTCGCAACGAGGAATGAGTAGTAACGTCAAACCATAAAACAAGGGATTCATTTCAACACATTATGCAAAATGTATATCTGCAGCATTACATTAAAGCAAACAAGTCCTCATTTCACATGTAGCAGAGACCCAGCCAACCTTTGAACTGCAGTATTTCTCCTGTGGGGGTCTTAGGGAGACCCTTCAAACAGATCTCACTGGTCAGAGCCAGGCCGACACCACAGCTGCCCAGCAGGAAGCCCACCTGACTGATACCAGCATCCTGCAGAGCACAGCAGGAAAGACACATGACGAGCTGAACGAAGCACCTGCTGTGCTCACACGCTTCACGCGTTTCCTACCTTACGGGACAGTGGCACCTCGATAGGTACAGGAATGACCTCAGCCAGGAGGCAGCCGTAGAAAGCCACCCAGAACATGCCTGGATCGCTGTTGGGGTAGACCAGCGCCACCTACCAAGACATTCAACGGTAAATGGAGGAAAGCGTTTGCACTGTTGACACTCTTTGACCCTACGTTGTCTCGCTGCCTCACCCTGTCTCCGGGTTTGAGGATTTGCTCGTTCTTGGTGCCCAGCTTGTTCAGGAGTGTGTACGCCAGCTTCACACTGCGACTCCACAGCTTCCCTGACAGACAGACGGCAGCGCAGGGCGGAGAGTTATAATGGCAGCCTGTACGACACTGACTCACGCTGCAGCACAGCTTTCCACTATCTGGGTAACCCTGAGTTATGTCGCACCCTGAGTCTCACCATAAGTCAGCGTGTAGAGCGGTTTGCCTGTGATGTCCAGAGCAGTGAGGGCCGGGCTCTTTCCCTGAGTGGCCCCCCAGCGGGCCAACGCTGCCTGCAGGGCTGGGGGCCAGTTACTGACCACTCCCAGAGGTTCCCCTTTCACCGGGATGATCTGACGGCCCTCCGGCTTGGGCGTGTTGGGGTCCGGCTGGGGCACTAGAAGAGAGACAACTAGACCGTTCAGAGACGGTTCCAGGCAAACGGACACACTGGCAATTAATCCTAACTTTTCTCATTTTTTATCTTATGACCTGCATTAATTCAGTTGTGAGGATGAAAACAGCGATGTTTATTATATTTTAATATGTTATGTCTAAAGGTAGAAAGTAGCAGTAACCCTCCACTATTTCCTCTGCGTCGTCGGTGAAGAACTCGCTGAGCGGCGGCCTCTTAGGCCTCTTCAGGGTGTTGAGGAGCTGCTGGATCTTAGTGGACACTCGGCTGTTCACTGGAACTCCTGCAAGCAAGAGGAAGGTGGAGAGAGGACGTCAACGCAGCTACACACAAAGCTTCTAATGCCATAACACAACAGATGCTGCGTTTGCTGGTCACCGTACTCACTTATATTAACCGTAAGGAACGGAAAGCAGCAAACACACAGTAGGTGGCTACAACACGGGGAAAACACAGTGAGCACCGGGTTTTTTGGTTTGGATCACACGTGAGGGTTTATTGTGTGTGAGCATTGTTCGTTGCGTTCATTTTAATAACCATTCTCTGCAGACAGGAGGGGGAGTCGGGCAGAACAGCACACAGAGGGCTAAGAACATTATGTATTTAAGAGTGTCCTTACTCTGGATATTACCTCTCGCTATCAGGCAGAGAAAAAAAACACACGAAAGGAGAGAAAAAGATCAAGAAGAAAAGAAAGCAGTGAATGAAAGCAGGATTAAGGATTTGCTCATTGTCAAGAGTCAGGCTGCTGTGGAGACGCTGTGTGGTCTGATCTTACCGTCCGCAGTCTCCATCATCATGCTGGAGCGGCTGTGCCCGCGGCTCATCCCTCGGACCACGGCGTTGGAGGGCAGGTCTACCCGCGGGCCTCTGGCTGGAGGCGCCACAGCTGTAACATCTGGAAGTGGGGCACTGTTCTCAGAGGGGGCTTCAAGAGGGGGAGGCAAGAGAAACAGCTTTGGAAT
The DNA here is from genome assembly GCA_030770545.1 of Macropodus opercularis. Classification (NCBI taxonomy): domain Eukaryota; kingdom Metazoa; phylum Chordata; class Actinopteri; order Anabantiformes; family Osphronemidae; genus Macropodus; species Macropodus opercularis. The sequence goes on from CM061099.1 coordinate 1,817,427, forward strand.
CTAGCGCTTCAATGACAAAACGTTGCTTGTTGTTGGAACATTAGGAAAAGTAGTTTCACAGTCATCATAATCACAGCAGCGTCTCACCAATGCGACTGTGAGCCAGCATGTCTGCCACAGCTGCAGCGTTGGGCTGCTCATGTGGCTGGTACTGGGGCTGATACAGTGGCTGGTACTGGGGCTTGTACTGGGGCTGGGGTTGGTTCTGAGGCTGAGGTTTGGCCTCTCCGTGAGACAGGGTGGAGGAGGCAGAGGAGGAGGTGGAGGAGCCCTGGACGGAGTGGTTTATCCAAGAGTCTGGACTCTGCAGACTGGGATTGGCCGCGGGTGGGGGGGCGACCACCGACGACTGTCTGCGCACAGACGTTTCATCTTCAGAGCCTGAGGAAGAGTCTGGACAAGAAAACCAAGTATGAGCTCTGAGCTTTTGGTCCTAGATCAGCCCGTCTCTCTCCTGTCCTACCTGGGGGTGTGCGGGTTTCGATGGGAGACTGGACATAAGTGGAGCGACGCTTGGTTGGCATGGGTAGCGCCATCTTCTCCTCTTTGTGTTTAGCCAGGGCAGCTTGCACAGCCTCTGTGTGGATATCTAAAAACACATCACAGCTAATGAATGAGCGCAATCTGTGTAACCTCTGAATAAGGCAGAACAGCCACAATACAAAGGAAATTCAAAGGAAAACCGAGTGAAGAAACGAGTTTGTCCCAAGAGCAGGAAACCAGAGAAAAGCCCACACACACGGACGCAGGAATACTTTGACTGGATGACTCCCACAGGCACATTAAAAAGAACAGCCACACATTCAGATCATCCACATTATCAAACATGTGCAATAAGAGCCCACTCACTGGCAAATCTGATGTATTAACTCAAGGGACATTATTTCCATTCAAACATCAACACATTTGAATAAATGATGCAGCACAGCTCATTGCACAGCAGCAGCGGGGACCATAATTACATAACTGGCATTCTGCTGAACAGCTCACTTCAGGATAAATCATCCGCTCTCATAACATGCCGTGGTCCACCCTCGCACAGGAGCATCAGCAGAGCCTGGCTCCTTACGCAGGTCTCCGTGGCGATAAGCACCGCGATGCTGGCGCCGCGTTTCACACGGGCATGTTCCGACAGAACCTCTTTTCCAGTGATTCAGTGGAAGTGTTTACAGTAAATCACCACAAATGAAACAGCCTCACAGGATGGACGGGCACTAACTGCAGCGAGCGCCAGGCTGCTCTGCACGTTTGCTTCAGCCTATAAAATTAAATGAAGCGAAAGCACTTCTCGCTGCAGAGTTCATCATCTCTCGCTATAATTTAATTAACTGGGCTTCACATTTTTTACGTTGGCCCATCGCTTTGGTACATTTAAAGGAATTAAATGTGTGTTTATAGTTTCCAAATCACGTCTGAATTTAAATAATCAACAATCAGATGAGTGATTCTCCCCAAATCGCTATAAATGGTTTGATTGAACTGAGCTGTATCAGTTTCACTCTACTTGACCTGCACTACATCATAAAGACGAACGGCTCATTATCTGTCTCTAAGTCCACAGAACTCTACACTGTGCTGTTAAAATCCAGGGTCGTACAACGAACGGCCGACCTTCAGACGCGAGTTCTGCTGAAAGCGGTGATCTGTCGTCTGTTCTCCTCAGCATAGTCAGGCAGTGACATCACTCTGAGTGGGGTCCTCGCTGAGGGCCTCCCCAGCTGCCGGTCACATGTGTACGCACACTGTTATAAATGTAAGGACACTGCTGCTTAGTCTGAACCTACAGCTCATAGTGACGTTAACCCCTCAAACAGGGCTTGAAGTACACAGCGATATAAAGATATTAGTACACACACACTTCTTTAATTGGTCCCTTTGTAACAGCTCAATGTGTCGCCAGAGAAAACTTCACTTCCTGTGACGTGTTTTCAGAAGCAGAAGTGAAGCTGAACGTGTTTTGCTCTGATGCCTGTTCTGACCTGATCTGTAACGATCGTCCCTGGTTCCTCCGCCGCGATGCGTCCTGCGGGAGCGGCGCTCGCGGTACCTGGAGGAGCTGGACGGGGCCGGAGCGTGTCTGGAGGAGGACGCGGGAGCGGGAGGCTGGACGTCATTCTGAGGACGGGGCTCCACTGTGGAAGGAGGATTTACTGTTTATTAGTGAAATGCTACAGATATGACCAAACTACTTGCGTTACTACACCATTACAATAACGAAGGATGTTTTTAATCTAGTGGATGCTTTCTACCTTTAAACATCTCCTTTTATTGGATGTTCGATGCTTGATGAGCACCAGTAAAGTCAGTGTTTAGCAGATTCCATCAGCTTCCAGTGTAATTCTTCTTTCAAGAGTAAGTAATTAAATGTCTGCTGATACACTTCGCTCCACAGCCAACAACTTATCAGCTTTTGTGCTGCAGCCTCAGTGAGATCAGACCATAAAGCGACAGCAGACAGTTCTACATACTTTACCTCAGTAACTCACAGGTTCTACTGTCGTCTCCACTATTATATTATGCTCACGTTTGGGGATTTCTTTGTGTGTATAACAGATTTTACTGGGGGAGATGCACCTTGACTGACAAAACGCTGCTGACAGGCTCAAGACGTAACGCAAACGCTGAACAAGACAGTGAGATTGATGAGACATCATGTTCCAGAAGGAAAGAGGTCACAGATCTCTACCTGGAGTGTAGATAATGTACGGAGCCAGGAGTTTGGTCCTTTTCTTCTCATAGCCCTTCTGTGTAATATCACCTGTAAAACAAACCGAAATGGAATCAGGACATTAAATAGCAAAGCGTTTCATATACTGTCAAGACTATGCAGGACTTTTACGTTTCAATGGAAACAAACAAGTGCTCATGATTGAAATCGATGATTTAAACATGCAGGGACAGTCTCGTCTATCATACTTAATCTATTTTGTATAAAGTGTGATGTAATCTATCACAACCTGTTCAGATGAAAACAGAGGGAAGCAAAGGATGGAAACACAGATGGATGCACACAGTGGTGCAGTAATCTCCAGAGATAGCTGAGAGCATCAGAGACGCGGTTCCGGCTTCAGCTACGGCACGAAGGGAAAAACAAAACAGGACTAAATTTGGAATCGTACAGAAGCGTGGGCTGGAGATTGGATGATTCAGAGACACCGAGAGAAAAGGGAAGAATGAAAGCTGAGGACAAGAAAGGTGGGAGGCACGAAGAGGCGAAATAGGAATCAGCAAAGGACAGAGGAGGAAGAAATGAAGCCAAGGGTGAGACAGAACAGGAAGATCCCTAAGGCACAAAAAGCAGCGTCCCATCACCCCTGCAGGTCCCTCCAGCACACCCAGCGCAGCCCAAGCTGGCCCTGAAGCCAAGCGATGACTCTGCCACACTCCTCCGAGTCCTGTGGGCAAAGCTGTCAGGTTTTCAGATATGCACTAAAAATCCATCTGGAGATGCTGCGTTCACGTTTCTAGAGACCGTGTTGAGCAGTGATGAGTCATTCAGCATGTTGGCCAATGCTTTCAAACCTCATCTTCATCACAGCATCCTTCTTGGTTATCACCCCACATCCACCTAAAGTATGAGAAGCAATGGGGAGTTTAACTTTCACAGCAAAAAGCCCGCCACCATCGGAGGTGGTCAGGTGAATGGATCTGCTGCAGTCGTATCATGTCCCTAAGCTCTGGGCTTTAATCCCGATTAGGAGGTCGAAGCTGTCTGCTACTGCCGTCGTCTCTCCCCAGCTACACAGCAGAGGACAACAGAGATTAGATGAGGATTTCAGGGCACAATAGCCCAGGTGTACGCCAGCCAGCCACGCAGCTACACAGACCGCACGCCGGGCCCAGTCGACAGGACAGTGAAAGGCAGCAGCACAACTCGACGTGTCGCACCGCAGCTCGTAACAAGCGCTGAAACGACTCCAGCAAGTTATGGTTTCAGGATTATTTCCCATAAGACTGAGATGTGACAGAGCTGATGTGACATGAGTGAAGGACGACGCACAGAAAAGCAAATGTTTCAGCGTCTTCTACTCAGTCCGAGGAAAATGGAAGAAAAGCAAACACTTCCATAAGTAATGCATGAACAGTCGGCCTCACTCGTCACGTGATTTATTTTTAGCTCATGTGAACAGGCAGTTTTCCTGCAGAAAGACGCAGCGAGCGGGGGAGGGGCTGGCGTGGCTTGACATGGATCTCACAGTAAACACGCTTCCATCTGGATGACTTGAAACTCATCGCGCCTGATCCAGGGCCAGTGTTTGGAGGTGAAGCAGTCAACCTGTGGAAAAGCTGATTCACACGTCACCAAGCTGATATATGTTCATTCAGAGCACGATGACAATACTATTTCTAAAGCATCTGAAATCAGATGAGAATCTGCTCTGGTCGAACAAACGGTCAGATCTGCTTAAGAGGCATCGGCCGCTGCTGCTTGTTAACCCACTTTCTCGCAGTGACCCAGTCACGTCTGTGAGAATCCTAGAGCGACATACGTCACCGTTACAGGGCCGTTCACCCTAGTTCACACTTTGCAGGCTCGGATTCTTTGCTCTTTCCTGCTTCCCCACAGACTCTGTCTGAATAGTAATCAGCTGCCCGACCTCTTCTCGCTCACTGCTCTTCCCTCTTCCTCGTTATGCCTCAGCTGCTTTCACACGAGAAGTGAACACACATCAACACATGTTCAAACACCGAAGGACTCGTAGCTGTTACCTCCCGGACCAACGTCGTCTCCTACAGGTGGACGTCTGCCGCTCAGACGTTCGTGTAAGACCCTGTAGCGTCACAGCGAGTGTTTACGCCTGGTTCCGTGTTTACTGTGGATCAAACACGCCAGTGACTTACATGCATCACATGCAGCTTAAATAACACGATGCTTCATGACTTCAGGACAGATACCGGCTCTATTTTCACATACGCTTCCAGTCAGGGAGGATCCAGGTTGGAGGTTAGGATGCCTCCAGACCTGGAGCACGTCCAGGTTTATCTGTACGACGTTTCCCATCACCGCACGAGAACCTTTCCACTGCTTCGCATCCAGTGAAATCCACTCTAAGACCTCATTTGATCATGACTAATCCAGCTACATGTGTGGAACAGCAGGCGTGTAGATACATGAAGTGTTTGTGAGTGAGTGTCAGGGGAGGAGGAGCAGTTCAGGTATGTCAGCACATGGATAAACGGTGACAAGCATCTCAGCTTGGTGATTAACATTTATTTGCCTTAGTACTGGCTTCAGTTTGACATTGATTTGGCTTCAGACTGTTCAAACTATAAACCTCATGTCCACAGAGTTGGAACATTTTCTGTAAGAAACTTTGTCCAAACTCCTTTTGAATGTGTTTTAGAAAGCAAAGCCACAGTCTGTTACGGCTTTTAGATGCCAAGGATGTGCATCCACTGATTTAAGTCAAACTGGTATTACAGGCATTGAAAGAGCCCAAGGCCTCGACACACACAGGCCTGCAAGTGATTCTGTCTCCCTCTGGAATATGAGGCAGGGTGTGGCAAACTCAGGTAACAGTGAATCAGGTTTCACCCTACACACACACACCTGAGGAGCAGCTTTCAGTGGCGACAGGACCTGAAACGTAGCTGTCACTCAAGTCCTTGTACCTCGTGCACCAGCTCACACACGGCGAGGCTTTAACAAACGCTGTGCGGCCCGACCGCGTCCTGCTGTGGTGCTGCGAGCGTCTCTAATGTGCTAAACTCGTCCTTACAGTACTTACTCGTAGCGACTGGTGGAAAAGCTGCCTGTCGCGTGACACTGTGGCCGAAGCGTCTGGCGAGCACATGCTATCGTCAAGTCAAGTTCAGTCAAGTCGGATCCTGTCAAGTTCTTTGTACGCGCACGAGTTGAACAGGCTCAGTGCAGCAACAGACACTGACCCAACCCGTCAACACCCTAGAAACTCCTGGTATTAACAACAACTAGGTGAAGTGTAGCACCAGGTGAAAGAAAAGCGCGTGGTGTCGCTAACGAAGCCGAGGGCTGAGTGACACCACGCTGCTTCAGAATGTAACAGAACAGCCAACACACACTCAGAGGCTGTGACAGCAACAAAAAGGGAGTTTGTTGTGGACCTTTGCTGTTTGTGCTCTTTGTGCTGTGGCTTTCTTTATGTCACTAAGAACTGAAAATCCAAAGGTCATATTTTATCTGTAAGCGAAGGCAGCGCTTCCAGCTCACGAAGGGTCGGATCTTTTGAAGAATGTAGTCTGCACACAGACGGAGCCTAGTTCCTCGAGCCAAGGCCACGTCTGGCCTCAACATGAGCTGGAGACCTAGTCAACACTACATTCCCGTGTAAACACATCGTACATCCAGGAAGGTCATTTACCGCCTCGTTGTGTTCTTTCGATTCTCTCCCGTTTTAGAAGATGAGGATCTCTTGAACGTGCTGACAGATAAGTTCTGTATCATGGGATGCTAAGGGCCAGCGGCTGCATTCCTTCACTGCATGTGGATCTGCAATAAGTTTTGACTGAGCAGCAGAAACCTCATGTTTCCTCTGTAATGGCATTAACAGCTTAGCAGAGCAGTCAATTGTGTTACTGTACATGTGGCTCCAGCATATGGTCGTTCTAATCTGGAAAGTGTTTATGGAAAATTCACTAACGTGTGTGTGTGTGTGTGTGCGCATCCAGGAGGCTGGGGGTAGGGCACGGGGCACCACATGGGCCGTGTCCATAGCAACCAGGCCCATGCGGAGCTGTATGAGGGAACATGAGATGTAAAACCATGGTGATGATACAGGCCGGCGCTATTCGCTGCTGACACATGAAATGCATTAGGAAGAAAAATTGAAGAGTGAGGCAGGAGCACGATGTGGTTGCATGTGCTCATTGTAGAGCCGTCAGTTTCTGTGAGGAACCATGAACATTCATTAATGAAATGTTCTTTGGGATTTTTTAGGATTCGATTCATCTTTTGGCCTAAAAACATCAGATATTTAACCATAGAGTCCAAGATGACCTAATAAAATAAAAAGAACCTGACCCAAGTTACAGAAGAGTCGTGTCTCCGTCATTTCTTTGACCCATGCTTATTATCTCTACCAGAGGTAAGAAAACAAACTGATCAAAGGACTGTCTTCAAATCATCACAGGGCTTAATGAAGAACTTTAAAGCCAGAGCGGTTGAGAGACCACCTGCAGTTTGTTGTGGGCTGCAAACTGAGATGGCTCAGCTACACCGCATCGGTGTGGAGGTGTGCACTCCAGCCTCACCTAAATTATTCAGTCGTTGCTGTACCAGAGCTCCGGTGCATTATTACTTGTTTATGCTAAGATCTGTGGGCTTGTGCTGAAATTAGACACATAAGGGTCATCAAATCCTGTCGTAGGAGTTACAGTCCAGAGAAGAGCCTCTTTTATTGTGGTGTAAAACCACGTCTGTGGCCTGGAGGGCTGGCTGCAGATCAGAAGACGGCTTTGAATAGATGGGCTAAATCTGCTTCCTTCCTGTCATCTCTACGCGCACAAACGCACAGCACACGTAATTACAGCAACAGCATTCTCCAAAGAAGTGTTTTCATCCATACGGTCTTAAAGGCTGAGGTTGATGATGCCATTAGCGGAAGCGTCTCATCGATCCATTATTGTTCACTAACGTTGAAAATCCACTAAAGATACAGAAATGATTGATAACGAGGAACATAGAGCGCAACTGTTTGAAAAAAAACACACAGTCAAACCATATTTAAACGGCCGCGCGATCAGGGAGAACCAGTGGAGATCAGTGGTCTAAGGAAGCCAGAAATAACAGACTAAGATACTGTGGATTTAGCTCTGTCACAGGATTGGATGACTATAGAATAATAGCAGCCTGGCCCTTTAAGAAGGCATCTGATTTATCTTGAAGAAACAAACACTCGAAGAAAACAGTAGTAGAGGGAAGCAGGAAGCGACAGAGAGCTAGTGTCAGGGTGGGAGGGTTGGGAGCCGTGGCCCAGTGTGAATCACAGGCTAAATGAGCCAGGCGCGTTGCCCCCTGATGCTCTGTGACCTAGATTGGGAGATGCAGGCAGGGCCGTAATCTCTCGCTTCTCTCGCTCTCGTTCAGTATGGATGCTGAGTTGAAAACCCGTCTTCCCGTCACAGCGTCGAGGACACGGTGGAACCCAGGCGCCAGAAAATCCTCCGGCCGTTAACGAATGGACACAGATCGCTGCACATGTAAATACTGTGAAAGCCACGAGTGAACCCTCTGCTGTACTGGACTGTGATGCATTTATATTTACTGCCACGCGTGCACACACACATGCAGGCAGAGCAGATGGCAGGCGTCACATGTTGAGCTTCCATACATACAGAAACCTCCATCGTTTCACCACTGATCACTAAATACGAGCTCTCAGTCACACAGTTAAATTCCAGTCCAGCTCAACGCCGGGTCTTTGATGTCCTCAATGGCTGCCTTTGTGTCCTCGCAGTCGTGGAGGTTAAAGTAGGTGGAGCGGCTCCGTCTCTCTCCTGCTCGCACACAAACATTTAGCACATTTGCACACAAACAAACACACACTCTCCAGTCAACAACTACTGCTGATGATGGTGCATTTTTTCCTCTGTTGCTAGGGGAGTCCCGCCTGTGGGGACAACAATGGGGTGATTGTTGCCATGTAAAAGATCTGCATGAGAAAGTCTCAGACTGGCCGGGCAGGCAGCTGCTGCCCGCCTCATCCTAGCGGCCTCGTCCCGGCAGAGCTCCGCCGAGCAGGCGGTGGAGCAGCATCTGGGCAGCACCGCGCCTCGTTGCTGAGGGGAACCGTCTCTGCTTAAGTTACATGAAGCCATGAAGCCGCCGTCTCTGAGGCCCCAGCAGAAGGACTCTAACCTGTACCACTCACCTCTGAACCAAGTCAGACACCAGTCAACTCCTGCAGCTTGAAACTATTTCCAACCTTTTTTCAACTGGAGACAACAGCCGTGTTTACAGGGAGGGAACGAGGATGTGCACAGCTGGGCCCAGTGGAGTGGCCGTAATTTATGGTTTACTACTGAGTCCTTGTCCATGTTGTGCACTTGACTTCACGCTGATTTCCCATCATCCAGCGTCTCTCGCCCACATTAAGCGAACATTGCTCCATTATCCACCGTCGTCATCGCGGTGTTAACTGTTATTAACCTGAGCGCTAACCCAGCTCCGACAGGCTGAGAGAGGAAAAACTCACACCACCCACACACCAAGGAGGCTGGTGGAATAAATAATGTTCTATAAGGTTGAAAAGATGTTTTAACGGCTAAAAATAAATATTTACTGAAAACTTTATGACTTTTAGGACAGTTCTGCTGCTGTGTGAATACATGTTGACTTGCTCAGGCCTGGTGGTTTCCCCAGGTGTCACTGGCTCTGTCAGCTAATTGCTTTGTTCAAGTCTTCAAACTCAAGCCCACTGGGATCCGTTTGAGACGAGGAGGAACTGCTTCCGCCACAGATCGTATCAGCTTCCACACCTGTCCTGTTGCGTTCAGGTAGCCTGTCTGTGCGCGTCGGCACGGCATCACCAGTGGCCCATGCGTCCCCCTGCCTGGCTCTCATGTGAAGCATAACATTACTCATCCGCCCCCGGGCACCTGAGAACCGCACAGCACCAATCAAGCTGCTGCTGTGATTCACAGTGTGAGGAGGAGACTTGCATAACAGCCAGCACCATGTTCCATTTTCTCACAGCCGTTCCCATAAAACCAACACGCATCCCAGTCTCTGCTGCAGGTTCAGGGTCCAGGCTCTGAGCGTTAGTGGGGGCCACGGCATCATTTAGCGTCCACTGAAGTCCAAGGCTACACAAACACAAGCCAGGATGACACAGAGCAGACAAACTTGACCCAATTCCTGCACTAGGACTGTATGTATGCGAAGCGATAAGAAAACACGACGTGGAAAACACAACACGGGAAAAAAAGCTGCAAATACAGACATTTGTCCGCAGCGTGTGGTGCAACCTGTGTCAACATTTACAGCGTAAAGCACAGACTTGATGGAGAACCGACAACCTGACGGGTCAGTGTTCGTCGCGCTCGGATGCTCTGCAGCAGCCCCGGGTCTCAGCCAGACGCCGACCCTGCGAGCGGACCTTACCTTCGGACAGCTCCAGATCCAGCTCCGCCAGCTGGTCCCTGACCTCTTTAGGCAGAGCCGACAGATCAACGCCGCGGTCGGCCATGGTGGGAAGCACGGCAGCCTGTGGGATGGTTGTGGTGTTTCGGATGGCAGCGGGTACAGTCCAGCATGAAGCAAAATAAAAAAACTAAAACCAAGATGTAGCAGGGCCGGTGTTTACTCCCTCTCTGCGACTCCCCGACACCGCCATGACTGTGGGAGATGGGAGCAACTCACAGTCCGTCAGTCACATGACCGGGCTGGCAGGAGGCGCAGACTCTCTGCTCCCTCTGCTGTCGCGTCCGTCCAGCGGAGGCTCAACATCACCTGCCTCCGCTTCAGGTAAGTCGGTCAAATAGCACTTAACCGTTTTAGTCTGACTTTTAAACTATGATCTGGGCTTTTAAAAGGTGTAAACAACGAAGGTTTCATGGACACCCGATAAATATTTTTAATCTTGATCGTGTAGAGCACGATACAATACGTTTTGACAATCAGGATAAATAACATTTAAGATGTTCTGCTTTTAAATCTGATTTCAGATCTGCAGGTGTCCAATAAAACAGCCATTATTGGTTAACTTCACACACTCCTCTAAAAATGATGAATAAAAGATCAACCACCTAATTAACTTATGTTCGTTATATTTGATCATGTATTACTTACTTTATACGAGTAATATATGATCTAATATATGATCAAATATATATATATATATATATATATACACACACACACACACACACATACACTGGATAAAAAAACCTTTCATATAATAAAACAACTTCATGCCAACAGGCTTTTTACACATCAGGTCTAACATGAACGTTCAGGAAAAACAAAGCTTGAGGTTTGTTACCTTGACTTTGATGGTTCAAACCCCATCACTGTTCTGTAAACATGATCCACCTTTAACAACAAAACACTGAAGTATCTGAACTCTGCTTAACAGCAGGTAAAAACATGATGATGAACTTCGAATTTTTAAAATTCACTTTATTGTTTGCCCAAGACAACATATTTATTAGTTAGGACTATACACAAGTTATATTCCCATTCTGAGGCCTGAGTATTTGACAAAACTTCCTCCAGTCATATCTTCAAGACTTTTTTTCACATGTTCAGCTTCTGTTAAACGCATAAACGACATTGACACTTTTCAACAAAATAAAGGAACATACAATCACATGGAAAAACCCTAACATGCCCATAGAAAATAAACATCTTAACACAATGTGGTTAAAAAACAAATGTCATGGGGGAAAAGCAACAATGTGGAAGTAGAACGTGACATAAAAATTATCTGCACTGCAAAACCTTTTTGATAGACAAATATTAAACCTACTTCATGATACAAGACAGCTTTTGTTGTGAAGCACCGGGTCTCGTCATCGCATTTATTCTCTAATCTTCACATTTGTGGTCACCTCACTATTATAGGTTTTAACTGACTAGATCAAACTCCTCTCAGTGGCTGGGCTACACACATCAGAGATGCAAGAACATTGATATTCAATAGAAAAATATATTGCACTACTCTTTCCTTTAATGAAATGCCTGGGTAAATGATTTAAAATCTATCAGGTTTGGTTATCGTCTAATGGCCTACTAAAGCTAACCATTTCACAAGTGTAGCATTAGGACTGAGGTTTTGAATTCTTACACATTAAGGAACATTTCTCCATCGACAATCTGATGTTACAAACAAGAAATGCAGATCGGTAATCAGTGATGGCAAGATGAAGCACAAACAAACAGCGGCATCCTCCTGCTATGTATAATGCATGCAGTCAATAGGGTCTGACACGTACACGAACCATGTATACCCACCCACATTCCTAGCGGGTTATAACTCATGATAAAGAGGCAGGCAGACACTCGGGTAAACTGCATACACAGCTACAGTTTGGTTTGTTATGTAATAGGAAGACGCAGACGAAACTGAGCAGAACTGATTCTAAAGTAAACAAGAAACGCAAGTGTCTTTACAGGCCGTCTATTACTGCCACCAGACAGCCAATCAGCATACTTTAACTACGTCACCAATTCCTTTTGACAGCAAACAGTATCAGACTTAAAAAAATCTTTCCTTTACAAATAAAAAAATACAGAATCTCTTACAGTAAAATCCTAAGCCTGGAAAGCGACCGACCTCATCACAGCCAGCATGAGGGACAAAAGTAGACAAGCTGCAGTTATAGCTGAAATGAAAATGAACTGATGATTTTCATATTTTTCATTCATACTTTTTTTATTTCAATCTAAAATTCCAGCTGTCATTACTGAACAAGAAACAACCCCAAACCCAGCAGAGCGAGTGTTTGATGTGTTATTCATATTTACACACACACACAGACCACATTTGTCTACACAGGGAACCTGCTGGGAGTGAAGGGCTGATGAAGGCACTGTGCCGTGTCTTCGTGTGATTATCATTGGCTGTGAGGAGAGGACATTATCTTAGTCTGGGGTTTGGGGTGAGAGCGGATCCCTGTTTTCAAACACTTTGCACTAGTCCGGGCCTCCAAATGTCACTGAAGTTCATACTGGCTACCTGCGTCAGCATATCATCTTGGGGCTGAATGTGACTGGGTCGCCATGACAACCCCTCCGGGCTGGCCAGAACCCATCCCAGCTAGGACCGACATGGCCACCGCCTCTGCAGCGCGCACGCTCAGCCCATTGAGGGTTGTGCCTGGGCTGGAGGCGGGCGGTGACGGTCCGGGTTGGATAACTGCCGCCGGGGAGCCAAAGGGTTCAGCTGAAGTGTCCCTGGAGGCTTCCTCTCCTCCTGCAGCTACAGACAGAGAAAGCAACAATCACCCTTAGAGAGGTGGGCGAGTAAAAAGAGCACATTAGATGGATGAGGTGACAGATGGATCCACGCAATGCTGGATTGGTCAGTGACATTTAATGGATACCTAAGAAGGCGGCTTTCTTCTGCATAACGGTGACAGGGCAGTCTTTGTGGGCTAGAAGGAGCTGCTTCAACTGTGCCACCTCATTCCTCAAGAGGGTTACTTCATTCTGTTGGCAGAAGACACAGCACACAAATCACTCTAAGCCTGCACTATCTTGTCATCTCATCAACAGCGCTGCTCTTCAAGAGTGACTAAATAGCTGGCTAGCGCCTCGGAGAGATGAACACTCACTGTCAGGGAGACATTCATGTTGGCGAGATCCTCTGCCTTCTTCTCCAGGGAGTTAACCCACAGCTTTCGTTTCTGCCTGCAGCGAGACGCAGCCGCTCGGTTCCTCTCCAGAAAACGCTGCCTCCTCTGGTCAGGATCCATCTCTGAAGCTCGCCGCCGTCGGCCCCCTGTTGGCTGAGCCGGAGACACCTTTGGAAAGTGGAATGTGACAAATGGAGGTACAGAGCACACATTGTGACGCGCAGGGACATTTCCACGGAGAACCAAACATTACTCACTGTGGCACACAAACATTTTGAATCAATGCATTTATGCTGTAAAAAACTAAACATCACCACATGGGACAAAATTGATTTCATGTATTTTTCGCGTCTCACTATTTTCGGTTGACATGCTACAAGCGCTACCTGTGGCTGGGCAGGCGATGGAGCATCTGAGCTTTGAGTGAGCTGCTGACTGTGTTCCTGATGATGGGGGGCAGTTATTGAACCTGGCCCTCCACCAGCTCCTTCTTGTGCCCCCGGGCCCTGATGAGTTAGAGCTGCTTTCAGCCGCTACAAGAAACACATGCAACACTCACTTCATATTAAGATCACAAAACAGTGTCTGTACACAGGACATGTAAATTATGTTTTACACACAACAATGACCTCACCATCTTGGTCTCAGAGTGCACACTATATCCAGACGGGGAGGATGAACCACTGCTTGCTCCTCCAACCGGAGGTCCTGGAATCCCAGGGATGTTAGGCACTGCATTCAATGTTCTTGCAACCTGTCATATACAGAATGAGCAAAATGGAAAAGATATGGTGAAGTATACAGGAAAAGATACTTTAATTCACATCTGTTCTATTTTAAAAATGACTTACAGATATAACTGAAGTCAGCTGCACAGGACTGGGCAGGAGAGGGACAGTCTGCCCATTAGGTAGGTGCCTCACCAATGGATAAGTACTTGTTGGGGACCTGCTGACAAAATGAGATACTTGTAAATCTAATGGCTGCTGCGTTCTGTGCTCAGATGGAGCTGAAGGCAAGCACTTCTTATAATATTTTAACGTTAGCTTGTGTGTCTTTTGCTAATGAGATGGTGGAGAATTCCTCATTTATGTCATGTGAAAATGACAAAACAAAGCTGCAGAGAACTGTTTAGCTGCTGCCCTGCCATTATTTTACCAGGCTGATAAACAGAAATATGTCAATAATAACTGCAACACACTGTACATTACCCTAGCTGCCTGTTGGAGGGTGGAGCTTGTGTGATGACGGATGTTGGAGATGGCAGAGTTGGGTGTAACGGGTCATTACTCAGGTGAAGTGGGAGAGAACCTGGACGCACAATGGTTGGAGTAGGGGCAGAGCTGGGTTTTATGAGAATCTCCTGTTGACACAGCAAACATCAGTATTAATTTTCCAGTCACAATTTTACAATAAATCTGTCTTTGTTATACAGAGTACAACCAATGATCATCATTTCTGCCAGGTATACATGCGTGTGCATTTTAGGATTTTTTCTGAAGTTTACAGGTAAAGTGGACTGATAACTCTACTCCTATTATTATTATTATGGTATTACCATGTTTTCCTGGTTTAGTTTTTTTACATGTCATTTCTTTTGACGTATTTTCAAAAAAGGAGCATTTTCTGTTCAGTGTTATTAAAATGTCATTTTAATTTTGCCATCAGACTTTGCACAGAATGTGTTAATGCCATGTACAGTACCTTGCCTCTCACCCTTGAGTCTCCGCTGTTGTCCGACATGCTTGAGGAGGAATCTGGACTTTCAGGAGGAGAAGAATCAACCTCCAGAGGACCCTCATCCTCGTGTTTGACTTCAGATGATGTTTGTAATGGTGCAGGCTTAGAGTAAAAAAAACAGACAACAGGTCACATCATTAGATAATCTCCCTCTTAAAAATAGGTGAACCTATACACTATACACTCTCACCAGGTGTTTTGTCCTCTGCTCATCATCCTGTGCTTTGCTAAACTCATGTTCAAAGGAGCTGGCCAGCTCATTGAATAACCCGACCTCCTCGCAGTTCTTCAAGAAGCGTGTGGGTGTGGGAGTCTGGTCTGCAAAAAACACTGCCTTAGTCAAAAAAAGAGGCAGAAGTCTCTCCTTCCCAACAGACATCAGAGAACCATATCCATACAGGTCTTCAGAGCTTCCTTACTGCTCTGGCCAATACAGCTGCCTTCACCAAGCACTAATGTAGATGGTAATGTCATTACCTGCAATGATAACAGAGTCTGTTCGGGCAGGACCAAATTTTAATGTCATTTCATGCTTGTGTTTATGAACTGACAGATGGTCTTCGTTGGTGAATCTCTGTAAACGAGAACACAGCATATAAGAATAATATAGGAATATAAAATGAATGAAAATGATATAAAGTGTGGCATTATTGTATGCTGACAATTAGCACCTGCCTGTTGTACAGACAGTCCACGTTGAGGTATAACTGTATAAATGTGATAATACTTGTCTACCATTATGTCAGTTGCACATCATCTGAACTTTTTAAACCATGTGTGGGGTTTTAAAATGTGGGTCTTAGAGATGGATCACAATCATCAGTGGTGTCACATTACAACAGAGTGAAATGCAGCTTTATGCAGCAGATGTAGTCGTTAATTAATACACTGAGAAATCTACCTGCCCACATCCAGGGGCGGTGCATACAAAAGGTCGATCATCCCCCATCTCAGACAAACGCTCTGTGAAGAGAACAGGTTGAAACGGTGATTTCCTTCAACTGGCTACGAAACAGCTGGTGCGCCATACACATGTCTGTTTAATCTTTACGGGTCTGTACTGGCACCGATAATACTTCATCGTCGTCAACGTATTCAGATACGTTTAGCTTGTGTTTTAAAAGGCTAATGTATTAACCTGCAGCATCAGTCTGTGACAGCAGTGTCGTGCACCTGTTGAACACTAACGTTGTAATCAGTACAAAATTAATTCCGTACGCTCAGCTCAACAACGTCTGAAACAAGTCGGAGACTGTGGGCCTGTTTGGGAATCTGCTGTGGGCTCGGTCGTGAATGATCGGGCACTAGCATTAGCGTTGAACTTAGTGGCAATGGAGCCAAAACAAGCTACCATGCAGCCTAGCATTGGGGGCCAAAAGTCACTGCGGTTTGCTGGCCATGGCCCTCGAGGTCGACGCTGTAAGATCGGTGGCTTACGTTACGAGCTGAGGACAGGAACAGCTAAAGTGGAAATTATTTGGCTAACTATGACTTCGTGAAAGAGGGGCCGCAAGCTAGCATCACCTTATCGCTAGCCACATAAAAATATTTCACCTCCCAACCTGACAGCCATGCCATTACAAAGAACGTGGATGCTAACCCTGGGGAGATAACGTGCGGAAAGCGGACGACTGGATACACCTCGAAAAGCAACGATTACATTCGAAACTAGCTGTCACTCACTGCACAGTTAGCCAGGCTAATGCTAGCTGCTAATCGAAAGCGTCGTTAGCTTTCCTTCCAGTTCACATTTAACAGGTCTGCCAACTTAGTGACCAGCGTTAGCACACGCTCGAGCTAAACCACGATCGGATTCAGACGTCACGTGCTTGGTTAGCTGTTACTCAAGCTATCAAAACATAACCTACGACAGATAAGGTGCCATAACTCACCCGACGCTCGAACAGCCTCTTAGACCCCTTCCCTACTCTGGACAGTGGCACTGCCTGGCCGTTGTTGACACTTCAACACTCCATTAGCGAAACATCGCGAGATCTGCACATCGGTACAGTATTACGTAACCGCACTTTTATGGAGGGGAAATAAACACAGGGAAACGTGTTTACACCCGTGTCCTTCCTTTAAAGTCTACACGACCGTTACGTTCTGCCCTTTGTTGTACCGAACACATTACAAAGAATTTAGGCCAAATATGGCAAAAATTACATAATGTCTAAGATGACTTACTAATCGTTACGTGTCAAATGACGTCAAAGTCCATTAAATCCCGACTAGAGCTGTGGCAGGACACTCACTTTCCCGTGAGTTACGTCATAGCGTGTTCAACACCAGAACAGCATCAGAGCAGTGTTTGTGTAAACAAATAGACAAAGCGCTTTAAAAATAAATTTGACTTTAATTCATCAGGCTCAGTAATAAAATATTTGACAAATTTGCAACCCATGTTTGATTGTTACAGTTACAAGCAAGATTGTGATACAGGACTAAAATTACTCTGACAAGCTAGCACGCTATCACACAGAAACCTACACAAGTGACTGCGCACACAATAAATTGAGATGTACTTTGGACAATACCTAGTGTCATAAACTGACAATGTTGGGTTTTGACAACCAGCTCAGCCTTTTCAGTGTTACCAGATACACTCCTGCGCTCCAATAAGGCACCTGAGGTTTGGTTTGAGATCATAATTCCAAGTCTTCTGAGCAAATTAATTTCACACAGCTTTACATTGGAACATATGTTCATTTCCATTTGTGACTACACAGACTATTCATCTTAAACAAAACCACAAGACAAATTAAAAACAACCAAAATCTTTCTACTCAATCATTTAATGATTAAAGGTAGTGCATTTCAATTCACACCACTAAAAGTTATTCTGCTCACTGCTGAAGAATTAGTGGTTTTACAAACCAGAATCCAACTTAGTCATAATAGGCAAACTCCAAAAACGATAAGTCAAATATTAAAAGAAAAGCATTCAAATCTGAAAGAAAATAAAACTTAAATTGCCTAAAGCAGGAAAACTAACCACAGTAAGAACATTCTCAAATATCAGGGATCATCATCTCAAATGAGCATATGCTCATAAAGCCTTGTTCAATTGAAAAAGTTGTGGCTCATCAATGAAATAAACAAGATAACAACAAGCAAGTTAAGTTAGTTCCTGAATTAAAGAAAACTCCTTATGGTTTACTTAAAAACAATCCATTGGGTTTGAGAAGTTTAAGAGCAAACGCTAGTCCCCCATCTCTAAACTGTACTACAATGAAATAGCTTTACTAAAACTGAAAAAAATATTTATATATTAATTTAAGTTACCCTTACTGACAGGAAATGGTGTCAACCGCACCAGCTCTGAACAGGTTATGGGTTTAGTTCAACTCTTTATAGTGCACGTTTAACTAGATACGAGCCCCGATTCTACTGCAGTAATCAGAGTTAACATTGCCCAAAGGCAACTGAAGTTAGTTTTAAAATTACATGTGAGAAGAGAGAAAAATAAAATCAGCCTGTGAGGCTGAAGTATGCACCAGAACCAACAGCAGATGAAAAGCCTTGATCCAACCCAGCCACAGAGCATCACTGCTCTTCAGCATTCAAGGCTATCGTTAGATATGTGGACCCAACGTCAAGAGACATCGGTTTGTACACAGATAATACAACGATCTGATTCTAGTCAGTCATCTTTCATTTCACAAGTGTTGACAAAGTTGGCTGTGTTCTATCACTTCACATTCTAAAAGATACTAGGTCCCGCTTTCTCCGTCCTTACTCTCATACTCGTACTTTCGTGGCACTGTAACAACACTTGTTACCTCATAACAAAGAAAAAAAAAAAAAAAAAAAAAAAAAAAAACAAAAAACACACCCTTGAAATTTGTTAGGGTCAGTCAAAATCCTTTTCGGTTTTTGGTCCTTAATATGTACAGTAGCATATACAACACACCCACTAAGGTATAGCCTGTTATGGTGAGATTACTTTTAACAAAGTATTTTCTCACACTAAAGATCTGCAACCATCAGACATTTTTTTGCAATTTCCTACAAGAAAAAAAAATCTGTTTTCCCAAATATATTTAGATCTGCAATAATCTAAAGAGATTTGACAAAGTGTCAATTGAAACATTCCTCTATTTATACATATGTAAATTCTATTTACAAGTATTTTATTCCTCTTTTCGTTCATGTGTATTTACAGTTATTTACAACAACAGTTTATGTCCCCTGTTATTTTGGTGACCTTGGGGGAATGTTCTGCTCTTTGCCACTCTGTCTGGCTCCCCGCTGTTGTGGAAACTGTTTACCAGTATTAAGACCTCTGTGATGTTCCCGACTCTTCAGTCCTGCACCTCTCACTCGGCCATTTGCCCCTCTGAAGGAGCGCAGTGGTTGCCGAGGGGGGCAGCTCTCTCTGGCTTTCTCTGGCTTGTCTGCAGTGCGCTTGGAGTTAGGCCGAGGCTCTTCAACACGGTTGACCTTGAGTTCTTGCAAGGGTTGAGTGGCTGAAGAGGGAGGAGGTAAAGGAGAAGGCATCTGTACTGGAGGCGGGTCCTTGGACAGTCTCTGGCACACCTCTGCATAGCTGAGCTTTCTCGACCCCTAGTAAAGAAGGATTTGATATTAGCATGTTGACATGCATGTCTTTTCCCCAAATGAAAGAGTGATCTCTATTCTAAGACAAACATAATTCATATATACCAAGTTCAGAGCTGCAATAAACCACACAAACCAACGTTTTAGATTTACCAAGTTCAGAGGTATAAGCTGACGCAACAGTGAGCTAATAGGTAATGAAGGACGCAGGCCTTACCTGCTCCGACGCTGGAGATGTGGGAGATAGCGGCGCTTCCGGAGAATCGGGCAGAGTGGAGGTGGAGGCAGCTTCTTCAGGAGCTGCAGGAGGTACCGCTTGCGTAGAGGAGGTTACTTCTTCTGGCTCAGGAGCCTCAGCTTTGTCCTCTTCCTTTGGTGAGGAAACACTGAATCGATAGAGATGTCACATAAGTTAATAGTACCTCCAACATGAACTCCACACTCACAGGGTTACAATTTAATATTTTCAATTCAATTGCTCCAAACTTAGTATATTTGTAAAAATTACTTAACACAACAAAACCCTGTTAAAGCCAAAGCCACCGTTGAATTACATGTTAGGTGTATATAAAGTCATGTGGTCAGTCACAGACTGCCCACATTAAGCTTTACCTTGACACTGGAGGAACGACCGCTTGCTGTGGTGCTGGAGCAGGTTTGCCAGAGAGAGTTACAGAGTCTGAGACAGTTGTGTGTCGAGTCTCAATACAACCATGGCTCACGGTCTTAAAAAAAAAAAAAAAAAAAAAAAAAAAAAAGAGAAAAGAAAAGTTATGCTTTGCTATTAACCGTCATGTCAGTGCTGCCTGCTAGGATATAGTCTGAAAGGATATTTACCTTGCTGGTCACCTTGAGGCCACGTACGACGTCAGAGAGGCGAGTCTCTGGGACAGTTTCTCCCTGTACACTGACCACACACCCCGGCAATGGAGGAAAATTGGAAGTTGCCAGGTCAAATTTTGGTGGCGGTGGTACCTTGGCCTCTAAAGGAACGGGTCTCTGCAATTTGCATTTTAGGAAAACTAAGAAAAGGATTCACAAACTAACTGCCTCAGGATTTCTAAACGTAGACGCATGCTTACCGAGGTGTGTTCATCTTCTCTCTTCCGCCTCATGCCTCTGTGGCTTCCTCTCCTTAAATGAAGGAAAATAATTGTAAAGTAATGTGGTTTTATTTCTATATAACCATTACTTGCTAAGCCAATAAAAATTACAAAAGTAGTTCATATTGTAAACCATGCATGAACCATCGCCAGTCAGGATAATGTTCACTCACCTGGCTCGTCCGCCCACGTTAAGGTCTCCACTGGGCAAGGTGGGTTGGAGAGAAAGGTCTCTAAGGCTGAAGCCAGAGAAAGAAACTGGTCCTGAAGTGGTGCCAGTTGGTGGACTCAACAGACCAATATGGTCGTCCATTAAAGTGCCCACAGGTGAAGGGGGAATCCCATCAGCTGACTTTTGATGACCTTTCATATGATTTCTGAAGATGCAAAGAAACATTTCTTAACTCACTGAATTCCACCTTTACCATGGATAGTCGTTTGCTCCCTGGTAGTCAATAAATAGAAAACAGTGAAGCCATTTTTCACGGTAAATTGAATGCATGTGTAAACTGAACATTAGGCCTCATTTTAGAGACGCAGTGATGACTTGCACTTACCGGTTCCTGTTAATGGGTCTATGGGCGTTTGAACTGGAGTTGACTTTGTAATTCCCAGGACTGCTGTAACCATTCATGAATGCACCATTAGGGAAAGGTGCCTGGAAATCAGAACAGAGGTGGGGAAATACAATTATACTTAAGACTGAAGTTGAGAACATTAGATATAAAACTTGACATGAGAAAGAACACTCATTGCATTCAGCTTCTCACCAGAGGCGTATCGAAATAAGACATGACTGAAGGGTCGACTGAAGGATTCCAAGATGACGACACCAGAGGATAGAGCGGATACGACTGCTGGGGGCTGTACACCTGCTGCATATAGACTGGGGAACCAAACTGGGCTTGCTGACTGTACACACTTGAGTCCACGTTGCAGAAGGTGTTTTTACCAAAAAATGAGTTAATGGCTTTAATGCGGGCCTGTGAAAGAAAGAAAAAAGGAGTGAGTCTGGTGTGGCACATTTAAAAATGTAACGCCTCTATGGCTCCAGCTTTTATTTTCCTTCAGTCCCCTCAGATCTCATAATCTCACGGTCATTAGGCCATAGTACACTGCACTGACTAGAGGAGAGAAGGAAAGGGGGGGGGGGGGGGGGGGGGGGGGGGGGGGGGGGGTAAGGGAAGGTTGGGTGAGAGAGTAAAGGTGTAGTAAAGAAACAAAGATCAAGAAGAGCTACAGATGAAATGTTCCTCCACATCAGCCACAGTGCATATGTGTCCTTCCAAGCGCGATACTGATCATCACTGGGGTCTACTCACAACAACACCACCACTTCATTTAAGCAGTAAAGGACAAAAAAATAAAGAAAGGTGAAAATCGCTACATGATAAGAAACCTTGATAAGTCTGGAGACGTGTGTGACATTCTAGTGGAGACCAGTGGATTTTCTCTGTTCTTATCTAATGACCACACAAACACCAGCGTTGTTATCGCTTAGCCAAACAGTCCAGTCTACAAGGTAGTGACAACACAACCAGCGAGTCTTGTGACAAGGCGACATTCTAATCCCTATATTAGAACCAATCATAAGTGATTTGGCCCCGAGGCAAAAACCTAGTGAATGATAGAACTCACCTTAATTGGTTTCCCCTGAAACATTTTCACTTCCTCTCTCAGGTATCTGAAAGCCTGACAAAGAAAATGAAAATTTGTTATTCTAGCCCAGCGGGTCAGTCGTCCATTGCACTGTAAGATTTACAGGTATCTTGATCAAATTACAGCTATTGCTAATCCTCTGTGGCCTTTGGGGGCGAAACACTGTACTTTTATACCAGCACTGATGTGTGACACCTCGTAACAAACTAAAAATAATTCCTCCACATCAACAGTATTCAAAATAAGATGCGCATTACCAAACGATACATACCTGCTGTGCATCCATGTCGGACTGAAATGTTATGTACCAGTTACTATTGTGTGCAAACTCCACGCTCAACGCTTTTGGGCAGTTTTCAGTGTTGAAGAGCGCCTCCACTTCCTGGGTAAGACATGATGCACATGGACATTTTACTAAACAGCCTGAGACATCTCCATTGTAGCATATGCTGCACGATGACATATGAACGTTGTTGAGCACTGTGCCAAGTTTACATTTAGAGGATGTACATACCTCCACTGGCGTAGTCTCCTCTACCTCCCTCAGAATGATGATGCAGCGACTGTAGTTAGGTCGAACTTTTTCTCCAGTTTCATCGACCTGCACCATGGGAGACGCTGTAATGATAGAAATGTACCAGCTTTCATCAGAACCGGGCGGACCCTCGTTAACCTACATAATGAACTGCTGCAACACACGACTGCCAATCTACAGAACCGCCTTCGTTTTTAGATGGCTGACATGAGACAAAGAGTATAAGCACAAAGTCTGGCAAATGTTTGTTTGAAACGCCTGAACTCCTATGAGCAGTAAGAACTATAACAGGTAACACCACACGCCTGCATCTTAGACAATGTAAAAACCCACAACCTATCAGCAGAAAACCACTGCGTATGCATCATCATGTTGGATTTACTGAGGTCTTCTACCATCAAACGCAGAAATACCTTGCAGTACTTGACGAATGAGGTCTACGTCAGTGGTAAGTGATTTGATGTGCTCCATACAAGCGATAGTCCAAATGGGAACAAACTGGTCACTGTCCATCTGGGAGATCAGGTAAAGGTCCTTATACAGGTTCTCTCTGCAAAACACAACAACATTATTCCTCTGATAGATTTAATCCATCGGTTTACGCCACAATACAGTTCCTGCATCTGTGTGGACACAAACATTCCAGATAGTCTGCTCACCTAGAAAAGCAGAACTCAAGCTGCTTCTTCAAAGATTCTCTTAGGCTCTCAGACATGGGTTCTTCCTTAGAAAGATCCTCTGAGGCCAATTCACGCTGTGGGTCAAAGACTAGATAGGCCAAGTCAGGGCAGTCAGTGCCATTCCTAGTTTCCTCTGTGTGCACAGGGGCAGAGTCACCAGCACTGTCAGGATAATCTGCATCACATCCTTTACCCACAGCGGCGGGAACGTCTGAGTAACAAGACAGGAGAGGTAGGGATTAACAAAATGGCTGCAACAGTCCTATTTCATTGCATCACTAACCCTATATTTACTATGCAGCTGCGATCTACATGCAACAGCATAACCAAAGGCATGCATGACTATACTTAGACACTTTTGCATTGTATCAACGCAGTACAAGTTCAGTTTATATGGCAAAATGGAATAAGCTCATACCATCTGTCAGCTCAGCAGGAGGAGGGTAGGTATGGAGCCAAGCAGATTCTTCAGTGGCCTCTGGGACGTCATTCTGGTGGGCAGGCATTTCCTGCCACACTTTAGCATTGGGATTTAAACCTGCTCCATTTGTGGTAACCTGCGTTGTAAAAGACAGAGTACAGTCAGAGAAGTGCTGCTTTGGGAATACACACACACACACACACACACACACACACACACACACACACACACACACACACACACACACAGAGTAAAGGGGTGTATTTGAATCAAACTGTTTCCGTGTTCTCAGAATACAAGCTAGACTAAAGCTGCCAGTCGGTTGCTTTGCTCATTTACAAGCCGGATCCATCTTAAACGTTTTTCACAGACCCGGACGCTGAAATAACCTTTGTAACGTAACAACTTGCCCACTAGAACCAGGTTAAGCCATGTTGCCGCTACCGCAGGTCACAAGCCTTCATCTCCTAAGACGCCAAAAATATTTTGCTTCGACCTTTAACACAATGCATCACAAACGTTGCTGACGCAATATTTACACGCTTTAGACTCCAACGCAGGACACCGGTTCATGGGAGCCGCTTTAAAGCCGCTTGGCATCGGCTTCCTCCTCACTCGAGCTCCGCCTCTCGGCGGCCACACGTCGTCCTCCATGACACACAGCCGCCGCTTCGCGACTTTAACACACGACCTGTCATCCATTCGAAATGTGCTTTAGTTTTGGACCCAAAAGCAGCACGACACCAGAAACGGCGCCCAGCGCGTCGGTCCAACCCAACGCCCACGCGGCTGAGACGCGTCTTTCGGGTTTGAAGCCGAGCAGCGTGATTCTGAGCTTCAGGAAGACGGAGCACATGGCGCCGACGACCCCGTGCAACTACACGTAAAACGCCAGCGTCGCTGTTTGAGGCCAGATCAGTAAAACCGGCTGAAAACCACCGCGTCTGTGGTCGAGGCCGTTGATTACAAAGTCTCCCCTGCATCGATCTCCTTCCAAGCGAAGGTCTCCGCGGCCCTGCGCCGTGACCTTTATCCCGCGGACTCTCATAGCTACTTAGCCTCAATTGTGTAACAGCTAACATTGACTTAACACAAATCACGTGTAGCGCTCGCTCCTCACAACCCAAAACACTTATCAGCGTTTACGTGTAACTTGGTCCAACTCATCATGGGCCAGTCCGCCACTTATCTAGAAAGCAGTGTTAGACACGTGTGCGCAGCATATGTTTGTTTGGCAGCTCCGAACGCCTGAAGCAGCGGTTTGTAGCCAGCTACGCAGCTAAAGTTCGGGGAACACAGTTCGACTCGGCCCTGGTTCGAGCTCGCTTTAGTTTGACCTGTTGACAGTAGCATGGCATGGTTTCCAAGGTGTAAAGTTACCGGCCCGCACAGGGCTCTGGCCGGACCGGACGAGGAGGAAGGACAGGTTGTCGCATGTTAGCTAGCGCGGCGGCTCCCAGGCCCAACACTCACCATGCTGCCTCGATCCTCGTCTTCTCGGCGACCTCCTGCTCGGTTGCGGTGGATTCAGCTGCACAGACGTCGTTTCTCTCGTTCACGCCGGTGTTACTCGACAATAGCCGCCGCACTTCTCTGGCCCTCGACCTTCTCTCCGTTTAACTGTCGTCTCCCCGGCAACTAGGAGTCGTTTCACTCGGACGAACGTGGTCCGGTCCAAACGGCGCGTCCGCGTGTGGAACAACTTTCAGAGCTACTTTGAACACTAACGACTACTTCAGCTGTTTAACAAAACGCGTTTCCCATTTTACGAAGTACGTTCCTCATCCCACAGTTCACCTCGCGGCGCCGCTCTCCCAGCATGTGACGCTGCGTCGAGCGTCTCACACGGTTAGGTTACTCGAAGCGTCCTACCGTAAGTACTGCACCAACCGCGCACTACGGCAGCTGTGACCTTTGAAGTGGGGGAGTAGCTGGACAACTGGAGTCTGTGAACTTTGAACCTGCCTGTGATAACAACTTGAGACACACACGGACGCACAAAACGCAGCTGCTGGTATTTCACCAGCGAACTGCGCGATCACAGGCTGCCAGACGTCGCGGCGAACCAGAGCCTGAGGTGCGCTCATATACCAAACTTGGCTGGTTTATAGTTCGGGTATTTTAACCTTGTAGGACCTTTAGGCGCATTTCACTCACGTTGCGATCTAATTTCTTTCATAACTGTTATTGTGTTTTGTCTAAATTCTGTTTCTTTTTGTTTGAAATCCCATTCCAGCTCCTGCAGTAAGTCAAGATAAGCCACAGGTAATTTAACTTAATGAATAATTAGCCTGCTGCTATCACCGACTGCCCATCAGTCTTTCAGGTTAGTCTGAAACCAGATTCTATGATTAAACATTGTTTTGTTATTCATATGTAAAAACATAGTTTCTTGACTGCATGGTGACGGTTTTAATATTATTTAAACATCAAATAAAAAACAATGACAAAGCACACGATTAACTTATTTATTGGTGGCCAGGTCTGTGCTCCCAACTTCTGATAGGAACAAAAAATTTTTTTATTCTTGCACATTTAATATAACTTCATTAGCTCAGCAAAGAAACTTCCTATTGTACAAAAGCAAATGTTATTGTTCTGCAAATAAACTTAAAAATTCCCTCCATCAGGTGTTTTTATGCCTTTGTGGTCCCAACCATTTGTGATGACGGTTGGCTCTGTTGTAGTTGCTGGATCTTCATGTTCATTACTTCAATCACAGCTGTAACAAAAAACACAATTAAACACATTGTTGTACAATTCAATATAATCTCAAATGTGAATGCAGTGAGCCATAAATTACTGCGCATGTAATTATTCATTTCATATCCAACAGTGAAGTATAATGAAAAGAGACATACCACAGTCCAAACATCTATAAACTGTACGCACAGTTTACAAACCCCTGACATACGTATACTTTTGACCTAGAAAAACTAGAGAATGAAATCGTATCTTTGAAAATATGCAGTAGCTTTGCTTACCTTGTTTCATAGCATGTTTTTCCTGGAGGGCTGGCTGAATTTTCTCTATTTGCTTTGTGAGGAAATCTATTTTGCGTTTGAAGAATGCCTTTGAGTCTTCAACGTTCTACAGATACAAATACCCAATTTAGACAAGAACGTTCTACATTATTTAATAAAATACTTAAGCCATTTGTATCATATCTCATACACAACCGCGTGAGAGAAAATCTGCCTAACTACATGTATATTTTCAAATAAAAATAGATTTACCTTTTCAACATAGTACCCAGTCCCCACATCAACTAAGACATGCTCCACGTCATTTAATGTCCCAGGAACGTACATCTGAGAAGAAACAATGTCAAGGACAAGAAGAAGCATCTCAAGAGGTATATCACATCTTACTTAAGGCCCACTACCCAGAACAATTTAATCTTGGTTGTCTCAAAATAAGAAAAAGATACAGAACTGGTAAGTGGCACAAGCAATTCCTTTCCTGCATGACAAAGGACAGAAGGGGAAAAAAAGACATGTTAATATCTATCAGCAGATGCAATAACAGGCTGGATTGATGACAGATGCATCTGTAACCTACTGAAGACTATGAATATATAGTTTTAAGACTGTGACAAATTTGTTGTGATAAAATATGGTCCAACGAAACCATACATTATTCCAGTAACGTTGTTCAAAGCTTTGTAAATGTACGTTTTAAAGAACTAATAACTTACCTTTGTTGTTTCTATTCAGAACATTCAAACTATCTTTTGCTTCCACATACTTGGTCTGAACCACTTTGAGTTGACCTATGGAAGACGTCAGGAACTCTGTCTCCTGCAAATTCACACAACTCGAGTAAACAAAAAAGCTTAAAATCACATCACTGTCAGCTGGAAGTGTAGCACTGAAACCTTCATGGGTCGCATTCAGGTCACTTTCTTTAATATTGTGTCTCATCAAATAGCCTCACTTTTGTGCCTGTGAAGCAGTGGGAACCTGAGTTAAAGTAGCATTAACCTTTCAAAGCGGGGACCTAATTCTCTTTCTCAATTATTGTCTTTATTTTTTGAATAATCAGAAAATGTGCTGCGAGTATGGCTAAGAATGGCAAAAATGACGGTGACCCATCACTGCGGCTGCGAACACAGCAAACACGCAGATTAAAGGTAAACACAGCAGCCACATCGTGAGAGCATAGAGAGCATGGGACGCGCTGGGTAACCGGACCCTTAACTGTGCCGTTAGCCTTAGAGAAGCTAACCGGCTAACTCCAGCTCTTACTTTATGTCCCAATGCTCGACTCAAGAAAGTCAATATCTAACTGCACATTCAGAACAAACCACACCGCGGGCATTGACATTACCTGGTCTAGTTGGGTTTTCAGGCCTTCTAACTGAGGGAGGGACAGGTCTGTGAGGTTCACCGCCATGTTGGAATCACGATGTCGAGTGACCATTTAACTGCTTCCGGGTGAAGGCCCGTCTTTAGTATGAAACATCGCCCCCTGCAGGCGGATCCCTAACTCACACCACAGAGGAAAACTAAAATGCATTTCGTTTATAAAAACAACCAGGTTTCAGCTTCGAGTGCTTATCGATCAAACGACGTCAAAAGTAATTTTAATGGAAAGTTGGAGCCAATTATATTAAAAGACAATACAGATTTGGTTTCATTGCCTTTTATTGTTGGCAGTAGATATATAAACCTCTTTAAAATCCGCCTGCTTTTCTCTAAATGTCATTCAGTTAAGCGCAATCATTTAGGCTTTTTTTACTTTACTAGAAATTGTCATGTGGAACAAAAAACAGGATAAAAACTACTGATGTTCTTTCATCTCAATAGAAAAGTAATGCATACCATAAAAAGGTTTGACTTTATTTGGGTTCAAGTACTTCCTACAGGAAACTGATCAAATCATTCCTTGTTCAGTTTTAGCCCCTCACCACCCAACTCAACCTCATCTCACAAGAAAAACATTGACTGATTGAGAAAACACATTTATTAAGGAATTGCCCAACACTTTAAAAGTGTATTCAAACACTTAAAACATTTGTAAAATTTCTAAAACCACAAAGTCTGTATTAAGCATTATTTTAAATTAAGAAAAAGCAGTATCGTAAACTTAAAGTCGTGTGCTAAAATGTTTCGATGCGTCATCACTTGTTTACACGCCGCTTTAGCTCATCGGTCCTCCTAATGCAGGTGGACCGGCAAGCCATACACAACAGGTGCAGCTCCTATGAGGTATTTTAGGTGTGTGGCCTGGCGAGATGGGCCCATAAAGTCCAGGATGGGAGCTCCAGATCCAGCACTTAACCAGGACTCCAACAACGCTTTAGTAAAGCGATCAATATCCCGATCTGTCACGTCCCACAGGTTTCCTAAAACAAAAGGACTAAGAAGGAAACAATAATTAAAGGACTTCTTATTGTCAAAATGTGAAATAATCCAAATGAATTATATTCTACAAATTAAAATGAAGCTGTACTAATTGGAATGCACCAATATGAAAAGCTCCCTCCCTCACCAGCCTGCTATGAGGTAGTTGAGGATGATGCCTTGTCCCTCCTGGTCCCCACGCACTGCCAGAGCAGCACTACTGCAGCCAAAAAGCAGAGAAGCTGCCCTCATCTGATGTTTCAGGACCGCCTGGCTGTCTAAGAACCGTGCCCCTGCACCATGACCCACGAAACTAAAGAAACAAGGGACAGAGGGACGCGAACAAGACTAATTAAAAAAACAACAACAAAAAAAACCCCAACAAGAGACGAAGCCCAGAAAGTCATGAAAGAATTGAATAACACAAAAAGCGATACACGTTCAATTTGTGTATTCCTGAGAACTGCAGCTACTCCAACTACACTTCACACTTTCACAAACTCACATGTACAAGTCCTTGGTTGCAACTGCTTCTTCCAGTCGACCAGAATCTGGAGCGACTCCACAAACTCCTTCCCACTCTGGTTGACTGAAACGAAAATAGGTTAGTATTGTGACTGTGAAGTGCACATACTTCTCTTAACTATCAGAGTATTGGTCTCACCTGCTAAACCATTCCTTAAATCGGTCCTGAGAGTTTCCCAGATTGGCGTCAGGGTCAAGAACATAAAACACCTGCCTCGGATCTACACCCTGCTTCAGGATGGACCGAGAGTCAGCCTAAAAGGGAAGATTACAATAACACATCTACGCTTAACTTCAGTGTCGGTATTACACTGCTTCATGTAGTTGGGGGGGTTGATCTAACCTCTTTCTGGATGCTTAGCCCAATCAGTGAGTGTAAAGAAGGCATCCGACTGACAGAGTGAGATTTCAAAATGGAAATACTCTCCCACGGTAACTTCTGCAGGTACTGTACGGGGGGAGCAGAAGAGAAGACAATTTAATGTTGTCCCATATTGGAGGCTGCTACAGTTCTATGCTGGTTTCAAAAATCTTAGACTAAAGCAATAAAACCAACCTTGTCCAGTATAAGAACCACATGACCCTTAGGCTCTGCTCTCTGTGCGAGGTGGGACACAGCTGTGTGGATCAGCTGGTCACACTCCAGGTCCCACTGTGGAGAAAGTCCCCGAGTAAATCTTTGGAGGTCTTCCTGGGAGAGCTCCGGGGACGCAGACAGCACAGCCTGAAACAAAATACTGAGGTCAAGTGGTTGTTCCATTCCAGCTGCAGAAAGAAAGCTTTGATGCCAGTGCTCCATGAAAACTAAAACCACACACCTTTAACATTTCTTCACTGACTGTCACTCCTCTGGCAGACAAAGCCTTGCAAAGGTGCTTCGTCCGTTTCAAGAGGTCAGGATCCGACGAAAGAGGCAGAAGGAAGCTCTTCCAGCATCCCAACGACATCTCCATTTCTTTTAACAGTCGCTGAAATTATTGGACAGTGTTTAGATAACATCTTTTGTGAGTCTGTAAGTGTTCCCAGCATTGCCCTTGTTCCTCAGCACTCACCTCGACTCGAGAGTCAAGCGCCCTGCGGCCCTCCCACCACTTGGCTTTCTCCAACACACAGCTCACGACTTTCTGTTGCACCTGAATACTATCCATCTCTTGCACAAGGCAACTAATAGGCTGCTGCAACATAAAGGCAGAAAGAACAACAAGTTATCATCAAGGATCTTCAAGAGAAAACATATCTCAGTGAAATCAGATAAGTTACATGACAATTCACTATTAACAGTTTAAAGAGAAAAGCATGAGCCAACTCAGTTCTGTTTATTCATAGTTAAATTCTAAAGTATGGAATTAAAGAAATCAGTTGACGCACTTTGTTAAATAAATACATATAATTATAGTGATATGAATTAAACATTGCTTCTCATTTCATTTCTTTTTTTTCCACTTTGTTGATTACAATAGAATCCTGTCAGTCATACATTATTCTGATTTGCCACACCTGGTGTTTAGACGTGGGGATGTGAACAGTGACTGGGGCAGATCCCTTCTCAAGACGCGACAGCATGATGCTGTTGCCCATTTCTCCAGGTTTTAGTCCAAGCAAAGACATCACACACACTGTTACACCTGAATGGGAACAGGACAATGCTCAATCATTAAATGTCCACCAACAAGTATAGCAAGATAAAAAGTGTGTGCTGAATTTCTCATATTTAGTTCAATTATGTCAAAAGAAAAAACATTTACTTACCAGGAGGAAGGTGTTTAAGTTGTTGGAGAAACTCTCTGCAGTGGTTCTCGGGGAAAGACGAGGAGTCAGCAGTAGGGAAGGAAAAGATGTCGTCCAACTGAGACAACCTCTCCTCGGTAGAAGTCTTTCCATTTGAACTGGGCTCATTCAGGCTCATAGCATCCATCTTGTCTGCAAGTTCACTGAATGACTTTCTCAGCTTTCTGTTAGAATTACAAACATTTTTGAGTGCCAGTGTTCTACTGCTGATCAGCTAGGCGTTCTGGAGAGCAAACATTTGAGACATGCTTACTTGAGGCTACTGGCTAAATGCCGAATGGTGCGATGGCGGCTTGTGACGCCTAAAGACTGGGCATGTAACACTGCTGTAGTTACAGGCTCCTGCTGTCCGATGGCCAAGGCCAGAAGACAACAGAGGGTCGGGTAGAGAGTGGGAGAGGGGAAGTGCTGAAAGCTTAGCCAAGCCGAGCGGAGCAATGTCTGAATGTCCTCCAGAGAAACATTGTCTACAAAACAAAAACAACATTTGAACCAGTTTACAAAATCTTTAAAGCTGTTACATATAAAGCATGAACAGAAAAAGCATCACATAAGCGCAGACCCCTGTACATGGTGTCATTGCAGAGGAACTCACCTGGCCTGGTGTTTGACTGAGGGAGGTGGGTCTGTTCACCTTCCCGGAGTAGATCTCTGCTCCTGACCTCAGACAAGTCACATCTCTCAAAACTGCAACACATATCCCTCCGCAAGACCTCAAGATCGATGTCTACAAAAAGTAGGAGATTTAGGATGTGAGCATCTGTCCAGATGTTGTTAAACACTATGGTATATAGAGAATGAAAGAATCCAAGACTGGTGTGATTACTTGTAGACATAAGGGTAAGTAAAATGAAAATGTATATTTTCTCAGTGTAAACATACCAATATCTTTACTTGAACTAGGATTGTCTTGAGTCTCATTGTCTGATGTCCTAAGCTGCTCGATGCTGATGTCCAGAAATTCGTTAGTTTCTTCTTCAATTGCCCTCATTTTGTCCGGCTCCTCCATCGTTTCTGCATCTGCCCTGGACAACTCTCTTCTGGATCTTCCTCTCCTTGTAGAAGCGGGCTGACACATCACCGTGTCATCATCCTCTGAAGATGTGGCCCGAGACGCAGCATTGCTTTTTTTACCCTTAACTTGCCTCTTGAGTGGAACTTTCTCCACGGGAGGACCTGGGGCTGGTTTTGCAGTTCTTCGAGTAGTTGGTCGCTTTTTAGTGGCATCTGATTTTTCTTTGGGCTTTGCTTGATTATTAACCTCAGAGTCACTCTCATCACTGAACTCCACCTGTATTAAAACAATTTAAAGGTGAAACATTTGATAAAGAAATTAACAAGTAGCATATTCTACAAACAACAAAACGAGTACTGATTAGATGCCAACCTGGAAACGGGACTTCTTCGTGCGCTTGGGGGCAGCGGGCACAGGTTGGACTTTGTCCTGAACGGGTGACAACTCTTCATACACATGAATTCGAAGCTTGGGAGCAGTCCTTGGTGCTTGGCGCACTGCGGTTCTAACCTTTTGAATAGGAGTACAGGACAATGTAGGTACCACGGTGTTGAAGTCAAAAGTGCCAAGCTCCTTAACAGTGGGCTTTGTCTTTGCCATTACTGGGGTCATGGGAACCAGACCTTTTCCTTTGGTTGAGACGCTTGTCACTTGAATTGTGGGTTTGACCTTTGTTCTGTCACACACATCAGGTTTCTTAGTACAGTCTTTAGGTTTTTGAGGCATACACTGTTTCGATGCTGAATGTACATTTTTCTGTTCTGATTTCCTCAGCTTCTCTTCGTCCGGTGCGTTCCACGTCCAAGCACTTGAGAAGAGTTCCTCTGGGTTGCAACCCTTTTTGGAAGCTAATATAATCAATAACGCTATGGCTTTGGTTGCATGTAGGCCTGCTTTAACAGGTCTTAATGCTGGAGAGACAGTGGAATCCACAAATGATAAGCCAGCTTCCAGTACTTTCCATATACTACAGACCTTGCTAAGCCTTGGATCCAGAGCAGACAGGGCCGTGCTAAGGTACACACGACCCACCACATCCTGCATCAGGGAGGGCTTCGAGGTTTGCTTGGCAGGTCCACAAGAGGGGAAAAGTTTCGCCAATTTTGCCCCAAGTTTGGCAGTGACATTCTTACAGCGGGCCAGTGCTGCCCATCGAAGTTTAAAACTAACTTTGGCTTCATTGGGATCCAGACGGAGAAGCACATCGGCCTGTGTGGCAGCCCAGCGAGCAGTGGTGCGGCCCAGACAGGGTTCAGAGCAGCAGGAGCACTGGCAGTTGGATTCATGCATCAGTGAGGAGAGCCAGCGGTGAGGCTGGGCTTTAAGAGGCGGGGAGGAGGCTAGATCTCTAACTACAGGCTCTTTGCCAATCCACCTAGTGCTCAGGATGCTCTTGAAGTCCTCCTCTGAGGTAGGAAGAGGAGACTGTGTTTTCTGTAACAGACGACCTTTCCTTGGCTTGATTTTCACCCCCCTCTTCTTTTCCTGATCAGAAAAATCTGGAAGAGACAAAAAAAACCATCCACTGTTTAACATATGCAACAATAAAGGTAAGATTGATTCTTCATCTTGCAAAGTATCCGTCTATACTATATTGACTGGGGTTGAGTAGTTCTCCATGATGAACAATAAATAAGTTTACTCATTAGGATTATCATTAATGTTGCTAATTGACTTGTATTGAAAAACAATGACAAATAATCTGATCACATCATTAAAATACAATTTCACTGAAAGCCAAAGAGTTGAAACAATTGTTTCCAAACTGACCTGTGCACAGCTCCAGAAGGTTCCTGACTTTGTCTAGATCAAATCCACTTTCTTCTTTTTCACCCTGCATCAGCTCCAACTCAGCTTTTATCACCAGCAGCTCAGCACATCTACAGCAATGGCAAAAAAGGAACAAGGGAAGGAAATCAATCAAAGTAAGACCCTATTGAGTTTATATTATGACCGTATTTGTTCTGGCTGCATATTCTGCATGATTTAATGTTCTGGGCAGAATGTCTGTGTTGTAAAGGGCGTCTTTTGTTGCACGAAGCATGTCCTGGACGCCTTTCCAGGCAAAACAAAGATTACTCAGTTGGTCTTATAATATTATTTAAAAACAACAGGCATTATTGGGGTGACTGCTCTTCTGTGATAAGGCTTTTGTCAATTCCATGCCAACACTTTAAAGTGTACGACTAAAATAAAATAAGCTTTATAAAACCATTGGCATGCAGCTTAAAGCAGTACTGATACTGCAACAAGTTGAAAAGTCAACAAAAACAAAGCAGAAACACACTTTCCAGAACGTTCAATGCAGAAAAAAATTTAAGGTTCCTCTTTCAGAACTTACTTTTGATCACACTATACACGTGTACAGTACATACTTGCTGAGAGCTTGCAGTTTGATGGCCAGTTTAAGGGCCTCAAGGCATTGGAGCCTGGCATCATTGATGGCCCCACAGGAGCTTCTCAAGGCCACCATCTTCACAGAGCAGCTTAACAGCTCTGAGAGCAGCTGCCATTTCAGCACTAGGTTATCTCCTGTTCAAGGAACAAGCAAAAGAGACAAAGAAAGATGTTATAATATGATAGCATTAACTCCAGCATTGGTCCATGTGTGCGCCAGACATACCTTGGTCAACAAAGCGCACATCTGAGCTGCTGCCATTAGTCCCATATAGACCTTTACCCACCAGTGTAACCAGCAAGCTGCAGAGAAGCTTCAGACTTTCATAGAGCGCCGTGTCTGGGCTGTTTATACCTGACAAACAAACAAATCCATTCTAAAAAGCCTCACAACTACATTAGAATAATGTTAAGTAGATGCACAAAACCATCTATGGAAAGTATAGCAAATATTGCTGCTAACCAAGCTGTGTGATGCAGCTGCGTTGAGTGTGTGGCATTGCAGCTGTGTCCAAACTGAGATAGGAGCAGCAGGTTTGGAGCGCACGAGCACGCAGAAGGTACCAGGTCTTTGACTGTCTCTGCTCGTTCACTTCTTTAAGCACCTGGCACAGATAAGGCACTCCAAGATCGACCTGAAGCCCACACAAAGAAAACTATTAAATCTGATCAACTGTACCAACAAAATTCATTTGTACACGTTACATACCTGTCCAGTGCTGTAGCAGTACTGAGCTTTCAACAAAATTACCAGCATAGAGAGGGAAGAAGGTCCCTCAGTGGTATCTGTGGCAAGGTTATTTTCTGCTTGCTCTAGCTGGGTCTGAAAACATTAAGAAAAACATCATCAAACATCTAGACACCATATTAGTAGGAAGAACCATTAGAAATGTGAATTACCAAAGCCAGGTCAGGGGAGCCGATTTCCAGCAGGAGGCTTGCTGAGTGACAGAGAAGGCTGGTGCAACCATGCACATCAGCAAGGTGATGTGAAAGTCCAATAGCAAGCTGGTGAGCTTCCAAGGCCTTTAGAGGCTACATAAGGAAACACAGGCAATAGATTACCACAAAAGTGTAATTACCTGGAAGATTAATAGTAGTTGCTGCAAGTGTGTTAAAGTGTGATTTTATAGAAGAATAAATTAAAATCGAAATATTAGAGCCAAACAGAATGATTTGCCCACATTACCTTTCCCATTAGCTTGAAGAGAGCCGCAGTCAAAGCGATGGAGCTACAGGTCTGTTTAGGGTTCCTGATTGAAGGCAGCGCTCCAGACTTTAAAAGAGCGGACCACTCATCCAGTGCTCGATCCAAAGGCTTGCACAGCTCTTAAAGAACAGAATTTTTTTTAATTTATGAATTATACACAGATGCAGGAAGTGATAAACAACTAGACACACAGCAGCTTTGCAGGGATGTTATGAGAAAGGGTTCCCTACTGTTCTCTGCAGCCAGGTCGAACTGCAGGCCTTCATAGACCAGAATGCTGTCTTGGGTCTTCTGCTTGTCTTCATAATCAAAATCATTTGTTCCAATGGGATTGGCCACACACGGCGTCTGCTCACGCAGATCTCGCAGTTTCTTATCCTTCTCAATGGCCTAGACATAAACACAGCAGAGTTTGTTAATAGCATACCTACCTCAGCAGAGGATTGTTTTGGTTACTCCAGATACAGTACCGAAGCATTTTATTACAAGTTATACAGTCCAAATTAAACTTTGGAGTTGAGTGTTTCAGCTTCTTCGTTAGGTTGCGACCACTGCAATGCTTCAGCTACGTAACCTCCTTTTAACACTTCAGTTTGTCTTTACGCCATTCAGGAGAAAGAAAAGCTGGACTGAGCAGTACTCGCCTCCTGAAGATTCTTCTCAAGGGTGCAGATATAGAGCCAGAGTAAAGTATGTGCCTTGTCATCCTTCAGTTTATCAGCATTCTCTGGAGTCTCTACTTCTTCCTCCAATAGTCGCAAAGCTTCATGAGTAAAATCAACTGCTGTGCTGTATAGTTGGACAAACATAGTGAATAAGGAGACAGGTAATCCACGCATAATATACAGGTTTATGACAGCAGAGAAGCTATGATTTCATACTCTTGTCTACAACAGTCTCATCCGTTCTAGCAGTGTCTGTTCTCCTTGTCATGTAGGCTGACTGCACGCGTTTTCAACTGGCCCAATATATTTATACTTAACGAATACAGGAAAACAAGTAGTCATACAGGAAAGACAAATATCAATTTCTATTTCTGTTGAACAAGAAGCACTTTTAATTGAAAATGATGAACATAACAGTTCCTACCAGTCAGTCTGTTCACTGAAATCCTGGAAACACACAACTTGCGCCATTTCACAGAGGTAGACTGCTCTAAGGTGGGTGTGTGAGCTCTCCTCATGGCAAATGTCCAGAAGATCACAGAGTGTGTTGTAACGCTCCTGAGCGGTGTCCCCAGCTACCTCCTTATATGCTCGCAGCTCCTCATCCAAAAGGCAAAGCATCACACCCTCATCAGGGACATCAGGACCAAAACCATCACGTAAAGTCCTGTTTCCGAATGTGACAATTGTAAATTTCCTCTCCACTGATTTCACACACACACAAATTTACAATGTCCAGTGATGCAGGGAACAGACTATACCTTAGTCGAATATCCTCCTCAGAGTTACGTGCTGCGTCAGTCTTTGTTTTTACCCACAGAGAGACTGGTTCAGCCACGTGAGTACAAATCTTTTCCCCTAGAGTTTTCAGCCACAGGATCACCCAGTCAAGTGCTCGCTCCAGTTGTTGAGCTCGCCGTGAAGTTTGCACAGCCAACATGAAGAGTCGATTCAACTAGGTGATGATAATGTGACTATTAGTATGGGAGCGTGTGTGCATATAGAGTATGTCAATAAAAAAGGGACCTACCCTATCAACAGAGAGTGAGACAGGACAACTTTTGCATAGATCCCTGCAAACAATCTCAACTAGCGTGAAGGCCTGGTCATAGAGACGCTGGTTGTATAATCCACAAGCCAAGTTGCTCACTGTAATAACTGCAAGAAATAAGACAACCAAATTAAAAAAACACAAGCATCAGAAATGCCCAAATAAACTTGTGACTAACTAAGTAAAAAAAAACAAAACATACCTGCTTTGATAAGAAGGTTTTCACTTGGCAGCTTTCGCAGTTCACTCATTAACTGTCCAGCTGTGGCTTGGCAGTAGAGCAGCACCCGGTCCAGGGTATCACTGTTCTCCAGCTAAGACAGACAAATCGCAAAATTCCAAATGAAGACTTATTCAGACTGCATTAGGAAAAGCAATTAAATGTTGTATATCATCTAATAATATATCAAGTATCATTTTCATAAATTTGAACAGTTGTCCTCACCTGTGAAGACAGCATACACTCATAAGCAAACACAAATCCTTGGTAAAGACTAAAACAAAGGGCCTGCTGCAGTCTGCTGCCTTCTGCCTGGCACGTTGAATTCTGTAAACACAACACAACACGTTAGTATAATCAGTGTTATTTTTACACATTTTGAGAAGAATAGTAAATAAGAATACATCTTTGTCAGTAAAGACACTTGCCTTATTCATAATTTTTAAGATCAGATTCTGGTGCTCCTCAAGAAAAGAAAACCAGGCCAGGAGTACAGGTCCACTTAGTCCCTTTTTGTGAGCACTCTCAACAGCCCACATAACTAG
Source organism: Macropodus opercularis (assembly GCA_030770545.1). Classification (NCBI taxonomy): domain Eukaryota; kingdom Metazoa; phylum Chordata; class Actinopteri; order Anabantiformes; family Osphronemidae; genus Macropodus; species Macropodus opercularis. Next base: position 1,856,161 of record CM061099.1, read on the forward strand.
TCCACAGCCTTCCAGAACTGCATGAGCTTCTTGGTCCCCTAAGTCTGCTGAGAGTGTCCTTAAGGATCTGGTGCACTCTGTCAACCCCTCAGCACTCTCTTCACCAGCCTTCATTATTGAGTGGAGCATTACTGCCCACTTTCCAAGCAACAGAGGTGTACACTGGCAGCCACCACAGTCGCGCAGCACTTTGCTCTCAATTTTATTTAGAAAGCTGGAGACTTGTTCATTGTGGCCAGCTACACACAGCACCTTAACTACAGTTAACACCATTTCTGAAAGCACAAATAGACTTGGCAACGCAATGTATGGTTTGGACCCCCTTCCTTTACAACCTAGACCACTAACCCAACCTCTGTTGAAAAGTGTGTCCACTTCATGCAGAAGAAAGGATGCATCCTCCTTGGTTACTTTTTCACAGTTACTCCCAAACTCAGTGATGGCATCATCCAAATAGACTGGAACTTTGGAGAAGGACGATGTTTCGGTGTTCAACAATAGCAAGAAGGCAAGTCCTTGCATCTGGCAATGGAGTTTGTCCTGGGCCTTTAGGACGTTCCTGTCTTTGGCTGCAGACAGTCCACTCCAGAGCACAGAGAAGCAACTCCTCACGAGAATACAGTAATCCTCAGCCTACAGAAAACATTAACAATGACAGTGCTGAAAGAATGACCCAGCGTGCATCTGGGACATACTGCACAAAGCATAAACATCTGTAAAAAAGTGCAGCATACCTGTTGATGTGGTTCTGGAGAAAGCCTGCCGTAAAGCAACCCTGCCACGCGGCAGCACAGGCTGTGAGCTTCTAGGGAACTTAGCTTCTTGATTATATGGAAAATGATTTTTTCTATGTACAAGGGACTACTCTGAGGAACAAGTGATGCAGACACGTCATAGCCTTGAAGGGAAAGCTCCACCAGCTTTGCAAGCTGACTGGCATGGCTCGAGTCAGGAGGTCCAACTCCAAGCTGATGATTACAGGCTCTGATGACTCTGTCACACAGCGTGCGACCCTGTAAGCCCGGTCCACTCTTCACATAACTCTACAGAAGCAAACCAAAGAGGTTAAGACCACTTGTTCAGGGTAACAGAATAAATACATGTTAAAAGCTAATTAATAGGATGCTTACACACAGAGCCTGTCAGATAAATAAAGACCCAAACAGAAATGACCCCATCTACTCCTGGACTTAAAGTCAATGTTCTGATTCATTTACACACTAGCTAATAGAATAAGTTGTGCATCTCGGTACAACAGCAGTTGATCTAAACAACGTGACGCGACTTAAGTAGTTAATGCCAACCTGTAGATCTTGAAGCAAAAGTTCTGTCTCTTTTAAAGAAGCAGTCCGCTTGATGTACTCGTCCACTTTTAAACACTTCATGTCGACAACTGCAAAAGAGACGTCAGTCAAAAGTACTTGAAGGTTCAGCTTCAGCCTGTTCGCTGCTTAAGCTAATGTTAGCGACAACGTCTTTCTACGACGGCGTTCAACTAACGTTAGCCAACGTTAACGTCTGATAAATAAACGGCGACTTACTTGAATCGAGAGGCCTTATATTCAAATGTTACTTTAATACAAATAGAAGTTAGACTTGCTTTCCATTACAGTGTACATCTAAGCTACATCTGCTCAACGTGGGTGAACTTTAAGAGTCGAATGTTAAACACTGATGGAAACGACTCTGTTCACCGCGCAATGTATTTGAACGGTTGCTCTCAACCAATCCGAGAGCGCGTCCGCTTTTACGCGGAAACGCGGGGGCTTGTGGGTAACATAGTTCTTAGTACATGTCTTGCTTCATCGCTAAAACAGTTTTTGCTCAAAGGATTAAAACTAAGTGCAACGGGACACTTTGATCCTCTCTATTACACCATTTACCGGTGTTTAAAGTAGGGCTGGATAGTTTATACAAACAACGAGCAGACTCATAATAAACGGAGAACATGAATCAGACACTTCATTCATAACCTTTATTCGTATAACACTTTTCAGAGCCCGAGGTTACAAAGTGCTTCAAAAAGGAGGCAGAACCATCAGATCTCAAAGGCAAGAATAACTACAAAGACATCCTACTGTGGAACTAAGCCTCGCTTCCTGATCACATGTTCTATCGCAGTCTTTTCAGAGGTGTCCAGGTTGATCTTGTACTTTGCCAGGATTTTGAGAATGGGCCTCAGTCTCAGCCACCACTGAATCTTTGGGATACGATGTCTGCAGAAAACAGGATGTGTTCACATTTTGGTCCAGATGTCTCTTCTTGGACAAATGATTTAAGTAGAAGTAGAAAATTGAAAACTGAAAGAAAGTGAATCTTACTCAATGTCAGTAAGCTCTTTAAGTTCTGCCAGAGGTTGGAAGACCAAAGATCTCTTCCTCATGCCCAGAACACAGGCCGAGTCTGAAGAGTTGGCAAAAATGCGTCCTGCAGTTTGAGATAATGGTTTGTTAAGTGTGCACAGCTCGTACCATGGTTTGCATTATTAGGGGTCGTGCATTTACCGTGTCGGTAGCATTCCTTCAGCTTGTCAGTCAACCAAAGGACAGATTTGACTCCCATCTTGGTGGCAAAATTCCTGTCGAAAGGACTGGGGGTTCCACCCTAAGGACAAAGCAGTTTATGACCGTGAGTTGGGTGACACACGTCTATGCAGGACAAACAGAAGACGCGTCCATCGCCACCTGCTGCATATGTCCGAGTACATTCTTCCTGCAGTCAAACACACCCTTGCCCTCTTCTGAGTACAGGTTGAAGATGAAGTCTGTGGTGTAGTTTGCATTGCATTTCTCGTTTCTGAAAAGATCAAGTACAGTATTAGTAGCAGGGGCCTGGCTATGAGCAATGAGCTGCCGTGTGTGAACTCCATTCGAGTTTTCACACACCTCAGAATGAGTCCTCTCTTTACCGTTGTCTTCATCTTCTCCACCAGATGTTCCACATTCACCTACAGGTAAACACGTTATAGACCTCTGGGACAGTTCAAATTCATTCATCAGTCTCTAATCAATCATCATACATATGGTCCTGCCATGGTCACAGGATACACATGGTAACGTCAGCATGTGTTGGCTGTTTTGTTTGTTCTGCAGCCAGACAAACCTCCAGGTCGTGAATGTTAAAGGGCTCTTCATAGATGTAGGCAGCATCAGCTCCAGATGCCAGGCCGGCCATGGTTGCCAGGTAGCCGCAGTATCCTCCCATCGTTTCAACAATGAACACTCTCCTCTTGGTGCCGGCAGCAGATTGTTTGATCCTATCACATGTCTGAGAAAAACCATTAACAACTAACAGAGAGAAAATAAATATTAAAGTGAGTTTGCTTTCCTGTTGCATGCGTACTGTAAGAATTGTACCATTGTTATGGTGTTCAGAGCCGTGTCAGCGCCAATACTGAAGTCTGATCCAGGAACATTGTTGGAAACAGTAGCAGGAACCACAACAAGGGGAATACACAGCTCCTCATACTTCTGCCTGGCCTGCATCATCTCCAGCCCCCCCACAAATGCCTAGTGAGGACACGAGGGAGAAGTGTCATTCACATGGAGAGTGCAGATCCAGAGACTAAACCTCTGGGTTTCATCTGCTCACCTCAAAGCCTCCAATAATGACCACAGCATGAATGTTGAACTTAGTGATGCTCAGACTGATTTCCTCCATGAACTCATTTGGCAGAGATCTGCATAAAAAGGAGAAATACATAATAATGGCGTGTCACACATGCTCATCACTGCTAGTGCTCATTAGACTGAATGTCTCACCTCTTAGTTCCCAACATGGAACCCCCCTTTCCCGTCCAGCCCGCCACTCCAGACCAGCCAACAGGCTCAATCTGTGCATGGACAGACTCTGACTTATAATGCTGAACGTACCGTATACGCTGTTACTTTTATTTTTTCACGTAAATAAAATTCACCATTCCATGTGCCAAGCCATCGAAGCCGTCATGCACTGCCAGCATCTGGTGACCCTGCAGGAGCCCGATCCTCACGGCTGAGCGGACTGCCGCGTTCATTCCAGCACATGGAGCTCCCACATTCAGAATGGCGATGTTGATGTTGCTCTACAAATTCACAGAGACATTTAACAGAGCGCTTTCCACTGACTGAGACACGTGTGATGTCGGCGGGTCAGCAAGTGCAATTGTGTTTCCCCACCTTCGTATCTGGGGGACGTACGTGGGCCAGCATTTTGTACGTGTTCCAGTTGTTCTCAAAGCTCCTATTGGCAGAAATATATTTAAAATTCAACACAGCACTGGATAATGGATAACACAACGGTTCATGCCTCACTTTCCCCTGAGCTTCACTGCATCGTCAAACCTGCCTTCACCCATGGCTGTGGTGACATCTTTAGTCTGAAGTGAAGACACAAAGAGAACTGAACATTTGTCTTCCAGAAGATCTGCCAACTCATATTTGAACTCGATTACGCCCATGTGAATAATAACTTTGTTTTATAACCATTATGGAGCATACGTGACTCACCACTTGCACACACTCCATGAGAGGCAGCCTAACTGCCATGTTTCCAGACAGGCTGACCACACAGGCAGGAGTGTCTGGTGTGGCCTCCAGCAGAGCCATCACAGCCTCCACACCCATCCTGCTCGCCTGCATCACAGGAGTTTGTGAGTGAGCCACAAGACACAAAGAGAAGCTCAGCAGGTGAATGCTGTAAAGCTTAGATATTACCAGGATCCTGTCGAAGGCAGAGGGAGTTCCACCTCTCTGCACATGACCCAGGACGGTTGTCCGCGTGTCAAACCCCAGCTTCTTTGACACAAGCTGGACAGACAGAGAGTTCATGAGCTGTCTGCCTTACGCGGCTTTTCCTCTGTTCTAGCACGTAGGAGTACTCTACTGACCTCTTTGACCTGGTCACAGGTGATTGGTTTACCCTGGCGGTCCATCGCTCCCTCTGCAACAATGACGATATTCAAACGGGTGCCTCGGCTTCTTTGCTGAGAAGGACACGGTCAAGTTTAAGAAAAAGCATCCATAAAAAACACTGAAATTAGTCATAGGCATTAGATATAAGATAAGACCTCAGTCAGCCTCCTGCACAGATGCTCCTCCCACCCTTCGTCTGGGGGCATCTCTGGGATGAACACCCAGTCAGCACCACAGGCCAAAGCTGTCACCAAAGCCAGGTATCTGTAGAAAAAGACCCAGTAGTTAGAACAATCTCAGACGAAAGTCAGTTTAGCCAATTAACCACCTGCTCCCTGCAACAACTGCAAAGAAACGTAATATTAAATGTAAGTAATAGTTACCACAACAAGCAAGTGTTGACGAGCTGGACTTACCCGCAGTGTCTGCCCATTACCTCCAGGATAAAAGTCCTCTGGTGACTGCGGAGCAACATTTTAAAGTCAGTTTTACCAACACAGGACACCTGGACATCGATGTACCAGCGCTGACAGAAGCTGCAAACCTCTGCGCCGTGGTGGTGATGGCATCCACTATCTCTATGATGCGATGCAGGGCGGAGTCTGTGCCGATGGTCATGTCTGTGCCACAGAAGTCATTGTCTATTGAGCCCACCATGCCAACGATGTTGAGGTGAGAGGAATTCTTAGCCTCACTGGCCGTGATTTTACCTGAGAACGGATTAAAATGTGAGCCGGACATCAGTGTGTTCGTGTTGCTGTGCTGTGTTCTGGGGACATGCCTCTCACCAGCTTTGACCAGGTCTGCCAGCAGTTCGCTCCACTCTGTTCGGAACTGGTTGGCACCTGTCAGACTGCCATCACCTCCAATCACACAGAGATTGGTAATGCCCAGCTTGACTAAGTTACAGGCAGCCTTGGTGCGACCCTCCTTTGTGCGGAAATCCTGACAGCGGGCGCTGCCGATCACAGTCCCACCCTGAGGTCAGGCAAGGAGAAAGGTAAGAGTTTATCCCTGAACAAGAGCAGATTATTAGAAGAGGTAGGTTCACGTGAAACCTTATGCTTATGCCTAAAGTCCGTTGAGGTTGCTGGTTAACGAACCCTGGCATTTGAGCGACTGTTTGACCTACAGAGTTTAAAGCTTGGCTTGAGTTACACAGATCAACTTCCCTCCCAGCAGTAAACATGAAGTAAACATGTGCATGAATATGCTTTTGCATGTGCAGGCATGTCGTTACCAGCTGCAGCATCATTGACACGCTCTCCCAGGTAGCAGGACGTATATGGTCTCCACCGTCCACCAGCCCCTGGTAACCCTGACAACACAGGACATCAGGCTTAGCGTGCAGCTTTACCATTCTAGACAATGAGGTGCAGCCGTTCGCTAAAAGGCATCACTACTACTGAAAAAATGCCTAAGTGTTATTTACCTCATGGACAAAAAACACCTTGGCTCCAGTGTAAATTCCCACTCGCACTGTGGCCCTCACGGCCGCATTCATACCTGCAGACAAAGCGTAGCAAGTCCGCTGCTTTGGTTTGGCAAAATGAATATTTAACATATATTTATAGAAAATATATATTGGTTTATTACTATGGTGGATTCAGGGAACTTCATGTGCATGAAAAGTTGACTGTGTTCATTTGATTGTCCAGTTGAACAACTACGCTGCTGAATCATGGGAGCGTTTCTCCTTTTAGCCTGTACGTGAACCCCCTCAACATACGTGGGGGTCGCTTAAAGGACAGAACACGAGTAGATCCACGTTGAGGCTGCCCAAAGCTTCTCCACTTACAGTGTGAAAGAGCGAGGAGAGGTAAAGGAAAAGCAGGCCGCTCGCTCGTGCTCCCATAACACTTTGAAAACCCTTGACAGAAAGGTCGAGTTTCTAAAATTAGCTCTCATAACATACACACTGTGAGAGAAACAGCAGAAGCAAACTAAATGCGTGGGGGTGTGAATGAGGAGGACGGCACAACTTTACAGTTTGTGCTTACACATTTTTCTTGACATACTTTTTAGATAAGCATGAAAAGTTTGATATGGAGACTGTGTGGCATATGGTGTCTGGGGTCACGGACGAAGTCCCTAAAGGTCACAGTGGAGACATTTCTGACCAAGTTAAAGGTCACAAGAGAGTCTGTCTCACATTCTCACAACAGCTTTAGGTGATCATGCTTCATGCTGCCCTTTTCCACATGGCATCCATATGTGTCAAACAGAGAAATCATCTTAAAGTAATAGAAATACTAAGACAGACTTTACATGAAAACTGAGATAAAAGTGTTTTTCGAATTCCAGTAAAACAAGTAATTAAAAAAAAAGATTTTGCAGGATATTTCTGGAATCCTGATGTGTCCAACCTCCTGAGAGTCGCACCCTTCTTTGTCACGAATCCCTGTTATTCCTAATCCTTTCTAGATCCTCTCAGCCAAGCAAACTGCAGCCGTACCCAGCGTTGGCAGTCCTCCCTCACATAGCACCCGGGAACGCTGCACTCACCCTGGGCATCTCCTCCTGAGGTCAGCACAGCAATCGCCCGACCCACTCCCAGCTTGGTTGGATCGATGGGACCTGTTTGTGCCATGGCCCTGGAGCTGAATCTGGCTGAAGGAAAGAGGCCTTGAGTGTAAAACTCCTGCCACCCTGGTTTGCTGTGTGGAGCAGAAAGAGCCTCTAACCCCTAAGTCAGCCTGCCTGTTATGGAAAGTGATAGCAATTGCAGGGGTGCAGAGCTGAACTTTCTTGGCAGACGCGGAGGCGCACATAGCAAACCCATTTAGATGCACACATACACTATTAAAAGCATGCGAATCCCCTCATCCCCTAACGCCTTTTAATTGTGCCCATTTAATTGTTTTGCAACATGAATCACAGTGGACATAATTAGTGAGTTGCAATATTGATACGAAAGTGAAATCCCACAACACGTTAACATTTACACAATTAAAAGGATTTTTCCTCTCAGGCCAACACTGGAAACACAGAGGTCTGTGTGTTGATGTTGTTTTCCAGTCAGTGTTACTGTTTGGGGTCTTGTGGAGCTGAGGTCCGCTGCAGATTGCAGTGTGTTGCATTTAGATTCCTACATTTATTCGCTAAAACTCTCATCGTACTGAAGCGCGTAGTGATTCGTCGCAGCGTGGCTTACCAGCCTCCCCTGCCGGGTCAGACTTCGAGGATGTCTTGCCTTCACAACAAGCTGAGACGCCATCGCAACCTGAGGAGGAGAAGGAATGAGCCAAAGTGTGAGCCAGACTTCACTAAAACTAAACTCTAATAAACGTCTTACTGACACATCAGACCACTTCTAACTGAGTCAAGCTGCTCGAGCATTATTCCTCACATTCCTCCATTTTGTTGATACAGTTTTTGGTCATCGCTTAAACCTCCTCCACTCTATCTGCAAATAAGTGTTTACTCCCACTGCTCTTATCTTGAGTTGCAGCCGGTCACAGTGTATTTACATGTTGCTGTGATAAAAGTCATGCGTATTCATGTTGAGACTGAGAAGATAAGATAACTCACAAAACTCTGTGGTTGTAATTGGTATCGATTTCACGTGTGATATAAAAATGCAAACATGCAAGAAAAGAGTCTAAAAAAGGGAATCATTCAAATGTAAGTGCAGCAGTAACATAAAAACCCAAATAACAGATGATGTGCTTTAACTTGAATGAAGCCTGACTCGCCTGATGTCCGTATCCCTAAACGTGTGAAACAGCGACTCATTGTGCGAGTTGGATGCTGCATCTGGAAATAGACACACGATGTCTGAATGCAGTCACAGCTGCTATCTATGAAACACACTGACCCCTCCCTTCACCGCCATTACTGTAAAACTGCACAGTCACTTCTAGGACTAAACCACCTTTGAAAACATACGTCCGCATGTTTGTTACCTGCTAAACACCGAACTGTGCATGTGACGGCTTAGGGATTATTATTATAGTCATGCAAATATTATAAAGGTGCAACAAAGTGAATCAGAGGCTGCGCGAACAGACCTTACAAACACGCAAAGGTACAAATATCCTGTGCCTGCTTACCTTGACCTTTCTTTCTGAACCAGCACAGTAAACTGACCAGCAGCACGAGGCCGAGGCCCCACTGGACTGAGAGGAGACCCAGGTCACACATCCTCACGCTCTCCTCAGGAAGCCATTCTGAGAGCGATCTGTATTAATAGCGTTGATACCACTGCTCCATTGTAGGGGAATGACCTTCATTACTATACATACAAGTCACCAGCGTCTATAATTATGAGAGGCAGCAGCGCCCTGTGATGTCCAACAGCCAGTGTCATCCATCCACCAAAGAGAAGGAGAAAATCGTTTCCATTCTCTGCTGTGCCGCCACGTTATGTCTTATTATTGTCCAAATTGTTTGTTTTGACCTGGATTTGAAGATTTGTACTCTGCTGCTTTTTAAACATAAGTTTTCCAGTGACTTCATCCATGTAATTTGACAACTGGGTCAGTGTTTGAACCGCAGCAGACAGGGAGCTAAGCAGCAGTGTAGCCTGACACCAGTCGTGCCCAATCTGACATTGAGTTGCTTATACCGATATTAAAGGTAGCGAGATCTATGCTGCAGTAAATCAGGCCACGATGCTCTGCTCTCGATTCATGTAAGGCCCAAAGACACATTTCACCCGTTTCATTTTGTCCTGGGGGAAAAATGAAACACTGCATAACTGAACACAAACCACCTTAAGGCCTAAAACCTTACTCAGAATCAGACGCACCATCACAGGAAGATGTGGAAGCAGCTTCACTCAAACTTATATATAGCGTTTCCTCTGGATGTGATTCATTAGTTCGTGTCATTTGTGCTTTGTCCTTTAACATTATGCTTCACCACCAGTCAAAGGACCAGGAGCAGACATATCATTGTGGACAAAGGCAGCGCGTCATAAAGTGTCTCTGCGTTTGTGTATCTGTCCAGGCCCCTGGTGTTCTGAGCGACGGGCTGCTCTCCCCTGGGGCAAACCCCGATCAATAGCACAATTTCCAGGTAATCCCCTCTGCTGTCTTCCTGGGCAGCGCCAACACTCACACAGCCTGTAATAAACCATATGGATCAATATGACACCAGTTACAAAACACTTCCAGCTCAGCTAATGCAGTGAAATGTGGACTGGATGTTGTTACAGAGTGACCTGTGTCTTCTTCTGTTATCTCAGGTGTACAGTAAGAAATGACCATAAACAACCATGCTGGAGTGTTTTGTATTTTACAGGACGTATTGATCGCAAAATTCACACGAGAACAGGTTACGAGACAGCGACCGAATCTATATCCTTACTAACAGCTGTCTAAAGCATATATCATATCATGTAACATGTCGTTATTACTTGTCTCTTTTTTGCTCCTCTTTCTGTTTGACGTCATTGGAACAATTTATCACAAATGATTGCGCTGACAGTTGATGTTTCATTCTCAGCAGACAGTTAAATGTCTTGGTCATTTGAACAGATTGCTTTGTTGATGTTTCTGATCTGTTCTGTGTTGAATTGAAATTCCAGTCTGGCCCCGTTCACATCAAAGTCAGCCAACAGGTGGCAGCAGCATCTGATCTTTCCCATCTCTGTGTTTATCGGAGCTGGAGAAGCACAAGCAAGAGCCTCGGACCAATAAATCAAGAACTGAAGGTGTCAGTGTAAGTTTTGCTACATTTTATTGCAGTTTAATCAGCTCAATGAATGTTTTAATAGGCTGATATTCTCGAGAGCGAGTGGATATACGGTGATAAATTGATGGGGGCGAGATCGATTCACCTTTCCCCATTTCTCTCCTGCTGCTTTGCTGCGAGGGTTTTGGTCTTAATAAATGTATTCAGGTTACCTACTGTATATTCATGTTCACGAGTAATAAAAACACGCACCAGTTAGCTGGTCAGGTGCCTGTAGCGTTCACATTACTTCCTTTCTTTGAGGCAACTTTGCCCACATCTGAGAACGAGTGTCTGTCTTTACATGCCAGCTCTGTGCTACACTGGACAGGTGGTCCCTGCCTTTCACCCACTGGCAGCTGGAACTGACTCTATGCAACATGATTTGACTAATTGCTGCTCATCTTTTGTCTTGCTCCTTAACGGCCTTTCCTTCTAACCCAAACCCAACCTGGACCACTGGGCTGATCTTACTTTCAGGCCCTTTCACGTGTCTCTTGCCTTCCCCCTTTCCCTGAGGATTGTCCTATTGTAACGTTTGTCATGCCCCGTCCTTCTTTCCCATTATGTACACATCTTAACCCTTCTTTTCTCCTCTTTTCCAATTGCATCTATCTGTTCTTGTTTATTTCTAGACCTTCCTTTGACCTTCAGGTGCTTGGCTTCATTATTCTCTTACATGTTGGTGTTTCAGTCTGTTTTCTTGACAATGGTTGTAATGCGATGCCGAATCAACACGGGTGTGACATTTTGAGGATTATTTGCTCCTCAGGCTCCGTCTCGTATGTGCTGTTGTCCTCCATCAGCATAGACGTATGATGTATGGTGTGACTCGTGTAATAAGGACATGGATAAGAGAATAGAGCTGGCCAGAGGCTGTAATTAAAGACCATAGGGCCCTGGTAATGAGGCAGGGGAGGTAAAGTGGTGGCTATCTACCGTCAGAACAATAAATCAACCTGCCCCTGTAGCCGCCCTGCACACAATATCACGGCGCAGCGCTCAGCCCCCCTCTTTGCAAAAGCAATTCCGTCATGTCTTGTTAGCTCATTCGTCTTCATCAGCACCGGTGGGAGATCCAGACCTCCTCGCCCCCCGCCCCACCTCACCTCTAGCCGCCCCCTCTCAATGCCAGACGCCGCTGATCAAAGCGGAACCGGCCTGTGCATCAGCATAGGCTCGGCTGTCATATCCCACTTAACACACAGTACAGCCGGCGCGCTCTCACACACCGTGCAGCAGTGGAAGAGGCAACAACAGTTGGTTATGCAGATCTGGGTCGCACAGTGCTTTTATTAATGAAGGCCGTGTTAACACACACAGCGCACTAATCGCATTCCGGGCCAATTAAGGGATGACTAATTAATGAGACATTTCCTATAAGGCTTATTGATATGTTAATCTGCACTCACGGCGTTAATTGTTCTGCATTCAGATAATAAGACTTTCAGTGCATATAATGATGAATTGTTAAAGTCAGCTGATTTGTTGATTTAACATTGTTTTGTTTCCAACAAATCTCTGCATGAGAAAATGTTTATACATAAATGCTTCTGCAGCATTACACATTTTTCCCGATGCTCATTTTCCCAAATGACCCAAGGACTCAGACGGAAACTCTGCAATTACACACTCGTCTTCAGCAGCTGCAGGTTAGATACACAGTATATTACAGAGGATTGAGGGCGACAGCTGAGAGTGTGTCAGCAATACATCAAGTATGCAGATGTGCTTCGCAGCTTAATGTCGTACGTCGTCTACATATTCAGATGCAGGTGTAATTTGGTTCGTTTATTTTGAGGAATTTCATCGAGCTAATTTACTTCATTGCACTTATTTCACTGTTTTCTATTTCAGACAAATGTTCTGTAACGATGTGCAGCTTATATCTGAATGAATCAGTGATTATTTCAGCGCTATATTGATGGTACATGCTGTGCTGCAACATGTTTCTATTTTAATGCTACGTTTGCATCCATGCTGTATTCTTCCAAGCTATATGTAATGTTTTTGTTTGCTCCGCATGACAGGGGCCACACAGCTGCGTATATGGTTTGATTTCCAACCTGGCTTCCATAAATAGAAAGTTATTATCTGAATGCTAAGTCATTAGTGGTCTGGTGGCAATGGAGAATAATAATGCACATAAACAATGGATGTGTCTGCTCCCACACAACAAAGAGAGGCAAACTGAGAAATCCTCGCTGCTCCGCTTCTTTGCCACCGGCTACAAAACATTCAAACGACTGGAAATGTTTGTCTTTCTCAAAAACTAAACATTTAAATTCTGAGGCTGACTTCAATCCCTGTTGTTAAAATGGTAAAGCTAATCCATTGGAATATTCCTTTCTGGTTTTTACTTCCAAAATGTTCAGTATTTAACACTAGCATGAAAACCAAGAATAAATTCTGTTCAATGGAAAAATGTAATAATAAATACTGAGCATGTTTTTGTCTTCACATAAAATCGCACATACAAACATAGAGACTGCTTATCAATTTGCCCCTGTCACACTTCTGCCCAGACATTTGATTGACAGCTGTCGATCCAGCTGATGAGAGCTGACTGAGGGGGTCAGTCATGCTACTGGAGTGGAGATGTGTGTCGTCAGAGGGGGACAGGGTGAGAGGCAGATAGAAATAGACAAGGTCTGTCGTGGTCCGCTGGGCTCTCCTCCGCCCCACCCCAGGGGGGACAGGCTGGTCATAGGGCGAGAGAGCTCGGGAAACACTCGCAAGACACACAAAGAGAGAGAGAGAGAATAAGAAGCCTTCTGGGCAGCTGCATGTAAAGTTGTTCAACGAAACACCACCTTGTTTGACTCGGCGACAGTTGCTGCTACAGATGCATCTAATGGCACATTAGACAGAAGAAACTTTAGACTCAGATGTGTCTAAAACATGTGTCTGTCCATCAGTCAGATAATAGAAGATGGAGACAGCCGCATGAGATGATATGAAGAGACAAATAAATTAAGTAATAGGTTAAGAGGAAAATGCACCTCACGTCCGTGCTCTCGCCAGCTGGATACAAATGAGTAAAAGAAAGGGAGAGAAATGAAAGGAGACATGCGATGAGAGAGGAGCTAAATGGCTGGAGGGAGGCAAACAAGTGTGCTTTTTAAAATGAGGCCGTATATGTTTGTCACCATCTCTGCAGAGGTGAGAGGAGGAGAGACAGGAGCGGAGAAAGGGTTTATGAAGCACGGGGAGAAAGTGTCAAAAACAGACAGCTACACAGACAAAGGCGAGATGCTGAAAGTATTCGCCTTTTAGAGGTAAGGGGGAAAAGCAGACAAACACTCAGAGAAAGGACGCCGCTGTTGACAGAGGCTATTAACAGTCGAACTGTGCGCTGGAAGACTAAAGGGAGAAAAGGAAAGATCAGGCGGCATTCACAATGAAGATGGAGAGCGAATGGAGACTGAAAAGAGACTGGAGGAAATGAATGGAGGAGAAGCTGTCTGGGGTCTTTAGTCCTTTGGTTCATGCCAACCTAAACTTTAAACATGGCTGCAGGTCTCACAATCCTTCATTTGTCTTGCAGACTGTCTGATCCTCTCTCCTCAGGGAGGTGTTAGTGCAGAGGAATCTTAGGGGCTTCGTTTGAACACCAAAGCGAGGGGGGTTATAATTCTCCCTCCGTGTCTTCCCCTACCGAGCCGACCAGCCAACACACCCCCACAGAGCCACCCATCGCAGAACTGGGCGTGTAACGGTGAGCGTCCACGAGGAGGCGAGCGGCTAAAAATCTGCCTTTCAACACAATTACACACAGTGAAAATGAAACGTTTGCCTTCATTTTTTAGCCCATCTCACTTATTCCAGCTCTACAGTTCCTCAGACTGACAGACAACCAAGGAGTTTACTGGAAATCCTTATCTTAGCACAGTTCTCAGGTTTTAATGAGGAGTGTGATGTTATTCCCCTGGTTTACCATAATTATACTGATGATACAACATCGGAGCCGTGAAGTGTGACTTATCATCAGGGTCGGTGGCATCAGTGTCTCCATCCAGTGTTTGTTGAAAGATCGGAGTCTGGTGGTGGACTGAGTGTCAGACTGACACAAGAATAAACCAATAAAAAAACAATAAGCTGCATAAACAAATGTGAGAGATTCATTTTGCAGTGGAATGAAATGAATAGGAATCTAGTCCTTAATAGGTGATCGTGGTGTCCGTTCTCTGCAACAGCAGTGGCCCATTCTGTCAAATCTGGAGCAACATCAACATCGAAATTCGTCTGAGCTGCAACAAAAACACAAAGCGCATTTATATAAAACAACACAGTTCAGGGAAGCTAAACATCTGAACACGAGATTAGAAAAGTTCAAACATTTATTTAAAAAAGCGCATTTCTGATAAGCAAACAACTACAGTAACTCAATCAAAGCTCAGATACACGAACTAAAGCTGCAAGGTTGACTTAAAAATAAGGACATACTGAGAAGAGAGAAAGAGAGTGTGTGTGTGTGTGGGGGGGTGTGTGTGTGTTTGTGTTTAGGGCCAGATCAATATCAGACATTGCTGTGATGCCATATTCAGCCTGGGGCCTATCAGAGAGAATGTCAGCGTCTCTGGTGAGATGACCCCACCAACACACACCCTCCCTGCATCACCTTTTTACCCATTCCATTATTAACGAGCGTGCCGGGCCTCATTAGCCAAAAGCGACACAATGCTATTTGTACAAACACAACAAAATGCTCCACAACAGTAATTGCCTCCTTCCTCTGTGCCGCCACCTCCGAGCCTGCTCCTTCAGCTGACACCTGCTGTGGAGAAGCGAATCGACAGACACAGACTGGAGCTGCTTCGCTGCCACAACGTAGTTCTCAAGGCAGCTCAAAATAAACAGTAGCAACCTGATCTAAACAGACTGTATAACAGAGGAGACCTGTCCTGTGAAGTGACTTGACCACACGCTGTCTCCATACTGACACAGGTTTCTTCTTCATTTTCACTTCCCAACATTAGGCTTAAACTACCAAAAGCAGAGAGAAAGAAACAAGATGGAAGACAAAATAAGAAGAACTAAAGAAGCGATGGGAAAGGATGAGAGACAGACAACAGGAGGAACAACAAAAAAAGGTAAAATAGACAGAAGGGATGCTCCACTGCTTGGCTGACACACATGGGGTCTCTGCAGACTGAGAGGAAGAGAAGGAGAGAAAGAGAGTTGTGTGGTGAGTTGCTTCCTCCCCCTCCTCCCTCACTTCAAACCTCCACCTCCCCCAGCCTGCACAGTGGAACTATATGCTTGGCTTCTCCTGGTTTCTTTAGCATTCCTCCCCATCCTCTCCCAAAGCCTGGGAGAGGACCGAGGCAGACAGCAGGGCTTGTCATAGTCACAGGCCTAAGTCCAAGCAGTGTGTGTGTGTCTGTGTGTGTGTGTGTGTGTGTGTGTGTGTGTGTAAGGGGGGGTGTCGCTCTCTCTAGTAAGGGCTTAGAAATCTCTACTGTATGTTACTGTCCTTAGACACTGATGCTTGCCTGCATGTAGACTCATCTAATGAGAATAATAATAAGCCTCGTTGAAATCCAGGCAGCTGCATTTAAGCACCGTGTGTTTATTTCATTGTGTTTTTATTTACTCTGCTTCACTTAAAATTCTTATTTTATTATGTTTCCAAGTCTCTGCTGCTCAATATGTGTAGACTATAAGTGTGTTTTGTTATGTTGTGTGTATCAGTATAGACATGTACATGTGTGTGTCATTATGTATAAGCTTCATTCTGTGTGTGTGCGGTTGTCAGACGATGTGAGTTGGTTGACAGTATTGACAGAAACACTCTCGTGACTCACACATCTACGGCCAAACGTCCTCTTTCCTACAGCCTATAAATTATTCACCAAGCCTCAATTAACGGGACAGACATCCTAACGAGGGAGACGCCAGAGACACTGAGCTGTGCAGGTGAGCGCACGTAAGGCGTAAACAGGCCACATGTCAGCGTGTACGTAGACCCGTATGTGCACCATGTGTGCAGATAAACTAATTAGCATCAGCGCCGCTGGCGAGACGAGTGATTAAGTCTCTCTGTGTGATTAAACCAGTTCACACTCTCAACCTGTCACAGTGATGCGTGGAAAGTAGTGGAAACCTTTCATTTCTCTTGCGCTTACATAATAAATATAACCCACTTAGCCTAGTTAGCTTATAAGGTAGCACCCAAACGGGATCTCAGCACCTTGACGTCTGCTAATCAGCATCCACTCAGCATCTAATTTTCATTGACCGGTGTGTGTGTTAGCTTAGACCATTATCTGGTCCTCGTCTCTAATATTCTGCATCAGGCCACAAACGTCCTAAAAAGTTTAAATGTGAGTCCGGGTTAGTGTGTAGAGTTCAGTGGCGAGTTGTAATCATTACCTGGGTTTGCATGGACAGCACTGTAACCTCTGGTGTGCTGGTAGTTTGACAATGGGCCCAGCAGAGCAAACAGACAAAGTTTGTCTCTCCCCTACCTGTCGACTTTCTCCTTCTCCTCCCGGCAACCCCTGCCTCCCTCTCGCTGTCTCTCTCTCCGTTACCGTGGCGTCTGGCCGTCATGCTCCTGTGGCTCCACTCTAAAGGTTACGCTGTGTACCCACCGTCACTGCCTGTCACTCCCCCACCACCAGCCCTGGCCACACACACACTTCATCAGTCCCAGGCCCTGTCAGCAATATACTGTCCATAGAATCAGCGGCTGCTTGTGAATGGAGTCTGAGGCCTAGACGCAGGCTACAGAGCCGCAGCTTGTGGTAGTGCACTGAGAGCGTTAAAGCAGACGGGCTGCACAGAGAGGCAGAGGGGCTGCGCCTATAAACCCTGTGTGTGTCTGCAGCCTGCTGGCCTTGGCACATGAAATTAAAATGCTGCTGCTCACTTGACAGAAATCAACAGGGTCCTCAGAGGCCTCATCTCTTTCCCGTCTCACTCTTACCATATTATTCCCTCCTTCGTTCCTCAGAGATGAGCTAAAGCAGAGGCTGAAAGCAAAAAGATGAGAAGACGAGCCCAACGCTGGAGCCACTGCCGAGCTTGTCCGTTCATTCCAAGACAGTTAAACCTTGTTCATTTGCTCCCTTTGCATCGATATATGTGTACAAAAGCGTTAAACGTATATTTTATTACCGCAGATTTAAAAATGTAACTATCTATCTATCTAATTTTCCACCAAGCTGTAAAACCCAAAGCAGAAACGCAGCGTCACAGATTCTTGTGTAAAGTTTAGTTCAGTTGTTGCTCTGAACATTGTTTATTCATTTCTCATTTTCTCCTCCCGTCTCCTCATTCCTCCGCTCCCTCCTCTGTCTCCTTCCTCCTCTCTGTGGGCCATCCGCGGAGCGTTCAAGCACTCTGACGACATGCACCGCTGAATTCTCAACATCTTGTCTCGTCACGGCAATTACACACACACAGGCGCACACACGCACACATACACACATCTAACATTTATCATACTCAGTACGTTGAAAATGTGCTGCAAAGTGTCTTTTATTTTGAACAGTGCGATGTGCAGCTGGAAGTTACTTTACTAAAATACCAAAATGACTTTTTTTAGTATTGGGTGATTCAGAGCTGGAAAAACTGCTTGTATCTGGAATGGACTGACCTTTTCTATCCAAGAGTAGACAATCACACGACCACACGCTACAGTGAGATGAATAGTTGAATTCAGGAGTGAGAGACTGAGGCTGTGAGCAGGTGGTGGCGAGAGGTCAGCGCACGGACCAGTCACTGACCTCCTCCATATTACTGTGAGAGGATAAGGGTTAATTAACAGCAGACTTTAATCGTCTGTGATGAATGATTCATGGCTTCCAGGTCTATACCCAGTATTTAAAACACATGGACAGCGCCAGGGCAGACATGAATTATTCAGCTCTCATGGCTCCCGGTGCCACAATTCACTCACGCTGAGCGGACGGAGCTGAGTGTTAGCCTGTGACCATGTAACCAGCATGAGTTAAAGAGTTTCCCGAATCGAAACCAAAGTTGTTACTGACGAAAAGGGGAAAAGGCAACGATAGAAACATGATACAAGACAAAGAAACACTGGGATGATGCCACTGAGGGAGACAGATGAACAAAGAACAGGGCGCGAGTTTGGCCGGCTGAGATTTACTGTCTTAGCTGTGAATGCAGCAAATAATAACTCAGCAGCTAAGCAGCTTCAATATATTCTTAAAATCCATGGCTGTCTCTGCGTTTTCACCAAATCATTTAACTCCCTGTTCACTCCTTAGATATACTGAGCTTGATCCTGCACAAAGATTTAGACCTTCAGTGAAAAACGGTCCTTTACCAAAAGGGTCGTAAGGTACAACAGTGGCAAAGAGGAAGTGATGTGGCCACTGCTGTGATGATGGGAGTTCACATCAATGACGCCGACAAAACACGTGAGCTGGAAGAAATCACATACAAACTGAATCTAAGTGTACGCAGCCTCACAGGAGCCAGTGAGAAGCACAAGCCTCCCCTGAAGAAAGTGAAGCCTCATCATCTGAATAACCAAAGCTGAGGCTGTGATCACAGCCGCCGCTCAGGTTTTTCTTCATCTGACGGAGGAACACAGAGAGTCTTGGTTTACCAAGCTACCCAAGCTGAGGCTAAATGAAATGTTAACCACAAGATAAAAACAAATGAGGCCACCACACGTCTGGTTTGCTGAAAGAGAGAGAGAGAGAGAGAGAGAGATGCATGTAAAGCTTGAAAAGAGGGAGAACAAGTGAAACTGCGTGGGAGGAAAGTAGAAATAGTGCAGGGGGAGATTTGTTACTGTAATTGTGTCCAGAGAGCGAGTTTAACCAGCAGCACAGACAGGTACCAGCTTCAGATAAAGGACAGACACGGGTATGAATGAGCCTTCGCTGCTGGAGCAAGACGGATGAGCACATAAAGACAAAACAGCACAACTCTCGTGTACTGCGTCAACTTAAAGTCCCGAACACCGAGCCCAGTGAACAGCTTTCCGCGTGTTCGGGTTTTCTAGCAGAGTCAGGTGACTGGCGGCTCCTGCAGCGCTTCCGTCCAGTCAGTGACGTCAACTAGACGCATGCTGTTGAATCGTGCTTTTTAATATAGAACAAGTGTTTTCAGCTTGAATAAAATATCACAATATACTATCGCCATTAAAAAGGCAGCTACAAACATTTGATGTCATTGAAAGAAAAAGCATAAAATAGGAGAACTCTTGTTTAAAGGGGACATTGGCTGATGATTCCGTTTCATATTATTCATATTCTGTATGTCTGCCACCGTCGAAGGAGAAGCTGCACACGGTGAATTAAAACGCGACCCAGCTGATTCCCCGCCTGCAGGCGTAAAGTGGTGCTGTACACGTAGAGGCCCATTAAAGCAGGAGAACGTGGTTCGGGGAGTCTCGGCCCATGTCGCACAGCAACCGGTTAGAATGAGCAAAGTCAAATTAGCAAAACATACAAATCTGATGTTTTACTGACGTAACCGCACAAAACCTCGTATCCTACGAAAATAAAAGCGTGTGTGTATTACGGCAGTGTCCAGTATATCAGGCAGCGCCTGTCATGTCCGTGTCGCAGCAGCAGGGTATAGGAGGTGTTCTTGTCTCTGAGTGATGCGATGGCATGAACAGCATGGTTTAAGAGCTAAAAGAAGGTCATCGATGTCTCGCTTCACTATCTCTCCCTTCTTTGCTCTCTTCTCTCTGTTGCCCCTGTCAACCCTGGATGATCCCTCGCTCTCCCTTCCCGTCTTTCTGTCCTTCGTCACGGGTTGCTGTGTTTTGTATCTTTTCTTTTTTCTGCGTGGTGCTCCGAGTTGAACTCCACCCCTCCGAGCCGCTTTTGTTTGTGCTGGAGTCACATTGCACAGAATCTGTAAACTGTGCAAATGAAAACTGTGGGATGCAGCTTGTTAAGAGGGAAGGGTTCGGTCCAGCCCAGGTTTGTGTGGAGACTGGGTTGCCAGATCCATCTCCTGTCATCATTTAGAGAGGCTGTGACCTCTGAGCAGCTAGAGGAACGCCGCTGCTAAATTATTCACAACTTTTTTTCCTCCCTGGGATGGCAGGGTATGGGGTAGGTGTCCGAGCAGTTGACTGTCGGCTCCATAGGTGACTGTCCCTCACAAATGAGCATCAGATTAAATTCCACCATATCACTTCTGGACATCTTATTACAAATATCTGCATCTATGTACTGTTGGTTGGTCTAACACACGACTTATCTGAAATGACATGGGAATGTACTGAGCACCAGCGTGACCCTGTAAAAGCTTGTCCAAGGATCCATCTTCAGCTGAGCCGGCGGCGCCGTCGGGCTGTTCCTGCCCCGCTGCTCTGAATGCAGCGCTCAGGCTTTAAGCAAAGCTCGAATCCTGAAAACGCAGACTAGTTTTACAGGTATTCAGTTAAACACCAACGTTTCGGACGGTGACGATGATGTTGCAGGAAATGATTAGATTATTATTTATTCCAACAGACAAATAAATATGTGAACTAAACACTGTGCCGGTTTCTGACCTGCGGCATCGTTCCATTATCAGGCATCCTGTAGCAATCGTGTGAGACATGTTTAAGTGCCAAAGCCCTGAGTGACTGCAGTAATTGTGATGGGATTATGGGCGGATGCATGGGTCAACAAAACATTGATTTTTGGCCATGGAAGTCGAATTGCATTCAAAGACATGCAGCAAGGTTTTGATTTCTTCATGTTTCTCCATCACAAAGACAATCAACTCAAATTCGCCCGGTTTTAACTAAAGACTCTGCAGCCCTTCACTCCAAACTGTCTACATGAGTCAAAGCTAATCTTAACACAGCTCCACCAACAGTGGTTCGTTTCCAAATCACACTTGAAGTTGTTACTGAATTCAGTGAGTTCCTTTCAACTGGAAATGACTCATTATCACTTGTACACCAGCAACTGCAAACACTATTTAATTCAGTATACAGGAACAAACGACAGACCCAAAGGAAGAACAGGTTTATGTGGATGAAAGCCTCGGTCGGCTGCTCCTGTGTTTCCTGAGTTGGAGACAATCTGAACACAGATTTCCTGGGGAGAGCAGCAGGTTGTTGGGACAGACAAGAGCTTAATTAAGGTTCGTGGGGTGGAGGATTCTGACACTGTTGCCTGGATTCAGCAGCTACATTTGGGCCCTGAGTAATGAACTGTACATAGCATTCGGCTCCTCTTTTTCTCTCCACTTCCCCACATGTCACTAACTTTACAGCAACTGTACTTTCAAACGCTGCGTTCGTCATCCTTTGAAATCACACAGCAGCCAAGTTATAAACCTCTGGCAGGTTATTCAGTCACAAATATAAGCTGTCTGAAGAAGAAGTGTAGATATTTTATTATTTTGTCAAACAGCCACATGTCTGTGACAAAATATCTAATTAAAGGTTACGAAAATGGACATGAATTGTAGTGATAAATCATTATTTACCACTGTGAGAGGGCCTACTTAACCTTGGAGTGCTGGCAGAATTAAAATGGGGATTTCAGTGGGAAAAACCACTCAGTATGCTTGGCCATACCGTGGAAGGAGAGCAAGAAATGAGCGCGAGAGGGAGAAAAAAGCAGTGCAAGAAGAAGGAGGCTGGAGATGGAGATGCGAGCGAAAAGCACAGGAAAGGGAACAGGTGCAGGGAAACAGAGCGACGCACACAAAGTCGGCGAATTCACAGGCGGGCTGTGTGGACAGTCTTTGGAGAAGTAAGTCAGGAGGCGATAAAGGGATGAGATGGATTCAGGAGCTGGGAGGTAAAGGCCAGGTAGAGGAGGGATGGATGGGCGGGGGGGGGGGGGTGGAAAGCACAAGACCAATGACAAATTGTGATTAATAGATGGGGTCCGGAGCAGCAGTGTGGAGCGCAACTCATTAATAGAGAGAATTAGAGAGGCTGTGCAACTCAATCTGCACACTGTCACTCGCAATCAAGGGGCATAATCAAATCTGCACACAGACAGAGGGAGACGTACAACAGGAGGCTGCTTCGTGCGCATACACACACGTTTCCTGCTCCTACTACGAATGTGCACTGCAACACAAACCGTCTGTCCTGACATTACACTGAGCCGTGACCAAAACCCGATCACAGTTCTGCTCTTAACCTTCAACTGGAGACTCACACTGAACCGTTGAAGGTTTGTTTAAAACAGCTCAAACCGCAGTTGAATGGTTTAACACTTAAGTAGTAATGATTCCTTAAAGCCAGGCGGCCGTAGCATCACAGTTGATGGTATCATCGTCACTAACAACGCTTCTTTTTACTTGAATGTTAATGTGACACTTGCTGGTTCGCAGAAAGAAGAATCTGATTCTCAGTGTGATGAATCATGGAGGTTTAGCATATGCTTCACACTCTTCCCTGGATTAAAATGGGTTTGATAAATGTCTGATGTTTCGCCATTTTGCTTTTACGTAGAAGCTGATCTTTCATTCGGTGCCTGTCTTGAGTGAGACGCTGCATTGAAAGCTGCAGGACGTCGTTGTCAGGTAAACGAAAACAGGTGAAACTTGGTTAAATCGGCGGCGTTGGACAGTGTTGTGTTATAGGAGGAGCCACACACACAGACTGTCTGATGCTCTGACCCCTGCATTTCCATTACCCTCGCTGCCTCCCGTCCTGCATCCTCCTTCGTTTTACTCACTCTCTGACCTGTGAGATTGCAGGTTAGGTTAAGCCCTTTCCGCGGCTACTTACTGGGTTTGTGTTTGTGTCGCTGTGCTGACAGCACCTTCGCCCTGAGTGAGCTGGTTAAATCCACGGTAACCTCTCACTCGCTGGCTCTCTGCTCATTTCCTGTTTGGTTTTACTGATTGTTCCAACAGAGACGCTAGAGCTCAAACTGGGGAGGTGCTGGGACGTATGATGCAGAATTAAATGTCCTACAGAGGGATTGTGGTTCTTCCTCGTAGTCGAGGCCACGGTGAAGGCAGAAGGAGCTGAGCTGGAACCCACCAGGAGTCTTGTGAGGAGTTTGCCTGGGTTCGCTCTGAGTTCTCCAGCTCCAGCCACAGCCCAAGACGCGCAAATGCAAAGCTTCCATACGTTTGGCTTTTTAGACATATCCATGCTCTAAAAATATAGACTTGGCTTGGCCTCAAGGTCACTGCTGTAATTATAATGATTGATTATTACACGCAGCATAAAATGTTGCACTCAGCTAAATAAAACAGCCTTTATTACAAGCAGCTGTGTCGTGCTCCGGGCTCTGGCTTATTGACGGGTTGGGTCAGTGGACCTTTTTGTTAGCAAACAACAACCCACTGAGACTTAACCCTGGATCCTTCTGGGCTTCACTCTGGGCTCAGGTCCTCTCAGTCCGATGTTACAGTAAAGCTTCTATATTATTCATAGGTCCACGGCTCCAGACACCTGAAGGTCAGAAACGAGATGGACAGAGCCGGACAGAGTGAAGGGCAGGAAAACAGATGCAACATGTGATGCTTTGTCAGATAAAACTCAAAAAGGGAAGATCAAGCAGGTTCCTTAAAGCTGAGCTTTAATTAAGCACAGGAGAAAAATGATACAGTACAGACAAGGACATGATACCATATATCACCATGAAACAGAGGCAGAGACAGACATTATCGCTTCACAGCTTATATATTCATTGGCTTAGTTAATATTTCATAGGGCTCTAAAACCCTCATTCTCTCTAAATTGTCCTCCGTTCTTGGCAATAATAATTTAAAGGCAGGGAATCTCTGGGTATGTCAGAGCCCACATGTAAATTAAATGTGCATGTGGGTGCATATATATGCAAAGTCATAGTCACACACGTGACACAAAGACTCGTAAACAAGCTAAACCAGTTTCAAGACAGAGAAGCAGAGCAGTCCATAAATTCACAGCTTCACAGAAACAGAGAATGATTTAGCTTCGGCTGTTGATTCTACTTTTGTAAAATGCA
Organism: Macropodus opercularis; assembly: GCA_030770545.1. Taxonomy (NCBI): domain Eukaryota; kingdom Metazoa; phylum Chordata; class Actinopteri; order Anabantiformes; family Osphronemidae; genus Macropodus; species Macropodus opercularis. Next base: position 1,880,624 of record CM061099.1, read on the forward strand.
CAGACCTCACGGTTTCCCACTTTCTGACAAGCAGTAGTTATTTTCTATCTCCAAATGCAAATGTGATTCGAGGCTTGGCATCTGCCTGAGGGCTCAGTCGGCTGACAGTATGCATCCTGGGGAGTGATCTATTGATCCATATTCAATATCTGCTACACTCTCCCGCTCAGTAAAGTTGGGAGATGAATAAATAAGAAGCACAACTGACAGTACATACGAGCACACTTGTGTCTGGACTATACTGTGGGCTGCCCGTGTGATTTTATTCACCGGTTTGATCGCAAATGTCCCAAAACAACAAGTATGTTCATAGAAGAGACGCCAAATTAACAGTGAGTGTGTTTCAGGGCAGATGTGTTACACATTTTTATGTGCTCTGATATGCTTCACTTTCAACAGGCACATTACAGACCATCAGACACAGCAGCAGAGAAGCAATGTCCAGGGTGAGAATTAATTATTTTACAACTACTATAAATGCAGGGAAGCAGGAGAAAGGAAGGAAAAGAAAGAGACCAGGAGCAGGAGGAGGAGGAGGAGGAGGAGGAGGAAGAGGGGGAGGAAGGGGGTGTCAGTGGTGATACATCTTTCATCTCTAATGAGGTCTGAAAGCTACAGAAACACAGACATTGACAACAAACCCAGAGAACCGCGCTTCTCCTTTCACCTTCTCCTTTTCACTTGCCTGCATGATGTGTGTCACTCTCACACAGCCCAGGTTTTGTGCTGGCACCTCAGCCTCATCACACCTGCTGCTCTGTCAGGCTCACTTCTGACTCGTTATTTGCTCAAGGGAGGCATAGTGCAGCGATGCAACGCCATCAGGGCCCCTCATAAAGGATTAAGCACCCAATCACAAAGTGCCTTCTGAGAAAAAAGTCAGAAAACGAAACACTCTCCAGAAAACAGAATCCGTCTCCGTAGATTCTCAATATTTGAAGGAAAACGACAACCTTTGTTTAAACTATTAAACAGATGTAGTCGTTTGATTGGTGAAAAGGTCACATGCAGGATGGAAGCCCTGTGCGTGCGTGGGCGCGCGTGCGTGCGTGTGAGCGCGAGCGAGGGCGGGCGGGGGAGCAGAAGGATGCAGATGCTGAGGAGAGAGGAGCAGGACGGAAAATACAACAAGTGAGCGAACTGTTGCTCTGCAAATAAAGTGTCTGTGGCGGCGGAACTCGGCCAAAGTCACTCGGCAGAGCATTAGTTTTTATGCTACTCAGTGAAAAACTACGCGCCTCGCCGTCGTCTTCTTTGAGTCTTGGACGAGATGCTGCAAGTTTGAATCAGCCGAGGCGGCGGTGGAGGCGCTCGCTCGGTCTTTGGAGGATTCCATCCCGGTCCTGAAGCCCCTGGACGCGGTGAGAAGCGGGGAGGCTGCCGGGGAGGACCCGGGTAAGACGGTCGCTCTCTGCGTTGGTTTCCGACAAAGTTTGCGCGTGAAATCATCCTTTTCTTTTGCTTTGATGACACCTCGACGAGCTTTTAACGTTGAAGTGAGCATTTAAAATACAGCAGAAAAAGGAGACTTTATCACTGAAGTAAGTGGTTTTTATGATGTTGCCTTCAGGCCTGTAGCACCACGATCATAACTTGTTGGAATATTATTGTTGTTTAATTTTTAAATGCGCTAATAAACGTAGACGATTTCTTTCATATTACTGTGACATTTTCTCCGCCGTATATGAATTTAAATACTTCAAAATCATTAATGGTTATAGTTAATCTGTTAAATGTATTTTAAGTTCAAATTAAATGCTTTGGATTTGTTAGTCTATTGCTGCTTATTTGTGTGTGTGTGTGTGTGTGTGTTTTCTTTCCAGACTGGTTTGATGCTGTGATAAAGTGTTTTCTGCTTCATCCAAGCTGCCTTTAAAACAAGAGTTTACTCATCCAAAGCAATCGCGCCTGACCCTCCTTCAGAATCTGCCTTTTTATGACCTGCAACAAATCTTTGCTGAGAGAGGAGGAGAAGACTGCTGAGATAAATCAGCCTAAACTAAACAGTACGTGTGAGGTGTGAGCCCCTCGACTAAAACACAAGCGAGGGCAGGGACGGAGAAGAGCAGAGACTTAGCAGTTGCTTTCCTTTCTCATTCCCGGACAGACGAGTGAGGCCCCTTCCGCGGATGTGCTGGGTGAGATGAACTCCACTGGGAATACTGTAGACCCCACCTGACAGCTCTCTGCCTGAACAACTCAACAGCTCTTCACTGGAACTTCCACAACTACAGAGCTGCATGAAAAGAAAACCGGTTTCTTAAAATCCACCATCTCAACGGTGCTCACTGCTGGAAAAGACTTCTCCATTTTAGATGTGGTTTTTGCCTTAGATGTTGTATTATCCTTAGATAAAGGTCAAAAGCCCTCAGACACCGTGAACCACAGGAAATTGAAAAATATATGGATACAAGACAAATAGTGAACATCAAGAAATGGAAAAGTCTCATCACTACTTGCTCTGACTTCTGATTTTCTCATAATTTGAGTGTCCTACTTCTAGAATAGCTCCCAATTTATTTTCTCTACCTCCAACAATCCCACATTCTTCTCCTCCAGCCTCCTCCTTCCAGTAGTTATTTCTCTACCCAGACTTCAGCCTGGCCGGCACAACCATTCCAGCGAAGGGGGAGGAGGACTTCCTCACGCTGGCCGCCTCCCGACTCAGCCGCAAGAAACGAGTCATCGGGGCTGGAGTTGGCGTGGCCATGGTCCTGGTTCTGCTGGTGGCCATTCCCTTATTGGTCCACACCACCAAAGGGGCAGGGTCTGGGGGAGGGGGAACGCATTACGAGATGCTCGGGAGCTGCAAGATGGTGTGTGACACTTTCACCCCCCCACAGGGAGAGCTGACAGTTGTCTCCCCTCAACCCCCAGACTTTCCAAACCGCAGGGGCAAACAGGGCTTCAAAGGGGGCCCTGGACTTCCTGGTCCTCCAGGTCCTAAAGGGCCCCCGGGGCCACCCGGGGAGCCTGGTAAACCCGGACCACCAGGCCCACAAGGACCGGGACCTGGTGGCTATGGCTCATCCTTCTACAGTCCCAAAATTGCCTTCTATGCCGGCCTCCGCAAGCAACACGAAGGGAGCGAAATACTGAAGTTCGATGATGTAGTGACCAACGTAGGGAACTACTATGAGCCCAGCACCGGCAAGTTCACGTGTCCCCTGCCTGGTATCTACTACTTCACCTACCACGTCCTGATGAGAGGAGGCGATGGCACGAGCATGTGGGCTGACCTGAAGAAGAACGGACAGGTGAGTGTGTGTCCGAACCGCTAACCAAAACTACACAGGTGAAAATACTTTGTATAGTTCAAACACAGTATTCAGTGTTTTTACAAAGCAACGTAGTACTGGCTGTGTACAGTGACCTGGTATAATTCTTCTGTTCCTGCGAGAAACTGTTGCAAATCATTGTTGCAAGAGTCGAACCAAGTCTGCGATCAACGACCAGAGATACAATAGTAAACCAACAGGATTTTGCAGGCGTGAGAGGCTGCGGGAGTAGTTAACTGCTGAAGACTCTCCCCTTCGCATTGTTGTTCCCTTAACACTTCACCTGCCATTGAGCTCAGGTGAGAAACCAAGCGCGTGGATAGATTTGAGTCTGTTTTCTTTCTTTAGACAGAAGCTGCTTGGATGAGCAGTAAAAGACAAAAGCCCGGTAGCCTCAACTCATCTCTTGGATAAATTACAGTGAAGACATCAGCTAAACTAATGTTGATACATTTTCATAAGCTGAAATAAAATAAACAAAACCTAAAACAAAATTAGTTGATTGCTAAGAATAAGGCCATTGTCCCAAAATTCTGTGTAACCGAATCCTGCATCTCATAGATGCCAGTGACTAATCAATGTTTTGTCAGGGAGTGAGGTCAGTAAACCTGGAAGCACTGAGTGAATGAATTATTCATTTAATTTTAGCTTTCAAAAAATGTTCCCCTGCACCCGAGCTGAAAACTCAGCAGCTTGCTCATATCGCTTATCGCTTATTAATTACTGCAATTAAACTAATAACAGTAACAAATAATAACAAAACTAGTCTGTGAAATAAAAACTGAAATCAAACTAATTAACGACAGGTGGCATTAACTGGACATTCAGATGAATCCAACAGTACTAATAAAATACGCTAAAGCACAAATGCTTCGTTTGGCTTGAACAATATTAAGCATGTTGGTCCATTTTCATATGGATAAATAATAATGAATGTTACTTCAGGAGGTTTTTGGTTTCGATGCTGCCAGTTAAAACTGTTGAAATCTACAAGTAAAAAATATTACGTTTCTACTATGTATCTCAAATCCTGTGTGTGGACTAACACACAGAAAATATGAGAACAGAGAAGAGAATAAAATTAAAGTATGATAACTGTAAAGTAGAATTCAGAGCAGAAACCAAAACTGCAATTAATTGTACATCTTGCAAATAAAAGAAGAGAAAGAGAGACAAAGAGAGAGAGAGAGAGAGAGAGAGAGAGAGAGTGACAACCATGCGATCAAGAGGATAACAATCCCCCATGTCTCAGTGGAACAAAGCCAAAATTCAACAGCTGGCTACTGTCCTCTGAGGGACTCTGACTTTAACACTAATAAATAAACAAGCACAAAAGCCTGTAAAAAGCCTTGAACGCTTCCATCTGGAGATCCGTGACAAGCTTGAAGTACTAAGCCCTCAGTCTGCGGAGGAGCTCGGATTTTGTGAACAGAAGACTGACGTCCTGGGGATTAGCAGCGATACCAGAGAGAAGAGAAGCTCGCTTTGCATTGTTAGCGAGCGCGTCAGACTAGGCCGCTTTCTGTGCACATCATTTACACAGTGCATGAACTGTTACTGAGCCGAACGTCGCCCCGCTGAGCTGCCGCTGCTCTGGATCTGCACATTAAACGAGTGTAAATACAGTAAGTGAACAGTTGGCACATCAACAAGTTCTCCTTAGTATTAAACACTAAACAAAAAGGCCAGTTACAGTCTCCAGCCTGTGACGTCAGCAGCTTCTGGAGAACAGTCTGCTTCCCTGCTGACCGTTGACCTGCTGGTGACGCGTTGACGCACAAACACGGATGTGATGCAGGATTATTAGGATATTAGTCTCATTTTATTCATAGAAATGCACAATAATACTGAATCATAAAGGATTTCATGAACACATTTCCTGGCCTTTGCCTCCCATATATCGCAGCTTTACGTGGATAATCTCTGAGCTTTTATGGTTATTTCCTACAGAAAAGATGTAGATGTAGGTGCAGGAGGCAAATTGGACTGAACATTCTGTCAGACCCAGGATCTTTACAGTCACATTGATGAAAACACCGTAAAATCGAATTTGCTTAATATTTCTTAGCAGTGTGAGATTACAGGGGCAGCTTCTTTAGCACTTATCTGAACTACTGATTTATTTCCCCAGATTCCATCTCTTTCCTATTTTGCACTGTTATAATACAATAAAAAGAAATAAATGCTCAGTTTTAACTACCCGGAAAGATATTTGACATTGGTATAAACCATGACTTAAAGGATATAAAATAGTTGTTTTGGAAAACACACTTCTACTCTGACTCTGTAACCGATCGGATTAATGATAAAAATGTTCTCGGAGACTCGGATGATCTGCATTTTCACACTGGAGAAAATGTGCGATAATTCATTAGCAGACAACGGAATATTAAGAACGTCCCAGAGCTCAGTGTTATCAAGTCATCGTCTGCGCTGGAGATGAGCAGCTGTTTCCTGGCTCATATAGTCTCACTGTCAAATTTAGCTCAAATCTGTTATGAAGACTTTTTTTCAGACACACACATCATTGTGTAGTAGGTTTTTAATCTGACCGAGCAAGTCCGTGGAAATTGTTATTCTCCATTTGATGGGATATGCATAAATGCCGGATATAATTGGGAGGCTGGTTTGTCGCGTGCCTTCACAGACATTGTCATTCCTGTCTTGTCCTGCTGTTAAATCTTTCATAGCTTTTAGATGAGCTCTTGTCGCCTCCACCTGTGCCCCTCCTTTTACACACACACACACAGGCTTTACACCTTTACCGTCCTCACTGGATATTGACTGCTTTCCCATTAATTATCTTTTCCACCAACTAAATTATTTAATCCAATTCAGTCCTGATCTTGCCCTCGTGGTTTCATTGCAGCCGCAGTTTTTTTTCTCTGAATAGACAAGTGTTCTTGTGATCCAGTCGGGTCAGTCACAGAAACCTCCACGGTAACGCTGAGAAAGACTTGCTATTATCTGTTTGTTTGGCTTTTGGTTTGTGTGTAATACAGTAACACACAAGAATGACTCTACTGTACAGTATTATTAACTGAAATTAATGGAACTTACTGTAAGGGGCCTTTAAAGCACAACCGTATTTATTATTATTATAATTTATGCCAACATGTCTAATATTCTAACAGAAACATGTCTGTTCAGTATAGTTACTGTGTGTTTTTGAGATTTAAATCGAAATGGACCATTTTAAATTCAAAAACATATTATAAACATATTGAAAAATATTTGATTCGTGAAATGTAGATAACATTTTGTTTAAATGAAAACAAGTTCATTATTGTAGTTTAGTTCACTTTATTTACTTTAATCCAGACTAATTTGGACAAATCTGGACACATGTTAGATCATTGTCAGTAGAAATTCTACAATAGCAGCTGGTGTGTCTGACTGGATCACAACTGGATCTAGTACTGGAGAAAAGTTGTGGTTTAGTGTGTGTTTGTGTGCTCAAGCCCCGTCAGACTGATGCGCATGACGTTGATCGATGTCGTGTCAAAGAGAGTTGAGTATGAGACACATCCTGGAGAGAGATCACTGCAGAAACAGCCAGGACACAGACAAGACAGACAGCGAGTGACTGGAGGAGGACGCCGTCGTCCTCGGTGAGGGAGGGGCTGAACAGTAGGCAGGAGGCTACAGCGGATCATCAGACGTGTAAATAACTCACCTTGTGTTTCCAGCTGATCGTTCCACCTGCTGCCTAGCGAAACCTAGAGCTGCTGTGCAATTCTACACCATGTTTGCAGACATGAATAACCCAATGAAAGGAATTCTCTTCAAGGCTTGTGTCCCATAACTCATCCAGAGATTGGTGTTGAGGTAGATGACCTTTTCAGTGGATATATAATTCACCACCAATATGTACTTTGCCCTTTCCAGTGATGAGCATGAATATTTATAGCTGGTCCAGTTCGGCTGAACTCGGTTCGGTCAGCTGGCCGGACCCGTGCCCACACACGGTGACATCTGCAGCATGTGGTAGCATCTCATGTGTTGACGCGTGGTGACCTCATTATGTGACAGCGGCATGAGGTTATATCTAACCCACTGGAGAATGAGACTGGTGGACAAACCGGCACCTTATTACAGCTCAGGAAAATGTTTCAAGACGTGGCTCAGCCTTAACAATGCGAGGTGTAAAAGTTAGAATTAATTTAGAAGTGGAGGTTACACTTTGGACTAGCAGTGTCATGTTAGAATAATAGAGGTGTACCTTCAGGTAGAGGCAGGTGTTTTTTATTATAGTGGACTTCATTATTAAAGGTCTTCAGTTCTAAATAAGGATGTAGGTGAAACGGAAACTGGATGTTGGGCCGTAAAGTGTCAAACAGCAAACTGTAATTATCAAACCCTTTGCTCAGTCAGTACCTCTGTCTGAATAACTAATAACCTCCGACTTAATGAGATAATTAAACTTACTGAAAGCTGTTATGATGACAGGTCTGGACTCAGTTAAGAGAAAGAAGCAGCTCGTCTACGCTAGGTGGGTGTGATGAAGCTGCTGAGAGGTGGAAGCTGCTAATTACGGTTTGTCAGACAAGGTGTCAATACGGCCCTGTGTGGCACTTCATTACACCCTTTCAGTGGTGGAGATGACACCCATACAAAACCATCCACCCAGTCCCATGTAAACATTTATTAATACAACCATTCATGTGTGGAGCAAGAGCAGAGGAGGCAGAAGCAGAAGCCGACTTGTCTTCAAGGTCCAACCATCCTGGTTCCCACCCAGCGTCGCCATCAGAGGCCGGTTCCTGAGCACGTGCACCACAGTCCTTCCGACCATAGACCAGAACTCAAGAACAGACCCTGAGCTGCCACACAGAGCCAGCAAAAGGTCCACAAACACAACATCTGTTCAGCAAGCACACTATGAAAACCCACAAACCTAGAATGTGCATCTATTTACTCACATTTTGCACATATCAACCCTCAACATACTTTTATGTGTTGGTGGAACAACAGACTTTCGTTGCATTGTGTCATTTCAGTGCCAGACAGAATGACATTAAAATACTAAAAAATAAAAGTCCTCCAGTAGAGCAAACACACCCCCGCATGCAGCTTGTCCTGGTAATCGCTTGTTGTCTTTCTTCACACACACATTATGAGCATGTTCATACACAGCCATTGTTTGCCACGTGTTTCAGTGATAATGGCTGAGGCCATTATATGGTGCAGACTACAACAGCTCAGCTGGTTGTTTCTGTGTCTTTGTTGTGCTGCCCATTAAATAATCATTTCTCTACATGAAGGACACAGGACAGTGTGTGTGTCACCGTTTTAAATCACCTGAACTAATGTGAACACTGGATAATAAGAGCTGCTGTGTTCAGATTAAATGGACGTTAACTTCTGACCTCTGGCACAGACTGTATGTAATGATTGGATGTTCAGTAATTCACTTTCGTGCATTGTTGTTTGTGCCAGACACTATAGGTAAATGTGCGCACACACAACACACATGGCTTTATTACGAGGCAGACAACAGTGTGTCATAAAGGGACAGTATGATGCATAAAGCATCCGCAGCCCATTTATATCCAATTAAGGCTTCTCCCCTCAAAGGTTTCAGTCTAGAGCCAATTAGAGCCTTTTTTAATCAACATCTTGACACCTTGGGTCTTGAGAGTCATGGCAAAATATTAGCATTTAGTCTGCCAATTAGTGTGTGAGTCTGCGGTGCAGGAGAAGGGCTACACCTTGACCTGCGTAGCAGAAACAGGATATCTCAGGCTGGTGCACAGAGAGCAGCTTGCACAAAAAGGGCCATTTCAATTGCCCTTCGTCTCTGTCCCAGTTCACCTTTAGAGCTCCCTCAGGCAAGTTTAAGAGACCCTGTCTCAATCTTCTCGCTGTGCTCTGAGAGGTCTGTACATCACGGTGAATGAATCCTGTCAGTTTTATTACCAGAGGATCAAGGCATCACTGTGAAACAAAACAAAACTGAAAAAATCACCTAGTACACAGACAGCCCCCTCCCCAAGCTCATTTACACCCCTCCCCGTGCTGGAACAGGCATGCGTGATCAGTTTGTTATCCAGCAGCCTCCCTCCCATCACTCAAACCCCTCTCAACTCTGACGCCCTGCACAAGCCTGTGCTTAGACTGTTAAGGTGCATGCAGCCGCTCACTCGTCTCTGCTTCCTTATCGGAATTTCTGCATTCAAACTTTTCTTTTCCACGACATATCGTTCCTTTCTCCTCACACCATGTCCTCCTTCTGTCAGTCTGCTTTGCTCTGAGACAAAGCCCAGACAGGAACATGTGCCCCTCGCTCCCTTTCTCCCTCTCCCTCTCTCTCACTCCCTCGTTCTCTCTCTCTCTCTATATATATGATGCAGTATATGTATATATGATGCTTTTTAAGTAAATACCTTTGAAATACAGCACATAAATATGTCTATTATCTCACTAATCACTGATACACACTTGAAGATGTAGTTTTTATTGAGCGACACCGTTGGTGAATCTGTTTTCCAGCTATTCCTCCCCCGTCTCGCTCTCCCACGTTTCTTTCCCTGTCTCCCCCTCCTCATTTAATGTTGCCCCCCTAATGGGAAGCGGAGGCAGTGTAATCTTCTCTATTGTCCCGGGGGTCTCCCTTCTCCCCACAAGCAGCAGATCAAGTCAGAACAGCGTTGGACAAACAGACAGAAATTCACTCCCTTGTCGCTATCAATCTCCACTGCTGTTGACAATAATCCCGATTTGCCTTTCCCTCTTGCTTTCACTCCCAAAGCCTCAGTGCTTCCTGCCCACTTTAAGAAAACACGGTTTCACTGTGATTGTTACTGACAGCTGAACCTGCAGACTCGTCTGTGCATTCAGCGTCAGACCACTGCTGTGCTGCTCGGCTCAATATTTTCCATAGCGGCAGAAGAAGATCCTGAAATCAAGGTCTGCTTGTGCAGCAGTGACACAACGCTCAGCTCCGAGATACGTTTTCCTCACACCCTTAGACACTACAAAGCATTTCTGTGCTGTAGATGCTTTTATATTTTCGTGACTAAAATACATTGAAATGAATAATAACTTATTGTCTTGATGATCATTTGATGTGGTAAAAATTGGGGGAATAAGTAACATCTAGTAGAAAGCGCACAGATGGCATTAAAATAGTCCGTTTCCTTTCATTTGAAGTGTAATAGTGTCTTTGCTTACTTTAATTTGTTTATGATTTACCAACAATGCTGAAACATCATTTTAGCTTGATGTCGCCTCTTAATAAAATCAAACAATGTTTATTTACATTTATTTACTTTATACTTTACTGTATTTGACTGTAGGAATAAATAGTAAATATTAATGATACCTATGATGCTTTTTAAATGTCACCCTCTTAAAAATATGTGCATTCAATGTATAAAATATAAAACTTGTCCTCTGGGTTACTGTATAGGAGCAGAATGCAACCATGAATTAATCATAAACATAACACATTAAATGTCAGTATCCCCACTGTCTGAGTAAGTAATCTGAGCATTTATCTCATAAGGAAGTCAGCCATAAAAAGCCATAAATAACATTGTGTCCTTTGGGCTGGTAAATATAATTAGCTGATGCATGTTTAAAAGGCGTTTTCAATTAGGTGGTGTGAATATCACTGCTGCACCTTCTGTGAAAACAGAAGCAGAACCCAGTCTGCTTAATAATAATAATAATAAAACGAGGCTTGTGATTTTGTTTCCATGTAATTAGAGCTGTAAGACAGTTTAGAGCCAGTGAGTTCCAGCAGCCTGTCAGCCTCTAACTCAGATGAAACCACTGTCAGGTGAATCCCTCCGTTCACCCACGTAGACAGATGTTGGATGTACGAGATGTCAGAATGTCTTTACAATAATATTCCTCCTAAAACCTATTAGGTCTCCTCGAGGGAGCTGTTCAGTCCCATAAGAGCAAAGCAGTCAGTGTAACGTAACAGGACGTCTCGTGTGCCGCGTGGCTTTTCGCTCGAGATTCATAAAAACAAAGCGTGAGGAGAGCTGCTCCTATCCAGACGTGGCGCGTGTGGGATCTTGTCCTGGCCTCCTGCTAGTATTTCATGGGCCCATTTGACCACCGTGGCCCCTTCCGTGCCCCCATTTATTGTGATCGTATGGAGTTATCGAGGAGTTGGACCTATTAGGCAGGGAGCTGCCGTGGCTGTCCAGCTACCAATTACTGTAGCCTGCAGCCGTGTATAGCCTGTCCTGACGCATCCGCAGGTAGGGGAGGGTGAGGGAAGCGTGTGTGGGAGGGGGGTTGATTGGGTGGTGGAGGTGGGGGGGTCCTCAGGAGACCTGCCACAGCAGCACGCCGTTAATCAATCTGATTTAGACCGGACAGGGACACACTTAGTCGCTGCTCCCACCAACACTGCCACAGCGGGGCAGAGAAAACGCGTGCGTGACCTGCATCCCACTCGAGCGTAAGGACACAAAAAGATGGATAGATGGGCGCGGAATGAAGAGATAGAGATGGGGTGGCGAATGGGAGAGGAATGATGGAAGAGGCGTGAGGTGCAGAAGCAGAGACAACAATTAATGGAGTGATGTGAGCAGAATTAAAACTGAGGAAATGTATTGATTCATTTCTGTCTCAAGGAGGGGATTAAACCTTCTCTACATGCACGACATACAGATAAATACTCAGGTAAACGGATGAAATGTGAAAAAAGGCTTCGCTGCTGGACGAAGGCTGAGGAGAAATGGGTGGTTTAGTCTGATTTGATTTGTTTTAGTGGAGATGACGAACCACATCCCTAGTTAGACCCAGACCCAGACAAGGATGGAGTGAGGGCATCATATTTGCATTCATTAATATGTATGTGCTTGTGTACTTTATTTTCCACCATGAAATGGATCGTCTGCCTGAATAGTTGGTTACTCACCCCATGATAGTGCCATTTATTAGCAGCACATTTGCTTAGTGGGTGCAAATACAACACTAAAACTTGGACACCAACAAAAATGAACATTAATTAATGAGCTGTCTCCTCACCTTGGAATGTATCCAACTAAAACCATCAGACATTAGTCTGGACTGTCCCAGAAGTTTGTCCAGATGTTGACACAAAGTTGAAATGTTTCTTCGAATTCTTTTACGAATCTTGGCCCTGGACATGAAACTCATCATGTCCGGACCTGGATTTAACTGTGGCGTAGCAGTACTGGCTGTGTGTTACAGCTACAGTGCGAGTTTTCATTAGCGTTGCGCCTTTTATCCTGTTTAGTGTTATGAAATAAAAGTAATTTAAACATTTGTGTTTTAGAACTGACAGTTTGTTTTCAGGTAAAATGCCGTGTAGGTGCATATGTCATGGTAACGGTTTGCACTGCATGCGGTCAGATGCGTTAACTGAACAGATCTTTGTATATATGTACCAGCCAAATAACATCCAGAGTCACCTGAAGGTAACAGCAACAGCTAATCGGCACCAGAAACCGTGAGGGCGCCGTTGACAGACAGGCGGCGCCTTCTCTCACACCGGCCACGCGCAGTAATGCTGATCTTACTCTCGGATCAGGTGTGTGAGCAGTCATCCTCTGGGAAAATACAAAAATGATAGAAAGGCTGTGCTCTCAGATGGAAGTTTGAGGCCAAAGATCACTGCACATCCCATCTATCTACCCAGTGGATGGGAAGGCATCTGTGCCGCTGACATTACACTGAAACCGCAAAATCACACCGGAGCCAAATCCTGTAGCTGTGGTCCTGTAATCAAACTCAGCCGAATCAGAACCACAGCATCAACCATCATAATTGTTCCGTCTCCGCAGCCCATGAACCTGTTTCTTGTTGGTTTCTCAGGTGAGGGCCAGCGCCATCGCACAGGATGCCGATCAGAACTACGACTACGCCTCCAACAGCGTCATCTTGCACCTGGATGTGGGGGATGAAGTTTGTGTGCAGCTGGATGGGGGCAAAGTTCACGGGGGAAACACCAACAAATACAGCACCTTCTCTGGCTTCCTCATCTACCCCGACTGACAGAACACGCGCCCACGTGTCCTCTGTGTCTGGAACCAGGCGAAAGATTCCCTCCCCTCTGCATCTAACATGTACTTTCTCATTTAGTGCTGTGTAGTAAACATCAAATAACATGATCACTGTTTACAAATGGGGTTTGAAGAGAATTTGTGTCAAAATGAATTGTACAGTATATATTAGCAGTTAGCAGCATTCTCACACTGTGTAGTCACGATTCTGTTCCATGTACAGTAAGTGCACGCATGGCGGCGGCACGCGATTAACATCCGCTTGTCACGCACGCGGTGGCAACGTGCTCCCGGTCTGACACGGCCGACACGGTCTCTGAATGTAGACTGTGAGAGGCAGTACGCTGACCGTGACGCAGTGTGTGTGTCTGTCCGGCTTTGCGCTGCTTTAACTCTGACTCTCGTTGAGGGAGGGGTTGTCACCCACACAGCTGAACCACAGCTTATGACAGAGTCTCATCATGTCCTGCTAATGAGCTGAGGTTTTCTCTGCTCAGTCCCACTGAAATGCGACGTCCATCGCCCAGGACTTAAAAATAGTTGGACATCTACAGAAACGTGTCGGTTCCTTAACGTGCAGCTCTCCGGTCAAAGGGGACGTCAGCGAGCGAGGAGCTCCTGAGCCTGATCTGACGCAGTTTCTTTCTTAGCGCCTACAAGCAGACAATTAAGCCCATCTACAAAAATGCCAAATTGCTCCTGAAATGTAACTGTGTTTTTGAGATGCAGGTGAATGTTGTTGATGTATTACTGCCATATCACAGGTTTTCTGTGCCTTACACTATCTTCTGTACTTTTACGTTCTGTGCATGAGACGGTTTCTCTCTGACGCCAGGTCAATGTAAATGAACGAGCTGCTCCGTGTGACACAGACCGGATCCAACATGGGACGTCCACGCACATCATGTCAGTCTCTTCAGAAAATGCAAGGAATGAAACGGACATAAGCTGTGGAAAACATGTCTGTATTGTAAATAAAGACAGAAGCATGTCAGTCGTATTCAAACTGTACATTCAGAAAAAATAGAAATGTTTCTATGAACCAAGTCTAATTTTTTCGTTTTAAATTATTATCTGCTGTAGTTTTAGAAGGAGAGAGATCGTACGATGCTCAAATGTGCGGCAGAGACAAGTGGCCCAGATCTAGATGTGTAACCCGGTAGCATGACTGTAACTTGATGAGGCCTGGACGTGAACTTTGGATCATGTGAACATTTCTGTGCTGTGTTTTAACAAACATCCTGACATGGTATATTATACACAGACATTCCCTGTGCGTGGCTTTACATAACCTCTGTGCCACGCTGCGCCCTACTGTGCGTGTTACTTTGTTCACGAGCCGTGTGGAGTCATTGTTGTCATTGTACTTTGCAAGCTGAGTTGTGTGTATTTGTTATGTATGAACCTACGTTTTTCTCTGCCCTTAAAGATTATGAAACCCAATAAAAAAGAAAAGTCAGGAGTAAAGTCACGTTTTTTTGACACCTGTCAGGAATATGTCACTGTTTTAAAATGCTCACGATGACAAAGGCAACACGCTGATGCTTTCAGGTGTCATATTTACTGAGGTCATCAAGAGGCCAGCTCCATCCACGGAGTTGTAAAATTATGCATCAAAAATAATTAGATTCCTGGGAAGCTCAGCGCTGGTGTGTGACACTAGCAAACGCTGCTTATGAGTTTTTACAGAACTGCATCTTCGCATCAAAGAGTGTTGAGTGACTTTATGATCACTGTCTCTCAGTTTTATAAAAAATTAAAAAATCCATAATTAATGGTTTTAAATTCAGGAGAGAGATGAATAGAAATGCTAATTAGACAAATACTTAATACAATGAATTAATTACAGCTACAGCAGCCTGTTTAACGGGAGCTCCTCCATTTGAGGACTTGTTTTTACAGTACAACTGCAGCTGACTCACTGAACCACTGGCTGGCGAGAATAAAAACAAGGAAATGGAGCTTAATTAAATGAGAGAGGTGATGCTGCTCTGGATCAGAAGGTTATGTGCAGACCAGAGGTTTGGGAGATGTTGGACTGGGTGAGGTTGTATCTCCGCTTTGTGTCTCCCCCTGAGTCCCAGCGCTGCTTCGCTCCTCACCGATTCCAGTGTTAGGCCAGCGTCCACGTTAATTGGACGGGGAGAGAGGGCTGAGGAGGGAAGCGTTCAGCCCCATTAGCAATCCCCCTGTGGAGGGCTGAGCCTGGAGGATCACAGAATCACAAATAGCAGGATTAAAATAATCAATAGGCTTCACTCTCGCACCTTCAACAGGACGGGTGTGATGCACCACACACACACGCACACACACACGCACACACACACACACACACACACACACACACACACACACACACACACACACACACACACACACACACACACACACACCCATTGATGAGCAAACACAAACACACAGACTGAAGAAAACTAGCTCAGGGAGCACTACTCTCTGTGGTATTGTCTGTGGTCTTTCACAAATTAGCCAGGGTCATGTAAGATTCTCACACACACACACACACACACACACACACACACACACACACACCCACACACACACACACCCATTGATGAGCAAACACAAACACACAGACTGAAGAAAACTAGCTCAGGGAGCACTACTCTCTGTGGTATTGTCTGTGGTCTTTCACAAATTAGCCAGGGTCATGTAAGATTCTCACACACACACACACACACACACACACACACACACACACACACGTGTTCTCTGTTAATGAAGGTTAATTTGAGCCTCTGACAGAATGAGGACCAGTAAAAAGGTCAGAGACATGAAACCGGTCTGACGCTCAGTTATTCCTCTACTTTCTATCTCTTATCTTATATAAGACGCTGTTTATTTAAACTCTTGTGAAATAATACACAAAGGTTGTGGTTTATTACATAATTCCTAATGTGCAGGAATTAGATCATTATTATTTATTTCTGAACATATTATATTTGTTTCTATTACATTATGAATATTACTGAAATGAATGATATCTGCAAAATCAAAATATTCAATTGAGGACAAATTTGGATTGATAAAATCCTAAAGTCTTCAGCTTTTCTCCCATATTCTGCACATGTCAGTCAACTGTGCAGAGAGTATTGATGAAAGAATAATGACGTGTGACTGTTGGTATGAACCTGCTGTCAACTAACTAAAGTGTAAACCATTAAAACTAACTGATTAAACTTCAGCTGCCATTAGTTGCAACAAACAAATGAACTAGTCACAAGTTCCATCAGTAAACTAGTACATTCACTCATTATAATTCAAAAAACAACCGTTTACATTTACTGCTATACTGTGGTTATTTAAGAGTGGACCTCTCCATGTAAAGGCTGATTCTGCTGAAACTGTGTGAAGATCAGATCAGACCTGACAGGTGAGATGTGTGCAGCATGTTCTCAGATCAATTTTTCATTGGATTAAAGTGTCTGTGGACTCAACAGGCCTTCTGCACTGTGTCAGACAGGCCATGCTACGTTAAATTCACAACTTAGGTTATCTTCTTATTTATTACTGCATTTACTGTGGCCATAAACTGTTGTCCTCTGTTCTCTGCAATGGGAAGTAGAGCAGCAGATCAAAACTGAGGGGAAATGTATAATTTCTGAAGGGTGTCAGTCACAACCAAGCTGAAGTTTACTTGACTGCTCACTGCAGCAGAATTCTAAAGCACATTATTAAGGCCCACCATATAATGCATGACACCATAACACTGAAATGCTGTTCGGAGAAACCGTGCATTTGCTTTTGAAACCTCTACATGGTGACGATGATGCTCCCAGTGATTTGTTCCAGTTTTGACTTGGGGGGAGCTGTAATGGAGAACTGTCCCATGAATGTAAAGGGTGTGAATACACCTTTGCTTTTAGTAAACGCTGACATGGGAGAAGGGCTGGAGCAGTTTCAGTCACCTGAACGCTCCAGGCTCCTGGCGTCTCCTTTGGCCTGTGATTGGAAAACCACTCGCTGCACTACTCTGCCCCCTGGCGACCGGTCGCGGGCGGTGCAGCCCGTGTTGCCAGCGGGTGTAATACCGGGTCGCGGCCGCTGAGGGGCAGTCGACGTCGACTAGTTGTCTGCAGGCAAAGATGGCGGTGCGGAAGAAAGACGGCGGCCCGAATGTAAAATATTTCGAAGCGTCTGACACCGTTTCTCAGTTTGATAATGTCCGCGTCTGGCTGGGAAAGAATTACAAAAAGGTACCGAGCGCATGTTTTGTAACCACACACGCCGAGCGTTCATGTTTCCTCATGCGATGTTGGCGCCTACCTATTGGGCAGAGGCAGTGACAAAGAGGAGGGAGGGCGCTGAGCGTCCAGCTGTTTGGTTCACTCGAGCCGGAATAAAAGGATGCTGAGGCAACAGCTGCGCCAGATGCAGCCCGGAGGACGCCGTCTCCGGCTGTCAGTGCAGTGAGGCCGACACCAAACCCGCAGGCAGCGTGACCTGCGGGCACGGTCCCCCGTGAAAGCCCGTACTTTGGCAGCTAGCTAGCAGCGGAGCGGTCCGGCTAACGGTAGCGCAGCGCATCCAGATGTGGGCTGAAGCCGAGGCACGTCCTCAGCAGCACTCAGCGCTGTGCTGGTGCGGAGGGACGTTGGTTGTAATAAAATACATAGTTATTCAACAACAGTCCAGATATTTGTTTCAATGACCCCATGGCCTCATTACACTGTGAAAAATGACCACAAACACTTCCATCTGCGATTTCATCCACGTCCCACGCCACGTGTTTGTGTGTTGTCCCCGTTGGCTCAGCTTCGACTCCCGGTCTGTGTCGTTGTTTTCGCAGTACATCCAGGCTGAGCCCCCCACCAACAAGTCTCTGTCCAGCCTCGTAGTCCAGCTGCTCCAGTTCCAGGAGGAGGTTTTTGGTCGACATGTCAGCAACCCTCCGCTCACCAAGCTTCCAGTATGTGACCTCTGACCTCCTTCACACGCATGTGCTTTCTTCAGTAAGACACCCTGCAGCTCTTTGTTTTTGCGTGTACAGATGAAGTGTTTCCTGGACTTCAAGTCTGGTGGGGCTCTGTGCCACATCCTAGCTGCTGCCTACAAGTTCAAGAGTGACCAAGGATGGTAAGAATTTCTTTCTAGACAGATGCAATGACAGATGAATAATTACATGAAAATCTTCTTTGGGAACCTAAACTGCTCCGTTTTATTTTGGCTATGTTGCTGTTTCGTGTGTAACTCCAGTCTAATTTCCTGGTAGGCGCAGGTTTGACTTCCAGAATCCGTCGAGGATGGACCGAAATGTGGAGATGTTCATGACAATTGAGAAGTCCTTAGTGCAGGTGAGTGCTTCTGTTTACGTTTAATCATTTCACATGTCGTTGATGTAATTTGTATAATTGTAGATGTTTATATTTATTTTTACAGGAGAATAATACAATATATTTATATTATTGCCTGCAAATTTCCAATATTTATTGATATCAGGCTTTGGGGGATTAAAGGTGCAATTGTATTCCTGTGTCGAGCTTATTTGTCTGCTCTGCTTACATCATATTTGTGAAGCATCTGAGAATCAGGCTGACTTGCAGGCAGAAATAATGAAGCGCATCCAGTCACGTGACTTAAGCCGTAATCCAACTTAATAAATCCTGCCGTTTTACTGCAAGATCCTCCAGCTCACTTCATCGGAAGAGCTCAACTGCGCATGACGTGGAGTTTTATTTTTAAATAGAATAAATAAATATTTACAGTATGTAATTTATTTAAATGTTTCTTTTTATATATTTTTCAGAATTTTTCGTACCCCTGAGTATCCTAGTTTGGTAAAGTCACACATCTGATCTATTTCTTCTTTTCAGAACAACTGTCTGACAAGGCCTGTCATCTACCTGAGTCCTGACATAGAACCAAAACTGCTTGGGAAACTCAAAGATATCATCAAAAGACATCAGGTCAGGTTTTTTTGGAGCTAAAGCGGTAGATTAGAACTTTCTTTGTTCATCCTTGTTGCTTTGTGTTGTTTGTACCAAGGCAAACATGTTAAGCTTTCTTTCAAAGCCTCACTGTTTTTGCAGGGCTCAGTGACTGAGGACAAGGCCTCCAGCTCCCATGTCGTTGTGCCCATCCCGACGAGTCTGGAGGAAGGTGAGGTTACACTTAAACAAACCAAGGTATAGCTACTGTGCTGTCTGCTGCAGATCCGAGCTCACAATGATCTGTTTTTGGTCCAGAGGAGTGGGTGCGTCCGGTGATGAAGAGGGATAAACAAGTGCTGCTCCACTGGGGATATTTTCCTGACAGGTCTGTCGATGCTCAGCTAAACAGAACCAGTAAAAAGAAATGAACACACATTATTCACACGGTTCTACTACATGAAACTTCTCTCACTGTCCTCACCTTTGCCTCACTACTCAGTTATGACACCTGGATCCCAGCTAATGAGATTGAGGCTGCTGTGGAGGATCCTCCCACCCCAGAGAAACCTCGCAAGGTATTCCACTCTGTCATATTATGCCCAACTTGTTGTTAAGTCTCTGTGCTCTTTATTTACTACTTAACTCAAATGTTCGGTTGTGAAGCGTATGTGCATGTTTTCAGCTGTGGCGGCACTTTCAGACACTTCCAGCTACAATTGTTATTAACACTGTTAAACTACGTCATGTACATATCTCGCATCCGCTTCACTGAACCAAGACTTTTAACGACTTGAATAATGTGCATCGCTTTAAGTACAAGGTTCTTGTAAATTTCAAGTAATATCGCTTTTTCTGAGCTGTGGTTAATTTACCTCCTTAGTTAAACGTTGTTTAGTTTTGTTGTTTATTACTGTGCAAAATATCAAATGTGTCCCCCCCCTGAAGATCTTAGCTGTAAGTCCATGTGCACAGGATAAAACCGAACCACAGATATAGTAGTTATGTGTGTAGCTCAGCAAACTGGTGACATTTTAATCAAGCAGATAATACACTCACCTAGAGCGTTATCAGTGCTTGGCACACAACATGTGGCCTTTATTCACAGGTCCATGCCAAGTGGATTTTAGACCTGGATCAGTATAATGAGTGGATGAACGAGGAGGACTATGAAGTGGGAGAAGGCTGCCCCAAGAGGAAGAGGATCTCAGCCAAGACCCTGACAGATGAGGTGACCACGCCTGATGAGCGGAAAGACAAGAAGCCCGGAAGTGCCAAGAAGAGAAAGCGCTCACCCTCTCCGTCCCCCACCCCGCCACCTCAGGAGAGCAAGAAGAAGAACACCAAGAAAGGGTTGGTGGCTATGTCTGTAGTGTCCCGCCTCCTAGCTCTCAGCTTTACATGTTACTTTAGCGTTAATGATGATAAGAACTTTGTGTGTTTGGACAGGCCAACGACCCCATACACTAAGTCTAAACGAGGCCAGAGAGAAGAAGAGCAGGAAGAGCTCAGTAAAGACTTGGATGAAGCATCACCTGTTCCAGCGTCCGAAGAGGGAAACACAGCCAAGACAAGTACATGAGTTCACATATGTGCAGAATACAAACAAAAATGACCATTAATGCAGATATGATCCTCTTTACATGACCTGCTGTTAATCTGTGTCATGTTATGTTTTGCAGATAATACCAAGAAGGACTTAGATTCAACTCCAGTGAAGGGAGGGGCAGATATGGGTGGGCAGAAAGTTTTTAGTTTTTTTATTAGTCTTTCAACACGGCCACCTGCTAACCGCTCTGTTGTGTTAGCAGCTAGAAGACAGCACGTGTTTATGCCACTTATTCTCTTTTGTGATTTTAACAGATGAACAGGAGGATGAGTCCATGGAAACTACGGGCAAGGTAAGGGAGTTTGTAACGGTGTAAGTTGCAGTAAGGCCAGTAAGCCCATATATGAGTGTGAGTGTGTGTTTGTTTCAAACAGGAAGAAGAGGAGGGATCTCCAAGTGTGAAGGGTGAACCAGTGAAAGGCTCAGACCTTCACGAGGACAATGTGACTGAGCAAACCCACCACATCATCATACCGAGCTACGCTGCCTGGTTTGACTACAACAGGCAAGAGAATCGAACTTTCAGTGAACACGTAACATGTCTGTGATTTCACTGAACTGAAGCCTAAAAACAGTTTTTCCTGCAGTGTTCATGCCATTGAGCGCAGAGCCCTGCCCGAGTTTTTTAATGGGAAGAACAAATCCAAAACCCCTGAGATGTAAGTATTTCGTCGCTACACATTGCACTGTGATCCTGAACAGTAAGCATTGGTAATCAAACCTACTTCCTTCCCTTAGTTACCTGGCATACAGGAACTTTATGATTGACACCTACCGACTCAACCCTCAGGAGTACCTGACCTCCACCGCCTGCCGGAGGAACCTGGCAGGAGATGTGTGTGCGATCATGAGGTGGGTGAAGGCTCTGTGCGAGCCACATAATCATTTAACCCAGAGTTGCAACTTCCATAAGGTCATGTTGTTGTTGTGAGTGATGCTTACGCTGTGCTACAGGGTCCACGCCTTCCTGGAGCAGTGGGGTTTGATCAACTACCAGGTGGACTCTGAGAGCCGGCCCACACCCATGGGCCCCCCACCCACCTCTCACTTCCACGTCCTAGCAGACACTCCATCCAGTCTAGTGCCCCTGCAGCCCAAGACATCTCAGGTCTACAAGCATTCACAAACACAAACAGATGGACAGTTTCACAGTGATCGGGGTGTATTTAACCTTTGTTATGTCACTGTGCACCTGTAGACCCCTGCTAGCCAGCCGATGATGTCATTCCCAGATAAAGTAAAGGATAAACCCACAGATCTACAAAACTTTGGGCTGCGAACAGACATGTACAGCAAGAAGACTGGTTCTGCAAAGGTACAGGTCAAAGAGGGCTGATTGTATGATAAAGGAGTTATCGCATTACCAACGTCTGGCTGATGTTTTTGTGCACAGACCAAGAGTGCGGCGAGCTCAATGAGGGAGTGGACGGAGCAGGAAACGCTGCTATTACTTGAGGTAAAACCACACTGACACTGTTACAAACACAAGATTTATCGTAAATATGCTGTTTTAACTCTACAAACTACACTACTGTACATGGAAATGCAGAACTAAACGTGGAGCTACCTTTCAGGGCTTGGAGATGTACAAAGACGACTGGAACAAGGTGTCGGAACACGTTGGCAGTCGTACGCAGGACGAGTGCATCCTGCACTTCCTGCGACTACCCATCGAAGACCCCTACTTGGAGGAGAGCGCGTCCTCCATGGGACCTCTGGCCTATCAGCCAATACCTTTCAGCCAAGCAGGAAACCCCGTCATGAGCACGGTGGCCTTCCTGGCCTCTGTAGTCGACCCCCGCGTGGCCTCAGCTGCAGCCAAGTCTGCTCTGGGTGAGAAGTGGCTTATTTTACCTGTGTTTCACCTACTGTAACACCCTTCTGCAGACAACAGCAGAACAGATTCAAGTGAATCCTCTCTCAGTGCTTGAGTTGCTCCTAACTATTAATCATTTACACCTAAATAGCTTTTGTTTTGTACTGAGGACCTCATTCTGTCTCTTCTCAGAGGAGTTTTCACGTATGAAGGAGGAGGTTCCAGCAGCACTTGTTGAGGCTCATGTGCGACGGGTGGAGGAGGCAGCGAGAGTCAGCGGCCGCCAGGACCCTCTCTACGGCCTGGAGGGTAGCGGCATCGCAGGCACAGGCCTGGAGGAAGGCGATAGACCTGGTAGGATGGACGACGTAAATAAGAATAGACTGAACAAAAGCAAATACAAACTTGACTTGTCTTGTGCCTCCAGATGAAAGTAGTGATGAAAGTAAGAGTGACAGTCAGTCAGGTGAAGAGAAGAGAGATTCCAAGGTGCGATGCATGTCAGTCTCATTATTTTATACTATTACTTATTTGTGAAAAGTACTATGAATGAAGCACTAAGACCATTATGATTTCACTTCCCACACAGGAAAGCAAAGATGGAACAATGGAGGAAGAGGAAAAGCAGACAGAGAATGGGAAGAAAGAAGAAGAGAAAGGACGAGAACCCGAAGGAGAGAGAGAGGCAGACAAAACCGAGTCAGAGATGGGTATGAAATTACAGATGTCTCACGTACAGGAAGTTTTTCATCATAAAGAAAAGCACACAATACATTTTGATGGTTGTTGTCTGTAAGGTGATGCTGAGAAGGAGAAGGAGGGAAAAGAGGGAACTGAGGAAGGACAGAGAGAAGGAGAGAGTGATGGAGAAAGGAAAGCGAAGGTGGAGCGTGACGTTGGAGAGGGAAATCTGGCCACAGCTGCTGCCTCTGCTCTCGCCGCTGCTGCTGTCAAAGCCAAGGTGGAGTTAATTACCACTGTCGATGAACGGACGATGGTTGTTTCCTTGATCACCGGTTGCTCTAACTGCAGGTTTTTGTCCACTTTGTTAACAGCACTTGGCTGCAGTGGAGGAGAGGAAGATTAAGTCCCTGGTGGCTCTGTTGGTGGAAACCCAGATGAAAAAACTGGAAATTAAACTGCGACACTTTGAGGAACTGGAAACCATCATGGACAGAGAGAGGGAGGCAGTGAGTGAAGCATTATGGGTTATGTAGTCAGTTTCAGATGCGTAGCCCTTAACCTTTTTCCCTGTGTGTGTAGCTGGAGTACCAGCGGCAGCAGCTGCTGGCTGACCGTCAGTCGTTCCACATGGAACAGTTGAAATACGCTGAGATGAGGGCGCGCCAGCAGCACTTCCAGCAGATCCAGCACCAGCAGCACAGCCAGGCTGTGGGCCCTCATTCCAACCAGCCCACCTCAGGTGCTCCACCCCAGGGCCTGGCCCCGAGTCAGCAAGCTCCCAACACACCAGCACCACAGCCAGCCCCCAGCCCCGCGCCTCCAGCCTCTGCGGCCCCAGAGACCCAACCACAGGGCGCTCACACCTCGCCCCCCTGCCCTCCGGGCCAGGCCCCAGCCGGCCACTCCGGCTCCAGCACTACATCTGTTCTCCATGGTGAGTGTGATGTTTAAGAACATGCTTACTGGATGCTGATGAACACAGGGCAAATCAAGCAGGGAATGTCTTCACATGCTTGTAAACCAGGTACCTTCGAAGTTGTTACAATTGTCAACATTGTTCACCTTTTTCCTGGTTTCACTCCTCACAGAGCCCAGCGCTCCTCTCCCTGGGGACACACTCCACTCCTCAGCTCCTGTCCCTCCGCCACAGTGAGAGATTAATACTCACCTGAGAATTTCAGTGACTCTGACCACTTTGAATCCTGCCTGTGTCATCTGAAATGAAGACGTCATAAACCGAAGGAAGAAAAAACATTTTCCATTGTAAGATTTTTTTGTTTGTTTGCTTTTCCGACAGAACAATTGACTGAGCAAGAAATGATGATTAACCTTGAATCGAAGCACCTCCACTTTGACTATTTGTTGAAAAAAATATTTTTGGAATTGAATTGGCTGATGAGGGAAAAAAAGATTTCCAACCAGGAGCTGTTCATCCTGTTTTGTCACGTGGACCACAGCAGAGATGTGGTTATACACAGAAGAAGAAAAAGACTCATCTCATGATTTTAGTGTTTTGGAAGTTGTTGCATTTATTTTGTTGCAACGGTTTTATCACAGTCAGAGTTTCCCTTCTTTGTATTGTTCGGTACTAATTACAATATATGTAAGAAAAAAATGCACTTTTAAAATGTTACCCTAGGTCTCATTGAATGACTTGAAGCATCCATGAAATTGGACTTTAGCACTTAGAGTGTCATTTTGTTGTGGTGAATGCGTTTTCATACTGTAGGTTTTAGAAACTTGATTGGGAGTATTACTTGTTCCTCTGTTTTTTATCTGCATCACATCGACACTCAACAGGGTCTGGCCTGAAGGTCACTTATCGAAAAAGCCTGTAATGACTGAAAACAGATCAGAAGCCCGTTTGAAATTACACTAGATTTGTCTGGGTGCAATTTGAGAAAACGTACTGTAAACTGGATTTCCTGTTACAATCACACTTTCCGTCCTGAAATGATACTGACAGTGCGAGGTCGTGAAGGACCCTCGCTGTAGAGTAACCTGACCACGTCTGTATTAATATGTCCGCTAGGAGCTACAGCTTCGGACATGAAGCATCCAGGTTGTAGTTCGATGAGGAATGTAGTTGTGTTCAGAAGAAATGAGACTGGGAATCACAGTCAGTGACCACATGTGTTTAGTCATAATCTGACATGTTCTTTGCTGAACCAAAATGTTTTTATATTCATGCTTATCTCACATTTATTCAGTGAGTGTTGTTGGGAAATGAAGACAAGTGTTTAGCAGCTTGGTGCATTTTACAGATGGGAGACACGTAAACGTTGTCGAAGACAACAAGGGAACTGACACCTTAAACTGCTAACAACGGAGAATTGTGTCCTTAATATCTGCAACAATATCCTCACTTTTTATCCTATCGATTTTTATATTTTTTACTCTCCATTTTCCATCTTTTTCTTTGATATGCCAACGTCGTAACTGTATTACTACCTTTGTAGCCGATATTACTCTTCTGTTGTTGTGCATGGTTCAGACGGGTCCGTCTGAGATGTGACTGTGAGTGTGTGTATGTGAGCGCATGCCATTTCTAAACCATGTTACCGTTCAGTTTTAATTTCAGTGCCATTTGCTGTGTGTCATCGGGTTTGAAGAATTGAAAAAACATGCTTCATTATGCACACGGCATGTCATGTCAGTGTCATGAAATATAATCTAGTCAGATGGTTAAACTTTACAGTTAATGTCCGTCAAGCCAGTATTGCAGTCCTCACCCCAGTTGTGAGTGTAAATGGACTTCTTTTATCTGTGTTATTACGACATTGTGTGGATTTTGTGATATGAAATAAGTGTCTGTTTAGTTTCTGTATGTTTTTCACTATGCTGGCAGTAGCAGCAATTACATTGATTATTATACAGTAGAAATCAATTTTTCCTCAATAAATCATCACGTTAGTGCTGACAGTTACTCCGGCCATTTGTATTAAAAACGGCTAAACAAAAGAGAATTTGGGGTTTAATTACAAGATGTTGGGTAAAAAATAAAGACGTGAAGAGGAGTGACTGTGCAAAGTTGTTTGTGCCTTTGTCAGCAGATTCATACGCTGGTAACAAAGACTAAAATTATACTCGAGAAGGCGACGTAGCCCTGCATGTGATCAGGATGTGGGAGATGCGACTGTCGCAGCATCTCTGTTAAGTCTAAAGACGCTGAAAATGGTTTTCGCAACCATTTTTTAAATTTGGAAGTAAATTTGCTATGAACACAGACTCGCAGGATGAAGGAAGCTGTAAAGCATGATCTTTATTCAATACTGTTGAATGTAACGTGTCACAGCTAATAATAAATAATAGGATAAAATTATCATTGGGATGTTACAACAGATGTGGGAAATGAAACAAGGGGTTTTTATTCACAGTAAGCAAAGGCACTGAAAATAAATATAAACATCTAAATACAAAAATCTTGGTAGAGGTAGGATGACATGAATGGAAGGGTAAAACAAACCGGAGAACACAATTAAAGCTGGAGCGTTCGTGGAATCCTTAACCGCTCATCACCATCCGGACGAGTTCTGTGGAGAGAGAAACATCACAAGCAAAGGAAGCTTGAATTACACCTTTCTCTCTCAAAACGACTGTTCTGTGCGGTTTTACCTTCATAGTTAATGCAGCCATTGGCATCTTCGTGTCCTGCTAAAAGAGCCTCCACCTCCTCCTCTGTCATTTTTTCACCTGGAGCACAAACACAGATCTGCATAAGCTGTAATTGGCAAATTCTACTAACATAGTGTCGTCTGAAATCTAAAGTGTTACCCAGTGTGGTGAGGACATGACGTAGCTCCGCGCCCATCACGGTGCCATTTCCCTCTTTGTCAAAGACACGTAGTCCCTCTACGATATCTTCAAAGGAGGCTTGGTCCTTGTTCTTGGCAACGGCCTGAAGCATGGGCAGGAACTGTTCGAAGTCCAGCATCTTCTGGTTCATCTCTACGAATTCAGTCATGCAAATATTACTCATGTGGCTTATTTTGTCCATAACGGTTTTAAATGCACAGGTTTACTTCTTTACAGATTTTAAGGCATGATAACCACAACAACGCTAGTTGACCAGCGAGTCAGCCGAGCTCACCTTCTAACTTGGGGTTTCCCAGAACTTTGAGGACCTCAGCATTGACCGGGTTCTGCCCAAGGGCTCGCATAACATCGCCACACTGGTTGTAGGTGATCTTCCCCTCACCTGTGCGGTCGAAGAGGAGGAAGGCCTCCTTGAACTCTGGTAGGACACAGACGCACAGCTCAGCCACAGCTGGACGGTGTGTACATGCTTAACATCCTGACTCAAACCATAGACGCACAGAACATCCTGGTGTGACACTATGCAGCTGTTACCTTTGCACCTACGATGACTGCTGACAGCTCACACACTAAAATGTATGTTTCACCTCAGCATGCAACGCTTCACGGGTGTTAGGATTATCGGTGCAGCTTTGAAGCACTGAAGACATTTAGAATCTGTTTAGCGGTGGCTCAGCCTGTCAGGGATCAGGGGAACAATCCACGGAGCTATTCTAGACGTGCAATCAGCTGTTACCATTAGTGAGACGTCAACTCACCCACGATCTGGTCCTCCGAGAAGTCCGACTGGGGGGAAGGATCACACGGTTAGCACACAGACAACGGGATGTAGCGAGACTTACAGAGGCTTCGGACCGATCCTTACAGAGGGTTCGGACCGATCCTTACAGAGGCTACGGACCGATCCTTACAGAGGCTACGGACCGATCCTTACAGAGGCTTCGGACCGATCCTTACAGAGGCTTCGGACCGATCCTTACAGAGGCTACGGACCGATCCTTACAGAGGGTTCGGACCGATCCTTACAGAGGCTACGGACCGATCCTTACAGAGGGTTCG
Source organism: Macropodus opercularis (assembly GCA_030770545.1). Lineage (NCBI taxonomy): Eukaryota > Metazoa > Chordata > Actinopteri > Anabantiformes > Osphronemidae > Macropodus > Macropodus opercularis. The sequence continues at coordinate 1,908,760 of CM061099.1, forward strand.
GGCCGATCCTTACAGAGGGTTCGGACCGATCCTTACAGAGGCTACGGACCGATCCTTACAGAGGGTTCGGACCGATCCTTACAGAGGCTACGGACCGATCCTTACAGAGGGTTCGGACCGATCCTTACAGAGGGTTCGGACCGATCCTTACAGAGGGTTCGGACCGATCCTTACAGAGGCTACGGACCGATCCTTACAGAGGGTTCGGACCGATCCTTACAGAGGGTTCGGACCGATCCTTACAGAGGCTTCGGACCGATCCTTACAGAGGCTTCGGACCGATCCTTGCAGAGGCTTCGGACCGATCCTCATCTAACTCCACCCTTCACCTGAGGACGGGCTGCGGCTAAAGGCCGGACGCTGGAGCGGACCGGGATACGCGCCAGGTCACGCTCAGCGTAACGAGTCACGGCTGGAAGCTTGGATAGAAGCGTCTGAGCGGACGGGTACTTACCATGTCTGCCTGTGGCGTCGAGCAGGTTCAGATGTTGACTGAGCTACGGGGACGCCGGCTCACGACATCCCCGGTGACGTCACCGCAGCCTGCAGCCCCGCAGCCAATCACAGGCCTCCGGTCCACACCTGCGCGTCTGCAGGACTGGACGCAGCGCAGTCAGCTGTTAGCATAAAAACCCAGAACTCAAGTAGTACGTTATTCAGCTCACACTGGCTGATAAAATAAAGATACATGTGATGTGATTCTGGTCTTTTACTAAGAAGCAAACAATCCAATGACGTTTGGTAAAAGAATGCGTGTAATAAAAGAAGGTCTTTGTTACTTGTGTCTAAACAAAAACAGCTGCTAGTGAAGAAGCTAATCTAAACCCGACATGTCAGTGTTTAATATTCAGCCATTTCCGACACCGGGTGAACTTTCTTCGCACATTTTCGTTGTTTTTCAAGGAGCTTTTAGTCCTATAATCTGTACAGGCTGTAGCTCCAGTCACCACCTTTCACACACAGCAACAGACTGGATCCGATGCACTTTGGATGAATTACTGGACAACAGCAAATATGAAAAGATTTCTCATTTCAATAGTACATTTGTGTTATGTTTTAATTAAAACACAATTAACTTGGACTGAGAGCTCAGGAAAAAAAGTAACATTTTAATAAAGTGTTGGTCTGTATAATTCATGACGACCATCTCCATTTGTGAATAAATGCAGGCTTCAATTTCATATATGAAACAAAGACTTACAACAAATACTTTGGAAAAAATAAAGTCCTTTCATTCTTCTACACTTGTGGTCTCTCCACACCGAAATCGGACAAAGTCCAGCACTCGAGCCTGCTGGCCTCTGAGGAATTGTGCCACGGTTCTACTTGGGTCTCCCAGGAAGGTCTGAGGCAGAAGACGCGTCTCACTTTCCCCACAGGGGAGGTCATCCATGTTCCCTAGAGACACAGGGGCCTCTCCGACGATGTGCTGTCCCAGCTTACGGCCTAAAATTTCCTGTTCTCCCTCTTTTCCACCCTGGAATATGACCAGGGCGCCATATCGCCCCATGGCGACCTCACTCTGGCTGCTCAAGCCGCCGTGCACATATGAGCCGATGCGCCACTCGGAGGGGACACCAACCGTCACTGCCCGTCTCACGGACATGTTCTCACCGAGGCGACCTGAAAATAAAGAGGTAAACATTTCTTCATTGAAGAGCTTTGACAGAAGTATTTCAAATACCTTTGCACAGACGGAGAACATGTTCTTACAGACCTATTGTGAGAGCGACGTGGTCTGCAAGTGAAGCCCCTTCACCCGCACTGAGTCGTCCTAACTCATCACTTGCCAGGACACTCTGAAAACAAGCAGTTTGATGACGTACATAAGAGTAAAAACGCACCAGTATAGCTTTTCCTGGAATGTGCTGTTATTATCCCGGTTTTTCATTTTAACACTTAATGCATATACTACATATAACTGCATGACAGCTTATGTATTATTGTGACGTGTAATGAAGCAAAGCCTAAGTGTAACCATACCACTGACATTTTCAGAGCTTAAACTCTTCGTGGGTTCTTTCTGCTTTGGTCAACATGTCTAGATGTAATCAGAAACACTGCACAGTGTGAACTGGTTTCCCTAAATGAAAGGCTTTTCACTAAGCAGATAAAGCGTCAAGATGTATATAAATCACTAAAAACATGAAAATATGTTAAGATATGTATCTGTATCTGTATCTTAACTACAAAGGCGAGCGGGAAAGGCTATAAACAGTCATGCAAAGGAAAACTATTTACCTTGACATATCCTCCTTGGCTTTGTCTTTTATTCTGATGATGAGCCAAAGTGACCAGGGCCACGTCTTTAACCAGCTGTTGGAACTTCTCATTGCGAGCAACAAAGTCTGTCTCACAGTTAACCTGCAACAAAACAGCCGTCAGCGAAAGCTTGGCATCCACCAAACTGCACAACCAAGAAGCTAAAAACCTCACCTCCACCATGACGGCGGCCTTGTCCCCCACGACCAGGCCGATCAGACCTTCTTGAGCCTTGCGTCCCTCCAGCCGGTTGGCTTTGCTCCAACCTTCCTTCTGGGCCTGCTCGTGCAGCCAAGTCTCCGCCTGAAGGGTTGAGAAGTGACATCATGGTTCAGGTGCTGCGAACCTCAGGGGGAGGCTGACAGAGCTGGTTACCTGTGCTACGTCATTATCGAACTTCTCCAGCGCTTTCTTGCAGTTAATGAAGGTGTAACCGGTGTTTTTCCTCAGCTTCATCAGGAGGGTTTTGTCTGCGGCCAGGAGCTGACACCCGGTGTGTAAGGACTGAACGCGCTGGGGACGACAGACACATCCAGGCTCACCGACAGGATCAGGATAGAAGCTGCTTCGGGCACATTAGAAGTTCAAGCTTAGAGGTGCTCACCTTTACAGCGTCTCTGGAAATGGTTCTCAACAGAAAGGTTAAAGACATCTCCTCCGCCGTACGAAGCCTCAAGTGTCATTGAAATCCACGCTGTGTAAGGAAGCCGCGTAGGACCAGAAACGTTTCCGTGGATTGGCGGCGGCCTCTACCGCCTCCTGCAGGACTGGAGGGCAAGTGCATGGTCGAAGCCAGATACCGGCCACTATGAGGTAACTGTGTCTAACTCAGTCCGTTGCGCAACTATGTCACGACAACGTTATTATTATGTTTATTGAGCTGAAGTTGTCAGAAAGGTGATAATTCTAACATACATCGTTTTTGACAGTGGGAAGAAACGATGTCATCATGTTATTGAGGTTTCCTCTAAATAAATCAACTCTTTGTTTCCCACTCAGCTGGATGAACGTCGTGTTTATGCAGAATTTGTGCTTCCACGGGGAATATGTGAGCTGAACATGAAACCGAAGAGGTTGAGCTTCAACGTCCTGACTAATGTTACACAAACTCTGTGAAATACAGCGTCTGGTCAGTCTGGCAGGAGAACTAAGTGTATAAAGGTACGTTTTGTACTGGAACCTGTTGTGTTACTGAGTCAAACCTGTAGCGAACTGGGAGTCTGTTATTCTACCTTTTAGAGAAATAGCTTTATTTGTCAAAACAAATATTAGAAGCCTGAAACTGTCTTCACTATCACGTTCACCCCTCGATATGGTTTTATTCTCACACATTAAAGCGCCGTCGGCTTGATAAGCAGATGTCCAGTTTCTCAGAGAGGCGATAGAAAGTTTATTTAAACACCTTTAAGGTTTTATAAGAGTTACAGTTCAAAACGCACATGACACATTTAGCTGAGTCCACACTAGGTCATGATGAAGAACTTAAATCGTGCAGACTTTAGCTCGTTATCCTGTGCCACACTGAGCACGAGTGAGGGTCAGGTGGACAGAGCCGTGTTTGCGTGGTCAGTTGAGACCTGCTATAAAAGGGGGACCGTGATAACAGTCGGCTCACGTTGTTTCAGGTTGCAGCGGCGCCACCATGAAGCTCCTTCCCGTACTTGCACTTTGTGTGGCCCTGTTCTGCCCGGGATACAGCAGTAAGGAAACATTTTCTGCTCATTCATCATCATACGATAACATGCACTGAAAATAACATTGCTACTGTGTGTTTGCTTTGTTTTCTGTCCTGACTGATTGAAGCACCTGCAGGGCTCTGTAGAATATGTTTGTCTACGCGTATTAGTTATTAGTGTAAAGTCACAGTCGTCTGCTGTACAGTAGTTATTGAGCCACCACAGCGTGACCTGCCTCACGTGCCGTGTGCTCCCTCAGCCAGTGGTCAACACCTGGTGGCTTTCACACGACAGACACAAAGAGCCATGTACACCGAGTGGGTGCATCAGGCTCTTCTCCAACAGTAAATACATCGTGTTGCAACCGTTTAGCTTTTCAGTATTTGCAGGTGGTCCAGTCTTGTCTAAACTGTGACTGTTTGTATATGTCCTGCATTTCAAAACTTCTATTTCTGATTCTATTATTACAGTTGTAGTTGCAGGTTAATTTTACACACACAAAGTGTTTACTCTGGTCTTCACTACATGTAACAGGGTTAAACAGAGCTTCTCCTCACTCAGCTGAAAGTAAAAACTGCCGTTTACACAAAGCCGAATATGACCAGTAGATGTCACTGACGCTCAGCTGCTCCCTCTGTTCATAGTGGCCCTTGAAAACTGAACCTTGATGAAAGTAAAGCTAGCAGCACATTTCACAATATTCCACTCCACCAGAAATATTTCCTTTATTTCAACAAAACAGTTAATACAAGTATTTTTACACAACTTTATTCTGTGATGATGTTTATTTAGGAAGGGATACGTGTAATATGACGTAGCTGAGTTGTATATTGTTGTATAACGCGTGGAATCTTCCGCAGGTAGTGGAGGTCGTATTACGATTACCGATGCTGAGATCAAGGCCTTTTCTGAGACTCTCTATAGTCTGGACTCAAACAAAGCTTCAGCCTCACAGTTGATCCTTGACACTCAGGCTCTGGTGCCCAACTCTGAGACCAACTTGCAGAAAGATCTCTCCCCCAAACCGTGAGACAACTGTCTGGTCAGCATTCTCCCACTGGCTCCTCTGCTTCTTGACGCTGAAGCGTTTACCGTGGTTTTCTGTGTGTTGCCCCAGCTTGTTCCGCTCCGTGGATGAGAGCGCGCTGTTCTCCAGGCCCACTTACGCCGCTCTCTTGGCTCTGCTGGACAACTACCACAGGATGACAGGACAGGGAGAGGACTTCAGCTCCCAGCAGCTGGCTGAGCAGGACACGTTCTTACGAGAGAGCATTTCCAACACTAAGCTGGGAAGAGAGCTGTTCACCTTCCTGCAGTCCAAGGGTACATAAATTAAAAAGTCTGTCCCTCAGCAACAGAACAAGCAAATCACATTCCCAGTTAGGAGATTATCACTGCCCTTTATTTGTTTACATTTCATCACCTTAAAAATAATTTTATCACTGAATTACTGAGATATTTGTCTACACACACAAATACAAAACTGTCACAGAATCTAACGGGTAGTGATCAGGATTCGTATACGCCCTTTAACTTTAAGCTAGTGTCTCCCCAATGTTTGATTGACTGACTGGCACGTTGTTCTGCGTTTTAAGGTGTCTATGCGTCACAGAAGGAGTTTATTGAGGACCTAAAGATGATGTGGTTCGGCCTCTACTCGCGCAACAACAAACAGCAGGACTCCAGTGGCTTTGAACACATCTTTGCAGGTTTACAAAGAGCAGATGTCGTTGAACTGAACTGATGCCTTCAAATGTTGCTGTACTTAACGAGAACCGTGCTGTTTAACAGGCGAGATTAAGGGAGGAAAGGTGTCTGGTTTCCACAACTGGGTCCAGTTTTATCTTTGTGAGAAAAAAGGACAACTCAACTACTACAGCCACAGCTTCAACGGGGCCGTAAGCGTCCACACTACACGCGTCACGTTTCTGCTGTGAAACACTCGCTTCATTTTCTTTTCTTCCTCGCTCTCAGTGGACGTCTTACCCCGACGTCCTGGGGACGCAGTTCAACTGGGATGGGTACTTCAAGCAGGTCGGCTCCGCGGTGATCGGCAGCAGCCCTGAATTTGACTTCGCCATCTACAGCCTCTGCTACATCACTCGCCCTGGAAAACAGTGAGTGAATCTGCTGCCATGTAGTCTTGCTTGTCCTTTCCTGACTGACACGGTTTAATGCCCCTTGTCCTCAGGTGTCGCGTCAGCATGGGAGGAAAGGATCTCAGCATCCAAACTTACACCTGGGACAACTCTTTCTATGGCGATGGGAAGAAGTTCATCGCCTCTGCTTATCCTGTAACTCCCTGAAGCTGAAGCAACCGTCATCAGACTCATTCAATAAACGCTTTTGAAATGATAATCTCAACCACATTTTAAAGAGGAGGTCGTGTAAATGCACCAGCACGTTTCTCTACTGCTGCGCTATAATAAAGCTTTTCTGAATCATCTGTAGAACATTTTCACATGTTGGTTTAGTGTTTTGTTTGCTGCGATCCAGAGGTCGTCCACACTGACTCATGCGACTGTGTAAATGAAACAGTGAACCAGACAGTCCATTAACATTTGTGAACGGACTTGCAGAGCATGAGAATGTGCCGATCTCCCAGAGGCACAATCCAACTGTGCCTAATGGGGCACAAAATGGGCGTTTACACACCCTGACTGGGCACAATACCGACACCAGCGCTTCTGTAGCAGCAGCATGTGTGCATTTCACACAATTGCTTATTGTCTTATGTAACAGCAAATTTCAAAAACGGCGACGTGCAGCCTTTTGCAGTATGAACTATAGGAATAAAAAGACATTAACAGATCCTGTTCTGCTTGACCTGCTCTGAACAGTAGCCACCAGCTAAAGCCGTTCTTATCAGCTGTCCTTAAAGCTGCGCGCGTAACTCCCCAGTGTGGGGTTAAGTGTGTGTGAATGGGTGAATCCTTGTGTGTGTGTGTGTGTGTCCAGCTGGGGTGGGGGTTGATTTTACTCTTTCACTCATCTAGGGTGACTAACAGGATAAATTCTGGTCTGCCGACAGAACAGGGGGACACACTTGCTGCCCTGTTTAAAGAAAGTATTACAGGAGATGGATCTGCCACTGATCCCATTGTCCATCAGGCTGTGTGCATTCAAGCAAAACAAGAGCACAAGGCCGCAGAACTCCGGCCCTCAGCCATTCATCTGAAAGTCAAAGTGTTGCAGCGCAGGGGAGAATTTCCTCTCGCTATTTTGTCAGGCAGTTCCACATTTTCTGAACCGGTGAGTCTAAAAATGAGAAAAGTAAATCTTCTCTCTTTTCACACTTCTCTCCCTTTACAGTCCCAGTGGAATCAAATTAAACCACTGTGGGGAAAATAAAAGAAAAAAGATTCAATTGTTTCTTTTGTCACTCACACAACTTCATAATCGAATTATAGCTGGCCACCCGCCAGCGTGTCCTCGCAAAATGGGCTTCTTCGGGCAGATCTCGTGAGCCACCTGACTTTTGTTTTGTAATTATATTATCCTTCTTTTCCTTTAGTGCGTAGCAGCTAATGGCTGTGCGGGCTAGCCCAGCTGCACATGCAGAAACAAAGCTGCTTATGGGGCCAAACAATGGACCCGTGGAAAAGGGACGCCTGAAGGCGGTCAGCCAATGAGCACGCACAACAGGGGGCCAACAGAGGGTTTAGGGAAGGGTTAAGGGGGTTTAGGGGTTCAGGCAGAGGGTGGGGTGTCGCTTTTACCCGGCAGCGGGTCCATAGCAGAAGGACACATGGTCAACATCACCCCTGTCTCTGAAGGGTCGGTGCCGGCCTGGAGGAAGGTTCGAGTTTCGCTTTGACTCTGGCCATTTCTAAAGTTGACGTGGGACCATGAAATACAGAGCAACGTTGATTCTCTGGAGTTTTAGTCTGGTTTCTGAACAACGCGACGGTCGTGTTGTGACTCTAATTGCCGGCGGCACAGGTTTCAAACTGAACACAGACACGAGCAGAGTAAACGATGTTGGTCTGTTGATGTGACCTTGTTATGTTTTTGCTGCAGTTAAACACTGTTGATATCCTCAGAAGAAACTGATTCAGTGCTTCAGCGTCCCTACGTGCTCCTCATACTGGGGTTCTGGCGCCTCTCTGAGGACTCCCAGTACAGCAGATGGACTAAGCCCAGTGTGTCCCACTATCACACACACACTGGGGATTCACAGTAAGGTCATGTTTGTGTGTGTACTGGAGTGAAGTTTTATCTGTCCGTCCTTACTAGAAAATGTGAGGGAGGGACTGTCCTCTGAGCAATGTGAACATGCTGAGTGAGCAGAGCTGCCAGTGGAGGATAGATGAGCATATGAGCCTCAGACTGTTAAAATAAGAGCACGTTTAAGAGAAGACCATCTGCAGCAGGACTTCGTCATGTGTGGCCAGGACTAAGGGGCCTGGGGACACCGTGGCACACATACAGGACACACTTGTGGAACACGAAGACCGGACAATGTTCCATAAGTGGGTTGAAGAGGAAATTCATACAACAGCAGAGGGCACGGCCGCAGTTTTCACGTGGCAGATGCAACTCGTACCTCTAAATCTAAACGGACCACAAATGCAAGTGCAAGCGAATCACGAACTGCATTGTGTCCGCTCTAATATCCCCCTGCTGCCCCGGCTCTGGGGAAGGAGAAGGCACAGCGCTGCTATTCCCTTTCCAGGTTGCAGGTGTGGAACAGCACAGGCACAGGCCCAGGAGGGAGCAGCGAGCTCGTGCTCCCAGAAGCACATACTTCAGGAGCGCAGACTGCCCACCAAGCCTCCTTGTTGGAGCATGCGGTGCTCTGTTCCACATATCGGCTCGCAGATACGGTGATTAGTGCTTTTACAGCAGAGACACGACCTGAAATAAGTGCAGCCTATATTATCACATGGTTGGTGATTCATTCAGAAATCAGTGAATGAAGTGAACTAAAACGTGTCCATTCTCTGATACAGTCACTTCATTGTTGTCTTTAAATTCAAGAACTCAATGTCTAATAAATCTGGAAGATGCATGTGATGACCTAACATACGCGTCTGCTTGTTTGCAGCTGAAGGCGAAAGTGGAGCTTTAGGCCTGAAGGTGCAGATGCTCCACTGAAGCCCAGAGGAGACAGCGACGTGACGGATGTACGTGAACTTCTATGCGGCCGAACTTCTTCGGAAAAGGGGACCGACGGCTGGAAGAGGGGCTGGAGCCGACACCTGCTCACACCCAACTTCAAGCTGTCACATGCGGTTAAGCTCAGCCGAGCGAGCGCGTCTCCCTCCTCTCAGGGCAAACGTACGGTGGATTTGGTGGCGCTCCTCACACAGCAACAAAGGCCGTTTCACTGAGCTTATGCACGTCTCACACACACACGCTCGCGCCACAGGTCGGCCACGCGCGTTGGCTGAGATTGGATGGGAGTGGGAGGAGCTTTGAGGCGGGGGTTAAAGCCCGGAGCCCCCCGCTGAGTGACCCGCACTGAGGGAAGCTCTGCGTGAGGAGGCAGCCGTTGGATGGACCGAGGAACCAAACTGTAATCTGCGAGGAAAGAAAAGTATCTGACAGACTGGGACGTCCAGGAGAACATCAGGTAGGTTTAAGAGCATTAGCCACAAAACTCCTGTTTATACAGTTCTGTTCAGATAAAATGTACTTGTAAGCTTCGTTGTGTTTTTCAGTCAAGTAACAAAACGTATATGGAAAGTTAACGTGTACTGAGATTTCATTTATTTAGAGAAACGGGCACAAACGGTTTTAATGCGCCACAGTCCACGTTCCGCTAACAGCAACTGACGCACGCAATTTGTGGCGAGACTTTATTGTTTTTGTATTTTTCATTTCAATCTGCTGCGAGTCCTCGGTCACTGATCTACGGGATGTCGATCTTTCATTTAATCCCATGGTCGTCGCTTCATCCACGGAGAAAATCCTGCGATGCCCCAGATTGAAGTCCTGTCAGGGTTTTACTAGTTCACAAGTTGGCCAGGATTAGCCCAAGAGGGGGGAGAAAACCGAGCGCGAATGAAAACGAACAGACAATCAAACTCATCACGTGCAGTCAAAGCGCGGTGGACGCACCTGTGGATGCTCGACAGCAGGAGCTGTCCAGTGCTGAAACGCACCTGCGCAGTTTCACTGCTGACAGACGCGGTTTACACATTAGCTCCTAATGGTGCTGGTTGTTATCAATAATAAAGGCTTTTATTTACTGGCTCCACTTGGTGAACAGCTTGTTTTTCTGTGGTTGTATGTTTGATAATGAACCAAAAATCCCCCAAAATGTAGCCAAAAATTAAAATAGAGTACAAAATATATTCAGTAACAATAGTAATATAATAGTGGATGTTCTGGTAATGAATGCATCACATGATAACTCATAAAGCTGCAAAACTGTCAGTGTCTGCACCACAACAGACATGTCTGATGATGATGATGGTGTTGGTGTTGTTCTCAGAGTACCATGATGATTAAGCCATATGTGAGACAAGGAGAGGGAGAGGAGGTCATCAGCCCCCTGCAGTGGATGGACGGAGACGTAAGCTCCCCTGATGGAGACACTTCCGCCTCGTCAGATCACTACAGAGCAGGGGGACCAAACCAGCAGGCCCGGGACATGGGGAGTGAGGACGCAGAGGAAGATGAGGAGGACGAAGAGGAAGGACGAGGGGATGAAAATGAGTCCAAGCGGCGAGGGCCTAAGAAAAAGAGGATGACCAAAGCCCGGCAGGAGCGATTCCGTGCACGGCGCATAAAGGCCAACGCCAGGGAGCGCTCGCGTATGCACGGCCTGAACGATGCCCTAGAAAACCTGCGCAGCATCATGCCCTGTCACTCCAAAACCCAGAAACTGTCCAAGATCGAGACACTAAGGCTGGCTCGCAACTACATCTGTGCGTTGTCTGAGGCTCTCGAGGGGGGCCTGTCCACCGAGAGCAGGGCATTCATGGAGACACTCTGCAGAGGTCTCTCGCAGCCCACCACCAACCTGGTAGCTGGCTGCCTGCAGCTGGGATCGGCTCCGGGTGCCACCACCAGGACTGAGGACAGACATAGTGTTCAGGCGCCAAACACTCCTCTGGGTGGGATGGTGAGCTACTCCTCTCCAGGTCTGCCCAGTCCCCCGTATGGCACTTTTGACTCTGCTCACCTGCTTCACCTGAGGGCGATAAAAGGGGGAGTGTATGAGAATCACTCACCAAACGAGTATAACGCTGGCGGCGTGGGGACCCCTCCGTACGATGGGCCCCCCACACCACCTCTGAGCATCAGCAGTAACCTGGTGGCCAAGCAAGAGCCTTCGGCCCACTATCCACCCCCACACCATTACTCCGCCTCCCCTTTGGGGCAGGGCCTGTACCAGACTCAGACCAACTATGATGTCCACTCAGAGAGGTCGTATGACCCCTATCCACCACACATGCCCCCCCGGCACATAACGTCCATCTACAGGGACTGAAGAAGATGAGGGCATTCAGATTTGATCACAGTGAAGGCTGATCTTTCTCAACAGACTGTTAGTAGAGCTGTAGAGTGAAATGGTTTCATTACATGTGTGGAGCACTTGCACAGTAGATTAGCACTGCTGAACATTGTTAATATTAGAAAACACTTGCCCTAAAACAAGACATTTCCTTAAACATGGATTTCCAAATTATGTGAGGACTGTAGCTGTCAGCAGAAGGAAGTCTTGCTTCAGCCGATTAGTCCTGTTACGGTGATTAGAGCACTTCTCATTTTGCTTTGGTAACATCAGATATTCTACATAAGTGAAAGTATTTGTTATTTATTCTTTAATTTAATACTGTAAATGTACTAATGTGTCTTTCTGACTTTGCTTTTGGATGTATTTTTGGTCAAGATCTCTCTTTTGCTACTTAGACTGATAGTTTATCTCTTACAGCATCTTTTTGTTTTGTCCAGTTTTTTTGTTGTCTTTTTTTTAATGCTTTACACGCACAGAACACATACCTAACACAATGTAGCCAATCTCTGGGGGATTTATATACCAAAAAAAAAAAAAAACAAGCAGACAAACTGTGAAACTATGAAAAAGAGATGATGAGGTGAAAAAGGTTTTTCTCAGGTGGTTCTTATGGAATTTAAAACAAATGTTGCATTGGATACAATGAAATTTAGTTTTTACACTTTTGTTTCTTTTGGAAATGTGATGTTAATAAAATATAAAAATTTCACCCAGTCAGTAGGTTTTGTCTTTACTATCACCATCAGCAGAGGAATCCTGATTACTTGCTACTTTGTTTCTCATTTTCCTCTCAGATTTAGCTGCTCTAATCCTTTAGCTGTCTTTTAATGAAAGGGTGAACATGCGAGGCCTGATGGAAGATAAAGATTTATGATTAACATGGCTGCCTGCTTTCTGACTTTCTTCCTCACTGACATTGAAACGGACTAATCCGTTCCTGACATTCACTCACAACACAAGTCAACACTCATATATGTCCAGTGATAAACAGACCCAAACATTTAACAGCATGTGAAACTATTAAAGAAACAATAAACAAAAAAAGACAATTCTAATAAAAACAACTGACTGATTGGAAAAATATCAGCCTGCAAATCAACAAAAATAACAAAGACCTGATGTAAAGCTCAGCCACTTCTGTTGATTCATTTATATTGGTCAGTGTGAAGGCCACCCACTGAGAGGCCACTGCAAAGGGGTCACAAGGTCACCGTGGGTCAGGGGTCACTGGTGGGAATGGCCTGAATGACTCATGCGAGCAAGTGTCTTCATCAGTTGCTCAGTTCTATGCATTTCTGAACCAAAAAAAGCGTTTGGTAAGTATCATGTTAGAGGCCATATTATAGATGAAATGCTCATAATCCTGATAAACATGCTGATGATCATCCCACGCTTGACCTGCCTGGGAGAAATATATGGCTTTGTTTTCACAAGGATTAGTATAAGCCTATGTGTGTGTGTGTGTGTGTGTGTGTGTGTGTGTGTACATTTGCAGAAACTAGAGACGAGCATGGACTTTCTCTGAAGAGACACAAGGCTTCTTCTGCGTTCCTCCCTTTTGACCCTTGACCCCTCTGACTTTTAATATCAGTAATGCACTTTGCTTTTCTTGTTTTATCTTAAACCTGCTAGTTTGTTTTAAATGTAGTATAATGTTTAGTCAAGTACAAGATGCATCCCATTAAAATGAATACTGTAAATCTTTCACTCAAGTAAAAATATTACAAAAGCTGTAGCAGTATTAGGGAAACGTAATGAAACGGAGCGTGTTTGTCTGCTAGGTGTATGTGCACACATCGTGTGCATGGTCGTTTTATTTGGGATAAACCAGCATTAAGCAGCTGATCAGAACTCAGTGTCTGAATGGTTGCATTAACTCACTAATCCTGAGGGGAGAGAGGCAGTTGGGGCATCAGCTCCTCACCTCCTCTGAAACAGCATGTAGCCACTGAGCATTTAGTCAATAACACAGAGCATCAGATCTGCCTGTCTGTCTGCCTGTCTGCTTGTCTGTCTGCTTGTCTGTCTGCTTGTCTGTCTGCTTGTCTGTCTGCCTGTCTGTCTGTCTGTGTCTGTCTGTCTGTCTGCCTGTCTGTCTGTCTGCCTGTCTGCCTGCCTGCCTGTCTGTCTGTCTGTCTGTCTGTCTGTCTGTCTGTCTGCCTGTCTGCCTGTCTGCCTGTCTGCCTGTCTGTCTGTCTTTCTGTCTGTCTGTCTGTCTGCTTGTCTGTCTGTCTGCCTGTCTGCCTGTCTGCCTATCTGTCTGTCTGTCTGCCTGCCTGCCTGTCTGCCTGTCTGCTTGTCTGTCTGCCTGTCTGCCTGTCTGCTTGTCTGTCTGCCTGTCTGCCTATCTGTCTGTCTGCCTGCCTGCCTGTCTGCCTGTCTGCCTATCTGTCTGTCTGCCTGCCTGCCTGTCTGTCTGTCTTTCTGTCTGTCTGTCTGTCTGCCTGTCTGCCTGTCTGCCTATCTGTCTGTCTGTCTGTCTGCCTGCCTGTCTGCCTGTCTGTCTGTCTGTCTGTCTGTCTGTCTGTCTGCCTGCCTGTCTGTCTGCCTGTCTGCCTGTCTGCCTGTCTGCCTATCTGTCTGTCTGTCTGTCTGCCTGCCTGTCTGTCTGTCTGCCTGTCTGCCTGTCTGCCTGTCTGCCTATCTGTCTGTCTGCCTGTCTGCTTGTCTGTCTGCTTGTCTGTCTGCCTGTCTGTCTGTCTGTGTCTGTCTGTCTGCCTGTCTGCCTGTCTGCCTGTCTGCCTATCTGTCTGTCTGCCTGTCTGCTTGTCTGTCTGCTTGTCTGTCTGCCTGTCTGCCTATCTGTCTGTCTGTCTGTCTGCCTGCCTGTCTGTCTGTCTGCCTGTCTGCCTATCTGTCTGTCTGCCTGTCTGCTTGTCTGTCTGCTTGTCTGTCTGCCTGTCTGTCTGTCTGTGTCTGTCTGTCTGCCTGTCTGTCTGTCTGTCTGCCTGCCTGTCTGCCTGTCTGCCTGTCTGTCTGTCTGCCTGCCTGTCTGCCTGTCTGTCTGTCTCAGTAGTATTGAGCATTGGCCACTAGATGTCAGCATCAAACAAGCCGCTGTGGAGGCTCCAGTAGACGCCTGGAGTCTGCACCACAGACGTTCATTGGCTGATTCCTTTGCTACTTGCTGATCCTTTCTCTTGTAGTTCATAAGTGATGACTAAAATCTGTTAAACATGCTCTGTTGGAAAAACCTCACAGCTGTTCTAGCGTCTAAATATTTGTTCGTAGAGTCGCCTGAATTTCCAGCGTGATGTTTGTGGAGGCAGAGGGTGAATAAAACATTTGGGGAGCTCTCATCTGTTAAACACCACACGCCAGCAGAGCGAAGGAAGAGTGGGAATAGAATTAACCTATTTACATGTAAACTGGCTGATGGAGTGTTTGGATCTGAATAATCAGGCTAATGAAGGTACCTGGGGACTCTGCTCTATCAGAAATCTGCACGCTGTCCTCTCCATCCAGTTAGCGAATATATACAACTCTGCAATTATTCACCGTGAAAGAAAATGCAGACGGATTAATCAAGGAAATCCAGCTGATTAAATCTTCAAAGCCAGCACTGAAGTGCTTACGGGCTGGTGGAAAAATGAAGACGGGCTCTTCAGGACGAAAAGGAGCCTGAAGGAAAAACTGAAGGAAAACTATATATACCAAAATCTGCAGGCTGTGCTTCTACTAATGCAGCTTATACAGATGTCAGTCCTCAGACCATGAGCCCATGAACGTACGTCTCACTGCAGGCAGCAGTTTAAGGCGCTGCCTGAACAAGTGGTATTATACAGAGAATAACAGATTTGGATGAAATCAGCGATGACCCATTAATCACACAACCACTGATGAATGTAATAGTGAGCACGTTGTGCAGGGAGAGAGGACTGAAGCGAGCGACCCAGGGTCAGTGTGTGTGTAACTGTATCCCCCTGGTGAAATGTGCTTACGCTCCCGTTTGCTGTCCTTCCCCTCTGTTCCTCAACCCAACCCCTGGGTGGCACGTCGCCAGAAACTGCTGTGTGTCTGGGTGTTGCTGTCTATATTATGCAAATCAAATGAAATGAAAGTGTCTTCCTTTAGTTGCTCTGGGATGCGTTTACTGTACGACCCTGCCAAGACTGAAAGCACGGAGCCTTTACTGCCTTTACTGCCAGTATTAACCGCTGGGGTTTTAAACAGCCTGCCTCGTTTATTTAGTACCTTGCACCCTGCATGTCATTAACTCTTCACATTGCTTTGATGGGATGTACTTATCTCCACATTTATTCTCCATATTCCCTTGGTGAGCAGTGAAGCAGCTGAGGCCGCCCAGCGTATCAGAATTACACTGACATTTACGTCAGTCTCACCTCAGCTCTCGCTCCTTGCACCTTCAAAACCACACATGCAAGCACATTGAGGACATCTGATCTGAATTCGCACCTGGACTGGCAGCAGGTAGGAAATGCCAACGCTGGCTAACGCTAGTCACCGGATCGTGGCTGTGTTCGTCTCACCGTCGCCCAAGTCAGTTTCATCATCCTGGCAATCCCACCACTTCACTGAGTGTTTCACTGGATGACAAACTGAGGAGCGTAACGGGCAGCTGAGAGGCGCAGAGTGTTTGGGATCAACACTACCAGGACACTGTCATCGTCAGACAAGACTGGACGCGGTTGGGTACGTCAAGGCCTTTTTATTCACTAACCACGTTTACAGAAGATGTCGGATTCTCTGGCTAATGTCTGAAAGCCTTAAGCAAACATCTTTAAGGGTAATGTCAAAGAAAATCCCAGGACTTCAGACATATATACAAAAACATCTGGAACATGTACAAAAAGTTTTTATGTTAACAGTAAATGACTGGATGAACCCACAAAGCATCTCCCAGCTCGAATCATACCGGTGATAAAAACACATTTGTAAATGAAACAACAAAACAAAAAGTAACAGGACATTTGTCGTTAATCTGTGTCATCCACTCTTCATATTTCACTTTGCCTCGTCGTGTCAAAAATGTCTTCCTCTCCTTTCTGCCTCTCAAGTTTCAATGACTTGCCATCCTCACGCACCAAATGTTGTTTCCTCTGATCCGCCGTTCTCTGCTGCCCCTCTCGTCCTGTCTGTCCCTCCCTTTCCTGACACTCTCTCTCTGCTTGTATCGCCCTCCTCCACAGTTGTCCTCACATATTAGGTTCCCCTGTCCAAGCAGCAGAATTAGACCCTGGAATCTCATGCACTTGTTTCCTTTGCTCCCAGGAAAGACGCAGTGACGGCATGAGGGAGAACCATGGAGACGTGCAGAGACGGAGTATAATGACTTGGCAAAGAGCAGGATGAAGAGCGAGGAGGATGAAGCTGAACATCAGCATGTGTTATGTGATGTAGACATGTGGGCACCTGCACCGAGCGTTCCCTCTCTACTGCCGTGAGATCTGCACTCATGTCGCTGAGAGCTTCTTTATTTATTTCTCCGCGTAACGTGAGCGTATTTTTGTTTCTGGGAGAAGCGGTTTGACTTTATGCTGGTGGACACACTGACCTCTGAAAACTACTGGACCGAGGATCTGGATCAACTCAAGCCTCGTGAAGAATAGAGGTCACCAATGTGGGGTTCAGGTAAGACCATGACCTGTTACTGCACAATGCAAAGCCACTGTGCACATTCCTCCTTTGATCACCTTAAAGTGAACTGAGATGCTGGATCCCCTCATTACTGCAATATGCTGAGCAGAAGTAAAGACCAAGTGACAGGCTCACGCGAGGCTTTGAAGAGTTTTCCCTTTGATGACACTTAGGCCATATCCTGCAAACATCAGCACTCAGCATCAGACACGACTTTGCACTTAGACTGTGTCTGACCCCTGACCTTTAACATACATTGAACTGTTTCCATATCAAAGGCACAGAAGACACATACTGTACATTTAGCAGATTAAAGGGAAGCAGTGAACTGTGCATAACAAGAAGAATGTTCAAACGTTTTCACGAGGTCGTCCACAAAACCTCCACATAGCTGCAGGCGCAGGAAGAAAGCTGCAAAACAAGTGGAAGACCTGCAGCTGGTGGAACCAACCGCTTCTTCCCCGTAGGGGTCGCTGTGCTGGAGTCTATCCCAGCTGGCTATGGGCGAGGGGCAGGTTCACCCTGGACAGTCTGTCACACGCACACACTCACACCTACACGCAATCTAGCCTCACTGCATGTCTTTGGACTGTGGAGGAAGAAGGATTAATACGTGTGAGATTTTCAGCTTTGTGTTTATACTGGACGTAAAATATGCTGAATGTATATAAATACATGTGCGTCACACAGAGCAAGAGAAGTGAAGTTAAGACTAGAATCAATAGTTTTTTTATGTTGAGTTTTATCTGTGCACCAAACAAGGAGCAGTCGAGCCCAAGAGCAGGTTGTTGTGTACGCTTTGAGACGCGTTTAGCTCAGTGTGTGAGTATTTATGAACTGGTCGTTCACAGCCTCTATTCTAGCACCACCTATTTTAACCTCTGAGAGGTAGTAAACACCCGCCTGGTCCGAACGGCCGAGACACACCTTACAGAAAACAACCGCGATCGGCTCGGTTGCTTTGTACGTTTGTTTTGGTTCCAGGCAGTTTGAGCCTCTGAGCACAAACAGCTGAAGAAGTAACATGGAAGAATTACAGAGCGACGGCGACGCGTGTTACCTTCGTGACTGCTCTCGCTTCCTCACCTTTGCCTGTTTGAATGGCTGAACAAACACATGCTTTAAGCCTTTCATCTGCATTAATCATCCAGTAAAGACTTCATCGAGCTCTGGCAGGACCAGCCACTAACGATCACATCTAAAATGAGAGATTAACAAGCCTGTCGACGCAGTTATGGCCTCCTGGGGAGAAACGAGAGAGCGATAGGATGGTTGAGGTCAGACGGACATAATGACACACGCGACGACGCTACACATTACAGAGCAGCTAATTTCGAATTCAAGGAATTCAAATGTTTTCATCACAGCTTACACTGAAAGATGTGTCCTCCCTAATGTGCAACAAAAAGCTAATTTTAAGACGCTTCACGCTACAAACGACCCAGAATGTACACAATAAAAATGTGGTAAACAACCACAGGCCACCCTCTCGAAACTGGGCCATCAATTAAGATGTGTTTTGCCAACTACAGTTTACGAGGCCAAGGGTTTCACAAAACCTCTTTGAAGTGGAGGCTTTTAAATACTGACTTAGCAGGACAGAGGAAGAAGCAGGCTGGGGCTCAGTCTAATGTGCAGACTTCACTTTTCATCTGTCGCACAAGTTCTTTTCTTTGAGAACAAACAAAGTCTCATCAACTCCTACATCCCAGACTCACGGACCTGAACACAGGCGCACATGCAGGATGGCGCGTCACCTGACTCCCGTGGTCCGGTTTCAGTTTCCAATGGTGACATCCATTAAAGTCATGCTGAGTCTGCCCCTCCACCCTCAGACAGCCACATTAGCACCTGGCTCATTGACCACGACAATACACCTGCCTGCATTATTCAGCCTGCCTCTACTAATGAGGAAACTTCATCTTACATACTCACATGAAGCGCTTTGGTTTCACCTGCGCTTAAACACACAGACAGGCTGACATTCAGGGACTGTATTCACTTCTTCTTTAAACAATATGACTGGCAGGAAGCTCAGCAGTGTCTGCCTCTGCCTGTCAAGCAGGTGTCTACGTCCTTCATCCTGCTGTTCCTCCTCATCTTCCACATCTCCTCACCTCACGCTTTCATCCCTAAGTCAGTCCGAGTTAACCTCAGTCTCTCCTCCCGTCCCTTCGATGCTACGTCAAATCTCTCAAACTGTCAGTCTGGGTATTTTTCCACAGTTATCTGGAGCGACATGCACACAGCCAGCGTGGTCAGCATTTCTTTATGTGTAACTGCTCTTCCTCTAAAAGGAGGCAGAAACGGGAACAGATTTCACGAGGCCCGTCATTAACGAGCATTGTTTTATATGCCAAAATCTGAAGTGGAGAATAAAGTGAGACAAAACAAATGTAAACAGCAGAGAAGGTGTAACAGAGAGAGAGGGGGAGCAGAAGTGACAGCAGCATTATCACTCTGCCTCTGATTCAAACAACCCAAGAAAATGATCAGCACTGGTTGCATTCATTGGCCGAGCCTTCAGCCAATCACGACCCAGGAATGCAAGGTGCCTTTAGGATATACCCAACCCCAAAATATGAGAGAGAGAGGCAGAGGCAGAGGGAGAGACATGCTGTAGTGCAGAGGTTCCTTTAGTGTGGCGAGCCTCCATCTCAGCTGTATTCCCCTGTATTGCTCCTGCTGGAGTCAGTATATAACAGGGAATAAATGACAGGCTTCCTCGCGGTACATTGGGTGCATGTTGTGTTGCAGTGAGCGCTGCTGCTGTGTTTCTCCCTCTGGCAACAACTGGCTGAACAAGACGGAGGAGAAGCATCTCATGTGGACGAGGGGGGCAGAGCAGGACAGGAGACCGAGTGCAGGGACGCAGAGCCAAGGCTGCGATGCCGGACGTGTTTTCCAAATTTGAGTTTTGAAAGGCAGAAAGGTGGGAGACTAAGGTCTGCGTGTCCTCAGTAGCCGATCGAAGAAGGTAACGCGGAGAAGAGAAGTTGACAGTGGAAGGACACAGGATGATCTTGGGTAAGACACTGCTGGGAAGCTTTTCTGCCTCTTTGCTCCTATTGATCTGATTGAGCTGTTTTTTACTCACATTCCCCTCGTGTCAAGGTGATCACTCATGTCTGGGGCAAAGTTTTAGCTACATGTGCTGTTGTCTCCAACTTAGCTGGATCTCAGAACATCTGATTAATTCATCATAGTTGATCTGAATATATATATATTCTGTATATATATATATATATATATATATATATATATATATATATATTTCATCAGCAGCCATCACTTATTGAATTTGCACGGTTAGCACTAATAGGTGGATTTATAGAATATATTTTCTGCATCCAGTGACTGACATGAAAAGGTGACATTTGTTAGCATTTGATGACCTAGAACATCCTCATACGTGTGGTTATTTTTGTTTGCTTGCTCTGCCTGAGTCTGGCTGTGATCTGAACATGAGCTTGAGACTGTGGTAATCCCTCTCCTGGTGCAGAGCTTAAAGTTTGTGTGCATTACACACTAAACACACTGACACAAGATCAGGACCACTGCTCGGTGTGACGGGGTTTTAGATGCTCTATTAGGTTCCCTTCAGCCTAGAGATGTAGATCCACAGACTGAAATAGCTCATAAAAGGCCAAGACACTGACCGTGTTGACAAGACGGAGAGATGAACACACGGTGTCCAGTCCTTTTCTCTTCGCTGTCCATCAACCAACCAAATTCTCTCTGCTTCTACAGCCACTATCACCCTCTCGATGTTATGTCTTATTACCAGTAACAGAATAAAATGCAAATGCGCTAAAGGTGGCTCTTCCCCTTCAGCACAGTTTAGTAAGTCTCGTGTGCTTTCTGTGATGAATATTTCAAACACAGAGGTCTGAGGTTTTCATTTTCCTCCCTCAGAACTATAAAAAGTTCATGTGTTTTTGCATCAGCGTTCACACAGTCTGTGTGTTGATGTCTGTACACACACCTCACGCAGGTGAATGCTGATAAACAACATGACCTTTAAATCGAGCCAATGCAGTGACGGGCGAAGTATTGACATCTCCAACGCAGCCTTTCGCTGTATGAGACAAACTCACTTTACACAGTAGCAGGCAACAAAACCAGGACTCAAGAAGACAAAAACTAGAAGGTCAGACGCTGTAACGCTGAAGTTAAACATTCCCCATTTCCTCCCATAATGACAACTAAACGAGATGCTTCAAACCTAAATCTGCCTCAGATTCTGTCAAGGCTCGAGTCTCGAGTCTCTGAATCACCAGTAAATGTCTGGGCCACAACACACAAAAGCAGAATTTACAGCATTATATTTGTAATAAGGCATCAGATCAGATGAACGGATCTGGAAACCGTGTTGGAAGGTGAACCGTGTACTGCAGGGCAGCAGAGCTTTCGTTCCTTCAGTGTTGAACGTGTTTGTCAGTCCATGATTATAAAATACAGGACAGGCATGTTGGTCACTTCTCTGGCTGCTCAGACTCCACAAGTATTGTCTAGAAATGTGTTCCTGTCAAAATACGACACACCACTCGTACAATGGTTCAACTGCATATTGTCCATCATCCGTTTGCTCCATTTGAAGATCACGTAGTCATTAGCTTTGTTTGATGTCTATATAATGTAATGATAAGATGCACCTGGACCAGTTGTCGTGTATGTTTGTGTTCGCTCTACACACAAACGTGCAGGTTTTGTGCCTCACGTTCTCAGGTTTCTGTGTCTGCAGTATTGAGCCCGTCCAGCTCACAGCAGGTGTGTAAATGGCTCGACAAACATGCCCCGTGGTCGGCGTCATGTTGTCGCGCTGAATCGCTCCGTGCTTCGTGTTGCTGGTGTTGGGCAGCGCAGCTCCGCGTGTGCGTCACACTGTGCTACATCACGACCGCAGCGTAATGACAGAGAAACTGGGCAGGAAGTTCCAACGCAACCGTAAAGCGCTGAAGCCTGGGAGCAGCTGCAGAAGAGCCAGATGTTCGCGTCTCCGTGATTGAAAGGCCTTTAGGAACAGGATCCTGCACGAAAAGGACCCTGGCTTTTGGGGATGAACGATAATAATAATCCAGACGACATAAACAACACAACACACAAATAAACAAAAAGGAAACGTTTGTTTTTTGAGGAATTGCCTTTGAAAGCAGGCGGAGCGACTGATTTCACTGATTAAGTTGCCTTAAATGATGGAAATCGGACAGAAAGTGAAAGGTTGCCTTCGCTGAACCGTGCAGTAAACAGCTGGTGATACTAGCACTGATACAGCAGCACGCGAAGCTCCCGACACATGTTAAACAAGCCACACATATGACCCACATACCAAACCTCCGAGCTTCCACTACCAGACGACATAGGAACAACGTCCACCGTTGTTGTTGCCTTGTGTGAGCGCTTGCTTCAGGAAGCAGATGGTATTTCTCCCGTACATTAGCCTGCAGGTTAATAGGGGTCTTTACCTGCTCTAGTCACCTTGGACTCACCTTAAACGTGCGGCTCCCTCCGGCTCCTCCAGTTCTTTTTCCACCTCATCTCCCCTCCTCATCCAGAACCCTATGCCTCACTCCAGCCACTCGGCCTCACCCACATTATTTCTTACCAAGCGCCTTTTTTCGCATTCCTCGCTAATCGTGGGGAGCGATGGGGGTTGATGATGTTTCATAATCAGACACTACGGACAGACAGATACACTTTCTTATTGTTAGCGAGGAAAAGGCCAAACAAAGCAATGTAGTACCATGATTACATAATTATTGAAATTTTAATGAGAGCAGTGCCAAATCTGTAGGGGAAACAAAAACATCTTCATTAATTACAAATACTGCACGAAATCAGACAGTGGGAGCTGCAGAAGGAGTTGCTGCGTAGAACCAGACACACAAACACATTCCCAGTGAATGAGGGCTTCCGACATTTAAGCCTGGTCACTGGGGTGCAGAGCATCTATCATTAAAATAAAGCGCAGCCTGAAATCAGCCGAGTTCGCAGCTTCCCCTCTTCTGTGCAGATCAGAAGCACAGACAACACAGAATTAACTGCAGAAGCGTGTGTGTGCGTACTGTGTGTGTGTGTGTGTGTGTGTGTGTGTGTGCGCGCGTTGTCATCTGTCCCCTGCTTGGGTTGAAATAGCTGCCTTTGACTTGAGGGTAAGCTGAGCTGCGGTACATT
Organism: Macropodus opercularis; assembly: GCA_030770545.1. Classification (NCBI taxonomy): domain Eukaryota; kingdom Metazoa; phylum Chordata; class Actinopteri; order Anabantiformes; family Osphronemidae; genus Macropodus; species Macropodus opercularis. The sequence goes on from CM061099.1 coordinate 1,931,938, forward strand.
GGATTTCATGCTCAGTCCTTCACAGCAGCAGCGTGCGACACTGAGACAGAGCCACAGAGTCGACCCCGTGGCTCTGAAAAGGTTGGACGCTCAAACGTACAGGCGTCGTGTTGCACGTACACATAGGAGCAAACGGTTTTAGCATCAACTTTAGCGAACGGTCACGTGCAGCCCTGCAAAACAGCAACGGGACAAACGGGCCGCGGCTCCTTCACGTCACCTCGTACACAAACCGGGGAAAGACAAACAAGAACACAGTAGGTCCGTGTGTTTTGCAGCCACCACAGAGTTGTTCCCTCCTACTGTACTGACAGACTCATTTCCGAGTCATCAGTTTACAGCAGCCCATTTAGAGGCAGATGTGAAGCAGCTGGCACCTGCAACTAAGGTGGCTGCAGCACAGTTCACGCTGGTGGACAGCATGTCGCCCAGCCTCCTGGTCCCAGCATGGAGCTCTGAGAATACTGAGAGGCTCCAGCTACATCAGTGACATTGACATTACCTCTGTGATCATTTCACCTAAATTGGCTAAATGAATTGCCAATTTGCGAGGCCTTAGTCTCAGCGTTCGCTGGGTGCAGGTCTGCGTGTGCACATGTCTGGGTTTGCAAAATCAACCGTGACCATACGATTCCGCGTCTGGTTGTTTGTCTTTCTCCAAGCCGTCGATGTCTCTTCATTTCTGTCCAACTATTTCTTGTTCACAATCCACACAAAAATTCAATAAGCTATTACACAGACATTGATCTTTTTCTCACGCAAACATTTGCATTAAAAAAACGTCAGTGAGATGAGGGGGCTGTCTGTTCATTTTAGTGGAGAGAGGCCTGGATTTATGGAGTTTGGCAGCACTTTAACACTTTATCTCTCTTCAGAATGTGTCCAATCAATGCTCTGCCTCCCTGCGTGGCCGCTGTTGAGGAGTCGTGGCGTTCGCTTATCTGATGTCATTGTAAATCACTCAGGAGGAGGGTAGGTCAGAGGAGACTGCTGCTGCTGCGAGCTGCCGCGGGACGGAGCAGAATGTGACACTGAAAACACAGCTTTCAATACATCTGTGTGTCTGGACAGTAAATGCAGATTCATAAGGAACAGCTGACATGATTTGACCTTTAAATTGTAATGTGGCGTAAAATGAGCCGCAGATTCACCAGAAGCGCATCAAAGAAACACTTTGCTGACCAAGTGAAGATACTGAGACGCTGTTGTTGCACAAACTACACACATTCTGATCAAAAAGAACCTTTTTAGGCAAGACTAAAAAATGAGTCGAGGCTTACTAGGTCCCAGGAAGCCAACAACAAGAAAGATACAGTTGTGTTTGTTGCTGTTTTGTGGTGGTTTGGGCAGGTGATACTGTTTCATCTTGGCCACTGAAGCTGTTCAAACTGTGACCACCTTTATATCGTATTTCTAAAACACCTTCCTTCCTTATGCAGCCACGTTGAAATGACAAAGGCTCCAGCTGCCACAGCCTCACACGGCCTGGAACGGTCTGAGGAGCAAGGCTGGGAGCAGAGACCTATTCTCAGCCAGGGAACCTCCTCTGCTGTTACCAAAGAAGCCTCCTCTTGCCTCGGTTTTGACAAGTGACCAGCTTTTCTGTTCCAATCCAAACTGTTGAGCAATCGCCACAAAGCAGAGCCAATAAATGGTGATGATTGCATAGATTCTCAGGAGAAAAGATTATACAAATTCTTTCCGCGTAGCTGGAGCGGGCCTGAAGCGCTGTGCTGGTTTACACTAAAGAGAAGAATAACTCTGGGAAGCAGAAGTGAAATGGAGAGCGAAACAGAAAGAGGATGAGGAGGAGGAGAGGGAAGAAGAGAACAGGCAGAAGAAGTACCGGAGAAGTAGACGTATTGTGAGAAAGGCAGGCAGAATAGGACACCATGAAATGAGGATAGAAAACAGCGCTGGGTGACAGAGAGACAGAGGGGAAATGGAGAAAAGGCGGATATCTGCAGCGCCCCAGCTGCGAGGCTTAAGGAGCTTAGCCCTCCTGCCCATCACAGCAGACTCCTCAAGTGCAGACATCCGCCGCTGCTGAGCTACCGCTGAGACCAAAAGAGAGGCTCAGCAGAGGAGCCGGGAGCAGAGAGGTGTGGGTGGTAGCGGCGTGAATGGGCTGAACCAGGTCCGTGTTCAGCCCATGGGCGATGCAGAGTAGACCCTAGCTTCTCAACAAGCGAGCACATTTCCCGACATCCTTAAATGAGGTTTTTATTCAGCTATTCTTATTCTGTTGTTCTCCTGTCGGTGCCGCAGGAAGCGTCAACAGACCCGGGCCGGTCCCTGCCTTCCTCAGGAGCCCACCTGTCATCCCTCCCCTGGACATGAAGCCCTTCCTCCAGTTCCCCCTGGAATCACCTCACCCAGGAAACATGGGCCTCTTCCACAACTTCAACACAGTGAGTGCACGGCCACGAGCCTGTTAGCGTAACAGAAGACAGAGCAGCACTTCAGCTGTGACCTTTCCTGAGTGAGACAGGTGATGAAGGCTTCATGCTATCTAATCCAAACCATAAGGGGAAGGCTGTTTGCTTTTGATTCAGCTCGGTGAGCTTGAGCTTAATTGAGAGAAAGTCCAGGCGAGTGTTTTACTGCCATAAAGCGACGTGGTAATCAATTGAAGGCCCTGTTCTCTCGAGTCAGCATTTTCTGTGGCTCGTCTCATTTCCAGATTGGGTTTCATGTGAAGGTCAAACAGGGACACACACACAGAGACATTATCGTTTATCTGATTTGCATGAACTTGAGCAAAATGACCCTTCCACAAGTTTATGTTTCATCCAACCCCTTCTACTGAAAACTGCAAATGCAATGATTATGTGATGAAACGTTGAAGCGGCAGGATTTGCCTGCATTCGAAACGCGGCGACATGTGGACTATTCTTCTTCAAACTTGCCTCGGCTACACTCTGTCACTGGCGTCCGGCGACATGACTGCCTCAGCACTAGCGCCTTCGCTAGCATCAGCAAAAACGTGCTTCGCCTGAAGACCAATGCATCAGGCTGCGCTGAAAGCACCGCAACGCAGCCGGTTGCATCTGAGCGTCTGTCTCCATCAGCCTGTGACGGACTGGAGCCTCCCACTGCAACAGATATCTGGGTTGGTTGGTAAAAATGACTCCTGACGCAACAACCAGGATGTTTTGACTCCATGGTAAAAGTCCATTTTGTTGATCCGTTCCTCATTTGTCCGACAATGTTTCTTAATCATGGTTTGCCACATATAAAGCCACAGAAGCAGGTAAACAACCTGGGTTAACACAGATTTATAGAATTGTATGATTTGCATACTGCTGCATATGTTAAAGTGAATGTTAGCAGCAACTTCAGTGTGTATTTTGGGAGGAGTGGGTGTTTGTTTTGGGGATAACAGGCTTAGCTGTAGCTGCAGCCTTGCATCATACCAACACAGTTAAAGTTGGAAAAAGAAACACATGCGCTGGTTTATAATTAGCAAACAACCACAGGGCAGGACTGTGGACGGTCACTGTCTCGCGTCCACCTCAGCCTGGCGACCGGTGAGAGCCTGTGTCTGGATGATCAGATCTTTTGATCCTGGACTTCATGTATCATCCTCTACAGGTTAGACATTAGCTGCTTAAGCTGCACAGTGGAAAAAATGAGCCCCTTGTCCTGTTGATTTGCAGCACTTCAGCATCATAACTTTAATGTAAACATCTCAGTTTGGAAATAAAAAATATGATGAATGATCATCTGAATGTGACACGTAATCAGTAAACTCAGCTCAGCAGCTTTAATTTAATTGTTAATAGCTGTCATTCAAACAGTGAATGGACCAAAAGGCTGCTGAGAAGCTCAAACAGCAGCAATTTGCTTATTGCTTTCACGCCGGCCTCGCTAACCGCAGATAGTTTATTACTTCAAATTCAGAATATTTGTCTTGATATCAATCGGCAAATGGCCCCGGGCTCTATTCATCTTCTCGTGGAGTCTCTCCTTGTGGTCTAACCTCCTGAAAAGCCACTGACGGGGTCTGACAGAGCCGACAGTGCAGGTCACACGGCAAAGACTCAGCTGACAGACGCTCACCGGGACCCGACGATGGACTTGTGTGTCGCGGCCCTCAGGGAGTGAAAGAGTCGACTAATGGGCTAATGAGGTTACGCTATAACAGAAGTATAGCGATCGTGGAAAACGTTGGAGAGTCAGGACAGGGGAGAGTTTTTGTTTGTGCCGGTTTGCTTTCAGGCATCAACGCGCAGAAATAATGTATTCAGACACTGACAACCAGCTCTGTGGCTACACACACACAATGCTGGCACAGAAACATATGTACAGATGTGCATCTAACTCCAAAGGTGTTTCAGGCCTCAAAACAAGAAACGGGGGAATTTGAGACATGAGTAAAAGACAAAGGGAAACCGGCTCAAGTCCGTAGATGTGCCTAACAATGGATTCAAAGGGGTTTAAGCTTCAGACCAATTATACCGTTTCCCCTGGTGCCTGCAACTTGAGAACGTAAACAGCCTCTCGTTTGGCAGCGAGCGTTCAGAGTCTGAGGAAGAGATGAGAGGCTGAGTAAAACCGCGGTTTACTTTTGGCAACTTAATGAGGACGACACCCAGAGCTGTGGCTGCTGAACCAGCCAGAGGGTCAGCGAGCTCGCACGCGTAGCAAACGTTTCATTAGAGAGTTATGTCACATGCAAGATGTATTTAGCGCATGTCAGTCTGTTTGTCGGATTTTTTACTCTGTCTAAATTGTTTTATTATTATTCAAATATTTCTTCATTAACTTGTCTGTGAATGCAGGTGTTTTAACTGTAACTTAATGCTTCATGTAAATTGCATTTTAAAGGTACAACAGAAAATCTCTCCGCTCTGTGTAACATAGTGTGACTGTCCCATAAGAGGAGGCTTTGTAGCACATGTACTAAGTCCACATTTTTGAAGATAGCGAGTGTGTAATTAGACTCGTCTAACCCCGGCATGAATTAAAGCGTTTGAACAGCACCCAAGAAGCCAGGCACAGACAGCAGCGCCAGCTGCTGCTGAGAGAACACGCACCTTCCTGTCCACATCAATCACTGCTCCCTCTTCAATTCACTCTCCTCCGCTCTGTTTTATCTCCCAGCTCTCCTCCCCTGTCATTCACCTGCACTTTTTAAAGTCTTCTCTCTCATCCACACTCAGTCGAGCCTTGCGGTGCACTCTCAGGCCGTCCAGTGCTGCTGAATGTTTGATGTGACCTTTGGGCCGTCTCCCCTCAGATGGACCCTGTCCAGAAAGCTGTGATGACGCACACCTTCGGACCCCCCATGGTGAAGACAAAGCGGCCAATCATCTCCTGCAACGTCTGTCAAATACGCTTCAATTCGGAGGTATGAACGGTCGTTATATCTCACTTTTCACGTGTGAGGATGTGGTTTGATGACGTTTGCCCTGTTACTGCGTGTACTGTACTGTGTGAGAACCTAGACGTCAACACACATTAAATGGTGGAACAAACCGATAGCTGGCTGCACCAAACGCTAGTTAGTGATTTATGTTCTGCTGGAGCCGTTCAACACTTGGTTCACAGTTTCTCAGCTCTGGGAGTGTGGAGCGAGACAGAGACTATTCTCCTTGATGAAGGGGCAAAAAACAGAAACAATAAAGGAACAAATAAATACAACTAGACTAAGCATTTCCTGAGGAAAATACACTGTGAACGCTGTACTGCTGAACGTGTTCCCCAAGAATTGTTGACAGTGGCTGGAGAGTTTAAAACATTCTTAAAAGTAGCATAAGAGAAATAGAAGTGGTTTAAAAAGTTAAAGGTCTAAAAACACAGTGGGATTCAAACCCGTGTCTCCCGCTGTAGAGCACAGCAGACTAACGCCGTATGAGCAGCTGTCAGTCAAACTCTGACTGCTGCAGCTGTGATGATAAGCCGTTGGAATGAAGCCCATAAACGGGCTGGTTGCAGCGGAACCGTAACAGTTAAAAACACAAAAACGAAACCACCACATGAAAGCCGAGACTTTAATCTGCAACTTGTGTTCATTTCACATCGAAAGAGTTGAAAACGCTCAATCTGGCTCAGGCAGCGAAATGAATGGCGTTCAGTGGCGCAGAAGAGGTCACTCCCAGCGACAAATATGGCGAAATGTGTCGGCCTTTTCGGTTTTGCCGTGTACATAGCGAGCAGGTAGACAAGTGTCTCTACATGTGAGTGAAAGAATGGTTTAAAAAGAGCGAAAACTGCGGCCGTGGTGCGAAAGAGTCGCTGTGTCTCGCTCTAGCAAGACCCAACACACACTAATGGAAAAGCTTGAATTTCGCCTAAAGCTGAACAAAACTAAAAGCTTCACAGTCTACAAACTATTAAAGATCGAAATGGCTCCTCCATTCACTTCTATGGGAAATGTTTGATGAAACAGTACGACAGATATAAAAACTTGCAGTCGTGTCCTTAAAAGCTGAGCAGTTTGATGTTTGAATGGTTGCTGTAGCTCAAAGCCTGCGGCACTAGTTGGATGATTCGGAAAACAATACTGTGAATGATGCTGAACACGTTGTGCTTGATTCTGCTCTGAAAATATTCTGACATTGGTTGTGAAGCTGCAGAATAAACGGCCTTAAAGCTGACAGGGCACATTTGTTGCATTTCACTCTTGATAGAAGCTCCTGTGCCAACACGCGTCACAGGCACTAAAATAAGATGGTGAAACTTTAGCAGGACTGACTCGAGAGTCTCCATTAATCAGGCAGCAGCGTTTAATGAAGTTGAAAAGCAAATAAGTCGTAATGTGGACATTCAAGCCCAGCTACTGAATTACATGACTGACATGTTGTGCAGCACTTGGCCCTTTACAGCGTGTGTGTGTGTTTGACTACATACATACATTTGGTCATTTGAAAGGAGAAATACAACAAAATACCTAACTTTGTTATGGAGTGTGTGGAAATATGTGGTTTGAGCAGAACTGATGTGCACTGGTTCACATTTAAAAGGCTTCTATGGACGGAAACGTGACCTAGTGCTGTAACCTCTAACCTCAGCATCGATCGAACGACGGACTGACATACATGCCCGGCTAAAAATATAGATGTATTCCAGGGATGCAGCTACATACTAGTTCGCTAAACGCAGTAGAGGAGGTCAAATCTCCCCTGCTAGACCTACTGTACCTCCTTCGGCCTGTTTATATTCACACACAGGCTTGTGAGCTGCGTGTGCGGCCGTTCGGGCTGGAGCCACCTGTTTGCTGTTGTGCATCTGCTGTGCTGCCACACTACAGCACTTTCCACAGTAACCTGAGAGACGCGAGCTCGAAGCGAGGGGACATTCTTTAATAATGAAGGAATCGTCCGCTTACAGTACGGGAGCTGGCTCGGTCGCTGTGTGGGCCGTGTGGTATTTCAGGCAGGCAAACTCATTGTTTTTCACGCCGGGTCATGGGGCAAATATTAATAATATAAACATTATCTTTGAAGCTCATGCGTGAAGGAGGTCGGTATTACACGGGTACTTACATAAGGTCAGAGAGAGACGCTCTGATTGATGGAGGCCACTCAGGAGCAGGTGCTTCCCACTGCTGCCACGCTGTAGCCCCACACGTTGTAATTACAACGTTGCCATTCATTTCAGGCCACAGAGGACAGATTAGTCTGCCACTGCTCAGCTCAGCTCTGCTGCAAGGCTGACGTCACACCGTGCTGCATTAGCCACCGTCACCACTGCAGCACCGTGCCGGACACCCCTCTGCGTTTCCCTTCGCTCAGCCCTCCTCTTCACCTCCCCTTAGGCCCGCGCCCAGCCAGGGTCCGTTCACGGCTGGTGTCTGCTCGGCACCTTCGTGCTCTCGTGGCTTTGATTGTCAGCGTTCTCCTTCTGCGCGGCGCGGTATGCTGTACTGTGTCATCTGCCCCTTCCTCCTTCACTCCACATCACCAGCTTCCTCCCACCCCCTCTTCCCATCACCGCTGCCTGCTCCCCATAAAGCAGATCTGGCTGCTAGACCAGCTCGCGCTGCTTTCTGTGCCTTTGTCCCTTTATAGATAAAACATCAAAGCACATCCTGCTTAGAGAGAAAAAGGATTTCAGGGACATTCACTTGCTCCCACTTTTTCTCTCCTAAATCTCATCCCTGCGCCTTCATTGGTCTTAATCCCTCATTCCATGGGCTCTTTCAGAGCTTCTCTCTGCATTTCACCTACAATGTCAAACATCCTGTATATTTGATCATTATTCAGTTTTCCACTTAATGCAAATGAACAGACGCTCTGATGTTTTTTCCGTGTTTTGTCTTTGCTGCACCTCTTGCTTAGAAAGCGCCAGGATGTTTATGCTTGAAGTGACGGACAACCTTCACTGATCCCTTAAGAACGAACACTAAAGGTGGCGAACAGCGAACGCGTCACATCTCACAGAGAACGGAAACAAATTGTGCGAGTTGCAGATATTACAAAGAAGGATGTGCTGTGGTTAAGTATTGCTCCCTCTGGGGCTTGACGTGGTCGTTTGTGTGTCAACTCTTAGGCGTCCGTGTCTAATCGCAAGGAGCAGCCAGAGCAGTTGGGTTACACAGGCAGAGCTATATCTGACTTTCTGTCATCACCAATCAGGCTGAGCGCTACACTGGCAGTTAATACTTCGGGCCTATGAAGGCATCCCAGACATGCCCCTCTGGCCCCCACCCAGCAGATCCCCAACATGTACCTGTCACGTCCCCTCCGTCTCGTTATTGGCGTAATGAAACCTTTTAATCCCTGCGACTGCCTACACATGCACATACAGCCACGCGCAGTCTTGTATTACTGCATTAGTAATGATCTTACAGCCTCTATATTTGTGTCGTGCACTTTCCTCTTAAATTCATCTGGTGTTAACCTGCAGAAACATATCTGGACCTGGAGGGCAACAGTTAATTCTCAGCCCACAACTATTTTCATATTGGATGATTCTGCACCTATCAACGTAGGGTTCAGTGCATCAGCCAAGTGACGGTGCAGTGAGCAACGAGCCTGGAGTCAGGTTGGAAGCAGATTAGCTGCAGAATAAAAACCTAGTTCTGTAGTTTCAGGTTCACCTTTAGGTGGAGCTGACTGTTCACTGGGGAAGTGAGCAGATCAAAGCACATTCCTGCTTAACGAAATAAGTCACAGCCTGCCTCTCTGCCCTGACTCTGAGTCGTGTTGATACAAACCACAGCATTTTTGTCAGTGTGACAGCTGTGAAGTTTCCACAGCTTTGCTTAGCTTATACGTTAATGCCAGTCCATCACTGGGCCGTAGACAGAGCTGAATAACATTACACTACAGAAATAACAACAACACTGAGCTTCCGATAAAATAAACATTGGTCAGATTTGTCCTACGGTGTCCGTCGGCTCTAAACTGAACCATACATCATCATAATCTGGAACACACACAGTACAAACACATCCTCTTTAGTGCAATCACACAAAGACAAGCAGGCAAATACGCATCAAACACACGTCGTTCCTCCAGTTCCGTTCTCTTCTTAGCTCCCTGTCAGCTGTCACCGGTCGTCCAGTGCCTTCCAGCCCATTTCAGATAATCCCTCCACTCAATAATCATCATCAGCTCAGCAGGCCAGTCCAGTGATTATACCTTTGTTGAAGGAAGGCGAATATTTTGGAGGGTAATCTTCCCTGACAGCCTCATCAGCACATCCCACCCCAGACCATCAGCCCAACAGCCGTTTACTCCATTTCACCACAAGGCTGGAACGTTCATGAGAAATGACTGGATTATCACTGGGAACATAGATCCAAGTTTGTTTAGTTTCATCTCCTTTTGCATTTCTTCGACATGGCAGAAGGTCAGTACGATGTTCAGTCCCTGCTACAGTTTGACCACTGACCCCAGGGCAGCCACACCGCAACAAGACAAAAGGGATGAATGTGGGAAATGAAAATGCTAAGTTAAGATGATGTAAACCTCTGTGCTTCTTGCACCAGAGCCAGGCAGAAGCTCACTACAAGGGCAACCGTCACGCCAGAAGGGTGAAAGGGATTGAGACGTCCAAGACAGCTCGACTCCAAGACGGAGATAAGCAGCAGCCTGCCCCGACGGCTTCGCCCTCACCTCCATCCGCTGCTGAGCCTGAAGTCAATAAGCAGGGTGAGCATCACTGGCGACACATGATGTTACATATGTTACAGAGATGCACACAGCTGCTGGGCAACATGGGAGAAGCTATACCTACTTAATAATACGCACTCAAATATACAGTAATGCAAGATGAAACCCGCTGCTACAGACACGTCCAGATGGAGCAGCATCACTGTCAGACATCCACATGATTTTCAAACTTTTTGCCAGACTAATATTTTACTGACCTAAAACTTTGCCCTTTTTTCAGATGACGCTCAGTCCAGCCCCACCTGTAACGAGTTGGCGTCCAGTCCAGACCTTCCAGCACCCGTGAGCTCAGCAGATGCAGAGGCTTCACTCCTGCCTTCTGTTAGCTTGCCTTCGCCAGCTTGTCCCTCCCCCTCCGCTGCCCGCAGCACATCGCCTGCAGATCCAGCGGCGGCCGGTCTTCCTGACATGCCGTCCCCAGCAGCTAGTCTAACTTCAGGAGAGTCAGAGGAAGAGAAGGCAAAGAAGCTTCTCTACTGCTCTTTGTGCAAAGTAGCTGTTAATTCCCTGTCACAACTGGAAGCACATAACAAAGGTAAACGCAGCTTTGTCAGGGTGAATGAAATGAGCACATCAGGACTACAGCCAGTTCAAATCTAAATCTAGGGCGTTAAACAGCCGCCTACACTAAACATTAGCAGCGCAGCAACAGTCTCACCACATCACCTGTTTAATTCATTTAATTATGCAAATCAACACCTTAAAGGAAACGTCAAAGACTCATCATGTTAACTTTAAATTAAAAATACGTTTAATAGATGCAATACAGCAAAAAGCTCAAATAATACTTTTCCCAGGTACCAAACACAAAACCATTCTGGAGGCTCGAAGTGGACTGGGACCCATCAAAGCATATCCGCGCTTAGGTCCTAAGCCCAGTCCAGAGCAGGGAGGGGAGCCTTCCTCTGACCCCAACACTCAGGAGCGCACCTTCCACTGTGAGATCTGCAACGTCCGAGTCAACTCCGAGCTGCAGCTTAAACAGGTGAGCAACCTACACACACCTGGGACCCTGAGTGAATTACCCAGAGCATCTCAACATCCAATATCTGTGCTTTGCCACTGTACGCTGCAGCATATATCTAGCCGGAGGCATCGCGACGGAGTTGCAGGAAAACCCAACCCGCTTCTCAGTCGGCACAAGAAGCGCACGGACTTTATGGTAGATAGTCAGTTCATCATGGTATAAACATTCTTCTCAATTCTTCTATCCTCATTTACCTTAAAGGCAAATCTGTCGCATGCGTCAAAAGCTATATTTGTTTATAATCTCATGTCATTTTCTCAAAGGAACTTCCAAAAACTCTGGGTGCTGGACTTTTACCAAATCCTCTGGCAGTTGCTGCAGCAATGGCAGCCGCAGCTTCCTCAAATCAGCTGGCGCTACGTCCTCACGGCCCGGCCTCCCACCCTCACCCGCATCACCACCTCCTGCAGGGATCACCCCTCAGCTTGCTAAGGCCAGCTCCAGGGCCCATCCGCACCACGCACGGGCCAATCCTCTTCGCTCCGTACTGACGGCGGCAGGAGGAGGTGACGTAAGCACGAAGCACACTGTGAGGTGGAGGCCTGCGACCATGTGCCATCAAGAGCCAAACTGGCTGGTGTGACTCCAGCTGTTACTTCATTAAAGACACTAAAATGACTCTTCATGGCGCATTTGGTAGTTGCAGGACACTGTAGTTAGATTACCAGGGAAAACTAGACACTAGTGGCTGATCTCAGACATTTCATCCTCCCCAGTTTAACTTAAATATCTACATTTAAAGACTGATGAACCTCTGAGCAAGCATGGACCTCTGTAAGCATCCTCCTATTTGGAACTGACTAGAAACCTACCTACTGTAAGACCCACTGCATCCGACTCAAAACCACACCTCTACTACACTTTAAATATTCATCTCTGCAAGGATTCATTGCCGATCTGAAGTATTGTTGTAATGGAAAACATCGCTGTTAGATATACAGTAGTAGTTGCCTCTGGTATTATAACCTTAGCTGTCACTTCATTCTCTGATCTGTGTAAATGCTTTATGTTTGGAGAGAAGAAGAACAGAACCAGTGAACCACGGTGAAACGGTTTCTCTGATGATCCCCCACATTCACCACTGACGACAGCCATGAAGCTCAAAGTCTCACAAAGCACATTCGTTGTCTGCATCGAACTGTAAATGTTTTAGAGACATCTAAAATCTAAAATGTTTTCATGCAAACGTCACTGAACAAAGCAGAAAAGTTTCAGTTTCAACCCTGCGAGCACAGCAGGGAAATTGTTCACTCATGATTTTAGTAGCAGGTACATTAAGTGCACCACAAACTCTAAGAAACCTAAGAAGGGTGTATGTGCGCAGTTAGAAAAAGACACCAGCATCACGTTACAAAAGGAAAAGGACCACGTAGACTGTATGCAACGATAAAAATACACACAGCGTATTACGGGCTCGTAGCACTGTGCGTCTGTCTGCTCTGACTCAAACCGTCTGCAACCCTAACTTAACCCTGTGACACAAGCTTTAGGAAATGGGAACCGTAGCAATACTCCTGCAAACTGTTCTTGTTATCCGCAATAAAATAAAATGTCTACAAATGTAATACTTGTTGTTTAGGAGAAGTGTGTTGACCCATTGCTGTAAATGTAGATTGTAAAAAAACAGAAACGTTATGTGTCGGGGCTTCCTAATTGTTCAATGAAAAAAATTATGAAATTATTAAACTGAATTTATGGTTGTAAGAAGGTTTGGCTGGTGAATTCTTTACGCAGCAGTAGATCACAGCTTAGTAAAATAAAACTCAAGCGTCAGTAGAGAGAATCTAAAAATGAAATGACATGTTACACATAAACATATGAAAAGACCAAGAGGTTTCGAGCCTAAACAGTAGAGATGTCCGTTCAGATGTCTGATGCCGAACCAAGGGCCTCTGCCCTCTGCAGGTCTTCTGAATCCTACCACATCACCCATCATGTGACTCATGAGTTTTCCCTGCCTGCATTCCTCTCAGCGTCTGGGCTTGTCCTGATGACCAGGTACTGTGATGTCCTGAGGGAGCTCCTCCCAGATCAGGATCGGCCCGTTGTGCAACTTCACGGCTCTGGTTTATACTTTCGCCAACGATGACGTTCACCATGTCAGCTCACTTTAAATGTATTTATATTCAGTATTATATTCAGTATTTATATTCAGTATTATATTTAGTACTTATATTCAGTATTATATTTAGTATTTATATTCAGTATTTAGCGTACATGCGTTTCTCAGTCAGATTCACGCTCCGCCAGCATCATCATGCTCAGTTCAGCAAAATTGACACATTTTACTGCTATATTGCATTTTTGCCACATTAGTCATTCCATCTGAAATATTAGATGTTCCGTAGGAAATACGGCAGCGCTGCCTTCCTGTATTTACCCAAGAGGTGGAAAACCCCACCTCATTTCACTGTGTAGTGGTAACTTAAGCAACACAGAGAATGGAAATGAAATGTGACATCAGCAGGAAGCAAGACGTTTTACAGCAGCAGTCCGCTGAGGAGGATGACACGACAACACATCAGCAGCTAGAAGGTGAGTCTGTCGCTCTGAAGTCTAGTGATCCCTATGAGTTAACAACACAGAAGTCGGGATTTTACAAAGAATGTCTTGGGTTTACATCGTGTCAAGTATGAACTTTGTTGCACGCAGTGATTCTGAGTCAGCGAAGAAGCAAAGCAAATCAAGTCTTTAGACCATGATTTTTAGGTTGTGTTGTAAACAATGTCCATTTTAAAATGTATACAGAAAGGTTTGTACAATCCATTATTATTCTTATGATGTCATAAATCAAATCAAATCTACGCTAATAAACTGAAACTGCAAAAGTCTATGTTCATAAAATGTACAGTGAAAGTAACAGTGAAAACTAAAACGTTTATACCCACAACCTTGATACTTCCCCTTTCGACGGCTGCTTAACGTCCGAGGACGGGGTTTCGGTCTGACTGTGCCCTCTCTCCTGATTCCTGTTTGACAGAATGATGCTGAACTACACCAACCAAACCGAGGACGACTTCTCCTGCTACAGTCCTTCAGTTGTAGGCTACCGGTACTTTGCCGTGCTGTGGGGAACCTGATGACCATCCTAGCCTTCACCTTAGAGCCACGGCTGAGGACGCGCTTCAACGTGCTCATCGTCAACCTGGCTGCAGCAGACCTGCTGTACTGCACCGTACTGCAGCCCATCTCGATTGACTCTTACCTACACCTCAGGTGGCGCAGTGGCCATCTCTGGTGCCGCATCTTTGGCCTGCTCCTCTTCCTCTCCAACTCAGTCTCCATCATCACACTCTGCCTGGTAGCCATGAGCAGATACCTCCTGGTGGCCAAACGGGCCGTGTTTGATCGTGTCTTCTCAAACGTGGGTCTTATTCTGCTCCTGATCTTAGCGTGGGCGCTCGGCCTGGCCAGCTTTGGCCCGCTCTGGACTGTTTACGTGTTTGTGCCACAGGTGTGCACGTGCAGCTTCCACCGCACCCAGGGTCGCCCCTACACCACCATTCTGCTCTTCTTCTACTTCTTCATCGGTCTGGGCTGTGTCGGCGCCTTCTATCTTCTCATTTACAGACGTGTTCGTCTTGCCAAACTCTCTCTGCTCCGCTACAGACTCAGCCGGCGATCATCCAAAAAGAAACCAGTTTCCTCAGCACAAGGGACCGATGACAGCGGCGTGGAGAGTGGCACAGCCACCACATGCAGCTGTGAGGTGAGCGCTCAGGTGGATTTAAAGCAAAGTAAGAACGACTCCACCCAAAACTCATCACCAACCAGCAGGCCCTCAGACATCACCTCTGCCCCACAGTCGTCCACTCATGCTCCCACCTCTGCAGCATCTTCCTCCCACGCTGCAGCTTCAGGAGATGATGGCGAATTCAAGCGCGTGACTCGAATGTGCTTCGCTGTTTTCCTGTGTTTCGTGTTCTGCTTTGTCCCCTTCCTGTTGCTCAACATCGCTGACAAAGCAAACAGAGCCCCGAAGGTGTTGCACATGATATGTGCAAACCTCACCTGGCTCAACAGCTGCATCAACCCTGTGCTCTACGCTGTCATGAACCGACAGTTTCGACAGGCCTACCACGTGCTGCTCGCCAGGGCGGCTGCACCCTTCACCCGCCTCTGGGCCTGGTAGCAGGCAGCATCCGGCAGCATCCGGACTCTCTCACGTTAAATAAATGTAATGTATCAATAAATACAAAGAAATCTTATCTTACCTTTCATTGTACCTTTGTGGGAGTAGTCTACAAAAAGTAGAACTGAGAGGATGAAAGTTCAGACTGAATATGTTACATAAAATACTGTTACATTTGATTTATGTTTAAATTTCTTCAGGTTACTGTGTCATTTGTCTGTTCTGCTCGTGTTCTGCCATTACTTCTGCTTAGCTATAAATATTTGGTTGCTGTTACATCATTTAAAAACCATGATTACAAAATCAGCACAGGACATTCCTCTATAACACCATCTGCCATGTTGCCAAGACTTGGCCACATACGTCTGACTCAGCTCCATTAAGGGGTCATCTTGATGTCACGGTTTGAACCCAACATCCTTTTTAGTCGTTCAAGCCATAACGACAAAATGTTAAATGTTCAATGTTAAATGATTATAGTTACAACCTACAGATGTTTTTATTTTTTTACATATTCACATATGATGTAACATTTAATCAGTTTCTAGTCCTGTTGATGACATTGTAATTGCAAAAGGCAGACCCATACTGGGCTTATCCCTCAAGCTGTTCAGTTCGTCTCTTTACAGCTTTGTGTGTAAATAATTTTGCTGCTCTACATAAAGATGCTGTTGTGCATGTACAATAGGAGGTTTTGCTGGTTGCCCCAATTCTTTGTGTGTGAAATAGAAAGTGTGCGCGTGCAGAGCCGATGCCTTTAAAGTTGGCAGCCCTGTTAAAAGCAAACCCTAATCTGTAAACAACACAGAAGTAGAGAAATACTCTGAAACTCACTATGCAACATAAATGCAATGTAATCAGACTTTATTTAGTTAATTATGATAATTACCTTCTGTCAAGTCAGCAAGTTTTAATAAGCAAGACATAGACATCTCATTTCGATTTTATAAAAAGTAGGCCAACACAAAAACCAATAACTTGGAAGCAAACAGTTTTAACACAGGTTATCAGTTGTAGTCACAACGTAAAAAAATAAATTATGTGCAGTTTTAGCAATTCTACAAAACATTGTTAAAAAGCTTCCCAATCTAAATACTCCATAAGTGCTAAAGCCCGTTTTGATGAACTGATGGCGTGTGAGATTTAAGGGGTCGCGGATCCTCGGATCATGTGCCTGGGACGTTAACCCTAACCCATTTGAGCTCCAACTAAATATTTTACATTTAAAAGGTTGTATAGTCAAAGATGCAAAGGTGCATATGAGCAGTGTATGCTGCCAGGTACTTATATATAAAGAGTTATGCCAGCATTGGTTATATTGTGATTTATAGGAACTATGTCAACGGTGACACACAACACATGCTTATTGGAAAATGCTTCCACAGGGTTGCATCATGGGGGAATGAAATTCTGCAAGACTGAACTGAACCGGGTCATCTTCCAACATGTCAGAGTCACCAAAGATGTTGGGGTTGTTGAGGTACAGCAGTAACTCATCTTGTGAGGTTGTGTCAGTGCCAGAAAACATGGGATCAGGGTGAAAGGTCTCCAGAGGTGAACTCACTGGATGAGCATCCTCGTTTTGTTCTGAGAGCAGAGAAGGGGACAAGAGAGATATGCTGATTGCGCTGTCATGTTTCACCGAGGAGCGAAGTGTGACTAAATGTGATGTACTCTGCAGACACATGCAGCACTTCAGCACTTTTGTTAATTTTCCAAGTGGCCTTCAAATGAAGGTCACTGCAGTACTTAACGTGGCGCAGTATAAGCTTAAAACCTTCACATTTGTGTAAACATAAATGGGTTAGTTCAGCATGTTAGAATGTATGAGAATCTGACGCCCGGTAGACAGATGAGAAGATCAACACCATTCTCTGATCTGTCCATTATACAGCCCATTAGCTTAGCTTGGAATAGAAATGGAAACAGTTAGTTGAGCTCTGTCAAATGGTAACATCATCTGTTGACCAGTTCCTCTGTAGCTTTCTAATAAACATGTTAACAGCTGTGTCTTTTTTACAGATTGTGCAGGTCAGTGGATTTAATTACCATTTGACAAATATCACCCAAAATGTTAGAGTTCAGCTTGAATCTCCGCATGCTGTGAACCGTGGTGATTTCCTATCGCACCTGTGTGTTAAAGCCCCTCCACACACATTTTAGACATTATTGACAGTGCACATGAATACATGCGGTACAAGCAGCAAACTTCCAGATGTAATACAAATGCACGTGAGGTATTAAAATAGCCGATCGCTGGCTTTACTGTATCTAGACAGCAGGTTCTCCGCGGATTTTACATACTATAACGTGAACACAAAGCTGATCGACGGCGGAGAGTGATTTGTTTGGCAAGTTTCTAGCTGGATGGACAGCAAGGAGAGCCATGACTCACCAGCTGCCTCTCCACACAGACCATTGTCTGGCTCCAGGCCTTCACCCTGTGCCATGTCAGAGGCCATGGGTGACTTTACCTCCAGTGTGTTCCTACACGATCAATGACAAACAGTCATTACAACCAGTTGCTCTTGATATAAAAACGGCCATGGGCTTACTGAGTGTCTGAAGACACCGAGTGTCTTCTTTCTGCGTAAACAACAATTCAAGAAGGGACACTTTCATATTAACAAGACTCTGAATCACCAGCCGCAACTGATGTATGTACTTACTCTTTTGAAACAAACATCAGCTTGGTTTTGATGTACTTGATGTAGGGACTATCATCTGAAAGAGAATGAGGTTACAAACAGCACACGAGTTGTGTTGATGTTTTACGAAGCTATTTACGTAGCATGCAAGAAGCATCTGCAAAACATCTGTCATCCTTACCGCCAGTCTTCTCAGAGTAGTACTTTCCAAAAGCCTTGTCTTTAGGAGTGTCAGGATATAAATAAAGTAGAGGATTTTCTGGGATATTTTCATTCTCTAGAATCTGGAAATTCCTGATGATTTCATGAAAGGGAATCTGAGTAAGGTCAACTTTGGTAAAGGGCTGGACGGTCTTTATGCTGGGGTCGCCTACAAAAAGCAGCAGGTCCAGTAGGAAAAATTGAGCGTTACTGTGTCACTCTCAAAATGTTTTATTAAATACATCAAATGAAAATAACTTACCAAAAATGTCAAATTCCACCCAGGAGAACGTTATTCCTCCGATAACACTTTCGCTAAAGCGCAACAAGAACGTGCCCCTTCGTTTTTTCTTCAGGAGGGATTTTTCTTTGCCTTTGCTCACAAAACCCATAATGAGGCTGTGACCGGAAAAAAAGCAAATCAAGACAATTTTCTTATTTTTTCCCATTAAATGTTTCTGCTTCTGTCCTCCTTCAGTAAACACAGGTTTAGTGGCGTTCACTAAACGTACCCATCCCTCCACAGGTCTTCAAGGTACGTTTTCACCATCACCAGGATGCCATCAAACCACACCCAGAAGGTGTCAGGAGAGTTTTCCTATAACAGAAGCCGTGGAAACTTAAGCTACACACCTAAAGTGTGCATTTACAAATAACCACTTAGTGAGAGTCTATCCGATGTCCATTATAAGCACAAAACACAAGTGTAAGAAAAAGTGTAGCTTGTTTGTTTGCTAAACATTAGTAAAACAGTAAAGGTGTTAAGTTGAATCGGTTTCTAGGATTCAGTGTCTCACCTTGCTGAATTTTGACCAAGCAACTTTGCAGTTGTCATAGTTGCGCTGTTTCCCTGGTGGGATAGAAAAACAGCAAAAACCTTCAGTTTCAAACACTGACAGAGGCCAAATTATACTTTGCACTGGCCATGATTCACCTTTAACACCAACAGTTCTACTGCAGATACAATAAATAGGCCTTTTTAATTTTTCAAGTTAAACCAGAATCAGAGTAAAACAAATAAATTAAGCAGGGTTTACCAAAGAGTCTGTGAGCAATCATTTCCAGCTGCTCATCATTCAGACCACGTTTGGTCGCAGAGAGAAACTGCCAGCTCAACATCTCTCCAAATTGTGGCCAAGTGGCAGCTGGACTGTTGGCGAAGAACCTGACATCCTGGACAAACAGACTCGTGTTAACATATACAATTCATTTGTAAACGCTTCTAAATGTACTACTGTACTGCAACATGCTTCATAATGTGTGTGTGTGTGTGCTATAGTGACCTCTCACCTTTGTGTCCAGGCTCAGCATGTTGAACCAGAGGATAGACGCCCAGGCGCTCTGCTGCTGGCTGGAGTTGGAGATGATGATCACTGGGAGCGAGGAGGCCTGGATTGGGATCCAGGGAAAAACAAGGTCATTAAGGTCATAGTTTCATAAAAAGAGCAATAAAGACAACAATGCGATGCCCAACATTTACATAGTAAAGCCGTAATGTCATATATAGAACTAGCCACTGAACTAAATAAACAGGAGAAATCCTCACCTGCAACACAACTGACAACCCTTTCAGTTCAAACACTGTGTCAAAGTTGATGATGTGCAGCTCCTCAGTAACACTGAGGGAAATCTGTTTCAACCAAAACAGATCAGATCAGAATCTGCTTGCTAAGATTTCTAAAGTTCAGAAAAGGTGGGTGTTTCAGGGACGCTGACGTCTACTCACATCACTGCCTCCTTTGCCAGCACCTCCAGATTTCTGTTCCTTCAGGCTCTACAAACACCAGCACACATTAGTCCAACATATTATTCTGTAGCAGGCCTCGTTAGCTGAGATTCACAGGATCGTTAAAGTTGTCTTTATTTTAGTTGAGCCAGTGAAGACTCGTGTGTGTAAAAGTAATTATGCTTCTGCCATCTTGAGTAATACAGATGGAATAATTGATGATGGCTTTGTGATTCTTTCTAATTTCCTCAGTTGGCATCTGCAATTTTTGCTCTTTTCAAAACATTGTCACTCACCAGATGTCTGAAATCTGCCACCATGCCTCCACTCTGGCTTTCTGCCATGTTTAACACTTTGCTTTTGTTCCCCAAGACATTAAAACACCGATATCTAGAAACACAATTTGTTTAGGAAAATATCTTTAGCAAATGTTAAATGTTTAATAAAGCTCTTCTGACAATAACTGGTGAGATACAGTAGGAGTGGTAGCTTGAGTATAGACAGGGAAGACTCACCCTTTGATCTGAGGCCCCTCCCTAAATTTATTGAAAGACACACAAAGCAGTGACCACATTGGGTTAACAAAAGCATCATAGTATAGCTTCAAGTCAAGAATGAGAAGCTGCAGATCTGCTCTGTTTACAGAATTCATATTAAAGGAGGAACCTCACCTGTCCATTGAGACGTTCACTTTCATTGAGTGATTCAGTTCAGGAAACTTAACCAGGAGCCTGCCGATAATAAACGCAAGGATGACTTTGTATATGTTGAGTATAAAGGCTAAATGAACTGTCTTTTCTTCTGGCATTAATTTCAAACTATCAGCCAAATATGAGAAATGACATCTAGATATGTCTAGGTGTAATCCATCATGTCTAATCTTTTTTGCTTTAAATTGTGGTAACAAGAAATGAAATGAAGGCCGCCTGGAGTGGCACGCTGACCTGGTCTTAGCAGAAAACTGGACGTTGGTGCGGAGAACCAGGGGTCCTTTTCCCTGAGGCATAGATGGCTGAGTCTCGACCACAAAGGAACTTCAGGAAAAAGCAAAACTAATCAGTACACTTCACAAAGACATTGACAAGTGATTAATGATCCAGTGTCCTAGAAAAGAAACCTCTTGAGAAGGTCTTGTAGAAGAGTATCTGCTCTCTTCTGCAGTTCAGGTTTCTGGGCCTTAATAGGATCATTTTCATAGGACACTTTTCCTACAAGTTCCTCCAGCTTACTGAGAAACCCCCGCACCTGGAACAGACACACTGCCATCCAGGTGAACCTACAAATCAAGGGAGAGAGAGTAACATGGATAGAGGAGGTTGGTTAAAACATCAAGAATGTCTCGCATGACTTACAGGAATACTACACACAACTTTTTGGAAAATCATTCATTACCAAGGTGATTCAAGTACAACTGCTGTAACACAAGCGGCAGGTGGAGATACATACCACTTCTCCAGCTGATCCAGGCAAACATTGTCTGCAGCACCGATGCAGGCTTTCTGCTGCCTCCTCTGCCACTCCACCAGCTCCTTCTTCACCAGCAAGTCAGTCAGCTCCTCAGCCCTGCCCAGGAGCTTGTTTAATTCTGACAGTGTGCTCTAATTGTGAGAACACATAGAAATAAATAAAAAGAACTGAAGTGGAAAATGATGGTGTGGTTTAGAAATATTAACACCTCTATACCTTTCTGCATTGATTCAGCCTGTTGACAAGTGACTGAAGCAGTTTCAATTGTTCATTCTTCATGGCCTCCTCTACCACAGCTGTATTCCAAGATGCGATCACAGTTTCCATATGACACAGACAGAAAAGAGCACATGTAGCTGTGATTAGGTGCACATTAACACTGATAGTAAAAGTAAACAATTAGCAATAATATAGATTATTACCATGCAAATATAACCAGAACTACTTGAGCTGCTTACCTTCCAGCTTATGGGTTTGGAATTTAAAATCAAACTCATCTTGCTGCTCCTCCAAACATATTATTGTATGTTCCATGCACTATATGCCAAAGGTATGAAAAAAAAAAACTGTAATATGAAATCTTTCATTTACAAACTGTATAACACATGATCATAAAGCAACATAATCAGCACCTGCACTTCATTCCTGAGTCCTGCCATTTTACGTTCAAAGTCCTGCTGGCTGCTCGTCTCCATGGGTTCCTTCTGTACTTGTAAAAACTGGACCTGAGACAAAGCACCGGAGAAAGGGGAGCGGGTGGCATTACAAATCTTTCAGCTGTGATACTGGTTATTGCTGTTGAAGAGCAGTAATAATATGTTAATAGCTTTAACTGTGTGGCAGTTAAAACAAAACCACGGTTTGGTGGAAAATCTTGGCTTTTTAACCCACACACTTAGTCGTGCTCTGACAAACCATTTTACAAAACAAAATGCTGGAAATGCACGCTAAACTTTTTAAATACGTATATTTTTAAGCTTAGTTTGAAATACGTAAACTCAATACTTATGTTATAGTACCCACAAACATTACAGCTATTTAACTTTTCACCATTGAGTCATGTGGGCAAAAGGTCTTTTGTATTTCTTATGTATGAAGTGACCTTGCGATAACATTTCTGTGTGAAAGTGTGACTGACTGACTGACTGACAGACAGACAGACAGACAGACAGACAGACAGACAGACAGACAGACAGACAGATCAATCGATCGATCGATCGATCTTTATTTATCCCGCATCCTGCTGCCCTAACCTGCTCAGCCAGGTCGGCACTGTCAAGGATTTCCTTCTCTTTTTCCAGAAACCACAGAATTGTGCTTGCTAGGCGACACGGATCATCCAGGTACCTCTGTCAGAGGAGAGGAGTCAAAGTTAAATTTACTTAATTACAATTACCATTGCAAGTATGTAATTGGTCCCTAAACACCCAAACCAATGTGAGGATGTTTAAGTGGAAATATTTCTTCTGCTCAGACAAGACAGTTCCAGAAATCAAACAAACAGAGTTGAATGGTGAGTTTGAAAGTCTTAGACAAACCTGAAAGTTCTGCTTATAGCGTCTTATATTGTGCTGCAGTAAGAACGACTCTTCCTGGACAAAGCGACTGTGTTGGATGTCCAGGTTCTCCAACAGCACCTGGAACAGCACCATGGCCAGGTCATGATCCCGCGCTGCTCTCTCCCTGATGAGAACAAATAACAACAGGCGTCTCAAGCAGTGACTTTTACTGTGATGCTGAAATTACGCGCCTGTGACATCTTACCACTCCTGCTTCTCTAACCAGGCTGCCAGGTAGTGGCGGACATCCATCGGTAAAGCATCCCTGTCATACAGCTCGTGTAGCTGTTGGCTGTACACGGCATGGAGGTGCCTCAGTCTCTCCCACTGAGCCATCCTACGGTCAGCCAGGGACACACCAGCACACAAACAAACACACAAACAGCAGACACCACAGTTATAACAGTGATTATAACAGTGTCATAATCAGTTCTATTAACAGTGACTACTATCCTAAATGCAATACAAATATCTCGAATCCACCTGTGTACAGAACGAATGTCTGCTAATCTGTAGCCCACGGCAAGAACATCGGCGTCAAACTGTGTCATGAGGTAGAGGATGGAACGAGCAGACGTAGCAGAGGGTCGGTATTAATATGTGTAACTGCGTTTGTTATGATGTTTTCACCATGACACTAGCTAGCAGGTCATTAAACAGACAGGGCTCGAGCAGTTACTCACCGTTTGGCGGTGTCAATCCGAGGATACGCGGTAATTTAAGAGGCTAAGTAGAAAATTAAAGGGAAGACTGATGCATAGCTTAGCTCTAGACTCGGACCGCAAACGAAAACAACTTCCAGCCAAACGCCAACTACCTCCCTCGGTATATTCTTCGTTCTTTTTCATTGGTTAACTGTTCATTCCTCCCAAATTGGTCCTCACGGGCGAACCATGGGCGCCATTACGGCTCTGGCACAGAGCCGCCAAAGCTGATAAAGAGCCGACATGTCCGCGCCGTCGTTCACAGTTTCCTAGTACCCTCGTACCCACGAGATGATTGGTCAATCCAGAGACTGGTTCGCGCGTGCTGTTGGTGTCCGCTCACGTCAATCAAAAGAGAGAGGCGTGGCGATCAAAACAGAAACTTACGGCGCTTTCTGAAACCTTCCAAGAAATGACGTTACGAAAGTTAAAGCCGACGATGAAAAAACATCCACACGACTGGGCTTTAACATCACTATGGCAACACACACTGGAGGCAGCGTTAACGTGAAGTACTAAAGAAACACCCTCAAGCAGTTTGACAATAATCAGTGATGGCAGGTTCCTGGTTTAAACGTGTCTTCTTGGCAATTTTGACCTTTATTGCCCAAACGTTTATTGAAAAAGCAATAAAAGCGAATACGTTACAGTGTGTCACAGCCCCGTGATGGACTGGGTGTCCGCCGCCTCTCGCCTGGTGACCTTACGAGGACACATTACCTTGTCTAATAATTGTCTAATAATTGATTGGGGTGGCTGGTGGGACTGGTGCCTGAGGGCTGCTGTCACATGGACCCTATGTTCTACTGGGTCGTCTCCACTCTGACCACTTCCTCTTGCATAGTTGCACTTCTCCCGTCTAGTACTGCTGCCTTCTGCCCTCTAGCTTTTGCCGCAGTGGCCTCGGGTCTGTTCCCTGTTGTCCCCTCAAACGTTCCCAGGAGGCTCCAGCTGGTCTGTACTACATACATATACACAACTGTCCCTTCGCGTGTCCAGCTTGGTTGTGTCGTAGTTACTGCGCACTGCCCTCTGCTGGACCAGGCTTCTCTGTCTTCCCAGTGCTGGGTCACAGTCACAAATACAATCATGTCATTAAAGGTTCCATCTTATCACTGTTTATGCTTTAAAGCATTTACAGTATTGTTTTCCTAATCTTTATTATTATTATTATTATTACTATTACTACGTACGTTTTTTGGCATCTAATAAGTCCAGAATGCTTTGAGCTACAAAAACCAGTCAAATATCAAAATGTGCAGCTTTTTAAGGATATTATTGCGTGTATGAAACCTTTTTCATATCTTTTATAGTTTTTGAAATATTAAGCTTTTTTCAATATGTTTTCCCCATAGAAATGAATGGGAAAGGGTTTTTTACTTTGTCCTCTTTCAGCTTAAATAACTTCGTCATACTTTAAGCTACAGACGCCATTTCAATTTTAAACTATTCTACAAACCTCTCTGTTCGGCTTTGCGATATCTTAAAGTTTTTGAACTGTGAAGCTTTACGTTTTGTTAAGTTTTAGGCGAGATTTGAGCTTCCCCATTAGTGTGTATGTGGTTTCACACAGCGAGTGACGGCGGAGAGCGAAGGTTTCGCTTCAAACCTTCACTTGTAAACTGTCACCACGGCCGCAATTTTGAATTGAATCTGGCTGTTCTGCTTGTTGTAACAATGCTTTTAAAGTTTCAGCAATGTCAAGAAAGTCTTCCAAAATTCTATCAACATATCTTAGTGGTTTTCTATACTTTTACTTTTTGGATCGACTCAACTGTGTTTTATTAAATTATTAAATTATTAATACTTACTTAATATTATTTCATTATGCTTTATTGTTTTTATTTTATCCACTTCTATTTTTCTTAAGCTACCTTTAAGAACGTTTTTAAACTCTCAAACTACAGTTCTTGGGAATACATTCAGCAGTACAGTATTCAGTGTGCAGAGTGCATTTTCTTATGGAAATGCTTAGTCTAGTTCATGTTTATTTTTGAAAGCGAGGGAGTGGACAAAGGCTTATCACAAGTCAAACACCTGTGGTTTTCTTGTGTAGTTTACAGTTGTTCAGCTTGATCCACTTTCTTTCTTCTTTTCTCTGAAGTTAGACACACGGGCCCATAATACCTGTCTGAAAACATGACTGAGTATGAAAGAAGGCATTCCACCGAAAATGAAACCTTTACTGTTAAAAATAGAGGCTCTGTAGTGTTTATAGAGAATGGTTAACAGGCTTAAGCTGTCTGCATTTATCTTTATTCTAATATTATTTCTGTTACAGCAGAGGTTACTCTTAGATTCCTCTCACGTCCTTATGTGCAACTTCAACACTTACACAGAAAAAAATCAACATGAATATTAAATAAAATACTCTGTTTTGTTAATTCACTATAAAACATGTTTCTTTCCATTGCGCCTGTAATTACACAAGAGGTGTAAAAGCGACACTACACTGACAAAAGGTTCTGATGTGAGGAACAGAACAGCAAGGAGACAACAACAGAAGGCACGAGGTCACGGCCTTCATTTCCTGAGACGGTTCTTTAAATGTTTCTACTTAATATGTTAGATCTTTTAATGGTTTTGTTCCTTGTCACATAATTTTAATGTGTAATCTTGTTTTGTAAAACATCTATATTACATACAGTCTGGTGTATTTGACCTCAGTCATGTCACTTAACAAACAATGACCCAGTGTCACTGTGTTGTTCATGATCTGCTGCCTTAGCTTCACAGGCTGAGTGGCCGAGTCTTCTACTGTATAGTGATGCTGTCGTCCTCCAGTGAGAACTGATTGACCAGGACGTCATCTTCCTTCTTCATGGAGTCGAGCAGGTACTTCACCCCCGCTTTCACAGTAGTCTTCACACCTGCCCCCAGGGCGTAACCCGTCACCCCAGCAGCCCCCCCGGTGGCAACCATGAGGGCGTCTGTGCCCAGGTCAACGGCAGAGAAGATGGCCCTCTCCTTGGCTGTTTCCGAGCAGTTGAGCGATGCGTAATACACAGCTGTGCCGAGATTATAGAGGGTGCTGACGGTAGGGATCCACTCCACCACACTGTACACACGCTGCTCGCTTTTGTTGATGCAGCTCCCTCGCGGGCTGCGCTTCGTCCGCCGGCCTGGAGCGGCAGGTGATGAAACGTTCTCCTCTCTGCACTGACGGATCCAGCATTCGGACTCTGGGGCGTTGGACGGCAGAATCCGGCTGCCTTTCTTCAATAGAACCTGGAACATCCGCGGCTTGTAGGGGCCAGTGCTGCTCACACCAGCGCACAGAGCTCCCAGTGCCTCACAGCTGCTCAGAGCCTCCTCCAGTCTGTCTGTGGATCCGTCCACAGCAGGTCCGAGCAGCATGGCTCCATTCACGCGGGTCCAACCCTCACAATGTCCTTCCTGCTTTGCGGGGCCCTCTCCAGCTGTTACCAGCTGCTGGATGTTAAACATCACAGCGTCTATGTGGCGCTCAGCGTGAGCTCTATCAGGTGTTGGTGTGGATGCTGATGTGCCCATCCTCCTCTCGGTCAGGCCTTCTACCTCCATCAGGAGCTCCTCCGCATCAGCCACGCCCAGCAGGTCATACAGCTTGAGCATCAGGACCTGGGCTTCCTTTGGACAGTCAGCCACAACCAATACGGGTACTAAAGAGAGACCCAGCAGCTCCTGGGGTAACGTGAAGGACAGAGGGTCCTCCATGGTGCTGGCCGACAGCAGCTCCTGGCAGCTGGTGTTCCCCTGGATGTGGAGATGAGCGTGAATGTGCTGAAGCTTTTCCTTCAGGATGGATATCATTTGTGTGGCAGACTGGATTCTCTTCTCTGTTTGCCCAGACACTGAGGCAGGACCAGGCTGTTCAGCAGATGACAGGCTGAGCTGGACAGAGCGATGAGGCAGCTCCTCGTGTAGGTGAGAACTCCTCTGTGTCGGAGGAGGTGGGACCCGGCACAGAGCCTGTTCAGTCAGCAGGAGCTGGACCACAACAAGCCACTTCACTTTGCAGGACATCATTCTACCAGCGTTTCAGAGCTCCTACACAGAAACAGAGCCAACGCAGGCCGAGGAGCTGTTACATGTCCATCAGTTGTTACTAAGTCTCTCTCTGCAGACATAGTTAAACGCCCGTTATTTAATAACAATACTACTTTACTGTAGTTACTGAACTTCATAGTTTAGTAGAATTACAGAACAAACTGCTTGCAACTGTTAATCATTTCAGTGTAAAATGCTCATTAAACAAACAGAAAACAGACTTTGTTCCTAGATTTTAGTTGTAAATGTATGGTGTAAAGCTTTCAGAGCGCTTAGTATAAGGCTAAAATGCAAACAAAACACGTCCAAAATGTGTCCAGCGTTTTCATAGTGATGTTCTGAATATAAATATCAAGGTGAAACATTTTTCTGCACTGGCATCGTCATGATTTTACGTTTTCCAGCCCAAAACGTGATTTATCTTAACTTTCCGTTTGTCTAATCTGATGACAATAATTTATCCTCCACTTACTGTACAGTGCCGTTGTATTAATCCGACCTGCAGTCCTGCCGTAGAGTACAGCCGTCTGACCAAGGTGCTTTCAGGATGCAGAGCTTTTTGTTTTCTCCTATTGCCCCGTTTTTTAAGCAGGCATAGCCATCGTCTTTTTCTTTGCTTCCAATGAGAATCCCCTTCTTTACACGCGACATCCCACAGCCCTCCCTCTGTCTCATCTGTCTTTCAGCCCCTCTTGTCTTTGGCCTCATTGCTCAACAGGGATCAGGGCTTGAATATTGATTCACGTGGGGAAAGTCCATGTGTTCTAAAGCGGTTGTTTGTCTGCTGTGCTATCCTCTCATCCCCCCTCATCGCTTTGCTCCTCTCTCTCTTTCGCAGCTGCTCGGTTTTGTTTTTGACCCAAATACTTGAAGGAAATCTCCCCTCAAGCCTTGAGCACCACTTTCTTTTATGCAGCTGAGCAGTGAAGTGAAGGAAACATCATGCTTTCTGAGGTAAAGTTCAAAAAACAATGTCAATTCAAAGCCACTGGGAACTGGGGTGTTTTGTTGATAATATTCTGTCTCAGTTGTGATTGTACCTGGATTTCCTGTCAAACATCTCAACAGAAGTGTGACTAAATCAGGACTCAGTCACTCAGACAGTACATGGATCTTTGTGAACTTCATTATTAGTGCAAACATCAACTCGTGCTCTGATTCAACTAATTTATCTGGTTGACTTCAGCCAAAGGCCAAGTTCCAGCAGTGGCACAAAAAGCTGTGCTGGTTCTGAGACTTTAAGGGAATCAGTAAGTACAGAATCGCACACATTCCTTTAATTGAACACATCAATCTCTGGTTTATGTCGGATTACCAAAGAAAGGGAATATCAAAATATAAAAACTATGCCTATACAGTAATAAACTAGGCTTTTACTGTTGTTTTAGTTTTGTTCTTTACATTTCGAATCCGGTTTTGTTTTTTATGTTTTCTTGTTTTACTTGTTCAGTTGTCCTGGAGTCTATAGGTTAAAAACTGAAATGGCTGTCACACCGGATGCCGGCCTTACTATAAACCCAGGGAGCGCTGTGACATTGTCCTCGTTGCACTTTGGTTAAGGAGGAGTCGGTTTGAAGGAGTGGTTAGCAAACGTTTACATACAGCTGCTGATGCCCTGCGAGACTTACAGAGCCCTCAGGTCTTCTAGGACTCGTAATTGTTCAAAAGTTAGAACCAAAACACACAATGACTAGTATTTTACCGTTACTAACGTTTGACTTTTCTGTCTAATTCAAATATCTAGTGTTTAAAGCACCTTTTCCTCTACATTTTATCGTATTAAAGGGTTATAGAAATGAACATTGATTGATTGATTGATTGTAACTGGTGGGTGTAGTAACTGCTTCCTCTTCTCTCCCTGTGTTCCTCCTGTTCCTCTTTCCTTTTCTGCAGCTGTAAAGAAACGTTTGAAGAAGTGAAGATAAGACAACGGTGCATGTCGTTCACTGGTTGATCTCAGAAACGTGTTTGTGTCAGGCTGTTTGTCTCATCTGACGTGAACCACTGTTGTGATCATACTGGGAATCTCACTGCAGTTATCACACCTGAGTGGTTGAGACTAAAAATCATATTCACCACCAATGTTTGCAGTTGATTTTACATCCAATAACAGCTTCAGACTTTCAGCCATGAAGGAATACACGTTAAAATGATTTGATGCCCAGTTTGTCAAATAAGTGATGGAGAATAATAAATGTATAAAACAGAGGCAAAATCATGTGTCAATTAATTGTGACTCAGTCTCACACGAATGGTAAAATTAGGCACAAGACTCAACCTGTTAATTAGTGGACTTGAGAGGCGTGTGTGAAACATAACGTCATTCAAACAGCTTCTCCTCTGGTGTGTGCTTAGGCTCTGTCACACCCACACATTGCTTTTCCATTCAATTCAACACACGCCCTTTGTGCAGACAGTAAGATCACTGTACCAGTGGCAGTGAAGACACACGACACTGTGTCAGCCATTTACATTATTCATGTGCGTGTTACAAAAAGGATGACTTCACACAAATGTTTTATTCTGTGTCCTGGCAGAAGGACAGATGTTCGTGATGTTGTGTTTAATGCAACACGTGGCTCAAGGCTGTGTGTTGGGCCGTTCTCTGCGTGTCCCCTGCTCATCGGATACGACTGCATGTGCGGAGGAACAGACTCGCATCACTGCCTCACTGACCTGACTGCTTTTAAATTAAAGCACATAGAGCCAATGGGATGAAAGTTGCAGAGTTCAATTACAAGATGTACAAAATGAACCAGGACCCAGAATGACGAGCAGTGAAGCCACTAAATGACTCAAAAGCCCCAGCTGACACAGATGAACATCCAAAAAGAGACACAATACAAATAAGTAAAAAGTATTTGGTTGCATTATTTCTACTATACTTGCATCAGAAATAATAACCTCCAGTGAAATGATGCCGATCCGGTGGGAGTGATGGGAGGTTTGGGTGATGGGAGCTGTAATTAAATTCAAAATCCATAATAATTCAGAGTAGAGAGGCTGCTGAGAGAAAGGCTGATCAGCAGGCAGAGCCACAGATTCATACTCTTGGATCAAAGCATTTAGATTTTTAATCTCTGTGAACAGATAAGACTTCAATCATTTTGTCTAATAATTATTACATTCAAGCAAAGTTTCTATTTTGTTATAATTTATTTATTTTGTGTTTGTAGACGCTTACATTACGCATTTCCTCAGACACAAAACGACACGTTCAGAGCTGAGCGTGTCGTCTGGTCAAGTCCTGTCGGACGTGTGTCTGTTTGAATTTCACAAATATAAGACAATGTACAACTGAAGACATCTAACCTGTCCTGCAGGCCACGGAAACATCGCCATAACAAGGAAAAGGAAGACAATAAAGACGAACTTGACAAGCAACCGGTATTTTTCTCTAATGACTTCACAAACAGCTTTGGCCTTGTTTTCTGCAGGACGTGTGGATCTCATTCTTGCTGATCTGCTGGAGAGGAGCAAACATCAGCAAGAGTGAAAGTCACCACGTTGGGTCTGTCTAATAAATATCTATAACATATCTTCTTTTGTTGTCATCATAAGAGAACTATTCAGAAAATCACACGGTGTCGTGAAGTTGCCTAATGTTGCTCAGCTGGTCAGTCAGGAGCAGGTAAGGAAGAACCCGTTTCAATGCTGGGTACAGACTGACTCGTTTGTATCCACAGAAGCCGACCGGACGCACCAACAGATGCAATATTCACCACTTCCACTGCTTTCTGTAACCAGTAGGATTTCACCACACTGAGGTTACGTTAAATATGCAGAAGAAACGTGTCTGAGTTAGACTAAAACAATAAAAAATGCAAAAGAAGAATTACAATAAAATACACATTTATTTATAGTGATTGAAATACCCTTCGATAAAACAACTTAAGACAGTGAACATGGGCTCCCACATTCAAACACACACACACACTGAATTTATCAATTCAACTCAGACAAAACACATTTCAAATATAAATACAGCACTGTACAAGCTCTCATAACAGAATCTGAATGTTGGCGTAGATTGTCGAGGACTGAATGTGTTTCACTGCCAGTAAAACCAAGATGTGGTAACAAAGTCGGCAGAAAGTCACCTCACAATATAATGTTACTTACTGTGTTACACAAGTTTGTCGTAACTTAAGTGTTGGAGCTGGTACATTCATCTCATAAGAAACCATTAAGTAAATTGCTAATTTGGTTCAGAACCTTTTCCATTTCCCAACACACCTCAAAAGGAAGTGAAGCGCAAACACTCAAAAAAAGGCAGGCGTTAGTCAAACAACTTTAACTTCAATGGATAATAAACTTTTAAGTGGTCAAAAAAGTAATAATACTCAGATGTGCCTTCATTTTTCATTTAAATGACATGTTTGGTTTCTGGTCCCCCCTGACTTCTGAAAACTAATTATTTGGTAAATAACAGTATTTCCAAAGACATGAAACGCAGTCAATGCATACATAACTCACTAAAAACAAAATATAGTGCGTGGCCTGCCCATAGTTATTGTCAAGACTAAAAGTGTCCGAAGTTTTAAAGAAAAGCTGTTCACTGGCTCACACACTTATTATATTGGATGGATTTTAAAAATCAGTTATCATGATAATGTCACAGTGCAAAGTCATGTGTGCAGCTGAAGGCTCATACAATCTCAATTTACAAGGCACAAGCTAATGGTGGGATGCAGGGAGCAGGAAGGTGTGTGTAGCATGGGCCAGTTCAGGAAGTACAAACAGACGGCAATCTAACACAAAGTTAGATGGAGGTGTGAGATTAACTGAACACCTACCAGTGACCGAAGATGACCAGCAGCAACATTCCCTGCATAACACCACAATTTACAACAATAATCTGGTTAGGTAACCTGGTTCCATCCCCTCATAAACTTCTGGGGCTGCAATCAGCAGGCACATAATTGTCCAGGTGTTAAATGAAGACAAGGTTTGGTGGCATTCAGTTAAGAAATCAATCAAACATTTTCAAAATAAAATTTCTGTGGCACTGGAAAATACTAGACAGGAGTAAAAACTGTCACTTAGTTAGTTGTACACACAGCCGAGAGAAAGCTGTCCCCAACTTTTAAATAACTCAATTGTAAAACCCAGCTAACAAACCTTAAAATTACAAAAACAACTATAAATCTCCTTCTGGTGTGAAATCAACAGTTTCCATTAACAGCAGTCCTTCATCTTCAGAATCGCAGGCATGGAGATATGTGGAGAAACTTCAGACGCCGCAACCTTTTGTAGACATAGGAGCCAAGATTATCAGAACAAAAAAGCAAATACCCAAGGTACACATTCCCCAGTTCCACCGTACCCTTTACGCACACAGCCCTATTGTCATTTGTTTGCTGGAGCAGCGGGAGGGTGTTCACCAGCTGCGGGAGGGGGGTCTGGGTCCTGTTTCTCGTCAGTCCTGGAGAGACCGCTCCCCTTTCCATTTTTCCCTTGAGATAACAGCTCTTTTTGCTCCTTGCTACTGTCCCACGTGGACAATTGCTTTAAACTGTGTGGAACAGGGGGCTGGTAACGATAACTATAACCATAGGCACGCAGGTGATATGTGTAATATTCCAGTAAATACATGTTTTGAGCATTTACATAGTGAAAAGACACAGATAGGTCTGAGCAGCAATTTGGACCCTGAGGAAAGAAACAACAAACATTTGGTTAGGCAACATTAGAGACACAAAGCATCACATCATTTGATGTGCAAGTAAAACAAGTAGCATGAACGTTAAAAAACGCCTCCATAAAACCGGTTTGTGTCTTTAAGCTGTGACATTCAATGCAAACAGGTATAGTCCTGTTTGCATTGAATGACTTCACAAACAGCCATTTCAATATTAATATTGGCAATGGTCTGGTGAGTGGCACCATTATGCTTTTAGACAAATATAAAGAGAGAGTCCACAAAGCTTTTTAAACTTGCCTCTGAAATGGGGTAGTAGCAGTAACTCCAGTACCAGAAGCTCTTAGGAAACTTGACAGTGAGGTGCTGCTCCGGGACGAAGGGGTGAAATGTCTCCCTCTGCCTAGTGTCTCTGGAGTCTCCTGCCAACACACCCATCTTCTCCATGCACTGCCCCATTGCCAGGTCCTCTACAGACGTGGTGTGAGCGCACTGTTTGCTTTCAAAACCTTGTACAAATCGCCGCAAAGCCTCTCTGCTTAGCACGTAGCCCGCTCCTCCACTCATGTAGCCCTGCTTGGCGTACGGCTTAAATCTACGGCCAAAGTAAATTGGATCATTTGGCGTATAGTTCGCAAGAACCCACCGCAGGTTGTCTACGACTACATAGGTGTCATCATCTGCTTTGAGGAACCAGTCGGCCTCTTCGGCGTGATGCTCGTAGGCATAATGGAAGGCTCGGATGGTTTTCCAGTACAGCTGATCGCGACCTTCCTTAGTGCCCAACCCCACTGTGGGGAAATCAGGATCCTCCACAGAGCTCATGAACACCACAATGTTACAGTGACGGCTCCACGTGGACTTCACATGCCGAGCCTTCGTCTCCAGGTTGTTGGGTCCAGTCATCACCCAGCAAAGAATACGAACTTTTTTGTACAGTTCATCAGCCAAGCGACTATCCTCCCCTAGTAAATACACACAAAGATTAGCATGACATTTAAAGTACACAGTGAGATTGAAAGAGTCGGAGAGTCAATAACGATGAGAGTGTTTTCATATACAAGAACATACATAGACATGTTCAACCATCAGATCTTGTCACGGTCCATGCTAATTTAAAATCCTGAGTCTTTAATAAACCCTGTCTCAGACCACAAGGAAATTACAGTAAGTAAACAATTCATTTTAATATTTAGCACAAACTGTTGAACACATATCTAAAGATATATTGTAAATATTCCCGCAAAGGATGCAAAAACATGAATAGATACATAAATAACAAAGGAATGAAGCAAAACACCTGCTGTTAGGATTCTCTTTGGCCAGTGCTTGAAGTACAGATAACAGACGCTTAAAGGCGATTATACATGGTTCTAATCACAAAGTGCAAGACTCTTCCAGATACGTTGTGCCGAGTAAACTGTAATCCAGCATGTGTATGTATGTGTATGCGTTAGTGTTATTCTGTAGCCTAGGACGCGTTTACTTCCTGTGGTTATGGCAGGTTAGTCTAACCCTTAAACAAGCGCTGGTGAAGTCTGATTAAGGCTGGTGTGCAGCCTCCCTGCGTCGTACCTATGTGGTGGGGGTGCTCCAGGTTGAACAGAGCAGACCTCTCCTTCTTCCACATCTTCCCCTCGTCCTGAAGCTGCTGCTGGTCATCGTGGAACCTGTCGAAGGACGTCTGCGGGGACGTCACGGTCCTCTCAAACCCCCCTTGCCGCAGAAACGCGTACAGCGTCAGGACCCCCACCACAAACCCCGCATAGAAAGAGAATCTGGATCCCAGGATCTTCATGCTCGATCAGGTGAAGCACTGCGTGTTCAACTGAGCAGGTGCTGAAGCCGAGAGAGACAAACAGGGGAGAATGGAAACAGGTTTGGCCACTAGAAGCCAAGAGGCGTCGAGTTCACGTCCCGTCCGTCACACAACGACAAAGTGACAGCTGGTGTGAGTTTCAGGTGTGGTTTACGGTACATGCTACCCACCCGCGGCATCGCAGACACCATAGCAGCGTCGTGTCGTTCACTCACCAAAGCAACTGGAAACTACTCAACTTGAAGAACACGGAACCAGTTGTTAACCTGAAGTTTGGTTTCCTCTGTAAGATAACTTAGCCCGGCTAGCCTCCCTAAAACAGTCACATTCCTACCACTTAATGTCGAAAAATAAGTCCCGAGCCAACAAAAACATTTACTAGAAACTCTCCCTTAAAGAAAACATTATTCTGAGTCTTTAACCGCCGTCTCCTCGTTTTGATGTGATATAGCTGGTGTTCGCTAGCTTAGCAGGCTAGTCCGTTATTCGATCGACTGCTAACTTCGTAGCTGATGACGCGTTCATGGTCATATCGGGGGTCGGGCATTTCATGCCTCCTTCATACAACTAATTTATATCTTTCTTAAGAATCTCCGCTATCATTCAAAAACACATTAAATAGTGTTGCACGAATAAGACATTGACATCAAGGCTGTTATGGTTAGATTTGTGTGTCACTTCTGAAAAAATGCATGTATCTTTTTTATGCTTCCTAATAGCAGAGCGTGCAGAACACTGGAAAATGACTCTAATCCTGTAACAATATAATTGGTGGCAGAGCTGCTGTAGTGGGTTAATTCTACAGCAAGGAGTCCAGTTCGTGTGTTTTCCGACGTCTGCCTTACGCCCGTGAAGTGTCCGTGGCGAGGCCGTGGAATGCGGAATTTCCAACTGTATTTTAACCGAACGCAGCACAAGCTGGAGACTCTTCCTGTAAAGGGAGCGTTAACGGAAGCGACTCAGCAACGCCGGTAGTTTATTAGTCACAGGAACTGCGGCGTTAACATCACGCGTATGTTGGGTTAGTTCACGACAAGCGCACAGACGTCGCAGTGCAAGTGACCAACGCAACGAACTGTGGAAACCACGCTTACGTCCTACTAATGTGCATTATTATGGCGCAACACGGTTTTTGATCACGGAAAACACGCGGAGCACTGACGGCAAAAAACCCCTAAAGAAACGTAGCTTCCGCTTTCGTTCTTAAATGAGGCGCTGGACGACGCAGACTCTCCCCACACGAACCCACTGCGGTCAAGTCAGCCGTCGTTCGCTCATCCGTCGTTAAGCCAGCCGCGCTTTAAAAATGTCGTGCGCTCGTATTCCACGGTTTACAGCAGAGTATTAAACGTGATGGAAGCTACTTTCTGTTTTAGCAATAAGAGTCTGATCTGCTCTAATTATACATTACAGCAAAAATAAATATGAATACACACAACAAAGCTGTCACCTCACAAAGAACCATGTAGTTTTACTGCATGGTTTATGATTTATTAGTACTTAAATATACAGTCAAAGTTGTCAACTTTGATGTTGAAAAAAATGATTTTGGTGCATAATGCCAGGCTCAGACTAATATCTGCTTGTTCTATAGGTACTGTACTCTCACCTCACAAAAAACCGTGTACTTTTACTGTATAGTTTAGGATTTATTAGCTAATAAATATGGCATTTCATACTGAAAATACAGTATGGTTTGTCAACTTTGAAGATGAATAAAATGACTTTGGTGCATAATGCCAGGCCCAGACTAATATCTCCTTGTTCTACTGGACCTGTACTCTCACCTCACAAAGAACCGTGTACTTTTACTGCACGGTTTATGATTTATTAGTACTTAAATATAGCATTTAATACTCAAAATACAGTACAAGTTGTCAACTTTGATGATGAATAAAATGACTTTGGTGCATAATGCCAGGCTCAGACTAATATCTGCTTGTTCTATAGGTACTGTACTCTCACCTCACAAAAAACCGTGTACTTTTACTGTATAGTTTAGGATTTATTAGCTAATAAATATGGCATTTCATACGCATAATACAGTACAAGTTGTCAACTTTGATGATGAATAAAATGACTTTGGTGCATAATGCCAGGCCCAAACTAATATCTGCTTGTTCTATAGGTACTGTACTCTCACCTCACAAAAAACCGTGTACTTTTACTGTATAGTTTAGGATTTATTAGCTAATAAATATGGCATTTCATACGCATAATACAGTACAAGTTGTCAACTTTGATGATGAATAAAATGACTTTGGTGCATAATGCCAGGCCCAGACTAATATCTGCTTGTTCTATAGGTACTGTACTCTCACCTCACAAAGAACCGTGTACTTTTACTGCATGGTTTATGATTTATTAGCACCCAAATATGGCATTTCATACGCATAATACAGTACAAGTTGTCAACTTTGATGATGAATAAAATGACTTTGGTGCATAATGCCAGGCTCAGACTAATATCTGCTTGTTCTATAGGTACTGTACTCTCACCTCACAAAAAACCGTGTACTTTTACTGTATAGTTTAGGATTTATTAGCTAATAAATATGGCATTTCATACTGAAAATACAGTATGGTTTGTCAACTTTGAAGATGAATAAAATGACTTTGGTGCATAATGCCAGGCCCAGACTAATATCTCCTTGTTCTACTGGACCTGTACTCTCACCTCACAAAGAACCGTGTACTTTTACTGCACGGTTTATGATTTATTAGTACTTAAATATAGCATTTAATACTCAAAATACAGTACAAGTTGTCAACTTTGATGATGAATAAAATG
Organism: Macropodus opercularis; assembly: GCA_030770545.1. Lineage (NCBI taxonomy): Eukaryota > Metazoa > Chordata > Actinopteri > Anabantiformes > Osphronemidae > Macropodus > Macropodus opercularis. Next base: position 1,969,806 of record CM061099.1, read on the forward strand.
ACTTTGGTGCATAATGCCAGGCTCAGACTAATATCTGCTTGTTCTATAGGTACTGTACTCTCACCTCACAAAAAACCGTGTACTTTTACTGTATAGTTTATGATTTATTAGCACCCAAATATGGCATTTCATACTTAAATATACAGTCAAAGTTGTCAACTTTGAAGATGAATAAAATGACTTTGGTGCATAATGCCAGGCCCAGACTAATATCTCCTTGTTCTACTGGACCTGTACTCTCACCTCACAAAGAACTATGTACTTTTACTGCATGGTTTATGATTTATTAGTACTTCAAAATATGGCATTTCATACTGAAAATACAGTATGGTTTGTCAACTTTGAAGATGAATAAAATGACTTTGGTGCATAATGCCAGGCCCAGACTAATATCTGCTTGTTCTACTGGACCTGTACTCTCACCTCACAAAAAACCATGTACTTTTACTGCACGGTTTATGATTTATTAGTACTTAAATATAGCATTTCATAAATAAAAATACAGTCAAAGTTGTCAACTTTGATGTTGAATAAAATGACTTTGGTGCATAATGCCAGGCCCAGACTAATATCTCCTTGTTCTACTGGACCTGTACTCTCACCTCACAAAGAACCGTGTACTTTTACTGCACGGTTTATGATTTATTAGTACTTAAATATAGCATTTAATACTCAAAATACAGTACAAGTTGTCAACTTTGATGATGAATAAAATGACTTTGGTGCATAATGCCAGGCCCAAACTAATATCTGCTTGTTCTACTGGACCTGTACTCTCACCTCACAAAAAACCATGTACTTTTACTGCACGGTTTATGATTTATTAGTACTTAAATATAGCATTTCATAAATAAAAATACAGTCAAAGTTGTCAACTTTGATGTTGAATAAAATGACTTTGGTGCATAATGCCAGGCCCAGACTAATATCTGCTTGTTCTACTGGACCTGTACTCTCACCTCACAAAAAACCGTGTACTTTTACTGTATAGTTTAGGATTTATTAGCTAATAAATATGGCATTTCATACTTAAATATACAGTCAAAGTTGTCAACTTTGATGTTGAATAAAATGACTTTGGTGCATAATGCCAGGCCCAGACTAATATCTCCTTGTTCTACTGGACCTGTACTCTCACCTCACAAAGAACTATGTACTTTTACTGCATGGTTTATGATTTATTAGTACTTCAAAATCCAGCTCAAGAAACTCGATCCAAATCACAAATCATGAGAAACAATGCAGAAATACAGACAGCAACCGCTTTTATTAACATGACAGAAAAAAAGTGCACATATTTACAGTCTGAATTGTGGCTTCATCCATCTCCAGACACTGCGCATGATACCATCTGCAACAGGTAAGACTGTAAAAACCTCAGATTGGAATTGTTGTCTTTGTGAGTAATTCCTGTATTTAGGTATTTTAATGAACCACTTAAAAAGTTAAAAGGTATATGTGCACGTTTTTTCTGTCATGTTAATAAAAGCGGTTGCTGTCTGTATTTCTGCATTGTTTCTCATGATTTGTGATTTGGATCGAGTTTCTTGAGCTGGATTTTGAAGTACTAATAAATCATAAACCATGCAGTAAAAGTACACGGTTTTTTGTGAGGTGAGAGTACAGTACCTATAGAACAAGCAGATATTAGTCTGGGCCTGGCATTATGCACCAAAGTCATTTTATTCAACATCAAAGTTGACAACTTTGACTGTATATTTAAGTATGAAATGCCATATTTAAGTACTAATAAATCATAAACCGTGCAGTAAAAGTACATGGTTCTTTGTGAGGTGAGAGTACAGGTCCAGTAGAACAAGGAGATATTAGTCTGGGCCTGGCATTATGCACCAAAGTCATTTTATTCATCATCAAAGTTGACAACTTTGACTGTATATTTAAGTATGAAATGCCATATTTGGGTGCTAATAAATCATAAACTATACAGTAAAAGAACACGGTTTTTTGTGAGGTGAGAGTACAGTACCTATAGAACAAGCAGATATTAGTCTGGGCCTGGCATTATGCACCAAAGTCATTTTATTCATCATCAAAGTTGACAACTTGTACTGTATTATGCGTATGAAATGCCATATTTGGGTGCTAATAAATCATAAACCATGCAGTAAAAGTACACGGTTCTTTGTGAGGTGAGAGTACAGTACCTATAGAACAAGCAGATATTAGTCTGAGCCTGGCATTATGCACCAAAGTCATTTTATTCAACATCAAAGTTGACAACTTTGACTGTATATTTAAGTATGAAATGCCATATTTAAGTACTAATAAATCATAAACCGTGCAGTAAAAGTACATGGTTCTTTGTGAGGTGAGAGTACAGTACCTATAGAACAAGCAGATATTAGTTTGGGCCTGGCATTATGCACCAAAGTCATTTTATTCATCATCAAAGTTGACAACTTGTACTGTATTATGCGTATGAAATGCCATATTTATTAGCTAATAAATCCTAAACTATACAGTAAAAGTACACGGTTTTTTGTGAGGTGAGAGTACAGTACCTATAGAACAAGCAGATATTAGTCTGAGCCTGGCATTATGCACCAAAATCATTTTTTTCAACATCAAAGTTGACAACTTTGACTGTATATTTAAGTACTAATAAATCATAAACCATGCAGTAAAACTACATGGTTCTTTGTGAGGTGACAGCTTTGTTGTGTGTATTCATATTTATTTTTGCTGTAATGTATAATTAGAGCAGATCAGACTCTTATTGCTAAAACAGAAAGTAGCTTCCATCGCGTTTAATACTCTGCTGTAAACCGTGGAATACGAGCGCACGACATTTTTAAAGCGCGGCTGGCTTAACGACGGATGAGCGAACGACGGCTGGCTTGACCGCAGTACGAACCCGGCGGTGTTGGTTTGTTAGATCAGTAAAAAACATACACGAACCTAATGGCGAGCACCACAGCTAAACACTTACTGGCGTCCATGGGACTTCAATTGTATATTTATTTAAAAACATCAAACAAAAATAGTGCTAACAGACATTTACAAGGCAGCTCAGATGGACTTTAGTCAGACTATGAATACAGAATAATACACAGCTCCCTTCGAGAATACAGTGTGCAACGCATTAGATTTTTCTGTGGATAGGTTGACGACTTCCCTTCCCGTATGAACTTCATCACTGCTCTCTCCAGGTTACCTGGCCTGACTCTGCTTTTATTGCTTTAGTGATCCTGGACAAACAGTATCCTGACGCACATCACCGGCTGTTTCAGTTTCTTCTGAGAGTTTGTGATTCACCCTCAGAGAAAAAAGGTTCACATGCAACATGGAACTGTCATGAATGTTTCACCGTGTTTACTCAGGCAGCTCAACCTACTTTGTGCTAATATACAACAGATCATTGAAAAACATATTCCTGCAACAGTTATGTACATATCAAGTTCCAAGTAGCCACAACTATTCACATATGGTACAAATTAAGCCCTTTTAGGTGCAACTCTGAAGAATAGAAAAGTTGTATGGAAATCAATCATCTTAACTGTAGCTTTCTTGGCATTGCTTTGCTAACCTACATGACGGTAAATTAAGTATAGTGAGCTCTTGTCTGAAAAAGTACACACTTAAGAGATTTATCTTTTCACACTCAGCTACGTGCAGTTCTTTTAAATCCCTTTATCAGAACACAGAAAGCCACAGTGAACCCAAAACATTTGTGGAATTATGATAAATGTGCTTACAGAAGCTTTTTCTAAAAGCATAAAGTGCCACTACCTGTTTACAAGTACTTCTGTACCACAAACGATAAACGGCTGGAATTTCTAATCCTGTCGTGTCACTTCTTTAACAGCAGCAATGCACATAGTAATTTATCTGTGGACACAGTGAGCAGCAGACAACGTCCTAACAAATATCCAGTAAAACTCACTGAAATATTTCTTAAAAAAAAAAAAAAAGGTACACATTGTACGTCAGGTGGCTGTTCTAGCCATCTATCAAACCTGATTCCCATTAAAAAGGGAGACAGTCAGCTGCACAAGAAGAGATGACATATTGTGTTTTTATCATGCAACACATAAACAGTGTCTAATAAAGACACATATTGCCAAAGCCAAAACATAGGTCTTCTGAATGTGCACCAGATGAAAAGAACTGAATCACTCGAGTTCTTTTTCAGAATTTCCCCTCCCTGCAGGTCAACGTAAGGTGCATTGAACTGAATGGGCTCAAATGTCCACATCATCTGAGTCAGAGGTGCTGGATGACTGGGACTCCTCCTGAGAATCTCCCCACACAAACCTATAATTGTTCTCCAATTCCTGCTGCCTCTTCTGCTCTTTGTAGACCTCTTCTGTGCCTCCAGTCTGTAGGGAGGTGAAACATCATACAGTAGTTCATAAGAATATTCAGAGCTTTTGAGACTGAATGTTTAGTAGATTTGCTGAGAAAAAAAAAATGTTTTTCCCCAACAAAACAAAATGCAACTGACACATCTGATGATATGCTGACCTGTAAGGACAGCACACACTCTGTAAATGATTTCTAGGTCATATAGCCAAGATCAACAGAACAGAGTGGAATAGATTACAGGCAGCTACTGAAATTGGGTTAGTGAAGCGTTAAGCAACAGTAATATTCAACCAACACAGGGAAGCTGCTTATGTAGGTTCGTGTTAGAAAAAGTCAAGGTAGCCCAACAGTAAAACTCCTCAGGAAAAACCTGTTACACCTGCTACTCACTACTCTGCCCTATTTTATAGTAATCTTTACACTACCTACAGCACACGACAGGTGTTGATGTGTGTGCACATGCACGCACACACACACCAGCTATTCTGCTCCCCAGACAACATTTTTGTAGTGCTTTGGATGAAATCTATAGGAGGCTGGAACATGGCGTGTCGCCCTGCCCTTAGTGTTTCACGCCTTGACATACAGTATATTACATTCATGTTATTTTCTTTAAAACAATTTGTTATGCTGTTACATCACATACAGAGATTTTACAATGTATAGCTCACAGCCAAAGTGCAGTAAAAGTCACTATCACAACTTAAATTACCAAGAGATTTATGAGGAGCTCCCTGAAGGACTTTGTATCTTCTTCAGTCAGCCACTGATCACCTGCCTCCTCTGCATTCTTTCTTGTCAAGATCTTCACCTCAATTTTGCCTGAAGGAAAAGAAAATTAAGGGCGGCTTGTGACTTATCTATTACCAAATACCAAAAAAAAACTGTGCCCCACTGTCCACACGATGCAGGACGATACACAGAGAATGGTGGATGATAAAAGGAAAAAAACATGGGTGTGTCACAAGATGACAAGGCTTCTTAGGAAATGAATCACATATAACCACTGGATCCCCAGTGGAATGTCAAGCTGCCTACTCCTACTACTGCATACTCTGATTGTGAAAGGCCAAACATTTCTAAAACCTCAGCCTGATAAAGATGTGACGATTAATACAGAGCAGTATGTCCAAGGTAAAGGATGAGAAAAGAGAAAGGGCCGTGAGTGTTTTGGGCACTACCCCTTCATACCTTCGGCCTTCAGTCCTGCTTTCTCTAGCTGCTCTTTAACCACGTCCTTTATGTGCTGCCACTGGGGGTCTCCTTCGCCCATCTCCTGAACTTTGACCTCCTCATCAGAGCTGACGCCTGTCTTATACTTAGTAATTTTGATCTTAACATGGTCTCCAGCTGCTTGTTCTGGGGTTACGAGACAAAAAAGGAACACACAAGACATCACCTCAAAACCCACTAACAGAGCCACACGATGGAGGAGGCAAGAGCCAAAAAGCATTAATAAACTTGTCTTGCAGATTTCAATTAGTTATTTCAGATTTTAGAATTTGACTTAATAACAACAACAATCACCCACAGATACATTAACGGCAGCACAGCTAAGAGAACTAACCACGGAAATTTAAAATAGCAATCTGGAATCTTAATCGTTTGGTATCAAAGTACTTTCACGTGTACATTTATTTTGGGATGAGAATGCCAAAACAAACATCTACAGCGCTGATGAGTGAAAAATGGAGATGAGACATTAAACGGATGGAACAGAAGGATAAGCAGCCTGGTTACCTGGCTGCTTCGGAGCCAGGCTGGGGCTGCCCCTTGTCGGGTCACTGGGTCTTTGATCCCCTTTTGTTTCCTGATCTGGGACATCCTTCTCTTCCAAATGGTCGAGTAGCTTGTCCAGTGTTGTCTCTAGTGCCTGTGTTGCTTGAGTGCGATCAAACTCCCCCTTCAGACCCTCAGTCTCTAATTCCTGCTGGGCCTACAGCATAGAGAATTGACAATAATGTCAGACAAACATGCTATCCTTGATGAGATTATTAAACTGCCTAAAACAGAAAGTTTTACACTTTTCAACACTCTGTGCTTCAATATAATAATACAATACACATATTATCTGTTGCCTTGAACCTCATTTATAATGTTGTCGAACTCCTTCTGCATTTCTTCCTTTATTTCTTCCATCTTATCAGAGGGCACAGAGAGGTCAGCCATCTCATCCTCGAATTCCTCTAGCAGGCGTTCATCTTCATCTTTATCTTCTTCGTTGTGCTTCTCTGTTATACTTTCGCTTGTTGGTTTGTCGCTTCTACTTTTGGCTTGGTTTTGCGCTTTCTAAAATTAAAGATAACATTATTTTGAATCATTTGGAATATCAACATCCAATATCATGTTCCAATACAGTAGGTGTACAAAAAGGTGTCACAGTAATGTGGAATGTACTGACCTTCCTGTTACTCTCTTTGAGGTGTTGAACAAATTTCATCAGATCTGCCGGGTCAGTGATGATTTTAAAGTTGAATTTTTCTACTAAAACAGAAAGTCAGAAAGCAACAATGCATAAATGAAAATCAACTGCACAAAAAACAAGTGCATTGTCTTCATAGAAAGACAGAGAGCACAGCTGAACAAAAATAAGAGTCAGCATGAAAGGGACAAACAAATGGCATCAGTCTTCACTGAGCGTGTGTGAAAGAATCCAGAGCAGCTACCTTCATCACCATCATCGATGATTTCATTGTCTGTGAATGAGTTGTAGCCATCATCTGCTGCCTGCGGGAAAATATATCCAGGTTAGTGCTGTGCTGACCTACACTCTCTAGTGGTCAAAGAAGTGGACAAGACTCTTGATAATAATAATAACAACAACACTTTAAATTCTGAATCACCATTACATATTTATTATAGATTATATTATAAACTATTAGTATTTTGTGAACATGGGTGTTTGACCACTAACTGACCTTTTTTAATTAAAAACTGATTGAAACACCTCTTTTCTTTTACTGCCAACGCATCAAGCCTAACATAGCGTCACGTGCTGAGGGTTGTGTGAACTCCTTACCCGACTCTCCTTCTGAGACGCTGTTGTTTCTGAACTTGCAGGTTTTGTGACTCCCTCCCAGAAATCTGAATCCTCAGCCTCATCTGACCCTGCGTCGTCAGATATTTTAGCAGTGTCTGTTTCAAAAGAAACACACAAAAAGCTCTTGGCATAAGAGAAAAAACCCTCCTTGGATTCTTAGATATATTTATTTACTGCACTTTACAAATTGATACAACTGTGAAGGACACCTTTTCTTTCTGACTGGTCTGGGCCATCACTGGGAGCAGGTGCCTTCTCTGCTGATATGCCTTCATTACCAGCCAAAATCTCATCAAGACTCTTTAGCTCCTCTGAGATCTGCTCTACTTTACGTTTTGTGTCAGCTAAGAACAGACAAAGAAGAAGAAAGGAGGAGTATTGAAGAGCAAATTTCTTATTGTATTGTTATTATATCAAGAAGGCATTTTACATTTCCAGGACATGATGACAATGTCCGGTCACATCCTCTTTCAGAAAGCTGCTGTGAGCAGAAAGTCATAGTGACTTTAACTTTTATGAACTCACAGACTTGGGCCTTGACGTAATCCATGTACTGCTGGGCACTTAATGCAGGCTGGCACACGATACCCTGCGGCTTGGCAGTGGACGGTGGTCGCAGGAATGGATGCTGGCAAGTACGACCGGTGTGAATTGTGAGCACATAGCGGCACGACTGAGGCTCATCCACACGGGCAATGTAATCACCGGAGCCTTCTTCGCAAATGAACTGCAAATAATAGAGAAGCCCATGTGGGTACAAGATAAATTATTTGGTACGACAACAAAGTTTATTTATGACTGTTGAAACATATGCAGAGTGAGATTCTCATGAATTAAAGTGTCTCACCCGCACTTCAGTCTCTCTAGGACTTCCATTTAGGTCACACTTAGATCCATTTACATAGGTCTGACTGTGGTAACGCTTTAGCCTGTGCTGCTTAGAAGCCTATGAAATAAACAGAAAAATGCATTTTAATTCAAATGATTTGTAATAATCTTGCACACTGATACAGTGCTTTTCCAATTATTTACAGAAAATTATCATTATGAGGATTATTATGGATGTAAAGGTTCTGTTCAGTGGGACCTGTTCTTGGATCTGCCACTGAACAGTGCCTTTAAGACCTCGTTAACTGACATTAAATAACAATTTAAATCAATTGTGATATCATTAAGAGTAGATAAACTGGGGCAACTTTACCTTGGCTGTTTCATTGTTCCAATCAAATTCAGACTCATAATAACCAAGAAAAAGAACATCCCCTTTAATTTCTGTGTCTGAGAAAAAAAAAAGAGAACAAAATCAGTCAAAGCAATAGCCAGAGAAACACTGATTAAAATGAGAACCAAGTTCCAACTGCACCTTCAAGGTGGTACTGTCTGATGTGTTGAGCAAAACAGAACTCATACGTCCACCAGTCCTTTGTCTGTGGGCATAAAAAGAACAGGAAACTTTTTAATATGTTGCAGTTTACACATATGGAGGATGATGTATATTTAAACAGTTCTAGCTCTGGTAAATATAATTGTTAATCAGATTAAAGATGGACCTGCTGATCAGTGTAAAAGCTTAAGCATCTGACTAATGGATCTCATATTGTAGCACAGCAGAACACCAACCTTCACTAGACACGGGCCATTGTGCATTGGACTGAGAAGTTCTGGGATATCAGGTCCAGTGTATCCTTGTGAGTCAGGCTCAGAAGCAGGGTCCTGATGGAACCAGACTGCCTGGGCTGGAAGTCGACACTCATACAGCTGCTTGTATTTGCTAGAAACCATCATAACCTCCTCTGTTTTGGTCTAAAGGAGAAAGACAACCATTCAAACTGCAGCGTATTCAGGTGTGACAACGTTATAAATCAGCAGCACAGTACCTGGTGGCTTGGAACGGAGTGGTTTGGAAACTATGACTGTGAGTATATGCTTACAAATTTAAGTTAAGCTACGCATGGTTGGAGGTTGTGTTGTGACAGCTGTCAGCCGTGACTGGTGTGCAAGTCGCTTGGAAAACAGCCCAAAGTTAACGCTTCTCCGAGTAAAGCACAACAAACGGTGCCTTCCAGAAAAGGCCTTGCGAACAAGCCATTCTTTATTTGTGTTTGTTACGCTAAAACAGATATCTGCGCCCATTAGCCCAGCCTACTTTCATGCTAGCAGGCTAAGTGTTAGCTTCCCAGAGCACCTTCACTCAGTCACTCACCTGCCCCAGGATGACGGGATCAGGAAGGATTTGAATTCCATATTTCATGTCATTCAGCTCCTCTAAATTTAAAAAGGATGGAACGCAGAGAGGACACACCAGCAAGAAAACGTACAATCTTTTAAGCCACCGTACTAAGGAAGCAGCCATGATAATAGCCTGACTCCTCATAAACCCATGGCAGCAACAAAACACAGAACGTCTGACATGGTACCAGCTGATTGGTCGACGCGAAAGAAGCTACTCTACCATTGGTTAGTTATTATGTCTGTCAACGCATGACCAGCCACAACGTGTGTTAGGTGCACTACACCAGTACAACTTGTGTGGGTGGCGCCATTAGCGCGGTGGGAGGAAACAACGGAACTCCAGCGGCCTCGTGACTGAAGCCTGTGAGCCGTTATTTTGACCAAACGGCCATCATTTATATATTTTATTATCTGTCTGGCAATAACGCCATAGTTTTCTGAGATTTCCAAGATTAGCGTATTATAATTGTGTACACATATTCAGTAGAGGCTGAATGGAAACGGTGAAAATGTGAATTGTTCCATTTGAAGGCTGGCATTGTCAACTGCAGCCGGTATGAAAAAAACTGACAGGAAATAATATGAACAAGGACTATTTGTGTAGCCTCGCGCTCACCATTTCCCTTACATGGGTAGGGACAAGTACATGGCACGCACGCACGCGCACGCGCACCAGGCACATCTAAACAGGGCCACACATCATTGTTGCGCTGTGTTCATTCACTGGTCCCATTGGGTTCGGGGCTAAATCTATTTTCCTTTAGTTTGTGTGCTGTGTGCTCATTTGTCTCTGTGTTGTGGTGAGATGCGCTGCGCTCCTCGCAGCTGCTGCGGGAGGAGCGTCCACACCCTGCGATGAGCCGCCTGCTCCATCTTCTCCGCACATTAAACCCGGTGTAACAGCCTCCTGACGCAGGACAACCTCCGTCCAGGATCCTCCGTGTGTGCGCGGAGAGGTGAGCTCCCTCGGCTTATGATTTACTGCAATGACGGCCTGTAGCTCGAATGCAGCGCGTTAATTATCTCGCGTTTCCATCTGGGAAAACATTTGATTATTTCACTTCCAGGCAAAAAAGAGGCGACGCGTTTTATTGTTCGCAGCTAATGTCGCCAAAATTCTTAAATCTTTGTCTCACACGTGCGCTTCGCTATATGCAGAAATACATTTTCCGAAGGTTACATATTTGAGTGCGTTATATTGTTCCTTCAGTTTATTCTCGACAAGGTAGGTAGGTAGGTAAAGGCCTGTGTGTGTGTGTGTGTGAGGGGGGTATGTATTTATTTATGTTTGTTTGATTTCTCCCCAATTTCTTTACAGTTAATTGCGTTGCGTTACGTTTTCTTACTGTTTGTATTAGTGGTCAACGGAAGCATGTGCATCCCGTTAGACCAAGACCCTTTAAGGCAGCCGGACGTGCACAAACACACTAACACTGCGCTAAATGTAACTAATGTAGTTTTATTCATATATATATATATATATAGTTAGTTACTTAATAGCCAGTCTATCAGTCTATCACATCGAATTTGAAGCTGCTGTCAAAAAAAACCCAAGACAAGATAAGGTGTCTGAGAAACTCTTGCAGATACATAGTGGCTGTAAGTATTAAGAGACTAAGGCTAAAATGAGCGTGACAGACACGTACAAGTATAAACCAAGTGCTAAACTAACATAGATAATGGAGCACAAATCATCCAAGCATACCAACAAAAGGGCTGGTACAAAAGTGTCTGATGTGCAGTAGAGCATAATAACTATAACTATAACTATAATAACATAATAATAATAACTGCAACAAGACAGTGAATCTCGCATCCAGCCCAGTAAACCACTGCTGGTCTCTCCACTATATAGGTTCCTTTCAGTTGGACCTACAACGGAGCAGTTGCTTTGAATCATTTATGCTTCTAGAAGCTGCTGTGGTGATTCTCCTCTCATCCTGATATGTCCTGTGGGTATTCTTGTTGATTTTCAGATGAGCCCAACGTTTCTGGAGATGCAGGTTCCCGCAGACGCCCTTTCACTGACTGGATAGAGGCAGAGGTTGAGTATATTACATAAATTATTAAGCGTGACCTGCTGAAATCAGTGTTTAAGTAAACACTAAATCCAGGTTTAAAGTGCGGCTGTTACAGTTGTGAAGAAAACTTAAGAAGAGTATTACAAAGGGTCAAGATTCTTAAACAGGACTGTCCCCGGAATAATAAGACGATTGTAAAAAAATGACAATGAAACGTTCAGTTCTTATGAATAAAGACCTTTTCAATTGTGTCTCCACTTCCTGTCGGTAGCTATAATGCAGCTGCAGTCAATGTCTATGCTTAATGTACGGGCGAGCCTGTAAGTACAGTAAACTATGAGGGTCTCCTGGTCTGTTGTAGATTTCAGGATGCGCTCCATGAGGAGGACCGTGTTGCTCGCCATCCTGGCATCGGTTGTGCTCGTACTGGCCCTTCTCCATTCGTGGCCGACTCGTGCCTACACCACAGTGGACGTGTGGCAACGACCAGGGCTAACGCTGGAGAGGCATCTGGAGGAAAGGCTCCCAGAACCAGATCCCAGATTAGGCAACATCCCCTTTCATGTGAGGGATAATGTGGCAAGGCAAGTGTTGACAAAGGGCCTTTTTAGCACTAAATGTGTCGTTTGTGTCGGTTCCTCACACTGCAGCCACTTCTATCCCTCACGCACACGTGTCTCTGATCATTCCTCACTAGCTTGTTGCCACGTAACGGATGCATATGTGAGGGTGAGACTGGAGGAGTAAATCTGCCTTTCGCCCAACTCTTGTTCCCACGCGTGTCCGCTCACCCTCTGCACACTGCGTTCGAGGCCTCCGAGCTGGAGGAAATAAAAAGGAGACGGGCCCAAGAGTACAAGAGTTTCCAGAGGAGGTAGGCGCCATGAAACATGGATGTCACTCGACGTAGCCAGAGGAGCACAACGAGGAACCTAATTCATAACTAAGCTTCATAACAATGAAGCACAAACCCACTTCCTTAATATAATTTACATTTTTATACTGGACAGGGTTTCCTACCAGGAACCAGGTTGTAATAGTTGGCTCATATCATTTTTTGTATACATAGCTTTATCTGTGCGTGTGTTTGTGTGTCGGCTTCAGTGTCCGTCCCGCTGACGTGAACCTTCTCCTTCAGGTCACAGACACCTGCGGATGTTCTCATTATTGCAGAGGCGAACAATCCCTTACAGTATCCAACACAAGGTGTGGAGGTCCGACCCATGAAGACGATCATCGTCCCAGGTGAGTCTTCATAGACAGTGGCGAGACACTTATGAAACGGCTACAAGAAGAAGAGTGACAAGAGTGTCTGAGTCAGCCTGAGACAGACTGACGGGTGGATCCCACCTCGGACCCTGCTACTGGAATTAAGGGCTTAAAGAATAATTATAAAAGCAAAATATAATAACGTTGATGTGATGATTATTGCATATGTCACAAAAGTAACAATGTCGCTGTGGGTTTATTTGCTAAATTGAGTCAAGTTTTAGCAATAGCATTCTCACAAATTACAAAACATTTATATCTTTGGCTGCAGAGACTGAGTTTGCAAATTGTTGTTGTGCTTCCAGGTTTGGCCTTGCAGCCTCGTCCCAGAGACCGTTATTCAGTGAGTGTTTTAATATTCCACTTTTTGCTTGACCCTCGTGGGGCCTTCGAGGGTCAAAACGACCCCACTGTAAACTAGGGGGCGCTCGAAGCTCAAAAACACACACGAGGGTTGGATCAAACAGCCTTGGTGGGTGTTACATCCAAGCAGTGAACACGTGTTGGTCTATGATGAACAAGTTCATCCAACCGTTCATCTAGATGAAGCGTGTTGTGATTTATAGGCTGTTCGATCCAACCCTTGTGTGGTTTTTGAGCTTAGAGCCCCCTGTTTTCACTTTGACACCCTCGAAGGCTGCACGGGGTTAAATGTCATTTGCGATTTTTTTAATCTCTTTCTTTCGGCCTTGCTGCAGATCAACATCACTGCCACGCTGGGAACTTTGAACGTGGCGGCAAACGTGGACGGCGTGAAAGTCAAAGGCGACGGTGAGATGCACATGACTGTGACGAGCAGCCTCCTCGCGAACCTGAACCGACAGCTGCAGTTTGTCACCTACACAAACACACAGTTTCACCCCAGCACTGCAGATACAGGTACCAACAGCCTCTGCTTGTATCATATCAATCTAAATGTTACAAACAGGAAAGGATTAAAGGAAGTTTCTAATTTAGGATTTGTTGTTTCTTCTAGTGCATTTAGAGACAGAGGGACATCAGGCCACCTTCAGTATTAGGATTCGTCACCATGTGACACCCAGACTCTACAACACAGGATCCAACGGAGGTAAAACCAGCACGTCGATGCAAAACAAGTTTGGATTTTGAATTTTCTTTCCCTGATTGCTTGTTTCCTGATGTTTCTTCTCAGCAGACTACAATGTCAGTGCCCTTGTTACTATAGCTACGAAGACTTTCCTCCGTTACGATAAGCTCCGTGATCTGATCGACAGCATCAGAAGATACTATCCTACCATCACCATAGTAATCGCAGACGACAGTGAAAACCCCAAAACCATCTCTGGGCCTTACATCGAACATTACATCATGCCTTTTGGAAAGGTGAGGACGTGCGGAGGAGCCAGATGTTTTATTTTCACTTTTTTTGTGTTCAACCTCTGGGTCCTGTGTCGTAGGGCTGGTTTGCAGGACGAAACCTGGCCGTTTCCCAGGTGACTACAAAGTACGTCCTTTGGGTGGACGATGACTTCATCTTCACAGCCAACACAAAGCTGGAAAAACTTGTGGATGTTTTAGAGAGGACGACTCTGGATCTGGTGAGGGACTGAGCGATAAACGGCTGCTCTGAATGGCAGCAACGTATGTAGAGATTTCAGTGGAGCTTGTGCGTCTGTGTGTGTTTCCAGGTGGGCGGTGCAGTGCGGGAGGCAACAGGGTACACCGCCACCTACAGACAAACCATCTCTATTGAGCCAGGAGAGGAGGATGGGGACTGTTTACACATGAGGAGAGGTTATCATCACATCATCCAAGGCTTTCCCAACTGTGTTGTCACCGACGGGGTCATTAACTTCTTCCTGGCTCGCACTGAGAAAGTCCAGCAGGTCGGCTTTGACCCGCGCCTCGCCAGAGTGGCCCACCTGGGTGAGTACAGCACGGTGCGGTTCTCCGGGTTTCCACACGGGCCTTTCCGGACATGAATCGCTTCATCTGTGACTCCAGAGGCCGATGTAATGAAACCCAACAGAACAATACGACAACATGAAGCCACAATAGTTTGGGATTTTGCATAAACCTGTCGTGAATGATCCCGTTTGTGTTTGGTTGCAGAGTTCTTCATCGACGGACTGGGATCTCTACACGTGGGTTCTTGTGACGATGTCATTGTCAATCATGCCACCAAAATCAAGCTTCCCTGGGTCAGCCAATCGGAGAGTGACAAGACCTACGCCAAGTTTCGGTACCCACCCGCCTCCTCTGATGCCATGCACACAAAAAACGGCCTTCTGTTCTTCAAGAACCGGTTTCAGTGCTTGACTCACAACTAGGTCTGCTCTGCGCCGTCTGAGTTGCCAAAGACGTTCTCTCCCACAGCCCCATCAGATAAGATTTCAGACAAACACTTTTTGTTTGTCTTCGCAAACACAGTTTTCAGGATCTTCACCACAGAGAAAAGTGCCATTAGAGCAGTTTTAGTGTGTTTACTCCATCGGCTCTGCAGTGATCAAACAAACCTTTATTCTCAGTAAATCTCCACAAGCAGTACAAAGGGTTGAGACGGAAAATCACATTCAAATCTGGTTTAGCATAAGGTTGCAAAGGGATAAATGTTGTGTGTTTGTGAAAGCTTTGGGAAACAGGTAGCATCAGACTCACTTCCTGTCCCCTTATGCTAATGTGGTTTTGAGGTCTGTGTGTCCTCCTTCATTTGCACCATCAAAAATCTGACCCTGAAAAGCGACGTCTGCGAGGACTCGTTTTCACAAGGACCAACCAACAATCCTGTAGATACAAAGCTAAGGTGAGTTCAGTGGAACTGAACTGAAGAACTCAAGGTTTTCACGTGTGGTACCTACTGTACGCTTTGATGCTGATGTCTGATAAACGTTTGGCTTCCGGCTTCGCGGGGTCTAGTCAGGTTTTGTCTGTCACACAGGGAAGAGAAACTTGTTTGTGTCTGTCTGTCATTTTCCGGTTTATTCAGGACACGTCTAGAAGGAACCTATTCTGTTCTGCACGCTGATTAAAAAAACATTAAAGTGATTTTTACATGTTACCTAAAGTTCGACCAACCAAAGTGCATGTTTAGTTTCTGTCATTGTGAATAAAGAAATCAGAAGAAACAAGCCAAATATGGTTTGAAGCTATAGGAATCAGAGCATGAGAGAGAAATGATCGACGAACAACGAACAAATCCAGTTTGAAGAGCGCTCCCTGAAGTGGCCATGCTGTTCTTTTATACCTTGGCCTTTGTGTCACTTTATTATTTCATGATAGGTCAAAGCAGTTTTTAATAATTAACATGTTTTGGTCTGTTATGAATTTGTGTTTTTACTCACAAAACTTTACCTTCTACAGTCCAGCTATTGTAAAAGGCTGTTGTGTGCTCAAAGTTGGATTTGTAACTTTCAACAGATCTACGTGTTTTTTTTATCATTTGCATTTATTGTGCTAATCGTTTGATTTGTCTCCTTCACCACAGAACCAGTGATTGCAGTTGTCGAATCACTGTCTGTATTTTTATTAATTTAAATTATTGACATATTAAAATGTCTGTGAAATAAAGCACTTTTACTTTGTGTGCCTTGTTGAGGGGTGGTTGAAGCTCCAGGAAGCCATTTTCGTGTTGTGGTTTTAAACATCCTCATGAGACCACAGCAAATTAGGAACAGGAAATTAGACCTTAGAAGAGAACAGCAACACAGTTAAAGTGACCTTGCTGCTGCTGTTGTTGTCCTTTTTGTTTTCACTACTCCAGCCTGGTAATCAAATATGAGATTTTAGTCTGAATATATAATAGTTTATAACAGGTTTCATGTAGAAATGTGTTTTAGTGATTCATAATAATGAACATGGGTTTTGAAAGTCGCTGTTTTAGAGATTTAAAACATCTCAATTTGTATTTACTTTACTAATCACTGCAAATAGTCAGGCAAATGTCAGCATAATAAGGAAGCTGTCAAACGACGAAGTCAACGTGAATATGTCCAAATAACGTCACAGTTGTCAAAGAAGTAAATCATATTCACATTTAAGAAAACGGATCTTCGGGTTATAATATTCTCACTGAAACAAAAAGATATTTGTGAAATAGAAATTTTCATGGTTTCCAGCTACTTGTCAAACTATTCAAGGCTAAACATGAGCATAGTTATGTGGAGAATCAGGACTTTGCATTTCCAAGAGGGGCCATGCTTTCATTGATCTATTTATTCAGAAGACGCATGGGAGCAGAGACGCATTGCTAAGTGGGAGGATGCCTGGGAACGTGCTGTTTCATAGTGACTTCTTAAAGACTCTGGGTCTCTGGGCAGCATTACGCCATCTGCTCGTCACTGAGTGGAAACGCTGTGTGCTGTGACATACTGTGCTGTGATGATTTTAGTACACGAACATTTTCGTCAAATACCTGAAAAGCATTTCTCTGTAATTCTGGATATGTTCAGGAGCAAATGTTAACAACCAAAAATTAAAATGATGAGTTTATTTACATTTAAGATGACAGATCAACATTTGTCTTCCCTTTTCTGTCTCTGCTTGGTTATGACACATGCAGAGTTCACACAAAGCTCAATGGCTGGGTTTAAGAAAGGCAATAAAACAACCCATTTACCGAAGGGACAGAATAAACCTACTTCACAAGGACTAAGGACTGAGATCCCACCGTGGAGCACAGTAAACATAAGGACGCAGTGCTTCAGGATGCTGTGCGACTGTGTCGAGGGATTTGAGATCCCACGTCTTCTGGAGAATTAAATAGATTTACCCCAGTGAACAACGCATTACAAAAATTTTTATAGAGCAGTTTCAATGGAAAAAATAAGCAATGTATTCATATACTGTACATCATAAAGTAAAGTGTGGTGCCTCAAACCCATAGTTTTATATGTAATCACTGTGGTGCTTGTACACGTTACACAGTCAATCTAAGACCATCCGTGTCCACATTAGTCTGCACCACAGGAAGAGGATGAGGATGTACAGCAGGACAAACTGTGGAGGAGTCAGGCCTGGAGTTTGTCTCATCAAATGTGGTCACCTGGAAACTGGGAGCCACGGCCTGAAAGAGCAAAAACACGAATTAGGCGCAGATACACAAATATAGCAGCTAAATATAACGTAGCTAAAGTTATGGCTAAATTGATTAGTTTTTCTTTTATTTGCTTGTTGTTATTGTACGACATATTGTTGAAACATGTTCTATTATTATTATTATTGTTGTTGTTGTTACATATACATTTAGGAATTTACATTGGCAGTGAACATTATGCTTTAAATGAATAACCATGAAAGTATCAAGTCAAGCAAAGGCCGACAAAGGCTCGACCCCGCGGGCTGTGAACCACAGACAGAAGGAGTGTACGTGCACAGGAAGCCTGGTTGTACTCGTTCACCCAAGCAGGATGGAAGTACCGGGGAGCCAAAAAGACAAAGAAGCACAACCAGGAAGATGAGAGCGAGTCTGTGGAAATAGGCCAGATAAACCCGACCCATACGAGCGCTGTGCTCAGACCATTTCCTCTGTTTGGTGGAAGTCTGAGCGAACAAGATAAAACAGCAGGTCAGTGATGACTGAATGACACCGACTACAGATTACACGAACCAGGTTTTCAAACCCATGCAGAAACAACAACAGGATATTTGGCCAAGAAAACCAGGGAGTCATTTCCTTTCATCTCAGGCAGGACAAGAAGCAGCTTCTGGCTGATGGGACAGATAAAGCTGGCACAGCGACAGCGTTAACACCGAGAGGCCTTGAGTGGTTCATTTATTTACCCGGTGCAGTAATATCGCTTGTACAGATATGAATTGGATTTTACGTAAGCCTATGATATAAAAGTCAATCTGTTCATTTCATTCAAATTTGTATTTTATTACGCCTGCGTGACCAGTAGTTAAGTGGCAAGTTGAAATCTGTGTCACTGCCATCTGCTGGTGCCCAGAATCAATGGAGAGTCTCTTCTACCCCGTGATAAGACTGAAACCAGCGACGTGCTGCGCAGGACAAAGAGAAGTCAGCTGTTCACAGTTGGCTGTTACTCATCTGACCTCGAATCGAGCTCGTACCTGTTTGCTCTTCCGGCTGCCGCGTGGGCCCACAGTCGTGCCTCACCTCTGGGCGCATAGCGATCTGCTGGCAGGAGGAAAGAGGAGACGGAGCTGATCGAGGCGTCACGGCACAAAGGTTCGAACCCTTAAACAGAGCGGGTGAGCGTCAGGAAAAGCGAGTTGCACGTTTCTGAATGTTTGTGAGCACAGGTCACCTTTGCGGCTGGGCTGTGTTGGCGCACGTGCAGGGAGGGCAGGGAGGGCAGGGAGGTGTTGTAGGACAGCAGGCAGGGCTGCTGACTGCGGCCCATGGATGCCGAGGAGTGAGGTCGCATGCCAGACGCCGACGCAGCTGGATACCTCATGTTCCTTCCCAGGCTGTGCGACTTGGTTTCCCTGCGCTGGTACTCTATGGGGGACTGAAGGGCTGCAGCAGATCGCAGAGGTCACATTAGTCAGACGCACTAAACTCTTAGATCTGCAGAGTCACTGGCGAAACTGAACTAAGATCTGGCACCGTTAAGAAAGTTCCTCTGACTCTCTAGGATCTGCACCACGTCACTGAACCAAGCTCGCTGTATCTCTGGCGACGGCGCCTGCATGATGAAGCGCGTCAAGCTGCCGTCAGTGCCTCTAGAGGTCAGGACCAGACAGCACGGATCTTCTTCAGAGGGGTTCTCCACACCCAAGCAGCTGACCTGACACCCAGGGAAGAGTCGTGTCGCTAAGAGTCGCGCAAAATTAAAGATGACGGATGATAAAGTGCAGCCTCGGTCTCACCTTGATGCTGTTTTTGAAAGTGTAGCCTAGCATCAAGAAGCCTTTCTTCTTATCGATGGGCTCGCTGAAGATGACCAGCTGTTCAAACAGGAAGACTCGCCGCTCCCTGGCTCTTGACGGGAAGCCACTATCCTGCTCGCTGACGGAAAAAGTGTCCTGCTGCAGCAGTTTCCCCTGAGCTGTGAGTTTACCCTGAAAGAGAGACACTGTGATGTACTGCAACTCAACCCGAACCTCAACCATCTGTCGCAGGAGGAAGGAGATCGAAGACGTTTGGCACCTCAAAACCCTGGAGTCTGCCCACATTCATCATGTCGTTGCAGCGTTTCGGCACGAAACACATCACCTCCACAGCCCTCTGATGGGGAAGCCAACATTCGATGTGTGACATACAGGACGGTGATGCTTTATGAGTGGATCTGCATTAAATAACGAGTTTGTACCTGCAGCTCCTCAATATTTCCTCCTGCTTTACTGTAGTACTTTAGGAAATCCTGAGAGATATCAATGGAAAAGAAATATCATCTCATAGGTGATGCAAATCTTATCACAAGTGAGTTAAAAATAGGCTCCAATGGTTTTAATTTACTACAGTAAAATCTATAATAATGTATTAACTACCAAAAAGCTGATATAAAAAGCTACAGTATTTCAATCTCTTGTTTGGTTTAGTTGAACATCTTTTGTGCCTTAATCTTTTATCACAGCTCGACGCTGTCATGATCCAATGTGCAACATGTTTTTGTTAGACATCAAACCTTCAACAGAAGCTGGTACTTCATGATCCTCTGAACAGGTTTGATGAGCAGGTCGTTGATCTGCAGCCTGTGGCCCAGCAGCTGCCTGAGGTCCTTTCACGGGACAGAACCAAGTTAGACGAGTCCTATTTCAAAGATTCCTGTCAAATCGTCCGTGTAAAGCCTTACTTACCTCGAAATAAGTGTCGATGTACTCGGAGACGATGTGCTCGGACTTGGGTTTGTTCTGACAGTAAACCACGTACATGTGAAGACGTCGCTCCTGGAGATTAAAGACAGAGAAACACGTGACTGCGAGAATGAACAAGGCCTCGAAGCCGCAAAAGCTCTGGCAGTAGTTTTCTCTCAGTGTTGTCGTGTTCTTCTTCTCTCAAATCATTTTGTCAAATCTGTGCCTAATTAAATAGTTAGAGAAACCACCGCGTCTGGACAAACGGCCAGACCCCTGATCTGGGAGAGGACAAACGGAAAACAGGCTTTTAGCGAACACTCGTGCTGTGATCTTTAGACTCACGTGTTTGATGAAGAGCTGGGCCAGGTTGTCTGGCTCTTCCACGCATTTCTCCAGCTCTCCCAGGAAATAACTGTGTGACACATCACAGTGAGGGTCAGGTAAAAACAGGGAACACGTACGTCACACACAGAACGATCGTAAAATGAGGGACAAAAGACAGACTCACTCCTTATGCCAATCGTAGATCTGATGC
Organism: Macropodus opercularis; assembly: GCA_030770545.1. Taxonomy (NCBI): domain Eukaryota; kingdom Metazoa; phylum Chordata; class Actinopteri; order Anabantiformes; family Osphronemidae; genus Macropodus; species Macropodus opercularis. The sequence goes on from CM061099.1 coordinate 1,990,951, forward strand.
ACGTTTCCAAATACGATCCTGTCCTTCCCTTGCATGTCCTCTGGAACCCCCTGACTGGCCATGGTGGCCATGTAGCCCTACACACACAGGGCACTACCATGTGAGCGCACACCTTCAGCTGAAGACAGGAGAGTCGCTGCTGCTATAAAACACAACATACCTGCACGATCAGCCCGAGATCCTCCACGTACAAGCGTTCTGTCTCGATCAGCTCAGTCAGCACATATCTGACGGGAAACCAAAACATATTCCTGTTTGGCTTTGACATAACAAAACACACAGTAGGCGCATGTGTTGAAAGACGAGTCTGACGCCTACAGGCTCTTCTCTTGGGCAACGCTTCTCTCCTCTTCGCTGTCCTCCCCGGCCGACCTCTGACCCGAGCCGTCCGTCACAGGGTTTCGGCTCTAAGCACACAGACGAGACAACGTGTGGGAATCGTCAGTGTTACGCCTTTTGTTTACCTTGTGTCCTAAATGTAAGTCATTTTATTATCCGCAGATGATTTTACTTCTGCACTTTTTACACAATATCAACATGTATAGGATTTATTTGACTTAACCAACAGGTCTGCAGGATCCATCCATCTGCCACTAACTTAAATTATTGGGCCTCAGCATCCTTTGACGCAGCCAACACACATTTGGGGAAAAACAGGAACATGTGAGCTTCCTAATTCTGGTGAACACATCAGCACATAGGCCAGCTCTGCTGATCCACTGCTGGAAAGTCAAGTCACCCTTAAATTACACGTAGCTGGACAGGAATACGTATTTTAATGCTCAGTGCTGGCCAGAGAAATTTAAAAAAGTAGAATCCGGCCTGATGGATGAAAGATGGAAGATGAACACTGAACATTAGCTGTTGGAAGTCAGCACGAAGAGCTGCCGTACAACAAATGTCCTAAAAGCAGTAAAATCTAAGAGAGTTTCACCGTAATCCTCTTGACGTTCTGTAGCCTCACCGCAGTTTGTTCTCGGTGCAATACATGCTAATCCCCCTATGCAGGCAGTTTGTGGGTCAAATGCATCCTTTGTGTTTTATTTGTCTTGTGTCGTGGTGTAGTGGTTAGTACTGATGCCTCACAGCATGAATGTTCTCCCTGTCTGTGTGAGTTCTCTTCCTGGCTCGGTGCTTCGCTAAGTTTGACGTATGATAGTAGACTCTGCAAATAGCAATTAAACCTATTCCCCAAACTATTCCCTTACAAAAACAAGGTCTTACACAAGATTAAAGGCGAAAGGAGCCAAAGTGAACACGTTCAGGATATAATATGGTGCAAAAAGGTTGTTAAAACAGAGAACAGTCATTTATCAGACAGGCTCGATACATGAAGTGACTGTTTAACTCTTGTCTCGTATGTAAAGTCTCTGACCCCGTCGTCCTGAAAACTGTCCCACACTGGCTACATGTGAGCAGCGTGTTCCTACTTTCTCTTCTAATTTTGGAGCTAGCTCCTCACCCCCAACCCTGACCCGGTTGTAGCCATTCACAGACGTCTTGGCCAGTTGATAGCTTCCAGATGCTGTTGAGCAAAGCGCAGAGGATCGATCGCACTCCCCAGAGCCTCTCGACGTCTACGTGAATGCATGTGTATGTATGCGTGCACACAAGCTCAATGTGTGTCACAATGGCGACAGACGTGTTCTAGTGATTTGGCACAATCGGTGGAAGTCCAACAACAAAGAGCCCTGTCACAAAAATAACACAACTGAGCAGGAAGCAGAGGGAAGTGCGCATGTTTATGCTTCATGGCCGGTGTGAGCAGCTCCATCGCTTCAGTGAAAGCTGCCGTGAGGAGCTGGTGAGACTGAACACGTTCTGCTGCCTTTTTAGCAGCACAGATGATTTTTTTATTGACTCTGAGTGTAACTGCCAACAGTAATAAAGCCCACAGCTTACACAGATGGAGTGGAGCACGATGTCAAACTGAATCTTTCCAAAAACGTGTTGAAATCTGTTATACGTGCTCCAAGTGGTTACTGGAAAAATAGTCCTCAGTGTTGAATTAGTCATCTTTTACGTTCCTGACCTGCTCCAGAGTCTGCGTGTCGCTGCCCTGCAGGAGGTCAGACAGGTAGCTCTGACATGACGGAGCTGCTGGACTCGACACACCACCTTTCCACACCTGCACACAACAATAAAGCCTCATTAGAAACGGACAAAATGTCTTTTCGGCATAATGAATATCAAAGCGACCCAGCACCGTGTTTCCACTGGGCAGGAAGCCGTCGTTCTCGCGCGGTTCCACGGGCCTGGGCTGATCTTCACTCTGTGGTAGAAGCGACGGCAGCGGCCTCCTGTCGGACCTGCACATCTGCTTCTCCAGTTTCCCCGCGGCTCCTCTGGCATCGGCGCTCAGCTTGCGGACGGGGTTACTGAGCCACCTCTTCAAGGCGCTGACAGGGTGACGGGACGCTCCCGCCGAGGCGCGCGAGCAGGGGCTGGAGCTGCCCGAGGCCTGGTGGGGCACAGAGCCCACCGAGGGAGCGATGCTGCCATCGCTGCCCGCCACAGAGTACGACTCAGCTACAGAGAGATTCAAGTTCGGTGAATAACCGGGGGCACGTCTAAGCTCAGAAGCTACAGACAGATTGCTGCACATTTGATGTCATTTCTTGAAGTAACGTCAAATCTTCAACTGTTGGAGATTTTACTTCTTTAGCTTTGACACGTTACATCACATCAGATCGGCCGTAACTATGTGAGGTGACTGACCTCTAATAACGCAGCTCTTTAACTAACTTCTTCCAGCCATCAGTGAGTTGTGTAGCTGACATTCTTTCCTCTACAGCTGGATCTTGTTTCCTGCTTTACACTGTGGAAACTGGTACCTAATCCTGAAGCACAGCGATTTAACCAAACAACCCCACAATATTGTTGTGCTGTGTTCAGCTGCAAAGTAGGATCTATAGAAGCCCCCATTTTGTTATTTTGGACTCTTCCCAGAAGCCTCTCTTCCCCGTCGCACATTTATGTAAGCTCTAATCATAATAACACGCGTTGAAGAAGCCAGTTAAAATCTGGGTCAGCTTTTGCCAAAACTGCTCGACACAGACTCTAAACCAGTCACTATATTGACAGCAAAACACTAAATTATGCATTTCTTTTTCAATTCTCTACTTATTTATATCAAGCAGCAAAATCTTTGCTAAATACAAAAACAGGAATGAACAGATATTCTCTCTGTTGCTTTTACTGGAGAGAACAGTGTGTTTATTGTGTCAGTGCCTGTCTTCTACATAACAACCTAGACTGTCTGGAATAGTCTGGATTCAGACAAGGCTGGAATCAAACTAAAGCCTCCGAGCTGTGCTGAAACTCGGAGGTTTAATGGGATTATTTAGAGGGAAGGGAGGTTGGTCTGCGTGTCTGTGCATGTGACAGTAAAGTGGATAACTACTATAAGTGCTAAGTGCTACAAACAGTCCTGCTTACATGAAACTGTTTAGTTACAGTTGTATTGTGGACATTTTTTGGTGGTGAAGAGGAGGAGCTGATCCAAACCACCAGTAGGCTCCATCCCCTGGAGACTTTCAATGTGTGTACAAGGCTTCACAGTCATTGAGTTAGTTCTGAACAGGCTGAACATGGTACAAACTCTTCCCATCTATCAGTTCCCACAGTGGCTGTAGTAGCTAATGACCCAGCTTCCCACGCTGTCAGACATCAGACCAAGTATCTGAACGACGTCTTTAAGTGTGTGACCCAAACACGACCAGAACGTTGGTCACTGTGATGTCCAGAACGCCGCTGATGTTTGTTTATGACACTTATGTAATGTGTGTTTTTCCCACAGGGCAACAGCTGGACCACCATCCAGTCTGCAGGCAGCGTGCTGTGGGTGCACCGCTGCAGCGAGTCCGTCCACAGGGACCAAACGATACAAACGACCAGGGAGGAGACGTGGAGGTGGTTTCATGCACAGCACAGATTCTCTGCTGAACACAGATTAAGAGAGGGATCAAAGCTGGGTGGAGCCTGATTCTCCCATTGGCTCAGAGCACACATCCACCCAGATGGAGGGAGATGGAAGGAAACGGGCCCATTAACGAGGGGTCAATCTGGCTGACGGTAATCCTGCCTGGTGTGAGGACATGCTGCAGAGTCAACTGTGCCAACACATTGTGCCACACGCTGCTGGAGACCTACGCCACAAACGTGATGAGGAGCTCTTTGTCTTGACACACAGATGGTTGGGAGACAGCTACTGCAACTACATCCTCCCCTGCTGAACCGTAAATGGCCACGGTCAGCAGCGGCAGGAATTATCGAGATGCTTCAAGCGGCATGTTGACACTTCACCGAGCTTAAGCCGCCACTTAAGCCTCACACAGGAGCTGATTATTATTTGTGTTTCATATCTGAGCATGATAATGGATGAACCCATCATCGCTGCAATCAAGCAGCCAGAGTTCAACAGTCTGCTTCAGTTCTGCCAAGAAACACAGCTCTGAGTCAGCGGCAACGCTACAAATCAGCCACTCGCTTATCAAATGCACCAATTTAATCCCAGGGTTTAATTCCAGTGAGAGGATTTTTAGCGAGCAGCTGGAGTGAGCGATGTTAATATAAGAGCTCTGTATTACGTTACACCCGCCGACTGTATGAAAAACTCAGGAACCGAGTTGAACACAGAAACAAGCGAAGTTCAAGACTCCAACAAAGCAGCTGTAGCACACCATCGTCGCCACTACCTGGCCCTGTTAACACCGAGCACGCGTTGATGCCCCGTGTGTTGTCCCTTGTTGTACTTGTCTCCCACGTCATGTCTATACCTTAGTAGTCGATTTCTCATCAGTTCTTGAGACAATATTAATAGATACTCAGTGGTAATAGAAGTGTTGCGTGACTCTGGAGTAAGCGCTACCTCTAGGTCTGGATCTCTCACTGCTAATGATTACTAATTACAATCCATGCTGCATGTTTACAACCGACCCCGTGTCTGAACATGGGCTCCACCACCTCCTTCTTCCCACGGCACTGTGAGCTGCTGATGTGCGCGGTGCTCACTCATTGTGCCTTATTTCGCTGCCTAAAAGCTGCATCAGTTACTGTCCTCTCACGGATGGTCTGGCTCAGCTCAGGATTTACACGAGTTTAAAGGAAATAACGCTGCAGTCAACACAATGTTCTGTACAGATGCTGGTCTGTGGGTCTACAACACACACAAAGCAGCAGCATTCACTTTGACTTTTGGTCGTTAGGCCGCTGCTGTCGAACGTCCGTCTCCATTCACAGGGGCCAGTCACTCACTCATCATCTCAACGGCTTCATCCTCGTCACGTCCACTCCTGTGATTCAAAAGTCATTTTATACATGATGTTATGCTATGGTTTGTTTTTTCAACTGTTAGGTGAAGCCCCTTGAATTCTTTTTGTGAGGAGACCGAGCTGCCTGTGCCTGCTGGACACGGCTATGATTTCACAACAATCATCTCTATGCACCTACTCTGAGATTCTGCGTAACTAAAAACTGGCTTGTTAGTCGCGTTAACTTCTTCACATACTGGCAGTGATGACATCACACTGGAGGACTAATGGACCATTAGTCATGGATGTTTCTGAGCCAGGCTGATGTCTGAGTTGTTGGCAGGACTTTAAAGTAGATTCCAAGCAAAAACTTTAGGTGGAAGTGTTTTTTGCTAAATAAATAGCTCTTGGACAATTTCCCAAATGAAAAGGAAAACTGAGGGAGGAGAAAGGACGCGTTCTAAAGAGGGTAGGAAGCGATCGAGCTATGAAAACACCGAAGCATCAAATCACAGACAATGACTCATCAGTAAAACTATGTCTTTCAGGTCGCGGAATAAAGTGAACTGTGATGTTTCTGTGTTTACTCACAAACAAACAACGTGTCTAAGACTCAACAGTCCTAACGTCACACAGGCTGCAAATACCCCAAAGAAAAGCGTTTTACGCTCTGCAAACTGAGGTGAGAGATGCTTTTCAGTTTGGGAGCAGAGCAGGAGAGGAGCTGCTCTGTAATCACCACACGACCAACTGGAACAGCAGGATTTAAGGGTCAGGGCAGTGACTCGACGTGTTTCTGTGCTGCGCATGTCTCAATATGTGTGTGGACAGTTGCCTGTTTTTACAAGCGTCACCGTACTGTCAGGTGTTATTCTACAACCACACCTGCTTCGCCGGGACACTAACAATCCAACCATTAAATAACTAGATGCACGCATGAGTTTCTCCACAGCTGCTTGTGAAAGCAAACCTTCTTATTTATGATCTGTTAATGAGGGGAGGAAAAAACGACCAAGCAGAAGTTCAGATCCGATGATTCTGTCTTGTCATCTTTGGAAAAAACTGTAACTTTACAGACGAAGCAACATCATTAGGCTACATGCATTATTAATATTAGCAGGAAATGAAGGAGCTGTTACTAATGTAAGATAATGTCTCATCATAACACATGTTGTCAGTGAGATCAGAACAAAGATTGTTCCATTCTATGTCTCACAGTGTCTCATTCTTCCACAGACAAAAGCGTTGATGCTATCTGTGTGTGTGTGTGTGTGTGTGTGTGTGGGGGGGGGTGTGTGTGTGTGTGTGTATTTTTATGGCCTTGATTTGGTTCTAGGGTCATGGTTTAGGTTTGGGTCAGGGTGAGAGGTTGGGTTCTGTGTTGGTGAAGTGAAGGATGTGTGTGTGTGTGTGTGCGTGTGTGGGTGTGTGTGTGTGTGTGTGTGTGTGTGTGTATGTGTGCGTGTGTGGTTTGTAGGGAAAGGAATGTCGGGACAGTGACTCAGTGATTCTTGTGTTTCCACAATCAGCAGCATTCCACAGCTCCAGATGTGACCCTATCACTGACGTGGTTTCTGAGGAACATAAATCACTTACTGGCTGTCTCATATTCTCAGACTATTCTGATTTACTATAAGTCACTCCAGAGAAATGATTTTATTTTTGATTGAGGTACGAACCCACCAGTGGACAAGTCAGGAGTCAGTAACAACATGGAGAAAGTTTCACGTCACCCCAGCGTCAGAGCTGTAGTCCACCATGAGCCATGAGGAATCAGCATCACTACTGTGGCTGATGAGATACCAAACCAACACGTGTACGGCAGCTGTGCAACAAATTCACTTACACCTTCACTAACAAAGGCATAAACATAATGTACTATATCAGATAATCAGACACAACATCATATAAGCATAAACATAATATGTGAACTGCACAAATTAACACTGAACAAACAAATAAAATAAAATAAAAGCAGGGACAGGCTGGGGTGCTGAGACTAGCCTGGCCCCAGGAAGGCTAGAGACCACTGCAGGGAAGAGAACCATTATCTACTCACAGTCCCAGAGTAAAGTAGCGGAGGAGTCGGGCTTCCAGAAGTAAAGATGCTAGAGACCGTATGTATGCATTATTAAATACAGTGGGGAAACATCCTGAGAGCAGCGAGTGAAGCCAAACTTTACACTGGTGGCTGATTTTGCTTCTATGTTCCCTGAACTTTACTGTGAAAAGCAATTCAGAGAAAGAAGAGAAAGGAGGGCTTCTCTGAGCGTCCCGCGCTCTGAGAGCAGAGCATCTGCTGCACGTACCTCGGACTCGGACGGAGCAGCAGCCACATTTGCGCAGCAGTTTTCTGAACAGGTGCTGACACCCACACCCGTGCTGGTGGTGGCCCCCTCTCATGATGATCCACTCCAGCTGCTAGACCCTAGACTGTCAGTAGCAGGCATAGCGCTGGCCAGACACGCGTAAACACATGCCCTCACACTATTCCTGATCCCCAGGAAGGGCAGAAATGCACACACAGCTCCACTGTCATAGTCCGACTGTGAGAGGAAACCCCTGAGACAGGAACGCTGCAGCGGTACCATGAAGACAGAGCAGGCGATGCTCTCCTCCTCCTCTCCTCTCCCTCTGTGGTCAGACAGCGGACAAACACTATCAGAGGGAGCAGAAGTAAGTGAGGGAGCAGTGGAGAGACGGGGAAAGAGGAGGGGCTGCGGTGAGGGAGGGCGCGGAGCTAACGGGCTGCGTCACCCACATCTGTTCTCCACTTCTCTACCTCCGTTCCTCCCCATCTTCACGCCTCCCCCATCAGCTCCCCTCTTCGCTCTGTCAGTGCACGACCTGGGGCTTTTCCATTAGGTCAGGAAATATTCCAGCTATGCAGAGTCCTTGTAAATCTTTACATTGTTCGTAGCTCGGTGATTGTCAGGATCAGCTGCTTAATCCTCCACTTTGATTTAGACGCCAGCTTTTTGTTATTTGGCACATTAAAGATGAATTATGATGAAAGCTATCGTCACCTCAGTTTGCCTATGAATCCTTTGAATCTAAGGCCAACAACAGACAAAACTGATTCTGTGCTATACTTGACATTTCCTGCTCAAATCAACACACAGTCGCTCGTCTCCTGTCGCCAGAGGAACCATATCACTTCCTCTGCTTTGGAAAAGCCACCATGTGGATCATGTGGCCAGAATAAAAGCAGGAAGACTTCAAGGATAAGAAAAGAAACAGGCTGACCAACACAACCGTGGAATGTCAACCCACCAGTGCTATAAAAATACCACACTGCTCTTGGTCTGGTGGCCAGAGAGTTTAAAGACTCTGCCGATCTCGTGTCCGATCCCTCTGAGCTAGAAAGCACTGCTCGTCCCACGGTTTAGCATTATTGTGTTGTTTTGTGTATGCGTCTAAGCGTGTGAGTAGCTAATATTATCATGCTACCTGCTGCCACACTGGACGTCTTGGTCCACTTGAAATGTGTCCTGATGTCCTGGCTGCTTCCATCAAACAGTTCCTCTCGACTTGTGTCTGAAATCTTTTACAAAACAGACGTGAAGAGTAACAGACTGAAGAGACTGGACTAAGACAGGACAACACCTTCTACCTGAAGACACTGGACTAAGACGAGACAACACCTTCTACCTGAAGAGACTGGACTAAGACAGGACAACACCTTCTACCTGAAGAGACTGGACTAAGACAGGACAACACCTTCTACCTGAAGACACTGGACTAAGACGAGACAACACCTTCTACCTGAAGAGACTGGACTAAGACGAGACAACACCTTCTACCTGAAGACACTGGACTAAGACGAGACAACACCTTCTACCTGAAGAGACTGGACTAAGACAGGACAACACCTTCTACCTGAAGAGACTGGACTAAGACAGGACAACACCTTCTACCTGAAGAGACTGGACTAAGACAGGACAACACCTTCTACCTGAAGAGACTGGACTAAGACAGGACAACACCTTCTACCTTAAGAGACTGGACTAAGACAGGACAACACCTTCTACCTGAAGAGACTGGACTAAGACGAGACAACACCTTCTACCTGAAGAGACTGGACTAAGACAAGACAACACCTTCTACCTGAAGAGACTGGACTAAGACAGGACAACACCTTCTACCTGAAGAGACTGGACTAAGACAGGACAACACCTTCTACCTGAAGAGACTGGACTAAGACAGGACAACACCTTCTACCTGAAGAGACTGGACTAAGGCAGGACAACACCTTCTACCTGAAGACACTGGACTAAGACGAGACAACACCTTCTACCTGAAGAGACTGGACTAAGACAGGACAACACCTTCTACCTGAAGAGACTGGACTAAGACAGGACAACACCTTCTACCTGAAGAGACTGGACTAAGACAGGACAACACCTTCTACCTTAAGAGACTGGACTAAGACAGGACAACACCTTCTACCTGAAGAGACTGGACTAAGACAGGACAACACAACACCTTCTACCTGAAGAGACTGGACTAAGACAGGACAACACCTTCTACCTGAAGACACTGGACTAAGACAGGACAACACCTTCTACCTTAAGAGACTGGACTAAGACAGGACAACACCTTCTACCTGAAGAGACTGGACTAAGACAGGACAACACCTTCTACCTGAAGAGACTGGACTAAGACAGGACAACACCTTCTACCTGAAGAGACTGGACTAAGACAGGACAACACCTTCTACCTGAAGACACTGGACTAAGACAGGACAACACCTTCTACCTGAAGACACTGGACTAAGACGAGACAACACCTTCTACCTGAAGAGACTGGACTAAGACAGGACAACACCTTCTACCTGAAGAGACTGGACTAAGACAGGACAACACCTTCTACCTGAAGAGACTGGACTAAGACAGGACAACACCTTCTACCTGAAGAGACTGGACTAAGACAGGACAACACCTTCTACCTTAAGAGACTGGACTAAGACAGGACAACACCTTCTACCTGAAGAGACTGGACTAAGACGAGACAACACCTTCTACCTGAAGAGACTGGACTAAGACAAGACAACACCTTCTACCTGAAGAGACTGGACTAAGACAGGACAACACCTTCTACCTGAAGAGACTGGACTAAGACAGGACAACACCTTCTACCTGAAGAGACTGGACTAAGACAGGACAACACCTTCTACCTGAAGAGACTGGACTAAGGCAGGACAACACCTTCTACCTGAAGACACTGGACTAAGACGAGACAACACCTTCTACCTGAAGAGACTGGACTAAGACAGGACAACACCTTCTACCTGAAGAGACTGGACTAAGACAGGACAACACCTTCTACCTGAAGAGACTGGACTAAGACAGGACAACACCTTCTACCTTAAGAGACTGGACTAAGACAGGACAACACCTTCTACCTGAAGAGACTGGACTAAGACGAGACAACACCTTCTACCTGAAGAGACTGGACTAAGACAGGACAACACCTTCTACCTGAAGACACTGGACTAAGACAGGACAACACCTTCTACCTTAAGAGACTGGACTAAGACAGGACAACACCTTCTACCTGAAGAGACTGGACTAAGACAGGACAACACCTTCTACCTGAAGAGACTGGACTAAGACAGGACAACACCTTCTACCTGAAGAGACTGGACTAAGACAGGACAACACCTTCTACCTGAAGACACTGGACTAAGACAGGACAACACCTTCTACCTGAAGACACTGGACTAAGACGAGACAACACCTTCTACCTGAAGAGACTGGACTAAGACAGGACAACACCTTCTACCTGAAGAGACTGGACTAAGACAGGACAACACCTTCTACCTGAAGACACTGGACTAAGACAGGACAACACCTTCTACCTTAAGAGACTGGACTAAGGCAGGACAACACCTTCTACCTGAAGACACTGGACTAAGACGAGACAACACCTTCTACCTGAAGACACTGGACTAAGACAGGACAACACCTTCTACCTGAAGAGACTGGACTAAGACAGGACAACACCTTCTACCTGAAGACACTGGACTAAGGCAGGACAACACCTTCTACCTGAAGACACTGGACTAAGGCAGGACAACACCTTCTACCTGAAGACACTGGACTAAGACGAGACAACACCTTCTACCTGAAGACACTGGACTAAGGCAGGACAACACCTTCTACCTGAAGAGACTGGACTAAGGCAGGACAACACCTTCTACCTGAAGACACTGGACTAAGGCAGGACAACACCTTCTACCTTAAGAGACTGGACTAAGGCAGGACAACACCTTCTACCTGAAGAGACTGGACTAAGACAGGACAACACAACACCTTCTACCTGAAGACACTGGACTAAGACAGGACAACACCTTCTACCTTAAGAGACTGGACTAAGGCAGGACAACACCTTCTACCTGAAGACACTGGACTAAGACGAGACAACACCTTCTACCTGAAGAGACTGGACTAAGACAGGACAACACCTTCTACCTGAAGACACTGGACTAAGACAGGACAACACCTTCTACCTGAAGAGACTGGACTAAGACAGGACAACACCTTCTACCTGAAGACACTGGACTAAGACAGGACAACACCTTCTACCTGAAGAGACTGGACTAAGACAGGACAACACCTTCTACCTGAAGACACTGGACTAAGGCAGGACAACACCTTCTACCTGAAGACACTGGACTAAGGCAGGACAACACCTTCTACCTTAAGAGACTGGACTAAGGCAGGACAACACCTTCTACCTGAAGACACTGGACTAAGGCAGGACAACACCTTCTACCTGAAGACACTGGACTAAGGCAGGACAACACCTTCTACCTGAAGAGACTGGACTAAGACAGGACAACACCTTCTACCTGAAGACACTGGACTAAGGCAGGACAACACCTTCTACCCGTAGTGGGTCTAACAGAGCTGTCCTTTTTTCACTTATCCTAACAGATCCTGGGATAAGTACTAAACCAACTGGTAGCACAACAACAACTCCTGGGCTAAAAATCTAAACATCCACCTACTGCCACACACACAAGGTACAGCTCACATTTAATGCACTGTTGTTGTTATTTACATCACATCACTCCTCGTGGCCTTGTGCACCACAGACACTCACTTTATCAACTGTGTGTTTCAGAAGTTGTTCAGTCCTCCCTTGCAGTTGGTCCAAAGTCTTCATTGTGCATCTGTTGCTCTTCTGACTGCTTCAGATCTTCTTCCTGGTTTTAGCCTCTATTTTCTAACGTGAGGTCTCTAAATTCTGTCCTAATCTTGTCTCCCACGCTTGGCCTGCGATGATCCCTGGCTCCCTGCTCGAGCTGAAAGGTAGAGGTCTGGTACTTCACAGGTCGCTTACTGGCTCGGACAGAAGGACGCTGGACGTGTGGGTGGGTGCGATGCCTTGAGGCTTGGGGGTGGGGGTCACTCTGTCAGGGCAGGTCCAGCCGTGTCCCGTAGTCGATCGCATCTGTGAGACGTGGCTGAACGCGGACCTACCAGAGCACAAGTTTTAACTAGCTCACGTTGCTTCAGAAAAACGTCACCTGGTCGTTTGATCCCAGACTTTCTCACCAGACGCCCTCCAAACACAGAGGAGGACACGTTTACCCTGAGCACACCCACGTTCAGCACGACCGGTTAGGTGGAGGCTCAGTGATGGTCTGGGGAGGCGAACGCATAGAGGGAAGCACAAACTCTACAGGCAACACAGATAAAAAGCTACAACTGAGCTCAGAGCCACAGTCCAGAGTCTGTCACTGCAACCAGTAGAGAGCAGCTCGATCAGGCCTCCGCCGACGTTGTTACGCAATATATACACAAACACAACATGCAAAACATAAAGAGTCTTAAGTTGGGAGCTGATAAAAACACACAATGCAGCTTTAATACCAGAACCGAAGAAGGACATGAGGAGAAACGTCTCAGTGGACCAGACGCACAGATGGACGCACTGTCGCCTCCATGAGTCTCTTCTCTCTCTCTTTCCCTCCATCTCTCTCTCTCTCATTTCTCTCTCTCCACCCCCCCCTCTCTCTTTACCTACCTCTCTCTGTCTCCCCCCCTCTCTCTCTTTCCCTCCCTCTCTCTCTCCTTCCCTCTCTCTCTCTCTCTCTCCCTCCCTCTCTCAACCCCCCCTCTCTCTCTTTCCCTCCATCTCTCTCCACCCCCCCTCTCTCCTTCCCTCTCTCTCTCTCTCCTTCCCTCTCTCTCTCTCCCTCTCTCAACCCCCCCTCCCTCTCTCTCTCCTTCCCTCTCTCTCTCTCTCAACCCCCCCCTCTCTCTCCTTCCCTCTCTCTCTCTCTTTCCCTACCTCTCTCTCTCTCCCTCCCTCTCTCAACCCCCCCTCCCTCTCTCTCTCCTTCCCTCTCTCTCTCTCTTTCCCTACCTCTCTCTCTCTGTCCCTCCCTCTCTTCCTCCCTCTCTCAACCCCCCCTCTCTCTCTCCTTCCCTCTCTCTCTCTCTTTCCCTACCTCTCTCTCTCTCCCTCCCTCTCTCAACCCCCCCTCCCTCTCTCACCCCCCCCCTCTCTCTCTCCTTCCCTCTCTCTCTCTCTCCCTCCCTCTCTCAACCCCCCCTCCCTCTCTCTCTCCTTCCCTCTCTCTCTCTCTTTCCCTACCTCTCTCTCTCTGTCCCTCCCTCTCTCCCTCCCTCTCTCAACCCCCCCCACCCCCCTCTCTCTCTCTCTCCTTCCCTCTCTCTCCCTCCCTCTCTCACCCCCCCCTCTCTCTCTCTGTCCCCCCCCCCCCCCCCCCCCCCTCTCTCCCCCTCTCTCCGTGCATGTGCTGCTTCCTGGCGGTGGGTCGAGCAGTAGCCGTGTTCTTCCCGGTGAGCTGTCACCATCACGCCTCGCCACATCTCGGCTGGCTAACGCTGTTAATGCGATGAACCGGCCACTCGTCGATCATGGCCAACCTGCGGATTTTTCTGACCGTCGTGGTTGTCGCGTCCGTCCTGTACAGACCCTGCGGGGGTGAGTAACTTGGCGTTTGTTTTGTTTACAAGACGCCGAAGCGCCGTGTAGCTGCTAGCAGGAGCTAACTTTAGCTGTTTCAGCTAAACGAGCCGGAAGACAGATGAAACTGACCCATTTACAGAAAACCAGGGCATCGCGTATAAAAACACACAAACACGTTGTTTGGAGACGTTTCGCGTAGAGGTAATAAAACGCGGTATTTACGCATGTTCACGTGAATGTCGAGCTAGTTAGCAGTTAGCACAGGCAGACGTTTGGCTGTAAACAGAGACGAGCGTAACTTTTACTGCCTGCAGCGATTAACAACAAACGTCCGTCACATGCAGCTCAGCGCGAAGTGAGAACCCGGGATTTAAAACACGACACGTCGGCGACATGAGGCTTGAGTGTGTGTCATTTAACAACTTGACATTATGTGGAGCCTGGTCTGTTGGTATTGTTTGAGCAGTAACATACTTCTGTGTGTAGCGTATTACTGTGTAATCAGTTCTAACTGGGTAATATTTGTGTTTTTATTAGGATTGAAAGTAGAGCAGAGTCTCCTTATTCATCCTTCATCTTCAAATAATAGTCATGTGTTGGGATTAGTGGTGGTAATACATGGAATTTTCTGTTTTGTCCCCTTGTATCTGACACAGACCACAGTGTCTCCCACGCTGTGATGTTGTAATTCCTTTTCATAATAAACCTTTTTCTTTTGATGCATTTTGAAAATGTGCGTCATAAACTTGTTGCTCAAAGTGTTGCTACACTCACAAAAACACTGGTTTTCTGTGTTGAGGCTAAAAACAAAGATAAGTCTGAATTCAACTCAACTGGCGATGCAACTTAAAAACTGATTTATTGCATTGCTTTGGTTTTTTACTCTGTATTTCAGTATGTTTTGGTTATTTCCATTTCTGATCATGTTTACTATTAGCAGCCATCAAGCCTGAAATGTCTTATTTAGTATAAAGTCAGCATTTACCTTGATTGTCACTGTGGTTGCATTGTTTCTTGTATTCGACCACCAGTGTCTACCACGTAGGCGGTGGCATGGTGTGAGTCAGTACCACAAGAAATGTGACACATTAACTGGACGGTTCCTCTATTTGCTGGAGCTGCTACATGTTTGTGTGTTTTTGATGGAATTCACCAAACACAATTTTCATATGAAAATCCTCTGGGGGCTTTTTTTAGAATTCCTGGATTTTCGCATCGTGTCTGAATAACCTTTCCCAGTTTCACAGAAGGAGTCTGTCTTAATGGCGTAATATCGGTCACAGCTGGTCTTTTAATCTCTGCTCGCACATTATCGCACATAAATTCTCCACCCATCCTCCCAAAGCCCCTGCCATCCTTACACTGGTCCTCCACCTTTGACACTTCCTCTACTTCCTAACATCATGAATAACAGTCTCAGTTTCTCTGTGCAAAGTTCATCTTTGGAAAATGAATCTGACTTTCTTCCCTGGTATAAAACTTTCATTTTTTCTGACTCTGTACTGTAATGTTCAGTACAGCTGAGAACAAAATAACGTGCTTTGTTGATTTGTAACAACACTCCTGATTGCGCCGCTTTTGTTCCTGCAGCTCTTTGGTGTAACTGCACCACTGCCCAGTGTAAGAAGAACGGCTCGCGTTGTGAGACGGATGGGGCCTGCATGGCCTCCACTTCTGTGATTGACGGCCAAGAGCAACTCACTCGTACCTGCATCACACTGGACAATCTCGTGCCCCCTGGACAACCGTTCTACTGCCGCGGTGCTGAGGGCTTGCTCAACATCCACTGCTGCTACACTGACTACTGCAACAGCATTGACCTCAAGATACCTTCAGGTCAGAACTGTAATGGCACCCAACATTTTAGTTCAGTGTTGTTATTACCGAGTGTTGACAGTTGGAGTGAACACAAATATAGACGCTGGCACTGTTCAGGCCGGATGACTTTTAGAGGTTTAGATTTGCATTTCAAGCCAAACCTCTGCTTGGTCAATAGACCCGTCTACTTAAACTGGGCTTCCAATGTGTAAAAGGCTGCAACGATAAATTATAGGTTAGTTGAGACTGGACTGATTCATTTGTCTGATTCATTTGTCCAACTCGAGTGGAGTTGAGGAGAAGTCAAAAACAAAGCACCGCTGAGTAACATGGGAGTCGGTGGGAGCCAGGTAACATCAACAGAACGTTGACAGCATGTGTCATTTGTTTGCTTCGTTGACATTTAAGTAGTTCTTTGTGAGATAAGCAAATAAATAAAGACATCTCATCTGTTTATTCTGTAGCTTTATTTTTTGTTCATATCAGGGACAGAAGCCTAATGTTTGGCATATTTATTCCCTGCTGTTCTCTTGTTAGTGACAACTCCATCAGGACTGGGGGGAGGCTACGGCCCAGGTGGGACATGGGGCCTAGTGGAACTAGTGGCTTTCATTGTGGGGCCACTGTTCCTGGTGTTTCTGCTGCTATTGGCGAGCTTGTTCCTGTATCAGTACCACCAGAGGGCCTACAACCACAGGCAGAGGCTGGAGGTGGAGGACCCTTCTTGTGATCACCTCTATCTTGCTAAAGACAAGACCCTGCAGGACCTCATTTACGATCTGTCCACATCTGGTTCGGGCTCCGGTCAGTAACTGCTATAATCTGTCAACGACCAAGCAACATGTTGACGATCATGCTGATTGAGATATTTTTACTTTAGATGCATATCATGACACTTCATGTCATCTTTTTGCACAGGCCTGCCTCTGTTTGTCCAGCGAACTGTGGCAAGAACTATTGTCCTTCAGGAGATCATTGGAAAAGGGCGTTTTGGGGAAGTGTGGCGAGGACGTTGGAGGGGTGGCGATGTGGCGGTAAAGATCTTTTCATCTAGAGAAGAACGCTCCTGGTTCCGTGAGGCTGAAATCTACCAGACTATCATGCTCCGCCATGAGAACATTCTGGGTTTCATAGCCGCTGACAACAAAGGTTTGTGCCTTCTCTTCTTGGGTGTACTGGTGTTCTGTCTGTATAATCATTCTCATGTACGTTTCTTGAACATCTCTCGTGTTTCTCTATTTTCAGACAATGGCACATGGACTCAGCTTTGGTTGGTGTCTGACTACCATGAGCATGGTTCTCTGTTTGACTACCTGAACCACTACTCAGTTACTACTGAAGGAATGATCAAACTGGCCTTGTCAGCTGCCAGTGGCCTGGCACATCTGCACATGGAGATACTGGGAACACAAGGTAGTTTTTTGAATTTTTGATATAATGGTTGTTGGTTGTTTGTAATAGTAGTATGAGGTGAAACTATAATACAAAGTACTGATTACAATCCAAAAACTATTTGGTGATTTGAAAATGTACTATAAAGCCAAAACCCAATCTGTTGCAGATAGATGTTACAGATTAGAGGTTGTCTACCATAAATGTGTTATGTACAATAAATTCATTTTAAAAATGTTTAGGGTTGTTGTGTAGGGTTTTCTAAGGTAGCGATGGACATTTATGCCTTTACAGGGAAGCCAGGCATTGCCCACCGAGACCTGAAGTCCAAGAACATCCTTGTGAAGAAGAACCTAAACTGTGCCATCGCTGACCTGGGCTTGGCTGTCCGTCATGACTCTGCCTCAGACACAATCGACATTGCCCCCAATCAAAGGGTGGGAACTAAGAGGTCTGTGTTAAACCTACACACCTCGTGACCTAACTTTATATTTGTTTATTTTCCTTCACATACATGTGACATCTTTCCCAGAGAATCTGTTAATTTTGTACATGTTACATTCAAGCGTTGTGTTCATGTCTCAGATACATGGCCCCAGAGGTTCTGGATGAGACTATCAACATGAGACACTTTGAGTCGTTCAAATGTGCTGATATCTATGCGTTGGGGCTGGTCTACTGGGAGATCGCACGCCGCTGTAACAGTGGAGGTCAGAGTCGTTTTGTTTTCATTCTGGATATTTGACCAAAGGTGTTTGTTGTTCTTTAACCTGAGCTCACCGCTGTGTGATCAGGTGTCTATGAAGAGTATCAGCTGCCCTACAGTGACCTGGTACCTTCCGATCCTTCCATAGAGGAGATGAGAAAGGTGGTGTGTGACCAAAAGCTACGCCCTAACATCCCAAACTGGTGGCAGAGCTATGAGGTATGAATAATGCACATTGTTACTCTGAACTGCTTTAGGGGGTGATTCTAGTTTAGTATAGCCAGAAATGTATTTTTGTAGTTCAGATGGGCATAGATGCCAAAATGCTGCGGCAGGCACATAAGAGAAAGTTGACACAATTGAAGTGATCCACATTATTCAAGTAATTCAGTTTGTTCGTGTTGTTCCAGGCTTTGCGGGTCATGGGTAAAATAATGAGGGAGTGTTGGTATGCTAACGGAGCTGCCCGCTTGACAGCCCTGCGCATCAAGAAGACTCTATCCCAGCTCAGCATTCAAGAAGACATCAAAGTGTGAGTTGAGTCAGCAGGGCACTGACAGAGTGCACTGAGCTGGATCGTGTTCCACACTGTAAGACTGTGAGAGAGAGAGCGAAAGAGCCGGGCCTTCAACAGAGGCACAACGTAGGATACGATGGAGAGTGGCACTTTGTAAAATATTTCTCCATAGACACTCCTACCAGTTTTAAAGCCACTTGATTTCTTACAAACCCTACCTCGCGTACCCAGCCAAACCAAGAACACTTCCCTGTGTTGCCCATAGCTACCACTACCCCACCTGAACATGTTTGATCCCCGCTACACTCTGCATTCCTCCTGTAGTTGTGTGCCGTCAGTACCAGGATATGTACAGTAATAAGCGTGAACATTTTAAACATTCGCTCCCCTGATTACGGTCATTTGATAGTTGATATTAGAATAACATTTGTTTTATTTGTCTGTTTATGGGGGCAATTTGAGGGGCTGGTAGTTTTAACTCACTTTTAATACTCTCTTATTTCAGTGACTAGATTTTTTTATATAGGTGTTTGTGAGGTTCTACGCGTTTAACACAGACTTTCTGATTTGAGAATAATCCATCTGTTTCTGCTACAGCTGTGTGGTTTAGTTAAGGTAGACGTGTTTATAGCTGCCTCTCCTTCGACCCATACAGCATAACCTGCCATGACTGTGCACATGAGCTCCAGTAAATATTTGCAGCAGCCAATACTATGTGTACTGTACATTCAATACAAGATGGAAATGTTTTAACACCAGGAACCTGAATACTAGTTTGTTTACATACTTTAATATGTGTTAGCTTTTATATATCCTACGTTGTTTTTCCCTCAGGGTTCATTCTCCCTGGCCAAGTATAAACAGCTACTACACATCAACTAGGTTTCTGAGGAGATATTTGTGTATATAGAGCACGTGCGTTTACTTGTATCTTAATTCATTGGTCATTTAGCTGTTCGTACCATTAATGCTGGTGGGAGAGAAATCCTTGTCTTTGCAAACACAATCCTGCACCAATCTACTCTTTGACCTCTAGAGTAACATTACTGTATTTGTCCAACACTGCATTGACTCACTTTTTGTTTCAGCTCTCTACTACTGCTGAGCATTGCTATTATCATGCAATAGCTTTTCAATGTTCAAATCATGTGTGGTTTATTTTTTGAAGCCGTCACACTGTCAGTAATCACTGTCTTCATTTCTTATGTTTTCAGGAAACAGGTGTATTTTGTTGTATGTAAATTCAGCAGGTACTGTTTGTGTGTTTAGTCTTTCCAATGTTGTGTAAGCTGTTAGTCCCTGATGAAAGCCTTTTAGGCCACATGTGCACTACTACTGACCTCACAATGTTTAAACCAAATTGTCTCACAATCATCTGTGGCCTCTAATGTTTGTCCCCATACAACTACAAATGAGAAGGTGACACATATGACCCTGAGCAGTGGCAGCACATTCTCAGCTTTTGGATCTCTGGGAGAAGAAACGTTTAATCTAAATACTACTGAAATGTCGCAGTTGTCTCACAAATGTGTTTGACTAGTTCTGTTTGGGATTAAATGCTCACCCACGTTGTATTATAGGACTTGCAGGCCATTTGTAAGAACAGAGATGCTGAACTTGACTTGATGCTGTTTTTTTTTTTTTTGTCAACTCGACACAGTCCTCACTCTGATAGGAAGGTGTGTTTAAACACTACAGGGGCATGTTTGTCTAATTATCTGCCTTACTATATAAACATCATAATGTAAGTTTTTTTAAATCTCGCTCCATGTATCCGTATGGGAGGAGAGAGTGGTGTGAGTGGAATAAAGATCACTCTGCTGTTCCTGTGAGCGTAACCAAGTCCAGCAGCTTTTATTTCTGGTTCAGTGTCTAAAGCTTTTTTCCATTTCCTCTGAAGTTATGTATGAAGCATAAATGGGAAAATTAATCCAATTTAAAACAATCTCTCAATGAACATTTATTGCTTTAGATTAGACTCTCATTGCAGGTTAGTAAAAAAGCTGCATTTACATATAGTTGTACATAATCCATTTCATATATAAGAAAACAAAGTGTGAGCTGCTCTGGGCCAATTCTCTTTGAAAATGGAAGGGAAATGCTGGTATTCAGTGATTTAAATAAAAGAGCCCTAAACGCAATTAAATGAAAACCAGTTATAATCCTAAAACCCACTGACTGGATATCAACAAACACACCAACAAATGAATCATTTACGGAAAGATCTAAATTGTTAGCTTGAATGTAGTTTTCAAGTTCAACATTTCAAAAACAAAGAATTTTTCGAATTTCTTTTAACAAATCCAAAACCCAAACATGTGGCAACAAACCAGGCATAAAATGTCTCTTCAGTCAAACACACAGCAACAATACAACCGGCACAACACAGACAAAACGGCAAGTTATGAAACACTTTTGTGCATTCAAACGGAAAACAGCAACAATCAGCCATCATCTCTAAGCGGACGCATCGCGCTTGTACCCCCTTCATCACTGAGGTGGTCCTCAGGGAGAAAACTGCAGTTCCACCTTTTAAAATGTATTCAGTTGTAGACAAACAGTTTCAGGCTCATTGATTATTGACATTGACTATTGCTGATTTTTTGACAACCTCCAATGTCTTTAAAGTATCTAGTGTTCCAAACATGAAGCTAAATCAATTTAAAATCTGCACACAATGGTAGAATGTGTAGCCCACGGCACACAGATAAATACGGAAGTAACTATAATCCCATCAATTTATCAAGTTGTAAGAATGTAGCTGGTCAAAATTTGAAATATCAATTCAGTAAAACTGTATTTAAATAATCAAACCAACTCTATAATGAATAACATAATTTAAGATAGACTACATCATAATACTCACAATGAACAGAACTCAACACACACTAGTGACAGTTACCTTTAGGCTCGGTGTGCGTCATGTATATCAGCCTTTCAAATCAAAAGGCTTCTAGCAAACAGCGTTTTACTTTTGCTGGTAACGGATTTGTAATTTTAACTGGCAATTAATTTATAAAATCAGAAATGCCTTTTGTAATTAAAGTATAATCAGGGGTCCTGATCTACCATATAACATAACAATGAGGACGCTCATCCTACGCAGCTACGGCCACTCGTCAGAGGTTTATTTCGCTTTTACTTGGCTCTCTCGGATGACTTGCAATTTGGATAAACGTGTGTAGTTACTCTATGTCCTGCTGGATTAAACTTAGTGACAGTAAATTAGGTTACAGAGATGTGAATGACACTCATAATTCCATTCTCCTCTGTCCTCCAGTTAAAGAGTAGATGTTTGCTTGTGTTCCTTCCTCGAGCTGTGCCTCTGGATAAAAAAAGTCAGATCACCATTTAAAATTTACTATGACCACATAAGAAAATGTCACAGAATATTTGCACAACATCTAGGACTTACTATTCTCCATCAGTAAGCACTAGTGCCTGTAGAATATCTGAAAGGGAAACAATTCCCTTCACAACACCCTGCTCATCCACCACTACCAGCCTATGCACCTGAAAAACAAGAAAGGAGGACAATACACATGACAAAAGACAAGGGGTGTATTACTTCAAGGAGCACAGAATGACAGTGACTGAGAGGTTATGGTGACTTTGCAACAGGAAAATATTGAATGTTGTCCAGTATCATGCAGCCGTGATGACACGGTGTGTAGCAGATGTAAAGCTACACATTATTCTTGTCCTAGTGGCGTTTAGTGTTTCAGATGCTATACTTCCATCAAGAACAGGCCACGAAGCCTCCTGGTGACACGTGATGACTTTCAACTCTCACCTCGGCCTCCACCAGTCTGCTGATGATGGCCTCCAGGGTCTCGTGCCTGTGGCATGTCAGCACTCCTTCAAAGTACTGAGAGCGGTGCTGTAAGGCTTTGGTGACAGTCACATCCAGGTTGTTGTATGTTTTCTCTGCTGCCAGGTTCTGTATAAATACAAACCCTTAGATTAAACTGTTACTCTGTTCTACCTAATAAGACTGAGTAATATGGACACATGCTCTGTTGTACTGTATTTTATATTACAATAATTATATATATGACCATAACTTATATAATTCTGACATTAGAGAAACTGAGATGATCTACGCAGAATAATAACATAAATAAGTACCTAAATAATACAAAACAAGATAATGTATCATACAAAATGTAATGGCAATCATTCACTGAATCCTTATATACGTGAAATTAAAAAAAAAACAATAACAAGAAGACACTTGCAGAAGGTAACTTACTATAACATCAAATTTTGAGTAAATGTCGACCACCCGGCCTGTAAGAGAGAGAAACATCAGTTTGTAAACAGTATGTAAGCTATAACTAAAGAGGTCTGTTATTAATGAGGTACTGAATTTCAACCAGGCCTCGTACCTTTATCATCGACAACGGGGAGTGCTGACACTCGCTGCTCAACAAAAATACCCAGCGCTGTGTACAGTGGGGTGTCTGCACGGACCACCGCTATGTTCTTGAATGTTCCGATGTTCAGTTCCTCTAAGGTGTGACGTAAGAACGAGGGCTTTGGCATCTCTGATATCTACAAACAACAACACAAAATTGTACACACTGCACTACAACTATAGAGGCATTTATACTTTATGAAAATGGCTTCACTAGAACCTTGAGAGAAACGATGTCAGCTCATTAAAAGTATTTAATACAGTAATAGTGAGAAGAGACGTGTGGATGACTTACAAAAAGCTTCAGAAACTTGAGAATCCTCTTGTGTGTGAGAATATAAAGTGTGTTTCCAGTCAGCGGGTCGATTACAGGCAATCTGTGGATCTTGTTCTTCAGCAGTGATGATACCGCATCATATAAACTGTGACAAAGAAAAAGAACCTTTCTGTATTTGCATGTAGTATCTTGTGATATAGAACAGCTGGGTTTAGAGGCATAGATAAAATGTAAGGAATTAGTTTCTAGAGCTAGTTAGCTCACCTTGCATTGGGAGATATGCAAACCAAGGGCTTAAAAGAGTCTTGAAGGTACACCTCTATTACAAACAGGAGCACACAGTAGTTTACCTTGGTGATCACTAAAGTAAATGGTACAGGGACACCTGTATTTTATTTATATACATATTTATTTAATATCCTCACCTCTCCATGTTTCAATTTTATGTTCTTCCAATTCATATATCTGAACCTGAAAGTTTACAAATAGAAAGGTTTAGTTTCTGGAACTTAGGAACTAAGAAATAAACAATAAGCTCTACAGAGTGAAAAAGGAAGCATGGACACACTGAGCAAATATTCAAGTGTGATGAGACAACATTACCGTGCAGTTCAAGATGTTGTAGGATGTAATATGTTATAACATATCGTAACATTGAAGGACAATAACCATCTTACCAATGGAGATTTGTAATAGCGATGCAGAATGTTGATGAAGTCTGTGATGGTTAGCATACCTGGAAAGCAGAAGAGGAATCACTACGTCAGTCCAGTAATTAACCTACTCAGACAAATGTAGCCAGATCAAAAACATCTTACCAACGAAGCATTGCTTCTTACTGTCCCACAAAGGTGCAGCTCTCACTCCATTAGACACAAGAGCAAAAAATGCCTTTTTCACCTGTGAAAAAATGATCATATGAAAGCTTTCAGTCTGATCTTGCTACTAAGACACCGAAAACTGTTTTTAAGGCTTGTGATTTACCTGAAGCGATGTATCAAACACTACTAATTTGGAGCTGGTAGGCACAAGGTCATAACACCGGTGTGATTTCATAAACTTGGTGTACACATTGTGATCTGGGTCTGGAGGGATGAGAGACACTGCTGAAGACATTGTTTATAAAGGTCACCGTTAGGTTTGTGTCATTAGACGTGACCCCTACCCTCAATGACTGGGTCCTTTTTGCCCTCAACATCGTCAATCGTTACAGGAATCTGGGGAAAAATCGTTAAACCACCAAGTGTGTAAATAGTATCTTCAAGTAGAGCTAATGCTTGTAATTGATACTGCTGTATAATTCTACTCCCACATAATGCTTAACATGGCAGATTGATTTACTGTGAAAATAAGCATAGAAAAAACAATAACTAATCAAATCTAAAAGCTTGAGTAAAGTTTCACTAGGAAACTAGATGCGTACATGAACGTTCACTGTTATAAAGTACTGACGACGCCTGTTAGTATACTACACTACTTAAAAAGTAGTGGGGGAATATACAACTTACTCGAGTGTCCTTGTAGAATAGTAAAACACCAGCACAGGTAAAGTACACGAAACAGTGTTTCGTTCAGCTGTTACACGTCAAGCTGCACTTTTACGTTGCTGACCCACTTCAAGCTAACGTTGCATCCGCTGTAATCCAGGCTCCGGTCGCCCCCGTTGAACGGACTGGTCCCGGAGCCGCAGCGTCACAGCGTGTGGACATTAACGAGACGCTGCCTCCGCTCTCACGTCACACAATCTATCGTAGTGACTTATTAACAAGGTCTGTGTTGTTTTCGTTAGAGTTCACGTAAAGACAGGGTTAGGGTTAGACATTTAAATTCGACCCGAGTAAGACGTTTTCCTGGCGGGTCTGCAACGTTAGTAAGAACCCAGTTAGCCTCAGAACTCTGCTTGTTAGCTAGTCAGCCGCTAACGGTGGGTGTAGCTACATTAGCACGCCTCGGAAGTGTTGTGTTTAGTTAACCTAGGTGCAGAATGTGTGCTACAAAAGTACTAAGGTGTTCATCTGAACTTATAGGTCCAACTTACACACTCCATGGTCCATCCGCACTATCACCGCCGTGTAGCCGGGTTCGTTTGACACTGGCCGGATGTCTCCGCAGACCTTCCGCCACTGGCTGGCGTTATAGTTACCGTACTACATGTAGTACTGCCGCACCACCATCACCAAAATCAGCACAAGAGCGCATCAAATGAGTAACTGATTTATTTATATACAAAACTGTTTACAGCAAGATTTCTGAATTAACATTGACCCACACGGGAATATTGGTGTTCAGGTGCACAACACCACCTGCATCGTCCACGGAGTCAAGTCAACAAAGGAAACCCTTTAAGAGCACCTTGAGTCACGAAGGGAAGCAGATGAGGGAGTTTGATTAAGGCACAAGACACAACATCACCAGCTTCTGTTCGACCTTCATCAAGCAACTTACTCAAGAAAGTGTTTGAGAAATAGTTACAATTACCTACTACAAGAACAAACACCGGGGAAAATCCCAGTCTGTCAGCTCTCTGTAAGGCAAGACCAGCTTCAAAAAGTCTTTAACGGTATCAAGTGTCTGACAGTGATCATGGACGTCCACAATAGAAATTTAAGGGGCATTGTTGCAGACTAGCTTGGTTTCAGGCCCGTGTGAAACAAACTGAAAAAACAAAAATCCAAATCTGTAGCCTTCCGCCATTTAGTTGGCTAACACGGTTATACAATTAAAAATTGTAAGTCAATATAGAGAATCAAAATGCACATGGTATGTACTCTACTTTGGATATGATTTGCATTATGCAAAAAAACCAACAGTACCAAACAAATCCCTAATACTCTATACTGTATAAAAAAGGTCATAATTGTAATTATCAAAAATCTAATTCAAGCTTTAAAAAAGGCCTGAGGGTCTTCTATAAAGTAACTTTATTACAGTTCTTAAGGAGTAATTAAACTGTAGAAACAATGGAAGATGTCTACCTGCAAAGCAGAAGAGGTTAAATATGAGTTGGTATACACAAAGACTCCTCCATCCGCAGTGTTCACTGGTGAAAGGTACCTGAACATGAGTTGATAAAACTACAGCAGGGAAATGTACCAACACAGTGAAATCTCATCCCAGGGTGTTCAATGAAATCTACCATTCGTGACAAATGTAACCACATTTAAAGCAATGTGAACTCTAACTATGTATCACTGTCAAAGAAAAGATCCAGCTGAAATATTACAAGTCCTCCCCTGTACACCAATGTCACTACTCACGGTTATGAGATGCAGGCTAATTGTGTGTCAAGTGTCAGGATTTACAGTTATGATCAAACAGTTTTATGCAAGTCACTGGCTAGCAATCGATTTTCTTTTCTGAGCATTTGGCTGAATTCAAAAATCGAGATTTCATCTACTCTTCGACTCCATTTCAATATTAAAAAAATACTGAAGGCAATCTTTGTCTAGAACAAAGATCTTGTTGTTAGAAATTTTTCAATGTGGTTATGAGTGTATCAACTGTATGGGCAGTTGCCTTGCTGCATAAATCAATCTGATATCACAACGTTCCACTGCAGTGTCTTGGTGTCGGTGAAGCCAGTTGGCAAGCTGGTGAAGTTGTGCCTCTTGTCTTCAATTTATGAGCTTACTGATGGCCTGCAAACTTTTACATCACAGCACACTTCTTCTCCTCTGGGGCTGCATTTCCATCAGCCTTCTCCATTTCCAAAATGATTCGCTTGAAAACCTCCACAGCCGTCTGCATTAATTCAGCATTGTCAGCAGAGTGAGAGTGTGTTGGAAATTATTTGTAGGCTGTACCAAAGAGGTACATTATATTTCAAAATAGACATCTATAATTACCTCATTCTCCTTGGCTGAGGACTCCATAAACGCAGCACCCCAGGAGTCAGCAAGTTTCTTTCCCTCTTCTGGCTTAATAACCCTGGAAGAAAGTAAATGAAATGTAGATATAATGACCTACTACAATACTTTGTTTAAATGATAAAATATGTACTGAACAAGGCAGTAAATATTTTGGCTATTTTCAAATAACAGAGATATAAAACAAATAAGACCAAAATCAACACGTTCCTACAGTGTTCCTGCTAACACTTTCTCATGAGATGCTTATTTTGTAGCTTTTGGACAAAAGAATCACAATGTTGGAAGATATATCCAATATAAGTGGCTCGGTTATACAAGCAGTACTTGTTAAAAGAACTAATTTATTGTTGGTTTTGACTGATGAACTTTTACCAGGCTGACAAAACAACTAAGAGCTCCTTGGTAGTTCACTATTCAGACAATGGGTGTGTATTTGAAATTTACAAGGCTGATAGTAATACTTATCAGCACACAGTTTATATCACAGATGTTAAACTCACTGTACCTTTCCATGTGAAGATCTTTTTTGTTCCCTACAAGAACAGTTGGGACCCTAAAAAAAACAAGTTTACAAAAATGACTTTGAGAACCAAAAAGGCAAATGAGGAGAAATTGATTTGATTATAAAGACCCAAGTAAACTTACTGAATCTTCCCAACCATGTCTAGCAGCTTGTCATGTAGAACCTGCACAACTTCAAAACTGAACAGAGACACATTAAAGTGCTTTAAATTACTCATCTAGAACTAGTCATGGTCTACCTCTACACAATACAATCAATATTTGGTTTTGCATATTTGCAATTAAATGCAAATGAGTACGTGTTGGTCCACATAATTGGTTTTAGGACGCAACTGTATAGTAAAATACAAGACTGCTTTCAGCTCTAAAGACATTTAATCTAAGACATTTTAATGTTTTGTATCAACATGTCTAACATATTGTTTTCAAACTTATATACTAAATCCAACACATAGATTAATTAAACTGTCCACTCACCTTTTCATTGAATTCACGGAATAGACAAGGACATAACCATGGATGTCCATTGAGTGGGACTGTGGAAAAATTGAATACTCGTCCTATGAACAGAGAAGAGGCATTAGATTCTCACTGACAGAGACGTGGCATGAAACGCGCTATACATTGCAGGACCTGAGTACAGATCATGATTCTAGATGTGTGTAAGAGTAGATATTGGGTTTGAACAAAGCCGGCGCTTCCGTTAGTTGTGACGGTATAAAATAAACTTACTTGTCCAGCTGTATCAACCAGCTGAAGATTAAAGTCCTGGCCATTCACACTGACCATTTTGTTAAAGGCTAGAAAGGAGATGAATGCATTTTGTAAATAAATGTTTGTATTCATGAAAAAAAAAAATACAGAATTGACCTGCAATTACTTTTGAAGAGGTGTAACTTACTGTTTTCAATGGTAGGGTCATAGGAGTCGACAAACTGTCCTTCCACAAACTGTATTGTAAGAGATGACTTTCCTGTAAAGGGCCAGGAAACATAACAGATGCGTGACTGCTGCTACTTTCATAAACCTCTACTTCACAATACATGACGGTGACAGAAATACGGTGTCAGTTCTGAGACTTACTACAGATCTTCATCTACAGTCCAAGCCAAAACTCCAGACCCCCTACGTACCTGTGACATGATTTATTTCCCGTACAAATATATGGACAGGCTAAACTAAACCAGCTGAGCGAAATGAGCTTTAATCTCACTAAATACTCTACAATGAGCAAGATACGTGCAACATAGTCATCGACTGCGCAACAAAACCCCTGCAACAAACAGCGGCGTGAACAAAGGTAAGCTAGCGTTTCTACTGTGACACCCTCGAGAGGAAAACAAAGCCTGGACGTTAGCCTGTTAGCCAGCTAGCTGACTACCGTTAGCATTGCACGAGCTCGTATGTTTACTCACCTACAGACCTGTAACCTAAAACAGCAATCTTTCGATATTTCGGTTGAGGCATTGTAGTGAAAACGGTGTTGATTAGATGGAGCTAATAAAGAACGCCACGTAGTTTTACGATCTAAACAAACTTTTATCGCCACATTCGTCTCACGTCACGTGACAACAACAAACTTTTCAGAGCCGCCGCTCGAGCTCTCCGCTGGGCCTCGAGCTACAACTTCAAAGCTTAACTGCAAGTACAACTTGTACTTTACTCAAAACGCGCCTCTTTCTATGTCCGATATGATAATCAATGCCGAGTGCTAACTGGAAAACGTGGGAGCTTCGTTTTAACTGAAAATGGAAACGATGGGGGGGAAAGTCGTTCAACGCGGCTACGACTCCCAAGTCAAACTGACGGAAACCGTAATTGTGTAAGCACACCGTCGTAAAACTAGCGCGCACGCGAGGCTTGGCATGGACGAGCATCCACACCGCGTTGTAACAGTAGAGGTCGCTCTTTACGTCCTAGCAGCGTTTCCAAACGACACAACGTGAACATAACAGTACTATTAAATATGTAAAAATCAATTGGGCCACTAGAGAGGGATGGATGGATGGATGGATGGATGGATGGATGGATGGATGGACGGATTCACGGATGGACAGACAATCCTACCTTGTCACACGATTTGTGAGTTTAATAGAAAAGTACACGTGTTAGATAGAACTCATTCAGTTTTTATGTATTTATTTCTTTGAGTATGTTTTCAAAGAAATACTGAAATACTGCTTGTGGATATTAATCAGCGAAAGCATTTGAACGGGTTAAATAAGTTCCATCTTTGTTGAACTGCTCACAAGTTGAAAAATGACATGGCAATATTTGGTTATATTGTCAGCCTTGCACTGTATTTTATGTATTGTTAATAATGTGGATAAAAACCTCTTAAACATGGCGCGTACATTACATGACTAGATGGCACATTCCAGAGCTGATCCAGGAACGTTCTCGTCCTCTGGAGCCAGTGGGCGAGTGGTTAGATTCCCAGCTCCTACTGTTCACATGAGGAAGTGGCCTTGACCCTGATCACCAAGTTGCTCCTGGTAAATTTGTAAGTTCTTCTATGTAAAAATGTGTCCCCTATATTGTGCAGGCCATCTGTCAGAATGACTAATGCACAGATCACCTGCATTAACTTTAGTAGAACTGTGGGCTAGAGCCTTCTCTTATTGTGCAGAACAAAAATACGCTGTTTAAAACATCTGCTTTCAGGCAAGGCCTGATCTGATGAGCATAGACCACTGGAATCTGTCTAAACCGGAGGCGATCGCTTCGTTTTGCATTGGTTTGAAATGCTTCAAACAATACCAAACCTACACACATACAGAAAAAAGGGCAACTTATTATGTTTGTTCTCCTTTTGACACAATATTCAGATCCATATAGATAAAAAATCATTTTTGAGGGCTCATTGTAAATTGGCTTGCACAAAGACAGCTACCGCTTTCAGCACCCTGCATTTATACAGCATATCAAATGTATAATATATTATTTTCTATGTTCAGTTTATATTCGTACACTCAATGGTGGCGTTTGATCGACAGCTACGTTTGAGCTCTAACCGGAAATTGTTTGGAGTTGAGGGTAAACGCTACCGGGAGATGCTGTCGTTATAAACAGGCAGATGAAAATACAGAATAACCTCACTAAAACGGCCCTGGCAGGGACAGGTAATGTGAGGGTTACCGGGACAACGGGAGACATTTTATCAGCACTTTTGTCGTCGTCTGTCACCGTTGTGCTGCGCCGCAAAAGTCAGTTTGCAGGCGACAGTGAGCGTAGGCTAGCTAGCTGTCTACTAGCTGGCTAGCCATAGCATTCTGGGAGGCGATGGGTGCCATAGCAACCGTTTCGGTAACACTGGCTGTTGTGGCTAGCTAGCTAAGATAGTTCAGGCTAACGTTGGTTTGTTATGCTAGCGTTGAACAAGACGTCGTAGACCCTTGGTCAGTTCAACGTTAGTCAGCCAATTCATGTCACAAGTCAGTGTTGCCGACTTTATGCACTTGTCCATATTATGAAGTTGTAACTTGGATCATGATTTTAGTAAGCTGTCAGTAATGACAGGCTGTTCTGTCGTCACCGTGTTGGGTTTAGCTAACCTGGCTAACGGTAATTTCCATCACATGTTGTAAGCTAGCGTTAACATTAGCCACAAAGGCCGAGGCGTAAACTTCACGTCAGCGCCAGCTGGTAAATGCTGGCACCGTGAAAGCTACGCATTAAGATCTGGGATGGCGTGCGAGCAGGCCAGCATTAGAGTTGCTTAAGATTTTAGCACCTTGTCAGTTTTGTCATGAGTCAGTCTGTCCTTAATGGTAGTTGACTAATGAATCCGACGCTGCTAAGGAGGCGCTAGCTCAGATGGTAGTTAACTGTTTTTTCTCATGGTAATTGTTTACCCGCTTCAACTAATCGTAAACATGGAATATTATTGGTTAAACACTATACTTAAATGTTTGCAGTTCACACTCGGCGGCCTCTTATAGTTGGTGTAATTTAAGGCAGCCTTTAACTTTAGTGCTTTGGTTTAACTTAAGATAATTAAGAAGCGGTAGATTTTAAAATAAATTTTCATTTTATTACTCATTTTAATGTCAAGCTGCACCATTATGTCTAATGTGCCTTCTCTTGTTGCGTATTCTGTGCCCATGTTCACTTGTGTACGTGTGAGTTAGTCCATGACAGTATTTGTCATAGGCACAATTCAAATCCACATGAACTACTGATATAACTTTCATTTCAGTATTTAGCTTGAACTAGTATGGATGTCGATGACTGTAATGGCCGGTCTTACATATCAGGTGAGACTGTGGTTCATTCTCTCTCAAATACTTTAACTGCCAAATGCTGACGTATTGGTCACATGACAGATGTTGGGTTTGTTCTGGTTACAGGTAGTGGAGATTCATCAATTGAAAGAGAGTTTTCTGGGGCCCTTGGAGGTCCAACAGTGAGCACTCCCAACAGCAAGGAGGCTTCTCCTAGTCGCTCCCTCAGTGGTCAGTGGGAAAATTAGTGTAACTCCCACCAAATAGCCAATGTAGCAGTTACTACTACAGAGTTTCTAAGCAACATTGTGTTTAACCGTTGCTTATGGGTACTTTTGTTTTTGCTACTGTATCTTTGTAGCCAACTCCATAAAGGTGGAGTTGTACAGCGATGAAGACATTGGTCGTGGTGCTGAAGATGAAAAAGGGGAACGGCAAGAGGAAGGAGCACCAGAGCCAGGATCTGAAGCTGTCGGGAGCTACAGGGAACTCACCAACTCTGAAACCATGCCAGCTGGAGCCACCCGACTGCCAAATGGAAAGCTCAAGTGTGACATCTGTGGAATGATCTGCATTGGGCCCAATGTGCTCATGGTACACAAACGCAGCCATACAGGTGATCTCTCAGTGTAGTTTAAATATAGATAAAGTTTTCCTTTTCCTCAAACAAATTAAGTTAGATCCAGAAAATGTCTTGCATATTGACATTTTTTACACAACACATAATCATTGTTTGTTTGTTGTTGTTTTTTTTGCTTTGTTGATCGGTCCGATCTACCTCCAGGCGAGCGACCATTCCAGTGTAATCAGTGTGGCGCCTCATTCACTCAAAAGGGTAACCTGCTCCGCCACATCAAGCTGCACTCAGGGGAGAAACCTTTTAAATGCCCTTTCTGCAGCTATGCGTGTCGAAGAAGAGATGCTCTTACAGGCCATCTTCGCACCCATGCAGGCAAGAGATGTTCAAGCAAGATCAATTACTTTCAATTTGAAAAAAGTGTGTATGTTTAGTCATAAATGTACAACAGTAGTAATGCTATTCTCTTAATTCCTCTTCAGTGTCCTCTCCAACTGTAGGGAAGCCATATAAGTGCAGTTATTGTGGTCGTAGTTACAAACAGCAGAGCACCCTGGAGGAGCACCGTGAGCGCTGCCACAGTTACTTACAAAGTCTGGAATCACAGCAGCCACCTTGTGCACAGAATGCAGGTACAGTGTGCAATACTAGACAGTCGTTGAGATTACATGCCAGAGACATTAACTATCTCAGGTAATCTAATCAAATTCACAATATGCTATTAAAAGATTAGAGTCTGAATAGGCATGAAAGGTGGAAATGTAGTTTACATTCTTAACCTGAATGCATAGAGTCCCTCACCTAATACTCACGTAAATGTGGTTTAGAATCAGAAGGAAAAAAATAACGTTGCAGTTTGTTTGTACTTTGTGCAGGAGAGGAGATGAGAGAGTTAGAGTTTATTCCAGACTCTCTACTGCAACCCTCCTCAGACAAGATGGCATTTATTGATCGGCTGGCCAATAGCATCACCAAACGCAAGCGATCCACACCACAAAAATTTGTAGGTGAGCATTTGTTCTGAGTTTGGCTGGGTTAAGGAAACTCAGAAACCAGCATTCGTTGAATTCGAGACCACCTAGCTTTTTAATAGTAATACTGTGACCATCAGTTTTTAGGAATTTTTCTTTGCACCTTTTTGTATAATTTGCCATACTTTACCTGCACAACTGCACTCAGTAATAATTGATAAGGGAAAGTACTCACCAACATCACTATAAGAATGAAAACAAAACTTAAAAAACTTAATAGTCTGTCAAGTGTTTATATCCCACAAGAGCTCACACCCATTGCTACTTAAAGGACAAATTTGACAAAAACACATCTCTGAACAACATTGTTGTATTTGGTGACGCTTGTGTCACCATGGGTTCTTATGGGATATATTGGCAGTTGTGATGCCTTCCACAGACCTTAGTTGTAAAATGATGTAAGATTTGTTTCTCCATTGTAGGACAGAAGCACATACGCCTCAATCTTGGAGATGGACCTTATGAGCTCAGCGCTGGTATGGATAAAGGTGGAGAGATTCACACAGGGGAGGCAGAAGCACCACACTTCACTGGTCTAGGAGAATATGCAGGTATAGCAGGTAGCGGAGGAGGGCTATCAGACACGCTGAGGCCTTTACACCTTCCCACCTCTCACCCTTCATGTTTGTCAGAACTCAGGCCAGTCCACAGCTCCTCCCACACCACCATCCCTCTAGGCCCAAGGCTGGATTGTACAGGAACAGGAGGTGGGCTGGGACCTGTGGGTGTGGGGGGAAGGGAAGCTGCAGAGGGTCATGAAGACCTGCCTGCTACTCGAAGTCATGCCCCCTCACCCAGCAATGGTTGCCAGGACTCTACAGATACAGAAAGTATGCCGGACGACCCATGCAACAGTACTGCTCCAACTCTGCACAGTAACAATGGCCACTATCTCTTCCACTCCAACAACCACAACCCAGCACCTCCTCCTATTGTACACCACAGAAGTCGAGACAGACACAGTCCCAGCCACGCCAAAGACAGGGAGCTGGACAGAGAGGATGGAGGCCACTCAGCCCCCCCACCACCTGCTCTCGCTCCAACTTCTAGCTCACCTACAGCACCATCCTCCACCTCCAGGGAGGCTTTTCGAGTTGTAGACGGAGAGGGGCGCGCTGTGCGCTCTTTTCGTTGTGAGCACTGCCGTGTGCTTTTTCTGGACCATGTCATGTTTACCATCCACATGGGCTGCCACGGTTTTCGCCAGCCTTTTGAGTGTAACATCTGTGGCCACCGCTGCCAAGACCGCTATGAATTTTCTTCACACATCGTCCGTGGAGAGCACATCCTTGACTGAGTATGAAGTGTGGACAAAGTGGTTCACTTATTTCTACATCGCAACAACAACCTGGGTCAGTTTGGTCTGCACTTGGGCTAAAGGGTAAATGGATGAAACTAAAACAGGAACTGGAGCAGTAGGAATGTACCAGGATTAATGGAAAGATCACATTTGTGTTTCCAAAATTATAATTTTCATTTCACTTTGAACACCTCATCCATGTCAAATTTTTATGTCACTTTTATTTGGAAGTATACTAAAGTAGATAAGGAGCCAGTGCACCTTTCCATTTGCAGACGTGCCTTGCTCGGAAATTCAGGATTCTAACCTAATGCTTAAATTGTTAAATAAATCAGATTTTTGTTTATATCAGAATATTCTTTGACTTGTGCACTTTAACAGAAATATACAAAACTAAATGTGAAGTTGATGGGCTTGCCTACATTGACCAGTGGGGATTTTTCCCTCTAAAAGCACTTTTACAGTGAAATTATTCCCTAACAAATGTTCTGTTCTGTAAAGGTTTTCCAGTTTGGGTTTGATTCTGTACAAAATTTCAGTTTTTTAAATGTGAAGTGCAGACCAAACTTTAAATCCAGGTCTAAGGTAAATATGTTTGAGAGGTTGTCCACAATTGGAAACGCACTTTTGTTTTTAACTGGACTGGGATTGACAAATCTGAATGTGTGTAGGTGTGTTTGATTGATATATACATGCATACATATATATATATATATATATACATATATATACAGAGAGAGAATATGAAAGACCCTGTGTTATTGGAAGTAATCCGTCATCAATGAAGGCCTTTATTTGTGTGAATGCTGTGTGGGCAGTGTGTGAAATGTTTGTTTTCTTTTTCTATGACCGCTTTTGTTGCACCAGTACCTGCCAGAATACTATGATTATATTAAACTATTTTATAGAATACACGAATGACCTGCACATCTGTCAAATGTGAGGAACAACTGGCGGAATCTTTTTCTTTCTCATTAGGAAAATGGTACAAGTATCACTGCCACAATTTAGAGATTACTAAAGAAGTAAATGTCCTCAACAGTTTCCTTTTATGACTACATCAAACTACAAACCAACACTAATCTATTTATTATATATTTAATATAATTTAGCTGTTCTCTTGTTGGTATGTGCCTTTTTTACCCTAGTCACACTGGGTTGCCCTGACATGAGCTAACACTTGTCATGTCTTGAAACTATTGCAACACTCTGGTTACAATGTGTAAGGTCAGTTGAATGATATGTTACATCAGATATCGACTCAGTTAGCCGCTGACATTTTAATCCAGAATGTGTAGGGTGACATTTTTAATCAAGTATTGCCAAAGTACCAAAACTAATTTATCAAAGGCTGAATGTGTGAAGAATCTGGTGTATCCTTCTACGACATGAAGGGGACAGTGGTGGTTTATGTCCTCACAGGTTAAATACCAAAAAGGGGTTTTAGTACCATGTCGAATATGTTGGACCACATCCACTAGTGTTAACCGTAGAGGGAACTTGGTGTTTCTTTAAAAACTGTTTGTCAGTGAAATGTGTCATTTAACTAACACTCAGCTAATGGTTCTGGTCAAGTTGTATTGTCCAATAGGTTTATTCCACCTTTGTAGGATTTGGGCACAAAAACTGTCTGGAGCAAGGTTATTGATATTGAATATGAGAAAATTATAAATACAAATTCTAAACAGTAGACAATCAGCTGACCTGGCCTAATAAGTTTTGTGGAAAAATTGCTTATTTAAAATTTTCTCCATTTGTCTGAATGCATATTTAGATATTTAATGAAATCTTCTCAGCTTCATTAATGTTCTTTTTCTTAAATTTTTGTGCAAAATCCACTGAACCATTCAACTTTTGTTTTAGTGATGTGAGAGATTTTGTTTTTAGTTATGTCACGTGCTGCTCAATCCTGTATGGATTTTTAAACAACTTTAGTTGTGTAAATGTCAAGAAACATTGAAATATTGTTTATATGAAGATGAATAAAAAGTACTTGGTCCTCATATTGTTGTTAGGTTAACATGAGTATGGTTCTGTAGAACCAAATAATGGTTCCTTCATGACAGAGCCAAAGAACCACTTCCTAGTATTAAGCACTTTTCACTATTAGTGTCAAAATGAAAAAGTATTTGTACATATAGTATAAATCAAAAAGAAGCTGCAAATTCCATCTTTTCATAGTTAGTGGAACCTGAAGTAGATGTTTAAATTGTCGAATTTCATGTAGAACACATTTAGCATATCCCTTTTACGTTAATGATGCACCTTTAATCACATTAGTGTTAAGATCAAATTCCAGATCTACTTTTTGGATGGATGATTAGAAAGGTGGTGATCGTGGACAGGTATTGAATCTGTATTTGTCTTGCCTTAATGAAAGAACAGACTGTTAACTGTTTTGTGAATCTGTAATGTGATTTAGATTTTGTCAAACCTTTATCACCAGTTTGCGTGAACAAAACAATGCTTTGACAAATCATTTACATCATAAACCCGATCATGTTCTTAACTTCCTAATTTCGGGAACAGATTTTATCTTCAAAAAGGCCTGGTTGCATGTTTGATGTCGCTGTTGTGCCTTCAGTCTTTCCTACAGATTTTCTAACAGTGGAAATTGTCACTTAATACCCCTAAATTACAAAAGGCTGTCAAGATTAGACTTAAAACAAATAGTCTGTGACCCTGGCCAGAACCTCTAATGTTGACAGCTAGGATCCAAAGATAACAGGTTTTGAACTTGAGTGACAAATGCTGTAGATTAAGTGTAATGAAGCCCACAGCTCAACTGTAAAAGTAAAGATACGTGACTTCTTTAATCCTGTGCAGGACTGGGCAGTAATGTGCTGCTAAACCTTGCTTTTAAACTATAACTCAATAGTTTCTAGTTGTGGTTTCTGTTTAAATATTTTCCCCATGTCCCAAACCTTGTAAATGGTCGAATACCACTTTAAACTAACTGCAGCCTTTTTAAAATGTATCATATGTAATTATGCATCGACTTACTTTGCTTGAAACTACTGTACATTTTTTACTGTAAGAACATCGATTCCAAATAAAATACTTTACAGGTGCGTCTTTCATACAGCTACACACGGCCAGTTATAAATGAGCTTCACACTTTGAAGATTTTGTAAAGATTTTTGACTTTATTCATCAGGCCTACAGCATCTTCAAAATGTTCTTTACATGGGTTTCGGAGGAGCTCTTGGGGCGCCAGCCTGTTGGCAGAGGAAAAAACAATTTTATAAACACATGACCTGCTTTCTGTATTGAGATGTCAGGCAATCGTACAACTACTTGTACTAATTTGGTTTTAGCCATTCTAATACCCTGGCACTGTGCTGGTAGCATGTTTTGAAAGAACTAACTTGTTCAAACACATTTTGCACATTTCCAGAGAGCACTGCAGTAGTGGGGTACTCACAGTGGGCCTGAACCGGGGCGGTGGGGTGCGGTCTTTCCTGGCCTCACAGGAGCGGTTCCTCACCACCTTGCTGTGGATGGCACAGCTGACACAATAGTGGAGCTTCACGTAAAGCTTGGGCAGAACATAAGCTGCAAAGTTGACACAGGGGGTACAGATGAGAACATGCCACCAGGATAAAAGCACCAAGAGCCACTTACAAAAGAGCACTTACAGTCGAAGACACTGGCCTCTGAGATGTCTCTAACGGCGGCTGCCTCCACGATGTTCCTGATGACAAATTTCTTGATGGCCTTGTCCTTGGGGACACAGCGGGCACAGTTGGTGCAGCGGATGGGCTGCACATGTCCACGGCCCTTCTTGGCACGACCGTTGTTCCTTCTCTTCTTGGTCTGCAAATCAGAAGCTGTTAATACAAGCAACACTACCGGCTCCAACCCAGACACTAAAACCTTTAACACCGACGGCTACATTAAGGGTATGGACCACTTACTAGGTGCTTCAGACACGAAGTTCAGAAACGTTAGCTCCGCGTGGTTCTTAGAATGAACTACTCATTTTTCCCCAAACACCAGTCGATATTCGCCGGACAACCATTAAGGCTGCTCTGTTCAGGCCACATCAACTCACCTCATGCTAACAGTTTGCTTGGTTTACGGGTCGCACACCCTGCGTTTATCTAAATGCAGCAACAGGCCGCTAGCACCGGATTTCTCTGGCTCTGGCCTTTTTAATGGAAGTGCGCTATTACACAGACGTACATGTTAACATGCGGCTCTTCGCTGCTTCGCCACACGTTAGCGGCCGCGGAATCCTTCGCTCGCTTACACGAACACATGCACAAAACGCTTAGCATGCTAAGAGCTAGCATTAGGCCCAGACTCATTTTTCATCATTTTCACTGAAATCGGACGTGATTTCTCTACATTGTGCTTTAGTTATTAACTTCAAATGCCATTTAAGACGCAAATATGTGTAAAGTATCGACCAAAACACCAGATTATTTCGGTTTTGCGGTACGGAGGCTGGGGAAACGGACTTACCATGATGCACGGGAAGCTGGAAAGAGGACCGGAAGAGGTTGTACCGCGAGAAGTAGTGCCGTCCGCTCCGCCCTCTCCTGTGTTTTTTAATCAAAAGATAAATCCCCTGATAGCTTGTTTTATGTTTATCATGAAG
This sequence comes from Macropodus opercularis, assembly GCA_030770545.1. Lineage (NCBI taxonomy): Eukaryota > Metazoa > Chordata > Actinopteri > Anabantiformes > Osphronemidae > Macropodus > Macropodus opercularis. The sequence goes on from CM061099.1 coordinate 2,030,401, forward strand.
CATTGTGTATTTTGTAGCCTCGTTATATAAATTGTATCATGTCAAAGCACAAGGGAATTATCTTGAATAATATATTCGCGGAAGGATATCAGTGTAAATAAATGTAACGTAAGCGTCGCCCAGGTGAGCGGAGTTGTCTGTTGAAGTAGTAAGTCAGCGCCAGTGGGCAACGACGTGCAACAAAACAAGCCCCCCCCGACCTCCGAGGCTCTGCGGTCTGCATTAAGTATTATTAATACTTAATGCGTAGCTGGGTGACGTTATCGATTCATGAAACTAACAGTGACAGAACTCAATAAACAGGTTATTGACAGATGGAATGAAGAATGTGGAAGGTAGAAAGCCTTTCGTTAATTTACGACACTGTTATTACAAATTATATGATAAACGATGCCTAGAGTATGTAGAATATATTGATAGCTTTGAGACGGTAAAAGTATAAGCATTTGCAATTTGCTACATATATTTGTAGAATATCACTGTTGTACGTTGTCATTATAGTGGTTTTCCAGTTTCATAAAGTATAACATAGCCTAAAAATGATCATAGTTCATGCACACGTCTTGATGTAACTTTAGCTATTCTTCCTCATAAAAGGATGATTAGATGTTCACTTCGTGTTTTCAGTGGTGTCCTGTCAAACCATCCAAAAATTCAGGAAGGCCAACGCACACGAGTCTATCCTGTCAATGAAGAGCTCTGCTGGTGGAGCTAGAGTCCGAGCACTTCAACATAAAGTCCCATTGCTGTGGCAAAACATTATACTTTTAATCACTGCTAAAACTATCTAAACTAACTTTTTTTTTTTGTGGCACTATACTGTCAGACGTTTGTGCCTCAGCTGCCATTTCTGAATAAACAAGAACCAAAACCTTTAAATTCTGCAAGGTCAAAAACTGTTCCCAGCATATGCACATATAAAAATAATTTAGACCACAAAATACAATTTAAAAAATTTATTTAAATATTTATTTGTGTTGTCCCTATTTCTTCTTAATCTTCTTGTCCTTGGCCTTCTTTTTGCCCGGCTTCGGGGCACCGGCCTTTTTGTAGAGGTAAAGTCCCACCAAGCCGAGCAGAGTGGGCACCAGGGCCAAACACACGAGGGGGAACACGTCGTTGACCACTTTCTGCCACTGCGTCTGCTGTGTTACAGAAATCACCTCCACCTCGAACTCAAGAGCAGCATCACCTGGGACAAACCAAGACCGGACTTGACATGAGCATGAATTTTTCACAAAAACATTTTAATCCTGAATCACACTGGCTGGTAACTGAGCCGATGGCTGTGGAATTCACACAAATATACAATATTATCCAAAATTTGCAAAACAAAAATCATATTACAATTAAATGATGAAAGAAAAACTTTAAAGGAAAGAGCTGTGACTGTGTTATGTATGTGTAGTATTGAAATGCTTAATGGAGCTCAGGTGACTGCCTGCCTATGCTCCGTACCTGGAATTGTTGGAGGGTAACCTTTTTTCCCATATGCAAGGTGCGAGGGTATGGTGGCCTTAATTTTTTGTCTAAAAGAGAATAAGAAATACAAAAAGTGTTTACTCAAGAAGTATTTCTCACATATTATTAGAAAACTATTCATGTTGGAATCTTTGGAATCATTCCGACTGCTTGAAGCCATTAGGACGACATCTGTTGCTAAGTGTTTCCCTTGAAATGAAGCTTTCCGTCCCCTTACCCTTCACACACACCAACCAAGCTTTGCTCCAGGCCTGATAAGAAAATCACACAGACAGAAAGTCAATAAACGAAGTGAGCACGTTCTGTGTCAGACAAAAAACGAGCGATGGAGCTACAACCAGGATCAGTGTCCAACACACCAGCAATAACCGTCCTCTTCCCCAGCTCGACCACAAGAGGATCCCGGGACAGTGAGGAGTCAATCACCTTCCCATCCATCAGTTTACCCTGAACAGTAAAACACGAAAAGCCAGGCATGAGCTGATGAGATGACGACTGAAATACAAGCAGAATCTAGCTTTTACATTTAATTCTTTAGGCAATAATTTTATTATTTAGGAATAATATTAAACATTTTTAGAACTATTTTTAGGTTGTGAAGTGAGTGAGGTGAAGATTTATAGTACACGACATACAACAATGTACTGACGACAGTTATTCTGCTAAATCTTAATGATCATAATGATAATGATGTTTATAGATGGCTTTGATAGTGTTAGACTGGATCTATGTATAAGAACCTTAATCTAATCAATGATTTTGATTACAAAACACTGAGATTAACTGGTTTCACAACTGATACACTCATAAAGGTGTTGAAATTAGATGAGATCCCTTCATCTTTGGTGTATTTGACTGAGCATAATATTGCATCTATATGTATTTATTGTAACTTTAAACCTTTATACTGTATATTTTTATTATGATGAGCCATTTGCAGTAAGGAACCTAATAGACGTGTCTAAATGTCTGCAGTAATAGACAGCTAAGATTTGTCGAATGACGGAGTTTTTCAAATCAGTGAACAGTTTTTTGACTCCTACACAGTTTCTCTGATTTACATCTGATGCTTTAAAGAGCAGAGTTTGAACTTCTGGCGCCCAACACGTGACAGAAAGGCAACAATGACTGACACACAGGGCTCTAACTGCTGACGTGTTACACACACACACACACACACACACACACACACACACACACCGAACCACCGTCCGCCCCGTGTTCAACCAAAAAGCCGTTTCCATCTGACCGCAGGTCGGTTTATTGCTCGTAATCAGTGCGTCGCTGCACAATCGCAGCCGCTCGCCGCCATCTGGACTTGTTGCCCTGCAGTGAAACGGGATAAACTTCGCGGAGCCTCGTCCGTGCAGCGCGGTGCTCACCGTGTAGTGGATCTGCAGCGTGTCTCCCATCCTGGACAGGACGGAGCAGGCGTCGGGTTTCACCTTGGGTCAGAAGACTTCACTGTTACACGGCTGCAGTGTGATCGTTATTCTGTCAGAGCTGCTGGTTCATCGTCTGCTTTACACTCACCAACGTGTCCACGTTCAGCTCTTCGGCTGCGTTTTCCTCCCCCCGAGCGAGTCCACGGGTGGAAGCCGCGAGAAGCAGAAGAAAAACACCGGTCTTCATTGTGAACTTGTGGAAAAGCGCTTCCATCCGGTTACTTCCGTGTAGGCTTCTTCTGCGCTCGCCAGCGGGGACACGACCAGAGAGACAGAGCTGCACGGTGCGCAGTCCCGCCTGGGTCCAGTCTGGCTCAGCGCCGGGTATGGCTGATGTGTTATAACGCGGAAGCGATAAGGACTAGCGGCCCGTGGACGTTGCCCCAACACCTGGGTTTCCCACACCAGCCCGCTTCACGCATTCCGCCAGCATCCCAGGCTGCCGTGGGTGGGCAGCGGAAACGGCGCCGCGCGCAGCCGCCAGAGGGCGCTGCTGCGTGGCTCGTCTGCTCCACGCCGGACACGGGAAGACGCCCCTTGGTGCAGCCGCTGCTTGGGCGCCACTTCACGTCCAGCTTCCTAAGATCCCAGACAGAGCTCCACGACTTACCTGGCAAGTCAAAACTGTAGGTGATAAGCAGAAACCCAGCCGATCATCAGGACATACCTGCAGCTTCATCCCACACTCAAATCTTTATATTAAGAACGAGTTCAAGTGATCAGCAATGCTAAAAATACGTTTTCTTAGTGGCCGTGACTTCTGGACATAACATGGTTGCATATATTTAATCAGATCAATCATCTGTGGCACTCATATAATTTGAATGTATACAGTGTATGGGTATGACCCCCAGGAGTCATTGTGATTTATTATGCTCATTAATAATCTACCCCTTTGGGTCCTCAGGCGGTTTGTCATGTTCCCCTTCTTGAAAATAAAAAACTAACTTTAAATGCTTTCCAATATGTCTTTTATGTTGCATTTTTTATATTAATATTTGTAGTATTTCACCAGTTTACCACAATTACCAACTAATAAATAGGCTACATGTTGCCCAGGCAGCACGACGGTCAGTAGCACTTAATGATAAAACTAACACAGTTACAAGTTGACCTTTAATACTGTTTTTGGAACAGGAGACATTTTGTTTTGTCTCAGTCAAACTCATTTAGGGTAATTTAGTTTTAACTGTGTTAACAGTGTTAACTGCTGACATACTCTCATCACTTCTTGTTTCAGTTAAATATGTGCTACGACATTAACACTGTCTGCTGTCATACAATCCTGTTCTGTGATAAATGTACAGGCTTTTACGCCAAACTGTCTGCAGGGCTGGCGTCAGGGCTGCATGAATGATTTATGTTCGTGTGCGAACTGTCAAATCAGAAGGAGATATGCACATGCTGGATAAGCCACAGGATTTATGTATGTCTAGCTCATCACCACAATCAGCTGCTATGCTCTGAAGTTTTAACATTTGCATGGGCTGCCATGCTAACGTTACCGCAGTCAAAGACATCATGAATCATGCTGCATAACATTTAATGCTCTCAAGCATTTATCCAGTATGTTAAACTAATGTCTGCCCGAGCAGAACCTGGACTTACAGTCGACCATTTCACCATTTCCTGAGAACTTTGTGTAACAGGATGTCGGGCCAAGCAGTGAGGAGATTTATTTGCTTTAGTTAAGTAGTCAGTCTACACATGAATTCTCTTAATACTATCATACAAATAATCAGTGAAGCAAGGATGAAGCTTGAAAATGGAGTGAAAATTAATTCACCATTTTGCTGCTACTGCATTTGTAGTGTGTAAAAAATGAAGAACCAGGACTAAGTGATTTAATAATTATTAACAAATGTGCATATGGCTGTAAAATTCGTTGATAAATCCCCGTTTGAAGAATGAGTTGACTTAAACTCTCGCGATACGTGGCGAAGTGCTGAGTTGTACCCCAGGAAATCTCGTGAGACGTTTAGTAAAGGTCTCCTCGGCCAAGGTAAGCGAGGATACAGGCAACACGATAAGCCCGAGAAAGAAGCACGGAAGCCCTGACAGGTAATAAACGTGTGCGTGTCGATGTCCGTCCTGTTGTGTTGAGTCGCCTCCGTGTTGTCCGGGCGGAAGCATCGGTTGGCGGCTCGCAGAGGTGATGAGCGGATGGATGAACGGGGTGAATCGACAGGACGCGGGGACTCGCTAGCTCCCGTCATGTCGCCTCACTCCTGCGATTCACAGCCACACTGCGCCGACAGATGACTTCATAAGCTAAAATACAAAGGAGCGATGCCGAACGCGTGGTGCGAACCGTGAGTTTAAGCGTAGTTCACAGCGAAGACCGACGGCAAGGTTACCCAGCGTTACCGTAGCGTCCCCGGCTAACGTAACCTGAGTCGCCCGGTGTCGGACCGGTGTCGGACCGGTGTCGCCCCGGAACATCTGCACGTTGAGGGCTCGCGTTTAAACCCAGAGCGTCAGAGGAGCGGACGTCAGGTTCAGCACCATGGACAGGGCTGCAGCCTCTTCTCCCCTGGTGCTGAGGTTATTTTATTTATTTGCACTGGATTCGTTGTTGTGGCGTCTTCACAAACGGTCAACGCTCCAACTCAACCTCTTTGTCTTCTCCCTCCGCCTTATACACCGAGAACGTGCACTATCCTCAGTATGCGAGGTCACATGGAAACGTGTGGTCACGTTTCATTATACTCCGATGCCTTTGTACATTCTACGCATGTTTGGTTTAGAAGTCACCTGGCACCTTACTCCCCTACTGCATGTCTCTCTGTCCTGAACCACGGATACCTTCTATGATCACCTTCCTGGAGCTTCGCTTTCCTTCTTATATACAGGACAAACAGACATGATTGACATTACCCTGCATGTACACACGCACAAAGATATACCTGAGACTAATCTGAACCAGAGAAACTCTGGTCTTCTTCTGTTTCAGTTGTAGAGCTGGCAGCTTTGTGTTCTAGCAAGGTTTTGTAATGTAGGACACTTTGCATGTTCCCTCCGAGGGCCTGGCGTTGTTGCAGGCTAACATTTGAAGGAGAGGATCAGTGAGACGGGCCTGAACAGATTGTGCCGTAGCCTGGAGTCATGGCACTGACTGTCACGATGACTGTGGGCGATTAGCATAGCTCTGCACCTGTCTTGGTGTGTGTATGTAGAGGTGAGATTTTCTGGCACGGAGGCGTCATAAAGACCAGAGTCATTCATAAGACGATTTCCTTGCAATATAACAACAAACCTAAGGATAATACTGTTTTGACTGTTTTGTTCTGTCATCCCTCCACTGATACACTGCAGAAAGGCATCAAGCATCAACATTATAGTCTCCCACTGAAGTTCATCATCTGAATCATGGGGAACATTTTTGGAAATTTGCTGAAGAGCCTCATAGGAAAGAAGGAGATGAGGATCTTGATGGTGGGGCTTGATGCTGCAGGAAAAACAACAATCCTCTACAAGCTCAAACTGGGGGAAATAGTCACCACAATCCCAACCATTGGTAGGTGGTAAAATATCTGCATAGACACTAACGACTGGCCACTGTGTTAGGTTTACTTGTTGTATGACCGTATTGGTCTTCCCAGGGTTTAACGTGGAGACTGTGGAGTACAAGAACATCAGCTTCACTGTGTGGGATGTCGGTGGGCAGGACAAGATCCGCCCCCTCTGGAGACACTACTTTCAAAACACACAGGGTACGCAAAGCCAGTCGAAAAGAATAAACACTCGTGCTCCTCTTAAAGCTGCATTGATGTTCTCGTGGCTATTTCAGGTCTCATCTTTGTGGTGGACAGTAACGACAGAGAGCGTGTGAACGAGGCGCGAGAGGAGCTGATGAGGATGCTGGCCGAGGATGAACTGAGAGATGCCGTCCTCCTAGTGTTTGCCAATAAACAGGCAAGAAACAATGACTTGAATTGTGCATAGAAGCATGCAGTTTAATAAAAATCTCCCTTTATACATCCAGAAAACTTTCCGTAGCTTTTTGAAGAACTCCCTGCTCACAGATCTCTCATCTCTTTGACAGGACTTGCCGAATGCTATGAACGCTGCAGAAATTACCGACAAGTTGGGCTTACACTCCCTGCGCCACCGTAACTGGTACATCCAGGCCACCTGTGCCACCAGCGGCGATGGCCTCTATGAGGGTCTGGATTGGCTGGCCAATCAGCTTAAGAACAAGAAATAAGAGGAACGCTGGAGCGAGCAGCCACACCGACTTTTACTTTGTTTTGGGAATGTGGGTGTGGGTTCGGTACAGGGGTTTCGGTTGACGTGTGCGAAGCAAGATGCTGGGTCACGGGTGGTTGTAGCCGTTCATTTTCAGAGGTTCTTAATAGTCAGAGCACTTATTGAAAACAGATTCACGTTTTCATCATATTTAACCACACAGACACACACACAAACACACATGCACACTAACCATAAGCAATTACAGCAGACACTTGCGTTTTCCGTGTCCGACTCTTGACCTTAGGTGCGTTGTCCTGTTTGTTCGTCTCTAGGTGCTGTACAAGTGCGACTCCACAGAATCAGCAATGAGTCATATGACCTTTGTTGATGTATGTTGTTGCCCATGCAAAGAACTGGTCTCTGTGTGTTGCACTTTCTGTTCTTTTTCTCTGCTGTGGGGTAAGAGAGCCGTTTGTTTCATTTGAGAACATCTGAGCTGGTGGATTCATGTCCCCATCATTTAATTTTGTTTTTGTTTGTGAGCAATGCTGAGGCACTTTGATGCTCAGATGAAGTGTGCATGTCTGTGCGCGTGCACACATGCTGTGCATGTTTTGTGCAAAATACCCATGTCGTGAACAACCTCTGGGATGGAAAAGACAGCGGAGCTTTCCTCTCGTGTCTTGGCCGTCTCATACAGGAAGTCTTTCCATGTGTGCTGTGCTTTGACTTTTTTAAACATTCTGAAATGCACAATACATTTTCGTCTGCCTGCCCCGGTCCTGGTGGATCGGGCTGATATTGTTGCATACATTTGCATTGTCTGAGCTGCATGGATGTTGAAAGTGTTTGTAGTTTCCCCTGAACTACTATGACTGTGTTCTGATGCAGAACCCATGCGATCCACCACGTGCTGCACCGTTTAGCAATGCGCGCTTAAAGCAGTCAGCTAGCGTTTGAGGTGAAAGTGGTATAGAAGTTAACCTGCACATGAACACACTTGACTTGCACAGTTGCTGCTTGTCCGCCTTTTTGTGTGTCCACATAAGTAGTCGAACTGCACCAGGTTGCTCTTGCTTTGTGTTTTTGTCTCAGACTTGCATATCAGGGGGTGATAACTGTTACTGAATGTGAATATTGAATCTATAGATGGCTGTAATGGTATTTATTTGACACGCATTGTCCTTTTATTTCATAATGGTATAAAAGAAAAAACAGGGTAAACAGATCAGTGTGTTGTTGTTGTCGTTTGCAGAGATTCATCAGCATGTGCACAACTCATGAGATGAGTTACTGCATCCGCTCTGATACCAGCAGAACCCTGTCAGTAAACCTTTTGTGTGTACTACGAAACACTCACCAGTGACAGTATAACACACTGTTGATCCACTTCACCAACCTGTCAGTGCATTGTTCATATTAGGCCTCTGCTGTTTGTCTAGTCATGAGTTTCCTTTGGGTTTCGTGGCCTTATATTTAGTGATGATTTCCGCTCGCTTGGTTCTGATTTTGAGTCACATATATTTATCCAAACAGAATGATTTATAGATTTATTTCTCTATGCCCTCAAAGGCAGGTCTGCACCAAGTCTCAAGACGTTTAGGCAAAGGTTTTGTCTTAGTGAGTCTTTTGTTTTGCCAGTATTCTTGATTCATATTTGGTGGTAGCATTCTTTGGTTTGTTTTGGGGTATTACACTCTTTGATGTAGACTGTGTCTGTGAAACTATGATAAATCAGTGAGAAAAAATTAACATGGTGATTCATTCTGTACTGTTATAGTTACACGAGTAGATTTATTGGTGAAGACCATGTTTCAATGCTGAACGCATGGAGACATCTGTATGTGATCGAAGACAGTTAACAAAATAAACCCATTTTCTGTATGACCTGTCTCATCAGCTGTGAGCGAGCGTTAATGATGGACCTCATATTGTCTTATTTACACTTTGTGTTCAGGTTTTCAACTGATGGATGACATCAATGACACACACGTAACCAGCTGCCACCAGAAGAGGGCAGTCTGTAGTAACACACGGTTTTCTATCTCTGTCTGCGTCAACATGCATCATTTATCAATTTGAGACATTTTTATCCTAAACTACATCATAACTGGTCAAAACCCTGATTCTGGCAACATATAACAAAACCTTCACAAAATGATGTTTCACTTGCTCACAAGCAGCAGATGATGTTGAAATACATCGTTTTTTCTTATGATCTATATCCATGATTGTTGTTGAAAAGCTCTCACCCAGGATTTCATACTGTATATGTGTGATCACTTAAATAAGTGAAGAGCCTCATAGAAAAATTAACATAAAATTCATTTCTAAACAGTTTCTTATTTGCTCACTAACCAAAATGAGTATTGTCAGTAGCTGCTGGTTGTCTGGTGCAGAAACATTTGAAACTTTTGCATGAGACGACTTTTGCTAATGCACAAGCACCAGGAAATAGAAAACACATTTTTTACTAATAAAAACGATGTTAATTATGTTGTTTAGAATGAAACTCATACAATTGACCTTAAAGAAACATGTAGGTGACGTAAATAAACGTCTTTCTCAACACAGTTTGGTTTAGTTGATCAGAAAATGTTTAGCTCAGCTGGGGGGGAACCGCTGGAAGAGGTGATGAGCTGCGTGGGACGTCTCCTTCAGGAGGCTGCTGCTCTAAGGCGATGAGAGCTCAGCCTGTTCAGGAGCCTCAGACCCTGAACTCGGTCGAGTCAGAGACTCTCCACACAGTCTCCATTGTTGTAAATGGATGAGGGGGCTCAGTTCTTCTTCCTATCACCTGCTTTACGGAGGCTTTGACTGATCCGCTGTGTCTGCGATTCGTCATGTTGTTGGGTGAGTAGATGCTGATTCTTCAGCTCCTCAAGTAAATTGACTCCTTCTTCTACTTCTTTTTATCTTTCACCTCCTCTGTCTGATTGTCTGATGATTTTCAGGTAACGTCAGCCATTGTTTTCAGTTAGTTTCATGTGATGTCAAATTCAATTTACTTCTCTCATTTAACAAAAAACGTTTCTTTCCTTTGCTTATTTTTAGGCATCATTGAACAAACGCACCTGGTTTAATGACCTGGCCCCACAACCTCAAAGGTGTGTGGGATGCTGAAGAGGTTGGCTGGCAAGAAAAACAACAAAAAGCTTTACTCAAGCCCAGGCTGTGACGTTCAACGCAATACTACAATACATAAACACATTTAATCAGAAATGTTTTCTTTATGAAGTAGCAAAGACAGCTTGAGTAGCAATTTATTAGCAGGTGTGTTAGATCTACACAAGATATGCAACAAAGAATACAAACAATTATGTAGTATTCGGTTAAAGTAAAGTTAACTATTTATAATAAATTAGCTTCGTTCGTTTACCAGATGTGGAACTGAAGCCACAAATATTTATACATCTTTCCTTTCCATCTATTTATGTTATGTTCAATATGCATCTGTGTTAACAGGACAGTTCAGAGCCTGAGCTTCATACTTGCTCCTGAGGGTTTTGTGTTGAGTACAGTCAGTTTTATGATGTTTGTTTAGCGTAGCAGGAAAACGTTATCATAACAACTAATCTACGAGAATATTTTTATGCTTCCTTGAAGGTTTTTGGCTCAGCTAGGTTTCAGAACAAGAAGGAAAAAAAAACTTTCTAGATTGACTTCCTGGTGAATTATTAAGCATTGTGAAGCCTCTCTTACATTTCAGGTGACAAAGTCAAAGAGAAATGAACGATCACTGAGTTGGTCAGTTAGATAAACAGTTCTGTGTAATGAGACCAGTGAAGATGGAAGCAGAGAACATTTTCTTACACTTGTGTTGTTTGTGTGTTTTGTATGAGGCAGACTGGCTCTACAGGCACAGCCTGCTTCTTCGGAGCGGTTCAGCTGGCTCGCCCACTCTTACAGCCAGTAAGATGTTTGTGTGAAGCTTAAATGACAGGTTGACAACAGATAAGATTTTCTAACCAAACCAGAAATTAGGCTAACTTCACTAAAGAATGTTCTGCCTTGTGCAACTGCCATGGTAAAAAATAAAACGAATAACAAAAGACGAGAGAAGTGACTATGTGTGTGTATATATGATGCATGTTATAACTTTCCATAATGTGATGTGTGCGGGGCAGGTGACACTGTGGCAGCTAAGTGTGCAGGACTGTGGACGGGCTGTATCACACATCAGATCTTGTTTTTGACAGGGGATAGCGTTCGTTCTAGGAACTGCTGCGTGAGGGAGTCGGTCTGTGTCTTAATGTCCTCTACAGGAAATGTTTGTATCAACCTCTGTCTGGGTTGGAGCCAGGATGGAGACAGCGTCTGGGACGTCCTGTGCTCTGCTGTCTCATACTTCATACAGTATATTCATCTTTATGCCATAAGACAAATATACTAATAACTTCTTCAACTGAACGGATGATTTAATAAATGATTATGTTGATTATTCTCCACACAAGTTCGCTGAATTGATTTGACTTTGTTACCTTTGTTGACTGTTTTTTTAACGATGTTGTTATGCATAAATCGGCCAAAGTGCAGCAGTAAAATCATGCATCAGTTATGGTTTTACATGAGCTTTTACAGGTCTCCAGCAGAAAGGAGTGGAGGGGTCGAAGTGCAGATGGACACTAAGACGCCAGAAAGTAGAAACGTGCGTCATACAGAGAAGCTGTGAGAGATTCATTGTAATTATAGCATCTGTTGTTGGTTGAGTAGTGGACACTGAAGAGTAAATAGTTCAAAGCTGTGTTTTCAGGCTTCAAGGCAATAAGAGGAAACGAGCAAAGCAGATTATATATTATATTATTATTATAATATTGGGAACAATGAGTACGAACAACAGATGTCATTTAGGGTGTTTGACCCCAGACGTCTGCTCTCCACATTCCCCGTCCATCCTGACTGTCAGACGTTCAAATGAAGGCTGCAAGCTCTGCCTCTGTTGTTGAAGGATTCTGGACTTGACAACACTGTAAATTGAGAATAGTGATCGGTGGCTGTTTAGTGTATTGTTGCCTCAGCCACAGTTTTAGAGTAAACTCTGCTCAAGCTTAAACTTCGAGGGAATCGTTTCCTTGCACTATTTACGTTTTTCGGGATGATGAGAAACTTTTCGCTTATATTACTAATTTGTTTTGTGTAACCCCTAACCCTAACTTACTGTACAGTGTCTGACACCGACTCTCTGGTCATATTTATCATCTCGCCTCCCAGACTATTGAGACGCTTATGCGCTACTTTAACACAGAGAACCGCGGTGGTTTGTATCTGAATGCGTCCATCTGTGCTTTTCCTAAAACTTGATATTTGTGACGCGTCTTCCAAGTTGTTTTCATGACTGTGTTGCGCTGGACCCTCCCAGATAAATCAGTGCCGATGGCAGCGACGCTCCGGCCTCTGATTGGTTGGACGCCGCGCTCCAATCACGGAGCTGTAGTGATTCCTCTCACACGTCGGAGCGACCGGCTTGTAAAGTTTCGGTTCTGAGTGTCAGACGCAGAGACACACACGGCGGGATTTTCTCCTACATGACATCCAAGGGAAGGAGCAGCTCCGCGCTTTGCTGAACCACAGTTGAGCTCTGACAGGAAGCGACCTATGCCGGGTTTCAACGCCAGTAGGACACGTTTGGTGGGAATGTCTGCTTGAAGCGTCGCTACTCTGGGAATGAGGATGACCGCCCTCATGACGAAGGTGCAGCAGGTGCTGTGCGTCCTGCTGCCGTGTGTTCTCCAGCTCTGCAGCGCTCAGACGCAACCAGGTGGGCTCTCTCACACACACACACACACACACACACACACACACACACTGATCACAGCTAAACGCCCAACCCAAACCCGCAGCCAGCTCCGTAGTCTCAAGCCTTCTTTGTGTGACTGGCCTACGAGTCCACGCACACACGGACTCAGAGTCCAGGGCAGCCTGGACCTTTTGCCGGCGTGTGCCCCTGAACACCTGGATCACAGTTGGGTGCTCTGATGTAAGCAAGCACCTGTCCTACCCCACAAACCCCAGACACCAGAACCTGTTCTGCACACATGAAACCTGTTTGCTGTGAGTCACTCGCACCTCTCCCACAACTCTGTGTGCTTTATCATGCTTGTCTCAATTGTTTGTGACACAGTGGCCCAACCTTTTGACTAACAAACCCAGTCAGACCAAAGGTCTTTCCTTTAAAACGAAAAACTCTTGACATGTTCAATCGTCTCATGGGTGGAAGAAATATCCAGATTTGTTACTGGAGTAAAAGTAGTAATGCTACAACCTCACAAATCCTGAAAGATTGAAGCTCTGACAAAGACAAGTACTTTTCTTTTTCAGCCCCAGATTATTCCATCCATTATTGGACGTTGCAGTATTTATATTACTGACGGTGTAATGCGTCGGATTTAACTGCTGTGTGTGGTTTAGTTTCATATATCAGCATTTTACTGAAACTGTGTTTCATATAAAAAGTGGTCGGTGCCATCAACCATAGTTGTGGACATCGGTCAACGTGTGGAACATTTCATGCTGGTCATGACTGACACAGACCGGTGACACTGAACTAAATGTAACTGGGATTAAGTCTGTGGCTGCTTAAAGGTGTCAAATAAGCTTTTACACAGAGTAGCAAATAACTGTAACAGGAAACTAGTGATACATTGATATTTCTTCGTAAAAATACAGAAATTGCTTTTAAAAAAACAGTAGGATAATAAACTAAATATCTATATATAAATCGGATCAACAACTTGTGTAAAGAGTCAAGTGTCAAAGTACAGGAGCCCAGTCAAGATGGCACTTTATTGTGTGTCGTACTTGGTACTTTGAACTTTGTGGCTTTCCACCTGTTGTGATGATGTGTTCGAGGCTGAGAGCTGTTGTGATTTGAATCTGTTGTTGTGCGTGAACCAGGAACTTTGACTTCACCTTCCCGTTACTGTCACCTGCAGGTGAAAGAATCGGTGCACGTAGTAGAAAAACAATGTGAAGATGATCTCATCCATGTTTTGACTCTTCTGCAGCAAAAAGGGACACGCAACCCGCTGATCACAGAACCAGGCGGCTGTTAGCAAGTAACGATGCAAACATAAAAACGTGTTTATTACCGTCCCTATTAGCTACTCTACACACTCTATACTACCTGTATATACGTTCATGCATTTAGTGGTAATTGTTTTATATCTATTCTGGACTAGATGCAAGTTTCAGCTTTCGAGCTTTATGTTTTGTGGGTGATGTGGAAACTATGTTTCATCCTTTCAGTGTTTTCCCATCAGTCGTAGTGTTGAGACTGTTGCTGAACCGGACCTGTCTGTGCAGTAACCTGGTGTTTGTGAAGACGTTGCTGTTGCTTAGCTGTGGAAACATGAATGCAAGCTGTGGTATGAAGCTTCCGTCGCTAGAAATAACAAAAGTGAACTCGTCAGTAAGTTGTGTTTTGTTTTTATGTGGAACATCAAAGTCATTTTCAATAATTCAGTCTTCAATAAAACATGGATTTGATTACAAAGAGAAATCACTGTGGGGAAATAAAAGATCAGAGAGACATCAGACAAACATTCAGTTGTGCCAACAGGAAGAACAAGTTCATTTTGACTCCAAAAACATCCAGATCAATACACATGAGTTTGATGTCTGACACTGACAAATGTGACGTACAATGTTCTTCTTCCAAACACATGACAGTTGTGATGTGAAACTTGATTTATAAGCTCCCAAAAAAGCAGCTGTGGCACCGTGTTAATTTGCGTTTGTAATTTCACAGGTGTGACTTATCCAAATAACCGATGCGTCAAAAAGCAAATATGCTGCTGCTCCTGTTGTCGGAGTGCGACGTTAAGCAACTCTCTGCTTCGGCCTCAGTGCCTTCAAACGCTCGGAGAAGCAGCAGAGGAAGCTCAGAAAAACTGAACCAGTGAATGTGTCCGTTCATGTGCTCAGGTGTCTGCGTGTGTGTGTTTAGCTGCGAGGTATGCTGCTGTAATCTCTGTCCTTCCTGTGCCAAGTTTCTGTTTACCTCACTCATCGCCTCCGCCGCTTTATTGAACCTGTTTATCTCCTCCTCCCTCTATTCTTTCTTTTCTCTCCCTGTTCTTCATCAGCATTGAATCGCCGGTAACAGGCAGAAAGCAACAGCTGAACCTGAGCCGTCTTGTGTTTTTGTCATGTGTTAGGTTACACGTTGAGGACAATGACGCCATTTGCGCTGGTTTGATTTGCCGTCATGTTTTAGTGATGTAGGAAGGGTGAAGAGCGACGAGACGCTGTTACAAGCTTGGTCGCACATCTCGATGCGCCACGACGCGTGTTCAGCACAACAGGGCCATTGTTTCCGTGTGTGTGTGTGGATTGACACTCAAGCCTCCACCTCATTCTTTTCTCCCCATCATCCATCTGCCAACAGTGAGAACCCACCCAGCCTGCTGAGGCCTCTCACACGCTGTGCCGCATGCGTACGCGCCGTACGACCGTGGGTGGAAGGTTCCTGAACGCTCACACGCAGCCATGCATCAGCATCTGATAGCTTCGCTTACCTAAGGCGTGGAGTCAGAGCTCCAGCCTTCAGGAATTAATAGAATGACGACGTTACTAAGAGGATTTTAATGAGCGTGTTTGTGAAAGGAGACAAACAGCAACGACAGAGGCCTGACCTATAAATGTACAGTCAGAAACACAGCTGGACGGATGAGAGGTCCCCTGTGTGACTGTGACTACTTAAACTGAACCTGAGCTTTTGTGTGTCAGTAATTTGACAATGATCAAAGAAAAACCTACCAGAGCCTTGAATGAGCTCCTGTAACCGCTGAAGGTAAACTACACACCACGTCCCGTCTGGGCCCCGGACCTCAGCTACAGCACAGTTACAGCATGAGGAAGCGCAGTTAATCATAATTCCAGGTTCACATCGAACGGTTGGTCTGACACAGAAAGACTTTTGTGCTTTGTTGTATTTTGTCCATTGGAATTTCTGTTTATGAACAGACACATTATCACATTATCTGTTTATGAAATATCTACTTGCAGCCGTACGACTGATAAACCTGGTTTGTTGATATAAAAGTCAGCATGAAAAGTAAAATGCAGTGTCCACTAATTGTTCCTGTCCAAGGTTTCTGTACAGTTCTTCAGTTTGAGCCATAGCAACTTTAGACTTAAAACAATATTTTCCCTGAACCTCTGCCAATGAGAGTGAGGTGAATCGTATTTGTGATAGAAATGTAAATATTTAAAGAATCAACAGGTAATTCTCGATAACCCACAAAGGTGGCTTTCGTCATACGTAACCTCCGGAAAGAAACGTGGCGTAAAGAAAATGTCATTCACAAAAACGACAGGGTTGAACTGACCCTTCAACAATACCAGACACGTGGGGTCGTTTTCTCTGAAACACAATAAAACGATTCTTATCTTGGTTTGTGGCCCAGGACCTGCAGGCTGAACTCTCTCTCCGCTGTGAGCTTAATAATCATTAGCCTTTCGTGCCCTTGTTGCCCTTGTTGGTCCTCTTGTTTCTGTTGCTGCCAGTAGGTGGAATGTGTTTGTGAGTGTGTCGCGCTCACATTGCGTGTGAGTGTGGTTTAACACACATTCCTCAGGTCTCTTCAGCTGAATCAACAACACAAGCATAACGAGCACATTTCATAGTAAACGAAATGCTCAGCGGAGACATTCCCTTGTCGTGAGGGTGCAGATGATGAGGTGTAGAGAGGGAACAGGTGCCTGCCAGCACGGCGGCTGTCAGCTCAGGTTGTTTCGGTGCCTTTAACACCCAAAATGTTCCTTCAGGGTTTAAAGGTTTCAGGGCAATTCTGCTTCGGGAGCTTGAAATTCTTTTAATACGTATAAAATATGAAAATAAAAGATTTAAACTGTCACTGTTGTCTTCGTGTGATTGTCAGAAGCAGTGGTGGCCACGTACGTTTGTAGTTTGTTGTTTGGTTGAGTATGGTTTGTTAGCTGGGTTTCAGACCAACAGCCTCGTCCCCAGGCCTCTCCTGCCTGACATTTGAATAGCAAAGCAGCCTCCAAGTGATGCTGAATGGCTGAACTGCCATAAACAAGGCGCCGTGTGTTGTCTCGGAGAAGGACACGTCCTGCTCTCAGGCTCAGCTCTCAGTGTGAGCACAGCACAGTGTGTGCGTGCAAACCGATCAAGGCTTTATTAGACGTTCTGTGGGATCATTCTATTGTGAAATCGCTGCATGAACATCAGAGAATGTTTTTACTTTACCTTTATGTTATGTTGTTTAGAACATCTGCAGTTTATTCTTTAAATCCAATTTGAAAACGCTCACAGTTAAAGACACTCATCGCGGGTCCTTCTTTACTTTTACAGCGGTCTGTTATGGCACCGAGAACCTTCTGAGTTTGACGGGGAATTCGGACCATCAGTACAACCTGATGCAGCAGCGATACACCGGCTGCGAGATAGTGATGGGCAACCTGGAGATCACCTGGATGGAGCACTACCGAGACCTCTCCTTCCTGCAGGTAACACGCCTCACGGTTTATGGGAAGTGGGAACTGGTTACTAGACCAAGACGTGAATCAGCCTGTGACACAGTCTCACACATAAGGGTCTCATGCAAATCCAAACACGCTGATCATCGCTGTGTAGTCGTGGATGTGTCCGTCTAAAGTAGTCACACTACAGTCATGGTTCCTAGCAACACAAGCAAAACAGGCTGTGAAAACAAGCACAGAGAAAAGCAGAATAATATTTTCTATCTAAACATCTTTTTGTCTTGTCCATCGTTTAGTCTATCAGGGAGGTGACAGGCTACGTCCTGATCGTCACAAATGAGTTCAGCCGCCTGCCTCTGGACCAGCTGCGTGTCATCAGAGGAAACAACCTGTTTGAGGACAAGTTCGCTTTGACCTTGATGTTCAACTACCAGAAGGAAGGGAAGCACGGCCTTCAAGAACTGGGCCTGACACACCTCACAGGTACAAAGGGGCTCACATCCAGCGTGGATGGGTTTGTTTGAAGAGCGGGAGGGTGCAGCAGAGCAGATAAGAGTTGAGGTTGGAGGTGACATGTGGTTGCTGCTGGCTCTCCCACACCCACACGGTGCAGCCACACCTTCAGTACTGGTCGTCACAGAGTGGCAGTAATGTGAAATCCCTGGAATGTCTCACGTCTCACCGCTCAACCGCCACCGTAACGCGAGCTCCACAACAGAGCGCTGAGTAGTAAACAGCGAAGGGGAGAGTTGGAGGCTGAGTCACGGGCTTGTTCGGGTTTGTTTGCTAATTGTCCGTCCCCATTTACATGTGCTCCACCCACAGAGATACTGGAAGGAGGAGTCAAGATCTTCCAGAATAAGTACCTGAGCTACGCCCCACAGGTGAACTGGTTGGACATCGTGAAGGATGGGACAACTGATATTCTGATCGAGGACAACGGGCCTGAAAGTGAGCGCAGAGGTTTTACACATACGGGCATCAACTACCTTCTGGTGTCTGTTGTTGGATGAGTTCATGTTCACACTTACACAACAGTCACAAGCTCATATGCGCATTAAAAGGACAGGCCAACATATTTGTTTCTCCTTCTTGGATGTTGAAAATCCAGCAACCAACTATTTGAGTGACGCGTTTGGACCTTTGAGACTTGCTTTAGCTCTGTTAAAGTGAATGTTTTGCCATAATCTGCATCGACTGATAATGAAATTCTGTCTCAGAGCCTTGTAACGCAGCGTGTCAAGACTTGCCATGTTGGGGACCAGGAAATGACAAATGCCAGATCCGTGAGTGATGACATCTCTTTATTTATCGCTTCAGTTCAACAATGTGCAGAAACGTGCACTATGAACAATACCAAACCATAAAACGTGGTCAAATCAAATTTAAGTACCTTCACTTTCAAATACCATAATTAAAATAGTTCTGTCCTCTACAATATACTGGACTGGAAAAAATATACGTTGAGTAACTTGTTTGTTGAGAATCTTGCATGTTGTCAAAGAGCAGCGACCTCTAACAATGAATGTCCTCGACTCTGTTACAGTGACAAAGACGTTGTGCGCCCCTCAGTGTAACGGCCGGTGCTTCGGTGAAAAGCCGACGGACTGCTGTCACGCCGAATGTGCTGGAGGCTGCACTGGCTCCCTGGACACCGAATGCTTCGTGAGTCTGCTTCGGCCTTTTTGCAGCATGAATTTCATTTAGCATCTTTGGACGCAGGCCTCTGGTGCTTTACGGGCACGGAGCCATAGTTGTGTGTTGCACAGTATGTTTGCACATGCTCACACACACACACGTGCGTGATCTGTATTGACTCTGCCGTTTGTGACTTTTTACAGGCTTGTAGGAACTTCAACAACTCGGGCTCCTGTATGTCCGTGTGTCCCCAGGCTATGATCTACAACAAGCAAAAGTTTAAAATGGAGCCCAACCCCAACGCTAAGTACCAGTATGGCTCCATCTGCGTGTCGCAGTGTCCCCGTGAGTCCTCACACACATGTTCTCACCGCTCTGACCATGTGAATACAACGATGCTCCTACTGAGCCACGTTCTCTGTCTGTTCACAGCAAACTTTGTGGTGGACGACAGCTCGTGTGTGAGCAGCTGTCCATCAGATAAAATGGAGGTGGAGAAAAATAGGGTGAAAAGGTGCGAGCCATGCGGAGGCCTCTGTCCAAAAGGTATTTAGAACAATTCACCAGCTGCTTCATTGAACACAGAGGCTTCATGCCCTGAGGACTTCAGATTTTATTTGTTAGTTTAAGTAAAGTAAAGTGAAGTTGCCCTCTGAAATACAACTATACTTGTAAAAGCTGCTTTCAGTGAGTCTACAGATTGTTTGCTTCGGTTTCTAATGCCCTTCATCTTCCTCCCAGCCTGCCATGGCACAGGAAGTCCCACCAAACAGACCGTGGATGCTTCCAACATCGACAGTTTCATAAACTGCACTAAGATCCAGGGCAGTCTGCACTTCCTGGTCACAGGAATCCAGGGGTAAACAAAACTCACAGCATCGCAGTTACTGCGCGTTGTCAGCTGACATTACGTCCTCAAAGCATTTTCCTGTGAGGTTTGATTTTTGTTTTCTCTTAATTTTAAAGTGACCTTTATAATGGCATCCCAGCCCTCGACCCAGAGAAGCTGAAAATCTTCAACACTGTGCGAGAGATTACAGGTTTGTGTGTGTGTGTGTGCGTGCGTGTGCGTGTGTGTGTGTGTGCGTGTGTGTGCACCTCAACCAGCTTTCCGTTACAGTGTAATACCATGGTTTGCACCTGAAACACGTTTCCATTTTCAGACTTCCTCTGCATCCAGTCCTGGCCTGAAAGCTTGACTGACCTCTCAGTTTTCTCCAACCTCCAAACTATTCAAGGCAGAACATCTTACAAGTGAGCTGCAGCTTTTATGTTGTTCCAGCATCGTTTTTCTTTTTTCTGTGTACTTGACTGTACTGCTGTATGAATCTGATATTTTATCTCCTTACTATGTGTCATCTTTACCCAACGCAGAGGCGTGAACACTAGAAGGTACGCTAAATAGTTTTCTTTCTGAATTTGTGATAACATACAGTTATACTATACTATACTAGTATATTTTATTTTTCAGTTACCTGTAAGCATCATATGTTATGTAATTCAGGGCCTACTCCCTTCTGGTGATGAAGAGCACCTCGCTGACCTCGCTGGGGTTACGCTCCCTGCAGAACATCAACGATGGCGGTGTCTACATCACAGGAAACCCGAAACTGTGCTACCATGACACCGTGAACTGGACGCGTATCTTAAACAGCGCCTCCCGTACTCAGCGACGCCAGAAGCCCATCGACATGAAGGAGAACCGGCCAAGAAACCAGTGTGGTGAGTGAGGTCGGATCGTCTCTGCCCAGCTCTCTTTTCACTGGAAATGTCGATGACAGTGGAATATGCTGTGATCCACCGTGTCTACAGTGAAGGAGGGATATGTGTGCGACCCTCTGTGCTCCTCTGACGGCTGCTGGGGCCCAGGCCCAGACCAGTGTGTGTCCTGCAAGAACTACAGAAGAGGAGGCACATGTGTCCCGGACTGCATGTTCTTAACTGGGTCAGTCTTACCAAAATAAAAAGATGCTGGGAACACAAAGATCACTGAGTGTAATAACTGATATTATGCCACCGAAAAGGCATTTTTTGGTCATTAGCTTAAGAATTGTCAACATAGTTATTGTTTAATAATAGATTGCGGGCAAAACAGGAAGTTACTAATGACAGCAATACAGTAAAATATTGTAAGTTTAAATTGGTAACAGCTGAAGGAGTTTGGTGATGAAATCTGATGTTACACCACTATTTGTCTGAGAAGAGTAATGTTTGCTTTAATGCTACCTGCAGCAACCAGTATGAGCAAAGTCAACCTCTTTTTTGCCCTAAATGCAGAGCAAGGCGGGAGTTTGCTACTCCCTCTGGAGACTGCATGCCCTGCCATCCAGAGTGCAAGGTCCAAGAGGGGAAGAAGACCTGCACAGGCTCGGTACGTTTCAGCCAAGCGACTCACTGATGTTAGGCTATCAGGCAGATTGCAGCCATAACCTGAACAAACCAAGCTCCTCTGACTTTCTGATCCACGTTGTCTAAACTCTCTTCGTTTTCCAGGGGGCAGATAAGTGTGTTGCATGTGCCAGTCTCCAGGATGGACCTCACTGTGTCTCCTCGTGTCCTAATGGTTTGATGGGAAAGGAGGGATTCATCTACAAATACTCCAACAAGCAAGGACACTGTGAGCCATGTCACGCGAACTGTACCAAAGGGTAAGGAAAGCCTGTCCAAGGGTGTTCACACGCTGTGTGTATGTTCCTGCTTCATTAATCCATGTGCTTGGTATTTAGGTGCAGCGGTCCAGGATCTGGGGACTGCGTAGGGTCTCCCCGATTAATCTCAGGGTATGTTTCTCTTCCCATGCTGATGTGTTTTGCACAGTGTTGGCACCATGTGTCAGTGTTCACCGTGACGTCTCTCCCTCTAGTCAAACGACCACAGCCATCGTACTGGGAGTGATCGCCCTTCTCTTCATGTCCTTCGCTATTTTTGTGTTGACTGTCCTGTACCGTCGAGGTCTTGCCATTCGGCGTAAGCGAGCGATGAGGAGGTACATGGAGAGCGGAGAGGTAGGTCTTTAGTGTGGGTGTCATTCTGCTGCTGCGCGTCGTTTGGGTTTGGCTTAATTTGCTGCTTTTGCCTTCAGAGTTTTGAGCCTTTGGATCCTGGAGAGAAAGGAGCCAAAGTCCATGCTCGGATCCTCAAGCCCACAGAGCTTCGAAAGGTCAAACTACTGGGTAACGGAGTGTTTGGATCAGTCCATAAGGTACTTGTAGTTGTCACAAGTTATACCAAGCAGCCTCATGCCCAATTATCAGTAATTTGACAAATCATGAATCGTTTTCTCTGTACTTCACAGGGCATTTGGATTCCTGAGGGTGATACTGTGAAACTTCCTGTCGCCATAAAGACGATACATGATCGCACTGGTCGACAGACTTTCTGTGAAGTGACAGACGTAAGAATATGAATTTTAAAAAGCTTCACTGAAATAACATTACGAAATCCTTGTTGCTCATAGGCTTGTTTGGTGGCTAAGGAGTGTTAGTAGGTTGCATGTTATACCAAAATGATGCTTAGGAGCCTCTTGAACCACATAACACTTGACACGTAGACGTTAAGTTAAATACAGACTTCATATCTTCAAAAGTACGCAAGAAGTAGCGATAATTTATTGGCAAAGCAAATATAACAATGGTGAAGCACATTGTGGTTGCTGTGAAACCAGGAACTATTCTCCACAAAGGAGCAAACTCCAAACTCTTCAGACCTACCTTTCAACGATTGCACTACAGTGGTTGAATAATCATTAAATAAAGAATTTTTTGGGATCCTGCTAATAAAAATTGACAGAACATAAAATTGCTGAAGATTTATGCCTGTTCCCTGCAGCACATGAAGGCGATGGGGAGTCTGGACCATGTTAATGTTGTCAGGGTCCTGGGTATCTGTCCTGGGGACACCCTGCAGCTCGTCACCCAGCTCAGCAGTTACGGTTCCCTACTGGAGCATGTCAAGAACTGCAAGAACAAGCTCAACCCACAGAGGCTGCTCAACTGGTGCGTTCAGATCGCAAAGGTAAATGCTACTTTCACACATTTAGACGCTGCACTGCATGTCGTGTTCCTCTGACAGGCTGAGCACCTAAACGCCTTCTGATTCCTTCTGATCAGGGTATGTATTACCTGGAGGAGAACAAGATGGTCCACAGGAACCTAGCTGCCAGAAATGTGCTTCTGAAGAACAATTACACTGCCCAGATCTCAGACTACGGCATTTCAGACCTTCTGTACCCTGATGGCAAGAAGTACTTTTACAACGACGCTAACGTCAGTATGGCAGAAAACACAAGATGAATAAAGGGACATTCATGAAGCAAGTTTACCGACCAAGGGTTTGTTTATGTGTTTAGTTACCAATCAAGTGGATGGCCCTGGAAAGCATCTTGTTTCGCAGATACACACACCAGAGTGACGTCTGGAGTTACGGTGAGAGTTTAAGTCCCAGTTGTGTTAATGCTGAATGCGTGTGACCTCAGCGGCTCTGAACCAAATGCCTTCGTGTGTTTAGGTGTAACGATATGGGAGATGATGTCCTATGGGGCAGAGCCGTATGCCAGCATGCATCAAGAGGAGGTTTCTGATCTGTTGGAAAAGGGCGAGCGTCTGTCGCAGCCTCAAATCTGCACCATTGATGTCTACATGGTCATGGTCAAATGTGAGCACCACACCTCTCGCCTATCGCTCCTGAATTACAAGATAACAAGAGTTACACATGTTTTATTGGCGTGAATCTCACTCAGTCAGACTGAAGTAACTCAAGACTTACAGGACTTTTATTGCCATAAAACTGTAAGGAGTGAATCCAACTGTTCTCCTCTGCAGTTTTCCCTTTTGCACCAACACAAGGTTAACTCATAACAATAGCTTGACACCTTTATGTACATTACCATTGATTTCATTGATGTTGATATTTAGTCTAGGTCTTGAATTTGTGTAATTTTGTAATCGTTAATCATTTCCAGGTTGGATGATTGATGAGAATGTGCGTCCAACATTCAAAGAGCTGGCTAGTGAATTTACAAGGATGGCCAGAGACCCGCCTCGCTACCTAGTAATCAAAGTAAGAAAAGCCACGTGTTGGTCGTTGGAGCTTCGGGAATAAGAAGCACATGCGTAGAAATCTCCCTCTGATCTCACTCCACCAGGAGGACTGCAGCCAGCAGGACTCAGCCCCAGACGAACCGGTGCAGCGGAGTGCAGACCTAGATGAGTTGGATGATTTGGACTTTGACCTGGAAGTCCAAGAGGACAGTTTAGTTATGGATGGCATGACCCCAGTCTACCTAACTCCATCCAGGAGCCTCAATCGCCTCTCTAGGATTGACACTCACAGAGTAGGGGATGCTTCATCAGTGTATGTCTACTTTATTCCTACCAGGGAATTCTGTAACCTTATCCTCATCTCTGTCTTCTCTTGAAAAGGTGGTTATTAATCCATCGAGTACAGCTGGTTACCTGCCCATGACGGGTGTTGACAATCCTGGACAAGTAAGCCGCTGACTGCATTCTGTACGTTCATCTGAGGCAAATGCATATGAAACACTTTCTCATACAAGTCTGGATCTTGTCTCGCGCAGGCAATGTGGCAGTCGCGCTCCCGACTAAACTCAGCCCGCACTGTGTCCGAGAGCTCGGAGGGCTGTGGGACAGCAGTGGAGCTGGAAGTGAACGAGGAGTTTTCTCTGACAGGGAGCTTGAAGAGACGGTATCAGCGGGAGGACAGCGCGTACATGTCGCAGAGGGACAGCATTTCAGGTGGGGCATCAGAGACACCATCCCCAGACATGGATGAGGAGGATCAGAATGGATATGTGCTTCCTGGAGACGGCCCTGAGCGAGGTGAGGTTCCCACTTTATTAAAATCTTGGAGAAAACATTATCGTATTTAAAGTCATGAATAAAACAAAAAACATCGTGTTTTTTTTCCAGATACCCTACATTTCCTTTCACGAGCCGCTCCCGACAGGAGGGGCAAGTCTCAGTCATCAGGCCTACTGCCTGACCCGGACGACGAAGACTATGAGTATATGAACAAGAAGACACCCGTGATGCTCAGGCCCAACAGCCTGAAGCCAAAGAGAAACCGACCATCCTCCGTATCGTCACAAACAACGGCACACTCCAGTGACACCATGTCGTTCGTAGAGGTTAGAGGCAACAGGAGGAGCAAAGACAACAGTGATTCAGAGCAGCAGGGAGTGAACGAAGCTCAGTATGAATACATGGACATTAGAGGTAGTGAAAAAGGTGAAACCCCTCCAGCACACGACCCTCCTCCACTACCACGGATCAGAGACAGACGGGTGGAGGATGAGGAGGATGAATATGTGGAGGACAGTAACTATCACTACACAAACAGGCAGCCAAAACTGCGTCGAGCTCTTCAAGAGAGGAAACAGATGACGATACAGGGGAGAGAGGAGGGCGAGGCTGATGAGTACGAGGACATGGACTGCTTTGCTGCCCGGCTGTCCGGGGACATGGTGATCTACCAGAACGTGCAGAGCGACGGGGAGGGAGCGGCGGGAGGCGCAGACGTACTTCGATCTGGTTTCGACTCTCATGCAATGGTGCGAGCGGGAGGCAGGCTTGGCGAACCGGCAGCTGGTGACAGATCTTTTGACAATCCAGACTATTGGCACAGCAGGATTTTTGCGAAGCCGGAGGCAGTGCCAACATGAAGAATGTTTTAAATAACATAAACTATCAAAGCTATATTCATGAAGGACCTGAAACAAACAGGAAATGTAAATATTAAAGATGCACATTATGTAGCCTACGGCACAAAAATTCTACATCTGTGACCGTGTCCTGTATGTCCTGTATGTATTTACCCCACGTATGATCTGGAACCTTTCCACAAATGCACTGACTGTTGAACAGTAACTGAAAGGAACAGATTACAAGCTATTTCTTCCGGTTTACATTTTGAAATGAACAAAGCTTCAAAGAACAAATGCATTTGTTTACAGTTTGCTCTGTTTGGAGACCTGTGGTTCTGTGCGATATTAATGTCACTATTTCAAAGCTGCGAATTCTTTGTTTTGGTAATAAAGAACAACTGTGTGTGCAAAGTGTACAACGCAGGCTCGTAATGAACACAGAAGTAGGAAGAAATGATCGACCCTCCTCTGCTGTATCTTCTGTGAATTCTTGTGAAGTTTCATCCACGTCTCACACCTCCTCTCATCACTGGATGCGGTTTGTTCCAAAATCACTTGAGGCTTTAGGACACCAGACAGTGGCTTTGCTTTTCTTTAGAATCCTAAAATACTGCAATAAACAATTCTGCATGTCTTTGCGGTGGGACCTTATGTTATATATGTGTATTTTATAGCGCCTACTAAAACAAACAATACAAAAGTGGCCTGTGAAAAAACAAAATACCAAGAAAGCAAAGTGGCAAAAAGTAGATGAAACAAAACGCCTCCTCGAGTCCAGATGCTTTTTGCGTGCGTGTGTCTCTTTGCAGTTGTTTTGGTCGTTTTTTGTCTGTATTTGATTTATTAGGTTATAGAAAATACAGAACAATAATATAAATATCTGAATATTTTCCTGAATATCTGTATCACATGACGAATTCAGAAGGTTTCTGGGGTCTCGGAGCTGCGTCCCTATGACGCGCATTGCGTCATCGCGGGTGGGCGGGGCCTGCAGGGCAGCGTGACCGGCGTTAGCGGCAGCAGCAGCTGGAGCCGAGCGGAGGGAAGGCGCCGCTGCTGAGGACTGACAGGAGGCGAAACCTGCCAACATGTCCGACGAAGAGCAAGAGCAGACCATAGCCGAGGACCTGGTGGTCACCAAGTACAAGATGGGGGGTGACATCGCCAACCGTGAGTGAATGCGAGGAGTAGCTGTTGGTGACGGGGTTGCTCGGTCCGTAGTTCACACGCCAGGCTAAGTAGCGTTAGCAACGAGAGCTAACGCTACTTAGCCGTTTAGCTCCTCCTGGTGGGTAGACCACCAACGTGTGGTGCTAATCACTAGCTGTAGCTGTAGCTGTAGCGAGCGGCAGCAGCTGACAGGCAACACTCGTGTCCCAAACCACGAAGCTGAGTCGCCTTAAGTTTGAGCGAAGCGCTGACATGTTGGCGGGTCCAGGCTCTGAAGCGCAGTCATTCACAGCGAAAGAACAAATGTTTCCCGTCTGTTATTACGACTTATAATAAAGTGCATTTTCATCTTGTCAGTGTTTACGCATGTGCATACGTCACACCTTCATATTAACACTGCTGTTATCACAGTATACAGCAAAACCTCTATAATGTCCTTCATTATAGGCCTTCTTACCAGCCCACCCCGTTTAAAGTCCGTTTATTTTACCAGTTGACATTGCAGCGTAATTACTACATTAATGTGTCCGTCCTACCTTCTTCTCTTCTTGCTTATTCTAATTTTGTGTTCATCACGTCCAGAGGCTCTTGGTCTGGTCATGGAAGCAGCCAAACCGGGGGCTTCGGTGCTCAGCCTGTGTGAGAAGGGGGATGACTACATTATGGCAGAGACGGGAAAGGTCTTTAAGAAGGAAAAGGAAATGAAAAAAGGTGAGTTTAAGGTGACAGCTGTTGTGTAATCGAGAAGCATTCCTGTTTCTCGTGAAGTTCAGCACAGCCTTGATTAGCAACAATGACGACAGTAATTTTGGAAATCATGTTGGCAGACTGTGACAGTCCCAGGGGATTTGAGAGTCGCCCTCTCCATCCTCATGTATATATTTTTTCTTAACCTTTGGATGATTTACAAATGAGGCCTTGGTGGTTGTCTCTTCCCCTTTCTAGGCATTGCCTTTCCCACCAGCGTCTCAGTCAATAACTGTGTTTGCCACTTCTCTCCCCTGAAGAGCGACCCTGACTACACACTTAAAGATGGGGATCTGGTCAAAATGTAGGCATCGCACTCCGCAGTAATGTCACCTCCTCCTTCGCCGTGTGTCTCGACTCTCCCTCTGTGTTATCCTCCCTTCTTTTTACGTGAGGGTTTTCTCTTTGCTGTTTGTAATGTCTGCTTCGTCGTTTGGGTGTTGTTTACCTCTTTGTTGTCTGCTGCTGTGGCAAACGACAAGTAAGTCGTGGATATTTTCAGAACAGGTGGTTTTCAATTGATATGTTTGATTTTTAACAGCGGTCGTCCATCTGCTCTGTCCTATTAATATAATTTGCCTAACACAGTATTTTGCTTTGTGACACTTAGTTGTTGTATTGCCACTAATGTATTTGTGCAATTTGTGTTGTGTGTGAAATCGGAGTATGTGATGTTTGTCGTAGCTCATGGCCGCGTGGTTACACATACTAGGTTTGCGCCTTCTGGCTGTCCAATTTATTACAGAGTCTAGTGATGCTCCCTTGAAGTCACAATTCCTTATTTTGTTTTGCAGCTGACAAAAGCCAAAATAAAAAAATTCACCTTGGAGAAGTAGTGTTGAGTGGCAGATAGAGCTTCAGTTACTTTATAACAGATTCAGTTAACAGACTTTGTTTTTGTTTAACCTTCTCATTTTGCACCGCGAGACAGCGCAAAATAATTGATTGATTGGTTTCTGCATCAACCGTAGTAATTTTGACAGCTGGGTGGCAGTTAAACGGTCAATGTAAATGTCAGTGTCCCTTGTTTTTATAGGTGTTTAATATTCTTGTTTCTTATTTTTGTCCTATTTGTGTAGAGATCTCGGGGTTCACGTTGATGGCTTCATCGCCAGTGTTGCTCACAGCCTTGTTGTCGGAGCCAGTAAGGTACAGATAAGATTTTGTTTTTGATGTTTTCATTTGATCTCACATTGGACCAAGTCCTTCTCTCACTGTTGTCATTACCACAGGAGAACGCCATCACAGGCCGTCAAGCTGATGTAATCAAAGCAGCACATCTGTGTGCAGAGGCAGCTCTTCGCCTGGTCAAACCTGGTAATCAGGTGTGTTGAGCGTCTCCTGGTCTTTTGTATTTCGGACATTCAATGATTATGAAGTTAAAAACTGTGTTGTTGTTTTTCTTTTTGTCTTAGAACACACAAGTGACAGAAGCTTGGAACAAGATTGCTCAGTCATTCAAATGCTCACCAATTGAGGGTGAGTATTTACAATTGGCCCTGCGACAGACTGGCGACCTGTCCAGGGTGACCCCGCCTCTCGCCCACAGACAGCTGGGACAGGCTCCAGCATATTGGCTCACTTTCCTGTTTTAATTTCCTGTTCTTGTTTTTAAGGAATGCTTTCCCATCAGTTAAAGCAACATGTCATAGATGGAGAGAAGACCATCATTCAGAACCCGACAGAACAGCAAAGGTACATTGAATCGCGTTTTACTCACATTCTGGTAATTGCAGCGCTACATTTGTTTTCTACCACTCAGGTGTTTCTACCAAACAGGTTGAGATTGAGTCATCCAGGCCATACATCGTTAAAATGTGTTCAGAAAGATGAACTTTGTGAACTTGTGCTTGTACTTTGAATGTGGGCTCATGTGTTTGTGACTGGCTGTCATTTCCAGGAAGGACCATGAGAAGGCAGAGTTTGAAGTACATGAAGTTTTTGCTGTGGATGTTCTCATTAGCACAGGTGAAGGGAAGGTCAGTACTCTCTCGTTACTTTCCACTTAGCTGCTCAGTACGTTTACACTTGAGTTGGCACAACACTTTTACCTGCAAGTCATGTACAATTAGGCGCGAGACGGAGGTCTGAGAACCACCATTTATAAGCGCAACCCCAGTAAGCAGTATGGGTTGAAAATGAAGACCTCCCGTACATTCTTCAGCGAAGTGGAGCGACGCTTTGACGCTATGCCTTTCACTCTGAGGTATGGGGATCACACTTTGCATGTAGATGCTACCATTTGTTGTTTTCTGAATTAAGAACCTAATGGACCGTTGACTTTCCATCAGGGCATTTGAGGATGAGGCCAAAGCTCGTATGGGTGTGGTGGAGTGTGCCAAACATGAACTACTACAGCCCTTCAGTGTGCTGCATGAGAAAGAGGGTTGGTGAAGATCTCTCCTTGCATATTCTTATTAATAGCAGTGACTTTTTAATCTCTGCCTCCCTCTTTTTGTGTTT
Source organism: Macropodus opercularis (assembly GCA_030770545.1). Lineage (NCBI taxonomy): Eukaryota > Metazoa > Chordata > Actinopteri > Anabantiformes > Osphronemidae > Macropodus > Macropodus opercularis. Next base: position 2,060,644 of record CM061099.1, read on the forward strand.
TAAGGAGAGTTTGTCGCTCAGTTTAAGTTCACAGTGCTGCTGATGCCCAATGGGTCTCACAGAATCACCACCGGACCCTTCGATCCAGAGCTCTACAAATCAGACTATGAAGTTCAGGATCCAGAGCTAAGGGTATGATTCTGTAATGACCTCCTGCATCACACCACTGGCTGCTTTGTTCTCACTCTGCGCTGATGATGCTCCTCTCTCCCCTAGACTTTATTACAGAGCTCTGCAAGTCGTAAAACACAAAAGAAAAAGAAAAAGAAGGTAAATTAGCAAGTGTGTGGCCGACACTTTTTAAACTTGATGACAATACTAGATTTCGTTCCCTGTTGCTGTTACTTGTGTCAAGATATTTAGTCAAATATCCTACTTTCTGATGTGTACTTCCTTTTCCTTCCTGCAGGCCTCGAAGATAGCAGAAAATGCCACAGTACAGCCAACCAAGAGCACTGAAGAAGCAGAATAAATGAATACTGCCATTTCACACTTGTAAGACCCCAAAGAGAAGCAGCTGCTCATAATAGCTGTATTACAGTTAAATTCATACTTTTAACTGAAAAATCACTGGATACAAGTCAAATCTGTCTTAGTCCTGAAATTACATCAGATATCAATTTTGAAATTACAATTTATGTTGCTCTGTATATAACAGAATATACAGTGTGAAAGAATTGAAATGAATATTTAGTAAGAGTTTATCGTTACCGACAATGTTTTTTGGATGAAACTGAGGTTATAACCACACTAGATTTTTAAAGCAATAACCTTCAGCAAAGACTGGAATATTTTAAGTAGAAAATAAATGCAAAGAGCTTGACAACGTGTGTTTACTGCCATTCCCCTTCACACCGTATGAAAAGATCATGAAAGGAAATCTGAAGCTTATGTCTTTTCTAAATTGTTTACTATTTAAGACTTGACTATGAAACACGCATCAAAAATGTGTGTGATGGCTGTTATCCTGGGGTTGGAAAATCATTTCAGGTCTGCAAAGGTATACATCAAAATACTACTACTACTGAATATGAGTGAAGTAAAATTTTGCTTCTTAACTCAGTCACTGGATGATGGAACTTTACATCTTAGTGAATAAAAACATTTTCATATATTTCTCCTTGTTTTTTGTGATTTTTTTTTTTAAAGGAAGGTTTAAAAAGCGCAAACACTGATGGCAAAGATGTGAAGTTGTTTTGTCTGAGCATTGTACTGCACTGTTTACATGACTGGATTAGGTGCTACTTAAGAGTTTGAATTAATGATAATATATAATGCAGCTCATTTTTTAATCAAGAGTCCATAAAAATCTATGATAGATAGATAGATAGATAAGACTTTATTAATCCCGCAGTGGGGAAATTCTGGTGACCCAGCAGCAGCAAGAGAAAAAAAAAAAAGCATATGTTCTAAATTTAAATCATTCTATTTAACTGTTCAGATCATTAAATATGTCACCATCAAAGCAAAGAAAACACTGATTTAATAGTCTAGCAATTAATTTAGCAATTTAAATGTAAACACTACAAAATGAACTGAACCTAAACTCCAGCTTTAATTAACATTTGTGTTTCCAAGTGAAATCTACTAATGATAAACAAAAATTAATTTCTGAGAGCAAACGACGCAGTCCTCGCCACAGTTGGACTGGACGGCACCTTTAGGTGTTTGTACCGGTAGAGCTGGGGCGTGTGGACTACATTTCCCATAACGAATGTGTAGTAGAAACTCCAGGCGCTAAAATATGACGTCAGGTTGGCATAAAAGCCGCTCTCTTTCGTCGTCACATCCTCTTTCCGTTGCTCTTCTCGCTCTGAGGTATGGAGGAGTGTGTTCGCTTGTATTTCAATCTAAAGTAATCCCGCTCTGTCCTTGGTCATCTGCTGTCACTGATCATTTCATTACCTTATTTCCACAGAAACCTCTCCACACGATGAGAGCCAAGGTAGGCGATCTATCAGACGTCCATATTTTATAGTTGAAGTCCTCGTTGTTGGTAGTGCAGCTAGCGTGCTAGCTAGCTGCTTGCATTAGCTTGAAACATGTAAAAAGCAGTGTTAAACGTTTCAGCTCTTCCCCTTCTTGTAACGTTGTTAATCATTTTATCATTTGCGGTAAATGTGCGTTTTGTGCGCGTGTATGACGTAACCCAGTGGGTAACGTGTCGCGCGTGGTCTGCATCTACTGTAAACTAACATGTTGTTTTTTGCCTCGTAGTGGAGGAAGAAGCGTATGCGCAGGTAAGAGTCACTGGTTTACTCCGCTCTTTTCTGAGACAGGCGCATATTACTGCGTGTTCAGTGCTCGTAACAGCCCATCTCTGCAGACTGGGGCGCTAAATAATGTGCTGATGGAGTATTGTGTGCATTGAACCCTGATTTTGGTCTAGCGATGAAATTAGTTTTTAAATGAGGTTCTTCCTGTAAAGCTTTGCTACAAATCTATGCACAGATTTGATTTAAAAATTAAAGTCAGGTATGTGGGGAGACATAAGCCTATGCTACTTATTCCTATGTAAAGAAATCTACCGTTTAAAGTAATCAGCTAAATTAAAATGCAACGGAGAAGGACATGCTGTGTTGGACACCAGGGTCTAATTTGAGACAAATGCTTGCATTTGATTTTTATATATATATACACACACTTTTTTTTTGTGGTGGTGGTTTAATGTTTACAGGGTTGTAAAATGTATTAAGCTGCAGAAGTTGCTCGGGTTAGACTGAGGTACAATGAATAAAATGGGCCCTCTATGGCACATTGTACAAGTGAGATGAACAATAAGCAAAAGGACTTGCAACCGGTGAACGTGTTGCTTTTCAAATCCTTGTATCTCTAGAGCTTTATAGTGTTTAAAGGTATAAAATCTTGCTTCTGTTTAACAGGCTGAAGCGTAAAAGGAGAAAGATGAGGCAGAGGTCAAAGTAAACTCCCTCCCAGCCAGCTGTCATCCCATCAGAGCCTCTCCAGATGACTGACACCTGTGGCCAGAGAAGAGAAGACCCGACCTCTGAATGCCTGTGACTGCGTCTGGAGCCAGCTGAAGATGTCCAACAACGATGAACAGGACTCAACATCAGAGTGGCACCTGCTTTGTTCATGGACCAGATTACAATATTGTAACATCTAGTGTTTTGAACAATAAATCAACACTGTTTATAATCTGAGAAGTTCTCAGCCTCTTTATGACAAAGGATTTCTGTCTTCTGGTTAATTGCATAAACTTTATTTGACAAGTTTGGTCAGACATGGTATTTTACATGAGCGGTGGTAGGTTGACTATAAAGGTATAATTTCTTTACAATGGTAATTTTATTACAATTTTACAAGTGACTGCAGGAGGTAATGTTTAAATTGCCTAGTACGGCTGTTAAAGCAAACGCTAATCTGCTGGTGCCCAAAGGTCTGCAGTTTAATTTTACCTACAAATATTTACTGATTTATCAGAACACCCGTCATCTATGGGCTTCTATCCCGGATCGCTAAACAGATCAGTCTGACTCATTCAAATCACCTCATTGAAATGCAACTTCCTAGTTCACAGAGAAGGATGAAGGACCATGAACGTAAACCCTGCTGTGCAAAAATAATGGACATCCATGTGCATTTTAACCTGTCTTCTTGGTAAATGAGTTTGTCTTAGCTTGGTGCTGCTAGTCAGGTGTAGCTTTAATATAATACAACACTTACACTTACTGAAAAGAAAACCTGCAACACGCTGTCACGTTCCATCTGCTCCCACCTCTACCGCGTGGTTGCGGCCGGCAGGCGGCGCCGAAGACCCGTCTTACTGCTGCGCACTGAAGACACCGTAGAAGAAGAGGTGACCATTGTAAACACAGGGATATGGCTGACGACAGGGGTGGAGGTGAAGACAACATCAACGACAACATGGGAAACCAGTTACAGCTTTTACCAGGTAACGGTTACAGTCACCAGAAACACTGCTCGGAGGTTCAGCCGCTCGGTGTTTGTCTACGTGCTGCTAACAGCGAGCGAACATGGACCAAAGGCACAACAGGCCACTTTCAGATCACATCCTGATTAGTCCGCGTCTGACACCTGAGCTTTCGCTTTCTGTTCATACCTACCAGCACAGTGACTTACTGAAGCGACGAGGTGACAGCTGCGGTGTGTTTAGGACGCACAGAGCCAACTAATGAGTGTCAGCGTGAGAGGATCATGTCTGTGTATTCTCACTGCGTCTTGGCAGATAATGAGGAAGAGGAGGAGGATGACATGGAGACTGAAGACCGAGACAGTGATGAGGGAGAGAGTCCCAGCAAAATCACCTTTGACCCCAGTCTTCCCACATCACATGCTGTGAGTGATGCCGCTGACCGGTTACGTCTTTACGCGTCTGCTCACTGTGTTTCTAGCTGCCACTGTGTTGTGAGTTTTCTGCCATTGTAATGTCCTGTGTTGACCACGACTCCTGCGGTGGCAGTACCTGGGCTCAGACATGGAAGAGTTTCATGGCCGTACGGTCCACGATGACGACAGCTGTCAGACCATCCCTGTGCTGCCACACACAGCGGTGATGCTGGTGCCAGGCCAGACTCTGCCTCTGCAGCTGTTCCGGCCTCAGGAGGTCAGCATGATGAGGAGCATCATCCAGAGAGACCGCACGTTTGCGGTGCTCGCCCACAGGTGTGTGACTTGGGAAATCCTTCTGTACCCAAGTATGAGAAAGCAGCTGTGTGGGGTTTGATCCAGCCCTGTAAACTCTGTGGGTTTATTAAGTTGTTAATGCCTTCGTTTAGCTTTTGGCTGTTTCATTTTAACAGCTGTATTAAACATCCGCAGTGATGCAGGGGAGCCAGAGCCAGAGTTTGGGACAACAGCTGAGATCTATGCATACCGGGAGGAGCAGGAGTACGGCATTGAGACAGTCAAAGTGAAAGCTGTGGGGAGGCAGAGGTTCAAGGTCCATGAGATAAGAACTCAAGCAGATGGGTGAGTTGATACAGCTCTAAACACCATCAAGGCTCAGAACATGATGCTTGGTCTTTTTTGAAGGAGCTTCACTCTATGAATAGAGACACAATCTGTCTGAAGGGTCACGGTGAAGCTTACATCTGTCTTGTGGTGAATGGGATTATTGGGATATTATTATGGGATATATGGGATATTATTAACTTCTCTCTGATACAACTAAAGGCCTTTACATTAAATTGTATTTTGTGCGCCGATGTGATGAATTGAATTGCTAAGTTTCACTTTATAGCCAATCTTTGATCAGGCTTTTCTTGGTTCCTAAAATAAAGACCTTTCACTTAAGCTGTTGTCCTGTCGTTCGCCGACAGGGGGCAGACTAACTCTTTACGCAGCCATTTTTACAAAGTGAACAGTAAATACTTTTCAGAGAAGGACTTCAGTACAGCTCCATAGACTTTAATGCTCACAATCTAATACTCCTGAGGAAAAATAGTTCTTTTAATAATTTCTTTTACACAATATTACAAAGCACCTTGTTATAGGTTAAACCGAGGCTGGAGAAACAGCCTCCTTGATTGCTGCCGTCATACTATGAGCCCCGTCTATTTATGTCCTCCAGTGCTCAGGAAATCACTGAGGTTTGCTTTCCATAAACCTGAAGCTTCACTGAAACACGCATCCCTCTCTGCGTTGTCAGTGTTGCATAACACAAATTAGTAGATCTAATCCTGTTGACCCACTTATATGGCACATCACTGTCGTTAAACATTACAGGGAGCCGTCTCTTGCTGTACATAGGGTCGCTTTGTCATGACTCTTGTTCAGGTGGAAATAAACGCCATTTCCCCTCTGCTATAACTTGCTGTATTAGATCTTGTTTATTAATGTTTATTTGGGCATTTTTGTATGTTTGAGGTCCAGAGGGTTCTTTTTGGCTGAGAAGTTGAAAGAATAAATCTCATTGCTGACTGAAATCGCACAAGGCAGCATCATTTTCACCATTGTTCCCTTTGTTTCTCTCCTCCAGGATCAGACAAGCCAAAGTACAGATCCTTCCCGAACGAATCCTCCCAGATCCCCTTTCTGCAGTGCAGCTGTCGCCGCTCTCCAGGCTCCACGTACACCCCTCGTCCAAACCCCCAACTCAGAGCGGCAAAGAGGCTCAGTGCTGGTGGAATAACTACCAGCAGGTTAGATACACAGACGCACACACACCACACATTCATAATAAGATTGAATGTTTTGTGTTGGTATGTATTTGGCAGCAAGTCAACTTGGGAAGTGGAGTAGCCCATCTGGTCTGATCCTACTGAAATGTTACTGCATACTGCATTAAGAAGGTGGTTTTAATGTTCGAATTTGAGTATACTTATAATGTTGAATGCTGCGTGTGTCAGTATTTGTATTATGAACCTATGTGTCTGCGCTTCGTCACAGAGGAAGTTTCACTGCGCCACACTGACGCCGTGGCCTCACTGGGTCTACGCGCTCTACGACTCTGTACGTACAAACACGCAGCCCAGACTCACCGCTTTGAATTTCCTCAGTTCAGAAGCCACGGTAACATTTCCTCTGTCACCTCACAGGAGTCACTCATGAACAGAGTGAAGAAACAACTCCACGAATGGGATGAGAATCTGAAGGATGACTCTCTCCCCACGAATGCCATAGGTCGGCCTCACAGACACGTGCACCCATATGTTCATATTGTTTTGGCTTTGGCTCCCTGACGTGTGGTGTCTGTTAGACTTCTCCTACAGGGTCGCTGCCTGTCTGCCCATAGACGATGCTCTGCGGCTGCAGCTGCTCAAAATTGGCAGTGCCATCCAGAGACTTCGCTGTGAGCTGGACATCATGGACCGGGTAAGAAAAGTAGTCAACTACTAAGGTTTCGGTTGGCTGTGCTTGTTTCCACTGTGTTGCGATTTATATGATCATCCTACTTGTAATGTACTAAGCAAAACGTGTTCGCGGATCTATTTAACAAAGAACTGACAGATGTTTCAGTACAAAGTCAGCCCCAGCCAAACTGTTTAGAAGAAGTTTAGAACAGGCAACGTACGTTTTGTTTTTGCTGCAAGAATAAATTTGAATGGAATTGTTCTGAGGGAGAGTTTGTACCCGGCTCTAGAGGATGTAGACGGTGTTAGTTATTTCTTCATCTTGTCTTCCTCACTTCTCCAAACAGAACAAAGATGTCTGGCTTCCATCTTCCTGGTTTAACTCAGTTGTCAGGGCAGTTATAGGTTGTTTTTAGATACACCGACAGATTGGATCTGATAGTTACACTCGTGGCCCTGAGGATCATCTGCAGCCCTTGATCCTCTAACGTCTCCTATAGAACCATCATTAGGTCAAAATATTACGATACTCAAGACAGATACAGCAGAAGACACGGTCACTCTGTGATGGACGTTTCAGTCCTTCTGCCCTGAAGAGAGTCTTTGATCCCACATTGTCATACATCTGGGCCCAGAGGTCTTTACTTTTGCATAACTCACTTTTCTTGGTTCAATAAAATAGAATTTAGCCTAAAATGTGAATTAATTTGTTATTTTTACACAAATGAAAGCTGAAAATACACACACACACCCTCACAAACACAAGCTTGTGGTGTGTAGTACTTTTGTTGTCACAGAAATGCTTCTTAATTGTGTCGGACCATTATCTGCTCTTTTCCTCCTGTCTGATTGAGGATAATAATTCTCCTAATGGAGAGTCTCACTGGTTAGTCTGCAACCTGAACGTCGGACATGAGGCTAACGGATCTTGTATAACCAGAAAGAATTGGGTGGATCATTAAAGCTTCTCCATTGAGCCTGAACAACATATGTGACATGTGTACGTATACATCCAGTAAACACTTGGTTTCACTTTCCGCAGTGCACGTCATTGTTTTGTAAGCAGTGCCAGGACACAGAAATCACCACAAAAAATGAAATATTCAGGTGAGTGAATACATATATGTGTGTGTTTATATATAGAAAAGTCAGCGACGACTTGGTCTGGAAGATGCATCAAGTGTGATGTTACATAATGAACATCTGCACACACACACACACACGGTTATGTAATATGGTTTTCTGTACTTGATGGGCAATTATTAATGAGTTTATCCCATTTACCCATTTACCACTAACACTAGTGAAACTGCACAGAAGCTCTCGGTGCTTTATGAGAGGTGCATTAACTCTTCCACGAGTGAATGAGTGTTTGTCTATACTATCATTTCTATCGGAGACATTGAAAGGTTGCAGACTTTTAAAGCACAGTTCCTGTGACTAACACTTAGGGAAGAAAACCAGAACCAGAGTCAAAGTGTAATTTTGGATGCTTATATCAAAGCTTTTGCAATTAAGACCACTGGACAAGAACATAAGGAATTTGTGGTTTACATTTCCAGCTGTTATGAGGCAACATTAGCCTTAAATCTGAATCGTGTTTGCAACAGTGGTGAGTGTAATATCAATGAATTTATCATCATTTATCTAAATAAACACATGTCCTGTTTCTCCGTAGCTTGTCTCTGTATGGACCCATGGCTGCGTATGTCAACCCTCACGGCTACGTTCACGAGACACTGACCGTCTACAAAGCCAACAACCTCAACCTGGTTGGCAGGCCGTCCACACTGCACAGCTGGTTTCCAGGGTAACTAGGCTGTAGCCCAGTGTTTGCCACACATTCCCTCCTCTGTCTAGTGGAAAATGCAGCACTCAGGAAGACTTTACAGTGCTTGAATTGTTTACACCGTATGGTTAAAGATAACATTTGAAAGTGTGTTATTATTAATAATGATAATAATTAGACCTTATTCCACATCCTGTTTCACACAAACTCACATAGAACATGTTCTACTAAATAATATCTGAGATGGATCTTTAAAAACACGTCTCTTCCTCTACTCTCAGATACGCCTGGACCATCGCCCAGTGCAGAAACTGTGGGTCACACATGGGTTGGAAGTTCACAGCCACCAAGAAGGACTTGGCTCCCCCTCGTTTCTGGGGTCTGACCCGTTCAGCCATGCTCCCTCGCATCCCTCAGGGCGATGGGGAGGAAGGAAGGGAGGGCTCACGTCTCTTCTGCCTGTGATGTCAGACCTCTGACCTGCAAACCCCATAGCCTGGATCTACAGCCTTTCTCTGGCTGCAATTACTTTTAGTAATCAATCCATTACACGTCACCTGTCACTCGTAACAGCCGCTGTCATATTAGTGAAAAGGTGATTTGGCCTTTAAATGTCACCTTAAGAGCAAATTAGAAGAAGGGGTGATTGCTCTTAAGGGTCTGTGGCAGCAGTAGAGACTGAAGCAAAATGAGGGTGAGAGTAACAGAATGACTCCCTGACATGCGCTAACGTCCCAGCATGCAGCTCCCTGATCTGCATCCCTGTCCAGCTGTTTTCTTGGAAACTGCAGATAAACAAAAAAAGCTACGTTTAGTGTCTTATTTATTACCGGCTGCATTTTGAGCTGTTGTAAATGGAATCAGTCGACATACGTTCACTTAGTTTTCAGATCCTTTCGCACATTTCTTGTAAGATGTAATAGATCGGCGGTTAAAATGAAAGAGTGCTGGTGTTTGTGCAGATCAGCTGTAATGGGGACTATTTTCAATCTTGGATTTAAAGTGGATGTATTTTTGTATGTAATTGAAAATAATTGAACATATTCTTTCATGTGTGGAGAAATTGTTTTTATTATCACATCAGGTTTTGTGTAATAAACAGATCGGAGGTGACAGTAACTAAAATGTGTAATATACTTGCTAATCTGTGTCTGCTTTCTATTCAGCTCGAGCTCCCTGTTGTCAGATGATGTGCTTCAGGAGACAAACGTTATCTCTGGCTCAGTGAAGATTGGAGATGTCTTGGTGCCTCGTGGCAGCCTGTTCTTTTTCCCTAAAGGTCAAAGCAAATTAAGGTGGAGAGGAGTGTTTGTCCTTCATCCAGTTTATTGTGTGTGCTGTGTTGACACGGGGTGCCTACACTGCAGCTCAGTATCTTTTCGTAAGTTTGATGAGTTAGTGAATGAAAATGTGTCAATTGAGAAGTAATGATTAGACTTTTAATGAAAGTAGGTTTCTTTTGGATTCTCTTGGTTGGAAGACTTGGTTTTCAGGACTTTACTTGTGATTGTGTTGCAAGGTGCTGGCTCACGTTGGTAAAACTGTACATACGAGGCAGTCATAGCATTTTTTATGTTATATACGTCTCCTCCACGATAAAGGTTATAAAAATGTCCTAAGTATGAAGAATAGTTGAATGCAATAAGAATTTGTGTTTAAAATGTGAGGGTGCAGGTTTGTCGTTGCTTTCTCAAAGGAATAGCTTAACATTTTCCAAAACAACATTATTGGTTTGATTGCAGGACGTAAAAAAGATTTACCTTTATTATATCTTTAGGACAAATAGAAAGCTACAGCCAGGACCCAGCTGAGTTACTTTCCAGGGACTGGAAACTGGGAAACAGTCAGTCTGCATGTGTCATACAACAGCACAAAGCTAAATGAAAAGGCCTAATAAGTAATATGAGGTGATTAATTTTACTAGTATAAGAACAAAAGATGTCAGCAGACAGCATCTGTTTCCAGTCTTGGCTGTAGCCTTACTCCCAACAACCTCTTCAAACATTTGCCATTTAAGCGAAAACAAAAGTAAAATGTCAAACTAATTCTTTAAAGTGCAGCAACGTTCAAATCAACTGTTTCTTCCTGTGTTATTCTTGTGGCCGAATATCACATTCATGTACGGTTCTAAGTTACTGAGACTCTGTAAGAACTTGAGTTTATCACCTCATGCAGTTTTTGTAGGATTGTTGAACATATGAAACAAATAGAATGTGTGATATTTTTAAAACATGTTCTCTACTTATCCTTCACTAGATCCATATCATATTTCGTTTCATGCAGTTGATGCAGCAATAACCAAATACCTTTGATTGTGTTTGGTGTCATAGCTCTGGCACAGTTTGCCCCCAACAATAAAATGGAAGCTTCATTGGCCCAGTTCCAAAGAAGGTCTTTGCTTGTCTTTCCACCACATTCAGTGTATCACAGAGTAAAATAAACATGCAGTGATTCTGTGACTCCTCTGATTTATGTGTTTTTCACAAGATGCATCGAGATGCCTACGCCTCAGTTCGAGCTGCTGTGGTTGTGGTGTCTGTAGGTTTGAGCTTTAACATGAGGAGAAACTGTTCTATGTAGTCTTTGCTAAATTTGCATATGGAGGTAAATCCACACGTGCTTTCAGTGAGTCGATGTGCCTTCACGTGTTTGCGCCGCATTAACCTCTAACACAGATGCTCGTGGATGGAGAGTGATTTGTATGCGAGAACAGCAAGTGTCTGATGAGACTTTATGAGTGGGAGAGGAGCCAAGTTGACCACCAAGGTTCCCTGATGATCTGAACGTGAGGGTCCCTCAGCAAAGAGCATTTATAGCTAACAAATAAATGGGCAAAGACGTGCAGCACGTGAATTTTCCCATCTCACCCGATCAGCTTGTTTCTGTGGCTCCTGCACTTGTGTCTGTTTTCTTCAGTAACATTTCCTTCATGCGCTTTTGTTGTTGTGCCACAGACTCGGTTAAAACAGCTGGTCAACAATATCCACTTTTTGAATGACACCTGACAAAACAGTTTCCTCTCACGGTCTTGGTCTAACCTCTTCCAGAGCATTCAGCTGCTTCACATAGTCTTGGTCCACTTACTCTTTTGTTCCTTGTCGGGTCGTGTCACAAATTAAGAACGTTTTCAATCCGAAATGCGAGATTGAAAATGTAGTGAGTAATGGAAAGTTTGAGTAAATCACAGCTGAGCAAACGTCTGCTGATGGAGTCAAACAACGCAGAACAAATGAGCGTAGATCTGGGTGGAGATTGTTCTGTCTCCAGTATCGTAGGTTACATCATGACAGTGTGTTTATATGTTCATACTTGTTCGGCAAAGATCTGATCACAATTCAAAACCAGTTCATACAGAAAACACCAAAATGTTGGATGTGACTTTATTCCACGCTTGCTTTATAGTTATACACAGTGATTCAGTAACACAGCACTGGGACTAGTTACAGACGTGACAAATGAATTTCACATTTAATTTTAATTCTGTAACAACATTTCGAAGTAGACATGTTCATTTTCAAATGATACTCGTATTTCTTACCTGTCATAGTCCTGCCAACAAAATTTGCAGTCCACTCACTGTAGCATAATAAAAAGTATTAATATATACCTCATTAATCCTACACCGACAGAGCCAAGGTTAAAGCTTCAGGGTCTGGTCTGGACACACCATGAACAAACCGTCGCTTAGGCAAAGCCACAACCAAGGCATGTGCACCACCAGTCTGAAGGCTTGTGCGTTAGTACTGAAGACACAGACGTTGTGGCAGATCATGTTCATCCAGAATATGTTTTGTATTTTATCATATTTTAGATAGCTACATAGCTTTTGCACACCCATGGCAGTCAGTCGTAAGAATCATGAAGAAATCACCTTTAATGGTTTTCTGTTCACACACAAAATGGCTACCAGAGTGTTTTGCAGTGACATCCATCCTTCCTGCACTTCAGGCAATCATCGTTTGCTTTCCATCGGGGTAATGATCCCTAACACACCTCTAGGTAATCGTATAGCAATCACTGTTGTGGAAGAAGGGACGGAGTGCTGCATCAGATGGCAGAGCCTCGACAATCGCCCAATCTGAATTCATTTGAGATGGTTTGGGATGAGTTAGCCTGGGAAATGGAAAAAAAGCAGCCAACAAGTCTTCAGCACTTCTGGGAGCTCCAGCAAGATTGTTGAAAACCCAGTTGAGTGTCTCATGAGGCTGACGGAGAGAATGACAAGCGTGTGCAAAGCTGCCACCGCCGCGAAAGAATCAAAGTATTAAACACAATCTGGGTCATTTACATTCATTTCTTTTGTTAACTCCCTAACTCGTTCTTTCACATATTGATCATTTAAAAAGGAAAGAAAGAAAATTCACTGAAAGAGAGGGTGTGGGCTGGTAGTGTACCTTAAAGTGACTAAGTTCAAGTCCAGTGATATGGAAATAATTAAATACTGTAACAACGTGATAAGTGAGTTTAACTTAATCAATAACTAAGTCGTCATCAAAAACGTGACAAGTTCAAAAAACCAACCGATAACAGCGACTATACAAGCCCTACTTTCCTACTACGTGTGGTCCAAAGCACTGTCAGTGTCACTCAAGGCATTTCTTTTCCTTTACATGACACACAATACGTCAAAGAGCCAAGAGGACACACTGTGTTTTGTCGTCACTTCTTATTTTCGCAGAGAGAGCTCGGTGGCGGCTCGGTGGGTCCTTTACCAGGGAATAACGCGTTGTTTAGAATCTGGGACATGTTTGAAACTCATGTATAAAGTGCTGACCAGCGTCGCCTCTTCGTGCATCGACTCTTTACCGTCCAGTTGCCGCTGGCACAGGAGTATCAGCAGCCTTTTGGGGAGCTGGCTGCTGAAAAGAAGATAAATACAGGGATTGGCGCAGCTGTTCAGACTGGCCAGTAACATCAGGATGGTGAAAGTCGCAGCTGGAAAGACAAGAAAACCGCAAAGTGTCAGAACGTTGCACAACAGCGTCATCTGACATCTACGAGTTTTGTGCGTAAATGCGCACCGAGGCCGTGTAATTAGTTCCATTAAAAACAACGTGTGTAGATAAAAATAAACACATCTCTGACCTATCAACTCTAGGCTGAGCACCAGACAGAAGTAAAGAATGACTTACTTTCCTTTGGCGCATGTGAGTCCCAGGCGGACCAGAGCTGGACAGTGAAGAAAGGAGCCCAGCAAACAATATAGGCCAGTACGATGACAATAGTCATCTTCAGAGTCTTGACCCTGGCCTTGGACATCCCCACTACACCGCTGGCTCTGGATGGCTGCGGGAGACCCACGCCGCTATTCTGCTGGGTCTTCTGATACAGGTTGATTTGGATGGCTCGACAGATGCGCACTTGGCAAACAACTACTGTAACAACGGGTAAAACAAAAATGACCAGGGTGGTCCATGTTATGTACGTCTGCAGGCCCCATGGCTGAATGAACTTAGCCCAGCAGTCAAAAACACCAGGTGCAACTTCGACCTGAGAGAAAATGAAAATCTGTGGCAGACTGCCCAGCAGAGAAACTGCCCAGGCTACGCACACAGGGATGTTCAGTCTTGTGCGTGTTCTCTGAAACCTCACCATGGGGTTGCACACAGCTTGGTATCGGTCAACCGTCATCACCACGATCATATACGTCGACGCAAACATGCCGAAAACTTGCAGGTACTTCACCAGGCGGCACATCAAGTCTGGTCCGACGAATCTGTCCGTGATGTCCCACATGAGCTGCGGGCACACCTGGAAGAACGCGACCACCAGGTCCGCCAGGCACAGGTGAAACACGAAGACGCGCATCCTGGACATCTGCTTGCGCTGTCTCCAGAGGACCAGCAGAAGGGAGGTGTTGAGGACGGCGGCGCTGACGAAGATGACGCTGAGCAGCGCGATCTCCACTTTGGCCAGACCCTCGTCTCTCGGCAGGTCTTCGGCATCCACAAAGTCAGTGCCGTTCACTGGACGCATGCTGACCTTCCACCTGGCCAAAACGAGGCTGCAGCGGAATAAACACACGTTAGTGTCATCACACGGAAATCTAGCGTTGCTCCAAGCAAACTTTATTCACTACAAAGTAAAATAAAATAAAATGTGTTCATTTATCTTTATTTCGGTCTATCCTACCTGTGGAGGGATGTTTCAAAGAAAGCCGGTTGTAAATTGAAGGGGAACGAGTGAGGAGGTGTCTTCCTCTGCTCCTGGGTTTTATGTGAGGTTGAAACTGGGTGGAGCTACGTCCATTCACAAGCGTGAAAATCTGATTGAACAGTTCTTAGTGTGCAGCGAACTGGACATTTAGATGAGACATGAACCATATGGTCAATAAGCTGAACTATATTAAACTGGCCATTTATGTTGCTCACCCCTGGTAAAACTTTATTGTTGATTCTTACACTGGTATCTAAGCTAATCAGTGAATCCGTGGCAGCCTATGTCATTCACTAAACAAACAACAACAGTTGGTTTATTAACAGACTTTTACAAACAAATTTTCTGAAAGCGATCATCGTTTTAGGTTAAAGTTACAATTACGAGTTTTGCTTCACACGCATGTCACGTATGAAATCAACCCTCTTCTGACGAGCTCTGACGTCATGCTACTTCCGACCAATCACAGAACAGGATGCTTCTAAGTCGCAGTGCTTCGGACCGGAAGAGAGAATGTAAACAAAACAGTTAGAAGTAATGAGACACAGTTTCCTGTTGGGCTGTAGGTACATGTTTGGAAATAGTGCAGAGTTACTCCGGGTTATGTTGTGATACAGTTCTGTCGTTGTTCTGAAAAGCTGTCGTCTTGTCACCAGTTGCCGTTTTGAATATCTTGTTAAGTAGCTGCTAGCTAACGTTAGCGAAAAGGCTAATCTCACTGTGCTAACAGGTTAGCGTTGGTTGGCCAGTAGTACCAATGCCTCAGGAGGGACCGCAGTCTCTTCCCCTCATTCGCTCTCTGAACAGCTGGATACCCATCAGTGCTGTGTTCTGTAACCGCAGCCCTCGTGTCGTGCGGCCTCTGTGGATAGATTACCGCGGGGAACCTCATGCATATGGTGACTTACTGCCAGGAACTGGGAGGAAAATGTCCACATTCGTCGGTAAAGTAGCCGCATTGTCTCTCATTTAAGCGTCTCTGAGATTCTGCTTTGCTACCAACACTGTTATCGCTGCATGAATCGCTACATGTGTAGTGTGTTGTTCGTTTCATGTGTATTTGAAGGGCATCCATGGGTGTTCAGAGATGCAGAGACGGACGAGCCACTGAGGGCGAACAGCAAAAAACTGTTTCTTCCCAAACCAGAAGACAGTGGAAATACTACTCTTGTTAATATCACATTACCAGGTAAGACACATTAGTAATATACTTCCACTGTGATCAGATTTCGCTGTTCAGTATCTAAGGACATTTTAGCTACTAAAACCCTCAGAATAAATCTGATTTGTACAGTATGTTGAACAGCTGTTGTGAACATGTGGTTGTGGTTTTATTTGGCAGGATTTTAATATCGCTTTTGTAAAATTGATATAGATGTCACTGGTTATGGCTTTTTAAACGTTACAAAATTACATTGCAGTTTTAAAAATGTTTTAGAAAATCTGCAATGTTGCTTTAAACAATATAGTCCCTTAGCAGAGGCCGTTTTAAAGAAATAAGTTATTTAAAGATGTATGTGTCACAACAAGAAAAGGGTATTTACTGCTGCCCATCGAGTTCTGACAAGACCTGACACGAACATGTTTGCATGATGCAGTTTACAGCCTCAAAGATCGTGCTCTTCAGGTAATTCGGCATCTTGTACGACCAGAAGACTATAGGAGGTTGGAAATAGCCCGGTGTCTCCACGATGAGCTAGAAGACAAGCCCAGTGTGGTAAAAGATCTCCATGCCATGAACCAGCAAGTGGAGCAGCATCTGCTAGAGCAGATGCAAGGGCAGGAAGAATGAGCATGAGACTGGATGGACATGGACACTATTTAAAGGAAAATGTATAAAATGGGACAAAAGTTTGTTTCTTTTAATGTGTCAGCATGTGTTGTAGTCTTCACCAGAGACCTTGCTATGGAAGAGACTTGATTTGAGCTGTTTGTTCATGTTAATGACTGCCTTTGACAAATGTCTTCCACATAAAAAAATGTGTGGTATTTTGTATGTAACGAAAGAAATATGATAGTAAAACAGCTTGTTTATCCTCAAAGGGGGGGGTCAATAGAGAAATGGAGTTTCATAGACCAAGCCGACCATTTTATGTGGTAAACTCATTAAACAGTTCTATTCAGTCTTTTATCTATTTTCATGATCACTCTTTAAAGAATGTTTTTTAGAATGATTTCAGCAGTGTTACAGTTGATCTTTTTGAAATATCACACAAAAACTAAATATGGTAACTAAGATTTTAGTTTTCTTACTACTAATGTCTGTAATAAGGTTTTTTTTAATTGATCCTAATTATCTTGTCAGTTGCGTTCATCAGCCTATAAACAGTGATTCACGTTTATACGGTTTTATTCTTTCTTCACATATTCATTTAAAATGGTATTGATTTTCTTTACTTTTTATTTTATTGTCTATCTTTTCAATAAAAATGAAGAGGAAATGACTGTAAAAACCCTGAAATAAAGACTATTATTTAAGTTGTTGTTGTTGTTTAAGGATTTAATAAGGAAGAATGTATCACAGCCTCGTATACGGTGGCTGCAGCACAGTACATGATCTAGTTACAGTTATCATCCCCCTCCAAAAACCATATCATTAATTACTCCCCACTTGCTCTGTGTGACGCTCTCCTTGCTTTCCACACTCACCCGCTGACAAAATGCATTAAAATTAATTGAGTTGTCTGTCACTTCAAATAAATAAAATAGATTTGAAAAGCACTATACCAGATTACATTTTTAATAATAAATAAGAAAAAATATTAGAATCTCAGTGACATATTTCTCAGTTATTTCTAAAATGACAGAGATAACATTACCTTTAATAATACAGTAATAATAATTAATCATTTGTAAGGTCATTATTTAAAATCAAATAAAGGTAAGTACTTCAATACAATATTTTTTGAGCCTTGACATGAATGTGAACTATGAAGAAATGTTTATAAATATGTATCACGTGTCCAGTGTATCTTGATGAAGCACAAGCGTATTTGTGATTCACTCGTGTCATCAAGTAAATGTTTTTTGACTATGTGTAGTTTACTGTTTCTGTCTTTGTGCAGAGTGAATAACTTCACATGATTAATACTACAAATACAAGCTCACAAGCAGTTTACCACAGCAGAGGCACCGTTGCTAAGCAACAAAGTAACACAAGCCATTGTTGCGCGAGTGAAAAAAGCCAGGTGCAGTAATTTCCAGGAACATGCAGACAGGAGAAAAGAGAAAAACATGGGACTCAAGTCGTTTCAGGGAAGAACAGTAAGTCCTCGGCGACTGTCAAGAGCTTTCTCATACTCTCACACACACATGCAGTATTTCTTTCCTGCTGGGAACCAGTGTTGAGCAGGATGGTACTTTGTTGAACAGAAGAAACACAAGGAAACTAGTATTCATCATCTATCTCTGTTCTTCACCAGCATGACATTTTGGCCAAGGGGCCACCCTGTGATGTTTCCTCATGTGCAGACAGATCACTGGAGCAAAATGAAGACAGTGGTAAGATGACACAGGGCAAGAGCTTGTTGAGAAAAAAGAAACGGGATATTTGGCTGATCACAGCTGTGTCTTCCTTTGACTCTATGCACAGTTATGTTCCCATAGGTTCCCAGTTATCTTGCAATGGTCCCAGCTGCCTTGCTAAAGAACACAGGTTTGTGAAAATATCACATTTCACAAATAATATAATAATAAATAATAGTGAATACAAATTACTTTGTACAGTACAAAAAAGTAAAATGTATCATTGGTAAATAATAATAATAATAACAATAATAATGTGTCTTAGTGAAGGAATCACATGAAGCTGCAATAAACTGCACCAACAGCGGCAGTAGCTTTTTACCTCCTCTAATTAAGGGGGCAAGTATCTTTACTGACGGGGAGCAAGCGCACAGTAGGTCTCGCATTAACAGGAGCTGTCTGAATATGACGTGTTTTTATTATTTGCCTTCCTGCTAATAATGTACACTTTTTTAGGCGTCTATGGTAAGAGACCTAAATTCCAACCTCAGAACATGCCCCAGTACAGGAACGTGTTCAATGAGCATGCAAGGAGAGGCTTCTGTTACTGGCTCGTCGAGAAGAAGGATTCAGCCTGTAAGTTTGTGTCTGACCTCTGCTGAAGCCAAATATCAGTTACACTGCAAGTGTCACCTTGGTGTAACATTCACACCCACATGTCGCTGGGAGGAATGAGATTCATACTATAAATTTTATTTTATTGCTGCCCCTTTTGCTGCGACCTCCTCGTGTTTACTCAACCTTCCAGGTCTCAGAGTTCGATGAATAGAAGCCTTTACAGCAATCCCCATTAAACTTTTGTCCTGTCTGTATTGGGAGCAAACCTGGCGTGTGTAAATTCATAGTATGTATTTATTAGGAAGTGTGCAGAGTCACAATCCATACTTGTTGAACCTGTATGTTGTGATAGATGCATTTCATAAAAGCAATGAACGATGATTCTATTTGCAGTGGATTGAGAAGACAGTGTAGGTACTGTATGAGTCTGCAAATGACCACATGACTCATTTCTATCGCTTCTTGACAGGTAAGGGATACAGCCTTGGTGCATACAAGACGTCTTTGGGATTACCCAAAATGTAGAGTGTCCCAGTTTTGTTCAGACGACGTCACATCTGTACAGACCCATTCAACTGTGGCGCCACATTCATTTGAAGATGAGCTTCCGATGTTTTTGCCCGGCTGTTTACAAAAATGAGGAGCCAAAACTTTAGAACCACGTCCTGATGTTACGCAGTCCAGGTCGACTCCACCGCCGAATTATCACCTTACTGTCAGTTTCAACAAAGACTTTGTAAAAGTACAATTCGTGGCACAGCTGTTGGTTTAAAGGTGACCAGTGAGTATATGATGGATCTTCACCAGTATAATAGTCCTACGTGTACATTAAAGTTATTTATGCTATTATTCTCTCATTTATTTCTGTATCCCTCATCATGTGCATTGTCTTAGGTTTGAGTAGTTTCATTATAACGCAGGTCCAACAAACCGGGCTCTGTGCTCACTGTTTAAAATACATAACATATCATGAGATGCTGAGTAGTTTGTGTAGTTTGTGCCTGTATCTGCACTCATGGTCCTGTACACTACGTCCTTTTTGTTGTTTTTCTCAGTTTTAACATCTTCGCTGGTTCTCTGTCATTTGTAAAATCTCGACTGTCGAATAAATCTCGCGAGACAAGCGCCACCATCAAACGCGACGGTGAGCTGGAACCAAGGTTTACACCTGCCTCAGTAAAGTGGACGAAGCCTTAAAATATTTTGTGGTAACTAGACACGTTGTGAATAAACAGAGTTTAAGCGCCTGGTTGACAGAGTGACCACCCAGTGACCACGTTAGTGTGTTTGACTTTTGTTGTGGCGCCGACCCGGGGCGGTGAGACTCCCTCCACCCGACTTCAACCCTGTCAAGGCCAAACGGTGTTTTATTCTGTTAACGAGCTTAAATTGGCGTTTGGCGTCTTTTGGCTACTTAGTGGCCAGAACCTTACGTTTTGATGTGTACGTTGAGATAATGCTGAGTGAAACTGGTGACGTAAGTTAGCAGTTAATGAATGTGCTAACGCTAGCCAGCCAGCTAGCTAGCTAGCTACCGCCTCTCCGCCTGGGGAAGCGTCGTCACATTTTGCTGTGCAGCAACGTGTTCGTCGGTTATTTCAGTGAAACCTGGCTCATTATATCACGCGTGGAGGTGGAAAGTTAAATAAATATGAGATCATTACAGTCAAAGGACCTGTTATTTAAGACTTAAATAACTGGGTTTGTGAGGCAGCTAAGGCTACAGGTCAGATGAGTCACAGATCCACTCAAACGTCGTTGGGTTAATGCAGGTGTCTTTGTTTCTCTATTCATCATTACTGTCGCCTGCGGAATGTGGTTGATGATCTTACAGGTGTGTTGATTCACTGGTGATTGTGGCTTTTAGGCTGTTGGACATGGACAGCAGCAGAAAGAAGCTCACAATTAAGTGGCTACGCACTGGGGTCGCGCCCCCGACGCTGGTTAGGACGAGCGATGCTGGCTTAGCGACGCCATCTCGCCGCAGCCTGTCCCCACGGGAAGGGTCACACGCTTTGCGCCTCGGGGACTCTCCTGGACCCGAGGGCTTAGCGGGGCTTAGTCTGGACAGCCCGAAGAGGAAAGCGGAGGTGCCCTCTGTAGGAAAACTTAAGCTCAGGAAGCTTTCAAACATGAATTTTGAAGCCTTTCGACAATCAAAGGTAAACTTTGATAAGACTGTATTTACACTGGTTAAAACAGAGTCTTTAGATGAAGTGTACTGATAAATGATATGTCCTTTTCTTCTTGCATTTTGAAAAAGCCCCTAACTTCTCTGTAAATGAGTTTGCAAGTTTCTCATGTATTGTGTTTACATTTTTTTTCCTGTGGTACCGTTACTATCAGGAAACACCTACTGGCAACTTACCTGCTCAGCTGGAAGCGGCGGAGAGGGAGCAGACATCCTCAGCTCCATCTCATGCTTTCGTTTTGAAAAAGAAAAACGGGACGCCTGAAGAAGGGTTGAGGGCTGTCTACAGGAAGGCCGTGCTTGCAGCCATTGACAGCAAAAATATGACACACAGCTCTGATGTCTCCAAGTCTGAAACGCAAAGCCTGACCTTTCCACTTGTATCTTCACCGGGTAAGAATGAAGTGTCCAGCTCGTCAACTACACCCAAGTATAAATGTAAAGTCAACACTGATCGGGAAGATCAGTGGTTTCCCTCTCGGGTCTTTGAGGAAACCAAAAGCCAAGACTCTTGCTCTGAGCTAAAGACAGATTGCAGGGTAAGTCTAAATGCTCAAGTCTCTTTACTTAGAGATAGAAAAGTATTGTCATCACAGATACAGAATTTTGGAGGCAAATAATGCATTGTAGTAGTAGTACTATTGTAGTAGAAGTACTATGAAAATAGGCAGTGTTGTACTGAGCACGTATGTCATTGTTTCAGGGAGACAGTGAGTGAAATTACTGTCAAGACTCTGACTGGCGGCTAATGGGATATGTTTTTTGTTTTTCAGACTGTCGTTCTAGCAAGAGATGATTCACCTGATGCTGAAGACTGTGACGTGTCCCCCTTTTCTCATAGAGAGCAACACCAGAGCCTGTCAGTGAATACTCAGGGATCTGTATTTTCCACTGTCTCTTTTTTATCTAATAGTGAAACCAGTGACTTCGTCCACGCAGCTGCTGATGATATGAAGACGGCTGTCTCACCAGCGCACGAGACCGTTTTTGCCTCACCCAAACAGCTTCCCTCAGCAAATGCAGGCTTTTCACCTAGAGCTCAGACTGACAGTTTTGGCTTCTTGAAGAATATGTCTTCATTGTCAGATCCCTTCTCTCTGCCTCTACACCCATGTAGAGGAGAATCCAAGAATTACTCCTCAGCCCCACGCAGACAGTCAGATGTTGGCTTTTCTATGCATTACCCTCCCTACTCTTTGACTCATGGTGCCACTCCTAAAAGAAGGTTTTCCCTGGAGGTGGAACCCAAGAAGCCCAGTTACCCACACCTGGACAATCAGGCTGGCTTTATAGACACCCACTGCCACATAGACATGCTCTATGGAAAACTTGGCCTCAGCGGGACATTCAGCAGCTTTCGGAGGCTGTACAGAAGCAGCTTTCCTCTAGAATTTCGAGGCTGTATTGCAGATTTCTGTAACCCATCGGTCATGATGAAGGAGGCGCTGTGGGAAGGTTTGATGGCAGAAGACATGGTATGGGGAGCGTTTGGATGCCACCCCCACTTTGCACAAAAGTACTCAAGTGTCCAAGAACGCAACATACTCATGGCTATGCGGCATCCAAAAGCTGTGGCGTTTGGTGAGATGGGCCTGGACTACTCCCACAAAAACTCCACTAAAATCTCCAGGCAAAAAGAGGCATGGTCTTATTTTACTGTATTATCCTCAAGTAAAGCACCGTGGGCATAATGGGCTTAAACTAGATCAGCACAACAGTTAAATTTAGTGTTATAGACAATAACTGTTTTCCTTTTCTTTTCTTTACTCTGTAAAGGTCTTTGAGCGTCAGCTGCGTTTGGCTGTTGCCTTACAGAAGCCTCTGTTGATTCACTGTAGAGATGCAGATGATGACCTGCTGGAAATCATGAAGAAGTGTGTCCCTAGAGAATACAAAATTCACAGGTCGCTTTCATCTCCTCTAGCATCAGTAGC
The DNA here is from genome assembly GCA_030770545.1 of Macropodus opercularis. NCBI lineage: Eukaryota > Metazoa > Chordata > Actinopteri > Anabantiformes > Osphronemidae > Macropodus > Macropodus opercularis. Next base: position 2,083,573 of record CM061099.1, read on the forward strand.
CGCTGTATTAATGCTCATAATGTTATTCTCTTCATATGCTAGTCTCTCATCCTTTCTTGTATGATTGGCAGGCACTGTTTCACAAACAGTTATCCAGTGATTGAACCCTTCTTGACAGAGTTTCCCAACCTGTATGTGGGCTTCACAGCCCTGATCACCTACTCCAGGGCCGCTGAGGCTCGAGACGCTGTCCGCCAGATCCCCCTTAACCGCATAGTGTTGGAGACGGACGCCCCCTATTTCCTGCCAAGACAAGTATGCTTACATGCCACTAATGATTTAGATTCAGCAGGTTTATTGCAAATGACTCATTAAGCCACTTTTAACTACATACGCATGTCTCACTGCTGACAGGTGAGCAAAGACGTCTGCCGGTTTTCACATCCTGGCATGGGTATCCATACTTTACAAGAGCTGAGCCTGCTGAAGGGGGAAGACATGGCCACGGTGCTCTCCACCGTTCGACACAACACCACTCAGCTTTACGGCATATGATCTTCAGAGTTAAGGGATATAAGCGAGCAGAAACTAAAAGGCAGGGCCGCATTTCTGGACGTTACCAAGTGTAACAGTCAGGCCTCAGTGTGGACACGAAGGAGGCAGGATTCCCAGACTGATGCTGGATAAAAGAAAAGACAAATGAAAATGTCACATTCTGTGTATTTGTGCTTTTCTGATGTTGTATGTCCTTGTTCATCATATAAATTAATTGCTTAACAGTTTTAGTAGTAGTTGCTTTTTTATTTTTTAATTTATATGTAGATGTTTGTTTTGTTCGGCTGCTGTGTTGTGTAATGCAGGCGTATTAAAAGGCTCAACCTTCTTAATGGTTTGTTGAATTGCTCATTAGCGTGCGTTTCAGGCCAGTCAAGTACAGTCTGTAATAAGCTGTACTAAGGCAGCTTTCCATGCTGTGGTGAACGGAACTGGCAGTGACACTGATCCATTAGCTTGCTTTGATAATGCTGCGTTCGTCACACACATTTGCTTTGAGTGCTTTTTCTTTTGAGAATGATTAAGCTTGGCCTTTTTAGGAGCTGTTTTGAAGGTTGTCGAATGAAAGCTCGGTGAGTCTGAGGATTGGAGTAATGGAAGGGGGAGAACTGTCTCTACCGTGCATTTAAGGGTCTGCAAGAGAACGTGATGAAACGTATACATGTCCCCTCTTCCCAGGCTTTTAATAGAAAAGCAATTTTCTAAATGGACTAGAGCTTTTCCCCAATGTAGATCAGAGCATCTAATTCTGTGGTTGTTTACACTACCTACACTTGTATAAGGCTGCAAAGTGGAACAGGACATACATGTTTGACCTACTTCTGGAGGCTGAATGCGATGTTTAGACTTAAGACCGTCCCTCATCCCAAATCCTCCAGGAAAAGGTCGAGAATCTTGACTTTATTACATTTCTTTAATATTTGTTAAAGAATCACAAACAAAAGTTTAATTGATGCTTTATTAAAGAGACAACTAGGAGCTGGTTGTACATGAAATGACTGGATACAGAATGTGCTAAACAAAATGGAATTAAACAATGTAAAACAAAGTGGTAATATTCAAGATTACAGAGACCAATACTAAACATGAATTTAATTAAAATGTATATTTAACCAAATCTGCACCTCTTATGTTTACGTTTCATAAAAAGCTCACGTGGTCCCACCTGAACTATTGAGCAAAAGTTTGACATCAGTGAGGGAACAGGCCGTGACTCTTAGCCTGAATTACAATGTAAAGCTTTTAAAATGAATACAGCTAGTTTTGACGGGAACAGGACCAGCGTGTCCACAGGCTACAGTTACTATCATTTACTTTAAGTTGAAAGGTGTTGACACTGTTTTTCAAAGTTGTCAAGGTCTCTCTGAAACACACACAAAACCAAAACAGACATGTTTAGAACCACGCTAGTAAATGTTACTGCGCTGGAGAAAGCAAAGGTGTGAAACAGGAGTAGACCAACCTGTGGAGTCTGGTTTTCCAAGCAGATGTTGAATCACCTCCTGCAGCACAAAGCCATACTCCTGAAAGTCCTCTTCTCCCATAGTGATGCCGATTTCAAAGGGGGCACTTATCTAATCAGGACAGTTGACCAGAAAGTTAAGTGACTTTATGTGTGGATCCTAGTAATGAGTGCGATTTGCAGTATCTTTGCTCACTGTCACATGATTATCCTCAGTTGGTTGACGAGGCTCCTCCACGACTTGGCGTCCAACCCTGTAAGACTTCCCTTTGTGCTGTGATTTACAGAAAACATGCTTTTTAGTCGTTTCATGTTTTTCAATGTGCAAATGCTGCAAATCTAATACCAGGCTTTAAGCTCACCTGAGGCTTTTGTGAAGGACTGAGAAAACTGGAGCCTGCACTGACCGACTGGCTCCATAAGATGAGAGAGCACAGCACAACTAACAGCAAAAAGCTGTTTCTTTTCAGCAGCATGGTGGGACAAGGGTTTCCACCACTCGATCAGCAGCACAAAATAAAAGTGATGCTAGCACAGACCTCAGCTGTTTTACCTGAGATGCTTAATGCCTTTATATACCTTTTATCCTTCACCACTGTGAGTGTACAAATAGTGTAAATATGATATCGGAGGCGTGTGCAGTCATATCTTGGCAGCACCGGACTGTTCGAATGCTGAAACCGATAACAAAGCAGACATTTCTCTGTTGTGATATTGTTATGTTATCTATTTGGTCACAGAGATGCTGATAAATGGGATTGTTTTGTCTTTTATACATTTGTACACTAACATTACAAGATTGTACTATTAGCTCATAACTATTAGTCCAAGGACGCTGAACGGACCTGAGCTGCCTCATTCATCGTTAAGATCATATTCAGCTGACAGTATGTTTCTAAAGGCCTAACACTGCTCTAATACTCAGGCCTTTATAGGAAGAAAGACTGTTTGGAAAAGTATATGATAAGGATTCTCAGCTTTGCGTTGTGGTGTAAATATCAGCGTTGCCACCAGGTGGCGGTAACGCGCTTTGTTAGCAGCGGTAGAACAAGAAGAAGACGTTAGCCTCAGCTAACACAGCAGAATGCCGTAGCTTGTGCTGCTGAGGGTAAATCAACCATGGATAAAAAGAAGAAACCTTTCGATGTGACCGCTTCCTCGGTGAGTGGACTAACCGATCAGCTAAACTGGTTTCTGTCGATGTGACGTTGAATTCAAGCATTAGCTGGCTAATGCTGGCTAACGTGCTCTCTAGCTAAAGTGCTGGCAAACACAGTTAGACTTGTTTTAACATTGGTCCCTACAGTTGTGTTACTCGTTGCTGTTTGATTGTTACAGTTAGTGGACCTCAAAGCCGAACTTTACAGGAAGCAGGAACAATTCAAGCAGGAGAAACTTGGGCAAGAAAATGCTGGTGGTGGATTCAAATCCAAATCCAAAGTCAAGGTGCGCGACGTGTGGCTTTTCTGATGGCGTTGTTGTGTTTTTACTCCTTTGACTGTCCGCCGTGTCTCCATGCTGCTGTATAGAAACCAAACGTGTGGAGTAAACAAAACGATGGCGTTTCAGCGAGAGCTGAGAAAGACGCGGAGCAGTTGTCTGAGGAGCAGAACAGCCTGGACACGTCGAGGTGAGCTCAGCGCTTCACGCAGCGCGTCCCCACCACAACACAGGCCACTAAACCTCTGAGGCCCGGTTTACTTTTCAGACGCAAATTGGAGGAAAAGGCCAAACTTTACGAGCAGATGACAAAAGGAGACTTTCCAGGTGGGAAACGCCACAAACCTTTCTCCTATTTACTTGCAAAGCAAACTGTTTCCGTCTGTAACGTGTGTGTTGTGTCAGATGAGGAAACAGAAGGACTGTTCCTGGTTGATTTCACACAGAAGATTATCGACAAAAAGAGACAAACGCTTGCACGGCAGGAAACCGACCGAGATGATGAGGACAGAGGCAGCTTGTCACCCGCACCCGCTCCTCAGAATCCAGATGAGGAATGGTAACGTCTCATCATCTCTTTATGGCTGGGATTTTGAAATGTGCTGTTTCTAAAATGTTATCATTTCCGTTGAGAAGTTGCCACAATCTTAAGCATAAACAGACACTAATTCTATTAACCCAAAGAACATAGTAACCTGTGTGAAAAGTGTTCACCGTCTGTGCTGCTGTACTCTAGGGTGGATTATGTGGACGCTTTGGGCCGATCTCGAAGGTGCATGAAGAAAGACCTGCCAGACTTTAAGAAAATGGACCAAGACTTTCAAGGACATGGGTAAATATTTCACTCATAGCAACGTGTGAATGCTCGTGGCATGGTTTTTCTTTTAAAACCTGGGATGCTCCGCGTTCTCATTCCATTTAGGAAATCCTCATCTGGGAAGACCTTACTCTCAGAAGACATGCGTCGTGAGTTGCAGAGGCAGGAGTGGGAGAGGGAGGAGGAGGAGGCAATGAAGAAGCCAGTCGGACCAATCCACTATGAGGATATCCGAGCACAAGGTTACTGTCAAAGCATTTCTAACAGTTTTCATACATTTAGGAATATAGTATAAAATATGAACGTAATGACACCTAATGATTGTAATAACAGTGATCTCTGGTTTGTTCATTTCAGAGGCTCGAGAGCTCGGTGTGGGCTACTTTGCGTTCTCTCATGACGCAGAGCAGCGCAGAAAGCAGAGAGAAACGCTGGATATGCTAAGAGACCAGGTGAGCTGCCGATCGCTGAGCAGATATAATGTCCTGCTGTATGCCCACATAGCCCTTGTACTTTCACCTTCCTTTACTTGACACTAAATCAAGTGTAAATTAAGCAGATGAGTAATGCTGCTTTTCAGTTTATCTTTCCCTGTTTACATCTTCTTTAGACAACTGACCAGCGCAGTAAGAGAGAACGACTGAAGGAGAAGAGACAGGCCATTCTGCAGGCTCGACTGGCCAAGGTGAGGCAGAGGAAAAAGAAGAAGGCCAAGTTGGACGGCACTGAGGGAGAGGAGCAAGAAGAGGAGAATGAAGGTAGGAATCTCAGCATTCGGGTGTTACAGAGAACAAGATGTTTATAAGAAGCCTGTGCTACATTTAATGTTGCAATGAATTTTAAGGGTTTGCTGTAAATTGTATCTTGCAGGACTGGAAGAGGAGGATGAAATAGGAGGAGTCCCACCCCTACCTGAGGACTGCCCCGAGGTCAGCACGGTGAAAAAGGTGGAGGTAGAGATCCAGGAGAGGAGGGACACTAAACCAGGAGTTCCTCATGTCAGAGAATGGGACAGAGGCAAAGGTGAAACCTGATTTTAAAGTTTCATTAGAACAACTTTATTAAATATTGTCCACATGTAAAAGCTGTGACGTAAACATTCATTTATGTAGAAAATATGTTGTATGTAATTTACCCTTCTGGTAATGTTTGTATTGGCTGTGTTAGCAGGACACTTAAATTGAATAGAAACACCTTTGATGTAATTACTTTTTCTACTGTGGCTTTACAATTTAATATGAGCAGGCTGGAGAAACAGCACCCTCAGCTGTTCAAACCTCGGTAGTTACCCTATTGTCTTGTACTTCTGAAAATGGGCTTCTCTAACACCACTGTCCTGTTGTTTCACACAGAGTTCATGTTCACCGAGTGGAAAACACGATGCCGGGAGGAGCGAGAGTCAGAGTTTGCACCTCCTTCTGCATATTTTAGTGATGACAGGAGACAACGGCCAGGAAAGAGTAAAACTCAGGAGAATAAACCTAAAATGCCCTTCCAGTGGACAAAGGGTCCAGGTGGAATCGCTGAAAGCAAAGAGGAACCACCAGTCCCACCTACTGCTACTCCTTCACCCGTGCAACACACGCCTCCGCCTCCACCTCCACCTCCTTCGCATCCAGAGACTGCACCGCAGGCACCACCCTCAACCCCTCCAACTGCTCCTATGTCTGCTCCTCACTTCATTCCCCGTTATCCCCGTCCTCCTCCATTTTATCCCATGTTTCCTCTCCCACATCCTTCTCCATTTGCATATCAACCTCACCTGCCTCCTCCTCACTTTGCTCCACACTACCCTAACCAGTATCCAACCCAGTATCCCCCCCAGCAGCAGAGCCAGGCACAGCCTCAACAGCTCTCCCAGCCTGCGGAGCACAGTGAGGCCCAGCAGCCACCTCCGCAGAGCCTGGACGACATGCTGTCCTTCTATAGGAACTCTACCTGACCTTCAGATAGTTCAGATTGTATGTGTTCCTTTGACTGATAAAATCGAATCAACACGTGAATTTAATAAATATCAAATAATTTAACGTGTTTAAAATGTTCTGTCACTGTAACAAACACTTTCACTGCTCATTTCAAGCAGGAAAATCTTGTTTTATGCCTTGAGTTGCAGAAGTGTGGACATTAAGTTGCAGTTTGAAAAAGCCCACAAGGTGGTGGTGTACGCTGCAAGGTGAAGAAAAGCTCTGCCGCTGACCAGGCTGGTCGTCCGCATGAGGACAGGACCAATGGCTGCACGTGGTGGGTTATACGAGAGAAGACGTAATGCAGTTGAATTATTTGAAAGACTCCTGACCCGCAACAATACGCATTTACATTTCTTTGGTAAGGTCACACTAGACAGGAATCCATTTGTTCTTAGCTACATGTCCTGGCCGCTTTAGTAATTTATCTCTCTGCTGGTTGCATCATACGAGGAAACGTATCTAAGACGATTTGATAACTGCACATCATGGAGGTCAGGCTGTTAAATTACAAAGGATCATATTTCTAGTGTATTTCATCAGTTTAAAACAACAACATACACAGACTCTGTCTGACTCAGAGACCTGACAGGAAACCGGAGGGGAATTCTTCAGAGGAGTTTATGCTTTCCATGGTGCATGTGATTAATAGGAGCTGGCTCTTTAACTTGACCAGAGATCAAAGGCCTGATCACCCTAATAACCTCTTAATTTGATATTTATCTTGATTTCTGGCTCCTGGCAGAAGAGCAGTTAGTCTGGTCCAGTAGTTTGAGAATCTCCAATGTGAAGAGGTGGTTCCCTTCCTGCTGTCGGGGACCGTTGACCCCTCCATGCCCTTCTTTGTTCTGAAGCCTTGTGTCAACTCAGTCTACACAGGCTCAGACAGCTTCCACACTGCAGTACTAGATACAGGTTCGTGTCCAGTACATGTTCAACCTGTCTGCATCAGTGGAGTCAGTGTCTCGTCCTGAGCTGAGCTGAAGATTGATGCTCTGTGGTCAGTTGGTTTGACAGTCTAATGCCTGTAGCAGCGGAAGGCTGTTTACAATACGCAATAAATGGCTCAACAGGCTTGTTGTTCCCAGTGAATCACCTACAGTTGACTAAATGTGCAGCCTGTGGACCGGCGGCGATACTGAAGAAAAAATATGCATCTTCTCAGCTTCCTGTTTCCTGCTGACTCATCACGTTGGTACCCATCACTTATTAGGGACGGGGGGATGCGCCTCATCGACAGGTCCCTGCTGCTCTGAGAAATGGCCTCTGCATTTACTTGTGCCTGTTTAATCTTGCGATTGTGGCAAACCTCCTGTTGTTCGTAATCGTTTTATAAACCTTTAGCAAATAGAACTGCAGTAAAGGTCCAGTGGGATTAGTATTAGCTGTTTACCGTGGGTCCTGTGTTGGTAAAATATTGATTTCTCTCGACTTCTACTGAAGCTAATGGTGCCGTTATGATGCAGCCTTGAAGATGTTAAAGTCCACAAAGCATAGACTGGGTCTGCACAAATGAACAGAACAAGACATCTGATTAAAATTATTGTCACCAACATTAACAGCTTCACAAATGACACCTATGCATCATGTCATCTACTGACATCACCACAGACAGTTTACTACCAACATGTTTGTAATATGTTTGCAGTAATGTTCAGGGCGTCTTCAACGGAGAACCTCAAACTGGAAGCAGGACTCTCTCTAAAATGTCTCAGATGCTACAACTAGAAATTCTGTGGGATTTAACCAGCAAAGGTGCAAAGAGCAAGTAAAAAGAGATGGAAAGCCTAAAGAGGCCAGATTGTAAGATTTATCGATCAGTTTAAGACTCTCCTTTAAATTACCGACATTAACATGAAACCAAGGGTTTAAGGGAAATAGCCTCCTCCAAGCTCCATTAAAGATAATGGCTCATTAAGACCCGATTAGTCGTTTCAAGAACATTAAGCCGAGCAATTTTACAAAACAAAGCCTAATGAAGAGTTTATTGTATAAAAATGAGTTCAAATACCTCTTAGTGCAGTTTTCATGTACACACAACCAGTGGAAAGCATCTCATGCATGAGCCCTGGTATCGTGCTCTGGTTAGAGATTAGTTCAGAGCATTAGTTAACAAATGATTTTTGGAACAGTGATTTTGGGCTGAGGCTCGTTGTGCAGTGGTGAAACAAGTGTGAGTCTTCACGTGACCAGAAGAAAACTAAGAGTCATTAAAACTCAGCAGGTTTAGCCGTTCAAATGAATTTGACCTCCTGAGATGACCAGCTGCTTTCATTCAGCATCAGAAGGGCAGGATTGTTCTTCTGGCTGCTGACCTCAGCTGTGAAACGCTGCAGGAGTTTCACTTGGTGTCTGTTACAGAAGAAAGGAAGGTGAAATATGAAGGCACCCAAAATAATTACAGCCAATACTGGTTTATTGTTGCAACTGTTGCAAATACAGCTGCTTGTGAAACATAACAAATAAAAAAATATTAATTATGTAAAATTTTTTACATCTTTTTTTATTCAATCAAGGCCAAAATCATCACTCAGTGATGGATGAGGTATAAATGTGAAGTGACGTCAAATCAAAGCAGCGTCTGTGAGGCAGACGATGGATCCCACACTGCTCTGGAGCTCGGGGCTCTTTAATGGTCCAGCAGTGACTGGAGTCTTCCGCCAGCGTTTGCCCCCCACACTGTGAGACAAACTGCTTGAGATGGAGGCATCGCCCTACGGTGAGCTCTAATGAGCTGGCGTGTGCGTAATAGGAGCTAATGCTGTCACAGCCACTGAGCTGCTTTTGCCACCAGACCATAATGCGGCTCCTGCTGTGTTGTGTCAACCAACCACATGTAAAACAGGCTGGTGATCGTGAAGCCCTGCCGCGATGGCTCCCCAGCAGCAGATGGATCAGAGGAAGAGGGACAAAGGCCCCACGGACTCTAATGAAGCGTTTGGCTGCAGTTCAACTCTCAACATGACTGAAGTTATTCATTAAATACACCTTTACTGTCCCTCCACCTAATAGTATTATTGATTCTGATACGGTTTCACTGAGAAACGTAAACATGTCTGTTTCAGAGTAAAGTCATCACTGAGCACACGTAATATCATATAATAAAAATATTAAATATGAACAGTCTTCAGTCAGCAAAACTGCAAAACAGACTAATGGGAGCAGATTTGTGCTCTGTGGCCGTTTCCCTCGGATGTGTAGCAAAGTTAAGTACAAAGTTTCTTCCTTGATGAACAGGTTCCTTCAAACTGCTACTAACTGCTCCTTCAAACTTGTGTTGATGACGCCAGGTCACGCGTTCGTTAAATGGCTTCTTGTTCTGTGTTTGCTCAGCTAAACGGTGACCTGGGAGGACGGTCTGTCTCCTGGGCCTCACTGCCCCCCCGCTGCTCTTAGTGCTGGATACAGATATTAGCTGGGCACTGTTGACACCGCACACACTCTTGTAATGGCCTCATAAATTCTGCTGGTGTGAAAGGAAGAAAGCAGGGAAAGGGACTGTGGACTCATTGGCAGTCTGCTCCAAACCACCGTCTCAAGACGAACTCATCCTCCAGCTCCTCGCTCAACCCTCATCCCCACGTTCACCTGGCAGACGGTTCTGTGTTCTTCATCAGCTCTTCCTCTGTTCTCCACAGATGTGTCAGTTCTCGTGTCGTTCTTACATTAGCTGGTAAAACCGGTGAGCAGTCAGCTGATTAATCGAAGTTCACAGCGTGCTCCGCGATGCTGGGTCTGGTCCGTGAGGTGGGTTTGATGGTGATATACGGCCGCCAGTGAGCGACTTTGCCCAACTTAGATGCTGTAAAGGCAGGAGGTAATGTTCCTTGGCAGCAGCGATGTCACTCCTGCTCAGTCCTGTATCACATGGTATTGATTGTTAGATGCAGGCGCAGTTAAGGGGCGACTTGCATCTCAATGTGTCCTTTAGTAGAAGATTAATGCTGCCTTTAAAAAGCGGATTCTGTTCCTCTGCATTTCTCTTCATTATTAATGAAACTTAAATGTCAGTCCGCCAAACTAAGCCTCTAAATAAAACACAGGCTCTGCCACATGTTGACTAAAAGGCTCCATGGCCGTAAAATGTTTACATATAATCATCTCACACATCCTCTAATTTATAGCCCAGGAAATACAGACTTAGCTCATATCAGCCTATTCTCCGGCGTAGGAAATAGCAGTTTTATCTTGTGTGAACATCATCAAATCCCTTTGTCAAGGTTATTTGTTCTAAAAGTATTTTGTAACCTCTCACTGTGTGAGTTTAGCCTTTGTGTCAGACCTGCTGAACAATGAATTCCAAGGTCTTTTTGCACTAATATATCTTTTTGCAAGTTTTTTTTCCATCATTCAAATTGGATAAAGCTCTCTCTCTCTCTCCCACACACACACACACACACACACACACACGTAACATGCGCTTTGGGTTAGTGTGGTTTATATTGATGCTCATGTCAATCGAATCAGATTTAATGCTTATTGGGGCCATTTTGTCCAGTTTTAATAATCGTGGTCACCTTTCTCAGTAGTGATTAACCTCCTACACTCATGTCATAGAACATTATCCAGTAGCACGCACTTCTAGACAGAACACAAAGCTCCACACATCAGGATTATGTAGTCACGCAGTCATGTCTGCCTCATATTCCGTGAAAACATTTCGCTGCTGCCGCTCATTTCATATTGTCTATTGTATGTTGTGCCGAGTCAAAGCTGTGCGCTGTTACTGTTGTTTGTAGGAATGAAGCGCATTAAGTCAATAAGATGCACATAAAGTGCTTCTGCAATGCAGTGAAGATAAAATCTGTTCTCATTGTCAATCTGTGAGAGAATTCTCACAGAAACACAAAAACAACTGTCCAGCTGTGTTTTCTTCCTTGTCGCGGTGTGATGGGAAACTAAAATTAGACCTGCATCCTACTGCTTCAAGAACTCGACAGTTTACAGGATTTAAGTCAAGTCAACACTACTTTCCAAAGATAAACAAATGTGCATGTGTGGTTTCTCTGTCTTTGTGTCTGTGACTAGACGGACACAATGCGTCTGGACTCTAAGTAGTTCCTAAAAGCCAGACATGCTTCTAACGGGCCTTTTATATTTATAGGAAAGTGCTTTGAATATACGCTCTTGACAAACTAGACTAATTATTCTGCACGTTTTAATGACTTGCGCACTTTGTTTCCGAGTCATTGAAATGAGACAAAAAAAGTTATGTCAGTTGTTGGTTTGGTGATAAAAGCAAAGTAAACTTTCTACCCTGACGTCAGTAAAGAAGGACAGTGAGGCCCAGGTTGAAAATAACTGAGTTATCCTTTAAGCTTGGAGGCTACGCCCTCTGTGCGCTAGTTCTGCCGAAAGACTTGAAAACAGTCACAGGAAGGAGTAGATCAAGATGGAGTTCCTTTTTAAGCCCGTTTGATTGTTTCACCTCAGAGCAGGAGAGAGGAGGAGACGCACTCCTTCCTTGCCTGACGCAAACAGGAGACACAGACAGAACGAGCTCAGGTTCTGGCTGCACGTGGTTCGATTTGTTTTTCTAATCTATTAGCAAAAACGTACCGTCACCGTTGAACCCTGCTGCGGTTCCCAGGCCGTAAATCACGGCTGCATAAGCCTGACCCGAATCTCTTACATCACAAACCACAAAAAAGCATCGATTAGGTGTTAATACCCAACACATGTACTCATTTATTTGGATTTGAAGCGGAGTGTAGCTGCGACACACATGAAGCTTGATTTGTGTTGCCAACAGCTTTTGCTCATTCTGTGGCACAGAGCTCCATTGTTTTGTAAAAGCCATTAAAAACACATCAGTTGACCACAATACTCCACTGGGTGACATGTTCCTTAATTACAATAACACAGACACTGTAGTTTATCAGTCCAACACACGTGACCATCCTGCCGAAAACGCCCATAACAACATGAAGCAGGTATTAATGCGCCTGCAGAAATAGTCCTGCTACTGTAAACGCACTGTTCTACAGAATCTACAGAAAGTTACTGTAATTACTAAAGTTCATAAGAGAATATTAAAGCATCTACTGACAAAAACGCTAATGAATTAATATACTTTCATGTCTGTTGTTTATTTGTGGTGACATTTTACACATACATTGGTCTCAGTAACTTGATAAAAGGACTGTGACTAAATTCATTTATATAACATTTACATGTGCAAAACACAAAAAGACAAGTATCTGAAGTTAGTTTCCCTGCTTTTGTCTTATTTTGTTCCTAAGTCTAAGTTGAGTGAACAGTCAGTTATTTAGCATTTAGGAACAACCGTCATGTAATAGTTAGGGCCCTGACAAACAGATCGCATCGTAGTGTGTGAATACTGTATTTGAACGCAGCACGTTCAGGTTTGTTAATGTTTGCCATGACAACCGCTCCAGGTCAAATCCAAGCCAGGTCTTTTCAATCGTCACCGTTCTAGTTGGATAACTCCGGTCCACGCGAGAAGCACTGGGCTCTGGTCTTTACTCGCTTCCCCCGTGTGCGTGTGGCGACGCCGCCTCATCTGAAAACATGTTTTCATATCGACCACGTTTGTGAGGGAATCTGTCATTATTCTCTTCTTCTGCAGACCACAGAGCTCGCGTTCCTCCCTTTTATTGACTCAGTATGAAAACGCAATTATTGCACCGACGCAAAGCAGGTCAAAGGTGAGGCCACATAATGTTTTTTAATGAGCCGAATGTTCTGTTACTGACAGAGCAGGTTATTGTCTCAGAGATAACAAGTGAAGTTTCAGCTCAACAGAAGGAGTCTGTGATGAACATTTTATTAATGCAGCAAAGTCTTGAGGAGCTTTTTACTGCTAAATATTTCAGATGCCAGAGTCTAACATGTCTAAGATTTCCTCCTGTAGCTGTGGATCCATTTCTGACACTTAACACAGACTCCATGAGGAGCTTCAGCTCTTCAAAAAGACGTCAAAGTGTAACTGACACAAACGCACCAAATAGCAAAGTGATGGAGGTTTTGTGCTCAGTTCAGTCCTGTTCTGTGAATCACAGACACTTTTTATTGTGTTAACTCTCCCCCAGTTTATGCTGGAGTAAAAATAGCTTCTCTTACTTCACCGCCACTGAGTCACAGTTAATGCACAGAGGGGTTAAATGTGATCATGATGTCCATAAGCTGCTAAGGATGTGAAGTTGGGTTGTGCAGGAAGCAGGGAGAGCAGTTTCCTGTTATGTAGAAAAGAGCCTGTTGTGCCCCGATCAGTCAGTGACTGGGGCGTTCAGGCAAACAAGGCTGAGTTATCAATGCAGGAGAGCGGATTGAAGCTGATCGCAGATACAGGACGAGTCTAATCAGACGCTTCCACAGATTCATGCGGCTTCGTGAAGAGTCCACGCACAGATGGGACAGTGACAATGCCCCAAAGCCGATCAGAACCTGATCTGAACTGATGTAATGTGCCTGGAACGCCTCAAGCAAACTACGGTATCACCACCGCAGTGGAGGAAATCATGACAGGAAGTTCGATTTTAATAGAAGAGCAACAGAACGTGATGAGTGTTTGAGGTGAAAAATAAAATATATAACCAACACGGTATCAACCGGCTAGAGGTTTAGCTAATGACGTTACTGATTCGCTGATCTAACTTGAATCTCTTTGAAGCGTTGTGACAGATATTTGTGTATTTACACGGAATCTTTTTCAGAAATACAGTTATCAATACGTTTTTAAACTCACACGAGTCAGGGTTAGTTTACTGGATGGACTGTGGACACTGGAGCCAGAGGTCAGGAGGCCTCTGGACCCGAAGTGGCTGCTAGTGCTTCTCATCTGAGCTCAGAATCACGCAGAAGGATTCCAGTGGACGCGAAGAGACACTAGATGCCTGCAAATGTCCAAACGGAGGCAGAGAAAGTGCGTCTGGTGATGCGCGGAACACGCAGTGGCTTGTGTTGAGCTGTGGGTCGACGCTGACGTTCTCTCCGCTGCTGCGCTTTGGCGGAGCGCGTCCAGCTTCTCTCCATTTGGTTTCCAGTCGCGTCCTGCGCGCCGCACGACGCACAAGCATCAGCTGAGCAGCGCCTCGCTCTCAGGAAGCCTGTGCAGGGATGGTCGCTTTCTGCGCGGACGGAGTTTGCTGCTGGCTTCGCCCCTGCTCTCTAGATAAAATAGTCCGGGTTGACGCAGAGGTGTTTGTGGACGAAATGAAGGAAATGGTCGCGTCGCCGTAATGAACACAGGTGAGAGACGGATTCTGCTCGATGCGGCTTTTAAGCCTGTGGTCAGTTCAGTGTTTTGAAGGAAACTGTTTTAAACTTATCCGGGTTTTCCTTCTCATACATGTATTTAACTACTGTTTCTTGACGTGATGCCAAATTGTTAACGTGTCGCCACAAAGACAGTCAGATCTCAGATGTTTAACCCAGATGCAGGTTCAGTGTCAGCTCGTAGACTAACAACTGACCCGCTCATATATGTTTTACTTTTTATTGTACTCACTCAAAACTCGTCATTAAGTCGGTTTGAAGTCTTTGTTCAGATTCATCTCTGGAAGTGATCAGTGGCTGAGCATCGGTGTCTTCTTCTTAATCTTAATAACTGTTACACAAACCTGGTGTTTTGTTTTTTGCCATTTGCTCCATTTACGGTTTCTTGCCCTAAAAGCAGAGGAGGCAGCCTGAAGGCTTCTCCCCTTCAATCACAGGAAGTGAGTCAGGGAACTCCCTTAGAATTTTTGTGCTCTTTCTCAAAGGATGTAACAGCATCTGTGCTCATGTAAGTCCGTAGCTTCATGGAAACAAGCTGAAATTATGAGACAACTCACTGATTACATGATGTGCAAACCTGCCTGCGTTAGCTCTTCAGCAAACGTGTGAAGAAAGTGTCCGGACTGCAACGCAGCGATGACCAGAGGTGGAAGTGAGATCGCTCTGTACAATCCTAGTTGTTAAACGCGCTCTCCTTGAGCAGGTGTGGGTCACAGGGACACAATACAAATGACAAAGCTATTTTGAAGCATGTAATCTTACAGTTTCCTCTTCCTGTTGTTCTCCCAGGCAGCACCAAGCCTTCTGTTGCTCCAAAGCCAAGATTTGTTGGTCACGCCAGTCTGAAGCTGCCCCCTCCTGTCATGTCTGCTGCCAGGGGTCCCAAACCCTCGATCGCCCCGAAACCCAAAGTCACGCCAGAGCTCAATGGTAACGGCAGAGGATGTGCTAACGGCAGCGTGCTCACCTCCGACAGTGAGGTCGATGAAGAGCACGAGGCGGAGAACGGTCTAAACCGTGTGATCTTCAGCTCAGCACACGGACACTCACATTACACGGAGCCTGCGTCACAGGGGTTAGAGAACGGGGAGATGGCTGGAGAGGAGAAGGAGGAGGACGTGGCTCAGGGGATGGAGGAGGACTGGAGGTTAACTGACAGCGCCCTGACAGAGGAGGTGGACTCTGTGGAAACACCGTGGGTTAGCGATGCTGCACTCACGGCGGACTCTGAGGAGGCGGTGGAGATGACTGACACGGACGCGACGGAGGACATGGACGCTGAAGGCTGCGATGCAGGAGAGGCCCTGGCCGACACAGACGGCCTGTCCATGGGCGACATTTCCATTAACAGCCTTGATGAGGAGGGTGGCTGCCATCCTGCTGAAAACCGAGACGCGAAGGCCAACCGGGAAAATCTCCAAATTCCAGAGCTCGACACAGCAGAGGATGCAAGCAGGTCTCGTACAGATGAACCTGGTGTCCCCACCTGTCAAAACACGGAGGACACGGTCACACGGGCAAGAGATGACGATGCAGAAGAAGAGCAAGTGGAATCGGATTGCAGCATCACTTGTAGCATCCTGAACTCGGGAGGTGGACATAAAGAGATGGAGAACTGCTTCCCTGAAGACCTTAAACATTCAGTTGATGGCGTGTTAGAGGACGAGCCAGCTAATGAGCCTTATTACGTCTCTTCGGGGGACATTGTCAAGACACGGATGATGTCAAGGAGTACAAAAGCTCGCGGACTACCCCAGAGTCCGCAAACGCCACACAGGCCCCCAACAGTGAACGGCAGTGGAACAGCAGCTGGAAAATATGAACAGGTGGAAAATGAACATCTAACAAGCGTGTCACCCGCGAATTACAAAAAGAGCGGAAACAGGGACGAGTGCAGCAGCAACAGCGCCGACGAGAAAAAGGCAGGAGCGTGTAAGAAAAGCACGTCCTTCAGAGCCGAGGCCTCCGTGAGCGACTGGGACTGGCAGCCGCGGTACAGGTTGGTCTCCATCTCAGTGCCGACGGACACCGACACCTCACTGACGTCGTCTCTGTCAGAAAGTCAGCTGTTCTCCCCAAACGGCTCAGACGTCTTCAGAGATGACAGCGACCTGGAGGGACGCGTCGTTCTGGACGACACCACCGACACGGAGCAGGACATTAGCGATGAGCCTGTTTACGAGGAACCACGGCACAGTTCAAAGGCTGAGAATGTTTTTCCATTTGACAGGACGCATCCCCGCGCCCTGCTGCACTGCATCAATAATAACGTGGCTGAGATGGGAGGTCACCTCGTTCACAGGCCTTATGTGAGCGGGTTTGGACAACCCACGCTCAGCAGCAGCCCCATGTTAAGTTCAGCGCGGCACAGGAGCAACTCCAGACCCCATCTGTCGTTGTATCCCCGCTCCCTGTCTGTGGAGGGACACGACCTGCCGCTGTGCGTCTTCAGAGACCGGGAGGGATCTCCAAGGCAAGGTGCCATTAGTTCGTCTGGAAGCTTCTCCAGGTGCTCACCCCTGTCTAGTGGCCTGTCCACTCCAACGTCTGTGGTGGACATCCCCCCTCCGTTCGAGCTCGCCTACATCACCAAGAAGCCCATCACGAAGAGTTCCCCCTCCATCCTCACTGAGGGAGACTCATCAGAGAAACACAGGAAAAAGAAGTCGTCCATCAAGAGCTTCCTGATGCTTAAGTTTAAGCGGAAAACAGAGAGCAAGCCCGTGGCGGATGTCAAACCCTCCTCGCCTTCGCCAAAGTCCAGCCGCCACACAGCCGGCAGACTCCTGGACCTGGACAGGCACAGCACGAGCAGCTCCCCGCGGCTCAACTCGCGCTCTGCCAGTAAACCTCATCTGTCCTCGGAGCCGGCCTCCACCTTTCTGTTCTACAAGGAAAGCAAAAGAAAAGGAAGCGCTGTGGCCTTCCTCAACCGCAGCGTTGTCCGGGTGGAGTCCTTTGAGGACCGCTCCCGTGTGCCGTTCACACCTCTTCCCCTGACCAAGCCTCGCTCCATATCCTTCCCCAATGCAGATACCTCGGACTACGAGAACGTTCCCGCCATCAGCTCGGACTACGAGAACCTCCAGGTCCCACAGCGGAGGCCTGTTCGACAGGTGCCGTTCCCAAACTACTTCGACCGCCCCAGCCGAGTGCTGTCGTCTGCCAATGAGACGGACGGTTACGTGGACATGAGCAGCCTCCCTGGGTTCGAAATGAAAACTAAGTCACCTCAACAGGAAGAGGAAAGGTAGATAACGAAGGGTCGAACGTAGCACCGATCCACTGCAGCATCTCCGGTTGTTGTTGTACTCGAGCCTTGTTTTCCATCTTGTTGCGCCGACCCATCCCCCTGCATTCCTGTTGGTGGTGCCCATATCATACAGGCGGCTCAGGATGATTAATTGTCAGAGCATTTTGGAGTCATTTCTCTTCTCTAGCCTCTCAACAACAGGCTGCGATAGGATCTCGGTATGTTCTGTAGTCAGCGCTACACTGCAGTGCTCCCACCATGTTCAGCGGGTTTAATACCAGAACAACAGGCTCGCAAGGGCCGAGCGGAACCAAAAGGATGATGGACTGGTCTGACGCAAGCATCTTAATAGGCGTTAATAGATTGGAATAATTCTCATTCTATAGTTTGGAGAGATTTTTTATTGGGTGTATTTGCTTTGCATGAAGTAGACACCTGCTCTCATTGGTGGATTTTCCTCGCTCTGCATTGAGCAAATTGGCTCAATGAACCTGGGGCAAAAAGAGAAATTCATATTTTCAGCCTTCTGTAATATATATCTGGAGATTTCCCCTTGAGCCGCGGCACAGCCGAGCAGGGCTGAGAAGTGTTCAGCGCTGTTTCCGGGGGAGTGATATAAAAGCTTAATATAGACGCCGCGCTGGTAGTTTATGGTTTACGCACCTCCTGGGATCTCATCCAAAGTTTGGTGCCTTGTGCAGTAATGGGCCATGCTGCGCTAATGTGTGTGATGCAGAGACCTGAACTGCTCGCATATGTCGTTCATATGTGGCTTATTTGCATCTCATTGGGAGCTCAATGAAACGTCGGTGAGACAATTGATCACAAAGGGGACTAGTGCTTCTGTTAGTATAGCCCGCACCCCCCGCTGAGCGGCAGCCATTAGCATATTCATTTGGGTGAAGAGAATCCTGCAGCATAAACACAGACGTGTTGTCACCGCAGGCCTTTCAGGATGAGTTCAGTGGTTTCTGAAGGCCTGCGATGCTTTACAGTATCCGTCCGTGTGTGCTTGAACCGCTGGATACAGGATGTTTATGATAGTGATATTTCAATGGGCTGGTTAAATGAAATTCATCACATTTATTTTCACGTCAGTGAAGACCGTTAACAACGTTCGAGTCAAATCTGTGGGAAAAGATGAAATGCTACATGCTACCAGCCAGAGCAGAGACAAGGGGTCGAACCTGAGGCTTCACTAGATTATTAAAGAAAGAACATACACACGAATACGTATGTTCCTATAACGACATGTCAGGGCAAAGTGCAAAGACGGGAATCAATGCACAGGAACATTTTACACCTTTAGTCAGACTCAGTTTTCCCCTGTGTCCAGTCTTGTGCTGATCTGCTGTAACTCTCCATTAATATTCTCTGTCATGACATCAAGCTTCACAAACAAACCTAAATTGCTCATCAGATGTTGCGTAATTGAAGGGATTTCCTCGCTATTGTACAGACTATTGCTGCTCTAGTGGTAATTAGTGCTTACTGACACTTTGCCTGCGACCATCCTTCCTTCTGTCCAGCGCCTACACAGAAGCCTACAACGTGTGTTCGCTGGCTGCCGGTGCACAGACCGGATCTGTGCTGGATGCTGGGAGAGAAGCAGCGGGTGAGGAAGACCAGGGTCGCACGTCTGAGGAGGAAGACGGAGGGACGGACAGCAACTATGACAAACAGGTTAGTTCTCACATTGTAGACATATTAAAGAACATCAACATGAAACATGGGCTGTTTTTCACCTTGGGCAACTGCTAAACTGCCCTCACCAGCCCGGACTAATGCAGGTTAATGGAGGTTAATGAGCTGCTACACGCGTGTCCTCATTATTTAGCGTTTGATTGCTGCTTAGAGGCAGCGGGGTACAGAGAGCCAGCTATGTCTGTTGGTGCTTAACTCCTGTTACAGCTAAATATCATGATTGTTTACAGCCTGACGGTCGATCCCGAGCCTTTTACATTGCAAAAGAGCTGGTGGACACAGAGAGACTGTAAGTACACGTAAATTAATGTCCTTATCAAACGTTTGTGCCTTTTTCTGATTCTTATTATTTGTGTCGTTCTGACCACAGGCACGTGAAAGCTCTTAAACGTCTTCAAGAAGTGAGTAGAGCTATTACCTTTCCTGTGATGCTGTGTAAAATATACACGAAATAAGATGGAATGACAGGCAAAGAATTTGTAGAAACCTCTGGAGGAACAAGGTGCCAAACCATTATCCAATGAGCAGCCGCTGAGCCACTGTGATAGTAAAAGAGGGCGTTTGTACATGAAATGTGAAAATAAATCCCGTCCCTCTTTCCTGTGCGCCAGGACTTTCGGGAGGCTGTGGGCGCAGCAGTTGGGGATGAAGGGGAGCCGGTGCTGGAAGAAGAGAGGCTTCGAGAGATTCTCAACGAGCTGCCCGACGTCTACACGCTGCACCGGCAAATCCTAACCGAGCTGGAGAATCGAATCCGACACTGGTGAGCCAAACACATCCTTCCGTTTCACATCTCTGTCCACAGTCCTCTCACCCGTGTTTGTCCACTCAGGGAGGAGAGCCAGAGGATAGCGGACGTCTTCCTGTCTAGGAAGGCAGAGTTCTTGGTTTTCACGACCTACATCGGCCACTACGACCGAAGTGTGAGCCTGCTGGAGAACAGCTGCAGAAGCTCACCTGCTTTTGCAGCTATTGTTCACCAGTTTGAGGTCAGACCTACTGTTCATTCCTTTTAAATTCTAAACCCAAACGTTGTAACGTCACACATGCCTAGCAAGACAAAAACATCACAGTTTATATCGCACACAGGAATATGTCTTGTGGCTGCTTTTTATTTAGGTTTTGTATAGGAATATATAGAAGCAATAATTAAAATGTACCTACTGGCCCAAAATGAATAAAAAAGTCAGCATAATAAAAGAGTTAAGATTAAAAATTATAAATAACTTTGGAGCCAGATAGTTATCAGGAGCTTTTTTAATCTCTGCACATGATCTCTTATCTGCACTGTGCAACGACAAAGACGAAGCATTGTACTGTGTGTGTTTTGGAAAAGCTGAGATAGCAGTGGAGAACATTTAGTTGAGGGGGCGAAGGAATGACCCAACCTTATATCTCCAACAGGCAGATCGCTAAGCGAACAGCAGTTTCGTTTCAAAGACGCACTTCACAGTTCTCAGAATAACAGTTCAGTACTAAACACCCCTTTCAGACCAGGGGCGTCTTAAAACTAATGTAGGCTGCATTTCCCAACTGTTTCAGTGAGGGGTTATAATTAGCCTCTTCGAGACGAACAGCATCAGCCACAGAATTTGAACCGTTTAACAGAGAGATCAGCATCTGTTCACTATCCATGTTTGTATTTACAACCACATATTATCCAGCCAGCTGATGGCAGGGATCAGTGAAAGTCTGGCTGGACGGTAGACGGAAACCCAGTGGCACTGTTTACATGCATCTCATTTACGGACAAAGGACTTTCCAATATTTCTCTCCATTTTATAGACCACCGAGGAGAACAGTTGGCAGAAAGTCTGCATCGCTTGGCAGTTTCCTCTTCCTGATTTAGGAGCATCTTTGTTTAAAAGTCCTTAGATTCTCCCAGTCACCACGCGTGTTAATCAGCACAGGGCACGTTTGCTACTTTTATTATGTTCTGACAGACTTTTAAATTAAACATCAGCACTGTACATGTGCATCAGGCCTTTGTTCACAGATAGGTTCCTGCTCAAAGGGTCAGTGTTGTAGCGTGTGAGGCGCTGGAGGTTTATCCATTTCTTAATTTAACGTTCAAAGTTTGCGTCAATCAATCTGTGGCCAATGAACAACAATGCTACACAGAAAATGTTGATTTGGTTTCGTTTGTCGCAGCAGCAGAGTCCACCCGGCGAAACGGTGTCTGTCACACACCAGCTCCTGCAGGTCATTGTGCGGGTGGCTCAGTACCGGATGCTGCTGACTGGTGAGTCAAGCCTAAAATACACACTAAGGATGGTGTCTGAATTACCAATGTATTCGTTTCATATTCATTCATTTCCCATCTCTCATTTTATAGATTACCTAAACAACCTATCTCCTGATTCCAAGGAATATGAAGACACCCAAGGTACAGAACACAAACAGACCCGTGTGCTTGGAGGCTGCTCTCCACGCTGTCGCACAGAGAGACTCGCTGGTCGGTGTCCACGGGGAACTTAGCGGCGCTCATTTGGCTCAGAGAGGTGGCCTGAGAGAGCCAATTTAGATTTATTTTATTTGTGGTCGCAACCCACCAGACAGTCGTTTCAGCTCAATGTGCGTGGTGGTTCGTGAGAAGGCAGGGTGAAGCCACGCTATCTGCTTCTGGATCTGCGATAAGGGAGCCACCCCAGTCCAGGCTTGTCGAGGAGACTCCTGACTCACTTTGATGTTCTGTGAATTTCTACATGGAGGGAACTGAAACGTTGGTTTTGTGTGTGTTTGTCTTATTCAGCTGCTGTGGCGGTCGTGTCTGACATTGCAGATCAAGTAAATGATAGCTTGAAACACGGGGTAAGTGTGTGAATACTGAACCCAGCAGAAACAAAACACCCAAATAGGCCTGTCGGCTTCTGGAGTAAGATTCTCTGCACTGGAAACAAGATGAACTTGACATATTGACACGGAAATAATGTGAACTAGTACTTAGATGTAAATGTTATTCTATATAATCAATATAGCGTTTATTTAAGTGTGAGTGTTTAAGATCACTTACACAATGCAACCATGAATTAACATCAGAGCTTTATGGGCTGTGCACCACCTACATGTCTACACTATCTTCAGGCAGTCATTTCATCCAGTAACAAGGAAAGTCGTGTACAAAGCTAAGCAGAACTGTCACGAGGAGGCTGACTGTTCTTTCCGTGTCTCTCCCCTTCTTTGTGTTGTTTCTCTCGCCTCTGCGTCTCAGGAGAACCTGTTGCGTCTGGTCAACATAGAGTACAGTGTGCGTGGCCAGCGGGACCTGCTGCAGCCTGGCAGGGTACGG
This sequence comes from Macropodus opercularis, assembly GCA_030770545.1. NCBI lineage: Eukaryota > Metazoa > Chordata > Actinopteri > Anabantiformes > Osphronemidae > Macropodus > Macropodus opercularis. The sequence continues at coordinate 2,106,235 of CM061099.1, forward strand.
CCTGTGATAACAGCATTGTTTCAGTCTGAAGCCTGCCACCCACCCTGTCTGCCCTTTATGCAGCCGGTCAGCTGGGAATCCCAGCCTAGTCTGATGGGAACATGAATTACTGTGGATGTCCAGCGTCTGTCACGATACGTTTGTGAAGTGATTGGCTTTAATCCTGCGTGTGTTTTTATTAGGTCTTTGTGAAGGAGGGCACCCTGATGAAGGTCAGCAGGAAGAGTCGCCAGCCCCGCCACCTGTTTCTGGTAAAGGCTGGTCCTCGTTTGTATAATATATCTGTGTTAACATTGCATTTTTGTCTCATACTTGGTTCTGTTTACAACCATTCTGATGACATCTCGTCGATTCAGACTCTGCCTGTTCTACTTCTATGTCCTGGCTGCTGCGTTAAGAGCAGGGTTTCCTGGCAGGATGTTTCTGAGCACTAACTTCCTGACCTGCTTTTATATCGACTCAACAGGAAAGGTCAACACCAGCTCCTTGCATTCTGAGGGATCTGTGGTCACCTGTGAATTTCACAGTGTTAGTCAGATGTGTGTGACTGTGTGTGACACACTAAGATATATGAAAGTGAACAAGAGACAGCAAGATGTGCCGTGTACCACTGTCATCGATCATTTTATACGACGCTGACGTGGACATGATACTCAACAAAACATTCAGTTTGTGAAAGCACAACATACTCTGGAGAAAATATGGTAATTAAGAGAGATTAGAAAATGAAACGCCTTTGCACATTATCCACAGCATCATCAAAGCATCTGTTCTCCCTCCTGTGGTGTTTTCGAAATTTGTCATCTGGGCTCAGCACTAAAAAAGCTCGTAAATGTCTCTTCTGGAGGAATGTGGATAATTATCAGTACATAACTTTCATCCTACCAGGTCATGCACCCAGACGCTAATCATGTGTTATTAGCTGTTATTAATGCTGAGAACAACATTATCAATCATGTCACAGAAGATACTAAAACTCACTAATGATCTTCTGGAGAAATAACGTAGAGCTTAAGCAGTTTTAATCAAACCTTGATGTATATATCCTGTATATTCCCCTGTAATATAAAAATTCAAGATTATCATCAAGTTCATGATAAATTCTCTTTTCGCTTTTCATCAAGTTAAGTAACAAATCTTAACATTGCACCTCCGTCATCCCCCTCAAACATCCTAAACCTGTAAATCTGACTTACAGTGGAAAGGTTGTGTTAGGCTGCCACCTAGTGGACACTTACTGTATATACATGAACGACACCTCTGTAATAACATGGAAAAAGTTCAGGTTTGAGTAAAAACATATATTTCTGAATGTGTTTTCTGTTGTCAGATGAACGACGTGTTGCTCTACACTTATCCACAGCAGGATGGGAAATACCGACTGAAGAACACTGTGTCACTCACTGGGTTGAAGGTCAGACTCGGGGTTTTCTTGCACAATGAATCTGCTTGATTTCTGATCATTATTGTCAAACCTTAGCAGATTTATTTTGATACATCAAAATGCCCCAAGATTAGTATTTTAGTCAATATATGTGTGTTTACATTTGAAAAACAAACGTGCCTTTGATATTCGTGTGATTCTCTGGCTGTTTTTTGGTCTTTTCATCTTTTCCTGTGTGTTTCTCTGGTATTTGTTGTGTCAAATTGCTGATTCTCTAACTAGGTCAGTAAACCCGTCATAGAAAATGTCCAAAATGCTCTGAAGATCGAGGCAACGGACGTCTCCATCACCTTGTCTGCAGGGTGGGTCACACTCTTTACCTGATGGATGAAAGTGGCAGGTCATGTTTTCACTTACTCACTGGTGTAAAGCCAACATGCTATTTTTGCAGTTCTTTCATTGAAAGAGAGGACTGGTTCTACACCCTGAACCGCGCCGTGACTGACCATACAAGAGGGTCCACAGCTGGCTTCAACAGCTGCTCAGGAGAAGTGAGCAAACGCTGTTCCTCCGCATTTCTTTGCTACAATACATGAAATTTCCTTCCGTCATTCCAACCCTGACAAAATGCTGCCTGCTATGATCTCAGTGTCTGTGTGTTGTTGTGTTGCAGGCCAGAGACCGTTTGCGTCTGTCTCTAGGAGAGAAAGCTCCCACACTTGTTCCGGTTTCAGAAGTGATGATGTGTATGAACTGCACGTCAGATTTCAGCCTCACTCTGCGCAGGCACCACTGCCACGGCTGCGGGAGAGTGAGTGTCACACAAAAACCAAAACCATCAATCTATGATATGTTTCTATTACATATGTGTGTTGTTGTTGTTTTGGTCACAGATTGTTTGTCGAAGCTGCTCCAGGAACAGGTATCCTCTCAAGTACATGAAAGACCGCATGGCCAAAGTGTGTGATCACTGTTTCAACGAGCTAACGAAGAGAGGTAATGAAGACGAACGCGGTTTAGATCCGTCACTGAGCGTCTGGACCGTGTACATACGGTCACAGCCTGAATGCATGACGTGCATGTGTCCTGATCAGTCGCGTTTCAAGCTGCATCTTAGTCCCGATACGCAGAAGTGCATTCAAACTCAGCAGCGTTGACTGTCGTGACCCTTTGGCTTCATTTGCTCATCCCTGTCGCTGTGTTTGTGTTCATGCTGGTTTCTCGATAGGTGGCGACGTTCCTGCTCTGGCGGGAAAAAACAGCCCTCGTCCAAACCGCTCCAGTCGTCCTCTCTCAGCTATGTTTCAAAACATTCATCCTCCAAACATTTGGAGGCATCGAAAAGGCACGGTCACCTTCAACCAGGTACGGTGTTACTGCCTGAACGCTCGCTGTCTGAAATAGAAACCTCCACTTCACTCGGCTAAATAACGTTGCTATTGTTGCGCAGGTGACGGTATCAGAGGAAGGCTCCATCAGTGGCTCTCTGCAGCGCAGCAAGAAGAGCAAGAGGAGCTGGAAGAGGCTGTGGTTCCTCCTAAAAGACAAGGTGCTTTACACCTTCCAAGCCCAAGAGGTGAGGGGAAACATGCACTCCCCTTCAACCTGAACAGCACACATTCACATACGCAGACAGCCCCACTCTGAGGAGGCCTTGGTTTTACCCTGACAACATTTCTACCTGTAGGAGAAAGTAGCGTCAGAGAGTTTGCCTCTGCTGGGCTTCACGGTGAAGCTGCCTGAGAAGCAGCAGGGAGAGGATGGGGCCAACGTCTTCCAGCTCTATCACAAAAACACTCTGTATTACACCTTTAAAGCCGAGGACAACTACACAGCCCAGAGGTGAGAACCCTGTTTATGGGAACATTACTGCCTGTCTGGCCAGTGGAAGCTAAAAGAGTCTCGCATGGTTGCTATTGATAAGGAATAATCCTAAATAATCCTTCATCTTAACTGAGACATGAACAGCCAAACGTGGCTGGATGGGACTTATATGGTTTGAATTTACAGCCACAGATGAATGAATTTCCTTAGACAAAACACAAGAAAGATACTCCAGTATGTTTATTTTGGGGCAAAGTGGGTTGAAAGCTGCTCTTTAGCTGACCTGCTGCATTTCCTTTACGCAGGTGGGCCAATGCCATGGAGGAAGCCACGGTTTTATAGGATACATACACATGCATTGGTGGGTTTCCAAAAATAAAAGTCGGTGGAACCAAAAAGGGAAAATGAAATGATGTCTGCAAGTGGTTACTTGTGTGACTGGAGAAAGGAGACGCAGTGTTCTTTGAAAGGGACACGTCACCTACTTTATCGACCTCCAGCATCCGCTGCCTGCTGCTGCAGCAGGTGCGCTGCTGAGAGCCACAGGATGTGTTGGCCCAGATACCTGCCAGTGTGGAGCATCACATTGATGTGGCCTGTATTTCACCCAGCAGCTGATCTGCGTCGATCCTTCGCTTCATGGCAGAGATGATGGATTTTTGCCAGACAAGAAAGGACAAAATCATTTCAGCAATTTTTCCAAGATTAGAAACCTTTCAATAAACATAAACCGGATATCGTGACTGAACAGATCGTTTCTTTTTTAAAAAGATAATTAGTCATGCCTTCATTTCATCGTGTCTCTGCTCTGGTTTAAAGGCAGCTCTGTTACTAATTCTTTGCCTCACAGGCTAAAATCAGAGTTTAAATGGGTAATTTGGTAGAAGTGTCTGTAGCTTTGCTGTGTACGGTTGGATTAAGTCCTGCCAGGGAATAATTACACTAATGATTCTGAAGCACTGATACAGAGGGATGAGACAAGACTGTACCTTTATTGTAGATGCCAAGAGCCTCAGCTACTACGACTTCATTAAAAAATACACCGAAATGCTCCTTTACTGGGAACATATAGTCAAATTAAAACAGCCACATCAAACATAATGTAGATTCCTATTTGCATAAAGACTCCCCATACAGTCTGTATGTTGTTACAACAAAACGCTGATTTCATGGACACGTGTGCTGGACTTTGTACCTCACTTGATGATCAACAGTTTTTTTCTATCGCCACAGATTTAAAATCAAGTAAAGGAGCCTGTAATGATGGAAGCAGCCTGTGTTTGCGCTGCATCCTCCTCATGTCCTCTAGATGGCAGGTGGTCTGATCACTCAAGTGCAGCCGGCCGTCATTGACTTCCTCTCCCGCGTCCTTGCTGATGGAGCTTGGTACATACACCAACAATAGAAACACGTCCCCTATAGCGCAGAGCTGTTTGCAGTCCACCTACGGAGCCCCTACGTCACGCGTGCTGCTATGTAGCACACGTTCTGGTGAAAGACCTGGTGGGATTTCAGACCACGTTAGCTGAGCTGCTGAGGAAGACACCGGGGGCTGTGTGATACAGAGACCAGTGTGCTGTGTGGCCAAAGAAAGGCCAAGCCTGCTCCGCTTCCTGTCTACCCCTGAGGCTTTCTGACCCAGAATAATACCCGGCAGAAAGTTTGCTTTCTGGGGCTTGAGGAAAGTTGCAGACACCTCGTCCTATATAGAGAACAGATCGTTTATCACTGTGTTCTCCATCTCCAGCCCTAGATTACTTTTGCTCCTCCTCTTACTGTAAATATCTCAGCTTAGTTGTGCTCTTTTGTTTTTCTTGTAGTTTGCAGTTCATTAATGACAGCTACTGTTCAGTACAGTGTGAAAATGTCCAGTTTAATCTTAACACAGCGTGAAGACTAAGAAGTTGTTGCTGCCCAGTTTTCAATAGTAGAGAATTTTACTCCTCTATATGTACATCCTTCATCTCCTAGTAGTAAAGCCAACAGAGAACAGGTAATATTTTGCAGTGGTGTGCAATTAATGGATAAATGCCACGAAAGCTTCCGGTAGAGTGGATGGTTGCAAAATGTGCTTTGTTTCAGTGGGGCAGCGGTAGCGTCACCATCCGAGCTGGCTTCTGTTTCGCTGCAGGCAGGACAAATGCAGAGAGAAGCAGATAATCAATGATACACACAGCCTACTCAGTAAATCACATGCATGGAGCTCAGCTATCTGCACTTTAACAGTAAAAACGCTGAATCTGAAGTGAACTACGCCATCTGTGGTCAACTGTGACGTCCTGCCGAAGAGACAGCTAAACTTCTTTTGACTGACTCACATCCTGGCCATTTTCAGCTTCGGTCTAAAAAGGCAGCAGTGTTTGTGTTGATGTCGTGAGTTGCAGCAGCCTTCTCATTTTTCATAGTGCTGTGTGGGCAGCAGATCTTCAGGGGAAAGGGAAAGATTTTATTACGTAAAAGCTGGAGATTTAAAGAAAAACATACTAAGGAAGGGGAAGGGGGAAGTGGCTGTGACCCCGTGACAGCTCTGGGTTTGCACCTCATGGTCCGTTTCTCAGCGCTGAGAGAAATGCTGCGAAAAGCCTGGAAGAACAGAGGAACACTCTTATGTCCCACTTTGCAAACTCTTTGCAGCCTACGCTGCCAAGTCAATGTTACACCTATTCCACCTCCCCTGAAGCTTTAAATAGCCGCCTCTCCCTCAACAGGACGGACACAGAACAACACACAGCCTCCAGCACACGGCACGTTTGTTATCGCTGTTGCCTGAACTGAGTCGTTCTCTTGTCATCAGAGCCTGTTTGCAATGGACGCAGTGTTTCAGCAGGTCAGGCAGGTGTCGCAGAGAGAGCTTTGGGATCAACAAACGATAATCGAACAGACTCAGAGGATGTCATGAACTATATTTAAAGAAGAATATTCAGTTCTCTTGCTTAAGGTTAGAGAAAATGATTCATACTCGATCACATACGTATGGAGAGTGGCAGCTGCACGTTAGCGCTGCATGAAGACAACACTGTGTATCTTATTTTTTTATCTGTACAACAACTAGAAACTAAAAATGTCTTTTCAGATGAGTTTACTATGTCTTGTCTATGAACTGTCTGCGAGCGGTTGCCAGGCAGCCGTTGGGAACTCCAGAAAGTCACTGCACCACCCATAGCTCAAGACATCTTAGCTTGTTTCATTCTGTATTTTTAGGGGAATTAATTAATCCAAATATAGAGAAAACTGAGCATCTGCTGGCAGAGAGGACCAAACTAGTCTTTGTTTACAGTTTCATGCTGAACTGAATTATTCCTTTCAGAGTTTTCCTTTGCATTAAAGGGACCTTTTAATAACTGCATCGACTATGAAGCCTGTGATAACAGTGACCTCGCCTCCTTGAATAAACTACTGCAGTGGCCACTGCCTCTTTATCTCGGCTCTGCTGATAAGGCTCAGACATCACAGCAGTCCTTGTTATTGTATTATCACAATTCTTTTCTCACAGGCTGAGACATTTCTCCAGTTTGGGATGTAGGCAGCTAATCACTCAGCCTCAGCGTTGTGAACAGTGGTCGGCCCAGCACGGCCCAGCTCCACCTGCCTGTTTCATACGTGCTGTTTTGAAATTAGCGGCTGCCATTGTTGCTGAGGTAGCCTATAAATAATTTGTCTAAAACGTTTGAGCTGGAGGCAAAATCAGTGACGAATAAACTACTTGCTGCACTCTTAATAAAAACGAGATTTTGCCTGCGTGGGATTATTTTATTTCTGTTTTAGAGTAAAATATCCAGACGTGTGCAGTAAAATACCTTTTCGAGTTAGTCCTTCGTGGTTTAATATTACAGCTTATGATGCAAACGTGTGTCCCCCCCCGTGTAAACCTCTCTTGAAGCTCTGCTATGGGCAGGACGTTGCTGAACGCGTGCTTGTATGTGCTTTAACTGTGCATCTGCCGTCTTCGAGCCGCACACACCTATTCCTCACTGTAGACTTCCTGAGTCCAACATGAGTCACAGTCAGTTATGCAAACCCTCCGAGAAGCGAAGGGAGCCAGCACCTGTGTCAACCTGCTCCTGGCAGGCCACAAAGCTGCAAAGCTGCCCCTTCAGGTTTCATTAGGACTTTACTGCCATTCATTCCCAATTTAGGTCTTTGTTCACGGCAGCTAATATTTGATTAGTGTCACCAAGATGAGAATAGCTCAACTGGCATAAATGAGTTTCTACCCCTGCTCCTTTGCGGCTGTGTGTGGAATAAAGAAACGCTGTAGTTAATTTAGAACAAGAAATGATTCTTTCTGCACGAGCCAAATCTGACACCTCCTCACCGCCGAGACCGCGCTCGAGCCTTAAAACTGCCTCCGCAGCCGAGCAGCCACGTGACCCCGCCCCTGCCACACGCGCAAAGTGGAAAACATGTCTCCCCTCCAGTAATGTAGGGCACAGCCAGCAGCGACGCGGGACCCGCGCGCGCAGCCGCCTGGACAGGTGCTGTTTTCCAGCGCAGGTGATCAACAGGTCTGCGATCAGCGTTAAAACAACCGCGTGTGGCTAAAACACTCACATGTGCGGGACAAGTAGGTTAAACGGTTCCGTTTTTAATAGCTGACAGTGTCTTTAATGAAAATAGGGCAGCGGGGATGCACTAGACCAGTGTGTGTGTGTGTGTGTGTGTAGCAGCTAAACGTCACAGCTCGCAGAGAGAGAGAGAGAGAGAGAGCGAGCGAGAGAGAGAGAGAGAGAGAGAGAGAGAGAGCGAGAGAGACTCACTCACTTCCTCCATCGACGGAATCACAGAGCAAAAAAACCAGAGGAAGAGAACGAGCAACTTCAGTCGAGCCGCGAAAAACACACAGCGATCAGTTCGCAGGACGAGGTGAGACTGGTTTAATTCCTGCTTTTGGCCAAGCTCGCTCGTTTCTTGCTTTTCATCGGCCTTTCATGTGTGGAAGTAGCGTAAAGTTGCTGAAAGAGCCCGAGCCGTTGTCCAACGTTCCCCGTCCTTCTCGTTCGTCTTCTCCTTTTTTTCGGTCTATGGGGAAACACGCTCGTTTAACCGTAACGTCAACCGTCGCCGCTAACGCTGCGTTCGCTAGTTCTGGTGGTTACGTACGTTAAGTTGCCGTGGTAACCGTGAGTCCACGCCTGGTTCAGCTCTTCCCCGGGTTTCTGGAGACTAGAAACGCACTTCAAGCAAAATAAAGTAGTTGGTCGCAGTCTGCGAGCTGTTGCTGTTGCGTTTACGTACGTTTTAAAAACGTTTGCTGGCTCTGTGAACTTTTCTACCTGACTCCACTTTACACCGTGACAGCGTTAAATGTGTGGCCCGACCCAATTAGCGTGGAGTAGCTGGGCTTGTGTGTCACTCCAGGTCAGGGGATGTTCTGGGAATGCGGGCGGGTCTGGACAGCAGACACACGGAGACGTTTAGGTTTCCCACAAGTCGAACGTGGCTGCGAACTGAACCCGTGATGACGCGGTGCTCAGCTGTCAGTCAACCACATCCGAGCTGTTGTTTTAAGAAAATCAAATCCGCTGACTGACAGTCAGGCCACGCTGGTCGTGACCAGGACGAAATGACCGCAGATCAGCTGTTTCCAGGACTGATAGTGGTTGTGTCTGCGTGCAGGGTTAGTTAGTGGTTGTAGTGATGTTTGTGCCGAAAGCCTCCAGTTCTGTCCAAAGATGTTTCACCTACATGAAAGCAGGTTGCTGCACAATCACCGTCTGCTACTTCTCTGTTTTGTTTCCTCACTGTCTTGCAGCAAACCTCTTCCCACCCCCGTCGCTGTTTGATTTACTTCAGATGTCATGTATATTATATCATTTTTATGTTCTAAGATTTGGTGTCTAGATGCAAGCGTATACATGCAGTTGACGTTTTAGTATAATCACGTTGCATCAAAACCTTTTTTTAGGTATATGGATAATATATAACAATAGTATCAATGTAGTCTTGGAAATACTTTGCACTCCTGCTAACAAGCTGCTTTATGCTGCACAATAATGCATGTAGCAGGAAGCAGACTCTATAAAATGAATATTTCAGATGGCAGGTGAACATTTGCAAGTTACATAACTGAGATACCAGACGGGACAAATCGAAGATGCACATGAACAGTCTGGTCAGTAATCAATTCCTACTGTGCTCAGTAACACAGTGCGCTTGCTGTTGATTACCTCCAAAAGCACCAGCGAGTGGATGTGGATGTTCATCATCATTCCGTTATGACTGGCTTGTTCTTGTGGTTTATTTTCTGGCTTAATTGTCTGGATTCAGTGGGTGTTCAGGGGTTTAGGATTGTGAATACCAGCTTGGCCTACTGCAGAGCATTTGTATATTGGGATTAGCAACATGTTGAGACTTGCTCTGTTCACTGTTGCAGCTGCAACCTTTCAGAAACTTCACACTCAAAACCCTGTGATTGGAGAAGAAGGTGTAAGACGGGGAGGGGGCACATTTGAGTTTGTATATGCTGGTATGTTGATGGCACATATAGAAAGACACACGTTCATGGGTGTGATTGTAGTACTTGGCTAAGATGTGACCTTGATGACATAATTTCTTTACACACACAGAGACTGAGAAATCAAAGTTGTGTGCTGTGCATCATAGGATGTTGCTGCACCATTATGTTGCTGCCAGTGTGTATTTTCTCATTCCCTTGCGGGGGGAGCATGTTTAATTTGCCTCAGTTAGTCAGTTATATATTATATGTATGTTATTTTGGTTTTATAAGAGCAAAGCAAGTACAAAGGTTTGCAGCCATTACATTTTGTTTTTAAATCAGTTTTCCTTCACCATCCGGCTTTATAATCAGACACAAATAGAATAGTCAGTCCTCGCTGGAATAAAACAGGTGTCGTTGATGGTGTAAAAGTGCCTCCTTCATGTGGGTGTGACTCAAGTATCTCAAAGAGAGATGCCAATTTGCAAATTTAGCAACCAAACCCTGGTGCGAGTTTTATTGTAAGTCAATGTGTCTGTCGTTGCTGACACAGACAGGTTGTTTTTGTGTGTAGGTGTGTGACAGGATGTCAGCGCTACATTTTAATACCATAAATGTCTGTTCAGCCTTGCCTGAGGGAAACTTTCATTCACAGAAATGTTACAAGAGTAGAAGATAATAGTTTCTCACTGCAGGGCCTGCAGTCAAAAATAAATAAATTATTGCGTCATTTTCTTTGCATAAGAATATCCAAAACAATTACTAAACGTTAACAGTACATTTGTACTTTTGTGTGACCTCTCAGCTCTGTACTGTGACAAAAATGAGTAAATGGTTCAGGCTCCGTTAAGTTAAGTGCTCTATGACCAGTACGTGCGGTGGTACGTGCGGTGGTCCAGGAGACTCTCGTTATAGCTGATAATATTCCAGCTTATAGGAGCTAAGTCTCAGCTGTTATGGGAGAAGGTCGTAGTTATGTATTTTATTTTTTACTATTATAAGAGAAATAAGTACAAAAAAATTGTTAAATGTCTTTGAATCCTATGTAATGAGTGGAGTGTTATAGTTTTTTCGTGTGTGAGTGTTAATGCTTGTGTTTATCAATTCATTGAACCCCAGTAATATGTGCTTCTTTATTATTTCTGAGGGCAGGAGACCTTGGTACTTGTCACCATGGCCCCTTTTCTAAGGATTGCTTTTAACAGCTATGACTTGGGAGTTCTTCCCCACTTGGCGGATTCTCCTTTTTGTGCAATCAAGATCAAGGAAGCCTTGACAACGGGTAGGAAAGTTGGACAGCCTACAATTCGTTGTATTTCAAAAATGCACTGCATTGTACATGTATGTAATATTTGTTTCCTTTCTTTCTCTGTCTGTCTTCGCTTTTCTAGAAAGAGGTAAGACCCTGGTTCAGCGTAAACCCACCATGTACCCAGCATGGAAGGCTAGTTTTGACGCGCATATCTATGAGGGTCGAGTGCTTGAGGTCCTGCTGATGAAAACAGCGGAGGAGCCACTGGCTGAGGTCACTGTTGGTGTGTCTGTCCTTGCTGAGCGCTGCAAGAAAGGCAACGGGCGCGCAGAGTTCTGGGTAGGTCATCACACGTTGACTGCATCTTGAAGAGCAGTCATGTATATTAGCCGATCTTCTGTAAAAACACAATATTTCTAAGCTGTAAAACACAAATAGCCATGATCAACTAGAGTCAACAGTCAAGTGTTAGCAAAACTAGAAACCTTTTGCTCAGAGAGGAGAAAAATAACACTTGTACTTACTAACTCCTGTGTGTTCAATTGTCTCTCCTTGCCTCCCTATACGGCAGAGCTGAAGCATATAAGGTGCATAAAGCCACAGCTATAGGAAGCACCTAGTTGAGGTTAAAGCTGCCAAGGGTGGTTCAACCAGTTATTAAAGCCCCTTTAAGATATTTCTCACACACCTCTGTCTGTTTAAAGGCTGTATTCAGTCAAAACATTAACAATGGTGACTACTGGTGTTTTATCAGCTTAGAGTATTTGTTTCTTTATACTGGTGAAATTTCAGATGACATTTCATGACCAATATTTGCAGAAGTGCAAGAAACTGCAAATAGTGATGTTGTTTTCTTGCTGATTGTGTCTAAATATGTTTTTGTGTTGTTAGGTGGATCTCCAGCCTTCTGGGAAAGTGATGATGTCAGTTCAGTATTTTCTGGAGGAAGTTGATGCAGGTGAAGGGAGCAAAAAAGCATAATTTGTAATAATTAATTGTTTTCCTTTTTAATGTATTTTCGTACTTTTAGTATTTCTGCTTTACACTTGTGGTATTCACATTACGGCCTCTAAGCCTCAGTAAGTCTGTGACTCAGGAAATGGGCTTTTGTTTCTAAGAAAATTGTGTTTCTGTCTCTTCATGTATGTGTCAACCTGTTGCATTCTTTAGATTTCTTACCACTTCCACCCTACACAGGCCACACAGTTTTTTTCCTCGCTTAATGATATTACCAGTCACAGCTCACATAATCAACAGATAATCATTAAAGTTTATAAGGTGTGACTAAGCTTTTTTCCATTACAGTATTGTGTAATAAATGATCTGTATTGCTCTGTGTATCTGACAGAGGGTAAGCAGGCTGCGAAGGAAGAAGAGGGTCCTACCCTGAACCGCAGACGAGGAGCTATTAAACAGGCCAAGATCCATTTCATAAAGAACCACGAATTCATTGCCACTTTCTTCAGACAGCCCACTTTCTGCTCCGTGTGCAGAGAGTTTGTCTGGTCAGTCTGGCCTTCTCTCTACCTAATCATCAGATAAACTAGCCCAATGTTAAGTTGATAAATTCAACCATTGATTCAACCACCATATCTAAGTCCAGGTTTCTGTGGTTGAGGTTATGTGATTGTGTTCTGACATCAAAACCAAGTAATGATAATTTTCCTCATCCTTGATGGTCACAGTTCTCCCCATGTCTGCTCTGAATTCCATTGTGATGTTAGTGGAAAGGAAGTTTGTGCAAAAAGGAAACGCTGATAAACTAATTAGCATGGCTGTGCTCCCGCTGCATTATCAGTAACAAGTGATTAATCAGCAAAACCGTTCACACGATCAAAGAATAATGCCACCTAACAGACGAGAGATACAAACTGATTGTATCGTTTTTGTTTCCACAGGGGCCTCAACAAGCAGGGCTATAAATGCAGACGTAAGTGTACAGTTAATTAAAACCACGGAAATGTTTAATTGAACAACTTTTTGACCGTTTTAATGTAGTTGAGATGTGCTCGGATACTGAATTACTGTACTGTACACACATTTATTTCTCAGAATGCAATGCAGCCATCCACAAGAAATGCATAGACAAAATCATTGGCAGATGTACTGGTACTGCTGCCAACAGTCGGGATACTGTGGTACGTACAACAGATTTCTGCAGCACACTGTGTACTGTAAGTGTTCTCCATATGCCGCCAAATGTCAAATTGGTGTGGGCTTTTCTCACACTATTGTTTGCTGTTGTAGTAAAGTAAGCCTCTTTAATATTATATTAACAGTGGCACTTATTCCAGTGAATTGTCTGGTGTTTACTGTCAGTTTGACGTAAATCAGTATACTTGGTTCATATCCAGTAAAACTTCTGTCAGCGATTATCAGTGATCAAAGACCACTTGGATAAGATGAGGAATGATCAAGCACACACACCAACACCATGGGGTGTGAAGAGGCACTTTTTTATTAAACTGCAGACAGGTGTGGTCATCTCTGACAGGGCAAGTCAGAGAGGGGAGCAGACTAGACGAAACCCATGGGGCAGGTTCACAGGCTGTGAAGCACTGCATCATAGGATACTGAGTAGGATTCCTTCACCAGCAGGGACCGATGAGGATGATTCATTCACTTTGTCCCTGCAGTTCCAGAAGGAGCGCTTTAAAATCGACATGCCGCATCGTTTCAAGACGAACAACTACATGAGTCCCACCTTCTGCGATCACTGTGGAAGTCTGCTGTGGGGTCTGGTGAAACAGGGCCTGAAGTGTGAAGGTACAGTGCAGATTTGACAGGAGTGTACGTGCTAGAGTCTAGTTGTGTTTTTATATTTAACAGGCTTGTTTTTATTCTGTTTTAGATTGTGCCATGAATGTTCATCACAAGTGTCAGGACAAAGTAGCCAACCTTTGTGGTATCAACCAGAAACTTTTAGCTGAAGCACTCACACAAGTGAGCCAGGTGAGTTCATGGGCTCTTTGAGTATATTTAAAATAAAAGTTATATAATATTTATATTACAGTTAAACTATGAAACGCACTAGATATTCTAATGGCCTGTCCCTAAAAACATGAAGAAACCTAAGAAACATTTAGACACATTTGCACTAATCAAAATAGCAAGAGCTCTTTGTGTAGAGGCAAATTTCAATCTAATTCAAAATGAGCAATTAACTTAAATTCTGTCCAAGACCCAGCAGTTACTAGGCCACAGTTGTCTAGTGGCGAATTCATAATAACAGTTTAGTGGGACATGCACAGAAAGAGAGGGTGAAAGAGCTTTTATGTTGACCTCGTTCTAGTAAAGTCTGAATCCAACCCAGGCGGAATATGTAAATTACTTACAGTCTTATCACAAACTAAGCTCATGAATACACTGTGTTTATCCCTTAACAGTAAGTCGGTTAACAGTATAAACATTAAAGTGAGACACCTGACCTGAGCAGGAACTTGAGCCTGTGCTTCTGGTGTGTTTAAAAATGTCCTTGTTATGATACCACAGGCTCTGGTTTTACTGGCCTGAATTTCAAAGCTGAATTCAAATGTCATTTTGATGACAGAGCCAACAAAAATAAAAAGAAGAATGCGACACAACGTGCTTGCCTTTGTTAAAGGGGCAACCTTTACTGGGAAGCAGTTTTAAATGTTCTCTGTTCCTTTAGAAATCCTCCACTCGCCGTTCTGATCCAAACCTCCCGAATGTCCCTGACATTGGAATTTATGATGAAGTTAACAAGCTTGCTGGCTTGGATGTCAATGGTTAGTAGGTTTTTTTCATGACTAAATGTGTGAATTTTAATGTAGAAGGTAAAATATAGGTGTGGACATTTTTCTATCCATCAGACGCATCCCCCTATGGCAGACTGTGGGAGGGACCTACCCCACGGCCCCAGTCTCGTATTACCCATCTGACACAAGTTAACGTGGACCACTTCGTCTTTCACAAGGTGTTGGGAAAAGGCAGCTTTGGCAAGGTACAGTCCAGTGCCAGTGTGAATTAACCATTAAGAAAATGCTATTTAAAAACATCGCAAGGCTGAAAAAGTCACAGTGAACATATCAAAGCTCCAGTCAACACAGAAATTATCACATAGGTTGTGTGTGTTTTCACAATTTACGAGCAGCTGAGATGTAAGACTTTATTAAAATTAGACCTTTGTGCTCTTAAGACAGAAACCACTTAAAGTTTCAAAATGACGTCTCTTCCTCTTTTCCGTTCCTTCTCCTTTCGTCTTTAATCTCTGTTCTTCCTCTTTTCTTATTTCCTCACCAGGTTCTCCTTGCAGAGCTGAAGGGGCGTGGAGAGTACTTTGCTGTAAAGGCTCTGAAGAAAGATGTCGTGCTGATGGATGATGATGTAGAGTGCACTATGGTAGAGAAGAGAGTGTTGGCATTAGCCTGGGAAAACCCTTTCCTCACACATCTTTACTGTACCTTCCAGACTAAGGTAGTCTCTCTCTGCAGTGTCTCTAATTGCATTTTTGTTGGCACTACATCATTTGTTCTAACTAAAAGTATGTGTAAAACGTGTCCACAGGAGCATCTCTTCTTTGTAATGGAGTATCTGAACGGAGGAGACTTAATGTTTCACATTCAAGAGAAAGGACGCTTTGACCTCTGCAGAGCCACGTGAGTCCCACTTGTCACACGGACATTAACAACATCTACTGCAGACACGTACTCAGGGACAAAACATACAACACTCATTTGGAATCAATGTGCTGAACTTGTTCCCTGTACATGAGCCCTGCTACTGGCAGACTGGCCATATAGGGACTGAGCAGCTCTAGATGTCTGTGGAAGGGACAGTATCAGTTACTACCACCCACCAGTGCATTCATCGCTCTGTGGGAATTCCTCCAGAAACAAGAAACAATAGCACACTGGTATATGAAACTGGTATGAAATCCAAGTTAGTGGCATCAGTTACACCAGCTGAAGTTTGTAAGTCTCACATTCACAAACAGAGATAACGGTGCAACATTTTTACCAGATACTGGCTGTAAGGCAGTAAAGAAATAAGGACGATGGCTGTGTTGTGTGGAAGCACACGTGTATTAATCCTAATGTTAAAGCATGTGGCCGTGTTGTGTACTGCTGTCGTAACGTGTGTGTTCAGGCACAGAGCTCAGTGTAGTCTGTAGTTAAACATGGGGTGACAGCGGTACCTCTCCACTGTTCAAGCACAGACACCTGACGCCAGCGTGGATGCATAAGTCCTTCTCACGCACTGACTGCATTTAGCCTAGATGGATAAAAAAAGATTACATGTTCATTTTTAATAAAATGTGTGTGAATGTCACAAATAAAGTTCTTTGTTGCTGAGCCAGTTGTCCCAGTGGGGTGAAAACTACCTTTAGCATTTGGTCATGCAATACTTTTCCTTAGGCAGTGACTGACCTGAAGCTTTTGTTGCTCCCTTCTTCAGCACAAAGGTCCTGTTGTCTCAGTTGCTGCTGTTAACCTGTTGATAGATTTGTGGAAAGTCAAGTCATCACCTCCTATATCGCACCACAGCCAAACACATTAGCATCTTTATGTACGCAACAACTGGATTCACATCATTGTTAGAGCACATTTAAGTGTTGACTTTCCAATTCGTTGTATGAAAGTTCTGCGAGAGACAAGTGAGAGATATTGAGGAGATAGAACGATCCTTTCAGTCCCTGTCAGCTGGTCATTAACCGAGAACAACACGCTGGCAGACTACAATGGAGGCTGGTCTATCTCCTCCCAGAATTCAATCAGTTGTGACACAACTCACAAGAGAAGCAGGCCAGAGATAATCTTACAGGCTGATAGAGGCTCTCAAGTGTCACATTATGAGAGTGTTATTCACCTGTCTTCCACTCCATACAGATGTCCTCCTCAATAATTCAACCATACATTGAAGAGAGTCTGCTCGACACCAGGCTTCAGCTGCCAGCTCAGAGTGAGAGCTTTAGCCTTCTGACGCGTAGTTGATATCTGTCTTTGCCATCTTTTTCCTCCCAGGTTCTACTCAGCTGAGATCATTTGCGGTCTGCAGTTTTTACATTCCAGAGGGATCATCTACAGGTCAGGACAAAATGCTCATTACATCAGCCTCTATTGTTTATGTTCTAAAACAACACAAGGACTCTTCCATTTCCTCGTGTGCAATAAAAATAATCCAAACTTGAACTTGCACTTAAACAGTTTTTACTATAATTGTCGAGTTGGTTTAGCAAATCATTCTGTTTGGAAAGAAGAAAAACTACGATACATGAAACAAAAATGTGACTGCATTTTTTTATTTTATGGTTACCTGAAAAATTAATAAATCAGTTAATAATTGAACAAATTCTTTAGGTCATATAGATCATTTAAAACATCAATAAATGTCAATTTGTTTGGACAATTATTTTTCTCACAGGAACCTAAATAATTCTTTAAAACCTTTTCAGCCTTTCAAAATCATTCTCATCCTGCTGCTCTGTTTTCAGGGATCTCAAGTTGGACAACGTGATGCTGAATCACGAGGGACACATAAAGATTGCTGACTTTGGCATGTGCAAGGAAAACGTCTTTGGAGAGAATCGTGCCACAACTTTCTGTGGCACACCTGACTACATCGCTCCAGAGGTAGAGCCTTCTGATTCATTCTTATCTTGTCTATATTTAAACGTGTGACCGATTTGCATTTGTGTCATCATTCTTATTTGTTTCAATTTTTTTGTCTTAGATATTGCTTGGACAGAAATACTCATTCTCGGTTGACTGGTGGTCATTTGGGGTTTTGCTTTATGAAATGCTTGTTGGACAATCGCCTTTCCATGGAGATGATGAGGATGAATTGTTTGAGTCCATTCGCATGGATACGCCCCACTATCCTCGCTGGATCAACAAAGAGTCCAAGGACCTGCTTGAGCGGGTCTGTACTGTATATATGAGTTCATCTACTCAGATTTGCACCTTGAATTAAGATCTTGTTGAAAGTTATGATCAAAATGAGTAAAGGTACAAGTTGTAATACTGTTTCATCTTACCCTCACTGTTTTACAGTTGTTCGAGAGAGACCCCACGCGTAGGCTTGGAGTCGTGGGTAATATCCGCTTACACCCCTTCTTTCAGACCATTAACTGGCAGGCCTTGGAGAGGAGGGAAGTTGAACCGTCCTTCAAACCCAAAGTGGTACGTCTCACACTCATTCATGAGAGCTAGGTGACGTGATACAGCTTCAGGATTAGATTTGTCTCTATTTCTGTATTATTATAACTTAAAACTAAATATTTGTGTGTGGAAAGGCTACATGACGTCTTGGAAAAATTAATCAGTGCAGGAGAATTTAGAGTTTGATGCTTTAGTCATTCGAATCATCATCAGGTTGAAGTCTGGGAGCCTTCATTTTATTTAAAGGCACCCAAGGTTAAAATCTAGAAACCAAATGGTCTTACGTGTTAATATCAGTGTTCAACTGTCCGCAACAATGGTTAGTGCATAACTGCAATGAGGAAGACAGGACTTGCCAAGAGAACATTGCCTCCTCTACAGTTTGCTCCAGATCATGTGCAGGGCCCACATGTTAGAAGAGTCTGTGGTGGCAGGAGAACACTACGCTCTGCCATAGGAACCTTATTTCAGCTGTGAAACATGCTGGCAAGTTGACTGGATCATTTACCATGCTACATAAAAAAGTCCAAATCGTTTAAGTTCTTGCTACGTAGTCGTAGGCGTTGCGTAAAAAACAGAAAATTGTAAAAGGTTGATCTTTCAAACACGACTTTGTATGTACAAATTGTGCCTGCTGAAGGACGTTGCTAAGATCTGTTTGTGGTCAATTACAGAAAGCACCGAACGATTGTAGCAACTTTGATCGGGAGTTCCTCAGCGAGAAGCCTCGTCTCTCCCACAGTGATAAGAACTTCATAGACTCCATGGACCCAGCCGCTTTCGCTGGATTTTCATTCATCAACCCCAAGATGGAGCACCTTTTAGAAAAGTAGTCAGGTCTCAGGTTCATGGGACAATTATCTTATTCTGCTGCAGATGAGCGAGCCATTCCACAACCAGTATTCATCTTACCTTATTTGAGGTGCAGAATTCTCTCCTAGGGTACAAGTAAAAACAAGTAGACAGGCCCTGGTACTGTATATACTGATATTACTGTATTTGTGTGCATGCTTATATTTGCCCAGATTGTGATGGTCTGTATGAGTAATAATATGGGGGGGTCTGAATATGCATTTCCACTTCACGCCACACTTCCCATCTGCAGCTGTTCAGTGTCTCTAAATAACATTCAGTTCAAATCCAACTGCATATAAAAATATAAAAGAAGGTGGGAATGAAACAGAGTAAACTGTACTGTACACTTCACAAGGTTTATGTGAACCAGGCGACTGCATGTCAAAGAATCTCCTTTGTGTATGTTAAATCAAGCTTAACCATGATTGTCATTTCTTCTTTAAACGTCTGATGATCATGTCTCTTATGGGCTAGATTAACTGTGTCGGGTGTGTGGCGGACTGTGCCATGTAAAGATCAAACTTAATTAGCGCAGCTTGTGTGTGTGAGGGTTCTGCTTGTGGCCAGGGGCAGATCGAGGTAATGGTACATAACTGTAAACAGTGAGTAGGAAGTCTCTTAAATGCTGTATATAAACAGTATATATGGATTCGGATGCAACATTATTGGTTTTGATGTAGTTTTTTTTACTGTCTCCATCTTTTACATCTAATTAAAAAACACCTACTGCTGAGCCTGATGTCGTCCTTTAGATGCTTTAAATGTTTCTCAAAATGCAGAGTGAAATGTGCAGTTTATTTTAATATTCATGAATTAACTTGTGTTGCTTATCAAACATGGTCAGGAAACAGCGAGACCTTTTCCCACAGCATCATCCACTGAATGATCTCAGCATTTAACATAAATTGGGGAATATCCTTTGTATCAGAGTAATTGATTACATTTATTGTAAATCACACATGTATGGCTATAAGATAAATAAATGTAAATGTGGTTTATATTATATTGACTGAAGGTAAATGAACAAGAACAACGCTCCCTCCTGCCAACGGGGTGGCGGCGCCCCCTAGTGGCAGCCAGTGGTGTCGCCGCAGACAACTGTGACGTCACCGCGCTACGTGTCAGCGTGCACTGTGTGCGGAAGTCGTCTTTCTGCTGCTATTCGCCAACAGTAGCGCGGGTGCCGGTAGTTAATGGGTTGAAGACGTCTGACAATGCAATGTAGTGAGCGAATAACTTGACAAAGGCGGATCCACGATGACTTCTCAGGACGTGCTGCAGGACGCGTCCGCCCTGGCGTCGTATAATGTGCTGCTTCAGGTGAGCGCAGTGTCCTGCAGCTTCGCCGCCGGTGTTCAGTCCAGCCGCACTAACGTCTCTGGTGTGTCTTGACCTGTCGCAGGTGATGTTCCGGGCTCTCACCTTCCTGTTGAACGCATTCACGCTGCGCTTCGTGTCCAGAGAGCTGATTGGGGTAGTGAACGTGAGGTAGGACTGACGCGTTGTGGCCAGAGCTCTGCTTAGAGGGACCCTGGGGTCTCCCTGCACCTCTAACCAGAGCTCTGGGTCTCCCTGCACCACTGTGACCAGAGCTCTGGGTCTCCCTGCACCTCTAACCAGAGCTTTGGGTCTCCCTGCACCTCTAACCAGAGCTTTGGGTCTCCCTGCACCTCTAACCAGAGCTTTGGGTCTCCCTGCACCTCTAACCAGAGCTCTGGGTCTCCCTGCACCTCTAACCAGAGCTCTGGGTCTCCCTGCACCACTGTGACCAGAGCTTTGGGTCTCCCTGCACCACTGTGACCAGAGCTCTGGGTCTCCCTGCACCTCTAACCAGAGCCCTGGGTCTCCCTGCACCTCTGGGTCTCCCTGCACCTCTGTGACCAGCCTGCTGTGTGTCTTGGTGTCTTGCAGGCTCACGCTGCTCTACTCCACGTTAGTGTTTTTGTCCAGAGAGGCTTTCCGGAGAGCCTGTCTCAGTGGGACAAGCCACAGCTGGAGACAAGTCATCAACCTACTGTGGCTGACGTGAGTTTATTACAGCTGCGTGTTGTTGTGATCAGCTGTGGCGCTGGCCTTACAGTCTGTCTTCCCACCCCGCCCCCACCTGTCAGGCTGCCTCTGGGTGTTTTATGGGCAGCCCTGCTGATCTGTGTGTGGCTGTGGCTTCTGGAGGTCCCAGATCCGCAGAGCGTCCCCTACTATGGCCCTGCTGTGGTGCTGTTTGCCTTGGCGGGAGTGCAGGAGCTCCTGTCCGAGCCTCTCTGGGTCCTGGCTCAGGCGCACATGTTCGTCCGACTCAAGGTAGTGGCTGAGAGCCTAGCAATGGTCGCTAAGTGCAGCGTAACCGTGGTGCTGGTGGTGTCTGCCCCTGGATGGGGCCTGTACGTCTTCTCCGCTGCTCATGTAAGTCTCCGTACATTATTTCTATAACTACCTTGATACGGTGCGATTTTCAACCACGTGCTTTTGTTAGTTGGTCTACACAGGAATCCTGGTTCTCTGTTACGCTGTTTACTTCATTCGGTTCTTGGGCTCCAAAGAAGCAGTTGGGAAGAACTTTCCTCTGCATCGTGTTGGAGATCTGCTTCCCTGCAGACGGGATGGGGAGGTAAACGGCCTGGACAGTTCTGACTATGATGGCCTGCTCTCTATTGCTGCTGCTCGGTTAACGTTTCTCGTCTGTTTCCAGCCCCTGGTGGACTGGACCTTAGCCCGGCTCACGTGGAGCTTCTTTAAGCAGTCCTTCCTGAAGCAGATCCTGACAGAGGGCGAACGCTACGTCATGACCTTTTTAAACGTCCTCAGCTTTGGAGACCAAGGCGTTTATGATATTGTCAATAACCTGGGCTCCATGGTGGCGCGCTTCATCTTCCTGCCTATTGAGGAAAGCTTCTACATCTTCTTTGCTAAAGTGCTGGAGAGAGGACGCGACGTCAGACGTCAGAAACAGGTGTGAACTGCAGAAACGCAGACACTGATGTGATGTGATGTTGTGAAAACTGAAATGTGGCTGAGTTAACCTCAGGTCGTGGGTTCTCTCCAGGAGGAAGGTGCCCTTGCGGCAGAAGTCCTGGAGTGCCTCCTGAAGCTGGTGCTGGTGGTCGGCCTGGTCATCGCAGTGTTCGGTTACGCCTACTCTCACCTGGCGCTGGACATTTACGGTGGTTCTCTGCTGAGCAGTGGGGCAGGTGTGGAAGCTTTGATCCGGTCATAGAGCCATGTGTATTTGAGTTGATGTTCTGAGTTCTTCTCATGTTTTGTTGAAGGCCCCACTTTGCTGAGATGCTACAGCTGCTACGTCCTCTTGCTGGCTGTGAATGGTGTAACAGAGTGTTTTGTATTCGCTGCCATGAGCCAGAAAGAGGTCGACAAGTAAGACCACAGAAATACACACAGATGGACGTGTTACACAGCACGAAAGGCGCGACGTAACAGTGTGTGTGTTGTTCCCGCAGGTATAACCTGGTAATGCTGGCTCTGTCCGTGTCTTTCCTCCTCTTGTCCTACATACTGACATGGTGGGCTGGCGCTGTTGGTTTCATACTGGCCAACTGCCTGAACATGGGCCTCCGGATCCTGCACAGCCTGCTTTTTATACACCACTACTTCCAGTTTAGCCAGTGGAAACCTCTGAGGGGCCTGTTGCCGTCCCCACTTCTACTAGTGGCTCTAGCAGTCAGTGCAGCCGTCACAGCAGGCTCTGAGGTACAACAGCAGCCTGTGGCTTCATTACCGACTCACGATAATCTGTAGTAACGTTTAAGTTGCCGTTCTCCTTATGGCTTATGTTTAGCTGCTTTCTTCTCTGCTTTCAGAGAGTTTTCTGCTGTGACGGTGGCTGGTTACTGAGGCTGATCCATATCTGTGTTGGAGCAGCGTGTCTGCTCGGCGTCCTTGTAACCGTCCTTCTCACAGAGACACGTCTCATTCAGTTTGTGAAGACACAGCTTCTGCCACGGTACAGAAAGAAGCGGCCGTAGATTCCAGCCCTGGACTCCAACAAAACCTTTGTTCCACTATAAACAGCCGCTAAAGAGCAACTGGGAGAACGTTACTGGCTGCGTGGAGACAACTGAGCTTCACTGACATGCAAATGTGTGTTTTTAACTGTATCATTCCAAGAAACACGTCGGGGATCTAATTATGAGTAAAAAGAAGATGAATGTATTTTAAGAAAACTGTTACGTTTGTTACGTTAGGACATAAAATGATACATTTGTCATTAATCGCTTGAAGATATATTTTTAATGTGTGTCAATGTCAGACTACTGAAACAATGCAGGTACCGTGCGGTAAACAGACCCAAGTGGCGGTTAAAGAGCTTTCATTGGTGGGACGGGGATGCTGGTATTTGTGATTAAAGCTTCTGCCTCCTGATGGAAACTGTTGTGAGATTGGACGTTGCTGCGGCTGATGCTCGTGTATTTGTGTGATGCATGAGGAAAATCAGAGGATCAACTCCGGCCATTGCAGGAACAGTCCATCAGAAACTACATCCAGAGGCACATTATAGCTGAAGCAGAGCGTTTGTGTTTCCTTATTTAACTAAATATGTCGGATTTCCCAGGTTTACTGACTGGATTTTGTGAAACACTTTGCTGTTAACTGCTGGTCTTTCCTCTTGGGGCTACATAATGATATAATTATGGAAGAGCAGGAAAGGGAGGGAGACATTAGTCAGATTCCTGCATGTGTGGGATGTGATCTCATGCTTGTCTAAGGAAGCTTGAGAGAAAAGCCAGACGAGGCAGAGAAACAGAAGGAGGAGGAGCCTGTGCCCCATTGCGTCATGTATTAGTGTTAGTAACAGATTTATTGTCCACTGAGGAGTCACTGCTGACTGTATATATACAGAATGTTGTGCCCTGCACTGCACTTAAAAGAGAAAAAGAGTTAGAAAAAGAAGGAGAATCTCTCACGGGAAGCCTTCAACCATTTGACCATCATGTCTCAAGTAAGAGCCCTGTTTGAGTTTTACACATCTTGTTGATGGAGAAGTTGAAGTGTTGTACTTCTTTGTGTGTCTTTTCACTTTCCTTCAGCCTGGTCAGGAAGAGGATGAACAAATGCAGCGTCCTGAAGTCAGCGAAGAGGATCTAACTGAAGCAAAAAGCAAACTGGGCACCGGTGGACCAGCAAAGAGCAAGACGTTGGAAGTAATGGAGGAGTGTGGTGAGGCGACAGACATTTCACACGTATCTAGTAGATGAGACGGAAAGTAAACATGCTTCAGTTTTCTGTATCTGGCGAAGCTAAGATCTTATTCTGGCAGTGACTGTGCATGAAGTTTCCAGTCCTTATAAAGACAGGAAAGGAGTTGTGTTCATGAGATTCCCATCACACCCAGTGGGATAAGAAACAAAGGGTATTAGGACATCTTATATAACCTCTGTGCTTCACTACCAGAGAATTATTCTGATTATATTCAATTCTCCTGTTACGCAGAGAAAGTGGGCAAAGTTGCTCCATCTGTGTTCAGCGGAGTGAGGTCTGGAGCCGAAACCGCTTTCAACACCCGCTCAGCTCGACCCGTGAGGAAGAAGTAGCAGCAGGGAACATCCTGAGGGGACAACACCTGTTCCGTGTTACTCTGCAGCTGCACTGGTCCCTGAACATTACTGTGCACTTACATGAACATACTTTTCCTTAGCAGCACAGAATTTTCATCAACATGCAAATCAGACTTTAAAGTAGAGAATATTACCATGTGTAATGTACGAATGATTCCAATTCCCCCAAACTGTCAGCATGAACAAGACAACTGAGTTCAATTGCATTTATTTTATGTAAAATTGCATTAAACAAACAGAATGAATAAAACATTTATTAGAACAAAACTACTCCAGTAAATTAGGAACGGTGTGAAAAGTAAAGGTCGAAAAATATCAAGAAAAAAAAAAATAGATGGAGACGACAAACGAGCAAACCAGGTAACAAGTGGCTGAGAACATCGGCCCCGCATCTTTGAAGGAGAAAGACTTTTATTTCATAAACTTGTGATGCTGGTCTTGGAGGATTTTGGCCGAAGATTTGGCGTCGTAGAACAACTCGTTGATTTCCTCCACCTGCTCTCTCTCCACCGTTTCTTTCCCCTGAACACGGCCCAGCAAACTGGCTGGAGTCAGCAGCTGTACAGCGTATCTGAGAGGAAATGGGAAAGATGAGCACCTCAGGACTCGCAGCCGTTATGCTCACCCTGTACAGTATGTGACCATTCATTACAGACGGGACTGCAATTTGCAGGATCTGAAGTAAATGGATCTTCAACGTACACCTGCTCCACTGAGTGGGACGCGAGCTGCTATTTTACCTGAGAGTGGTCTTTGTGCCAATCTCTGCCAGGTGTGTAAGCGCTTCCTCGCTGATCGTAATCCCCTCAGTCTGAGCACGAATCTTGATGATCTACAAAAACAGCTCTGTTGGTGAAACACGCACAGAAGAGTTGTCGTCGAGTCCAGAAGCTGTAAAGCTCAGGCTCACCTGCTTCATCTCCTGCGGTGTGTACAACATGGTGCGGATTATCATCACTCTGTCCAGCAAGTCCAGGGGAATCCCATGTGGAGAGCTGATGTCCTCTGTCCCCCTGGTAAGTAACAAGTCAACTTTACATCTTAGCAAACTAAACAACTTTATTCTGTTCAAAAGGTTCCGTTCATTTTATTTTGGACCTCACCTGATTAAACAGTTTCCCCTGTTGGAGGCAAACACAACGATGGGGGCGATGGTGCTCTCCAGTGCTCGGTGGAGGTAGGTGAAGCATTCGATATCCAGCATGTGCACCTCATCCACAAACAGAACTCCAGGTACAAGCTCAGCTACACCTTGATCAATGTAGCGATTCACCACCTTGTTGATTTCGGCGCGTAGCTTATCTAGAATGAGAACGAATTCAAAGGAGAACCAATAAACAACAAGTCAACTACTGGCCTTTACTGAATTAGGGAAGTTGATCCCCACCTGTGATTTCTGTCTTTTTTGGCTTCATCAGTTGACCCATCATGGAAAGAATGTCTTGACCTCCCTAACAAATCAAATACCAAATATTACATGTGCATTAAAAATCCCTCTGCTTTTACATAGTAGTACTGAACATTTCTAGTTATGTACCTGAGGTCTGGCATTTGCGACGTCCAGGTCGTGGAGCGTGACATCTTGGACGATCTCCTTCTTCTTGTGAACATCTCCTTTAGGCAGCGGCACATATTCTTCGGCTTCCAGATCAAACTCCGTTGCAAAGGTGTCGCAGCGACCTTGCCTCTGCAAAAAAAAAACTTGTTTAACAAAAATTTGTGTTTCTCTGAACAATAATGAAACAAATGACAAATATGCGTCCGGACATATGGTTAGGAGATGAAAGACTTTGAGAGGGCAGGTAATAAGACTGCTGTTAACAGCAACAAATGTGTCCTTCAGCCCTCCTCCTCTGGCCTCCGACTACAGAAGACCTGCGCCCCTGGCCCACCTGCACCAATTAAAGCAACCGTCACTGCAGCCTGTCAACGCAGGCCACAAGCCCTGCTGCTGTAAAAGAGGCATTGTGGAAGATTGCGAGATAAAGGGAGCATGGAGGGGTGCAGGAAAGGGAGGGGTTCATTCCAGAGCACAGTAGACATGTAGAGCTTTCATTCAGCTAACAGAGATAGAACTGTCCACCATGAAGGACAGAAGAGGACACTACTGTGTTTGTTAGTTGGTGACTGAATTTAAGTTTATTATCTGCTTCACTTCTCTAATCTAATCAAAACTCATGACATTTGTAGGTGAATAACACACAACTAACATAACGCTACCTTGACAGCTCCACTGTTGGCTTCAATGTAGATGACATCTCCAACCTCCACACGCTCCTTCTGAAGACTCTCATAAATACTGGGATCAAGCTATGGGAAATAAAACAATAAGACATTTTTAAAAACACTGCTGTTAGATGAACTGAAGTAGCAGTAGGTGTTGGAAATGTTTATTAAGACACTCATGTATTATTAGACTGTTCACACAATCAAAGAAATAAAATATGAAACATATCTTAAAAAGTACGCTGGAGGTAAAATGACATGGTTTTCAACAGCTAAGTACGAATTATAATTAATATGCCCTGAAGCGCTTAATAGGTTGCTGTGTGACAAAATAGTCTAACCTTGAGCTGCTTTGTGCCTTTGCCCGTCTTCAGACCAATGATGACGTGGCTGATGGTTTTTCCGTAACCACCCATGGGATTCTCAGTCTCACAGGGGGTCAGCTCTGTCACCTCCCCTTCATACACCTCCTTGGTCTCTTTGATTCGCAGTCCTGAATGTGGGCGACATTACGGTTATGCACATGCACACGGGGTACACGCTGAGAACTCAATCGGGCCTTTATGTTCCTATACCAACTAAGCCACATGCCTCAGTCTGCTGAACAATGCATGTTATTAACAGGGAGAACATGTGTGTGAGCCCATGAAATGTCTGGGCATCATTTGATGTAACATGATCTCACTCTTGTGCTACTTTTACGCAGGCTACAGCCCTGAGCATCAGCATC
This sequence comes from Macropodus opercularis, assembly GCA_030770545.1. Lineage (NCBI taxonomy): Eukaryota > Metazoa > Chordata > Actinopteri > Anabantiformes > Osphronemidae > Macropodus > Macropodus opercularis. The sequence continues at coordinate 2,133,633 of CM061099.1, forward strand.
ACACAGGTGGCTGAGCCTCAGTGAGGGTCAGAGAGCAATGTTTAAGGCAGGCGCTGTCTGTGAAGGTGCTCTTATCATCAGGGTGATGACAACCTTCAAATGAAATGCCCTCCCCTGTAGATCCTGTTCTAGGAGAGGGGCGAAGTTGGTGATGACCACCTCTCCCTCCACCTAAACTCCATTTCCTCCTGTGTGACAGGTACCGTCAGCAGTCACACGAACCCCTTCCCCTTCTCAGGTGTTCCATCCGTCTCAACATCACTCTCAGATCCGCTGTGGAGGACAGCCTTTCAGCTCATGAGAGTGATGTGAGTGGGACACCTGGAGGGGTTTGCCCTGTCTGTTGAGCTTTTTAAACAGGATCACCCAGTAGAAGGTTTTGGTGGCAAATGAGGTCCAGTGTGTGATTTTGTCCATTTCTAATTATCTGTTCTAGCGTTGTCCTTCTCTTGGTGTGTGTAGAAGACTGCAAGTATTTTATTACAAGCTAAAACGTCAGAGCAGACCAACAACCACTTCACAACCAGAATGATATAAAAAATTCAGGATTAACTAATAAGGTGACACTTACCAATGGCCCTCCTGAAATTTTCCATCAGTACTTCTGTTTTTTTAATTTCGGAGGAGTAGACCTCACTGCCAACCATAGGACAGAAAGGCACCTTGTTTCCCAACTCCTGCGCGACAGCCAAGGCGAGGGCAGTCTGACGGCAGGATAAAGATGACACGGATATTATGGTTACAATATGCAGCAAGTAACATGTACAGCTGGCTTGTTAGAATACAGACTGATGCTCACCTTTCCTGTGCCCGGGGGTCCAGCCAGTAACACTGCCCTTCCAGCCATCTTCTTTGAACGAATCAGCTCAACTATAATACCACAGGCCTGCACAGTGGAATATATATAAAGTGTATAGTGATTTATTTATCACTACAGTGTGGTGCACTGATCTACATTCTCTGAAACGAACCAGGTCCTGAAGGCCCCGTGACCTGAAGGTAGACTTTTTACAGAGAACCAGTTTAGCAAGAGCAGACGATTAATGTCTAAAATGCAGTGTGTGGATAAAGCCTGACAGAAAATGACAACGTGGCTAACGTTTAGGTGGAATCTGCCTTTAACGCACCTGCGAACTGTGAAACAGCGACACCACAGTGCTAACAAAACTAAGCTAGCTTGTTAGCACCAGCTGAACTGTGCGACATCGTTGTTAAACTTATTCTTGTCTTCGCACATCATGGCTCCAAACAACACAAAGGTCAAATGAGCGCAGCGAGCCACGGGTTTTACCTCTCTTGCCGCCTCTTGGCCGACTAGACCGCATGCAGTCTGTTTAGCGTTCCCGGCCTCGTCTAGTCCGAGTCCTTTGACATGACTGTGGGATGCGATCCGCTGAGTTTTCGTGGTGCTTTTCACCTCCTCGATCTTCATAGTTGTGTTAGCTGCACCAATGTATTGTATAAAAACGTCAAAACGAATTAAATGTCAATAAAATGTCTATTGTGCCTCTGACTATTTCTAGCCGCCGTAATCGGCGCCGAAACTCAAAACACAGGGAACTCGGTCTCCATGTGGGTAACTAGGGAAAGTTAGCGGAAATAATACGCTAAGGTCCCGCCTTTCTGGCCTAGTCAGTGAGTCGATTCGACCATGTTGAATAGTCAAACACTGTTATTGGTGGATAACTACGTCAGTCACCAAGTACCCCTCAAATCCCGCCCCTACAATGGTTCATTTCCGTTTGTGTTCTCATTGTTGTGTCGTAGTGGAAACTGTTAAAACTTGCGTTTAATTTAATACTATTTGCAAATTAATTAGAAAAGCTAATTGATCTTCACCGTCCCAAATGTTACGCTTGTTTTTTAAGTGACATTTCTACTGATTGAATATCTGCTTCTTTCTTTTCTCACTACTACTGACGCTACTGAGAAACGTTCCGCTTTAGCAAGTTGTTCCGAGAATGGAGTAGTTTGACAACAAGGAAAGCGCCTCTCAGCCGTAGAGACAAGTCTCTTTCCAAACGCATTACGCAGCGCTTCAGTCGCGGTATTTCGTGTTTAATTCACGAATGTAAACAGACGTTGGGGCACAAAGCAGCCGCGTCTGGGGCAGAGCTCAAGGTTCAACGCCGCGTGAAGTCAAACACGCTTCAGGTCAGTGTCGCCATGTCCGCGTCTGCAGGCGGCCGCAGCAAAACGCTCAACTTTAACGTGGGGGTGCTCGGACACGTCGACAGCGGCAAGACGTCGCTCGCTAGGGCGCTGAGCAGCACCGCCTCCACGGCTGCCTTTGACAAGAACCCGCAGTCCCGGGAGAGAGGCATCACGCTGGACCTCGGCTTCTCCTCGTTCACGGTGGATGTTCCCGATCACCTGCGGGACAGCGGGGAGCAGCAGCACGACAGCCTGCAGTTCACCCTGGTGGACTGCCCGGGACACGCTTCCCTGATTCGGACTATTATTGGAGGTGAGCCCCGGGTTGGAGCATAGGTGACACACGCTCATGAAAGCAGAGCAGCCGTCGTTTATACTCAGTCACGTCTCTTTATTCACGTCCACGTAGTTTAAGCAGAGGTTTCTGCAACCAACACTCATTTTAGATGATTTAGACACGTGTTGATGGGTTTCATGATCAATTTATGGGCTGAAATATGTCCAGGGTCACGTTTTCATTCACGTAGTTATGACTAGACTAAATATTACAAACACATTCTACTCTCCATAAAACCCACGTTTCTCTTGAAGACAGGAGTGGTCAAAACTCTTATTAGCGGCCTTATCTCAGTCTGACAGTAAACTGACAAGTGTTTTAATCTTACCTTCCAGTTACAAGCAATCATCCAGATGTGAAAAGGACATAAACTGGAAGTAAGCTGCCACAATGTGAAGCAGGGGTTTGTCTTTTTAGGCGTCATTACAAATTAGTAGAAAACCCATCTTACGTTTTAACCCATAACAATAGAAGATACCAATTCCACACAATTGCTCGTCTCACCTATTGCTCTGCTCAAACGTCTGGCTTTGGAAATGCTAGAGACATGTCCAGTGGATGCTCATCTGTCTCATCCAGCAGAGGGCGCATGTTGTCTGTGTACACATACTAATTTAATCATGTCATATTGACTTAGATGGTTGGGAGCATGAGGAGAAAAAACTGCCCTGGTGGAAATGAGAGCACTCACTCAGGGGGACACTGTTATGTCTGATATGCAACTTCCTCTGTGAGGAACACTGTTACACAAAACCTTGTAGCCGCGTGATGCACACATACTTAGTTGGACATTATGGTCTCAGGATTAATGTCCGTTGGATGTGCCACAACACTGATTGTTGCTGTGTTGTGTAACGAATGTAAGCTATGAGCGAGTGGGATGGCACATGCTGTAGATTAGGGAGAAGGGAAGCATGGGGATTGGGGTATGTATTAAACTTCCCCTCCTGTCCCTAGTGGGGAGAGCACAGGAAAAGAAAGGAGCCAAAGAGAAGGAGAGAAAAGAGGGAGCACAGGAAAACAAGACTGCCAAAGCCAGGAAAAGAAAAGAGGGAAAGGAAAGACAACCAAGCGAGCTGCAGCTCTAATTTCACCCCTCTAGCTCTTTACTCTCTTTTTGCCTCTATGCACCCCTCCCCTAATTTCTTCTTCTAATGTTATTCTTGGGTGTCTGTGTTCATTCCTGTTTGTATTGCTGTTGTCGGTTACTTCTTACTCAGAGTTCATCAGAGCTTTTACAGAACAACACAACTGCAGTGTCTTCAACATCAAGTTGCTGCATTGCTTGTTTTATGTTTGTTCATTTCCTTTCACATCAATAAATTCTGTCATGCTAATTATTCCTCTGTGCTTCTCTAGGTGCCCAAATCATTGACCTAATGATGCTGGTCGTGGATGTGGTGAAAGGGGTGCAGACCCAGACTGCGGAGTGTCTGCTGATAGGAGAACTGACCTGCCCACGCATGGTAGTGGTCCTGAACAAGATTGACCTGCTGCCCGCGAACAAAAGACAGGGTGCCATAGAGAAGATGACGAAGAGGCTGCACAAAACACTGGAGAGCACCAGGTCTGTATTTCAGTGCGAGTCAAAGAAGCAGTCGTGTGCGTGTAGAGGTAGTTGCTGTAAAACGTGCTTCCAGTGGCCAAGGATCTTTTGTCACTCCCCGCTCTTTTTCCTCCCTGCATTCCAGCATTCTGAGTCTGTCAGACTCCCTTGTTTTTCCATTTAAGTGTTTCGTTTCAAATCATTTATACAATTACTTCAGCATTGAGGCATGGAATAATTGCAGCATGATTTTTGTCTTTTGGCCAGATTTAAGGAATGTCCAGTAATTGCTGTGGCAGCGAAGCCTGGGGGTCCAGAGGCTCCTGACGCAGAGGAGCCACAGGGAGTGTCTGCGTTAATAGAGGTAGAGTCTGGAAACAGAAGCACAGAATGCATCGTGGTTTATTTAATTATGTGCATACTTGGGAGAATATGTATTGCATTAAAAAAATAAAGGCGTAAACTGGAAACTTTATTTCTCTGCATTGCTTATTTGGTACATTGGTTTTTGAAAACGAGAACCCTTGTCTGCGGAAAATGAATGTTGATGTTTAAAGAGATGCTGAAAATGATATAATGCTATAACGAAAGATCAACTTCATTTGCTGTGTCTTTACTACTTCTGTGTGCTGCGTTATAAGAAACTGTAAAAATCCAGTGTCTCTGTTTTAATGGTGCAAACTGTTTGTGCTGGTACACAGACATTTTCAGCTGATCGTAGATAATAAGAAACTAACTCACACGCTATGGTCAGACAAGCACTTCACCGTGAATCAGGTTCAAGATTTTTGGCACTAGGTCCATTTCCCTCTTTAGTTGTCTTCACTGCTTTCTTGTTGGTATTTGTGTGGCCTTGCTGAAGGCAGTCATCTTGTGCCCTTTCTTGTTTTATTTTGCTGTCTGCCCCAGCTGTTGAAGAAACAGACCTACCTCCCTCAGAGAGACCCTCAGGGCGACCTCCTGATGGCTGTAGACCATTGCTTCTCCATCCGTGGACAGGGTACAGTCATGACGGGGACCATCCTGCAGGGGTCACTGGCCATCAACGACACAGTGGAAATCCCAGCCTTAAAGGTAGGCTCCACAGCAACAATGCTGAGCGGCCGGTAGTTAGAAGCAAGGGCCATTTTGCAGACTAGAAAACAGGGGGTGGGGCGTTTCCAGGTGGGTTCAGATGTTGTGCTAGTTTAATGCAGGAGAAGGATGAGGGGCCTGCAGATAGACTGGCATGACGTGTGTGTCTGTGTGTCTGTGTGTGTGTGTGTGTGTGTGTCTAGATGAACCTTCAGCCAGACTCTAGATGTGTCTACATGCTCCTGTTCACCTCTTGGTGGCAGCAAATGGCTAATTTACAATGAATGTTTAATTGCCTTTCGTCACAGTTTGCCTGGTGTGCTGATGAGGCAGCGTGTTAGACGACCAACACATGATGACTCTGTTATGTGAATAGATCATCAGACATATTCACATCTAGAGATCGTTCTGATTGTCCATTTGAATGTTTTTGTTATTTAAACAACATTTTAAAATACAGCTTTGATTTAAAAATCGAATTAAATTTTTTTTTTATAAAAAATATTATTGAAGTACAAGTTGGAAGTAAATATGCATTTTCTCTGTAAACAACCCTCAGCAGTTTCTCTTTTCTTCAGGGTTGTGACATTAAAACCTCAGTAAATGGATATTTTAACATTAGTTTGACAAATGGCTCTGTTATTGCTTAGGAAAAGTTGTACAGGTGTGTTTTATACTTTCCCATGTGCACTTTTTATTGACTATTTGTATAAAAATATATTTCTGTGTGGACGCTTTCCTAGAATTTAATTTTATTGCTCACATTCTAATTGTAGTTAGGAAAAATTTGAGCGTGAAGAAATGATCAAAAATGTAAATGTACGAAACGTGACAAAACCTTTTGTTTTCTTACTTAGTGAAAATTGTAATATTGACGTCGTTAAGCTTTAAGCCACAGACCCATGCACTGTGATCCTTTTGTGTCTGTAAGCTTTACAGCATTGGGTATACATGGATATTATTATTCTGTGTCTTCAGGTGACCAAGAAGATTAAGTCAGTGCAGATGTATCGGAAGCCAGTGTCGGGGGCCATGCAGGGGGATCGTGTGGGGGTGTGTGTGACGCAGTTTGACCCTAAACTGCTAGAGCGAGGGCTTGTGTGCACCCCAGGCTCCCTACGCACCCTGTACGCAGCCGTCATCTCCGTCAGGAAGATCGGCTACTTCAAGGGCTCTCTCGCCACTCGCGCCAAGTTTCACATCACCGTGGGGCACGAGACCGTCATGGCGAAGGTGGCGTTCTTCGGCCTGCCACCTGTCGCTTCCTCAGAGCTGCCGTCTGACGCTAAACCGCCTGCATCAGCTGTCCAGCCTTGCTCCTTGGAAAAGCCTTTCACCTTTGACAGAGAGTACTTCTACCAAGATGAATATGCCACTGGTCAGGGAGAGGCTGACCCAGAGCAGTGGGCGTTGTTGGAGTTTGAGAGGCCTGTCACATGCCCTTTACTCTGCCTTGTGATCGGTTCCAAGCTAGACACGGACATCCATGCCAATGCATGTCGGCTGGCCTTCCAGGGCCGTTTGCTACAGGGCTTTGAAGATAGAAACTACATGGAGACGGCCCTGCCTCGTCTGCGCATCTACAAGACCAAACAAAAGGAGGGACAGGTAGAGAGGGTGAGTAAGATGGCCGTCCATTCACCTTGCCTCTTATCCTTAATGTTGTCATTTCTTTCCTGACCTCTCTTTCTTCTCGTATGTTTTGCGGTTGTGGTTCCTTGAATGTTTTTAATGGCTGGTGGCTGGAGCGTGCCTCCCAGACAGAGCCCCTATTGTGTTCATAAACAGAATGTACACACAAACAAGCATGCATATGCAGCCCGGCTGAGCGATGCTTGGCGCATGGCTGGGTTATGCATGCCTAAGCGTGTGCTGTGACACAGAGGTGTGCGTGTGGGTGGCAGCCTGACGCCACTAGTCCTGTCTAGCTGTTGGTGGCTGGCGCTGTTTGGACACACCTGAACGGCACAGAAACACTCACACGACTGTGGGAGGCTCGCGTCTCTCTGGCTCAAAATCATTCCTGCTGTTCTGGTCGGTTCCTCTCTCACACGTTTTTTTGATTGCCGTCAGCCGCAATTCATATGGATCAAAGTCTCATCACATTCTGCTGTTTTCCCATAAACCTCTGATTTGGTCATTTGTTAAAACGTTAGCGGCCTCTCTCACATGTTTAAACGTTGTTTTCGACTGCGTGCACTGCGAAGACGCTGACTTTCACCATTGCAGGGTGAAACTTGGGTCAGGGATCAAGTGTGTGAACTAGTTTCCTGCAGTTAGCACCTCAGGCTGTTGACAGCTTCACTCACTAACTCGGGATAAGAACATCGTGTGCAGGAGGTCAGACCGTGGTCATGTGACATTGCAGTTATGTTAAGACTCAAGAATTCCCTTCATAAAGAAACACATAACTGGCATTGTTGCGATATGACGGCCTCATCCAGTCACAACTCATACGGTCTGTCGGACACGTATAGTGACTGTAATTTTTTTTTTTTTTAATCTGTGAATCAGTCACGCTTCTTGGACGTCAGGGTCAAATGTTCAAGAATGAATGCGGGCTAGGCAGAAGAGAGAGGAAGAGCTTGTGGCTGGGGTAAGTTGGAGACAGAGTGGTGCCCTCCTGTTATCAGATTAGTGGCGGGTTAGATCGACTTAGTGATGGATGATAAGCAAGAAATATAAACAAATATAGCATAAAATGTGCAGGAGGATGAAAGAAGGCGTACTAGACAACAAGGCGACGAGCCTCGAAGAATGCGGCTGATGACGAGCAGCGCAGCCGATGAGGGCACAGGACAGAGCCCTTCTTTCCTTCCTCGCCGTGAAGAGTGAAATCACGTCAGCCCACAAGATCTAAACATCAGAGAAAGAATCCAGAGGATGAAACTAATGCTTGATTCTGACATTTTCATAGACCTAATTAGATCACAAGTTTGCACAGCCTTTTAGAAATACTTCTAATCATGTGCTGCAGCTCATCAAGTCTCTTTCCAACCGTCTTCTGCTCAGGTGACTGACGATTACACTGTGATCGGCCGGAACCTGTTCAAGAAGGAGACCAACCTCCAGCTCTTTGTGGGGTTAAAGGTCACACTGTCGACAGGCGAGAGCGGCGTCATTGAGGGTGGGTTTGGACAGAGTGGGAAGTTTAAGATTCGCCTTCCAGGTAAGCAGTTTCTAGAACTACGTTGCTGTTATAATTTCCTTGCAGCGTTTAGGACTTTCAGTAATCAGAGTTTGACTGTGAGTCGTAGGTAAACTTCCCTTTTCATCCCATCACACACACTGAGCACTTTCTCTACCATTCTTTGGATTTTGGGGTTCAGCGGACAGTTTTCAGGATGTGGTAGGAGCGGTAGTCTCGACATCCAAAGCCACATTCCCAGGATTCCTCCAGGGATTGCCTGTGTTCCGGGGGAAGTCTGTTCCATGTTTATTTTACCTTCTGTTGCTCCAAACCCACGGCTCCACACCGGGAGGGAAGAGAAAACAAAAACATTTAGAAAGAGAACCTCACCTACATCCTCTTCGCTGCCTCACACATGCGAAGCAAAGTCTCACATATACTGGCTCACACATGTTCATGGATGAACTCATTGCTAACATTCTACAGTTTACATCTGGGCCTCCCTCGAGCATTAAGGTGAACACGGCACCATTAGAAGGAGGACAACTAATAAACACAGACAGCTTCCGGGCATCTTTTTGAAGTTTCCTTTATAATGTCAGTGTTGTCTCTTTTGTGTGAGTATGCATTTAACGCGTCTAATCCCAGCATAGATGAGCCCATGATTCTGCTGGAACCTGGTGTTTCAGCTTTACAGAATAACTCTGCTGCTAAATCTTCCCATTAAACCCATTTCAACAAAGCTTGTTTTTGATAAAGTAACGTGTTTTTACGAACAAGTACGAGAAACAAATTTAAAAATCCAGTGTCTCTGTTTTACTTGCTGCAAACCGTTTGTGCTGGTAAACAGACATTTTTAGCTGATCGTAGATAACAAGAAGCGATTTTGGCTGTGCTGCAACCATAACAACCCTCACGTTGGCATAACGATAAGAAGAATGCTGGCGCCGTTGTACACGAGGTCAGACAGGCAGCTTGTAATGCACTGAACCCAGAACATTTCTCACCTTCCGTAAGCGCAAACAAGCAGACGCTTTCTGTCCTCAAAACGCAGGCCTTCGGTAAGACGGAGGCAGAGATGATGGCGAAGAAGAATTTATGATGCACAAGGAGCACTGAACAGAAAGCGTTTACAGGAGGGTGAGAAAAGATGATCTAAGCAGATAGAGGAGAAGCACCGCTGAAAATACTGTCAGTGTCAGGGGAGACAGTAATACACAGAATATGAGGTTGACATACGAAGAGGAACGGAGGTTTTTTTTCAGCAGTTACATCAGAAGGATGAAGGGATCAGTTGATCTCGAGGTCTGCACGTTGAACAGATACGCTGCCAAGAGAAGGAGGAAAAGATCTGTATCACACGAGATTCAGTGGATCCAAGTCCTGCACATAGTCCAGAGTTTTGACTGTGCACACAGTTGTAATTGATTGTTTAAGTAATCACGGGTTGACCTTTCTGCTCCTTTTCTCCAGAGGGTCTTCGTCCAGAAACCAAACAGTTGATGGCCTCCAACTCTAAGAAGAAGGGGAAGGGCGGCGGCGGCAAAGGCAGCCCTGCACATGAAGAAGAGCCCAAATTAGATGCTCAGCCCATTAGCATTCACTTGCATTTCAAACGCTATGTCTTTGATCCGCATAAAAAAATGGTTCAGTCTTGATCTTTGTTCACACACTGCAGCCTGAAGACCAAAGGTCGACCTGCGTATCAGGGGTGTGATGAGCTCCGCCAGCCGGGGTGGAGGTCAGGGGACGGAAACAGATTGTTTCAGTTCTGACGGGTAGCAAACTTTTTTGTCTCCAATTTAGCTGAGAGCTAATTAGCCCTGATAGATTAGCGCTTCGATGGATTGGCATTACGCGCTGGACTGGGAGATGTCCAGTCTGGGTTAAAGTTCATCCTCTGTTGCCTTTGGTTTTGATGCACTGGCTCCCGTCGCTGTGTGGTTTCAGTCTAATGTTTCTACTTTTTGTCCTTTACTTTATCTGTATTTTTCTAACTTTTCTTTTAGGTCATTATTAGATTGCAGTAGTCAGTTGTAGAGCTCCAACAGTTAATAATGTAATCAATCCACAGAAACCTATTCTCTCATTTGATGACAGCTGGACAAGGTTTGACTACCTACAGCTTCATCAGACTGATCAAGCTGCTTAGACGAGTTCTTGAATCTTTCAATTATTTAGATAAATAATTTATAAAATAAATCATCTAAATATTTTCCTGTTCAGGTTTCTTCTATGTGACCATTCATTTTAATGTTGTAGTACATTTATTGTACGTGGCTTTTGAATATTTAAAAATTCACCATGGCTTCTGTCTTGTTGATGTAATGATTGAAGGCACGTTTTATTTTTTCAGTGCGTTGTACACACTGAACATCTGTGGTTGGGTGGACTGTCCTCTGTGCTGGACGTCAAACTGGACGTCTGTTACCTTCCCAAACAGGTTTTAATTGAATGTAGTATTTGCAGATAGACATCAACTGTGCCTTTAATCACGCTACTGCCTGAACATCAGAGCTTTATCAGGTCTATGGTTTCTCTTTAGGTATAAGATTCTTTATGTTGCATAATGAAACAAAAGAAAAGTAGGCAATAGTAAAAATGTCAAACAATAATTCCCCAGTCTGTGTGACAGGACCTGAGAACTGCAGAGGGTGAAAGCGGTTGTCTTTGTGAGTACAGGACGCTCCGTATGTAGCCGATGATGTCAGCAAACTGTCCCTCTGAACAGCGACTCTATCGCAGCAGGAATCTGTGGAAATTGGAGAGAGAGGAAGGGAGGAGTGAGAAGCGGCAGAAGCAGGAGGGGGACACTGGAGGGATTGTTCCTCTGAGTGACAGTCCTTTTAGTCTTATCTCCTCCTGGTCCTCTTATAGAAGAGCAGATGGAAAAAAAACTCAGCTTTTCACTCATGTGCCTCCAGTTTCTTGTTCACGCTCCACCCTCTCTTTCATTCTCCATCCATTTTAGTTTTTATAGAAAAACTTGATTATCTGTCTTATCACAGGGCCATAATTTAAACTGGGCTCTTAAATATTTGCCTAAATGCCACAATAAGCAGAGACAGGTTACAGTAGAAAGATGCAGGTATTTGCTGCAGTGTGATGTAAGACGAGATGGATGTAAAACTATTTTTAAAAATATTTTAAGGAATATATGAAAATGCAGTAATATATTAGCTGAAAAACGTAATTGAAATGTAATTAAACATTTTAATGTTATGCCTTGATATAATTGCAGGCTGAAATTATTTCCCAGTCTTATGTTAGAGGAGGATTTTTTTCATCCTCTTACGTGTATTAAACAGACACAGGAGTGTGGCTGCACAATGTTTCCCTCAGTATTTTTAACATGCATGCTAATCCTGTTGTGTGTGAGAGAGAGACTATGACATCGCTCCTGAGCTTAGGTGAGGAGGTTTGCTTCAGATGAATAATCCACTTTTACAGCTGTAGCTGAGTGGCAGGAGAGAACAGACGGGAGGCTGTGGGACTGGGGCTGGGAGTGTGTTCTCGCCTCAGCTCATCACAAATGCATCCGTAGAGAACTTCCTCTGTAGACATGTAATGACTCACGGCCATGATGATTTCCCTTCTTTCCCTTTTTGTTGATGACCCCCAGGTCAATGTGGAGGGAAGGGTCGGTGGCTGAGCCACTGAATGTTTAAAGGTGGGAAACGGTCAGTGATGAGCAGAGATAACAGCGGCGTAAGAGACAAACGGCGAAGAGGCTGGATTATTGACAAGGCAGAGGAGGAGGGTAAGACAGAAGTTTCAAATGTGGTTCAAGGCAGAGATTGAAAAGACTAATTAGCAGCCATTTGACTGATAAACGGGTGCAGCATTAATTAACAATTTAACCAGTGGGGAGGTGGTTAGGCTGCCGACGAGCTGTTCCTTCCTTGCATCAAGTCAGTTCTTCTCCGTCCTAATCGTGGAAGCATGTATTCTGTCTTCACCTGCAGTATTCCTGCTCTCGGCCGTACCAGTGTCACCCGCCTGTGACAGGGATGTTTATTGCTGATTGTTCGATAAAACACCACAACACAGCTGCACTGTACTAATGAGCGCGGACACAGATACAATCACCCTTCGCCCCCTCGCTCCTCTCAACCCTGCAAATATAATTAGCTATGATTAAAATAGGCATTGTTTAATTAATACCAGTGCAGCCTCTTCCAGCCGACTTCTCCATTTCCGCCGCTGCTTATCTCCCATCCTCCACCATCTGCCTATTAGTAGTTTTGTTTTTTTAGTAGTATGCTTTTGGAAATTGTGACCGTAAATCTGTCTAATAGTTTGTAGTAAAAAAAATCACTAAAACACTTCATGCGACAGTTGCACAATGTCTTCCAAGTATTATTGATTAGGTAGGATGTCAGCGTTGTATGTAGATCAGGAAGATTGATCAGCAGTGACATTTATGAGCTTTGCATATGGTTATTGTGAAAGATCTGTTTTACAAATATTTCTATAAATGCAATACTCGAGCAAAGTGTCCAACTAGAAGCTGCTAAAACATTTCAAGTCAAGAAATATATTCACTGGTTCACCTTAATCTCATTACAATGAGACTCTGTCTACAATAGATGTGAGGTGTAAGCAAAACACGGTAATGAAAGGTTTTAGGACGTCCATTGTTTTCCCATCACCACTAGGTCATTTACATAGTTGTTCTTATTTATGCAGTCAGAAAAAACGTCCAAATCAGAGGTGGCAGCTCTATAAAGCCACATATTGATATCGTGTTTGCAGACACAGATACAGAAACGTGTTTGCTTTTCCCGTCACCTCAGGACACGGGGACGGTCTGAAAGACTGAGGCTGACAGCCAGAGAATAACGATCATTACAGCTCAGCTCTGCGGCGTCCAGTCGTTAGGTCAGAGGTCGTCTGCAGGGTCACCTTGAAAACCGCCAGCCAGGATTCTGTCACCTTCATGTACAGATGAAGGAGGACACTTCTAAAGTTAGCGTTTCCTCCATAGCGTCCATTCACGCTTTAGCTGAATGGACGCTTTAGCTTGATCCTCTGGGTTAGATCCTGCTTATAGACGTGTTACTCTTAACCACTGGGCTTAGAGGTGCCCAGTCGCACACACAGCTTCAAACCACCTCCCTGCTGCTGCAGCTTATGTTCTCACACACGCAGACTTGGACATAGTCCTTCCCTGTGCTTTGAAACGTTAACATCACGTTTTGATAGATATTATATAATATTCATGGACCAGTTTTCTGTTGGGCTCTTGTTACTGCCAAGCTCGGTGTAGTGACTAGTAACTCATAAAATTTTAGTTGGAGGTTGTCTGTAGGCACAAACATATTCCCTGTAATAACAACGTAATGGATGAGAAGGAAAGGCCTGAAGCCGTTCCCTTCCAAGCATTGTGTTACTGCAGAGGAGACTTCAGGCTCGAGGGAGGAAGGTTTCAATCGGGGTTCGTTTCAACTCAAACCGCTGCTGGTGCCGTCATGTGATGTGGAGGGTCATGTGAAAAGTCACCTCTCTCTGGATCCCCCTGTAGAAGATGTCAAAGACATGTCAACTATTCTTGGGTTTCCCTGCTTGTTTTACTATCTAATGAATTGTCATCAGGGAGCCTGGCTCTGCTGCAGAGAAATGGATGTTATGATTAAATTAGTCACCCCACATAGTCCTAAACAAAGAAACTTAACTCGCTCCTTATGCGTCGTGCATTCTGGGTCAGTTTATGAGTTAATCCAGGAAGACTTAGACGTGTCTCAATCCAAAGACTAGTGTCAGACACAGTCGTGTTCAATGTGCGTCTTGGAGACCAGGTCCCAACCTTTTAGAGATGTGTTGCTGCCGTACATTTTAAAATGACCCTGCGCTTTTCATTTGTTTAGAGGTTTGGTGTGTTTTCTATGTTGCTTCGTGAATAAGATTGATTATTATTTGGGAATCATTTTGCACAGTGTCGAAGCTTTTTGGCAAATTGTTGTAATATTTGCTGGCGCTTTGACAACAGCTACTCTATTTTTAATGCATTTGGGACTGTAAACTAAAAACACACTGAGGAAGCTCTGACCGTAGCTTTAGGAAACCACAAATGGTGAAACTAGTTACACATTTCAAGGTTCTTCTGAGAGTAATTCGTGGCGTTTTTAACCCACTGAAAGCAAACCCCAGGTTATCAGATGAAATCATATTTATTGTGGCTTGTGGTCTTCACTGCCTGGACTGGGTCAGTGTGTGCGTAGAGCTGATCTCAGACTGACAGGGTCAGTGGGATTCTGCAGGGGCCCAAACATGGCTCTGGTTCTGTCTGGGACCTGCTTGAACCCAAACGCGGCCTGATGAGGCTTTTAGAGGAGCAGAGTGAGTGACTGAGGTTTAGAGGAGATCTGACACTGCAGCCTGTGGTGCTGCTGTTTATGTATGTGTTCTAGTTTTCCAAAAAGTGTGTTTATGAAAACAGTGGCCACATGCCCATCAGATAGGAGCTGCAGCGATGGGACAGGGACCGAGAAGCAAAAGGAGACAGAGACGGATAAAGAGGGAAAACCAGCTGAACATGGGGCAACTAAAACAACTGAATGCGTTTCAGCAGATGTCGAACTCTTTAGTTTCTTTTTACTGAACCACTTTGTCTTGTCCTCTGTTGTTTCAGATGTTTGAGCTAAACTCTGGTAAAAGTAGGAAGTACTTTGGCTCCTGCACTAATCCTCTTCTGACTTTAATTTGATTTCTTTTTGTGCCCCTTCGGTTGTCTTCCTCCTTAATTAGCTCGCACGCCTCTGGTTCGCCTGGTTGAGGGTGTTGACTTGAACACGGCACAGCCCCAAATCAAACATGTAGCATAGATTCCTCCTCAGTCACTGACTCCTTCTCCTTCTGTCAAGGAGCCTAAATTGCATTTGTGCCCATTGTTTTTGGCGCTTGCCCACTGGCTGCTGCGGTTATCGCTTCTTTTCAGATACAGAGCAGAAATCCTACAGTTTCTTCTTACTTTTGATTGATTGATTTGATTTTCTACATTTGCTATAATATTTATTGTTGGTATGAATTCATCGTGTAAATCTTTGTCTGAAGAGCTTTTTCATGCGCATCGTGCAGCGCTTCACTCACAAGTTTATGCCACTTTGTCCTTGATCATTTTAGTGTCATCAAAGCGAAGCCAACAGAAAACTGCTTCTTAAAGTTCACATTTCACATATTTTAATTGTTTTATGCAGCTTTCATTTATTTTTCTAATAATCCCTTGAGGCGGCTGGAAGACTGTTTACTGTCTTTGATTTGCAGTCCTGTAGCTTTTACTCCAAGCGTTAATTAACCTTCAAATGGAGAAATTATAGCAGCCACACAAGCTTTACAGCGACACACACACTCACACAGGACTCCAACAGTGGAGGGCAGTTTTTTCTGCCTTTCATTTGCGATCTCCACTCCTGACACACACACACACACACACACGCTAGACTTGCAACATGCAAGTCGACATTTATTCTCCCTCTTTCTCCTCCTCGTTCCTTTTGTGAACCAAAGTCCAACTCAATCTCGGCCTACGGATTCTTTGAACTTCTGTCAGCGCAGAAATAACATTACAGGTTCAAAGACAACAGATATCTGTTTTCTGCTCAGAACCCGTTAATCTCCTTGCCTTTCACTCCATTTGTCTCTCTCTTCAGCTCTTTTTCTGTCCTATATATCATCTTTGTGTGTTTTTTTTTGTTCGTTTCTTACATAGCTGGTGAAACATTCTATTATTTTGATATAGGCTCTCATTAGCTGCTCAGTTTAATTAAAAGAGCTCATTCATATGAAAATGGGCAGCTGATAGCGATTTCCCTCCCTAGCAACAATCGCTAACCTTGCACAGCAACTCTTAATTAGAAACCGGCTGATTGACGTTGACGTGCACTATACGCATGGACACTATGCACACGTGCATGCATAAGCATTTCATAAAACATTAAGATACCGTGTTGATTTAAAGAAATCAATAAGGATGAAGCCAGTGTTTGTACTGTCACATATCATGTGCAGCGCTTTACTGCTCCTCTCAGCGTCTCTTTATTTGCTTGCTGCTCAGGCCTCTTGTTGTCACAGCTCTGATAAGTTAATTCATGCAGTGTTTACTGTCCCGCAAAGATTCCCATCAGGCCTTTCTACCCTGTGTTTCTCTTCCATCCCACACGTCTCGTCATCGCGTCATTGCTGAATATTCATCGTCAGGCGTGTGAGCGTAACATCAGGCGCAGAGGAGAGACGAGGAGGAGCAGAGAGCGTGACACACTTTTCCTTCATCTAACGTCTGTGTCTCCATTTATTACATTATGATCATCTGGATGCAACAATATGCACAAGTTAATACACTGGTGGTTTAATTTAATGTAAGAGAATGCATTTATCCAGTTTTCTGAAATTAAGGAATATGAACTTAAATAATTAGTTTAATGCATGTTAAAGGTCAGTCAGGTCAGTATATCACATTTGTGACTCACAGTCAGCCTCTTGCTTGTGTGATCATCTAATCTAAAAATTAATTCTAGACCACTCATAACTCTTATCAAAAGGTTTATTTGAATGACGTATCCAATTATCAGCAGGCTTCAGAAAAACTAGCGAAATGCCTTTTTTCTTCTTTCCACTGAGAAAATATGAGATGCCACAGATATGCGTTATTCCACAGAGTATAATCAGCCCACATATTCTCCTGCATGTAAACGGGGCATGAACACTTTGTTCCTGAAAAGTGTTCTGTCTCTGCTTGGCTTTTACCCAGTATTGAAATAAAACCCGCTGTGTTTTGAATCTAAAAGGCTTTTACTTACACAAACAAACAAACGTGAGCAATGTGTGGGTGGGAAGTTGTCACCTGCTTTGCCAGCAGCAGGTCTGAGCGTCTGTCTGCTGTGGAGTCGGATCAGACGTAGGCCTGACTCTTCATTCCCACACAGAGCAGGCAGCCTGACTGGAGGGATGGGGGTTGAGGGGCGGTCTCTTCACTGATGTCAGGCCCAAGGCTTAGGGGTAGTGTCCCACGGAAATGAGCCATTAAAACTGAGGATTTATTTATTTTTCCCCTTCTCCTTTTCCTTTTCAGCACTTGGCATGGGGTGCAGAAGTCAGGCAGACGGCTTGGGAATGATTTGGAGAGACAGGCCCGACAGCCCCTGTAGCAGCCCCATCTGTGAGCTATGTTGTATAAATGGAAACGCGCCTTCGATTATTATGGCTGCATTAGTTAATCAGCGATATCTCGGAGGGGGCTGGGTGTCTTGAATGCTTCCGACTTGCTGAGACAGTAGTTCAAGCCTGTAACTGGATCTGGTCTTGTCACTGCTGTAAAGCTAACTCTACGCATGCTGACTTTTTCACCCACCCGCCACTTTCAGCTGTAGTTTCCCACCTTACACGACTTCTATGGCGTTTGCATTGTGTTTGTTTTGAAGTAACCCACAGCCGTACATGTGCAGGCTGCAGGCAGAGCGGGCGTGAGGGATGGGGCGTCAGCAACAGCTTTGATGGAGCTGCGATTCAGACGGCTGGGAGGTGAGCTATGAGGAGAGGACGCTTTGTTTAGACGCAGATGAGCGGCACAAACAAACCTAAACAAACTAAACCCACCAAGCAAATCCTGCACGTCTCACAGCCATGGACGACTTTTCTGTAGTTCTGTTCTGCTTTGAGCTCATCAGTCAAGGACATTGTACATCAGTCAAGGACATTGTAGTCATCAGTAGTATAGTAGTCAATGAAAAGCAAGGTATGGTCTCTAGTTTTCTCTGTCTTTATATTTTGGTTGGTTTTGGATTCTGAGTTGCTGTTCAGACATAACCACAGCTTTCATTTCAAGTGCACAGACGTTTATCTACGTTCGGCCCAAAACGACAGAAGTTGTTGCTGGTGTTTGTGACTGTTTGTCACGCGTCCACCAACACCCCACTCGCCATAACCGTGAGTTATCTGGTCTGTTCATTAACCCTTTGGAAGCCTAAGCAATGCAAATCTTTCCCTTCATCCTTCATTTCTTTCACAGACGACGGTGCTCCAGCAGACAGTAAAGGAAAACACCCAGAATGTTGAAAGACTCTTTGATTTGAAGGCGTTGCCGACTGGTTCCCTCATCTGGACGTAGTTTTGACATTTTGGTTCACTGATTCATTTTCCTCTCTTTGCCTAATTTTTTCTTTCCCCTTTGTCCTAATGAACCGAAGCTGTTTTCAAAGGCAGTTGCTTTAATCCCTTCTTCTCTTTCTTCCGTCTACGAGTGTCTGCTGCTCAACAACCACCGTAAGACGAAGCTCGAGCAACGCACATACGCGCTGGTCTCAAGACGGATGCATCGAGCTTTTCAGAAACTAAAATCGTCAGTTACGTTTGAAGACAGTGTCTCTTCCACTGGAGCAGCTAGTTATCAGCCTCAGCATCGCTCAGCACCGAGCACAGCTGTAATATCAGCTGCTCAGCACCTCAGTATCAGCTGATGGTGACATTAGTGTTTTCTCTCTTCTGTCTAATCCATGTCCAGGCATCTTAAACATGAGAACAATATTTGCCTGCAGGAAGTGAAACTACCACAGGATTTTGACAAAGTGTCTCTGTCCTGTTTTATTTCTTTCCCTGTTTTCTACATGCATAGTTTATTCTAGTCCTACCCCTGATGATTGGCTCTGGCTTAAGTCTTGGCCTGTGTTCAGATGACCACATTTCTTTTACATTTCTTTTGCATAAACATGACTGAAGCTTGCTGAAAACGGTATCTCTCCTCCATCGGGCAGATGAAAACACTGCAGGCTACGCGCAGTGTGAAGCTCTGTGGGGACTCGTGCTCACAATTGCTACGGTAACACAGGGGAAGGTCACGTGTAGACATTTACAATCAGGTTGTCCTGCTTTGATCCACGGTCCAGGCCTCCGAGCTTTAAAACCTCTCTGCTCAGAACACATTGTGGTTAGTCTAAGTGTGATATTAAGCTTTAATGGCAAACACAACTTCCACCTGAGCAGCAGGCTGCGCAGCTTTTAGCGAGCCAGCCGCGGAGATAAGGCAGCCATTAGGCAGCAGTAAGGGGGACAGCTCCTTAATGTTACTGTGTCCAGTGAGACACGCTGCATTTGCCTTTGCAGGCGGGTTTGGGGGGGATGTGGGGGAGTGTGTGTTGGAGGCCATTTGAAATAATACATGTTAAATCTGCCTGACGTCTTCAGTATCTGTTACTGCAAAGAGCATGGTGGGGAGGAGGCAGACATGGAAAAGCGGGGGAGGAACTTGTAGACGGAGGAGATGAGATCAATAGAGGCAGAATGGAGGATTGATTCAGACTCTTAGATGTTTCAGATTAGTGGCTCGATTAGAGACAAATATGGAGGCTTTATTCATGTGACCTTAACAGTGACAGCCTGAGCTAAGTATGGAAGAGTAATTACTTTAAAACCCCAATATCTCACTGATGCTGAAGATTCAGAGATGATTGCTGACCTGGATTTTCCACAATCTTACAGAACAAAAAATGTTTTTACGTCCCAGCCTGTGAAAAGGCCGTTGCTGTTAATGCTGCTCTGGTATTGGAAGATGTTTGACCTCTCACTGGTCAGCGAGACAACATGGTCAAGGCTTTAGCGTCTCGCCAATCTTTCGCATCGCGCAGTGATCTTATCTTGTGGAAAACATTCAGAGACGAGCGTATGCGAGACTTGTTCTGCAACAGAACGTGTTTCCCGGAGACCTGAGGTGTTTAACGAAGCCATTATGAACAATGAAGTCTTCATGTGGTCAACATGTCTCAGTACCTATTCAAAGTTAAGCAAATGCACCACACGTGGACGTCAGCGTGTTATCAGTGGGCTTTTGTCGGTAATCAAAGCAGGTCCTGCTACTGTACACTGGCATCGTAAGCAGCACGGTTAACCGTAGAAATGTTAATGGCTTTTCATTGAGTCTTATTAGATGTTTAATCATGAGCGAGTAGGAAATGTTCACTTCTTTGTGAATGCTAGAAATAAAATAGAAAACACTGTTTCCCACTAGCAGTCAGCCGGTGCCGGCAGGGACCAGCAAGCGTCCCCGCGTCTGTACTCGTGTGGGAACATGTTGGAAGTTTCCAAGGAAGCAAATATTAAAAAGCACATTATTGTTAATCAGCCAGTCACAAAGTGGAAACGAGCAAGTTAGAGCAACTCACAAGTGACTCCACCAAAGCACTGCTTCCCAGCGGATGTGCATTTGTGCGTAGCCTTTTCTGTCTTGAAGTTTCCACTGGTGTAACCTGTGTCCTGTGTGTGATTGGCATGTGAAGCCTGTGTTTACCACAATTAGACAACTGTGAGAGATATGAAAATAAACACTTTAAGGCAAGAATTAGTGTAAGGAAAACCTTTCTGCCACACACAATACTTCTGTGCGAACGGCCATTTTAAATTAGATGAATAAATTTAAAAGCTTAATTATTTTTGGTGCTTTAAGCGATTATTTTCCCCTGTGAAGAAGTGAAGGATGAGACGAGGCAAAGGAAACGCGTATATGATCCCTAGAAGACAAATGCACATGTATTAACTCAAGAATCTTTCTCTCCTCCAGCCCCCAGCAGGCATCACTGTATTTCTTTCACCCATCATTAGATTTGCTCCAAACAAAACAAACTCAATTAACCTAATTTCTTTCCCTAAAGTGTTTCTAGAAGACTCCATCCAGCAGACGCACAACCGCAGATACCCGTCGCTGTGTCATGTGCGGATACTGTGACGGCAGCGTGGAACAGGCAATAGTGGTGAAACGGTCGGAACCAGTGCGTGAAGCCGCTCTAAAGCGCCGCTTGTCAGTCTCCTCTTTCAGCCCCACACATGGTGTTTTTGGCCGAGTGTAATTCAATCAATTCACACTAACTCTCTCCTCCTCCCCTCTTTTCCTGCTGAACTTGCCAGGTCATGTTCTGCGGCTCATGTGTTTGATTGAGGCCTCCCTCTTGTGTCTCGGAGAGAGGGGCAGCGGCCTCCGTAGGGAGAAACAGTCCGTTTACGTCGGGACTGAACTTCCCAGAGCTGGGAAACAATTACAACTCCCCCCTCTCCTTACCCTGCTCCTCATCTTCATTTCTCCTCCTTCTGTCCACCCCTATTCTTTTCTTCTTCTCGTGCGCTTTAACACTCCGTCTCTTCCATCACAGTCCTGGGGCACTATATACCCATTTATTTATTTATGTATCAGGAGACGGAAATGGACTCCCACCCAGGGAAGAGGGGTGAGAGGGAGGTGAAGTGTGAGTGCATGGACGTGTGTGTGTGTGTGTGTGTGTGTGTGTGTGTGTGTGTGTGTGTGTGTGTGCACATGCAGCTGTTCTGTAAATACATTAGGTGATATACAGGGTGAAATGCAGCATTTAATGGTACGTTTATCCGCTGAACTGTAAGGTTTTGTTACATCAGGCCTGTCAGTCATGGTGCGTATGCACAGATATGGTCTCTTTTTGATGATGCAAGTGAACGTACACTGGAATAACGCACGGTGCATATCCTGTTGTGCAGATACATCTCGGTGTTGTTGCCATGGCAGCAGAGACGCCTCCCATCCCGTCTCTGTTCTATTTTTTTACCAGCTTGCGTTCTAGCTCATTTTCCACTTGTTGAAGAAATGTAGCTTTTTGCAACAGATACATTTTACTGATCTCCACTTTGAATGAAACCACATGTAGTTAGTTTTCTTTTAACAGGGTTGACTTACTGTGCATTACAAGCCTGCATGAAAAACCTCGACCAAACGGTCTCAGCCTCTAACAACACAGAAAATCAGAAACTCCAATGAAAAAGTGGCAGCTCAGCTATTAGATCAGAACGTCTGATTGCCTTGTGCACTTCCCCGACACTTTTCCGTGCGTGACCTTTGTCTGACCTCTTTGAAAAGAGTCAAGGCCACTTCAGGCTCGGAGCGGAGGAGAAACGGGGTGAGCTGAGGTTCATAGCGCGAGCGTTCTGTTCACCCCACAGTGAAGCTTATCACCTCCATCATTGCGACACACTGATGTAATTGCAGCCTGTGATCTCTTTCTGGACGAGCTTTCATTTTTCCCCGGTAGAGATTTTTGAAGGTCTTTCAACTGTTGTGTTTCACCCTGGTGTCACCCTGCAACCTTTCCACATCAGATACTTGAAAAGAAAATGCAGGGAGCACTAGCTGAACTTTGTCAGCTCTGTGTTTAGACTACGTGTTGGATTTACTGTAAACATACCATGTAATACGTAGCCGCTCTATTGTGCTCTGACGTGTCTTTATTCGCGTTTTCAATGAACTGAACTGCTTGGGGCGAGTATTTGTGACAGCTCTTTCCAAAGAAAACACCGTTTGCTGTATGTTTTCACTGGCATGAGGCTGTGACGTGTGGAAAGTATGAGATATTCTATGTTGCAAAGTCATGGTTTACATGTGAACCTGCCAGAACTGCACTAAAGAACAAAACAAGGTTCTCCTAATTGTAATTAAATGAGAAATCCTTTTATATGACATCTATATATTATTCTTTGAAATGCTAAACAGCAGCATAGCAGTCACACTTTTCTACACACGCCTGACTGTGGCGTGAGTGTATTTGCATGTGGCCGAGGCCGCAGCTCATCACCTGCAGGGCCAGGTCTGCTTTCTTATCACTTTATACCTCACTGATTGGCTTTTATCAGCCCTCTGAGCTCTGATTGGCGTTTATCTGTGAACCCAGCTCTGATTGAGGGTCATAACGCCTTATTGCAATGGAGCATAAATAGCCCGATAAGCACTGATACCAGAGTTCAGCCCCGGCACATGGAGAATGCTCAACATTATATCCTGACCCTCATCCTGTTTCCACCAGGTCTCATTCTCGCCATCACTTTTTGAGTGTGGACAGTCCTGTACATTTCTAAATATGCTTTTACTATGTAAAGAGCACTTCAATGTATTATTCTTCAATCTGGGAGCTGTGATCTTTATATATTCTAATTTTTAACTGATGTGAGTTAAAATAAATAAGCTCCAATTTCCAGTTGCTATCTTGCCAAAATATCTATGATTTGTGTATTATGCTTATTAAACTGGAGCCAAGCTTAACACAGCTTCATGACTGTAAGACACAGCAAACAATACACCCAGTTTAGTGCCAAACCGTCTTAGTGTCAAACGCCTGCTTTAGTTACCTTCCAATTTCAATTTTTAAAACAATCCTGTACTGAAGGACGAACCTCTAGGGGGTAGTAGTAATCAACAATGGTTAGCACAGCCACTGACGAGCGTGTGTGAGTTTTAATCTCAACTTGTTTTCTCTTGTTGTTTTTGGCAAAAAGAGAAGAGAGAACGTTATGATTTTTCATATGCTCCCATGAAGTTACAGTCGTAGTGTCTCTTCTCTTCCAACTACAAATCTTTACTCTACCCTCAGACAGCTGAGAATGATTATTTTTTTGTGACTTCCTATATTTTTGCAGGGATTTATTGCGTATGATCAGTTTGTAGTCTTAACCACACAACAGCTCATAGCTCTGCCACTCATTTCTGGTTTGTTGTTTCATAAGAACAGTAGTTTCATTATTCATTACAAACTTATATTGCCATCCAGCTGACAGCAAATATTAAACAATGTTAATCTCACGTATATGACAAACATATACAGTTACTGTATGAAATTGTGGAAAATTTCCTTAACCTTTTCTCTCCCTCAGTAACCAGCTCAGACCTTTAGTTGAATGGTGTATATCAAACACATCCAGATCTCAATTATCATTCTTAATGAGAGAACGACTCTAGAGGAATCCCTTTTCCATCTGCAACCTTCAAAGGTCCTTAAAAGAACATCTGAGGGTCTTTATCGCACAAAGTTACTCCTTCATTTGAATAATTCTCTAAATCGGCCACAGGGAGATACGAGAGTGGAGAGTGAGGTCCTAAAGTCCTGGAACTGAAATGAGATCTGGGTATGGTAGGGAAATGCTGCAGCCGGTCGTGTGGATTCGAGTTTAGGGATCTGTTGGGTTTGTTCTTGTCTGGCGTTCACGCTGCAGCCTCTTCAGTAAATGTACGCGGGTATGCAGATGCTCAGAGGTAAGAGGAGGGTCAGGAGGTGTTGGAAGGGAAGAGAAAATGTCTAAGATGTGTGTGTTCAGAGGGCCTGTATCTCATTACATAGGAGTGTGATAGCCATCAGAGTCAGAATAATATTTAGCACATGCTGCCTGCTAATGAAGCGGTAATGTCCACGGGCTGGAAATGAGAACCAGAGATGGCTCTCTTCTCTTTTATCCCCATCTCTCCATCCGCGCTTTGCGCTGATCGATCATCGAATGGCTGAACGCTACCTGTTATGTGTCCTACGAGCCACTTTCTTTGTTTGGATATAGATATTGATTATTAACGTAGACCTGGCGATGCCTGTGCTCACAGCGTACTTTTAATGTAGCTGCAGTTTGAGGGTTGTTAATTTGTGGTTCCATTATTTATTTAAGTCTTATTTTCTTATTTGCTGCTTTGTTTACACATCCAGGCGCTTGCTGATATTAATCTTCATGTAAAGATGAGCAGCTCGTAGGTATCATCATGGAACCTTTGCAAACACAACATGCTTTAGGCGTGTTTTACATTACGGCTGCGTGTTGATTTGACGAGCCCATGGTTTTGCATTGGGATTTTCTAACAGTCGAGCTGAAACAAAGAAGTTTCTGTATGAATATGTGCTGTTTAAAAATAATTTGTCAATGCAAATCAACGCATGACAACTGTACATCTGTTACAGGCAAATCAGCTGTAGGCCGTATGTGCACAGCTGCTTTTTTTCTGCCTGTAGGCTTTTAGAGATTGTGTTTGATTCTAGCATGAAACCTGAGAACATGTTGTTGTTTAATTTGTCCCAGCAGCCGATTAAGTTCGCTTAAAAAATCGATCCCCTGTAATAATCGGACTTTTTCCCAGTTCGGCCTGGATGGATCTACCTTTTCTGTGAAACATAAATGCCTTTATAAAACAACAGTGCACACACACAGACACTACAATAAAACCATCATTGCGACAGTTAAATGTGCTTTGAAGAGTCGGGGACCACACTCACGGATTAGGTTTAAAGTCAGAATGTCATTTAGTTGTTATAGTTTCACAATAAAACACCGTCTGTAGTAACTCCACTTAGCTTTTATTGTAAGAAAGGTCTTTGTTCCCATTAGTGGGCCCAGGGGACAGTTTTATAAAGAACGTCCTAAATACACGCTTGTTTTATGAATCACTTGTTGCAGATGCATCAGGATGGATAATACACCTTAAATGCAAATTTGAGGTTCACACACTGATATAACATTACAGTATTATACAAATATTGATATTGACATTTTTGCAAATAAAACCTCAGTTAAAAGCAGCTTTTTAGATGAAGTTAAGATGGAAGATATGACAGACATTAGGGACCTGAAGGATTCAGCTCGCTGGCTCGCAGCCTTCTGTGCACACACCCACATTCAGGGTTTGTCGCTAAAGGGCAAATTCAAATCATCTGAAAGTTAAAACAGAGGAGAACGCAGATCTTATTTGCTTACTGTCATTAAGTCTGTCTGCCATTCACCAGCCGCACAACACGGCTTTTCTCTGCCTGGTTCTTTAACGCACGTGCGCACACAAAAACACCTGCACAAAAGAAAAAGTGATTGTTTCAACTTTCCCCCCTTGGCTCCTCTTTTCTCTCTCTCCGGCTCCTTGTCGAAAAGATTTACACAGTCTTTTCTTCCTGGCTTTTATGCAGAGAGGGTCTGGCTCTGTGGACGCCACCCCCACCCCACCAGTCACTGCACAAACACAGCTGACGGGAGGTGGGGGCGCTGCCGTGACACGGTCGCGTGGCGTCCAACAAGTCCCTCTCCATTTACCAGGCAGCCCTGAGTGGCTGTCTGCCTTTGAAGCTGTCATGATGCGGCGATTTGATCACGTGGTTTCTGCGCGTCGCTGTTTTTCTCCTTCTTTTCCAGTAGGAATTTAAGATTATTTGAATGCGTTGTCCTCCGGATCAAGATGAGGATCAATTGATTTTTGGAGAAAGAGATAGAAACTCGATTTATCAGATTCCAGCACTAGGCAGTGTGTGAGCGTCTCACATCCATCAGACCCATCGGATCAGTTTGTCACTCTTCATTAGTCAATGTGTCCATTTAGTGTCCTGTAAATCCATTTCACCTTTTATTGTAGTTTTGGTGATTTTCAGAAAAGACCAGATTCACATCAGTGCAGTGAAATATATTCAACTAGATAGAACCTACTAGTTCTGTGTGTTCATGAGGCTAATGCTAACAAAATGATGCTGAACAGAAGATATTTACCACAATTAGCACTAAAGACAAACCCTTTACTGTTTTATTGTATTTAAAGGCGTGAACACATCTTGCATTGGCATTGGACACGTGACCTCTCCGGTTTTGCAGCTGTTTGTCTTTGCTGTCGTTCGATGTCATAAAACAAAACTGACAGAGTTTTCACCTACGTATGTAAATACAGATGAACTTTAAATTCCAGACAGAGAATGACTTTGCATGTTGAGTGTGAAACGTTCAGGCCTCTTCATACAAGACGGTGTTTGATGCTGGTGCATGTATTTCCACGTTTCCACATTCTATGCATGTGCTTGTCGGTGACGGATGCTCGTTGCTTTGTGGCGTTTTAACCGGGCCTATAGAAACAACTCTGCAGCTGCCTGCTGCAACACACACACACACACACACACACACAGAGACGCTGCATCCCTCCAGCTCTCCTCAGTCCAGGGGGCAGTAAAGTGGTTATCTCTCTCTTTCAGATCCTAATCTGACAGCAGCTCCTGCCTGTTGCCAGGTTACCCCTGGGGCGTCAATCTCCATTTAAATCCTTGCTGCCTCCCCGCCCACCCATCAACACCAGCTACGCACACCCACCACCACCCTCCTCTGCCATCCAGTCCCCTCTCCTCATCTCCTCTGCCCGAGGGTCCTCTCTCCTCTGTGACGGTGGCGTCAGGCTGAATTTGCTCAGAGCAGCAGGTGACACATGGATGCGTTGGAATCACCTGCTATTTAGGAAAACAATAGACGGCGTGAGGAGTTTATTGGAGATGCTCTGGGCTGCAGGCCTTTCTCGGTGTACTTTGGCACAGGCTCACACACTGTACTGTACAGTCTGGTCTTGTGGAACAGAGGGATGTGGGCTGAGTGGGTTTATTCAAGAGAAGGGCGGCAGACAGGGGGTCCTGCAGCTCTAGGAGGATGTGGGCTGACTCTGTGCGGCCTGCTCTGCTCAGACAGATGAGGGGAACTGATAAAGAGATAGATTGAGAGTCTGACGTCTGGGAGAACCTTCCACTTTTTCTCCCTCTGCTCTCCGTCCTATGGCTGGTGAATGGAAGCCCATTGTGTACAATGGAAGAGACGTCTTGCATGTTGACCCTCACCCAGAGGTCACAGGGCGACCGGGGTGGCTGAGAGAGAGACAGCACATAATTGCAGCACAAACACAAAGACGAGCTCACTGAGGGGCCCTGCCGCTGTGCCAACTCAACCTCAGAGCTGCCGGCCTGGACCGGGCCGCGGCTGAGCAGCCACAGAGAGGCAGCGCGTTCCTCGGTCGTTTGCTTGGTCGTCTTCTGATTTTTTTGTGTTGACTGACTTGACGCGTCACGAGACGTATGCGTGTTTGTCGATCTACGTGATTCTCAAAACAGCTTTTTAATCATGATGAGAGCCAACACTCACTCAGTAAATAGTGAGGAACCTTGTCTCTCTAAGCACAATGTTTTGTTCTGACTATAACTAAGCTGCAGGTTCAGTTTATAAGTTGCATGTGAAATGTCGTACGCGCTGCAGCTCTGCACTCGGGATTTATCCAATATCAATATCACTGAATAAAATTAGATGAGGGGCTGAGGCTGAGGCAGGATCCCAGGATCCCAGAGGACCCGAGGTTGTTGGCACGCGTGCGTGCGATGCTGCCACTTCTGTTTGTGCGCCTGCAGTCCAGTTGGCTGGCTCCCGGTCAGTGCGTCTGTCGCGTGAGAGGGCATGCTCAGTGCATCTGAAACCTCCGGCTGACGGCCGGCGGGCGCGGCGCGGCCACCGCTGCTCCACCTGGCTGATTGATGCGGCCCGTTTGAAGTCTTCTCGGGGAGAATGAGCTCCATTCATAAGCTCCCGGCCCCACCTCTCACTGCTGCCTCTCTCTCTGTTAACGGCTGAAATGCTTCCCTGCTCAGAGCTTACAGTGGTAGGAAGCTGAAGCAGACAGGCCTCAGGATATTCTGCATCTATGTGGGGTCAATGCTGCACCTTCAGCTTCCTGCTCTTCTGTTTGACTGACGTGCTTGAGCTAGTGCTCGTCACGTATTGATTAGTTCGTCAAACATCAGTAACTAGTCAGTATTTAGTATTTGTGCACATTAGACCTCATGGACTTTTGCTGGTCGTCGGTTCTGTTGCAAAATCGACTGATTATTGCAACGCATATGAACATTTGACTGTATTTGTGACTCGTTGTTTACCCCTGAATGGAATCAGTGTTTTCTTCTGGCTCTCATCACGAATGTGAGGATTTAGCCAAAATTAACTATTTGACAGAACATGAATGTAATAGTGATCCATGATTACACGTCAGTGAAAGTCAAGCTATGTGAGCTTTTCTTTGGGTGTGCTGTGGTGCGTGCACCTGCGCTCGTCTGGTCACAGGAAGGTTTTTTTGCCCTCTTGCTTCGTGGAGCTCCTTGCTTTTTCTATCGTAGAGATCAGCTGTTGACAGGCAGAGCCAAGGTCAGTTCCTGACCCTCTCACCACGCTTTGTCTGTGGGATCCCAGGAATGTGCAGGAATGTGGGCTCTGACAGGTGGAGAGGTCCTCCACGGAAAAGTTATCCTGCTCTCTTCAGGAAACTTCGCTCCTCGTTTCTCTTTGTTCGCGTGACGACCTGAAGACGCAGAGAGGTCAACAAACTGGAGAGCAACGCTTCAACACATGAATAAGGTTTTTCGGTTCACTTCTTTCACCTTAGCAATTTCTATGGATCACCACTGTCTCCACGTTGTGAGATTCTCCTGCTCTCCTCCAGATGATGTCAGGAGGCTTCGGGAAAAAGCGCGTCTCTTGTTCCTGGCGGTCGTTTGTCCAGGTCCAGGTATTTTACTGTTTAAATTTACCTGCCTCAGTGGTCGTTTACTGTCAGCCTCCCTCATGCCTCACCCCGTCCTCCCTCCTTCCTCCATTCAGATTGTTATCGCCAGATTAGTGCTTCCTGTAAAGACCTAGAGCAGCCTCTGCTCTCAGCTGTTTACCAGCCACACATTATAAACTTGTAAATATAGCAATTATGGCTTTAGCATTAACTCATCACAGGAAGCAGGTGCTAAAGAGATAAATCAAGTCATTGTTGTTTAATGTCGGGACAAACCAGGCTGCAGATTTTACTGCCTGGCTTTTGAGCTTGGTGACTGGACGAATCCACGCTCAGATGCTACTCGGTAGTCGTCCGGACGTTTGACACCTCTTTGATGTCCTATCTTTGGCTTGTGAGTATGTAACATCGTCCGTGGGATGTTTGCTATTTGAACCTGTGGTATGTGAAAGGCAGTGTTTTCACTGTGTTGCTTCACATTGTGCTGATGGAGACACGATGTCGGTGAGTGATGTAACACCCGAAGGCATCCTTTGGCCTTATTTGCATTCATTCAAATCCCTACACACTGTTAGACACACATTATTCGGATAAAGTCCCGCTTTTCACTGGGACAAGCCTACACCTACATCAGCTTCTCAGTCACTTTATCACTTCTGGGGTAACAGGAGCCGCTCAGGCCCCTCTGACGCGCACTGCAACAAATCCTGTCCTGTGTCCTCTGATTAGATTTGACTCCTCAAATTGAATCCCTTTCTGAAACAAAGACCCTTTAATGGACACGGGTATACACACAAACACGCATAAGCTGGACACCGAAACCCTACTTACTTGATTGTTTACACTGTGACTCTTATTCTCAGTAAAAGCTGTTAATAGGAGCAAATTACTGCCAGCAACTTCAAAATATCAAGTGCCTGACTGCAAGGCTGTAATGGAGTTAACTGCTGACCAATTCAATTATGGGCCCACAAGGGGCTGAGTGGAGCCTGGGGAGGGGGTAGGATGGGATGGAGAAAAGGCCGTGTGGGCCTCGAGGGATGGGGGAGCGGAGGGTACCTGGGTCCTTGGCTGCTAACTGTCACTGTGCGGCTGTAATTGGATTTGGAGTGGACCACGGGTAGAGTTCCCTCTGCCAGCCGTGGCCGAGCAGGTTTTGTGATTTGGTCTTTATTGGCAAGCATAAAGCAGCTCATGCTTATTTTCCGGTTCTGTTTCAAACTATTCTTGCTTCGTCTCATTTAAGCGCTTTGTTCATTTTTCCACATTCCCTTTCTGCACATTGCTGCCACGTTTCCTTCTTTGAACAATTAACGAGGTTTTTAAACGCAGCCTCCAGTTGATGGAAGGTTTTATTGAGCTCTTCTAAGAATGAGAACATGCCGCATCCCTTTGGGTCGGAGCCGTTTCTGCCGAGGAGGCTGCCGCGTGTTTGTTTTTGTTCTGCTTTGTGAGAGACATTAGGCTGGTGGTGACCCTGGAGGTCAGCGAGAACACAGCTCTCAGCTTCGCTGGGTCAACTTTGTTTGACGTCTGGAAATGTTCGCGGGGTAACTCAAACCAGGCCTGTTAATCAAAGCTAATGCATGTTTGATGCAGCTGTATTTCTGCCTCTATCTCCACTTCATTTAACCTCCATTACCTCGGCCTCGCTTCCTCATTCCACGTCCCTGTCCCCCCTCTTCTCCTTGCGGTGCTCTGTTCAACTGGCTCCATTACTAGGACCCCCCCCACATCCAACTCTCCAATCCGCTCCCCTCAGGCATCCCAAACCTCATTTACACAGATATGTTTAGCCGGCACAGGAAGCAACCCGTGCCCTTTAACAAAATTACAGTCCAGTCAGCGAATGAGCCGCGGGGCTGGTCTGTGGGGACCAATCATCGAGGGCCTCGGCTCTACCACTTCCTCCTTTGCGATGAATGGAAGTTCCAAAATGTCGACCCTGTTTTTGTGTCCCACCTTTAACTTTAGTCCCAACCGAGAGCTGACGTGCCTCCCTGTGAACCAACGTAGCCCATTACTGCATTTATTTGGGCTTCGGCGTAACCTAGGTCGATTTTAACGATGGTAATGATGGTGACGTGAAAGCACCCAGCGCTGTGTCAACACAGCCAGCGCGCACGGCCGCGCTCTGATCTCTATCACTGCGGCGCCTCGGTAATTTAGCTCTGAAACTCACTCTATTAATGGGACTCTGCTTTTTCGTGTGCCTCTCAGATCCTTTAACTCCTCTAGTCTCTGCATTCCTCTGAGTCTGGTGAAACTCTCTTTTCTGCCCAGTGTTTGTGTTACAGCTGTGACAAATGTGTCAGAAATGTTTTACATATTCCAAGTATTAAAAAGTCTATTCAGGTGCATAAAGTGCAGCTCTTTGGAGGCCTCACAGCGAGCCTCAGCGCCCTTTGCTTAAGGCTGGGCTGCCTGTGTGTGTTGGCCGTGGTTGATAGCCTAAAGATGAGTGTCTCCCTTTGATTCCTGTTTAATATTCAGCTGTTGTCTGTGGTCTTGGAGGGACCGTGAGGCCACTTTAATAACCCCTCTTCCCACTCCGCCTCCTTTCACTATGGTCTAGGGACTCTGGAGGATGCCCATGTGAGATATCTCTCTCTCCCTCGTTCCAATCACCTCTCTCTCCATGCCCTCTGCTCAGGTAATTAACTTCTCCCTCCCATCTCGATCCCCTGCATGCCCAGGCGCTCTCTGCTCCTTATCTGGGCTTCTTTCAGACTGTTAAAACTATCAGCCTGCCTCCTCGTCCTCCCTGTCTAATTCCTCTGGCTGAAGGTGAGAACTAGGTAGAAACTAATCCAGGCCAGCCCCCCACCACCACGCGCTCACCACCAACCAAATCACTCGCGCTGTTTGGTTCCCGTTTTCAGAGAAGTGGGTCTTTTCAAAGATTCATCTTTCACACCTTAGCTTCAGTTGGAATAGAGAGAGATTAATTAGACATGTTATCCTGATCACTGAGAAGGAGCCTTGATCCTGTTCGCTATATCCTGATTAAATGACCATGCCTCATAGACAAGTGCTGTGAAGGGGAGGTGAGCTAAGACAGGCTAAATCTTTGACTCTTGGAACAGCTAAGGATTAAATGGAGATTGTAATTGCTTTTCAGCCTTTTCTCTCTCAGTTCATTTGTATTGACAACTTGTTACTCGTCTGTCACACTGTGTCGCTGCTCTGTGAATAGAGTCGGGGTGAATTTGAACAAAGACAGAGCATGAATGAGAGGACGAGGAGGAACTTTCATCTCTCTTCTAGCGAGACTTCTTAGGCGCTAATACCAATTTATGATCTGATTCAGGGTCTGTAAAGTGTAATGTGCATACACACCTGGCGTGTGAGAATAGAGAGCACAAAGAAAGGTGCGATCTCTGGCAGATAATCTCTGTCATAATTACCATAATGGGGAATGAGCTGTTTGAATGTAGGAGAATTACACGGAGGGACTCGCTCTCTTCTTTCTCTTCTTTCGTCCTCGCCTCTCACTGTTTCCATCCGCCTTTAATGGCCTGTGACTCGTAGTGTGTGGTGCTGCTCGCTGGGGTGGAGGTCAAGTGTTAAGTGTTGCGTATGTGGGGAGGATTTGTTCCAGATCGTGTGTGGTTAACCAAGACGAGGTGAAGTGCTCTGTTAAAAAAGAGCCGATCCCATAGCCACAAATTACCCTCGGACGCGTGGGGTAGTAATGTCATTCCTCCGACAAACGACAACAGAACACAGTGAATCGATCTCATCTAACATATGAGCAGGAAGGGCAGCGATATCAGCTGATTTATGGTAGTTGTCAACTAATAGTATCACCACTTCATGTCAACTACTCATCACTTTATTCTGAAAAATTATAACTTATACAAGAACAGACCAAAATCCTTAAACTCAGAGGCTTTGGTTTGGCTTAAGGAAGTGACATGAACATGTTCTACTGATGCAAATGTTTTGTCTCACTAACAGAAGGAGGATCTAGACTTTTTTAATAATACTCTTTAATGATACCATGTCAAACTAACTAAATGAAGACACAGAGAAGAAAACGTGCATTTAGACCCTTTCCCTTGATATATATTGATTATAAATGTGCTTCTACAGGACATAATTGCTATTTGTTTCACTCAAGTGGCTTTTTTATTGTTAAGTCAGTTCCAGTAAAAGAGAAACTATTGTTTTGTGTCAAAGCCTTGTTGAGGTCCAGTCATTTAAATTCCACAGTGTGACCCTCTCTGGTGCCTTCACAGGAACCTCAGACCTCGACCTGGGCTTTTACCATCAGCTGATCAAAGGTGCTCTGTTGATAAACACAAAACCCGAGGCTACAGTTTCACTCTCACCATTATCCTCTCGCTTCCACTCAAACAGCCTCAAAAACAATTGCTGAGAGTTTCAAATGAAATGATTTCCGTCGTGGAGCCGTCCGTCACGGCCTCAGCACATGCACACTAGACGGGATACATTTCTGTGTTGAGGTCTCGTTCTCTTTGCTCTGCTGTATCGTGTTGCCAGGACAAAGCCGCGCAGATCCCTCCTCCTTTTACACCTCTGTCTATTGCCGGGCACAAAGCCCCGATTCACACACCCTCCATACACTCCCCTCTCTCTTTGACTGGTTACTCGGCTCTGCACCCAGCAGCACCGAGCCCGGCCTTGGATTGTGTGGCGAGCGTGTGTCTCGGAATGGATGGAGTGAGAGAATGAAGTATGAAAACGAGGGGCAAGCAGGAGGTTAGTCTGTGCTTATCGCAGAGACGAGACGCGGCGGGAGGCCGAGCGGTTCGGTGTCGTGACGCGGTTCGAGGTGGTCAGAGCAGGGACAGCGATGACTGCAGCACCATATAAGACCTGGAGTGTTGCTCTGGAACTATATAAATATGATATACAGCACCACTACCTGTTTATGGCTTCCCCGCGTCTCCTCAGTCTGAGGGAGAGGCTGTTAGTTACAGCACAGGACAAAGGGTCACATTTTGACCACCAGTTGCACTATGAGGCCGTATTTTAATGAGTGTGTTGCCTGGAGAATTGACATGATGCATGATCCCCAGGCAGCTCCACACATCCATGAGTCCAAGCATCAAGCGTGTGTGTGTCACGCTTGTTGTGCTTTTTACTGTATGAGTTTCATTTGCAGGATATACCTGCTGTGTTTTTGTTGTCACGTACCGATCACGTCTCCTTCAGTGGTATGTGGCTGTAGCTTTGGCCAGAGCCTGTATTTCAAGTTACACTCTACACTGAATGCATCTTGACGTACAGACTGTTGGAAAAACGGCAAAGCACTTTTTCCGCGAGTGTTTAAGGTTTTTGGAGTAATTTAACTGCAGCCACCATCAGTCATTGACTCCGTGACAGATGCTGTAAAGTGGCATTACAAGCAGCTCCCAGGGGAGCCGACAGATAAGAGCACAGCATTCAGCAGGAAGGAGGAGTAATGGGATGCACAGGGTCAGGGGAGATATGATTTATGTGTCGGTCAAACACCGGCCGCGCTGAAAATATGACTCGTCCATTGACACAATCACTGTTCAGTAGCAAAACCAGCAGCATAAAAACAAAGAATCTGGTGACAGAGTTCAGCTACCGCTCGCAGGCTTTGGAGCGATGTAACTGGATTAAGATGGACACGTAGGGATGGAAAATAATGGCATTAGTACCTGCAGCCTAGTGACCCGTTGTCAATCCAAACTCATTTGGCCACGACTGACTGATGGATGAAGACTTTAAAACGAAGATGTGATAAAGACTTTGAAATGAAGAGCACTTTGCCCTCCACGCGATAAACGGACATTTTAGGAAGGGACACTCAAAGAGTTGACTCTCCATGAATTAGCATTGGCTGCTTGTAATGGTTTCCGTCACTGTAAATCCATCAGATGGAATCTCACGGTAAACCAGCTTTCCATTGACCATCTCCTTTGTGTGCGACACAATAAGAAGTGAGTGACTGGAATGTGTTGGAGCCTGCTTCGTAGCTTTGTTCCCAGAAGAATCTGTGACGGCGGCTGTTTCCTATAAGACGGACAGAAACCCCCCCTGCAACGCGTAAATACCGCAGACAGGCCAAGATAGCAGAATGTAACAGTAGTGAATCTGTGCGGCGCAATCTGCTGCCATCTCCATTAAGTGGCAGTGAGCAGAGAGCCAGTCTGATAACCTTGCTGTCTGGGAGCCTGCGCTGTCTGTTAAAAGAAGACATCATTGGATTAAGCATAGCCTCCCACAACCTAAAACATCTGATCTCTGACTGATACACGCCGTTATTAATTACTTAGCTGGACAGATGGTAGAACAATGATTACACCAAAACCTTGGTTATCAACCGTAACCTGCTCTTCTGTCATTTGTCCAAAATTCTTTTAAACTGCTCGAAAAGGTCGTATTAAAACACGCTGTGGTATTTTATGCCTCGGTTTTGTGTAACTGCATGTTTGCGACGACCCCGAACTTACAGACAAAGTTCATCTCTGAGAGCTGAGAACATTTGGTTTCTTTTTTCATGTTCCCTTATTCCAACTAAGAAAATAAAGGCCATAAATAAATCACATTCCTATTCATTGTGTACAGTATAATCTGAAGACAGTGGTGCCTTCAGCTAAATGCAAACATTACACCTACCAACACGACGACATGAAGCCAGTAGGATTTACTTTATTCTATCCTATACCCATTTAGATTCTTAGTCATTACCTGGATGTCTTTTATATTTTTATCTGTTTTGTCGATAGGAAAAGTCCGAATCTTCTCTCCGGCTTTTATACCACGGCCAGATGCAGCAAGAGGGAACGAACCGATGACGTGCCGCCGTATTCCGTCCCTGAGGTGCAGGGCACGACCTGCTGCGGTGCCATCCTGTTGTCTACATTTCCATATAATGTGCTGCGTGTGTCAAATCTGTCGCTTCGCGGTTGTTTGAAAGGAAGCATGTTGGCATGAATGAAGCCGCCTGAATGCAGGGAGGGCGAAAGTGAACATTAACACGGTGGAAGTGGCACTGTTCATTTGTCAGGAGATGGATTGCAGCCATTGAGAGGAAAAGCTTTTCATTTGGCTCTGGTGTGGTAATTAGGTTTCAATTCGCTGCGCTCACTAAGAGGAATGAGGAGGGTAATGAAGTTAGTCATCTTACTGTGTGTGTTTAGAGAGGAAGAGAGGAGGCGAGGTTAAGTATGCACAGTCTACATTTTTCAGTGGCCCTCTCCGCCGCTCATACTCTAATTCATTGTGTAATGCTGTTTATTGCTGGTATCACAGTGCTTTTGTGCATTAGTTAAGTGGCCCCGGCACATTACTGTAATGGGAAGAGAACATGAAAACACACTGAAACCCGACCCACTGCCGCTCTCCTGCTCGCTCCTCTCTATCTTTATGATGTCTCTCCGCACTTTGTAGAAAATCCGTTTCTCCACGTCTGGCTCGTTGTCCATCATTTCCCCAGTGTCTCCTTCCCCTGATGTCCGCGTGTCCGCTGAGCTGAGCAGATGTCGCTAATGGCTCGGTGTAAAAGGCAGAAAGGACAGAACATGGGAATCTTGGGTTACATGAGCTGGAAAAATATGTGTGTTAAGGGTAAGGAACCAAAAATGAATTGATTGAGTAAAGACTGGTGTAATGGTATGACTAAGACGTGACATGGTAAAAAAAGAAAGGTGTGTTATGTATAAGACTGGGGTCATGCAACAAATGAGAAGAACAAGCGTAACGTTTGCTTCTTAACAGTCTCAGTGTGTGTGTGTGTGTGTGTGTGTGTGTTTGGCAGTGGGCACAGTAGCCACATGACGACCCCGGCGTGACCCCCAGGAAGCGTGTAGGCGCCGGGTTCAGTCTGACTCTTGTCACATGATCCTCTGCATCCACAACGGAGAACGGACTACGCACACACACGCTGCTCAGAAAGCGTCACACAAAGACGGCTTATGCACAGCAAACCGCTCCTTGCAGCTTTATGTGCGCTGGCCAAGTAACAACACGGAGAATCGCCTGTATTCACGCATCTTCGTGCATCCAGATGCTCCAGAGCCTGACGCGTGGCAGATGGTCTGCACCTGATGCAGCAGACGAACCCGCCTCAGACAGCTGTGCTGGCTCCTTCTGCTTCCCTCTGTATTCTGACTGTCACACTGGGCGGTTTGTCATTAAGGGATTAGCAGAGTGAGAGACGGATGAGGTGCCTCAGGTGGACTCGGTTTTGTGCACACAGGAGGCGTGTGCCCTCTGTCAATCATGTCACTTCTCCTTTGCGCTCAGCTCCAATCAAAGCCTTCCACTGTGTTTTGCTTTTGAAATGGCTACTTCCGTGACGTGTCAGTATAATTTATTGAACTCTAATGTAATGTTCGTGAAGAGAACTGAAGCTGACTTCCTCTTACCTTCCCATCTCTCCCACGGGTGGGGCCGGGGCCTCCAGCGTCCCAGCATCCTTGGTGTGTGGGCTGACTCCAGCACAGCTTCCTGTCATAGAAATTCACGGAACCGCATTCTCCTCACAGACGCACACGCCCCTCAGCAGCCCAGCAGCCGTAGGTAGGTTACGTGTGTGTGGGATGTATGTGTGTCGCTTGCTTAGGCAATCGCCCACACGCAAAGAAGAATGACTCAACAGCAGCCAACCTGCGTAGTGAAAGGTTGAAATGGCCTCCTCCAGGTTCTTTCACTTGGAAGGTGAGCAAACTCCCAACCTGGACTCATAACCTCACAGTGTCGTTTAAGACCAGGCTGTTGATGGAGGCCGTGTTTCCTCTAATGGCCATAACAACTGACTCCGTAGATGGTGCTTACTTCAGCAAAGGGCCCGTTTAGAATCTCCTGTGAGCTGGAATGGGCAGGATGACTGTGTGAATGTGGTCGTGTGCTGCTGCGATGCTGAATTCTGCAGTAAAGGTCAACGCGTCTCCGCTCAGACTGATGTCACAGGCTAAGCTTGGGCCCACGTTAACTCCAGGACCCTCACAATGACTGAGGCCTGCTCCGTGCACAGTAAAACATTGTCCTAAAACCAGCTTCCTAACCCCCACCCACCTCTGCTTGTGGTGCTGTGGCACAGTGTGGAGGGAAGCGGCTCAGATGCTATCGCGCTCGAGCATCACAGAACCGAATAGAGAGAGAGGAATGTGAACAGGCTTTAGCTGCATGAAGAGCTTGGTAGCGTCAGACAGACGCTTTGTTTTCTACCTTTGCCTTCTAGATATTTGAAGTCCCATCCAAACCTACAGAAATGGTTACAACAAGCTTCAATACGAGATCCTCCATATTTCCAACGTCTAAACCGTTTGTGTCTTTCCTCTGATGGAGTCATTTGTTGAGTTGCAGCATCTTTTGAATTGTCGTGCTGAGTAATGAAGCTGCTCTCAGTGGCCTGCTTCTCAGTGGTTGCATCCTGATTCTTAGTGGTAACCAGTTGCGTTCATTGTCTGTTCTCTCGACTCTTGACCGTGATGATTAAACATCATTGGATGGTTACGTCGTCTTCTGAATACGCTCATATTGGTCTGACTCCCTCCGGCCTGTGTGCACATGTCTGAACTCCCACATGCTACATGGAACCAGGAGACTAAACCAACTTTACTGTCACGATCTCATCAGACCGTATGAGTTATTGATCGACATCCGTGTCTGCAGGACCTGACAGGTATTGTCTACAGGTTCATTGAGTCGTAGCAGACGCACATTCCTGAAGTGATTTCCTTTTGTACAAACGTCTCATATAGGAAACGCGTCTCATGCAGGTATGTCAGGGCTGTGAAGGACAATGCGACAGGGGGTTGTGGCCACTGCAACAATAGCAGTGAAATTAAAGATGGGAAGACGCCGGTGGAGGCCATGTGGCAATAGTTACAGAGCGTCATGTGTCTGTGTTTGTTTAAATGTGAAATGTGTGAAAAAGGTCGTTTAAAACAATAAACAAGGTTAATGGTTTGATCCACGTGGAAGTCGGAGGTGCCTGGCAGGACGGGTTAAAGAGACGCGCCACAGGATTCAAAAAGCAAGGGACAGAAAAGCAATCAAGGAGGAGGAAATGAGAAGCAGCTTGGCGGTGAAGGGCTGGTCGGCAGTCAGCTCGGTTTGAGAAACGGTGAACATCGCCGTGGAAAATAAAAACTTTATGAATTTGCCTTTGTGCGCGCATGTCCGGTTTTTGCATATTTAACTCATTATCAGCTCTGACTGCAGTCATTTCCAGTGCACTGAGTGAGATATCAGAGCTGTGATCTGCCTGGGGGAGGTGAGTGCTGGAGTTGCATCACATGAGCCGAACGCTGGTTGAGTTCAACGCTGCAGCCTTTAATGCTTTTCAGCTCCACTCAAGACAACCCGATCACTTAAAGCAACAAACACGAGCCCCAGCGCACTCTCTCCGTGCTCGTCTTTCATCGCGCTTTCCCCCTTTCCGTCTGTCATTTTGCTCCGTGTTTAGCGTGTTTCCCCTTTTGTCTTGTTCTCTCATTCTGCGTTTGTTTCTCTTCAGTGTTTGGTCTCCGGCCAAAGGGGCCTCTGCTCTGAGCTGTGTGCTCTGCAGGTCACTGGAAGGTCAGCTCCGCAGCAACATTAACAGCAGAGACATTTGGCCTCCAACGTAAACCCTTGGAAATTATTATCTCCGCTCTCTGAAGTATTCCTGCCCACAGCCGCCACGTGACGCCGCGATGAGCTGAAGATATACGACGCAGGAGCAGGAAAACCTGATTCACGCTGCTAAGTCAACCTGTGGCTTTTCTGTGACGCTGTAGTGAAAGAGAAACGTAACAGTGTAAATGGTGATTAGTGACGAGGTGCTGACAGCCGTGAATGCACGACGGATGGTGCGATAGCAGTTGGAACACAGTTAAGGTGATAAGAGCTTCAGGTAGCGCGTGTCTCACCTTGTTATCTGCCAGTCAAGTCATCACACGGATGCACAGTGTCAGCGCTTATCAAAGTTCATTGTCAGTGCAAGTGCACGTGTGAAGTGTCTCCTTATAGGAAGCTGCTGCGAACGTCTGGCCTCAAACGCAAGCTGTGACATTGCTGCCTGTTAAACATTAGAAGCTGCCATTTCCTGCTCAGTCTCCTGCTCCAGTCACCAAATAATTAGCTGTGCATCATCCTGCTCCGGGTCACTGCAGGCTTCCACAGCCCCTCGCCACATAAATCCACATGACACGTATGTTACCGGACTGGTGATGCCAGATGTCAGCTGTACGTGGCTTTAGTCACAAAAATAGGATGAATGTAACAGGTCAACGCTGTCTTTGTCTGCTTCCAGCGATCGACTTCTTTTGACGCTTATTGCCTGGAATATTCTGCTGCTCGCGGCTTGGATGGAAACAGAAGACTTCTGACAACAGGCGTCTACCTGCAGCTTCGAGTGTCACCACTTGGAACAGTGACAGACACTCTGGCCTTCAGACGCGGCTGAATAACACATTGTACAAGCTAATTCATTTCAAGCTTCCCCCTTAGACATATGGGCCACCGTAGGTGCACCATACCTGGGTAATTTGTCCCTGCTTCCCTTTTTCCTGCCCTGCCGGCCTAGATACCCCGCCTCTCAGATTTCCTGAGGCTGAGCCCTGGGCTTTTTGTCAACTGTTATAAGATAGTGAGGCCCAGACGCCCAGTCCCTAGAGCCCTAACACACAGGACTTCAGCCTAGTGCCTACAGAGTAGCTGTGTGGGGAAGATGTATCTCTCTCTCCCTCTCTCCTGGACCCTCCTTCCTTCCTTCATTGGTGCAACAGGCAGAAGAAAAGAGGTGATTGTTTGGAGACAAGAGGGATGAATTTGTCTGCCTCAGACAGGGGAAGAAAGGCCGTTTGAAAGGGACTTGTCAGTCGGTGTGGATCGGGTGGTTGGAGGGTGGGTGTCCCACTTCTCAGAGCGAACGCTCCACGTATCAGCATGTTGTAGCTTTCTGCCACTGGTGTGAGCATGTATGAGTCTCATTTACTCCATTTATCACTGATAACTTTTTGTTTTTGTTTCACTGAAGTCGTCCTTTTATTCCACCTTAAAGTCTATTACAAGAAATGTGATTTTAGAGACACTGCGCCAACATGAATGTGAAAACTTCTACCAGTTAAAACTAACAGTGCTGTACAGTTTATTTCCCGTCACCCTGACTATGAACAGAGAGGAATTATTTGGATGCGCCTTCACATTCTACTTCTTAATGCTTGATCGGCAGCAGATGAATCGCGGAGGCTCTGCGCACGTTAGAAAAGAACGTCAGTGGGAAGAATGTTAGCTCGAGGTTTACGGAGTTACTCTGTACTGCGTCTCACAGCTGTGACTACTCTGAGTGGAAACTCTAAGTGATTGTCAGATTTGCTACACCCCGCTGCCCTGCCACGACCTCTGACACGCCGCAGCTCCAGCGGTGATTCTACACTAATGCTTGGCACAACAACACGCTCTGAAAGTGATTTATTACGTTTTGACTCTCTTAACCAAGTCGGGGCCTTTTTGTTACGCTGCTGTCACCACGTAATAAGTAATGAAAACGCGGAGCAGCCGGGTGTCTGCCCATATTACTGCTGCAGGTTACTGTACAGCCGTCCTGTGGGATCTTTGCAACGTGAACGACTGTCAGCATCACGTTCGCAGGGAACCTCCGGGGATCTGTCCTGAGACCAGCCAAAGATCTGCAACATTGCTCAGACATCATATCTTAATTTATGTGTAAGCAGAATCTCGCTGGCTCTCGTCTTCGAGTATGTCTGATGCTCTTTGACGCGTGACCTTAGTTGTGGTAACGATCCAGACGCAATGACGGTGAACTGTTTTCTCCCACTTCTGTTGGATTCACCCTCCTTTTCTCAGTCTAATGTGTCTGAAGTGGACGAATCTCGGCCCCTTCGCCTCCACGATCACTATGTCTCTGCTAACCCTCAGCTCTGAAGTTCGTTCAGGCCGTGTTTTTGATTCCTTTAATTGAATTTGGTAGAAAAACAAATGGTCGAAGTGAGGAGCTCTTGTGCGAAGGTGGGAACTATAAATCTCACTCTGCGGCTGATTTAGGCTTCCCCGACCCCAAACCTTTTCTCCAGAGGTCTGTGGAGGGTTGCGCTCATCTCACCACTTACTAAACTCTCGTCTTTGTTTTTGCTCTTGTTTTCAGGACTTTTTTAGAGGGACTGTGAGTAACTGTGAGAGAGGATCTGCGAGAATGACAGAGTAAGTGCATCCAGGGTGAGAGTTCAGGGACGTCTTGAGTGGAGGCTGCAG
This sequence comes from Macropodus opercularis, assembly GCA_030770545.1. Lineage (NCBI taxonomy): Eukaryota > Metazoa > Chordata > Actinopteri > Anabantiformes > Osphronemidae > Macropodus > Macropodus opercularis. Next base: position 2,176,159 of record CM061099.1, read on the forward strand.
GCTGAACTTGGGCTGACCCTGAACTGTGTGTCATCTGGAGGATCGCTGCTGCAGCCTCAGGGCTGAGACGTCCTTTAACTCGCTCTCTCTCCCAGAGAAACGCTTCACCACTGCCTTCTAAGTCAGACACTACAGTTTACATGTATGTTTACATTACTGCTGATAATTTACCAGCTGATCTTATCGTGGACAAGCCCGTTTGTGACATGGTGATTATGTTGTTTCATTTTCCAAAACATGCCACAAAGGATTTCCTGCAATGTGGTTCCAGGCATTTAATCATTTTATCCTACTGGCTTTAAACATGTTTTAATGCGTCTATTGATATTTTAATGTCTGAAGCGGCTTTTATCTCTACATAGAGCTGTAGCAATAACAACCTAACCTAGTTCAGAACTGATGTGAACTTTCAAAAGAGTGGCTAAAAGTCTCTGATGGTCTTTTACGAAAGGTCTTATATCACGGTGGGATGTGCCTCATGTAACAGACGACGCGAAGGTCAGTTTCATAAGAGTATTATGCCACGAACAGATGCACCTGGTTAAGTAACTGTGGGAACATATGGCTCAACCTGCTCACTTTCTATCAACAGCACTGATCTCTGCAGCCCAGTGAAGTAACCAGTTTATTCGAACACTGCGCTGACAGGGGTGAGAGGGGTCACTTTAATACACAAACCAGGACAATAATCATAGCTTTTAAAAAACACTACACTACAACAATAAGGAAAACTTTTGCTCTGTCCAAAGCTTCTGTGTTGTTTGGTAGAAACGTCGTAGCATGAAAACGCAACAGTGGAATATTCTAATCGGATGTGCAGTTACACATCCACAAGATGTGGAGCTTGATGGTCATTCATCTGTGGACGCGTCGGCTTGATTCATATCTCGCGTTTGAGGTGCTACATGCTCCAGAATGTGCCGGGCAGGTAACACGCAACTGGATCTGAATTGTTTTGATTTGTTTTTGCAGCTGCAGTCATCAGGAGATTTGATGAGAAATCAGAGCATCGGGCGAAGTCAATGACCCCTTTCACAGAAAAACATTCTTGTGATCTGTGGTTAATAGAAAGATATTGATTAGTGCTGCTACGCAGACCAACAGAGGAATAATATTTCTGAGTCATCGCTGCTAGGATAATTTTTATTAACAGGTTGGACACCAGATATTCAGCAAAGAGCATTTGCTCGTGGACTCTGGTGAAACAGTGAAAGTGTTAGATGAGCATCAGGCAGAGGCAGCGGTAGAAGGAGACGTTGTGGGGACTTTAGCGTCGGCTGTGGATGAACTGGCTGACACACACAGAAACTGAAGCAGGAAGCAGATACAGAGCATCTGATGCCTTACGATTTACATAAGATGGTTATGGTAATAATGCAAAAATCTAATGTCATTAGGTAGCTTTGATTTGTGTTATTGTAAAATCAGGATATTGTCTAACGGTTGTGACTCAGCATATTTGACATTAAATAGACGGAGCAGACGAGTTAATGAACTTGACGTCTTTATTTCTTATGAGTATAAATGTTGACCAGCTTAGAGAAAGCGCCTCAGCTAAAAATATATTCATAGCAGTGTCCATATTATGATTCAAGTGATATAGTCAAAGAAAGAAGGCAGTGAAAATAAATTATCTGAACAACAATAATAATTAGAATAACAATAATTATAATAAACAGTGTCAAATTAAGGATCATCCATTTTTTTTTGCTTGTTTCTTTTTTGAAAGTTAAAAAAAAAGTCCATGAGCAAAGAAATCCAGCATATTTTCATGTAATATTGTGAAGAGAGTTGCTCCGTCTGCGACGTCCCCTTCGCTTTCACACATTTACAATATTCACAGTTATATAAACCTGTTCGCTGCAGACGCTCGGGCTGTCAGTGGGGCTTGGAGGGAAACCATGAGGTGCGCGTGTCTGGCAAACAGGAAGCAGAAGCTTTCCCCACCAGAATAGGTACCTAGAGATAAGAAGTAAAAAGGTCTTTCTCCGCCTCCGGCGTAGCATGGGCATAATCAATCGAGAGACAATCAAGGTGAAGACGCACAAACTGCACGTCTGCGACATTGTACACGTTGTCCTTTAGGCGGGTCCATCTTCACGGAACCACCTCGGGCTCCTGAAGTGGATCTGCCGAGCCCTCTCCCTCTCAGCCCATGGCCGTCACCATGTTGGAGTGGTGTGGGTGCCCAAACGACGGGTGTATGGGGGTGGGCGTGGGCAGCATGTGTCCGGCGTGGCTGAAGGGCGGCAGGTGGCCCATGGACATGTGTCCAGCCAGCGAGGTGGCGCTGAAGGGAGAGCTTTTGTCGTGCAGGCTTTTGGTAAACTCTTCGTAGCTGTCGTTGCTCCGCTTGCACTTTTTAGATTTGTTGGACATTTTCCGGTTGCGGGTTTGGATTCCCTCCTTTTTCATGGTCAGAGGCCGGTTCACCTGCGTAGAGAGGGAGAACGAGGAGGTTTATAGGGTGACTCGGACATGAAATTTAAAGGTTAAGGCTGGAAACATTGTTTTCTGTCCCATTAAGGAACTAACCACCAGCGCGTTGGTGGCACGTTTTCGTGGGCTGCCCAACCCTACTGGCAAATAGGTCACGAACGTGGTTTCAGTATCAGGCCGGAGTAGATGGCACTGAACCACCACCATGCAGTCGGTTATTGGTCCACTGAGGGAAAGCAAATCACCAGAAAGGTGATTGTGAAATTGACTAAAAATAATCAACAGTGTCCATGTTCCTCATCATGAGCTGATATGTTGTGCAACAATGCGGCTCACTGATGCGTTTGAATAGTTTCTGGACAACAAAGGCGCATTGTGGCGCAGAGCTCTAAGTTACATCAGGCTCTTATTACAGAGACAACACTGTAGTAGGTTCAGTTCATTGTTGCTTCGGGTCTTTTCACTGGATTTGTTGAGAATAAGAAAAATCACGGACTGTACTTCCGCCGTGTCCTAATACTTCGTTCCGATGGCTCCTGTGTTAATCGTATGCAGCCTGGCCTTGTGGCTCTACAACAGTCCCACCATTGTGACACTCAAGGGGATTACACTTACCATGGAAACAATAAAGCACAAAGAAAGAAAACACCAACGGGCCCGACGCTGTCTGCGACTGCAACACCCCCCAGTCTCCCCTCTTGCTCCTTCTCCCTCTTGTCCCTCAACAATCAGTGTAACCTGCCTGCCTACTTCCCGTCTACTTGACCCCACCGGCTTTGTAAAGGCCCGGCGCTGGCGATCAGCGGTCAAATACTCACATTATGCAGTTTATAATAGAGGCCACAGGCGTTGCACACCGGGTCTCCGTTCGCATTGCGCCGCCAAAGTGTGGTGGTGGTCGTCTGGCAGTTCGCACAACAGGTGCCCGCTCGTCTGGCAGCAGACTGTGGAAGGATGCGCACGGAGCACAGCTGAGACGTCATTCACACACACGACTACTGCGACCCATCAATCGCTCAGGCTTCATCACAACCAATGGCCTTTATAGCTTTACCTATATGTTTAAGAACATCTGGTATAAAATAGTCTAATGCTTCTAATCAGCCAAGCAGCTAATAATCAGCATAGGAGCCAAATGTAAAAGGTTGTGTTTCCTTGTCTAATGTTCAGTTCACATGTGCAACGCTGAGTTTTGTGATCGGGCTGAACGGCTGGTTGTTCAGCCTGACGGGCCTGCACAGGAAACTTAAACACTACTGCGAATATTCACACACTTTAGTGACTTATTACCTTGATAAACTCATATAAGACACTTAATATTTGTTTCAGGGCTCTAAGGAAACAGCATCACAGACTTTAACACCAGTCATCCATCAGCCTCCATAACTTTCCCAGTCCAGATTTTATTGTGTTTGCTTTTTGTCTGTTCGGTCCGTGGACGCAGAGCTTGACCACTGGTCTGCAGTTTGGAGGAAGCAGGCGCTGGCCCCGCTGCTTTATCTGGACGGGTCAGGTATCCGGAAAGGAAACAACTGGGAGGCCGCTGCCGCTGACACAAGGCGCGTCGGAGCGAGCCCGGGCCGGGCCGTACGGAAACCAGGCCTGATATATGGCTGCGCATGCATTTATAGACGCTGAAATAAATTTTGTATGGCGCAGACAGCTGCAGGGTGATGTCGAAAAAATGTGGGTCTGCTCGACGTGGCAGCCGAACCGCACGTTTAGTTTAATTACAGCGGCCCAGGTAGAATATTCTCACTGTGCTGTGACTACACGAACGTCCCTTTAAACCCAACCAGTCTGGTTTATTCTGTAGTGTCTTCATGTCACATCGCTTCCTGCTGCAGAGGCTTGATTCACACATCCAGAGACACTGGTGTTATGTCAGCGGCCTCATATGAAGCTGCCACAAATGACCGTGTACGTGCATTTAAAGTAGCTGCGCTTGGCTTTAAAGTGGACGCATTTATTTATTTTGAAATCGTTTCCCACTGTTAACTGGAGTTTTGGCCTGTGTGAGCAGCACCGATGTTAATAATAGCGGTTAACAGGTTTACAGCAGCTCTACACGTTTGTTTTGCATATCCATCCTATCCAATGACGCTTTAAAGGTATATTTGCTCACTTGCTGTTCTCAGCGGCCCAAAAACAAACGTTAATTTGAAATATTCATTCTCATGTGTCATTTGGAGACACCTGACTTCTCTAAAAACGAGCCTGAGTTCACTGGTCGTGGCTCGAAGCAGCTCCATCATGAGCCATTTAGTGTCGCAGGCCTCGCTATCAATGACATATCAGAAGCAGCAGTAATAGTGATAACAGAAGCGACGCAGATGGCCGCACTCTGCCCGCAGCCTCCTGCAGGAGCAAGAGGTGAGAGAGGGACACAATTCCTGGAAACCGATTGGGGAAATATAACTTTCCTGGCTTTGTGCCTCCTCCCTCTTCTCCCTTTATTCATCACACACGTCGGGGACTCACCAGCCTGCGTTTGGGTTTGATCAGCGGTCGGTTCTGGCCGTTCATTTTGTGGTACAGTCCGCAGGCGTTGCACAGATAGTGTCCGGTGCTGTCGCGTCTCCACAGAGGAGTCGAGGTGGCCCCGCAGTTTACGCACTCGCGGCCCTCTGAAGGAAAACGCACGGATGTCAGTCACATCACGCATAAAACTTACAGTGACCTGAAAACAAATCGTCGTGTTCACAGCTGCCTCCGCGTCAAACCGTGTGTTTGTGTGTGTAATGAAAGAGAACCAGCGTCTGCACGTACTGGTAAATAAAGAGACTCCCAGCGTTTACATGAGCAGTTTGCCCTCAGCAGGAACTTCCTCAATGCTTCTAACCTCATTTCAAAGATTTGCTCATGTTAAAAAGTGTCATGATCGATTTTCAACATTGTTGTTTATATTTAATTTGAAGATTAGTGCAGATGACCTTTCAAACCGCATAAAGCAACGACATTTAAAATTGTGCCCCTTTATATAATTTTTATCAGGTTTTCAGTTCAATTAAAACTAAAATACACTTAAATTAAAATTAAAAATGCACTTTACGGACTTTCTGGATGTCAGCTTTTATTTCATAGCAGACAAAATATTTAGGTGACTTCAGATTTGTCTGGCTAAACACAGTCGGGCAGGTTTGAAGCTGGGAGTCTCCTGTAATCTAATAACAATCAGGACAAAGTATTGATGTCTGTAACAGAGCAGCCACTCTAGTCTAAATACGGAGGTTGGGGCTCTGGGCTCCTGTGCATCTACCTTTCACACCTCTGGGCCGCATCCAGCTCACTGCTCTGCTGCAGCCAAGCTCAGCAGTAATTACAGAGTGACGGCGAACAAAAGAGGATTATCCCAGACGGCTGGAGAGCAGCGCGGACGAACGCTCCGGTTTTACCTGCTATTTAAGTCTCAATTTTCCAAGTTCAAATATGAGCCAGGCTAACTGACACTGACTAGACAAAACCAATAAAAATGTAAAAATAAAATCAGGTGATGTTAATATTCTTAACATAGTACTTTTACTTTTGTGAGGCTTCCATAGTTTAAATTAGTAAATTAAATAGTTTCTTTGACGAGCTGTGGTGGCTGTAGAAAATGTCCTTTATCCTTTTTAGAATTGTAATATTGAATCATTTCTCCTCTGATAATGTCACGATACCAACTAAATGTCGTTTAAAACAGATACATTTTAATTGGTGCTTTATGATCTAGTGTTTATGAAATATTTGAAACTGCAGACGTGGCCCTTACTCAGGTTAACGCACAAAGCACAACGATACGAACAATAATAATAATATTTTAGAAACTGTCGCTGAACGCTTTAATGAAGCAGTAGATGCTTGAATCTTCAAACTGCCTCATAGCTGTAGGATGAATCTGCGGCCTCTGATCCCAGCTCGGGTCTCGTTTATGTTTATCTGCTCGTTTCTTTTATTTCGTTTCAGGGACTCACCGGTGCAGGACCGCGTCTTGCCTTTGTTTTTGGCCGTGAAGCTGGATGACGCTCCCAGCAGACTGCCGGGGTGGAACAGGCTGCCGCTGTACTCATGCGCCGCTGGCAGAGAGTAAGGATACGTGGGTATGGGATGGTGGGTGGAGGGCGTCTGAGCCGTCATGGAGGCCAGGCTGCTCCTCAGCGGACTGGAGCCCTCCATCTTCATCCCCTCAGGTAACGACACTTGGTACTTGATAGATTCCTTTTCGTCCATTCTGGCGGCGGAGGACGGGGAGGACGCGGCTCCTGGGTCCGGAGACACGTCCTTGGGCGGTGTAGGGGGAAAAGTGTACAGATGGGGGCTGGAGTGGGACGGCGGGGTTAGCGAGGATGCGGAGACCGTGTTGGAATTGCTGCTGCACGGGTAGACGGCAGAGAGCGCGCCCGGGGACGCAGAGCCGGGGTGGTGCAGGCTGGGCTTGGTGAAGGGACTGACGGCCCAGGCGTTGTGGTGGTGAGCCGACAGGGCGGATTTCCCTCCGTCCAGCCATGAAATCCCCGGACTGTGGATGAGGTGAGGCCGGCAGACCTGAGTCCCGGTCAGACGAGCTGTGGAAACAGACGCAGCAGAGGCTGTTTCTGAGGCTTTCAGCTGAAAACATACCGAGACTTGTTGATTCTCCGGACGCACGGACCCGATTAAAAGACGCAGCCACAACGGGGGAAACACTCAAACAACGGCCTGAGCAAAATCTGCATTTGAAATAAATACACATTTCCTAACGGAAATGTGTATTTATTTTACGATGAAGAATTATTACATTTGTGGATTTTTTTTTACAACAAACCAAATGAAAAATGTAGGCTAAGGAAAACGATGACAACGCGTTTGAGGAGCTCAAGTGTTAACTAAATGAATTAACTATAACTCAAACTAAAATAGCAGAATAACGTCCTGCAGATGCACGAATTAAAGGGATGTGGTGTAATGAAAATGCGTTAGGTTTTATTCGTTTGTTCGTTTTGCAGCTTCAACTCTTTTCTGCTTCCACGCACATTCACAGCGCTGCGTGGTTCTTACCGTGCGCTTGGCTGTAGGACACTCGGGCTCTGGGGTTGTGGTAGTACGGGTTTCCCTGCGAGTCCAAGTGGTTAAAGAACACATCCACCTCATCCGGAGGCAGGAGCTGAGCCGTGGGTTCCATGTAGTTGTGGGCCAGGCCAGGGTGGTGGGAGTCCGGGTGCTGTCCGTTCAGCACGGCGTGGTGATGCATCCAGCGGGGCTGATCAGCCGCCACATCCATGTCTGCGGCTCGTTGTCGTTCGATTTACAAAGTCAAAGAATATCCAGGGACGCGACACCGGAGGGTTTAAAGGATCTGCCCTTTACGAGGACATTTAGCTCCTGTGTCCATTCACAGACGACTGACGCTGCCTCTGTTCCACTGAATTCACGTCCTCTGTCTTCCTGCACATCGAGTCCACAGACGCTGGAAACCTGCACATGTCAACATGGTTAAAGCTTCTGTTCTCCATGGTGCATGAATGGATGCACGTTACGGCCATTACAGTCACACCGGGCTTCACACTACTGCTCACAGCCCATTACGCCCCAACAGCCTCAGACTCAGCTGCACAGTATGAACAACCTACCTTCACTTAGTTTATCCACGGCCACCAGCTCATGCCCCTGGTCTGTGGATGCTGCAGGTCGCTCCAGGTTTTAGGTGATGTTTGTCAGAGTCAACTCCGTCCGCTGGGACTTAGGCAGCGCGTATAACTGTGGCTGTCAGCGCGGGGCAGGCTCGTCAAGCTCAGGGGCGGGGCCTCCAATAAAGCTTCGACTCAGCCAATTGCGCGGCGACTCGGAGGCAGCGTCCTGAAGAGCGCGTGAGCTGTGCGGCTCCCAGGCCAGAGTTACGAGATAAGGACTTTTCTTTATTGAACTTAACGTTTTATCTACGACTTCCCCCGACACGTCAATAAATAGGCCATAAGACGTGTCCTATTTATGTAATGTACCATATATTTACCAAGGTTAACACAACAATAACACAAAGCAGCCTTTAAAATGACAGCGTCGTTTGTTCACGCTTATTTACGTGGCTCAGCCCAACATCAACCTCTTCAACACACACGTTAACCTGAGGCTCAGCCAAGAAAGAGCAGGACACAGAGTAAAACTCTGACCATGACGCGTTTCTTGTCCCGTTAGGATTTAAACTCAGAAAGTCAGAGATCTCTGCATCCAGTGTTTATCTGTTGGGTTTTTGAACATTTGGCCTCATTTTGTGTGTGTTTACATCAGTCATTTCGGGCTGTATGGCATCTCTCTCTCTCTCCCTCTCTCCCTCTCCCTCTCTCTCTCTCTCTCTCTCTCCTCACGCATGATTGACAGACAATAATTGGAGAGGGAGCGCGTGCAACCCTGGCCGACCCACACTGCCGCCTGCTTGACGCCGTTTCCTGACGTCAGTGCGTCTTATAGCGAAAAAAAACATATTCAGGGCATGAACTTTTTGTAGCAGCGAGGGAGACGAGGGTTGCCCGGAGTCTGCTGCATCCCCCGAGGATGAACCCGAGGATGAACCCGAGGAGGACAGAGCAACTGATGGACCTATTTACACTTGGGCAACATTAATAATATATCATCTTCCTGCGTCTGCTGTGATTTCTGCACGGCCAATAGATTTGATTAGATTAGAACAAAATATTTCCCATAAACCCCATTTCACGAAATGGCTCGATTATCAGTGTAAAGTAAGAAACTGAACTTGAAGCCGAGCTTGTGCAAAACTTTCTGCAGGAGTTTTGCACGAAAACGTGTGTTGTTTCTGCCATAGTCTTCTATATTATAGCATTTAGCCAGATCGCATGATTCATCTAATCTAATCTAATCTTATCTATCTATCTATCTATCTATCTATCTATCTATCTATCTATCTATCTATCTATCTATCTATCTATCTATCTATCTATCTATCTATCTATCTATCTATCTATCTATCTATCTATCTATCTAACAGTATAACAGTATAACAGTTGTTTATTTAATCACTGCTATAAAAGTCTGATTTAAACTCACAAAATCACAACAACAGCGACCCAAGAAGATTAACATAATTAGATACATCAATTTTTTTACCGTGCAAAAACTGCCACAGACGGAGACAATAATTCTTTTCTAGCAGCATTAAGAGGAAATGCGCCGTATAGAAAGCAGAACATACCGGAGGGACAAGTGTGGCAGAATTAGAGCTCATGGGCTGAGGACGTGTTGGAAATACACATGCTTTGAGTGTGAGACCTTTTGATCTGTCGTGGCGATAAAACCTTATCGGCGACGAACATCCAGTTCCATTTTAGGATTTGACATTAATTCAATCCGCTCTTCTTTTTTTTTTTTTACTGCTCTTTTTTTTAAGCACGATCCCTGGAGAAAGAGGGAGGTCGCAGCCCGATTCAACACCGAGAATCTCATTATAAGACTGTCATTGGAAAAGGAAGTGGCATTATTACCCAGTAATAAAGATAAATAAAATGTTTTGTTGTTATAGCAGCTATAACGCAAAAATGCATATAATCTAATCCAATCCAATATAATTAAAAGCCAATTTTAATGTTTTTGTTTAATAGTTGTAGTTTTATTTTACTGTTGTTTCTAAACCTGTTAAATCAAAAATAATTCTCCCCGCACGTCCGCGTCTGTGGGTCTGAGTTTGGGAGCGTGGTTGGATCCTGGGGTCCCTCTGATTATAACCCATCCCGGGGTAATTTTTCATCGGTGCTGGCTAATCTTTGTTCTTTGTGAAGATAATAAATAGCCTAATCGTTATCAGCGAGCTGCTGGAGGTGTCGGGGAGAATGGGGCTGATCGGCCCGGGAAATAGGCTCCAAGTGCCGCGGAATAAATGGCATTTCTTATCTCTCCCTCCCAGATTATCGCTGCCTTTTCAGACTCGCACAACAAATACATCTAATGAAGGGAATGCATCATTTACCGAGCAGATCTCTGTGAATGACTGATAGATATGTAGATAGATAGATTGATGGGGGGGTCTGCACGGGGGTGCTGGATATTATTTACAAGTTTAATGTTCTTGCATGTGCGAAGTCTTTATTCGCTGTATTTAAACAACATAAATACAGCTGGGGTTTTATTATTTAGAACTTATCTGCGGGAACCATCTGAGGTTCCGGTTCTTTGTTGTGGTGTCTTATTTCTTTTATGTTGGATTTTAGCGGATAAGAGTTAAACAGACGCAGCCGCCTCGAACCACAAAGAAAATCATATTTGAATATTTTTTCATGTGTCGAGCATATTGCAAGCATAAAACGCAGCAGTAAAATGAAAGCTTACCTGATACTTGAAAGGAGTTTTATAAATTCTTCTGTATTCTGCTTTGTTGACAGTACTTTGTTTTTCTGTTCTGGTTGTAGTTTTTAGTTATTTTCAATAATGGGAAATAGATATAATTGTTATTATGACGTTATTTTAACACCAGGTGAATTATATTCCACAATTTCCTCCAGGTATCTATAAACCTACTTTAATGAAGTAAATGTGAAAGAAAATATTGCAGTTTTATTTCTGGCTTGAGGTGAAACACAAAGAAAGAAACAGAGAAGCAAAAATCTTATTCAGTCATAATTTTCCTCAACACATTTATATAAAACATAATCAAATTAGTCCTGTCGGGATGAAGAATAACGACGTTTCTCTCATCTGTGTTGTTGAAGAACTGTGGCCTGACCAGCTGAGAAAGAAAAGGTATTTTCCAATATATACAAACTGGATGCTTAATAACTTGGCAGCTGCCGCAGCTCTGGCTGCGGCTGATGGTCTCCAGGGTAACAGAGATAGCAGCGCAGTCATTTTCCATATCTTACAGTCTATTATATTCAAGGATTAGTTCTCCTTCCCGAAAAGGTCAAACATAAAGTCAAGCCAGCCAGGAGTGCTCCTCCTTTCTCCTACTCTCACTGAACATTTCTTGTTTTTTCATTTTATCTAGTTAAACCAATGTGATTATCTTTGCTGACATGCTTTGATACATACACACATCCCACAGAAGGCAACCAACCTTTTCTTCGGTTAGACGTCCCGTAAGTTAAGACTGTATAGTAGATTGTTTTTTATTTATCTAAAATCACAGTTCCTCCGTTACTAGTTCCTTAAAGATGAGAATAAAGATTAGACTGTTTAATATCTTCATAGTGTTTGATAGCTTGGTGTATTTAGGTTTCATAATCCGTGGCCAGAGATAAGATGCGACAGGCTTCATGTCAGGGCTCTTCAGTGAGACCTGCCCACTACCAGGCTGATGCTGCGGCTCATTGTGTCAGCAAAAACCAGAGAGAATCTTCACATTCAATTTCACATTTTACCTAAATTCAAACACGTGTTTAAATTTTAAACGCGTTATTGTTATTCTTACGTAGCCTGGTCATTTGTTTAATTACTTGTGTTCGTGGATAATGTGAAAGGTCTTATTCGACAAACAATGTTTGATTCTGAGTAATTACATTCAGTGACGCAGCAGGTCACAGTTCACCCAAATGCACCACTACTAACACGATGACTGGCTCTGAGGCCTGTGGAGGACTCCCGTGACGTCACACTGCGTGGCGCATACTCGGGCAGAGGGCGACACCTAGAGGAGAGGAGCTGCTCTTCTGTCTCCCTGAAGCAGAATGACCCGTTTCTGCACGTTTCTAGCACTTTTCGGTCGTGGTGTGTGAAACTGCGGATGGTCCACGGTTCAGTCCTGAAACTGAAACAGAGCGTTTTCGTCATTTAGTGTTTCAGAGAAATCAAGTAATGAGAGAAAAATGTAACACAGATGTTTCCATCCAGATGTTGGCATGAGATCGCGCAATGGTTTGACGAAGGCTAAGGAAAATAAAAATGGCCACAATGACTATGCTCCATATTTGTGCCATGTCTTTCACAGATTTTTTTAGACTGTCTGGTCTCTGTTGATTTATCGGTTTTAACAACAAACACGCAGCTCAAGCCCGAGGCTGCGCCCGAGAGAAGTCACTTAGAACTATTTAGTGTCTGAAAATAAATACATCTCACAGAACACCACAGACTAACAAGAAACACCTGTCAGTCAACAGTTCCACCCACTGGCTCTACGCCGTGCAACGTATCAAGGTGAAATTCAAACGTTTGAATGTATTTCAGGCAGTTCAAACTTTCTTCACTGTTAGGATTTGGGCGAGTCCCTGATGGTCCAGTGCTGCTACCTGCTGCGAGTCCAAAGTGCCATCTTTTCCTTCGATGGACTCAGGTCTCACTGAAAGTCGCTGCTTGATCGTACATACCACTACGCGTATTCTTGAAAAGGATCCCTTCTGAGTCATTAGAGGTCAGAGGCTCACTGCTTCACTTCCTGCCATGAGAGCAGCAGGAAGTGAAAGTTTACAACACCTTGTCACTACTTAGCTGTCAATCAAAGTCTGTTTCGCTGGAGTTGTCCAGGGAGTTACAGAATTCAAAACACCTCTTTTTTTCCAATTCAACATGTGAGCGATCACCAGTCTTAGTTTAGTGAGTGAGAATGTGCATCTTCAGGGACGAACCACCGTAAACATGCTGCTTGGTTTACTCCAAAAATCAGATACAGTGTCTCTGAAGTCCTGCTGTAGTATCTGATGCCATGATGACACAAAGACGTTACAGCTGTACCCATGTTTATCTCATTTATGGAGAACGATGATTCACTCTGGACCAGCAGCAGCTCTGTACGCACCTTGACTTAGTGACAGTGACCTGTCTGCCTCCAGATAAACGGTTTTGACTCTACGTAAGAAAAAGCTTCTGCGCTCAGCTCCCGCCACAGAACCGTCGACCTGCTTTGTTTCATGTTTTTGTGCACCTTTCTTCTCGTTCACCGTCTGATCCTCAGTGACTGTCAGGACAAAAAGCCGCTGACTTTGCTCCTGTTCCTGTGAGGAAATATGTGCTGCTTGGCTTAAGCTGATCCCACAGCGCTACCGTGTCCTGCCTGCCACACACAGTCTGATGCACATCTTCCCCTCTGCTTATTTTCTGTGTCTTTGTCCCTGCTTTTAAAGACGTCTGAGTGAATTTACACACACATGACTCTGCCACAACCGTGTGCAGGTGCAAAGAAAGAAGAGAAACACAGCTGACCATTAGCTTTACCACATCCTTCATTCTGCATCCTCAGTTCTTCCTCAGTGCGACCCCCCCCCCCCCACACACACACACACACAGGCCGTGTGTTAATTAATTGTCACGTTTTCCAGGTATTTCGTGTGGATTATGTTGAGCTGCTTCTGGCCTGCTGGTGGTTTCCTTTCATGCGTGTTTGTGTCAGTGGGTATTATCAGATTAAATGATCCCTTGATTTTAGAAATAGATTTTGCGTGATCAGCATTCTCAATCTCATCACCTATCCTCTATTTTCTGCTTCCTGCCTTTTCTCTCACTCAGCCTGACAGTAAGGTGGATTATAGCAGAGCACGACCAGAGACTAAACCTGAGGGAAGCATCACCAGAGCCATGAAGGTTAAACACGTTTTCACATAAACACATATTTTTGCCTCTAACACTAAACAACACTAAAAAGCTTTACAACCACAAATGACGACAGTGAAACAAGTTCCTGCCGCTAATGACACATCCTCAATATTCTCACTTGTTTTTCCTTCTTTCAGTTTGACTGTCTTGCTTCTTTGTTGGGGAATGAATCTGTTACATCTGTTACCAATTAATAGTTGATAACAGATTGAGGTTTTTGTGCAGGGTTGCATTGTCTCACAATCTGTCTATGCTGTATATACAGCGTGAAGCAATGAGGTTCGGCCTCCAGCTGCTTTCTTTTCTCCATAAGTCACGTTGGGGGAATCAGAAACACAGAACTAACTTCTCCTTTTAGCTCTGGTTTGATCTCCTCCATCTCTTGAGCGGCTCAGTAACTGGCTCACATGCGGTTAAACGTTCCATTAGGCTAAATTACGGCAGGTAGTTTTTTTCTCAACCTAATGGAAAATAGCTGCTTTGACTGAATGTGTATCAGAGCAGAGAGACTGAGCCAACGGCGAAACGAGTCCAGCCTTAAACCCAGGAGCTAAGAGATGATACTGAAGCTCTGTGGAGGTCGAGGGAAATAATGATTTCTGAGGCTATTCAAGAGAAGCTTTGACAAACAATCTTGTTTTCTGTTGGTAATCTACAAAGACTGGTTATTAAGTTTGACCGTTATTTGAGCGATTCAGCGGTTTTAATGAAGCTAAAGTGTGAATGAACAAATCAGCATAGATAATATATTAATACCTGTAGTACGTAGCATATTACTTTGTATTTTGTGTAAAGACCGTGTACAAGAATATTCCTTTGGAGAGTTTTGCAAAAACTGATGCACAAAAACAAAAAGATGCTTCAGCAGGAAGTGGTGGAAGCAGCAAGTGTCGCTGCTCTGAGCTTTCTTTGAGTGAGATGTATCGTGTGTTATTTTGCATCTTAGCAGTTGACAGTAAGTATAACGGGGAATGCTTCGATGCATGTTGGAGCACAGGCAGCGGTGCAGAGCCTGTCCTGTCACGTTTGGTTTGCTGCCACACACAAACCTGGCTGTGGGCTTACGATCCGCTACCACAACCTGGTACCGACACTAATTGGCTGAAATCTCATTAGCCTAAAATCAGTGCATTGATGATTCAAGCAACACAGGTGAGTTTCTATAATGCCCCATGGATTATTTATAACCTATAATCACCCAAAGGAGAAAATAATGAACAAACAACAGCGAGATACTGCAAATGCTTGGTCACATGGACACGACTGAGTTTTCATTGAGATCATCAGCGTTTCAAAATGACACAAACAACAACAGCTTCTAGAGCTTCCTCCCCCTCCTCTGAAACCGTCCCACCTCAACTTTCTTGTGCAGTGACAAAAGATGGAGCGAGGCCTGCTGCATACATGGTGCCTTCTGTGTCCTCCCTCCCCTCCCTCCTCTCCCCTCCTCACCCCAGCTCCTCACCACATCAGGATACACTTGTTCTGGTGAATTCCGGTTTCAAACGGAACGCTGCCTTTCTCTGGTTTTCTGCAGGACCAGTATTAAATGCAGGCACATCTGTCTCAGTGGCCCTGTGGTCAGGGAGGGGGAGCCTCTAACGGCCTGTTGTACTTACACACCTTTCAGACCTTACCCACTCCTGCTTCCTCCCCTGACATCACCCTTGACATCCTCCACGCACGCCCTTATCACCCTGAGAGCATGTTAAAAAATGGAAAGTTCCTTCCAGTGCAAGCCCCCATCCTCCTCACCTCCTCCCACCTCTTTCACGCTACCACATCATCAAGCCATCAATTCTTTTTGTACCGCTGAACCACTAATGTTGCATTTGAAGTGGATTTTCTTAATATCCTTCGTTACAATGGTTTTGTCATTTTGTAAGGGCACCCTGTATAATGGTCAGGCTGCTCTCACTGAGGCCTGTTGTCCTTTGACCTCTGCCCTCAGTTACGATGTCCCTAGTGTTGAGAAACACACACTACAATCTGATCAGCTTGTGACCTCATGATTTTACATTTTGCAGCACAAACCCCACATTTGCAGTGAATCAGTGCTGTTACTTGAAGGAAAGTAAACAAAACATCTTAGCTGTTGAAAGAAATTACATTTTGCTAAACCATGTAGGACTTTACACGCACAAATGACTTCGTTTACATTTTCACCCGGCAGTTTTCACATGTTTGACTCAACTATTGCCTTTATTGTTTGTTTTTATATAGAGCACAATATTAATCGTTCTGACATTTCTCTACACAGTGTTTTTGATTAAGACTGAGGTGCATTTTCTCATGCGACTCCATGTCAGAGAGCAAGTCAGAGATTAAATCGTTTTTCCTTTTCGTTTCCTCTTCGTTGAGCACCATTGCCATCTGCTGGTAACCTGATAAACTGGTCCACGGCGTCATTTACTGTTGTGTCATCTGTGTCTTGAAGAGACAGGGTGAACTGTTTTAACAAAACCTGCCTAATTAGTTTTGAGCTCTTGTATGAATTTATTCATCATAGATCCAGTTTGTACCACATGTACGTGGAAGGAAAACCCAGAGGCTAAGTCATGATGAACTGATATTATACTATGTCTAGTGGAGCTATAATCTGTCTTTCTACATTATATAGTTGAGTGACACTGATTAATGAAGAAACAGGAAACTGATCTCGATCAAAGCTGATTGTACTGATGGGCTGATATCACCTGAGAAAAATGATGATTTAGCCAAATAAAGAAATCAGCAGAATGTGAGTGGCCAGACCAGATTTTTGTTGGTGTGACCTTCTGTGGTTCGAAGGCCATGGTGACCAATGAAATCACACTGTCTATTAGCTGAAGCTCCCAGATGAGAAAGCCATTGTGTGCAGAGGTCGTGGTCAGTGGGATGTTATATAAGGCCCAATGCGATGTTCTCAGTCTGATCAGGTTATAGCGGCGCACGTTAATGCCACGGCTCATATGGGAACTTCCCTCAGAGAAGCACAGTGGTTCTCGAGCGATGTGCCTTCTAACCGCTGCCCGGGCTGGGCTTCCGGCCCTGGGGCAGCAGAGGTTGCCTTCACCCTTACACCCTGCAGCACAGTCACTATCACCCCAATCCAGACACTGTGCCAGGATACTGTGGTGACACAACCCTGGGCCTCTGTTCCTCCCTTGTCAAACAAGACTGATGGATGAAGAGGCGAGAGATGAAGATGGGAGGACTGAGTGATATTCAAACAAGTTGGAGCATGAATAAAAAACAACAACAAATGACGATAAAGAATGATAAAGGTATTACGATCAACGTTACAGTAGAACATGAACATAAAGGATTGATACATAGTTACTATATAGTTGGACTGATTTGTTTTCATATAAATGATGCAGTGGACTAAAGTCTTTTTTCAGGTATGTGAGTGCATTTGAGAATATACATAAATCATACATGACGTATATAAAGTATAGTATACAGTATAGGACTGTTTAGTTTCACAGGACATTTGCTTATAGTCCAAAACAGCACATGGCACAGTTTACCAGCTGCCTTCAAGCCTGAAATAAGGTTTTCACTGTCTCCAATATGAAGTGGATCCACCAGGGGGCACAACATCGAGCCTTTCAGCTGTTTTCTCTAATGGTACAACAACACACGCAGGCAAAATCAAAGAGAAAGCTGATATGTGTAATGTCTTATAAGCATGATTACGCTTGATTACCTATGGTTAGCTGTGTGTGTGTCCAGGCCTCTAGCTGGTGGTAGCATAACAATAATTAAGCCGTTTGATTTCTCCGGTGCTCTTGTTTTAATGAAGTCAAGCACATCATGCACCTCCCTGTCTGCTGAGAGGGGGCCACTGAGTTGCCTGTGTGTGCTCTGTAAATCCCATTGTGTGCATAATTGGTGTATGTGTTCATCCGTGGGTCCTCGGCGTTGGGCTCGGTGAGCTCCGGGGTCCTTGGCCTGCTTCACTGGTTAATTTTTAGACTCTCGCTTGTTGGAAAGGCTGACATATCACCGTGAATGCTGCTAAAATAGGTGCAGCCGGCACACGTGCGCGCACACACACACACACACACACACACACGCTTTGCTCGGTGACCATCGTACGCACCACGTTGCCACAGGCGAGCATCGTGCAGGGCCAAGCCCAGCTCTCACACACCGGCTCTAAACACTCAGAGAGAGAGAGGCGCCCATCTGACGCCAGCTCAAAAAAGCAGGTGAGTGTGTCTGTCTCTGCCTGTTTGCCGTGTGTGTGTGTGCGACTTCATGGGCAGAGGGTGGTTATGGGGGGTGACAAACCTCTGATTGGCCAGCATCACCGTGTCAGGCTTATTCCTGGGAAAACGGGATCAATACGAGGTGAGAAAAATGACTTGTTCAAATCTGGGGTTTTCTCTGTTTGCTGTCAAGCCGTCATCTGGGTTTGGCTCTGTATTAATGCAGTCGGAGGCAGAACAAAGGCGCTTGTGGGTAGACAACACCTGTTATTTCTTTAAATCCCCATCTGCTATGTTGCATGACCTTTTGACCTCAGCAAGTTGGATATTTTCTCTCATGATATCACCTGATCTGAAATACATGTGAGCACTTTGAGTTTTAATGGGTCACTGTGCTGCCACACAGGGTTAATCTCTCGGGGTTAATCCACGCATTCTTGTAGGACCACTTTATGAACAGTTTGAGTTAAATCGCATCTTTCTCGTGTGTCACAATCATCCTGATTGTTTGACGACACGCACCTTGGCTGACGTTCTAGGGAGTAAAGAAATACCACAGTTACTGTTGATGAATAATATAGATTATGTAAATTTATTCATCTGCCACATGTTGTATTTTTACATATATTGCTTTGTTGCAGTTTTTGGAGTCACAGCACATTAGCTTTGGCCTGCTAGTAAAAGCTTGCATCTTATTCTTGTGCCTATTTCGATAAATCTGTCAGCTGCCATCTTTATGTAACTGATAAGTGACAGGATCTAAACAGACTGATGTCAGTACAGTTACTTGGACGTGTAATATGTGTTTCTCATCCAGTGACTGGTATGATGAATACAGTAGATGACAGTGCAGCAAATCTTCCACTGAGGACGACCAGCATTGTCTAAGACGTTCCAGCAAAGTTTCTGGGTCTCGTCTTCATCTCCACCCGCTTAAAGGAGTAGCGTTCTCCAGTCCGTCCATCTGTTAGGATGTACCACGTCCCCCAGTAGATCCCATCCGTCACGCCGCTGTAGCGCCCACGGTGATAGCGCCCGTTCAGATTAGCTGCCAGGCAGGCGTCGAACCACCAGCCGGCGCCATAGTACTGGCCACAGTTTCCAGCCGCGTAACGGTCGTGGTCTCGGTCAGCCGTGCTGAAGGATCTGCCATCGTGGTTGTAGCGTTTGCTGTAGCTCAAGGCGTTGCCTGCATCACCAGAGTATTCCCGTGCTGTCAGCCGATATCTGCAAGAAATGACAAACATGTGACACATCTGTGAGAGATGTGCAGAAGAAGTCTGTGTGTGAACTGGAGACACAGCGGACGCACAAGCATGTGTCTGCTCCGGTTCTTCTGGTGCGACGCCAGACCTTCAAACATTAGAGCTGAGGTGGCTGCATTACTGTACTCACTCAAGGCTAAACATTTACTGGCTGCTAGACGTGTGTTCACCTCTGCGCCTCTGAGGCCACTTTGAAGTTGCCGTAGGTGGCGTAGCGCCTCTGTTGGTACCAATCCTCCAGCTCGACTCGGAGCTGGTGTTGGCCGGTGGAGGTGAGGGCGTGCAGCGCGGCGTTCCCCAGCCAGTGCTCTCCCAGTGGACTGCCAAATCCTTCCCGGTATTCCTGCCACGTCCTGTTAAAGTCCACTGTGCCATCATGTCGATTCTGGATCAGCGTCCAGCCACCACCTGCTGTCTCCATGTCACATTTAGCCTGAACCAAAACAAAGACATTATGAAGCCTAGATTCTGCTGAGCCACAGTTATCACATGCAACTTTCCAAGAAGAGGAGCAAAGTGGGGTCTGTGTGTTTTATGCATGTGCTCGGCATGAAACACCTCGAGTGGTGGCCTGCGCAGATCAGGCTGGATAGTGTAGATTCCGTTCTCTTTGATCCCGAGCCGGTAAATCTCTGCACAGTCCTGCGGATGCAACCTGTCCGAGGGAGCAACTAAAAAAACCACACAGCACATTTTTCTTCAACGTTCTAATCACCCTTGTGTCTTGGGATCTCACCCAGTGGCCTCACCTGTGGGTGGGTACTGTGTGATGCTCCTCAGGAAAAGCAGCAGGTCTTTTTCCCCTTCTCTTCCCACCGCTGCACCCTCTGCTCGCCCAGAGGAACATTAGCAGAAGTTATCACTCTGTGGTCACGGTCTGAAAACTGAAGCTTTGTCTGCATTTGTTGGACAAAGAGGCTCCATATTGAGCGATGAGGTCTTTAAAGTCAGTTTACATCATGCGTGTGTGCGCGCTCAGTTTTCCCGTCCTTTGTCTGTGCAGTTAAATTCCTATGCACTCACCTATGACCGACACTTAGCAGGCCTCACTGAGGCTCTGTTTACTATGTGCGGGGGAGTGACCACACTGGCATCCGCGTGTGTGCGTTGCAGAGCTGGGGGATATAAATGTATACTACTCACCCAGTCGTTTGGCCATCGCTCCAAGGGCCTGGCTGTGACAGTGGAGGTCACACTCTGTCAGCACAGCTGCCATTAGTGCCAGCATGGCCCCCAGAGAGTTGCTCTCCTGGCCCCCGTGACTCCCGGAGCCCCCTGTTTCCTGGAAGGAGCGCATGCAGTGCTGCAGCTGAACGAGGTGTTCTTTAACACCTCCGGTCTGCAACGACAATTCCCACAGGAATTATTTGATAAGTTTTTGATGAATAAATTATTAGGTAACTAAAAAGTCACAAATAAGCATCACATGTTGACAGACTCTCTCTACTGTACGAATGCAACGGCTGTGTCATTTCACATATTGTCTGAATAACTGTGCATAATCGCGTATCCTTCAGTTTTGAAGATGACGTCTGAAATGCTAATCAAATTTCCAAAATTACAGCGCGAGGGCACGTTGTGTGTATCCGTCAGCCTGTGACACTTACATCAGCCACTGTAGTCACGTCGGTCACACACCTGTTGCTGAATGAGCTCAGCACAACCGTATGATGAGGACATTTTAAAGCAGATCTAATTTTATCTCTTCTTTGATTGCTGACTGTCGCTACTGATGCCAGGGCTCTTAGGTTGTGCCAAGTTTAGTGAGCCAACAGTCCCACGAGACGGGATCTGACACTGTACAGTTCTGATGGTGCATGTGAATGAACAGACAGAGGGTCTGTTCTGCTCAGTGTTTTGAGGCTACTGTGAGTCTGCTTGACTTTGTTAAAAGTCGCATTATCTGGCTGTAAGTCAGGAATAAACTGCATTCTAGTGAGTACAAGGCGTAACGTGGAAGGTTTGTGGCCTACCTTATCGTGCCTCTGTTCCACCTTCCGAGGAGCATTAGAGATCGCAGGAAGAGTAAACCCAATTCTGCAGGCAGTCTGACCCTCACACGCCCCAGAACCCACTCCACCGCCAGAGCCGAGCGGGACCGGTGCAGCCACCAGACTTTCTCTGCAGGGAGGGTGAGTGCAGGCCAGGGATGGATCTGAAGACATTAGCCCTCCCATATACAGAGATAGCAGAGGAAGCATACTGAAATAACCAAAAGGAATCATGGGAAAATGCAGGGTCTTAAGCAGGTCTTGAGCAGTGGGTCCAGCCTCCTTCCTCTCAGCTGTAAGTTGGTCGTCCGTTTGCAGTTGCTTATTCTCTACTAACTTTTACTCCTGCAGGTAGGAAGAGTTTTTCCTGAGCTGTCTTTTCAGATCATGGATTGTTAACCTTATTGTTACCTTCTTTCATCCTCTACTTGTCCTTTTTCACTCGACCTCATGCTGCGTCCTCCTCTTTCTCCAGCTCCTGCTCTGTAAGTGAGGTTGCTCTCACACAGACTAATGCGCCCACCCCCTGAACACACACACGCACACAACCTGTCCATCTCCTTAACTCATCTCATTCCCTCACTTAAACTCCCACACAGCCACACACACAGACACATGGATGGAAATTCCATGTCGTGTGCACACATTTTGACTGCTGTGGATTTATATCTGTATGTTAATGTTAAGGTAATGTGTCTTGTTCTCTGTGCACTTTCTGGACAATCATTCACCATCTTGTTCCTTCCAAATCACTGTTTGCCAGAAATCGCTGTATGTCGCTGTGCCTTCGTCTTGCTCATATCCTTTTGTGCTTGTTTACGAACTGAGTTCCAAAGAAGCCATAAAGACCCTACAGTCAATAGGTGCAAGAAGGCAGGAATTCCTCTATAAACACCAGAGTCGTTCCAGTCATCACGATTCTGCAGAAACACGGTCCCAGTAACAAGGAGAACAAACACGTGTAAGCACACTCACACATGAACACGGAGCAGAAATAAATCAAGCCCAGATCTCTGTTGGGCCCAGTCAGAACAAACAAACCTCACAGTGGTAACTTATTTCTCTTCCAGTCGCAAAAAGCCATTAAAACCAAAGCTTTACAAAACATTTTAATGAAGTCACAACACAGCTCACGAAGTCACTAGATCCAACAACACAACAAATATATCACAACGTGATACAATAATGCAACACAGGATTGAGAATCTCTACCATCCTAGAATGTTTCGTTTAACTGTGTCAAAGGGACAAAACACATGAAGTATAACAGAATTACCACTTCGACCTTTACCCTGTGCTGCCTCCTGCGACATATGTCCGTTATAAAGTGAACAATCATGTGTGGGAGAACAAGGCCACTTGTCTTCTTCATTTAAAATAAGGTGACACTGTCCTCTAGTGGTGATCATCACTGCACTGAACGTGTCCGCTGTATCAAATCAATCAACTGTTCTGGCGTTTGAACAGGATTCATATATTAGCATCTGCGCCAGCTCTTTACATTCTTATACTAAATGATAATCTCGGTTTTGACCACTCACAAAAAAACTTGGAATGCCTTAAGGTTTTTTCTGCACATTTGACACAAACATCTATTTGTATCATCTGATCTTCTGGTAAAACTTAATAAAGTCAAACTAACCTACATGTTGGAGTTCGCTTCCCGTTCATGGGTCACGTTTGTTAATGAAAGTAACAGTGCAATCGTACACAAATACAACAATATTCTAAGCCCCTGGGTTAGTTATGACACAGACATGGACAATATGACGTGGCCCGCATCATTTGTGGGCGGGGCTATGGGGGCGCTGCGTCTGACGTAGCATGCGGCCGTTGTCTTGGGGAGGAAGTGAAAGGGGAAGACAGACGCTGAGGATCGCAGGGAGAAGGTAGTTAGCTCGCTGCCAGGCAGCCTTTCATCAAAGTGCCAAATTTACACTGTTCTAGTTGCTGTCTCGCCGAATTGACCAGGTTTTTGTTAGTATCTACATAAAGGACGCCGGGTTTTTATGCCAAACTGAAACGGGGCAGTGCCAAATTAACGCTTGCTACCGAGTTTTGTGCCAGCGAGCGAGCTAGCTGACATTACGCCTAGTTAGCCTCTGACGCTAGTCGTCCCGAACAGCAGCTCGCAGCGAGGTCTGATACAGCAAGAGGCTCGATTTCAGAGTAAGTACATGACGTAGCGACTGTCCTCGGCTGTTCGGTGGGTCGGGTTGAGCTCGTGGAAGTCACGCGCCCACAGTGACGCTCACGCTGCGGCTGATGTTAATGGCGCTGGGATGTTTTTCGAGAGCTTGGTTGGCAAAAACAAGGCCGGACTGTGGCTCCTCTGGGCCGCCTCCAAGAGGAAGGGAGCCGGGGAGACGAGGTCGCCGAGGAACAACTGCCGCTGTGTCATGTTGGCTTGTGGGGCTGGAGGGGGCAGGGGGCTCACAGGTGTCCGGGCGGAGGCTGGTCGGGTCCCGGGGTGGGTTGTGGGCGCACGTCTCACGCCGGACAAGCGCCACCTTCTGCTCCTGTCTGCAGGCCGGCGAGGATCGGTTGTCTGTCGCGCTGTTGCCAGGCAGACGTCCGTGTTTTCTCCGTGGAAGCTGTTGCGGTTGTGACTCACCGGTCACGCAGTTACACGTCGAGTTTGATCGAACGTGTTTGATGTTGTAATCTGCTATGACAACAACGCGTGTTAAACGTGCTGTGGTGAGCTTTAAATTCCAACTCCAGTCCTATTTTTAATATTAAAGCCAGTGTTTTCACACACTGATCTTACTGTTGTTATTTGGAAGCTTAGTTTGTGAAGTCACACACATTCATCTGCTGCAGAGGATCCACCTACAGTAACATGTACCTTACAGCTGGACGGGGTCCTCCAGAGTCTGGCAGGTTCAGTGGGAGGTCACGTGGAAAGTACCATGTCTCAAATTTGAAATGCAATATGAGGACGTTAAAAGTTATGCTGAATGTAAATCCACATGGGAATTCGACCTGTAACAGTCTTGTTTTATAAAACATTTTGATACGTTAATTTGTTCTTTTAAATTTGTAATTGTTTTACATGCCCGTAGGCCACAGGAGCATCTGTTTATCACCTGAGAACTACGAATGCAGGAAACATGAAGATGTGGATGAGCATCGAAAAAGCTCGGAACAGAGCCTTTAATTTTTAAACTTTTGTTTGTCCACATCAGGGGCGAACTGAGAACCCAATAGCTTTTTGTCAGTGATTTACAGACACTGGGGCAAAAGTGTTGTGACACATTTCTCAACAATGAACGGTTAAATTCTGATATTGGCAAATTCAGTGATGGCCACTTACCTTTGTGAGGAGTCTTTATATTGTATATGTCAGCAGTATGTTCAATGGGTGTGTTGGAGTAATCATGGACACACGTCTGATAACTGGCAGATGCTTGACTAAAGAAAGTTTGTACTTCTAATGTGGTAAAATAGATTTAGTTTGTCAGTGTTAATGGAATGGAAGGTGTTTATTTATGACATTAAATTGTCAGTTATTTGAGTAGTATTGGACATTTTTTTACAGCAAATACTCTGTTAGTCATTGGTGTTTAAGGATCGATTTCTAATGTTCTGCTGTTTGTCTAAGTCAAAGATATGAGTTGTCCTTTGTCATCATGTGACTGTGGTCAGAACACACCTAGACACTAGTGATGTGCTGTTTGTCAGCTAGTCTTTGCTTCATGGTGTGATAGACATTAGTGTCGTTCTCTTTCCTTTCAGAAAGAATTCCATTGTGCTTTCCAGCTCTCAATGGTCTCTGAGGTTTTTCTGTTTTACAAACTTTGTTTTAGGATTTTCAGTTATTGTGAGGAATTGGGATTCTACTCTATAACTGTTTTATATTTTTAAAAGAATAGTAAATGTGAATTTTCTTAGGTAATTGTGATGATCCTAAACTTAGGCTGGTGGCCTGGCATGTCTGCAATGTTTACTGCTATGTGCATTAGGTCATTTGAGGTGTAAGTGAAGGAGAAATGGTTGTGTCTTCGCATAAACTCTGGTCTGACAGGTTGTGTGCCTCTTTGCCGTAAATAGAAAATATGAAAACTGGAACACAATCACCTGCTTAATCGACTAAACTATCATTGTAAATGAATACAACTGAGCTGCAACACTTACCAATTAGTCAGTTGACAAAACTAACTGGCAACTACTGCTGAATGTTAGTTTGAGCCATTTTTAAGGAAAAATACTGGTTCCTGTCAAA
Source organism: Macropodus opercularis (assembly GCA_030770545.1). NCBI lineage: Eukaryota > Metazoa > Chordata > Actinopteri > Anabantiformes > Osphronemidae > Macropodus > Macropodus opercularis. The sequence continues at coordinate 2,201,762 of CM061099.1, forward strand.
AGGGTTTGTGTTGGTGTTTACTTGGATAAGATGAATGTTTGTAAAAAGATAAAGCAGGCTCTTTAGAAATGAAGGTTTATTTTAGCCTGCTTGGCTTATTTGTGCATGGATAAAGGTGGAGATACCCGTGGGCCATGGCCACATAGTTACTTGTAGTAAAGGGGCAGAGTCAGTCCTTTGAGGTAACTTCCTGTGGTGTGTAAGAGAGAAGGCATGATGTGTTTCTCGTGATTTGTCCTGCAGCTTATAAAGCACATGACTGGAATGAATGTTGGGCACATCTGATTGGTCTGGGGCCACCAAACGCTACATATCAGTGTTCAGACCTATGTTTTTAGTCTAGTTTTCTAGTCTGCATAGAAATAGGTTTAGTTTGTGTGTGATAGATAGAAGCGTGGTGATTAGGTTGTGGCTTAACAATGAGATAACTGGGAGGACACGGGTTCCCTGTGAACGCTGATCTTTCTAAAGCTGTTGCTGTCTTTCTGCAGCTGAAGACATGACATCCAGGAAGAAAGTGCTGTTGAAAGTCATCATCCTGGGAGATTCTGGGTGAGTCGCAATATTTATTCTTGTCAAACACTGCAAGACAGGATAACAAATGATCTGTCACTTCTGTTTTAAAAATAGTTTTATGGGAAAGAAAAATCAGAATAGTACGCTTTTTTAATTTGATCATACTGTACCCTTTCAATGTTTTACTTTTGCTTTCTAGTAGGCTGGAGAATTTACTTACATAAGTTGTTTCTAGGCAAAGTAAGATCTCCATACAGAAGCAGCTCTGTTTTACATATTAGACATGTTTGGTTGTATAAAAACGATCTCATTGGTGGTATTTAACGTGACAGATTTAAAAAATCCATCTGTAATTCTTCTTGGTTGCATTAAATTCAGATTGTGATTTCCTTCTTGTCTGTCTCACTACAGTCTCACACATCAACCTACCCCATAAAAGTGTAGTAATTAATGACTCTGTTGTTCTGTTGCTTCCTCCTCAGTGTTGGAAAAACATCTCTAATGAACCAGTATGTGAACAAGAAGTTTAGTAACCAGTACAAAGCTACAATAGGAGCAGACTTCTTGACCAAGGAGGTGATGGTGGACGACCGGCTCGTTACCATGCAGGTGTGGCGCTATTACAACAGAAAGGGTGGCTTCTTATGAGGGTGGTCATCCCTGCTGTAAATCATTGAAGCATAAAGTTAGAGCTTTTCCCTATTACATCCTCTGTGTGCCTCTAATGTTTTATTATTTCTAACTCTGCTTTACCAAACAGTTGTTCCTCTTTTTTGTTGTGTAGATCTGGGACACAGCTGGCCAGGAGAGGTTCCAGTCATTGGGTGTTGCATTTTACCGTGGAGCAGACTGTTGTGTGCTGGTGTTTGACGTGACTGCCCCCAATACCTTCAAGACACTTGACAGCTGGAGGGATGAGTTTCTGATCCAGGCCAGCCCTCGAGATCCTGAAAACTTTCCCTTTGTGGTTCTAGGCAACAAGATTGACTTGGAGAATAGACAGGTTGGTATGAGTGAGTTATTACTTCACATTAATTGTGTGTTGAGCTTTTTTCTTTTTTTTTAATTAGCATCACTTTTATGGTGACCACAAAACACAAAATGTTAATAAAGCTTGTTATTCGTCGTCTGAATATGTTTTAAAAATGTAATTATTATGAAAGTAGTTTCATCCAAATTCAATAAATCACCCAGATGCCTTTGTACCATGCAAGTTTTTTTGCAATGAGACACGTACTATGAAAAATATGGAAAAGGGTTATATTTCAGCCTTTTATTTTATGAAACATGGCTGGAAATGTATACTCACTATATTGATGTATGTATGTCATCGTCACCCTCAGGTAACCACCAAAAGGGCGCAGGCATGGTGTCAGAGTAAGAACAACATTCCCTACTTCGAGACCAGTGCAAAAGAAGCCATTAATGTAGAGCAGGCATTCCAGACAATTGCACGAAACGCCCTGAAACAGGTGAGTTACATGCATCCAAAACGAAAAGCAAACGATGGAAAGCAAACGATGCACTAATTATTATGTCTCTTATGACTGTGTCAAAGGAAACGGAGGTGGAGCTGTACAACGAATTCCCAGAGCCCATAAAACTGGATAGGAATGACAGAGCTAAACCTTCAGCTGAAAGCTGCAGCTGCTGAAGGACTTGGAACATCTTCTCTCTTGGCTTACTCCCAGGGAAATTACTTCCCTGCCGGTCTTCCTCCTTCACGCCATTTTTCATTCCATCGACACAGCCCCACACACAGTTCGCTGCACATGGATGTATGCCCCCCACCACCCCCTTCTACTAGTACACAGATTAATACGTTAGTGTACTCGTAAAATATGCTGACAAATGCAGTGCCCAAAGATCACATAGGAGAAGAATGACACCCTTTCTGTGACCTCACGGTCCCTGACATGATAGTGGGAAAGTGAATGATGATCTGTCCTGCCCACCTATTAGTCTGACTGTGGCACCAAGGGGGCAAGATGAGCCATGTTCAGAGGAGGGAGCTCTTGATGGACTGGCTGATGTTCTGTAATGTGAGACACTGTTGGCTAATGTCAGCATCCCAAGTATCTTATACACTTTCTGTTTCACCTGCTTTTTGTTGCCTATCTGTCATGTAGTAATCAATTTGAACTATATATAAATATATATAAAAATATATTTTAATTGGCTTTTGCTATTTTTTTCAAGGCATTCTGAAACACTTTTTTTTTTTTTTTGCACTTTTATGTTTTTGCCTTGAAACTTCAGAGGGATGACTGATTTTGGGCAACGTCTGCTACCACATGCCTTTTGGTAATCTTGAAATTATACCTACACACGATTTCCTATCAAACATTGCCTGAGAACTAGTTCACACTTTAGTGATTGTCTTTCCTTTTCCCTTCAATGATGTGTGTCAATGCCTCACACTGCAGAAGAAATGTTCATATGTAGACTTTAATTAAAAGCTGATAACGCAGTCATGTGTAGGACATGCATTAATATTTGCCTTTTATGTAACATTACTTGTACTATTACTGCTGTATGTGTTATGTACTTCATCAAACATGTTGCAACGCTATGGAATTACTCGCCACCACAGCGCACACCTGTCTTCTGTCATCTTTGTTATTGCTGTTCTCCCCATCTGCTTGTAGCTCAGGTTGGTTCAGTACTTAATATTTTTAACAGATTGTGTATTACGGTGTATAGATGGTAAAGGTGAAAGGCTGATGGATTGAACTGAAATGGATGCGCTTTCCATTTGAAAAAAGATCCAACTTTTGCCCTGGTATTACTCCTCCTCCTTATAGAAAACAATTACCACGATGCCAATGATGTTATCAAAGAAAATTGGGACGTCAAATAAAACTCTTGAATACATTCATGTCGTAGCATCATGTGTCTCAATGTTATTGTTGTTTTTAATATCTACTTGCATGTGAGACCGTTATACTGACCCATGTTTGTCTTGAAGACTAAGCTTCTGTGAGGTGCAGTGTTTAAAATCATAATCTCACACCTACTGTATGTGGATATGTGCAGAGAAGGCTTCATTGTCAGTCTTGTTACTGACTGTTTGTGACTTTTAGTTGTCACCGAGTCAGAATAGAAAAAAACAAACCAGAGCATGTACGAGGGTCGGTCTCTGATCATCTACGTTTGGACGGGTCCAGGCTGGAAAATTACAGACCAGCCTGGTGGCTGCCACGTGGGTTTCCAATTAATAACCAGATGGACGAAAGAAAAGCCCGCAAATGTGTTAAATGTAGTTTAATCCCAAAAGCACAATATTCATAGATGTGTGTGACAGCAGACCACTGCTCCTAAATCCATGTAATTCCAAAATTATTTCATTCATATTTGATTACGAGATTTTTATATAATATTTAATGCTAAATATGAGTTCGAATAATTAGTATTTCATCATTCTCGGAGCGATAAGTGTCACAGACGCGGTGCTGGTGGCAGAGGCGACTTCCGGGTTGTCTCGCGGAAAAGCGTTGACGGGTCCGACTACTTCCGCCTTTAGCAGCCTTTCCTGACAGAAAATGGTAAGAGGGCTTAAATATATGTTTTGATAACCTGACTCATTATAACTATCACAGAACATCGGGTCTAGCCGACATGAGGCTGTTAGTGTTTCTGGGCTAACGCTGTTTGCGTAAAGTCGCGGGTTCCCTTTGGTTTTACTGGCTCTAGCTACCGGGTGTTCAGCTAACAGGCTAATGCTAAGTGGTCACCAGCAGAGGACAGATGTGCACCAACAGCACCAACCGCGCTTTCTAGACGTCCTAGACGGTCGAATCTGAGACAGACTGGTTCAGTAAACCCAGTAATGTGCTCACATATTAAGGTTGAGCTTTAACAGCGGTTCCTCTTTCCTGTGACTGGATTCCTGTCGCAGGGACACCGATAACTGCGGTGTGGTCACTGTGCAGGAGCTTATTGAAGCAGATTTCTGTTACTCAGCTACGCTGGCAACAAAACACTATGATTAGTTGGAGTTATTGTTGAGTAGAGCCACCAGGTGGGCGACACCCTGCTGAGGTTGAAGCATTAAATGTTGTAGGTGTGTCCAGTAAAGAACAACACGTTTTCCTCCATCTGTCAGAGCCAATAATAACCGTAAATCGTTTTTTCTCATCATTTATTTTATGATTTGAAGGATGTCACGTGACGTGATTCAGAAAACTGTGTGGTGAATAGGATGAACTGCTACTTATGCCGAGGCACAGAATGTCACTGTGAAATCACCCGTAGACTCTGATTTATTCTTCCGGATTCTCACCTGCTCTGCTTTCTTTCCTCAGACGGCAACGTTGCGTCCCTATCTCAGTGCAGTGCGCGCCACTTTGCAGGCCGCCCTCTGCCTGGAGAATTTCTCCTCTCAAGTGGTAGAGAGACACAACAAGCCAGAGGTGGAAGTACGGTGAGTCTGATGTGGCAACATGAACCCAAGCAATGGTCGAATCTGAGGTCAGTTACAGTTACCTGTGTGTTTATGGACATTTTCAGGAGTAGTAAAGAGTTGCTCCTCCAGCCTGTGGTCATCAGCCGAAACGACAAGGAAAAGGTTCTGATTGAAGGCTCCATCAACTCTGTCAGAGTTAGCATCGCTGTCAAACAGGTCAGGTTAAACATGAGGAAACCTGGTAGGTGCCTACTAATAAAACTGACACATAAATTGACTTTATTTGCTGCTGCAGGCGGATGAGATCGAGAAGATTCTTTGCCATAAATTTATGCGTTTCATGATGATGAGAGCAGAGAACTTCTTCATCCTGAGGAGGAAACCGGTGGAGGTGAGTGGGAATTAACATAGTCAAATGTTGTGATTAATAATCATGAACACCCAGCAAAATGGAAATGATTTGTCACAAATAACCGTTTATTTGGACACTGATTGAGGTCAAATGGACAAGTACAAGCTCTGGAATTGTTGTTGTATTTTGAAGCCACTCTGTTGAACAGCTGACAGTAGATTGCACCGCGGTTCACTCTTCTTTATACTCGATCTCTTGCAGGGCTATGACATCAGTTTTCTCATCACCAACTTCCACACAGAGCAGATGTACAAACATAAACTAGTGGATTTTGTCATTCATTTCATGGAAGAAATTGACAAGGAGATCAGTGAAATGAAGCTGTCTGTCAACGCCAGAGCTCGTATTGTTGCTGAAGAGTTCCTCAAAAATGTGAGTAGTTTTTGCGTAACCTAGTATATTGCTGCAAGTTTGTTTACATTACTTATAACTACAATAGTTAAGTTACAGTGTAAACTTGCTAAATGTGCTTTGCATTAATACTTTTTTCATATTAATCTTGCAGTTCTAAGGGAAAACCCAGGAACACATTCCTTTTATAATCCTGGCCGTCCCTGTGGATCATTCACATCATGGGGTGGAAATGAGAAATCAAATCAGCCAGGAGACGCTGTCGGTCATGAGACGTACGTAAAGATGATCTCTGGCAGCCAGGTTTCACTTTCATCTTAAAACACCCTTGTGCTCAGAAATATTGATGTTTGTACATAATGAATATTCGTTCCTGATCAACCGCTGCCCTTGAAACATTAGAGGTCATGGCAGATCCTTAAAGATTTGTAACTAAGATCAATGAGCACAGGCACATAATGCAGGATTTTCTTCAGATAATTTAAATGTTTCTATTAATATATATGCACATGAATTACATTTTGCTATGTTGTTATAACATGAAACCACGAGGGCAATCAATTTATGCACATCTGTTGTTTTAGTATGCAGAGTAGACCTTATTAGAGATGGAAATAAATACACTTGCTGGAAGCTGAGATAAAATAAACATTATCCTTTGTATAATTGTCACCATTTTTATGAATCACAAAAAGCATTTATTTCCTCCAGACACTGAAGATTTATTAAGATTGACAGACAAGGCATTTTGAATTATATTCTCGATACAGTTAAATATAAAATCAAATATATTACATAATTTTACAGCGCTCAAAAATACACAATATATTACATGTTGTTTTACACAGAAAGTACATCAAACAAACTTGTGTACACGCACGGAGCTTTTCTTTTTACTCCCAAATAAAAGCCGGTATTTGGATGCAGCCACACATCGTGTCTTATGGCTGAACATTTCTCACAGCATTTTACTGCAAGACCTGCCCCAAATGAATTTTGCTGAGTAATGCTAAATACAATAACTAGACAGCTTTTGGAAAAAATGTAATCCGCAGAAAAGAAGTCAGACTAATCATTGGTCTTTCAACAGTCAGGCGTTAAGCTATTTGATCAGAATCCTGTAACTGAAGTTGTTGCCCATCTTCAGAAACACTGGAAGCAAATGGAAATGTACCCACTATACAGTGATGGAAACAAACTGAGGGAATATTACTGAAACAATCACCGTAATGGAGACACATCAAACATTGTTTGCTTCAGTGGGAGCCAACCTACAGTAATGGTGCAGTAACACTCAGACAACTGGAGTCACATGTAAAAAACCCCATTTAGATAAAGTGGCTTACACTTAGAGAAAGAAACATCTTCTTGGTGTTGCTGCAGACGTTGCCATGGTGAGCAGTGGAACAGTGCAGTTCCCATAATGCAGTTCAAGGGTCCCAACAGAACAGGAAGTGCTGGAGATTTAGAAATGGGCTGGGACTGTCTGCAGAGCGTCTTCTGTACTGCGCTGCACAGTCACATTCTGTAATGGTGATGAGAGAAGAAAAGGACAAAAATGATTTCACATCGTCAAATAACATTTCAGAGCTTTCATCGAATGCTCTTTAGCCTTGATCTGTGACTGCACAGTACACATTTAGTCAAGCAGAGGCCTAGTTAAAACATGTCGCATAAATATATTTTACAATGTATATGCTTATCTGTTCTGTACCAATACTACACCGTAATAACCTCACACACACACACACACACACGATTGCGTTTGCATCTCTGCTCACATCATGAAACACATAAATGCATTTCCTACAAACATGAATTCAAAACATAAAACACACAACTCATGTCTGTTTCAAAAGACAAAGCTCGAGACCGTTTGTGTGCACATGTGATAGAAGAAAGCAACTGTGTGCTCTCCAGTCAGACGCCTACCTCTGGTCTATCTCTGTGTGTGTTCACGGCGTCCACGCCCAAGAAGACAGACTCCACTTTACATCCTGAGAGAGAGCAAACAAGACAAGGATCATCTCGCTTTCTGTGGTCAGAATCTTTGACATCGTTTTACAAGAAAACACGGCTGCATTTGTGACAACTCACCATAAGCAATAGGAGTCAACTTCAACACAGTGTGCAAAGAGCACTTAAGATAAGGCAACTCCTCTGTGGTAAAAAAAAAAAAAAAAAGTTTCAGGATCACATTGTAAAACACATTTTGATCAGAGAAATAATTCATAAGAATCTGGTCGTGTTTGCTTTTGGAGGCACCTGCAGTCTTGTCTAGGAAATATGCAAGAAGACAGCGCATGACGGCCTGGTGGCAAATGACCAGAACGTTCTCCTGTCTCTCAAGCTCCATGATCACAGGCTCCAGTCGCTGCACCAGGTCTTCATACGACTGAGAGAGAATCATCAAACACAGTTTTAATTACAGAACCGAAATCCCATCATCTCTGTGAAGAGAGCGACACTCTTACCTCTCCCTTAGGGTAGCGGTAGCGATACTTGTCTTGATCTCTTAGTGCAAACTCCAGGGGATAATGCTCCTGGATCTCCTCGTACATCATTTCCTCACACACACCCTTTGTGAAGAGAGGAGAATGAGTTGCTTTGGAATGTGCAAATGCTTTAAAAGTAAGGAATTATTACTCCTGCCAAACATGAACCAACATACAGCGTCTATTTCATTGAGGGACTTCCACTGTTCGTATGGCACTCCCAGGCACTCAGCTGTCTGGATTGTTCTCTTCATCTGGCTCGTCCACACCTTCAGATCTTTGATGTTCTGCTCCTGGATGAATTTCCTCAGGTTTTTAGCAAACTGGAAAGCAAGAACATCTCACTTCAAACCCAAATAATAAAAACACAAAGAGTAGTTTAAGAATCGTATCAACACAGACACGCTTCTACTCATGACGTCGTTATGCAAGCGCACACACACACACACCTCTTTTCCTCTGGCAGATAAGCCAGAATCTCCTCCGATGCGTCCTTTGATGTTGAGGTCACTCTCACCGTGGCGACACAGGTAGATGGAGCGTGGTGTAATGTGAATATTCATCAGGTAGTAGACGATTCGGCTCTGGATATGATCAAGAACACGGTTCACCAAGTAACGCCGGCCTACGTCCATGATCTTTATGTACGACAGGTCCCTGGAAGATAATGGTACTTTAGCAATCTGTAGTGTGAGGTGTTGGGTTAATCTGCTGGGACTCGTAGGTGCTCACCTGTCCAGAACCTCATCCAGAGACTGGTAGGAGGACTCATAACACTTGATTCTCTTCATGAAGTCTTCAATGGCCTCCTCTGTGTTGCAGTGAATATAGTCTGGGTTTCCTAACTTCACGTGCTACACGAAAAGGAAACGAAGAACTTACTGTGTTACGCTGTTAGCTATGAATATGTCAGATGGTTATTAGGAAACATTTAAAGAGACAACGCTTACCACTATATTCTGTGCAATGACATCCGCGTCCTCACACACAGACTCCACAAAAAATACCTACATTGACGAGACAAAAAAAAAATGAAGTTGCAATGTTCAAGTCGAGATATAACTGAATCGAATAAAACTCTGGGTTAATGTACCTTAAATCCATTCTGCTCAGCAAATTTAAGAATGAGCCCTCGTCTTTCTCTCGTTGTATTCGTAGCGTCAAAGACCTGAAGGCCATAAAATAAAAGCTCTGACACATTCTCATTTATCGTATGATGATTTGTTGCAGACCTCTGAGACAGGAGCAACGACTCACCGCCACCTGTCCACCTTCAACACTCAGGAACTCCCGGACATCATTGAGCGCTGCTGTCGCACACTGACTGTAGAAAGACAGTCGACGAACAGTCAGCGACACACGTCACCATAAAAACAATAATGCACCTGACAAAAACATTTCCTGAGACAACATACACAGTTGATCTTTAACCATGAAATGAACTCTGGTCACTCATAAATTCTAGTGGAATAACTACTATTATACACATTTAACACATGTTCACATTTTTAAAATGCACTAAAAGGAGTCTTTGTTCCTTTCGCGTGTCTTCTCCTCGCAGTGTCGGCAGAAAGCTAAAGATATGATGGTGAGCTCACCGTCTGATTTTTAAGCCTTCTTCATTATCTGGACGGAAAAACTCAAAAGACTTGTAGATCTTCAGACACTCCCTCCGGTACTGGCCGACGTTGAACTCTGTTACAGACAGAAATACTGTGAGCGTAAAGGAAGTATAGGAAGTTTCCCGTTAGGTAACATGTCCTGTGTGTACCTTTGGTTGGCACACCTATCCAGTTTAGGTAGCGAGTGAGCTTCTTTGAAATGTAAGTCTTCCCTCGTGCTGGAAGCCCCACAGTCACAATGAGGGTCGGGCAGTTAGTCATACAAACTGCAAGAAAAGCAACAGAATCCCATTACTACAACCACTGAAACAGGAAAAACACCCAAAACAGTCACATTCTCATCTAGACAGACGTAAACATAACAAATGGACATCGTGAAAGAAAGAACTGAGGTTGTATTTGAGCCATTTCCATCATGTCAACTTTGAGAAAAACAAACCAAAATGTGACTGCGTTCTGAATCTCAGTTACTTTGAAGAATACATGCAATTCATTTAAGCAAAAACATTTCGTCGGAAATACACAACTACAAATTGAGACGTCACAAACGAGCATAAAGGTTGAAAGTGATGTGACGCCTGCTCTATTACGTCACTGAGGATACTACAGTTACAGCCAGTGCAAAATGCTTAGAAATGTTAATTAAACAATGCGTTTAGTGACAGATCACAGGTGTGAGTTAATGCAGGGGTTTGAGAAGAAACCGAGCAGCCAGAGGTTGAGTCAGCAGACAGACGGACGTTGGAGCTGGTTGCTGGCGGCTCAACTCAGCGTTTTCCTCCTTAAATTCACCTCCACGCGCGTTACATTACGACCAACCAGTGGCTGAGCATGATGCAACACTGCCCGGCACAGGGAGCAATAATGTGCAGCACTGAGAGACGTGAAAGGTCGAAATGCAGACGGGAGTCAAGAACTATGAAAACTAGCTCATATGCCGGATACACAAAATAAAGCCAGCGAAACCCGACGGACTCTCAGCTGATGCCCGCATCGCCTGTCAGTCACATCCTTGCGACCAGCCGCATCTTACCCCGTCTCTGAGCTATGTGCCCGTTTCTGTACGGCAGCCAGATCTTCCTCAGCGGGTTCTGGGTGAGCTCCCGCGGGGAAGCGTCCTTCTTAAAGTCTTCGTTGTCCAACATCTTGGATGTTGGGTCACTAGCGCGTCTCTTCCAATAGCAAACTGAGGGTCAGGGCTCGAGCCCCGACAGTGTTTTTCTGCAGGCTGCAGGGGGAGGGACGTCACACATGAGCCGAGGAACAGCTACTACCGTAAAGGCAGGGGATTAAGCGCATCACACATTTAGGAGGGAAAAACAACGCCGCGTACATGATGTCCTGTACTTGAACTGCACCTGAGACGTTCTACTGCGCAGGGAGGCCGATTTAAAGTTAGTGTTTCATCGTCTGACAGCACAACCCAAATCCATGCGCTGGCCACCAATAGTCAATACAAGAACATTAGTAGTAGAAGGAATCAAACAAATGTGCCAAGAGAAACTACCTGAACAGTTGGATCTGCGAGTTCCCACGTTCGCTCGGTTGAAATGCATCGATAGTTTCAGATTATAACTGAACGAACTAGTAGTAATAAAACTGTGGCACCACTCTGTTCGAAACAAAACACAAACCACCATAATCATATGGTACCATCTGCTCCTCACGAACAACAGAATTTCATAAATGAGAGGAATTTTGGTAAATGGGGAAAAAGGGGAATTCTGCTCAGTTCACAAAGTTTACCATGGGAGGTTTTTCTTTATATATATATATATATATATATATATATATATATATATATATATATATATATACACACACACACACACACACACACACACACACACTTTAGTGCACGCCCTGTGTTGAGCCTGGGGCAAACTAACTTCCATGAATCCATCTCAGAAACATTTCCAACATATCTTCTTTCAAAATCCTCAAAACGCGTCTGGGACAACGTTACCGTAATAACGCGCGAAATGAGCAGGTGAACGAGGAAATCAGATGTGGGAAGAACAACAAGTGCTGAGCTGTTCACATGCAGCACACATGGGCAGTGAATGCAGCTCAGAAGCGGACCAATCAGAGACGAGTTCAGAAGCCTGGCAGCCAATGAGACAAGCGGACCTGAGACAGTGGCGGCTGGTACCGCCGATAAACATCATATACGCTACTGCGGCCTCAAGTTGGACACGACCCAGTCACGGGCCCCGACAGAGTTGGAGCCACGCATCCTTCTTGTGAAACTGCAAATCAACAAGTTCACGATCACATAAACAGCATAAACACAGGTCACCGGCTCGGCACAATTTAATATAGGACTTTAATCAGCTGCTAATATGGTATGAAAACAAAACAAAAAACGACTCGAGCCTTCAAATTAAAAGCCAGTTCAACTAACCGGTGAAATGTTTCTATCTCGCTTCAATCACTCGCTGTTTTTGCCTCATTAGACTGTACAGCTGTGTCTAATGCAGTCAGTCAACATCCTCCCATCAATAAGAGAAACGCGGATTTGTTTCTCAAATGATTAATTCTTACTGGGCAAAAGTCTGTTGCCCTGGAAAACGGAAACGTGCACAAGCAACAACTAATGGACAGAAGGGAGAGAGGAGGCCCATCAATCAACAGCAACGGACTGAGCAAGCGGTTCATGTCTCACTTCCGAGCACAGACCAAACGTTTTACTGAACATTCTGACGGGATCCTACCGCCTTTGCTTGGTCTTTGCAGTGATGACGTTTCGACACCAGGTGACGCTGTGCGCACACGTTTGATAGGCCACAAGTTTGGACTTGACTGAAATGCAATGCAGTTAGGACAACAACACGTCTGAGCATCTCCAAAGCTGGTGGTGTTACGTTGTGTCCCTTTAAGCTGAATGAAGCACGAAAAGGTGTAGAAAGGACAACCAGCAAGCCAGCAGCAGAGACATGTGCTCCAATCAGCCCATCGCCACCATCCCACGGAAGAACTCCCGGAAACACACTGCTGGGTATGACCGAAGTGTCAGAACACACCACCCATCAAAGCTGCGTATGGGGCATATAGAGCGGGGTAGCCCATGCTGGGAGGCCAAGGTGGTGCCAATCTGATGAAGTATTTTTGGGCTATTTTAGGAAAAACATGCAAGGTCAGAAATATTAAGGCCCACCTCACAACTTGACACTTAAATAATATGACACTGAGGTCAGTGCAAGACGACTGGTTTAATTCACAACCTCTGGTAAAGGTGCAGAAATCCACCCACCAGCTAAGTCTGAGCCTTTGAGTTAGTAAAGATTCCCTGATGTCTATGTTAAATGACAGTTAACGATTGTGGAGATCATAACGCTACACATGACAACGCATACCACCGTTTAAAAACGTACAACAAACATCCAGTAATTAGCTCTGATAAGGTCTCTAAGCTCAACGTGTAAATTATTTGTTTACGTAATTGTCTCCATGTTTAACAACATTACTTATTAAAATTCGTAAAGCATCTGGATAATCCTGCTTTTCACTACCCTCATCTCTTTATCCCCAGTAAATAAAGTTATATAAAACAGATTCCTTCAGCCATGTTTCACCTCTTTGGTTAAAGCTTAAAACGCTTCATCTACTTTGGGCTAGAGTTCACTTTAAACAATACACACACACACACACACACAATACACATTTAACCTATGTAACAGTGTGTTGTGTATTAGCCTGAGTACATTTATCAAACTACGGGCACATCTCTACTGATTTTATTCCATCAAAGACATTAAGTTTGTTGTAGGAAATGATTTTAAATATTGTGAAATGTTTGTATGTAACATCAGTGATTAATAATCTCGTAGAATTCATTTGACTTCAGGATTTGGTTCCAGAACCAGTCTGAAGGTTTCCATTGTGTCACAGGCCACAGAGGAAGAAAGAAGAGGTGGTTTCGTCAGACCAAGAACAAACAAGGTTAACGTCTGCATTGCACCGACACTCAGCTATAAACACAGACAACAACATCCCAGTCCTGAAATGGCCTAAATGAAAACCACAGCGAGTCTGGACGCAGACGTTCGCTTACTGCGGAGGCGCATTACATCGCTACACATGTAGGCTACAGCTCTGCCTGAAGCCTGTAATGAGATTCAGAGTGAGCGGGTGAACTTTCCCCTAGATAGAGAGCACACACAGGGAGGGAGGGAGGGAGGCGCAGAGCGAGAGAGAGCCAGAGCGAGAGAGAGCCAGAGCGAGAAACAGTCAGTGGAAAAGAGGAAGGACGGATTTATTGTGTATATTCTGCTGAGGGCTTTGATAGAGACGGAAAAGAAAGACTATTTAATACATTAGAGAATGAGGTGAAGGGATCTGAAGACCGTAGCTTTAGCCTTGCAGGGAATCTTGGGTGCACGTAGGCATAACATCATTGTTGGGTCTGCTGCAACCACTGAAGCATATTTCTCTGTTTGCGGTTTAAACACATGTGGCTGTTTGAGCAGGCCAGACACTGAGATAAGACTCTTATGAACAGTCTCCCGTTAGCATCACGTTTTATCACAGCGAGAGCTGGACTAACTTCATACGTGTACCAAGAGCTGTAGCTATCACAAACAAAGGCATCAAAATACTTCAGGCTTGGGAAGTAGGCTGCTTTCTAGCATGTTTTTCCTGTTTATCTGCTCGGCCCCACCTCTGAGTAGGCAGACACCAGGCCAGCAGTACATCTCCTACTCACCAACAAAGCCTGAGCTCAGTTTATCCGTCTTACAGCTGCCACAGCAGCACGGACTGCAGGCATGTCAACCACTGACCATACACGGGGACAGCAGTGTATTCTTTGGGCTTTGGGCACAGCGTTCATCAACATGACAGCACAGACCCCACCCCAGGCTACATGACTAATACAGTAGGGTTGCATAACAGTCTGTCCTTATAATAACCCAGTCACTGGAACACGTGACCCACTATTCATCAAGCTAAACAACTAGGTGTCAGGGCTGACGTGCAAAGGTAAACACAGAAGTTCAGGCACTAATCACATTCAGGCAGCACCTGTCCAACCAGGATTCTGGACCCAGATTAGGACGGAAATCTGGCTTCCTGCAGCCCCACGACTTTACAACCACAGCTCATCGCTGTGAGGGATGAAGGCTGCAGAGAAATGGGTGCGAGGACAACTAAATGGGCTAAGAGGTCACAAGCATGTGGTTAAGTTTAGATCTGTGCCACACGACGGTCTGCAGCCACGTCCTAACCTACGAACCTACGTCCTGAGTGACCAGATGCCTGGAAACACAAAGTCGAGTTTACATCTCCGACTTCCAGTCAACTCAGGCAGCGGTTAGCTTAGCGGCTAACAGCCGTCAGGCGCAGCGGCTGGATTTAACACGCGTCTCGGAGGTTTCTGAAGCTACTTCTTCGCTTCGTCCCGCTCAAAAGCCGCTTTCTTCTCAGATCCGCGGCGGCTCGTCCCCGCTCTGCTCTGTAGAAAACCCGAAGCGTGCGTACGTGACACAGCCTTGTTTACTTCAGCCGCCCGCTTCCCCTGCTTCCTCCTGCGAAGCCTGCCGACCTACAAAGCAGCCGAGGGCGACGGCAACGCTTCAGGTGGCGGACTACTCTACCTGCCTTTCCCCGCGTGCTCCTCGGGGGACGGGAACCCCTCATGGTCCCGGGTCGAAGCGTTGTGTCCCAGCGTGGAGCGGAGCGACTGTTTACAGCAGCAGGGCAGCAATGAATGGAGACGCTGGGAGGCAGCGCGCTCGCTATCGCCGCCTCACGCGCACGGGCGCGCGCGCAGACCGTCAGCCAGGTGTCACAGACTCTGAAGAGCCCCGGAAGCCCCAGGTTCGCTCAGGGACGGCTGTTTATTAACCCAATTCATTTTCAGATAGACAATTAGACCGTTGTCACAGATGTAAGCAAACAAAACAATGTTTATTATTCTCCGCGGGGAAGCTCAGCAGTGGCAGCCGGAGACGCCACGTTTATCGTGAGGGCAGCAGGTGAAGCTGCACGTCACGGTTCCAGCTCCATTTGATTTGCGTCGGCGGTGGACTCATCCTGCTGCTGCTGCTTTTGCCTGAACACGTCCTTCAGGGCGCTGAGGAGCAGGTCGTGTCCTCCTGCACAGAGCGAAGGTCCCACCTATCATCACAGAAAGGTTCAGTCCAGTCCTCACGTCTTACAAGCCCAGGGTGTTTTACAGACCTGCGCCTGTTGTCTTACGTGTTTGAAACCCTCCCTGTTTGCGGGAGGACGCTGCTCTGCGGTCTGCGCGTCCCCTGTCTGCGGGGCCATCGCGCTGCTTTTGATGGAGGGAGCCGGTGGCACAGGTGCTTTCTCCAGGCCAGGGCAGACGGATGCCCCAGCACCGTGCGACGCCTCGGCGTCTGTGGAAAATGCCAACGTCTTACATTTCCTTTCAGATGCTTTCTTTTGATGGGTAACAGTGTTAAAGTACCTCTCTTCCTCAACTCTGTCTGCACAGCCTGCAGTCCTCCAAACTTGTTGATGATGCAGTCAACAGCTTCAACAATGTCTTTGTCTTTCAGATCTTCCTCGGTGATTCTTGCTTGCATCAGTAGCCCCCTCATAACCGGGTCCAGATCCTGAAACTGCAGTGAGCAGATGCAGCACAAAACGAGCCTTAGTCTTAGTGAAGGGACCTTCTGCGTCTTTAGAATCAGCTGTTTGACACTTTCATGGTTGGACTCACTGAGCTGGTGGTTGGTGAATCTGGGGGTGGAGGTGCATCCACAGGTAAATGTGGCTCCAATGCTTTGATTCTTCAGAGAACAGACATGATTTTAAACAACATTTGAATATGTTGCTCTTTTTATCTTGAATGTGGAATGAAGCCGTTACCCTCCATCCTGTTGATCTCTTGGCTTTTGCACCACGTCAGTCACCGTTTCTGTAAATGGAAGGACAGAGTGGACAAAACGTGACAGAGAGGACAGAGCTTCATAGTTTTCCTCTTTAATCTGCTCTATTCATACAAACCCTGTTTTCTCTGGACCGCCTTCACTTCCAGATGAAATTCCTCTGCCTCTGTCTCATTTGCAAAGTTCAAACCTACTTGATTTCCCTGTGCAAACACAGTAAAATGATCTGAAACTCACAAATCATCTAACAAAGCTCTGAGGATTTACTGACTCACATCTGCAGGGAATGTGTGGAAAAATGCACAAGGTGCAGTGTACTGGAATGGGATGTACAGCTCCTGCTCCCACAGTAACCTGCCATTCTGCATTTAAGGAAAGGAAAGGAAAGGAAAGAAGGAAAGGGAAGACGTGAAGAGAGAATCGACACCCATCAAGTCTCCGCTGTCACAAAAGGAAACGCGGAGCAGTCTCCTGAGCACAACATGAAGGACAACAGATCTGTCTTCACAAGGGGAAGTGGTAACAGTGTTTCATCCTTGACCAGCTCTGCTTCCTCTTACCTTGACACAGTAGAGGCGCAGGAAGTGGGAGTGAACGGACTCATCCTCAATGAGACACACCACGCCGCAGCCTAAACAGCTCCAGCCGAGACCCCCGCCCTCGATGGCTTTGGCCTCTAACACCTGAGCTACTGTACTTTTGATCAGCTGAAACACATATAATACAGTGTAGCAATGAATGACTTGTGCCTGTGTTTCACAGAGGATGGGCCACGTAAGAAGGGCCTGAACGTTCATGGTTTGCAACCTCCCAGACTTCAAGCAGGCTGCTCTTCGAGACCGGCGACGTCGTTCCAGTGGCTGATGCTGTTCCAGCCCTTTCGTATAACGTGACTTGAGAAAGTGGGTTAGTGTCAGGCTGGTTGAGATCCTGTCGCCGCTAGTTTTACTCCCCTCAAATATGAGACTTATCCAAACTGCTCCAAACAAGATGTAGTTTGACTATTTGAGTGCTTAGACTATACAGAATCACGAGTTGACTCAACATATTCATAATTTGTCAGCTTTTTGTCAAGTTTTATAATTCCTAAAATAATCACTTGAATTTCAGTCTCACACGTCTAATTAATTAGCTATAAATTATTCATGAACACAGAAAAAGTAAATTATTGTTAAGTTGTACTCTACAGACAATGGTGTGTGATGAGCAGAAACCCAACTGACCTTACAGTGAGGCTGGACCAGACTGGAGAGGACCATCTTCTCACGGATGGTCAGCAGATCGCTCATTGCCTGAGGTCCGTGAACCAGCCCGAACGCCATCGTTCCCCGCGTATATAACCTGAGCCCGGCTGTAACTGAACAGCGTTGTGTCCACTGTAGAAGGTGCTCATGCAAATTTATTGAAATTATTACACACGGTAGGTGCAGTGTGGCTGGTAACCAAATGAAGTGTGTACTGAGCAGTGAATGCATCTCATATCTCACCTAGTAGAGCTGTCAGTAAATCAGTTAGTTGGGTTTCAGATTGTTGATGTTAATGAGTTCACATTGCAGTGACTCTTTCAGTTACTACTTATGTTTATAGAACATGAACGTGTTTCAACATAGAAATCACACGATTTAGAAATGTAGATTAAATTAATTCAAATTAGCACAATTGTAGCCAGTTTGTGCAAAAAATGAAAGTAATTATTAATATCGCACGGACAAATATGACCTTATAGGTAGTATTTGTTTATACGTCTGCCCTCTTTCTCAAGCAAATCTTAAATTGCAGTATTAATAAAGTGGGCTGAAGCCACCATGTAGGTCATCGTCAACGACGACGGCCATTTATCACAGACTCAAACGGTCAACGAGCAGAAATATTACGCAGGGTGGATAGATCACGCTGTGGCATGTAGACACCTGTCTGTGATGGTTTTAATGTCCTTTGATTGTCCCTGTAACAATACCCACATAATGAATCATCATAAATGTTACATGTATGGCTTCCGCATACATTCTGCCCTCTCTATATTATTTGATTACTGAAATCTGTTTCTCACAGTTTGCCGACTCAATATTCAGCGATATTAAGTCACCAGGTAAACTTGGACAAACATGATAAAAATATATTTTATGTACAAAGGTGAAACAGCTGCTGAACATAAAACTGCTTTTATAGTGTTAGACTGCTGATAATCAAAGTAAATGGCCTCCATTGTTATATTATTAAGTGCAGTGATGCTAAAAAGAAGGACGAGGTAACTAAACATTGGACAATGGTAAAATCAGTCTTTCACGCTACTTTTGTCCAATAATCATTTTGCCACGTTCGTCAGAAAATGTGACTTCATTGTCACACGCGTTACTCTCAGCTTCATCAGCTTCTTCTTTGCTGCCAGCTGCGGCAGGCAGGGGCCGCTTGCGTCTCTTATTGAGCAGCGGGTTGTTGGACGTGTCCAGGTCCTTGATCTTCACCTGGTCGTAGTCCACCCGCATGGTGGCCAGAGCACTGGTCATTTCCTCCTGGTGGAAGTCAGAGACATTTTGAGAGGAAAGCCTGATGTTTTACTGACACCTTGTGGTCACATCCTGAAGCTAAAACGATTCAAGTCAAATGAATCTGACCTTCACATCATCCCACAGCTCCTTGTCCTCTGTCAAAACGCGGGACGTGTGGAGGGGCGTGGGGGGGACCACCATCGACTGCTGCAGTACGAAAGGCATGGACATTCAGGAATACACAGACGGACAACTACAGGCCGACGGACTCCAGGTTTACAACTTACACTAATCCAGGGATGGTTCATAAACTGCCCGATGGTCATCCTCTCATTGGGGTCTGTCTTCAGTAACTGAATGATGAGCTGTTTGGCTGCAGTATATAAGAGGATATGTCGTCAGTAACAAACACGAATGCGTCCACCGTTAAACAGTAGCATGTGCAAATGTCTCGTCATTAAGACGCTAAGAGTCATGACATTTAGCTTAATTCCACACAGTTAACCTGAATTAATTATGCATCAGTGGACAGATCTGACCTTCCTCTGAAACGTCAGCCCACTCTGGGTTGGGGAACTCATACTGGCCCAGTCGGATCCTCTGCTTCATCCCCGGAGAGATGGCCTGACCTGTGTTCGAGTAGAACGGGGGGAAGCCGCACAGGCTAGAAAACAGAGGGAAGACCATGGTACTTTGGGATTGTGTTTAATGACGACGCGTGGCCAAAATTAAAAAGCTTTAAACATTGACACAACAAGAAAAACCGCGACACACGTGATACTCACAGAATGTACATGATCACGCCCAGAGACCACATGTCACACGATTTGTCATATTTCTCCGGCCCAAGCACTTCTGGTGCTGAATGGACAAACAATACAGAAAACACAACACAATGATGTAGAAAAGCACAGACACACACACACACGAAGGGGAACAGTGTTTCAAACCGAGACAGCACATTTAGAACAGTGTAGCGTGAGCATCGGCTCCTATCACAGGAAATACTCACCCACGTAATACGGGGTGTAGCAGGGGGTCTGGAGCGAGTTGAGCAGCGTTGTCTCCTTAGCGAAGCCAAAGTCGGTCAGTTTTAGTGTAGCGTTGCTCTGCTTGGTGGTGTAGAGCAGGTTTTCAGGCTGGAAAGCAGCAAGGAAACATGTCAGAAATGAACACGTGTATTTGTACGTTTGTGACAGCGGCTGTACCTTCACGTCCCTGTGAGCGATGTCCACGTGGTGGAGATACTCGATGGCCGAGCCGATGTTGTGCATGATCTCCGACGCCTCTGAAGGCCAGAGACGAGAACAAGCAACAGACTCAGCGTAGCTTATCACACAGAGACTCCTAAGCCTTGAACTGCCCCTGCTCACCTCTCTCTGTGAAGGCCTGGTCCCCTCTGGCCTGAATGCGACTGAACAGCTCCCCTCCCTCCATGCTGAGACCAAACGAACAAAGACATCAGAAGTGGGCCGCGCGAGGAGAGTTCACCATTACAGTCGTGATTCCATGACTAATCATTGCACTTCATGCTTTACTGCGTCCAGTCTTCTAAGCCACAACAGTCAAAATGCTCCCAGAAACACAAGTGAAATAACCCACATCGAGGACTTCAGGCAACAAAGTTATTCCAAACACAGACTTTTTTAATGTAAGTTCGAAAATCAGAGACTCAGCTTCACTCAAGGTCTGTTTTGTCTAAGATCTCCCTCATCTAAATGTGTAGTAATAGATAAAGCACAGCTTGTCACTGTTTGTCCAAACGAACCAAAGTTCATCATCTTTGTCTTCTTTTAAGTTAAACTATAACAAAGAACAAAATAGCTATAGAACAAAACAATAAACTTCTGATTATGTGAGAAAGAAAAACGGAGGCCAAAGAAAGTGGCTCATCATGAATTTAAGAGCATAACACAGGACTGAAAATAGAAACGACTTTGGTCTTTCCTAATGTTTGTTTTATCCTTATAGGTCCAAAACCAAATACAAGCACAAAGCTCATCTCCAGTCCCCAGTGATCCTCACAAGCTCTATTTGTAATGTTTTTGTGACGTTTTTATGAATCTCAGCTGGTTGACAAAGGTTTGTCAAACAGTAACACAACTCAGTAGTGTATCATAGAATAAGCAGTGCAGTGCTGGAACGCTCACCACTCCATTATGACGAGGAGGCGCTTCTTGCCCTGGTGCATGTTCTCGTACAGGCTGAGGATCCGGACGATGTGCGGGCCTCCGGACACCCTCCAGTGCAGCTCCACCTCCCGCCGGGCTTTAGGGGTATCACACAGGATCTGCTCAACACACAGCGGCAAACCACAACGCAACCACTTTACATTCTTTATCTTTAAAGACACACATAAGGGGAAGACATTTCCTGTCCTAGACATGCAGACTCCAGCCAGAACCCTTGCTGACATTACGATGCAGTTTGATCGCTGGAGGAGGAGGAAGGCTGAGATATGAATGTTTATTTTTCCTCCAAAGCCTCTATATGCACAGATCACAGAACAGAAAACTCAGACTTTTAAAATCACATTGCTGACTGTGGCTGTTGGGCAGACACATTCATATTTCATAACGCGCCCATGGGAACTTTATTTATCGTGAGGCTTCAGCTGTTTGTTTACTTACCAGTTCAACACATATTTTCCAAGCTGTCGTCTACAATGGCTATAAATATGCAATAAGCAAATAACCACCAGTAAAACTACAGGTTTCTACTTTTGTGGAGCGTCAGAGATGCTGGTGATGAGTGTTAGCAGACCTTGTCTACACGGCAACCATCGCAGCAGAGTGGAAGCCCAGACAGCACATCACGCTCTGTCAGACACATCCTGCTCATTAACTCAACCGGCTCTTACTGCTGCTCCATCCATCCATTGTATCATATTATATAACACGCAGTCGGATGGACACTGCAGGCGTGACTCGTTTCTGGAACCACAGGGAAGTTCACACACACACACACACACACACACACACACACACACACACACACACACACACACCTTGAGGGCACATTTCTCTCCCGTCTTCTTGCAGTAACATTCCAGCACTTTGCCGTTGATCCCCAGGCCGAGGACCTGGGCTGTGATCTTATAGTCGTCTGTCACTGCGTTTCTCTTGAACTCCGCTTTGGGCTTAGCGGGTGGCTGAGGGTCAGCGAGGCCGCTGCCCAGGCTCCTTCCCCGGCTGTGGGAGTCACCGTGGCGCGCTGTTCCCTGCTGCGCACTAACTGGGTTTCCCGACTGCTCCTCCTGGTTCTGATGCATCTTGTGTGGACAGAAGAAAATGTCACCAGTCCCTGCTCCCGAAAACAGCTGATGTCATTCTAGTCCGTCCGCTTATGTCCGGGGGAATTTCGAGCTTCCCGACTGAACACTGCGACCCACTCTGGGGAAGTCAACGTGAAAATGTGGGTTTGCAGTGTACAAAAGCTTCCGAGCGTCAGAGGGCGGAGGTGTGAAAACACAGAGTCTAAAGTCTCTATTAGGCTTTACCTCAAATTAAACGCACCAACAGTAAGACGCAGTTAGTGGACGAGACGAAGCAACTGCTCACGAACCCGACATCTGTGGCTGGTCCCCATCACGGTGACCAGTCTCTTCCTGCAGGGCTCCAGCCTCCCCAGCTCCCTGACGTCAGCGCGGAGCGTCTCAAATTCATTCACCATTCATACTTTTCTTAAAGGAACAATCACGCGCAGTGACGCACGAGAACCAGCAAGAAGAGCAGAACACAGAACACACATGTCCGGGACATCATTTACACTACATCTGCTTCTGTGCACACTGTCAAACCTTTCAGTCATGATCACCAGAGAATGAGAATGTGTTTGCACCTGAGGACAGAATCAAATCTGTTGCTTTAATTCAACAAAGTAGATGCATTTTTAAACAGCATGATTCTTTGTGCGTCAGTGGGAAAACTGCTTTGAGTGATTCCAGCGGACGCTTTCCGGGGCTGCTGGGCGCTGGCTAGCCCTGCAGGGCCCGGTCCAGCAGTTGCTCATCCTGTACAGGGCAGGGCATGGTGACGCGCAGCTGACCGTGCTCCTCCATGGTGCGCCGGATGGCCTCGTAGGCGTTCACGTTTCCAGACCAGCAGCGACGAGCCACCTGCAGCGCAGAGAAACACAAAGTACGAGCTGTGATCCAAACAGGGATGTACCGAGGCTGGAACGAGCCGCGCCGCTGTCCGCTCTCACCCCATTGGAGACGTCCCAGTTGAGCATCAGTCGGGCGCGTTTTGCTGCCTCCTCTGAGCCGTCCAAGAGCAAACCAAACCCTCCGTTAATCACTTCACCCCTATGGGCCACAGATAGCAGCATTATCACCTAGAGTATGGTTCTAACACTTCCATTCACCAAACGCTAGCCTTACCAGCCAACACCACCACCGTTGTGCAGAGCCACCCATGTCGCGCCCCTGAATGCATCACCAACAAAGTTCTGAACGGCCATGTCTGCATAAGGAAGACACTGTAAGCTGTCAGTGACTCCCACGCCACCACGCTGTGACCTGCTTGGTGGACGGACAAAGACGCTGCCTGGCTGTGTTGATCTGAACTCACCAGCACAGAAGGCGGATCCATCGTACACGTTGGACGTCTCTCTGAAGGGGCTGTCTGCGCCACTAACATCATGATGGTCTCTGCTAATAACCACAGGAGCCTGAGCAACAGAGACAGCACGACGCACCGCTGATTAGCCACTGGACGCTTGTTAGCATGAACTCAGGAGTGTAAAAGAAACAAGTTCTCCTCTTACTGAAACTCTGGCCTCAGCAACAGCCTGGTTTATTGCCAGAGCAATGCTGACTCTTCCTCTTTGGTCAGAGTAGAGGATTCGGGCCTGGGATCCCACAACCTACACAAAGAAAACAGGAAAAAAATCCTTGCAGCTAACTTTTTAATCAGTGTCATTTGTATTGTGCGGAAATGTTTTGGACCATTTTGTGTTTTCCAGCCTCTCGGATCCAGCGGATGTTGTCACTGTACTGTTGTCTGATACGATCAGACACACTGGCACCAATTTCCTCCAGGACGGCAGCAGCAATGTCGTCCGTTACGGCGAGATCCTGGGCGTCACCAGACGTACACACCCAGCGAAAAGGACCAAAGCCCAAAGAGAAAATGTCCCTGTGGGAAAGTCGACACGATTTACTCACTCCGGCAATGTTTTGTTCATTTAAACAACGTGTATAAACTTTCTGTTAAGAGACTGAGTAGGAAAATGTCTCACCCCATAATGTGCTGGACATAAGAAGGATAGCGGAATTCTGTTGCTCCTCCACCAACCTTCGCTACGTCTGCGCCTACAGCACATTAGACACAGTCTGATTATTGCTGTAAAATGCACTAAGGAGCAACGATCCTACCGGCTTCCGACCTACCAGCTCTCTCGGCTTCCAGGAGAAAAGCGTTGCCGTAGTCCCAGAAGAACATTCCTGCATCAGACAGCTTGTTGATGGCCCTCACGTGTCTTCGGAGGCTGTGAGAATGTGTTACGCCGTCATCTATTTACCCGTTTATTTCATCTTAATAGAGTGTGTTGCAGAGACGTCTTTGTAGTGAACCTTTCTTTGACCATGTCACGGAAACGGTTAGGATCAGTCGACATCAGCTGGTTTGCTTGGCGGACACTGATCTGGGCCGGGTAGTAGCCTCCGTTGTACGGGTTGTGAAGGGACGTCTGGTCTGACCCCAGGTCCACCAGGAGTTCCCCAGTCCTCTCATACTCCAACGCCAGCCGCTCCCTGGTGAGAGACGTCAGACGACAGAGCGAAGATCTCAGGACTGCGGAGCAAAAGGAGCAGAAAGTTTTCACATCTCACTCACCAAAGGTCTACGACGTTGCCGTGGTAACCCAGGCTGAGCGGAGTCTTGGAGCTCTTGGCTTCTCTGTGGGACATAAAATGATCAAAAACACATTAAAAAAATCTCTGTGCGTCCCATTAGACAGGCTTTGCTGGGTTTATCTGGAATATTATGCTAAAATGCAGAGCACAGAAGTAAATAACATGGTAGCAGCGCTAAAACATAACAAAGCTAAATATACTAAATAACCAACTTTCAGCCAGCTGGACTCTTTGAAAGACGTTACAGCACTAGGCAAAGGATTGAAACGGCAGTTTGGACTGTAACTCCCATTACCTGATGCGCTGAACGCAGTGCTCCATGCTGCTGGTGACCTCCATCAGCCAGCCCTGATCATGTCTCTTCCTAAGAGGAACCTCATCCACCTACACACAAAGCTACGTCACACAAACACACACTCTCCTGCGCTATTACTCTTAACATGACCGCATCTCATCCAACCTCTGCAATAACGCCAACACAACCGGCAATGACGGCAGCTTTAGCCTGGGCTCCACTCATGCCCCCCAGGCCAGAGGTCACGAAGACACGGCCCCTCAGGTCGCCAGAACCCAGGTACCTCCGACCGGCATTTAGCACAGTTAGCTACAGAGAACAGCAAAGAGAAGAAAGAAAGGATGTCTAGTCTGCGAAGAGGCTCCTTCTCACCAGGGTGGGACGCACGTCTCGACAGTAATCTCTCCTTGCATGTGGAAATGCTGGATGCTGTGTGTGCATTTCACAAACCATAGTGCCATGAACGATCCCTTGAGGTCCAATGTAGCAGTAGCTGCCTGCTGTCATTTGGCCATACCTGAGAACGCACAACCCAAGTGAGCAGGTTACATCACGTGCAGCGCTGCACGTTAGACGGAGAACATACTTTAAATACGTACATGGAAACGCCAAGAGCAAACATCTTTTCATACTGCTCTCTGGAGGAATAGTTTGGAATCACCTGATGCAGAGACAACAAATGCGTCAGGACTTGTGCAGAGACTGTTGTTTGTCTCCTGAGGTGTTTTGAGCCGTTACCATGCCGTTGGTGATGACGGCACGAGGCGACGAAGGCAGACTGGGGAACAGGCCCATGGGATGACCGCTGTACATGACCAGGGTTTGTTCGTCTGTCATCTGACTCAGATAATGCATCACCAGGTGGAACTGGACTCACAAACCGATAGAACCCGGCCATTCATTCAGACGTGTGCAGGTCAAACCCAGTGGGTGGTTGAATGAACTCACTTACCTGGGCCCAGTTACTGAACACCTGTCCGTTACCGCCGTAGGTCACAAGCTCCTGGGGGAACTAAAGAATGAAAAGCATAACGCTGTCACAGAGAGGAAAAAACAGTGGAATACATTTAACAAATACAACTTAATTAATTAAGGAACCTCACCTGAGCAACTGCTGGGTCTAAGTTGTTCATGATCATCAGCATCAGAGCGGCTGCTTGTCGCGAGCGGCTTGGATACTGATCTATGGGGTAAGCTCTGCGGAAAAAAAGCTTTCATCCGTACCGTGATGAAAATCAAGAAAAGTAGAAACGCCACCTTGAAGCACGAGTAACGTTTTACAGGAGAGCCTCGAAGTGTGTTTGAGGTTAGGTAATAATTCATAATTAATAATAAATAACAAGATTCAAATCAGCAATAAAATATTTAACTTTTTGAACATTGAAGGATTATTCTGAACATGTTTATGTGAATTGTATGACGTAATATTTCTCAAATATTAATATAATTCTCAGTGCCAGGTTTCCTCACCTCATGCGCAGTGTGGGGCAGAAGCGATACATGTAGATGTGTCCATGCTGCCGCAGCTCTTGAGCAAATTCAGGTGCGAGAGTTGCGTGATGGGAGGCAGGGAAGTAACGCAGGGCGTTTCTCAGGGCCAGCTGAAGGAAATGTGCATGTACTGTGAGTCAGTAACTACAAGGCCAATGTTTGAATAAAGCACATGTGTGTTTCTGTCTGTCTCCCTTTAATCATTGACCTGAGCCTTGGTTTGGATTTGGGCAATAGGTTCACTGACGGACTAATCGGTTCTACATTTTCTTTTGAAAGACGGTAGTTTGGCAGCTTTGACTGCAGATGAGCTCGCTGACTTTCTGTACAGGACTTTCCACACGATAACGAGAAAAAGATTCATTTTAGACGTTGTCCCACTTCCACCTGGTATATAGGCAACGATGCTCACGGTGTCCTTAAACTCCTGTCACACAAATACAGAATGTAGCTACGTTACTGATGTGCACATTATTAAGAAAGGAATTGAATTCACTCACCCGCTGCTCCTCTGCTGTGAGGTTGGGAGTTCGAGTGGGTGCATGTGGCACGCTGGGGTCTCGTCCTCGGTTGGGCGGTAAAGGGTTTAGGGGTAAACCACTGCAAATTCCCTTTAAACTCGACATCCCTGATGAAGATCAGACGAAGACTACGGGCAGACAGAAGGGATTCATGAGACTGGCAGGTCACATTTGTCTGACTGCCCCTTTGTTTTTTCGGATGCCTTCGCCCTTTGCAGTCCACCAATAGTACGACGGGGATATAAAGGGTGTTTGGTAATTATTGATGAGCCTTTAAAGAAGCACCTGATTCAGTGGACAAACACTGCTACAAACTCTGACCCTTGATGCTTAGATATGTAAACTCAGTTTGAATGCGCCTGCCAGAGTATTTAACAATGAGGCAGTGACTTAGTTCCTTTACTGCGAACAGGTTTCACACATTTCTGGGGGATGGGACTGTACTTCTCACAATGTGTTGGACCAAATAAAAAACAATATTTATGAAATGTTATCAGACTTGTTTCTGACGTGCTTCCAACAAAGAAGACGTTGCAGGAACCAGAGAGGTGTCATAACATTTTTATCATGAATAGCCTTCAAACGCGTTCCTCCGTCATTTTAATCAGCCATGTGTCAAAAATAAAGAAAAATGTGTCACACATATCTGCTATACAAATATAGCACCATTACTCTAAAAACGCTGTCCCACACTTACATGTTACAGTGTTAGACTTGTTATGTACAATGAAACGTAGACTCTGAACTTCAGTCAACTGGTCCTAAGGCTCTTTAGTCTTTCGCCTTATGCAACAAACTGAATTTTTAAACTCAACATATCATTTCTAATGACCAAATTTGACGTTTCAACTCTAACCGACATTGAGTTTCATCAGTCACCACTGCTGCGCACGTATACATACATATAAATCAGTGTAAGCCTGATCCGCTCAGGATGAACTAGCATAATTTGATGAATTCCCATAAAACAGCTTTCTTTTTCCAGTAACAGTAAAAATGTTAACTTTCTTCAGAGCTCTCTGTGTTGGGTTGTGTGGCATTAGAGTCTTGCTCAGTTGTAAATGTGGAGTTTGCACCTGATGTTTCTGCAGATGCAGAATGTTCTGAGGCCTGTTCGGATTGAGGCCCGTCCTCCTGCGGGTAGAGCTCTGGGTAACGCTGCATACACGCCTGCATGGCCCTGAACTGCTCCGGGCAGTCAGAGCCCTTCACCTCCGCTTCGCTATAGTGGAAACAGGAGAAGGCGTCTTTAAAGTCAGTCCCACAGGGACCAGTGGCCATCCCACCGAGGCAGGGGCAGCTCCAGGTGATCTCCCCATTAGGAAGAATCAAACCTGTGACCAACGCAGGACACTGAGCTGTAGTGAAACCAACAGAAGGAGATTTATAGCTCATCACCTCGCTCCTCATACGGATCATCAGGATCTTCCTCTACAAACTCAGCACAACTAGGAGCTGCATGATCGTCTTTGGTGACAAAGATGATTCTGTCTTTACCTGTTGTGCAAAAAACAAAAACAATAGGAAGCTTAGCTGAAAATCTAACAGTTCTTACTGCATTTGTTAGATCGAAGGTTCAAACACAAAGTACAACATGAAGGGAAACGTAGCGTAGCAACAACCACAAGAACAACGCTGCAAAGTAACCGAGCCATCAAATGAGTAGTTTCACATCTAACGGAGGTTTAGTTACCGTCCGGAAGCAGATGAGTTCACGAAAAACCAGCAGAGACGTCGCTGGTCGAGGTTAACAGACCCGATCACTCGTTTTGACAGGCGAGCCTACACTACACTACACTACAATCTACACTACACACTACTACTATCTACACTACACTCTACACAATCTACTCTACTATCTACACTACACTACAATCTACACTACACACTACGACTATCTACACTACACTCTACACAATCTACTCTACTATCTACACTACACTACAATCTACACTACACACTACTACTATCTACACTACACTCTACACAATCTACTCTACTATCTACACTACACTACAATCTACACTACACACTACTACTATCTACACTACACTCTACACAATCTACTCTACTATCTACACTACACTACAATCTACACTACACACTACGACTATCTACACTACACTCTACACAATCTACTCTACTATCTACACTACACTACAATCTACACTACACACTACTACTATCTACACTACACTCTACACAATCTACTCTACTATCTACACTACACTACAATCTACACTACACACTACTACTATCTACACTACACTCTACACAATCTACTCTACTATCTACACTACACTACAATCTACACTACACACTACGACTATCTACACTACACTCTACACAATCTACTCTACTATCTACACTACACTACAATCTACACTACACTCTACTACTATCTACACTACACACTACTACTATCTACACTACACTCTACACAATCTACTCTACTATCTACACTACACTACAATCTACACTACACACTACTACTATCTACACTACACTCTACACAATCTACTCTACTATCTACACTACACTACAATCTACACTACACTCTACTACTATCTACACTATCTACACTACAATCTACTCTACTATCTACACTACACTACAATCTACACTACAATCTACACTACACTCTACTACTATCTACACTACACACTACTACTATCTACACTACACTCTACACAATCTACTCTACTATCTACACTACACTACAATCTACACTACAATCTACACTACACTCTACTACTATCTACACTACACACTACTACTATCTACACTACACTCTACACAATCTACTCTACTATCTACACTACACTACAATCTACACTACACACTACTACTATCTACACTACACTCTACACAATCTACTCTACTATCTACACTACACTACAATCTACACTACACTCTACTACTATCTACACTATCTACACTACAATCTACTCTACTATCTACACTACACTACAATCTACACTACACACTACTACTATCTACACTACACTCTACACAATCTACTCTACTATCTACACTACAATCTACTCTACTATCTACACTACACTACAATCTACACTACAATCTACACTACACTCTACTACTATCTACACTACACACTACTACTATCTACACTACACTCTACACAATCTACTCTACTATCTACACTACACTACAATCTACACTACACACTACTACTATCTACACTACACTCTACACAATCTACTCTACTATCTACACTACACTACAATCTACACTACACTCTACTACTATCTACACTATCTACACTACAATCTACTCTACTATCTACACTACACTACAATCTACACTACACACTACTACTATCTACACTACACTCTACACAATCTACTCTACTATCTACACTACAATCTACACTACACTCTACTACTATCTACACTATCTACACTACAATCTACACTCTACACAATCTACTCTACTATCTACACTACACTACAATCTACTCTACTATCTACACAATCTACTCTATCTACACTACACTCTACACAATCTACTCTACAATCTACACTACACACTACTACTATCTACACTACACTCTACACAATCTACTCTACTATCTACACTACACTACAATCTACACTACACACTACTACTATCTACACTATCTACACTACAATCTACACTCT
The DNA here is from genome assembly GCA_030770545.1 of Macropodus opercularis. Classification (NCBI taxonomy): domain Eukaryota; kingdom Metazoa; phylum Chordata; class Actinopteri; order Anabantiformes; family Osphronemidae; genus Macropodus; species Macropodus opercularis. Next base: position 2,232,735 of record CM061099.1, read on the forward strand.
ACACAATCTACTCTACTATCTACACTACACTACAATCTACTCTACTATCTACACAATCTACTCTATCTACACTACACTCTACACAATCTACTCTACAATCTACACTACACACTACTACTATCTACACTACACTCTACACAATCTACTCTACTATCTACACTACACTACACTCTACACTACACTCTACTACTATCTACACTATCTACACTACAATCTACTCTACTATCTACACTACACTACAATCTACACTACAATCTACACTACACTCTACTACTATCTACACTACACACTACTACTATCTACACTACACTCTACACAATCTACTCTACTATCTACACTACACTACAATCTACACTACACTCTACTACTATCTACACTATCTACACTACAATCTACTCTACTATCTACACTACACTACAATCTACACTACAATCTACACTACACTCTACTACTATCTACACTACACACTACTACTATCTACACTACACTCTACACAATCTACTCTACTATCTACACTACACTACAATCTACACTACAATCTACACTACACTCTACTACTATCTACACTACACACTACTACTATCTACACTACACTCTACACAATCTACTCTACTATCTACACTACACTACAATCTACACTACACTCTACTACTATCTACACTATCTACACTATCTACACTACAATCTACTCTACTATCTACACTACACTACAATCTACACTACAATCTACACTACACTCTACTACTATCTACACTACACACTACTACTATCTACACTACACTCTACACAATCTACTCTACTATCTACACTACACTACAATCTACACTACACACTACTACTATCTACACTACACTCTACACAATCTACTCTACTATCTACACTACACTACAATCTACACTACACTCTACTACTATCTACACTATCTACACTACAATCTACTCTACTATCTACACTACACTACAATCTACACTACACACTACTACTATCTACACTACACTCTACACAATCTACTCTACTATCTACACTACAATCTACACTACACTCTACTACTATCTACACTATCTACACTACAATCTACACTCTACACAATCTACTCTACTATCTACACTACACTACAATCTACTCTACTATCTACACAATCTACTCTATCTACACTACACTCTACACAATCTACTCTACAATCTACACTACACACTACTACTATCTACACTACACTCTACACAATCTACTCTACTATCTACACTACACTACAATCTACACTACACACTACTACTATCTACACTATCTACACTACAATCTACACTCTACACAATCTACTCTACTATCTACACTACACTACAATCTACTCTACTATCTACACTACACTACAATCTACTCTACTATCTACACAATCTACTCTATCTACACTACACTCTCTACTCTACTATCTACACTACACTACACTCTACAAAACTATCTACACTATGTACGGGTTGGTTTCAGCAACACACTTCTAAGCTCACAACTACCGGCGCATGGACTCTTCCTTTGATTCATCAGGTCGGTTTCTTGCTGCCCCTACAGGCCACAACGCCTCAAGCACAGAAAGGTGTTTGGACATTTACTGATACTTTCCTTAAGTCGTCTGGTTGTACATAATTTATCTTATTGGTACTGAATTGTAAATTAGTAGATGCTTGTACTCCTCAAGCAACTAAATGGTTGTAAATATTTCTCCATAAACATTTGATTGAAAGTGTTTTTTAATAAGCTTGATGTGAAATGTATTTATTTTTACATATTCAAAAGATTTTATCTTACACGGATATTTAATTCATAGCCTATGTACAGAAAACAATATGCAGAGTCTGAAGAAGTAATTAAAGAAGGTATGTTTAGAGCAGACAACAAAAAAAAACAAAAAAACACAGCAAGTGGGTAACAAGAATGAATGTGGCACACGAGTTAATACTGCAGCTCCCTGGGAATGCCATACATTAAAACAGTGAGACCCGTACATCAGACGACTGTAGTTTGACAGGCAGAACCCAATGTGAGCTCTGCATCCTCTTCTTTAAAAAAAAAAAAACTAGAACAGGGTAAAAAAGGAACAAAAGTATCTGGACAATATGCAGTACTTGACTCAGAGTCTGAGCACTCATGTTGTGGTCCACACCTTCTCCTGAAAAATAAAGTTAAAGCAAGATTATAGACTAAGGTAACGCCAAGCAGACGATCGAGTCCTTGTTCAAACATGACAGGCAGCAGACCACCATTTCCAAGTGGAGTATGCCTGCATACTGAGGCGATCGCTTCTCAGTTCGTAAAAAGGACAAAACTCCTGCATGACATCATTCACTACAAAAACGAGGCCTTTAAATGAAGTGAGCATTGATCTTGAGTTCGGTTAGAAAATCCGATGAAGTACAACTGAAATGTCTGTCTCTGTGTTTCTTTGTGAGGTGGTAGGGCTACACAGCTTGTTGCTCCCTCCACATCTTCCACGTGTCCTATTTGAGCTGAAAGTCCTGAAGAGATTCCTCAAACATTCTGCAACTGGAGAGGTGATGATGCCGTGGCTTCACGTGAATGTAAAACAAATGAGAGGTTGGTGGTCCTAATAAAAGCTGGTGGGTGGGAAAGCGCTGGCTTCACTAAAAGAGGAGGGCTCCCATACTGCCTACTTCGCTCTGTTCTTTCACAAAGATCTCAAAGTACTGATAGATGATGGTGACGGCCAGCAGGATACCGGTGCCAGAGCCAATGGCGCCAAGGAAGTCAGCCATTACTGACAACCCACCGATGCAGAGTCCACCAAAGGCAGCAGCTGTAGGAATGTACCTAGAAGATTGAGAGGAACCTTATGAGACAAACCGTGTTGTAGGTGGAAACAAGAGTTGTGTTGCACCATTTGTTTAAATGTTACATCCTGGTTGCTGCAGCGCAAGTAAAGATAAAAAAAGATGTTCATTGTTGAAACCGGAACTAGAGTATGACAGAATCCTAATTGCCCCTGACCTATAAACTGTGTCAGCGCTGGGCGTGTTAACTGCTCTGTGCTACCATCAAGTAGCATTAGCCTGTGAATAACGAATTAAGATTCTAATTAAGCATCTAAAAGGTAGCAAGTAGTGGCAAAAGGGGCCACATGTAACAGCATCAAATGGTTCAAACTGAGAAATGTGACATGTAAATGCTAATACATGACAAGGTTTTTGGTTTTACCTGTTCAGCTCATGGACCATTGAGGTTTCTCTGTGTCCCCTCATTACCATCTGCTGCTCTTTCAGCTGTTTCGCCACCTGGATGAAGGGACAGAACAGAATTCTAAAACACAGTCCACCCAAAAAAAACGACGAACACACCATCTGCCCGAAAGCTGCTACAACTTACATCTTTAGCAGAGGAGCCAGAGACTTCGATCCAGGTTTTGGAGAAAAAGGCACAGGATCCAAGCATGAAGACAATGTAGATCATTGCGTGGACCGGGTCGTCTAGAACAGAACCAAATGACTCTGGTGGGGAGAGGTAGTAACAGAGTCCACCAACTGGGTAGGCACGAGCTGGACCACCAGAAGATGTGTCCTACAAACATGGAAAATTAAGCATTAGCACTATTAAGTACTTATAGGGACTCGTTCAATTAACTAAAGGTCGTGTGAAAGTAAACCATATTTAAATGTCTACTTACGGACCAAGTTCCAAGCAGATTAACGAGGAAATTGCCACTGAAACGCGTGGAAAGCATCTGAGAAATAACATACAAGTTGGAGACCAAAGCAGACTGCAGGATGATGGGAATGTTGGAGGTGTAGAAGAGCTTGATGGGGTAGGTGTTGTACTGGCCACGGTAACGAGCTGACTTGATGGGCAGATCCACTCTGAATCCCTGTGACGAGAAGTAAATGGGTAGGACAACTGTAAGAAATCTACGGATTTGACTCACCAACCTTTGTTACACCTTAAGCACTTCAGAGAGAAATCACACACAAAAAAGACAACAACTGACCTGGAAGTATATCACTACAGCAAAGACAAATACTGTGGCAATGAGATTCATGAGGTTGGGGAGGTTCTGCCTGTAGAAGGCTTCTCTCAGAGCACGGATTTTGTCTGTGCGCGTGGCCAACAGATGGAAAAGAGCAATGATTGCTCCCTCAAACTCTGTGCCTACAGACACAAGATTATAGATAAGTTTCACCAGAGTGTGGAAAAGCAACACAATACGTTTAGGTCACTGTGGTTGTGTTTACATGTATGGATGAGTGTTTTCGTACCTCTTCCAGTATTTACGGTTGTGGGGCTAAAGGCTTTCCAGACGATCGTCTCACAGATGTTGGTAGCAATGAAAAGTGAAATGCCTGAGCCAAGACCGTAGCCCTTTTGCAGCAACTCGTCCAACAGCAGCACAATCAAGCCAGCCACAAAGAGCTGTGGACAAACAACAGGTAAGAAAAGTTGGGTCAACACTGACGCTTGGAAACAAATTCACCCTTTGACAGTTTTAGCTGTTGAACGCATACACTTGTTAACTGACAGCACCTCAACTGCAGCTGTGAAGTCAGGTAATCAACACAAACCTGTTGGTTATGTCATTCTAATGACAACAGGACATGGTGACTCAGTCAGTAGAACAACCTTCATTTACATTTTTTTGCTGGCGACTTATTCACACACCTGAATGATGATGAGCAGACAGATTCCAGCTCCCATCTCTGACGGGTCTCCATACATGCCAGTCATCACATATACAATGGCCTGACCGATGGTGATGATCATTCCAAACACTGGAAAACCATAAACTGGATTAGACAAGCCAAGAACATTGGTGTAAATTGGACCAGCTGATTTGACTGACTTTACTGAGTTTACTGACATTTCTGAGCTCCGTTAAAGAGGGCTCTGTCCTTTGGTGTGTCACCAACTTCAATGATCTTAGCTCCAGCCAGCAGCTGCATTATCAGGCCTGAGGTGACAATAGGTGAGATACCCAGCTCCATCAGCGTTCCTGGAAAAAGATATTCAGGTTAAGAAAGCAGACATGTGTTTAATGTTTCATTCAAGGATTGACTGGATACGTACCTCTGTTTGAAGCCAGGATTACTCTCATCCAGTAAAATGGATCTGCGGAGTCTGAAGACATGATGCCAAAGAGGGGGATCTGGAAAAGAAGTAGTTACGTTATTCACAAGTTGGCTTCTTTGAACAGACCAATACAAAAAAAATGCTTTAAACGAACCACAAGCCTTTATTCATGAAATTCAATAAACATACTTCTGTGAAACTTTGTACTTTAAGACTGTGCACAAAGCTGCAGAATTGAGATAAGTTTGACTTGTGCTGACTCTCATATTCCAACCTTCAAATGGCTTCTCAATGTAAGGTGCAGATTTCACTGTTGGGGCTTCAGTTGATTAAAAAACCGATCAGCTGAAGATCACCAATGAACTGCTTAGATTGAATCAATCAAGGCAAAGGCAGCAATAATTCTGTAGCTGCTTCTGTTTGTATCATGATTAACTGAAATCTTTGAGTTATTGGCTGATAACAGGATTTATCGCAAAAGGTATCAGTGTTGACCAACCAAAGCTGGACTTTAAATACACAATGTGCAGTTAAAAATACTTAACAGGCTAGCAGATATATAAATAATAATAATAAATATCTCACTATAGCTTCTTTTTTATACTTTATTCAAAGTAGATCGTTACAGTGTTTGATCCCATGAATCCATTACACACATACACACAAAACCATTTGACTTGAAGACAACTAGAGAAATAGACGGGGCGAAAAAATATATAATAGCTTTTAATAGAGACACTTACCTGGCAACACACCAGAAAGATGAAGAGGGTGATGGCGGTCCATAGCACCTTTTCTCTGAACTGGATCTGTTGGTCAAGCAGATCATGTCTAGTTACTAACCGGTCGCTAAAACAAAGCCAAAACCGAGCCACTGCATCTTCATTCAAATATGAGGATAAACCGATGGGAGCACACACACCTTGCGTTCGGGCTTTTGGATCTCTGGCAGCACTGCGCAGAATGGCTTTATCACCTCCAGGAATTTGACTGCAACCAAGCAAACACGAGTGTTTAGCTGTGGGAGCTGGAACTGCCAGCGGGTCTTCAGTGGGACGTGGCAGTGGACGCGGGGCGGAATCGAGGCTGAGCTGAATTTACAATAACCGGACCGAACACGGTCGAATGAAGCCTTTATATGACGGAGTTTCCAGCTGCTTTTCTAGACATTTAAATTAACACTATTGCGCGTTTCTCGATGGCATCAGACTCATGTTTTACGACCGACAGGCTGAGGAAAGCACCGGTTGCCTTATGCGTCGTCATCACTAGATCGGCAGTGACTTTGAATGAGTGGCTAACGGCTAGCGTACGATAGATTTCTAGCCAATCAGAAGCACTGTATCACGCCCAAGGACTAAAATAGGAGACGAATGCTAAAATAAATCTTCAAACAATCCACTGAGTCCACAAACTGCCCCTAGTTAGGAACAGCTTACATCAACACAAAAGACACCGCCAGCCGGCTACTTAGCCTAGTTAGCAAGGCAAGCTAGCCGCTTGCTAGACTACGCCGTTAGCCAACGAAGTTCATTCAAACTGTTGAAAACAGCACTTAGGCTCCCGTTAAAGTCCCTCTATAAGTCAGTGTAACATATGCTAAGTGTGAACAGATACTTACTGCCCATGATGTCCCCGCCGTCCACCGATTCACTCCTCTACTGTAAATCTGAGCTGACTCAGTGTCACTTCTGAGCCACAGGCAGCAGACGCACAACTCAGAGACACGTCACGTCACGGATTTAAAGAAACACACACGTCAGCACAGGACGGAAAACCCACGAGCCCCACTAGCGGCACAACTAGTATCACTACTACTACTACAACTAGTATTACTACTACCAGCACAAATATCACTAGCGGCACAACTAGTATCACTACTACTAGTACAACTAGTATTACTACTACCAGCACAAATATCACTAGCGGCACAACTAGTATCACTACTACTACTACTACAACTAGTAGTACTACTACCAGCACAAATATCACTAGCGGCACAACTAGTATTACTACTACTAGTACAACTAGTATTACTACTACCAACACAAATATCACTAGCGGCACAACTAGTATTACTACTACTACTACTACTACTACAACTAGTATTACTACTACCAGCACAAATATCACTAGCGGCACAACTAGTATTACTACTACTAGTACAACTAGTATTACTACTACCAGCACAAATATCACTAGCGGCACAGCTAGTATTACTACTACTAGTACAACTAGTATTACTACTACCAGCACAGATATCACTAGCGGCACAGCTAGTATCACTACTACCAGTACAACTAGTATTACTACTACTAGTACAACTAGTATTACTACTACCGGCACAAATATCACTAGCGGCACAACTAGTATTACTACTACTAGTACAACTAGTATTACTACTACCGGCACAAATATCACTAGCGGCACAACTAGTATCACTACTACTACTACAACTAGTATTACTACTACCGGCACAAATATCACTAGCGGCACAACTAGTATCACTACTACTACTACAACTAGTATTACTACTACCGGCACAGATATCACTAGCGGCACAGCTAGTATTACTACTACTAGTACAACTAGTATTACTACTACCGGCACAGATATCACTAGCGGCACAACTAGTATTACTACTACTAGTACAACTAATATTACTACTACTAGTACAAATATCACTAGCGGTACAACTAATATTACTACTACTAGTACAACTAATATTACTACTACTAGTACAACTAGTAGTACTACTACTAGTACAAATATCACTAGCGACACAACTAGTATTACTACTACTAGTACAACTAGTATTACTACTACCAGTACAACAGCTACTACTACTGCTGCTACTAATCTAATTTCTAATGTGTGTTGGTGTGTGAAGACACTTAATAGTAATTAATAAAGAATTAGGTGTCATTTGCTTAGAGACTTGTTTAGAACAAACAACACAGATGTTATGGGTGAAGTGGAAAACACACATTCAGTAAAATTAGAACCTAAAGCTTCTCTGACGACTAATAAAAAGCCTCATGCAGAGCGTGGTATGTTCTACGTTGTCCCTTCTCTTCTTCCTAAGCTCTGGCCTGTCTGATCCATCACAGCTCAGCACAACCGTGTCTCCACCAGAGAGCAGCAGTGGCCTGATAAATATCTGGCTCAGGAAGTGCAGGCCAGATTCAGAACGGAGCCGATGTTCATCTGCTGCGACTGTAAACTAAGGCAGAACCACACACTGAGCGAATAAAAAACTTGAAGCACTGAACAAAACCATGAAACATCACACAAACGTCTGCACGTTCAGAATAAGACACAAAAGACACACTCACTCATCCACACATGCATTAAAAAACGGATTTCTCGTTCTGAAAAGTAGTTGTTGAAAAGTGTCTGTTGTAGAATTTAAACTTCTCTTTTCTTCATGTCCTTAATATCAACCATGAACTGGAAATGTGTGTAAACGGGGCATAAAAAACAACACAGTTTGATTAAGCTGATGGTTGTAGCCAAAGACGCGTCCGTTACAGCGTTTGGCCTCAAATGTCAGCGTTTAGCGCGTCCAAGCTAAGACCAGCAGAAAGGGGACATCACACGGGGAGCAGAGAAAGAGCCCGGTCTTTGAAAGCCCCCCTTCATAACAGGATGCCTATGAATCCCAAAGACAGAATGAAGCCTTATCTCTGCCCTTGTCTGTCAGCGAGATCCGTCCTTTGGGTGCTTCCTTGCTGAACACGTGAGAGTAAAGACAAGTCTCTGCATCCTCTCCAGGAACCCTCTGATGCCTTTTGCCCTAAAGACACTTGTTCATATTTTACAGCCATCAACTCTGAAAGCAGATGGAGCACTTTAAAGCTAAACAGCTCCAGGCTACGTGGCACTGCTCACTGAAATCTTTAGTCTGGAGAAGATAGGAAAGTAAAGAAAACCTGTGGAAAGAAGCCTGGAGGCCACTTTGATGCCACATGTCTTTTGTACATTTCATGTCACGTGGGGAAACATTCAGTTTGTTCAAATAGCACTAATTCACAAAAAGGCATTAAAAATAAGGTTTAGGACAACAATACAGAAACAAAATAAAGATCTGTGAGGCACAAATAATGAATATTCTGCTGCGTCACACATTTACCCTGTTTACGATGTGCTCCGATAAACCAAACGGTATCAGACACAGACGTGGTGTCGCTCCATCAAAGAGTACGTGCATTTATTAAAGAAAGAGCTTGTGATTATCACCAGATTAACACTGTCTCTGCGTTTTCACACGTTCCTCATTTAGTTTCTGATGGTTCACCCTCAGCATTTTACTGTCTCGCTATTCACACCTGTCAAAGGCTCGTGACACACTCTGCCCTGTGTCCATTAGTGGATCAGACACACGTCACTCACCATGAACGGACATGGATTCGGTGTTTGAAGGCTGTGTGTGTGGTTACCACTGCCAGCCGGCATCGAGAGGGAACCTGCAGCAGCAGGCTGTAACAGATGTCAGAGGCTTTGTAAACGCCACATGTGTCCTCTGTCGCGTCCCACCACCTTGTGTTGTTATCGCTGGGGGCTGGAGACGAGTGGGAAAGCGGGTAAAGAGTCACAAGCTGAACACGAGACCCATAAGGTGAGTCACTCTCGGCTCAGCTGCTTTATCCCTCTTCTCCCTTTAGATGAAAACCAACCTGAACATCCTCTCATAGGTCAACACGATCCTCTCTGCGGCCAATGGCTGCTAAACGTCACTGTGTCGTACGGTACGTCTGCTCTGCCACAGGTCAACGGTTTGATGCTTTCAATCATCCTCATAATTCACTCTTGTGATCCTTCGAACCCTGAACCTCATGCTCCAAGTTACATAAACATCTATAGATCAAAGGCCTCAACTCCTCCGCGCAGACATTTTCTCACACGGCATTAGATGTTAATGAACGGCTTTAAATAGCTGTGGCTCCGAGTGTATGGATGAAAACTGCTCGTGTAGCGTAACATTCTGACGACCGGTACAACATGATGGAGTCTGAAGATGGATGGTTCTCTTATTTCACACACAAATCAAGATGAGCTGTTTGGTTCTGATCTGCTAATCTGCATACAATCAACTTGCATATACAAAACAAAGACTCTCTTTTAGTTACATAACATACAACAGCACATCCAAAACCAAAACACGAGTAAATAATTGGGTCGGCGCCGTGACATGACACCCTTGTTAATTACAGTAATTATAAGGCTCCTTGTGACTTTGTTGAGGTGCAAATGAATGAAGACACCGGAACGTCGCCGTCAAACCTTTGTCACCTCCACCCACACACACTCTCTGGGTATAAGCCATCTATGGGCACAGCGATTAGTTCCAGGAAGAAGTGGAGTCAAATGGAAAATGAATGCATGGGGATTTGTGCAGTCAGGTTCTAACAAGCAGAGAACCAAAACATGATAATGTGGTGTGACTGGCAGATCACACTACAACCCTGCAAGAGTTAATCACACCCACCAGGACTAGTCATGAGACTTAATCCAGATTATTCCAGACTATGAACTGCACAGTCATCGCCGTCTGGACCGGTCCTGTCCTGTCTGAGCTATTTTGAGTCCAGACACTTCGCTCCGGCCGCTGTAGGGGGAACGAGTGTGCCTCCTCCGTAACGCTGATACTAAAGCGCATTACTGTGAAGACAGCAGTGGTCAGGGCCAGTCAGTAGAACTGAACAGAATATATCTTTATTTTCTTCTTCCCTCCACCAGCTGTGTGACTTGTGTTATTAAAATGTTCCATCTTTAAATGTTTTACGAGACCGCTGCCAGTAAGTGATGATGGAGGCTTGTTGTGGCCCGACACTGAAGTACTTTATGTTTGTTTTTCTTTGATTAATCTACCAGCTGTTCAAATATGTGAACAGTCTATGTGACGTTCAACAGACAGGGGACCCTTGTGGATCTGATGATATAAATAAACGTTTTGAGCAGCTGTTGACATCCTGATAGCAGCTGGTGCAGAATAACACTAAGTGCTCTGTCCCACCACTGGAGTTATATAATCCCGGTCATCTTGTGGTCCGTTCGAATGGAAAGGGGCAGATGATCAGCGTGTCTCCTGGCTTGTCTCGGTGTGCATCCTGTTTATGCAGCCTCAACATTCTGGGCCCTTTGATCCTAATCACTGCATGAGGTTTAATAAAAAGCAAGTGAAACATCACGTTGTGCTGCTTTGACCTAGAGCAGATCAATGTGCTAATAAATCCCACGACCTCTGAACCCATCATTAGAGAGAGTGGAGTCTATGTAGATACGAACATTAATTATTAATGTTTACGTGTTTCAGCTGGCATTTAGCAACCAATGTCAACATACGTTTGAATCTTGTGATTAGATTCTAGCTTACAATACGACAGCAGAGATAAAAGATGAAAAGCTGTGAAGACATAAATCATAAGTTCTCTGATCGATGCCATTTTTTCTCACTGGTGGCTGTGTGCAGATACAATATCTGCTCAGTTTGCTGAGCAGAGTTCAACAGGGCTTGCTTAATAATGTGACGATGATCTTTAGACATCTCTGAGATCTGTGCGTCTTCGCCCGTCACCAGGTTCATTTCCTTGTGAAGGAGTGGTTCAAGCTTTGCTTTTCATCATGTCTTCATAGACAGACTGATGTATTTATTAAGTTCCTCATCAGGCATTTTCAGCCACCCACTTACATCTCTCAGCCATTGTGAGGTAGATAAGCAGTGGAAACCGCTTCTGCATGTAGAATCTAAAAATGCCCTTTGCCGCCGTCCCCTCCTGACAGGTGTGTCAAAAACTGACGTCGTATTCTAGGCATCATACTTTCCACACAGCCAGTTTTCCGTGGACTCCTGTTGACTTTAAGTATTTTGCAACACTGTAAAGAGGATTAAGACGACTACAAAGCTGCTGCCTTCTTTTATTATTCTAAGGCTTACATTAAATACTGAACATCCCACAATGCTTTTCTGTTTGTGATTCTTTGGATCAACTTTTCGTTTGCAGCACGACACAAAGTCTGTATAAGAAAGTCCTTTAATTAAAGCCATCAGATCAAGAAGCAGACGTACAATCGCATATTCACATAACAAACTAAAGGAACGATGACAACTGTAAAACCAAGTGCTCCGTACCACCATGCACTACAAGTCTGTATGTGCAAATACACACAAACACGTCAGAGTGTGCCTGCACGTATGTGAAAAGAACAGAGCCATCGCACCGGCTCTTACATCACAGCCCATGTTCTCTGTGCTAATGAGGTCAAGCAGGTTGTATTTGTTCCTTTAGCACATTGCAAAACCTCGGCTGTGATCCAGTAGGATTCGTTTCATCGTTGCACGCTGTTAATTCGTTGTGAGATTTTCATGAAGTGAAACAAAAGCTGCAAATCCAGTGAACATTTGTCCTGATTATCATTTCGCTTGTCATAAATTTAAAGGTGTCACCTGGTTATAAATAAGGAATGCGTTTCGCTTTTCATTAATACGGGTCCTGTTGTCTGAGTCACGACTCACTTCAGTAACAGTTGCCAGCGCTCAAATCAGTAAAAGGACAAATATCTGATTGAGTGAATTAACATTTCTCGTTATAAAGGGAAATATGTCTTTGGGCTTCATCATTAAAACCAAAGGGACATCTGAGCTAAGGTCACGATGGAGCAAAACATATTGCGCTAAATCTGTTTTGCAGATTTCAGCAGCAGATGAGCAGAGAATGTTCAGATATTTTTAGATCTGAAACGAGAAAACGATAATCTGAATCGTCTCATGCCTCATGTGATCATCCCTCCAAGAACGGTTTGTCTCTTTCTATGCTGTCACATTCCTCTGGAAAGCAACGCATAAAAGACTGAATTACATATAGCAAAAACCAAAAAACCTTCACTTATTCACCTATTTACTCGAACCTCTGACACTGTCGAGGGTCCAGTTTCATATGTAGTCCTTGGAAGGCGCCGCTATACCAGCCTGCGTCTGAAACAGGTGTGCTGAGTGGCAGGTCTGATCACATATTTTCCAAAATCTGATTACATGAACTACAAAGCTGTCGGTTTCTCTTTCCAGGTTTCATATTGAGGCTGCTAGTACGGAGCTGTTGGTGCCTGTAGCTGGTGGCCAACACCTGCTAATACGTCCTGCTTAGTCTAAGAGCTGTGATGGAGGTTTGTAATGTTTGAAGTGTATAATCTGAGCCCTGTGCCCAGAGCACATCGGTCACTGATGTCGCCACCGAGTGGAAACAGCCAAAACCCTCAACTAAACAGCTTAATGATGAACTGTGTAACTGTGGTGACGCATAAAGGTGAGGTTTACAGTCTTTGTATTTACAGAGTTTCAAGCTAATTTGTGAAAACAATGAAAAAAGCCTGAAGCTTGTTCTCTTGTACTTGTTTGAATTATGGAAATTGACAGAGAAGTAAACAGCACCGGGTCTCACTGTCATCAACATCAGGCTTCACTACACGGAAACTCTTTGAAGGCTGTTAAAGCTGATGCACAAATACGCCGTAATACCATCATCTTCTCAGTGTCCGTTTTCACGAACCACAGCTGTGTCTGAACATGTCAAATGTAGATTTGTCTGTGTTGTAATTTTCAGAAAGTAGGAGCTGGTTCTGGCAGTCTGCTTGGTTTCAAACCAGCGACTTCTGCTCAAACATTTTCATCCTGGTTACTCATGAACGATGTTGATCCCTCTGTTCACTACATAACAACTGATACACATTTACTTCTACGAACAATCTAACTCTTAGACACGTCCCCTGCAGTAGGACAAGTATGAGGAAACAAAGATTAGTAACCTAGCTACGTGGCATTTCCCCCACACCTGTTCACAAATCTGGCCGGAGCACACGGCTCACATTTCCCTTTCCAGCCAGAAGTTCAACACACACACCTGATCTTTGTTAAGGCCTACGGTCGTTCACTTTCACACAAATAAATAAACACAACACAGAACATTTTAGAAAGTTTTTACCACAAATGAATGCATTTATTTTCCAAGACACTTAACACACAGGTACACAAGAGCAGTACTGACTCCTGCAGTAACAAAACAATTCAAAATTCAAAACAAGTCAATATCAGAACATTTAGAGTGGCAATATGGAATGTACTAGTTTCCATTATAAAAACAATATTTTCAAATAAATAGCTTCTATATAGTTTTGTAGCTAGTGTTTTAAATCAATAAATTCTTTGTTTAGTCATAGTTTCAGGAATGAAAAGGAGAAAAAAACAACAAAGACCGTGACAAAACAAGGACGTTATCCCCTTTGCAATCCCCTTGTCAAGAAAATATTTTGTTTATAGGAAAAAAGTACAGGGGAGAACAACTGTCCCTTCTTCTAGATCTAAATAAATTTGTTCTTCCACCTATAAGTGAAAATCCAACCAACACTGTGTTACAAGCGCCTTAAAAGATACAAATAAACACAATTTCCTTATCAGAAGCTTAAGGTGTGAAGTTCTACAAGGCGGCTGACCGAGCCAGCCAAGGTCAGCTTGTACAGTCAACTAATCATGTGCTGTTCTGTTGGGGCAGCTCAAAAAAAACAACGTATCACAGGTAAAGCACCATGTCAGGCTCCTACCACTACACTTCAGTTATTTATGCGTTTATGTTTCTCTCTCAGAGAGAACTTAATGAAGAGTCTTGCTAAACCAGAAGAGCAGAGGATGTGTGTGCTGGGATGCTACGGGAGTCCCTGTGCTGACAGACCTCCGTCTCATGCAACGTCTTTCCTACCACGTATGACAAGAAAAGAAGCAGTCTCAGAGGGAGAAAAGTGCAAGTGAGGGCACAGGCGGCCCGTCCTCTGGCAATAAGGGAGAGTGCACGACGCCCACTCTGACTCCCCCTGACGCTGCGGTGTCTGATGTGCCATCCAAGCAGGGGAGGGTCAGACCCGCATGTTGGCGTAAGGACTTTGCACCGTGGAGTGGCAGGGTTCCAGCTCAGTGAGCTCCTGCCAGGTTTGAAATTCAGACCATGTTGGCTCCAGTGCAGCTTCAGTCAGTGCTGTGATCCTCTAGCTGGGAGATGATCGTGATAAGATTCTGGAGGCCAAAGATGAAACCACTGTCCTGGCCTTCATGCACTACGCTGTCTTCTCCATAGTGGCGACAGGTGGTGTGAGCAAAGTCAATCATGCGCACGTCCACCGTGGGGCCGCTGGCCTCTCCTGTGCTGTGGGATGAGCGACCACCGCCACCGTTACTACTGCCTCCAGCTACACCCGCACCGCCCCCAGCAGAGGAGGAACGAGGAAAACCAAAGGCTCCCTCCTCTTCGTCCTCCTCCTCCTCCTCCTCTTCTTCTTCTTCGTCTTCATCTGAGGGCTCATCCTCATCACCCTCTTCTCCGCCCCGGTGCCGGGGCCTCGTGGGAGCCCTAGGAGGGTCTCCGTCATAGATAATCAATAGGGAGCTGGAGTAGAAGCGATAGGATTCACAGGCCTCCAGAGCAGCTTGCATCTCACGCAGCCGGCGAAGCACAGGGGAGAGCAGCTCACGACGCAGGCGACGGCCATTGTGGAAGAACTGGTAGAGCGCCTCCTTAAAGCCTGCGAGGGTCAGCTTACGCCCGTGGTACTTATTCATAAACATCAGCTGGCCTGAGTCTGACTGGTAAACCTGCAGAGGACACAGAAACGTGACAACTGAAGACATAACGGAAAAGGACGTTTATCGCAGAGCTGCTGGACTGCAGTCATACCTGCATGCCACACAGCCGCACTCCAATAGAGGCAGATGTGCTCTGTTGACACTTGCGAATTTGATTGGCTTTCTTCTCCTCTGTTGCATCATCCCCATGCTGGCGAGTTCCCATCTTCAAGTCTAAGACACATGGTACTGCATAGCGCCATGTCAAGTTCTCCAGAAGAATAAATTCTGTGAAAGACCATTAAGGATTGTACAACAATAAACACAAGACTCCCAAGCTTTTATTGATAACAAAGACCAATCCTGAAAACACAGAGCACTTGGACTGAATGGAAATGGAAGGATACTGTATTGGTTCCGGTGCTTTGCGTTCTCCTTCATTCTCTGTAAGTGCTGCTGGTGACATTTAAGACTCCAGGGGTTGTGTTTGATCTGAGGAACCACGTTGCCTTTCTCCAGGCTGAAGTAGAGAACCTCTGCCTGCGGCTGCTGTTGCACTTCGTCGCGATTGTAACTGCAAAAGGTGACAGAATGTCAGCACCGCTACACAAAGCACTCATGACAAGGCGTGTTTGCTAGAGCGGGAAGCATCCTCACCTCATCAGCTTGTCTTCTTTACGACTGTGTCGGGCTCTTTCTTTGCTGTAGTTGTCGTGCTCCAGAAGCAGTGTTGGCTGCTTCTTGTTGCTCCACTTCAGCATCTTGCTCTTGGGCTCGCAGTCTGTTGAGGGATCCTTGTTTTCTAGGTCTCCTGATTCGCTGTGGAGGGGGTAGGCAATGAGGCACAGGTTCCCTTCCTCATCCTCTTCAAAACTGACCGACACTACACCTAAGAGGGGTGAGAAGAAGGTAATCCTTACTACTTTTCCTGCAGAATTGCAGTTTCAGACAAAAACGCACTCACAGAATATACAGACGACAGAAAAAGAAAAAGAAAGCAGGAAGTTTTTGTATTTTAGATGAAAAACTCATGTCAGAGAAACAAACAAAGTGATTATATCAGTCAGTAAGGAAGACAAAGAAAATACCACACAAGACTGAAATGAGTCAACTTCAGCAGGAAATTTATTAACCAGGTTCCAAACATCCTCATAAACCACACAATAACTCAGAATACAGTTGCGCTGTCAGCAAAGGCGTTGAACAAAAGTCCAGTTCTGCTTCCACACATGTGGAACAGCAGCAAAACAAGTCACACCACCAAACACAGTGTGCGTGATCCGGTGAACACCATCCTGTCCACACAGTTTAGAACTAATTCACTCACTTTACAGAGCATGTGCAGAGATGAGAGCAGAATACACACGGCAAAAACAACTTTATTCACTCAAACAAGGGGAACTGTGTCGTCTTAATGTTTAAGGTAACACACTGTACCTTAACGCCGTTGCTAATTTATGACATGATCCACAAACAGCCACCCCCCACACCCCCAGCCCATAGTAAAAGTCCCTACAAGGGCCTGTGTATTTCAGGGTGGGGGAGGTGTTGCACTGAGAATAAACACCACAGCTGAAGCATCTCATACAGATAAACCATAGACAGGAAGGAGGAAAGTGTTTAAAACAGATCAAGACAGAAAGTAGGACATTTACGGACACAGCATCTGAATCAGTACATGATACACAGTAGCATTCACGTTACACAACAGCCACGTGAAACAGGAGAAATTATTTCACGCAGTCAACCTGGCGACGAAAATGCTTTTCGAATGAGAACGACACTGTGAGGTCTGAGTTAAAGGTCTGCTCTGCAAACGCTGCTTCCGTATTTCTACTGCAGTCCGAGGCCTGCGTGACGTCACACGCCGACGTCACCATCCTGCAGTAAGCCACGCCCCGAGACCCGGAGACTGGCCGCGCTGTGAGTCACTCTGACTCAGTTCTATAGAAACGTGTGAAGGTTTGTGGCACAAACTGACTAGGATACGTTAAAGGGTTGGTCACAAAGCTCAGTCCGTGTCTACACACACACACCAGGGCCCTTGGATTTCAATCATGTAAAAGCTTGTAATAACAGAAACCAGTAGATATTGTGGAAATTTATTTTTTATGTCTTTATTAGAAAGTTGAACAAACTTGTCGTCACTACTGTCGGATACATAAAAGACAGGAGACTGGGCCCGATGATGTGCATTCAACGGTTCCAGAATCCGTCTACTATCAGCCCTCCAACGTTTCCTGCCCCTCGGCCCAGACCTTTTTATAGTCCCATGCTGCATTGCTGAGGAGTCAGGTACCAGACATGTGCCTTATTTTCGTCACAAGGCCACATTAAGACATATGTATCAGCATGTACTGCATGCAATTGTGTGTGAAACTGAAGTCCTGGACGCATTACAGTAACAAAATACCTATTTAAGAGCATGTGTGTGTGTGGAAATGTGTATGTGTCCGTGTTTCTTTAACAACCTGAAACCTGACCTGGAACTATCGTTAACCAGCTAGTGAATTACTGCCCCTCATTTATTTTTGATCCCCTCTGATTCTGAAACCAAAGCCATCTTTAAAGCCCAGCACGGCACCTAGACTGGCTCCTCATCCTCCTGGCAGGAACAGGCCATTAACTGGACGCTACCTGAAACCCGTCCCTGGAATCAGGCTGAGGCTCAGAAAGTCCGTCTTTGCCAATTGCTCCAAGCCCTGATGGCACCAAGTCACACTATGAGCGACGGTAGCTTCCTTTTCTAATGCAGCAACTGGGCCGTTCGGAATAAATGGGTTTGTGGCCTTTGCAACGAAGTAGAGAATAAAAGCTGTGATCTGTGTGAGACGGGCGAGTTTAGAGACACTTACAACGTTGGATTCATTGTGGTACCAAACAACACCGGCCCTTACAGGCTGCTTCGTGTCGTTTGCGTGTCTTACCTTTATACTGCGGGGTGAACTTCCTCATGTCCGGGGGTAGGTTCTTGTAGAACTGGTGCTCCCGGGGGATGAGGGGCTTACAGATCGTCTGTTCCCCAAAGCGCAGCACGCAGGAGTGGCCTCCCACCTGGTGCACGAAGGGCTCAAGCATCACCCCTTTCCCCAGAAAAGGAGTCCCGTCCGCCTGCATGAGGGCTTCCAGAGCGGGACTCATCCTCACTCCGCATCGGACTGAGCAGGAGGGACCCACGTCGCACGGGAGGCAAGAAGCTCGGCCGCTCGCTGGGCTCCCTATCCTCGGGCTCTTCCCTGGTGGCTCGCGCGGGGGCGCTGCTGGTCGCCTGCACGAGCGAAGCACGGAAAAACAAAGAGCTGAGCCAAACAGGAAGGACGAGGCAAATCCCCTTTTCCCCCTCTTTTCCTTGGCGGGGGACAAATTATGAAGCTCCTCCAGTGAGCGGGACTACTCCCGTGTTTGGCTGTGTATTAAAAAACTACATTTACAGCTTTAAAGGCGAGCTTTGACCTCGTCAAGCACCGCAATGCTCCGTCGCTCCGCGTCTCGGGCCGTTCGCGAAAGTGACAACTGGACGGAGCCTCTGAGCAGAAAAGCTGCAGAGGCTCCGCCCCTCCAGACAAGCAGCCAATCACGGAGCCGCGGCTGTCGCTGGGAGGAGACAAGGCATCTAGGAGAGGATCGAGCAAACAAAGAGGAAGGAGAGAAGGGGGGGAGGGGAGAGCAGGAAAAACACTAGACACCAAAACACGGGCCTCGGCCTCACGCGCTGGCTTTGTTCTCAGGCTGCAGGTTGCCTTGAAGTTCCGGTTTGCTCTGTGCGCGCATCCTTTAGCCAAAGTGTAGCACAGGATGGAAAGTGAAGGCAAGAAATAATTAATTTTGTATTTGATCAAATAAGATCAGATCATCCTTTATTGATCCCACGTTGAGGAAATTCAATTATTACAGCAGCTACAGATAATAGGCAGTGCAATAAGGCAGACATGTGCAGAAGAGAGCAACATTTACTGTATTTACAATATTTACAAACATTTTCAGGTTTGTTTACGCCCCACAATGAATATGAGGCGAACCTGAAGTTCAGACTGAATTTCTATTTTCCCAGAGACACAAATACGTTAACTATGTTGTGGATTGGCCTTGAAGGCGCCGTGCAGTCGGAGGAAGTGATGGTGCATGTTGTCACAGCAGGGACCCAAACAGTCCAGATGTTTTCTGACTGATGCTCGTTCTACAGGTGTCTCGTGTGACAGGTGTGTGTGGTCTTTGGGGGTCACAGGATTTTCGTGTTGCAGTGCTGTTTTTGGCCACAGCAAAACCCTACTGTGGTTTGATGACCTATTTGATGTGCAACATCAACAACAGAGACAACAACAGAGAAGTCCTTGTTTATCAGTGTGAAGGCAGCTGAAAGCCTCCGTGGGATCAGATACAGAAATACAAATACACCGATTTTACACTCAAACCTAGTTTGAACCATTTTTCTTGTCATCTCTGGTGGATATCTGAATTCAGCTGCTATTAAAAAATCACTGATAGAAATATTATAAATAAATATGAGGATCCATTAAATAACGTGTTGTTTACATGGTATTATAACATGTGATCACATTTGGTGTTAGGCCCTGAAGCTATTTCTTCCAGTACTACACAACCACATGTCTGAATAATATCAGTAAGCATATTGTCAGTAGCTCTTATTTTGTTGTAGTGTAGAGGATCAGCACTGACCCACACGTATATACACTGTAAAGATCAGATGGAGTTTTCCTTTGAATGCCTGTCGACCTAATGAGTTGGACTGGTTTGCCAGATTAGACGACGCTGAGGTAACGTGGGAAGGCGCAGGTCACCGGACGGTTATACTCTAATCGTGGACTAATCTGGGATGTTCCAGTTCTCTAGTGGGAAGAAAGGTTCCCAGACCATGAGGAGCTGATTAAATAATCAGGAATAGTGAACCCAGTCTTCTTCGGTGGGTGTAGCGCAACATGTGTGTTGCAGGATTGGGCTTCCCAGAGCTTTGATCACAGGATCAACCGAACAATTTGAACTTATTTGTGCCAGTCCATTTTCAGAGAACAAAAACATGGTGGTATCGTTTTACCGTGTGAATGGCTGCAAAGGTGTAGAGAGAGCCTACGCAGGGTGGCCACAGGCGAGAGTGTGACTCCAATAAACGCGCTCTGGTCTGGGACGATGTGTTCGTGCATTCTCTACTACGTAGCCTTCAACCAGCACTGCTGCTATTGTAAACAACACTGAGCAGCGCATGCAGGCTGCAGAAGGGAAGGATGCATCAGCAGGAGACTAATGATGGCTCTGACCAAAGCCTCACACTTCTTATATCAGTGAAGTCTCCCTGCTATGACCAGTGTTTAACTACGTCAGCTAAATGGTGCTGTAGGAGGCAGCATGACCTACAGCAGAGAGTGTGACCCGTCAGGAGCTTAGCCATCAGTCTAGCCTATCAGTCATCTGTCTGTGGGTTGGCCCAGTTTATCTAATGGATTATTTTGAGTATGGTATGGGCTCCCTGGAGTTGTTGTTATATGTTAATGCCACATATAGTGTGGACAAGGTCAGCTCAGTGGAAATGTATGTAAACATGTAACATGTCAACATGACTGTTGTCAAAGTGGTGTAAACTGAAAACGTTTCAGAGGGTTTGAAAGCGTAAGCTACAGTAGACATAGTGCGTTTACAGCCCAGATTGAACAAAGGGGTAAAAACTGGAGTGTAAGGCAAGAAGAGATACCTTGAACTTCCTTCGTGGGGGAAACCACAACAGTTCTGTTCTTCCAATCTGACAACCCACACGCAGCAGCCCATAAGCCCTCCCCCTCATTCACTGACACGTGAGGAAGCGAAAACATGGGTGAGTTTGACAGCTTGCCACATAGAGGGGATGGGCTGATTTGCTCCTTTATCTAGGCTACGGGCCATAGTGAAGTTTTGATAGTGACACCCGATGCCGGGTCAAAGACATCCTTGTTTACTACACCGTCCACAGATGCTCATGTACGTTTCATTCTCCTGCACATCCATTTGAAAACAACAACAGAGTGAACATGTAGAAACTGAAATGTGTAAACCGAGTAACTCACAACATGTCTGTTGTCTCCCTCACTGCGGTTAACGGGTAAACAGGCTCATCTGATGCAGGGCAATAAAAATATGATTGTTATCTGGTATTAAAACTCACGAACTGTAAACACAAACGAATTAAACGTTTGTATCAATGATGACAATGAATGATTCAGATTTCCTGGATAGCAATGAGGATGTACAGCATCATAAACGATGTGTCACAGCAATACACAGTCAATAGATCATCCATTACAGTGACTAACGGCATTTCTCCTTCGCATGTTGGGAACAGAACTGTTCAATCAGTCGCCAGGATTTGCTCAGCTATTATTTCTTGTTTCCTCAGGCTCTTAAAGACTACACACAATGTCTGTGTATTAGTAAAACACTATTTCTGAAGCTACACGATGCCATGTGCTGCCATGTGTTATAATGACCAGAGGACAAAAAGCACCAGCCTGGTCCCTAGAAACCGACTTAGGCCAAGGCTCAGAGTCGATGAGCTTATGTGCATTTGAGGGACAGAAGGACATGGCACCAAGTGTATGGTGTATGAGCAGGGGCAGGGAAACCCCTTAAAGTAGAGGGAAATCCCTGCAATGCACAGGTGGCTCGACGCCAGATGATTGTAATGTTTGGCATCGTTGCCCCTTTGGCTTCGTGGAAACAACACTACACCGTGAGCCCTGCTTAAAAGTGACCCTCAGGATAGCTACATGTAAAAGTCACATAAAACACGAGGGATGATTGAGCGAGTGTTGCCGTTTCTGTTTCTGTTCTCAAATGTTTGCCCTGAAAGTAATGATGTTATGGCCCAGTTATACGCTGAGTGGATCAGCGCTAGTTCTGCAGGAACACATCACCATGGGAACAGGCTCCAGAGGACAGTGAGCATGTGGGCAGTGCGTGAAGACATACTGAGTTGTAGTAATTCCAGAGAAGATGCACACGTTTTGGACATTAACACAGAATTTTAAAAAATGTGTTGATGTTGGATATTTTTTATTTTTCATACAGTCATGAACAGCAGCACACAGATGAGGATGAGCTAAAACCTCACAGGTCCTGTCTAATATGTTGTAGCACTGCCAACACATTTCAGACACTTACACAAATTTACTACTCCCCTCCCCAGTTTCACCTTTGACCCTTGATCTCCAACAAATAGACATAGAAGCAAGATTGGGTCAGACTCCATTTATCCAGGTGGCCAGAAACTGCCTGTATGTGGTCTTTGGGTACTTACCAATCAGCCGCAACAGGTTTCTTGCTCATGGCCACTGTCCTGCCCCACATCGTCTGACTCACTGTCCCATCTACCAGTGGACCAGGATGTATTGTTGTTGGCAGGGAATTACTGAGTGTATCTATAGCTAGAGCAATGGGGATTCACGTGAGGTAGTAACAGGATGTCCTTCCCCGTCAGGGTTGTTAAGAGCAGGGGTGTACGATTACAGATTATCTTCCTTTAATCAAACAAAGTTACCTCTCACCATCTTAATCCTTGTTCTGTGACTTCTCACTGCACCGAAAGTCCAAATAGCTGTCGACACCTCCTCTATTTAGGAGAACGCCACTGTGCAACAGACACACATGGCCGCACACAAATAGAGGGATAAATGAAAGTAAGACGATAACCCCAAATTCCCACCATGAATATAACAACACACAGCCAAATGTGAGAGCTACCCTTCCCAGAAAAGGAATACATCAGCACTGTGGTCACAAAAGCCAGGAAATCCCTTCGGTTCTCATCTCAGTCACTGCAACACACAAGCCTGGTGCAGAGCTTATGAACAGAACTTCAGTAGAAACTAAATTTGGTTTTATGGAAACAAAAAAGCACACACCCTGCTTATTAATGCTGTAATTTCCCATTTGGATCTAGTCCAACACGGACAGGGCTCATACATGCAGCAGTTCATCAGGCCTGGAAAACTCGGTGGGTGGAGACTTTCAAGGAAAACAAAACCAGCTTTCCAACCTCGTGACCTAAATGCAGTGCTTTCCCTGGCAAGCTCCCGGCCGCTTCGTCAAAAGAAACAAAAAGGTGTAAAGAGTCCGCTTTGAACTCAAACTCTCAGATCCAGGCTGAGCAAATCACTCGAAATGATGTGATCTGTGTTGTTTGTCTCTGAAACGCGTGCAGCTCTGCAGCTCCCCAGCAGGTCACTGTACATTAACAAGTTCCATATGAGCAAGGTATGCACACAGTGAGCACTTCACATAAACACAGCACTACTCCTAAAGCGGCGGCAGCACGTGTTATATAAGAGAGCACGTGCTGCGAAGGACTGCCAGAGTCTAGGAACCATAATATTATGGTTGTCAGGCCCAGACATGCATCCACACACACAACGCGTACGCTCTGCCTCAGCTCCGGCTCCGGCTCACGCACCCGAAGGCTCGGCCCAGCACAAACAGAGCGGGGAGTCGTTTACCATTCAGGGACGTCCATGAAATGTAAGTTCATTGGGTCACATGGGAGGACTCATGGATAAAACGCAAGGCGTGACCTTTTCCCCAGTTTGCCTCTAAGTC
The DNA here is from genome assembly GCA_030770545.1 of Macropodus opercularis. Lineage (NCBI taxonomy): Eukaryota > Metazoa > Chordata > Actinopteri > Anabantiformes > Osphronemidae > Macropodus > Macropodus opercularis. The sequence goes on from CM061099.1 coordinate 2,256,982, forward strand.
TGTTTTGTTTTGTGCAACGCTTGTGGGAAAACGCCAGCAAAGTAATAAAATGGAAGTTGGGTGGAAACGGAGCCAGGTTTCGCATTTGGGACAAGTAATTCTGCTAAACGTAAATGAATTCAGTCTTAGGTTTGTTTAGTTTTGTGCTGGAGGCTGGTGACGTATGTGGCTAAAGTTCTTGTCTAGTGCAAACCTTATAGAAGTGACTGGCCAAACCTTGGAGTCAGGGACACTTAGGGGTGCAGCAGCTTTTTCTTTCCAGGAAAATGGAGTAAACAGCATGTGCTGAAAGTCAGAACAGCCACTCCTCCGCGTAGGCCGGCCTCAGAGAGCATGTTTCAGGCTGCAGATCGAGGGGCTTTTGGAGTTTCCTCACATGTCGCTGCTATGTGAGTGTGTGTGTGTGTGTGTGTGTGATTTTCTGTAACTGTGAGAAACTTACTGAATGTAATAGATAGACAAGTTATGGTTAATGTTCCTTGAGTCCTTGCATGAAGGATGGGGCAGAGAAACGTGCATGTATTTGCATACCTGGCTGTGCATGGACAGCTCTGTGTGTTTGAGGGGGAGAAAGTTATGTAACAGTCCAGCGAATCCACCCTGACTGTATCTAAACCTCATGACATGGACTCGGCGTACAGACTGTTCAGCAGTGGCCACATTCAAACAAGTCAGCATTAGTGCAAAGGTCATTGCCATTATTCTTGGAGATAACCAGGATGAAATTAGTCATTGACAGATTTACAATAAAAACGAATCCATATCTCTACGTACTGGTGTCTGTGTTGTGTCACTAAGGCCAAAGCGATGTGGTGCATTGTGTTAATGCACAGCGCCCGGGTTGCAGGGCTCACTGCTGCAGCGACACCTCGCTCCTGGCTACATGCAACAGTCTGTGGGCAACATCGAGGACACTGAAGCCATTCAGAGTTTGGTAAGTTAAACCTATGGGGTAGTCTCCACCTGTCTGGGCAACCGTGAAACCTGCTCTGAAGCCTTTCATGGGAAGCCGGATCAGCCTCCCACGCACAAAGGCGCTGGTTTGTGCAGACAGATGAAGCCAGGCCATGTGGATGCCTTGATGCTGCCCATGTCTTCACTAACATGGACAAAACCAAACTGAGCAGCCCTTCAGTTTCAGTTGTTTCTAATTATCTCCCTGGCCAGTAAGTCAATGCCACTGATTGCTAGCATTGTGAGAAACCATCAATAGCTGCTATTGATTCGTTGTTTCCTTTCACTTTTTTTAAAATGCGATTCTTGATGACATGAATACAAAACACAGTTTGGTTCCCATCTTGCCACATGTGTAACCACTTGTTTCCTTAGCTGAGTTCTGAAAAATGTGTCTGGGTTCGAGGAAGAGAGAGGACTGGGTTCATGTGTTCCCTGTGCTGCTGACAGGAAAGAGTTATGGTCGAGTGCTTTGAGATCTATCCTCTCCCCAAACGTTCATTTCTGACTAAAAACTGAAGGAAAGTAAGTCAAGTTCTTGGTTACACACAAATGCCAAATCCAGTTCTATTCAGATGTGGGATGTCATCCAGAGATGCATGTTGACTGGTTTCACACCAGGATGTCAACATAAATACCTTCCTTATAACCACACTCTGTTAGGACCATCATATATATTCATACTGTTGAACTTAAACATAAGACAATATACAGTACCTTCAGTGTGTCTCTGAGTCACACAGGCCTAAACTTCCAGCCGGTCACTTGCAAATTAAATCAGCCTAAAACAGAAGTCAGATAAAGCGGAAGGTGCCTAATTATAAATAGTGCCATAAACATAAAATGAGCTATAATGAGCAGCAGCACACGCGCATCCTGTTCACGTGTCTCAGTCCTGCCTGGTTTTCCATCTGCTGTCAGTCCAAGTGTGGCATGATGGTCAATAACACACTGCACCAGTGGTTGGAGTCAATCTGCATGGACCAGGTCCCTGAGGCACAGCGATTGATCTGAACAGTGTGACGTCTGTTTTGTGGCACTTTGTTCACAGTGTGGCCTCTAGTAAATGCACTGTATGTGTTACTGTACTTTAAAAACAGGAAAATGTGTTTATGTTCACTTCGATGACTGTGAGCCAGGTTGATGTGAATAAGCGGCGCAGTTTACACAAAGCAAACATTTGCCTCACGTTATCATACGTCTGTGTGAGTGATGCATGCAATGCTGGCGTCCAGTCAGCATGTGGGTGGGGGTGTGGATTGGTATGTGTGGGCGCCAGCTCTAGGCATCGCGCATTGGAGTGGTGCTCTGATTTCCTGCGTCTTTTCGGGACACGTGGTTGGAGATGCACGTTTCTGCAGTTTGCTGCATCCCTCTGTCACTCTCCTTATCTAGATCCGCCTCTAACACTCTGTTGTGTCAAATTCACTGGCCCCTATTTTGTCTTCAAACATATTTGCATTCATTTCATATATTGTAAACTATATTATTATAATATTTCCATCGTATCCTGGTCATTCTTCACAGTAAGCTGTAACAATCATTTTGCTATGTCATGCTTCACGCTCCTCATCCACATCTGCTCTTGTTCCTTACTGCTGATGCTTGCATGCGCTTCCTCCGTCCTATTTCACGTAAGTCACAGTATTTGCATCGTTCAAGTGTTAATGCCTTCACGAGTCATACTAAAAAAACTCACTTCACTAATGAATCCGTTCGAGATCGTTCCCATCCTTTGCCTCTGCTAGTCCACTTGCATCTCCCTCTCTTTGCTGCAATGTGGAATTTTCCAAGCACAGAGAGCTGCAGCGAGGGCTCAGCGCGCTGGCGTGGTATCAGGTGAAAAGGACGGAGGAAGACGGCAGAGCGAACACTGCTTTACTTGCATCACCAAATACCTGGGCCATTGTGACGAAGGTGTCTCGTCTTCCTCCGTGGACTTAGTGGAAAAATACCAGACGAACACAGAGTCACAGAGGCTGTGGAGAACACAAAGCACTAGATCATTCCAATACGACTCTAAATAATACGAATGTCAGGGTATGACACATGAAATAACATCTATTTGAAAGGTTCATAAAGTAGCGGCATTATCTGGACAGAATAGTTTCTATATATATCATTTGTTCTGTAGTTCTTCTCTTTTTATCACATAGACCTTTAAAGGTACTTCTCTTTACACTCGATTTTAATAATACAAAGTGCAGCATCGCTGTCCGACATTCTGATGTTTGTGAATCCTTAGCAGTTCATAGATTTGTTGAATTTGGACTGATGTGTCAAATGTCCCTGCGTCCCAGCGAGGTACTGCAGACACTGCAGCGTTTTCGCTGTGAGGGTGGAGGAGGTGACTGTGGCGCTCGGTGCTTGTGACGGCCGTGCAGCGCTGGCTTTCTGTGGGAACGTGGAAATGACTGCAGCTGAGGTCATTTAGAGATTAAACCACCGTGGATGCGTTTTGCTGCAGTCAGAGAGGACAGCGTGAGAATGATGACGCAGGAAGTGGTAGAGAGGGAGAAGCACACGAGGGGCATGTGAAAGTTACCGCATTGTAGCTCAGTCACCCCTGACCAGGATGACATTTACTCAGATTAGTCAGTTTATTAGCAACCCCAGCCAAACAGATTTAAAACAGTCCAGCTAGACACGAGTTCAGCTTTGTTTTGATGTTAGTGGTGCTGATGCCTGACATTCAGGTCTTTATACTATTTCTATACACGAATCTCTTTTATTGTGAAATTACAAAAAAGTGGATTTAGGACTCAATGACAGATAACATGGACAAATGTTTGTTGCAGTCACTTTAGTTCAAGGCACCAACACCATAGGTGACCAGAGCAACTGGCAGGTCGACCAAATATCAATTAACAAGGTTTTACGTGTCTGGGAAAGATGCAGGGTAACAAACACCAACTGCAGTGAGAACCATGGCCAGTCCTCGGAAAAGACTCCTATCGTTTGCTGTCTTTCTGTCACTTTTTCATGCCAAAGGAAACTAGACCCAGCGAGTCTTAGTAGCAGAGGGGGTTTATGGGAATCCCAAGGGCACAGGGATCTGGGCCAGAGTAGACCAAGTGCAATAACTCATTTGTCCATGTGCGCAGAAGCTCAGGGACACTGTCAAAACAACCAAAAGAGAATGAGAGGATTTAGTTAGGTAACCAGATCAAATGTGGACATTAGCTAAATCCTCCACAAGAAATAAAGAAGCATCTTTACATCAGACACTCGTGTAAACACATGTTGTTCGGCTGCTAATAGGAAAAATCAGGTGCGTTCTTTCTTCCAACCAGTTGGTAGTTTCTTTGGCCACTGTACTATAGTTTCAGCCTGTCTGACTCCATTTGTCCCGTGGAATAATCCTAGGGTTGCATAACCCTGACCCCAGATCCCACTATCATGGCTACCAGCAAATCCCAGAGATCAAGGAAGAGCTCAGACAAAAGGAGGACGGAATAAAAGGGCCAGTGCATGTAAAGCTGCTTGACTGACAGGCGGCAAAGGGCATTCGGCCCCCTCCTCTGAGAGCACAGACACAGGGCGCTGCCAGAAAGACAAGCTTACACTGTTAAAACAAATGTCAACACGAAGTCCCAGTGAACGGCACAAAGGTGGCAAAGCTTGAGCAAACAAGTCAAGCAAGGAGTTAGTTATAAAGAAAGGCCCTGCAGTGGGAGGAGGGAGTCTCTTACCTGCTACTGCTAGTGCTTCCTGATGGGGATCTCACCTTCTGCTGGATGGGTCTCTGCTGTGAACCTGTGTGTATTTTGTGAAAAGTACAGAGGAACCGCCCAGAATGCGATGATGCTAAAACCACCGAGATGCTGTAAAAAGACACATTCACATGTAGCTAGAGAGGAAGGGCCCGTTACATCACATGCAAAGCGTCGCTAAGAAGCGCGGTACTGTAGCCTCTGTTCTGGAGGAAACACAGGGGGACACAGTAACATCCACACAGTGACGGACCCTGTGTGTGGACGTGAGCTGGGTTCGAGCTTCTCTCTCAAACTCTCCTTTTTCACCTTTTACTCTCCAATTTCTGTCACTTTTTATTTGTATAAACAAGCCTAAGTTGCGGCAGCTTGCCCTGGGGTAAATATACCGTTGTCTTTTTGGCACCTGTCTATGGCGGATGCTTTTTCACATGCCTTCAAGTGTGGCCAACTAGACCATTAATAAACACTTGACCTAGTTCAAGCAGACACTGGCCTGAAGACAGAGACAGACAGAGATCAAAGTGAGGGTATTAACACATGGGTCACTTTCATTCTTAATTTTTCACGTCTTTATCTCTTTCTCCTTCATTACCTCCGTGCAGCCCAGTCTAGGCCAAAGCACTCACTCACACAGACGCCCACAGAATTTTCACTTCCAATCTAAACATGAAAAATGAAACAAGGACTGGAACCTCGCACGTTTACGTATCTGTGTGATTTGTGCAACAACCGGCTTCCTCGGCTATTTGTGGTGAGCTGGTGTGTCAGCAGAGGTTAGAAGGCCTGGGACGCATCCAGCCGTCACCGCAAGCACTAACGTAAGCACAAGCCAAGGATCAGCCGCATTGTTAACACGTGCCACGCAGAGATCAGCTGCTTACATAAGAATCAGGAAATGTGATCTACGCCTGCGCCTCCGAGCCGCTCAGCTCCCAGTAAACATGTCGAGGGAGGCCGCTGACGCTCCACAGACTTTGACCTGAGGCAGAAGAAGGACAGGCCCCACAGAGTCTCCAGTAAAGGATGATATGATATATCATATCAGATATCACATATATAATTATATGTAAGACCGTCCAATGCTGAAATGCCTGAAGATAATGACTGAGATTAACAATCACACTGTGCAGCCTGAAACCAGCCTGGGATTCCTGTCACATGTAATCTGTCCCTTGTGTCCTGTACTGTATGAGTAAAAACAATTAGTGCTTTATCACCTAAACGTAAATATGACTAGTGTGGAAATGATGTAAATGAGCCCAATAATGTTTCCATAATTGAAGCAAAACACTTGGCTTGCACACAGCTTGGTACGGTATTATGGTACGTGTTTATTACTACAAACACAACAAGGCTTTGCTGACTCGAAATGTAAGAGGAGAGCTGCAGGTGCTACATGATATGTGCGTCTGTGTGTGAGTCACAGGGTCCAAGCACCTCACTTATTCATTTTAACCCCATCACCTTGTGCTGCGAGGCGCAGAGATGCGGTAATCTAATGCCCGGCGTCGGATCTGGGCTCCTCACGATCAATACGCCAGTGTGCTTCTGTAAGTGCGTGAATGAGTTCATAGTGATAATTATAGCCACCCATTAGCTCTTCTTTTAGGCCCCCCAGAGAAAACGCAAGAACAGAGTCAAATGAGCTCATCTTCAAGCGGCCGCTTAGTTCCAACATGTGCGAAAGATGAGAGACCTCGAAGCTGAGACGGTTACTGTGACAATGAAAGTATCGCTGCTGTAAATGAGTGAAGTTTGGGTGGATCAAAATCCGAAACCAAACGTAGCTGGAATTCTACAGACTGAAGCTGATTATTTGCAATAGACAAGAAAACCACGTTTATCAGTTACATAACACTTAGACTTGCTCGACATGGGACCACGGATCTCTGTCTACTGCAGCAGTGTAGTCAAGGACCGTTTGGCAAACGGAGCCGAACATTAAGTAACTGAGCTCTGGGTTCAACTCTCTCCTTCATTTCCTGGGAAACAAAAATGTCTTATCTGTGTAAACAGCAGGCAGAGCCGGCAACACATGACATTAGGTCTACATAAACAGAGACGGAGCAGCGTGATTGGCACCTGGCAACAGGTGGTTGCTTCACCTTGTGTTTAGAAAATCTCTCGTGTGCTGAGCTGACAGTCCTGCTCGCTTAATGCCACTTGGCAAACGCTGTGCCGAGCGCAGCCGCTGACTCCCTGCTGGCCACAGGTGTTTAACAGATGACACCCCTTTCCTTGAGTCCCTGAAGCATCAGAGACTGAGCACCGCCAGCCTTGGCTCGCCCCACATCCCTATCATCAGAGGACTAAGACGACTCATCAGCCGGTTATCCTGCCCTGCGAGGGCTTTGAGAATCGCTTTCTGCTGGAGTCAGTGCTGAGTAAGAGTCTCGCACAAATTGTGTACGTGCACCTTGACAACACATTTGTTGGGTGTCTGTCAACAGAACATGCTGATCCAAGGGTCACAGCAACAGTAACCCCGACGCACTGCACTGCGCCTCATGCTAGCGCTCGGTTAGGTTAATTACCGTTCTATAAATACAGACTTACCAAGTGACTTGTCTGTGGGAATTCTTAGCCCCATTTCAAAGGCCTGCTGCAAATCCCAGGACGGACCCTGCACTGCCCACCTTCGAGGCACGCAGCTTACCGGCTCACATTACGCCGCTGCCCAAAAGGAGGCGAGGCAAGAGAGACCAGAGACCACTGGATTCCACCGAAGTTACGTTTGCACAGCAGTGGATCACTTGCTGGATGTGCTGCCTTCAAGACAAGGTTGAGACGAATGTTTTGGCAACTTTTCCAGGTGATTCTGCTCCCTGCTCAAAAAACAAGTCTACACAACAGCAGGAACTGACAACAAACATTAAACTACCATCTCTGCCAATGGGTTCATTGCTGCCGTGCAGATAACCAGACAGCCTGAGCAAACAGTCAGCACACGCGACCCGGTAAAGCATTTCTTGTTATGCTGGTCCAAAAATCTACAAACCAGAGAGAAGAATGAGCCTGTTAATAATAACCTGTAGTGATACTGCAAACAGGACACAACTGCAGGTTTCACTTCATTGTTTGTCGCTGACAGGAACCAGTTGAGCTGTTATATAATCGCAATGCTTGAATTCACTGAACTTCCTGCTGGCTTCCACTTCAATTATATACCAGGAAAATCTGGTGTGTTTCTAAAGGCACAGGTCCCAAGAAAACAAGGGGAAAGGGAAAGTGGAACTGCAACAGGTGACCAGATGTGAAATAAAGCTGTGCATGCAATAAAAGGCTGTTTCCCTAGAACAGGACAGACTGGAAGAGATGAGAACGAAGATTCTCATAGGAAGTTTTACACTATCAAAGCACACTAGGCTGAGCGGACAGTACGTGACGATTAGGTGGATGATAGCAAATATTGTATAATACAGTACATTTGCTTATCAAGCTGTCACCAGGTTTGGCAGCCACAGATAAAGCAACTCTGGGAGTCTGCGTAGATAAGTTGCCCTTAAATGGAACTCTCTGTTTGCTGGTAATGGCCGTTTTGCATTTGCGCTGCGGTGACACAGTAGCTGACTGTGAGCTGTCCAGGACATGAGCGACTCAGGTAGAGAGGCCCTATTGTTTCCTGACGCGGGGGAATCAAACCAGCCTTTGTGTGTGGCACCAGGTCAGAGAGAGCACAGAGCCTCCAGTCGGCACCTGACGACAACGCATTCCTAGGCAACAACGAGCCGCACACCTCTCTCACTTTCTGCAACTTCACTTCATAGTTCATCAGCACTGTGACAGTTAGTGCACCACACAAGCCGGGGTCTGAAGAGAGGAAGCATGGCTGGGAGTGGGACGGACGTAGGCAGTAGGTCTATTCTGTGTCTGCGCAGCGAAATGCAGCGTCCGTCCTGTCCTCGCGGTACCAGTGCTGACATGTACACGCAACATAACTGCTGAGTCGGCGATCTCCTCCTGGACGAGCGCAAGGCTGAGCAGCCGAAACAAGGAAGCACGACAAACATTTTGCCACAGAATGAAAAGTGCAAATGCAACTGAACCTGTATTCAGTTTAGACGTTTAGCATCTCAAACGCTGCTCTAGTCCACATACCTGCAAACCCACCAGCTAGCAAGCATTAAATGAAACACCAAGAGCTGGCTGCAAGCTGGTTGAAATGGGTTATTTTGCAAGTCACGGCCGCCTATTAACTCAAAAGCCTGCACTAAGTTGAAAGATGGCCACAAAGTGGTGGAAAAAATTAAGTCTTTGAGTTGTGGTGATCTGTATGTGAATCATCAAGTCAGTAACAATTCACTCCAGCTTTACTCCATCATGCGTCACTGAAGTCAGGGATTTGTAAGATAATGTTTCAACTTAATCCAGGTGACGCACTGATCAGTGCCCAAACCACGTGACCTGGTAACGATGAAATAATTATGGGCTACAGTAACTTTACGTTTTTCACATTGAGCTGTGTATGAGAGAATTTAAAGTTGTACCTGGTTGGTGTTTTTCAGGACGAATAAATCAGTAACTGTTTCTATATATAGAACCACTGATGTAATTTCTGAAAATCAAAAGTTCACAAAAACACACACACACATGCACAGACGCAAACACAACATTGCATCACATGTTCAGAGTGCAATGGGTTCAGTGTCTCTGGAGAAACAGGTGCGACTGAATGAAGCAGTTGTCTTACCTGGCGTACTGTAGCCAAAAACATGGTCTGGAAGGAAGTAAAACTCAACAAATTCACTTGTAGAAGAGTCAGGCCAGGGAGGTCAAAGGTCAAAATTCAGGCGCGCTAGATGGCGAGTGGAGAAACAAACATAGTGTAACAAACATCAATTAAAGATTTGTTGCTAGAGTAAAAAAAACCCTTTGCATTTGCAGGTGAATCCTTGTAATATGAATTTACTTGCACTTTACAATTTAAAGCAATTTTAGTCTTTATATTTGTATTTTATTTATATTTTAGGTTTATTATTGTGCATTTTTCTGTCAGTATTAAAAGTATATATATATATATATATATATATGACTGAAGCATTTAGTTGACATAATTCACCTGTTTGTTAACAGAGCACCTGTAACTGGACGTTTTGAATGTTTGACGATGATTCATGGGACATTCATTCATTCATAGGACAACGGCGCCACCTGGTGACGCTTTACGTGAACTGCTCCGGTTCCTTTACACCCGGAACACCCGCCTTCAAACAGCCTTTACGCCAAGTGTGACAAAGATATAACGACATATTTATGGGATGATAATTCTAATATTTCTCCTCAAACGCTGCGAAGTTTACAAAAGACACATCAACTCATAAAGCAACAAAAAAGTTAAGATTTCTGTAAACGCGACGCGCGACGTAGTCGAATTGTGTCGAACTGATTTCCTAGAAAATAAAAAGAAATAATTTAGGAAAGTCAGTCCATGTGGTGTATTATAGCATTTAAAACAGGCAGTGGCTTCGTTTGTTAATATGAAATCGGCGAATAATCAGCTTCACTAGTTAACGAGACCAAAAATAACAACGCAGCGTTAAAAGGTTCCACCTCCGCTGCCGAAACCCGGGATCGAACCAGGGACCTTTAGATCTTCAGTCTAACGCTCTCCCAACTGAGCTATTTCGGCGCGCACGAACGTAAGTCGCGCAGGACCCTTCATATATAGAACAGGGCACTAGGTTAGCTAAAATGCTCTGCTAACCATTGTAACAACACGACATAAGACAACACCACAAACGTAGCTGAAGTATAACCTGCTGTTGGTACAGATCTAAACGGGTTCTCTGTAAACCAACTGGGTAAAGGTCGCCCTGGTTTCATGACGTTTTAACGCAAGGTGGCGAAACTGGGAGCATAAAGCCACAGAACTGGCAGCTGGGTTTACTTTCATTTTCACAGGAATCGATTACAATTTACGATTAAAAGGGTGTTTATACAAGCGAAACATTAACATTACACATTTACAACGTGGATGTGCGGTTGTTTATGGTCTAATTACGTTTCTATATTGTTGCAGGATTAAAATCAATTAGGCTAATTAAAGCGTTCGCTTTAAATACTTACTGAAGGCTCTTGTGTGAGTTTAACGTCTAAAGCTGAGGAGCCACTGGTCCAATCAGAACAGCTTCTGGCAGCACGCGCTGTCCTGTCAAAGCGCCTGTAATCAAGCTCTGATCATTTCGGCTCATGTGTCGCTGCAGACGGACGATTTACCTTGAATGACGAAGGACGAGCAACGTTTCAAGTACAAGGCTTTTGTGACTTTTGTGACACTTTTGTGACGTGCACACATCACCATCATCACAGCATGACCTCCCAGACAGACCATGGGAGTCCGGGCAGCTTGTTCCCATCATTAGTGTTTGTTTGTCTGCAGTGATGCAGGTCCCTTCATTAGTCAGACCGTGTTCCTGCCATCACCTCTTTTCCTCCTAATCTCCCTCCGCTGCCTCCTTCTCTCTCTCCCTCCTCATCGCTCGCTCCCGTTTTTGTTCATCTGTCATCCCTCCAAGGTGACTTTGCTTCCTTCACAGACGCTGCAGCTGTTCCTTGCTTTGTTCTGGGAGGCCTGAGCTTGGATAAGAGATGAGAGAGATGCAGACTAGGGGAATAAAGAGAAGGAGAATCACGGGAGGAAACGGGGGAGTGAAGAGAGGAGCACTGATGAGATTATCAGGCAGGATGGAGGAACGTACAGGGCTGATCCTCTGAAGAAACCAGTGAGGCGGCAAACATTCTCACCACATGCACGTATATAGAAAATGAAGCGTCAACGTCGAGCGACTGAGCTGCCTCGACAGATGTTTACCTGACTAATAAGTTTCCTCTTCATTAATGCTGGTGATTAGCACAGTTGTCACATCACAGCAAGACAGAGTGAGAGTTCGCCACAGTCAGCGCTAACTACTGCAAGTATCTGGGACGGAGTTTCTAAATTTAGGGATCAGAGGAACAGGGAGTGGGAACAGGAGATATAGAAAAGGCAGGGACAGCTGGAAAAAGCGAGACAGATGTGGAAGCTAAGGTGCAAAGGATGAGATATGGAGGAAATCCCAGGTCACTTCGAGCAGGATTAGTCAAAGCAGCTCGCCAGGAAGAGTAGTGACGAAACTTTTTGCACGTTCTACTAGTTTCCACATCATTTTGAGAATGACGTGGATTTCCTCTGAATTTAAAAGCTTTCTTCTCCTTCTCTAGCATTTTGCTGCTATGTGTGTGAAACTGATGCACCTGCCCAGACTGTCTATGAATCCTGGATCCCTTCCTGCCATTAAGGTTTCTTCTATCACTGCACTGAGCTTGAATGAACAAACACACTGAGCTGAGATCGTTCCACTTGTAGATAGATCACCGTTTTAATACAGATTCTGTTCTGTTCTATACAATAACACATTATATAAATCTTATACAATACTAATATTTTCTATACATGTGGTCATAAATGTACATTACAGTGTACACTGATACAGTATTAACACAAATACGCTTACATGTAGAATCTCTGTACAGTAACGTTCCATTTCACTCAGTGGCTGATTTTCTGTCCGGCAGATGATTGTGACCAAAGAAAAGTTTTTTTCGACTTAAGCCCAAAACATTGCTTCAATATTTACATCCCTGAAAATGTACACAAATACACAAGATTAGTTTTCTTCGGCCTGGCTCACAAATAGTGTAAAAAGGAGTGAGGATGGAGGAGACAGCCCGCAGTCCAAGGAGCTGGTCTGGAGTCCACTACCTACGTTCTGACGTAAAAGCTCAGCTACTGTAACACCCACGATACGTCCCCATAAAAACGGACAGGGCTGGTTTATTGTTTCATGCCCATGAGACATGAAGCCCTGAGGAGAAAGAGAGACACAGATATACAGAGTATCCAGGCTTCCGAGCTCCGTTTTCTCTGCAGACATTGAAAGTGTCCAAAAGCAAAAACCCTGCCCTTCAGAACAACCAACAGCTACTGTAACACGACATGTCCCACGCCAGTGATGTTTTTTTCTTCTGGTTACGATCTGCACTGACTACAGAAATAGCTTAAATGACGTTTTCACAGAATATTGCCCTTTGAATCCCACTTAAAACTGAAGCGATATAAGTTAAGTAATATTACAGTGGCCTGTCATATACACATAAATACACTTGCTCGACACAGTTTGCGTTCCTGTCATTCCTACCGACCTCCTGCTGTTTGTCGGAAGACTACATCTCCTTTCTTCTCTCTTCCCGCTAAATGTAAAATAAATAGAAAACACAGTTTCTGTGTTCACATTCTTTGTTCACATCCTTGGGGTCATTGCTTTGCTCGTGGTTTATTGTACATAAACATGGACACGCGCGCTCGTTTATTAATTAATGCGGCCGCACACATGCAAACATACAGACACAGTCCAATATCCTCACATCAGTTCCACCGTTAAAGTTTAAAAAAGCTCATGCCTTACAATGCCTTTAACATTCTGCTCACCGAACGTGACGTCTGAATGGTTTTTTGCAGATTTCTGGTAGTTTTGTGAGAACCTGTAAACTTTGAATCCGAATCCTTGGATTTTAATGTCCACCCTTTGCTACTGTATAACATACAGCGTGTGCAAAATTACTCTTACTTATTGTTGTAAACATACAGCAAGTCACTCAGCACCAGGGTAACATAGTCACAACTCAGTTAAAGCATGAACAAATGAAAAGAAATGAACTTCCTTCAGTAGTTTCTCACTGAGAATACCTGTGCAGGTAGATATTGGTGTGCTTTCACAGACAATGAGCAAATAGTGATCAGTCCGTCTTCATGTCTGTAACCTACTGTATGTGTGCATATGTACATGCACATGCAAGTTTAAAGTGTAAATATATGCATTTGCTGATGCTTCTCTACTCGTGGGGTGCTCTGTAGCACTTTCACTAGCCGTGGCTACGTTGGGGTCATAATGCTTGACCACCATCGCCATGGCGACACGGTGGCCATCTTGTTCGTCTGGACTAAAGAGGGTCTGTGCGGACAGGCGACTCAGGACGCACTTATCTGGACGGAACTAACGGTCATGGAATTCGTCCTGACCTATGTAAACCAATTGCTTTCAATTTTTTAAACACACATACTGTAGAATCCACTTCTAGCAAACAAGACACATACAAGATACAGACACACATACGTCATGACGTGTGCTCACTAAACACCAGCCTCATTCCCTCACTGCCTCAGTGAGGCATCGGTCTGTGCCGTCACTGGCCTCCACCCTTGGCTTTCGACTCTTCCTCTGGCCTCCCCCCTCCACCCAGGAATTATGTATGACCGTCCCCCCGCTCGGCGCAGGGTCCACCTGCAAAAGGGAAACGACCCTTTTCTTGACCCGTGTTTTGAGAGCTCGTCGCAGCTTCTGCCTGGTGAAAGCGTAGAGCAGAGGATGAAAGATAGTGGTTCCGTAAGCCATCGCCAAGAAGCAGAGGCGCAGGCGCACTAGGCCATCGCTGGGGCCCAGGCACAGGATCAGAACGTTGACCGCGGACAGAGGAGCCCAGCAACCCAGGAAGGTGGATATAATGATTAGGGACATTTTCAAGACGCGGCGCTGGCGTTCTCTGCGGTCCCTGTGTCTGCGCACTGCTCGCCTCAAGGCAATAATGGCCGAAACGGAGGCCTGAACACCCATGGAGGAAGCCGGCAGTGGTGATGTAGCGTGGGTTTGGGCTGAGGCTGAAGCTGGGGTTGGAGAAGCAGGAGTGGCTGGTGTAGTTGCAATGGGTGTGGTAGCAGCAGTACTGACAGTAGTGACTGTGGCTCCACTGTCAGACATCCCTGGAGGCATGGAGGAGAGCGGCGGGGGTGAGGTTGGCGTAGGGGTGGAAGAGGGGATGAGGGGAGGGTGGCTGAGGTTCTGGTTCTGGTTGGAGGAAACTACCTCTGTTGGCAGGCTCAGGTCCTTCCTCCTCTGTCTCCTGCAGCGAATCCTGCAGGTGGAGTCCTTTGCACGCGTACTCCGCATCATGTGGGAGCCAATGCGGATGTTCAGGGCCTGTAGGATCCTGGAGTAGGTAAACAACATCACAGCCACGGCGATGAAAAAGCAAGGTACCTGGAGTAATAAGTGGTAATACATAGCCATGCCTGTGTAATACCCCTGCCCCCCGACACACAGCAGTGTCCTGTTCTGCCACACTGGAGACAGGTGGTGAGGAAGGGAGGACGGGTGAACTGTGGGTAATAAGGGGGGAGAGGGGGAGGGAAAACTGGTGGTTAGTCCAGTAGTGAGTTCAGAGTCATGGTTCTGCCTCCCCGACTCCTCATCCTCGCCGTCATCATCACTTGAAGAGAAGAAGTCTCCTTCGAGGAAGGGCAGGAAGAAGACGGCAAGAGACACAGCCCACACCGCTGCCAAGAGCAGGGCAGCACGCCGGGGGGTCAGCAGGCGACTGGCTGGACGAACCGAGATGTCATAGCGGTCCAGACTGATTACCAGCACGTTGACCGCTGTGGCCACGCTGGTGAACGTGACGCAGGCCTCGTGAAAACAGCAGAGCGTGGCCAGGCTGCTCACTCCACTGCCGTTAGCTGGTAGCAGGATCACAGCCACAGTCAGGGGCAGACACAGAACACAGACTAATATATCCAGCACGTGGAGGTTGACAGTGACCAGGTTGCTGACGGAATCCACCAGGTTGGACTGAGCACAGTAGAGCACTAGTACGGTCAGGTTGCTGCTGAAGCCCAACACCAGCTCCAGCATCAGCACAGTGGTCAAAGATACCTGAAAGCCCAGAGGGTAGGGTGTGCTCCATCCCTCCTCCACACCCGCCTCTCCCCCTCCATCCAGCAGGCTTACCCCCTGACCATCGCTGGTCTCCAGGAGGTCACGATAGCCTTCGGTCTCCATTGACACCACAGCACTCCTTCACGCATAGCAACAGCGGCCGCCACACCAGACCATGCTCTGTCTGTCCGGGTCCTCTGGCTTCAGCGAGGCAGAAATGAGGATGATGACCCAATCGATGGCTGATTCTACAGAGAGAAGAGAAGACAAAGTCACAGACAGACGTTTAAGTACAAATCAAACTTGGCAACCAGAGCTATGAGTTGACTGGAGCCATGGGGTGCAGTTCAAGCTGCAGCTGGTGGCCCGTGATGTCCTGCTGGGCTCAGCACCTACACAACAATCGTATGTAGGCAACGCTCGAGACGTATTTGGACCAGGTTGTCTCTTGTGCATATGAGAGGATCCCAGAACTGCGTGGAAGCCAGAGAAGCTACATCCTGGCTGTGTTCGTACTTCACAGCGTGCTGAGTTCTGTTGCAAAGACGTAACCATGCTTCTCCTGGGCATGAGTGGGTGGATGTTTGATTCATTGTTACACAACACGCATTACAGGATGTGGGTCAGAACCAAAGCTTTAAGGAGAAAGTAAACATGCAGGGATCAGCCACAAATGCATGATGATGTATGATGTGTCATGATGGAAGTGCCATGATAGACCTACGGCAGACAGGTAGACACACATACTGAGAAAACAATTAAACCCTGTATTAATTCACCAAATACCAAAATCAAATCTTCCTTAGTTTTGCCTCTAAGCAGTAAAGACGTCTCAGCGTTTACCTTGAAGAGCAGAGGCAGCAGACACATAGTGGAGAGACTGTGCAGTGCATGTCAACATCGCAGGCCCCCAACTGAGGGTGGCAGCAGTTAATCATTCTCAGAGGGAGGTGTAATGAAGACGAATGGATCAATGATTCACAAACAGTGGCACATAAAATATTCTATCAGTGAAAGACCAGCGGCTTCAGCACCCACCTCCTCACGTCCCTTCCTACTCTGTTCGCGTTTCGGTTTACTGACAGACAGAGTGCCTGCATGTAGAGCATGCTTCATGGCTGGATGGGTGCTCTCCTGTACTTGGGAAAGGAATCCAATAGGGTGCTGGTTGATTCACACCCGAAGGCCCAAACTATTCTCTGGCTGACTGAAGAAACGCGACAGGTGTGTCATTGCAGGCAGCATTGACCTCAATCTTTACTGTCAACCTTTCCACCTCCATCCAGCTTTTGTTCTCACCCTCTCATTTCTTACAGTTTTTCTACCCATTTGTCATGTGGGAAGGCCCCGCAGGCAGAACAGGACCCAGTGTGGAACAGTGGTCTATCTTAATCCACTAATGGGTTCCATGGGGTTTGCAGTTTTGCTGGAACATTGATTTAAAGCATCATCGATCTGCCAATTTAACAAGCCTTAGGCAAGGGACCACAAAGACAGACTCACTATCTCATCCTCTCACAAGTACCTCTGGGCTCATTTTGAGCGCTGTGTAAAATAGTTGTGATAGTTGCGAGCAAATTAGATCTATTACTGGCTTTTAACACCAGCTCTACTTAAAGGATTCATTTTATTAATTTAGTGCAAAGTGCTGGGCTGAAGTGAAGGCGACCAAACGATGTGTTATAGCAATGTTATCTGGTTTCATGGACACACGGACCCAATTCGATCCCCTCTTCTCGGTTTGGACTATTTACTGGAGTGTGGCTCCAGTGGGCCATGTCTTTGTAATGTAATCAAAACCTATTGTCTTTGAAATCTTCAGAATTATGCTACAAAGGATCTGAAACTCTTCACTTGTGGAACTGGAGATGGTTGACTGTTCTTTTTAGAAACATGACACGATGTTATCACTGATTTGATGAGTGTGGTCAAACTTCGGGCCTTCGTCCACTTCGCTTATCACTGGTGATGATAATGACATTAGGATGATTTTGGACTGGCTGAATGAGAAAAGAGCAGAATGTTCTACTGTGTGACTAAGATACAAATGACTACAGCTAAAAGAGTAAAACGTGTGTATTAACATGTTGTTTAAGGGCACGACAGCACTTTGAAACCCTTTATATGAGCAGCTGTGACTCTGAGCTTCAGGCAGAACAAGTCACAAGAACAGAATGAACACGTGCCAGGAAGCTGAGCTTTGGGTCGCGTTTAAATGGCCGCGGTGCTTGTGAAGTGCAGAAACCCATGAGCAGCCTTGTTGTGGTTCTGGTTTCCATGTCACGCATCCATGTTAGCATGAGCAGCAGCAACATAACTTACAATCATGCGTTAGAAGCCAAACAACGTGTCTGGTCGGGTCAGTACGTGGAATCAAAGGAGTAACTTTTACAGCACGTTCACGTTGCAGATGTTTACTTCAAATCTAGTGTCTCAGTTACTCCAGATTCTGGGCTTTGCTCCAAAACAACAAGAACACACTGACAGTGTCACAGACTGCGCAGACTTCCCGGACCCCGCTGTCAGTATTATTATAGGTGTTGTGTAGGAGATGACAGCTTGTCAAGCCCCTTTTCACAACATCGAAGGTTAAACGCTGCCACAGATTCTGTTGTCAAAGTGAGACTTTGTTGATGTATTTGATCTTCTCCAGATCATTTCTGTCCAAACGCTGGCGTGCGTGGACCCAGAATCTATAGAGCAACGTACTGTAAAGAATTTCCTTCCTGGCATCTTAGCTGTGACTGAATAAACAGGACACATACACACTATGACACTAAGGCAACAGGTAGAAGATGTAGATGACACTGATGTTAATGTGGGATCAGTGTCACAGCATCGCGGTGGATGCTGGAATCAAATTCAACTTTCTGTGTGCAGTGTTTACATAGAAACCAAATTGACTTTAATTGTTGCATTTATATGCTACAATCTAGAAAAAACATACCAGAGGTTATTCAACACGAAACTAACATCAGCCTCAACTAATATGACCTCAGTAGTACAGTAAGTACACTTCAATGTTGCGTGATTATCCCGTTAATGAGACACACTTCACTTATTTCAACAACATGCACATCGGATTACAGGAGAACTGCATTTCTAGGTCAGTGCACCTGTCAGAAAAACTACATCCACGCATCTCCAGACAGAAACAGTTTATTAAATCCGGCCCTCGGTGTCATGACTCTCTGCTGTGCTGCTGTCTGCCAGGGTCTCAACCTGCTGCTGCTGAAAACGCTGATCCTGAGGCTACGCTGTCCTCTGCGAGCTGGATGTGACAGCGCGGTTTACACGCGTGAGCTTGCTAATTATTTAAATGTAAGCACTACCCGTGGCCTCTGTGAAACTTTATGTGCTTAGTTTGCGTTTTTCCGGTGGTGTCACAGCTTCCTGCAGAAGACGAGTTTATACTAGGAGCTGATTCTGTAGACGGTTTCGCCACCAGCTATTTCACGTGTGCAGAACAAATGGTTCTGTAAAATACAAACTGTGTGAAAATCCGAGACGAAGTGAGACAGACAGATTTCAGAACTTACTCCACTGTCATCTGTCCATCAAACGTTAGGTCTGAGAACGCTCCACGCAGCTGAACCTGCCTCCTGTGTCCTGCCACTTACTGCAGGTTACTTGCCACTGCTTGCGTTCGGCTGGGAGGGATTATCCAGCTGCTTTGAGTCTCTGCAGTTTACATGACAGTAACAACAATAACCAAAGTGGATGGGAAAAATGTATTGTTAGAAAAAAATGAGATTGGTAATAAATAATGTGTTGCTGCCTGGTGGCTCAGATAACAGAAAACACGCTGAACGCACCGTGTGTGAGAGTAGCTGTGTTTCATTGTGGTTTATACATGTAGGCTTCTACCCACATCCGGATTCTGCTTTAATAGACTTATCACTCAGCTGTAAAATGTCACTGCAAAATGGTGAGAATAGAAAGAGGCTTTTACTCTCTGAGTCTATGAGACTGACACTAAAAGTTGACATTTAGGAAGAGAGGGAAGAAGAGGAAGGACGGGAAACAAGGGACTTAAATCTGAGAGAGAGGGAAGAGACAGAGAGCAGACAGGCTGATGGTACATGCAGCTTGCTGAGTCATGGTTGTCTTAGGTATTCCCAAAGTCCGCAGTGAGAGAATCGATCAAAGGCTTCATTTTCCCACTCAATTCATCCAGCAGCGCCACCAGCAAGCAGCCAACCGGCTGGACAGCAGCTCTCCTGGCAGGCTACCAACGAGGCACCGGCACATCCTCGCCTGCGAGACGACCAACATCACGAACACTCGGCTCGCTTCAGATCAGGATGCGCTCAGGACAGTCAGGAGAAACGAATGGAGAACGGAGGCACACACAACAATCTGCAGTGTGAGATTAACTCGGGCTCCACCGTATCCAACCCAACACGCACACTTCACATGAGGCCAAGCAACACTTAACACCGTAAACATTTTAAATGGGTCATCACGAATCCTGCCAAGGCTGCAGAAGACGCACAAGTACAGCATGTAGTCCACTACCCACCCACACAGCCACCCACTGCCAGCCCACACGCCTTGGCTGCAGCCTCCCCACAGCAGAAGACTGCTATCTGAGGTGAACGACATCATGTGTGCTTAAGGAACTGCTGAAATCCAACTGCTCCGCTGCCCGACACAGGTTTGAGGGAGAGGGACGGAGGCAACGGGAAGTGAGATAAAAATGGGAGGTAGGTGCAGCGAGGGAGTGATGGATGTGTGAGAGGCTTAGCAGTGTGCAGATGGATGCTGAGTCGCGTGCTCGCTGGAGGGGAATGTTTGTTCCCTGCTCACTACCTCTATCCATCTCCCTTTTGAATAGTCCCAGTTGCACCGCCTCACCTCCCTCTTCACCATCCATCTTACCGCCAGCGTGTCTCTGTGCTCTGTACAACATCGTTGTGTAATCCCCCCAGATAACCTGGACGGACTAAACCAGCGCTTCATAATGAAACAGAGCAAGTAGACCCTCACGTCGCCGTCACATCAGAGGCCTTTTCAAGCAGTGAGAATAAAGACTGGTACGTCCAGCCAGTTTACATCCCACAGTTCTGACACACTGCTGTCAGAAGAAAGGAAGCTGCAGTTTGCTGGTTACTCAACACGGCCTTTAATCTATAGGAGCTCTGTATAGGAAGAGGGTCTCGGCCTCCACAGCTCTGGTCCATAGGGTGTGAGGTATCATTACCTCGTGACAGCATGTTCGATGGTTTCCATTTGGCTCCACCATTCATTAAAAACCCTCCCCGGTGTCCTATATGCAGCGATGACATCCCAAGCCTATAATTTTGCTATTATATGTGCCACCCATCAATAACCACCAATCAAGGCTGTCACACAATCAGAGTTCTGTAAATCAAGAGGAAATCGAAATCAAGTGTGAAGGACACAAAATAAAACCTGGGCCATCGTGGAAACTGTAAATTAGAACTTTAGATGAAGGTTTATTAGCCTGAAAGTAGGCATTGACAGAAAGCAGGATAAAACAGAGCCATGTTTTCATTATATGAATAATTACTGGATTCTCCATGTGCGCTGAAGTGACTGGCTGTGATAAGGAGCAGCCTGCGTTGCGCTGCACCCACTCGTGACCGTTCGCATTGTGTGGGAACGTTGTGAAGAAATGCCATAGTCATAGTTGGTCACTTTAATGTCACAGAGGTGACAAAGCAGAAGATTAGCTTTGTGATAACTGGCTTAATTGGCTCACACACAATCAATCCCCTCGATAACGATCCTAAAACTGATGGCGACTGAATTCAAGAACCATTTTAACCACCCAGGACTGATCTTAAACATGAAGCTGACAGGCTGGAAACACTCGCCAGGGACCAGAAGATGTAAATCCTGGCTTCAGTCACAGGCTCATTTCTAAAACTTCACACTTAACCCACTGTACCCCTGCACTACTAGAGGTCAAGTGTCCTCTTTAACAAGGCAGTGATTTACGTAAAGGACAATCTTCATTTGCAACTGTAATATGTAGTTGTCACCTTCAGCTTGAATTTAATCAGCGCTTGCCTCAGCAGATCAGATCAGATCAGTCCAGTCTATGCACCTGTCTATGAGTTACAGCTGCCTGCGAACGACGTTTCTGACTTCATAACTTAGAGAAGCAGAGATCAGGAAAATAAAAAGAATAAAAATATACATTTGAAGCCAATGGAGCAAGAGCAAACGAATAAGTGAAAGTGATGAGGCAGTGGAAAAACAAAGACTAAAGACGTCTGTACCAGGTTAAAATGATTAAGCTATTTCACTCCAGAAGGCAATTAGTGCTCAATTAATGCCATTTATCTCCCACAGACAGGAGACCAGTATCACTGGCCGAGAGGAAGGAGCATCACTGCAGGCCTCTGTACTATCGCACCGTAATGACAGACAGAGGTTTTACCCCAGGGAGGGAAAGATCAACACACTCATAAACACACTGCGGTGTAAAAGCAAAACCATTGAGAGGGGCCAGAATAAATGAGATGCACCCAAATGCTAGTGGCAGCAAGATGCAAATATAAGTGTAATTACATGAAAACAAAGCTAAATGTGCATAAATAATGTACATTGCATGATTAACAAGCGAGACGCAAGCACGAAGAGCCGCTGCCTCTGGCTCCCTGCTGTTTGTGGTCACTCCACTCTGCTCATCCAATGATTTACTGTCCCACGTCATCTCTGTTTGCTCTTCACGTGTTTGCTATCGTCCCTTTTGCTGTCGTGGTGCTGAGATCCGCTGCGTCTTTCTGTTTCCATGCTCTCGCGTTGTTATTTTAACGTGTCATGTTACCATGTCATGCAGTGTGGTTTCAATTTCACACAGTGAATACGAGAGCACTGACAAGAAAGATGAGCAGTCGCACCATCAATAATCAACACTACACGCATGGCAATTACTGCCGTTCATTACGATTAGACTTTTACTTCTTTTAGAGCTGTTCTTGTTTGCTCAAAGCTTTGGCTCGGATAGGCTGATTAAAACGGGCCAATAGCCAATCACGTTAAAACGTTGCTCTAACAAGGAAACAAAAACTGTAAAAACTGTAGTTGTGGCTAAAGTTCTAGCTTGTTATGCATTAACAGAAAAAGACCAGTAGAAATGAACTTCATGGAAAATATCTGGAAAAGCGTCCAGTCCCTCAAAACGGGTGTAAATGAGCAATGTCGCTGTGCCGAGCTTAATGAGTTTACGTGGTGTAAACACATTCATTTTAAAAGCCACCCACAGCAAGACTCTGTCCATCTCCTCTTCAGAGCTGCAACATAAAAGGTAAACAAGACTTCATCAGCACATCGGAGCAGAGGTACAGTGCTCCGCTGCACGCCGAGCTGAAACACAATCTGACAGCTTCCCCTAAGTACTGCAGCGTCTAGCTGGAGAGTGACATGTGTGGTGAATTTTTCCCACCAGCAGCATCAAAGCTTCTCTATAAATATATGCACAGACACAAACACACAATGACCCATATGCAAAGCAAACACACAAGCTGCCACCATGCGAGCGGGCGGAGACGGGAATACGTTAAAACAAATTTCCCCATGGGATTCACAGCAGGGACTCGACATGGAAAAAGGAAGGAAACCAATCCTCAAACATACACGCCGGTCCTCAAACACAGACAGCGAGCAGGAAGCGGATGAAAGCAGGGGCCTCAGCTCACTCTGCTCAATTCATGCATGTTTATTAAAACCTGATAAAGGCTACTGATCAAGACCCGCAGGGAAAAGCATTTGCAACAGTTAATTAACAGAGAGCTCAAGAGACAAGATCCTGCTGTTTTTGTGCAGTATAGTAATGATATTATGCAATACTCTGCTCTCAGGCTTCATATTAGTACGTCAAGTGTGTCCTAGGAGTGAAAATGCTGCAGTGTCCTTTCATTTGCTTGGAAACTCTCACAATCTATCAACTGTTCACGGAGTTTAGGTCAGTAAATTGAATTGTCCGTGACATTATTGTGAGCTGCGTGCTGCCAGTGGA
This sequence comes from Macropodus opercularis, assembly GCA_030770545.1. Classification (NCBI taxonomy): domain Eukaryota; kingdom Metazoa; phylum Chordata; class Actinopteri; order Anabantiformes; family Osphronemidae; genus Macropodus; species Macropodus opercularis. The sequence continues at coordinate 2,280,390 of CM061099.1, forward strand.
TCTAATGGATTAAGTGAAAGCGAGCAATTAGGAGGAAACGCAATAAGCCACACAACGTAAAAAGTGAGCAGCAAGTCTGTGACAACTTCAACAGAGCGTCACGTGCACATAACGCGAGCGAGCTGCAGCTGGAGGTCGACCGAGTGGAATCACAGCGAACCAGCGATTAAGATGCTGAGCGCGAGGCGAAAGCACCGGAAGACTGACTGAAACCTGGGCCTTTCTGAGCAGTTGCGTTTTTGCCCCGGAGCCGTGACGCTCATCACGTTCCAATCAGATTTTCTATCAAAGACAGAAAAGATTCGCGCAGAATAAAGTGTTTCGCGTCGCTTTCCAATAAAGCTGAATTCACGCACGCGAGTCCTCGTTGGGTCAGGACCAATTAGTCGCGTGCGCGGAATTTGGTCTTATTAAGCCGATACCTGTCCAAACATTATTTGGTGAAGTGAGCGGTGTTTAATTCTATGTTATGATCAAAGGGGCCGCGTTCGTGCCGAGCGTGGCGCGTCCATGTGACTGGATCGCGTCAACAATTTCAGCGGGACCCTGGAAAAGAGAGACTCGGAGGCTCCGGGAGCAAACCAAACATGTCCGTGCGCTGAATGCTCTCATTCCAAACAGCTTTTAGATGTATGACTCCTCTCTGGCAGCTTCCACGCGTGTGTGGTAATTACTGACCGGGACGAGCAAGCCAGGCTGTCTGGAGGAGCTGACGGCTTCCTGTCCCACAGATCAGTCACTTCATGCCCGAAAACGCAAACAAGCCATTAAGATGAGCCGGTGACGTCCGATAAGTGCTTGTATGAATATGAGACGATTGTCGCCTGCAAACCGCAGATTTGGACCAGTTGTCCCTGCACTGGACAGCCCACGACGTCTTGCCTTTTACATAAGGCGTCTTTATTCATTTGAATAAAGACGCCTGTCAAGTTCAGGTGCCTCTATTAAACACAGCCGGAGGTCATCAGGAAACCCTAACGACACCGAAGACATTTACTCCAAATAAAAAGCCAGCCCCGTCCGACGGAGCGACGAAGCGAGTGTGGAACTTACCAGTTCGGTGAGTGGGGATCCCCTTTACATCCTACTGCAGGTGTCGGTGCGCTGCGCCGTCGCAAGCTTTGGACCCCGACTCACTCCAGCGTTCCTCAGGACAGCCGGCTGTCAGCCAAAAACGTGACCAGAATGATTTGCCTCCGTTTTGTCATAAATATTACAGCGGGTGGGGAGGGGGGGCCTCCACGGCTGCAGACAGGCTACAGAGCTCAGCAGTGGCTGGTGCCCGGTTACAAATCAGGTAAGATCACAGTGCTTTGTCGTTTGTCTTTTAATTCCCCATTCAACAAGGCGCGCAACACCTGTCCACTTTTACGCAGCGGACTTGTCCAGCATCCCACACAAGGACCGGCCAAACGCATGATTATGCGCTAACAGCTCGCTGGAGCGCAGTCGCTCCATCCCACCGACCAATACGGTGATGTGCACGCGGAGCAAGGAAGGAGGGGGGAGGGGGTGGAGTGTTTTTTTGTTGGAAGGGGGTGGAGACAGAGATGCGGGAGGAGTGGGGGGCTGGGGCTGCTTGTATGTGATGGGTAGCCTTTCACAAGGACGACCTGAGATTCCTCAAGGGTGAACGGTCCTCTGTAGTAATTCAATAAGATTTCCCAATTACCTGCGTCTCCCTCCCTCCCTCTCCCGCTCTGAAAACACATTACACACACTTCACCTGATCTCCCTGAAAGGAAAATGACTGGATTCAGGCTTGACTTGATAATCTGCCCCCTCTGTGGAGGAGGCTTCTGTAAACGCTTTGCTGCACACACGGGGCTGTGCTCTGGCTGTTGGGAGCGAGTGTCTGCCCTGCTCATGTCAGAGCCTAAATTTCTAGGAGATTTTATTGCTAGCGGAGGATGAGCTGCTCAAAGAGCAGATTCATGAGGCTTGAAGCCATATTTCACCTGGAATTGTTATCTGATGGCAAGGTGCGTGCTTCCATCCGCTGCGCTGTGAATGCTCGGCCACTGTGAGATGTGTGCAGGGATCAAGGTCACGACTGTTGATAATGTGACCTTGGGCGTAAATATAAGGTCCCTGTCACTGCAGTTCCCACGCTGCTTCACACACGCCTGTTTCAGCGAGGAGCATAAAGTCCCCTGCAGGTGAGTATGTGAGATAAACTGCGAAGAGGGAAATTTAAACACGGTGTGAACACCTGGGGTCTCTACGCAGAGCTGGGTCCCGTGATGTCAGCCGTACGCTGAACATAAATTCTCTGGAGGAACATGTGCGAGAATCGAAAGAACTCTGCTGTTAAAAACCTCCAGTGGAAAACAACTCAGCTGGTGAAGCCAGTTGCACGAATAATGTCACTGCTTTGGTTGTGGAATCTAGAGGAAGCGTCGGCCTTTCCTGCCCTCTCTCATAACCTGCCGTGTCACCTGAGTCCTAGGCGTAAAGTCGGGCCGTGCATGTGTTAACATGTTTTGAACTTCTGCCTCAGACCCGTTACACCTGCATCATAACTGTTGCCCCCGGCGGGTAAACAGAAAATGTTATAATTGCTGACTATTTAATCAATAATGCTAAGTGTTTCCAAATCAAACTAGTCCGTGTGCTGTAGAGCCTCCAGCTCCTCCACCCTGCTCTGCTGTCTTCTGTCGTCGATCGCCATCGCCATATTTTCCCTGTTGCCCATCGTTTTGCATCTACTGTTCCACACATTTACAAGATACCTCGACTCCCCCGTGAGTCTGCAGTCGCCTCTTTTTTTCCCACCGCGGAACACGAAAACAAAGTGAATTGCCCTCGCTACCAATACGCATCTTGTGAAAACACTCACACAAATGCAAAGCTAGCCTGTGATAAGGAGCATCTGCCAAACACCCACATGCCATATGCTTGTGTCAGTCAGCCAAGCAAAAATACAGACAAACCTCTAAACAGGCACGACAACACCAGAAAGCTAATACAACAAACACCACGTTGACAGAAAGAGTCACAATCAGACACGGACACATGCAGCTTAAAGTCAACTTTTATGTGTTGACACTATGCAAGTGAGAAGAAAGAGAAGAGGCCACATTCAAGTTTCTGTGTTGTAACCCAACACATCATCTGTCCTACTGGTTGAACAAGTTCAGGTCTTCTTGTATCTACTGTGTGTATTTACAGCATCACACCATCTTTTGCAGTATTAGCCAAACATCTATGTCTATGGAACAGAAGATACTGAGTCATGAGACTGTAAAGAGAAACAAATCCCGACTGGAGTCAAGGAATCTGTTTTGTAGCGTGTTGAGTACAGAGGCCTCCCAGCTTGAATCCTCCAGAGTCATTTTCTCCGTGGGCATCAATAAAGCACCAGATCAGGTTTCTTCCTGCGGCTTCATGCGTTTTAACAGGGAAGTGAATGTAAACAATCTTTGGTTGTGTTTCCAGATCAGTGTACAAACTCAGCTTGGAGTAACCGTGTGTGTCCTGTGACAGCAAAACACCACCTTGGAACGCGGTGAAGTCAGGATCTGGGTCTCAGCCTGACATCAGCTCAGTCAGCTGACAGGCTGGGAAGACTCACCCATGTCTGATCCTGCACATACAACAAAAAACGCAACGCAGGACTGGGAACAAGCATCTCATGCACGGAATAGATATGCAAAAGCTGGAAATCCTGCAGAAACAGGCTCCTGTGTCCCACCAGGAAGCCTTCATCTGATGGATCCAGTATGAAATGACTTCTGGGACAGAATCCAGCTCTGAAAACGTGTCCTGCAGGTTCATCTTTACTCTGAACCTCATCAAGGAGCTAACGGTTGAAGAGGGTATGAGCAGATCCGAAGCGCCCACTCCATTATGAACTTTGATTCTGGGATCCATGAGTGTCGGGACGAGAACCAAGTCGAAGCTGCTTGCAGGGCCTGGAATAGCAGCCGCCGAACTGTAGTGACAGATGATGTGAACCCCCAAATGCTCCAGGGAGCTGGTAGATAAAGAACCAGGCGGAGTCCTGGAAGGGACCTGACAGAGAGGATGAGACGGGGAAGTCTGCACAGTCGTGGGTGGGGGAGGGCAGGCAATTCCTCGGCATGCAATCATTTTATCTCTGGGGCGTTTGTTGACGCAGACAGGTAAGAAATAAGGTCAGTGAGATCCGCAGGGAGCTCAAAAGGAGGTGGTTCCTCTCTAATAGGGTCAGAAACTCCTAAATCCCTGGTTCCACCTTCCTGACGTGACGTAAAAAACAACATAGTTAGCTGCCAAAACAACGACATCATTGATGTTATTAGTTATGACTGTGCTCTTCCTGCTATGGAAATTCTAAATAAGTGAAAAGGGTATGTCAATCCGATTCACCTGGGGAATGACAAAGAAGCACGAGAGCTCTGAACATGCTGCCGTGGAAAAGGTCAGAAGGGCTGAACGTCGCTTCTGGAACAAAAATATGCTGTTTGAAAACAACCACAACGACTTTCTACCAGCAGCCGTCTTCATCAGTTACATCATCTATTAAACATATCGAGAATATAAACAAGATGTATTTAAACACTGCCCTTGAATGTGACAGAAACATACACGCCCTACATGTGACCTTGCAACGGTCATACGCAGAAAGATGGCCAGCAGGAGAGTCCCATAAACAAAAAGTCGCCGTCCCTCACGCGCCTGCTCGAATGAAAGCAGACATATTGATCAGATAGACCTGAGAGGAGAGGAAGCAATAAACACAACAAAGGAGTTGGCATTCATTCAGTTCCAACCGATGCTGCTGAGCGCTTCAATGCAGATGTGCAAAACATAAGCACACGACACCGAGCTGATGGAAAAGACGAATCGCTGAACTGTCCGACATGTCCGTCAGGAAGCCGTGTGACGATGACAGGACAGACGCTGAGAGAGGGATCGGTGAAGTCCTTGCGGTTGCCAAAATGACCTTGAGCTGAGGTTTGAGGGAGACAAATGCTAAGCCAGGGGCTCGGGCCAGACAGAGAGGATTATGGGTGAGGTGGACTGTGAAAGAGCCAATAAAAGTGCTGGAGAGAACGAAAGAGGGGGGGAAAGAGAACGACTGAAACAGAAGAAAGAATGACTGTCGCCTGCCTTTAATGCACAGTGTTTGATCAGAGTCCATCCAATTACAATCCTGCCTTATAGATGAGGCCTCTGGCAGCTAAGGCAGGAGCCTGTGAAGCCTCCTTATAGAAGCTCACTGGCTGACAGCTGGGTTGTGGGTCTACTCTCCACTATGTTAGCGTAAGTGTGAGACCCACAGGAGCTGGTCGCTCACCTTTGGCTGGTAGTTGGTGGAGCCTGCAGCCTCTGCTTTACTGTGGCGGTTGCAGCTTTTCAAATAAGTCTAATGGGCTGTGAAATTAGTTTTATCTCTGCACACAATATGGCTACAGAACAATTCTGGACTATTATGTGTCCCTAAAGGCCGGGCTTGGAAAATGCATTTTCACTCTAAATTACATACAGTGCAGCCATTACAGAAATGCTCCGATTTCCAGCTGAAACAGAGACGCTGCAGTTAGGAAGTAACACGTTTGAGCAGAATGTAGACGCTGCAGCGAGACAAGCGCCGCCTCTCCTTCGGCTGGATGGTATTTCTGTCCGCTATGCTCGAGCAGGCGCAGGTGTCTGCATGACTACGCATTCACCTGTGCTCCTGCAGTCAAAGCTAGTCAAGAGATTTCTGGTTTGATTGAACCACAAAGGGACTGTGTGATGGATGGAAGATGAGACGCGCACTGACCTGTCACTTCAATCCCCCCTGCTTCCACTCCCAGCCCCTTCTCTTCCTGACCCCCTGCCTGTGCAGCTCCACTCCCTGGGCAGCATCTGACATCCGCCAGCCCAGCCCTCTCGCGTCTCGTCCACACACTGAGCCTGTCACTTTGCTCAGCTACACTTGACTTCTCCAGCACAGCAACAGCAGGTCCTCCTGCAGCTCACCTACATGCATAAGCGTCGCAACATCTTGTGGTCATCGTGAGCGAGAGATTGTAGTAACCGCTTCTTCTACGAGCTGGTATGTGTGCCTTCGTTTTTACACCAGAGCCTTAGGATGCCGTTTGATTCCAACTGAAGATATTGCTGTACTTCAAGCTTGCCAGAGATAATGTGCGGAATAAGAGAGACGGTGCCCTGGAGCCCACTAATCCAGACTGATACATCCTCACCGGCAGCTTCAATACATCCATACACAGAGACAAGCAGGGCATAATCCGTTTCTCCTCCTTCTTATTCCTCCTCCACAGTTTCTCTGCATCAGTGTCATCCTTGAGCAATTCTGGGTGTTTTGCGGGGAAATTGTTGCCACGTCGAGATACTCGATCAAGCAAAGCCTTACTTTCAACAAAGTTTGAATAAATCAGTGGGCGGTCACTTAGGGAAACCAAAGTGGTCACGTGACATCGGTTAGTTAGAGCAGAGGCTGGAAAAGTCATTTGTGTAATGATCCCACAGGGACGTTCCAGTTTAGGTTAAATGGGTTCGGCTCAGTGGTCAACCAGCACAACCGCAACCTGCTCCAGATATTACTGAAAGCATGTGAAACAAGTGGAGGTAAGAATAACACAAACAAGTCCACTCAGCAAAAACACAACAGCGCCTCTGCCGAGACAACTACGTCTCGGTGGTGAATGAAGCTCGGGGCGGCTGCAGCCTCATCACTCTGCGGGGAAGCAGGTCCGACGTGTTCCTGTGCTGCTTCAGGAAGATGTTTAGGTTTTGCACCAGTAACACACTGAGTAGATGTGCTGTGCTGGATCCTTATTGCCATCTCCCCCCACTCCTCCAGTAACTAACAATTTCCACCACTCTCTGCTTCCTAGTCAGCTGCAAAATTACAGATTACAGATTTGCTTACAGTCAGGAGAGAGAAGTGGATGGCTGGTGGGGAGGAAGAGTGAGGGAGAGAGGGAGGGAGGGAGGCAGGGACCTAATGGATAGGCAGAGCTGGGAGAAACTATTGGTAGCTTGAGCAGTTACTAGAAAAGCCGAGCATTGGCTGAATGACAGCAGGGAGAGATGAGAAATGACACATGCTAATTTAGGCTTCTGCACCTGAGATATCCCACATCAGCCTTTTAATAATGCTAAGGCACTGTGACACTCACTGTTATAATGAGGAGAATATGCTAATGGATGAATCATCCGCTGGAGGGAAAATTAAACAAAGTAAATAACACAAATGTTGAGTTTAAAATAAGTAAAACACAGAGCGAGCAAAGGCAGGATGGAGCCTGATGCATATCTCAAGTGGAAACTGCTTTGTGTGGAAGCGTTGAGCGGCCAGCATCGCACAGAGGTGAACTCAAATCCTCAAATCAATCGGTGGAATAAATGCTTAGACTGGCAGAACTTTGAGTGCTCAAGTGAAAGACTTACAGGCACAAAGAACGTCGGACAGCCCGGCTCCTCGCACAAGCTCCAGGAGATAACAAAGATAAAAGGTGGGGTCAACGCTTTGGGGGAATCTGCTGTGAACAGCTTTACAGTAAGACCCAAGTGCGTTTTCATTATTTTTCACACACATGTACAAGACCAGCGCAGGCACCTAGAGAGCCCACACACAAAAGGTTATTATGTGGTTCTTGATGAGCAATCTAGGCGAGCGGGTAGGATCAAAATAAAGATAGAAGTGATAAGGATCATATGCTAATATGGCTGAAAGGGTAAAAGTGAGATTGAGCACATTTCTAGCATGTTGCATTGCTATAGCAACAGCCTTTGTACTTGCGGAGGGAAGTGGGTGGCAGGAAAAAAAAGAGTAAGCGTGAGAGTGAGAGGAGTGATGGAGGGAGAGAGAGACTTTGGCTTGCTCCTCTCTGTTGGCGAGGTTCTACCATCCAGTTCTCTGCCAACCACGAGACCCCAGGGCTTTAAACAGTCAAGGTCACCGAAGAGGGAAAATGAGCAGCTCCTGAACGTGTTTCTGCATAGTCCACATCCAGGAACCAGCGAAAACAGGCCGTTCTGGCTCACACAGACAGAGGGAGCCACCACTTTAGGCTGGTCCGTGACTGTCCTGCAAGACAGTGGGACGCCCGCGAAAAGGTCACGAATAGAAGGAACGTGGGATTTAAACCTCATTCTTCTTCCACTTTATCTTGCAATAATCCAGTTTGAAGAAAATTTTAACTTAATACTTAATAGTTTTCAAAGTTCGAAACACGCAGCCCTACAATATTCAATCCTGAGTGAAACGTACGCAGCAAACGAATGACAGTGACTCTGATATGGCACCGTGCAGAAATGCACTTCAGGAGATATTAAATTACAATTCAGTTCTAGCCAGCATTCACACAAATATTAGCACAGCCTCAAGATGCAGAAGCTCTGTGTGTGTTTACAGCGGCAGCCGCTAGGAGCCCAGAGGTGCCAGCGTGAATAATAAATTAGCTAAGGTCATTAACCCTTCCTTGTTTAATGGAGATCTCTTTATATACAAGCAGACACACACACACACACACACAGCTACTATTCTCACATGTCCTTTCAAATACTTGCGAGATGGCGCTAAAGGGTTTAGCACTTTGTGAAAAGCTGACTGGTTGCGGCTGCTGAAATCAGTGACGGCTGCTATTTTTAGTGTTTTTCCTAACACATGAATCTTGATGAAATATCAGCATTTGCCACACACACACACACACACACACACACACACACACACGCACGCACGGACACGTAACAAGCAGACGTTGAACAGACCGAGGGTCAAGCAGGCAGAAAAACTGTGCAAAATGAATAATATTACACAGGGATGTCTGTTGTTTGCTAAATTGTGTTTCATATTGTTTAGAACAAAGCATTTCCATCAACACTGTGGGTCGTATTAGGTTCACGGCGTGTTGTGTTATGTGGACTGTGCATCATCTTTTCTATACTTTGGGGCTGAGGCTGCATTTATTAAGAAATGATAATATCTGTACTAAGTCCTCTAGAGCTGTAAACAAGTACAATTTGAACATGGATCTGTGTGTAAGGGCTTGTCGTCCATGTATTTATCTTTACATCTACAATCACGTCATTGTCATGAGCTCGTCCTTGCAACAGCGTGTGCAATTTGTTCAAGCTGTCACGCGTCCCGTGCCAACACATGCAACTCTACAGCACAATAGGATGCTGACGGAGATAACTTTTTAAATTAAATCAAGAAGGGGAAGAGGACGAGGTGGCGACAAAGCCGCGTGAGGCCTGTTGAAGTGTGATAAAGTGGATATGGAAGCAGTGTGTGTGTCACCGGGGGAAATCAACCGAGGGCAGAGCGCACGGAGAAACCGAGGGAGGAGTCGTGGCCAACAAGCAGAAAATCCTCTCATTAATAAAATCAGCTGATGAAATTAGAACATTTAGATTCGTCTCACACACACACACACACACACACACACTCTGGATGATGTCTTATCTCCATGAAAAATGACGCGGTGAGTTTTTCTGATTGAGACGAGAAGGACACAGGTCCCAAAAGTTAAATGGGTTTTAGTGAGTCAAGTGAATTCACAGAGTTTGCTTTTACTCAAACATTTGGTTTATTAGAAATGCATATTAAAACGTTCCAGAGTACAGAAACACAACGACTGGTACCGCACTTAAAATACAGGCTTCCATCTTCAGTAAACAATAGAAAAATACCTTTAAAAATAGAACCTCTCTCTGGCAGGTACACATGCATCAGAAACACAACGTCCCCAAATAATAAACATTATTTACAAAACACCGGCAGAGTCTGCGCTTGATTCTTCATATTTAATGCAAATGATAAAATATATCCACGGTATAAGTAAAAGTTAATTTCCTGCACAGCCACTGGCAACTTAAATGTTGAGGACTTTCATGACTTGGATGGACGTTGAAATTTCTACAAATCAGCCACAATGAGTGATCATCATAACAAAAGAGCTTATTACAACACGTCTTCTCATCACGCTTCAGTGAAGTGGTGTCCTGTGCTGCGATGAATCGTGTTCCTCTTGGCGAATGTGCGTTTTGTTTTCGTAACAACCGCTGCAAATAATAACCGAGACAGCGACAAAAGCGAGTGAATTCAGATGAACCTGAACGCGTCGGGTTTAATAAAGGTCTGACAATCGGCATTTTGATCAGAGGACCACAAGAAGCACGAGGGCAGAAACAGGCCGAGTGTCACATTCTGCATCAGTGGTGAATCAGACTCGAATCATTAGCACATAAGAGACCTTCATTAGCAAAGAGGCACACTGATCACATGTAGGCCATTTCCTTCTTAATGCTATTAATCAAATCAATGACTCTCAGAAAATCTAATTAAGGCGAAAAATTATTTCTGCACTGCACCATGAGAAAACACGTTAAAACAGTGAACCTGCATCGAAGGCTTGGCTTGCTGCTGCATCCGGTAGTAAGACGTTCTGCACCTCGCAAAAAAAGACAAAGCGACTGTTTTACAGTAAACACTGGATGATGGAGGAGTGAATCCTGATAAGGGAAGTCGAGGTTTCATTGTTAAAATCAAATTCAGCTTCAGCAAAATGACCATAATTTACGTTTACTCTGATCAATCCCAACCATTGTCCTGCTCGTTTGTTCAACATATTGACTGACAACACTACAGACTACAGCACCAACATTGACAATCAAGTTACTGAAACACCACATGCTCTGCCAGACTTTACGATGTAGAGATGGCGTTTCACCACAGGGGGTTAAGGCAAGTAGTGAAGTCAACCTGAGAGGGTGTGAACCCTCCTCACCGCTTCTTCAGGGTGCAAATGTTTCACTACTGCACACCTAAAAACATTGCTTTGCATAATTTGAGGAGCCAAACCAGGAAGCACTGGATTGGATGGTTCTGAAGAAACAATAAATAAACAAAAACAAATCTCAACCGTTACACATTTCAATATTTAGTATAGAAGCTGTTGAGAGTCGGCCAGAATCATCGCGCTGCCTTCAAGGGGCGAGGACCTGCAGAGTAACAGACGCTGTTTAGTCCACGTTCAGGTCCTTTCAGGAAGCGTCGCGTGAGTGTGGGTTCGTACCTTCAGCTTCCCCGAGGCAGACGTCTTCACACTCCTCCAGGTGGAGGAAGCGGTTGCTGTTGCCACCACAGCCGCTGTAGATGAAAGGCCTGCACACCTGAACCTGACTGTTGAAGTACCAGCGCAGAGTGTATCGCCCGCAGCTCCCCTCCTCCAAGGGCAGCTGGCATATTTCTGCAGGGGCTACACAAGAGACGCGCGTTAAGATGCAAACGACCCAACGAGAAAAGAGCAGAACGAGGAAGCAGAGCCAGAGCAGCAGCAGGGACCCGAAACCCAGACAAGCGCCGCTTAAAGAAAACCTCAGTCTACACCAACCAGGTTCACGTTACGTTCCAGCGGTTCAGATACATTTCATCAGCATCAGATCAGCCAATGCAGTTTGAGGAATGCGAAGGGAGCCAGACACCAGCAGGCAGAATGAACGAACCCACAATCATTCAGCACACGAGCCCGTTTACCATCGACTCTGACTCTCCTCTTGGACCTGACTGATCTGGACTCGACTGCGTTCACAGGTGGAACTTTGGCTTCTGTTTGTCCATCAGCACTGGCTGATTTGTCTGGTTCATCTGTGACTGTTTTGTCAGACGTTTTGACAGCTTCATCTGCCGACACATCATCACACCCACAAAACGGACACACACACACACACACACACAGGAAAGACCATTGATTAGAAATAGAAAAGAACTAAAGAATCGACTGCAGGACAGATTAAGGTGGTGTTTGCTTGTAGCAGCCTGTGAGAAATGTGCACGGCCAACAGTCTCATCATTTAATGAAACGAGCACTACGTGAAATACCACCTAATATGAGACACGCTCCGCCGGCACCAATTGGATTATGCACCGATTCAATAAACCGAATTAGGGGACGTATGGGACAAATCCACACGCCACCTTCTGTTTATCACATGGAAGACACAGGTTGATGGTATGTAAATGACTTCCACTAATATCAGGGTCATTGAGAGTTGATGAACCTTTAGTTAAAGAGCTTTGGCATAATGACGTAATAGTCACGTCTCGTCGTGATGGACATGAGGTGGAGAAACCGGCGGCGCGGCATATTTTCTGTTTAATTAAAGGTTTTGTTGAACATAAAGATACTCTGGAGGTTTGATGTCGAGTATATATATCCATCTACTGCACAAAAGAAACCTCGCTTGATCAAACACACGCTTGATAAGCAGCAGCTCTGTGAGGCAGCGCTTTTAACAGCGCGTCTTTGTTACACTGCAAGAATCCATGTGAATGAATTTGTGTGAATGTTGCTGCACTGTAATTGAACACACTAAAAGTGCCCACTTGTGTTTAGCTGAGGAAAAATGGCTTTGTCTGGTGTCACAGCCACAGGGTCTCTGGTGTTTTATTCTTTTGCCTTTAAATAAAAAATGCACAGGTTTTAAATAGTTTATCCTGATTTGACGACTATCGGATGAAAAGATGATGATGTAGGTTGTCACGGTGCTGCTGAGGTGGCCACAGCATGAAACACGGTACCGTCACTCTGATTTGCAGTGAAGTAGAGCAGCTCGTCCAGGGGCTGGTCATAGGCCTCGACGGAGTAGATGTGCTCATACTCCGGGTCGTTGGTGTTCACCACCATGTGCAGCTCGCGACCTGCGAGAAGAACCACACAGAACCTTGAGCCCTTAAACTGAAACAAGAGGACGCGTAACACAGGGTCAGCAATGCTGCATACGGTCCACAGCCGATCATGACATCATCTGAGGTGTAGGTAACACTTCATAAAAATGTCCTCTGTGTCCTCCATGAGAAAACACCCAGTATTCATATGTCTCCAGACACAGCCCACAAAGCTACACCTGTTTGTTAGGGACAGACAAACAGACAGAGGCCAACGCGCAGCAGGACGGACGGACACACTCACCCTCCTGACCCTTCAGGGCCAGTTGTTGCTCTGGTGCAGGCCGAGCCCTGACCGTGGGCGGGGACTGAATGTCTAGGCCCGAACCTGAGAGAGCCAGACAGGAGAAACGAAGACGGACACCGAGGAAGCACCGTCAGGATTCAGGAAAGGAGAGGGAGCCGTTAGGTGTTACACAGGAGAAGACAGGGGTCCAGAAAGGCAAAAGGGTAAAAAAAAGGAAGGACAAACATTTAGAAACACGAGCCAACAACAAGCCCAAAGCACCACCAACAAAGACGCCAAAAGGATTCAGACATTTTTGCAAGACTGGCCAACACGAGCCCGTCTTCCAAAAACTGATGCTAATCCATTCCGGACTGAGAGCGATGCTACAGTTCATGGACTTTATCAGACTCGATTTAACGGATGACAGCAGACATTACGAAAAAGTAAATGAAAGACGGGTAAAATGTTTGGTTTGGTTCTCAGTATCACTGCATATTTATTAACAGCCGGCCGCAGCATCGCTGATCTCATGTTCTGCAAATGTTACTTCATAACGCTGATGTGGTTCCTGCATTGATTAGCAGCTAAGACAACAGGCTCTCGGTTCAACTTTTTAAGTCTTCCCAATTCTCCTTTCATCAATTAACTGTAATATTGCACAATCACTTGAGCACATTCCGCATAGTTTCTCTCGATTCATTCATAAATTCCATGCGAATGTGATTGTGTGTGGCTCTAGTTTAACCAGTTAGACCGAACCCTCAGTCTAAACGCTGGTGAAAGCACTCGAGCCTTTGAAGAAATAAATAATAAATGGAAGTGACGGCTCTCACTACAGCAGCATATGTGGCATAGTGTCCCGCTGTGACTCATGCTAAATCACAGCCCTTCTGTCCACCTTTCTCTTCTCTGCTGCAGTCAAATGGCTCACTCACCTCCACACGCTGAGGATCCGACAGATGGACGGGAAGGAAGCAGAAAGACAGGGAATAATAACGGTCAGCTTAAAGCGTCACGGCACTGCTGTCGTATATTTTCATATAGTTTTGCTGAGCCTGTGACTCATATGCTGTGATTACCGTCTGCAGTTCATCTTGGGGACAGCACTGTTAGAAATTAGCAATGCAAGTTGCATGAAAGACTCACCACAGTGCTGACTCATCTCTGTGCGAACATACTCCCTGATCTCATCCTCCTGAATTCAGAATAAGGAGGGAAACCAGGACAAGACACACTTATACAAACACAAAGCCAATATCAGCACAGTATGTCTGCTGTCTGAAGTCTGTGTTTAGATTGAGCCCTGCGGTAAGGGATCACGCACTGACCGTCATGCCCGGGTCTCCTCTGTCCCCTTTGGTTCCATCTGGGCCCATCTCTCCCTGCAACACGGACAGGTATTAAGCCACCAACCCACAGAGAGGCTTGCAGCACATTAATTCATTAGACTGAGACCAGGTGCAGCATAGGAACTACATGCAAAGTCAAAGTAAGACGGTAAAGTCAGCAAAAGTCTCTCTATCGTGCTCGTGTCCTTGCATGCGACTGCTATGAGGTCATAAACGAATATTTAGCCGAGGGCTGTAATGATAAAGAGCCAGTGTTTGCTGTAGCTGAATGTGTCGTACGCACGTCCAACCTGGTAAATATGGTTATGAAAAACTACCAACAAACAGAAGGGAACAACTGCGACACTTTACCTGTTCACCCCTTTCTCCGGGAATACCTGGGATGCCCCGAGGGCCGACCGCGGCAGGACCAGCTGGACCTCGCTCTCCCTGACACGAAAGCAGTGGACGTGGCTTAAACTTACATTACATAAACATAAAGCAGTTGCCAACAGTACGAGTTAGAAAGTTCTCCGCATGAACTCGATGTCCAGCTAATTTTACCAGCCAGCTCTTATCTACCACATCAGATGCTCTGCCTCGCGCTGAAATCTGGATGTAGGGAACGTGTCTCTAACTATCAGGTGGTGACATGAGAGCAGGTTCTCTTTGTTCACTTGTATAATGCAGACAGTCTAATACAGGGCTCACAATCTGTCAGTCCTTTGTGAAGCAATACTCAGAATCAAAGAAGCTGCCAGACAGGTGACGGAGAAAGAAAAAAATCAACACTCTGCTTTTCTGTCTTAGATACTGTCTAAATTATCAAAAGGTTTGTTTTCGTGCATCCTTGACAGCTGGTATTTGATGCAACAAACAGTGACGTAATTCCCATTAGATAAGGCTATTTACAGTTCTATTATACACTTTATTTGCTTTTTATTAAACTGTCATATCTACTACTGAATTCTTCTCCCATAGATGTCATGTAGTGTATGAATAGTCACCTTTTGCCCTTGCAGACCCTCAGGGCCTTTAGCACCAGCTGGCCCCTGAGGACCAGTCAGGCCAGGGGCCCCATCTACACCTGTAGGACCAGGAGGGCCGGGAATACCAGGTGGACCCTTTGTGAAGCACAGAGACACTTGATCATGTAGTTGAAGACTTCCTGTGGTTTGTGAGTGAGCGATGCGCATTGAACAGCACCTGCAGATTATGTAGATCAGGCACAGCATGCTGAAACTCACCCTTTCACCTTTCTCTCCCTGAGATCCTTTGGGGCCTGCAATCCCATCAAATCCACGGTCACCCTGCACCAACATAGAATAGCTAGAAAGTTCGATTTTGAATATGGAGACAAATTTGCTTTAATAGACTACATACCTTGGGGCCAACCAACCCCTCTTTTCCAGGTATGCCAGGGGCCCCAGAAGGTCCAGTGTCCCCCTGCAATAAAGACACAGTCTGATGACGAAGCCAACGGACATCAAACGCGTAGCACGGTGCCAGTTATTACGGATGAGTCATACCTCTTCACCTTTTCTTCCTGGTAGGCCTGATCGTCCAGGAATACCACCATTCCCCTGATCAGAAACACATTCATCCATTTTCACTTACTAAACACTAACATGACTCACTCTGACGCGTTTCCTTTTTATTCAAGTTTAACATTTAACCATGGGATAAACACTGAAAACCCATTAATTCACTACATTTACTAAAACAATGCTCTTAAACGTTTGTTACTTTAAAAGGCTGTGGCTAAATCATCGCTGCACAGTTCTTCACTCGTATCTGCCCTCACCTTCTCTCCTTTGGGCCCATTGCCTCCACAAGCTCCTTTAGGTCCCCTGTCACCCTGGACACACACAAGCTCATCAATGCACCAGTCAGTGAACTAATCCTTGCACCTGTTCACCCGCTAGTCGGGCTGAACCAGGATGCACGTGAACTAGCATCAGCAGATTCTCAGCATGAGCAGATAGGAAGCAGAACTGCACGCTGTCATTTTCCCGAAGACCAAGTAAACACAAAGTAGCTGCAGGGGAACGACGCTGTCTGGCTCAGTCACGGTCACAGGCTCAGTCACGGTCTGGACAGCGGGGGAGTTTGAAAGCACCCCCCCATGTTAAGATGTGGTTCTTCAATACAGGGGATAAATATTGGATAAGACTGTTCTCACTTACAACGACAAGAGAACCTCAAAGCGACACAAACAGCAAACCTCCCATTGTTCACAAACACCTTAAAGTTAAAACCACAAAGACTAAAACACAAAGACTGAGGCTACCTTGATGCCTCTCAGTCCCACAATACCAGACTCGCCATTTTCCCCCTTTCGCCCTGGCAGCCCATCTTTTCCTGGTAACCCCTAAAAGACAAAACCGTAAGTAAAATCATCTCCGCGTTTGACCAGCAGCCCTTTTTGGATGAAGGAAGGAAGAACACAGACCGATTCGCCAGGTACTCCAGGTTGACCCGCTTCTCCCTGCAGACAGAACACAGAATTACAGTAATCAGAGCAGTGAAATTATCACCTTCACTAACTACTGACTGGCTTTGCTATTAATCATGACACAGACTTAATCACAATTATCATCCATGCACAGTGTCACTTGCCTTCTGGCCACCAGGGCCACGAGCACCTGGGAAACCAGTGGATCCTCTTTCTCCTGGTTCTCCCCTCAGACCCTGATGCCAAACGCACAAACACACCAACATACATAATAATTAGCAGAAAGATGTGATGTGTTTACTACTCTGGTGAAATGTAAATGTTACCCTTTTGATTTAACATTATATTAAGTCTGCAGCCTCTGTGAAAGTGAAAATCTAGGCTGCGCTCATTGCAACTGGCAGCAGGTCTGCAACTGAACTGCCAGAAGGGAGTTTCTCCTCCTAACAGTTACTTTAATTACCACACACATCAGTAAATGTCAACAATACACGTTGGTTAGAGGATGTTTCCCTGAATATTCCCATGAAATTGTCCTGTTTCGACTCATTCAGCTTCCCTTTATAAAGACCTACTTACATGCTTGACAGTCTCGACCTGTCAATCATGTAAATTACTGAAATAACGACCGATTTTAGTCAACGAAAATAACAACCGATAGTTGTTGTTCATTGCTGTTCATTGAGTATTTGCTGGATTTATCAAATCAACTATCACATCTACCCAGACAGTAATGACCTTCCGTACCTGCTCCCCTGTAGGTCCCTCCTGACCTTTGACACCCTTTTCCCCCTGGACACCTTTGGGTCCTCTGTCACCCTGAAACAGAAACCGGCGACGTAAGAACAAAACTTTAGACCTTACGATAAAGACTCTGACACATGTACGTGTTCACTGACTGTTTCTCCTTTGTTGCCTCTTTCTCCGGGAGGTCCTCCCACCAGCACAGTGTCCCCCTGTTGGACACAGCACACTGTACACATCTGGCTACAACGCGTCACCCTGCTGCCTTTTCTTATGGCGCTTTTAGTCACATTTAGTATCATAGCTCATCACCACTGAATGTATTCAAATTTCACTCTTGCTACCAGAGTAAACCTCATGAAAAGGCTCTTTCAAAACAGCAGCTGCTGATACGTGTGTCTTATTTTCCTCTTTGTCTATTTTCGTCAGTCATCTTCCCAGATAAAATCAAATACACAAGCAAAGAGAGAGAGAGTGAGCTTATTAGCAATTCAAACACACACACACCTTCTCTCCTTTGTCACCTTGCAAGCCGATGTCTCCCTGGGAAAAATATATAAGGAGGAAAACATTTCATTCAGGTGTTCAATTTAATTCCCTGCTTTACATGAGCAGAATGCCCAGGGGATACAACTAGTATGATGAGACAGTATTCACCTTCTCTCCCCGCATGCCTCGAATCCCTGGGGGACCCTGAACAACACAGACACACAGGCTTTTTAAGGCACCACAATTAAAAAGGCCGTGCGTGTTCCCCTAAGCAAGTCTTCCTTAGTCAGACATCAAAACTGAAATCTCAATGAGGTCAGGACATTAAAGCCTGATTACGGTAAATGGAATAGCAGGTACAGCAGACGTGTTAAAATTGCTTTCAAGTAACAAATAGCAAGCCTGCAAAGAAGAAATGTAAAATGAATGTTCGCTCTTTTCCTCTTTTAAAGCTCCACAGCGACTGCCTCCTGGTAAATTAAAAGACCTTTGGTGAACGTGCTGCGTTGATCTATGTTGTGCGCCTGAGCGATGCATGATAAATGAAACACTTGATATTTACTGTTGGCCCTCTCTCTCCATCCAAGCCAGCTCGACCCTCCTCGCCCTAAAACATGTCAGGGAAAACAAAACACACACCAGCATTAGTTTCTATCCTCCAGAGGAAAAGGTCATAACGTCAGTGATACAGCAGTGGAACAAGCATCTTACTCTAGGCCCTGGGTCTCCTCTCTCTCCTCTGGATCCAGGAATTCCAATGCCGACTTCCCCCTGGCACCAGAAACAACGTGTACACCCTTCAAATATTTCATTACCATTTCATCTGCTAGACAGAAAAACGTGCTGGCCCGGCAGTCACCTTGTCTCCTTTGACTCCGTCTGTTCCCGGAGTGCCCTAAAATCAGGGAATTAAATATTTACTAACAGTCATTCATCTGTTCCTGCCCTTCCTCTATTCGAGCCACTGTTGAAAGATAAAAACTTCCATCCAGTGTTCAATAAAACCGGAATAAACGTACTGATGCTCCAGCAGGTCCAGGTGGACCAGGAGCTCCAACATTTCCAGCGCGGCCTGCAAATCCTGAAGGACCCTGAAACAAAACGCAGTAGTTCAAGGTCAAGAGACCCAGAGTCATGAGGCTAAATGCACACAGGGCCCTGTGATGGGCAGCCCCCCCTCACCCTCTCCCCAGGGGGTCCCGAAGCTCCTGGTTGCCCATTTTCTCCTCTCACGCCAGGCTGTCCAGCATCACCAGACTTGCCCTGTGGCCCTGGAGGGCCAGCTGGACCTGGGAGGCCTGGATCTCCCTGAAATGTATTCACAGTCATTTAGAAGTTTTTAGCGATGCAAAAGCTGTTTTCCTTTAAGTGTTGAAATCATGTTATTCCACATTAACTGCTTTTACACCTTTAAACCTTGAGGTCCATCCCGACCAGGGGGCCCTGCCAGTCCTATGCCCTTCTCTCCCTGCGAATCACATTTTGTCATAAGAAAAGCATTTGATTGTGAAAAACGATTAAAACACATGGCAGTCAACAAGCCCACCTTATCTCCCTTCGACCCAGGAGGTCCCTGTGCCCCCTGCATGAAAAACAAATACAGTGGATTTCTATAAATGCATACATGATATTTGATAGAAGATAATAATAACACAATTTTGCTAACAATAAGAAACACAGTACAGATTCTGCAGCTTTTGTAGCTTTACCAATTTTTGCATTTCCTCCAAATATAAGCCTGGGGTTGATTATTATGCTGGTGAAGACATCAGTATCGGTGTGTACTGTCAGCGCCTTGGTTGTCATTACAGTTAATATGCCTCGTTAAACTCAAGGATGGCAAATAATCAAAACCTCCGTCCTCAGAGGAGATTGAACTCAATTACAGTTGACACTTGGAGAAAGAAAGTCTACAGACCTTAATCACACTGTGACTGAAGAATGCTTGATTAAGGTTAAACTGGCTGACTGAACTGACTTTGGAGTGAAAGAGCGTCACAGAATCTTACAAAGGCAAAGCTACACTCTTTTATGTGCCTCATTATATATTCACAATTAATAAGAGAAATGTTATGTTAGTCAAGATGGAGTTTGAATAGGATGTAATTGCACTGATTGTTAAATAAAACTTCCATTTGGAGCAGATTCCAACACAGAACCCACTGCCACTAATTTAAACCATCTGTTAATTAGTAGAGATGATTGCTCCCATCAACCATTAAATCCTAGCGTTACTTATTGGCAGCAATAAGTCTTCACTTGCAGATAATGAATTTTGGGGAACAATGCGACGACATGCTGCATGTACACAACAAGCTACAGTTGCAAACAGCCTAAACACGGCAGGCAGGCAGTAGAGGATGACTACTCACGTCTTCTCCAGGCTCTCCTGGTTCGCCAGCGACTCCCTAATATGACCACACGATGACACGTTATAAATATACAGCAGGAAATCTTTGAGATGCTCCACAGCTTGGCCAAACTCACCCTCTCTCCTTTGCTGCCAGCAGAGCCTTTGTCCCCTCTGTCTCCCTGAATGACGACAGACACAGTTTTAGCTTAACCGTGCAGCCAAACCTTCAAGCTGCCTTCATTGCTAATGGTTTCGGCAGACTCACCTTATCCCCAGACAGACCTCGATCTCCCATGGTACCTGGCAGCGTTTGACCAGGAAGACCCTGCACCAGTCACAGCCAGGAAAGAGTTGCATTCAGCTGCTTTGTTCTACTTCTAAATTTACAGGTTTTTGTCTTTAACAACTAGTTTAATAAAGTGTACGGTAACTCTCTGACTCACCCTCTCTCCTTTGGGACCAGGTGGTCCAGCGACTGCCTGTATGAATGAACAGAAATAACAGTAATTACCATTAAAGCATAATATGGGTTCAGTCAAAGCTGTAGTGTTCAAATATCATATCATATCAAAGTCAACCATTGCTTTTCCCAGCTCTTACAGAATAAGAGGTTTAATGTCTGTGTTGCCACAGGCACCAAATGCATAACTCCTACATCTACAGCGAGACGTTTGGACTGGCACTAAAAAAAGCTCGCATCGCAGAGAGGTTTGAACACGCAGTGAAGCTCCATCACTTTATCTTAGTTTAGACGTGACGCGTCTCTGTGTGTGGGAACTAATGGGAGAGTTGCAGAGCAGATGGGCAAGTGTTGCCTGGTTGTTTATCAAACTGTTGAACTCTCTGACAGTGTCATCGTTGCTCTGTCCAAGGTGCTGAACCTGAAGCTGTCGACTGCGAGGGAGCCACTTGTCACGAATCACGTCAAGATTACAAACAGCAGGGGGGTAGAGCAGTGAATGCAGAGTACCTGACAAGCTTTTCTTTATCTCTCCACACTTTGTGCCAGCGGAGAGAAACTACATCACTACCAAAGTGAAGCAGCTGGAAATGACGGGTGTAACCGTTTAGAAAAAAAGTGCTCAGTGGCCTAGTGGATGAGACATAATTTTTAAAACATAAAAGTAAGAGCAGCTACCTGGTACCATAAAGGTGCAGACGTATAACGCATGCATGTAATGAGGTATTACAAACTCTGTGCCAATGGCTCATGGCTTAGAGGAACCAGCTACAGCGAAATAAAATTAGATTGCCATGTTTAACTTTTTACTAAACAGAGACGGCTTAACGTCTAAGAACCAGCATTCTGTCAGTGCATCTTAAAAATAATCAGACAAAATGAACCCAAGTGGTGCAGTGTAATTTTATTGCGTATTTAAAAAACACAAAACAAAGCTAATGGAAATTATAAAACGCAGAACCCTTTGATTCTACCGGATGATGTGATGAACGCTGGAGGGCAGCGTTATGAATGTGCTTTTACTGTACGACCTTCTCTGTCATTCTCAGTCACACTGAGCTGAAACTTGGCTTAATTGAAATCCTCGCTGGCAGAATTGGCACAAGCTTTGTCAAGCCAAGACAGTCCCCATTAACAGATGCCTGCAGTTATTCAAACACTGACAACAGGCAGGCGAGAATATTTCAGTCAGTGGTGAGAGAATTTGGGTTTGAAGGTCGAATATAGTCTATTACAAGCTTATTATCAAAGTCGGACCAGATTATTAGGAGTCTTAGTGACAGACTCCACCACAAGACGCACTGATCAAGGACGTTACATTGCATTGATTAAGAGTGATCTCAAAGCTAAAGCCCCAAATGACGTTCTGACAAGCAATGGGTGCAATAAACTGCACTAGAAGATATACTGCAGGACAGAAAGGCAGCGCGTAACACAATCCAGCCCAGCGTGAGCCACTTGCAGACTAACAGGCTGCTAGAGAGCTTTAGTAAAACACCCAAGGCAATTATCCATAAATTTATGCAAGGATTTAGTTGAAATTCACATTCATGGTTTGCTCCTCTGTTATATTTAGATTGGATGCACTACAGGCAGAGTTTTTCCCATATTTTACTACTATTTTGCAAAACAAAAAGTCCACGGCTGTACTTTACCAGAGGATCAAATTTAATCAATCATGTAACAGCGAAACACTGCCAAGAAAGCTCATACATGGTCTTATTAATCACACAGTACTGTACCAACGAACACCGATTGGTGTAGGCGCAATACACAGGCAAAATGAACCACAGAGCTCTTGGAGATGAGTCTGCTGTGTATGGCTACACAAACACTGAAATAAACTAGTAAAACTACATTCAAACCATTTAAAGAGGTCAATTTTACTTCTTCCCAAGAGGCCAGAGATCAGCTGCAGCTCCATTATCACCACAATAAAAATCACTCTACCATGCGCTTCTGAATATAGGTGCTAAAAGCTTTACTGGCTTAATGTCCAAACTGCTACGGTGCCACTTTAGAGTTAACCTAGCATAACCTAATGTAACCTAACTGTAACTAACCTAATGTAACCTAACTGTAACTAATCTAATCTAATCTAACTGTAACTAACCTAATGTAACCTAACTGTAACTAACCTAATGTAACTGTAACTAATCTAATGTAACCTAACCTAACTGTAACTAATCTAATGTAACCTAACTGTAACTAACCTAATGTAACCTAACTGTAACTAATCTAATCTAACCTAACCTAACTGTAACTAATCTAATGTAGCCTAACTGTAACTAATCTAATCTAACCTAACCTAACTGTAACTAATCTAATGTAGCCTAACTGTAACTAATCTAATGTAACCTAACTGTAACTAATCTAATCTAACCTAACCTAACTGTAACTAATCTAACCTAACTGTAACTAATCTAATGTAACCTAACTGTAACTAATCTAACCTAACTGTAACTAATCTAATGTAACCTAACTGTAACAAATCTAACCTAACCTAACTGTAACTAATCTAATGTAACCTAACTGTAACTGTAACTAATCTAACCTAACCTAACTGTAACTAATCTAACCTAACCTAACTGTAACTAATCTAATGTAACCTAACTGTAACTAACCTAATGTAACCTAACTGTAACTAATCTAATCTAACCTAACTGTAACTAACCTAATGTAACTGTAACTAATCTAATCTAACCTAACCTAACTGTAACTAATCTAATGTAACCTAACTGTAACTAACCTAATGTAACCTAACTGTAACTAACCTAATGTAACTAATCTAATCTAATCTAACCTAACCTAACTGTAACTAATCTAATGTAACCTAACTGTAACTAATCTAATCTAACCTAACCTAACTGTAACTAATCTAATGTAACCTAACTGTAACTAATCTAATCTAACCTAACCTAACTGTAACTAATCTAATGTAACCTAACTGTAACTAATCTAATCTAACCTAACCTAACTGTAACTAATCTAATGTAACCTAACTGTAACTAATCTAATCTAACCTAACCTAACTGTAACTAATCTAACCTAACTGTAACTAATCTAATGTAACCTAACTGTAACTAATCTAATGTAACCTAACTGTAACTAACCTAATGTAACCTAACTGTAACTAACCTAATGTAACTGTAACTAATCTAATCTAATCTAACCTAACCTAACTGTAACTAACCTAATGTAACCTAACTGTAACTAATCTAATGTAACCTAACTGTAACTAATCTAATCTAACCTAACCTAACTGTAACTAATCTAATGTAACCTAACTGTAACTAATCTAATGTAGCCTAACTGTAACTAATCTAATCTAACCTAACCTAACTGTAACTAATCTAATGTAGCCTAACTGTAACTAATCTAATGTAACCTAACTGTAACTAATCTAATCTAACCTAACCTAACTGTAACTAATCTAACCTAACTGTAACTAATCTAATGTAACCTAACTGTAACTAATCTAACCTAACTGTAACTAATCTAATGTAACCTAACTGTAACAAATCTAACCTAACCTAACTGTAACTAATCTAATGTAACCTAACTGTAACTGTAACTAATCTAACCTAACCTAACTGTAACTAATCTAACCTAACCTAACTGTAACTAATCTAATGTAACCTAACTGTAACTAACCTAATGTAACCTAACTGTAACTAATCTAATCTAACCTAACTGTAACTAACCTAATGTAACTGTAACTAATCTAATCTAACCTAACCTAACTGTAACTAATCTAATGTAACCTAACTGTAACTAACCTAATGTAACCTAACTGTAACTAACCTAATGTAACTAATCTAATCTAATCTAACCTAACCTAACTGTAACTAATCTAATGTAACCTAACTGTAACTAATCTAATCTAACCTAACCTAACTGTAACTAATCTAATGTAACCTAACTGTAACTAATCTAATCTAACCTAACCTAACTGTAACTAATCTAATGTAACCTAACTGTAACTAATCTAATCTAACCTAACCTAACTGTAACTAATCTAATGTAACCTAACTGTAACTAATCTAATCTAACCTAACCTAACTGTAACTAATCTAACCTAACTGTAACTAATCTAATGTAACCTAACTGTAACTAATCTAATGTAACCTAACTGTAACTAACCTAATGTAACCTAACTGTAACTAACCTAATGTAACTGTAACTAATCTAATCTAATCTAACCTAACCTAACTGTAACTAACCTAATGTAACCTAACTGTAACTAATCTAATGTAACCTAACTGTAACTAATCTAATCTAACCTAACCTAACTGTAACTAATCTAATGTAACCTAACTGTAACTAACCTAATGTAACTGTAACTAATCTAATCTAATCTAACCTAACCTAACTGTAACTAATCTAATGTAACCTAACTGTAACTAACCTAATGTAACTGTAACTAATCTAATCTAATCTAACCTAACCTAACTGTAACTAATCTAATGTAACCTAACTGTAACTAATCTAATCTAACCTAACCTAACTGTAACTAATCTAATCTAACCTAACCTAACTGTAACTAATCTAATGTAACCTAACTGTAACTAATCTAATCTAACCTAACCTAACTGTAACTAATCTAATGTAACCTAACTGTAACTAATCTAATCTAACCTAACCTAACTGTAACTAATCTAATCTAACCTAACTGTAACTAATCTAATCTAACCTAACCTAACTGTAACTAATCTAATGTAACCTAACTGTAACTAATCTAATCTAACCTAACCTAACTGTAACTAATCTAACCTAACTGTAACTAATCTAATGTAACCTAACTGTAACTAATCTAATGTAACCTAACTGTAACTAACCTAATGTAACCTAACTGTAACTAACCTAATGTAACTGTAACTAATCTAATCTAATCTAACCTAACCTAACTGTAACTAATCTAATGTAACCTAACTGTAACTAATCTAATGTAACCTAACTGTAACTAATCTAATGTAACCTAACTGTAACTAATCTAATCTAACCTAACCTAACTGTAACTAATCTAATGTAACCTAACTGTAACTAATCTAATCTAACCTAACCTAACTGTAACTAATCTAATGTAACCTAACTGTAACTAACCTAATGTAACTGTAACTAATCTAATCTAATCTAACCTAACCTAACTGTAACTAATCTAATGTAACCTAACTGTAACTAACCTAATGTAACTGTAACTAATCTAATCTAATCTAACCTAACCTAACCTAACTGTAACTAATCTAATGTAACCTAACTGTAACTAATCTAATGTAACCTAACTGTAACTAATCTAATCTAACCTAACCTAACTGTAACTAATCTAATGTAACCTAACTGTAACTAATCTAATCTAACCTAACCTAACTGTAACTAATCTAATGTAACCTAACTGTAACTAATCTAATCTAACCTAACCTAACTGTAACTAATCTAATGTAACCTAACTGTAACTAATCTAATCTAACCTAACCTAACTGTAACTAATCTAACCTAACCTAACTGTAACTAATCTAACGTAACCTAACTGTAACAAATCTAACCTAACCTAACTGTAACTAATCTAATGTAACCTAACTGTAACTAATCTAATCTAACCTAACCTAACTGTAACTAATCTAATGTAACCTAACTGTAACTAATCTAATCTAACCTAACCTAACTGTAACTAATCTAACCTAACTGTAACTAATCTAATGTAACCCAACTGTAACAAATCTAACCTAACCTAACTGTAACTAATCTAATCTAACCTAACCTAACTGTAACTAATCTAATGTAACCTAACTGTAACTAATCTAATCTAACCTAACCTAACTGTAACTAATCTAATGTAACCTAACTGTAACTAATCTAATCTAACCTAACCTAACTGTAACTAATCTAACCTAACTGTAACTAATCTAATGTAACCTAACTGTAACAAATCTAACCTAACCTAACTGTAACTAATCTAATGTAACCTAACCTAACTGTAACTAATCTAATGTAACCTAACTGTAACTAATCTAACCTAACCTAACTGTAACTAATCTAATGTAACCTAACTGTAACTAACCTAATGTAACCTAACTGTAACTAATCTAATCTAACCTAACTGTAACTAATCTAATCTAACCTAACCTAACTGTAACTAATCTAATGTAACCTAACTGTAACTAACCTAATGTAACCTAACTGTAACTAACCTAATGTAACTGTAACTAATCTAATCTAATCTAATGTAACCTAACTGTAACTAACCTAATGTAACTGTAACTAATCTAATCTAATCTAACCTAACCTAACTGTAACTAATCTAATGTAACCTAACTGTAACTAATCTAATCTAACCTAACCTAACTGTAACTAATCTAATGTAACCTAACTGTAACTAACCTAATGTAACCTAACTGTAACTAACCTAATGTAACTGTAACTAATCTAATCTAATCTAATGTAACCTAACTGTAACTAACCTAATGTAACTGTAACTAATCTAATCTAATCTAACCTAACCTAACTGTAACTAATCTAATGTAACCTAACTGTAACTAATCTAATCTAACCTAACCTAACTGTAACTAATCTAATGTAACCTAACTGTAACTAATCTAATCTAACCTAACCTAACTGTAACTAATCTAACCTAACCTAACTGTAACTAATCTAATGTAACCTAACTGTAACAAATCTAACCTAACCTAACTGTAACTAATCTAATGTAACCTAACTGTAACTAATCTAATCTAACCTAACCTAACTGTAACTAATCTAACCTAACCTAACTGTAACTAATCTAATGTAACCTAACTGTAACTAACCTAATGTAACCTAACTGTAACTAATCTAATCTAACCTAACCTAACTGTAACTAATCTAACCTAACCTAACTGTAACTAATCTAATGTAACCTAACTGTAACTAATCTAATCTAATCTAACTGTAACTAACCTAATGTAACCTAACTGTAACTAATCTAATCTAATCTAACTGTAACTAACCTAATGTAACCTAACTGTAACTAATCTAATCTAACCTAACCTAACCTAACTGTAACTAACCTAATGTAACCTAACTGTAACTAATCTAATGTAACCTAACTGTAACTAACCTAATGTAACTGTAACTAATCTAATCTAACCTAACCTAACTGTAACTAATCTAATGTAACCTAACTGTAACTAACCTAATGTAACCTAACTGTAACTAATCTAATCTAATCTAACCTAACTGTAACTAATCTAATGTAACCTAACTGTAACTAACCTAATGTAACCTAACTGTAACTAATCTAACCTAACCTAACTGTAACTAACCTAATGTAACCTAACTGTAACTAACCTAATGTAACCTAACTGTAACTAATCTAATCTAACCTAACCTAACTGTAACTAATCTAATGTAACCTAACTGTAACTAACCTAATGTAACTGTAACTAATCTAATCTAATCTAACCTAACCTAACCTAACCTAACTGTAACTAATCTAATCTAATCTACTGGTAATCTCATTTTAGTATTTTATCACTGCCAGACAAAGCATGGCCTCACCTTCCCTGGAGGTCCACTGTCTCCCTGCTCCCCCTTTAGGCCATGTTGTCCTGGAGGTCCAACTGTAACTAACCTAATGTAACCTAACTGTAACTAACCTAATGTAACTGTAACTAATCTAATCTAATCTAACCTAACCTAACTGTAACTAACCTAATGTAACCTAACTGTAACTAACCTAATGTAACTGTAACTAATCTAATCTAATCTAACCTAACCTAACTGTAACTAATCTAATGTAACCTAACTGTAACTAATCTAATCTAACCTAACCTAACTGTAACTAATCTAATGTAACCTAACTGTAACTAATCTAATCTAACCTAACCTAACTGTAACTAACCTAATGTAACCTAACTGTAACTAACCTAATGTAACCTAACTGTAACTAATCTAATCTAACCTAACCTAACCTAACTGTAACTAATCTAATGTAACCTAACTGTAACTAATCTAATCTAACCTAACTGTAACTAATCTAACCTAACCTAACTGTAACTAACCTAATGTAACCTAACTGTAACTAACCTAATGTAACCTAACTGTAACTAATCTAATCTAACCTAACCTAACTGTAACTAACCTAATGTAACTGTAACTAATCTAATCTAATCTAACCTAACCTAACTGTAACTAACCTAATGTAACCTAACTGTAACTAACCTAATGTAACTGTAACTAATCTAATCTAATCTAACCTAACCTAACTGTAACTAATCTAATGTAACCTAACTGTAACTAATCTAATCTAACCTAACCTAACTGTAACTAATCTAATGTAACCTAACTGTAACTAATCTAATCTAACCTAACCTAACTGTAACTAACCTAATGTAACCTAACTGTAACTAACCTAATGTAACCTAACTGTAACTAATCTAATCTAACCTAACCTAACCTAACTGTAACTAATCTAATGTAACCTAACTGTAACTAATCTAATCTAACCTAACTGTAACTAATCTAACCTAACCTAACTGTAACTAACCTAATGTAACCTAACTGTAACTAACCTAATGTAACCTAACTGTAACTAATCTAATCTAACCTAACCTAACTGTAACTAATCTAATGTAACCTAACTGTAACTAACCTAATGTAACTGTAACTAATCTAATCTAATCTAACCTAACCTAACCTAACTGTAACTAATCTAATCTAATCTACTGGTAATCTCATTTTAGTATTTTATCACTGCCAGACAAAGCATGGCCTCACCTTCCCTGGAGGTCCACTGTCTCCCTGCTCCCCCTTTAGGCCATGTTGTCCTGGAGGTCCAGCGATTCCCTGGGGATCCAATTACACAATGATGACGAGGAGCACATTATAAAATTACGAAAAGCAAGTAACACTGGTGCATGTAAGACACACACCTGCTTTCCTGGAAGTCCAGGCAGCCCTTCTTTCCCTGGGACCCCGTCTCTTCCAGGAACTCCAGGTTTTCCCGCTTCACCCTGAGGAACAGCACATAAATAAGTCAGAGAATAAAGTCTCGTATGTCTACATCTACACTAATAAGAAAGATCTAATTACACAGTTCATAGCAAGAACCTAACTAAAATAAACGTAGTAGAGACATGTTGGCTGGAGTGGCCACTCTTCATATAAAGCTGGTGAGACCTGGGGATTTCTTGTTATTTAGCTGAAGGTACATATAATTGCATGTTCTGTAACTTGCTTTGTAAATTATGAACACATAGCTGGGGCCTTCATTTATCAAAGAAAGCTCAGTACACATGTTTTGGCATTTTATTTAATGACCCTCCCATTTTCAACCAAAATGCCTCAGGCTTAAATCTTTTTTTTTAATTATACACTTCCTTGCCGAGTTCCATGGAGCTGCAACGGTCGCAGCCAGCATCAGGACAACGTACTCACCACCTGCCCTGACAGCCCCGGTGGACCCTGTGGACCCTGAGAAATAAACACACACCATGAGATTAAATGAGTTTCATGGGAAAACATTTTTCCTGAAGGGAAGCAGAGTATTATGGGCACACTTACTACAGCTCCTGGAGGACCCGGTGGTCCTGGCAGGCCAGTGCTTCCCTGGGCACCAGGAAGGCCCTGCAGAGATGAGAAACACTCTCTTACCGCTGCTCTGTTATAACAGTCTGTGCCCAGATGTTCAAGCACTAAAAGACTAATGTGCTGCGTGCCGCCGTCTTACCTGAACACCAACACCTGGTTCTCCTTGATTACCCTGCGAAAAACAAACGTTTGATGAGTTTAGCTGCAAGGTAACAAGGAAATTCATACACGGAGCACGGTGAACTGACCTTCACACCCGGTGGACCTGGAAGCCCGGTGGGACCCATGGGGCCCTGATTAAAACACAACAACAGGCTAAGTGCTGCGGGTGAATGTTAATAGCACATGGAAACGCAGGCAGCGCTTCACTGTGTGATACGTGGACGACACTTACAGTCGGCCCTCTTATGCCGGGTTCCCCTGGGTTTCCCTACGAATAAAACGCAAGTCATCTACAGCACATTTAACAAGTTTACAACACCCTCATGTGCTCGCCATTAAATGTGAATACGAGTTGATAGTAAAGCTTGAGGCTGTGGCAGCTCTGGCAACAGTGTCCGGTAGCTAATCGGCCACTATTAGCCTCATATTTAATGGACACGATAGAACAGTGCAATGGTTCACGTTCCTTAACATGCTAAAGTGCTGTTTAAGTGACATATTTATAGCATAAATATGTTTAGACTGAGCACATTAATGTGCTTTACAACATGTAGACACCACATAAATAAACACAAAGACAGACTGGCATCGACTTCTACTGTATGTACTGTAGGAGACAAGCGTACAAACACAAATATCGGACAGACTCACGACGACAGGTAGAACAACACAGACATAACATCAACCGTGTCAAGAAACACTCACTCGTCATAAGCTCTGAAAGAAGTAAGGACGTGACAGACAGCGGGCACAGCTGCATGCACGATAAGCAGACTCAAGTGAACAGACATCAAACTGTTTGGATTGCGCCCAACTTTGTATCCCCCATGCTATTGTACACTGGATCTTGCCAAGAGCTCCAGCTTAGGACGTCAGCTGACTTCGTTCCATCTCCTCTAACCAATCTGCAGTGTTTTACAAGTTCGTAATTTGCCTTCACAATTCTGCTTCCAAGTTTGACACAGATGCTTCGGGGGCAGGTGGTGATTAATGTTACAAGAGGAGCTGATCAAGGTCGGATTCTTATGCCAGGCATCGGCTCCCAGAAGGACGTCTCCAATACAAATGAATTATGATTAAAGTGGTGAAATTTGCCTGGGAGGAACGTGATGGCGTGTGCATTCTGATGACAGCTTATTCTGGTCGACTGCTGTTAAATGCAGATTCGTCTATGATTCAAGCTACTTGCTACTTAAAACAACGTCCACTTGAATCTCATCAGCTGTGGTCAGATCTCCTTCCTCACACCAGCATACTCCCTCCTCCAGAGCTCAAACATGCCAGCCAGCAGCAGAGAACCTACCGGTCTGCCTAGAACTCCTGGGAACCCAGGCAGGCCCTAGAAAGGATGAAAGACAGAAAAAGGATTTGACAGAGGGGTTGGGGAACAGTTATGGAAAAGGGGAAACGAACAACACAGAAAGAAATGGACACAGATGGACATATAAAGAGAAGGGGGAAGTAAGAGTGAGGTGTTAGCTGCACAGCTGCAAAAGGTTACTGTCTACAGGTCTATGAAGCCTCAGCCCAAGGAGGGAAAAACAGAGCTCCATCGGCTTTGTGCTCGCAGCCAACGCAGGGGTTTAACCCTGAAGGTCGAGGCTAAGAGAAGGCCCCTAGGCTAGGTTACTGTTTACTCACTGGTTGGCCTTGAACACCAGCGGGCCCTGTTGGGCCCTGCTCCAACAGGGAGAGAAGGGAAACAAAAAATGTGAACAAGAGCTCAGCTCCTCGCTACAGTTACCTTTGTTACACCATGGGAAGATAAACAGTTGCTTTTCGTGATCAGTGTGAATGCTACAGTAGCGCACGATAAGGGAAGTGTAGCGGTTCGTTACTTGTAGAAAAACTCATTTGATATTTAAAAACACATACTTACTAAGTCTCCTGCAGGAAATGTTCACTACAATATACACGTTGCAGTAGAAAAATCATTAAGCACAAAAACATCAGTAAAAATGATTTCAGGCATCATATCACAGTTACTACTCCACTTACCGGCTTCCCATCCTGACCAGGTTTTCCTGGTTCTCCTGGTATTCCCTGAAATTACAAACCACACAGTCTGTTTTGTCATAATGTCATAATTTTAAGTGAGGTCATATCCTGCTGAGTATCTATTACAGGTTTGTTTGTTTTGGTACATATTCGTCTCGCCACTAACTTGTTTCTGTCTGTTGCTACACATTTCAAGCACAGAAATGAATGAGACCCATCGTATGATCTAAGTTGGCAATAAATGTGTCTCTCCAAAATGTGCCCATGGTACTTAATATACCAGCAGAATATACTTCAGCATACGGTAACAAACTAAGCCACCTCACCGATGAGCCATCACGTCCTTTTTCTCCGGACTCTCCTTTATCTCCTCTGTTACCTTGAGGGCCCACAAAACCCTGTGAGGCATAAAAACAGCTTATTTGTCTTAAGAAAACATCAAAAGCTGTTGATATGTGATGCTGCAGTATTTGCTCTGTGACTAACACTTACACGGTCTCCTTTAGGTCCTGGTAGTCCTGCAGCACCAGGCTCTCCTTTCTCTCCTGCAAGTCCTGGAGGGCCTCTGGCACCAGGCGCACCGACGAGTACTGAATCAGCAGATGCTCCCTACCGGACAAAGACACACTTTCAACACTCTTTGAATTATAAATCCATCATCTCTTATCAATAACAAGGAGGACAAGGATCTCACCTTCTGACCTGGTGGCCCAGCGGGTCCTGTTAGCCCAGATCTACCCTAAAAATAAAAGAAAGTTCCAGTTGATTGTAAAACTGTTATAGGTCAGCTACAACAATCTAGCATAGACACTTACCGCTTCTCCCTTGTCACCTTTCTCTCCTCTCTCCCCCTAAAACACAGATATTACCTTTAGATCTTTGTTGTGTTCAGTCTCTGAGAAAATCTCAGTTTCTCAACAACCAGCGTTCACCTTGTCTCCTGGTCTTCCGACTTCTCCCAGCTCCCCAGCTCGTCCAGGTACACCTGGTATTCCTGGCTTGCCAGGCTCTCCAGCAGGTCCCGGGGGACCCTCTGGTCCTCGTTCTCCAATGGCTCTACCAGGAGGCCCAGTCAATCCCATGGGCCCTCGCTCCCCTTGTTCCCCCTTTGGTCCCCTCTCTCCTGAAACCCCACGAGCGCCCTAGCATTGAACAACAAATATGACGGACAAATATGATTATAATCAGTTAATATACAATGTTATACATGTCAGAATTAACCTGCCATGATTCCACGAGTGTCTCTGCCAATGTTCACTTTTAACTCTCCAGGACGCTCCTATTCACACTTACATCTGCACCGGCTGGTCCTCTCTGTCCTGCTTCCCCTCTGTCTCCTTTGTCACCTCTCTCTCCCGTCTGCACTGGAGAAGATTGAGCTATGTCCTTACTGTCCACAACCACCTTCAGATCAGACACCTGTGTGCAGAGCAAAGAGCGGTTTGGCTACAGCGTTGCCACTTTCACAGATGTCGCTGAAATTATTTCAAATATGTTATATATGTTTATGCTTTTAACATGTTACCTGCTGACTGGATAAAATGTGCAGACTTACATTCACTTGTATTCACTCATTTTCCCAGGTTTACAGTGAAAGAAACACAAATTAAACCCTTATTTACACCCATTTCATACTTGCAGCTATTTATTAAGGCCCATACATTGCAAGTATTGCGGTGGTTTGAATTACTTGTGTTCGTATTTTAATGCTAATAAACCCGCTGAGCCATTCTCATATTTATCCATATTACTAACTCTTAATCCACTTTAATGGACTGAAGACACTTTTATTACTTTTCACACTTTTGTTTTGAATCTAATTGAGCTGTTGGGCTGAAAGGTACAAAACATTAACATAAACATAAACATTATAGTTATAAATACAGTTGGACGTTGTTAATGTTGGTGCTGACATTTGCAAAAGCAAATGGTCAAGTTTCAGGCCATTTTCCATAGAGTGCAATATGCAAAAATATTTATCCATGTGACCATAATAAATGTGTGAATACGAATTGATATTAAGGTTGTTTGGATATTTGTATTTAAAGTTTAAATGAATGACCTAACTTTACATTTCTGACAAAACAATTTTGCTGAATTAACTCCACAAGAGAAACATTTCTGATTTAAAATGGGACTAAACTATTTTTTAGTAAATGTGCTAAACTGGTCATTCATCATCTAACAATGTGGACTAATAACCAATGCAATGGTTTGCAAAACACAGTTTTGTGGACATACCAGGATCCCAAAGCCAGCCAGAGCCTTCTGTACATCCTGCCAGGAGAAAACAGAAGCATTATTCAGACCTACAGCATAAATCACACTTGATGTGATGTGCTGATGTCTTACCACAGCTGTGCCAGGCTTGCCAGGCAAGCCGTCCTCTCCCGGGTCTCCCTGCCAATAAAACAAACAGGAGTAATCACAAAACACATGAAACCTCAGTGATGTCACATATTTACTACAATAGAAACAAAAGCTAAACTTACAGCTTCGCCTTTGAGGCCAGGAGGACCTCTGTCTCCCTGGAACAAAGAAAGTTAGAAAGTCAAAGGCAGACTAAATAGTTACTCAGCGAGATCACTAAAGAGAAGTACAACTTACTCTGGCTCCCACAGCTCCCGGGATCCCAGGGACACCCTGAAGGACAGAGCAAGGGGGATGAAAACGTCAACAAAGAAGACAATGGCAGGGATGCAGCAGACACTGCGGGCGTAGATAATATGAACATCCCTGCTGCTGCATGTAGGAGGGAGATGCTGCTGGAGATAACACGACCACACAAAAGCTGCCACATAATGTATGCAACTGTACTCCGCAACGCGATGTCTGTAAAACTGCAATACTTGCACAGGTCTATGCAATAGGTTTGCTTTCTTCTTCAATGCATATACCCCTCAGAGGTACATATTATTCCTAGCACACCACACTGCAGGGAAAGCAGTGATGTGTGTATTAAACTGATATGCATTTAAAGAGTCTCATTAACAACAATGTCAGGATGCTACAAAGTCATGCACACTCACAGGGGTTCCTGGGGGGCCCTGCGGGCCTGGGATTGGTGCTGCTTCAACTCCTTTCACATACACAACCTGACAGAAACAGATTAGTAGTTACTGCAGGGCTGACGAGGGACAAACCTTCATATGATACTTTTCAAATATGTCTGCATCGCATGCACCTGTCCAGGGGGGCCAATGCTGCCAGGTACTCCAGGGGGTCCTGGGGGACCAGAGGGGCCTAGTGGCCCAGCAGCACCTCGTTCTCCTTTCTGCCCATCACGGCCCTGCAAACATATGCGATTACACAACCGAGACCCCCTCTCTACACAAGGTTACTTCCTCCTGTGCTATAGAAGAGGCTGAACTATAAAATCAAAGCAGGTGGCCACTGCCAGCCCTCCACTGATGTTCTAGAGATAATTAAAATGAATTTGCACATGAAAACAGCACTCTGACATTTGGAGCTCCTCTGGATTCCTCTCAGAAGAGGCTCTCCCTTAAAGGCTAAGCTTAATCATTAGAGGTGGTGAATTTATACAGCTGGTTCTGAGAAGCCTATTGATTCAGCAGTGAGTGAGATTGTGATCGTAATGTCAATGTCAAAGCAGGCTGCAGCTGATGAATACACACTTGAGGGGGTAAGTGATGAGGAGAAAAGAAAGGAGGAAGCTTATTATGTAACACAATAAAGTCAAGGAAGGACGGGATCAATAGAGGAAGGTGATGTGAGTTAGGGCAGACTGAGACAGACAGGACTCAGCGTACACACAAACTAACAAGGAGAATAACAACGTGAAGGAATTCTGATAAAACTGACGTCTCGTCCAGATCCTCCCGCTTCTCCTTTGTCACCCTGCAGATTAAAGAAAGCGGCGTCAAATCACATGAAACACACAAATATAATAATTTTCTACAGTTTTATTTAAAGGAATGAATCAATCACATTGTGATGCCGTCTTACTAAAAATGTTCTGTGATGATTTCTTGCATGACAAAAATACAAATCTCGAAGTATCCCCTAAATCACTTGCAGAATGTTGTGTTGGCCACTTAAATGATTTTTGTCTGAAGAAATCCTAAAATGCTCTTTGATTAAAACCGGCCCTGTCAGTGCAAGATGATTTCCTCCAACGATAAACAGCCACAAACCTTTCTCCCATCTTCACCTGGCAGCCCCTCCTCACCCTGCGAGTCAAAACAAAATGCATTACGGGCGACGCGGGAACAAAGTGAATAACGGCCGCTTTGCTGCTGGAGCACTCTAATAATTCAGCATCACTGTTTTAGGGAGTCACTTCTGGCCATTACGCAGCAGACACCAAAAGAAATGTCTGCATCGCTTTTGATCATTCTCTGAAATGAGTCCGTCAAATCCATTACCAATTAGAGACAGAGAGAAAAAACCCTGTCAATGCTCAGCTCACTGGACAGAATACTGCCACTACAACATGACGCAATATTCCATTATGTCAGAAAATAGGAGACAGCAAACTGCAGAAAAAGATTCACCATTTTGCCTGAAGGCCCCGGTTTTCCATCTTCACCTGGTTTACCCTAGAAAATAGCAACACAGGTGATGATACAGTTGCAGTGTTTGCAGGGCTACAATATATGTAAAAAACCCGAATGAATCTATGAAACTGATAGAGAAATACATTTTTAATTTCTACTCACTGATGTCCCAGGTGTGCCTGGTGGTCCACTAGGGCCTGGGGGGCCTTGGTCACCTCTTAGTCCTGGCAAACCCTGGGAAAACATTTACTGTCATCAATGGTTGGTTGACCACTTCAAAAAACAGTAGACTGCAGCAGATTTAGATCTATATTAAGCTTTAAAGTTTACCATCTGTAGACATCTAACAATTGCAAAGCTGAGCATAGTTCAGAAACGCCAACTACAGTTGGTTTCCATTGCAATGCAGCAGTCGCAGAACTGTCATTTACAATAACGATCAGAATTTAACACAAAATGTTCAACTCTTTACCCAAACGGGAACATGAGCAGTCGTTTTTCAGAGCCATTATTATGGCCAATATTATATAACAGCCTCCTGCGAAACTGAACTGGCCTGGAGACGACTTTCAATTTGCTTATGCAACTGGCCACAGGAGTCAAGACTGAGTTTAGGCATCTCCATAGTGCCCTCTGCAGCACGTATGGACGAAGTGCACATCCGCCAGTGGAAGCATAATGCACCGCACTGGCTATTACCATTTATACGTAACGCATAAACTCAAACACTTACATCTCTCCCAGGATCCCCCTGTTTCCCAGGATCACCCTGTAAACAAAAACACAAATGTATCAGGAGCAGGAACTCACACTTAGTCCTAATAAGGCTTTAGTTTTTTAACAGGTGTCGTAGTAGGGTAGAAACTGAGGTACCCTCTGACCAGGTGGTCCCGGAGCACCTGGTTTACCATCGAGACCAGGGCGTCCATCGAACCCGGATGCTCCTCTTTCTCCCTAATCACACAGATTTAGCATCAGTAGAAAGACGAGCAGAAACTGTAAAGAAACGTTCTGCCAGGCTTTTCTTCTGGGAATCTGCTGCATGGGACAGAATGCAGTGGAACGACGGACAGCGAGAACTGCGACTCAAAGCAAAACTGCTCATTTTTTACTGTACTGACATAAAACCAAGGTTGAGACGCAAGAGATCAGTCACTCTGACCGATTTCAGACCTTCTCTCCAGCAGCGCCTCTTTCCCCCGTGTCACCCTGCAAAACGGCAAACATGAAAGAACATCAGATGTTTATTCTAGTCTTGAGAATTGATGTTGATGCAGGAAAACAGAGGGAAACTTACTCTCGCGCCTGCAGGTCCCCGTTGTCCCTCTGGACCCTTCATATGAAGCAGGGAAACAAGAAGTCACAAAGGATGAGCAGTCATGCAGACAAATGTACAGAGAAAGCAGTCAGTGTGCACGGAGAGGCCGCGGCCTGTCAGACGCAGGGGAGGCCACTCACTGGGAGGCCTGGAGGTCCAGAAGTCCCCGCCTCGCCTTTCTGACCTTTGCCGCCGTGCTCTCCAGGGTCGCCAGCGTCACCCTGGGAATCAATACAATGATTTGACGTGGTGGCTTTACTTGGATTCTTAGCTGTGATAAGACGGTATATGGATATTTATTACTTAATACATCTACAAAAAGACCTTGTCTCCTTTCAGTTGGCCTTGGACGTCCGCCTGTTAAGCAGAACAACATGAAAGGTCACATACTATGATCGTAGGTCTGCCAGGTTGAAGTCTTTGACATACTCACCACTTGTCCTGGTGGTCCTGCAGGTCCTTGAGCTCCCTTAACGAACAGAGCAAAATGTTATCTAATAGTAAAGAGAAACACAAACGTACACCTAAAAACGAAAGGGCGCAAACCTGATTTCCTTTCTCTCCTCTCAGCCCCGCGGGTCCAGGGGCGCCCTATGTTTGAGCACAGATTAATAAAGAAGCCAAGCAGCTGACCTTTCTCATGGTTTCTTTTCTCTGGGCCTCAGTGGAAAAGCAGGTGAGCGTATTGAAAAGCTGTGTCTTACATTTTGTCCCTGCTCTCCTGGGTCCCCTGCTTCTCCTTTCTGCCCTGGTTGTCCTCGCTGACCGGCCAATCCCTGGAAGGAGGGTCGGTAAAAATGTCTGATAGATGGACTTCGCTGATTCAAAGTACAGTGTAAAATGTGAAAGCTTGGTAAAGATACCCTGAGCCCTCTCTCTCCTGGCTTCCCTGGAAGCCCAGACTCCCCCTGATAACAAACAAGTTGATAACAAAATAAGACTCATTTCATTTTGCGAGGGAATTAAGGAATGTGACATTATACTTACAGGTGTGCCTTCATCACCCTTCTCTCCCTTCTCACCCTGAAACGCAAGTAGAAAAAGTTCACCTGGTTTGAACTGAGATGAACGTCACTGATGGAAATGTACTCGTCAGTCAGTCAGTGCACATCTTTTCAGAAGACCTACAGAGTGAGTTAGTTTTTACCTCTAGAGTGGTGACTGGAAAGGCATGTTGGAGGGAGCAAGAAAAGACAAGACTGACGGCACGAAGACGGAAACACAGCAAACTAAGGCTTGGTCAATAATCAGGCGGACAGATCACTCAGGCCAATGCAGCAACTCTGTCAAAGCGGTGATAAGCTTTCTGCACTGAACCTGTATGAGATTCCCAAACACCGCTCTGACCTCTTTCCCCGGAACGCCGGGCTTTCCTGGGATTCCTGGGCGCCCGTTCTCCCCCCGTTCTCCTGGTTCCCCGGAGTCTCCCTGAAGAACAGTTTCAAAACCAGTTTAAATCAAAATAACAGAAATAAACAGGAAGGCTAAACAAGACAGAGCCTCTCACCTTGGCACCCGGCCTTCCACTGATACCAGGAAGTCCCTGAGGGAAGAGCACATGTTTTATGTATATTCAGTTCGAGCGGCACTAGTGCACGACTTACAGTGACAGGTGGCACAAGGGAACGATTCATAAATAATTAATGAGACTGCCATAAATATATCACAGCAGCTGTAAACACTGTGACTGTGCCATTTGTAGACCTAATAACAAGGTGTTACTATGACTTTGGTGAGAACTTACTCTGTCTCCTGGTTCTCCTTTGGATCCAACAACATCTGAGCCTCCTGACCCTGGAGATCCCTTCAAGAAGACACGAACGCAAAGGCCACTTCAATAAACACACGGAAACCAAACCGTTGTATATTTGTGTCGTCCTTACCTTCTCTCCTCTCTGGCCCGGCTCTCCTTTCTGCCCCCTCGCCCCCTCAGGGCCAGACGGGCCCTGGTCGCCCTGTGGAGCAACAAGGAGATAAAACCCATCCAAGAGCAGCAACAAGGTCCTGTGAGGTTTAAATTTGTAAGAGGGAAGTATTAGATATCTCACCTGTTCCCCTTTCTTCCCTGGTAAACCTGGCACCTGCATGATTTGAGTAACACAGAACTGACTTGTCATTGACAAGGACATTAAGGCACATGCAGAATGAAAGGACAGTTCAACTCGTACGTCAGGGTTTTTCATATCAACTCACACTTCTGCCTGGCTCCCCTCGTGCGCCGTCGTTTCCCTGGGAACAGACAGGTTCACTTGTTTAGTCATCTTGGAAAGTCACTGCATCGAATTACTGTGTGAGCCACCATGTGGTGGAATCACGTTCTTTTTGACCTGCTGCCTCTCGTGCGATTACACTTAATTGAATCAGTGTCACCTTTTCTCCTGGCGGTCCACTGGGTCCTGGTAAACCCTGACGACAAACGGAAAGACGCGTTCACAAGACAACGCAACATTCGTCTAACAAATAGAACCATCTAACCACGGTGCACACGGACGCCATCAGCGAACGTCTGTCCGTCACTCACTCTCAGCCCTGGTGTTGCTGGCAGGCCTGGCTTCCCTGGATCCCCCTGAGAACAGAGCATTATTCAAATAACACAAAATACTACTAAGTAAAACGTAAATCCTCGCGGCTCTGCTCACTCTTTCCCCGGCTTCACCAGGTGGTCCTCTCTCCCCCTGCACAGAGAGACACATGCAGATCAAAGACTCACATGATCTGTGATTTCTCTTGTGCGGCTTTAGGCCTTTACTCACCCTGTCCCCCTTCAATCCAGGCTCCCCCGTCTGGCCTCGGTCGCCCTGTCAGAACCGAGGGGAACGTACGTCATTCTTCTTATTACACCTTAAGGCAGATGTGATTTGCTTCTTACCATCATCGTACCTTGCCGCCTGTGTCTCCTGCAGGCCCACGGGGTCCCTGAAACACGACCATTTGTCAACTCAGCCTCTGATTACTGTACGAGTTGATCAGGACACGTTAAAAGGATTTCAGAGCTACTTGGTGGATGTTGGCTCATGACCAATGAATGCAGTGAAGCCAGGTACTAAGCTACTTGTGAGTAGTGAAACTAAATAATTCTTTATTTTGCAGACAGCATTATTCCACAAACTATTCCCAGACCTTCTTTAAAGTGTTTAGAGAAAATTGTCCACTGTATTGCTGTACTATGTGATGCAGATGTGGGTCCAATATCTTATCCAGTTGTGGTTATTAATTAAATTAATCTGTAAAAGTCTTGTAGCTTTAACTTCTTACATTAACCTCATCATACGATCCACCACCCTAATACAACTACATCTGACGCACCCTGTCTCCAGGATCTCCTTGCTTGCCGGGAGGCCCAGGGGATCCTTCAGAAACATCACCCTAGAAAACAACCACAAGTAAATGTTTTTGGTATAAACACTAAGCTGGAAAACCATAAACTGGAAAGTTCTACTCAATTGTGATTAAACAGTGATTCAATTGGCAGTGACCTTGTCTCCTTTGCTGCCCATTGGTCCCGCTGGCCCCACGGGACCTTGAGCCCCAGGAAGTCCTGAACTACCCTGATAACAAAATTGCAATTAGTAAATGCAAAGTACACCCCTCTGCACACAAAGGCTTCATCTGCAAACCGGACGTGTAAGCACATCGCTAGTGATTGACAGCGCTTACCGGAGAGCCCTTCTCACCCTTCACAGCCAGCCCGCTGCCGACTCCTGGAGCTCCCTGTCAGCAAGGAGAGATAAGTGCTGAGAGTCATTATGCTCACACGCTACTCCGGATATTTTGGGAGCGAGAGGACAAGCTGGTGATAGTGCGACTCACCCTCTCTCCTGGGTTCCCCTTTTCTCCCTGCAACCAGAGAGACGGAGAAAGAACAAGAGGATGCTGAGCTTTTACAGACGTGTTTTCCTATCGTAACCTTCCCCAGAGACCAACTCGCTTCACACACAAACTGCTCATCATCAGCTACTAAGCAGAGTGTTATAGTTATTACACAGATGATTATAACACAGTATCTCAACATTGACTGATAGAGGAAAACACGCAATCGATAATTGTGGTAATTGTTCTAATGCGAGTCAGGAATTAAATGATGTAACTAGAAATACTAACGATAGTACGTGTCACATGGATACTGTACACATTAAACAGCTGCTGTTGCAATGATGCAAATTAATGGAAAAATGATGAAGTTACAGAACGAAAGCAACTTTCAAAATCACAAAATCTACATAGAATTGTTTAACTGAAGCGACTTTTTCTTCTTCTGATCCACAAACCGTTTTCAGGTACTGTACATCGTGTAATGGCTCAATGCTACCACCATGTGTGTCACTCTGACAATAACACAGGACCACACATTTATTTTGCAGCATATGGAAATGAGGCGAAGCATGTAGTCAGCGTATCATTTTATTTATGATGATATATTAACTGTGCTAAATAGCAAATATTCATTATCTACGCTGTTATGGAACTGAATGAAAAGCTGTTCACTGCAGTTTGAGAGCCAGGCTCATATTTTGCAGTCAGACCTTAAAATGTGGCAAATATTGTCAATAACATACACGGAATTCATGTCTGGGTGTCATTGAGAAAGGCACTGGAGACAGCAAACCTTGATGGAGAGTCCTGGTGTCCCTGGTATCCCTGGACGACCATCTTGGCCTGGGGTCCCAGGAATTCCAGGACCCCCTTTGGCCCCATCGCTGCCTGGCCGACCTGGACCACCCTTCACACACAGCGCAAACACGGGTCAGTCTTTGGCAATTAGGGCCGATAACATCTGGTGATGTAACTATCGGACAGAGCTTTAGAGCATTCTGAGTTTGTACGTACAGGTATCCCTGGGACGCCTGGTTCTCCCTTCCTCCCTGGTAGACCCCCTCCAGCTGTACTGGAACCTGGTTCGCCCTGAAGTAGTTTGGTTTAGTTTTTCACACTTCACGTTCGCACAACGTGTGGTTTGAATCTGAAACAAATGGTGAGCTCACCTTTTCCCCTCTATCTCCTTTTGGCCCTTCTGGCCCTGGGGCTCCTGGGCCGCCCTAAACAAACAGAAAAGTTCTATCACTGTGCTTCCTTACAAACAGCCACCAAACAACTTGGCAGGTCAGGAGAACAGACTCTCACCGAGCTTCCTCTGACGCCAGGCAGACCCTGTGAACCCTGGAGGACACGTAAACGTTGTTAATTTCTGAACCATGAGCTAATGTAACAACATGACACGGTTTTGGTTCCTCCACTCACTGGGACACCGGCATTTCCAGGGGAACCCGGACGTCCTGGCAACCCTGGATTTCCATCAAGGCCAGGAAACCCCTAAACACAGAACAAAATAATTGCTGCTTGTTGTATCTGGGCCCGTGTGTGTGATGCTGACTTCAGTTGTACTCACTCTCTCTCCCTTTTCTCCTTTCAGCCCTACTGAGGGGCCGACGGGTATATTTTGGCCGGGTGTACCGGGGCGACCCTCTGGGCCTCTGGGCCCCTCCCTCCCAGGCAAACCATCACGACCCTACATCACACACGTTCATATTATCTTTTTGCTATGGAATAAAAATATCAATCAGTGCTCTGTTTGTACAGCTACAGTAACTTACTGTAAGCGATAATAGAACCTATAACGTAACATTTTCCTCCCTCAATGGTAAAGTACATAATGACATACTGAATGACGGTGATAATGGATGACTCACAGGCTCTCCCTTCAGTCCCTCTGCTCCATCTCTGCCTCTCTCACCCTGTGGAGATAAACCCAGAAAGGTCACCTAACAACTGAAAACCTGAAATCACAGCAGTAAATACTGTAGTGAGCAGCGCCTGTACCTTCTCTCCGCGATCTCCCTTCTCCCCCTGAAATATGGGTCAAATGTTTATTTGGGAATCACATAGAGGAGAAGCTGAGAAATTCAACTGAAAGATGCTTCCAACAGTCCTCGCACCCATAATGTGCTCAACAGGCCGAACACAATTAAAACAATGAACTATGTAAATAACTCACCCGAGGACAGTTAACTGTACACTGATCTGTAGCTGGAGTTGCCTAAACAAAAACACAACATCAGGCTGGAATGAGTCATTGGTTTGTCAAGCTACAGTCAATAAGTTCTACACTGTTTCCACGGTGACCAGTGATGCCAGGACTCTTCTCACCTCTGGTATTCTAGCAATTCCACAGAGCAAATCTGCCAGATCAGTGTGTAGCGTGTTCAGCTGTGCTGCATCACGGATGTACAGGATGTTCTGAGTGCTGCCGTCTGTCACGGCTCGACGCAACTGCTCAGTATCTGCCTGGTCAGTTCCCACTGCCAACACTGTCACACCTAGTGCACACACACACTCAAATGACCACATACAGCCATTTCTCAGATCACCAAGAATGGTTCAAATTAAAGAAGCTACATTTCATTCATTTCTGCGTCAGAACACCTGTAGCTCTGAGGCTGATGGCAGGGAGAGTGAGGTTGTCAGCGGTTTTCTTGTCAGCGATGATGACAACAGCACC
Source organism: Macropodus opercularis (assembly GCA_030770545.1). Classification (NCBI taxonomy): domain Eukaryota; kingdom Metazoa; phylum Chordata; class Actinopteri; order Anabantiformes; family Osphronemidae; genus Macropodus; species Macropodus opercularis. Next base: position 2,325,173 of record CM061099.1, read on the forward strand.
AGGGACTCTTGGTCTGCGTCCAGCCGAGGAGGTGAGCAGGTACTGGGTGGTGAAAGTCAGCGCCTCGCCTGCAGAGGGAGACAGACAATACTGAACCTGTTAACACGCGACACGTGGCGAACAGCTGCCGAGACGAAAGCGACAATCAAGTAGATGCAGACAAGCAGAAAAGGAATCGAATCGAGAGCAACCGCTGACCAATGTTGTTCCCGGGGCTTTCATCGAAGGGTGTGGACTGGATCTCTTCCAGCAGCGTGTCGGACCTGCCGTGGCGATTAAGCAGGAACCATATTTTGGGTCTGTAGCTATACACTACAACACCCACCTGAAACAGAAAAGACACTTTGAAAAGATCTCAACAGATGAAGACCCCTTCATCTGTTCTGAGAGGGATCCACCAGTACCTGGGAGTCTCTGGGCCCAATGGTGTTTAGCGACCGCGCTGCACTCGTGAGGAGTTCACGTAAAGGCCTAGCGAGTCTGAAACGATCCATCGATGCGGGGACCAGAAACACCACGTCCAGACGACCACCCACACAGACTGTTCACAGAGCAGCAAACATCAAAAGCTGTTTACACGGTGCCGTAATACCACGGAGCATGTGCCGTGTGTTACCGGTGTGTTCGTCCACAGAGCTCTCTGTTCCCAACCCAGTGTCAAAGCTGGGCTGGACGCTGAAGCGATACCGCCGACCCAGACGTAGCCCCGTCACCTGGTACGAGGTGGACGAGGCTGCCAGCGACACGGAGAATCCTCTGCCAGGGTCTGAAACGGGCAGTAAACGACTGTCAGCAGGAGCACGGGCCAGGACGCATTATGTCATAGCATGATGTTTTTGCCTGTCTCTTCTCTCCAGCGCAGAACATATCCTCTGGCACGGGCTACCGGAGTCCAGCTTAGCTGAACGGAATTCTGGGTAACCTCTGTCACTCTTAGCGTCGTGGTGGGCAGTGGGGGAGGGGTGCTGTAGGTACCAGCTGCAAGATTGAGATTTCACTTGGTGGGTGGACATCAGAACAACTATTTTCGTGATGGCGAGTGTAAACATGAGAGGATGGGACTCACGGGTCGTGACCCTGACAGACACAGGGCGTCCTTCTCGGTTTTGCACCAAAGCCATGACCTGCACCTCGTACTGAGCTCCAGGGTCCAGCTGGTCCAAATCCACCGCGGTCACATCTCCCGCAACCAGACGACTCTGCTCTTCACCACCTATAAGGAAACACAGCTTTCTTCTCACAATCTAATCAGACTCAGGCACATTTTAAAAACCTGATTAGCGATGATGTAGTTTCATATAAAAGAGAGCTTTAAAATAAACTCTGACGGAAAATCACAGCTTAACAGGCCACTATGAACCCACCATCCGTCCTCTTCCAAGACACGCGATAGGACGTTGCTCCCTGCACACCAACCCACGTGACCCGCACAACCTCTCCTCGGGCCTCCTGGACTTGCAGCGACGTCACCGTCCCGACCACAGACGCATCCGAACCTGCGGATCGCGATAGGAGGTGTAAGGCTTGTTGGCATGAAGGACTCTAAACGCCCGCAGTTATGTTCGTTGGACGCTTTCGGCGTGTACCTGTTCTGACACTCAGGATGGAAGGGCTTCCCTCTCGAGAGTCGCTCAGTGCAGCGACAAACACACCGTAGCTTGAATCTGATGTTAGTCCATCGATGGTATAGGAAGTTACATCGGCTGCCACATTTCTAGTTGTTTCAACTCCTGCATCAAGCAAAATATGAGAAACAGAAATGTGGAAATTCCAGGCTTTCTCCATTTACACACACTGTTGTCACGGATGGATCTATGAAGTTCTGTTACTCGTCGCGTACCATCATCGCGACGCCAGGTGATCTTATAGCCAGTTGCCCTAAGGGAAGGTGACCACGCGACGCGTATAGTCTGTGACGTGACATCAACGATGCGAAGTCCAGACACCGAACCGATGGTGGGATTAGTCCGAGCTGACAGCGTCACCACTTCTCCAGAGCTTTGACCGACAACAACTGCGACGCCAATTACCAGCGCCTCATCTGGTTGCAGGCCATCGACAGTGAAGGCCGTGGCTTCCGCTCCCAGATCACGGGACTGCTCCGCTCCTGCAAAACGTGTAAATCACGTGTCAGCTGTTCTTTGTGAGGTCGCACTGGAATCTGTGATGTACAAGCCAAACTAAATAAAATGAATAAGCCTGTTAACACTTACTGCTGCCTTGTCTCCATGTAACACGGTACCCGGTTGCCCCGGTAACACCTGTCCAGGCAATGCGAATTCTCCGACTGTTTGCATTTGTCACCCTGAGATTAGTCACTCTGCCAGCAGATTGCTCTGAAGCGAACACAACACACAGCTTCACACCACGAAACCTTTACCGCTATTTCACTTCACTTAAACTTTCAAACAAATATTTCGACATCTGTGGTATCGTTGCCGATCACTTTCATTACTGAGACGTCTCCCAACAATACTAATGAATATAAAGCATCTCTGCAGCAAAGTGTAGATTCTGTGAAATCTGCAGATGATTAAATATCAAGCATGTCCACGACTGACTTACCTGGTTTGATGTAAACAGTGACTGTGCCTCCTTCACTTTCTCCCACAAGTGCTGTGACACTGACACCGTAAGAAACTCCAGCTGTCAGGTCTTTGAGGTCAAGGGTCGTCTGGTTTCCTGGGATAATCCTGATTTCCTCTGTTCTCGCTGAGATTAAATGAAGCACAGGGAGGTTTTAGTGTATCTCAATCATGCTTGTATCCAGTGCTGTGTTATTTTTAAATGAATAACTTGAATTCACCTTCTTCGTTGAGGATGATGATACGATACTGTGTGGCCCCAGCTACACCAGTCCAGCCAAGTCGCACAGTGCTGCCTAGAGACTCCACCACGCGGAGGTTGGACACCCTCCCCACTGGCTGTTCCTCTGTAAAGCCGCAGGGTTGGAAATAAATACATAATAAAAACAAAACAAGCTGTGTACATGAATACAACAAGAGCTGCAGGGAATCCAAGCACAACGTCAGCGTTCATGTTCCATAAGCCAGCTCTAAATTAACTGGTCGAGTCCCTGACCTCTGGGTGCGGTGGAGACAGGTGTGGCCTCCTCACGACCTTCATACAGAGTGTACAGAGTGATGATATATTCTGTGCTGGGTCGAAGGCCTGTCAGCTCATAGCTGCTAGTGCTTCTGGGAAAGGATGCCCTTTGGACACGGCCTCCTGGAGACAGAGCACCAGCCTATGAGTCCATATTTACTTCACTATTTATTAGCTGCAACTTAGATGTGAAGTATATGCAGGACAAACAATAAAGACTATAAACCAGGTCATGCTGATCATACACGTTGTTGTATACGTGAACACTATAATGACGTGAGCTTCATTGTATTTCATCACATACTAAAGTGAAGAATGTCTGACCTTCCCCCTCCTTCCACTCCAGGCGGTAGCCTTGAGAGGACTGAATGCTTCTCCAGGTGAGTCGAATAGACGAAGGGCCTGTGGTCGCTGCTCTGAGGACCTGCTGCTCCTGACTCTCTGAGGAAAACACAGCGAGTAATACGTATGGAACGATGTCAAATGTTAACGAAACATGTTGATGCTTTGTATTTTAGTTAAGGCACTGTCGTTTAAAGGCCTCCTGCTACGACTGAAGTCACTTCCTCTTAGACAGCACTTGTCATTCAACTCGTTGTGGGACCCATGTGTAAAATAAAAAATACAATTAAATAAGTTAATAATTCAAGGCACAACTCCAACCCATCAAGTGTTGCAGTATTCCTGCACATTTTGTGTGTAAAGTTTTCAGGGATCGATTGTGAAATTACAAATAATGCGTCAAATCGATGTCAAGACTTCTGATGTGAGACACGTTAGCACGGCTGCCCCCAGGCTGACACTCTGCTGGACTAATCAAAGTGTTAGTAAGAGCATTGTAATGAATTAATTCAGTGTGGTCTGTGTCCCAGCTCTACTGGCAGAGAAACAAGCTCATCTGGACCTTGACTTACTGTGGTTTACTTTCTTTGACAGCAGAGTCAGGGCACGCAAAGCTTTTTCATCCTTCGTTTCTACTGTACAGACACACAGTGACTCAGCCGACACTGGTCTGCCTTAAGTGATGCCATGTGAGAATTACCCACCACTGTTAGAAATGTTTCCTAAACGGAAATAAACAAGACTGTTGGGTGTCTGTCTCCGTTTCCTGCCCCAACAGCTGCCAGGACTATTCCTTTCATCAAATGACTTTCACAAAGCGTTCTCAAAACTGCATGGCCTTCAGTTTGATGTGGCATTTATTTACCTACCGATCTTAAACCTGGCAGGGGCCCCGGGGCCCTCAGTGTTTCCCTCATACATTGGGATGATCGTGACGATGTACTCGACATCGGGCTGCAGTCTGGACAAAGTATAAAAGTCTCTGTCACCGGAAACCTCCACCGTCTCAAAGTTTCGCCCTTTATGGATATAAAACACGTGGAAATTAGAAAAGACGAGTCGCGGGTGAAGCCAAGTCTGCGTCTGATGTCGCGTTCTGCGTCCCGACCTGTGAAAGGTCCCCACACCAGACGGTAGGTGCGTGCACCGCTGACGCCTCTCCAGCGCAGCCGGACGCTGCCCTCGGACTCGGTCTCCACCGTTAACTGCTGCACTGCCTCCAGTCGCACTGACACAATTCAAAACATCGACTCACAGACACTTGAATATTTGCCAATTAACTTACACTAATATGCAGTTTTAATTGAACCCACTCGTGTATCATACTGCGTCTACTTTTATCTGATTCGTTATCAGAACTCACGCGTGCGGGCGTTGAGGACGGATGGGGACGCAGAGTTCCGCGGGAACAGAGGGTAGAGGCTGATGACATACTCCGTGTCAGGCTGTAGCGACTCCAAGGTGACCGATGTGGCGTCTGCAGACAGAGACTGCTCCAGCAGCTGAGCCGCCGGCTGACCTGCTCCTCCATCCAGGACAAACAGACATAATGGGCAAGCAGAAGTCCAATCAGTGGCCTGAATGCAGTCACACATCGCGCTGTGCAGTATAGCGGGAGACAAATTAACTGTCGACAAGCTACAAAAGTATGAGGTGGGTCCTTGCTTAATTAAATTCATAACGCGACTATGGCAGCCTGCCTGCTGAAACGAGACGGAGAAATGCGCCATTTAAAATTCAATGAGCTTGGTAAGTCCTGAGGTTTGCGTCTGAGCCGAGCTCGTGTCCTGTCTGTGCTTGGGTGAGCCGTCAGTATCTTTCTTGTTCGTTTGAATTATTAGTGTGAAAAGGAGCACACTTGCTGAAACAGGTCGGAACATCACACCTCTCATTAGGGGATACGCGCTGGCCTCGCTTAATTCGCCTCGAACATGCCAGCCTGACGGAGGGAGGCGAGCTCCGTGTGGAGGGGGCACTCCTGCCACATGTTCAGTGGGAGAAAGCGTTTGTTTGAGCCCCGAGGGGCCACTTCTCTCTCACGGTTAGGATCTGTGCCACACCCTGCCTCTAAAGGCAGCTACTAAATTACTGAGGATCCTAGTGTCTCCTGGCTTTGTTTACCTCCTAGTGAGGATTAAATGTTTTTATCATATGACTTAAGGTTTATGCAGTAAAAAGCCTGAACTGACAGTCAGGGCCCGGGGAAGTAAAAGTGAGAGGGAGGCTCATGGTCCCCGGCTCAGCCTTGACATTCTCCACATATTTCTAACTCACCGGCAGGTTAATTGTTATTGCCTGCTCTACAACTTCCTCTTCTCCTTTATTTGAACCCCGAACCTAGATTCTGACAAAAATTAGCTTTTGTGACAAGATAATTCTGACTCAACATGTGACACGTGTAATTGTCTGCTAAGCGACTAAAAGGCAGACGCAGCAGAGAAAGGACGGGGAGGCTGACATGTGCCTGACCTCGTGGTCCGTAGGTTAGTCTGTAGCCCTGGATGGGAGAAGAGGGTCGATCCCAGCCCAGAGACAGAGAGAAGAAGCCGGCCTGCACGAGTCGCAGACTGGAGACGCCCGGCAAAGACCCTGGACGGGTGGAAAACAGAGCACTTCAGGGGTTTGTCTGGTATGAGATCCAAATAACGTCCTGTGCGAGCGACTCTGCAGGAACGTGTCTGTGCCGGCGTGTGAACGCTTCAGCTTTCTCACTTGTTCGCTGCTTAGCAGACGTGGACTCGCCCACACTGTTGGGGTACTGGGCGATGACGGTCACCAGGTAGTCTGTTCCCGACCGCAGGTCCCGGGCTGTGAAGGTCCTCTGACTGGCAGGCACAGTTTCCTGCAGGGGACACAGAGGTCGTCTCTCTAACAACAAGCCTGAAACAAGTCCTAACTTAACTCACTTACTGAACCATGGCACTCAGTTCTGCCAAATTTTAATCTTTACAGCGCATGAAGATCCACCCATCAGACATGTTTATACTCAGCCTGGAGCAGGATTCGCTTTGGCTCCTTAACCTGCGGTAAAGCCTTTAATATAGCTGATGTATATGCTGCCCAGCTCCAGGCTGAAAGACAGCTGGACCTACCTGACGCAGTTCTGCTGTGATAGGCTGACCCAGGCCAGACAGCGGCACATACTGGACCACGTAGCCGCTCACAGGGCCCCCTGCAGGGCTCCAGCGGAGCGCCAGGGAGTCAGACGTCTGCGCTGCGAACTGAATGTTGGACGGACCCGAAAACGCCTCTGTGGGGGGGCGGAGGGGGTACGGAGTTTAGCCAGGCCGAGCTGTGGTAAGTGCAGCACATGCAGGCTGAAGCCCTACCATCACTGGCGTAGACTCCTCCTGCTTTGGTGCACACTCTGGGAGCCACAAGAGGAAGAAGCGTGTTCAGCAGTTTGAAGTCTCCAACAAAGGAGGTGAAGTCCCTGCTGGGCTGGGAGGAGATCTGAGCCAACTCGTTCCTGTCGGCGCTCTTTATGCCTAACAAAGACAAAAATGGGGGGATCACAGTTGGCAATAAGCACGTTTAAAAATAACTCTAAACAGCATGAATGCAGACGAGACGCCCACCGACTGCGAACACGTGAACTCCTTGACTGCGCAGCTGCTGTGCAGGCTCCTTCACGCTGTCCTGCGACTTCCCGTCTGTGATGAGGACAGTGATCTGAGAGTGGAGGAGAACCCACAGACAGGAGGAGAACCCACAGACAGGGTTAGAGCCCTGAGCAGTGCAACGCCATCGCGGCTTATTAAGTGAATGGCTGCTCCTCAGACCTTTGGTACATCCCGACTGGAGGCAGGCTTGAAGAAGTTGTCGGACACAAACTTGAGACCAGCACCTGTGCGTGTGTTCCCTCCCTTATAGTTGAGGTTCTGCACAGCGTTCACGAGCTCGGTGCCGTTCAGGTAGCTGGTAAAGGTGAACTCGACCCTGCAGGCACGGATGTAGTCAACACGTTGCGTTCACAGTAACAAGGTGCTTGGTAAAGGTACGGTTCTAGTCACCTGGAGGTGTCACTGTACTGGACGGCCCCAAACCGAATCCCCGACTCGCTGACGGAGCCAGTGAAGGGTTTGACGATTCCAGCCATGAAGCCCTTCACCTGCAAGAAGTTAGCTCTGCCGATGCTGGAAGACCCATCGACGAGGAAGACGATGTCTGCTGCTTGGACATTATTACACCTGCCTGCACAGCAGAGACGGAGGCTGGTTAGGACCAACGCGCGCGAATTGTGTGTGTGTGTCTGTGTGTGTGTGTGTGTCCGTTTACCCTGAGATTCAGCCTGTTGAATGAAGAGGAGCAGCACCGTCACCGTGATCTCCCAGCTCCTCATCTTCACAACCTGTGCACACACAGACGTTTAACATTTACTATGGTGCTAAATCACTTCCTATCGGAGGCTGTGCTTCAGTAACTTCTGCTAAAAACTGTATTTGCGGTGGGTTGTGTGCTACAGGCTGTGTCAGCTCTGATGTTGCTGCTCTCAGCCTGTCGCAGTTTAACACACTGTTGAAGTTTGGAACAGTGCTGCTACTTGCTCCAAATGGTCACCACCTCGTTCCAAGTTTGTGATCTTGGAATTTCAAGCAGAAAACGTTTAAAAGCTGTTCACCTCAATTTCAGTTTCGGTATTTGAGTTATCTTAACATCCTGAGTCCATGTGTCTTCATATGTCTCCTGTGTCATAAGTCCCATCTTTAACTCAACTGCCTCTCGCCAACAAAGTGACACAACTGAATCCTGTCCTTTGAAAGCGAACACCCAAGACGTAACCATGACAACTGCTAACAAAATATTTCATTTTGATGTAACTACAACTAAAAGAACCTGGTTACGCGTAACACAGGTATGAGTGTTACATGCTAAAGGTTTTCCACAGCAAACGATGGATTTCCCTCAAATGTCACTATTGAAACCGTCTCACGCTTCCTCTGGGTCTGTCTTCAGTTACTTATCTGTCTGGAACACAGATGCCAAAAGTTCAGGGACAGTATGATGCAACAGATCCTGCTGTATCTGTTCTCTGAGCCATAAAGAATTTATTTTCTTCATCATAGATCTTTTATTTTCATGCATCTTTTATTCCACACATCAGAGGAGATAAATGTTTCTTTTCTCAAGCATCACTTTACAGAGATGCTGCGTGGCGCTGAGGACGGCGAATAGCTGGCAGATGTCGAGTCGAAGCAGGAAACCTCTGATCTCCTCGACAGAGCCACAGCAGGTAAGGAAACAAAGCCAGGAGACAAAAGCACGTGAGGTTGGAAGGACAGCAGCATAAAGAAGCGACTGTCCTGTACAGGAAGACAATGAACTTTGGTTTTTAGTGCATGTGTGTTGTTGACCAAAGTGACGACCCAACGTCAGAAATAGCAGATCTACGCTGGCATTTACTGAAACAAGACGTCCGCATATTCCAGGGGCCAGTTCAAGGAGTAGTTCATTTGTTCATGTCCTGGCACAGCGTTAGCTGACACGACTCACTTACACTACGTAGGACAAACTTAGAACATGCAGTCTCACACTGCCTACGGCTAGAAATTAATCATTTCTGAAGGAAAATAACTCCTAATTATCCATGAAGCTAAACGTTCCCAACATGTGGTACAGTCATGACACTTGTTGTGCATTGATTCCTATTTAAAAGTATATGTTTTGAAGGATGAAGACCATTCATGTTAAATGATGTACTTTACGCACTGACATGCTTCCCCTTCATGTTATTTCTATTTTCCTAACCGTAACCAAGACTCACATGAACCTCTGAGACTTTACATCCTGGTGAACACAACAGATCATAAATGAAAGGTATTAAACGTATTTCAGATTTATTCACTCTGTGCTTGAAGGGCTCACTGGCGCTGCAGCAGTCCGGCGCTCAGAGCCACCGCAGAGAAAACGAGTCGCAGAGCGGCACTGACGTGAAATCCATTATCTGCGACAGCCAGCAGAGAACAGGTCTCATCGCAGAGCAGCTGGGCCGAGGCTGGACTGTGGTTTCAGCACCAACTTGTGATTTAGCACAGATGCCATTCTCCGAGGGGGGTGACGGGCCACAGCTACTGCAATGTGACAGGCTGCAGTATTGTGTAAGAGCCAGGCTCCAGGCATAACATCAGTCCAGGGACAGGGAGCGACACGAGCGGACAAGAGACTGAGGGGTCAACGCAGGGCAGCGCGTCACGGCAAATTACCAAAGCCTGCAAACCCGCTCACTCACCAACTTTTTGTGCGCTCGCTTGCTCCGAGCCAGGCTCTAAACAGGGGAGTTGGCTGATCTCAAGCCCCGGGGCACTAACATCTGCCAGTAACAGACTGATCAGTCAGACTCTTCATCCAAAGCAAACATCAGCTTTCAACAAAACTCCACCATCCACAACACAAGCCAGACGGTCTCCATCAGAGACATGACCATCATCAAGGTCACGCTTTTCATTCAGAGGCAACGAAACCGAGCCACATGTTCACTTCATTCCAATACAAACAGGCAAATAATTCATGATTGTTGTTGATGATTATCGACACAGTCTAAACAACAGTAACGGCTCCTTCCAGCAGCTGCTGAGTCCAGAGCTTCCAACTGTGGAAGCCTGAAACTCTGGACTCAGCCCAAGTGTCTCAAAAAAACCAAGCACGACTGCAACAATGCACTGAACAGAGAGATGGGAGGTTGGGAGGCTGGACGTGAAGCAGACGGGAACTTTCTTCTGTTGCTGGAGCTGGATGCTCTGAGAAGTGGAAGCGACCGTCGCAGACTCAGTCATGTCCGTCTGTAAATGAGTTCAGCGAAGTGAAGAGACGGATCTGAGGCTCGTTTAAAGTCCGTGATGAGGGCTTTGCTCAGCCTTGTTCTCGGAACTTCAGAGCTGCTGTGTTCTGGCTCCACGCACCGGACTGTCCGTGGACCTGTGTGAGTAAAGACCTGCTTCGACTTACCTGCGGGTCTCTGCTCCGTGCACCGCTCCACACCTTCCCGCCTAGGACATGCCCCCAGCCCCGGTGCGCTACTGTCCACGGTGTCCGCCCTGCAAAGAACAGCAGGGCATCTCCACGCGCACACCCACGGTCGAGTCAGCGGCTGAAGTCGAGCGGGCGCGTCCCTGCAGGAGAGCGCGAGCACTGCACGAACTATTCCTGATTCCGAGCAACAGTCCAGACTTGTCGGATTGCCTGGAGAGGCGTCCTGCGCTGCCTCTCGTCCCTCCTGCCCCTGCTTGCAAGCAACCCACGGTGCGGATTTGCTGCCTAATGCTGATAATTACGATAGTTTCCAGCGTTCAGACAGGAAGCGTGGGGACACGTGATTAAAAGCAGATTGCGTTCATTTGAAGCAGGAGCCAGACTAGAAAACACAGAGGCTGCTCTGCTGGTGAGCGGCCTGGATGCTCAGGGCTCTGTGTGGGACCCGTGGTCATAAATATTGACAAATGGGCCATAAATGACCCCATAAATGACCCCATAACATTCCTGAATGTTACGAAGCCCTAATGTTGACATAAATCACAAAAGTACAGTTTGTCCACAGCCCAAATCCTCCCTTCACGTCCTCTCTCCCAGCATCTGATGTGTTTCCCTCTGATGTTGATATAACTGAAGAATCACTGTTTTCATAAAGAGCATGTTTCTTTATGAAAATGAACAGTCAACAGACACTCCTGCGTTTTATCTTCTTGCCAAAAGCTGTCGCCCCCAGACTCTGGGGCTCAACCTCTGTAATTTACATCCACACAAATTACAATCCTCACTGTTCTCTATGGAGCAACTTCCCACTCTCACCTCTTATTAGTGTGTGATTTATTGTTGCCATGGTGATACCTGCACAACCACAGAGGTGGGACGACCTCAGCAATGACACCCTTTCAGTATAATTCCCGTTTATTAAACTGTGCAGTTTGGTTGTGCGCTGACGGCTGTAGAGACTTTGCTTGTGGCCTTTTTGTGCGACCTTTCGGTTGCCAGCTGTGGATACTACACTATACATGCACCAGCATCACCTTGTCAAATGTCTGTGCATGGGGTTGTGATTTTAATTCAGCTCGGGGTTGGATTGCTTGTAATTGCTTTGCTGGGGCAGTGTTTCAAATGCTCAAAAAATGTTTCCTGTTTGCGCAAGACTTCCTTAAAGTCATACCACGGAGGCAAGAGGGCGCTTGTGGCCTCAGTGTGGCTGCAGTGTGCTACGTGCGAGCACAGCTGCACCGTCACGGTGCGCTGCCTGCCTGAGGTGGGCCGAGACGAGCGCCGAGCCGGTTTCAGGCAGAGGAGGCTGGAGCTGGTGTGAACAGGCTGAAATCTGTGCACGACAGATGTGCTGCAACGATCTGAGTCCTTTGAATCGGCCAAACTGAAACCATAACCATGCTGCACTAATAAAACACATTCCAGCTCTAGAATGTATGATTCCTGACGCTGCTCTTTAGTCAGCGTTGGTTACAGACAATAGACACAAGATGACTTGTGGTTCAAACTGCTTTAATTTGCGCTTTGCACACAGCTTCCCACCTTAAAAGGTTTTTTCTTCCCAAATTCTCATGATGTCCCTCAACTTTAATTATAACCAGACGACAGCCGTTAACAGGCTAAAGGATCAAGAGACAAGTTTGTGACTCAAGAGCATTTGGACTGAATTCCCAGACCTGCATGAATTCTCAGTAACTGAAAAGCTGCCTTTGAGCAGCGCAGTCGTCCCATCGTGTCGCCAGCTGGTTTAATGCTTCTTTTATGGAATCATAGCGCCCAGGTATGATTTTACTAAATGGGTCGGCAACACATCCGCTCGTGAGGAATGATCCCATCTTCAAATGTGGCAGGAAACGTTGCCAGGGATCAGTTCGAGTGTAAACAGGTGACGTCTGTCTTCTCGTCGGGACTGACTCTGATCTAAACACTCGCTCTTCTTTCCCTCTGGTTCCTCCACATGTTGATGTCTGACACCATCCGGGACACAGCAGAGCTTACAGCAGACTGTAGCTGGGCTTTATGTAGTGAGTTGTTCAGCTTTACAAACACTATTGTGTGCGTGGATTTAGTGTTTTTTTCTAAGTGCTCAGTGATGAAAAGACTCAAATCCGCTCGTGTTTGTGTTATCTGACGTGGGGCCAAAGCTCAGAGTGTCTGTTTGCTTGCTTTTATCCCTTGAAGAAGGGAAGGTGCAGCTTATCACAAGGCTGGAAACTATGAGCCTTCACCCGGTGGATGAACAGGCTCCTTGCTTGTTCTGATCCTCAGAGGCCTCCAGCTTTCTCTTCAAATACCACCTGTCCAGGTGACATGAGGTGCACTGACCTGCTTACGTACGTGCTTCCCTTACGCAGGCTAAGAAAAAATAATCCGATAAGACACAGCAGCGAAAAGGGAAGCAAACCCAAAAATAGAATCAGAGGAACCACATGACACCAGTCCCACTAGAACATGATTGGAACTGGAGCGAGCTCTTCTGTCCTGCCTGACTGGAGCAGCCTCACAAGCACTTAACAGCTGAGTCATCTGGTTTGAGACAATGATGTGAACCCAATTCAGCTAAAGTGGATTTACAAACAGCTTCAGTCGTAAGGACATTTCATCTTTTATATTTTTGACTTTGTAATGTTTTAATCAACATCTCAGCTCGTTTCCGTGTTTTCATAAGTTCCCTCCCTACACGTGTCAGAGGATCTTTACTGATACGAATCAAATAGTAGCCGAAACAGAGATTTATGGAATTATGGATATGAATCGTACTAAAAGAGAGAATTTCACACACACACATTACTATGGGATCAGTTCTTAATATAAATAATATAATATGCAGAATGTTTTCGTTTTAGTCACCGTAGCGTCTGGCTTAAAGGTGTTAATAAGGCTGAATTTCTGTCTTTTAACTGTGTTTCTAGTCAGGGTTGCAGCTGGTACCAGTTCATTATGTTACACTATAAATTACAGCGTTTTATTGAGACAACTCTTTTAGTCTTTGGAAATTTAATAACTTCCACCTGGATGCGGTGAAAGCAGGTGTGGTGCCATGATGAAGGTGTTCCAGTGGTGTGAAGTAAGTTCATGTAATATACAGTATCCAAGCTTTAGAGAAGGTGGCGTCGCTGCTAATTGTTCGTGCCTGAGCTGGTTTCTCTCTCTTTCCCAGGCTGCCCCCAGTGACCTTTCATGGAAAGATTGTGAGGACCAGACAAAACGCAGGAGCTGATGTTATTACTGAGTTTCTAATTACAGACATAACATGTCTGAACAAACTGATGCACATAATAGCTGAGGCTTTGATGAGTCACCAACTTGGCTTGGAAGTTCAGTTCCTGTGTAACAGCAGTGGTGGGCATCACTTCTCTTTGCTGGAGGATCTGGTGTGTTGTACCTTTGTTCTTTTTATATGAGAAAATGTGTGTGTGTGTGTGTGTGTGTGTGTGTGTGTGTGTGTGTGTGTGTGTGTGTGTGTGTGTGTGTGTGTGTGAGGGATAAAAAACAGACCAGTATTGCTTGAACTATGCTATGTGAGTAATTAATGACATTTTTCATGATATGATAAACATTTAATGTTTAAAAAGCTTGTTTAGAAACTTGAAAGCAAAAGACTTTGATAGTCAGAGGTGGAAAATGCTGAGGTTAGGTTCAGGGGTGTGTTGTGACAGTATAATCTCTGCTGAGATGTTCAGACAGATGACTAAGAAAACCCTCACACGACACCTCACTCACTCACTTGTTCTCCGTGTACCTGGGTTACACCAGGCAAACCGACTCTCTGGGTCCCTCTACTGTTTCGGGTTGGACGCCATGGTGAAATACAGTGTAGCTCCAGCAGAGGGAATCAGGGAAAAGCGTCTGCTCACGTCAAACATCCAGAGCTGTTCACTAGCAGGATGCTGGAGCTTTTATTTGGTCTTTGTTATGAAAATATAAATGATCATAACATAAACTAGCGTCTTTTGTCTTTGCTAAATGTGTTTTTGGTTGTGTTGCTGTAAAAGTCTAAAACATGTTCATGTGCTTAAAGCTAATGAGGAACATTCAGCACTGACATGAAGCTGAGAAGACAGAATGGTGTGAACACGTCTAATGTGTCGTTACTCGGCCTGGCCGCTAGAGGGCAGCAGAGGCCCAACGACTGTCTGCTGCGAGACGCGGCCACGCTTTGTTTTCATGCCTTTTTCTAGATCAGGTTTCAGTTGGAAAGAGGAGGAAAAGAGGAAAAACAACGAACTCCAGTTAAAATGTCACACTGTAAATGTCAAAGTTCAGCTGACTCACAGAGGATTTAGATGCTTAAGGAGAATGACACGTTGTTGTTCTACAGAGGGGCAGAGGAAAGACCAGAGCGCCTTAGAATAACTTTACACGCTGTTCCCGGTTCCTCAAATATGCCACAGACTTCAAAGAGCTTTGCTACAACAATAAGTGAGAATGTAGACATTTGCAGCAGAGCAGATGATCTTTACAACCACAGATTTCGACTGGCCTTTATTTCCATCCTTTTTATTTTGGCTGTCATGTTCAGACCTGTCAGTGCAGTGTTGAGGCAATAAGTGGAGTAATAATGGGCAAGGTGTGGATTAAGACGGCTCAGGTCCTGCCCATCCTAATGCTTTGTGAAATTCAGCCTGAGTTCTAATGAGTTACTGATGCATCATTCACAGCATGTTTACAGACAGACGGCACCGCTAAGCCACGGCTGCGCTTTTATTAATCATACATGTTGTGGGAGCAGATGAATATGTTTCCATTATTCCCATTCAGGTGTGTTTCTTTCATGTCGAGGACAAAACGAACCGGTATAGACCAGGCTTTGGGGATTCCTCGTGATGGCTGAGAGGATGAAGGGCGCCGTGAACAGACTCCAGCCTTTTCTGCACGTCACACGTCCTTTCAGCTCTGTTGGACGTGCACACGCTGGACGCCAGCTTCCCTCCCTGCACTGAGCTGCTGGGAAGGAGCTGGGAGCAGAGTGATGACGAGCCTCTCATACCTGCTCAGGTGGATGATTCCTGGTTCTCTGGAGTCTAGAGCAGCATCCTGTTGTGAGTCAGCTCTACACTGGAACAGCAGATTGTCGTACCTGCGTCACCTCCAGACATGGAGCTAAATCGTCCTGTTAGCTATGACCGAGCACATAGGATCATTTGTACACGTAAAGATCTGAAGTGTTCGGCTTTCTTGCATTTTGATCTTTGTTCTTGAGAAATCAGGCGAAATCCACAAGCAAGACCTGTAATTATAGTGTCTCAACAATAACATGTCGGCACCGTGGACGCACACACGCACACGTGGAGCAGGGAATTTCAGGAGGCATCGCTGAGCGCGTCACAGTTTCAGTGTGTGTGTCTGTGCTTGTCTGTGGTGAATGAACAGCCTCCAGCTTCCTCTCTCCGGTTTCTCTATCCTCCCTTCAACCTCCAGTCTGCCCTGTCGTTGTTGGTGTAAATTAAACTCAGCCAAGCACATGTTCAGACCCACGACTGGCCCAGACAGCTCAATAATCGATATTCTCCACGTCATATTTGAGGAGGTGACTGTTGCACTGACCCTCCAGAGAGATGAGCTCTGTCTGTTAAGGGCTTTTGTAAACGTGGAAGCTCTGTGTATATATAGAAGCTCGTTAAACTGTCCTGATGTGTGCACCAGCTGCCAGGCCTGTTGCTGAGACCGGTGGACTCTTGGGGCATGTTGTCTTTGTCGGGGGCCTGGGTCTGGCACCCATCACACACAGGAAACAGGCTCTGGCCCCTTAGCTGACACACAGGAAATACACACAGGAAACCGTGTCTCAACCCTTGTGCAGCCGTCGCACACTCCTCCGTCCCAGAGAAGCGCAGTCTGAGGGCTGTGCTGCACACTCAGCTGACTACGCTCCTACCCCTCATCCTCCACGTCCCTCAGCCACAGTTCGCTAAGGCCCACAGTAGTAAGACAGATGTGAGGAGGGGCTTTACATGCTTTAAACTTTTTATTTACCTGGCTGCTCCTGATAGTTTGATCCCCCAGAGGCGTCTTTTGGCTCCGCTGCTCTGTCCATGTAGTCCTCAAGGTACAAGATCCTACAAAAGCTAAGACATCATTAAGTCCTAGAGGCAAGATAACAAAGACCCTGTTTACTGTGGATAAATCAACGTCCTCGTCAGCTGCGATGCTGTGGAGCTACGGTAGCTCTGCCTGTGGCTGCCCTGAGAAATCGCTCAGACTGAATTGTGACGTCAGCATTTATTGAAAAGGAGCCGCTCTGATGCACATGTGCACCTCATACTCGTCCTATGCCTTAGTGCCTGTCCACCATCTGTTTCTCATGTCCTGGTCCATCCGTCAGCCTGAATTCTTCCCCTTCTCACTCTGCGTCTTCAGTCCTGTCCCTGTTGTTTTCTTCACTGTCTTTTGACACTGAGAATTAATGCAAACCGAAGAAACCACACATTCATCACACACGTGCTTTCTTTTATCAAAGCTCAGGCCACACGCTGTCCCGTCCACAGATGGAGCGACACACCAGAGTCTCCGAGAGATAAAGTGTGATAGATGTACAGGGCGGGAGAGTCACGGCCATGTTTGATGGAGGCAGCGGCCTTTAATGGAAAGACGGATTAGGGGTTTCATCTCCGGGCGAACCACTGGGCTGTTCATATATCCTTGTGACACTTTGAGCTGTGACTTAATTGAAAACCGACTCCTGGTGTTTCTTCCTATTCTGCCCCCTGTTAGACCCCTGAGGGAGAGTGACCTCTCTCTGCAACCCGTGGTGACCTTGTGCTGGAACCACAGCGTCTGACTGATACTCACCTGGTTTTCATTACCAATCAATCACAAAAACCTTACAGCCGTCATCGTATCGTATGCAAAGTGAGACTAAGTGTCCAACGCGAGGTTCTGTGAAATGGAATATGGTGCGTGAGCTGCGATAACAGTGTGTCTTTCCTTGTTACGGGTCTGTGTGTGACCCGCTGACCTGCCGTGGAGAATCAGATAAATGCCAGGTTATCCCTGTGTAACACTGCATCATCTGTGCCTGTATTCTGTTACATGTGTTCAGAGGGACATATCCAGATGGACTATGACACGTATGAATAGAAATGGTCACGAGGATCCTCGTTACATTCAAAGATCACGTACACACACACATGCACCCAAGCATTTAAAGCTCAGCTGGAACGTGAAGCGAGAGGTCGCGGCTGTGCTCATTTTTCCACGTAGGAAAGTGTTTCTGTGCAGGTGATGTATGTAAACTGGGCCCTTCGCTCACTGATAGAGCACACGCTCACCTCCTGCTCTGCCTCAAGTTATTCTGCACAGCAACGCAGCGTTAAGCGACCAGGCTCAGTCTGGCTGATGTCCACGAGCTTAATGATCCGAGTCGACGCGGGACCATTACCCTCCAGCGCCACTCGTTCACAGCCTGGCAACGTGAGCCGCTGAAACACGACCGACACATTCAGCGTATCTCTACGTGTCATTCTAAGGCCTCCGAGCCGAATGAATGTGGAAAACACGGCATCGCTTCGACCTGGTTGAGGGTGGACAGCGCAGGGAAAGAGCCACGTGCTGTTTAAGGGCAAACAACCACGGATGGATGTTCATGTTCACCATCTGCATCAGATCCTGTGCCCAGACTCACCGGGTCACTTAGTGCTCACACAGTGTTAAAGAGCTGAGCTTGAACAATGCGTCTGCATAACCACAACTTCTGTCTGTACATTTTCCTACACGTTCTTGGCTGGAGGGGATCTGATCCGTGTGAACGACGACATAACGCACTGAACCTAAATGAATATGTGGCCGGATGGAGCCAGGTCACATCAGGCCTCCGAGGGTTGACCTTAGGGTTAACTACTCAGCAAAGTGCTGTAAGTCATAAAGTAAAACGTGAGGAGAGAAGGGTCATTAATGCGAAGCGCGTGTTGTTAAGGCAGGACTGTTCACAATCTGTGTCTCCTTTCAAACCTGGAACAGTCTAAGTTATCACATACGTCCAGCTGTGGCCTCATGAAGCGACAGCCTCCAGAGAAGAAGTCAAGTCAGTATTAGCTCCTGACTTAAGCAGCAAGACCAGGCCTGCTTCCGGTCCCGTCCTCTGGTCGGAGCCCGGAGCCTTGAAGCCTGTCGTGGTATGTGGTGGGTGTGATGACGGCGTCTCCCTTGGGAAATATTGTGTTACACTGCTGGCTTTTAGATCACAAATACGATTCAGGAGTTTTGGATCAGGAAGTGAGTTTGTGTCTCTGAAACAGACAAGTTTGTTACTTCACCGCGGACAGTCCACGTCTTCCCCAGTGAGATCTTTCACGAGTGAACTTTTCACGTCTTTGTTATTTAAATCATTGTCACATGTGATCCGAGATCTGAGCACTGCTGCTGCATGACTTAGTGTTTTCCCAGCCAGCGAACTAACTTTCCATTACTCATCTGTGTGGATTTGTTTGGTGTCTGAGCTGTGCAGCAGGCGAGAGAGAGAAGTGCAGCAGCGCACAAGCTGGCTTTGTGTGCTGGGCCATTTCCTGCAATCACAGGAAACGCTCATATTGGAAACAGATTTTCTCTGACAGTTGACTTGAGCCAAAGCTTTGCTGAAACTATTCTCAACTGCTCCTAAAGCTGAGGGAGGGGGACGCTCTGAAAGTCATCCCCCTCATCCTACAGGGTGTGGAGAACGTCCTCTGTTACTTTTGCTCTTTGACGACCACATATTTTCGCTCTAAATATGTTTCTGCCGCCGTCCCCGCTAAGCGGCTGCCTCTCCTCCGCGTGCAGAGCTCATGTTTCAGCGCAGAGTGCTGTCTGGTTTCCTAAATGTCAACACAGAAGGTTCTGTCTGGCTGGAGGAGGTACTCTGGACGGGCACACGCAGACATAAATACAGCATGCGACACGCCGCCACGGCTCGCTCTTAAAACCTCAAACACAGGAAGTTAATATCTGAGCATCGCAGAGCAAGCAGCCAGTGTATAAAACTGTCAGGAGAAGCCCAGCTGACCCTGGACTCAACCCAAACACAGTCTCCCTGCTGTGAACACACACACGTCAAGATTACACACATGCAGAAACCTTGTTTTATGTGAAGGATTCCTTCCCATGCGTTTACATGTACAGCGAGAGCGTTTTTAATGCACCAAATGTTTGATTGCCAGCAGAAAATTTAATCACATAATCGCTGCTAAATGTCTGTAAATGTTTTATGTGCAGGACTTGCTAAGATGCAACCTGGTAATTATCTAATTATGGCACATGTGCAACCGACCGCATCAGAACAGTTGTTGCAGTTTGTCCAGGTACCACCCAGTAGCCACCATCATTCCTCATGGGTGCTGTAGTCGGGGTTGCCATGGTGATAACCCTGGGGTCAAGCGAAGTGTGCCAGAGGTGGGACCTCCCGCGCTGCGAGCAGGGTCTCTAGGGAGCCACACGGTTACTTCTCTGGAGACTTTTACTTTATGTCATTTTAAAGCGTCCAAATGGAGCAAGTTCACTCACTCGCTCATCTTCTGAGGTGCGTTTGCCTCATGCAGGTCGAGGGTTCGGGTTTTTAGAGGCTCCATCAGGGGCCACATACGCAGACTTACTCAGATTCACTCTCACACCTACAGGGCTCCAACCAACTGCATTTGTATTTGTATTGTTTTGGTGGCACAGTAGGCAGCGTCCACCTTATTCCTCTAGAGTCCATGTCTCTGATGCTCATCTCCGATGTCTTTTAGCCTTAAGTCACTGCCCTGTTGTTTTCCCACAGCACAAAAGTGCGTTATTGCTTTCATTACAGCGCAGTTCTGACATCAGTGTCACGCTGCAACGCAGACGCACCGTAAATCCAGAATGAACCACAGCAGAGCATCTGCTGCTCCAGCTCTTAGACGGCGACTTTGTCCACAAACCCCTAAACGTGGAGAAATAGGAGGAAAAATGAAGTTTCCCTGAGCTTCCAAGGTGCCAAAGAACATATTGCTTTTCGCTCATAACGTCAGGGTGTGTGCTGTTCTGGGGAAGAATGTGCTCCGTGTGTCATTTTGTTTTTGTGCACTGGTCTATATTTGAACATGAGAATCTCTGCTGTGGTAAACCAGATGCTTTGCTCCGGGTTTAGATGGGGAGGCTTTTCTTGGCGTGGTCCAGTGATTAAACACAGGGAGAGAGAGAGGAGCAGCTGAACAGAC
This sequence comes from Macropodus opercularis, assembly GCA_030770545.1. Taxonomy (NCBI): domain Eukaryota; kingdom Metazoa; phylum Chordata; class Actinopteri; order Anabantiformes; family Osphronemidae; genus Macropodus; species Macropodus opercularis. The sequence goes on from CM061099.1 coordinate 2,345,743, forward strand.
TGATTCCCTCACCACAGCCCAGGATCCCCAAGCAGCACAAATGGCTCCGTGGTCAGCAGGAAACACTGGTGCGTTTCTATACGCGAAGGAGCCTCTGACATCTGTTTAAAAAGCAATGAAAATGTAAAACCACATTCCAGCCCAGTCACTTACGGATTCGGCCAATTCCCTCCACGTTTACATGCACGTTTTATACCTTGCATTGCCATCGTCACCCTTGTCTCTTGAAGCTGGCGTCAGCCTGAGAGTTGCATATGGTTTGGATTTCACGGCTCCAGAGAGAGTGGTTCAATCTCCCCTTGCACTCAAAGGCTTTTCACACCTGGGTGTCAGGAGAGGGGTAGCGGCTGCACAGTGCGGTGGAGAGCAGCGGTGACAAACTGCTCTCTGGGTGTCATTTCTAAAATGACAGGCACTTCAACACACACACAGCTACTGGATGAATAACAAGCTTCCTTTGTAGTTTCTGGTCTGGTGCCAATTATCCTGATTGGACCGGGCCTGTTGTGTGAAGGTGATTACAGGTGTGGGACCACACTGGAAACCTGAAATAAGAGATGGCAGGAGGCGAGTTCAGGGAACGACGCCTTGCTTTAGTCCATCTGTGAAGCACTCAAGGAAATTAGAGATCTGTGTTCTCTGCAGCCAGACAAACTGAAATCTGACTCCTTCCCAAAATGGGGCATCATTTCCAAAAGTGGACGAGCAGCACATTCATCTTTAAGAATGGCCTGGATGTGGAGGATCAAGCTGAGCTAACCACGCACCACTTTCCTCTTTCTGTGTTTATCACGACCTGATTCATTTCAGACTTCTATACACAAAGGTTTTACAGAAACTGTCACTCTTGAAATGTGTTTCCACGCCCTGTGACGCTGCTGGTGGTGCTCAGGTACACGCTCTTCATAAACAACACGAGAAGCCACAGCCGTCACTTTCATCCAAATATGGTTCTGGATCCATAAAGTCAAACCTTTCCTTCCCATATCCTCCTCACTTGCTATTGTTTAGACAAGTTGCTGTAAACGTCTGGTCGTGAGGAGAACTACCAGAAGTTTACTACGCTCTTTAAACTCCCCTCTCCTCTCCGTACCGTGACCCGTGTCTTTATTCTGTTGCGGCGGTTTCTTCCTTCTCTGGGTCCACGAGGTCACTGCCTACAGGCACCAGTTGGTCTTTGTGGGCTTTCCACACGTCTTTGTAACGTTATTAGCAGCTTCAGTCCCAGTGGCCGGTTGTAAAACACCAGGCCGCGCTGAGGACTGGTCTGTCACAACTGACCCTATTGATCTTTGTCCAACTACTGTGACATCTGCTCAGCACTAATTGAGACTTTCTCGTGTTCGACTGTGAGCTGGTCCGGTGCTGCCATAAAACGAATTCTCTGGCGTTGACCAGCAACGTTTTATATTCAGAATCAGAAAGGTTTCCCGTTCTGGTGGACACAACCACACCCTGATGCATTCCTGCTCAAACAGATCTTCATATTTCAGATACTACGCGTTCTGAAGCCGTCGGGACGTACTGTATCGCATGTCGTAATAAGAGATCCCAGTGAGCAGAGCGGACTGAAGGGCAACACCTCGGGGTTCAGGGGTCAAGAGGAGCCACACTTCCTGTTGCCCGCGCCGTCGAACCCCTGCTGGCTGCTTTACTGGCGCTCTCATTGTTCGAATTTATCATCCCAGCCATTGAAGTGGCCTCTAGCAGAGGCCATTAAAGGCCAAAGAGCATCACCCCGAACCAGATGTTTCACCTAAACATGCTCAGCTCAGCGCAGGCTGTCACGAAACATGAAAGACTGATGGGCTCACGTATGAAGCCAACATAAAACATGCCATCAGACAGACGCGTCTGTCCAGGTAGGACATTCCTGCTATGGTTTCAATTTGAGCAGTTCCTTCATTAGACGCTTGAAGATGATGATGTGCTGCCCTGCTTTAAACCAGGGTCAGAAGAAACAGCTACAGCTACGCCTGATGCGGGGTCTGACAATGGGGCACAAAAGCTTTCTGTCCGCCTGAAGTCAGCGCCTGAGAGTCACTGACCCAGCGGAGGACGAGGCCTGATGCAATCACAGCAGCCCCATCAGACGGGTGCGTGTGAGGCACAGCAGCTGGAGACAAGAGGAGCTCAGTGTTTGAGAGCGTTCCGCATGCCAGCGTGATAATTAGTTAATATCCCATCAGAGCCGGTGGCTGAGGCAGCAAACAAGCGGAGGAACAGATTAACTCTCTTAACAGCAAAACTCCCAAAGTGAGACCGTCTCAATTAACACCCTCACATTTCTCACCTGTGTGACTGAGCAGACAGTCGATGATCCGCTGACACACGACTCACTATTAACTTACTGGTGAAGTCAGTGACTTGAATGTTTATATTTATGAAGCTTTATTGAATTATCTGACTCGTGAACACATCACGTTGATGGATTCAGCAGGAATGTGACTGTAACTTGCATTGGAACTAGCAGCGTGTTGCTGAGCTTTCACACCCGTCCTCCACAAGCACAGAAGGTGAAAACGAGAAATCTACTGATTCAATCACACACTGTTTATGAGACTATTAGTGCTGATAAGATAACTCCTGGGTGAACGGTTTCTGGAGTCTACGCTGCCTCGTAGCGGCACAGGGATCTTTTTTGAGTTTTCTTGCAGAGTAAAGAGCTTTCCCTTGTTTCGCGGCTTGGTCACTGTGTGGGGGAGGGTTGGTGGCTGCGTGGCGGGTCGTGGTGGGTCGTGGTGGCAGGTCACAAGGGCCCCAGAGGTGACAGAGCTCAGCGACTAATTAGCAGCACAGTGGTCGGTCTGTAGTCAGATGTAAGAGCTGCTGTACTGTCACTCAGCCCCGGAGGTGCCACCGGCCATCGCTTGTTGTGTGTCTGCGTTGTGCAGCACATGCGTCTCAGATCAGTGTTATATTATTCAGCTCCCTCATCATTTTAATCTTGAACCCGTTCTAGCAGCTCCACTGGTTTAGCTTGTCTGTACACTGTGGGCTGATTTGGTTCTTTGAAGCCCGTCAAAATTATCCACATATAAAGTGAAATCCTATTAATAAAGAACTGTTTCGTGGTTCATCGCAGAAATAGGGTCAAAAGTGACATTTTGAAATGTGCCCTGGACAGAAAGGGTCAAACCATAAAGTGGTGCTAGAACAGCCAGAGCATCACCAAAGTCAGCTCAGATTTAATCAGGCGAACGTCCACTGGGCACGGAGGCGTGTGATGTAACAGCGATACCAGCGAGACTGTTCCCACGTCTCATCCTGCTTGTCGTTTTCCCTCGTTACTGAGCTGGCTGAGCCGGTCTGGGGCCTGATTGGAGCTCACACGGCTGTGCCCTGGGTGGAATAGTGATCCATCCCGTTTCCTGACTCACCATTCACATCCTCGCTAAGGGACGGAGGGCGTGGCGCCGGGTACAGGAGGGACAGCCGGTTGTTCTCAGACCGACCCACGGTGACAGTTTGCTTGAAAAGCCCAGAGGCCAATAAGAAGAATGTTTAGGATTTTGCAACCGACACCTGCAGGAAGTTTAATTCCAGCTCTTGACTGACTAGTAACTGCCTACTGCCAACCAGCGCAGCGCTCCAGTGCTTCTTGGGAATTTGTTAACTGAAATGAAAACTGAAAACTGCAGGTAGCAGACGTTGCCGCCGTCGCAGAGTCGGGATCCTGCTGGACTGTGCATTCGTTTCATTTCCAGTCCTTCTCTTAAAAATGTCCCAAATGTGATCATGTGATATCAGACACTGTTGTCAGATGAGTCCAGTCATGACTCTACCACCGGCCTCTGTCCGTCGTGACTCTCGTTAGGTCATTAGTTGGAGTCCAGAGAACAAACCTCACGTAGGAAATGAAAGTGCATTTACAGTAACTGTTAGGGAGCTTAGTGAGTGATCAGAGCAATTCAAACCAAACCCGTCTCGCTTTTCATGCAAAGCTGACTCAACTAACTGATCACAAGCGAAGTCAAAGCTGGCGTTACAGGTTAGGATGCTGGTTGTTGTGGTTCTCTCCTTGTTCGTTCATTTGAGTTTTGTCTATAACAACAGAAAATGTGTCCAGACATTAATAATGGTTTTTTCAGACAAGATGTCAAAACATTGTTGGATTTAGCTCTTAGGCTCAGAATAAACCTTGTGTTTAGTAGGTTTTGTAGACATTACATTTATCTTTACAATAATCAGTATTGAACATTTAAAGCACTTTCCTGGTTTAAAAGCAACAGTGGTCCAGGTGTGGCACACGGCGATGCGCTGAGACCCGGAGCGTCTCCCTCTGCCAACGCACGGCTGGACAGGCAGATTCACTTTATAACAACAGAGAACACAAGCTTGAATCAGTCAGGCTGGAATAGTTTACTACAATAAATATGAAGCGCTGCCTCATTCCCCATGACATCACATCTGATGTTTTCTTTTTATAAAACGCTTAATGCTCGACTGCCTTGACTTAATTGTTAAAAGTCGTGTTGGTTTATCTGATCTAATGCATCTCTTCTTGAAAAAGAGGTTGACAGTCGTCCAGCACATTAGAAATAAATCTCATCACGTAAACAAACAGCCTGCCTGGTATCTTTATAAATATCATTTGTGTGGCTGCATGGCCTCCATCAACTCTCATTCTCTCATTTTTCTCAAGGTTTCTATTTACACTCAGCCTGCTCTGGTATATATCAGGACAAGAGGTCACTAAACAAGTTCAGCCATCAGTACAAATTATCCATAGCCAGACGCAGTGGGAGAGCAAGTCAACCATGATCAACTGGTTCTGCAGCGCAGTGAAGCCAAGTCTGCGCTAACAAACAGCACATTTACAGTAACAAATACCTGCAGGGGTCTGCTGTGAAAATCAAAATGGTTTGTGGCTTTTTATTGCAGGGCTTTCAGAGGAAATCACGGAACAGAGAGGATGAGACGGGGAATCGTTGGGGGGAGTCAGCAGGAAGCGAAAATGTCAGAGAGAAGAAAGAGACGTTGGAGGAAGCGGGACACTGAGACCTTTGAGACCACACAATGTCTGCTTTCTGTCTCTGTCCAGCGCAGCCATCTCTCACTGGAGAAGGACTCCATTGTGTGAACATCTAGTGAGGGATGGCTCTCTGAAGATGTGGAGGGACAGTCAGTGGCATGAGCCTGCTGGGAAGCACGGCAGGACGGCAGCGCGTCAGGCCTCTCCTCTGACCTCAGCTGAGTGAGGCTTCATCACTGGAAACCTCTTCTGCTCTGGCTCTGCTGCTTCCATTCCCTCTTTTCCTCATTGCACAGGATTTATGCTTCCTTTCTCCACCGTGTCTTATCTGCGCACACCTTGAGTTGACATGACCGCGAGCCAGTCAAGCCCGCTCTCCCACACAGCCCGAGTCTGCGACGCTTCCTGTGTCGGTCAGATCCTTTGCTCTCCTCTGCTTCGAACGCTGCTCACGTGGAAGACGAGCTTTTATCAGTCATTTAAAGCATAATGCGGTTTTACAGAGGGTCACATGGAGGCTGAGTAAAAGGCTCCATTATGCTCAAAATCAGAGCACGGAGATGTGCAGACATGAGTTTGAAAGCTGACCTTTTGCCAAAGAATCTGGATTGGATCCATTCAAAATAGTCTAAGAGCAGTTCTGGAAATGTTTCAGGCAGTGATTTAAAAACTTCATTCCACTACAAACAGCATCTTCCTGCCGGTTTGTTCAGAGGACTTTGTGCTTTATTGACTTGATTCTCCAGCGTTTGTTGTGTGGAGGTGAACTATGTGAGTGTTTGTGCGAGTGCAAGCGTGAAGCGCGTTTGGAAGCGAAGATGTGTGTTTGACTTCAGCGGGTTAGCGGAGTGTGACTATAAACACACACTGGGCCGTGCGGTTGTGAAAGGACTCCGAGTGTCCAGAGACGTTCTCACACTGCTGCTGAACACATCCACCATGAAGGAATGTAGAGAGTTTATCACCACATGTGGCTCTGACAAGCTCAAGCTTTGTTTCAAAGCCTTCGTTGTCGTCTTCACTGGCACAGTGTTCAAGCTGTTCCAGTTATAGTTCTGCAAATTAATAGGGAACTACATAACAATGAAGCGGAATCGTTATACATCCATATAAATAGACTCAAATACGAGTCTCTGTCCCGTCGCTTGAAACAATGCAGGCTCTATTTTACTCAGACAAAAGGGAAGGAATAGCACAAGCAAGTTTTCCCAGTGAAGTTTGGGGACGTCGCGTTTGCTGCTGGCTCTGCACGGGACGACGTGGTTTCGCTGGGACACGAAGCGACGCAGGCTCAGGCAGGTCCCGAGGAGCAGAAGACTCAAAGGCAGGATAGATGAAGAATGGATCTGCATTCCACACGTGGTAGTTGTTTATTCAGGCTCACAAAGCCGCAGCACCGTGGAAAACAACTCTAGGATTACAAAAACTGGGCAAAGCTTTAATAGGAAAGGTTTATGTGAAATGCAAATTAGCAAAGGTTGACTGGATAACCACGTGTCTAAAAATAGATCCAATGCTCACTGGTTTATTAGGCTACTAATTGACAACACAAGCGCAAAACGTTGGCTCTAATGTAACAGAGCAGTTTTATTTGTTTTCTCTACGAGTGGCTTTACTGAGCAGAGGAAATAGGGTCTGACCTAAGAGCTTCTGCTGCACCATGAGAACCAAAGCAAAGTCTTCTGGGAAATTTCACCAGTGTCGCTCGTCTGTTTTGATTCCCGTGAACCTACTAGTCTGGTTTATAGTAAGCAGAGAAACAACACAGCTGGGTGGTGTCTAAAAAAGCTTGTTATAGCTAAGTCTGTTCGGGTCCATGACACGCTGTAAATGTATTAATACAATATTTACATCACGAGGGGCTGAACTATCGTTATTCAAAGGATGAAATATTAAAAACAGCAAATGAGTGGAAATAAAGGAGTGAGACGATTATTCCAGATGCGATGTTGAAATCCTGGCCAGGTTGTGACGGGAGAGGTTTGTGTAGAGAACGAGAGCAGATTTTAGCCAAACATTAATCACGTTCATTTCATTGTGGCTGCAGGCTCAACCCCCCCCCGCACTCAGCTTCCTGTCTCAGTCTCTGTAGTTAACAGCTTAATGAGAATAGCCTGTGTCTCAGCGATCACGAGTCCCCTCTTCAGTAAAGACAACACCGCGATAAGTCGATTCTCTGGCTGTGCAGCAGACGGCTTTTAATCTCCGCCGGCTTCTGTGACAGATATGAAAACCAAATGCCGCTCGGCTCTCGTCCAACACAACCGTTTTAGAATCAACACAACTTAATAGACATTTTGTTTGAATCACGTCTCTGCCAAAGCGTCACTAACATCGTAACATCATATCTGAAAACTGAAGGTGTTTTAAACTCCTCTTTTCCTGCTTAGAAATCTGCATTAATGGAAGAATCGCAGCGAAATGAAGCTGCTTATCTCAAATGTCTCTGAGTTTTTAATGTGTGAAACCAACCACAGATCTGTATAATCAGAGTCAGCAGCTCCCTGACGCTGGTTTGTGTAGGTCATGGCATCTGGCCTTTATTCTTATTAGACTGTTATTAGGTCGTTCCTTTATTGTTGATTGTAGTTGTCTGACACTGAAACATTTTAGAAAAGCGTGTGTTTTTATCAGCAAAGCGTAAGTTGCCTCAGCCACATCCGTGTCGTCGTTCGTCGCATATACTCTTGAGGTTGCTGGACATACTGAGAAAAACCTGTAAAGCTGGTGACCATCTAAACGGGCCTATATGAACAAGGAATGTCCACTAGAAATAACTGTTATTGCACAAAACAGGGCATTCGGACGGATTATTGTGATGCCAAGGGTCGTACATTGCTGTAAAATGAGCTGTATTTTACAGACGTGATGGGGTTTGACCTGAAGCCCAAACCTTCTGTCCAGGTGTCCAGCACTTACCCCCTGTAGTCTGGTATCAACCAGACCAGAACAAAACCAAACCTGATTTAAAACGGCCATGATAGCAGCTCATTACGGTCGTTTTTCAGAGCGCGTGCGTGAGCTACAGCTCTGATCAGCACTAGGCTCAGCCAAACAGACGTCACACAAGTGAGGGGCAACATTAAATGACTACACGGGTCGCGTTAGCTGAGCGATTAGAGCATCTCAGAGGTTCCCTGGACCAAAATCAAAGAATCCTCCTCCTCCTAATTGACAGGAGATGTGTTGGGCCACCGCGAACGTCAGCTTACTGTTACGGCAACAGCAACTAGAGTCCACCTGGTTATGACCAGACCGTGGGTGGCGGACGCTGTTTACACTCTGAGGGTCCTGTCTTAGACCACGGCCCAGTGAACTGATCCCGCACATCCCTGCAGAGGCATTTTAAGGGTTGTACAACAAAACGAGCAGGAGCTGGGCTCGGTTCTAGTTGATGATGGATGCGCATGCGACTAATGTTTATTAAGTAGCATCAAATTCTGCATCGATTGTTTGTTGTAATACGTATGAATCAAACCTTTAGTTTACAGTTAATTACCATGAATGAATCTTCTCATCGGCTTCAACCAATCGTGTATAAGATGCTTATGTACACATAGACAGAGGACTACAGCGTGCTACAGACATTATGTGCTGTGAGATGAGCCTGATCGGTTGCTTCCTCCTTCCTCACAGTCAGCTGGGTAAGAGATCCAGCGTTTAACAGAATAAATCATTAGAGTGTCTGTGGCTGAGATCGAGCCCCGATGAGGTTCCAACAGCAGACCAGCGAAGACTAACGGCTCCTGATAGGAAGCATTTCTCTTTGAAATCAGACATGATTGGTGGGACCGGCTGCAGCAGAGCCTGAGAGAGCCCTCGTGGGAAAATCCTTTTCGTCTGCTGCTATTTCTCTTCTGAGCGGATGAACATGGCGAACATGTGGAGGCGAAGGTGAAGTGCTCATTAACTTAACTTGCATGTGTCTCACTCATCATTAAACACCCTGTGAGGCCGACGGGAGCAGGGGGCAGGCTAAACGAAGCAGGACTCGGCTGCTGAGATGCTCCATAAAGCAGAGAGAGGAGAAAACTTCAGCTCCATCTGCAACCAGCTGCTTCACCTCCCTCCACCTCTTCCTGTCTGGACTCAGGGGAATTACCTCATCAGGCACAAGCCGGGTCCTGTGACCTTCCAACGGCCCTGCTGTCCCATCTAAAGCCTCCCAACAGGGTCGTACACAGTTGTTTGGCATCTAACAAACATGCTCCAAACACTGGTCTTGGAATGAATATACACACATGGAAGATCATCAATTCATTTGTTTTTATTAAACACCAATTACGATAACACTCGTGTGTATCATCTTACACTTGTAATGGGAACAAATGAATCACATTCATTTCATTTTGCTGCATCGACAGTAAAAGCCTCCTTGAACCTATCCAGCAGTGGAGAGCGGCTGTAATGAGCTGTGATCACACCGATGTGCAGATGTCCTCTCACACTTCAAAGTTGCTTGGATGAAGACATATTAATAGTCCTTCAAATAATACAAATAAATGTACAGAGTATAAATTATGAGAACATTTTTTCAAGATCTCAGTCACTGCATATAAAAAAGCAACAAAACGGATGTAGGAAAATAAAGTGACTCGGAGGACAACCCAGTCTGAGCATGGGAACATCTGGAAGGACGGTCAGACGTAGCCAATGATGTCCTTGCAGATTATGGGCTGTCGGCTGCCTGATTTCATGAGACCTGCAAAGTGGTAGAAGTCTGAGTCCAGCTCATTGATGCCTGAGTGGGACTGGTGAAAAAACGGGACCTTGGGCCGAGACGCCGCCGCGGGACAGGACAGGCGTTTTGTTGCATTTGCTGTCCTGTTGACGTGAGCAGCGTCTGTAGGTCGCACCCTCACTCTGTCCTCTACGCTCTTAGACAACCCGGTTAGTTTCCGCCTCATGTTGACCAAGAAACCTCCTCCCACTCTCTGCCTTGACGTGGGCTTCGGTTCACCGGGCTCAGGGCAATCGGGCAAGTCCATCCAGTTCTGTATGAGGTCTGCAAAGCTGTTGTCTCCCAGAACCAGAGGCTGACGGTTGCGTCCCCTTGTCAGCAACGAGTTCGTCCAGTCTTCCGGGTCGCTGACCTCAAATGATGTCCACCGCTCCAGACAGGCGTCAGACGTGGATTTCGGTCGGACGCGTCCACTGGGGGCTCTGTTTGTGCGGAGGCATGCTGAAGAGGACACCCGCACGTTCCTTGTTCTCCTTAGAACAACCGCTTCATCCTGCCATGACGCTTCCGAGTAGCCCGAATCGAACTCCAGACTCTTGTGGCTGCTGGGAGAGCCTAGGCCCAGTCTGAGGTTCAGGCCCAGTCCGCTGCTCGAGTCGTCCTCCACGTCCTCGTCCTCTTCCTCCAGAGAACTTGCCAGGCAGCAGGCAGAGTCGTAGGTACTGGCCGCGCTGGCGTCGGACATCCGCAGCCGCGCGCGCTGTTCTCGTTGCAGAGCTCGCTGCTGACATGCGTGCGCCACTGCAGAGTGGCGAGCCAGCGCCGGGAGCTGGGCGTTCAGGGCGGCGAGGGGGCGTCTGGCTGCAGGGCAGGCCTTCCGCAGCTGTTTCAGGTCTTGCAGGGACCTCATCATGTACTGCACGTGCTCCCGCAGGCAGTCGCTTGAGTCTCGTAAGCAAAGCTGTGCAGACAGAGAAGACAGAAGAAGAGTCAGACAAAGGGTGGCAGCAAATCTACAGCACATCAGCAAATCAACCTTCCTAATGACGCTCTGCTGACTAATACCAACACGAGGATCACAGGCAACGCTTCAGGGACAGGCTCGGGCTTGTAGGCTCAGCCAGGGAACACCTTCCTGTTATTGTAATCCTAAAGGCCGAGCTGCTGTTCAAACGTTCCTCGTCCGTTAATTTGCTCACCACACCAACGACGCCCTGTTTTCACAGAACTGATTCCACTCAAAACCTGGACAGATGACCATTCAAGGAGATCTGCTCTAATGGCTGAGCTCCACTATTAATCCACACAGTGAGGCCATCCAGCATCTGCAGTGTATCAAGCAGAAACTACCGGGTTCCTGGCTCCGTTAGGCTCCGACCCGCTTTCCTATGATATTCACCAGTGACACACTGAGGAACATAATACTCCCGCATCGTTGTTCACTGATTGGGTGGAATTTGCTATAGTGAGTGAGTCTTTCTCAAACCCAGATGGGGCGAAAGAGATCATGTGAGCGTAGTAAGAATGAGTAGACGTGAAGCTTAGAGTCCATCTTGCCTAATCTGGCTTCTATACGAGTGATAATACTTGTTGTTTGTTTCTTTTAATGGTAAATAAATGGTGCAGGCTGCAGCGTCTTCCTCGGCTCCTGTCACCTCGCTGACCTCTGGACCCGTGTGACCTTCTGTCAGAGCATCTGTCTCCTGTGGCCCTGCTACGTTTTCATCATAGCTCTGCTACATGCAAGAACATGAGACTTTCTCAAAAGGCGACTAAAACAAGAACAGTCTGTTTATTTACAGTTTATTTACGAACTCACCATTCTCCTTTCCTTCATCTGTAACCGTCAACGTCTGCAAGACAAAACACGTCGTTTTATGAAACTAGGACCTTTCACACAATCAAAGCCCATAAATCACAGCACCGTGAAGAAACACTCACCTCTAACGTGAAAGCTTCCGTCCAGGGGACATATCTCGGAAAGATCGCGGGTCGTGACTGCAGCCTCCACAGCCTCCACAGCCTCCGCACCAGGAGCAGATGTGCTGAGTGAAACCTTCAGCCTGGTTCGGCTCCTTTTACCGCTCGGCGGCCAAGCACAATGAGCCAATCAGAGCACAGGACGCTCTTTAGTCCCGCCCCGCAGCGCAGCGCACAGCGACGACGAGAAGATGCACATTACAAATCATCTTCCGACACATAATAAAAACGACTTATTTACTGTTTGTCTGTGTGATACATATAAAAACCATCAGATTTTCTTAGACTGGGTGGTTTTTAAATTTGCTCTTACGTTTGTTCATCTGTGAATCAGAACCAGATTCTACTTCACTGTATTCTATGCTAGAATGTCAGACTTGCTTCTAGTTTTGGCAGCCAGGAAAACACACACGTTAAACACCAAACGTGATGCAGAAAGTCACTTTTTATTTTATTGCATCATGCAACTTTCATTAATTACTGGGCCAAACAGAAGTACAACTTCCCAAAGAGCAGGGGTTCACACTAAAAGATATTTAACACGATGAAGCAAATCCCACATGAGAAGCTAGAATGTGTCCTAGCAGAACATGCTTTATTTCTTCCATCATTGTCATTTTAGCAGCTGTGCGTCGTTCTAAGTCACTGAATAAGGTGTAAACAGCCCAGTCGGATGTAAATGTGATGCTCTGCTCTGCAGGCAGCGAGCCTGTAGCGTTGACGGCCGTTTGGCTCCACACCTTCCATTCAGGCCATTCAGTGGCAGGATGTTTATGCTAATCTGATGGGCCAGCAGGAGGAGTGATGCAGAGCCACCTGTGACCTGCTAACCTGCACGGCCCAGTAACGCATGAAACACAACCTCTGACTGATTATTTTCTACATTTACTGCAGCGTGATGGCGTTTTCGTCCTTAATGGGTTGTATGAGTCAATACAACAGAGCACAGGGTGTGGAATTAATCTTCTGACACAAATATCCCCATTAAAGATGAGTCCGTGCTGCTCATCACACATTTCCTACACAGACTGACTCCTGTTATGCTTCTCCGTGTCTTATGGGCTTAATTATTCTTTAGTGGAAACAGTTCGGTTACAGTTTCACGGTGATATTTGATTATCGGTTTTCTCCAGTGATGAACCGTGAGCAGGCAACAAAACACTCATGATTCAAACGCGTTGCTAACACACAGAGTTTCCAAGAGCCCAGATATAAGTGTGCAGCAAGTTCAAGAGAAAACCTCACATCACTGGGTGAAAAAGTGTTTACTTGAGTTTTTTTTCCAAAGCAGATGTTTTGGAGGAAGGCGTCTCCAAGTGTTGAACTGCACTGCCCTCTACAGCCACACTGGTGGATGAAGGAACACAACCCAGCACACACTGGAAGTTATTCTACACAGCATTAATGTTAAATGATTATGCTGCAGCTTCGATATGAACTTCACAGAGTTCCCTCAGTCGGTGGAGGAGACTGGATGAATTAAAGGCCGGCTCCACTAATCATAACTTGCTGGGATAACGTGTTCCAAGCCCTCGTTGTCACCGAGATGGGGCCACTTCTTGAGAGAATAGAGTCTTTTAGCCAAGAGATTAGCTTATTTAGCATATACATACGAATGGTAATAACGTTAGGCCACGATCGTGCATGTGAATAAGGACCTGAACTAGGCAGCGTACAGGTAAACGTGTCTTTGTTAAACGGCAAACCATGGTTTAACCCATAAACCTGTTCTCTAAGGGAGACCATGTCACTGATCTCTCACATTTCTGACGCATACATTACTTGCCAGTTTCTTACAAATGCATTGTTGCTACACAGTTCAGACGTCTTTCATTTGGCTCATGAGTCACATCTCTCATGCACAGACACCTGGAAAGAGATCTGAAGACATCCAGTCATCAGATTGCCAGGATTCACATAAAAATCCCAAAGGAGGGATTAACCTGACCAGGACGATAGAATTCAATTTCTTACAAAAGCTAAAACACTATCTTCATTACATATAGCTTCTTTGTACTGTAGTAAAAATATGCATATTCGTTGAGTATATGTTCAGTATATGAATATTTGGCATCGGTCACATCAGTTGCACTGACAAGATGAAACCAGTGACTGCAAGTATTCCTTCCACTGTAGCAGATGCTGCAGGCACAACACATGCAATTCAGCGCTAGAAAAAAATACAACTAGTAAATACGACCCAGTTTCATAAAAACCTGTTCACTCTTCGAATCACCACTAGATGGAGACCTCGTCTTGTCTAGAGGCGTGTATTCAGTAGAACTTCTGTAAACCATCAAGTCCTCCAGGCGACATCATGACATCATCGGGTCGATCCAGCATCAGAAACCGAGAGCTTGAAGATACAGTGGAGATAATGGACACTGACTGGTGATCACTTTGTAGACCAACCCCCCTGAGCAGGATCTGAGCGGTGCAGGACCACAGTCCACCTTGTGTTCCACCATCCCGAAGGTTTGTTCAGTCAGTCAGAAGCTGTGAAAGCAAAGATGGCTGGAAACAAGCAGGGCGGTGTCCCTGGAGGCCCAGGCTTCACATTCTGTGATACTGACTTATTGATATGCAAGTGTAGATTCCTTGCAGCCACACACTGGAGAATTTATACATTAGTTACAGACTCATGATCCTACAACCCTGTGTGCAATTTGATCCTATTACAATCATGCAGACAAGCGCGTGAAGCCGTCAGCGTAAAGAAGTCCAGAAAATACTGCTGCACAAAAACTACACATAAACACAAGAGTCAGAGGATCTCTACTTTATTTAAATTAAATCATATAGGACTTTAAAGCATTTTATTTACCAAAAACACTAACCTCTTTCTGAATTAGATTTTTGTCTCTTCAATATTCACTAGATATTCATAGGTGCGAGGCAGAAAAATGGAAGGAGAATACAGGTGCACAGAGGGTCAAACAGTACTGAAAGCATCTTGCAATTGGCTGTAAACAGAAGTCAAGGCACAAACATACTGCAACAGACATGGAAAAGGTACTATAAAAAAGAGACAGATGTTAGCTACACACAGACCTTAAATATCAGTTAGAATTTAATTTCTCCTGCATGTGAAGCCATTTTTTTCCTTTTTGAACTTTGAATTTTTTTTTACATTTTATAGAAATGTTTAATAATTCATTTGTGCAGACTACAGAGCAAATATTAGACATCTTGCTGTTATGCGCAAAAACAATGCAGTTTGGCTATGTATGATGAACTTATGTAAACATTAAAAAAAAAAGCACTTTCTTTTGTCAATCGTGTTTGTATGTCCATGCCTGTCTCTTTAAAAAAAATCAGCTTTGATTAAGAGTTTAATAACTTGCACATCAGAATCTCTACAGGTAAAATGAATGCATTTATATAAAAAAAGGTTTTCCTTTGCCTCCTCTAGTAATTAAAAGAATGAAAAAAGAACAAAAATATAATAATAAATGCTATTTTTGTGGTCATAGCCCAAGGAGTTAACAATACGAGCAACTGGATCAGAATTCTGCAAGGCTCGTCAGGTTTTCAGTCTCTTAGGTGTCTTTATAAAAAGCAGATCGAAGCAGAAATCGTAGTTTGCCAGTGCAGTCATTCGTGATGTGTGTAAATTCCCCATCGTTATTGTCATCAGAACTGTTCAAGTAATCTAAAGGAGCACAAAGAACGCGGGTCAGTCATTTCAAACGAGTTCTGGTTTTGTGACTTAGAGATAACTTCTCCAAACTCACCATGACTCGCTCTCAGATTTTAAAAGAGGCCACAGTCCTTCAGGTTGTTCTTGATGATGACGTCAGTGACGGCATCGAACACAAACTGCACGTTCTTGGTGTCTGTGGCACAGGTGAAGTGGGTGTAGATCTCCTTGGTGTCCTTCTTCTTGTTCAGGTCCTCGAATTTAGTCTGGATGTAAGCCTGGGCCTCCTCGTGCTTGTTAGAGCCTGAGGGAAATATAGTTGGAAAACCTCAGCGTGATAATTGTGAAAAACTGCCAACAAGCAGAAATCCAGCGAACTCACAGTACGAACATGTTCCTTGCTTAACTGATAGTTAAAGTATTTCCAAAATTCAAACAAATGTATAATGTGTCTGAAAAGAAAATAACATTAAACCCATTAAATCAGGTTGCAACTCTACTGACGTTTGCACTTTTATCAATCAAGTGGTTTTAATCACTAAGTGAAGAGAAGCAACTGCAGCGTTGTACAGTACCAGTGTACTCAGGGAAGCAGATGGTCAGAGGGCTGTGGGCAATCTTTTCCTCGAACAGATCCTTCTTGTTGAGGAACAGGATGATGGACGTCTCTGTGAACCACTTGTTGTTGCAGATTGAGTCAAACAGTTTCATGCTCTCGTGCATCCGGTTCTGGGTGGGATGAGCACAAATGTGGGATAAAGAGATTATTAGACAGCGCATCTAGGGCACATAAAGGAGATGAGTTCACAGAAATCCCTCCATTCACAATAACGGTGGGAACAGGGTTTACTGTGAAATAAATACGAAGCTAATCTGTTGAAACTGAAGCAGTGGGAGCATAACTCACCATCTCCTCATCCTCAGCCAGCACCAGGTCATAAGCGCTCATGGCTACACAGAAGATAATAGCCGTGACTCCCTCGAAGCAGTGGATCCACTTCTTCCTTTCTGACCGCTGGCCTCCAACGTCAAACATCCTGCACAGACACACACAGACACACACACAGTGTAAACACAGTGCTTCTCCAACAGAGCAGATGGAACACCTTCTCAAACGAAGCAGAAAAGCTGCTCTCCCTTTGGAAAACACATTTTGTGAAGCACCTCTCTTCAGAGCAGGGTCCTCGCTGCACAGGGCTTTTACTGGCATTTGGTGGCATCTTAGTACAGTGCAGTTGCTGTGGTAACTGGCGGCCTTAAGACGCCGAGATTCTCAGATCCTATATGACTTATTCATGAAAAAGGAAGAAACCTAGACGGATGACAATGGATGCTCTGCTGCTCTCTGCTGAACTTTTCACCACTCAGTACTGAGCGTGAGTTGGCAGCTGAAGGTGCAATGTAACCATCTGTGGAATCACACAGTCACACACTTCTTTTTAACATGTCATTCCTCCTGCTAAGCAGTTTTCACTTTCCAGAGTTCGGCTCATTAGAGCAGAACGTTGCCTCTGACAGAATCAGCTTTAGGCTGAATAAGCAAAACTCAAAAAAAAAAAGGTGACACCCTTTAGACTGTTTACCTGAAATGTGCGCTCATCTCCAGCCTTGCTTACATAAGCTAAATATATCATAGCTGAAGAGACTGCTGGCGGTAAACACGAGCTGGCTGGATTTACTTTTGTCTTCCACAAACAATGATGAACTAGATCACGACAAAACTATGAGATGAAAACATTACACAAAGCAAGACAGAAGGAGAAAGAAGAACTTATAACCATTCATTTCAAGTGGCTTGATGACACAGAGTGAAGTCTGAATGGATGGGTTTTACAGTTTCCTGTGTCACCCAGTGTTGACTAATGTTTGCAAAAAGTGTGTGTGTCACAATGACAAAATAAATTACTAGACAACTCCTGGTAAATATACGTTAAGATAATACGTTTGCATGGGTTTAAAGAGTCATATTTATGGTATTTGTAGTACCTTCCTGGAGGTTCTCTTCCCCTTGTTTGTGTCTCAGAGAGAGACCAACTAATATGGAGTCTCAATTGTAACACTAATACATAGGATGAGCTGTTTGGGATAAAAACAGCTTAAGCTCAGAAACTCCACAAACTGGTGAACAAATATTTTCCCTTTCTGTGATCTTTGGTTCTTTCGGAAAAACAACACGTGACAAGAAAAAGAGTCACAAGAGAGTCAAAATCAGCTGGCAAATGAGATGAGTCAGTAGAGTGAACCAGCTCACGGTAGATGATTTTAATTTCTGTAAGAGTCTGAGCATTATAATGACTCATTACATGAGGTCTCAATATGTGAAATAGCACTGCTGCTTCTTTTCACAGTGGCTCAGTTCTGAATCCACTGCTCGGTGACTGCACCTTCACTGATCTGACAGCACATCACAAACGTCCATATGCTGTTGAGAGAAAGACACGACATACTTGAAGTGCAGATCCTTGAAGGTGAAATGTGTCTCCACAATGCCAGTGGTCTTCACTCGAGTCCGGAGCACATCTTGCTGCGTGGGGATGTAATCAGACTTGGCTATCCTCTCCAGATCATTTAGATAGCTGAAGGGAAGACACAAGCATTTGACAAATACTGAATTAATATGGCTGCCACCTTCAGGCAATCAGAGTGTTGGAGCGTGAGGGGAAGGGTGTTTGCAAGACTGCATACGTAACACAACACTGCACTGGTGGGGAACAACACAAAAACCTTCTTTACCTTTGCCGACTCCACAGCAAACCACAGAGCCACCACATTTTCTCCTTATTTCATATTTAAACATTTTTATGAGAGGTATTCATAATTTCAATATTGTGTATTGTTATATACCATTTTACAAGATTTGAGAGCCAAATGAAGCAGACCGCTCAGACCAGCATGCCCAACGCCCGATAAACCACCAAATACAAATTAACTTTTATACATAATGTCTAATGTTACCACGGGAGACACGGCGGCTAGAGGACAAACACATTTCTTTCATCATAATATTGCATAAAAAGACTGTTGTGTAACAGTGTCCACAGCTTGGGTATAGGCCTTTGCACCACTACTTCATGCCACGTGTCTGACAGTTGAATCATAATCCTGCTCCCCACAGAGAGATTTGGGCTGCTTTTGTAGTGCACATATCGAAAATTGTAATGCTGCTTTATTTGGCCACTGGGTTGAGCCTTGTTTAGTGATTGCATTTTTGAATCTGATAAAAATGTAGCGTGACAGAACCTTTAATGGAAAAAAACTAAAAGAAGGTATAAATTGTTATGAGATGTTAAAACCGCCTAACTCTGTTTACTTTAGTCCACTGTAGTAAACAAGAGCCATTGCTACAGCAGATTTTCAAAGTCCAAATGCAGACCTACACACAGATCAAATACAGCACAGAGGGACTCCTTCGTTTTACACAGACGAGTGAATGGCTTAGTCCCTCATATAATGACAGCTGGACCTATTATTTTCCAGAAAGTTGGCGACTTCCCTTCCTTTAAAACGAAGAGGGTGAGAACAGATCTGTACTGCGAGCTGTGCCCTCTCTGATTTCCTCTTCCTATCTCTGTCTCTCAGCAGGTGATTAGACATGGATTATGGTCTAGTGCCAAACTCAATCAGTCCCCTCTCTGACTCTCAAAGTCTTGATGAAACACTGTACACTCTTCTACTAATGCAAGGCCGTGTTAGCATTACGGTTCCAGGCCTCCTTGGGTTTAATAAGTATAGTTAAGTTGGTATTATCCTGGCCTACGTAAACAGAACCATAACGCTCCCCTGGATGTTAAGGTAATGTCTGCAAAACAATCACTTAACGCACCCCGGAGCGATTAGAGCAAATACTGTATTTACTGGCATTTCGCTTTAAACAAAATCATTTTGGTACCAACAAGGTAGGTACCGCTTGCTTAGAGAGACTAAGCTCGGAAATGCTGCTGGAGATTAGAGAGACTATAAATGCACTACCGAAAGTGCAAGTTGAATTTGCTCAAGAGACATTAAAAATTCACACACCCCGTTTTCCCAGTGCAATTTCAAAACGAACACCAGGACACTCACTAGGCTGCAGAGTCATTCAGCTGGTACTCTCGGGCTCGTGTGAAGCAGCTCTGGACGCCACCATCGGTCCACAGTCGTTTGATGACATTACCCAGGTCCTCTGGCAGGGTGCCCTGCTCCTCTGCTGCTGCCGACAGGGCAAAGAGTTGGCGGGCATCATCCTGACAAAGCAAGATGCACACAGACACATTTAGACAGATTAGACCTCTTTAATAAAAACGTTTCACCAGGCAGAGCTGATAAATATTTAACTCAAGAGGTTTGGTTGGGCCCGACTTTCCTTACGGCCAGAGTTCCAACTGCTTCGTGCAAGGCTAAGTAATATTATCATCATCAGAACCTGTAAAACCCTGCAATTTCAGTGTCAAAAGGACTAAACATATTACAAAGACGCCCCTTGCATATGAATGACTTGCATATGTATTATTTTAAAGTTAACTTTTTCCAACTTTCACTGTGACCAAGGCTTCTTGGAAAAAAAACTGGTTCACTGGAATTGTAATATTTAGCATAGATTTATTTGGCCAACATAAACCAGATCCAGTCAGTTGGTGCCAAGTCCCAACATACCTCAGGTTACTGTTGCTATGGGCATCCAGTGTGTACTTTAATTGATTAAAGCTTCCATCTTCATCAACTTCACTTGAAAACTACACATAAAAGGCTGTGACCGCTAGTGAGGTTTACAAAGATGGAAAGAAAAACGGTTTCTTTCCCATGGACAATAGGAAAACACTGGACTGTGTTCACACAAACACTGTTGCTGTGCATATAAGAAGTTTACACTGAAGTTCCTGTGATGTTGATATATTCTAATAAATCTTTTTATTTAGATTTTGTCAATACTGTTTTTGCTGTTTAATGCTGGCATAATAGGACCAGTGATACAACCGTCAACTGGCCCAATACAGGACTCACTGACCCTGGGCTGTCACACATCACGTCATTTACAACTAATCCACACAGTAACAAACATTTCCCAAAGAGCATTTACGGATTTAAGATTGTTGGTGCATAAATATTCTCTCTCACACACACACACACATATATATATATATAAAATTAAAATTTCCCCCCTTGCCCCCCGTGGGCGGTCTCATCCATCCGAGCTCGGGTCCTCTAGCTTGAGGGTTCTGCGCAGCTGTTCCTAGGACTGCACTTTTCTGGACTGAGATGTCTGAGGTCTTTCCTGGGATCTGATCTAGCCACTCCTCCAGTTTGGGGGTTACTGCCCCCAGTGCTCCGATGACCACGGGCACCACTTTCACCTTGACTTTCCAGGCCTTCTCAAGTTCTTCTTTGAGCCCCTGGTATTTCTCTAATTTCTCAAGTTCCTTCTTTCTGATGTTAGCATCGCAAGGTATTGCTATGTCAACCACAACGGCTCGTCTCTGCTGTTTGTCCACCACCACAATGTCCGGTTGGTTCGCCATTACCATTTAATCTGTCTGTATCTGGAAGTCCCACAGGATCTTGGCTCAGTCGTGCTCTACCACCTTAGGGGGTGTTTCCCACCTGGACCTTGGTACTTCCAGTCCGTACTCTGCACAGATGTTCCTGTCCACTATACCAGCCACTCGGTTATGACGCTCCATGTTTGCCTTTCCTGCCAGCATCTTACACCCTGCAGGTATGTGCTGGATTGTCTCAGAGGCCTCTTTGCACAGCCTGCACCTGGGGTCTTGTCGGGTGTGGTATATCTGGGCCTCTATTGCTCTGGTGCTCAAGGCCTGTTCCTGTGCAGCCATGATTAGTGCCTCTGTGCTGTCTTTCAGTCCAGCCCTTTCTAGCCATTGGTAGGATTTCTTGATATCAGCCACTTCTCATATATATATATATATATATATATATATATATATATATATATATATATATATATACACACACACACACACACAGAAGCCTAACAAAAAACAAATCAGAGCAGCACCTTTTCTCGCGCCAGAACATCAATTTAATCACATTACTTTTACTGATGCATTTAATACTGGGCAAAGGTTACATAAACGTGTAACATGGCGTTAGCCAATCACAGCGGACGTTCATGTATTAGTTAACCATTGTCTGAGCCGCCACTGCACTCAGCTGTAGGTCACAGGAAGCAGCCTTCAACTGTGACCATGTGAGAACCCGTTTTAACTCGGGTAGAATAAGCAACATTACAGACTGAATGTCAGGTCACTGTAGCAGCACTTCTGAAGCTGAAGTTTAAAACTTGGAAAGTGAGTTTGGAAATATAACCACCAGCACATTGTAATGGGAACAAAAAAGTTAATTATAGAAAATTAATTTCTTTTAGCAATGCAAATTTAGATATTTAAAAGCACACAAAGTCAGATGTGCAACGTTCCAGGTGCTATTCAGTTTGCTGAATTGCCACGTTGGACAAATAACTGGCTTGTGTAATGCACACGTTAAAATTATTTTCACCACCAGGCCCTAAAAATTTATTCGGGAAAGTTAAATATGGAAAAGGTTAATAACAAGCAATTATATTGCCTGCAATAAAGAATATGTCGGATCAGCACAATTAACTGAGGATCAGGTTTTCCTATGTAGTGTTTACATAAAACAAGAGACACGCACGAGATGAGCAGAAGAAAGTGGTATTCAGGTAAATGTCTGACTGTGGCACTTTCACACACCTAGAAAGAGTCTTTCAGATGATCTGTGGGAACAAAATATATCAAATCTGTCATGGAGATGAAAGTTTATTGAAAGGAGCAGATTTTTATTGCATGCGTAAAGCCGGAATATGGTTTCTGTGTCTTTATCATCTCTCTGCAGGCGGTGCCTCGCTGAGTGGCAGCTCTTTACAGTTTTCTTTACCACATGCATGCCAAGACAGAAAATACACATCACTGCAGGACTCCATCTGAAGCATCTGCTACCCAGAGTTAAAAGTGTCACACTGCACTCAGGATAAATTCTCTGCTGCATCACATCCTCAAGGCTCGATCAGGGTGATTAAGGACAAGGCACAGTGGGGGCTCTGATGATGATTAGTAGAGTATATCAACGAATTCAGTGCAACTGCAACTTTATTGTACAGCTTCAATAAGTTTCCAGAAGGTTTGGTACATTTAACAGCATCTACTATTAACCAGCAGTTTAAATGCGTGAGCACCTCACAGCTGAACAAGCTGCACCTGTATGTCAAGGGCCTGTAATGTTCACTGATTGGCTGAACTACATCTGCGGCGTAAAAAACTAAAGGAAATTAATTTAAAGACGCCACAACACCTTTTTTAACATAAGTTAATGTAAGGGTCCTACCGCTCGAGCAGAATCTTCGTAGTCGATCTTGAGGTTGCCCATGGCTTTGATGATTGCCATAATGGACTGGATTGTGTTGCTGTAGACAACTGCTCTGTACTGCTTACACTCATCTTCTGAGTATCCATCCTCATGAATAATCCTATAGAGAGAACAGAGCGACCCAGGTGGATTTCAAGTAGAACATTCTGTATAACACATCATTTTAGAAGTTGAAAACAGTCTCTAATGACATCTGATTACCTTGTCAAATTGTTTTTTCTTTCAGAATAATTCATAAGCATTTATCATGGTAATGAAACAAAACAGCTGATTACATCTATGCTCTCAGTGTTCACAACTTAGTTGGGTTGAGGTACAATACAGACTTTCTCTCTAATGTCTCAGCTATGGGACACTAACACAAATATTTACTTGCTTTTGGAGATGTTGAGAAAGAAAGGAAGAAAGTGCCTGTGGCTGAGAGAGAGGCTGCTGGGCAGCAGACCAAACAGAACCATCTCTTCTGGCCTATCGCAGCTCACAGACCAGAGTCGCACAGTCCAGCATGCTCATTGGTTGCGTGATGGGCTGAATGGGACCTTATTAAAATGCAAGTGAGCGTTCTCTACACCACCGGGAGGCACAACCAAGAGAAGCCAACGTCCACAATGCTGGCCTTTTATACTATCAGCACCTTTATTAGTTAAATCCACTTTGATTCACTTTAGTGAAGCATTGTGTGAATACACAAAACCCTATTTCAATGTGATTTAACCTGATATTAAGCTGGAACATATAAAAAAAGATGTGTGGTGTTTAAAGTTTCATTTTCTAAGTCAAGACATCATCCACACATAAAACAACCATCTTGTAATAACAGTTGAGAGGTTAGTCAAACTTAGATGAGAAACTGCGAGTAGTACAAATGTTGTTAATATGAACACACCAACTCACAAAGTTATACATGAGTCCTTAATGCTGTGTTAACTTGTCAACCACAGGTTTTCAATACAACTGCAACAAGTGGATAACAGTAATCCCTCCATTAACGCGGTCATATCCTGCGAGCGACATGCTCTTTGCGAGAACAATTGTGCTTTGTCGTTGTCGCATTGAAGTGTAGTTCAAAGGGATTTTTTTTCTAAGAATTTTAAGGTTGATTAATTGCCAACTCCATCATTTGTATAATATATACAAATGCCATTTTCCCAGTGACAATAGGTCTTCAGTAAAATATGTTACCTGACTTTAGCTGCATCATTATCGAAACTCAACAATAGGAGGAACTTAAAGTGAGTCATGCTCATTCATGCTGTGAGTATGTGCATCCAGCACCAACGTCTTAACCTTTGTTTTATAGACAAGCAGGGAGGGTTTCAGAGGCTGAAAGCACTGAAATTACACAGCCAGGAAACTAGCGGTTTCATTCACGCTACAGCACACAATAATCAGAGCACAGGTCTGTACAGAAGACGGTGAGAACTTTTCTATCAGTCTACAAACTGCTTTTGAATTAAGTAATTTTCAAAACACCCCTAAAATATGCTTCAAGTAGGTAATGACGCACTGGAGGCAGTTTGAAGCTCAAGGTTGTGGCTTTAGATTGGTCCACACCTGGGCTACCTACTAAACTACAAAATGTTAAGTTGGGCACCACTAAACAGTTTTAGCCACTGGCTGAAGTAAAACAGCAATGTCAACTTCACATAACATTAAACTGACCACTTATCTACCAGAGAGCACAGAAACACAGCAACTAACACATACTGCAATGCCACAGTATTATTTAAATGGTTATGTAAATCAGCCTCAGTTAGCGAAGCTGTGCTAACAGAGCAGGATATTATAACTGCCCTCACATTAAACTTGACAAATCGCTTTGTGTTGGCATTATTTGAAGGAGTGCATCACCTTGACCACAGCTGCTGTATAACTGTCTGGAAAAAACTGTTTAGTATATAAACAAAAGCTTTGAACGTCCGACTCCCAAGAGGTGGAAAGAGTTGGTGAGTGAACTGTGAATCACACCCACATAAAACAGTGGAGATCAAGGCTTGTATAGGCCTTAAACACATGACTGGAGCAAGAACAACCGATATTCCCACCACTAAGGTTATTGAAGGGCTTAAATTACTGATTGACTGTTTTACACTGTAGTTTGTGACGACCTAAGTCAACAACCTGAGAAAGGTTCGTATCCACACAGCTAAAGGTTTTCTTTCTACCACAGGGGTTTTGACTGTTCTGCGGTGACATAACTAATCCTTCAGCATTTATAGACTTAATATGATTCCATCTTATGCTCTTTTTAATAATGCTGACCATTTCTTTGGATGAACAGAAAACATTTTGTGCATTTTAATGGCTTTATTTAACGCCATACCACACATAAAGCCAGAGTGATGAAAAGCACTTTGTGAAACATGTTTGTAGAGGCCACTGAGAACATAGCGGAAAGATTTTAGTTCTTTAATTTGTCTTTCAGAGACTTTGTTGTGAACTGCATATTACTATTGTTAACACATGATGAGAAAAACACATATTCTTTATAAATATATTTAAAGCATACAAAAAGCAAGACGTGGTGGGAAAAGCAAAACAATGAGCATTCACTCACTTCATCTGCTTCACAATGGTGCTCTTCCCTGACTCGCCAGCACCTGCAGAGGGGAAAAAGAAACGGGCAGAGGTTAAAAATACACTCCTGTTAGCTGGGAAATGTAAACAGGCAGCCAGCAGTGGCCGTCTGCTCTCTGTATACCTGCGGAGATGCTGCCTCTTTAACTAGAACTCTGCCAGGAATCTCTAGTCTGGATTCAACTAGTATTAAAAATAGTCATTTCACAATGGAAGGATCCCAGAGTTTAACCACCTCTGGAGGAACAAAAAAACGTGTCATGCTGAATTCCTCTCTTTTTAATAAGACGTTTTACCGTAGTTAACATCTAAATGAAAATGTTGTACACTGATGGGATATGGGCTTTTCTTTTCCTCGGCTGTGTTTATTGTAACAGCCTGAGGCAACCAAAGAGAGTTCATCTGCCACAAGAGATTCAACAGTACACACACACACACACAGCGGTATCCGTCAGTACGCTCCACTCGTACATGCCTGGGGTGAAGTCTTTCTGGGGTGACCCTCAAAATACATGACTACACAGCATGCAGCACACACTTGGCACAGTGAAGCCCCTGGGTAAGACTGGGCCAAGACACTTTCCACAGACAGCTGTCAGCTCCTGCTCCTCTGTGGTTTACACGATCAGATTAGCTAATAGAACAGAAAGCGCAGATTGGCTTGAAGTATTACCAAATAGTAGTGTTATTATAAATTTCAACACACATCCAGCAGATTGCGACAGAGCTAAAATATTATCAGATCAAGGCTGAGTACGTGGTGAAAAACCATAACAAGGGTGAAAGTGATTTTCTACCGAAATACACAGACCACTGTGAAATATGTAATTTGACATCAACCTCATGGCTCCAATCTCTCCATCGAGCAACTCACACTGCAATGGAACGCAAGGGGAAGAATGAAAACGCTCTCTGGTTCACTGCATACTTTGAATTGATGCTGAACTAAATTTAACAGGAACTGGAAATGACTAGAACGCAAGCTGATTCTTTGAAAATGGGCAGCGTATACTTTATATCAATCCATGTATTTTGTCCCAAAGGAAATAGCCTATTTAGGAGCAAATAAATAATTTGTGCCATTAAGACAGGAGTCATATGGGTCAAGACTGCAATAAAGACTTAAAGGGTCTTAACTATATTCACAAAACTACTGCCTACATTTAATAATACACTTTCAAGACCTGTACATTCATGAATCCGACTGTCCAGGGTCAAACAACAGGCCTTTCCCTCAGCACACACACACACACACTCTCTCCTGAAAGTAGTAAACATGCCCTTTGGAGTTTGTCCTGCGAAGCTGTCTCTAACGGTTAGAAATGAGCGGTGAAGTCTGGCGCATACCTTGGTGGCGCTGCTACTTTGATTAACAAATAGGTAGCAGCTCTTTTTACTGCACAATACAAATACACTTCATCCAGACTGACTGTTTGCATGCTCAGTTTCCAAGCACGTATGTGTGGAATCTGTTGAAGGTTTAAACAAACAAAAGCAACTTTAACACAAGAAGTGCGCTGAAAAGCATTAGATACTGGAGAATAAACGTTTTTTAAAGTATACGTACTGTACTAAAATATGTCATCATCCACGTTGTAAAGAAACAAATACAGCTCATCACTGTTTAGCTTTGATATATTGCTGCTTGTTAACTGGCAGTAAAAGCCTGTAAATTGCAGAAGCAAATCTACTTCAGGAATCTTTTCAGAATTCCTACAACACTGTCAACTTTGTTCCCAATAAAATAAAATTACACTCATTAGAGAATCGTGTAGCTGCTACTGCTTTCACAAAAAAAAGTTGATCTGTGAGTAATGCTTATTAACAGACACACACTCCAAGAACATTTCTACATGACCTACTGATCCTTGTACTTTCCAAGCATTGGTTGGGAAAAAAAAATGACTCAGTGCTGCAGAGCTTTTTTACAGAAACCTACAACTGGTGGCCATGGTGACTAGATGGATCAGTGTCACTAACTGTGCTTTCCTGATTAACAAGAGGCGGCAAACCAGCTGCTGAAACCTGGTTTATCTGAGAAACCTACAAAAATAATATCCAACCATTTAACATAAATGAATTTCTGTGTTCTTTTGCAGAAACGGGATGTGAGAGAAGAACTGACAAAGCTTCATCTACTCCCACATTTGACCAGTGTTAAAACCCAATGAGAGGGAGAAGAGTATCAGCCAGCTCTTCTGTGAGAATTCCTGGCATGCTCTCGCTGTCTCTAGAGTTTCGTTATTCAGTGAGGCATGATAAAACTGACAAGTCCAGACATAAAAGGAGGAAATAATGGACTGTACATCCCACTGTTCTGTGTCAAGACTGAGAGGCTTAAAACAACCTATTTCTGTCTTTATTTTCATGCAGTGCCTACATGTTGCATCACCATCTTGCAGCCTTATCAAATTTAAAAGGCAACTGTTTCAAGGATTCTGCTCTGAGTGTGAATAAATGCTCATGTGTTTGGAGCAAGTGTGACCCATCCTGGTGGGACTGAAAGCAACAGACAAAGGTGGCAGTGTGGGCCTACGCTGGATGAAAACACAGGCTCGCTGTTGATGTTTAAGCCAGGTCCAGTCAAATCAGCGGCAAAGGTCACCCCTCAGTTTCAGTGGCAAGTTCCTTTGCCACCCACTTCAGTAGATCGAACAAATCGCAAAATGCAGTTTAATGTGAATTGCAGGTGCATAAAAATGTAAAATGGGAATATAAAAAAATTTACAACCAAAAGGTATAAGATAAGAATAAGAATTACCTGATGCGGATGCCTTTCTATTTAGCAAAGCTGAGAATTTTTTGAGTTTCATTCAACTTTGAACGTCAAAAAAGTATATTTTTTTTTTAGGTCACGCTCATCCAGATAAATTATTGATGGTATTGCCCTCTTCCGGGCTCCATTTTTTATCAGCTTCTTAAATATATAAATAAGTCTCTGACCCGGCAGTGACAAGCTGATCCATGAATACAAAATAAGTCCCTGCTTTCCAGCTCAATAAGGACACACACACACTGTATTTCATGTAGAAAACATCAGATTTAGTGGCCTTCAGACTGAAATGTAATGTGTTTTTGTTTCTTCTGAGTTCATATTAGCACTGAGCAGGCAAAGCTCATCTCACAAAGCTTCTCACTCACTTGAAACTTCTCACAGTCTATTCTCACTCTCAGCAGCCTGAGACCCATTGAGATTCAAACAAATAACACAATAAGATGCTTGATTTGTCTCAATCTCCCCAAAACAAAGACAAGGTCATGAGGCTGCTAGTGTCTATGCCAATATCAGTAACTCAAGGAATTCAAGGTAACTAAAGTTAGAGAAGGGGACAGAATAATACGGAAAAACACAACAGTGAAAGAGCAGAGCAAGCAACTGAACACCACAATATGATCTAGTGAGACACAACTGTCTCATTATTTTAAACTTTCTGATACATTCAGTTGTCTCTTACACAACAAAATAGCCTTCAGCACATATTCATCTCCTGAAAGCCAATCTCTCCTTAGTCACTTGATAATATAATTTCATTTTCTTTCATACCTCAGACTCATCTTACTGTATTCTTCCGCCTACCACGTCAACCATGAACAGTCTGATGCCGCCTGTTCTTCTCAACTTCCTGTTAAGAAATGTGCGACTCCAGACTCAAGAGCAGAGGCCTCTGTGAGACACTTGTGTCACTTCCTATTCTCCGTTCAAATCAATGAGAAAATGGAAGCAGCTTGCGTTAAGACGCGTACAATTCGACAAGAAAAACACGCGCACACCGACTGATTCGGACTGAAAGACGGGACGATAGATTCAGTCTCCTCCAACAGATGGCTGCCATGCCTCAGGCAAAGAGCAAGTCTGGACAGCACACTGACAACTGCTGCCAAAGCAAAGAGGAGTGAGAGGCAACCAATATTTCCTCTATGTATATTAAGTGAATGTGAGGCAAGGCTGACGAAGGCAGAGGGAGGAAAGGACTGATTTCACCATCACATGAAGAATTATGTGGCAGGATGTAAATTTCACTAAAGCGATAATCAATAATCCAACAGTAATTAAATATTTTTTCATTCAGTGATACAGTTATAATTGGGTGTCTAGATTGAGAGCTGCAAGAACAGTCTGGAAAATCTAAGACCTTTAGCATGTTTTACTGTGTAAAGGAAAACACTCACCCGCTCTGATAACTGTTATCACTCATTAATCATTAACATTTCTGGGGGCATAAAAAGAAATGCCATATTTTAGTGCATTTTATCGCGAGCTCCCAAACAAAACAGAAAATAAGTTAGTGGAGCTATGAGGTAGTTGTGTGAGTTGTTCAGGAGGTTATCATTCACCCCTGGACAAACAGAACACCTAAACCTGCACAGACATCTGTAGCCAAAGGGAAGTTTTCGCATCAAGTCACTACATATTGATAGATAATACCCAACAGCACTGCGGCGTCTTCCGGCAAAGGCAAGGACGCTGTACAGATCGTCCTTCAATCAATAGTAGACTGAAACATAGAGGCCTGCAGAGAATCAACACAAACAAAAAAAGCAGGATACTTAAAAGCTTAAAACATGTATTTTTTCTGTTTTCATTTCTGTTTCTTAACTAAACATGATGTAGGTTTTGTAGGCTTCATTTTTTCATCATTTTTGACTGGACTTCTATTAAATAAATAACAGAAAATTGAAAAGAAAAATTAAACACTTGATGAAACAATTGTGTAGCAGGAAACGACTTTATCATGATCTTAAAAGTACAGAAGGTTTCTGCGGTAGCTGGTTCGACTTGACTTGGCTCAACGCAATCATACATCGTAACTTTGCTGGTGAGGACTTCACTGCTCTAATTTCTGTCATGGCTTTGTTCCTAGTGTCTTTCCTTGTGGATTATAGTAGTGTAACTATTTTGGCCAGTGCAGGAAGAAGGAGTTTCAGACCCACAGTAGCACCAGGAGCAGCCATCTCAGCCAACCAGATGGAATGAATCCATAATGGATGTTGATTTTCAAACTGTTGGCATGAAGCAGCATCAAGCAGAAGGGTTCTAAAAGCCTGCAGCCCTCCAAGCTTTTTGTAATGTGCTCTAACATCTGGGGGTCCCTTGGCCATGGCGCGGCCACAAAAAATGAATCAACAAATACTTTTGAATCATTTCCAAACATTCTGCGTGCTGAAGTCATGCTTTCGGAGTCAAGGTGACATACACTTCATAATCTGAAATTGTAATATTGTCAACAACATTATATGATATAATGCATTTGCAAAAGCCCATCTGGTGAAAGTCTGATTCCTTAATGTGTTGATAACTATGATGCGTGAGCAGTAGATAGAAGTATGTGTTGTCCTAGTATCCTCGTTCCGCTTTGATGTATTTTTCCATATACTTTAATCAGAGTTTACATCTTGCAGGCAGCTGTAAGGTCAGTGTCAAGATTGTGTTACTCGACCTCTGACATTCTGCTGCTGCCCTAACCAGAGACACAGACCTTGGCCTGGATCAAGGGTATTGAAATACGATCCCTTTGTGTACACAAACACACACAAATAAGTACACTGTTTGTAGGCATATTGTCCATCATCTAAAGCAACCCACTGGAATCCACCTAAGGTCAGAGACAAATTTAGTACATGGATATTCATTCTGCACTTAAATACACACGAACTGCGTCAAAAACTAAAATGTCTTTTATTATAATAAACTTAGTTGTAGAGTGACAGTTGCATGGAGAACATTAAGCACATATTAACTTGTCTGTGCATAAGAGAGAGGTCATTACCATTGTTTTTTTGTAAAAACAATTTAGACACATCTGTCCGAGTTAATCATGTACTGTATGTCAACCAACGTCTATGTGGGAGCACCACAAACTCTCCCCCTGAAAACAGCTGAACATTAGCACGTTTCAGGTCCGTAGCCCAGTTCATCGTCCCCAGAATCATTCAGGTCCCCTCAGCATTACATGCGCTGAAGGGAAACCCAAACCTGACTTCACACTGAACTGGATTCACACCGTAAAGTCCATCAGAACCCTGTGAGTTCCATATTAATCAGGAGAACGGGGGATAGAACTTCAGACACTGTAGTAAATGATAATATACCGTGTGTTGTCATCAGGATTTGCTATCAGCTGGCAAAAACGAAGGCATGCAGCATCCTAAACTCAACGGAAGCATCATTGTCTTCATGGGGCGGCGCCACTAGGAACTGATGTTTTACACTACACCCAGACACACAGACAGAAGGATGGAGGGAAAAGTTATGAACTGGTGCATCAAAATACGTACTTGCAAAAGGACATGAAAAGGTAAATGGTATTTAAAAAATGCACGGGATCCAGAGTGGGGTGAAATCAGGACTGTACTGAAGAATGTCACAGCACATGGTCAAGCTAGAGAATTAACCAGAGGTTCATCCCCCTGGCAGTCAGAACTAACTAAACTAAGATGGTTAAACAGGTTCCGTTGCCTCCAGCTTTCTGCAAGTTATTTTAAATGTCAAAATTAGACAATGCAATGAACTGTAATTATAGTCACAGAATCTTGTCAGCTTCACATCCACAATACAATGACTCATTCAACCGTTACTGCCACATGTGGTATTTAGGAGCTGCAATTACATGAAACATATTAATTAAAATGCCTGGCCATCAAGTTAAATCACTTTATAGTCAGCGCATAAATGTTTTCATTTGGTATTTCTGTCAGACAGTTTTTGACCTTCTGAAAATGATATGAAACCACTGCTGCAGACCAAAGTTGTTTACACATGTAATCAGCTTTTTCAGGTTTATACACCTTCATGTGGCCCCGAGCAGCCACCAGTCTCCCAGCCTGGGATAATTACTCCAAACTGAAAGGCCATCGATCAAAGAGCAGAGGAGGCGACCAAGGCTGCCTGTGACGACTGGCCTTCTCACAGCTCTAACAATCACAGGCTGCTCTGGCCTTGAAGCCTGCAGACATAAAAGGTGGGACCAGACCAATGCACCTGACATGGTCAGAGCAAACATCATCACTCAGCATTTCAGCTCAAGAGTAAGAGAGACACTGTGACTTTGAAACCAGTTTAAACATTTTTTTCAGGATGAACTAAATGAAAAAAAAGATGCATTATAATTTGCATCCTCACTATACTGTGTGTGATACCTTGAAAGCCTATTGGTAGAAAAATATTTTCACAGCTTGGAAGAGAGACTTTCAGATATGATTTATAAAAAGACCACTGCGCCACAACCGTGGTGCTAACATCTGTAAACTCCGTGTTTTTTTTAATCAGGCAAACTGTATAATTACGTGGGTTTTAAATATCTAAATGAAACAACGTGTGTGAATGTGAAATCAACAACTCTAAAGAGAGCATGAGAATGTAAATGATGAAAAAAGGCCAAAAGACACAAGCAACCACAGGAAACTACACAGGAAGTTTATTACTTCTTTGTGTCACTATAGCAACCTCAACTTGCAAAGATTCAAAAAAAAGGCACAGGAAGTGAGAAGAGGGCTGAAAGCGAGGTTTGTCAACGGTTTACACATTTCTCTAAGAGCACACAAGCTGAAACTTGTTCTGCTGACAGCTTTTCCTGATTAAAAGAATTCAAGCAGACTTGTCTTACCACAAATGCAATTTCAGGCAGTTATAGCTCAGATATTTCACACAGATCTGGCTACATGCTGTATAAAGCTAAGACATTAGAAGCCAGGTTTGTGCTTCAAAGTGAAACCTCGAGAAGGTACATTAAACATTTTTAAAAACACGTTTTTAAAGGACAAATCACTGACATAGACCTCCATCAACCTCACAGGTCACCACACGGAAAGAATGACTATTTATAGCCAAAAGATTTATGACTCTAACAACATCTATCTGTGGTACAAGGACAACCCTATGTAGTTCTCACTAATCAGTGGACCGTTACCTGACAGCTTCCCACTAAGATGCTGCATGGCACCATGAAGGACAACACTAACCAGCAGGAGAGACTGCGAGTGCCATTCCTTCAGTAAGCCCATAGTGTTCTCTCTCTTTGTAGACTCGTGACTGCAGCTTTGCTGGTTCTGTCAAACTGGGGTAGACAGCTGCACTTTACAAAGTGATTATGATTATCTCTGTTAAAAAAAAACACTGTGTCAAGGTAGCTATGGAAAGAGTAGAAAAAGCTGCTAAAAAAACAAAAACTTCTGTTTATTAAAGCGTCTAAGGTTCCCCCTTCACTGTCTCAGCTGGGCCTCCAGGACGAACGGTGTCAGCGTTTTTCTGCCGCGCTTCTGCAGACTCGCTCTCCCTGCAGGAGAACTTGTTTGGACTGATGTTTCTGAAACCATGCCACCCTTTAACCCTTTGTCCTCTACATTCTGACTGTAAACCCATATAGTATTACCGGTACCCATATTCCTAAACAGTTAAAACCCATGAGCTTATATCTGGCAAACCAAACTAACTCAGCCCAACTAGTCTTCTCTGTGTGTTGGTGCATTGCAGCATACGTTCGTAGTAGTGTAGTCTGCCCAGTGACAACACTGCATAGGGCTGACGCTCAGAACCAAATGCTACTGGTAAAGTTGCGCTTGAATTCATTACAGGTTATCGGTTTCAACCGTGTTTATAGTACACATACGGCGCAAGTGATGCCAAGACAGGAGACGTACAGCTGAAACAGTTAAGACTTAGATTAGAAACACACATTATAGCTGCTTAAAAACGAACCAATGAGCCAAAGTCATCACAGGGTTTAAAGGATTTAATTCTAATGCCTTGAATGAATTCCAGAGCTGAAAAAAAATTTGGCAAAGGAGACAAATCTTTTAAGACACCCTGAAATATTGACTTTACATATTCAGGATGAGAATGTCTTTTGATTTGTTTGATAGTCTAACACATGGTGTACTTTTCTACAGTTAACATATTCTGTTTTTAAATTAACAAGCACTTCAATTGAAATTATAATTTGTTATAATGGTAAATAAACAATATATCAAGTTTTTGCTTAATAAAAAATGTTATTGTGGTTTTAAATCAAATAGTCTTTATAGTAATTTGTATAAATTTATTAGAAGTGTGGGCGATCTGTGCCACACCCAGTCCCACAGAGAGCTCCTTGTGTGTCCTCGCTACCCCTGAACCACCATGTCTACTAAAGCCTGAGTGAAGCTGTGTTGTTCCTGCTTTCCTTTTGTTTATTTCACTTCCCTTCAGGTTTGTCTCTTTGCAGCTGACAAGTCATGGACCTAGATTCCAAGAGGAAGCGAAAGACACCCATGGATGACACACAAGCAGACAGACAAATGCTCTGTAAAGTAAATCCAGTTCTGGCAATATTTTTGGACAGAGGTTGTGGCTGGGTGGAAACGGCAGCTTCAATACGACTAAAATTAAGTTTCATTTGTGTTAGAATGTTTAGAACATAGAAGCAGATGCCTGTCTAGTGTCTGTTCAGTGTCACTAATTGAAGTTTGCAATGTTGTAGGAAAGCGTTGTCATAAATCCAACACAGACATCAAACGCCAAAACTGTGACCTAGCACAGAAATCTACCTTTGAAAAACACACACAGAGTCAACCCTCATTGCTGTTGGTGACATCTTCCCAGCTGGTTATGGTGCCAAAACAGACCTATTTGCTTTCAAAACACACTCTGCTGCAGTGATAATCGCCATAGTAACCAGAGAGCTAAAACCCTAAGCTATCTGGATTTTTCCATGGCTTCACAATTACACGTCAGTGAGGCCAACGTGCTGAACACCGTCATCAAATATTGGGTCAAAGCTGACCACACAAAGCAGATTATTTCATTAACACTGCTGCACAGAGATGATGCCTTGGATCCCAACAACAAAACCATCACCCCGACAACACGGGCTGCTGTCATGGCCTTCTAGCTTCAACCAGGAGGTGGCAAAAGAAAAGGTGGCGATAAGGTCTCTTTGCTGAGTGCATCCAACTGTTGACTTTTTCACCTTTTCTGACCTTTATTTGTCAAGAGTAAATGCACTGATCATAAAGGAGCATCACGCTCCACATTCACACTGGAAGCTGACCTGTACAACTACAAGTCAGGCTCAAAACGCCTCCTCAATGGTAAGATGTCAAAGGCAAGACCATTTCACCAGCTTTCCCAGATCTAGGAGTCTTTCAACCGCAAGTTCTCTTCAGTTGTCAACTGTTTTCCAAACTATGATGGTCACGCTTTACCTGTTTTAAAAAGTATTTCTACACATTTCTTGTCGTGCACTCTTTAAGTGGGCATGAACACTGATCAAACTACGGCTGACAGAAAAGCAAAAATGAATCCTGCACAAACAGCATCTCAAGAATTCATTTAGATAATGTATGATGGTCAAGACGGAATTTATACATGGTACTGAACCGCAGATAACCTTAGCGTTGCCTTTGATAATGTGTTAGACCAGGGTGGGACTCGAACTCTGGGATCGTGTGTTAATTGCTGGTCTACAGCAAACACAGGAAGAAGGTACGTGATTACAATTGGGTCGCATGTTTTCATTTGTGTGGCTTTTGGATTTATAATGACAGTGAAGGAAAAATATTAAAAGTATTGGCAAAAAAAGGGTTTCAACCTGTGGTCCATTTGTTGTCATCGCCTGAGAAGCATTTTAAGAAAAGAACCTACCCATCATTCACCTTCATGTCATGCTGTAAGGAAAATATTCAGTTTATTTCCCAGTACAAGGGTGATGATAAATTATCTATTATTACTGTTATTTTCAAATATCAAGATAATATATTTATAAAATATTTATGTAATGCATAGCTGCAAAAAGAATTTTGCCACAGATATCAGTTTGTGTCAGCTGGAGAGAAGGAATAGTTTCCTGCTTAAACACAGGAATGTGAATATTTGCAAAACTAGAGGCACCAAGGTAGAACTATACAATTTCTTTGGACGATAGGTGTGTCACAACAATCATAAAACCACACAGAATGATTTCAGTCACAGTTTAAAAGTGGTCAAGGTTTGCAAAACTGTGATTTCAAACATATAAGACCTCCAGGTTGACTTGATCACTGCCTGTCAATAAAATTACGTCATTAAGCAAGACAACATGCAACACATCAAACATAGAAGAGATATTTACTCAAAGCTCTGCAGATTCTGTATCTGTAACGCAGGCAGAAATCTTAGTATACAACAACATATTTGTCCAGTACGCTCTCACTTGTGTCTACAAAAGTTCCAAGTAAGTACAACGTAAAAAAAGAGCAGAAGAGCACATCTAATCCAGTACTTAATGTTTGTTTAAACTGAATAGGCGCAGCCATCTGAATCATTTATCTCTGAGCTAATTTAATTCTCTCATCTTAGGTAAAAGCCCAAAGATTGAGCCTTTGATACATGTTGTGCTTCTATCGTTTCTCATACTGAATACCTGGTATTATTAGTTTATTTATACTGCTTTAAAATGCAGAACAGCCCTTTGTGGGAAGAGCCATCTGAACAGACATAATTTCAGGTACAGGGATTAAGCGGTTTGTTTTCTTCTTATTTTTCTATTCCGTAAAGAATTGGCAGTGATGAGAGGTTTACAACAACAGACATCAATGCTTGTTTAACTGTACCTCTCCTAATGTGCCCATTAGCTACACATCATCACTTCTGTAAGAAAACCGACTATTGGTGGCCAGTCAGCAGAGATGCTATATTAGGAAACTAACACAGTTTAATCAGAGTAAAGCATGAAATCGGAGAGAACAGTGAGAGAGCAATGGATTGTTTATGTTGGACTTTGGTAGCAGAAGCTCAGAGCTATAACTCAGTGCCTCTGTGGTCTGACCCTGCTCACTTCCTGCCACACAGGAAACACGCTGCACAGCCACAGCCCTGCCCTTCCTGTTCCCTGCATCTGCATTCATACACGGACATAGTTTGGCCCTGCTAAAGCCAACGCCGTCTTCTCTAAGGCATGGTCTAATTCAAGACCACAGACTGACCAACTATTGAGTCCATGAACTGAATACTGCAATGAATCTCATTATGACTAACATCAGCAAAATAAATTGTTAGGCTCAAAGTGAAACTGACGGATGACGTACAGCTCTGTGCCTTGTGCTTCCCCCGACTAAAAAGCCAAACTGCTACTCGTCTTTGCTCCTGAACAACTACACATGCCTGAGCCAATGGAAATGTCAAAACGCAGAGGTTGGAAACATTAGACACGTGTGAGTTGGGCTGTAATTGAAAAGTGACAACACTAACAAAACAATTCTCTTGTAAAAACGGAAAAAGCCGTAGGAGTCCCCTGGAGAAAACAGGGAAGCCCTCCCCCACTGGGCTGCAGCTCCAAACTCTCCATTGTCTCAGTGCTTCATTTCCATTTTTACGGTCTTTAATCAGACTGGAGTGGAAAGGGCAGGACATTGTTCACCATAATTTTGAGTGTACCAGTGAGACTGCTCAATATTTAACTGCTTCTATTCATGCACTGAACTACTTTCACAGCACTTCTGAGAGAAGAGAACCAAATTAAACTAACATGCACCAGCAGCTGCAATAATTATCTTTTGAATCTGGTCTTTGTTTGTTTGTGGATGCACTGATAACCACAGGTCTACATGTATGCAGTATTTCATGAAGGCCAAAAAAATAAAGCAGAAATACAGGAATTCAACCTGCTGCAACTGGCTGCCTTTGTGGGCATGTCTGTGTAGTGTCTTCCCTCTTCTTTTCCCCTTTGGTTTTTAAAACCTGCTCACTGATTGAGACACTGAGGTAAATACACTGCAAATGTGAGGCAGCAGTTCATTGGTTCGTTGCAATGTTGACATGTAAACATACAGGGTTAATAGGTGAACACGATTTCCATAACGTGTTGTTGCTAACTTGCATAGAACACAGAGGTTTCATGAAGCCAAGTGAAATGTGGCAAATAACACACACACACACAGGTCATGATAAGTTTGGCTGGACTGCTGCTCAGGTAGCACGGCACCATGTGGGAAGGACTGCGCTACTACGGTGGTTTAACACAGTGTAACAACCTTTTCGAGTCTTTGCACATATTTGACATGAGAAAACTCACACGGCAAACCACCAAACAAAACTGCTACAAAAAGTATATATATAATGAAAATCTAGTCTCAATGTATTTGATAGACAGACTTGGGCTATGTCTTTAACGGCGCCAGGGTCAAGCAACCCCTTTAAAATCATTTTGTAGACAGGCAGCATCAGTGCCTCTGCTGTTTGATGTTTGATGCATTTGTAAAAAATGGTTGTTGTGTTGTTGGACAACCTTTCCACGAACACCAGCCATAGCAGGTTAGCTTGAGTCGGTAGGTTTCCCAGTGGAAGTAAATCCAAAGGCAAGAAAACTTTCATTTCACCTTCTCTGATGTCTTCTGACCACTACTCATGATAGGGCCTTCATTAGAAGGAATTTTTCAAATATTTATCCATTACCTGTGTTAACTCACTCGAAGAATGACTATGTACTATATTTATGTATATTGTTTTTTTTTTAAATATAATTTCTTGATGTGCTGTATGTGACTTAAAAACAGGCAGTGTACTGAAATTAATACCAAAACTATTAATGGAACATGACTTTAATGAAAAGCAAAGTGTGACTGATTAACATTACTGTTTGCTACAGCTTTGTAGTTCAAACACGCACATTATGATGCCCTAAATTCAATAGTGACGCAAAGGAAACGTCTTATTTTATTTCATACTTGGGTCTGAATTTAAATATAACCCTGAGTTACAGCTTGTTCCATAGCTACGCTTCCACGCTCCAGTAGAGCTCCTGCCATGTCTGCTCACTCTTTTTAAAGAGAAATAGTTAACAGTGACCCCAACCCCACCCTCTCTATGTTCTCCTACTCAGTATTCCCTGGCTAAAAAGAGCTTCAGTGTGGCAGCGCACCAAACTGAGGCCCCACAGTAAACCACATAATTACAAATCACAATACTGCTCTGTCTCTGCTAGGGGCTCAGCTGCAGTCCGCTCCGCACCGTGAGGCCTTTGCTTGCATCTTGCCCCCCTTCCTACACCTCTTTCTTTCAGTCTGCTCACCCATTCCCTGTTTCCCTCCCTCAGCCTTTTCTTTTACATGTCTCTGCTGTAAATCTTCTCTTCACCTGTCCTCCTCAGATAGCATTAGCACATAAGCACACAAATGTACATTCTGGCTCAATTTTATCAGTGCAGTCTGCAAAAACCTGATCATAAGAGAGCTACTGACTTCTGTTGTAGGAGCATTGATTCTCTAGTGACGCTTCTCACCCCGCTAAAGTGGCCTTAAGCAAGACATTGAATTCCTATTAGAGCTGCAAGGGTTGATCTGCATGTCACGCGTACATTTGAGGAAATGCAGTTTATCAAATTCAACAACATATTACTGTTATCGTAGCTTCACAACTCATCACTGTCCACACTCGCCTATAATAAAAAAAACACTAAAGCTGCTATAAACCACAGTAATAGGACACAGAAGAATCAGTCAAGGACCAAAGATGGTCAAATACAGAGATAAAGCAACAGCTTTTAAGAAAAAGAAGAGAGAGCGAGAGAGAGAAAAAAGAAAATATCATTAAGCTACGGTCAAGTGACAGGGGCAAATCGCTCCAATGAGTTTAAAGCAGTTATGATTCAATATTCCTGCAAGGCATGAAAGGTGGTTTGACATTAAGGTCACCTTTGAAGAAGGTCACATATTAAAAACTGTCCTGCATGTTAATGTGAGTTGAGAGCAAGAGCATAATAGCTATTTCTGCAAATGATTAAGTGTAAATGGTGTCTGGCATAGAGAAAAATTAATAAGAAGAGCGGCAGGAACACAGGCATGGAAATACTGTAATCAAACACAATTATGCAAAAATGTCCTGGTACACAGAAAAAAGGTAAAGAATCACAACGGGCTGCTGCTGTGTTGCATGACGGCAGCTGAAGGAGGTGCTCCCAATTCTTTCGATCCAACCCACTGTGTGTCATTAACC
Organism: Macropodus opercularis; assembly: GCA_030770545.1. Taxonomy (NCBI): domain Eukaryota; kingdom Metazoa; phylum Chordata; class Actinopteri; order Anabantiformes; family Osphronemidae; genus Macropodus; species Macropodus opercularis. The sequence continues at coordinate 2,385,920 of CM061099.1, forward strand.
TTACCTGACCCCAGCCTTACACCAGCCTCGACGTTCTCCAGTAGGCTATGCAATAAACTACTAGCAAAAGCTTCCTGGCAGTGAAACGTCTATGGCTCGTTACTTAGGTTATTTACAAAGACCAGCTTAGCATCAATATTATATATATATTTCTGTATGAAAAGTCATTTTGTGGTGTTGTTGTTCAAAGGTTGAAATTGAAGAGATGCGTCATAAAGTGGATAGTTGGGTGGTGTGTTATCATTTTTCTGGACATGCACCTCAAGCCGTGATTATCTCAAATATTGCTGATTAACCCTTTTGGTTGTTTGTGTTGTTGCTGGGAAGTAGGGCACAAAGAAACAAGTGTGTCAAAAAAGTTTTCTCTCTGCTTCTTTCACTGCAACATCAGGCACAAACCAAATGTTGTGCGAATGCTCAGTGATATCTCCCAACAGTTCTTATTTTCTTTTTGTCAGAGTGTCATTACTATGATTACACTGACACAAGCATCATCTGTCCATGAGAGAAAATGTTTAATAATGTGAATCGTTTTCCAAAGTCCACCTTACTTGCATTGGACAGCTGGTCATACTCAAGATTGCTTGATGGAAACCAAGTTCTGTTGGAAACGATCCACAGTTGTGAGCTCTCTACCTCAGGCACAATGTTGGGGCATTAGTTTTTAGCAACTGAACACAGAATGAGGAAAAAAATGATAGAAACCGTATTAAAGATGGAGTTTTGCACCACTCTATCAGCGCTGTTGCCTTCCTTCCATTATTAAGCACGGAAACACACACACACAGCAAAGTGAAAGCTCCCAGCTCCGAGTTGCCAGCAGGTCTGATTAAACCTTGACATAATCCTTGTCGATGAGAGAGCCACTCCTGGGCAGCACCTGAGTCAGCATTTTCTCCCCATTCTCGTGAACACGGTCACTCAGGTGAAAACTCCTGTAGTAAAAGAGTTTCTACCACACTTCTTAAAGTCTCTCCATGCACTTCTCCACCTGCCTCTCGTCAGCATTATTCACACATTAAAAACGGTGTAATGTACTGTCTGTGAATGTGCTCTCTCTCTACTGAGATGAGGAAACATTTTATCTCTGGGCTAAAGTAAAGGTAGTCGACTCCAGCTACTTAAAAAGGTGCTGCGATAACTCCGGTAGAATGGTCTTACAGCTTAAATTATACAACAGTGACAACCTGAGAAATTAATGTCTGCAGTGGCTGAAGTACACGTGGAACATAGGAATTATTCATACCACTATTGGGGGTGAAACATGGAAGCCACACCTCAATGAAAACAGTCTAATGAATGTATCACATTTTACGCTAAGAGTTTCTGAAAGTGGCAGCAGCAACTCGGTAGGTGGAGCAGTCCTTAATGAATTCCAGGGTACGTTGCTTGACTCCTTGGACAAGACAGAAATCCCCCATTAGCTCTTGTGCAACTGCACCACAATCTTCCCAAAGGGAACAATAAAGTATGTCTTTATTAAACATACAACTGGACGAGTTTGTGGATTTAAAACAAAGGCATCAACCTAATTTTGAGTAAAATAAATAGCCTGGTATAATGTGCTATTATACCAGGCTATTACATAGTAAGCCGTATACACTTACTGGTCCGTGTTAATCTTAAAGTACTAAACTAAAAAAGGCTCTAAACCCACAGTGTGTTTTCCCCACTTATAGAGCTTACGTACATACTTCTCCATTGTTACCTGCTGTTTTAATGGTTTACTTTTATGGGGTGGAAAACAAAACACCACAGCACACACGCATTTTTATAACTCATATAATGTCACATTCTTTAAAAAAAAAAAAAAAATCTTGCTTAGCTTGAGGGGAGTGTTCAAGTAATATGTGTAAAAGATGACTTATAAAAGTCCACTGACTGTGAGCAGACACGCCAAACTATTGGCTAATACTAATGTTATGCCTTATACCTCACTGCCACTTTTACGTAAGTTAAGTTAAACATGTTTAGGAGTTTCATTGTAGCTTGATATTTGGTGGGGAACAGACAGCTGTGCCTTGGGTCTGGGGATCAGCACCAGACAACTGACACAGGATGGGTGTGCTGGTTTCTTCCAGCAGACGAAAAAAAAAGTGCACATCTTTTACATGCAGCCATCTGAAAGAGGAAGTGACAGATGAGGGGGGTGAAGGGTTGAAACAGGAAATGACTTCAAACCAATCTGCAACCCAGTTTGCAATCATGATCAAAAAAGGTAGAGAAAGCGATACTAGAGATACAAAAAACAAAAAGAGAGACTATCAAATCTTTCTGTATCTATTGTGCATTAAATTAAGGTGCATGTCAATTATAACAACAAGAAGCTCTGGTTGGTTTTGGAATGTAGTTTCTGAAATACAGCAAAAAAAAAAAAAAAAAAAAGATGATGGTTGTGGGTGTTACTGAAACACAACAATAGTCCACCAGGATAGCTTGGCTATTCAGAACATCTGAAGAGTTAAACAGAGTGATGCAAGTTGTTTAAATATAAACCACAAAGTCAAACAGTGGTTTCATTTCCTGACCTAAGAGAAACCTACTGTTAGCCTTTACGGACCCTGGATGGATTCTATACAAACAGCCAGTTTAATCAACCGTTGTTACCTACTGTTAACCTTATTTATCTCTGTTATAATGATATTTCTGCAAAAGTTACATTACAGACCTAAGTTGATGCACTTTCTCCACAGCAAAAAAACGAAATGCCAATTTTGTATAGATTCCATCCAGGGTCCATAAAAGGCTTCCACCACGTTGAGATTCTCAGATCAACACACTGAGGAAGGCAATTTGGAAAATGTTTTTTTTTTCGTGACAAAGCACCAGGACGGAACAAAAATTATGTGTTTATGAAGAAGCTGGCTTAATGTAGACATGCTACTGGAAAAACATTTTACAACTAAGGGAGGAGACTCACTGTCGGAAATAAACGAGCATATCGTTTACTGAATGGCAACTCTGCCGTCTGCCTTTTGACAGTTTCCCTCCATCACCATTTTGCGCCTGGCAGCACACTGTCAGACACGGTGATACCGGATACCCTTAACCAAGGCTGAACCTCTGATCTGTCACGCCTTGTCATCAGTTACAAACAGCATTTTCTTCTTAGAAAAAGAGCTCGTGAAAAAGGTAGTTCTCTTTGGTCTGCCAGTTTGATCTATAACTTTTGTTTAATCTTTACCCGGTTAAATATGTACTGCACACATTCTGCTTTCACCAGTACTTATGAGCTTATAAACGTTTACAATAACATTTTGTTCCACATTAAAGTGCTACTCCTGTCCGGCTCCTTTCATCCCTTGCACCTCAATTACAACCGATAACTGGAACAAACATTGTGTGGCTAACATTTTTACGTTTGCATATTCATTTGTACTCTTTAACGTTTACGTTGTTCTAACGTGTCAGTGCTGAGAGTGCAGCCACAGGGCACCAGGCGTTCCAGTGTAGACAAATGTCAGGATAACCCAAGGAAGAATGGAGGGGGAAGCCAAGTGAGCTCATTTCCTATAGCGACAACCGGGCGAAAAAGAATTGTGGGAGGGGAAAAAACACAACATTGATTTACTGTATGTGTGGAAACAAAGTCAGACAAAGAAACACCTCCCAAAGACACTGAAAATATAAACAACAGAGGACAACTAACATTTCTGGCAAAGCTATAGGAGTTCAAGAACTTGCTTAGCTTAGCATAGTAAATGATGCAGCATTACAGTGAGCACAGTGGAGATATTATAGAGTAATGGCAATTACATATGGGCAGAAACAAACAAAGGTCTTTTTGACCCTAGAGCAGAATGTGGTAAAAAGGAGTATGAAACTTACTGGTGAGCATTATTCTAATGGGTCAGTTCAGTACAGAAATGTGTTTTCTACCTCTGGCAGTATCTGGTCATGCAGATGAATTTCCTTTTTTTTCTCCACTAATGAGCAGTGTTGCCTTCCCTGTAGAAGCCTTTTGTGGTAAGTTGTTTGTGGAGTTCACATCACTGCAAAGTAATGCTGACGTCTTCACTGGAACACATCTAAAACCTCCTATTATATCCATGGCAGCCCTTCTGATTAAATGCGATCTTTCTATCTGTGTGCAATCTGGGAGGAACTGACCTTAAATAAGAGGAAGCTCCTTATTTTAGCTTATATCCTTCTCTGTCTCGCTCTCTGATTGCTTGACATGTGACAACAGTTCCTGTAGCTGCAGGGCTGTCTGCTGTCCACCCCTACACATTGTTGTGGGTAAATTATGTCACACCTATGTGTTCACACCTTGCACTGAACAGAAACAATGTGTATTTTGAAGACTGTACTGAAGAAACAAAACATGGCCACACGCAGGTTTCCCACAATAAAATATCAATCTCTACGGGACTACGGTGTTTTTACTAAGCACCAGAAAGGTGCAAGAATAAAGCAAAGATGTAAACTCCACACAGAAGTAGGGATTGAAGCAGCGGAGGAGGATTTGCCAAGCTATCAGTATTTCTAGAGCAAAGAGGATAGTGAAGCCTCGTCCCTGTGGACTCCCAGTGAGACTCTCAGTCTGCAGGCGCAGGTTTTATCTTCAGAGTTATCCCTGTAATTGCACCATGTTCAGACCCTGCACATATACAGTAAACTCACAGATCCAGGTCTGCTATAGCTAATTGGGCAGCACTGTTGACCACTGTCAACCATTGAGTAAACAAGATCAAGTCACCTAACAGCAACGGATGGCAGCTCATTTAATAAATAGCATAAAACCACACATTTTCCCCAATACGGTTTGGCACAGTGTGGTTTTTAAATGCAGGAGCTAAGAGGCTGATGTTTCTTGAAGAGCTGTGGATGTGCCCTCTGCTGACAGAAAAGACGCAGAGCTGTTTATACTTTCTGATTGTCCTGAGAAGCACAGGTCTCTATAATCAGCCTACTGTAATTACACCTGTCAGCCACTAAAACTCTTCTGCTGACTTTAATAAGAGGGAGTAACCTGCGTGTGTGCAGCACTGACCACATGGGCTAACCAGCAGCGGTACACGTCACCCAGTACAGTCGTGAAACACGACTATCAACAGTAAACAGATGGCTGTACAAGAGGAGACTCAGGTTTGGGTTTCAGTACTTAGACGACGCCATAAAGGAAATCTGCAGCAGCAAAAGGAACGACTGCAGCACTTTCAACAAATACAGCTTAAATGCCTTTGTAATTTTTAAATCTTTATTACCCTTTTTGGATGGCAGTGAAGTAACCTAAATGTGTATGAGAGCAGTCAGTTTTCAAGCTAACACCTCCAAGCACCAGCTGACAAAAAAATAATAATGGGCTTGAGTTCTCTGCTTCGCTTACCATACTATCACAAGAGCTATAGCTCAGGTTTCCTCCTAGCGTAACTCTGCTTAGATTGATATGGCAGCCGTGGCTGCGTTAGTCGATAAAGGCCCTCTGTCTGATCAATAACGTGCCTGCGGTGCTCTGCTCTGAGAAAGTTACCTAATCAAAACATTTAAGACAAATGGCGGTACCTGTTTGTTCTCTAGGACCTCATACGAGGAAAGTCTGTGACAGTTACAACCCAATAACAGGCGAAATCAAATCCCACCCTGCAGCAGCTGCTCCTTTACTGCAAGAGGGAAATAAAATATCTGAACTAATCCACATAATAATGAATAAATAAGTGCAAAGTGAAAATTATTCTCAAGTACAAAGCAGTGCTCTATGATTTCACAACAGTGTGTGTGTACTGTTATATTCTGTTTGGGAGGAGCAGTACAATTTACAGTAAACACACTTCCATCTTCTTTTAATGCATCTCTGTTAAACAAAGAAAGTGTAATGAATTATTTCACTGTCAGGGCCTCCAAAAGACAACTACTGAAAAGATAACCTTCACATATTTTCCTAGCAAGTTTATCTGATGAGTACTGATCCCAGGAAAACTCATTTCTGATACGAACAGACAGGTTCTAAATTTACAACACTGCTGTGACTGTGTCTAGTAAACGTGAGTGTGGCACAAGCAAGTGAAATATGCAAAATAAATGTTGACATAGATAGATCATATCTTTATCAATTTAAATACAGAGCGTTATTCATAATATTCAGTCGTCCCTTCGGCCAGCTGTATACAGTTATAGGAGGACGCATAGTTCCAACATACACGGTCTAGAGGACTTATTTCACAACTTTCCTGTTGATGAAAAGTAGAAATACAAACTTACTATGTGAGGTACGGGAGCTAAATATATGGATTATTTTGGAGTAGCATGTTAGTGTGAGATAGAATTATATGAGTTAAAGTCTTATAGACAGCACAAAACAACAACCAAAGTGCCTGTTGATATGAAACCACCGTCTGTAGGCCGTGCCAGCTCTTACCGTCACAAACCACTGACGCCATGCATACTGCTGAATGGCACAGAACTTCACAAGACAACTACCCTACTTCGTGTACAAGGCCTGTGTGAACTGTGCAGATTAACAAACATCCTCATGCACACGCAGAGTCGAGATAGAAATGTGGAAGAGGAAAATGACCGATGTTTATAAAAAGAATCATGGTGGTTCTGTTAAACTAGTTTACGTTCTATATAGCCTCCCGCTACATACATAGTGCTACTATTACATGTAATGAAATGTGGCTGTTGTCATTTTATGTCAATTAGTTACTGCAGGTCAATCACTATTACGTCATCACTTGTGGCAGCTGTGACCATGGGGCTCTATGCAAGTGAAGCCAAGCCAATTCAACACAAGTCATAAACCGAGTCTGCAGTAGCATCTATTCACAGTGAAAATTATAATAAATAAAATTATTGCCACCTCATAGAGTAATTTTCTTATTCAAAACGAATGTTTCTTAAAAAACAAAAACAGTCTGATCAAGCCTTCATCCCATCAAGTTGACGGCAGTGTGATGCACAGTCATTACAGATATCACAACACTGTCTTTAAATGTAAGCTACAAGTAGAAATCTCTTGTATGCATCCAGTAAAACAAGCAATGCATTATGCAAATGCCTTTATGTACAATTAACACTGAAGTAAGTGTGTGTGTGTGTGTGTGTTTAAATGCCAACAGTGGACTTTGCATATTTCCTGCTACCTTCTCAAAGTGATTATGCTGCCAAAAGGAACTTTTGATTTGTGCTGAGCTGCATTCGCAGCCTTTTTTTGTTGTAGTTGGGGAGAAGATTAAATGTCAGTCAAAGACTCCAAACAGCACGGAAGCCTGTGTACGAGTGTTTCCTGTTAATGAAGGCTAAAGCCCCGACAGAATGAAGACCTCTCTGCCACTTTAACTAATGGCTTTCTCTAGGGACAACTAGCAACGCAATCAAATACAGACTTCTTTTTTAAAGCATAGTTTGAGTAAAGGGGTTACCAAGGAAATTCATCATTGTACTTTTTTGTTTACACCAAGTAAAATGTACCAATGTTTCGATTACACGTTGTGTGGTTAGACACAGCCTGCTGACGGAAGGAAACAATTTAGATGATGTTGTTTTACATGTAATAACCGATTCATCATTTCAGCCTCTGCTTGCAAGTAGGAATGAGGCACATTCTTCAACCTAACCCTAACCACAACTCTTCCCTTGAATTTGCTTTATCAGGAAATAAGACTAAAATTCTACATGATTGGGCAGACAGTGCAGATCGCTACTGGTGTGCCTTTAAGGAAGCTGTAAGACTTTTCTCAGCTGTTCCAACAGAGAGCATCATGGCAGATGTGAGCGCTGACAGTTATACCCGAAGGTGTAATGTAGCACCTCTTGAAGGATGTCACACCTCCATCACACATACTACTATTCAATAAATATATCCAAATTTCAGCTATGACTGCAAACTACCGAAATGCATCCTTTATTATTAATTAAAATGAAATACGAATTTACACCATAAGAGCAAACAGAACCAGTGGTAAAGTTATCTGTGTTCAATCTGAAATGCATCACAGCATTTACCCTGCAGGTTTAACTCGAATACAAGTATCACCGATCAGAAATCTTTCACCAAACATTCCAGTGCCGCATGTCACTACTTGTTTTCTTTACACTGCACAAGTTGAGAAAAAAAACTTTTACTTGCATGACACAAGATAACAAAGTCATATAAGCATCCGTTAAGATTCTGACCTTTCCCATAATTCCTCTCAACCCTTACACACTGCACCGGATAGTAATTACGGATATGCAACCTGCTGTACGGAGCAGAGCATGTAATTAGCCTTCTAACCAGGGCACAACCAACAACCAGCCGTCACTTCAAAGACCCAAGAGAGAAAAAACAGTATGTGTTCCCTATCAATTTAAGTCGAAATGTCTGCTTTCTGTCATAAAGGTGGATGCAAAGCAGTTTAGTGTTCCTGCAATACTTCAGATCTAAGAACGGACGACAGAGAGCATATTTGAAATTGGTACCTCTAGGGTCATCCACTTAGATGCTAATGGTCCACGTCATGTTTTAAAGACAACAGAGATCATCTCATAATTAGTCCTCTTCTGCTCAAGATAACACCATTCAGTTCGAACTCGAACATTTGTTGAGCAAGGCATCTCCAATAAAATCACAGTCTATCCAAACAAAATCACAGTTAGATTAGGGAACTGCACTGATACCCCGGAGGCCATGATTGGAGTAATTCCTAGAAAGTCAATCAATGAGCTTAAGAGGAAACATCACTGATGTATGGATGCATTTGTTTCTGCTTTTTAATCTTGGTAAACTGCCAACAGTGACTAGTTTGAGCCACCTAGTGAGGTTTTCAAGCTTCAAAGACCATTGTTGCAGGCTACTGGCTTAAGGATGCTTCAGTTAAACAGTAATGTGTCCAGTAAATATCAGTTAAAAGGACCAAAGACACATCACTAAAGCCGTGTGTCGTAGCCAATGCTGGGAACAGGCAGGGCTGCTCACTCACTATCTAAACAGCAGCCCACTCCTTATCAATCGGGCCTCACTGTGTCTGACCTCTGAGCCCGGTCCTGCTGGGAGGAAACCAGTCCAGACTTAAAGACAATAAACCGTTTCGCACGTTTCCACACAACCTTGCGGTGAGGCGAGAGCTGCTCCGAGGCGCTGTTTCAACACCAAACTCACCCAGACGGTCTCCAACGAGCCCGCATGTTTACGTCTAAACAGAACCTGGAATGAAGGCGAAGTGCACAAGGACACAGACACAGCAACTGGACGAGGGCAGGTCAAGTTCACAGGACTGGGCTGTCTAGGCCAAAACATCACAGACGTGTTGCTGGTGGAACATTACAGGACTGTGAAGGATGTGAATGTTTGAGGGCACAATAAGAGCTGCTATTAATATCAGCTATAATTAACTATAGCAGTGAGCTTTTATCGGTTATATTCACACATTACTTTCGATCTAATGCTCCAAGCTTCCTTGTTGCCGCCACCAGCGGGGCCTTCGGGCAGTGACAGGACTCACCCAGCAGCAGCAGTTTCACTTCCCTCGCCGCCTTCTCTCCATCCTCCCTCAGGTTCTTATCAATCATCTTGGACCGCTCGGCCGCGGCTTTATCTTCCTGACTGACCGTACAGCCCATGGTTCCCAGTGCTCGCTTCAGGTCTGCTGCTTTAGTGGGAAAAATATCACCTGGGGAAAAAATGACGCCCGAGCCCAAAACCCTGCGCTTCCTTTCTTTCTGTGAACGTTATAAACACGGGCTGAAGGAAGGTAAGACGACTTCCCCTTCTGAAGAGCGACGGAGTCCGTTCATCCGCGAGAGGAAGCGAAAATCATGAAAACCAGTTTCCTCCTGCGAGCTGAACTTGAGCTGAACGAAATTCCTAAATACACCTTATCCTTCCGTCAGCTTTCCGGCATCGGTGGATTCTGCTGTGTAGAAGTTGTGTAGAAGCGGAAAAACAAGGCGCGAGTAACTTTTTGAAGGACGGCGGACTCTTGGCTACTGCCGGACACCAGAACAGGTTAAACGCGAAAAAACGGGCCACGAAGTTCAGTAAAAGTGCTCCAGCATGTGGACCGCGAGCTCACGGATTCCCGCTGCCTGCACGCGCGCACAGCCCCCGCCGGAAACGTTTCTCAACCGTTTCTATCGCTTCGCTTTTAATGCCCGCTGCCGTCGCGCATTCTCGTCCCCGCGTTGAGATTTAGCACGTTTGAAGCCACACCCGTAGCCGCCGCGAAGTTCCCCACCGCCCGACGAACTGCGAGACAGCGCCGACGCCTCCCAGCTCTCGACGCAACAGCGCAGACCTTCACCAGAAGCACAAAAAAAAAAAAACGCTTACTCGAGGTGTATCCTGGGAAATGTAGTCAAATGGTTACGGCTTCCTTATCAAATACTGCTCCAAATAGGAATGTGTGCGGTTTAGCGTTATGTCATGCACAGGTAGGTTATATTGTATTTAGCTTTTTATAGATAGTGTCTGTTTAGATTAATCCAGTGTGAAAAAACACAACGGATTGTCGATGTCAACAGAACGGCGCCTAAAGGTTTTGCGGACGAGTCGGATGTGATGTAGATAAGAACAATAACAATAAAATAAAGTAAAGTACTAGATAACATATTCCGAGTAAAAATAGTTTTCTAAACAAACCTGTAATGTTGAGCTTCCTGGACCCAACTACATTTAAGCAAATGACCGAGAGTTATAAAAGTCACAACAGCCTTCAAACAGAAGTATTTAAATACTAAGTCAAAAGGAGACCCGATCAATCTAGAATCCATCTAGATGGATAAAACTTGAGAATGACGTGGTCCAGTGCTTCCCGACTTATTCCTACAGCTCTATAGCGCCACCCTGTGGTTTGTTTGTCGACCCCTAGTTTTTCTTTCTTTTTTACCTGTGTAATTTGCAGAGACACAATGTGCACGTGAGGATTAAAGTGAAACTGATGTTTGAGATATTTATTTTATCCCACGGGGAATTTTTTGGACCTCTGCCATTCTACAAGTACTACATCTACAAAAACACGTACAGTACTAGCATCGTACCTACGAACCGATCCACTGTTTCCAAGAGCATCCGACAAGCTGATTGTCATACATGTATAAGAGCTGAAAGTTATGTTACCTCATTATCTTTATTGCAACATTGTTTACAGTACAATACTGCCCAAACATATTAAAATATATAGAGATACAAGAAAATAGCCATGAATTCAAGGACAAAAGGTTTAAAAGCACTTTGAAATTGATTACATTTATATTTTTAATTGGACTAAAACTTTAATTGCTATTTACATTATACAAACTAGATATGCATGTAGAATATAAAGGGTATACATTTATATACATTATTTATAAATGTTGACCAATGTCAATATTTAATATGTTACTAATCAAGAATTTTCACACAAAGAGGGAGACTAATAACGCTAAGATCTAAATAGAGATCATCTCTTATCAGCCACTATGAAAGTAGTTTCACTCACTTTCAGATTTGTATTTGCTTAATTCATTTTTACACATTCTGAGGTTTTGCAGCATTTTTGCTTGTGCAAAATAAAAAAACAACTGGTTGTTATATTAATCTGATATGGTTTTGTCCAACGCACAGCCAAATTTTAAATCTAAAAGAAACTGGATATAAATGTAAACCTTGCATTAATGAAACAACAACAAACGCAATGGCTGATTCAGATGATCCCTTCTGCTTATAGACAGAAAAAAACAATCAAATGTCTGTTTCAATGAATTAAGTGGATTGAAGGAGGGCTGTTGAAAAATAATGAGACACTACAGAGTTACCTACACATCACTCACTACAGTCTGGCGTAACAGATTGGACCATTAAAAATAATGAAATGTAGACAAGTTCACCAGTTCACTAAAAGCGCCAAGTTAGTAGGTTACATCTACCAACAAGCAGTAATGAAGTCACTGAAATGACCAAAACGATACCACTGATGATATACTACTGACTAAAAAACACAAAACAATCATCGACATGTTTTGCTCTTGCATTTCTGATTTAGATTCAACTGATACACTTGTAAAAACATTAAACATAAAGTTTCATCGAGGGCAGAACACAAACACTTGCATTATACTTCTGATCTGAGTATAGGTCCAGGTTTTACAATAGAAATGCATAACACTAGAGATCAAATACAGTGGAGCCATTTTTTACACAACACAGACACTTGAAAAACCTCCAATAACACATCCACACGATTAGTTTTCATCTACAGGGCACGGCAGAGGAGGAGGCTAATGATCGCAGGGGCTCACAGGAAGGCAGGAAGTTTAACATTATTTCAAGTACTGTTTGAGAAGACATCCATATAATACCATCAATACATTGCATATGTTCTCATCATCTACACTAGATGGATTCATTTACCGTAGTTATACAAAGCAGTCTAGCAAGTGGCAGAGCATCTTACAAATGATTCGTCCGTGTTTCAGCTAGTTGTTGGCTACAAGAGGTTGTGCTTGTTAATGGAAAGTGCTATTGCTAACTGCCAACCTTTTCGAGAGGCAGGAATCCCATGTGTGTCATATCCTTCTGGGATCAGGCTTGTGCTGGACGCAGGAATATTTACAGACAAAAAACATCAAGTCACCCTGTTGTTATTTTACACGTTTTGGTTATCTCTGATTTCAGTGAATGCTCAGAAACAACGCGTCGATGAGGACCACTGACCTGTAACTTCTCTTCATTTCATTTAGAACTTTCATCTGTACAGTCCAACCGACCGGGACTTGTGTAGCGTTCATCACTGTTATGTACACAGTAATAAAAATAAACAAAAACTCTTTGCACAGTAAAGGCTTTCGTTAACGTATTTGAACTGCTGCTGACCTGATAGATCGCCTCAGGGTGCGTTCGTGTGGACAGACTGTCCGGCATCACCTGACGTTTTCATCACGCAGAGATCAATAAAAATATACATCTACGTGTCACTGTGTGGGAATGTTGTGATACATGTGCTAAGAGCTGCACCACATGTGTTCTGTGGTTTTGCACCCTGCTCTGAAAGAGGTGACGATTCTTTAACACCTCCAAATTTGAAACTAAACAGCAACAAGTGTTGCTAAAGGCTACACATCTTAAAAGAATTCATGCTAAGCTAACTGGCTACTGGCTGTAGCTCTGTATTTACTGCGCAAACATCGTAGTGTTTCAATACTCTCATCTAACTCAAGCAAGAAAGCAAAGCAGAGACTTTCCCCCAAAATGCTGAACTACTCTGTTTTATCTTTGCCATAAATTTACTGTTCTTCTGCATGTGCACAGCCTGGTGACTCAAAAAACGTAATAATAATAGTAATCATAATAATAATAATACAAAATCATTCAAAATATTAAGTGTCTCAGGTTGTTCTGATCTGAGCAGCAGTATTGTTGCTTACGAAGGGTGGCAGACGCTGCTACAACACATGGACAGGCATGTATAGACAGCAGCATCCTGCATCATCATCATCATCATCTGTTCTTTACATCCGTGTGACATCACAGCCTTCGCGTGCCAACATCGGTCTTTCTGCACCTGTCCTCTCAGAGAATTCACTATCAGAGTCTACTGGCCGTCATCAGCGAGCACTGTTTGGCAGGGTGTACAGTACAATGTAACATACGAGAGCGAAGGACAGAAGTCTCTAAAACAAATATGGGGCTGTAACATCAGACATGATCCAAAGTAAAACAGCAGCATTACAGCACAGATCTACTGTAATGCTACAATATAAAACCTGAAATTAAAAAAACGCTTGGTGGAAGGTGTCACCTAGTGACCACTGCTGGCTTTACTGCTGCCTGACGTCCAGTCAATGATTATAAAGCTAAGGCTCATTATCATAAACAGGAAGCCAATCCCAGCAAAACAGGTGGCCTGGGGGAGAGAGTGAGTAATGAGTGAGACAGGAAATCAGGAACATGAACTCGATGCACCGTGTTTAAACTGTGACACAGTATTTACAGTAACAGTAAATCCCTGAACATGTCAGGGACACGGTTTAGTGTAAAGAGTAAAAACGTCCAGACATAACAGTTTGATTTAAACATTGAGATCAGTATTTGAACTGAATAGTAACACTGACACACACTAACACCCACATTTAACGGGTGTGACGACAGGTAAAGGAGATTTCGGTTGTAAGCCCACAGAGGGCAGCAAAATGTGGCTTTTCAGTGTGACACAAATTCCTACAGCTCCTATAAGCATCCAGTAACTCAAACAAACTGAAATAAACTTATCGTCATATGATGCTCACCAAAATTTTGGGCCAAGAGCACAGCGGCTCCTCTTCTTTGGGTACAATTCGAATGTAGAAGACAGCAGGGAAAATGAATATGAGACAAGGAGCAGATGTGGCACCTGGAAAGCAGAAAAAATCAACAAGGGCACCTCCTCATAAGTGGGTCTGTTTCAATGTTTGTGCTCATGCACCACCTTCTCACGTCGGGCATTAACCTACCAATAATCCCAAAAATGTTCAGGATGTTGGGGGCAAAAATGACCAGCAGGTTGATGAAGGTGAGCAGAACCAAAGCAATGGCAATGTGCCGGGGCCAGTAGAAGGTCTTGTTGGGAAACGCCATCTGCTGAATCGCTCTCCGCACCTTAAAACAAGACCATTTCAGTAGTTTTACCATTAAAAAGCACTAAAGAGAAGAACTCGCAGGTAAATCGTACTTACAGGAAAGAGCACGATGGGTACGGTGAGTGTGACGGCGGTGAGCACAGCCACACGCACACACAAGATGAGAGTGTCATACTGGTTGACACGGCTGTATGTGTGAAGCAACTCTGCTTCCACTTCACCTGAAAGAGAGTCAAACGCAAACAAACTAGCAAAAAATGATTTACGCTTGGGGGTCAAAAATGAACCTGTCTACCATTAATACGGATACTCGTGAGTAAAGTGGATGTAATAGTTACTGTAGGACCTGCAGTGTGATCACTAGAGGGAGTAGGTGCGTCGTGATGGTTTCTGTCTGTTGTAACATAGCGACTAACAGTAATATTCGGACAATCAGTCAGCAATGAGTTTAACTGAGACACAAGTGGACAAATTAACCAGACAGACAGACTCTGGAGGAGGACCAGGCCTCACCATAGAAAGTTAAGTATCCAAACAGAGCAGCCAGGAAGTACATGATGTACATGACTGCAATGGAGATGTTGGCCACATGCTGCATCTTTTTCTTGGTGGCACTGAAATAAGAAGATATTGCGATATAACATCACACACAAACACAAACAGCCACTTTTATACATATATACAAAATATACCAATTATCTGCTACAGTTAATATAATGCGAGATTCAGTACAGCACCCAAATTAATCTAAAGCATAAGCATCAGTGGCTCAAAGCGGGATGATAACTTTCAACATGCTACACAAGCAGGGCCAACTTATTTCAAAATGTGAAAGCAGTGCAACTTGTCAGCAGTCATGCACAAAGCAGACGCGCTAGCTTCCGTCTTTGTTACGCGACTGGTTTCTAGCATGAGATTTCCATAAGGACATACTTGCGCAACTCTGTGTAGATGGGCAGGACCTCTGGGTGGCACACAAAGGCGAACGCCAGGATGGGGATGGTGTAGGCTGTCTGAAAACGAACCCCAACAGGTCACCATAGATACAGCAGCACCATCCCAGACGTTTGACCACCAACCTCATGTTTTACTGTCCATTAATCCCTCAGACACGTTACAGAGAGCTAATTGTTTCCCTGTGATTAAGTTGGAGCTGGCTGCAGACCAGCTTTAGCCTGTTCAACAATGCCTTAATCAGCATGGCCTGGCCTTACTAGCCAGGGTCAAGAGAACCTCATAAATCCTTAAGGAATTCTTAGAGAGACTAGTTGGTATAGTTAATTCTCTGGAAGGTAAAATAGTTACAATAAATAAGGCTCTGAAATGTCCCAGTTCCTGGTGTGAAGGTATGTACTGTGGTAATATATTAAGGTAGAAATGTCAGGTCTTTCCCATTTCTCTCCTTACTTCACTCTTTGCTCACCAAACCTGACGAACCTATTGTCATCAAGAAAAGGCCAAAGCAATTTGTGCCGTTCTTTTTCTGGCAGGAGCAGACAGCTCCGGGGGCCACAGTCCATCGTTGAGCCTTGAACTAATGGCAGGCGATTGTCTGTCATTACCAGCTTGATAAAAGCCCTCATTTCCCCATAAGTGCAACCGAGTGCTCCAAACCGGGTGGAATTTCCATGCTTGGCTTGTGAACCATCTCTGGCAGCATGCTGAAGATGACTCTGACATACGTGGGTGGCTGTCTGCAGCCATGGCAGTGAACGTGGATTTGCATTTCCAGACCGACTGCCATGCGAAACCTACTTGAGGGTTGAGGTTGACCATTTTGGGAATACAGGCAGGATCTGTCTCGTTGACGTAGACGCTCATCCGTTGGACGGTGCTGTTGACGTGGTTGCTAATTGGACAAGGGCTATTGAACTTCTTGTAGATGACCTGTACAGTGCATAGAAAACAGGCGTTAAGCAGTTAAGAGAAAATATGGCACTGACTGAGGAGAGACAACAGGGAGAGCGCTGCATGGATTACAGCACAGAGCCAAAACTAGGTCAGCGAAGACAGAGAACCAGCACAGTCTGGAAATGCAGCGTGCAAACACTGGGCCGTGTCAGAGAGTAGAGCGAGAGGAAAACTGGGCCCAGAAGCACAGAAGCAGGCAGGTGCCGCAGACTAATCCCTGTGGATTCTAATAGACCCTCTTCATTTTTCTGCCATCACGTAAGCATAGAGGAGTCCTGGAGTCAGAGGACTTACCGAAATGAGGAAGAAAACCATGCAGCTCAAAGAGAAACCGCTGGTGTATCCCAGGTATCCTGCAACACAAAGGCTTCATTAGCATTTCTACCATCTGGATTACATGCTTCGTTTAATCTGGAATAAGTTTCAACATGTGAATGTCTGAGTAACTACACAGGTTTGCAGCAATACAGAAAAAGGCCTGTGTATAGAATATACCGTTTTTTTAACGTGTCTATGTTGAAACGTATTGCACGCCTGGGTATTATTATTATTAAGAGTTTCCTGGGAAGCATATCAGTATTACCACCTGTTAAACAGGTTGATGTTGTGTCGTCTGCCAGAACGAGCAGTGGCAGGACATACAGGACAATCAGAGAGATATAAGGGTTGAGATCACATGATACACTGAGCCAGAGGTTTGTCGTGATGGCAAACATTCCCTGAAGTGTCCTTGAACTCATCACTCCACAGATCCTGGAAAACCTCTAGACTCAGTAATTTCTCATAAATTATGAGCGGTTTTCCTGACTTCACTCGTTCCTGGCTGCATTGTCACACCTGGGGGCTCAGGAGATGGACAGGCTGGTTCCCTTCCTTTCTTTTAGCATCACCGTGTTAGAAAAGTGCCATTGAAGGACAGATTCTGAATCAGGATCCGACTGAAAGGAAACACTCACCGAGCTGTTTCATGAGAGCCAGTGGTAAAATCACTGCAATGGATACGATGATGACGAGGTAGTTCCCGTCCAGGTACCATTCACTGCAGAGACGCAGAAAACAGACAGACGACAACATCAAAGATGTTTTTCAGCTTCGAAGATGTTAGAGTAGAATGAGTCAAAAAAACACACAGGAAGGGTTAAAACTCAGCCTGAATAAAAGCTAAGCAGTGGGAGCCAACGCATCAAATATTCAGAGTGGAAAAAATAAGCCTCTTTGCTCCAGAACCCAAATGATCATTGTTGGCACTGAGAAGTGAGTGGTCATGTCTTTAGTGTTGTTTGTGTGTTTTAGGAACCTCCTAGGACCCTGGTACAGGGCAGCGAATCAAACGCACCCCACGGCATGATGAGACGCCGCTGGTACGGTCTAGCTTGTCACTGCAGATGAACCGTGATTCTGACCACAGGCCTGCATGTGTGACATGTTGTCCCAGTATGCGGCACACATCAGCCTAAATATTCATGATTCTCCTCGCGGGGCGGGGCTTACTGTAATGTTTCAAAGAATGATTTGACAGATAATATGACAGATAATACTCCAGGTGAGGGGAGACTCTAACAGACGTAAATGTTCCATGGAGGGAGGGGTGTTTGCCGCTGGGGCCAGCTGCACTAACCAGTACTACCCTATGGTTTACATTTCCAGCCGTGGAGTCTAGCTGTGTTTTGATGCAAGCACTTCTCACGTGGCTGTGATGTCTTGTCCTCTAGGGTCACTTTCACATCTGTTCTCACGCCAGCTGCTCAGCACCAAACTACCACAACCCAACAGGACCCTTCAGTGAAGGCTATGATCATGTTGTAGATTCTAAACACGTCCACTGATGCTTTAAAAGACTGGGTGTCGACAGACGTCTCACCGAAGGAGAATTTCAGATTTAACTGGAAATATGTGCGACACGTTGTGAAAACTGTGCGACAACTTACCCTTCAGGCTTATCCACCCTAAGAAAAGCCTGTATGACCAGAGGAAACTCGGACTTCACTATGTACAGGTAGCTGGACATGGCTGAGGAGGAGACACACAGTAGATGCAATCATTATTCCAAGCTTTAATCCCAGACACATTCAAAACAACGTGTGACCTCACCTCCAATGTTCTGCAGCGTGATGGCAATGCCCGCTGCCATCTTCCCTGGCGTCCCAAAGGCCCTGTAGCCCAGCTGCTCATACGCACGAATACCTGAGCCGCACAGAACATCAAAAAAAGCCTGTTATCACTGTTATCACGCCACGGAGTCTAGAGACTTACGTTCAGCTTCAAGACATTTCACATCAGATAATGTAAAGGCTTACGTACCTACGATACCTGAAGACTTTAGGAGTAAATGGATGGAATATGACGAGAGGACTGCCACCACTGTTAGAAGTACCCTGAAACAAACATTAACGTGTATTAAAATCACGCCCATCTCCAACCAGCACTTTACGTCGTCCTCTTTGCACTGGATTGTTACTCTCTACCCGCCCTCTGCCCTCGGCCGCATTTAGTAAACGTACACCAGATGGGCTTCACGGGGCGAGGAAAACCCTTAATAAACATTAATCTTGTTCCTCAGTGGTGGAACAAACTGCGTCAGTCACCACGGTAGTGTCTGCGTTTACAGAAATATTCTCTCTCAGAACTGTTTTCGCAATCGCGTCTCTCTGCCGTATCTCACTTTGTCATGAGCTTGTTGCTCCTTGTCATTGCAGCATTCATCTGCAGTGATTAGCTTCCATCTTTTCCATTTAATCAACATCGCGTGATTGGTTCCTTGAATAACTCTAATCCACTCCTGGCTTCACTCCACATTCTGCCGCGGTTCTTATTAAAGTCGTTCCCTGTGAGAGAATTAGCTGGGTCACATTTTTGCTCTGTTCAACTATTATTCTGATTTCTCATCTTTATCAACAAATCTGTTTAAATATGTTTGTTAAATATCAGCACTAACCCATTTTAAAGACTCCCCCGTCTGCCACCCACACAATTAGTTTTACTGTAAAGGGAGGTGTTTGAGAAACATTCCTTGAATTTCAGTGCAAACACGCAGCTGGAGAAACATTTGTGGATGGACCCCTGAACTACTGACTTTCCCCGACCCAGTCCTCCTCTTTCCAGTTCTCTAGTTTCTCTTTTTTGTCGTGTCTGCTCCCTCACACACACTCAGTGTCTCTCTTTAAGACCAGGCAGCACGTCTTTCACCTCGTCTTCAACTCTTGGCCAGTTAACATATCTCCTTTTTGGCCAGGCTGATGCAGTGGAGGATTTAGTGGAGTGGCAGTGGGCGGACAGATCTGCTGACAGGCAGACAGACTGACACACTCGGGTCAGTGTGGCTCTGCAGCTTTTCACCCCACTGCATTCACAGAGCGACTGACCTGCTGAAACCTCCGCATCCGCCAACAAAAATCTGTGTGTTTTCACACATTGGGCCACAAGGGACAGAGGAAAACACGGATCAAATTAAATGAACTAGTACATTCAGTTCTAAGTGTGCATGAGTAATAATACACTGCGTACATACAGGATGCACTCGAGACTTGACTTGGATCGTGTGTAGGTTGAAACAGAATGACCCTGGTAAAAAAACGTTCTCGTTAGCAACTCTAGCGCTTGATACAAGACCACACATAGCGTGTTCAAAGGATAGATACACACTGTAGCATTCGTCACCGTGACCTCACACGCAACTGTCAGAGCGAAATGTGGACTAATCTGTTACAGAGTTCACTTCAGCTCGCGTCTGGCCAAACGTTAGACGTTTGGTGACGCGGGGTTCAGCCAGTGCAGACAACAGACAGTCACACAACCCAGCTCAAAATAAGGAGCTTTCTATAACACGAGGGAAAATCCTCCAGACATGACCGCTTTAGAACAAAGTTAAAGAAGGAAAAACTTCAAACTAGCTTTGCTAGAGTTTCACCACCGTTTTAAAACCACCTGCAGCCATTAACAGCCTGGTTAAAAAACAATGCGGTTTAACATACTTCACCAGCCTTGGCACCAGGCACCTTACAATCCATCACCATCAGCATGAGATGAGAAAACGAGTCAGCGAGATGGTGAAAGTGTTGATGTTTCCAGAATTATCTGGAGAGATCATTTAACATTTAAAGACAGAAGCCTGAGTAGAAACCTGCAACAAATCGAATCAACACTATGTTGTGTTATCTTGTCTTTTCCACAACTGAAATTCATTCAAAATGCCCGACTGTAAATAAGTCTTCCGAGCATTAAGGTTCAACAGCGCTCTGCTGCTGAAAGGTCAAAGGACTAACAATCCATCCTAATCAGAAAGTGTGGATGAATAAACAATCAACCCAGACGCCGCAGTCGTCATTAGCTCGACAGGCGAAGCATCTCATTTATTGTAAATTAGTGATTGACCGGAGCATTTATTCATCAAATTAAAACCGAGCCCTGTGTTATTGTCTGTGTCATATGGTACGTTGCCTGGTTAATTACGACACAATTACTGCAGTTGCTCTTTATACGTGACGCACATCTCCAGTGGAAA
Organism: Macropodus opercularis; assembly: GCA_030770545.1. Lineage (NCBI taxonomy): Eukaryota > Metazoa > Chordata > Actinopteri > Anabantiformes > Osphronemidae > Macropodus > Macropodus opercularis. The sequence continues at coordinate 2,406,846 of CM061099.1, forward strand.
GACCTTAGCAGGAATCCTGTAATTCTGCAGCCATGAAATTAAAATGAAACGCACACTTTGAAAATATGAATATAACTCACAGAAACAGGACGACGCCCGTGTTGGCCATGGCGTACGCCAGCCCCAGGATTCCACTTCCCATGATTGCATTGCCCAGGTTGAAGACTGACATCCCAAAGGAGGTTTTTCCTTCAAACTGCAACCAGGGCACAGGAGAGAAACATGTTTAGCTCATGCATTTATCCATGTCACGCGTGACGTGAGTGCGTGGACCTACGTCTGTAAAGCGGGTCATCTTCTTGTCCTCGGTGCCTGATAAGAACTCCTGGCTCTCTGGAAGGTTGGCCTCTGTATTTTCTGTTCTCTGAGAACTGAGAAAAACAAAGACAATGCTATAACATTGTTTCAGAACAGGCTCGGGTTTACATCACGCTGCAGTTTTTGTATCCATGTCACATCTTTCACAGAACACATCTGAAACAGACAGAGAGCATAAAACGTTACATACGTACCTAGCGTTCTGGGCACTGCTAGGTACAGTTTCCCTACAAGCAGTGTGTGGCCATCCATCCCCAAATGAGAGCACAAAATGGAAAACAACACCCTTGGTCATAATATATTACGGGAAATAAAACAGTGAATGGACCATGTAGGGGTCAATTTTTAACAAATAGAGGAAAGGAAAAACTAATACTGCCAGGCAACCCCTGACATAAGAATTAGGCATTAAACCTACTCTGTTGCTTACAGCTATTAAATAAATAAGGTATAGATGAGATAAGATACATACAAAATATTTTAATAATAATAATTATAAGTACATTTGCTTCTGAGGCTGTTCGTTCTAATAAACATATCCTCTACTTCAGATTCAGCTCTTGTCTTCAGTAATGAAAAACTCAAGTGAGTCCAAACGTGTGACGTAGATCAGTAGTATCAACTGTTCTGCTCCTGCAGACACCAACCGGTGCATTTTGACAGTAACACGTTTCTGTACGTGGCGTCTTGTAGGTACACTGTATACTCACTTTTCACCGTCCTCTGCAGGTGTTTTTGCTGATCCTGCGCTCTCCTCCCCGGGCTCATGGCCTTTCCCATTAGGAATAGCATTCATCTCAGCAGGAGCCGTTTCCACAGCTGGTTTGTCCTCGCTCATGGCTGCTCAGGTGCCTTAAACTAAATAGAGTAACGTGTCTGTGGAAATTGTGGATCTTCGGCACGTGCTATCGGTGAAATTTTCTGGGATCTGCAGAATGAAAAATAAAAGCAATTCGCATAATGTTGTGCAGTTAAAAGACAAGAACCAGTAAGACCAGCCACGCTCTGGCAACTGCTCATGGAGCAGTGATTCACACATATTCTATAAAAAGAGAACTGTGGGATTCCTACATTCTGATTTATTCACAAATTACCAAGTAGGAGGAATTGAATGTGGCACAGTGATTACTCAGTATATATATATATAGAGAGAGAGATTTGAATAATAATAACTATACAATACAAAAACACACTTTTAAATTAAAAGTCTCTGAGAAATCTGAGTGGGTTACACCCAAAGGCTCATCAATTTTCAATCTTGTAACCTAATACACTAACACCAAACCCACTGAGTTAGTCACAATAGTGTTGGACATGAATGGATGTTTCAGCCATTCCAATGAATAATTGACACATCAGCTGACAACTCTTGAAACAGAGCCTTCAGTTAACTGTGACACACTGGGCTTTGCGTCAGGCCTCAGTTTCCTGGGTACCCTGTTTCTTAGCTGACCAGCTGGCTTGTGGGGCCCAGAAGGGCCCCTGTGACATGTATCTCCTGGATGCTGTTGACCAAAGCCCCCTATCCGGCCGGCCTGAATGATCTCCTTTGCTCTGCTGCATAAACAGCATTGGAGGCTAAAATGGAGAACACGTTGGGAGCCATAGAAGAGAATCGCACACAAATAGCTGAACCCCCTTCTATTGAGATAAAAAGAGAAGAACCAGCTAGGACCAGCCACAAACCAGCTCTCGCTGCCTTTGTACCTCCATTTTTCTGCTTGTCACTTTTCTCTTGGTTTCCTCTTTTATTGAAGGGGGCTCCACAGAGCAACAATGCTCAGGGTTTTCTCTACCACTATTCCTGGCAACCACCAGTTGGCATTATTTCCTCAGGCTTCTTCCGTTCTATAGCCTGCACTCACAAATGTAGCTTTTTGTTGTAATATCTGAACCCATCGCATGCGGTGCAAGGTGAATAAGTGGTGATCTTCATCTAGCAGAGCTCAGATCCTGTCTCACCAACCAGAGCTGTGAGCTTCACTGCACAGCCAGGTCTCTCGGAGTCTGGCTAAAGCCGGGCAACGTGGTTGGGCAGCAAAGCACAGTGCACAATGGCACATGTTGTGTGGTTTCCTGGGAATGGGTTGGAGAACACTGGAACTATTGTGCCAGGCATCATTATACTGGGGCCCCCTTGGCTGGAGTTCGCCAGGGCACTCGAGAGGCTGAAAAGGTATTTCACTGGGATCGAACTGAAAAGACGCCACCTTGAATTCAGCAAATGCCAGTATCCTGCACTCTTGCACATTTGTAGCACGGCCGCTAATGGTAGGAATGGCAGAGGCAGCGTTCTTCTCCTCGGACAAATCACAGCACAGAGCCACTCTGCCACTCACGTAGTTCACAAATCACGAGGAAGTTGAGAGGAGCTTTTCACAGACGATGCTCGATGGACTGTCCGGCTACAAGGGCAGAGACAAAGGCCTAGGACCTGTTTATGACTGTATTTATTATTTCTATTCAGGACTTTAAATTTATTACCGACAGCAGTTCAGGTTAACTTGTTTGTAATTATGCATTTCTGTTCTCCAGGTAAAAACAAAAACCCATGTATTCATACATGTCTCAGTGATGCAATAGGATCTTTGGACTATAATGATGTACACAAGCACAACAGCATGAAAACAACTGAGTGCAGCGCTGCAGGCTCAGCCCCTCTTACCATAGCACAACTGTGTTGAGAAACACAGGCCGATTTGTGTATACGTAAGGAACTGTTCATGCAACGCCCAGGCAGCAGGAAGCTCTACTCAGCAGACACGATGTCATCCTAAAACACACCGCAACTGAACTGTCCTCAGAAACATCGACACAAAGTGGATTTGCTTCTTGTGTTAACCAGTGTGACACAATGACACAGTTTTACAAAGACAACAAAGTCACACAAACATCAGAAGCTCCAGGAGAAACAAAGTAAGATGGTAAGATTTCCAGAAATCCATTGTTCCTCCACTGTCTTGGGTCCTGTGTGAGCGTTAAGGCAGCACTGCGATGCTCCTGGTGGGAGTAAATGAGTCTTTTCACAGCAGAAGCAGAGGCTATGTTTATTCAAGCCCTCATCCAAAACATCACCTCGGTTTGCCAACACACAGCGAGTGCATGCGCCTCAGTTCCCCGGCCCTGACGTCAGCAGCTCTGCTCAGAGACGTCATTCCACACAGGAGGAGGCAAACAGAGACACACTGTTTCACCGATGGCTGTTCCTGAGCTAATACCTGGCCCGATAACACTCTGCATGCTGATTCCCCCTCACTTGTGGATGTGCATGCGTGAATGTAGATTTGTAATTCATAAATATTTAAATCTGTGGCTTTGACAATATGTGTGTGTGAAACCGCTGCCTCCTCCTTTTCCACTATTTGACGACATCCTCATGATTTATGGCTGAAGGTTTTTATTGAGCCTGTAGTTTCCCTAATCTACTCAAGCATTTTTATTATTTTGAAAATGAAAACAACAGCTAAACTATTTTATGCTAATATTGTGAAACAGTTTAATAGTTGCTGTAGTGGAAAAAAATCCACCTAAGGCAAATTATTCAACATCCCTTTCCATGAACAAGAAGAGATTTTCTGCAGATTAAGAGATTACGCATGCCCACAAATTTATAAATTTGCAGTTCACAGATCTATCAGGAAATATTTTATCATAACGCTGTAGAATTCCAGCGCTGACAGTCAGGATGATAGACGAGATCAGATTAGGGCCCATCTCGCTCCAACAGGAAGTGAGGATCAAACTACTCGGATCACGCTGTACACACACACACACACACACACACACACACACACACACACACACTAGTGTAAAAATAGCTGCAGAGGGGTGAATAGCCTTGGTGTAACCCCACGTCATGTCACACAAAAAGCTGTGTTTAAGTGCTGTGCCAATGAACACAGCAGCTGCTTGAAATAAGCAGTAAACACTCAGTGAACGCGTCCAACAACCATCTGGCTGGATTGTGGTTCTTCACACAAGCGTGAGCTTGGACTTAAATACTCGTGATCACACAGACACACACAAAGACGGGCATTGTAATTACTGGAAAACGTCATGCTGTTGTTGACTGAATGAAAACGCTGCAGGGAGAAAATGAGACTTGCCCCAGATTTTTTGGACTTAAACCCTGTGATAGTGCATCATCCTTAAGAAAACCTACATTTTTCAGTGAGGGTGGTTTTGCTTGTCCTGCCTGCCTGTCTTCCCCCTTCCTGCCACATGCTGCGTTTAGCCAGCAGGGAGTAGAAGAGATTAATGTCTGACTATGAAATTTCCACGTCACCCAACTATAAGTTGCTGTGAGACACGTCCAGGGCTGTAAATCGACATATTTACCATCAGGTCCCACACAGCAGGTCAAGCATCTACCCAGGATTATTGTGTTCTTTACACATTATATGTGTTCGTTACAATTCAGATGATTCTTAGGCTTTTACACAAAATAGAGCAGTTTAGAGATCAAACAGACAATTCCCTTTAAGCTTAGATAGCATTAAGTAATATCACTATGGGAGAACCATGTAGAACGTAATGGCATCGCGTGGGGACCAGCCATAGATAAACACATAGACGTCTTTCTCTTTAAAGAGAAATCACAGTTCAGGAAGAATCGACCCGTCGTATGCAGCAGGAAGGAGCAATACTACAACCTTTGGACGTTTTTACAATAGTGTGAAAGCGTTTAATTTCATATGTATGGTGTTGCCAGGGAAACCACGCATTGACGAGGGGCTTTACGGTGAGCGAGGCCTAGTGTGTGGTGTCCCGTCCTCTGGGTTGACCGGTGCGCTGCAAATCAAGGATGACGCGTCTGCGCTACAAGGTGAGTCTGGGTTAGGAGGGAGTGAGGCATGAGGTAGTGTGAATTGTCATTAGTGACACTGGTGTGTGGCCCCACCAGTGTCACTAATGTGATTTATTTATAGAATCACACAGCGCTTCATGTCATGCTGGGTTAACGTCGTCAGTGGACATATCACAGACAGGAAGTGGCAGCAGAGCACAGGATGATGAGGGCAGGCCAGCTGATACTTTAGCGATGGACTAGTCTGTTTAAATTCAGTGTTAATATCTGAGAGCGCAGCCGTTAAAGTCTTCACCGAAATAATGGCACAATTCCAGAGATGACTGACACTAAGGTCTGCTCGGATGCAATAGAGACGTCAGCAAAGTGACTGGAAAGGCCTTTTGTTTAAACTGGAACCAGGCGGTGGCTCATAACGTCCACGCGTAGACACACTGGTCCAGAATGTCCACGGCGGTGTCACACCAGCAACACGTTAAGGTGCAGGAGTCACTAGTGCAGGTTCTGATCAGGACAAAGAAATAAACTGTTAACATCGACTTGTGACCAGAATCAGTTGACACCTTGATACTTCAAATAAGCTCAAACAAGCCTTGAAATGGTGGATTTACTATTATTTGCATTAAACCAGTGAATTGTGTCCATATTATCCCATAAGGTCATAAACGTATATTGGATGATCAGTCGACTGTGGTGAATTGTGTGTCGGGACTGAACGTTGACGCATGACATGACCTGTGTTCTAGGACAGCAGGACAGGATGCAGGCCGCTCACTGCACATCCATCCACGGTCGCTCCCTCACCACCACCGTTAAACAAAGCGCCGTCCTCTTCTGGCATTTGCCACCAGTTTCCTACTCATCACATGGGCGAGAGTAAAAGAAAGGGTGCGTCACGGGGACGAAAGCCTTCATTCAGCTGAAAGCACAACTCACGCAGTGTGTGACTACCACGGTAGATGCAGCTCTGCTGACTCTGTCACATGCCAAAGAAGTTCAAATCCCAAGCCACTGCCAGAGAACCCCTGAGCACAGCAGGCGCTCACTGTTAGCAGTTCTGTGTCAGGATTAACCACCAAATCCTCAGTAGAACTCAGAACTGCGCTGAGTACAATAGCCCACTGATGGCTAATGAGCAAAACCCAGCGTGCCGCCTGGAGGACGACCAGGAAGGTGAATTATTGGTGGACACACATTGTTTGTTGGACACACGTTAGTCATATATCAGACACAGCCTGATGCTGAGTGTTCTATTGGTTTGTCCTTGACTATACAAAAGGCAACTTTGAGAGAAGAAATGAAGAAGATGCATCTGTTCATTTCAACATCACTGAAGCAGCCAGGACAGACGAGGGTCATGTCACTGTTAAACGCCACGGACGAAGCCAAAGGCCCGTTATTCTCTGAGCCCAGTTCACGCTAAGACCAAACAATTCCTTCATGTTTTCTTTTCATTCCTGCAAAGCTACAACGTGCTGCGGCAGGATATGAATACACTTGACATGGACACAGAGCTTTGACTAATTCAAACAGGAACCCGGTGAATCTGTCTCAGTGTGTAGTGAAGAAGAGAAGAGACGGCAAAAGGAATTTCCTCATGCAACAACCTAAAAATGAAAGAGAGGAGAACATCCTGGGGAGACTTCAGAGAGCTGCCAGTCGACGTGATGGCTGTTCGGCAAAAGCTGTGTTTTAATAGTTGTGTTTATTATGACTTAAAAAAATCAACGGCAGTAGTAAACGATTCCCAGTTTACTTGCCAATCAGTTCATTCTGCAATCAACCAGAGAATCAAATGTACTTTGACCCTGACATCTCAGTGTAATATTCACACACCTGTACTTATATACGTCCTGTCTGCTACTGTCCGTTTATTTCCACCTGAGTCTGGGCGGCAGCACGTGGCCAGAGAGGAGGCCAACCAGGCTGGACATGACCTCCGTCACAGGCTCCCCTGCTGCCGGTGGAGAGACTCAAACTACGCTGCTGTACACACACAGCTCAACATTAAACCAATCACACTCACAAACATAAACGATGCCTGCTGCGATTGTCTAGTTCCTCTGCATCCTCGGTGCAAACATCCCTCTGACTGGACAACGTCCTCACACGCCAAGACCAGGTGGCACCTGCAGCCGAGCTGTGATCTGAGCCAGATGTGGCCGCTTCCAGCACGACTTCACAATGTGAATGTATCCAAAATCAAAGGTGGTAGAGAATCTGCCAAATCCAAAGCCACGGTATCAAGCACCGAACGGAACCACGCATCACTCACAGAGAGAGGAGATGCAGACCAGGTGACATGAGACGAACAGGGAAGACACATGTTGGAGCTTCCAGCTGATCCTTTCAGTGCTGACGTCTGACCTGGCTAAGCTGCTCCGACGGGCCATGGTTGGTGAGAGGGTGACGGGGGGATAACGCTTCAGAGGATTCTGTCGGTTCGTGGACGGGGTCAGACACACACTCAGCTTCAAAGAGCAACGCAGCGACACCTCGACCTGACAGTTACCGCGGACTTGGCAACATACGCGCATAACGGACGTCGTTCATTGAAATAACGTTAACAACGTCTGCGTGTGAGCGTCTGAAGGTCGTGATGTGCAGATGCCCCTCGGTGCCTTACCAGAGAACTACCAGCGTCCTCCAGCTCCAAATAGCTCCACTGCGCTCGCTCGGCTCTGCCTCGACTCGGTGCGTGTCGTCCCGTCTCTGTGCCGCCACGGCCGTCCGCCTGCTCTCCAGCAGCCCTAATGTCATGTGTTTCTCACTGGATTGTCCTCGTAATCTCCAGAAAAAAAGTGGGACGTGAACAGTGCGGGTTCCGCCTCCAGCGCGCTCCCCGACTCCAATCAAATTGTGTTTGAGAAACCAGAGCGAGCGCGGTTCAGAAATGATGACCCGCTCGTGTCCGCTGCTTAGATGATGATGGGAACGTAAGTGTCGCCCTGACGCTGGCGGTGGGAGGCTGTACATCCGTTTTATGGCTTTATCGTCGTGCTTGAGCGCGTGTTACGCGACAAGGAGAAAGTGAATGAGCGCGAGACACGCGCATCATTTATTTAATGCATCTATTCCACGTCCACCCTCAAACCTCTTCTCTCCACCTGCCTCATCCGACATTATAGTTCACGTGGACCTTTAAGTAAAACGATCCAAATGCAGGCTCTTTTTATAGCGACGTAAACATCTGCCCGCGCCATGTGTTACCAAAGACCACAGTTGCTTACGCACATCGGATACGCTCGCTCCGTTTCTAGGTCATCGGCAGCAGCGTTTTTGATGTCACGCTGCTCTGGGATCGTCTCCTCTCTCTCTCTAGATCAGGTTCACCTGAAGACCATAGACCAGGTTCCCTCATCCTTTTTACCAGGTTTTGCCTCATTATACGTCTTTAGCTCAGCTCTAACCCCTGTTACTGCATCCTGTTAAATCCAGACTGCTTCTAAATTCACTTTTCTTCCCAAGCATCCTGTTAATCACCAACAGCGATTCGCTTTGAAGCCGTCAGAGCAACCTGACCTTGTGGACAGCAGAGGCCTTCTCACCTCAGGGTCTGCAGCTCAGCGTCCGCTCTGAGGATGTCTCAGCGAGGAATAGGCTTCCCGTAGAGTACAGGGCCAGAGATGCTGAGAGATGGGCCTGTGCATCCCAAAGGTCAGCGGAAGGACTCAACAGATGTATGTTATAGTTCAAGGAAAGAGCCGAGCACACGGAGGCCCTGTGCTTTAAACCACGGCTTCATTTCTGGGCGCTGTGCTCGGTCCGTTCCTCTGCTAATTTGCTGTAAGTGGACCGCGAGGAGGGAAAGGTGGACGTGAAGGACTTTTCCATTCAGCTGCGCGTGCTCCGCGTCTTCCTTCTCCTTTTGCTGGGGTGTAGGAGCCTCACCGGGCCTCACCTACCTGTCAGCTTAACAAGGTGAACCGTGCACTCAGAGGACGTGCTGACTGCAAGCGTAACCATAGTAACCAAGGGTGTGGAAGGGTCAACACAGGGTGACCTGCAGGGACAGATATTTATAATAACATCCAACTCTTAATTTACTAAAAGTTACTAAAAGTATACATCAGCTTACTAGGACATAATCAAACTATCAGTCACGGGTATTTATACTAAGTATTTCAAACCTGGGGGTTGTTCCAGGTGAAAGGGTCAATGAATGGTTACATTTCATTTAAAACATTTGATTCATTTTCAATTACTAGGGGACTTTCATCCAAAGCTGTTTACTTTGGCTGTTTCTCACCAAAAGAATGCTTTGTGCAAACAGCCATATACACGCTACTGAACCTAAAGCCTCACAGCAACAAAGCAGTGCAGCCCTGTGAAGAGCTTTGAATGTAGTTAGGAAAACAATGGGAGCCTGTGACTTCAGGGAGGTCAGGGAAATTTGTATATTAGCTTATACCTGTTGTTATAGCTGGGCTACTGTAAATGAAGCAGATTTCTGTCAGTATATCCTCTCTTCCCTACAAAGACACTTACCTACACCCTCACAAAAAACAAACTGATGCAGTGAGATCAAACGCAAAAAGGTATTTTTCCTATATCGCCTCTTCCATGTTCATGTAAATAATGAGGAGAAACAGGAAGGGAAGATCTCATCACACATCACTAACCCCATTCACTTTATGTTGCTGAGCTTTGCTGGAAGATGCTGCAGTCGAACTCAATTAAGGTCATCCTCCCAGTGCAATCACCATTTACGGATGAGATGCCAGTCACTGTGTGCGATCATCCAGAGCAGCACGGTCCACTCGGGGAGAACTAGCTGTGGAAATCATGTGCTTACGCAATTACCTGAGAGTCTGTATCGGTAAAACAATGCTTGCGTGTCACCGCAGCAGACTAGCAAGCCTCAGACAGCGTGATGACGCAAGTGACTCATATTAGTAATGTGTCGGTTTGGAGAAGTTGATTTCCAATTTGCTCTGTGCTCACCACTGAAAACTACAATAATATCTAAACCACGCGGTCAATGGCCATGTCCGTTTTATTTAAAATACATTGCCAAGCAGTCAACGTCGCGTCTGCAGCATTTCTCTGCCGCGCCGTCGCCGTCGTGCTGCAGAGTTTGCTGAGTGCCGGGTTTCCTCCCACAGTGAGTGGCAGCTGTCACTGGTTGTCACTGCTCAGCCATTTGTGGAGTGGGAACCGGCTCAGGGTGGAGGATTCTTCCAACACCTCAGCATAAACATCTCTGCGTTAATAGTGAGTTAGGCACCTCTTCATTGTTGTTATCTAAAAATTAATTCACGAAGACCTGAGCTGAGTAGAGTGCACGGGCTTTCCCTGCTCACACAACGTCTGAACCAAAGCACTGCGTCTTCGTCCGTGATGAAGGTCTTCTTGACCCCAACCCTTTCAGCCACGTTGTGCTGTTTTCATCTTCAGCTCAGTCGCTAAACGCTATTAATTATTTCAGCATGTTTTAAATTACAGAAGATACTGTATCTTAAATTCAAGAAATGTTATTTAACATTGCTTGGTGACAAAACACGTTATTGTCAGTGTTATGCAATGGCACAGTGGGCCAGAGTAAATCAGGGTGTCTCTAAAGCGTTTATCGAGAGGAGACATCTGTCATACCAGGGGAATGCTGTTTGTTATTCTCTCCAGACTTCAATCATCTGAGAAAGTTTTTACAGAACAAGTTCACAAAACGTGCCCTCTCCTAAACACACAAATACATACTTGGGCCACCTGCGTGTTTACCATCAAAGACTGTATGCATACACACACACACAGCTCTGCAGGACAGAAAGAAGTCCCGAGCATTATTCCTCTCTGTGGGAGGAATTCCCTGAAGAAGCTCTCTAGTCATTCCAGGGGGGGACAAAGACGAAGGTAAAAGGTCAGAGAGTCTACAGGAAGCGGCAGCAAGGTCGAAAGGATGAGATTTAAACCAAAACCTTTACATCAATTAAACGTTTACTCAGACCTACAAGTTAAAAACCATGAGGGCGAACGTTCACAGACTCCTACACAATCAATCCTGTCAGACTGTAATGATCTCGTTACACGTAACACTGTTCACTGCAGTCGGTGAGCGTCTCCACGGAAGCCAGCGTCTGATGCTCCAGCTTGTCCTCAACTTCATCAAATTTTTACACACCACTCATCAGATGTCCTGCCTCTTTCAGCTGCCAGGTGTAGTCCTGTAGAACTACTCAAGGCACACGTGAAGGGCTCATGTGACAAATTAAGCCTCAGAACAACCTCCTGCGACAGAAACGGGCTCTGTGTGAGAACGACTACTCTCTACTCTACTACGACTAACAGAACAACAACATACTGGGATAACAGTACAAACACCAGAGACAGTATCTTGTAGTTAATTCCTCTAAATACTGAGGCATTTTTGTCCAAGAAGATGATATAAGAGAGACATGTCAAGGGTAAAGAAAAAGAAAAAAACTGAAACATTTTTGGAACAATAAATTAAGAAATACCTCATTTTATGAATGCTAAGATTTAATAATGCATGGAAAGTCTCTTCAAATGAATGTGTGGCTCGTGAGTTCCTCAGTTATTGAATTCAGTTCTGTTCTGTTTAGACAGCTGGCCAGAGCAGTTTGCTTGCATGGGAAACAGGCATTACAAGTGTGGGTTTGTGTGTTTGTTGTGCGTTTGCTCTGAGGGTAATTTTAGATCCTTGAGGACGGCAACACAAACATTTAGATGCAGAAAAACAGCAGCGTTCACCGCTTGAATCGGTGTCGTCACTGCCACCTGACATGTACAGCATGTATATCGATAGGTAGATCAATCCCACTCAGTCTGTAATCTAACATGTCAAACATGTTGGGAAGATTCCATCAAACTGGCCTAACATAAACAAACACATCACAACTAAGACGCAGCAACATTAACAGAGAAACCTCGACTGCAGCCTGTAAGTTTGAACAGCTCGTACAATCAAGGCTAAAAAAGGAAACAACATCCCAGCTAAAAGGAAACTTCAGTTCAGTTTATATATGTAGCATCAAGTCACAACTAGGTCCCTCTCAAGGCACTTTGGCATGAGAGGTTGAAGAAGTCACAAAGACAATTCTAGTTCCCAAGTAGACACTAGTGAGAGAAACCAGGCTAAAGATGGCAGACGTCAGCCTTGGAGAAGCGATGAGCAACAAAAGACCGAGCAGCTGGGTTGCACATGGAAACACACCGTACAGGTCCGTGGGCAGGGACACCTGCAGAAAGGCACAGAGGGATAACTACAGGAAACAGAAGACAAAGGTAACGTAAGAGAAGACTCTGCGGATCAAGGGTCGTGTATTTGGTCCAGTTTCCAGTTTAGGTGCGGGAAGGTCAGACTGAGAAATGAAATGAGTTAAAACCCTTATTATGACAACACGTTGTATTGTCAGTCATCTTCTGCTGTGCTGGACCCAGCTGTCTAGGGGCGGGAGGCGGGTGCACCCTGGACAGGCCGCCAGTCGCAAGGCCAGACACACAACACACGACCACTCACGCACACTAATTAGTCCAACCGCACGTCTTCAGACTGTGGGAGGAAGCCGGAGAGAACCCACAAACTCCACACAGACAGGCCCCTGTGAGGAAACGGTGCTAACCACTACATCCACCTTACAGCAAACCAACTGGCTGCTCTCTCTACGTAGTCTTTTCAGCTGCAGTCTGAGATCCTGTTGTCAGTAGCTGCAGCCCAGCATCTAGGACACACAGGGAGTGTCCCATCTGAAATCTCATTTGTGCCACAATAAATGTGTGGAAATGCAGCGATTGTCTTTGGCACATGCTCTACGTGTATCACAATACCCTCACGGCTACACTGGGCTAAATGTGGCCACTGACTGTGTTACGCAGTAACAACAGTTTGGTCAACCAACTCAGATGCTGGTAAGCTGAACTAGTGCCGTGCTGAAAAGCGAGTAGGCATTCAAGAGTGTGACACAGTGAAGTGCATTTGATGATGCGATGTTAATCAGCTGCTCGATCGCAGCCGTCAACCTGCTGCTGGAGGGTCTGCGGACGTGCAGAAAGTACGATCTGGCTTCCTTCCAGCGCCACCTGGCTCAAGGTGTGACATCCTTTCAGGAAAAACAAAGAGAGAGAGGGGCTGTTTATCTGAACGCGTATCGCCTGGTTCAGACCACTTGTCCTCTCTGTCCACAATGTGGATGTTATCGTCAAAGGACATTTGTTTGACAGAGAAGACAAGTGGTTTGAACGTGGCTTTAGAGAAGCGTTACGGAAGAAAACAGCGATTCAGCGATTGTTGAGAAATCTGTGTGACAGAATATGCTGTAACAGAACCTTCAACAACATACACAAGAGCACAGAGAACGGGAAGCTCAAGGCTGGAAGCCAATTTATGTACTTTCACATTTACAAAAAACTATAAACAAAAAAAAACAGCTGAGGATGAAGATATACAGTTTGAAATTAATTTACAAACAACCGTCCAATGTTGTTGCTAATAGGTTTGAGGAAACTTTGAAAAAAGTTACTTATAAAAGGAAAAACACTACGTTTTCATGACAGCCATCATGATCGTGTAAACTATGAATAGTGCAGTTGTGCATATTTGACATTCTGTACATATTCTATTCTAGAAGACAACAGGGTCCGGTTTAAACAGAACACTGACTCATTGAAACCTTACGTAAAGAGAAAATCATTTTATGTACAGAGATTTTACAGAAATGTACAGACTTTTATCTGGCAACAGCTTCTCTCGTCACAGTAACATAACTTGGCTCGACAGGTCAGTACGAGCTCACTCCAGCTCAGTGAAGCGTGCAAACATGGCCTTGCGAACAGCATCCTTGTAGGTGTCAGATGGTGAGAGCTCGTATGAGCTTCCTTTAATACCCAAACCGGTGCCTTTGGCCCTTAATGAAGCCTGTGGGGAGAGCAGGAAGACACTGTGAAGAAACAGTCCTAATTACCCTGCGTTTAAAAGAACACACTGTCATGCATATTCCTTTCGTCAGCAGCTGCTAGCGAGAGGGGAATTATTTGGAAATATAAAATATACAAGGACAAGTGAATCATCACTGGCTTCCTCACCGAGATGGGAGTGGTGATCCCCTGTTGGTTGCGTCCTAGACCTTTGCCCTCTTGCCAGCCCATTGCTTGCAACATTTTGTTTCCAATGTTATCGCTTGTTAGGCCGTCTTTGGTTGGCTGTTCATAGCTCCTGTTGGAAGTGAGTGAAAGATGATGGAAAAACGTCCTGAAGATTCGGCCGTTTGTGGTACAAGCTCAAACTTACACTGTTGGAGTTGGTGCTGGATAAAATTTCTTCTTCGGGGCAGGTGGTTCAGGAACTCCATACTTCTCCCTTCTCTCTGCGGCTCGGTCTCTGTATTTGAGCTGTTGAAGAATTAAACCTCACTCAGTGTTCATAAAAATGATAAGACAAATAAAGACGTGTTCATTTTTGAGCCAAATACCTCAGTCTCTTTTCTCTCCAGCTCCTCTAGCTCGGCTTCTGAAAGCTTCGATCTTCTCTGGATTTCCATATTTTGCTAAAATATTCAAAAGCAACTAAGAATTGTTTTCACATATCTTTAGGACACTTCAGGCTCGATAACGCCCGTTCCTTGTTGCATTGAAGCGTTATACACTGAGCAGATGGCAGATTAAACGCCCGCTGTTTTCCCAGGCTCACCTTGTGGAGGTCAGAGAGCTGCTGGTGACGCAGCAGAGCCTCTTTGGTGGGGAACTGTCGTCGACACAGCAGACAAACCATCCTCTTCCAGTCTGTTATTTTTCCATCCAGGTCTGCCGCTCTCTCCACGCTGCTCTCCTCTGGGTCGCTGTCCCCATTGTAAGCAGCAATCACACTACTCTGCAACGCGACAGGAGAAAGGCATGTTATGAGATTTTAACTTCTAATATTTGTGGAACTTGGAAACAACACTGAAGATAAATCCAAACCTTAGTTGAGGTCTCCTGTTCCATGAATTTGAATTGCTCAGCCATGAGTGGAGGTATCTCAAATCCTCCCATTTGCTGAAAGGAAGCAACAAATCTTAAATGATAAATATCAATAATCAAACATTATTATGTATGCCTTATGTATTAGATCTCAGACACACAACGTAGGCTTAATCGTGAATTCTAGACTACCTTCTTCTCGAAGAGAGAGAAACCTGCATCAGCAGCTGCAGACTCTTTCCTGTCCTCCTCCTTCGATGAGCCTAATCCTTGGAAACTGCTCTTAAAACTTTCCTTTTGCTTATTTAAGCTTTTTGCCCAGCGCTCCATGTCCTTCGCAATCTGCGATTTGATTAACATTCAACATTATTTCTAGGTCAAGAAACTTCAATGCGGATAGAAACTCCTTTTAAAGTGGCCTTTACCTGCTGTGCAGACTTGCTTTTGGGCTTTTCTTTTTTCTCCTTCGTCTCTTTGCTGCTTGTAGCGACACCGGCAGTGGAGCTTGTAGTGCCGTTAGCTGTCGACACTTGTTCTGGACTCGTCTCGGTTGGTGCAGGGACATACGTCTGCTTCTCACTATCCCAGTACAAGTACTGCTGGGTTTCCGTGTTATAGTAGTACTATTGATAATAGGCATTGAGATTTGAATTATTAGGACATTAAGTGGAATAAATGTTCAATGCTTTCAGTATATTCTGTAAAGTCATGTCCAGTACATACTTGGCTGCTGGGATCATAGTACAGGCCAGTCTGAGGATCATAATAGTAACCCGAGGACTCGTCATACTGGTACTTGGAGGTGTCAGGGAGAGCTACAGATACAAAAGGCACATATGAAACAGAACGTGTTTCCTAAACACCTACATAAAATCTACTTTGAACACCTCTTTTCATACAGAGAGGATAATCTGCCACCATCTAAACTCACCTGTTGTGTTTGCAGTGGGAGTAGAAGAAATTGTAGAGGTTACATTAGTTGGTGGTGGCGCCAGTGATGTGGTGCAAACACTAGCAGGCTGTTGTACAGCATCAGCTGGACCTGCTAGTTGTTGTGACTGAAAAGGACAAAAAACACTGCTCGGTAACAATACATTAATAAATTAAAGCTGAAGTGTTTACAGACACACTGTGACCTCACTGCCTACCTGTATGGCAGGCTGGCTGATAATGACAGGTTGGTAAACCTGAGCCATCTGGGATATGACCACACTGGGGGCTGCAGGGATCAAGGTCTTAATTCCTGGAGCAGCTGCAGACAGTAATAATAAAAGTGTGAGTCTCACACCAGACATAAAAAAATTATAAAATCTGTGACCAACAGATTTTTACCTCCAAGTAATCCATCACCAGGAGCCAAACTACCAGGCTGCTGCTGCCACACTTGATAATTCTGAGCCTAAATCAGAAGAAGAGTCTATATGAGAATCACCCGTCTTTTTAAAGCAGTTATAATAAGTAGACTGAACAGACCTGAGCTTGTGCAAAACCCTCTGGGAGAGTGATGTAGTCAGGAATGGCACCAGGACCTTGTTGTAGCTGAAAGGATGAAAACATGCAAATCACTAACGCCAGCAAGTGGCTGATAACCACATCGCTGTTCCATTTAAGACGGCACCAATAACCTTCAGTCAGTAACTTTTCTTTAGTGTGAAGAGGTTAGAATGAGCGTAGTTCTATGTAGTTTTTTTCCTGTATACACTACAGGCAGCCAAGCAAACTTGCTTTCATAAACTATCTGCGTGCCAAAGAATTACTTATTTATCATCAATTGCTACTCTCTCAAACAAAAGAGGACATTCAACTCTACAGTGGTATAGTAGTTTTTAGCTAAAAGGATTCAACACCAACCAAATGATATTACTTTACACAGAAAGAATTAAATGATACCTGACTTGAGGACCACTGGGCAGCAGCAATAGCTGTGCTGGCAACAGAAAGAGCACTGGCTCTGATCCCATCAGGCTGCGCCGTGTCTCTGGAGAAATAAAACTAAACATTAGCTTCTTTCATATTTGAATATTTAACCGACATGCAGCATCGAGAAAGACTAATCATGAGGGGCAAAAGAAATTTTATTCTAGGTAAAAATCTAAATTTACATTTGTTTCCCCTTCCATTCCGTACAGAGATTGTACTGCATGTACTTGACTCACTTTCTAGCACTTTTGGCATAATCCACACCAATTGTTTTTCCATCCAGTTTTAGAGGTGGCTGAAGGCTCTGGAGGATGGTGAGCAGCTGTGAAGCCTCCTGTACAAGAAGGAAAAGCATATTGATATGTATGTACACACCCAAAACAAACATACTGAATTGTACTATGACTACAATAACATACCAAAGGAGATGAGAGTTGAACAAAGGCAAAGCCTCTATTTTGTCCCGTTTGTTTGTCTTTGATGAGGCGGATGTTGCCCGTGGACAAGTTAGCATATGGCGCCAACATGTTTAAAATTCCATCAACGGTTGAAAGGGGAGCAATGTTCCTCAAAATTATAGCTGTCAACAAAAATGTTATGAATGTGTGTGTATATATAGGATATGTGACAAAGAAGACATTTTATATGGGGTCAAACATGAACTCACTATCTCCAGTATAGTCCCCTGGCTGTTGAGACTCTACATTTAATCCATTTACACCAGGTGATTCTCCTTCTAGATTCAGGAACAGAAGTGGGACACAGGTTAATGTGAATCCATACAAACCATCAAGGCAGAGAATGGATGAGCAGAAAATAAAGACACCAACAACCAAATACTTTTGGTTTCCTGTAGCAACAACTTACCAACTTTTGCTGCTCCACACCGAAAACACTTGAGCCTCTTTCGAAAATTGTACAGACCACACTGTAATAAACCAACAACGTTTTACTATAGGTTTTATTATAAAAGGCAAAGAAACAGTAAGAAAAATGACAACATCAACACAGTTCTTAGACATATGGACTTACAGAATTGCAAAGCCAGTTCTCAAATTTCTGCTTCCTGTTACTGTAGTGCAACGCGATGGTTTTCCCCTGGATCACCAGCTTGTTCTGGGAAGTCAAAAACCACCAGTTATTTCAAATTCTAAACATTTAAGCCAAAGAGGCAGATGAGGTCTTGCCACTACCCCACCCAATGAGTGAGAGCAGCTGGAACAGGGAAAGAGTGGCTAGGCTTACTCGCTGCTTAGGTAGAATGTCTCAGGGAGTACAAGCGGACAGAGGTAGGAGAGAAGATCAGAAACAGAGAGCTTCAGTTCTGTGTGCGAGGGAACAAGTTCTCAAAGTTCTAAGTGTGTTTGGGATCGGAGTGCTGCCAGCTCATTCCTTTCTCACTCCAGTCTTCGGATTTAAAATGGAGATGAGGAAATATCCACGTGACTGAGCTGGAGCAGAATGTGCTATGGAGCGCCACAGGGCAGTCAGGGTAAAAGGTTTTTCATGTCTACTCTTCATAAGGGAAGGCAAAAGACGCTTTGAAGTCCAATATATTTTTACGTGTTGTGTTGGTTAAGATTTTTGATAAGAAAATGCTAATTTCACTGCATTCACACAGTTAGCTAACAGCAAATGTAGAACACACACTAAACTAAGCAAATCAAAGAACGTCTGTCCTGAGAAAGCTGGTGTAGGTAAAACAGCCTGCTGTATATAAAGCGTGTGGTATTCTATAAGAACTACTTCTGTTTAGTATTACCAAGGTTATGCTAAAGTGCTCTGCCTAAATTTGAAGAGATTGTAAATTGAAATCATTATATTGGTTAATTCGGGCTTTGGTTTCCAAAAAATAGGTCTAGACTTTGTGATTGTTGAAGCAACCTGATTGGTCTCCATCCATCGAGTAGAATCTTGCAAGTGATAAAACTCCACGAAGGCGAAACCTCGGCTTATACCTAGAGACAGCATTCAAATATAGACGGGAGGCGTGTTAGTTAGAATGCTTTGGTGCAACATTCAAACTCACAATGGGCTTGTACAGTCCAATTCAAAGTAACAATGGAAGTGGGGAGGTGCTTATGAGGTCAAGGGGATGTAGTGCATTTGCTTTACCATAGCTTCTCATGTCTGAACATAAACTGAAAATACGGTTACCTCTTTACCTGATCACAATGAACTCTCTTTGATGACAGGATCCCCTTACAGTTGTAACACACTTTTTTTCAAGGACAGCCATAAAGGAGATGCAGTGGGACGCAAAACAGAATGTAAGGATCAATGTGAGAGGCTCCTCTGGCTATCAAAACTCACCAGTTCTTTTTTTCATCAAGCGAATGTCCACAGGCTGGGGCCCCTGCATCTGCTCAAGGGCGGAACGAATCTGGAAAATCGAATCCAAGGTTTAAATTATTGTGGCAACAAGCTTTTTTAACCACTGCAAAAGTAAAATAACACAATGTCAATAGAAACTAAAATGAAAGTTAGACTGGATGCAGAACACCAACAGGTGCCACCAACAAGTGCCACCAACACCTCCAACAATGGAATAAACCTTTACACCAGAGCAAATGTCTTAGCGGGTTTAGTTGATGAATACAGTTTAGTCATCAAGTATAGCTTTACTCCAATTTAAAGTCATTAATAAGTGTAAGCTTACATCTTCTTCTGTGACATGAAGAGAAAGACCCCTCAGCATTATTGTTTTGCTCTCCTCCTCTTGTTCCATTTTGTAGTCCTGGTCTGGATAGTCCCCATCATATTCTTCATCAGACCTGTCACTATTGCGTCGCTTTTGACCCCTCTATTGGAGAAAAGAAAAAGGTAGCTAGTGAAGTTACAACTAGATTGTTTGCAAACTCAGGTGAGTGCAAGGCATTTCAATGCACTTACATCTGGACTGTCTCTGTGGTCATCAAAGCGCTCCCTGAATCTATCCTCTCCCCACCGTCGATCATAATCCCTCTCCACATCTCTACCTCGTCTGTCATACCATTCAGGATCATCTCTTCTGCCATCTGAGCCATACCTTCCACTGCGTTCACTACGACTGAGCCTGAAAAAGAAAGAGTGCCATAAGTGTCACACATCTATGAATATGCAGTACATACCCAAAGACAGAATCTTGTTGTTTTACCTTTTATCAGTCCCCATGTCTGTGTGTGTAAGACTCAGGTTTAATCAGGAGAGCCTGTAGAAAATCAAAAGACATTTTAGGCCTCTGAATCATCAACAACTGTGGGCTTGGCATAATCTTAAAACAGATACAATTGTTGGAGACTTACGTAACCTAATCAATAATCTGATTTATGACCGTGTATGTCAGTGTGTATTTATCATGAACGACCTCTCATACTGGCTAGTCCTCGGGAACTTAAATCGATTGACAGCCAACATAACCCGGCGCTACTACGCTTTCAGGTGGCTTAGCATCAGCTAAAGTGACACCTTTTGCTGTCAAGGTGAAAGCAAAGATTAATTTTCAGTTTTCAACAAGCCGAGTCCGTTTGCTAAGGGCATGCTAGTTTACTTTAGCTAAGTAGTGTGTCGCAGACGGTGATTATAGCTTTTGCAGAAACAAAATTAACAGGCTATCGCAATCTCGAATACTTAAAATCACGTTATCCATAATAATAAATACAAGCCATGCGTTACCGTATTACGGGCCGTTTTAACAACACTCGCTGCTCTGCCAAGCTACGCCCTGACAATAGAGCCTTTCGTAAGGTTCTTCGTTTGTGTCCCTCCCTTCCGGTATATCAGCAAAGGCTTGATGCACAACAGCGCCACCCGCTGCACAGGAGGACTTACAACGAGGGGAAACAAAGCTAAACAACAAAATGTATATTGGCCTATGCAACGTGTTAATTATGTAATTAAAAAAAATATTATTTAAACGGGGTTGTTAATGTCTCTACAGTCCAATGCAAATCTACGTTTATAAACATAACATGTACATAAAGTTTATGTGGTCTACTGTAGCCAACATAGAACACCCACAGTAGAACATGTAAAATGGGTCTACGTGTGAACTAGAAACTAAATTGTTCAGTGCTCATGTAGTACTTGACATTTAATGGTTTGAATGTGGAATTTGCCTGTTTGCCCTGCGCCGCCGCTGGGTGGCGCTGCAGCCTCCGCTACTGCCGAGCGGATGATGGTAGAAGCAGAAATCTCCTTTATCCCTGGAGTCAGTACAGCAGCGCAATGGCCGCAGTGGATGTGAGCTGTTGAAGGCGCTTTGATTTGCTTAAGTGACCCGCGTTGTGCGCGGTCTGTCTATCGCGAGTGGTGGTTCCTGCGCTGAAAGGACGCGGCAGATCCCCCAGCTGTGTCAGGAGGGTAGGCAGCTAGCTTGACGCTCACGTTAGCGAGCCTCTAATGCTAACCTAACGCTAAGCGTTTGCTAATAATCGCCACTGGTTTATTAGATGATAACAAATAACGCGGCTTTTATGTGGCTGTTTTGTGTTTGTTCGCTAGCTTAATAAATATCGTTATTTCTCCCTGTAAGGTCTATATTGCAACTAGCTAGCAGCTAAATGAGCTGACAGCCCATCCCTGTTGACGTTACACAGCTAATTTAGCGAACTGTCACATTAAGCTACTCTCTCAGGTGTAAAACATTATCGCGGTCTTTAGGGCGAACACGCGTCGTGTTGAAGTTGCCTGCTCCGTTTTTCTGACGCTCTGTTTCTTGTCTCTAGTTAAGCCATCAGGCTGAATGGCTGAGCCGGAGCTTCTGCTGGACTCCAACATTCGACTCTGGGTCGTGTTACCCATTGTCTTCATCACCTTTCTGGTTGGAGTGATGAGACATTATGTCTCCATTCTTCTCCAGAGTGACAAGAAGTTGACTTTAGAACAGGTTTCTGACAGGTAACGATACATAATTACACTCGCACTTTAATTGTGAGGTGGATCTTGTTTGAATATGTGTTATTTGTCTCCCAATACAGTCAGGTTCTTATTCGGAGCAGAATTCTTAGAGAAAATGGAAAATACATTCCCAAACAGGTAGAATCTTTTTATGTTGACACAAGTTGTATGCATTGGTTTTATTCAGCGAAGTGACAGATTCATATGTAAAAGTTGCATTTGTTTGTCAGCACTACTGTGATGTAACTGAAGATCTCTGTTTCTTAGTCTTTTCTGATGAGGAAGTTTTACTTCAATAATCAAGAAGATGGATTTTTCAAGAAGACCAAAAGAAAGGTTGTTCCACCATCTCCAATGACAGGTACTTTTTCGTGCCTCAATTACAAAAATTGTGTCCAGGTAAAGAAAAAGGTCATGTCGGCCTCTATGAGACTAGAAGCAAGAGCAGGGATGATAGTTTAGGAAGCTAGAATACTAACGGCAGAGCCAGTTAGATTCCACCTCTTTACAGTGAGTTTCAGCCCATGAATGTCTTCACTGCAAACGCTATATTTACCAAAAATTCTATTGAAGTAATACTTTAGTTCCGCAGCTCACTTTGAACACAATATTACTAATGTACAAAATTTACTGAGTGAGTTTGTTTTTGTTGCTCACATCTGTTTCATAGATCCCAGCATGCTGACAGACATGATGAAAGGCAACGTTACCAATGTGCTTCCTATGATCCTCATCGGAGGCTGGATCAATTGGACCTTTTCAGGATTTGTAACAAGTAATGATCTCCTGCATAGATATTTGCACTTTCACTTGAACAAAAGCAGCTCTGAATTTTTATTTCAATGAGATAACATAAGGTTTATGTGAAAATTGTACATTGAGTCCCTTCTGTACTATCTTTCAAACAGCTAAGGTTCCCTTCCCTCTCACTTTACGCTTCAAGCCTATGCTGCAGCAAGGAATTGAGCTGCTCTCACTGGACGCTTCATGGTAAGCTGATAAACTTCATTTAGAGAGAAATGCTGTAGTCATTATGTGTTTATCTCTAAATATTGACCTTGTTTTTTTTTTTTGTGTTTGCATTTTTACTTTGTAGGGTGAGCTCAGCGTCATGGTATTTCCTCAATGTGTTTGGACTACGAAGCATGTACTCACTGATACTTGGCCAGGACAATGGTAATATTTAGTTAAATATATGTTTTGGGTTATTGAATAGCGTTAAAAATTGCTGTACTGTACTGTTGGTTTTTCTGAGCCGGTAACATTTGATTTTGATTGTAGAAAAGAAGAATTCTGACAATTAGTGTTGAATTACAAGCTGAATAAAGCCTTTAGGTGAAAACAGTTACTGTTTACTGAAGCATGATGATACACAATCATTTTCTAATCTCAGATTGTAATTCTTTTTGTGCCCCATAGGTGCAGATCAGTCGAGGATCATGCAGGAGCAGATGAGTGGTGCTGCCATGGCTATGCCTGCAGATACAAATAAAGCCTTTAAGGTATATACATTTATAAACTGGATAATGTGCCAGTTAGGGTAGGCTTTGACCAGTTTCTGATGTTCTGAAATGTTTGATTTCAGGCTGAATGGGAAGCACTGGAGCTGACCGACCATCAGTGGGCGCTGGAGAGTGTAGAAGACGACCTGATGAGCCGGGAGCTGGACTTTGATGGCATGTTTAGCAAGGAGCTGCCAAGTGGTATCTTCTGATGGCCTGGTCACCTTTACTTGGAGCCTTCAGTTTGAATTTTGATAATTGCAGGAATTTGTTTTGTTTGTGGTTCAAACGTAAGAAATTGAACAAATTCCTTAATGTTATGCAAAGTTTACATGATTTATTTGTGGCCCTTGTCTTTTCACGTGTATTATTTTTCCATTCCTCTTCATAAAATATGTGAAATAACTTTAAATACACTGGTTTTGCTGCTGTTTCATGCATATAAGAAAGCAAAAACTGTTTCTGATTGCATTATAATTAGCTTCCACCTGTATGCCATCATTAATAATATAGAAATAGAATGTGAACTGCTTAGTGCTTATTTTATGTTATGGACAGCTGGACAAGCTGTCTACATTTCCATATGTCTTGTGATTTCCAGCTCTGGATATTTTCATTTAATGAGACTAAACCTTTAATCAATCCTTTGGTAGATCATAGATCTGTTCGGGAGCAGCTTCCTACATTGGAATTACACTCTGAACAGGTTAATTGGTAACAGACAATATGATGTGTGGTTGAAATATTGTTTTTAAAGTAAGTTGCTGCTTTATTTTGTAATGTAACTCCCCTTTGTTTTGTACTGCATAAAGCCTGGTTTGACTAAATATTCTTCTATTCATTACATTTCACTTCAACACAAACATAAAGACAGTCACAAGGCTAATGCTAATCATGTTTTGGTCTTAAAGTATAGCAGGGCAGTTTCTTTTTTTAAAGAAGCCCTCGTGCGCTACTCGAGGCTTGCAGCGCTCCTCGGCTCTGCACCGACCGTAGAGGAAGACGATTTCCCATGAGCAGCTCCCTCAAGCGCGTCTCCTCCATCCGCGCGTTCACGATACCGGCACAGTCACTGCATGATGGCCGAGGGAGGCGGACCCGAGTCGGGTGGCGCGGCGGACTCTGACTCGGAGCCGGTAGCCGCACAGATGCCAACCCCTTCAACCGAAAGTCAAAAACAGACGATTGGGTCGCTTCTGAAAACAACTCTGAAAAAGGGTGACGAATGGTGAGAAACGACGATAGCTAACGTTATCTGGGTGTTTCTGTTAGCATTAGCTTGCTAACGCTAGCTAGTGATAAGCCGGAAATGCTAAGCTAACGGCACCAACGGCTTTAAGCCTGAAGTTGAAAGCTGCTGAGCTAACGTTACTATCAATTTGCCCAGCTAACGTTTAACAAGTTAGCACGCTAGCAGCTAGCCACACAACTTGACTTTAGAAGGTGTTACCTGCAGTAACCTTTACAGCCATTTTCGCGTATCGTAAACAATCAGACTGACGCAGATAGTTAAGTGGTCCGTTTGTACAGTACCTACACATTTATGGCTGTATTGGGACGTGTTAGCCTACGGTTGCTGTGGCTAATCGGCTCGCAGTGCAGGCCCAGTGATTCAGATGGTGGGTTCCCCTGCCTGTTAAACCGGCTTTTTGCTGGAAGAGTAGTTGACAGTAACGCAGGAATATTACGTGATGGCGTCACCTGCCCGTTTTGTTGATAATGCGGCTTCCTGAATGACAAGCAACCACCGACAACCTAGGTTACAATGTAACAGACAAGAGCAAATAATTGGCCTGGTCATATCGAAACCAGGTGCTGTAAATGAGCCGGACTTTAGTGTGGCAGCACAGAAGCGTCAGATGGTCAGTTCTGTTTCCCAGTGTTGTAAGAAATGGGTTTTTAGCAAATAATATGCCTTTGTAAACGTTAAGCTATGCATGTCCACTATTAGCTAACCAGTAGCAGCATGCTAATATCAGTCAGGGTTGAAATGTTGAATGAAACAGTAGATCAAGTTAATCTGCTAATGTGACGGTAGTCATGGTTAAATTAAATATGTAATTTCCCGCAAATGCAATGAGTTGAATAGCTTGAAGGAATCATAGGTACAACAAAGAGCATGTGTCTCACTTTGATCCAGATTACTTTCATTTGAGGAAGTTAAAGAAAACCAGAGTTCACGTGAGCTCACTGTGTTTGTTACTCTGTGAATACAAGCCTATTTACTGAAGGAGATCATCACTTAGCATGAGATTAGGTAGCAAACTAGCTTGCTGTTACTATATCTGCCAATGTCAAGACACGTTGGTGTTGCATAATGTTTCTGGTTGGCATAAGCCTTACCCTGTGCTTTTCCCAAACTTTTGTCATCTTTGGATTTGTTCCTTTTCTGTCATTGATACCCTGCGAACCCCAGATCATCATAAAATTCCTCATACGTGTAAATGGTAATGGTTTAAATGATGGTATGAAAGTGAAGCCTGCTTCTCAAAGTAGAAACGTTTTATTACTTTTACAAATGAATTTCTTTTAGGTATCTAATAGACAGCCGGTGGTTCAAACAATGGAAGAAGTATGTGGGATTTGACAGCTGGGACATGTACAATGTGGGAGGATGTAGCCTGTATCCAGGACCAATTGATAACTCTGGACTGTTTTCAGGTAAATCAACAGTCTTGATTAATTCAGACCATCACAAATCTTTTATATAGATGAAGCCTTTGCTCATTGTTGTATTTCTTATCCTTAAAGACCAGGAGACCCAGACCCTAATAGATCACCTTATTGATGAGCTGGATTATGTCCTTGTACCTACTGAGGCATGGAATAAACTTGTCAGCTGGTATGGCTGCCTTGATGGGCAAAGGCCCATCGTAAGGAAGGTAATGCTATTGGGCAGGCTTTTTTAATTTAACATTCACTTGTGTTGTGGGGTTTTAAATGTCTTCATTTTTTCTAGGTTGTTGAACATGGCATGTTTGTCAAGCACTGTAAGGTGGAGGTTTATCTGCTGGAGCTGAACTTGTGTGAGAATGACAACATGGACAATGTAGTTACACGGCATTTTAGTAAAGCTGATACAATAGGTGAGGATCTGTATGAGTGTTCTCTTTAGATTCAGGTATATAGCCAACATAACCAGATGCTGTAGGTAACTGCATACACAATTGAAGTATCTATATAATGTTTGTCATTATGTCTCTTGTGGCTAAAATAAGTTGAAAAGCTATAAATAAAAATAAATACATTTCTGCAAATCACCCTTTTCCTAGATACCATAGAGAAGGAGATGAGGAAATTGTTCAATATCCCACCAGAGAAGGAGACACGACTCTGGAACAAATACATGAGCAACACCTATGAGCAGCTGAACAAGCCGGACAGCACTGTGCAGGATGCTGGTCTTTTTCAGGGGCAGGTACTGTGGAGCTGTGTTATTCAAATAACCTTTAGATCACTGATGGATGCTCTTCCTCTTCTTTTGATGAACACAGCCCAGTAGCTTAGTGGATCTCATAATGCATACATAATTAATCTCAGGGAAGAGAACAAAGTAAAGGGAACATCTGAGAGTTTAATGTGATACAGTACAGAATACCTGCAATAAAAAAATTCTACATACATATATATTGCCTACTATATAATTATACTGTGTGCGTGTAGTATGGTTACATCTGTCCTGGTTGTAAATGATATATCAAAATAGAATGTTGTTGTAATGGAAAAGTTAAAATTAGATTAATTACACATCAAAGCACACTTGACAGACATACCTGCAGCTGCTGAAGCTTGGCAGCATTTGACACCTGTCTAGTATTACAGCAAGGGACTTGATGACTCTGATGAAATGGCGAGTTGTGCCAACTTGGATCTTATTTAGGCTGTTTTCCCACAGGTGCTTGTCATTGAATGCAAGAATGAGGATGGCATGTGGCCAAGACAAGTCTCCCATCCTAAGTAAGTATTTTAGTAAAGAATGCACCCTGAAATTGAGTTCCTACAACATTTGGCTTAATACACGTTTCCCTTTTACACAACACTATAAGTTAAAGGTAATGTTTAAAAATGTGTTTGTTTTCCTGAAAAATGCTTTTGTGGTTACTCGGCAGGTCCAGTACAACCCCATCCAGGAATTTCACTACCTCCCCAAAACTCTCCTCAAACTCATCAGCCAGTATCTCTTCAACAGTTACCAACGGAGACAGCAGCTGTAGCCCTGGCTACACACTCAATAACAGCACCTCCTCTGGCAACAGGCAAGACATTGTTTTTCTGTTATCTGTTTTCTCAATTCAGCTTTCCGCTGTGTACTGACCCTTACCTCCCCTTGGCATCCACTCTCCAGTGTATATATGTGTGTGTTCTTTGGGTTTAGCAGCAGTGGCAGTAGTGAACCTAGCATAATGCATTTTTTTACCAGTTAATTCTTTGGAAAAAGAAGAAGAGACTAAGAAGAAGGGTTCAGTGTTAACACCAGGCCATAATTGATTTCAAAACGTTTTGTGGACTAATTAACTATCATTTAATGTCAACAACTGTCTTTTTCAACTGTCTTTGGAAAGTGCAGTGTAGAGATTTAGGCCTATGTGGGTTTCATCAGGTCTTTATCTTAGATGGCACTTTGTGTCCTGCACCTGTGGCCAGGTTTTATGTAGGATGCGCACACCTATCACCTTTTTTGTTGTTCAGTTACAGCAACATCTCTGTTTTCCAACAGATTGGGGGGCTACAGTTCATACAGCTCCTCTTATAACTACAGAGAGTCACAGTCGCAGCCTGGCCTGTGTGGTCTCAGTAACTTGGGCAACACATGCTTCATGAACTCTGCTCTCCAGGTAAAAACATAATGCTACAGTTCTAGCCAAAGGTGTCTTGGTCATTATGCTCTAATAATCAATTAATCTCTTTCTTCTTCATCCAGTGCCTGAGCAATGCATCGCCACTCACAGAATACTTCCTGAATGATCAGTATGAGGCAGAGATTAACCGAGAGAATCCCCTGGGAATGAGGGGTGAGATTGCAGAGGCCTATGCAGATCTGGTAAAGCAGATGTGGCTGAGCCGCAGCAGTTATGTGGCCCCACGTACCTTCAAAGTGAGTCGTTTAAAAAAAAACCCTGTCCTCACTGAATCCACTTAGCCAGTCATAATTATTACAGACTTAGCTTATAATGTTTGTAATTCATTTTCAGACACAGGTTGGACGCTTTGCCCCACAATTTTCAGGCTACCAGCAGCAGGACTCCCAGGAACTTTTAGCCTTCCTGCTGGATGGGCTTCATGAAGATCTGAACCGTGTTAAGAAAAAGCCTTACTTGGCCCTGAGGGATGCAGAGGGCCGTCCAGATGAGGTATAGCATATTGAAAAGGTCTATATGAAGCATGACTTTTAAACCACTTCAACTCAATCCTGTACCACCATGTAGTCCGTTAGTCTGTTTTACATTTTTAAAAGCAGAACTAACCTCAAGACGTCTAGATGTTGATTTAGTTATGTGACAGTATGGTGATATTGCACCATAATAACACTACAAACCGAACACTTTCCCTGTGAAACACTTTTTGCAATGTCATTTGTGAAACATTTTCTCCATTGACTGTTGTTATAGATTGTTGCCAAGGAAGCCTGGACAAACCACCGCTTGCGCAATGACTCTATTATAGTTGATATTTTCCACGGTCTCTTCAAATCTACATTGGTGTGTCCAGAGTGCTCTAAGGTCTCTGTAACTTTTGACCCGTTCTGCTACCTCACGCTGCCTCTGCCCATGAAGAAGGATCGTACCATGGAGATTTTCTTGGTGCGATCAGACCCTCAGTCTAAACCCACACAGGTGAGTTAAAACTAGGCTCCGGGGTTATTACTCTAAATATGACTATAGTTACAAATATACCATGTTAGTAGAACTACAATTTCACTGTTATTTGCTCAATGTTCTTTCTTTGTCTGGCAGTATCGAGTCGTGGTCCCTAAACTGGGTACAGTGACAGACCTGTGCAGCACCTTGTCCAAACTCTGTGGAATCCCTCCAGAAAATGTTAGAACCTCATAATTTGACACCATTAAAATAAATGTTCTGTGAAATATGACTCTTTATTTCTTTGTTTTTGGTTAAATTAATATTGTATGTGGTAACAATTGCATTTTCTTGTCTTTCTAGATGATGGTGGCAGATGTTTACAATCATAGGTTCCATAAAATTTATAGACGGGATGATGGCCTCAACCAAATCATGGAAAAAGATGACATTTTTGTGTGAGTCTTGGCTGTTGACAAAAGCATATTGGATTTAGTTTGCTTTTTATGAAAAGGTGTGTAACGAGTGTGTTTGTGTTGGTGCATTTTTTCCAGGTATGAGGTTCAGGAAGAAGACAGTGAGAGGATGAACCTGTCTGTATATTTCAGGGAGCGCCACTCAAAGCATGGTGGAAGCTCCACAAGCACCATGCTGTTCGGCCAGCCTTTACTTATCACCGTGCCCAGACACGACCTCAAAGCAGACGTTCTGTACGACAGAATCCTAGAGAGGATTGGGTAAGACTGTGTTTATATTTAGTCATTTATCAGATGCTATTATTCAAAGCTATAAGTTACAAGTGAGGCACATTGGCAAAAAAGCTTAATATCATCTGCCTGCACAAATTGACGCACTTAAAACGAAATCAAATTCACAAACAAATATGTTGAGTAGGAGCACTCCAACAACGACAAGGAGGACATTGTCATTCTGTATGTTCTCAGGAGGATTTTCAACAAACATAAAACTCCTTATATTTTAAACCCAGCAGCAGAAAGTGGTTCACTCTATTAACAAAGTGCGGACTGACGATGGAAGCCAAAGCTGAGATGTGAACAGTTGACATGTTAATTTAGGCTGATTAAACGGAGTGTGTGTTGGCACAATATATTCTAATCTGTGAAAACTAAACAAATACTTGACAAGACAAATATAACTTGCTAATCATATCTGGCACATGCATGTTAAGTCCTTTGCACATTTAATTGAATCTGCTGTGTGTTAATCCCCATCGTTTCTGGTTCCAGGCGCTATGTAAAGCACACCCAGAGCCCTAATGGTGAAAGCAAGGCCTCAGCCACCTGCAGCCAGGCTCCTGAATGTTCCACATCATCCAGCGCCACTGCCTGCCTGGGAGGTTGTGGTGGCCCCCTGTCAGATGGAGCCTCCTGCAGTGCCAGCTCCAGTAATGGCAGTAATCACTCAGTAACCTGCAATGAAAGTAATGGGCTATATGATGGTAATCATTTGACTTATATGCCACTATTAAACAAAGTTAAAGCAAATACTGATCAGAAAGCTGTTACACATCCAAATGTTTTCATGCTAATCAAAAAAACTTCAAAATGCAGCCATTCAGAAGAGATAATATTCCATATTTGTCTGTTCAGGTGAAGAGGAGGCCATGGACCACCAGGTCAGTCCAGAGCCAGAAAATGGCCAGTCTGAAGAGGAAGAAGAGGAAACCTCTGACTTGGAAAATGGCTCAAAAGAAGATGCCAAGCCGTCCCTGCCAGCCAAGCTCTTTACTTTCAGCATAGTCAACTCGTATGGAACAGCCAACATCAGCTCGCTGCCTTGTGATGGAAATGTCCTAAAACTGAATTGTCAGTGTTAGTCTTTCAAAGTTAAAACTACAGTTGGTAGATTATTTTTCAAAACCTTTGTGTTTACACGACCCATCTCCTCTTTTCTCCACAGCACATTCCACAGTGGCGATCGACTGGGATACAGAGTCAAAGAAACTGTGCTATGATGAACAGGAAGCAGAGGTCAGTGCATTAACATTTGTGAGACCGTGTTGGAACAGAATATGCAAACAGCTTGGTTATATTTGTGTAAATATTGTGTGTAGGCCTACGAGAAACACGACAGCATGCTGCAGCCCCAAAAAAAGAAAGCCACTGTAGCTCTGAGGGAATGCATTGAACTCTTCACAACCATGGAGACTCTGGGAGAACATGATCCATGGTAAAACTTCACGTCTCATGTCAGAGCTACGTTGTTTGTGACCAGTGTTTTTGTAAAAACCTGATGTTTTCTTTATGTAGGTATTGTCCCACATGTAAGAAACACCAACAGGCCACAAAAAAGTTTGACTTGTGGTCATTGCCTCGCATTCTGGTAGTTCACCTAAAGCGTTTCTCTTACAACCGATGTTGGAGGGACAAGCTGGACACAGTGGTGGACTTTCCTATCAGGTATTCAAATAATGCATCACTACACACGTCTGATGGCACCAAACATGATTTAAAAAAATCTACTGTTTTAGAGAGTTCGAGTCATTATAAAATACACTAATAGAAAGAAAGCCTTTACTCTATGGGAGAAGTGATTCTACACTGTGTTTTGTGTTGGGTTTTTGAGTGATTGTATCCCATTAATCTATTTTTATTTTATTTGCTGAAGTGGTGTCTTTACCTTTTTCCATTTTGAATCAGATGCTGCCACTTTTTAAATTGCAAATTATGTGAGAGTTTTTTGTGTGCACATGTCCCTGCAGCAGTGTGGCCTAAATAAAAACACCTAGAATGAAATTTCAACTTACACGAGCACTGATTCATCATGAGAGCATGAGAAAATATTAAGGTTTAAAACATGTTGTGAATTCAGCTTGTTTGTTCTTGTTTCTCAAGAACAACTTAAAGAAGGTTTATAAAGGGATATCGGTTGAATGAGGCACAATGTTAGTAATTGTAAGATTGAACGCTGCAGAACCCACATGTCCACAGGGACATTTACACTAGAGGGAGCTGCAGGCTGAAACTGGTGGTTGGAATGAGGAAATACTGACTGTTTTCAAGAAATGGGCTTGGAACTGATACCCTTCAAAGGACAGTTGAGACTGTTTGTATGCTCCTTATCTGTAACGGTTGTATAACTGCTCTGTGTGAGTCATTAACCTTTGCACAACTGGCACACTACAAATCCTCCTGGCTTAAAACTGGGAAGTTGCCTCAGAATTTTGTGGTCACATGTCTCTCAGCGAGAGCCACTCAAAACCAGGAAACACAAAAAGCAACTCAATTCCTGCCGAGTCATGCTTACAACGCACGCTGCGTAAAACTAATTTACACTGCACTCACTGTGTGGAGGCAGGGACATTTGTGTCCTTTAAGTGATGTTTGTTTTTTGTTGTTTTTCAGGGATCTGAACATGTCTGAGTTTGTATGTGACCCTAAGGCTGGCCCTTACATATATGACCTCATTGCCGTGTCAAACCACTATGGAGGAATGGGAGGGGGTCACTGTAAGTTGCTGTTTGTTTATTCGTTATTGGAATATGTTAACAGCCGAGTCAGTCCAGAGCACAACCATTTTGTTTTTACTCCATTGTAAACCTACTCAGTCAGCACAGTTTGTTTGGTCTTTAAACATGTCAGCAGACGCAGAACAAGTCCGTCTCCACAGACACTTCTGTTAAATTTTACCTCACCTCATTGTTCTTTGTGTGCACACTTTCCTTTTTGGATTTGCTCTGCCTATTTCCTCTTAACTAGCTTGATAAGATTTTTATCTCTGACTTTGTGAACAAATGGTCTGAATAGCTGTGTGTAAACATTGTCCTCCGTTTGGCTGACAGACACCGCGTACGGCAAGAATAAAGTGGATGGAAAGTGGTATTACTTTGATGACAGCAGTGTCTCATCTGCCTCAGAGGATCAGATTGTGGTGAGTTTTATAACTGTGTAAACTGGTTTTATGCACTATCGGGGTTGTGGTGTGTGGTGAATAATTGTTATTAATATTTCATTGGACAGTTCTTGGCTTCGTGTATCAAGTGTCCCTGTTTTGTAGTAATCCTATCCTTGTGCCTCCTACTGCAGACTAAAGCAGCATACGTGCTGTTCTATCAGCGCAGAGACGAGGAAGCTCCTGCTAAACCTCAACCATCAGCGTCGCTGGGGGGAGCCCCCGAAGCTGCCGACGACCACATGGACACAAACTGAGGAATTCTCACCTGACTGAAATGCACTGAAACGCATATGACTAATAGACACTTGGGTACACACACAGATACTTTAGTGACGGAGGACTCTGCAGACATAAATCTCTTAACCCTACCTTCCCCGTATTCAGTTTGGTTTCAGTGTCATATGTTGTACCGCTAGAGCAAAACAGCCTTGTCTGATGAAGAGACCTGAGAGACTTCTTCCAACAGCAAGTGGCCTACTGATGTCTGAATTTAGCTTACTAGCCTGGAGGGAGAATAAACGGATATAGGATGAACGTACTCGTAGAAGTGCCCTGAATTGTATAGATAGATGTTTCTGTTGCTCACAACAACAGGAAGACATACAAAAAAGCCAAATGCACATCTTATTTCAACCAAAGCAATCTAAAATATTACTGATAAAATGTACCAACTGTTAATGGCTCCATCAGGATATTGGCACTGGGCTTATCTCCGGTAGATACGAAGTGACTGTGATGTGCCCACAAATCAGTATGTTTGTTAAAAGTATCCTGTGACATCACACCAACTCCGTAGAGTGGATTACTGATGGGGATCCTACTGGTGCAGGCTGACTGCACAGTCTTTGATGCAGTCTGAACCACAGAGGGGACGTCTTGTTTCAAGGTCTACAGCGTCCAGGTCTTAACATTTATGGGAGAAGCTGTTTTTTCGGCCTTGCTCTTGATCGCAGATAACTTTTTGTTCTTTTGAGGCAAAACATGGGCTCTGCCGTCTGTTGGGAGCCTTTTACCTTGCTACCGCTTTTTTTTTCCTTTTTCTAATCACACTGCAAAGGCGGCCTTTTGATTCCTGCAACCTGATTAAAAAGGAGGCACTTTGAATTCTTTGAAGTGAGTAGATTATCTACCTGCTTCTGGTGTATCTAGACATTACAGAATCGTATGGTTTGGCCTTAGCACTAAGGGTTATGGTTTGTGATACACTTCCAGAGCGTTTTAAGGTGTTTTTTTTAAAAGCATATTTCAATTGCTGCCTGATTGGACCCCAAGCTCACCTGCAATGGCTTGTCCTTATTAGTCTTGTACATTAGTGCAGCTCTGTATTGAAATGGCTGTTATTTGGTATCTTTAAAGCACACTGAGTGAAGCAAAATAAACTAGTATAAAAGTGGTGCTTAATTCATGAAACTTGAACTTGCTCCTTGTAATGAGGTACAATCTACATGTCATTTGATGGGGGCAAGCCGGCTGCACACTACTTAGTGAACTGTAGTCGAGCTAAAGGATTTGAAGTGTCCGCATAAGAGAACAATCTGTTTTTGTCTTCATAGGCACAACGCGTCCCTGTTCTACCACATCTTTAATGTGAACAATACGTATATAATGGAACACACATTTTTATACCAATACTCAATATGATCAAAGGTGATACCAGATACCTGTTAGTAATAAGACCTTTTCCCATAAATCTTGTTCTGTGGCTCAAACTCTGGACTTTGTCACCGTGTGCCATCATGTTCCTCAGAGGTGGCTGCCTAAAAACAATCATATATGCATATACCTACAAAAGCTTTACATCACACACAATCCCTGACACTTTGTAGAAGACACAGTGGCAAATGCAGCAAATGCCCCCTCCCTTAACGATGGCAACTCAAATAACCTAAGAGATGTAAATAATTACACTTTTAAATAGGTGTATAAATTCTTGTTCTCATTTATCTTATGCCAATATCTGCAGTATTTGTTTTTAATTGAATAATTCAAAGTACAATAAAGACTGGAAGCCTCACCAGGGTGGTTTGCTTGGACTAATTTATGCACAGAGAAAGAACGGGCCCAAGTTCAGCAGGAGAGATGAAATATGGGGTCAGAAGTTCTATTTGCTGATGGTGTAAGATGGAATCCATGCAGACAGGTTGTGAAATAGGTTTTATATTGCAGCCAAACGGCTTAGTTTCCCTTCGACTGGTTAAATGCAGCTTTAGTTGGTACATGAAGTCTGTTCTTAGTTGTAAAATGTCAATCTTGCAAATTCATATTGAGACAGTGAGGGTTTGGTCAAACTTTATTTCTCCTCAGTTCTCAAACCGCAGCAGTGCTTGTCATGCACACAACAAACCTGAGCGTTCATGATTTTACATTTCATCAGATGCCCTCCTCACACGGTTTCAGAGGACGTCTTCATCAAGTAAAAACAGAACAGGCATCATGTACAGAAGAGCACTGACGGTCTGGGATAGTGAACAGCATCCATAGAAGGAAAACTACAGAGTTTCCTACATAAACTGAAGACTGTAGGACGGCTGATCAACATTTGAGGACGGATCTTTAGTTTGCTTGGTTGAGGAGCTTCTTGATGTCTCCCTCCAGGTCGCTGGTGAGGAACCTCCTGCTGTACCGCTTGAACGGGGTCCCATCCGGCCCGATGAGGAACTTCTCGAAGTTCCAGGACACGTCGTTCCTGCAGACCGGGCTCCAGATGATGAACTTCGGCTCGGTCATCAGCGCGGATGGCTCGTCACTGGGGAACGGGAGCCGCTCCCTCAGATACACGAACAAAGGATGAGCATCCTTCCCATTCACATCCACCTTCTCCAGGAGCTGGAACTTCGGCTCGAAGCCGTTTCCAGGACGAACGTACTTCAGAGACAGAAGGATTTCTTCGTTCTTGCAGTTCTCCTGGGAGGGTTGATCACAGTGATAAGTACCGTGGAACAAACACGCGTATCTCCTTACAATAAAAACTACATGTTACATCAAAATAAAACACTTGCTGCAACGTTTGAGTCATTTGTAAAGCAAGCAGGGCGGCGGCTGTCAAGGACCGTCGCCCTCACACAGTACTGGAGTCACAAAAGGTGCGTAGTCAGAGTCACGGTTGGTTTGGCAACACAAACGTCACCGACAAGTTCCTCTTTCCAAAAATGTTCCATTGCTCGGACTTACAAAATGTGCAAATATGTGTAAAACATCATCCTTTTGCCAACGTGTAATTAAGTGCCTGCTGCAGTGTTACAAGACTAAACCTTGGCAGCGTCAAACGGAGCGTATCAGACAGCGCACTTGTAAATACGCGCAGATTAACAAACGTAAATGAGTCCAACAGTCGCATATCGGCTCCCGCTGTGAATTAACCTTTGACCTCCGTGTCCTCACCTGATGGCCGAACTGGTTGCAGGGCACTCCCAGGATCACGAGCCCCTTGCTGGCGTAGCGCTCGTGGAGCTCGTTCATCTGGGTGTAATCCCTGACGGTCGTACCTCAGAGAGACGCGACATTCTCAATGAGGACCACTTTGCCCTGCAGGGCGGAGAACGCGAACGTTTCTCCCGTTAAGAGTTTGGCGGTGAGGTCGTAAAACTTCGCAGCCATTCTAGCACCGCTTGACATCTTCACCCCCTACGGTCTGTTCTCCTCCGCGCCTCGGAGCCAACCTTTCAAATGTGATCAGAGAGTTTGTAGTTCCTGTCGAAATAGTTCACAGCCAGGAGCCGGTAGGACGTAATCGTGTGGCGGCTGAGAATTATGAAACGGAATCAGTAATGATACATCGAAGTAGTGCTTGATTATATTACTTCTGAACGATACAATATAGCCTTTATTTCCCCATAGTGCATTAAAGTACATATTTATCATTATCAGTGGTATGGACTCCATGGCACTACCAAATAAACCTAAGGGAAACAGCTCGACGACGTTTATCATCTTTGACGTAATTGCGCAGTTATGGCTTTCTGGGTATGTCCGTTTCTCTACACGGCGTGTCCCGGGAGGACCCATCGTAGTTAACAAGTCTAGGGACTCCAAACCCCGCCCTACATCGGGCGACCTGTTGAAAAAAAAATATGCCACCTGAGCGAAGTAATTTAGGGACCGTGAGAAATATGTTTGTCTTGTAATGCTGAACAAATGTGTCTTTTGGCAGTACAGTAGAGGCAGCCTATACCAGAGCCAAACACAAGAGCTATGCACAAGACATATCTGTTTTATCTTAGACGGGCCGGTCCGTCATTTGTAGCTGCCACGATAGTTTAGCTGAGCTAAGCTACACGACGAGGATCCCTAAGCATGACGGCGATGACGTGCAAAGCGCAGTGGCGCGAGGGTTTGTTTTGTAACTTCTGCGCGTGGTCAGTTATCCCGTTAGCTAAACGTACACCTGTATATAACTTCATACTCCGAAAACGGCGCGTTGGTGTCACCGTTGTTAAGTACTTCCGTTCTACTGGCGACATCTGAGTGATTCGCAGTAGGTACCAGGTGGGGTTTGTGTAGCTTGTGAGTGCTGGCCGCGGCTTTTCACGCGTTACTTTCTGTATATTTCACAGGATGATGCGTAAAAAGCGACGATCCTCTGTGGATAAAGGAGCAGGAGCAGCTATAGCCACTAGTAAGTCGATAACCAGTGTCGGTGTGCGCCAGTAGTGCACTAACACCCAGATGTTCAATAGTAACAACGCATTTCACACTGGGCGCGGGGATACATTTACATGCTGCTCAATCCTGCGTCCATAGAGGCGAAGAAGAGCCGCAGCGCCGGACGGCAGCCCAAGGACGACGCCTCGGAGCAGGCACAACAAAGCGTGTTTGCCGTGTTCCTGAGAGACGCCGGTGTCACTGTGCAACATGGTGGCGCATCCAACGAGATCGGTAAACGCACTCGAGTCTCCTACATGCCAGGCTCATGCGCGCAACTGGCTTCTCAGCCTTATCTTTTCTCATTTAGCTGTCGACCAAGTCGTTTTCCAGAAAAGGATACAGCAGCAGTTGCTCAAGAGCCCCAGGTACCCTGGAGTAAGTACACGCACCACCTCAATGACGCAAGATAATGAGTTGAGCCTCAGACAAGTATGTTTCACTGGCATGTCACTGATCAGATTGTACAGGAATTCATTACTGGATTGGAGACTCATGTTGAGGATCCGGAGAGATTTAGGACCTGCCTCCTCCCTTGTGTTCCACATCTGCCTGATGGAGACGCCAGGTAACACTTAGTGCTCTGTCATTGTCATTTTAAGTGCAGACTACCACGCTGACCTATTCTGCCTCTTTGTTCTGTCAGCTCATTCCATGACAGCGTGCTACGTATGCTGTTGGGAACTGAGATGTTACAGGTACTTTCTTCCTACATGTTTTTCACATATGACTGAACAACACTAAGAATGTTATTTCATGCAAGACGTATGCAAATGTTTACTGCCTTCTAAAAATCCAAATCTGTTTTCCATGTAGACTTTCATTATTAATATTTTGCTTGAGAAGCTGCCTGAATTTATGTTGGATGGGTAAGTTTAGTGCTCCTTGTTTCGCTGCATAGTATTTTTTCCAGCACCTATTTTTGAAACAATATATATTTGTTCCAACCATCATCTTGTTCTGTCCCTCACAGTACTGCGGATGGAGGACTCAGTATTCCACGGATAATTATTAACCAGCTCAAATGGCTTGACCGAGTTGTGGACAGCAAGGTAGTAATTTCTGTGATGACAGGTTTTCTAGCCATCGTTGTCTGCCATTACAGCCATTAAAGTATTAAGAGTGGCATCATTTTTGCTGATGTTTTCCATTTGGTCTGCAATTTAGTTTTATTTGACCTCGCCTTTTCACTGTGATGTCCTTGTTTACTTCCATCTTCAGTTTGTTCTGGTTCTGTGTTTGCAGGAGTTGGCAGCTAAACTCATGGAGCTGGTGTCAGTAGCACCGGTGGAGGTTCAGCGTGACATCATCACCAGTTTACCAGAGATCCTGGAAGATTCCCAGCACGACAGCATAGCCAGCGAGCTGAAGTATGCACAATACATCTCCAGTGCAGATTTGTATCTTGTGAAATATGTATGATTTTAGTCACAAGTAAATACAATATTATATGAACCACTGGTCTCAACACTCTTCTCTGTAGCACTTTACTCCAAGAGAACACTCAGCTGACTGTCCCTATACTGGATGCCCTCTCTAGTCTGAATATCAGTTCCTCGTTACTAACGGAGGTAGTACACACACACTCACTCGTTTTTGGTGGGTAATACATTACTTCTGAGTGTTGCAGCGCTGATAGATGTCAATTGTCTCAGGTTCGTGGAGCAGTTATGTCCCGGTTGTCTGCATGTAATCTGGAGGATTTACCTGTGATCGTCAAGTTCATCCTTCACTCTGTCTCAGCCCCTGATGTATATGAGGTTAGATCTCAGAACCACCTCCACAGCATTTGCATTAAAATAAGTAGTACTTAAAATTTTCAGCTTTAATAAAGTACGTTTCTGTGTAGGTGGTGTGTAATCTTCGCAAGAAGCTGGTATTGGAGCAGTGTGTTCTTCCCCCAGCGCTACAGGCCTCTCAGAGCCACATAAAAAACAAAAGAGCAGCATTGTAAGATAGATTTGAGTCCATTACCACCCATCCGTGATATTCAATGAAGGACCAAACCAGGGTGTTGTTGCTTTGTGTTTCTAGTGGTTTTATACAATTCACTTGTTTCGCGGCAGGTCCACTTCCACACCAGCAGCTGGCAGCAGCCAGGACAGCGTTGCGTTGACTCTGGACGGTATCAAGTCAGCAGTGCGATTCCAAAAGATAATCTCAGAGGCTTGGCTGAAGGTTGGAAATAATATTTTGCTGAGCAGTTTTTGCTATGGAATTGTATATTTTGTATTGGTGATTTAGTTTTTTTTTCTTTTTTAGGCTATAGAGTCTGTGGATGAAGTAGAGGACCATATGGTAAAGGCTATCATATGTTTTATTTACATTAGGTCTGTTTGAATGCAGTAATATGTATGTATTAAAATGTCTGTTTCATATCAGGTGATAGATTTACTCGTGCTGTTCATCCTTCACGCTACAAATGCTAACCAAAGCCGACGAGGAGCAGAGAGGGTGCTAAAGGTTAAAGTGAGGACTGGACTGATCCCGGAGGCTCTGCTGCAGAGGACCTTTAGAGACTATTCCCAGGTTGGTCAGTCTGCTGACAAAGAAGCTTAAGGGTTTGGATAAACAGGCTGCTAAGGGAGATCTTTGGTTTGTGCATGTGGTAATTTATTGTGTTGAATTTGCTACTGATGATTCTGTAGGTCATGCGAGGATATTTCCCCTCCATCTTGGCTCTGGCTCAGATTTTGCAGCGCTCCCCAGACCCTTGCGTGTTTCCGTTTGGAGGACACATGTACCGTCACTCGTTCACTGTGTTTGACTCTTACTGCCAACAGGTGAGTTTGGGATTGTTTTGCGTGTAAATATGTTTGAATATAAATGCTGATGAATAATTTCTGTTCTGTGTGATATTTCATAGGAGGTGGTGGGTTCCTTAGTGACTCATGTGTGCAGTGGTGTGGGAGGGGAGGTAGACATGGCGCTGGAGCTGCTCTGTGGCCTGGTTACAGAGAAGCCTTCAGAAATGGCTCTGTATGCTGTTTTTGTTAAGGTACCTGCAGCTGATACAAATGTGACATGTGAAATCAGCATTGTAGACAAAATGACGAAATAACTGAGGGCTGTTTTATCCAGGGAATCCTCGACTACATGGACAACCTGACGCCCCAGCAGATCCGCCGACTCTTCCACCTGCTGAGCATGCTGGCTTTTGGGCAGCAGCAGCAAGGTGCTCACATCCAGGTGCACAGAGACCTTATAGTTCAACACATGATTACTCTTTCGTGTTGTCTTTCCACCACTAAATTACTCCTTATCTGACTTTCCCCACAGGACGACATGCACATCGTGATCCGCAAACAGCTGTCTAGCACTGTGCCCAAGTACAAACGAATTGGCATCATCGGTGCTGTTATGATTGTAGGCAGCATGGGAGCCTTTAGGTGAGGGCTGTTTGTCAGAGACACACAACGGTAGAAGGAGACAGACAGAATTTTACATCTTCCTCCTCCCACTCTATTTTCTTCTTCACGCTCTTTGTTCCCATGCAGGGATGTGAAAGAGAATGGATCATTGCCCCAGGAGACCTTAAGACAGGTATGTTATATGGAATTGTGTTTGAAAAACCATTCGTTTTAGCTTGTGCCAGTTCTTCTCGGTTTCGTTTGTAATTGAAAACTGTTATTAGGTAGTATTTTTTTTTTTTTTTTTTGAGATCATGTT
The DNA here is from genome assembly GCA_030770545.1 of Macropodus opercularis. Taxonomy (NCBI): domain Eukaryota; kingdom Metazoa; phylum Chordata; class Actinopteri; order Anabantiformes; family Osphronemidae; genus Macropodus; species Macropodus opercularis. Next base: position 2,448,206 of record CM061099.1, read on the forward strand.
TATGTGTGTGCGTTTGGTTTCTCACAGGTGACAACCCTGTTGGAGCTGGTGAAGTCGAGCAGTGAAAGCTCGCCGGAGTCTGCAGCTCTGTACTATGATGAACTGGCCAATCTGATCCTGAACTCTACCCTGGACTCACAGGTTCAGGTGTGTCTTCGTGTTCTGACTATAATTGGTTTCGCTATAACTTATGCATTAGTGTCTTTATATACAATTTGTGTTTCAAGTAACTTCTCAAATTGACAGTGAAATATTGGCTTTGTAACTTCAGCATTTTGTTCTTCCTGTCAACAGGAATATATTGGAAAAAGTGTCCTAGATGACTTTCAGGATGACTTTGTGGTGGATCTGGGTCCAGAAATAACCGGGTTAGTTGCAAACAGATCCAAAGTAATATCCCTAACTATTTATTTCTTATAACTGGCGCTATTATTTCCTCCTGTGTGTTTTAGTTTGTTTCCCTTTCCAGCCCGTGTGATGTACAACCTGGATGAGGAGGAGAGTCAGGGGGGCATTGCCATCAACCTGCTTCCTCTGTTGACCAAAACAATCCAAAACAAAGGAGAGCAACAGGGTCAAAGTAAGGCACACAGGTCAGTCACCCCACTCCCACTGTTGGGTCTACAATAAAATCACATCAGGTTTAGTTCATGGTCCTTTCTTGTATTAGTAGGATGCTAGATTTGATTCTTTTGTCCAGGCGTGTATCTCCTCTCTGTCTGTCGCCATTCTTTCGCTTGTTGAGATTATGTGAGGAGAAACAACATGAGGGAGAGCTGGAGGAGATTGACGCCCTGCTAGGTGAGGGAGAAGCTGCACATCTCTCATGGAAATCAGTCTGTTGTCATGTATGTGACCGTAAAAGCATCTTTGTCTGTTTGTGTCTGCTCCACCGCAGGTTGTCCTCTGATCCTGACAGACATGGAAGTAATAGAGAAAATTGAGAGCCTGTCTAAATCTGAGCGAGAGTTCCTCTGTACATTGCTCTTTCACACCATCAACTGGTTCAGAGAGGTAACTGCATGTTAGCTTCAAATATTTCTGGGAGATTGAACAAATTAGATCTTAGGTGACTGAAGCTGCCTTACACCTGTTTCTGTGGTAGGTCATAAATGCATTCTGTAGGCAAAAAGAAGCTGAGATGAAGATGAAAGTGATGACTCGTCTGCAGAACATCACCTACCTTCAGACACTGCTGGAGAGGGCTTTGGCTGGTGAGGTTTTCATCCATCAAAACCTCCTTACCCAATGGCTCAAATATAGATTTTAAAATAATATACTCCAACTCTGTGTTTTAGGGTCACCTGGCTATGTTCCACCTGTTGCTAACTTTGATGGAGAAAGCACAGAGGGAGTTGTACTCACCTTAAATGCTCCTGTGAATAAGTCAAAGAAAGGTGGAGGAAGAAACCCTGGAAGCTAAATAAAGCGCCATGGCTTAGGTGGCTGCCTAACTCGTTTGTTGTTTTAGATGTCACAGGAAAGAAGAGGAAGGCGCCTGGTAAGAGCACATCAGAGAGCAGCTTGCAGCTGGATGAGACGACAGAGGCTGATGAAACGCAGCAGGTAAACCTTGTCATCTGACACACGACACATTTGTTGAGTGCCATCAGGTTTAAAACTGTGATTCTGATTGTCTTAAAGGAGCCGTCGGAGAAGGAAAAAGAAAAGGAGTCCAGGCAAGGGGTCAGTCTGGGGTCATACAGACAGTTCTTCAGAGAGCTCGACATGGAGGTGCTTAGTGTGCTGCAGTGTGGGCTGCTTTCTCGCTCACTGCTGGACTCTGAGCTCCACATCAAGGCAAGAAATGAGATAGTTGAATATATAGAAGAACTTTTCTTTTCTTGTTCACGTGTTTGGTCTCTGGTAAGATTTTTATTACCATGAATTTTCACACGATTAAGGTGCAAGAGGAGGTTCTGCTGGGTCCCGCTGAACTGGTTTTCCTGCTGGAGGATATGCTTCGCAAACTGGAGTTTATTCTCACAGCTTCCCCTGCCAAGAGAGCCCCATTCCTTAAGGTACACGAACAGCTGGTCAGAACCGTCCGAATGTATTTGTGGATTTGAACTGCAAGCGTTTGATTGGCAGTGGGTACGGTTTAATTGGCGATATGGAGGCCTTTTATGAGCCAAAATGCAATGCTATATTTCCTTCAGCAGGGAAGGATGGCTAAGGCTGTTGGGTTCTCTCATTTACAACAAAGGAGCTCGAAGGATGTTGCTTCCTGCTGTGTCCAGCTGCTGCCTGCCCTCTGCTCACACCTGGAAAACTGCCACAACCATTTTCAGGTACAAAAAAACACACATGAATAATCTTCCAGCTTTCATCAGATGCCCCCATGTGTCTACATTTGTTTGTTTTCTCAGACATTGCTGTCTGAAAACGGCGGCGGCGTTGTAGATGGACCTGCCACAGATGTGCAGGAGCATCAGCTGATGTCATCAAGCTACCAGCTGCTACTGCAGGTTCTAAACACCACCTTCAGCTGGTGAGGAAGACTTGAAACTAGTGTTATTTTAGAATTCCACCGTGTGCCTGTTCCCTGATCTCACTGTGTGCATGTGTGTGTGTCAGGTCTGGATTCAATCAGCCAGCTCAGCGAAGTTTACTGAAGAAAGCTCTGGAAGTTTTGGCTGGACGACTCAAAGAAGACGGAGCTGAGATGACCCTGGAGCAGCTTATAAAGTGAGCATCTGTGTTTCAATATTTATACCAAAAACCCTGTGGACCAGAACTTTTCTGTAGTAGTGAATATATCGTCTTAGTGCATATAATTTTTACTGAGCGCATCTTTGCTGCCTCTTTTCTCTTTTCAGACACAGCTTTGAGTATCTCGTAAACTTCCGCAGCACAGTGCCGAGTCTCAGCACAGCTCTGTGTCTCTCCCAACTTCTGTCCACAGTGTCAGGGAAAGGAGGGAACCCTGCTGCCTATAGAGAGCAGACTGGTCAGTTTAAAGTGTTGCCTCACTAAAGTGCACTTACTATCACTTACTTGCTATCAAATGCGCTGTGATGTGACTGGCTGATTATTCTTCCTAGCTTCTCTAGCAAAACGATTCCTAAGCCAAAGCTGGGTGACCGCCAGTGGAGAGAAGGAGCGAGGTACCAAATTCAACGAAGCACTTCAGGCTCTCCTAAGGTCTGTCTGTACGTCTGCCTGCCGATTAGTGTTTAGCCACATGCCACACACAGAGCAGCCCTGCAAGTCAGTCGTAGTGACTCTATAAACTAATCAGGAATATATTTTATTCATTAATCCTTGTACTTGCACAACAGAAGGCTTGGTTACTTCCCCCTGTTAGTAGTCAGTCATTAGCCTAAACAAGCTGACAATAGATGGGTGAAGCTTTGCTACAGAGGTTGCTCTGTATCAGTATCAGCTCTTATGTTTATTATATGTTTGTTATATGTTACGTTTTTAAAACAATAGTACATTTTAAAGACTAACTCGTGTTCTGAACATTCTTTTTTTTTTAACGAAGATGTCTCTTTTCTATCACTGTGCAGCATTTACCTGGAGCATGTTGATGATGTGCTTAAGGCAGTGGAAGAAATCGCTGGAGAGGGAATTCCTGAGCTCCTCAATACATCGAAAGATGAAAGCTCTTCATCTTGGCCCACTCTCAGCAGGTACCTCTTCATCTCCAGCAGTGCTTGGTGCTTAGTTCATAATAAAATGAAACTATGAACAGTATAATTAGCGTGTGGTTATTATTTCATTGGTCATACGTCCTGTGTTTCCTTTTTTTTTTCAGGCAGACAATTCTGGTGTTCTATAAAGTTATGATGGCTGAACTGGAACAAGCTGTCAGAAAGATTCCTGCTGGCAAAATGAGTGACAGCCCTGAGGTAAGCCAACGCAGAGCGGCTCTGAATGTGAAGCACAACTAACAGTTATGGTGGCTCGTATGAATTCGATCACGTGACTCTGTTCTTCTCGTAGGCTCAGAGTGAGAAGCTGCTGACGTGGAACCTGGCTGTCAGAGATTTTCACATCCTGGTCAACCTAGTTAAGGTACCTTGTCTGTTATCGTTGTGGATGCACAGATAACCAGAACTTTTGACCTCAGCCATATTTAGCTGGTTGTATCATCATTACACCATATGATACTCTGACCTCTGCATTCAGACTCATTCCTCTTCTGTTATGAAGTCCACGTTTTCTTAAACGTACGTGCTTCTTTCAGGTGTTTGATTCTAGGCCCGTGCTTAATGTTTGCCTAAAGGTGAGTTGGTCCAGCATGGAGAAAATCAGCTGTGTATGCTGTATTAGATGCTTTATTAACCAACTATAATGCGTTGTTGGTAGTATGGTCGCCTTTTCTTGGAGTCCTTCCTGAAGTTGGGGATGCCACTATTGGACTACAGCTTTAAAAGACACAAGGTATGTCAGTCATCACTGTGCAATAGATACAGTAGTTTCGTCAGGGTACCAGTTATAATGTAACATAAGCAAAGGCGAATTAAAACCATTGAATGCATGACTCAGCACAGGAAAACATTCTTTGTGTTGAATAAATGTAAAGCAGGATCACAGTCTGGTGAATTGTTTTTAAGGAGGATGTGCAGAATCTACTGAAGACCTTCCAACTTAGCACCAGGCAGCTGCATCACATGTGTGGCCATTCAAAGGTATTTATATAGTTTCATTCCTATCTATCATCTACTAAACAGGACATGCAGTTATTCTAAAGAACGTGTGGACAGTACAAACAGGATGTTACCCTCAGGCTGCCATTACCTAAACGCTGTCACGATGTTTTGGTGCTCAGCTCCACCAGGATACAAGCCTGACCAACCACGTACCAGCTCTAAAGAAGAGCCTCGAGCTGTTTGTTTACAGAGTGAAGGCCATGCTGATGCTCAACAACTGCCAGGAAGCATTTTGGATGGGTAACCTGAAGAACCGCAACCTGAAGGTATTAAGTTTATGAGTTCCATTACTTTGCATTTTGAGTCATCTGGAGTCTAAAGGGATAATTTCTTGTACTTTGTAGGGTGAAGAGATTCTGTCTCAGAGGTCAGAGGGAAGTGATGATGAGGAAGAGGAGGAGCAACGTTCATTGCAGCCTCAGGAACAATCAGAAGATGAGGTACTTTCCTGAGGAGCAGTACTGTGCAAAGGTTTCTGGCAGATGTGAAAAAATGCTGTAAACAAACAATGCTTTCAGAAATAGAAATAATGATTGTTTATTTTTGGCAATTTACAAAATGAAAAGTGAGATGTAGAAACCCTACATCCACAGAAGATCTGTGGTTAGTTCTCTAGATGTTTGATCAACCTACAGCCGAGTTCCTTCAAACGCTGTGAGCAAGTGAACCTGGAAGAACTGCTGCTGTTTGAAGGCAAAGCGTGGTCACAGCAAACATTGATTTAGATTTCTCTCTTGCTCATTCACTGCGTTTTGTTCATTTATGAAAATAAACGTTTCACACTTCCATTCCTGAAAGCTTTCTTTGGTTACAGCATGTTTTTCACACCTGCCAAAAACTTTGATCATTCATGTGAGCATACAGTTCAAACTTACTTGGTATTTAATTTTACCAGTGCATATGTGGAGATTTCCGGAAAATCAGTGCCAATAATGTCCTGAATAAACATTTTAAAATTACAATACATTAATTTGTAGTAGCATGCACATAGGTTGTGTAGGTTTGCCAGTTGCCCTGCCTCCACTGCAGCTGCACAGGTCAGTTACGGGGCTGATGAAACTGTACAAGGCAGTGGGCAGATTAGATAAGTGGCAAGCTAATGATTAATGGCTGACACACTTAACAGGGAAACCGTTATATGACACGTTCACAACACCCTGTGTTCAGTAGAATCAAATCTGCATGTTTACCAAATGTTTGTGCTGTGTTTCCTGCAGGCCCAGGAGAGCGGCTCTGACGAAGGTAAACACATTACAGGAAGACGGGCAGATATGCATCAAGATGACAGCACAGAGGACTCGGAGTAACGCAAGAAACAATTACTTCCTTTGCTTTGATTTTTAGTAATGTTTGGGGCAAATCCCATTTATGTATAATTAATAAATCTCTCGTTGTGTCTTTTTACAGTGGCACAAATACTGTATGTGCACCATTCTGACATATATGGCAATGACAAATATAGATTACGTGACATTAACAAGGTTCATTTTGTGTTGAAGTGCCTAATAACTAGGTGTTTCATGGTTTGATGATGTTATAAAAACACATTGTTTGGTGATTACAATAAACTGTGGAATGTTGAGAATTTATTTTATATCACTATGTAAAATCCCACTGAAAAAAGCTTTTTTGACTTAGACGCAGCAGAACAATGTAACATTCCAAAACAAACTACACCAGACGACAACGAATGAAAGATCCAGCAGCATAAGAACAGGGAAACAAAAACAGGTCCGGCAGCATAAGAACAGGGAAACAGAACAATACTGAATTCTCTATTCGAACTGCTTGTCTTTGGTCGGGTGGCAGGAATTCGGGAGAAAACAATCCCAGAAGCTTTGGGTATTAGTGTGACTCATCCTTAAATGGGGCCTGGGTTAGTCTGAACTAATAAGCGGAGGATAGATGGTGTCCAGCCTTTTCTCTGCAGTAGACTATGCAAACAGACAAACTGGCCAAGAAACTCCCCAACACCTGCTCCTGACATATCACCTATAAGCGAAGGCGGACGAATAGACGCAACCAGCGTCGTGGCTGAAACCTTCTAACGTTTGACTGGGATCCATGAAAACAGCAGAAAGTCACTATGTTTCTGTCTCAGTTGTCCGTTTGCAGCGTCCTGGTTTGAACCACAGCCATCAGAAAACAGGGGCCGATTCGCCCTGAACTGAGGAACCACAGCCACCTGCTCCGGTTTACACGCACCAGGCTGAGGAGCGTGGCTCTAGTTGTAGTTGCGTATGTTATGTCAGTTTCACTCTTTTAATAGTATGACATATATATATATATATATATATATATATTCTGTTGAGGACATTCCAGCCCCCCCCCCTCCGTCTGGACTAATGGTATGTCCCGGAAGCGTGTCCCACTGTTTGGGGAAATACCACAAACAAGCTACTGGACCTTTTCTGTCAGCTGGAGCGAGTCTTTCTCCTTCGTGACGGCTTATTGCGCCAGTCGACGCTCTCTTCTGGGGAAGCACCGTGTCGCGCTGTCACCTGAAGCCGCCCGGAGCAGACGTTCGCCTGGCAGCTTTTCTGAGCTCGGCTGCAGCAGGACCGCTTTGAGGAGCCATGTCTGATTTAATGCTGGTGCTGCTGATCGTCGCGCTCCTGCTGTGTCTGGTTGTGACTGTCGGCAGCTTCCTGATGTACTCGGGGCTGCTGTCGGACGTGGTTGTGAACACGGGGCCACCTCCAGTCAAAAACGTTACCATCGCGTACAAGTTCAAGGAGGGATTGTACAAGGAGTGCGGTGCCGCCTACACGGAGACCTGCAGCATCGGGCCACAGCTCAGCGCCATCGGTGTCTTCTACGATGACCCCAAACAGGTGAGACATCGGCCCCCAGCGCCTGGTAACTCAACGCTTAACTACTCGGGACCGAGTCTGAGTTTCCACCCCAGGACAGAACCAGGAAACCCAGTGCACTGTGATCCCTGAATAGACTCCACTGAGGTGTTTGACCCGGAGTGGTAGAGGTCACTCAGACCTGGCACATGAAGTCAAAAGCTACAGATCTTCCTGGCGTTATCGTCCAGCCATTTAATCTGTTATCTAAAATATGAGAAAATAATTAAAAATGAGTCAAAAATACCCATCAGAGTTTTTTATTTTACTTTTCCGGTCATCCATCGCACAAGATTGAATTTTGCAAGTGTTCAAACATGACACCGTGCTTATATTTGACTTTACACTCAAAGTAAACAGAACATGAGTTTGGTCTGTTTTTCTAAACCATGCGTGGTATTTTGAGACGTCACCTTGAACTGTGCGAAAGTCCGACTAGTTTTCCCAGTTTCTCATGTTTAATAATTGATTAAACAAATATTTAAGAAGCCAGACTAAGACCTAACAGCACATTCACGCAAGGTTTCCACAGTGTCGTCTCAGAATTTGTTCTTTTCTGTCTATTTAGTGCAAGAGCTGAGTGGAAGTGTTGGCAGTAAGAGTAATGTACAGTAAAGGTTGAGGTAAGATCAGCACAAAGGGTTAAATGTAGCAGGAGCTGTGCTGAATGATGAAACCAGTCAGCTGCTCACTGCCACGTTGCACTGTTTATATTTTCCCTTGTCTGTGGCTCCACTGAGTCAGCTTTTGTCTGCCCCTTCAGTCAAACGCTGGAGCTTAATCTCATGTGTCTGAAAAGAGGTAACACATGAAAAATTGGATTTTCGTTTTCATTCTGATCTAAATTTAAAACAGACAGGTGTGTAAACGGGTTAGTGCACAGCTGACATCCGTGGTCTACCAGCTTCCTTTCAGAAACCACCGCTGGTCACGAGATGTGTTATTCAGTTAAACATATCAGCAGCTGGTAGATGGTTATTGTCTTGTTTGATAAGGGAGGTTTACGCGCTCATAAGGCGTGATGTCATACTCATTATTCATATTGCCTATTTCCAGCCTTTTTGACTTAACTAAATGTTATTTAACAATTACTTATCACCTTAGAGTTTATTCTGTCAGCAGATTTGAAGTGCTGAGAAAAATTAGTTTTGCTTTGTGGAGCTGGCAGCATTTTTTGTTTGTCTTTCCGTTTTACGTAAGTCCTGCTGGCATAGACGTTAGCTACGCGGAGGCTTTTTCAGTGGAAACCGTGACTTGGAGTCAGAGCAGCAGCTGTTTAATTTTGCTGGTTATTTTGCTTTCTGAGAGTCATCATTAAAAGCTATTGCAGGATGTTTAGTGGGCTCAGTGAGGAAAGAGAGGAGACAAGCCTGGTTGACTGTGTCCTGGGTTTTGTGTTTACTCTCACATAACCTGGAGACACATTAACCTTATGTGGACAGTTTCTTATCCAAAATGCGACTGATAATAGCAATTTAAATCACTAAATCACTGACCGGAAATAAAAAGTAACAGTCTGAGGATATGCTCATGTTTTTTTCACGTAGTTTTTGGTTTGTGTCATGGCAATGTGGCCTTTATTTTGAAAAGGCCTGGATTCGGCGACTCCCTAGCAACCGCAAAATAAACCTTAAATGTGACAGATGCCACAGGCAGAACTTAGAGCAAGGTGTAATTTTCTTTCGACGTCTCGGCCATGAGCTAAATCAGGATTTATTGGGTGTATGTCATGCTCATGGTTCCTCTTGAGAAGTTCCAAGAGGTTTCCTGTATGCGGTCGATGTTTCTTCATCCACATGTGGGATTTGCAGCTTGCTTTGTTTAGATGTGACCTTATTCTTTAAGATGTAATCTACAGTCTTTCCACTTGTCTGTTGCTTGTCTGCTCACAGGTGGGTTTAGTAAAGATCCCAAATATATTTTCAATCTTACAGCGCAGGACACGTGGAAATATCCAACAGAAAGTCGCAGATCCTATTTTCTCTTGGGGTTTGGACATCTGAAAACCCTGTCCCCACGCTGAGCCCGTCCGGTTGCTGTATACAGGTGACCGCTAGATGGCGCTGTTAGCTCTGAAATAGCGTCGTGTAGGCGGCAGATCTGCAAAACGCCACGGAGCCTTCATTTCTTACCACGGAGTAGTGTGTGGAGTAGTGTGACTCACCCTCTTGTTGTTCTAGTCGTTCTATATATTGAAATGAATTGCAGTGTGTTAATTGGTTAATGTGATTTAACACAGAGGTGAATCCAGAGCAGAGCAGGCTTTTATATAGCAGCTCGGGCCTTTGTGCATCTATCAGGCAGCCCTGTACACCGTCAGTCCATGCATGTCTGCGTTTGAATGACTGTAATTGCCATAAATTATTATCACAATGGCTCAAGTATTGAACAATTAAACCATTTAGCTCACATTAAGCCACTTTATTAGATGTCGCCCGTAATGTGGGAGCTTACACTTAAACTAACCTTCACATTTAAGGCAGAAATCAGCCTCACTGCGTTTCTTGGTTGTAGCCCTTTGTGGTGCTCTTGAAGGGAAAGGTGTTAATCATCAGTGAATAGTCAGAGGACGTGCCTTTAAGTTCCTGGGTGGACTCTGCCGTGATACTATGTGGCTATAATTCAATTTCTCCCAGATCCTGCCAACATGTTGATTTGTTGTTAAGGCTAAAATGCAGCTGCTGCGGTTCATCTCGTGACCTGCTGAATTCAGATTTAGTTTAAGGAATATGGGAATTCAGAAGCAAACCTTCTCACGGCTCCTGGGGAAAATGAAATGTCACGAGCAGACGTGTATGGGAGTGGCAGTGAGGGATGAGGCGAGGTGTGCAGCCGTATAAATTGGTAGGAGTCTGACTCACCTTGAGAGCCTCACCGTGCTCCAATTCATCAATCGGAATTTCAGATCAGAGCGCAGAGCATCTCTGCGTCTCGCTCACATTTATTAGCATTTTACTGCTGCTTGTCCGCGCGTTGACGGCAACAACATGAAAGGAGGGGCTTCTAGCAAGGAGCTGCTGCTTTTAAAGGTGGATATAAAATGAGAAATAAATATGCTGCTGCTCTGAAGTCTGCTCCCGCAGGTCTTCAAGTCAATATTATGCAAGGCTGTGGGCTTGCTGGGCCTCCCTGTAGGAAAAGCACCCAGTTAATGTTTACGAGCATCTCCACGGTGAGTAATTGAGTGTAACACGAATACTGTACGCATCCATCCAGAAGCGAATAAAGTGAAGAAGGCATTACTCTCCAAGCCGACATGTTAAGAATAAGATGGTGAAGAATGTCAGAGCCGGTTGTCCCATCAGTCCTGTGACACCTATGGGCAACGCACAGTGTCCTGGCTTACACTCATGTGTGAGGGAGGCGGAGAAAGAGCAATGACTTGTAGAGACGGAAGTGAGGAGGGAGGAATTCATTCATGGCTCCTATTAGAGAGGTTTAGCTCCCCGCTCTGTGACATCTGGCTGGAGGAGGGCCACGCCGCGTTCAGATGGCCAAGCAGCGCTGATGTGACTCACCACTGTGGTGAAGGAAAACTCTGTCCCGCCTCCAGCAGGCTGCTTATGCTCGCCAGTGATTATACGTGCCAGAACTCCCAGGATGCCACGTGTAATTACCAGCTAAGTCAGAGCACAGCCTACAGGGCCAGAGCTGCAGTTGGTTAGCAACACCAAGGAGGTGTACTGTCTCCTCACTGCAGAGGGCCACTGGCTCCTCACCTCACCCCTGCTCTGATATGTGATCCAAAGGAGAAGCAGACTTTTACCTTTACAACAAGTTCACATTAAAACACTGATTCTGATTTAGACTCCAGTTGTTTCCTTTGTGCTGTGACTGTGTGGTGCCGTGGTTTCACGTTCTTTCTGGTGAGTTTGTCTCTGCCTTGTCGTCTGCCCGTGCGAGGCGAGTGGTTCATCGGAGACAGGTCAGTGCTCCGGCACACTGAGGCCAACGGCCGCTCTTGTCGAGCGACTTGCTTACCGTGAAGTCTTCTGTTCCTTTTGCTCCCCTTGCGTCAGGTTTTTCACTTTTTGATGGAAGAGACCCAAACACCATCTGTCTCAGCATTTGATACCGTGAGCCGCTGAACAGACAGACTGAGCTCTTCAGCGAAGGCGGCGATGTCTTGTTTGTGCCATACATTCATCTTATGCAGTTGGTCCGTTTTTCCTGCCGTACACAGACTTTGAACGCTGCATTTGCTGCTTGTCATGCTTCGCTGCGGACGCTGATGTGAAGATGGTGTGGAGGTCCGGAGAGGCTTCAGATTTGCAGATTTATTGACTGCAGTTCAGTGAAGGACCCTCGTACAATCACTGCCTCTTAACTCTGATCTGGCAACATGATAAACCAGTTTGCCAACAGTGTGAAGGACATGCTTGGTGTTTGGCTCGGAGTCCCAGCGCTTTTGGCAGTTTTTCTTTTAATTTAGTGGATTCTTTCTTTGTTGCTGACTTACGCGTTTGACATTCTTGATTTAGTAGTGCTGCTATGTTTCGCTGTTTCATCTATGTCGAGGATTTCCATACACAGAGACTCTTATTCTCTTTCAGCGTTAAACGCTCCCACACCACTAATTTGGATTCCCATCTTGTTGATGGGTTGCTTAGCATTTGTGCTTTAATGAGCACGGCGATGACTCTCTTTTAGGCAGAGTATGGTGCTCATTATAATTCTGTCTTTAAGCTGCGGCGAGGCTGGGACTTGGCCGCTTGCCTTGCTCGTCCCTGCCCTCTATTACCGGCGAGCGCTACAGAAATGATCACTGTAAATGGGGCAGCACTCAAAACAATGCATTTCAAGTGGTGATAGCCAGAAGGGAAATGATGCAGAGCCAAGGGCTGGAGAGATGAAGGGACTAAATCCTCATTACGTGTCTACTAATAAAGACATACCTCTGTCAGCTGTACCTTTTTACTGTTGGAGAGCCCTCGTTCATCACAGAAGACCCATGTAGCCTCAAGCAAAGAATTGCTTTTGAAATGACTTTTTCTCCCAACAGGTCCTTGGAGACCTGGCTTAGAGGAATCACGCAGGAATGGGAATGGCACCAATTGTGGGAGAAAGTCATTTTTGAGTCCCGTGGGCCATAAGCTCTGCCGCAGTTATTGCTTTTCTCCCAAATGTAAGCAGCCTGCTTGGCATATGGAAAATCAACCGTTGCTGCACACGGAATCATCGCACTCGTGATCACATGAAGTTACCGTTTTTGGTCAGGCTTGCAGAGAAGCCTCATTGTGCACTCATTGATGTTTACAAATCACAGTTAACTGAGGGTTTTCTGCAGCTTGGTACAGAAACGTAATATGCGCCACAGTCTTCCCATTACGCAGCGCTCTGCCTCTCACCCGGGCCAATCAAACGCCGCTGTCTCCTCTCCTGCTACCTGTGAAAAAGAAAACCACAGCTTTGGCAGCACATGACTGTTGGAGCGTCGCTGCCCAGCGTGGACAATATCTGAGAATTTGTACCACTGGTGTTAGAATTTCAGGCACAAATAAAACTGTGGTTGTGGAGGCAGAAGTAGTGAAGTACACGGAGCGGTGCCCCTGTCTTTCCTAATTGCCTGTAGTCTCTAGGGTGTTATCTGGAGGAGAGCAGAGCAGAGACGCAGGCAGGGCGGCTGTTTGTTCTTGCCACTGTGTGGGATGTGAATGATATCATTACTGAACTACTGGTTTGGCTAACACACTCTCGACTATCGGTGCGAAAAGCACGAGAGACAGTGCGATGGTTAGATACTGTGGGAGGACAGTTGTTATCCCGTCTGCTCAAATGGGGTATTATCACGTCCTATCATACCAGCGGTGCCGACAGCGGGTAGCTCTGTGCTGAACCCGGGCGGACCCTGCATTTGATGCGTCCACATAGAGGAGAGGTAACATGTCACCATGAAGCTCCTGCATCCTGTGATCCACTTTATTATTCCATAATGTTCATGATTGTTACTCATGGTAGTGATGGCTGCCACATTATTTAGCCCAATAATCCCTGTCTACACATCTACCTTTGTTTCTCTGCACAGATGTTACTGCAGTTTAAAATAGACATTGTCAGTCGCAGCAATAACTTGCTGTGACAATGCTGCAGCGCAGCCGTTGTGACTGTCTGTGTTTGCCATGACTCATTGCTTCATTGTAAACAGGTGCAGTGTGTCTCATGCTGCTGATGGAATAATTCCCTGACAATAGCAGGTGATTCGTGTTCCCGGACTCGCTGGCGAGCCGGTGGCCAGAGCCTCTGTCAGGTGACAGTAAAGATTATCCGCTCATGCCGAACCGGCACCGTCAGTCATTATTATTACCCACATGATGCAGACTTTAAGAGGCACCGAGGGTTAGGGGTGGGGTGATCGCATAGATTTATCTCAGCCGGGGAGTTCCACTGGCAGCCAACAACACTGAGTTATGGCACAGAAGCCGCTGCACAAAGTGGAACAGAGGGAACGGTGCGGTGTAGTAGCAGCACAATGCAGGCAAAAATAGCCCAGAATGTGAGAAATGAGGTGAAAAAGGAGAGAAGGCTGCGCTGTTTAGATGTGATAATTATGTGTGGATGCCAGGGACGTGACGATGAGTGTTGCTGGCTCCCATCTGTGCCCCCTCAGTGCCAGCCCTCCACAGACCGGAAACCAGCAGCAGGCCTGAAGGCCGAGCCAGAGTCTGTGCGTGTTTTAACCCGCAGTTACACATCGCACAATTACAAGAAATGTGACAGAAATGTGAACCTGCCGCCTTTACTAAATCGACTACAACTAGCTGAATAGTCCTTTAGCTGCAGCACCCACTCTCCATCTGAAGCGCTGCACACAAACTGTCTGCAAACAGATGTGAGTGGGTGAATCTCCGTCAGATCCTCTGCTTGTGGCACTGAGTGACGGTGTCTCGGGCCGTTTCACATCTGCAGACATGCAGGCATATTAAGAGAGATTCTGGGAGCGATGGAGACCAAAGCCCTCTGCTCCTGTGTTCGAGAAACATCCCCGGACAATAGTTCAAAACGATGACACAGAAACAAGCAGTCATCTAAAGCAATGTGGCGACATGGCATTTTTTTTGTTTGCTATTGCACCATTTCTGCCACACGTGTGATTAGCGTGGTGTATAGCAGAGATGAGCTGCCACACGCGTGACCTTCCCGTCTGCTATCTGCAGTGGGATGTTTACCAGAGCTGGCAGCCGTCTGTTCAGTGACACTTCAGAGTATGTGGAGGTGCAACGTCTCCACAAGTTTAAATCAAACGGCTTCTGTGAGTGGTTTTGTGCTGATACTGCATTAGGCACTCGAGTGACGGGTCACATCATCCCCGGATCTACGCTGCTCAAGGGCTCTCGGTTTCGTTAAGGCCCCGTTGAATTTACAATAATCAGTCTCTATTATAAATATGTATTAATCTCTGCTTCTGCTATGAATATTTTTACATGTGTTTTTATGGCTCCGTCAGGGACAGTACCATCATTACATGTAAATAGTTTCGCGCCAGGTGTATGTCCCTCTACACAAATTGTTTATTTTCAGCATCAAGTGTTTGTGTTCTCAGTACTTAACACACTCTAATGTGATCGTTTGTGCTGTTGTGGATCAACATGATGAATATCAACTCCAGCAGAAGTGTGATGTATGATGCGGTGGAAAGGTTTGTCCAACAGAGGGCGCTGTTTTGCTGCGTCTTTGATGGGCGCACGACTACATACACTACTGTATTTACACCGGTTGATTCACTGAAGGACGTTAAATGAAAGTGATGCATTACGTGCCTTTCATAAATTCTCTCTCCCTCTCTGCCCGTAGCGGCCGTCAGAGAAGTGTCGCTATGTGGTGGGCAGCATCCTGTGTGAGGGCGAAGACAAGCCAGACGAAGAGCTGCAGAAGATGTACGAGAAGTTTGGTTTCAAGGTGTTTTCTCTGCCTCAAGTGAGCCATGCTGTCACCACCAGCTTCCCCTGCACCACCACGCTGTCCTACGTGCTGGGACCTTACAGGGTCTACCCCAGGCTCGCTTCCTACATCGAGGTACGGACAACACGAGAAAACCATTTACCTGCGATGTAATGAATAACTCTGAGGCTCCTTGAACATCTGGATTCATCACTGCTGAGACACGAAAGTATAGAAGCTTGAACATCTTGTTTCATTTAAGTGAGCTCATGAGTATAGTGGATTATGAATAGCTGGTTGGAAACAAGGCTCTGAGGCCCATATGCTGGACTCCATGTCCTCAGGACAGGCCTCAGAAAGCTATTGACATTTACTGATGACATTTGCACACATGGATTCATTTAGGGGCATCTCGCTGCATGAATAATGCTCCACGTGTGCTTTTGTGCGAGCGCATGCATGTGTGTGCTTCCATCTGTTTATTTGTCTCGTCACAGGAGCTAAAAAGGAGCCAGTTCTTAGTCAGAAAATCTTCCACTGTGTCTAGAAAAGATTCACGTATTTGGGTAAAATGCTTTCTCGTACTCATCACAGGAGCTTCACACAACTGTTCGGCGTCAACAAAAGTCGCTTGTGGGCGTTTTAGTAGTAAACTGCAGTGTTTTGAATTACCCGTGAAACCAGAAGGTCGGCCTGAAAGTAGACGTGACGTGAACGCTTCCATTATGCCGATGGAAGAGGGCTCCACTGCGCCGCATCGGCCATCACTTGTTGTTTTGTGTCGAGTATAGGAGAGTAAAGTGGACAAGGACTGAAATCTGATTGGCTGAAATCTGCTGTGCCACTATATCAAAGCGGTGCTAAAGATAGCCCGCGTGTCGTATGTGCAGCGTCTCTGAAGTTGGTGCGCTGCTGTGTTTCATCCTGGCTTTGTTTTCCTCAGTACGTAGCTGCTACGGACATGCTGTGTTTTGTGACGTGTAAATTTGCCCCAATATCTCGTAGTGATTCTCCATGAGATTTCCATTTCCTCCGTTAACGGCCAACGTGTCTTGTCCCTCCGTGACCTGCTGCTTCTTCTAACCCTGGAGGGTTACGGTCACAGATCAGCCCCCTCTGACCCAGAGCAGTGACAAAGCAAAGGATCCCTACTGGCTCCTCACATCAGCATCCGTTGTTAACCTCTGCATTCTTAGACGACAGTTTCACATAACTGGGTTTGGGCAGTGTTGTTCTTTTTACAGACCCACTGTGAGCTCAGCGTAGAGTTGTGTACTGGCTTTGTCTTCTGTTTTCTGTGCAGCCCTCTGTATACTATCTAACACCCATGTTAGAGGGCAGGGAAAAGCCAACATGTGCACTGACGCCGTCTGAAGGCGCAGGACTGACGTCCGTCAGTGTTACAGTTTAGTGGTTTTCCCTTTTAGGCCCTGGTGCTGTTACATAATCATGAGCGGCGTCAGTGTGCATCCTTTGAACGTGCAGCGCATCTGTCAAGTGGGTTAATGTCACCGTGGAAAAGCATCCGTTTTTACTCCGTCACACAGCTCTGCCACGAGGCAAAGGAGCGCGTCGCATTAAGGAGGTGTCCTAGCGCAGCAGACGGGCTGATCGCACACTGGTCGAGTTGTGGAGTGGCGACTGCACCGTGCGTACCGGCTCCAGTGAAGCTAATGAATAATGGAGTGAGGTTCAGAGGGTGGTATGTGACTGTGCTAGAAATGGTTGCATATATACAGAATGCATGATTAATTGATTAGGTTTGTAGTAGGAGGGACTTAGAAAAAGCGCAGATATTCGTACAGCATCGTTAAGGAAGCTCTTAAACAAACAGACTTAGAAGGTGACGACAAAATGACCGAAACAGAAGCATGTATGGAACAGTGGTGTGAGACAATGTGCTGGGCTGTGTGTGTGTAACCATCGTTTACCTACATGCTTAATGTATTTATTTAAGTAAAAGATGATCACATTTACAAAGAAGAGAAAAAGAAATGTTGATACCGGGTCAGTTTGTGGAAAGGAGACCAGTCAGAACTTTTCCACTGCTTGTTGTCTTATGCTTCACACGATAATACTGAGAAAGTAGAAGTGAAGTAACAATCCTTACAAAATGCTAGAAAATGTCAAGCCGCACCTTCATCTGTGAAGCAGCCTGCAGAGGCCAGACGGGCGAGGTGGGCTCGCGCTTACCCGTCCCTGTCCTTTCCTCTGGTTCATGGTGCAGCGCTTCAGTTATCGCCTTTAAATGCAACTGCCCTTTTCACTTCAACACTGTACAGCACAGCAGAACCGCCTCCGCAAGCTCACCTCCACTAAACGCTTTCAAGCCCATCACACACACACACAGCGCGTAGACGATCATAGGGACACAATGGATTTGTAGTATCAGTTAAAGTAGCCGTGTATCCACGTCATTTCAACAGAAAGTGCTGAGTGTGCAGAAACGGCCACAGCATGCCTGGGATTTTATCGTCTTCCATGTTAAGGCCAGTGGAGGAAGAAAGGAAAGTGAATGGATAAGGAAGTAGCTGTCGCATTATATTAAGGGATTTGGACAAGCGCTGTTTGATCTCTGTGAAAGCACCTTTACAGGATAAACACAAAGAAGGGAGCAGCCACTGGGTGTCTGCCTCCGCTTCTCCCTGTGAGCAGATGTGGCTCCTGTCCATTTAGTCCAATCCATTTATCTGACTCGAGCACCGTCATGATTTTTTCCTCTGCGTGCTGACTTAGTAATGTCTCAATATGGGCCCACAAGAATAATTTAATTTCATCTTAATGAGTGTAAGGCTGAGGTTTGGTTGTGTTGCTGGAAACATGAAGGCAGCTGCTGTGTTTTCAGCTCTTTTTTTTTTTTAGTGGCACCTTCAGTGTTGAATCCTCACCTCACCTCAGTTCAGTTTATGCTTTATTCACAAGCCACTCTTCTCCATCTTCTTTGAAGTTATTAGTTGTTGAATTAAATATAGAAAAAATGTTTTCTTGTCCACAGCATCTATATTTCATGCAATGGCCTGATTAGGGGCCAGCCAGTGGAACTGCGCTCATTTCAGGTGTGTCTACAGAGCAAGGAAGAACTAAGCTATAGTCTCTGCTCCAGTTAGATTGTCTGGTGTGGATGAAACCCTGATGAACTCAATGCGCCGTGATTCCTTTGCAGGCGTATGCTCTTAATAAACCGGTAGTTTCTGGCATATTGCACGTTCACTCTCGGCCTGTATGTTGCGATCAGCTGATAGATGATGTGTCCGTCAACCAGCAGGATGGTGAACGTGGCATTAGGCCGGTCCTGGGTCTGCCTGTCTCTGCTCTGCACTCGCACAAAGATAATTCGCAATCATCTAAATAATAATATCAAATCACGTTTCATGATTATAGCGCCAGACATCATTGAGGTAAAGGAATCCTCTCATCCTGAGTTTTAGGACTGTCATGATTCATTTTTCATCTCTGTTTTGTTATCACGCTGGGTTCAGGTGGCAGTTTGAGACTTGAATTATTGCCGAGATAACATCTCGTGTTTTGTTTTGTTCTATAGCATATTGACGCACAGAAGCCTCTTGTTCCACAGATAGTGTAGCTTCCTGAAGTATCGTGCGGTGCGTGGGTACAAGCGTATCTGATTGTCTAATCAGGGTTATTTAGAGCAGTGTTCAGCTTTTTTTCACCTTTGTCCTGCATCCCCCACCTGCCTCATCTTACAAACTGTGTGATAATGTGATATGATAATAGGTTTTCTTCTCTAATGACTGTGGCTGGTGGTGTTCAGCAGCGCAGCACAGACTGTTAACGTGTAATATTCTGACCCAAAGACAGAGGGCAGTGCATCTGAAAATACTCCAAAATTGGGATTGTGTAATTGAGGGGATTCTACTATTTGGTAGTAGTAAACTTCTGCATGTTTTACTCTGGAATTTCCTTATGAATGTCTGAATTACGTCTGTGAAACTAACTGAATTAAGCCTCATTTTATCTCATTAGTGCTGTTTTGTCTGCAGCGTCATCAGCCACGATGACGCCACATTTACGCTGACCTTCCAGCTGCTTTTGTTGGGCAGACGGAACTTTAAAGCAGCCCAAAGGGAAATGGAGACGGGGAGGGCGTGGCAGGATTCCACCTGCTCTGATCCTCTTCAGCCCTTGTGCATCTTTAATGCCTCCTGGGCTCCGGGTGCAGCCGCTCTTAACTCTTAACGCTCTGTTCGGTGTTTTCTGTGTGGGATGGAGCAGAGTCGTAGGGGTTGTGGTTGCGATGCATCAAAGCTCAAAAAGCCAAGTGAGAGTCAATAAGTGACGCGAGAGCATGTGTGTCTGTGACCGACTGCGCGGGAGCTTGGTAAAAATTAGATTTGGAGGAGGCACATGCCCGTCTGCTCTTTGTGTGTATGTGAGCTTTTAGATCCAGGTTCTGATGAGTTTCCTTCATTATTAATGCCCTCATTCCACAGCATTAGTCCCCTCATTACACCGTTATTGGTTAACACAGGATTCTCATTTCTTCAGGGCTCTCAAAAATAATAACCCTGCCGTGATGGTGGAGGCAGCCGTGACCTCCGAGGCTTCCTACTTTGTGTTTACTGTTAATATGTCTTGTTGTGACAGTCTGGAGATGCAACGCAAGGCTGTGTCTATCGTCTGGTAACCTTGAACTACTGCTGATGGAACCAGGGTTTTCCAATATTGGCTCTAATATACATGTTTCAGTGGGGTAATTAAAAAAAGTCAGTGCAAGTTTACAGTATGTGCAGTTGTTTGGCCGTAGAAGTGCGACATGTCTCAGTAGACGTTAGCATCTGTTGCATTTAACCTCGTTTTAGATGAGGAAAAGCACGAGGAGACACTGTGACAGAGGAAGCATCAGGCTAACTGCTTGGGTGGGTGTGGTCATCTTTTATCTATCTTTGGGCCAGAAACCACTGTTTTCTAAAAAGCTGAGCAGATCCTTTATGCATTTAATCTACCTGCAAAGTGTAGCAGCCTGTAAATACTGGAGTCCCCTGCTCTCATGGGTGGGACAGGCCGTAATATTGCTCTGAACTATCTATTCTTACTGACAGCCCAGTGATGCAGTAACTGAAGTTGATAGCAGACAGAAGCGTTTGTGGTGTTGCTATTGATTCCTGCTTCCCTCTGGCTCTGGGATACACTTCCTTGTGAAACTCCAGCTAAGCATCACTCACCATGCTGCCAATTAGAGCCTTTCTTGTGAGCGGGATTTGACAGGTAGTGCGTTTGAGTCTCCTACACTGTGTGTGTGTGTGTGCATGCACACTATCCCCATTCAACCAAGGTTTAAATTGGCTTCTCACATTTTTTGACCCACTCTGCTTCACCTGTATTGATATGCGAATAACAGTTGCCATGGCAATATTGTCACAGCAAGATTGTAAGACATGGCTTATTTGGGTTGTGTGATACAGAATTTGCATTCAGGTGTGACTGCATGTCAAGGTTTTTGACACTTAGTCAAAATTCTGTACTTTTAAAATGTGTTTTTCAGCTGTGGCTGCAATGAGTAACTGTAAAACCCATAATATCTCCTTGATATTCACTGTGGTCCCTCCTCACTCCGAGATTAAAAACCTCCAAGTTGGAACAGGGGTCTGATAATGGCCTGTTGGAGTGTGTATAGCTGCCCTCTTGCATCTGCATAAAGAATGACAGTGTGTTACTGAGGCAGCTGGATAAAATGGTTAGAATGCAGAGGCTCTGTATGCGTTCATTCCATCCATTCGCATGGAATATTCTTCACACACGCTGAGCTTCGAGTAGCTGGTTCATCAGATAACAACAAGCTTTATTGACTTGATTTGAGATTATTACATTCAGTTAAGTCAACCAGGGCATCTTGTCCTTCAAACTAAAGTTCATGCCCTTTAAGCAGCGATTCTCTGTAGAAACTTTCTGCACAATAAAATCTGCCTGTTTTTTAGCATTCTGTGGAAGATTAGGCCTATCTCGCACAGCAGAGAGAGCATCAAATTATGTTTGTTGAACTGAAGGTTTCTACATTTAAGTGGGTCAACAGAATTTTAAGACAAAGCAACTGATGCAGAGTTGGTAAGTATGGCTGAAATCTGGTTCACATCACGTCTGTCAGTGTGTGCAGCAGTGAGACGGCCGCGCTGCCTTGCCTCTGTGGCTGAGGCCGAACTGGAGACGCTTCTGGCTGAAACATACAGCTGTTGCTCTACAACCCAGTCACAGACAGGAGACGGAGGAGGAGCAGGGGGTCATAATAAAGCGGCTGCTGACGTTTTCTAAAACGTATAACATGCTTTGGTGTCGGAGCCGTTGTTGTGCTGCAGACCTTGTTTTCTCCCTTTGCTGATTTTGTTTTCCAGTAAATGCACACTAAGATGCTGGGATTATGTAAAGTAGCCACACAGATGCACTGGCCGCTGGGCACGTCTGTACAAAGAGCAGGGGAAGGAGTAATATTATCAGGGGAGATGGGGCATGCTGTTTACGCTGCAAATGTGGTAATATTCTGGTGAACACAGGACGCTGTGTAATTTAGTCTTTTGGTGCTTTGCTTCGTTTCTCTGTTTCTTGGCATTTTCGTTGTGTGTATTTCAATGAATGGTTCACTTCTAGGCTAGTTTCCTTAGGAGAAGATCTTATGTGCCTCTAACTCCTGGCACATTTAATCAAAGGCATCGCTTGCCAGCAGGCAATGCAGGAAACCACTTGGGCCCCCAGCGAACTGCTGCAGTGGCAACGTGCGTAGTTGGGAATGACAGCAGGAGACCTGACCTCCTTAGGGGCCCCACCTCTCACTGCCTCTGCAAGGAACGTTAGCGCTCCATTGAGTGTAAACAAACGGGTCTAATGACAGATTATATCTGGAGATGAGAGAACAGAGCAATGAGATGAGAAACAGCTGAAGCCAAACGCAGCATTCAAGTCACTCAAAGAGCAACTTTCGCTGTCATACCATTTGTTCTTGTTACTTGATGCATTTGTGAACTTGGCTGCGATGTGACCGAGTCGAGTGCACACGTACGACGTGTTTTGTACCTGCAGTCAACATGTTGGTCTAATTAGGAGGTGGTTTCAAATGAGGACCAGTAATGTTAAAACAAAGCGCAGGCTCTCTTCCATCAGGGTCACGCGTGGAGATTTCCCCAGGGCCAACATTACTGCCTACGTGCTGCGCTGGCGTCTTACTGGGAACTAAAAGCTTCAAAGGGAGAAAGTCTTCCCATAAATGTGGTTTTATGTGGAAGTAACCATAAAATACCTTTTTTTTAATCCTTTGTCTTTTATTTTTGAGTGTTGTCCATGAAAAGGAACACATCATTGCTTTCATTAGATATAATAGAAATCCTCAGTACACATGGATATGCATGTTACTTATGATTAGGCTGCTGGAACCAGGAGTCAAATCTTTAGTTTTTCTTTTGACGCTTGGCTTGAAAATGGTCTTTTGTCTTCAAATGCTGTTCCCTCGCTGCTGCCGACACCGGTGATGGGGCACCTGCAGGCCACGCAGGGCACTTTGCCCACATGATGCCCTTCAGCTCTGCAGCCTCATTTCGTCCTATTCTATTAAATACCTCTAGCACCAAAGTCATGGATTTGCACAGCAGGTGACAGTCTAATAGAAAAACAAGTTTATTATCTACAGTGATTCGCTTCCACTCCAGCGACGTAGACAAAGCCTCTCAATGCGGTAAATTCCTGCCAGTGATCTCTCAGTGAAATTGTGAAGTGATTCTCTGTGACACACACATAGACAAACACTAAGGTTTCTCTCTAAACCTTCGTGCTTTGTGCTTTGTGGGGACCTGCTGCACCTGCACCCACAGGAAGAACGTCTGCTTCAGGAAATATACACCAACACGGTCTGGAGAAATTAGCTGAAATATCCAGATGAAATGATCTTGATCTGTCTCGTTCCCATGTTTGCCCACATGCATAATGTAGCATCAGCAGTATAAATACTAGCGTAACCAGTCCTGTAGCTTTAACGACCATTTGCTCTGCGGAGTAAAACTCCTTCTGACATACATTTCGCAGGTGCTACCTAATGTAAATCTATCAGTGTTTGGTGTAAATAAAACAGGATTGACGGGATAAATTATTTGTAATAGTGTCGGGTCCAACTTTTGAACTTTATGCGCTTTCCTGTACCTTTATTGAGTTAGTACGTTGACTCATAAGTGAATGTACGGCACTGGGACGCTTTCATCCCCTTCCTTACTGTTAATGTATTTTACACTAACTAGCAGGAGCCTGGAGCTGCAGTGGGAACAATCTACAGTATGTGTTAGAGGCTCCCAGTGAGCTGCCCCTCATTAAAAGAGATGAGACATCAGTGGTTTGTAGTGTGGAGCCTGGAGAAATGCTTCATGGGTGGAAATATTGATTCTGTTTATTCTCCCCCTGTGGGATGAGTGTTGTAGATCCATGTAGTTGAATATTTGCTCTGATTAACGATCAAAGACTGAAATAATTAAGGTTTTACACTGACAGTAGTCACAGGACTCGCTATTTAAATTTTTGAATGAAACACTATGCAAATATATTTGTTCATAAAATCAGATATCACTGTCCAGATTACAATAGAAAATAACTGTGTGGTGCAAAGAGATACATGTAGATCGTTTATTAATCTGTGATGTTGTGACAGCGTTTGTTCAGTGTTTTTTTATCTGCTTTAGAAGAAACAGCTTTTGCATATTTACAAACAAATATCAGTTTGAAAGTCACAAACATTTCTGTGAAATAATTTTGTCATTTTTTTCTAAAGGAGAAGCTCGAAACTCTGAGGACTCATCCACGATGTTTAAACAACATCTTCCAAGATACTGATCAAACAATTCACTCGTCGGTTTTTCTAAAAGACAGGACATGGACTGGGAGCACAATGATGACGCTCAGCTCATTTAAAAAGCTGTAATTATTATTCACTGGACTTGTTTTCAGTCAGCAGTCAGCAACACAGTGGTGTGTTCACTGCCCGTCCCGCTGTGGAGCTGTTAAAGGCATGCTCGGGAGATGAATGGTGTTGATTAAGAGCCGGTGTCAACATCATCTCCTGCCTGCTCGCTGCTCTACATCTTAACCAACTCCTAACTGGAAGGCAGCTCCGGGGAGAGAAGGGACAGCGGCTTTTAATAAATATATCTCGGTGCATTTCCAAATGTGCATGCGTGTATGGGCATGTGTGCCTGTGGATGTGCGTGTCACTGTTGAGCTCTGTGGCTCATGTTTTCCATGTCACCAATTGTGCAAGAAGTGAAGCAGGGCGCGGAGCAGTGTGCGGGCTGCTCGATTCGATTAGGGTGGCTAATTGATTGCAAGCGTGTAGTTGTCTCCATCAGAAAGTGCCAGTGATTGCAGAGGCGGGTGAGCGTGCTGTTGCCTAATTTGATCACTCAGCAGCTAATGCTATCAGCGTTACGGCAGCTATTCCAGATTGGGATTAATGTGCCAATGGGCTGAGCAGGAATGGAGAGGTGGAGGGAAGTTAGAAGGCTGGAGACTGCACACAGCTCTGTGATCAATAGAGGCTGCACAGTGACAGAGGCCCTAACATCATCCGCTCACCCCCCGTGGCTGCCTAGTCCATATGTCCCCCGAAAACACCAGAGCTCCTCTCCCCAGTCACGGTTAGAAGATTCATTTATTTGCACAAGCTTTTTTGCAACTACATAGACCAGTTCTCTGAATATAATTTTTTTTTAATGTTAATCGGTTCCTCTCCCCAAGTGATGTCTGTCCATGCAGACCTGTGGAGACACGAATCAGCATTTACACACAGTAAAGCAACAACTGTCACTGCACGTGTATCAGTGTGCTGATGACACAGAGCAGGACAGAGAGGAGCCAAGTACTGTGTCCATCCTTGATCTCACAAGAAGAACAAGTACAACAAGTCCTCAAAATAACAAAACCCGCGTATGTTTAAAAATCCTAAATTCACCAGAAACGTTCAGACGCGTCTCCTTTTTGCTTCCGTTCGTTCAGTCTGGGGGCTAAATGCATCACAGTGTAAGATGTGCATGTGTGCATTGATTCAGCAGTCGTCTGTGCTTGGGTTTACATCGACTTCATATGAAATGGGTGAGAGACACGGCGTTGGCTATCACCGTCATAATAAGGGTCCTCTCTGTCCGCTGTCCACTCCCATTATCTCTTGTCACATTCACTTGTGAACCCAAATGCCACATTAGCATGGCTGAGGTCCAGCCGCGGTTGCGTCACACGGACGGCTCTGCATAGTGTGGATCCATGCGACGGAGCAGCAGCTTCCATCATGGTTTATGCATGTCCACACTCTTCACAGAGCTTTAAAGTATTCAGACAGGCAGTAAATGACACACGGTGGAAAACGTGTGCAGTATACGGACGCCTGAAATGTTTGAAACGCATCTGCAGCTTGTCTTGAGGAAGTAAAGGGCTGCGTAGCGAATCAGATGATCAGGTTTAAGATCTTGGTTTAAGAGGTAATAGGAATTAAATGGTGGCTCAAAATACACCCAGAGAGCTGTGCAGCAGGAATTAGCCCAGGGATAACATCCAGTTGATACGCGAAGACATGTTCCCAAAAGAAGATAAACACTCGTATGTTCCTCTAAGTGGCACTCAGCCTTGGCACCGATGTTAAATCATTTAGCTGTGGGAAGGGGGGGGGCTTTTCATCTGAGGGGCAGATGTGGTATTTTAAAATCAACGTGCCACAGGTTATGGATTACCAGTCTAAGGCTCATCCCATCCCACCCCCGCGCCTCACTTTCCTCACCGATTGTTTCTTACCCCAGCTAGGACTGCATGTATCCTTATTATCCGCCCCCTCCCCCGCGTGTCTACTTTAATCTTCTTGTATGTCCACAGGGGATGGAAACATTAGGTGCAGGAGGAAGGGTTAATGCTTCGCAGGAGGACGCGGTGTGAGGCTGCACCGAGCAGCCCCGCGATCCCTCCGACAGGAGAATGATTCAAATGGATGTTTTCACATTTGGTCCAGCTTTTATGAAATAAAGGAGCGTGCGGAGGTTACATACACGGCACCACGTAGAGGCACTGATGAATACAAATGGAGGATGTCAGACCCAGAAAAAGTCAAATTTCATCTTATCACCTTAAAAACAACAACAGCAACTTATTGGAATAATATTTTTATAACCTCTTGCTATGGACCATCAGCGTCTTTCAATGAAAACAGTTAATAAATTCAAACCACAGTCTTACAAACATCACTAAGTGAATTATTGCTGCAGCAGTGTAATGGAAAGTTAATGTAGTGCTTTCGTATTTTACAGTTCTTCGCATGAACCTGACCTCCTGACCTGAATTCCCTCATGAATGCACGCTGAGCTCTTGTTCCTCTGTGAACTCAAGTGAAGTTCGCTAACAGGGCGACTCAATTTATTAATGCCATCCAAGACGCTGTCGCTCAGCGGAATGAGGCAGAGGAGGGCAGGGTGTGAAATACCATAAACATCTTTGTGCCGCCGAGCCGGATGGCAGGAGGTGACGGTGTATCCGAGCGCGGTTACGAGCCAGCAGCCTGCTCCTCTGGTCTCCGCTGTATATTTAAGGCTTATCACATGTAGCTCACCTACTGAGTGAAAGCCCGGAGGCGCAGACGCACTTTGCAGGATTTCAGTGCTGCACGTCGGGATGGATGACGGCAGAGGCTGACGTGAAATGGATGATATACAGCGAACCTCAGAGTACGGGCCTGAGGTCACCTCGGTAGATAACGCAGTCAAGATTAAAGCACGGTTGCACGTTTTCTCACGGTAATGTGATTTTCTGAGCTGAGTTCAGTCCAGCGTGTCAGGATGGATTTACACCTGGTACTAATGAAGGTGTATTTGTACTGTAGTGGCTGTTACTGTAGATCGGACGGTTTTAACCAGGCGATGATCGACAGTCCAGGATGCTCCCGGCTTGCTGTACATTAAAAACACGACATAACTGCATCGCCTGAGAACTGAACAATCTCCAGTGCTGTTCCTTCATTCATCTCCCTCCTGTCAGCAGCGCGCCCTCAGCCATGAGAAATACTTTCATATGGATCCACCGTCCCCTGAGACTCGTTGGCAGCTTATTGTTCTCCATATTTTCATGTCGTTGGACCTTTTTTTACATTCTGCTGAAATTAAGATAAATTGTTTTGCCGTTTTGTGTGGAGAGCTGGGAACAAATTTCCATTTTCCTCTGCCCCTGATTCATTTTCATAGGCTCATTTTCTGCATTTCTCTGCCTATGGGCAGCTCGTTTGTATGTATTGTGTTAGTGCGGAGCAATGATGTAGCAGTTCAAACGACTACCTCTCCTTAAACCTGACACTGATATGTTTATATAAAGCTACTTGTTGACTTCATCTCTGCCTTTATGCCTTTGACAGAGGGTTTTAAAAACACATGTGTACATGTTTTGTGTATACACCTGAAATATTAGTACTATATTCATACATCTTCTACCACTTCTTCCCCGTAGGGGTTGCAGGCAGGTTGAAGCCTGTCCCAGCTGGCTGTGGGTGAGAGTACACCCTGGATCACCCTGGACAGGTCGCCAGTCTGTCGCAGGGCCACACATGTAGACACACAAGTCACAGTGACGCACACACTCACACCTACGGGCTATTTAGAGTTTCCATCAGCCTCACTGCGTGTCTTTGGGAGTGGGAGGAAGCCAGAGAGAACCCAGGCAAACACGGGAGAACATGCAAACTACACACAGAAAGGCCCCCGGTCGCCCCCAGGGATCGAACCCGGGACCCGAACCCGGGACCTTCTCTGTGAGGCGACAGTTAAAGTCCACACCACACCACCGTGCCATCGTATTAATACCATATTATTATATTAATATTAAGACTTTTTTTATGCCAGTTCATAGTTTCGATTTAGTTTCGATTTCATAACTTGAGGCCTGTTGGTAATTTTGGAATTCTTTTTTCTCGTTTCATTTTGTTTTGGCAGCCCTCCACCACTCTTGCGAATCGTCTCTAAAACATTTCATCATCGCACCGATATATTTAAAATAATTTTCATCACTGTCACAAATCCTATTAACATGATCCAGATGACTCAGGGGCAAACCTTTTTGAGACGCGCAGCATGAAAATCATTAGCCAAGAGAATTGTGTTCTTCTAAGTTCAATAAATAACGCTGATATCTAAAGTAAGGAGCTGCTCTTTATGGAAACAATTAGCCTGTGAGTCTTTGATGAATTTGAACTTGAGGAAAACAAGATTTAGATTTGAGTTCTGTTCAATTCAATTCTTTTTGTTTAGTGTATCTTTGAACTTTGGATAAGAAAAATCCATAAAAGTATAAAGTCATGATCATGAAGAAATAGGAACAATGTGCTCCGACAAATGTGACAGAGACAGTGACATCTTAATAGCACTGAGCGTCACTGGTGGCATTTCTTCTTCTCACATTTTGCTCTTTTGAGAGAAATGCTGTGCTTCAAAAGACATTTGGCAGCCACTCCACACTCCCCCTATGTCTTCTGCAATCCCTCAGATTATCAAAGTATCCGGTCTCCATGGAAAACACAGAGGGGGGATCTCTAGCAGAGACGGTTGCCCTGGCAACAAGCTCAGTGAAGTCAGCTACCCAGAGCTGAGGTAAAACACAACGAAGGTGGAAACCACATAACTGGAAGTTGGCGCACAGTCGACAAAATAAAGTAGCCACGTGCCTTGGCCCAGTGTGAATCCTCTAGATTAGAAATGGTTGAATGATGACTCCACAGTTCGTGAAGTGGGTCTGAACTATCAGACTGTCCTAAATCAATGATCATCAAAGTTCCTCCTGTTTTTCTAGTGTTGTTATGACAACCTTCTCATTAAAGGCACTGATTTCGTTCTGCTGTTAAAAGATGCTAGAAGTTTTGACGTCCGCAGTCAAACAGGCGTTAGCAGCATGATGTCTTGTCTTGCATATGTCCTACTTTTGCGTTTTGTGAACGTCTGCTTCCGAGCTCCTGACATTCGCACTGTATTATGTCATGGATTGTTCGGCAGAGCTTTTGAGCGTTTGGTTTTCTTCTCATTCCTCTGCAACAGCATCTTTTAAGGAAGACTGTCAGGCTGAAGTCTGTGTCATGTGTTCACTGCAAGAACCAGTGAGTGTTGACATTTCCATCTGTATACTGTCAGCCCGAGTAGAAAAATCATAAAAACCTGAGCCTGAAAAGCTCCAGGATTTCCTTTGTACCAACACGTTTGTCTAAGCCACCATTTTACTAAACTGGTACAGTGAAACTTTACTAATGCTGCGGTGACTTTAATTTGAAAGGCTTGCTTCGTATGGATTGCCAGGCTCTGACTTACTCTGGAGCTCAGAACATTTTGCTGGGTAAAGATAATTTATTGGCTCCGTCTTTGTTTTGTGCAGCATCCAAAATCACAAAGACTAAATAATGCATGTGTAATTCATGTGGTCTGGCTGTACCTCCAGTTCTGACCTATAGCTCCCTGAAGACTGCCGGCTTTTGGTCTTGACTTTGCTGCTGACACAGACCTGTCCAAGTTCCTGGGGGACCCCGCAGTCCAATTAGTGGCTTGTTGACAAGTTGGGAATGTGAAGCATGAGGAGACCTGAAGGTGAAGGTCTAAAATGAGAATGTCAGCCATATCAAATGAAGCAGCGTCTCATCAGTGTCACTGTGCCTGTGATTGCATCTTCTGGGTCGTACGTTTTGGCCAATTACCTCAATATCTGGAAATCCAGACCGTTATTTAATATCAAATAAATGCAGCGTTGTCAATATAGAGCTTGACAACACTTATTAAATTGATCTATTGAGGAACTGTAAGAAAAAAAGTCCACTAAGCAGCAAAGTACAAGGCACCATAACGAGAAATTACAGTCACGTTTAAGAGCAGCAGACAGTGACACCGTAAAGGATGTAAAAAGTTCTTCTTCCAAGAACAGAGAGTTACCCTCAGAGGTGGAGCGACAGTAGTTAGAGCCACTTTGGACTGATGGACAGCAATAGTGACGGAATGAAGTGAAGTAGACATGCTAATGCTTTAACACGTGGCTTTTGTGATGGGGATTTTCTTTAAATAGTAATTTAGACTCGGTGAGGTGTGGCTGAATTGAATGGGTTTCAGGAAGGAAGCGTCACGTGTCTAGTAGAGCAAGGTGATACAGTTTAAAGCAGCCTAGAAAGGACGAGTACAGTACAGGGATGGCCAAGAAGTCAATTCTGCACGTTTCTCGGCTTTAATTGCTGCATATATATGTGTGAAATGAACAAGAACATAAAAAGGCAAAAGTGAAGCGGACCGGAGACGCATGATGGCTGTGGATCGAATCACCTGCACAGAAACCAGCCACTGAGGGATCAAACAACACGAGACACTTCCTCCTGACTTTCTATCAGTGTTGCTAGACTGATCACCAGCCCACTGGTCGACCGGCCCACCAGGAAAACGCCCACTCTTCCAGATGGCCTGTCTGCCTTCGGCTGCCAATATCCGTTTAAGTGTTATCCTGAATAATTAAAAAACTAAAGTAGCAGCATTGCGAAAGATGAGAACATTTAACACAACCACAATTAATCCTTACTAAAGAGCTGTGGTTTAAAAAGGTCTGTAAACTCAAACTCGCATGAAGAAACAACCGTGCGTCTGCTGCAAGTTAGAGAGAGGACTGAGCAGAACTAGTGGCCAAAGGGACTGACGCAAACACAAATCTGGTGTTTACTGCGCCTTTTATCTGCTCTTGTGGGAGCCCCCTGTTCTCTGCGGTTCGCTTTCTCCAAAAAGCAAACACAATTTAACAGCTCAGTGGAAAAATATTGACGTGGACGTGGAAATAATGTTTAGAATCCAAGTTGAGTCTCTCAGAAGCGGCTGTCACGTTGCCCGTAGGTCGAGTTCCTCCCGGTCCCGCGTCCGCTCTTCCTGTATACTTCTCACTCCTGCGGCTCCATGCTTTGGTCTGGCTTTCACCCATAAAACACAGTGATTAGTGCAGGATCGGGACTCTGTCAGCAGAAGGGACTGGTAATTGTAAGCATTAGCCTGCCGTTGTGCTGACAGGGCTCTGTGGTTTAAACATGGCTCTGGCTGCGTGGACAGCAGCAGGGCTCCAGCAACTCTAACCCGGACCCGACTGCTTCTGTCTTGTTCTGACACCGGACCAACCCTCCCTCTGTTTCTCTGCGGCCTTTAGGGATGGAGGCGTGGAGCTGAGACTAATTGTTGTCTTGGATGATTCTCAGAGACGTGGCATTAGTTGGACTCTGTCCCAGTTTGCTGTGTCCTTCTCTGGGTTTCTCTCACAGTGGCTGCGATCAGGAAAGTGACGTTTGTTGCCTTATTGATTACTGCTCTTTAAGCCCCATCTGCAGTTAATCAAACTGAATTAAACTCCTATTAGCGGCTGTGTTGGGCTTTACTGGCAGTGCTGCTGCATTGAGTATAGTATAGTGATTAGTGTCACAGTGGCTCACAGTGAGTTCTGACTTCATTTAGCTCTTTAGCTTCACTCTGCTGTGTTCATCTGCAACTCTTCACTCTTGTTTTGCCTCATTTCGGATCACTTTGACCATCAGCAGGACCTGGCACGACTGTAGGCGCAGTTCTTCATTCCACTTCGTTATTCAGCTCCACAGACTCTCTAGTTATAGAGGATTCGTGTTAAGCTCCGAGACAAAAGTTGGATTTTGAGGTCTTTGTATTTTGCTCTGGGGCTTTTTCAGTCACCTGTAAAAGAAAAGAGCGAAGACGATGAGTCAGGAAATCAAGCAGACGGAGACTTTACTCTTGTCTAGTGTCAGTTAGGTGCCAGCCTCTGCTGCAATACTATATTGTATTAAACGCTCTAAGAGATACTACTAACGTGGACGTTTCTGTTCGATGTAATGGTGCTGCTAAAACATGATGATGGAAAGTTTGACTTTAAAAAGTTAGGCCTTTTTTGTTGTGTTCCTGTCAGTTGCATTAAATTTTGCCGCCCGGCCACATGTGTGCTCGGAGCTGCTGTATGCCCTCTTCCTGTGTGAATGCCAAGGATGAGTACGCATGGTTTATTCATGGAGAGGCGGTAGAATGCCTGATGGCTCATCTGAAGGGCTGCGGGGCCGGTGCTGGTGGGGACTTTGTGAAGGACAATAGATAAAAGCAGGCCCAGCTCTGCTGAATTCCTTCCTTCCATTTCATGGATTATAAGAAATAAAGGAAGAAATGATTTTCATCACCTACAGAATTAATTCTTTCCTCTTTTGTGCAGGTGTTGCATTTAACTCTCAGTTCTTTGTGGTAACGTTCCCTGTCCGTCATTTTGTTCTTTGGCCAAATCTCTAAAAACACATGACAGAACTCATTACTGCTGCATTAATCACATCGCTGCTGCATTCTTCACATATTGTTCTACTGCTGCCTTTCCTAACTTTAATTATGTCTGGACAGGGTGCAAACAAACACTGATTGACTGCTGCGGTCCCTAAACGAATGCCACAGGGACACGATTCTAATGATCTGCTCAGTTTTTTTTTGTTTTCTTTTTGTGGAGCATCATTATACTGCTGAAATGTAGAAATGTTACCAAATACCACTTCCTGAGAATTAAGACCTCTTCACTCAGGTCAGAAATGATTCACTAATCATTTCTCCTGCCTCCAGGTTGGCTGGTGCAAACTGGCTTGGTGTGTACTGAATTCAACCTGCTCCACGCATGAGAGGCCGAGAGAGAAAGAGCAGTCCAGTGTCCAAATCCCCTCCTCTTAATTGTATCTCATTAGAATAGAGATGTGAGTATCTCTAACATTAGACTCTCAGATTAAGATCTCAATTAGAGCAGGGAAGCTGTCAGCCTATTTAAAATTAATCACTTTTTATATTCATGTTTTTTCCATATCCCTCTTTCCATGCAGAGTTTTTAAGCTTTAATGGGCAGGACTAAACGACTGCAAACCTCCCCAATGGTTTTCTTAATGGCCCAGCAGTTTCATGAGGAAATCTCACAGCCGTTGTGACGCTACTGTTTGTTTTCTGTAGAGAGTGTTTACTGCGCTGCCTTAAAGGCGAGTCTCCTCCTCGACGACGCATTTGCGGCTCGAGAGGAGCGTGTTTACAGCATGTGTACGCGGCTTAACCTCTTATTGTATTTCCAAACCTTCACCGTGTGAGGAGAACCTGTGCGGCTGTAAATGACTTGCTCGGCCTGATGTTTACGTGCGCTGTTTAATGTGGTGTAGAATAGGACTAGAGGTAAAGTTTACTGATGCTTCACTGTAGCTAAAATAACCACATGCAAAATTTGATTGGAATTTGAATCCTGAATAAAAACTGATCAGCTGCTTCTTTCTTTAATTGTTTTGGGTTTCTCATCCACAGATCAGGTGCATGACGCATATTGCTGTTTCGGGCCCACGGCCTTCGTAGTAGTGCCTTTATCAGTCCTCATATCTGTGCTGCCTCCACCCACAACCTTTGTTGCACTCTTCCACTGGGGCACAGACGCGAGGAGGGCACGGAGGATGCAGAAAATAGCCCTGTTGCAGGCAGAATGAAACCGTCTTCTTTCTTTTCCTGGGGAAGTGTGTGACCATAAGGGACAGTCTGAATTGAACACCTCAGTAAAGGTGTGAAGTAGAGTTTTTGTCTCTTTCCACAGATAGAAGGGGAAGAGGAGGTTATAGAGGGTGTGAGGAGGGTGGACTGTGTGGCTGGAGAAGTGCATTGGGAGTAAATAGACCAGGGGAGAGAGAGAACTCAGGGGACTGTCACCAATTGTCACCGTGAGTCGCCTAGTTTGTATTCATTTTCCTTTTTGTGTGCCTGGGGACCAGAGTGAGAAATCATCCAGCCAAAAATAGATGTGTGTAAGTGTATACACACTGTACATGGTTAACTGTGTGTGTGTGTGTGTGTGAGGCATACATGGGTAGCTTGTTGCAGGCTGTCGCTGTGAATACAGCGCTGAATGAACGTTCTGTCTGCCTTTCATTATTCTCCGAGGCTCCTTAGCCATATCTCACGTCTCTCCCGCCGAGGGGGAGGTTTGCTGTCACTGAGTCTTACTCCTGGCTAGACAACTGCCTCTTCCACCTTAGGATCAGTAGCTTCTTCAAATCACAGTCGGGTAGACAATCCTGCAAATCCTCCCTTAAGGTGTAATCAACCTGTGCTGCTCAGTTCCTTCCATTGTGAAGTGTTGTAATTAAATTTTTGAATGTGCATCAGGAATGAGATTGAAAAGTTCAGATGAAGCATAATCCAGTTGCTTTCAGTTAAATCTGTGAGCTGCTTGTCAATGACCACGGCCAAGCTCTTAAGTCTCAAGTCATGTTGAAAATCAACCACTATAAATACCACTATGTGTATATATATATATATATATATATATATATATATATATATATATATATATATATACTGCTATGTCTTCCTACTGCTCTCCAGCCTGCTACCATGGGCTACCAGTCACAAATTGAGTTCAGCCATGTGTGGGACAGTCATGTATTGGCTTCCCTTGTGGCCACTCGCTTACAGAAGCTAAAGTAAGTCATTGGTCACCTTTTGGCCATGTAGCATCGGGTGTAGCCGATGTTAGCCCGGTCTAACCGAGGTCTCCGGGCCAGTGGACAGTTGCTACCGTGTATTTTCGCTGTGATCAGATTCAGGGAGTCAGAGCCGTGGTATTTATTCTGTCTTGACTTCGACGTGCATGAAGAACAGCTGTGGCCTCTGCTGACTTTCCTTTACACAGAGGCGGCAGAGAGACACGGTGGAAGGAGGAACTTTAGTAGAACGCGGGGAAACATTTAGCATTTTAATTAAATGCAGTTTCAGGTTCTCCGGTCGTTGTTGATGAAGTGTTTTAATTTGTCTTTTTTGTTCCATGCACTGCTCCTCGGTTGGTTTAGGTGAGTGATGTCCGACATTTCCTGGAATACCTTCAGTTGTCTCCTAGAGAGCTGCACAGGACCTGCTGTGTCCGGCTGAGCTTTCTGTTGGCCGGTGGTGGAACGAGTGTCTCTAACGTAATGAACCAAGCAGGTGTCCTGTATATAAAAAAGAAGTTGTTGTGATTTGTGTTGCCCGAGCAACCATAACATCATTTTATTGATTTACTAGAATTATTTGTGCCAACAAAAGGTAAAAGGTTAATAACTCTGGAGGTGATCAGGAGCAGAACCTCTGCTCTGTTACTGTTTCATAGCCAACGCACTGTGCTGCACATTTGCGTGTGTCTGATCACATCTTGTTCATGTGATTGTCATTAATTAAACCTAAAAGCTTTGCATCTCAGCCGTTCTCAGCGAAACAATGCACTTCTGACAGTGAATGGTAGAGTTTGAGAAGCCTACGCTGCATTAACATCCGACTCTTCTGGCTCATCTCTATTTTCTGTCTCTGACGATTTTCGCCTTTTTTCAGAAATAAAGTTAACACCTTTTATTTACTTCAAAATTGAATTAAAATTAAATTCCTTAGCTTCTTCTTTTATAAATGAATGAACCTTCTCCTCAAAACAGAGATAATAAAGGAAGTGAAGGACTGATTATTTGTACAGGATCATTATATCATTAGCACTTATTCTCTACCAGTCTGTAAACGCAACATGCTTAATAGACAGAACATTTAAGTGCTGCAAGGTCATTAATTATTAACAGAGTGGTTATGTAACAGACCGAGAAGAGACTCGACTGAATTTAGTTGAATCATTAACAGCTGGAAGCCTGTACAATACACTGTCTAGGTTTAACGGTGCTGATGACACCATGTTATCACCGGCTGGTTCTTTGCCCAGGATGAAACAGAATATGTGTAACTACGATGATCATAATGTTGAGTTTGCTCTGAGGCAACGACGAGCAATGAGTGTTTTTTTAAGATGGACCAGTCTCATCTGCCTCTGCGTTCTGCAGGAGAGCGCATTTCAATCACGGCAGCTTCCAGACCCAGGCGCAGGTTAAGTGGAGGCATGTTGACTCCATGACAGACTGCAGGGAAACGGATGGCGTCCAATCAGACAGGAGAGAACAGACAAGGGAGCTGAGAGGAAATTGAACATTGCGCTTGTCATATAATCAAAGCATTCAACCAGGAGTGAGGTTTGGTTATGATGACGCACTTAATAAATCTGTGCTTCCCTCAGATGAAGCTGCCGCAATGATTTACTGGATAAGAATATTAAACATAACAGCAAGAAAATGCATCCATGATTTGTGCCTGTAGCATATTTCAATGATACGCTTTCTGAAATAAAAGTCCTTGAGTTTGAAAATTGCTGTTGTATGTTCAGAAGAGAGGGACATACACTATTAAACATTCCGACTTCAATATGGAAAAAGATTAAGATATTTCTCCAGATTTTCTTTTTTTTCCTAAATTCCTTTAAAGAGCTCGTAAGTCAGAGGCAATGACGCTGTTTTCAAACACACTGGGCTAAGTTGAAATTAACGTTGATTTGTAGCTGCCTTTCGTGTCAACAATAGACCTGATGAGGGGGAAGCAGATTTTCACGTGAAATCACAGAGACCTTTGAAATACTTCAAAGAGCAGCACAAATATATCACAAAAAGTGAAACTGAAATGAATATTATAATCACAGATTAAATATAGGGAAATACCTGCAGGGAGGGACACAATTTAATAAATGCCTCAGTTTGAAGAGAGCCTGGTTGGGAGGTGAGAATGAGATTTTCCATGTGATATTGCAGAATCCCTTAACGCTTCCCATCACGAGTCGCGTCCTCTCTGCTGGCAGCTCTGTGACTTGATTAGATATCATACCCACATAATATGCCTGAATATTTCCACGAGACTGAGGCGAGCAAACTAATTATTAGCAAAGGTGTTTGGTGAGATGATAAAACATGTTTATTCAACGTAATATAAAAATCTTGGTGTCAAAAGAACTGAGCTGCTGAGACATCAGCCAGTGATTGATGTGTCAAATATACACGTTATTGCTCTCAGTCACTGCCGGATGCTCTGCTAGCTACACATGCTACAGTAGCTCAACTAAGACTAAGCCAGTTTAGGTTCTGAGTTTAGAGCAGGGCGGCTTCTGTCGCTTCCTCCTTCTCCGCCTGATGGCGTGTTAATCGGTGAAATAAGCTGGTGTGGACTGGAATAAAGCCACGTCTCAGCCAGAAAGAATTATGAGAAACTGACTGTTTTAATGAGATAAATGCGAGTGTGATGAATGCACACACGTATTAGTACACATGTTGTTTTCTCATCTTATCTGTGACAGTATCCCTTGGAGATGTGTGTGTGTGCGTGAGGGGAAACTGCTTTTGTCTCGCTTTTCTTGCTCATTATCGGTGCAGGTTCAAGGAGATGGGTACTCATTTGCATCCACAGCCCCTGGGCTACAGCCCCTGTGTGCAGCAGCCAGGTGATTCATAGCAGCTCCTGCCGTTTTATTTTGCTGAAAATTAGATTAAAACGAATCAATCAGCGCAGATCGCCCCGACCCAGAGGGAAGTGAGTCAAATGGCGACTGCCAGTCCATCCTACGTGTTTCTTGCCCGGAATGTCTCTCTTTGTCACACAACCATGGCAACATTGCGAGTCTGTACATTCAGTTAAATTTAGAGACTAGACGTTTCTGGAAGTCTGAGAACATTCACACACAGCGAGGGGCTGGCCAGCGTGAGCCTACGAATTCAAATTTCAAGTGTGTGATGTCTCTGCCAACACGTCCATGCGGGAAAAAATATGAGAGGAAAGAAATCACACGAGATCCATAAACAGGGAAACACAAAGGAGCTGATGGTTTATTCAGTTCAACTTTCTAGAAATTAACACTCTTTCCACTTGCGTTTTTCCAGACTAGACACTTGATATGTGACAGATTTTAAATGATATACATGATATTTTTCATTATTATGCAATCAATGCTCTTTTTCAAAACTTTCTGCGGTGGAAATTCCCTGAATAATTTCTTTTTTGATCATTACTTCATTTTCCCTCTTTCTCCTTCCTTGTTACCTGGCAACAACATAACTGCAATAACTGGAGAATAATCATATAGCGATATGATTGTGTACTTTGTTTGATTTTGGTGGATGATACTTGCTTTCAGTGGAATCTACTGTGCAGGTACTGGAGCATAGTGTCTCATACAGCTCATCCAGGCCCCGTCACGCTTTACCTCACGGTTTAGTATATGAAAACGAGGTCATGGTCATTAAAATGCTATAAAACCACACAAAGTTTCAGTGACTTGTGTGTTTTTCAAACAGCACCTGTCACTCAGCCTTTCTGATCATTTTTTACTTTTTGACTCACCTTTGTGACAGTGTCTCGTGTTTTCTTTCACAGGAGCGAAAGCTGTGTGCGTTCCCTTCGGTCGAGATCTATAGGTCGGACGTCATCAACTACATGGTTCCACTGTCTCACCAGATGGACTTCTTTGTTCCAGAGATGAAGGAGGAAGTGAAGACAGAGGCGAAAGAAGAGGAATCTGACGAGGACAGAGGAACTGATATTACAGGTGAACAGTTAGTTCTGTTACGACTGAGGGCTCACCGGCTGGTGACGGATCAGCCATAAAAAGAAATGAAATGAGCACAGACAGATTTATCACATTTCACACGCGGCTGCTGTTTTTGTTGATTTTCGCTTCGTCATCTAATTGCGCAATAATGAAGCGTGTTAATAGAGACACAGATCTCTGCTCAAATGACAGCGTCTGTGTGTCGGGGCAAGTAAACAAAGACTGCGCAGCAACCTTTATTTCCTGACACTGTGACTCCTTCCTGCCCTTGATCACAGAGGACATGTGATATATGAGACTATAATTGTTGTGTCAACACGACGTGTCTTTTCTTCTGCTGCTCTTCTGTTATTCCTCGTCCAGACCTTGACCTCTTCTCGAATTGGATTTGTCATTGGACAAATCACTAGAGAAAATAAATGATGTCGTGTTCATGGGACAGGGTGGGTGAAGGTTTGCCGATCAGGTGCTCCCTGCTTTCGACTTAGGTTGTAGGAGACAAATCGGTAAGAGTGCCTTACATGATCGCGACACGTTTACTGGTGCTGGCGTGTTTAGATTGCAGTCGCCATCTGAGCAGCGTGATTGTGCCGGAGACAGGTAGAAAGGTGATTCTCCAGCCCGACACAGTGGGATCGTCTGCTGTGGAAATGAAAGGCAAAGCTATTCACGACTTTAAATTAGTTTGTCAGCGTCACCAGACCGAGACAATGTTTTTATTATTTTCTAACAAATGAGAAAGTTAATGGGAAAGGACTAAAGTACTGGAAAACATTTGAGTAAGGCAATTCGAATAAAATTAGGTTGATCATGTGACTTTTCTAATCACATGAAAAGTCAGTGCTTTTCACAAGATTCCAAACAAACACAGTCCCTCAGTGTCTACTGGTGGACACGGTTGCTTTAAGTAGAGTTAACAACTTCCTGGCAAACAGCATCTTTCTGGAGTCTCTCTTTATTACCTCGCCAGGAGCTAGTGCTCAAAGCCTATTTGAAGACATTTACTGTGTCTTTATTTTCATTTTAAATTGTTGTCGTATGTTTTATTATGTCTTAAACATTTTTCAGGAGATATAAGCTGGAATCGACGCAGAAAGGGGACGTTTGAGTGCGTTACAGTTACACCGTGTATTCAATATTTGCACAAAGTTACTGGAAATTGTGCAAGAAGAAGAAGACGACGGGTGTGAGGCTGAGTGAATGTCACCCGTCATGGTTTACAGTGTGGCAGACGATGTAGATCAGATGCAGAATAACAATACATTTATAAAAGGTTGAAGGTCAGGGGTAAGTTATGAGTCAACGAGTGGACATGCCAAGCGTGAGACTCGTCTGACAAGCCAGCTGTGGACATCTCACTCCGCAGCCCCAGTCCCGCCTCCCCCACTGCACCTCGGACACTAAACACTCGAACCAAATGAAAACACTTTTATGAAGATTGGATTATCACAGCGGCCTGTTAGTGTGTTGTGAAAAGCTTGTTAATCGGGAACTTATTAAGCTCCGCTAACGTACAGCACAACCTCCCAACGTGCTGCTATTCAGTGTGAGTTTATGTGAGAGTAAACGGTTTGAAGTTCAAATCATTAGGTAGCGATGTTGAGTTTAATACGTGCCAACTGATCAAAATGAAGTCACAGTGTGGTGAAGAAAACCGAGCTGCAGGGTCTGCAGGTTCAGATTCGTGCTCCCTCGCTCGTTTATCAGCATCGTCTCCTGCAACAGTTTCATGGCCGCCAAGTGGAGAACTTGCATCAACAGCTCGATGTGGTCCAGTCCTCGTTCGGTTTACCCTGAGAAGTAAATAAAACTGATCGTACGTTGGACTTAAACAACCAATGTGAGTTCCAGCCTCCAACTCCAAGCCCTCATTTGTAAACGAGACCCATCTATCCCACGGCTTAACTTCTGTTTATGCAGTTTCGGTCACACTTTTGTTGCCATCCACTCAGGCTCTCTTTCTCCCATCTCTCTGCACGCCTCAACCCTGTCTATGTTTAATTACCATCTTAAAAATCCTCTCCACTGTTTCAAACGGTTTGAAGAACAAGACCTTGATTCTCTGCTAATAATCCCATTGGGCCCAATTTAGCTTCTAATTTAGCAAATTTGATCTAAAAGGCTTTCAGAGGAACAGCTGGCTTCAACCAGGGTACCGATTTTAGGGCTTGCTTGCAGTTGTAGAGGGAGTGAAAGTTGTCCAGTGCGTTAAGGCACACTGTCCGCCCAATTATCCTAAGTACACCCATTATTTCCTGTCAAATTCTTTGTATTGTAAAATAAGTCTTCTGGGAAAAGCAAGTTCTTTGTTTTATACTTGTAAATGAGATATAAATCACCAGCTGATCTTTTTAGGGTCTCAATTCCTCAGTGTCACATGATTCTCACACCGGCCTGTTCATCGAAAACCAGTCCCCGTGGTTTTGTTTGGGCCTACTCTGTAATCAACAAGCCTTCGAATAGATATTATAAATAATTGCTTTTGACTTCCCATAAATGATGCCCACAGCAGACGAGAGCAGGTCTGCTAAAGGTGATAATTGGGTTGTGTGAAAGACTGACCTGAGCTCAGCGGACTGCTATTTATTTGTACGGTATTCAGATCCCTGATGAGCGAAGGCACTTGGATGTGTGGATGAGATTTATTGCAGAGTGTGAAATGAAGGAAGGAAAACTGCTCAGGCAGTAGTGTCCAAGTGTCCTGTGGGGTAGTCAAGTCAGGTTCAGTCACATTTTACTCCTGGAAGATGTCCATTTCTAATAAGACATAATAAGGATGTAAAAAGTGGAGCGTATGTAACAGAACAACACTAACTATACCTCAGAAATCATAAAATGGACGTGAGCCTGTGTGGAGTTTTTGGAGATGCTTTGCAGAGGATGAGTGACTCATCACTGTTAACAGTTGTTATGATACATTACACTGCTGAAAACCATTATTTCCACATTTAAACATGTGACATTATATGAGTTTTCTTTATGGAGCTGTGGAAGGCTCCCGAGTATTATTTGTGGTGCAGGTGGGAGGTGTAATGTGCTTCTTATATTTTAGTCCTAATGCCTGTTTCCATTTGTAATTTCAGGCAGCAAACACTGTAGCTCGTCTCTCTTAGCTTATTGATTTGTTTTTGAATTACAGGCATTTCTGGTGCTGACTCTGACCACAACATTCTGAATCACTAGAAAAAATAAATGGTTATGCTGGTGAATATAGATCAAAGATTGTCTACAATCAGATGTGAACACTGATAAAGTGCACGAGGAGACATCCATCAGTTAAGCTCATGATTTCCAATATTTATTATTTACTGCAGGCAGCAGCAAAGCAGCTCGAATGGGAAGCGATTAATATTACTAACGTGGTGATGAACAGTGTGGCCTAACGTATTCTATAAAAGATCTTTTCTATCTTTAACCATGATAATGTGCTTTCTCTGAGCCCTCTATAAACTCCTGATGAGCTTTAATAACCATCACTCTGAAGGATGTGGGATTGGTGTCATTAGATAAAGCAGAATGTCCATTTCTTTCACACAGATGTGGTGAATCTTAAGTGGCTCGTGTTAGTTAGTTTTGATTAGAGGATTGTGGAACGTAGACGCAGGTGATAATCATACTGAAATAAGAAGACGCAGGAAGGCAGGATAGTAAAAATCTTAAATTGCTAACACTAAATAAATACATTCATAACCTAATAATCTAATTAAGCTGAACAGTATAGTCCATTTCAGTTGTTACTGACTGTGGAAAGGGACCTTTGGTTGCTTTAGATGTTTAGTCTATTATCAATGAATAAAAATCTAATGACTGAGAACTTAATGCAGGTTGAATAACGTAGTACAAACATTAAAGCATCACTGTAATGACACCGGTCTGCTTCAGACTTTGTGTTGGTGGGTTTTGTTTGAGAGGGAAGGTGTGTAACAGTCTCTGTTGCTCTTTAATTGAGTTTCTGTTTCCTCTGATCACTTAATTTAGTTTTGATGAGTTTTTCACTAATGTCACTCACGCGGTCTCTCTACTGTATCTGTGTTTTCTCCACGTCGCTGCAGGTGCAGATTCCCACAGTGACGTAAGCTCGGTGAGTGGCGGCGTGCCCTGGGACAGCAGAGAGACATCGCTGGCCGCCTCCACAGCCGCCTCCCTGGCCTCTTCCCTGCCTCTGAGGGATGTCATGGATGCAAACGAAGACATTAAACACAGGGACTACAGCGACAGAGGCTCCAACGAGTCTATGGGCAGCGGCTCATCCTTTGAAGAGCTTGACATGGATCAGGAGGAGCAGGATGAGGGCGAAGAGCGGGAAGAGAAGGAAGAGAGGGAAGATGTAGAAGAGGAGACGCTCCCCGAGGGTGAGGATGGAGCTAGGAAAGCAGTTGAACTTATGGCTGAGAAGAAGGAGCCCTCGGGGGAAGGAGAGGAGGAGGGCGGATACTGAAGAGAAGAGGAATGAGGCCATGTACCACTGGCTTGCTAGAGAGTTTCTCAGTTGTTGCTCTTGCTGGTTATCTGTCATGTAATCTTGTTGGGGATTTAAAGCTGTTAATACCAACACGCATTTTGCTTCTAATTCTAATTTAATCCTGTAATTTTAACAATTTAATCATTCTTTTAATCCCTTTTAATACATTCCTGAGCCAATATCTACACTCTGTTGAGATAGAGCAGCAGACAAACCCATAGAGTCGAGTCTCTTTGAGTAAAGCCAATTCCCCCTGCTCATGGTGGGCATCACACAAGAGTCAAGATGTGATTAAGTCTATATTTCATTTCGAACTGTAATCTTGTTTGAATCATCGCTATTCCAGTTCAGATTAGAAGTGACACCACAGTTTAAGATTAGGATCAAAGCAAAGACGCTGACGCCTGCGTCCTGGATCCCGGTTCATCACGCAGCATCTTTGTGCCCATGTGTGACAGTTGATATTGGCCAAGGTCGCGTCCCGAGAAGATTTATGTCGCGTGTTTGTGTGCAGTACCTGACTTTGTTGTCATGTTGTATAGTAATGATTGACAGTGGATGACAGTGTGCAGGAGCTGATGCCGTTGAACTTTTAATGGACACGTTACATTGTGATATAGTTGTTGTTGTTGTTTCTTTTTCACAAATTTAAAAAATAATCAGTGCATCAGAAGATCCATGAAGTCTGACGCAGAGTAAACGTGTCACTAGCAGCCGTGAGGACAGCGGTTAAGGACTGAAGTTCAGCTCTACGGGACTAAAGCACATTTCACATGTTCCCGTCTACGGCCGGTTTGTTGAACCACTCAGCTGTTTCATTTGT
Source organism: Macropodus opercularis (assembly GCA_030770545.1). Taxonomy (NCBI): domain Eukaryota; kingdom Metazoa; phylum Chordata; class Actinopteri; order Anabantiformes; family Osphronemidae; genus Macropodus; species Macropodus opercularis. Next base: position 2,492,318 of record CM061099.1, read on the forward strand.
AGACAAAATTCCCTTCCAGAGACTAGTTGTGTTAAATCCTTAGGTTAAAGCTGTTGGCAACACATTGGAAATAATGTACATTGTCATTGTTACGTCTTTCTATGTGTAATAAAATTTTTAAATAAATCATCTGTTAGGTTTTAGTACAGATCTTATGCATTTTCCTAACACAAAGCCACATCATCACTACTCTCTCAGGATATTTCCAACCCAATTTTATGTTTCTGTTTCCCAACAGAGATGTGACAAAGCTCTCGCAGCAGTGGGACACGTTGTTTGTAAGTTATTGATGAGGCAATAAGTGCCTAATAACCTACTAAGCTCTCTCTTTAACCGCTTTGATGGTTTTGCATTGTAATAAGGACCAACGCAGAACCATTAAAGGCAGGCGTGTGCAATGTCTTTTTTTCTATTGCAAATTGAGCAAATTAAGCCCTGCTGTTTTAGGAGTTTCTTGAAACAGCAATTTCCCCCTGGCACACGTAAAGTGCTTAATCAATGTGCACAAAATAATACGGACGCGTCTTCCTCCGGGAGCAGAAACCCAAAGTACTGAATAATGTTTCTCTATCCCGGTTCTGTCACCGGAGCAGGAGCTGCTTGTTCACTAGACCCCACAGACTAATAATGTATTGATGGACATACTCAACGTGTCCTTTAGCCTGTGGTGAGCCAGAGGCAATAAAATCCTTCTCACACCGGTCCAGCAGTTTAACACATCTGACTAGTTTAGTGAGAAAAGACGTTTTTACGGTTTTTCTCTATCTTTTTAATCTTCCACCCCACGGACAGCTTGTAACATTCTGTTTTCCGATGACGCGATGAGATTAGTGGCTGTGCTGCTTACAGAGGTGTGATGAGTCTGCAGGGACAGATGCCCTCACCACATGTCTGTTGCACTTTCACTTTTAGTCCTGGCACCCAAACCTTTATCCAAAGGCAAAAATGAAAATCAGTCTGGGCGAGACTGTGGTGACACACTGGGTCAGCGACTGATTTAATTAATTGTGAAACCTACAGGGGTGTCATGCAGCTTTGAGGGCGCGGAGATTATTGCCTTCCCGTGATGTTAATTATTAATCTCATTACACTGCACATGGAGAAGAGATGGGGGAGATGTCTCAACACACACATTTGGATGCCGACCGTTGCGTGTCTGAATCTGCTTTTGGCAGCAGAGGGAAAGGGGGTCGCAGCTCATCCCTCTCAGAGCGCATGTCCCCCGCGTGCATCACGGTGCCATCTGGGACTGACCTCACACTCCTCCGTGCCGTGTCAAAACTTGTTTGCGGATCCCAAATGAAATTTCCGATGCCGTGGATAACCAGTCTCCCAGGAATCGTTCTTTTAACATGCCGTACCCCCCGCCTGACCGCTTGAACAAATAGAGGGCGAGTCCTGAAGCTCCCCCCGCGTTGGTGTTCACGTGCATTTCAACACCTTTCTAAGCAGAACAACGCGGCTGAGAGAGACCACGGTCTTTTTTCGTTAGTCTCTAAATTACATAATATGAATTTGGCAAACAGTTGCGAGTGTCTCCAGCGGCTCCTGCGCCGAGCGACTGCACCTATGTTCAAGTGTCCAGAGCTTCTGAGAGTTGAGACACTCCCAGCGAACGCTTCTCTCTGCCGCGATTTTTTGAAATAATTCTTCCCAGTTACTGGGGATTTTCTGAGCCTTCTCGTGTAACAGGTAGATTTTCAACTTTGTGTCCAATTCCCTCGGTTTTAACGCACAACTTCATCTGCGCTCTAGACGATTCGTCATTCGTCACAAGTGCCACTTTTATCTAAACTGTTCTTTGAATTCATTACGCACCTCTTTTATCGCCGCTCAAGAAAGTAAACCACCCTCTTCTCGACCTGGGCGTCAGGTAGATGTGACTTTTGAACCGCTGTTAGGATCAGACTTCCAGGAGCCAGACGCATTTCAGCACCGTGGACAGCTCCTGGTCCGCGGCTCAAACTTCGGGCAGAAATCACTCGCCTCCTCCACGCGCCCATGCAGATCCCAGTTTAAAAAAACACTGGTGCAGACGGATATGCTTTGGTTTTACACAGTCCATTCATCCCTCGGCAACGCTGGAAACGGAGGAATCCTTCACAGGTGAGACATTTCTCGATCGTCTTGACTAATTTGCGCGTTGAAAGCCCGAAGGAGCTTTTTATTGTGAACTTGTCCAGAATAGGCAGAAAAGCTAAATGAAGTCGAGTGTATTCAGGCTAGGATTTGATAAGTTGATCTGATGATTATCGCCACATTCCTGCAGTATGAAGGGGGGGATTTTTAATAGTCTGGCGGTGTAATTGTTCTGTTTCATTTAGTTGTCGGTCTAATGACCAGTACATCTCTGATTAGAGCCTCGGACACAACCTTCCACATGTACGCGGTTACTGAAAAATACTACTAAGCAGGCGCTGCAGCACATCACAACCGCCATATCTACAATCTCGCTCGTCTGGGAAACCACTTTATGTAACAAGAAGTAAGAAACACTGCCTCTGTCAAAACTTGACAATTAGTTTGTGTTAACATAGTGCTGGGAGAAGACGGTTCACATAAAGGTGTTTCGTCTGGGGAGAATCTCTTTTGGGAAAGGCGTTGCTTCATTGTGCTTCTCCAACTTAAACAAACGCGCTGTAGTCACTTTTTTCGCGACGGATCTTTTGTTTTTGTAAAAAATGTAAATGCAATAATTAATTGTTTCTACCACTGCAGTGCACATGAGAACGAAGAGGTCTTTGACAGACTCTCTCTAATTCTTCGATTGTCAGCAGGCATTTAAAAAGCATGAAATCACCAAATATATCAGTAACACTTAAAGGCACCGGCAGTAATAAGTCATTAAGGAAGCAAAATGCAGCGACAGTGGATGTTTCCTCCAGTCTCATGGGCATCACTGCTGCCTGTTCAGCAGGAAAAGACACAATAGAAAAACGCCCGAGTGCCGCGTAATCTGTTCAACCCAGCACCAGGATTCATATGGTAGATGCTGAACACGACATGACATTGTCAGGAGGTCGTAACAATAACAACAGATTGTACTGGGGGGGGTCATGCCGCTTTGATGGGAACGTTTCTGTTGATCACAGTCTATCCGGCGCATTTAGCTGCATATAGGGTGAAACCCAGTAGTACAGTGAAATGATGTGTGAGTCCACTGTTCCCAGCTGAGGTTACTGTAAATTCAGGTCATGTCTGCCCGAAGAACAGGCTCAACTGTTATCGTGTGAATTCAAAGAAACAGTAGCAGAGGAGGTGAGGCTGGTGTCCCACGGTCTGTGCTCCTCACAGGGTACGGCTCTGTCTCTTTTGACATGATGCCTGGTGGAGACACACTCCCAGTGTTACCTGAGGACACTCCCTTTCAGTCAGGTCAGCGCTGGTCAACATTTAACCTGCAGAAGAAGCCAAACAGGTGAACCAAAGCCTCTGTAAAATCATCAGAAACCTATAAATAAAAACATTACATTTATTGGAAATGTAGATTTAAACGAACGGACATCTGCCTTGTTGCTTCATCGTCACTCCTGCATTACACTTGGGCTGCTGGCCATCACTAATTACATTTCTGTATGATGAATCACTCTGGCCCCATCAAAAAGGACAGCTTAATAGCTTCCTTATGGCCCTGCACGTAGTTATAAACCTGAACACGGGTGCAGGTGAGGTGCATCACTTTGATGTCTGTCGGACTCTACATGGGTCAGCGGACGCCCATAACATCTGGTCCATCTGCACCGTACGCTGTAGGTAAATAAGACACACGGGTGCACAGTTCATGCACGTAGTGAAGGCAGGCGATCCTGCCGTATGATGCAGTTCCTTATTCATGGGCACCCTCTCATTTTGCAGCCCTGTCAAAATCATGGGAAAACGCACAAATAATAATGAAGAAGTTATTTTCACGTCATTCTGAAACTAACAGCAGAAAAGCTTCTCATTTATTCATGGTGAGAGCTCAACCTCCACACGACTCATTTCTGTTTTACATTGTGCCAGTTGGACATGTGTCAGTTAGGTTGTGTAAGTGACGAAGCCTCGGTGAGATACGTCATTTGCCTTGTCAGTAACAATGAACTGTTTTCTAATCATTTACTTGCAGGTGTTGTTGAAATACCTTCTTTCGCAGTAACCAAGCAGATTAGAAACATTTGAGAAACGTTTGATCACATCTCTGTCCTAAACGTTGCCTCATAAACTATCTCATGATAATTATTTGCGTATTAGGTGCGATATCTCGAAGAGGAAGGTGAGAGCAGCTTCTCATAATGCTAGTGTGCTGGTAAATGTCCTGAAAGATTAAATAAGTTGCTGATTGTCAGACCATCTATCGGACTGTGTTGTTAAAGATTTAATATGAACCAGAGAATCGAGGGGACGAAAGACTGAGGTAGAATAAGTCCATCATGCAGTTTGTCATTAGGTCGGTGATTTGTGTACTGGTGCCTTCTGTCTCTCTGCACCAGTTGAAATATTGCTGGTAGTTTGTGGGATTGTGACTGTGGCAGCTTGTTTTCAGGACAGTATAGTTGGATGATTCTACATTCACACAGTTCGGATCAAGGCAGTAGGACAACAGTCTCATTGCTTGAACAGAATGTAGGCGTAATTGAACAGTTCTGGTACCTCTGCGATTTGTTTTCCCAATTAATACAATGTGGAGAAAGTCTCATTTTGTCTCATGTGAATGATTTGAATTAAAACACCCTTATTAACACTAAGACATGTTAGTCCAGGAACAGATGCCTCAAAAATCTAAGACTAATGGCGTTTCAGGCCATTTTCTTTTAACAGCTTGCGTTAATGATGAATTATGCAAACATACAATAAAAACCTCTGAAACAAAAGCTTCATGCATCCATAGCGTTCTGGCCATTCACTGGCCCGGCAGTAACGATCTCTAAGAGACAAAGAGGGAGGATGAATGTTTGATGAGGGAAGCGGAATTGGGCTCCTGGGAGGCGAAGGACTGTTGAACACATGCAAGGGATTCCCTCTTTACAGGTGGAGAGAGAGGAGACGGATGAGGGGGGAGTGCAGCGCGGTCGGCTCTGAAAGATGGGGCTGTTTGTAAAGCTGACGTACGCAATGATAATCGGCAGCTGGATCTAATGCATCGTTTCCCACCGTCTCACTCGTGTTTAGGCACATTTACAGTATGTGGCAGCGAGCGTCTGCCGTGATAAATCGCAGCGGATGCTAAACGAAGGCAACGCTTCAAAATGTCTTCAGCAGATCTTTAAGCTTCACACACCTCCTCACCCTCTATTTGCTAATTGTCTAAATGACCTTATCAGAAAAGGTTAGTGCTCGTATTTGTGTGTGACATTTCATTGTTTCATGGCGGAACTTCGGGGTTACCATTGATCCAGTCAGTCTCTCTGTTGGTTCTGAGTAGTGTTCAGAAACCCTTTTATGAATTCATGTTACTATGGGAATAAATAATTCGAATACAGAGGCTTAGTGCAACAAAAACAAGCTCACACTGTGAACTTTTTGGATGTGAATTGTCGACACAGAGAAGCTTAATTTCTGTAAACCTGGTATTTGTGTCATCTATTTAAAACTCAGCTGTCGTTCACGACACTTCTAATGAGTAACAGCAGCTGTTTTAGGGCTTTTTCACTTGCTCAGAATAAACATCCATGTCAACCATAACCTTTTCATTCAGGTAAACACTGCAGTATTAGCCATCAGAAGCAGGGTTCGAGCTGCATTGCATGGTTTGAGCTTGCTCAGATGCGTGCGAGTGAGAGCGAGCCCTCCTGAGCCTCCGTTCCCATTAGCAGACCATCTTCTGTCTGCCCCCACACAGGTCTGTTCCCTTTGTCAGCTGGAAATGTGATTTCAGGGAAGCCTGACTTCCATTACCTTTGCTTCCTCTTTGCCATCATTGCACTGGGGATCTCCAACTTGCATATACAGTAGATGACCTCCACTCTTCAACACTTGCTGTTGCCTGGGGGGATATTACCATATTAATGCTGCAGTCCGCTCCTGGGGCAAATGATTGTCATAAAGAAAACCAGCTTGGATGGCATCGTTCTCCAACCCCACCCTTATCCCACGTTCTTCCCCACTGCCCATGCTGCCGTCCTCTTGCTTTTTTCCCTTCCTTCTCACATCTGCTATCTTTGCTTGTATTTCTTCAGCCCCCATCCACTCCTCCCATTCCTTCACACAGTCTGGTTTGAAGTGTGTAAGAGGCTGGCAGGCTTTACGCACTTGAATTAAAAAGGCCATCTGGAGAAGAGGGAAACAGAGATGGCTGTATAGGAGGAGACAGGAAAAATAACGTGCACGGTTTGTCTTTGAAGTTGTTATGTAGACAGAGTCTTGGGTGGGATATTACATGTAAAGTGTAAACAGGGCTCACACACACACACATAGTATTTTGGAAGATATCACATTCATTTAGTGATTTCGTATGATAATATTCATACAGAACTTAGACAGTAAGTGAAGCTTAATTTGAGGCCTCGTTTTTTCACTTACAGCAGAATAAAGGACTGATACGACCCTCACCAGCAGCGGCTTAGCTAAGATTAGCACAACAACTTTGTTCATATATACATCAAACTAACCAGATGAAGGAAATGTTTGTTTGTTTCTTGTTTCTGTTCTCAGTGTTTGCACTGAACTCATTTTAGCTCAATTTAAGTCACTATTCTTTTCAGCAAACGCTTTGCAAAATTACAAATATGTGTTTCCCAAGATAATTAGCTTGGAGTTTGCCAACTTCAGCACCTGCTAGTTCTAGCTAATAGGCAGATCCTGTAGGTAACTGGCCACTGCATCAAACACATTCTGACACCAGACTGGTACAAACTACAAGGACGCAAAGAAGCACATTTCCCAGAACTTCTTCTTTAACAGCTGGTTTGGCATAACATTGAGATGCGGAGATGATTATATTTGATCATGTGTTATTCTAACATTAGATGTTGGTCTGTTGCATGTGACCAGGAGGGACAGCGAGTCTGCAGGTGAGACTCTGGCGTTAAATGCAGGCTGACGTCCTGTTAGTCAGAAATCCTGTCGTCACGCTTCCCTCTAGAGACTGTGTTTAAGTGTTTTACCAGTGTTACTGGCAGCAAACATGGTTGGTTACAGTTTGCTTCACCGTTTGGACATTTACGACGGCAGAGCTTCACGTGCCACACGGACAACAAACATGTTCACGTACTGTAGTCTCTTTGCGCTTGGAGCAGCTTGGCTCACGTGCAGGTTGTTGCTATGGACGTTCACTTGATGACAAGCTGCTGAGGAAGCCAATGGAAAGTCTGACGTGTCAGTCAAACCTAATGACATTTGAGCTTTCAATTGATTGTTGTAATGCAACATATCATGTCTTATTTCTTATTAAAAGAAAGCTGTGGTGGCACCAGACGCTCCTCTGGTTTAAGTCTTGAACCTACGGAACAACAGACAAAACTGGTAACAGACTTACGGTAACACAGACTCAGTTATTAGCTCGGCCGAGGTCTGATCTCTGGTTAGTTCATAGTGCAGGCCTCCCAGTTCTCCCACAGGACCTCGCTCCATGCATGGTCAGACTGGCCCACTTGTCACTTTCTCCATCTACTGGCGCGTTTCCATGGAAACAGGGAGATAGAGGAAAGATAGCAAGTGAGACAAACAGAGAAAACCCCCAACGCATGGGGAGCGTTGTTGGGGGCTTCGTGTTCTTTTAATAGGCAAGTATTTAGAAACAGAAACAGGTGAAGATGAGTCATAACATCCTCGTGCTCAGTTTTCATAATCTCTCATGATTACCGTTAATTACTGCTTGTCAGCCTTCTTGACTTGTTGAGACAATGAATATGAGACAAATCATTTTGCCCCCGTAATTTACCGCAGATAAACTTCCTCTCGCTCAGCGCGCTGCTTGGTAAAGCCTGGGGGATTTGTGGGCACTGACACCAGGGCTGAACAATAGGCCTGTGTTTGCTCTGTCACATTAATTCAGGATTCAGCACCGCACTGATGCTGGAGTTATGACCAATATAGCATGAACATTCATTATATACTAGAAGGAATGTATAATACAATAGACTTAGAGTAGAGTCGTTAAAGCATTTCAGTAATTTAAAAAGAGAAACATATAGATATTGGAAATTTGCTTTGATGTTGACAGTTAGATGATAAGTCAAGTCAAGTCATCTCACATTGTTTTGAGTCCCATTTCACTTTTTACTGAAAATAAATAATGCATCAAATTACAGAGCAAATAAATAATTTTACATAGTGTCAGATCAAATCTAATTAAAAGTAAAATCTGTTGGCAATAAATTAGTTTGAATGCTTAAACTACATTCCAGTGCTGTGTCCCTTAATGTCTGAATGTGGATGGATCATGTGATTTTGCTATTGTTGTGTTTCTCTAAATCCATGTGAGTAGTTGAGATGAGATTTGACATCATTTTCCTCGAGGACATGATTTGTTAACTCTGCAGAGTTTCGGTGTACAGGAGCATGTGCACATGTGATTATAAGTAGGTCGTACAATCGTCTGCTTTAGAGGAGGAATAGCATGAGGTCAGAATAAAAATGCAGATGGAGAATGGAAGACACAAACCAAACACAGGCTCCAAAGGAGACTGAGCACCTTGAAGACACTAGAAAACCTTTTGGGCTGAGGAAACCTGCTGTCAGGCTTCTGGTGTTAACTGATTGCATCCAGAATATTAAACATAAAACTTGTCTAACATTTGTTCCACGACATAGATTGAAATCTTTGTAATTTCTGTTTAACAAACAGGATGTTTTGAACACTAATATTGACTCACTTTTCAGATGTTGTGTATTTCCATGGGACAAGTCAGTCCCTGGTTGATGTGCTGTGAGTGAGACAAAGGGATGATTGTACTCCAGCTCAAAGGCTGTAGCTGAATTTCTTTCTGTTTGATCTGCAGGCTGTAATCTACAAAAACCCCAAAGGAAGAGAAGGACGGAGAGGATGGCACTGATGCTGTAAATGGCCTCTGTCAGAATAAAAACAGTGGTGCTTTGAGATCTGGTGCTGCTGCGCCTCACGGTTTCTTCTCTTGAGTACAGCCGTCATCAGCAGCCGACGAGACACCGCAGGCAGGACGCTGACCTTGTTTCGCCCAGGGATATGTCGCCGGGGAAATCCCCTGCGGTAGGGGTGCGCCCTGTGCCCCGGCCTGTCTGGCTGTCCCACCTCAGCCTGCTGTGCCTATGTGTGTCTCTCTTCGCCCAGGCTCCCCAGGGTTTGCCTGTCGTAGGTTATAACCCTGACTCCAAGAGGGAGATCACACTGGACGGGGATTTGATGATTGGCGGCCTGTTCCCTGTGCACCAGAAGGGTGAGGGAGCCGAGGACTGTGGGAAGATCAATGCTCAGAGAGGGATCCAGAGACTGGAGGCCATGCTGTTGGCACTAGATGAAATCAACAGGGATGAGCACATCCTGCCTGGCATCAGGCTGGGGGCGCATATTTTGGACACTTGCTCTAAGGACACCTACGCTCTAGAGCAGTCTCTGGAGTTCGTCAGGGCCTCCCTCACCAAAGTGGACGACAGTGAGTACACGTGCCCCGACGGCTCCTATGCCATCCACGACGAAGTCCCTTTGGCCATCTCTGGGGTCGTAGGAGGATCCTACAGTGATGTCTCCATTCAGGTAGGAACTAATAAACAGCTCTCTCATCTATTATACAATCAATGATTTTCGATTAGCAATCTAAATGTTACATTAATTCATTTGCAATTACAAGGTGAACTGTGATGCAACCACGAGAGAAGGACAGACAGACGAGGAGGAAGTCTGAGAACGAGCGTGATGGATGTTTATATGCTGTAACCGTCCATTTAGACTTAAGTACCGCGTGCAATTACCCCTTACGAGATGTTAACACGGGGACTTAATGAGTATCGGTTCCACCAGGAGGATCTGTTTACCTGAATGCCCCGATGCTTGGTTGATCTAATTTAGAAAATCTCTTCCTCTTTCCTGGTAATTCGCACTTCGGCAGCGGCCCTGTCAGAGGCAGACACGCTACAGATGTTGTGCTCTGGACAGGCTGACAGGATGACTAGTGAAGGCATGATTACTGGCAGAGGCAGTGCTCCTTTCCGCTCGCTCAAGCTGCGACGTGATGAAAGCTCTGCTAATTGGGTCTCCAGCGCTGCGGCTGTAATACGACTGCTACTTCGAAGCATTGTGAAGTCATTGTAACAGGAGACAGTGAATCGCGTGGAGCTGAGATTTGTAAATATTCTCAAATGCACACGCCTTAAAGCATTAAGTTTAACTCATCACCCTGGCTCGCTCAGCCAGAGAAGCATGTCTGCGCTCTGCCGAGTGCGGTTCAAGAGCACGGTTCACCTCACTCGAGACGCACGGCCTCATGTTCCAGCTATGTGCTTGTCTGCAGAGAGAAACACACTTCTGCCCATCCAGAAATAATAATTGGCTTCAGATCATTAATAAACCATAGACAGTGCAGGAACCCCTGCTGATAGCAGCCTTCTGTGGCACGCGTCCATACTTTTTAGTCATGATTTGTAGACAACAGTGGCCGGCAGTAAATGTGTCAGCGCTGAGATGCTAACAACAAATGGATTACATTAAAGGGCTGCTTCACTGTCTGCTGTCACCGAAGCAAGTAAGACCCAGAAACCGACTTGCCAGCATTTATTCAACACAGTAAACGTTGCAACGAAATCGAAGCCCTCCCATAATACTGGAACTCCAATATGCCTCTTTTGTGCTTCCATAACAAATATCTCGGGCTCCCTACCGACAAACACCGTGCCAGAAAGAAAGTACACTACAGTGATGCATTAGACGCGTAGAAAGCTCCTGGGATATGATGTAAGAGTTGCATTCAGAACACCTATAAAAAGGGATTCCTGGAAAAAAGCAAATACCGGGTTTGATAAACGAGTTGTAATTTTAGTGACGCCGTGCATCTGGGGCTCCTCGGAGAGGGCCCTTGTCGTGTGGTAATTTATGGGTGTGCTATTACGAGCCCGAGATCTGAGGTCGGCTCCAGCTTCTCACTGGATCTTGCTCACGCCGGCAGGACTGCACCGCGACACACGGTGCTCTTCTCGTCGTACTGCAGCTCACTTAGCAGGCAGCCAACCCGCTTTTTAAAATGGCATCATGACATTATCATATCATCTAAAAACACAACAGAGGCTTTCCGCGCAACTAATATTATTACCCTGATGTTGCAAAGATATACTGTGAAAACAAGAGATGCGTTTGTCACACATACTACTGACCTGCTATTTCCAGGGTGGTATTACTCAAAGGTCTGCATGCGTGTGTGGTAGAGCTGCACATTGCTACATAATGTCTCCATCCTCTGTGTCTGCCTGGTTGGTGCATCGTCAGTCAGGCTGGACGTGTGAAGCTCAAGCATGTCTGCCCTTCTGTGGGAACAGCAGGCAGAAGAGTCAGACGTGTGTATTTCACCCTAACAGCAAGGCGCTTGCAGAACAGCCAGCAAAACGAGTTTAAAGACCTCGATCTCCATGGCGACATGGTGGAACGTGGTGAACTGACAGGTGGCCAGAACGCTGAGTGCTGTCTAAATCTGTCGCGGGGAAGGAGTGTGTTGCTGTGGCGCTGGTGTTGTGGTGTGACAACCACAGATACGGGGGCGTATCTGGCTGCAGGCCGAGCCAGGCTGGCGTTGCGTTGGCGCAGACCGATTCAAGCGCGGAGGCGAAGCTCCGTGGCGCTGGAGCCGGCCAGGCTGCGTCTTTCCCATCTGTGGCTGCAGCCAGGCTGTCGTGATGGTTTGGCAGAGGTGTGGGATCTACAGAGATCGAACGAGAGCTCGTGTTTCACAGTAACGCTGAGACGGTGACAGGCAGATATGATCACGGAGGGAAAGAGATGGAATGAGTCACATGGCATCATATGGCATCAAACAATTTGACAACCAATGCCCCTGTTAAACAGTCAGAGGGAAGACTGCGAAGCCATCTGGGCAGTTTGAAATATTTGTAAAACTATTCATATGACTCAAATGTTTAGTGTTGACCATGTTCCTTGCGGACTAGCTTAGCTAGAACACTGACAAGATGCACGTTGTGTAGCGTTAATGCTTGACCCATATACAGTACAGTCCCCTCCGTGTCCCTGAGTTTTGGCTTCATGACCCCGAGTCCTGAAGGTGAGCGTTAACCACATGCGCTGTGTTCTGTCCTGGTGAACGGCCTGATTTAAACATAGACTCCAGTTTTGTTTCCCCAGCAGCAGTTTGTGCCAAACATGAGTCACTGGTATTAGAGCATCCGCAGGCAAAACATCATAGTCACCAGGGCGCATTAGGGGAACAACACCTCGGGAATGTCAAATATTCAAAGTTCACTGAAGAACTGTTCTCAGGCATGAAACAGAGATAGAGGAAATTTCTGGAACTAATCTGCAAACAGTGCAAAACAAGTCACTCTGATCTTTGAGAGATGCACAGAAATGGCAGGAGCCAGGCTTGTTCCGCGACATTTGGACCACAGCTCTCGTTGCAGCTTTGTATATTAATTGAAGTATTTCATTGCGCTGCCCGAGTTGTGATTACCTTCACTGATTAATAAGGCATGAAGAGATGCACGCAGGAATTTAAAGATATAGATCTTTGGCAACAGTCTGGCTGACATTTATAGACCAACCTGTGAGCAGAATAATAAGGTAAACACGAGTCTTCACTGAACGACATTTTACCACCCACAAACACCCTATTTATAGAGTTTTGGTTGGTACATACAACACACAACACAATCTGTGCTAGAAACTGGCTGAACCCCAATATAATTTTGACTTATATGCAGTTGGCCTGAAACATGTTTTCTGCTGGTGGGAAATCTAATCTAATCTATTATGACAGGACTCGAAAACCAAGTTAGTGATACTGTAAATGAAAGGAGCTGGGGCTGCAGCTCAGCATGCGGGGTGTGAATGGTGGCCTCTGGGGACCCACTGCAGCATAAAGGTAATTCCTTTTATCCATCAAAATAAGAAACACAACTTGATCAAAAACATCCGTGCTCCAGAACCGTACAACAGCTCATATTTCCACCCTGCTAACGCTGTTGCCAAGCAACAAAATCATGAGGCATCAACTAAAAGCCGTCCAGCGCTCTCTAATTATCATCTGTGCGTTTGCTGTAGGTGCAGTATGTGTTGCTGTACGCGTTGCGTGTGTGATGATAAGTGGAGCTAAGGACGGCGGCTGTGGGAATACAGTGTTGTTGCTGCAGACGCACAGTGAGACAGTCTTCTGGGAGGAGCAGATGGGCTTTTCATGTAGAAAAAGTCATGACATCTCTGCAAGACCTACAGTATGTGGTGGAGCGGGATGCTCCCAGTCCCTGTGCTGGTCCACTGACCACTGACGACCGAAGACCAGAATAATTGCAGTTCAGGACACGCACTGTGCTGAAGATGCGCTTCACCTTCAACCTGTCTACACATTTGTGGACTTTTCCAGATTTGATTGTGTTTAAATGGGTTTGTGCTGTGTTACACAACTGTTTCTGACATTTCACACGACCAGTCTGAAATATTCGAGCTCGTGGCATTGCCTGGTGCCTCAGGGGGTATTTTTATGGAAGCGCTACAGCAGCAGCTGAAAAGAACAACCCTGTTACTCGGTGGCTCTGTGTCTAGTGCAGCGGCTGTGTGTCCTATACCAGTGTGCTCTCGCTGCTTGGGAGGGAGCTACTTTCGTAATTTCCTCAATTAAATAAAGTGCTTTCTGATACAGGATGATCCATAGCTGAATGCACGAGAATATAAAGCAAACAGTGTGTTCAAAATCCCAGGCAATCAAGAGATATTGGAAACAGTTCTGCACACTTAGTGAACACTTCCATCTGCACCAACAGCATGTGTCAGCGAGTGTGCGTTCGTGTATGTACAGTATGGAATGGTTGACTGTATTGTTGGGACCTTTTAGTGGATTACTAACGTACAGTAGAGCTTCCTACACAAAGCTGCATTCACTGCAGTCTGGAGCAGTACCACTGCTTTTTAAGAAGCTTTCACCTGTGCAGAGAAAATGATGACATCAACATATATAATATTATAAATTATAAATAATTAAATAATAATTAAATTATATAAAGAAATAATGTTAAATGCGTTCAGGAGTAATGTACAGATAAGAGACAAACAGCTGCCTGAGCATTTGTGTTAAGGATCAAGTAAATGATGACTGACTGTGTATCAGTCAACAACATCTCATTCATTCATTACACAAAATATCTTTAGAAATAACCATAACTTTGACTTGTATAAAAACATCACGTCTGCATTTGTCAGAGCATTTTACAAAGCACAGGATAAATCCAGTTTCTCCAGTTTCAAAAGTATCAGTTCTGTCCAAGAATATACACACGTCAACGCGTCTTGTGTTTAGAGAGGGTGAAAACCGTCAGACCTCCAGTGTGTCCGTCTCCTCTCCTGTAGTCTGGGTTTGACACATGGTCTGACCACTAGCATGTGCAGTAATATCCAATCAATCAACTAGTTTGAGTTGTAATCTAAACAAGTCAATATTTACCAAATTATACGTACTTTTATACTATTTATTACTACACAATTATGAGGAAATTATGGAGAAGAACCCCATCAAATGCATCCCAGTGGATTTGGTTCAGGAGTTTTAATGAGGAACTGAAGGATGTGCAAATGATTAATTAGTGTTTATGTGTCACTTGCCACTTTGGATCATTCTCATTTCTTCCTAGGAGAGCAACCACACAGCTGCCAGCTGTTGCAGCGCAAGTTGAGCAGAGCTGTCAAGGCAGTTTATGGAGAAAGACATTTTTGTGATTATTAACCTGTCTGCATAATCGGGGTCTCCACCGCTGACTGGAGTCAGGGCTTCCAGGGGAAACCAGCCTTTGAACTCATGTGAAATGCTCACTCATGTGTTTCAGCTATTTTAAGTTGATTTCCATTTGCTACAGCACAGACACACGTAACTGCGATGTCAAGCTGGCGAAGGAGTTCACCATCACCTGTGTGATATCGTTGGGCTGCTGGAGAAAAAGTCTCTCCTGTATTTTGTTTTTGTGTCAGACATTCTCTCGTTACTTCCAATAAATCTGGCGCTCTGGAAATCCCTGCCATTGGCTCATTCAATATTCATCTCTGTGATCCTGTAGAGTAACACAGTCCATTATTAAAACCCACTGAGGCACATCACACTAGACCTACTGCAATGTCTCAATGTGCAGCCACGAAGTTACATCCTAAACAAAGAGGTGTCAAAAGGTTTTCCTCGGTACTCATGTGATTTAGTGGCTGCTGTGCAGCCCTTGTTACTAATATATATATAATAGACCCGTACAGTTTATCAATGGGCTGCAGTAATTAGCTTATACTAATCATTCATGCTGTGTAGTACATTTGACGTATGGCTGAGCATAATCGTAGCTTTAACAGTGACTTTAATTGCAGTCCTTAGTTAAAACTGCTTGACAGTGACATTTATTGAAATACAGAGCGTCTGTGCTGCATAAAGTGACAGTTTGACAGTTGAAATAACGCTGTTCAGCACCAGTAATGAGAAAACTCCACTAGAATACGACCTGAACGTAAGGTTGAAGCCGGAGCTGATCTATTTCACAGTAAACTTGCTCTCTCACTTCCTTGCGAGCGACTCATTGACATTCAAGATGTTGTGCCACGAGAGCGGTGGTGTGAGAGCCAATATTAAAGTCAACCAGATTTAGGTTGGCACTGTTCCTGACTGATCAGCCCGGCTCCCCTTAGGCTTCCACAGAAATGCCTGAAGCAAAAGCTAGTCGGTAGCTCCTACAGCTCACTCTGTGTGGTGTCACGACACTGACAAAACCTATTACACAGAGAACGCAAAGTTTGAGGACTCTTTGATACGTTCGCCCTCTTTCCCTTCGCAGTCCCTGCCCTCAGCCTCGCTCCGTCTGCTTCTCTCTTCCTTACAAGCCCGAGCAAGAACTTTCTCAAAATGTGTTCATTTTGAGTTAGAGAAAATGTTATCCTCTGTGACTAACACCTGAAATTACTGAGCCTCCAGAACTTAGCTTTGGTTATTTTTGTTGACAGCAGAAGAAACCAGGAAATATGCAAGGTGGAAAATAAAGCAATCCATGCAGTTGTGAAATGCACTGTGGTGCCATTAAGTCAGCAGGAGAGTTAAGTTGTGAAAGGCGCAGCAGGGATCCAGAGGAGAAATGAGAGTCTGGATGGAGTGAGACTAATTGCATCTGCAGGGAAAGAATACAGTATGTAAAGTAGCCCGTGTTTATTTTATTGAATAAGGAGCCATTAAAACTCTCCCCACAGTTGGAAGTTGTGTGTTTTCATTTTTAAATAACAAAATGATCCGTGTGGTGTCTTTTCCTTTTTACCAGGTGGCCAACCTGCTGCGGCTCTTCCAAATCCCTCAGATCAGCTACGCCTCCACCAGCGCCAAGCTCAGCGACAAGAGCCGCTACGACTACTTCGCCCGCACCGTGCCCCCTGACTTCTACCAGGCCAAGGCCATGGCCGAGATCCTGCGCTACTTCAACTGGACGTACGTGTCCACGGTGGCCTCCGAAGGCGACTACGGGGAGACCGGGATCGACGCCTTCCAGCAGGAGGCCCGTGCTCGCCAAATCTGCATTGCCACGTCGGCCAAGGTGAGCCGCTCCATGAGTCGCTGGAGTTATGAGAACGTGATCCGCTCCCTGCAGCAGAAGTCCAACGCCAAGGTGGTCATCCTGTTCACGCGCAGCGAAGACGCCCGCGAGCTGCTGGTGGCTGCCAACCGCATGAATGTCACCTTCATCTGGGTGGCCAGCGATGGATGGGGTGCGCAGGAGAGCGTGGTGAGGGGAAGCGAAGCTGTGGCAGACGGGGCCTTTACTATCGAACTGGCTTCTTATGAGATACCCCAGTTTAATGACTACTTCACCAGCTTGCACCCGTACAACAACACACGAAACCCCTGGTTCCGAGAGTTTTGGGAAAACCAGTTCCAGTGCAGCCTCCACGACCTGAGCTGTGGGAAGTACTCGCTCCGCGAGGCTCCGTTTCAGCCCGAATCCAAGATCATGTTTGTGGTGAACGCTGTCTACGCCATGGCTGCTGCACTGCACAACATGAGGCAGGCCGTGTGCCCCAACTCCACCAAGGTGTGTGACGCTCTCAAACCTGGCAACGGCAGAAAGTTTTACAGGGACTACATTCTAAAAGTCAAGTTTGAAGGTGAGTTTGATGGTTACTGCTCTAAATGTCCAAACTAATATCATGTTACACAGTAGATCAGAGAATGAAAGGAGAACAGACTCTGCCTATTAGATCTGTTTCCCATTCCATGTGACGGTCATGTCAGGGTGCAGGACTAGAGTATTGTCCTTTGATGATGGTCATAGGTCAATAGATGTAATTAAAGAGTCTTATGAGCCGGTGAAGCACCTGAAGGTGACGGAAGGAGACGATCTGATGAAACCTGCTGGTGAACCGACGCTGAAATGACAGCTGACAGTAGCCGAGAGAGAAACCGATTTAAATGTGACAGCTTGGAGATGATTGGCCCACAGAGACCGCGGCAGAAACAGGCTGGTTAAGAGAAGTGAAGCGGCTTCAGTCAGCTGCTTGAGTTTGAAGAGCAGAGGGAGAGAGGGTGAAGGAGACGGAGTAAAGGCGTAGTGTCTTCCTGACTGAACCGTCGCTTCACTTCATTATCATCTAAACTCCCACATGTGCACTCAGCCCGTACTGCAGGCTGCCAAATTGGCTTATATCAATGTTTACAGTAGCAACTAATATAAAATGTGAAATTAGTGCGGGAGTAAGTGCTGTCACATGTTTATACGCTGCAGCTGCAAATAAACTCTGCTATGATTCGATTTGCGAAAATGAACCTACTGCCACAGCGCTTGGGCGGCTCTTTAGTTTGAACACAGCATTTACACACATATTCTGTTGCTCATTCTGTTCTCTGCCAAACTTCACCAAGCTGCAACATTTCCATCAACCACATAAGCATCAACCATCACAGTCACAGTTTTTACACCTTTCATGCAGTAACACGTCCATGTTTCCCTTTCACCTTCAGCACCATTTCGTCCACCGGACACAGAGAATGTCGTTCGCTTTGATGCCTTCGGAGACAGCCTTGGACGTTACAACATTTTCCACTATCACAAAGAGGATGGACGTTACGTCTACCGTAAGGTCGGCTACTGGGCCCAGGGCCTGACTCTGAACACCAGCCTGATCCCCTGGGCTGGCCAGGTTGCCCCCACGTCCCAGTGCAGTGACCCCTGCAAGAAGAACGAGGTGAAAAGTATGCAGCCTGGGGATGTGTGCTGCTGGATCTGTATCCCCTGTCAGTCCTACCAGTACTTGCAGGATGAGTTCACCTGTGCTGACTGCAGCTTTGGACAGTGGCCCCTGGCCAACCTTACTGGCTGTTACGACCTTCCGGAGGAGTACATCCGCTGGGAAGACGCCTGGGCCATAGGACCTGTCACCATTTCCTGTCTAGGGATAATGTGCACTCTCTTCGTCGTTGGCCTCTTCCTTAAGCACAACGAGACACCTGTGGTGAAGGCCAGTGGACGTGAGCTCTCCTACATCCTCCTGCTGGGAGTGCTGATGTGTTATAGCATGACCTTCATCTACATTGCCAAGCCTTCCACGGCAGTGTGTACGCTGCGTCGTCTAGGCTTGGGCACCTCCTTTGCCGTGTGTTACTCAGCCCTACTAACCAAGACCAATCGCATCGCTCGGATCTTCAGCGGGGTGAAGGACGGAGCCCAGCGGCCTCGATTCATCAGCCCGGCCTCCCAGGTCGCCATCTGCGGCGCTCTGATCTCCTGCCAGCTGCTAGTGGTGCTGGTCTGGATGCTGGTGGAGACCCCAGGAGTGAGAAAGGAAGTGAGCCCAGAGAGGAGAGACGTGGTCACCCTCAAGTGTAACAGCAAGGACTCCAGCATGCTCATGTCTCTCACCTACAACTGCGTCCTCATTATTCTCTGCACGGTCTACGCCTTCAAGACCCGAAAATGTCCAGAGAACTTCAATGAGGCCAAGTTCATCGGGTTCACAATGTACACCACCTGCATCATCTGGCTGGCTTTCCAGCCCATTTTCTACGTTACTGCCAGTGACTACAGGGTGAGTTACGTGAGGTTAGAGCTGATTCACAAGCCTACACACCACAATGCATCTGGAAAGGTCACGTGTGCTGTAATAAAGCCTCGTATGAAATACTTTCTTCAGATTCTTCCGAGCAGATTATGTCCAGGCACAAATGGCTTCTTCTGAGGTTTTAATTTTATATGCATGAAATCACAAATTAATGTCACGTAGTATTGATTCAACAGTCAGCTGTGTCTGCGCTGCCTCTGGCTCTCACGAATATATTATTATATATATTCTTTATTACAGCCTAGCTTTAATTCTCCATAGTTAGCAGCATATCTAACAATAGCACATGGTATGAAAGATAACTTTGAATTTGTCATAATTAACCTGCAGTGTCTTGTTTTTAAATTTTTCATTTAAGTATGAATAAAGTGAAAGTCAATTTTAAAATATGGGTTTTTAAAGGTGGCGCATAACAGGCTGCTTAGTCCCTGGTTCCTACAGCAACATTATGAGTCAAATGGCAGACAGACAGATAAACAGATAGATCATGAGACAGACCTTCGACGGAGAAGCTTGACCTGAGTCATGGGCGCTTTTTCGTCTGGAATCTGAACAACGTACAGGGAAACAGAGGCATGAGGGAGAAATGGAGGAATCCCCTGACACAGGGGTCTCTGCAGAAACACAGGGAAGGCAGGCAAGACCATGAGGGCTGAAAGGGAACTGAACGTCCCTGTGTGTCTCTTTGTGTAGCTGTGTGGAATGGAGTGTGAAAGACTGGGACGCTGAGTCCCAGCTGTGGCCTGTGTCCTGGGACTGAGCGTGGCTCAGAGGAACCCCTCCTCCAGGCCCCGCAGCCAGCGCCAACAATTCACAGCCAGAACTGGCTCGTCAGCGAGTCGCTGAACTCCCCTTTGAACGATGAATAATTTCTGAAGCAACTGAGTTGGCACAGTGACTCTAGTTTTTCACAAGCAAGGAGAAATTACTACCGTTCTCGTGGTTTTACACCGCTTCTCAAATTGTTGATGCAAATGTGCAGAATAACAAATGCAAAATTGATCGCGGTGTGTCATGAAATGTTAAAGCCAACTAAACACAGTCTACTGAGCCATGAATAACACATTTGATTATCATATAAAATATTGAAGATGTTCTCCACACCCTGAGGGACAAAGCTGGCCTCATAAGCTGGTGCTGGTCATCCCACCTCAGCGGTAAACACAAATGATTAAACAGCCACTGATGTCAAAGGTCACAACACCAAGAGCAGAGGGTGGAAAAACAGATGCACATTACATTAGCAGGTCTCAACGTGAACCTTTCCTAGATCACATCAGTTCGTGTCAGGTGAAATGTTTCATTCTGCGTTGAATCCGCTTGGTGCTGTAATAGCTTGTTGTCGGGCTCGTGAGATGAGAACATTTAGACCGTTCTCATCTCAAGGTCCGGTCCAGTCTAGCTACCAAGGTACTGTACTTCCAATAAACCATTTCAATAAACATATACCACAATAGAAAGCCAATAAAACCAAGAATCCCATCTCATCTATGAGGTTCTCCAGGGAGCGAAGCTACCTGAACACAGCAAACATTATTTATATCTGAAGAAGCGGTGCTCTGCTCGAGAAATGAAAAAGCTTCAAAGGCTAAACACAGTAGAAAACAACAGTGAACAGAGACAAGCAGAAATCGTAGTAGCCGTGCTCTACATCCTGTTCTCCACCTCCAGGCAGAAGACATCAGAAAAAATATTACTACAGTACAAAGGCAGATTTCTTGTCCTCTGCTCCTCCAAAGCAACATCCTGTGAATTATTAAAACCTCTTATGCGGCACTCTCTGTGGTTTTATTCCAAACTATTGCTGAATTAAGTAGAGGACATTTAGCCTTTGTGCACTTTTGCTATTGCTCACATTATTATGTATGAATTCCTATCCTGCGTGTCTACACATGCTGACCGTATGCTGTTCAGATAGACAGTAGAGGTAAAGTTCAAGTTCACGCTATTGTCATTCAGAGCCCTACGCGTTAGACTGGACACAAGAGAATGACATTACACGGCTTCTAGCTGCTAGAGCAATATAAGACGATAGTAAAAGTAAAAAAAGAAAAGCTGAGGAACTGCAGTAGACAATAAACCATGTGCATGAGGTGTTTGTGCACATGTTGATGGTTTAATAATGAGTTTACCTTGACGCCAACTGAAAATGGCAAAGGCAGCTTTTGAGGGGTCACAGGCAGCACAAGCAGAATCCTAATGAATTCAATGTACAAGGCAAACTGCAGAGATACGGCGAGTAAGTGCTGTGGTTTCACGTCCCTCCACATGCTGTGACAGTTAGTCAGATCATTTGAATTAACAGACATAGATATTCGCTATAATCACGGTATTTCTGTTATCTTTGCTGCAGAACGGCGCGTATGCAGAGCAACCCTTGGTTCCTTATTTTAATAGCAACATTAGCATTCAGAGTGATGACAGACACCTGCTGTGCCTTGTGAAAATGAAACACACCTGCCACACACCACACGACGCGGAGCTATATCCTGTTATCCAGGAAAAAAAACAAGCAAAGGAGGCTGCGAGAGGCTTGGAAATGAAGTAACAGACTGATGACACATGGCGGGGTGACGGGAGGAAGGAGCCGGGGCTGAGCAGCTGATTGACAAGCGAAATAACAGATCGCTTAACACCTCTCTTTGCAGTCCCAGGTGATAATGTTCTCCTTCCTCCTCAGACGCACCTGGCTTAGAAGCTGAATTAAGAACGATCCTAATCGCTTCTTTTTGACGACTCACACTCTGTTTGTTTAACATGAACATTTTCCAGTTGCACCTACGTGACAGTGACATGCTTTCAGTCTTTATCAGTAAATCTGGTCTCAGACTCTCTGCTACTTTTACATCTTCCCCTCAGACTCATATCAGCTTTGTGGACGAATGAACATTTAAATAAACATTTTTCATCTCAAAAAATGTCACTGAAAATATCACCATTAATTATCATGCGTGTGAACGTTAGCACTGGGTGCTTTTCCATGTTTACTGTTCTCCTGCATATTAGTGGAACATCATTTCAAATCACCTAGTAGCGTCCGTCGCATATTGATTTGAGCCTCGTCGGCAGGTTATTGGATGGTGAAAGTCCTCGTCTGCTTCCTCCTGCAGGTGCAGACCACCACCATGTGCATCTCTGTCAGTCTGAGTGGGTCGGTGGTGCTCGGCTGCCTCTTCGCTCCCAAGGTTCACATCATCCTGTTCCAGCCGCAGAAGAACGTCAGCACCCTCAGGGTGGCCACCACTCGCTTCAGTGTGACCACTGGCCCAGGCTCTAGTTTCTCTCAAGGTACCTGCTGATGTACCACATAAATTCAGTTCATAGTCGCGCGTTCTTTCAGTGACTGTTTGTTGTACACAGTAGGAGCTCAGGGGGAAAGGAATGTTACACCCTTTTCTCTTTTCACAGCTTCAGCCTCCAATGTTGTTCCAACAGTGTGTAATGGACGAGAGGTGGTGGACTCCACAACGTCCTCCTTGTGAAGACCGGCTGGTTCCTTTGCCAAACATTGTAAACAGAGTTATATAATCACTAGTCCTGAATCAGGTGTCTCATATTAAAGAGGTCACGCAGACGACTGTCCTGACTTTGTTGTCCTCAAAGTGCTGTGAGTACAATGTCCCAATTATTTCATTTTGTTCTTTGACTCGTAGCAATTTAACATGAGATGCCAATGAAGTCGCATATAGCCCTTGTTTTTATTGAAGAATCTACTTGCAACGATGGAGTAAATTATAGTAAATCTGTTAAATGTAATATATACCAGACGTTTTTAATGTAGATTTTGGTGAACCAGTTTGTGCTTTCTTGTAATTTATGTAAATAAAGTGTGTTTTTTATTAATACTAACATTTTTATAGTCTGACTGCTTCTGGGAATAAATGTGCGATGGTGTTGAATGGCGACACTTAAGGCAAAATGGGATCAGGTGGAGTCTAGAATCACCTTTTAAGCTGCTGTACGTTCTTTTCTTCTGTGAACAATTTCCTAATGAACTACACATGCTGTGTTTTTCAGTCCACTTTTCACTTGCCCAGTTCGTCTCTTATTCATTCATACCACGCTGACTGTGTCAGGCGCTGGCTATTGAGAACAGACTCTGGTTCCATGTATTGGTCAAGGACATTTCATCAACCTGGTGAACAGATGAATAGATCCACTGTGATACCTCGAGACACAGTCCTAAAAGAAAGTGATGTACAAAGTTCTTTGAATTTTGATGTAATGTCTTTGGATCTTTGGAAGCTCGAGTCCTGTCCTAGTTGAAATATAGGATGATGTCAGTGCAAATGAAAATGAGACTGGATGGATTTTAAATCTGAGCTGACTAATATTTATCAGAATCAATTTACACCATCTGCTAAGACCAAACAGCCGCTGCATAAAAATTACCAGCACAAACATCATCATCTGCTGATATGGGGTAAAATCCACCGAAGCTGTGTTAGACACAGACACACACACACACACACACACACACACACACACACACACACACACACACACACACACACACACACACACACACACACACACACACACACACACACACACACACACACACAGCGTCAGCTCCTCTGGGTTCACCAGCCAGATGCTCTGGGAAACAGACTTTAGGCCTACACGTGGTTTCACATCGCCATCTTGTGTCCAAAATGTTCCATCTTCTCCTGCATCTTGCAAAACGTGCAGGCGGTGAATGGAAGCTTTATTTCCCAGGGCCACAATGAAACAACTGGAACCACTGTGATACTGGAAATGTGAAGCCACCAACAAAACCGATGCCTCTGAACATCAGACTCATGAATGTAAACACAATTAGGACCAGAAGTATTTGGACAATGAAAGATTGTTTTCATCAGCTTTGCGCTGACATAATAAAGTAAGTATAACTATGTGTGTTATATGAATACAAATGTAAATCTTATTTCTATTTTAAATCTTATCGAGCTGGTCCTTTACTTCTTGTCTTTCCATTGTCCAAATATCTGACTGTAAATAGATCCCAGCTGAAAGCAGCGGGTCGTGTTCATAACGCGCCCTTAGCCTCATTTCAAACCCTTTCCAGCCGGTGCTGCTCGGCTCCGTCCAGGAAACCTACTGTAGGTGGCGGTGTCCGTGCGCCCTGCGCTCCATCAGCTGCGCCCCAGCGGCAGCAGCAGCAGCAGCTGAGCTCCGCCTCTTCCTCTCGCTCTGAGGTGAGTGTCGACTTCCCGAAACCCAGTCAGTCAGCTGTTTGTCTCCCTTCTCCACCGGAACAAGTGCAAAGGTGAGTTTCCAGGAAAAATCCCGGTAAAAGTCGCTTGTTCCAAAACACTTAACACTACTAACGCGTTGACACAACGCGCAGCGCTCGCAGTAGTTGTGTAGTCAGCAGGTCCATGTATACAGCAGACAGGACTGACTGGACAGTGCGAGCATGTCTGAACTTGTCCAGTAACCAGCTTGTGCCGTTTAGCCAGTGTCATGGCACCGAAGAGACGCGCGGCTTCCGCTGCCAAGGCAGGAGGCAAGAAGGTGAAGGAGGAAGAGCCTGAACCGGCAAAGCCCAAAGATGCCTTCACTTCGGCGAAAGAGGCCCTGTTGGCTGCAGGGCCACAGGTGAAGCGCCACAGCAACGTGGACGAGCACTGCCCACTGTCAGGCTCTGGAGAGGTGAGAGAGGCAGCGTCACGCGTCCAGGGAATCCGCGCGTCACGCATGGCGCCTGTTTTATTCTCGTCATTGTCTCCACCAGGTGTATGAAGACTATGACTGTATGCTCAACCAGACAAACATTGGACAAAACAATAACAAGTTTTATGCTATTCAACTTATTAAATCAGGCAACGTGTACTACACATGGAACAGATGGGGCAGAGTGGTGAGTTTGATCTGCAACGGCATTAGGCCACTTAAATAAAGTTCCTTTTACTTAAATGTTTGAAATCTGTCAATCTAGGTTAAATATTGCTACAGGTTTTACTGCTATTAGATGTATGACTATCTTAATTAAGCCTTAGTAGCATAACTGATGGCGCTTAATGTGATGTGCTGATACAAAAAAAAAGGCTCCTGATTGTCTTTGTGTAACCTGGATGTAGGGGGAAGTGGGACAGAACAAACTCAACGAGTTTGATAA
Source organism: Macropodus opercularis (assembly GCA_030770545.1). Lineage (NCBI taxonomy): Eukaryota > Metazoa > Chordata > Actinopteri > Anabantiformes > Osphronemidae > Macropodus > Macropodus opercularis. The sequence continues at coordinate 2,517,610 of CM061099.1, forward strand.
ACCTGAGAACGCTGTGAAAGACTTTGAGAAAAAGTTTAAGGACAAGACACAGAACAACTGGAAAGATCGGAACAATTTTGTGCCTCGTGATAAAAAGTATACCCTGATCGAGGTGGATGGAGGAGGTGATGCTGAGGTCAAGGTGATGTCATCATCATCAGAGTAAGTTACTGCTACGGGTGGCAGATGTCAAGTCACGTCTCACTGGCCGTGCGCTTTGCAGGTGGACAGCGTCGATGGCCAAACCGCCAGAGACTCTAGAAACGTCCTGCCCTGCACCCTGGACGATGCTACGCAGAAGCTCATCCAGCTTGTTTTCAGCAACGACATGTTCAAGGAGGCGATGGAATGCATGAACTTAGGTGGGTGTGGTCAGGTGCAGGTTCATTTAATGTGTCTACTTTGAGAATCAGAAAATTTCAATAATGTTTATAAAAGCAGAAACAGAGTTAAGAGAGTGTGAACGTGTGAATGATTGATGGCTGCTTCATAGAAAGGCTGAAGTTTATGCTACACGTGTCCTTATCCCTGAGCCAAGTCATGATCGCAGTGCTGTGGTAGATGCTGATTCCTAGCAGACACACAACGGAGCCTGCACTAACTAGTTTGGTATTGGTTTGCCTTCTCTGTGTGTGTGGATGTTCTACAGACATCAAGAAGATGCCTTTGGGCAAGCTCAGTAAAGTGCAGATCGGAAAAGGCTTTGAGGTGCTGGAGGAAATTGAGACGGCCATAACCCAAGGCGGCAGAAGAGCACGCTTGGAGGAACTGTCCTCAAAATTCTTCACCACAATCCCACACAACTTTGGCCGGACCAGGCCGCCAACCATAGACAACAGCGAGATAGTGGAGCAGAAGAAGGAGATGCTCATGGTTGTTGTGGTTATTTTATGTTTGTGCTTGTGGAATGACCTGCTCTAGGGACATGTCACTTAAAGTCCCCGTCTGTGTTTGACAGGTGCTGGCTGACATCGAGCTCGCTCAGACTTTGAAGTCAGAGACAGACAAGGCTTGTGAAGAGATGATAGAGAAGGTTCCCCATCGTCTTGACCAGGACTACAATTCTCTGAAATGCAAATTAACTCTAATGGACAAGAAGTCACAGACATTCAAGGTACTGCAGTGCAAATCTGGTGTCCGTTCGCGTTGCCCTCCTGTCCGCTATTAACTTTATTCTCCTTTCAAAGATAATAGAAAAATACCTGAAAATGACTTCAAGTGAATATTCCAAACCAACAATTCTCAACGTTTGGGAAGTAGATCGGGAGTCGGAGGTAGGAGCTGCGTTCAGTTTTGGGAGAATACACACAGCTCGTGCACGTACTGTGATCTGATGGACGTGTTGCACATCACAGGGAGAGCGCTTCCGACAGAATGACGCGCTGGAGAACCGCCGCCTGCTGTGGCACGGGACCAACATCGCGGTGGTGGCAGCCATTCTGAAGAGCGGACTGAGGATAATGCCTCATTCTGGAGGCCGCGTTGGCCGCGGGATCTACTTTGCATCTGAAAACTGCAAGTCTGCATGTTATGGTAAGGCAGCACAAGAAGATTAAAATGATACACGGAGCCAATAACAACATGATGTGTCGAAATCACCTTTTGCTTGTGCTCTGTATTTTCAGTGCGGCCCTCAAATAATACTGGAATCATGTTTCTGAATGAGGTTGCTCTTGGCAAAGAACATGCCATCACGATGGATGACTGTTCCTTGAGGAAGCCTCCTGCAGGCTTTGATAGTGTAGTGGCCCGTGGAACCGTGGAACCAGGTACGAGTCTTCCACCCTTGTGTTTCTACATTTGGTCTGTTTGACTTGAGCTTACTTACAGTGCAGACCTTTTAGATACGTTGTGTGTAGCAGCTTGGTCAGTTTGGAAAGAGAAACCCTTTAAAAACATGCAGAAAATCAGATCATATTCGACATCGTGTTTAGCTCAGCTCACTAATGTTAAAAGCGTCGGAGAACCCTGCGTGTGAAAAGCGGTGTTGCGTTATTTTATTTTTGTCAGATCCCTCCAAGGACGTCTTCATCACGCTGGGAGGCAAGAAGGTTGCTGTGCCTCAGGGTAAACCCATTCCTCAGCCTCAGTTTGCAAACAGCAGCTTCGGCAACAGCGAATATCTCGTCTACAGCGAGAGCCAGTGTCGCATCCGCTACCTGCTGGAGCTGAACATGTACTAGCACAAGGACGGTGACGTAGCTAGTTTCTACATTAGTATGGGTACTGGCTTTAATAGGCTGCTTACTGTGCAGATGCTGCTGCTATGATGCATGAATGACTCAGACGTCTCTGTGCCTTGTACTTTGCACAATGCACAACTGACTTCAGCTTGACAAACTGCACTTTTCATGGTAACACGTCCTGTGTTTACGTTTTGCTTGTGTTTCTCCTACTGGTATCTTGTTCTTTGAACATCTAACAGACGTATTTGTCTTGATTTGAATTATTATTATATGCACAGTTATGGCAATAGGAGCCTCCTTTTTATTCATTGTGTTTTTAAATGTACCTCAGAAAGAAGATGAGCTACAGTATGGATGAATATTCAGAAGGAAGCCTTTGCAGTTATGTAGACTTATTATTATTATTATTATTGTACTGTATTATCTTTGTACAGTAGAAGAAGTCGGACTCCGAAGTGTTTACAGGTGAACGTGCTTTGTATGGCTCAGTATGTTATTTACCTTTGTTGAAGGACGTTAATTTTGTACTATGAAGAATTTAATATTTGAGTCATGAATAGTTCTTGAAGCTACAGCTTAAAAACCACTATGTCACGTCAGTAATCAGCACCTGCTACGGTACGTGAATGTGAATGCATCATTTCTGCACCACACATTAGCTAATGCAGTTATTGTTTAATAAACTGAGATTCACTACCAACATGTTTCAGTCATTTGGTTTTGCATGAGAATAATTCTGTTCTTTTAGAAGGACACAAATTCTTATTGGATATTGTGTAATAAATGTTTCCTGCTAAATTAATGCTGATGCAAACAACAGGTAATAGCATTAATCTGGTGATGTATGCAAAAGAAATTTGAAGTCTGTTAAGGTGCATGTAAAGATGCAGAGGAAGGTGTGTGTGCGTGTGCGTGTGTGTGTGTGTGTGTGTGTGTGTGTGTGTGTGTGTGTGTGTGTGTGTGAGGCAGCCCCTGTGAACGTGTGTGTCTCAGACGCTGACAGCTGTTAATGAGCTTAATGGCCTGTGGAAAAGCTGTTATAGTGTCTGTAGCTCGAGGGCATGAGTTGGACGACGTCATATCCAGGTTGTGAAGCACCCGTGGTTGTAGAATCTGGGCCGGAGAGAACCCGTGACTCTGCTGCAGTCCTACCTGTGGCAACTTTGACAGTAATGAAAATACATGTTTATAATTGTATTCCATAAACCCTCAGTTCACTGATGTATTATAATGTAAATTCCAGTTTATTTAATTCTGTGGGCTGTGAGTCTGTGGGCATCGAGTACTGGACAACCCAACCCTGTCACTGATCATCATCAAACATTTGACTTTAGCCAGTGGTGATTAGGACCCAGGGAAGACTGGGCCTCTAAGAGGGACAGTGGAGTGTGTGTGTGTGTGGAGGAAAAAAAATCCCTCAACCACAATGTGTGACAGTCAGTGCCATACACAGCACTGGACACAAACGGCCGCGTTGGGGTGCAGAGGGAGAGGAAGCCTCACTTCTTTGATCAGACACATACATGTGTGAAAGGTTTGGGCCAAACTACAGAGGACTCACTCCTCAAACAGTCAAGTGGACTCATCGTGACGGATTTCGTCCGGAGACACTGACCTTGGTGCTTCTTTGAGAAAACAAACACAGCTGGACTAGTTCAGGCAAATAATCAGGATGTGGGACTTTATGAAGCTGGAAACCAGATCAGCCGGTTTTGTTTGTTCTGTACCTCACAAACTGGAGGATGGATCCCAGGTAAGTAGAAGCATGATGGGCCTGGTTGTATGTACAGTACTCAGTACAAAACCTTTACAAATGCCCTGTATTCACATTAGCCTTTGCCATTTTGTTTAAAAGTATTACAAGTTTAATTACATGGAAATCTGACAATAATATGCCAATTATGTCACATCACATCTAAACATGAACTCACAAGAGCAAACAAACAAATATACAGATGTGCATTTGTAGCAAACACACATCTGTTGAAAATCATCACGATCACTACTAAAATATAAAGGTAAATACTTTGGTATATTGTGAAACATAATAAGTAGTTAGTGTGTGTTTTCCTTTCAACAGGTGACACCCAGACATAAGACTGAAGCACACATGAAGGATGTGAGAGAATGATGGCTGACATGGTCGCGTCTGTGCCCAACCTCACAACCGCCCTATGGGAGCACAATCCAACGGTTCCCGCAGACGTCGGCATCGTCACCAGCTCCCAGTCGCAGGTCAAAGACCTGTTTGGGTTGTTCTGCATGGTGACGCTTAACCTGATTGCTCTGTTGGCCAACGCTGGTGTCATGGTGGCCATTGCTCGAGCGCCTCACCTCAAGAGGTTTGCCTTTGTGTGCCACCTCTGTGCAGTTGACCTGCTGTGTGCCATCCTCCTCATGCCCTTAGGCATCATATGCAGCTCACCGTTCTTTGGCACTGTGGTCTTCACTGTTCTGGAGTGTCAGGTTTACATCTTCCTGAACGTGTTCCTCATCTGTCTGTCCATCCTCACCATCACAGCCATTAGTGTGGAGCGCTACTTCTACATCGTGCACCCGATGCGTTACGAAGTTAGGATGACCATCAACCTCGCTATTGGCGTAATGTTCCTAATCTGGGTGAAATCCCTTCTCTTGGCCTTGGTCACGCTCCTCGGGTGGCCGGCTTATGGACATCAGAGCTCTATCGCTGCAGCTCACTGTTCCCTCCACGCGAGCCACAGTCGCCTGCGAGGAGTGTTTGCCGTGCTCTTCAGCGTAGCTTGTTTCCTGGTTCCTGCTGCCGTTATCTTTGCTGTTTACTGCGCCGTTTATAAAGTAGCTCGTTCTGCAGCTCTGCAGCAGGTCCCCGCTGTGCCGGCGTGGGCCAACGCCAGCCCTGCCAAGGACCGCTCAGATTCCATCAACAGCCAGACCACCATGATCAGCACCACCCGCAACCAGCCCCAGAGGCTGTCCCCAGAGAGGGCCTTCAGCGGAGGCAAGGCTGCACTGACTTTGGTTTTCATTGTGGGCCAGTTCTTGGTTTGTTGGTTGCCCTACTTCATCTTCCACCTGCAAATGTCTCTCACCGGCTCTATGCAAAGTCCCGGGGACTTAGAAGAGGCGGTCACCTGGCTTGCTTATTCCTCCTTCGCGGTGAATCCGTTTTTCTACGGCCTGTTGAACAGACAGATCAGAGATGAGCTGGTCAAGTTTCGGCGCTGCTGCTTGACTCAGCCTGTGGAGCTCGGGGCGTCCAGCCACGAGGGCTCACTTCAGGAGAACTTTCTCCAGTTCATCCAGAGAACCAGCAACTCAGCAGAAACCCGCCCCAACTGTGCCAACGCCAGTCCCAAAAACACTGCAGAAAAAGGGTCAAAGATCCCAGGACACGTGCCTGAGGAGCACACGTAGACACTGACCAACACTAACACTGTAAATAGGCTGTGTCTGTTCATTGACACGCGTAGGTTCACTTTTTAATTCTAAAGGCTTGCCTCCTGTTTGTTTGGCCAAAGAGTGACTTCTTTTTTAAACTCAGCTGAGGCCTCGGTGTGTTTAGCTGAATTTAAGGATGTTGTGGATTAATTTTCAGAAAGAAAGACCTGTGAGGAACATTTACAGTGACCAATAAAGGTTCCTGTGTACTTACAGTGTGGACACGTCCCTGCTTTTATCACCCATTTAATTCAATTAGGAACCTTTTTAAAAAACATCTTAGTCCAGTACAATGTTTGCTTGAATCAGGTTGGATGTCTCATCACAGGTGCTATTGCTCTACTGTGACAAGAAATATTGAAGTGATGGCACAATAAAGGTTCCCCTGTGAACATTTAACTTTCCAGAGTGAGATTATAATAACACCACCAGGACTGGACCGGTGAACGTCTTACTGTCCTTGGATTCCTCATAAATATCACGAACTAAAAACTAAAATACTGTGTGTCAACACTGGCTACCAGTGGGCTAATACATAGCAGGACCAGCCTGAACAATGGTGCCTGCTGTGACTCACACGCATCGTTATACTTTCAGCACAGCAACACACTGGGCGCCGCGTCTGATGGGCTTTCATGAATCTGCGGGACAATACCTCCGAGTTCCTGAGCGCAGCAGATATGCCGATAGATGGTGAATGCCATCTCCCTGTCGCCATGGAAATTGATTGAGCCTGTGACTCACATAGCAACAAGGACCTCTGGGCTGGATGTGCGCTTAAGCTTTAGGCCCTAATTCTGGCTCTACATACCCTTCACAGCAGACACAAGGCTGACGCGTTACTTTAGAGGCTTATTAAGATGTGAATAGTAGCGTGATTCCCTTTGAACACTGGCGGCTTAGCAGCATCACGGGGCCGGACATGCGGAGTGACTTGAAATGGAAATCATTACTGGGGATTGATAGTTCCCTGACACCGGCCACAAAGTGCTATTTTATGGCCTCTGCTGTTTGTGTTTGTCTTTTACAAACAAAAGAAAAGACAGAATAGTGCGGTTAGTGCAAATAACAGCCAGCACCTGTTGCCAACAGGGATATACAGAACAGAACTCTTATGTAACTGTGACTGCTTAGTTAAAGCCGCATTACACGGGGACCTTTTAACCATTATGCACGTACGGTGTGGACGTTATTGTTTTATATTTATGTTTATTTATATTACAGGAGTTGTTCTCTTTCAGGTGTCATTACAACATTCATCAACAGAAGGACATTTACAGTGTTAATTGAAAATTGATAAATGATATGATGATTTAGGATCTTGATAACAACTGCTGACGTGATAACATGACTAAAACTAGACTGGAACAAAATAGATTTGTAAAAATAAATGTGAACAAATTAGGACACGTTCATATCTTTTGTCACGATAAAGATCATTTTAATTATTAACATGCGCATCATCATTCACAATAATTACAGCTCTTCCTTTTCATCCAAGGTTCAGACACTGTGCTCATTAAGCACTTTGTAAAGACAGGAACATCTGGATGAGCAGATGTGACCGTCCTCTCAGATTTCAATGGCGGCTGGTATCTCTGGCTTCTTACCTTCCATGCAGTCTCATCTTCAGTTTCTAGGGGTTCATGAGTTATATACTGTCCAGAAGACAGCGGTCGCTTAGTGAGCCAGACACGTCTGATGAGTCTTCTATAGATGTTACCAAGGAAGAAGCTCCTTGTCTGAGATATTCTGGTGAAAGACAACACAGACACTTTTGGCACAAGCGTTGACTGACGTGCGTATATGTTGCATAATGTTTAAACTACATTTAGTCATGTTTGTGTCACCTTTCCTGTCTTTCCTGTGAGTTTCTTGTCTCAATTCTCTCTGTGACTAATACAGTGACATTGTGTTTGATGACATGTTCCACCTGCAACTCAATTAGCAACCACAACACAATCTCTGGGGCTCTTCATCACCATGGTTTCCAAATAATCATTAATCATCTGCTAATCATGCTCTCTGGCATTCGCCACCACAGCAGCGCTCTGCCATTGAGAAAATGACAGCGTTAGAGAGGAACTGTGGGAAAAAATGAGACAAGTGTTATGGGCCATTGCAGCTGAAATTTTTGATAAAGAATGAAAATGTATTTTAAAAAACAACAACAACCCTGCAAACAAACAATAAACTGCAAAGAGAAATGTGGCCGACAGGAGGCGCTACACACCAGCCAGTTCCTCTCTTAGGACATTCAATGAGACACAAGAGAATTTTCAGTTCACGTTGAGTCATTCTCTGCAGAGACCCTGCTTGTGTGTTTTTCACTGACAATGATGTTTTGGGGTTTCAATACATTTTTGACATATATGATCTGTTAAACCTGCTGTTTGTGTATCTATTGTACATTGAGGTGACTTGTAAACAAGTTTGTTTCAGCTTCTTATGAAGATTTTACTGACTGGTTCCAGACACGAGTCACTGGCTACAAACTCTCTGCTGAAAGGCACTTACAGTGAGTTTACTGAGTTGTGTGTGTGAATTAAATGCATGAAAGCCTGTAGTGTGGTGTTCTGTGGAGCGTTTCCAGCCAAAGGACAAACCTGAATAAACGAGCGGAGAAACACAGCGAATGCAGATGCCGCCATACAGGTGCACCGCGTCGTACAACTGACGTTTGTCTCAAAGGCTTCTCAGCTGGGAGGTGCCTTCAGAACAATCAGTACACAGCACTGAAAATATCTGGTCAACAGATAAGGGAGGAACCACTGGTCAACAGGGATGTGTTCAGATGAGTCATCCGTCACCATATTCTCAGCAACTGGGTGCTGCATCCCTGCAGCAGTCCTGATGTGCTGTGTGTGGTATTCTGCTGGCATCCGTTGGCTCCTAAAAGAAAGCAGAGCTGCGGATCAATACAAAGTTGTACCGAGTAAGAAACTTTATCCTATAATGGACCATTTCTGTCTAGAAGGCAGTGATCGCTTCCAGCAGGACTACGCTCACGCACCAGACAATGGACAACACATGCTACAGCCAAGTAGACAGAGCGTGCTGAGATTTTCATTTTAGGTTTGAAGTGAGCATACATCAAGCTGGACAGGAATCAGTAGAGCAAATGTGAAAAAAGGTGCCGTTGCAGTCACTTTTATTTTTAGGACAGTCGTGAAGAGCAAAGTTCCAGCCGGGATGAGCTATTAGGAGGGAAGCTCTTGGCAAGAAGCTTTTAAAATGATGAACAGCCTGATCTTAATGGACTGACACTGCCTTTATGAAAAGACTGCTGCATAATCCTGACAGCACTAAAACACTCAGGCAACATTCATTCCCCAGATATTTAAGGAGCATGTCAAAATGAAAACAAACGGCCGGTTCTCAGGAGGCTCTAAATGAGAGTTTTCCTGTAGTGGGGTCACTAACCGGAGGCCTTTTGAGGCAGCGATGGCATTCCTCAGCTAGGCAGCGATGTCCAGTATGTTCCACCTGGGTGTCAGCCTGCTGAGAGCTGCATGTAAGCCATGCTCCTCATCCTCCATCTTCACACTGACACGAGCACAGCATTCATCCAAGCAGAGGCACAGCTCAACTCAGTGGAAATGGAGGAGCAGAGATTAAAAGACAAGACACCAGCAGGGAAATCCTTTGAAGTGGACTTACAATCTGAACATCTGGATTCCACTCACACTAACACAAGGCCTCTGATTCAAGACAGGGATCCCAAAGGCATCAACCTGGGTGTGAAGGTAAAAGAATCCCCACCTTTCTACAGGTACCGCAGCCCTAAGCTAAGGAAGCACATTTCAAAATGATTCATCTGGACGATAATGATCAGTGCAGTGAACAAATGAAACCTGATCTGTGCAGCTGTTGCACCACATGAGTGCAGTGGTGATTGTTCTTCATCTTGACAGCCAGTCAAATATCAATGTAATACTGACCTCAAGTGGATGCACTACACACAGCTGTGTTCCAACGTTACACGTTCATGTGCTGTATCCATTTATTTGGTCCTGAATAACTGACCGTCGGAAGGAATCACTCAAGCGTCTGTGTGTGTGTCTTGAGGCCACGTTTGAGGATGTGATCGCAGAGCCTGCTTCCGTGCGCAGCCTTGATAAAGTGTGGTTGTGGAGTCACGCCCTCTTCGAGGTGTCCAGGCTGTGGTGCTACCGCTTCATGTGCCTCCTGCTGGCAGTGCCGCTCTCCCTGGCGGCAGGACTCCTCTTCGCTGTCCTTAGCTGCCTTCACATCTGGTAGGGCTGAGTTTTCCTAAAGCTACATCTGAGTCGGGTGTAGCACAAGCTGTACGTTGACCTCGCGGCTTGTCCTCTGCCCTTTTTTCCAGGCTGATCACGCCCTGTGTGCAGCTCCTTCACATCAACATGCGCTGGGTCCAGACTGTGTGGGGCAGCATGCTGAACGTCCTCACCACCCCCTTCTTTAGCAGCGCTGGAAAGTGTTGTGGACAAATCCATGTTTATTTGGCAAAAGATGAACAGAAATGCTGAGAAGAGCTAAACGTGTGCTAAGTAAACCCTCACGGCTAAATTGTGATCTGCATGGTCTGATTATTTAGCATATTTTGCTGAGCTTGCTGACATAGACGTTGATGGCGATGACCTGATGATGTCAACAGGGTCTTCTGACAGAGAATAAGTATAGCAAAATCTAATAAGTGTTGCAGAAGACACCAGTGGGTGCATGACGTGAAACTAGGACCCAGAGACACTGGAGAGCGACATTTTTGTACAGTTCACACATGACGTACAGTAACGCAACCAGCACAGGAGGTGTCACCTACATTTGTGAGCTGCCCCGTGTTACTGATACCCTCTCTGGCCAGTCAGGTCTACGGAGTACAGTCTAAATATAGGTGCGTCTGTCTGTTCAGTGAGAGATGGTTCCAGTGCAGGCGCAGCTGATTGCATTGACACCCGTAGAGGAGAGAGTTATGCCGAGCTATTTCTGTCCCTCCATGTCTAACTGGCCTCCACTCCCTCCGCTGCCACACCAATAACACTGCTCTAATTGGGTCGGTCCGATCACATGGACCCCTCCCTCCTTGTTTCTGTCTCTGCCACTAGGGACCCGGGACCACGGCTGCCAATCGATGCCCCGAAGTCACGCTTCCTGTACTGTTCTTATCCCACGGGTGCTATGACCCCCTCCACTCCCCCTCACTGTGGCAACACCACAACACTCTGTATGTGTTTGTTTATGCGCCATACTGATATAGAAATCTGGCTGACTGACTGATAGCAACAACTGTGCAATTTCAGCATGACTGAATCAGACATGTATTCTGGGAGGCTATTGAGTTTTATGCATCAGTACTTCTAAAATCAGAAATATCTGAGGAAGCTCAGGACCCAACTTGTGGGGACTCACTCAATAAAACCATCAGATATTGCAATGAACGTCAGTTCTTTAGTGCAAACACGTTGATTCGAACAAAGCAAAATCGCTTTGCTGCCTCTTTTTATATTCGGTTTCATTTGTGTTGAAAGTTCTGAGAAGGAGGGTGTGTCTGAGCACTGTCTCACCCTGTAGTGGAAGTTCGTGCCACTGCGTAAACCCAGCCCAGTTAGCCCCACAGCCCTGTGTGAAATGTGACACAGCCCTGGGCTCTCCTTTAAGTCAGGCCTTTTCTGCCTGTGTGCGTGTCTGTGTGTATGTGAGTGCAGGGGGGGCCAGGCCTCCATTTTACCAGGGCGTCTGCAGCAGCTGTTCTCTGGCATGTCAGCAGGAGCGTCACAGTGGTGATACAGGGGTTCACAAGCGAACTGAGGCGGCCGTGTGCAGTCTGACCCAGGAAGGTTCGCTCTCACTGCCTCCGGCCCGTCCAGGACCCGCAGCCCCGTCATGGCGGATCAGTACCAGTACAACACCAACGAGGAGAAGATCGTGAAAGACAGCCACACCAAGGAGATCGACCTCATCAACAGAGACCCCAAGCAGATCAACGAGGATGTTGTGAAGGTTTGTGCCGCATGGAGACGACACTCAATCAAAGAGAGGTTGAAGGTGTAGCCGTGTGTCGGTAAAAGGAGAAACATGTACAGAAAATACATAGTGACTGGTACCAAGACGGAGGAACGTGACACAATAAACTGTCTGGAAAATCCCTAAATAGACCAGAAGTATTCCTGTGGAGTTTATTTTGGGAATTGGGAAGAAGCGTGTGAACCTGATACACGGCACCTCCCTGTTTTATTTAGGGTTTTGTTGCCAACAAATTGCCACAAATTATTTCCTGTCAGACACAGTCGAGCGTACATTCGTCTTAGATTTAGTTTGGCTTAAGGGGTTTATGTAAACACATCTACTCGTTTATTGGCTTTATTTTCTAAAGGTTAATAATTACAATAACTGATTGATCCAGTCAGATCCATCGGCTTTGGGTCAGAAAAGCATTGGCTGTTTCAACCTGACCCTGCTTGTTCTTCTGTAGAATCGTGGAAGTGAACTCGTGGAGAACGTATCAAGCAGCTGTACATGTCCAGCCATTCATTCAGAGGATGATCACAGCCTGCAATCTCTGCAGTTCGAACACAGCGCCGTCACTTCTCTCACGGCCTCCATCCAGTGGAAAAGAGCAGATTCTAGATGTTGCTTTTTTGACACATAATAAACACCTTCCAGCCGAAAGTCAGCACTACCTGCTGACATTAACAACACAAAAGTCAAAACACTGTGCATTTGCTCTCATGCATTTTGCATTAAGTGTTACTGGAAATGTGGTAGAATAGAGCTCTTAGAAATATTTGGAGCCAGCATCCAGAGCCACTCTAAAACTATGCCTGTCTGCTACCCAGCTTCTTTTATCTTTAACTCTCTGAAGTGTGTCATTCTCTGCATAAATTGCATTTCCCCATACACTTGACACCGGGTGGTGCCCACAGAGGTTTGGTGGATAAAACCTCTGTGCCCTCAGTGATACGTCCTCTGAATTTCCTTTCAGGTGGAGTTTGAGGATGTCATTGCTGAGCCTGATGGTACACACAGCCTGGACGGGGTGTGGAAGCTCAGCTATACAACCTTCACTGTCTCCAAGTACTGGTGCTACCGCGTCCTGTCCGCTGTCTTCGGTATCCCCGTCGCTCTACTCTGGGGCTTCCTGTTTGCCTGCATCTCCTTCTGCCACATCTGGGCTGTGGTTCCCTGCATCAAGAGCTGTCTGATTGAGTCACAGTGCATCAGCCGCATCTACTCTCTCTGCATCCAAACCTTCTGCGACCCCTTCTTTGAAGCCCTGGGCAAAATCTTCAGCAGTGTGCGAGTGGCACTGCGCAAAGAAGTCTAAGACCTCACACCGTGGTGTGTACAGTGTGATCGGATGAAGCATGACGTCTTTTTTTACACCCCAAGATCAGTCTCGGCATTTTAACTAGTCCCTGATATTCCGTCCTCCTTTCATAACACGCTGCTCCCCGCCCTCCTCATCCTCAAGCTCTCTGCCCTGAGCGCTGACATGCCCGCTGTGCCTGCTGCCACCAGACGCTCTGTGACAGCTGCAACAGACAGCGAGGTTCTGTGACAGCCCTGGCTCTCCGGAAGGCCTCAGTGCTCCTCGCTTAGGGAGAAGAGGACCAGCTGCCGTGAGGAGGATCTGTCCACTCTCGCTTATTTGGATTTGTGTGGCGACTCATTCATAACAAATCAACTGAATCCCTCCTACTGAGCGGCTGCACCCGTGGACATCGCTGCCTGACGGCGTCACGTGTGGCTCCTAATCACTGCATTGATGCTGTATGTTGCTGTGTCTGCTATGGTTTATGTTTGTATGGATTGAAATGGATTTTGGAAAATCCACGTATACTCTGTGGAGGATTGTTGTGTTCTCATTTGCAGTTTGTTTCTCTTAGAGTGTTTTAGAGACTTACACATTGTTGAAGCCATGCACACAACCTGCTCACCTTTATCACCAGCTGTTGAGTGAAATCTGAAAAATAAATCTTCTGGCTTGCGTATCAAGTACTGATGAGTAACGTCATGTTGTAGATGTGCTAGACATTCACTTACTGCTACTGAGTAGCTGTGAGGTGGCTTAAGAGGCTTAAACAGATGATATAGTAATTTAATAGATTGATATAATGCGACACCTATGATATAACGCATCACAACCTTTCTAAATGTTCAGCCAACCAAGAAGCAGCGACCGGGGATCTGTGACCCACATGTTTTCTGTGTATCTGTCATGGGCTTGTTCAAATTGTTTAACCTCTGTGTGTTTGACCGTGACTGATGGATGGTTCTGCCACTAAAATCGCTAATAAATGCTACATACACAAGATGCTTCAAAAAGCTGTTGCTATTTACTGAAGCAAAGTCAATTTGTGGGCTCAAATCACGTCATAAATAAAAACAACTTACTTTCTATATGTTAGTTCTTAAAGGCTAAAATAAATTCAAATTTCAGCTTCATGTTCATCTAAACACATGAACAACTGCCAGTGATCTTTTCATAAGCAACACAAAGCAGTGAATACGGAAATATGTAGAATTGTTCTTATATAAGTCAAAAAAACAAAAGCTCTTCATTCAGAGATGGTTTAAAGTGACTTTATTTGTTCTTTTGTTATTTTTGACAACTATTTTTACAATTACATACAAACTATACAATATATAGTCATGTTACTCCTCACAAACAACTCCCCTCAGTTATTAGTAAAGGAATAGAAAAATGCTCTTAGATCATTATAGAACAGAGCCTGTTGCCTGTTTAAAGCAACGGGAACGTTTCTATTGGCCTGTAAATTCATAACCCTTCTCTTTATTCAAAAACAATAAGCAAGTGTCTTATGAAACATCACGGTAACAAGTAACTCACAGCTCCACGACATGTAGAGTAAAGTCAAGCAGTTATTCAGCTCAAACATTCCTTAGAATGACTTCATTCATGAATCCGGAGACTCTCATACTGACTAAAGCAACAGCATCTTCAGTGAATGGATATGAATGATCCTGCAATACCAAATAATCTGGTGCTGTTGCATGTCTGTGATATCTACAATGAGCCTCTGCATTAACACAACAGTGAGACATCAGAACACTGGAGCAAATCCGCTCACTGCTTCAAGGTCGGGTGGTCTTAATGTTGTGGCTGGTGCCGGTCTAGGGAGTGTGAGGGATGAGAGGAATAAAGGTGAAGGATAAACGTCTGTGTAAAGGTGTCCGCTTAAAACTGAAGCTCATAAACCCTCCAGAGGTTTTATGTGAGATTGTTGGGAATTACGACCTTTTTCTTTTTTTAACTGATGCTGAACAGTCCCCGTCCCACACAGCTCACCACCAGCCTCACACTTAATTAGCTCAGAAGTTTGCTGAAACGCGTCATATGTTCTCCAGACTCCAGATCTCAAACTATTAAGGCGTTTTGGAGATGGGGCTGAATAGGAAGTTCAAAACTATTATTTATCCAGCAGGAACACATCAGGCCGCCCTGCCATGGATTCCGTCAGTCCGCCGGGGAGGCAGCAGCTAATGAGGACGGCTACTGTAGGTGTGAATAACAATGTCGCTGGTGTATTTTGGCTGGTTTTGCTCATTACTTGCTTTTTAAACTCAAACAACGTGGCCATGACAGACACATCTACAGTAACGAGGGCTGGCTTACATACAGCATCTGCAATCCGCTGGAAATCTAAGAAAGTGCTGCACAATGTGTGTTTGAGGTTTTAAAGCAGACAAGCTTCAATGATGACGGCATCAAAATCAACAGGTAATTATGCTTTTTTTTACTTTCTTTGCAGTTTAAAATACATTTCAGAAGCAGACATTTAAACAAAACACTTGATTGTTCTGCATCGTTTATGTACAAAATGTAGAAGCCACATCGATTCCAGCATTTTTCTGTTCTGCAGTGTTTGACTTTACACTGCACTTTCATTCTCAGCAAGCTTTGGTGGTGATCTGGGGAGAAGGAAGGGCAGCTGGTGCTCATGCGCTCGACGTCTGCGTGACGCTCCTCTGGCTGCTGGTGCTCTTAATGGCATATGTTGAGGAATTGCTCTTGTGACTGGAGTCAAAATCCCGCTCACACTGGCACCGGGACGACTTGAGGTAGCGAGTGGAACAACACAGGAAGTTCTGCCGAAGATCCTGGAAGAGATGACCGGCGAAGCACATATAAATCCAGGGGTTACAGCAGCTGTTGAGGCTGGCCAGCAGCATGGAGATAATGAAAGGCATGGCTGCACAAGAGGACAGAGAGAGAAAGGTTACTGTGCTGTGACATCCATAGCGAAGAATCAGCTACAGACAGTTTCCTCCAGCTTCTAACAAATAAAGCCAACACTGCTGCATACGTAGCGACGCTCAGTCCACATTCAGCTTGTTTCAGTTTGAGTTGGTAACTGGTTAATGGTTAGCATCACCTTGTAAACACACGTTACCAGCTGAGCAGATGGAGCTGAAGGGATTTTCAGTCACTGAGCCAGTATTCAGAGATAAAGGGAACCAGTCGCTTCACAAGAGAAATGACAGTTTCATACTAAGCAGTTCAGAAAAGACGTGTAAATAGAGACGCAGGACCAGGACTGTTCCTCACACCACAGTTTGGATTAACGTGTGCATTTGGTTTGTATAATTAACCTTTGCTCAGTAGCTGCCGCTCTTTCTTGTTTTCCTTCTGTGCTCCTGCTCTTTAGTAGTTAGTAGTTAGTAGTTTCTAATCATGGTCCCTCAGCTCAAACATTATTCAGCAACGTGATCTCAGGCAGGTGCCGCTTGACAGACGATCGTCCGTAATTAAGGGCTTGATTTATGAGGCTAAACTGAGTCTAACTGAGCGTAGCCCTGCACTGCAGGGTCACAGCCTAATCGACCTTCGAGTGACTCTCAGGTGTGTGAATAAAACACATTAGTCATATATCACTGGCTGTAAAACTGCCTTTGAGGATATACAATAACAGATTTCCCCTCAGAACTCAGTGTGAAGTCTTTCTGAACATGGCCTCTGCTGTGCTCACAACAGAATCTGACCTTTAGAAAAATGTAAGACCTGGAGATTGGACAGTGTCCTTTGTGTCCATCAAGCACTTAATGCAAGTCAATACCTCACGGTTTGTGAGTCAGCGTCTGAGGGCTGTTAGTCTGGTGCTTTTGGGGAACCAGTGTGAGTGTCTGAGTCAGGGTTTAACCTTCAGGAGTTTGTGTCCTGTGCATCTGAAATCTGTCTGAGTCTGACGTGCCTACCACAGAGCAGAGCAACGAGACAATTAACTGTCTTTGGCATTTCCAGAAATGATCATGATAAGTCTAATGGGGTGCTGAGAACAGTAAACTGTGAATCCCTGGAAGGTCTCATCTGCTTCACAGTAAAGCCCAGTCTCAAGACGCAATAAATCAAGCACTTCACTAGTTCTGAACGAATGTGGGTGATGGGCGAGAAAATTCTGAATTGACTGGCTTGAAGTAATGCTGTGTTTCTGTCAGCATTTGAAGAAAAATGGTTCAAGTTTCTCAAAGCCTTTCTAATTTATCTACTGACCAAAGTGTATCTGCACAAAAGCTGACCTGTAAACGTGTCCTGCTCAGGGAACCAGTAGGAGTTTATTGTATTGTATAGTTTACCAGTAGTCTTTTCATTATGCGAATCTCAGCTGATACCAGTAATGACTCGAATGAACAGGACTCTAATCAATACTGTACATTTGATGCAGGTGCCACGTCCTGCTGTGTCTATTACGCAGGTCAGAGCCAAGTCTTCAACGGAATGACTCCAATTAACCTCGAGGTCTTAACAACAACGGACCAACTACGGCGCCTCTCAAACGAAAACGCGTTTACTTTTCACAGATCTAATAATGACAAATTAAAGCGAATTACGAACGTGGAGCCACGAGTCATGGAGCTCGTGCTGTGTGGGTGTGGCCACAACTATCGCAGATCGATACTTATGGGCACATACTGTACAGCGAGCAGCTTAGTGGCCTATTACGTTAAATGTCAACGCCGCACTTAAACGTGCCCGGAGGCAGCGATGGAAGCTGTTCGGCGGACACTAATGTGATTAATGATTCGCCGTCAGTCGATTTGCGCAGGGTGGTCAGAAGCTATTTGCAGTTCTCCAACTTTTGCACTTGAACAGCTCAAACACAAGTGCATTGTTATAATCCATGAATGGTAAAATACAGGAACGTATAGTATCGGTCCACCAGGCTGCAGATGCCGCATCTCTGGGGTATAAGCAGCCTCTCTGTCGTTTAAACGGCGTGTGTTGCAGGGAAATATTGGAATAAATTTAATGAACGTGTCCAAATCGCAGCGGGAGGCTACATGACACCAGTTCAAGTTTTTCTTTTTTTAAAAACGCAGAAAACTGTCTTCACTCTTCCTTTGTTTTAAAGTCAGTCCTTTGGAGAAGCTGCGCCTCAGTCACGTTTGAATGAGAACAACTAGAACCTCTGCCGTGTTTCTGGTCGTGCGTAAACGAGCACAGGCGCGCGCAGGGACGCGTCCTGTGAACGTGCACGTCACGTGTCATTAGATTGCGTGTAACTTACCTTCACGAGGCGCAGCTGGATCCCACGCAGACCACATCTGAACGGAGAAGAACGGAGTCCAGCAGACGATGTAAGCCACGACGATGACAAAAGTCATTTTTACGGTGGTTATCTTCGCCTTGGAGATGAGCTTCACGCTGCTCACGCGGGCCAGCGTGTTGCTCTTCAAGGTTTTGGGCGTCAGGCTTATGCACTGCTCCCGCCTGGTTTTCAGTTTAAAGTTTTGCCATATTTTGTAGCTTATCAAACCATAGCAAATGCTCAGTATGGCCACTGGGATGATGTATATGGTGAGACTGATCCATGTGATGTAGGCTTTGGCTCCCCAGGGCTTCACGAAATCACCCCAGCAGTCATACACGCCTGATCCGGCCGAGCCGACCTCTATCAGGGAAAAGATGAATATCTGCGGGACACTGAAGAGCAGACTCAGAACCCAGGAAAACACGACGTAGAAACGGTCTTTTCTCTTGTGCAAAGAGCGAAGGGGCTGACAAATGGCCAAACATCTGTCTATGGACATTAAGACTAACATGTAAGTGGAGGCGAACATCCCAACGACCTGCAGGTATTTCACCAACCTGCACAAAATGTCCGGTCCATAGAATCGAAATGTAATGTCCCAGATAAGTTGAGGGAGAACTTGAAATACCGCCACAACTAGATCAGCGATGCTCAGGTGCTTCATGAAGTAATACATGCGAGACTGGCTGTGTTTGGTGGTGTGGATGGCCAGCAGGACGCACAGATTCCCCGCCAGCGCCAGAAACAGCACCAGGGCGAGCACAGTTACCTCCACCTTCGCCACCTCTTCGTTGCGCTTCAGTGGGTTCGTCTGATTCAAGCCGCCGGTGCCGTTCAGGAGGCTCCAGTTCCTCCAGGATTCGTTTAATTGCCAAAAGTCACTTCCGTTTAAAACACTTTCCATCGCTGCTGCAGTGTGGTCCTCCGCAGATGCGTCAGGGTTGTTTGCTCGTGCAATGGATGAAACAGGCACCGGGTTGGGTGCGAAGTGGCCCAAGTCTTCCTTTCGTTCTCACAGGGGACGGGAAGACGCGTGGAAAACGACGAGGCTCAAAACGCGTCTGTTTGTGATAAAAGACTCACTTTGTGTTGAACCGCAACCACCCATGGTTCCTGGAAAACAAAGGTCCAGAGAGGAGACGAACAAATGGTTCCACTTATCTGAATAATAAGGAACATGTGATAAAACGTGGGCTCCGGAAAAAAGTCAAATCAAGGTACAAAAGGCGACAGTAGAAGGTTAGAGAACCTTAAAACAAGGCTGTCAAATTTAATTCTCCAAGACAAAAATCAATCAGAAGAAATTATTTTAAATTAATCTGCTTTTCTGTTTTGAACTCATGAAAACCAATTAAAAATACTGCGGAAATTAAAAGTCCCACCTCCACCTCCGGCAAACATCGAAATGACGAGCACCCGGCGCATCAGCCCCTGTTATACCCGTCCCCGGTGATAACAGGAGCCTTTCCCGTTGTCGCCACTGAGCGGTGATGTGCGCCGCTGACCCAGCCCTGCTCTGCGGCTCGGAGCCTCAACCCTCAGCGCAGCCAGGGCCGCTCAGACGTGTCCTGAATCACGGCTCTCATTTATAATCAACCACCCGCATCTTAGAAGATTGTAATTCTGTACCATTGTAAAGGTTCTGATAATAAAGTTAAAGACAACAGTAGCTGCGTAATGACGCCCCGACGAAGCACCGCGCGCCACTGGGAGAGGTTTTCACTCTGTGCCAACACCTACAGCTACGTTTAAAGACGTCCATGTTCTCTCACATCAGGTTGACTTCGACATAAACAAATGCTTCAAATTCACAAATCAAGGCATGAAACGTCCAGTATTTGTGTTAATTAGCTTGAGAAGCGCATGCAAAGAAGAAGAGTATTCACATCCGTCCACAGAGAACGGACTCAAAGAGAACATCTGCAAAGAGCCCTTTCAGCAAACATGATCTAAAAGCAAATGGAGCAGCCAGTGACATCATCAAAGCAGCTTCCTCTGAAGCTGATCTCATTATAAAGCAGAGGATGTTGGCACATGAAATATTTGAGCCACGCTCTGTGGGGAAAGGCCAGAGGAAAGCCCGGCACACGGCCCTAGACGACCCCTCTGCACTCAACGCGTGTTGACTATGCCGCTGGTAAAAGCATCTTTAGAATGGATTCACAGATTCTTGCTCCAGGCTTTGGAAAACTCCTTTCACCCAGTGGATTGATCATTTTAACTGATCACGTTATGCCTCTGCTAAATTCCAGTGATTGATTCCTCGTCCCATCTGTACCGAGCAACACGCACTGGAACCTGGAAGACGACAACAACAGTCACCGTAAAGGTGATATATCCATCCTTAAGAATTTTAATACGACGGAAATAGTAGTAAAGTAAATGTAGCTGAAGTTATGGACTCGTAACAGCAGACAAGCTCAACAAAACTACTTGAGAAGAATGTGTATTATCCTCCTTGTTAACAGTTTGTCTCGTCTCAGTGCTGTGCATGATGCATAACATGCACCGTATAGCACGTGAATTGTTGATAATGGCCACTGGAACCTACACAGACTAAACACTGTGTCACCGCCAGCGCTGCTACAAGCAATGAAAAGGGATGTTTGCCCGTGTGTGGCTTTTTAATTTAGCAGCAACGGGATGCAAACCGTGGGAGGAGGCTCGAGGTCCAGTCAATCAGCCTCCGGGGCTTTAGAAAGGTGCTAACACAAAGACCAGAGAGGATTTAGTGCTGACTTCACATTAAGAAAGTTAGTGCAAATAATAATAACACAGCAACACGAGTCATGACGCATCTTGTCTAATCAAGGAAATTTACAAGGGAAATACTTAATGAATTCCACTAGATTTGTGGTAAACCACATGAAATGAGCTGAACGAGGCATTCAAATATTAAAATGTGATTCAATCTGAGAACTAAATTAAAATAACTCATCTGAATGTACAGAACTGTCTCACTGAAGCCATTGAAACACAATCAAGCAATGTTTCGGATGGTTTTGTGACAATGAAGCATCAGACCAGTGCAAAGCGTTCACTGGGTTTTACTACAGAACTTTAAGTGAAGCTATTCAATTACAGCACGACAATGAAGTCCAGTCAGGAACTTGGGCCCTTTGAGCAAACGCGTGCGACAAGATGTACACAACGCAGCAGATGTTCAAGGTTGGAGTGTGTTGTACAGTCTGTTGACACTCAGCTCTCTGTCCTCATCTCCTTAAATCCGTGCGATGAGTTGAGTTGTATAAAGTAGCGAGCGCATGTTACTGTGAGAGTAGACACCGTCAGAAAAGGGGCCGGATCATGTGCAGTCCTAGACTAAATATGTCAAAACAACATGAGAAGGTCTGTCCCATTTCAGAGAGTCCCCTCGGAGCACACAACTCATGTGGACCGCGCAGCACCACACGAGGCTTCTATTTGTTTAATGAGGCATTTAGGCGTAACTAAACGGGTGCATAAACCCTTCATGAGATCTGAGATGATCCAGCTGATAATTGGCTTGAGAATTTAATGAGGAGCAATTGAACACAGCAAAAGGTTTTGTGCAACATCATAACAGTATAGAGTCAGATCAAAGCGCTGCCTTTGGAGCTTTTTCTTTGTTATCCAACAAGAGAAATATAGACGTCAGAAAGCTAAACTCGTCTTACGGTGAGCAAGAGCCATCATGGAAAATGAAGTGAAAGTTAAAAAACACCACAGATGGCAAAGACATACGCTCCAGGGATTTCTGACATTAATAATGTTGTGGGAAAACCTTCAGAACATATTGAAAGGGATTTATAGAATGTCAAGCCCTGTTCAGAGAGATGAAGGAGAAGATGATCAATTACAACTGATGACATGTAACAGAATGATTCAAAATGACTCCATGGAACATAAAACGACTGCAGCTCAGAGCATGTCCACGAACTACTGGTCCATGAGCCACACTGGCATGACGGCGTTTTCTTCCACGTCACAGGAGGAGGAGGGGTCACACACGTACAACTCTTAATGCCTGTGTGGTTGCAAGGTAGATGTAATACAGTGAACACGGTGGCTGCTGTAGTTTCACTGCTCGTCTTTGCATCACTGGGAAAATGGCACCGGCAGAAGCTTGTTGTTTGTCCAGTCATGACGCTGACAGGCCAGTGGGAAAACTGCAGTCAAACCCAAATCGGGGGCTGAATCATTTGTGTTCGACAGACTTTGAACGAAAGCAAAGTGTCTCCAGCTGTGGAGCACGAGTGAAGACTGGTTTGTTGTAAAGTGATTCTAATACGTCATTTCCACCGTCTAGAACTTTTAGTCTATTATGTCTGAGGAAAAACATTTCACACCTTTATTATTTGATGCTTCTCTGAGAAATAAAATAATAATATTTAAAACACTGAATGTGCTGTGAAGTGACATCTTTTAAGTTGTAAGTAGCTTTGAGTTTTCTTTGAGGATTTGTGCAGTTTATCCCATTCTTCCTGGCAGACCCTTTTAAGTTCCACCAGACTGGATGAAAAGTGTCACCTACGATCTCCAGGTCTCAGCAGTTCACTGGGGCGTGAGTCTGCTCTTTAATGGGGTGACTCAAGGACTTGTCCTGAAGTCACTCCAGCGTCTCCTGGGCTGTTCGCTTCGGGCGTTCGTCACATCACCCTCAGGTCAGCTCTCTACAAGAGGCACCTCGTTCTGTGGGTGGGTGGTTCACAGCTGTGGAGACCGCTGAGCTTATGGGACACTGTGGTACTTGGTTTCAGCGACTTCCTCGTCTTTATGATTGGGAACAACGTAGATATGTCTTATTCTTGATGATGTTTCATCACCAATACACATTCAAGGACATGATGGGAACCGACCAACCAAAAAAAAAGGGCTGGAGGTCATGATCGAATATAGCGGCTCCAGGTTTGTTTGGACACGTTCAGTGCTGCAGACACTTCTACCAAGGACATCAGCGCTGGAGCAGTGGACACATCGACAATACGTCACAGTTCTATTGTTTAGAGCCGAGGTGTCAAATCCTGGTGCTCAGCAGGTTTCCCACAGATGGTTTACGCTCGCGTGCGGGCGTCGGGGAGGAGGCAGAACGAGACCCGTGTCCCTCACGTGCAGCCTTCATTGTACAGTATGTGCCTCGCAAATCATTTCCCTGCTCACCTTGCAGCGTTCACTGGCGCTTTGGAGATAAAGCAAAAACACTGAGAACACACAACAGCCACAGATGTGAAAGAGCGCTTTTAACATTACCTTGAACCACACGGATGGAATAATGTACAGCAACCTGTGTAAACAGTAGCGAGCTGCCTGGTTGTTGGTGTCAGTACAAATATGAAGGAGTCAAATGAAAAGTACATTTGCTGAGCAGGTTTCCTTGTTGAAAGCAAATTTCAAAGGTACCTGTCATATAACAAAACTGGGGAATCTGAGTGCTGTGGCTTTGAGACCAATAAACTGGTCTGATGTCATGTGTGCTTGTCATATTCATAAGACGAAATAACAAAACGTACAGAATCTTAAGTAAACGTGTCTTTAAAAGCTACAGTATTGTACAGACCTGGCTCACGGTCGCGTGTGAGCGAGGACAATCATCTTAGTCTGACCGTTAACGATTCGCCCGTTTGTTACCTGTGCAGTGAGCTCTGAGCTCCGGCCACATCTCAAACCTGCATCTCTGATTTTAATATCAGTCCTGCAGCCGCCGGCTCCGATTCTGGATGCAATTTAAATCAGATCAATGCTGCCAGCCCTCAAGCCTCTGACCTGAGGGACTCGAAAAAGTACCTGAAAAGCTGCCATCAGTAAACCTGAAGTGCTCGCGTCGGGAGAAGTTGGCTGCGAATTCTGAGGCTTTTAAATCAGGCTTTTTTCTAACACTATTAAAGGGAAACTGTTCTTCATTTTGCATCCACCACTTTCTACACATACACGATTTTTTGTGCAGTGCAAAAGGTTTTCTCAGAGTTGGTTACTGCATCTACTGGTTTCCAGCTTCATGCTTGGCCGACTGATGGTCTGATTCTAATGAAGCTTTTGTTAAGCAGTGGGCAGGCAGCACCAAAGAGTAAGGAATCAGCGGTTAATAATCCCATTTAGCTGAGACTAAACATAATCCTCTTAGCAAGCGAAACTCCATTGTCTTCCATTAGAAGGAAGACAGAGGATTGTGCTCACTCTGCATTAGAGTCAACTTTACCATTTATTAACAGTCAGAGGTCTGTTGTGGCTGTGATGAATTTCAGATCGTTCACCCCTCATTAGCTTCTCCCGAACCCCAACCCCTTTCAAATATGAGCATAACAGTAAACCAGCAGCGCTTTACAACACGTGCGTTGATTTACTGTTTACCTCAACTTATCCCACTACTTGAACGGAGCGAATCAGCTGCCTAACGTGTGGCCATTTTGCATTTGATTGACCTTTTACAGTACTGTAGCTCCAGACGACTCATT
This sequence comes from Macropodus opercularis, assembly GCA_030770545.1. Lineage (NCBI taxonomy): Eukaryota > Metazoa > Chordata > Actinopteri > Anabantiformes > Osphronemidae > Macropodus > Macropodus opercularis. Next base: position 2,542,180 of record CM061099.1, read on the forward strand.
TCACAAACAACAATCCTCTTAAAGGGTCTTAAACATGCATTTGATGGGTTTATTGTTGTGTGATGTTCTGACTAAAGATGCATATTTGAGGGAAATAATCACCATCCTCACCAGCTGATGAGGCACTTATGCTTTAATGGAGCAACTGAGCTGACCTTGAAGTGCTGTGCAGAAAAAAACGTGTCCTAAGGTCTTAGTCCACCACAAACCCCCGGAACAGCGTCGATTCTCTGGATTCTAAGGATGTGGAACAGAAGTCATACAGAAATCAGAACCACTGATGTGGATTATATTCATCAACACTTTGCCTTTGAACAGTTGTGACCACAGCTTCCTTACGCTTCTTCATACTGTACGCTCTGGGCACAAAGAGAACATTAAATAGTCTAAAGAAGGGATTTAAACAGTGTATCATACTGAAATGCAGTTGAAGTTATCATTAACTGCATCATACTCTCATACTTTAACACTGCTCAGTGAGAAGAACTTGCATCAGCTATTACACAATATCAGAACTTCTGATGTTGTGTAAGTTCCTCATTAACTCAATACACAGATAAACTGCAAAAAACAGAACAAGCTAAGATGGTGGGACGCGCTGCTTAATATATATTTAGGATAAAAAGTCGTTTCTTCCTCACATGGACGTCGCTGCTCCTATTATTTAACTGAAGGAAGTGAGGTCACTGTGTTCCACCTGAACCGCTGTGTTTAATACGCACGACACTTCTAAACTATTCCACCGTTACACTGTGCAGAACAGAAGATGATATATCATCCATCCCAAACATACAAAGAACTCCATGTGCTCTGCACTCAGATAAGCCTCCCAAGACGCCGAGCTCAGCAGACGAAAGTCAAAACAGGCAGGGCATCCCTACAGCCAGCGCCATGACCCCCCAACACGCGGTGGCCAGCTGAGCTTCTCCAAACCAAAGGATGTTTAACCTCAGTCTTTTCCGTTCTGCATTCAGTTATCGCAGTTATTCACAACTTCTTTAAACGTATTCATGTTCAGGAACAAAGTGGCAGTAACACCACGGTTTCCCCGAATATTACATTAACTAAGATAAAGGCAACTCAGCTTTTGGCAGACGGCAGAGAGAACTCGATGCTCTGTTCTCCTTAACTGACACTAAAGGACGGACTGAACTGAAAAAAGGACGAATGAGCGGAAAAGATTCAGATGGAGAAGCTTGTGCGTATCCCGATGTCACAAGGTGAAACGCGTTGAGAAAAGAAAAAAACAAGATAATAAATGGACCAGACAGACTCTCAGATTCTACTGAGATGCTGCCATGTAACCGTTGCTGAAACACTGGCTCGGTTTAGAGCGTCTTCGGAACAGAAGCACAGAGACACACCACAGAGCAGGAAATCAGACAGTAAATTGCCCCTGTGGGTTAGGCCTTTCACAAATCCCACAGTTCATTCCACTGAACCTTAATGAAATGCTACCGTCAACCGAATCGAAGGCGAGTGCTTTGGCTTTTGTTTGCAGGAATTATAGCAGCACCACAGTGAGCAAATTAAATTGTTTGAAGGACGGGGATATGGGTAAAACAAACTAAATGAGAATTTCAGTGTTTTTACCTCCAGTGACCAAAAACTAATGTTATTACAAAAACTAGAGGTTTGTCTGTTCAGGTTCATAGTAACACTTTTATAATCACTTAATTAACAAGCATCTCCATGAGGGAGAGCACAGCCAGTAAAGCTAAAGGTAATTGTGGACGCTTTAAAAATGGGAGTACACAGGATTATGGTCTTAATGGCTCGTGGCTGTTACAGATAATAGATTTGAAAACACTCTGCGTCGTCTCCAAGGAACCATTTCATTTACACGCTGTTGAAATGATTACATGCACAGCGTCCTGAACACACTGATGCAGACTTGAGATTTTCTCTGCTTTCACTGTGTTATGCTACTTACTGTCCCCCTGCGAACGCAAGAGCTGAAATCTGTCTGTACTGAAAACTATTTCTTCTCTACCCACTGAGTCTGAGGTCATTTAGGGGCACGGCAGCAGAGCATTTATAGAAATGGAAGCACGAGTTAATAACGTTAACTCTGTCAAAATGTCAGGAGTCTGGAACAACACTGAGCTGTGGCCGAGTCCGACTGTCAAGGCGAGTGAGTGAACACCCGGCTCTCTCCAATCCTGCTGAGCCTCAACTGGAACTCTGCAATAATAAATACGGTGGCTAATGAGAGAAACGGTTTACTCTTTACATTCATAATGCAAGTAAAGGACTAAAGTAAGCGTAAGCGTAGCCTGCTGCCCAGAATGAAACAGGAGCTCTTCATTTTGTAAAAAACCAGCCACATGTCCAAACACCCAAATCTCCCACAGAAAGAACTATTAAATATAATAAATAAGCGTTACATTGTGCAAAAACAGGCTCCGCATACTGTTGATGCAAGACGTTTATATAAATCTCCACTATTTACAGTTTGAAAAACGCACCTTATCCAATTTGTTATCTCAAGAATCCCACACACAGTGTTTAACACGCTCGGCTTCGGCGGCGGCTCTGATTAAACTCAGGTACTATCAGCGGTATCCAGCAGGCCAGGAAAATGTCAGGGCTGCCGGTTAGAGCCGTTAAGAGAATTTTAAAATAAAAACTCAGAGTGACAGTGAATCCTTGAAAAGAGTCCAGTGTCACAAGAAGGTGTGGGTTTTATTTATTTGGCTCAATTCTCATAAAAATTATTTCTATGAAAAAAAATCAACAGAGGGTGTTTAGTATGATGTCAGCAAAGAAATACTATTATGAGACGACTATGACTTCACCTCTTCTGATGTTTGAAACCACACATGAAGGAAGACCGGTGCCGCCCACGAAGCAGCACATCCTGGCTACGCTGCTCACAGAGGAACTGTTGCGTGCAGGAAAACAGGACTCGTATGTGAAGAAGAGACGTTAGAGGCAGGAAGGGAACGGTCCAGTACAGAGTGACAGTCCGAACCAGGTCGTCCTCCAGTTAACCTCCCCTCCTGGTGACATAAGAGCAGACATGTTTAACTCAGGGGACGTCGCTTCGCTGCCTTCTGTGGCTCTGTGGACAATCCAAGACGCACTCTGACCTGGAATAACAATTAAAAACATCAGTTTCACTCCTAGTGCGGGAACAGACCATGGGTTAAGTTAAATAACAGAGGAGCTCATTAAGTCCATGTTATATGGCTTCAGCTCTATGAATGTATTTACTGGTGGCACTAGAGAGTATAATTACCCTCTAACAGACTGAAACAATGCAAACACGGGAGAAAGAAGATTGAAATATAAGACTATTACGTAATATGATATGGTCAACTTCATTTCTCATCAAGATCATCTCTTATGCAAAGGTGAACAACTTTACGTACAAGACCATAAGGAAACACTTCAAGCATAGAGCCATCACACACACACGCACGTTCAGCAACACTGATTACAACAGTCCCAAAGCTGATTAGAAATGGAGTCTTGTAAAGCTCTGACTCCTCTCAGAGGAATGATCGCCTCCACTCCAACGTTCAGCTCGTTAGCACAGATAAAAGTGAAACTGGTTCACCCTCACGTGTCTGGAACTTTTATTCAGCCAGTCTCACACAGATACAAACGTTATTAAATCCGATTACTGAATATCGGTACAACTTAAAAGTCTTACAGATAAAGACACGGCATCACATCATACATACGGCAGAACATACACGTTTTCTGTCTAAAACAAATCATTTTGAACGCTACCATCAGTTATTGAGTTTATAAGATCTCAAACACGAGGAGCAGATACTAGTAATGCATAAATTCCACTTTATTCCATTTTAGGGGAATAGGAAATGAAACCGGGATGTGATTTAAAGGTGGAAGTGACAGTCTAACACCCATGAGTGGCAAACGATGAACTGGATCAGAACCACTAAAAGTGAAGAAAGCACACATTGGACCCGATTAGCATGAACAAAATGCATTTTGTACAGAACTTACTTGCAGAAAGCACAGTTCACACAAGGCAAGTTTATTTCCAAGTCCCTAAATGAACCGCAGTCGAAGCACAAATGGGTTTGAGAGCAGTAATAGCTCACATTCAAGGAGATAATTCACAAATGGTTCTAAATGGTGCTAATCAAAGCAGAAAAAACTCATTACATAGATAATAGACACCACCATCACAGAGACACATCACAGTTCTGTTGCATGTGAATCCATCTGTCATCGTCTTCCCGTATTAAGATGTCTGCTTCGCTTTCAGGCCTAAACTGAAGTCTGAAGTGGCTGCAGGCATCTCCTAGCTGTACCACTACAGCACCTACTAACTCTATGCCGCCTAATGTTCTTCCTAAACCAAACCTGGCTCAAGAGACTTTACCAGAGGCTTTATCAGTCAGCTTTTAGCCCCAAAACATTGTATAGAATGCAGCTGATGTTCACAGACGTCTGCGAGGAGATACATGGGCTTCATAGGTTCAGAAACAGACTGCACATCAACATGTTTAAGCTTGCTGTCTAACGGACGCTAACTTCTCACATAGTCTGTGGTTCAGTCCAGATCAATAATTATAAACAGTGAAGCTGTGCAATGCATTTCTGCAAAATGATGACAGGAGTGGAAAGCAGCCCTGAGAGCCGAAGCGATACGTGATTTGTTTGCGTTGAGTGTGGGAGTTTGAAGCCGAGCGGATGTCTAATGCTTTAATGCTCCAGGCACGTACCAAAGAGAGGCGACCTGCGTTTACAGCCGATTGATCTGTACAAGTTTTCTTTGCTTGCTTTTGCCCAGGAGGAGGTCGAAGCACAACCCCAGCTAGAGGACAACAGAACGGGAGCAGATGGTGATGCCCAACGACACAGTTCATTTATTCAGTCAAAGCAGACTCTCTCAAGTCATTCCATTACTGCGGAGGTGCCAAACAAGCCATTCACATCTCTGCATGTGAAAGACGCCATCAAGAAGCATATGGCTTTGTAACTCCACGCTGCAAAGTTACAAGGGCAATTAAATTCTGGGCACCCACTACTAGAAATACGTCAAATTCACAAAACGCAGCAGAAGATAGAAGAACCTGCCTCCAGAAATACATCAGCAAGGCTTGGAACAACGACAAGATCATTTTAATACTGTCAGGAAAAGCAGCTGAATTATGATCATGGCATTTAGGTTAACAAAGCTGACTTGGGCGACGTATCGAGGCAACAACGTCAATCACTGTTGTCTCATGTGAGTCCTTTGTTATCTGGAGGAACAGATTGCACATCAGTGTGAAACATACTCTCACGCATTTGGGAAGATTTTCCTATGTACAGTAGTGAGTTTATTCCACAAAGCTCAACGTGCCACTAACCATCTACACGCACTCTGTCGTGTTCTGACGCATTTGCTTCCTGCCAAACCAGATTGACTTTGTCATATAGCGTGTTTTCATTGAACATTTCGCTTGTCTGTCTGCATTAAATCGTCTGGACACGCCGACTATTGCGTCTGTTGCACCGATGGCTTTTTCCTCTCACCTAGGAGAATTTAATTAACTCAACAGACGTTCCCATCTGGTGTGCTAATGAAACGTGCGATGCAGAGAGCAATGTCTATCAAAATGCATAGATACGTCATTTATTTTCAACTTCTGTTCCAATTCAATTCCAATTTGTTACCGTGTGTTTTATCTTTTGCAGATTTGGTAGCGAATAACTGAATGAAACTGTAGAAGTCTATGTTATGCATCTATAGTTAAACTGAACAATGAGGCCAAAACGTAAATCTGCAGACAGCTGTTAAACCCAAACCTGAGCCCGGTACTTGTTGAGGAGCCTGTGCTTTAGTGATCAGTTACAGGTAACACAGATCTTCAAGGCGGATGAGAAAGCTTCAAGACTGCAGCAAAAAAATCTAATAGACAATGGCCAACATCAGCATAATGAAGACAGAGGAGCCTTTCAAAAATAATAAGGTGTCAAATGAGAAAACAGAAACGTCAACACGTGTCAAATAACAAGACATTTATTATGGACACCTACTGTTAATTATAGCATTTGGCTGATCTCTATGAGCTCCTCTGTATCCGAACTCAGTTCGTTCAAGTGCACAGTTAATTGCATTAATTTAAATACAATGTATGGAAAAAAGACAACAACAGCTCTGCATTACTTCAGCCCCCAGTTCTTTACATTCACCACTGTGCTTTGGTGTGTTCTGCTTAACACCAGCTGCAGTCACGTTCCTGCCAGTCTCACAGCTGAGTGTGCATCTGTTAATCTGCTTCTCCATCTTCGTGCCAGACTCTGAGCCCTCACCTTGAGATTAGTCAGATTAGATCAGATTAGTCACCATCTCTTCTGAGGTTTGGGAGAGTTTTGACATTACAAAAGGTTGTCATGGCTTCACATGGCATTTAGATTAGGAGCACGAGCAAAGATCTTTCATGATTAGCACATTCACGTGACGTTTTAACATTTACAAGCAGGCGCTGACAAATTCTGTGACTTCTAAACGATGCCGGTGGATCTCACCAAAACATGTGCAGAAATGTATGATCACTGATATCACTGATTCACTCCCGACCAATTTGAGGCAGGGATCAAAAGCCGCTGAGTCTTCTCCTGTGGTTCCAAGCAAGAGCAACACTCTTAAATGTGTCATTGTACAAGGAATAAGTCATGGGACTAGGGATCATGAAATACTGACGAGTCCAGTGATCTAGTCCTGGTAAACAGAGAACTGCACGTGACCGCTGTTCTACATCAAGGTCTGTTCCTGATGGATCCCTGGTCACGCTCCTTCTTCTCCTTCGGTAATGTTTCTATAAACACCTGTTCCTCCTCTCATGTGTTTACACTCTTGGAGTCTGGGATTTCTATATGCACATAGTTAAACTGAGCCGGGTTCTTTTTCTACCCACCACAAATTGCATGTTTAGAAATTACAAACAAATCAATTTCAGGTAGAATAACAATAGAAAATATAGGATACAGGATATGTAGGCTACTTACAATAGCAGAGAAATGGAAACACAAAAACATTGTTGGATTTTTGTTGTGAAACGAACAAACAAAAAAGTCAAATAAATAATTAAAAAACAAATAAAACAGCTTCCCCATTCAACCTGTAGTTACAACCAGCAGGGAAACCATCCGCAACTTCCAACATCCTCTTCCACTGAACAGAAACCATTTGTAATCTAAAGCTTTTCACTACCTGTTCACGTCTGCGTAGGAGACTCGGGTCGACTGGCCTCCTGGGCAGAGCTGCAAAGGAAAATACAAAAAGGTTGGATTGGGCAAATACATGATGAGTAAAATACCACACATTTGTCGGGTTTAAAACTATTTCCTAGAATAACTCACGTGTGTAAATGCGTTGGCGTTTCCTGGCTTGACAGTATGCGTCTCAAACGTTGCGCTTTTAACCTGCGAAAAGCTTCACCACACTGAACAATGTTAAAGAAAATGGGTATTGATTTATTAGTCTGTTACGTTTTAAGGTCAAGTGATACATCAGGTCATATGTCATCAAGAATCAAGACACAACAACAATATTAAAATAGGAAACATTTATTTGGAATATGACATGAGGTAAACAGTGCGACTTCAGAAAACAAATGTCAGAAATGAAACAGGAATGTGCATAAAAATAATTTCTTATATTGCTAAGGTATTGTATTGGCTCTGTGAGTCAGTGGTTCTCCTCTATGTTTTACGCCGTCGTTTTCCTGAGACAGGAGACGAAGCTGCATCGTCTGCCAGAGAGCTGGACACTCGCTTCTGTCCCGAGGGCCGTTCTGCGCTTCTATAAAAGAACATTTTCAGTCCACATTGACAGAAATACACCAAATTTCTTCTTAGTAGCATAAAAACAGGTCACGACATTTACTATGTATAGTTTAATGGATTGGGGCGTGAGTTACAAGCGGGTTCAAGTGTCACAAACAGTAAGAGACAGGATCAGATGGCACAGAGGGATTACTCGGAGACATCCCATCTCCTGGTGTGTTTGGTCGCAGCAAACATTAATCAGTGTAAATATGGATTTCCTCCCGTGACATGAACTGTCTGAGACAAACATGTCTGCAGAGGTGAACAATTTCTTTAAGGTACCAGGCGCCCACACTAAAAATAAACAACTATGAGTAAAACCTCATCCAGTTGGTTCATACTGCAACAATCACCACAGATAGAACAAAGCGAGGAATTAGGAAGCAGTGAGACAATGTACAGCAGGCAAATCAAACTGCTTAAAGTGTCCAACCCGTGACATCTCTCTTCTTATGGATTATATACTGTATTTCATGCCACATACACACTATGTGACCTCTGTTGGCTCCACAGCTCAGCATGTACTGTACTGGTCCTCATTACTGAAGCACGTCTGACATGTACTGTATACTGTAGAGAACACAGAACACGGAGAAGGTCTTCAGCCAGACACAAGGTGGTATGTCTCCTGATCCTGACTATGAACGGACAAAAAAAAAAAAAGGACTCTGGGCCAGAAATAAGTGGAAAGCGGATGAGAAGATGGAGTACAGTGGATCAGCGCCAACACGCTGTGCATCAGAACAACAGTAACACACATTTCCATAGTCTGACAAAGGTTGGAGGATGAAGATTAAGTGCTGCCTGAGGGAAAGAAGATTTCCTTGTAAACATCGGCCTCAATGAAAACTGACAGGTGTGCACTTCTCATCGGGCCTTGTTTTATCAACATTGCGACTATAATGGTTTTAGTCAATCACCTCAGCTTAAACCAACTGAAAATGCACTTCACTAACTGAAGAAGAGATTGACAGGAGAAACTCTAAAAGCAATTATGGAGGCAGGCTGCAGTAAAAGACAACATCGGTTTGGCGATATCAGTGATTCCCAGGCTTGACGCAGTTCATGCATATTATCTGTTAAATTACTCTGTTGATACAATGTTCAGCATCCGCATAGTGTTACACAGCTGAAATTCACAACTTTTGGCTCAAACTTCAACCAAATGTCTTTGGTGCCATCAAATATAAACGCATTAGCATCGTTGGTCCAGGACGTGTTGGTCCAACAAGAAGTTCGCACCTGCCACTTTTCACTCCTAATCTTATCCTCTCATACATACGTCGCGTAACACAGCCCGCGTACAGCAGCATCGTTGGGGCTCAGAATGCCTCATTAATTCAATGGGCTATGTCTTAGTGAAAGCGCAGGCTTTATCTCTTTGTCCGACTCTGGCACAGATTACAGTCTCACTGTTGTTTGCTTTAGTCCTGATGCATACTTTGTACTCGAGCCAACTTGTCAGCAATAATCCACTGTACTTCACCTAAAATAGGAACAGCAGCTTCTCAGCACTGTAGCCAGGCCGAGTCTTAGCTCTGTTCAGCCTGGCGTTCCCTCTCAGCAGCATCGTGTGTTTTCTGTGTAACACAAGGGTGTAGATATACAACACCTCAATATATTTCCTGTTTTTGTGAATGTTTCTTCCCCATGAATGATGCTTCCCAACAGAACGCTTCGTGGTCAGAGCGTTGGCAGAGCCTTTATCAGGCTCCTCTACTGTGGAAGCACTACCTCCGGTCTTAGTTGTGCTGGCTTACGTTTAGACGCTGGGCACCTCCACTGAGCTCCTCTATTCTCCTGTCCACTCCTCTCATGCTCATCACGCTGCACATCATTAACTTGTGCATGCTCCCTTCCTGTCTCTGGTCCCGGAGCAGGATGTGCTGTCGCTGGCCCTACCAACGTGCCCCGTGTGCCATTTCTTGTTGTTCATTTCTCAGTCTCCACTCTCTACTTCGACTGGTCGGGGCAGATGACCTTCCACCCTGGCCCCGTTTCTAGTGCACGTTTCTTCTGTTAGTAGTAAACATAGTGTTTCCTTTCGACTCTGGCAGTGTGCTTGCTTAGGTGGGGTTCGTTGCTATACCGTATAGTTGTTTATAGCGGTGTTGCTATAGTTCACTGCCTTGAAACGACATTCGCAGCGACTGGTGTTTTATAAATGATCCGAATGCATTGGAGGAATGCATGGAGGCTGTTAGTGATTGTTTTTGGGCTTCTCCTTAACTCTCCATGCTTGTGGCAGTATGTTTTGTCTTGTGTATGTTTTTCAGTAGACCAGTAGCTTCTTCCCTTTTCAGCCTATTCCAAATCACTGTTTCGGCTACGTCCTCTGTCTGTGCAGTCCTCTCTAGCGGACTGCTGTTCTCCCATACAACACTACTGGCTTCCATGTTGATTCCTCTATTTTTAACAAGAAGCACAGGTTCACAGCTAAGACCCATGGCTACAAGGTAGGATCCCTTTAGAGGGAGATAAGTATCACAGGATCTCCTCTGCGAACACATATTCCTATACGTTTGCTTATCTAAAATGTCGGTCATCTACTTTGTGGTACAAAGGATCAAGGTGTAGGCCATTAAATAATAATCAGAATTTTCTGATTATTATCTGATTATTTTCTTTTACGCTAAATGTTTTCAGTGTACAACAAATAGAAGCTGCTCTTAATTATGCATCAGCGGCATTTATCAGTATGCTGGTTTCCCATCTACATATCAACTAAAGACTATATTTAATAACTAACATAATGAGAGCACATAAATATGGCAAACAAAACATTTACTTAAAGGCAAATCAGTTGTGGAGGAAAACACACAATGTGATTTCCACAGTAACAACAAAACTCCTATTACTGTCTACACAGCTGCACACTTACTTAAGATTTTCAGCCTGGTCTGGACCAAAGATGTCAGAAACAGAACTGAGAAAAGAGAGAGAGGGGAGAACGTGTTATTTGCAAGGATTAGGTGAAACAGCGCATTTCTTTGACTGGAACGCAGTAACTGCTCTGAAAGGCTGATCCGTCTAACAGGCAGTAGTGCTCTCATTACCTGTTAAATTTGATTCATTCGCATGTGTTTTAATGAATCACGCAGCCTATAGATTTAACGCTCAGTTCCCATTTGCTAAATTTTAAAACATGCCAGTGAGCGATTCTGGCCCCGGACGATACTTCACAAGCAGTGAAAATCTAGAAGTCAGATTTTTCAGAGGACTCCGATTTCGCTGTTTGACGTCAAGCTAGGTGTCAGTTTCTTGAGGTTGCCTCAGGCGAAGACTTCATAAAAAGATTATGTACAGCATATAAAGGACAAACCTGTTCTTCCTCTCATACTGTCAGTCAACAAGGTCTGGACGGTTTAAAATCGTATTTCAAACCATCCTTACGTATTTCGCGTAGATTCTCGTCTACACGTGGACTAACGCAGAACGGTTTGTACCCTGAGGTCCTTTGTTACTGTTGTTTCTAAACAGGACAGAGGAACGATAATAATTACGGTGACATCTTGAGGCTGTTTAAACCTCTACTGTGGGTTTTGAGTCCCTGTCCTACTGGACACGGCACAATGTATAATGTAGATACAATATCAATCCAACATTTACTTCCTTCTCTTAAAGATTAGAAGGAGAAGAAGAATAATTTATTACTTTTCATTAGAGTACTAGCATTCTAAAGTCAAATTCGCACTATTTTGCTGTGGACACTATGCATCTACAAGCACAGTGAAAATTTTAGAGGTCTAAGATAGAAGCACACATATAACCTAGTTAAATTTAGATTTATAAGTTGTATAGTAATATTTCTTGTTTGTTTGGACTAACCTTAGAAAGGAAACGTCTGATTACGGCAGCCTCAGTTGACAGCATGGACAAAATACTGATAAAACTACTTTTAATACTGGAACAGAGGAGCCGCTCTGATTCTGAGTCTTTGGTGTAAAGAGGGGATTTAATTTGAGGAACTTGTTCTCTAAAAAAAGAAACAGTGTACATGTAGAAATGAGAGTCTACCTGCCATCACACATAAAACTGCAGGGAAGGGGCATAAAGTCTAAAAATGTCCATGTTCTCAAAGCAAGCGCAAAGCAAACTACTCCCACTGAGAATCTTGCACTTTTTCATGTGAAACTTTATTGAAACCCTTAAAAAAGAAGGTTAGTGCAAGAAAACCAACATGTCGCACACGACGCACCTGCTGATGGACACATCGCTGTGAGCGGGGCTGGATGAAAAGTCAATCTGTTTCATGGATGGCTCCTCCTCACTGTCTTCATCTTCCACTTTAATCACTAAGACGTTATTTGATTCTTCATCTTGACCTGAAAAAGGTAAAAACTATTTTATAATGTCAGTAAAAAAATGTCAAAATGTGTATAGGTTACATAATTGCCTCTGACAATCACATTTCTTTTGGACATTAGATTTTATGTAAAAGCAGATTTTAAACCCTGCTGGTTTAAATTGGCAGCCTGCAATGCTACAGAGTCATACTGTAAACATAAATATATATATATATATCTATATATATATAAAATCTTTAAATCATAAATGACCAACAAAAGTTTGCAAATACAGATTAATGACTTTGGGACAAACTAATTACCCACAGAGCAAATACTTTGTGAAGACAAATTTGGTACTTTTAAATCTATTCTCCTATGTGTAATATATTTTTTTTCTTTGATATATTAGTGTAGCAGTACCTGCAGATTGGCTTCTTTGTGCATCTCCCTGCTCTATAATGTCTTCTTGTTTAACACAAGTCTGCCTGGAGGTCTCTAGGCGACCACGGACTTGGGCAATCAAGCGTGAAAAGTCACTACTATGCTGCTTCCCTGTGGAAAAAGAACAAATATGGTGGAACAGGTACAGAAGGTTTTGAATGTAATGAAGTTGTTCCATTATAAAAACCTCAGAGGTTTATCACAAAGCTTCATGCAAAACACTTTCTAAATCTTATCGGTTGAGGTCGGTTAGTAATATCAACGGATGCTTTTTTTTATGCTTTAAAGATTCAATCATAATGAAGCGTGATAACTCGGGAGGCAAACAAAACTACAAATAACTCCGCTGCGTATTGATGATGCCTATTTGAACTATTATGTTAAGATGTGGAAAACCCACAAAAATATATAATTTCACAGATAAACAAGATTTACATGAATAATGAACCTTTTTTGGGCAAAAAAATGTTTTAGGTCAAACTTGGCAAATACTGTATGTGATTACATTTTCTCTGTAAGACAACGACCCTGCCAGGTTGGGGAAAAGTCTATATTTCACGGATGCTATAGATGCTATAGAGACAGTGTCCAATATGATAATGTGAGGCTGATTGTGATACTGATTATGAATGGACGAGCAGAACATACAGAAGTAAAGTCTTGGCTACAGTAACATTTCAACCAGTTTCCACCAAACTACAGCGTACGTCCAAATCTGTAAAGTGTAAATAAAAATTAGATTTAAAAAAAGAAAAGGCAACAGATGCCGCCACTGGAGACAGTGGAAACCTGGGAGCACACGCAGGTTTACAACTGAACATACCTGCCACTGGTCTCAACCAGGCTTCCCTGGCAGTTAATCCAGGCTGTGATATTTTCAGAAACACCAGTCCCTTAATGTATTAACACTAAAGGAGTATCTATCATATTAGAGTAATCTGCAGGCTCCCAGGACATCTGCTTTTCCTGTCTGCTCGTTCACCATTCCCCGAGCCTGCAGCGTGAGTCATCCACATCCTCCTCTGATAAATCAAGAGGTTATCACAGCGGTGCAGCTATTTATAGAGCGCTCATCCTATGACTCACGATCTTTTTTTTCATCCATTTTTTAAGTTAGAGTTATTTCCAACAACCACTTAATCTCCTTCAATCGTGTCAACACAATGTCAAATAACGACTTTTTAATGTCACCATTATTGGTTGACCGCTCCACACTTTGGACCAAACCACACTCATGGTCTCTCTTTTGTGCATTTGTATTTTCTCTGGCTTCTAGCAAATGACATTCGAAAACCTTCAACAGCCCAGTAACAGCAAGTGTTGTTCTCAGAGAGACAAAAGCCGTCTCATGGAGTTTTTCTCATTCTCGTTTCACCTCTTGCTGCTAAATTGCTCACAAAACAGTGCAGTTCTGCTCATTTCTGTGTAATGTCATGCGGAAGGTATACGAGGTTGGCTCCTAAGAGCAGCCTTCTACATGGAGCGGAGCTAGACTGGGTAAGTGGCAACACACACTGAATAAGCAAAATCATCTTGTTAGTGAAACAACAGTATGTAATATTAAAGAAGAGGAGAAGCCTCTGCTGCAACAACTTCCCAGTTTAGACACAAGTAACACCATGCGGTTTCTCAGACGGATTACCGCTGAAGCAACAGTCAGGGCTCAGCTAGTGGGTTTTCCTACTGAACCAGTTGCTCAGAAGTGGAAAAACTAAATGCACTGATCAGTGTAAAAGCTTATGTTTGGCTTCGGCTTGTAACCATGGCCTGTCATTAAAACATCCAGAGTTTAGCTAACGTAGATGAGGTTTCTTTTCCAGCATCAAATTCTGCAAATAGGCCCAAATTACATTTTTATGCTTAATCCTTTATATTAAGTTTCACTTTTAATCTTGGCTCATTAGAGCATCATCTGAAATAAAAAAAAACACTTGTTCCAGCATCAGGCATAAACACTTTTTTATGAAAAAGACCGGGAATCTCCAGAAGGAAACAGAGTTTGAACTCTTCTCTTTGTGTGAAACTGAACACCTGTAAAATTAAAGGCAGTTCACAGAGCACAAAACAAGGCAGGGAAGAAATTACAACATAGAAATGAAAAGGAAAACCAAATAGATGAATGCATCTAGGAAAGACAGATGAAATGGAATGAAAAAAAAGAGACTAAATAATAAAAGCGTAAAGAGGGCAGCTTCAACAGGTAATACTGCAGTTGAAGCCTGTATGTGCTAAAAAGCAGTTAATTATGGCTCTGTTTGAAATAGTCCCTCATTTACATGAGCCAGTTTACATACTGAGATATTCCGTTAAAAAGCAAACATTAGTTTAGTTTAGCTGCCCTGAATGACACACGTTGTACCGTCCACTTACATCTACCTGCCTCACATGTAAAAGTGGCAAACACCCACTTCAACCTGTCGGAGGAGCCCTCCTTAACATCCAGGAGTCCAGCGTGAATCACTACCCCCGAATAGAAAATCACACCAAAGTGTTTACCAACATTAGTTTAAGTGCTGTGAAATATATGCAGAGAGCAAAAGGAGGAAACAACATCACTAACCACTGCTCTTTGACGGATGTTGATGTATTCAAACATCTTGGTGCATTTCAGGTGAACACAGCATTTACACGTCTCACACAGATTTTTGAAACTATCAAACAGTTTCATTCATCCATCTGTCTGTTCAAAGGTATGAAGGTATTGTTAAACTGAATTCTGACACTATTTACTCTCATCAGAAACTAACAGGACCAAAATACAATATAGTCATGGTGAAGTATGAAACCGAATATGTGAGGTCAAGCAGTTGTACTGTCTTGATGAGTCAGACTAAGGGTGGAAGGTAAAGACTCCCCCAGAAGGTGAGTAAAATGATTCAGTACTCACTATACTTCGAATGCATCTCATCAATCTCGTCCTCAGACTGATTCTTTGAAAAAATCATGACCTGCAACATGTGTGAATGAACAACAGTCACGTCTACAGTCAGACAGTACAATAATACGCAATAAGGTTTTCAGAGGAATCTATAAAATGCTCATTTATTCATCAGAACTCACTGGTTTAGTTTTCCCCTGAAGTTGACTCCTGATTTTTTCATTGGCCTCCACCTCTTTGGCAATGTCTTCCGCTGATGTGACAAGGCAAATAAAAGTAAAAGGAAAGCAACCTGCAACACCAACTACTTCTGTGCATTCAGTAGATCTATTGGTCCAGTTCATTACACATCCTACTTCCTCATTAGTATTTTAGCTGAATAGCTGAAGGTAGCGTCAGCATTATGGTGATAAGGAACCAAACAGCCTCACCTGATCTGGGGTTTAATGAATCACACTGCGCATTGTATATATGGACAAAGTCCTGGTGTCTTTTGATGAGCTGGTCTCGAGGCCCGTGCATTGAGAGGTGGCATTCCTTCAGCCTGCGCTTCAGCTCCTGCATGGAGAGTAGGTTGTACACCAGCTTGGTCATTGGGCGTCTCCTGCTGCCAAACGAGCTGCAACAAACAGGTTTTCTAATTTATTTCAGTAATCAGCGGCTACTCTTTGGTAATGTCTGATGGGGCGTTTCTGTGCTCAGCAGCGGTTTGCTTTTATAACTTTGCACAATCAGAGGCTCAAAAGAACGATGGCAGTGTCAACTTAATTAAATGTTTCATACAATGGCCACAGCAATTGAGCTCATAACAAGATGAGATTAGTGCAGTTTCCATTTGTCTGCCTGTGCCGATGATCCATAGTCTTGTTATAATCACATAAGTCAATCAAATACATTTTCTGCTTCAATAAGTGTAAATTATTAAGGTCGGCAGACAAAGGATCTTCTTTGTGCAGACTAGCTACACAAGGCTGGAATATTAAAACCTCTGCAATTCATCATTATGACATCAAGGGCTACTTGAGCGTAAGCATTCTGCACTGCAACACAACTATGATCATTCATGGCAAAACCTTATGATTGCGGCACAAATCATTAATCACCTCAGAAAACCAAATGTCAAGGACCACACAAAAAGATGAGTCTCTCAAAACAATCCAGCAGCCGATGATCTTTAAAATCTGTGTTCAGGAGCATCACCAAAACTGGAGCTTCGGTTTTGTCACTATACTTTGTGTGAGGTTAAATGTGAAATGAAAACTCTTCAGGCCACTGTATGTAAACTACTAAACTGTGTTAGGGTTCTGATATGACCCACTTTCAGTTCACATTTGTGTGCAGTTCACAATTCATCGCACCATAAATGATGGCAATCTGTCCTGATCCAGGGTCAGCTAAGCAGGCTAAAAGCACAACACCTCCTCGCCATGGTCCACACACAGGATAAGCTCGTCATGCTGGAATGCAGCAACTCACTGAATCTAGAAGGTTTTACTTTGGTCTCATTTGATCACAGAACATTCTTCTTCTTGGTGTTGGATATCCTCTATTTGTACACAATGTACCTAACAGTCAGTCAGAGTCTAAACACTTTCTCTCCTGTTTTTCTCAAGCCTAGTGACCATAAATATCGTCTGGGATTCTCAGAAATCTCTTTTTGTT
The DNA here is from genome assembly GCA_030770545.1 of Macropodus opercularis. Classification (NCBI taxonomy): domain Eukaryota; kingdom Metazoa; phylum Chordata; class Actinopteri; order Anabantiformes; family Osphronemidae; genus Macropodus; species Macropodus opercularis. The sequence goes on from CM061099.1 coordinate 2,559,247, forward strand.
CTATCCATGACTCACTGCTACCAACCGATGTTTCCAAGATCAGACTGCGATATCGAAGACACAGATTTATTTGCTCCAATTAGGGCAGGGCCTCCCAGCCTCACACTGATTGTAACCCTTTGACAGGAACACCTGACTCAAATTTCCTCTTCAAATTAATTTACACAAAATATTTGACATTGCTTTTATCTGTTTTAGCGCTTGAATTGAACATTTACGTGATCGTGTCAAGTCATTCATCCAAAATGAATGAAATTAAAAGGACTTACAGGTCGTCTGCAGCCTGTAAATCCCACTTGGCTCTTGAACCAGCAAAAGACAAGCGTTGTGAAATGGATATTTTACCTCCTCAGGCTCTCTTTCTTCTCTCCACTCGAAAGACATGAGTCCAGATGCTTGTTGATAAACTGCTGTGACACACTTACAGAGCACACAGGACACTCAACTGCAAAGAGACACACAATAGAACATAATCAGCCACTTATTAAAAATAATCTTTGAGTGAGTCAAATGCAATTAATCTTTAAACCAGGCTGTTCCCTTTGCAACACTTTATCAAAATGGCTTATGTAATATACCAACGAAATGGAAGACGCATTTGAAAATAACACAATACTTTCATTAAGTCAATTAGATCTGCAGCAGCTTTTAATTCAATGGGAAAATCAACAGTTGAACAGCAGCTGAGGTGATGTGTCTGAACAGCTCCCCCTTGTGGGCAGTCTGCAACCTGGCGCCTGTGAATCACTGAAATGACAATGTGCATCAAGCTGTATTCTTATGCTGCCGAACAGCTTCACCTTTGATCACAGGCTTCACGTCTGTCGACTGTGACGCAGTCTGTGCTTTCTCAGCTCTGGAGTCGATGCTATATGAGGCTGTGTCGTCCTGTTTGACTGACACCAGGCCGTGGACAGATGTCTCCTCCGCATCCACAGGCTCTTGTTTCACAGTCACTGGAAGTTGAGCAGCGGCTGAATGAAGGAGAGCGTTGTTTGCCTTGTGCCCTGTCCCCCGCGGAACACGAGGAGAGACAGAACCGTCCGCATGGATGTCTTTGTCCGGAGACGTTTTAGGTCTCTTTTGAAAATACTGACTCAAAACACTGTTACTCTTCTGGCCCTTGTCTCTGGGAGTTTTCCATTTGGTAGTTGCAGCTGGGGTCTTCGGTGATATTGGTGGAGATTCAAAATTTACTTTTGACAACTGTTGCCTGTAAAGGGGGGAAAGAAAAGTTAAATAACCCAGACATGCGACTTTAAGACGTTTACATAGATGGGTTCCTCTCATAAAACACGTTTCCCCTTATGTAGGTTAAATGACTTAACGTCCCTTTATGGAACACATTAAGCAGAATAAAGAAAAAAGCTGTAGGTGCCAATAAATACTGCTGACAGTAAAGAGAGCCATTTGACGTTAGGCTACACCTGCTCAATTACGTTTCCTCTGCTGAATGAGAAAACGCAGACACACTGGCTGCAGTCTGAGAAATGCGTAAAGCCAACAGACTGCCGCAGAGCCATTACTCTGCAATAAAACTGAACTAGTGAGGTGTGTGATGTTCTAATTTCCATACTTAAAACCTAAGTGTGCTAAGTGCCCCCATTAGTGCAGGTTCACGCATACACACACACACTAAAGCGTGATGTGGACACCCCTGCCCCCTCACCTCCTGCCATCCATGGGGCACATTTTACGGGCCACTCCGCTGACACTTGTACCATTTAACTTCATGAGTTGTGGCAGTATATTGAACTATCATATTTCAAGTTTAACAGAACATGCAGACAGTTTAATATTATAATAAATTACTGTTTCTGCTAAATTTGTACCTAACTATTACTTTTACTGACTCCCGCATTGTTACTCAAAGCCTGAATAATTTAATGTGGTACAATCTTATACTACATCAACATTTGCTGTGAGTGTTTCCACGTCTTTTTATACTTGTTCTCAGGTTCTTTACTGAGTAATTTCCCAGCTGTATGAGAGGACATGGGAAAGAAAAGCAAACCATGCTGTAGTGATATATCTTGTTCATTTTCCCAGGCTTAAGCGTGAATTGAGCTTGTCTAGATAATCTCTTAAAGGCAGCAGACTCTTTGTTGGCAGGTTAGCAGGATTGCTCCCAGTGAGGCCCAGGCTGACTTTTAGGATCACTAATGAGAATTTGACCTTAATACAGTGTAAAATACTTCAGTCCACCGGCAAAACTGCCCATTTACACATATTTTTCTAAGAATGCATATTTTATTTTAAACCTTTATGCTTTAAATGAATTTACATGGTCTATTATAAAAAATATTTCAGTTATGAATTACACACTGCCAGCTTCAACACAGTACTCTGAATTTTCTGTTTGTCTGAGTTTGTTCATGTACCGTCTGCTCACCACATTAGACCCGATACCCTCAACTAACCATATACATAATAAAGTCATGAATAATTCTGAGAAACCTTATTACAGCAATTACAAATGATAAGAAAGTCAAATTCTTCATGAGCTACTGATGTTATTCTGCTCTCTCTCCTTCTCTATCCTCTCATGTGCTATTAACTAAAAGACCAACAAAACAACTGAACCTAGAATTAATAATCCAATAGGATCTATATTGACACGTTTGGTTTTGACCTTACGTGCACCTGCCTGTAAACATACTGTTCATTGATTTATGGAAGACCAGACATGCAAACAAAATGTCATATGGTCCATTTAAAGCTTTGTTTAGGCTTAACTGAATATATAATATCACAAGTACCATTCCCATTTTGGCATTTATAATAGTGTATTTCTTTACCTAATTTCAAACTGTACCGGTTTAGACAAGTCTGTTGATGCATAACAGACACAATTACATATGAAGGAATCCCAGTTTACAATAACACACTGCCAGACAACAGGAAATTAAAAACAGAGGAAACAGCTACTGCGTCAGACGCTCATTCACACAAGTGATGACAATCAGAGGGTCTGCAGTTTGAAGGCTAATAACACTGACAAGACTGATGGAAGAAAGAGCTGTCGGCTAACACATTTCATCAACATCACTTCAGACACCGATGCAACAATTCTGATGATACAAGGGGGCAATTTTTTATTGTTATTTATTTTTCTTCATTGAAACAAAAAAGCTAAACCAATTCATAAGAACTGTGCAATTCATCATTTAATACCACTCTTTAACAATTAAACAGATATAATTACATATCAGTTAAGTATTTCATGATCATTTGCCTGAATCTCCCCTGATCAGCATCTGACTTGGCATCAGAGCCTCCCAAGCCTGTGCCAGCGTTTAGCTTAGCCCAAGGAGGAGCAGCGGTGGTAAACGAACGCTGAATGAAATGCTTTGCTACCTGCTGTTAGTCTAACATCTGCCATAATCTCTTCCTCTTATTGTGATGTTTACGCTTGAGGTGGTGAAACAGCTTAGTTCCCTGTTTCCACCATTTGTTCCCGCAGGGTTTCCAACACAACCCGCACATAGCAAATGTTTATTACTCATCTAATTTAAATCATTTAAATCAATCCAATGCCAGCACTTTTTTGTAATTGAATCTGCCTCAGACTTATCAACATCAATATTGTGATTTTCTTTATTCATTCCTCTTTAGACAACAACTTTATCACTGCAGGAAAAAAAAATCAATATTTGTGTAAGTCTGCATCTAACATGTGGCCAGTGCCACTAATAACAGGAAATCAGCTTTGAGAAAATCTTTTTCCTTCATTGCGTCACTGAAGGAAAAAAGTACCAAGACATTCCCTTTAGACCACTGCTGGGCATTGCCCCCTGTGGCTACAGCCTGCTGTAATAAAAAACTGTGACCTTAAAAAGGTACACAGCAGCAGTGTAACAGCAATAGCAGAAGAACCCTGAATGACCTCAGCTAATGAAAAGAGCATCCACATTTGATTTGCAGAAAATCCTTGAATCACAAGGAGATTATTGAAGGCAATCGTAAGTGTTTCTCTAATGCTATGAAATTGAAGTGAGCTGAAATTTCCTCTCTTGTGGACAAACTGTAATAACGACTGGATCCCCTGAAATCAGCCAAAACAGATTTTCCTATTCCAGTCTTTAGATACAAACTGGAGTGATATGAATCTAACAGACCCGTGCTCATTTTAAAATATTCAGCTTGGATTGTGAAGTATTATTTCATGAAAATTTAATTTTCTTTGTCTCAATCGAACTAAAGGTGTCCAGGTTTGCTCAAATGTGGTCAGAGAAACAGTCTGACGAAAAGAGAAAATCTAGTTAGGTTAAGGTTAAAACCCTGAATTCAAAACTGACACCAGAACAGCACTTTGTTTCATACAGGAAATGCAGACGCCTCTACTTCATATAGCTTTCATTCATCTGCCGTAATGCTTTTATCAGCTGTTATGTGTGCACAGTCAGACCTTTTCGCTTAGATATTTTTGACACACAACAGGTTACATGTCACCCTGTATGATGTGTTGCATGGTTACCTTGCAGCTTGAAAGCCTGCGACTAATTCATCCAAGACACGGTTGTTTCTTAGGTCCTGTTCTGTTGCTTGCTAAGAAGAAAAAAAAACAGTTTATTAAATTAAAACCAACACAAACGATCCCAGAGGATGCTCTATAAATGTGACCTTTCTAACGCGGATCTTTTTCCTTGATTAAATTAAAATCATACTTACTATATTGCAAACTGGACACTGCAACTTATAGGAAAGATGTTTTCTGATGCACAGGGAGCAAACTGTAAAGTGAACACAAACAATGGTTATAGTGTATTTGAATTTATGTTGTCAGCATATGAACGTAGCATGTGATCTATGGATTCTATGGAGGGAACTGTTTCTAAAATGCATTTCAAAAGTCTGTGATGGAATCAGGTACAAATTAATATAAATTGTTTGTGTCTTCTGAGCGATTGCGTTGGTTCATTTTGGCTGATGTGCTGAACTGATTCATGTCATGAGGATGATTAATTAGCTCTTGTGGTAGCTGCTCTTCGTGGCACTTACAGTTGTGAGAACATTTAGTCATCATTGATATATTGAGGAAGTCGAAGCAAATTGGGCAGCGCAGCAGGGCATCAACATCCTGTCAATGAGAAAACCAACAATAACCAAATAATTACAAAAAGAAAGTCATCTTGTAAAACTTTGAAAAGAACTGAAAGGTGGAGTCCGGTCGTAACATATTTTCCATCCACTGACAGGATGCTTGAAATATTAAATGCTAACGACTTCACTTTATCTGAAAAGCACCAAATCAGATCTGTGGTGAACATGATGCGTGAACAGATGGAAACAGATGCGTTAAACACAACCACACACTAGACGTCACTTCACGGGTCCTGTCCACTGTGATCACTGACACATAATGCGGAGAACCCTGAAATGAATTAACAACCAGCAGGTGATGGCGTAACGTTAGCCGGTAGCTAAGCTCCGTGGATGGAGCAGCTAAGCTAAACCCTGGACGTCACTAGCAAACGAAGAGCGTCTACGAACAGAAGCGAAGCTTACTTTTAGACACGACAGTCCGGGTGTTAGGTCGACTTCGACCTGAGAGGACATTTCGAGTTAATAAACGGTCGCTATTCAAAAAAAGTCACAAAACTCCGTGTTGCCGTTGTCAACAACCAAAGTCCCGCTCAAGAAACCTCGGACGTCCGTTACGTCATCTTACGACTTCCGGTCCGAGTCCACGTAACTAGCAAACTATAAACCAAGAGAAAATAGATTTACAATATAACAATAGTAGTTTCAAGTATATAGAAATATATATTTGTCACCTAAATATATTTCACTTTTTTTTCTTTGCTGCAAAATAGGCCAGTAAGTCATTTGTAAATTTAGTCAGTGATGGCTGAAGGCTCTTAGATTCATAAATCAGTTTGTTGCATATTTTCTCTGTGTTGTCTGTAGGTTCAATAGCAGATGACAGTTATAGAATAAACGTGATACGTGTGCTGCAGGTTTTACAGCCTGCTGCAGCCTGGCAGCACGGCATCAGTAGAACGAGGAGAGAGTTTTTCCAGATGTTTGGGTTTTTTTGATCTACCCACGACTCGGACCAGGAAATCTGAGAGTGGAAAATGCGTTTTTCAGAAGAACTGGCTGTTGCTCCTCTGTGCCATCCTAACTGTTCATCTCCGTTGATATACGGGCAGCACAACGTTAAGTACATGTCATCACTAATTTCAGGTTTACCACTGGAAAAATACCACTGTTTTTTTCAAGTTCTCTCAGTTACTAAACAGAATTTCCATATTTAAGGCATCATTCACAAATCATAGTCGACGTTGTACTGGAAAACACTCCCAGCTTCACAGACAGTCAGCATATCATATACAGCAGACGCCAGTACAGCTCTCATGCAGTACGGCCTCCACTTTCCCATAGAGTGGCCACAGTTTCCCACCTCCTCCTGTGAATTAAAGGTAAAAGCATTTTTATTCTGACATTACTACTAATACTTAGTGGATGCAGCCTTCCCTCAGAAGAAATAGAAGAAAATAATTCCCCTATCAGGTAACCTTAGGTTCTGAATAAACAAACAAGAAATACAAAGCGAATGCTTTGCAGAGGAAGCCTCGGACGAAGTGCAGACGCTGAGGTTGAAGGCACTGCAGCACAAACAGCTGGTCCTCCCACTGAAGCCAATATCATGGATCATGTGGCTCTAAGTGGTCCATACCTCTGCACCCCGGGGCCAAGTGTTCCCAAGGCATGCGTGAACCGTGTGGCGTATTAAGTGTGAGAAGACAGTTTTCTGTTTTGTATGCAGGATGACCACAAGGTAGCAAGTGCACAGTAGTATTTGATTTCAAAGGCCCAGGCAGAAGTATTTGCATCATAGCCAACATATTCAAAGTGTATTTTAGCCTTAGTATAGCAACACAAAAGTGAACGAGTAGAAGCAGCAGCATCCTAAGTGAAGTATTCCTCCCTGCTTACAGAATCACAGAACTAATTAATCAGCCTCCTTCGGTTATGGAGAATCGTTTAATGATGTAGATTTATTATGTAAATATATTCATCCCACCTTTTACAAATACAGCCTTTATTTACATGCAGAACTACACACTATCCAATTAGAGCCTTACTAATCTCTCATCCTGCCAGTAGCACTGGGACCATGTCACAGCTGTGTGTGAATGTCTATGACTCCACAGTCCTTCCTGCTCGTCCTAAGGTCACCGCCACTCTTTTAACTGAACAAGCTTTATGCGGGTCCAGTCCAGACGCTGTGGCAGAAAGACGGTGGCAAGTCAGTGTTATCCTGGACAACCTGTCTCACCAGCTCTGCGCAGAGCTGTGCATTCAGCCAGGTACGGATCCCGCTGCAAAGCAAGGTGGAACCAGTTCAGACGCTGTGTTGGGCTCACTGCTGTAGGACTGGAGAACGAAATGTGTCTGTCTGAACAATAACGCCTACATTTTCAGTCACATCTTTTCCACATGTCAGTCAACAAAATACCTTCCATTGCAGATACTGTATAACGATTTTGACATCGTCATTTCTCTCTTATCTTATTTACTTTATCTTGAACATACTGTATTTTCTCATTTATGTTATTTCTATCGGATTTGACGTGTGCTAATTAGATTTTTCCTGATGCTGTTACTGGAGAGGGGGGTGTAGCCACCAGAGCCTCTCACCGGTTAAATCATTTCACACTGTTGCCTGCAGCAGTTCCCAGTCTCTACAGTTGGTTTCCGCAGTGTAACTGATTAAACGTCATTTTGTCCTTGTTTTATTTAGCATATGAAGTGGAACATAAATAAGACACCTTTAAAATGAACACTGTTGTATGATGTTGTTTTATTATGTGGAAAAATCATTAAATTCCTTTTTTTCTATCCATTATTTCTACCTGTGAACAGAAACATGGTTCTAATTTAATAAAGAAGTCTAAATGTTTCACTGGAGAGAAATGTCGAGACCTATCAAACACTTCAGTCATCAGTTTATTGTATTAGGTGACTTAACTGAATGTATTAGCCTTTATTTTGAAACTTTTTCTTTACTTAGGTGAGTCTGTGTGTGCCTACATTCCACTGGTTCATTTATTTTTACTTATTGAATCACAAAAGACTTGGTCCCTGCTCTGACCTCCGTCAACCTGCACTGAATTGGTAAATGCCTACACTGAGCACTTTTATCCATCATCCATCCATTATCCTAATTGCTTTTCCACACAAGGATCGTGGGAGGGCTGGAGCAAATCCCAGCCCACTCTGGGCAAGAGACGGGGTCCACCCTGGACGTGTCTATTACAGGGCCCACTCAAGGACTTACAACCATTCACAGCTAGAGGCAGTTTAGGGCCACCAATTAATGAAATGTGTGTCTTTGAACTGCGTGAAGACGCCGGAGAACTGAACAGTATTCAAGCCCTGCACCAGAAGAAAAAACATAAAATATGAATCAGAGTATGATAAATAAGCTGCAGTGATTCCTCTTTGCTACCGACAGGTTTCCATATAACGGGAGGTGATTTGAGGTTAACTAACCATTCTTTTCCAGCACGCTGACACTCAGGCATGTTTGGAACCTGGGAACGGACGCTCAGCCAAGCAGTAACTGCAGATGAGATGGTACCGGATGGTTTAGTAGGCAAGACGCCCTGTTCCAGGTTCTCAGGAGTTATGTCACACATTAAAGCAGTTATGACATGTGAGATTCTTTTCAGTCTGGAAAAACTCGCTGCAGACGTGTTGCTGACTCTGTGCAGATCCATAGTTTGTTGGACTGATCACATTCTTTATTTATGCTATTCCATTCCACCATGATATGTGTAATATACACACACACACACACACGTTTTCTTTGAACCAAACAGCTTTACTTGTAGAGCACATTTCTTCATTATAATGAAGCTCAGCGTGTTTCTATCTAACACAAACAAAGGACCAAAAGAAAAATTTCTCATTATAGTTTCAGTTGGATTGATTATTTCCAACTCCTTTGTTTCCAGTTTAATTTACAAAGGTTCAAGCTGTAATTTCTCAAAGGGGAATCAGTTCAACACTGTCATTTAATCTCTCCTAAATAGTTGTTTGAATTTTACCCATATTTACTGTCTCTTCTCTAAACGTCCACAGTGCATGCGTGTGTAGGTTTTTCAGGTTTTAGTCTGATCATGGCGAACGTTAGCACATGTTGTTCCTTCAGACTTGGACGTGAATTAAAACAAACTGGGAATCAGGTTTCCACTCTCTGATTGGAAGCAGCTTCTAAACGGCCTGTTGCAGCCATTGTATGTTTCAAAATATAGTTTCCTGCTACAAACAACATGAGGATCTGTATTCTCCTTAGATGCGTCCCCGAGGAAAGCTCCTCCAAAAACAGCACAGATCACTGTAGAGTTTTCATTAACTGTCCGGCGCCTTAGGAAACAATGTGGCCTTCATGTGTAATTAAATCCAGGAGGCATTACGGCTTCTCTAAAAGTATTGGCTGCAGTGGAACATGAATCCTGGGATGAAGCTATAGGAGCGTTATAGACTGAGGGGAGTCTGAGTTCATATTAACGTTAACGGTGTGATTGACAGGTCACGTCTGGAACACATGGTGTCAAAGGACGGCACTGTCCTTGCCTGACCAGTAGTATACAGGACAATATGTCCGTGGCCACCTAATGAGGACCTGACACAGCCGAAGCAAAAACACCGTAAGTAGAAGCACAAAACAATACGATCTCCAAGGTTCAATTAGAAATGCATGTGAATGTGTTTCTGTCCGGTACAGTGCTGCATGGCCCTGAGCGTGTGAGCATGTGGGACATAGGTGAGACCTTGTTTGAGGGCGAGCATGGAAAATGGAAAAAGCAGATGTGCAGGGTTATTGTCTCACGTGGTGCCAGAGACGGGCCCAGCTGGAAGCGTCACTGAATTCAAAGGTGAGGCCATCTGCTCAATCTCTGTTTCATAAGAATAATGAAACTGATAAGATTCCCCCGAGCCCTCGCAGCCACGCTGAGCCAGCAACTAATGCAGAACAGTTTCACAGCAACTGTTTTAGCATGTGACAGAGCTGAAGGCAGAGGAGGTGAACTGGCACCACAGTAAGGATAGTTTTGTTCTGCTGTGACTCTCACAAATGAGATTAGACCTGATTGGAGAGATTTCGCTCATTTGCGTATTAATTATAAAGGAAGATCATAGATTAGGCCGCTACGCGTCTTATTTTTCAAACCAGCTGTGGCATCTGTTCTTCACTGATGAAGCAAACCTCATTCTACACAGGCATGAAACAATTCCCAAAGTAACTGTACATGTTGATTAATGGAACAAAAGCACTTGTGAAATCTGAATGTCTATGATGCAATATAATCACCAACGCGGGGACTCGAGGATGTGCTCGTTCACAATGAGATAATTACAGTATGTAAATTCAGACTGAATTCCTATCAGTCTTTGTAAACACGCATCAGTGTCATCAGTTACTGTAATCATTGCAACTGAAGGCACATCCTCGCTCACTGTCATTAGCTCAGTTGGCAGAGCAGCTGCCTATAAGATTAGTGGCCACATGTTGGACCATTGCTGTGCAATGAATGTCATTATTATTAACAATAGCTACATGTAAATCACCACAATGATACAGCATCTGTATGCATTTCCTGATCTACAAGCCTGATGATGCAGCAGTTCCAGCAGATAGAGATGTTTCAGTAACGATATTTCACTTCCAAGCTTCTTGATTTATGAAGACAAAATCTTTGTTTGATACAATCTTGTAAAACAGGCAGTTGTCATATACAGTAAATTCAATTTTGCTCGTAGTGTGGGACCCCCCACGGATCTTCATCCACCGATGCACTAGAAAGCTGCTGTCAGAGGGAGATGCGCTCATCCAACGTGTGTAAACTCTGTGTCGTCATGGCTACAGTGCTTCCTCCCAGTAACTACCAACTCATGCTCTTGGAGCAGTTTCCCCATCAAGTGGTCACGGAATGAATTACAGGCTCGTGCCAGCAACCTAATGCAGAGATCAATTGTTGGACAGGTGCTATATTTACCTTGCTGACTTTCCTTTCAACATTAACATTATAGAGTTTTGTTGTGTTTAAACTCTTCCCTGATGAATTAATGTGTTTTTTTTTTTAAACAGACGTTTAGGTTTTTTTTACTCTGAAATCTAGTAATATATAAATATGCAATCATGTCCAGCACAAGTAGTCCAGTAAGAAATCATATTTAAAATAACTATTAAATATCTAAACAAACAACAACTGACTATGTATATTTAGATCATAGATCAATGGTGGTTTTATTAGGACACAGGGGTTTTCAACATCCAGTCAGTGATATGGTGTCAATTACATCACAGGGTTTCAACCAACCAGACACTCAACAACAAACAGCATCACTAGACAAACAATTCAAGAGAAGGTAAACAGTGTGACGGCAACTTGCCCTCTGGTCCCCACAGCGTGACACGCGCTCGTTCTGCGACGCTACAGAGTTTTTAGCTGATGAAACAGAGCTCTGCATTCCATCATACATTCCAGGAAAGTGTTACATGTAGAGAAAATGAGAATGAACCCATCTCTACATGGACTGTAGAGATGTCAGTCCTGCTGCAACTATTTATCTTTGCGAGTGAGGGCTCCAGATGGCTCAACCACAGCACAGGCGGTTCACAGGGGGAAAAATATTCTGAGATGACTTTTTACCAGTAGATTGCATGTACAGTAGTTTTATATCTCCTAGATCACCCAAACACAGACAAGCAGTCTATAATGAATCTTCCATAAGTCCATAATAAAAAAAATCTTTATACACATTTATTCCTTGTGGTTTGACGTCTGAGTAGCTATAGAAAGTAAAGATAAAAAAGCAACATCACTTTACAATAATCATGACAACTAATAAACAACATATTACAGTTAAAAAAAAGTAAATATACAAGTCCAATAAAAATTGATGTTGTGCACAAAAGGCACTGAAATGTTATGCGTCATTTACACAAGTATCTATGAGTGAAAAAACAGTCTAGTTAAATACAGTTATGATGATTCAGTTTTTTAAATTGTGTGCTTTATTTGTATTTCAATAAACCTTTATGTAACATTACCTTAACAGCAAAAATAAGACAGCCAGACAACAGGAACTATATGGATGAAACAGCTGATTGTATTATCAGCTAAAGACCAGCTCATAACGCCCACAACTGCTAATAAGAAACAACATGAGCGATGCCAGACGGAACCGCCAGGGGGCGGAAGTGCGCTGTTTGACTGTGAATGGTGCTTTGCCTTATTCTGGTTGTTTGAACTCATTCTGTTTATCTGCCTGTGACGAACCAAAAGCGTGAGATAAATGGGCAACAAGCAAGTATTTTTCATTTACAGCTGGCATCTTAGTAACACTACAGAATGACCATAATGCTGCAAAATGGACAGATGCCGTTTTATTTTTTATATTTTGTCTTCCACCGCTGTTTAAGCTTCAAGCTGCTTAACTTCCCTTTCAAATATTAAGGCCTGCTTGATAAGACCAATATTATGTAAGATTCTTTGTGCGTTTTCACCAAGGCAAGGCACCACATTCAGCCACAGCCGCATAATAAGTCTGATATTACAGCGCAAAACATGCAGAACAGAGCAGGCTCTTTGGATGCGGATCACAAGGTCTCTATGCCGGAGCTACGGTAGACACAGGTAGAGCATATGACTGTGCATCAGCCAAGAGAAACGTAGAAGGGAAAGTAGAAAATGCGCCCAGGCCCCTCTGGATGAGCATGACATTGCAAATTAGAAACGGGAAGTGAGCTTCTGAATGCTTTTCTCACGTAAAAAAAAAAAATCACCCGACATCAACAGAAAAACGTTCAAGTTCCCAGAATCGTGTGAAAATGGGAGCGTGTGTCAATGACACATCGAAGGGTTTTGTAGTTCGGTCTGTTCTCTACAGCACAATCACCGAACGCATTCTGAGCACAGACTTCCAGCATAAGCGCCACATCAGCTCCTTGTCGTTCTCATTAACCTGCACAAGATAAACACTTTAAAATGACGAATGTATTATGTACAAGTTTAACACGGGACTTCTATTTTAGTTGCATTCGTTTTCTACCAGAGATAAGAACAACCAAGGCAATAACCTGATGAGGCCTGTCTACTGAATGGCTTGCTTTGTTGTGTCCTGGTTAGTGATGTTCAAGGCGTCATGCCAGGATGCTTCTATATCAGCAGTTTCAAACTAACATTGGATCATACAATTATTAAAAGCATTTTCTTGATGCTGCAAGGCTTTTATATTTTTTCCATCTTCTCCAAACCTTGCATGCAGAATTACATAACGTCACCATAATGTCCAACATCCACCGAGCTATAGTACAAACAGAAAATGTGACAAGTTCAAGTACATGTGCAGCCACAAGGGCTGTGATCTAAATGATGTATATTAGCCTGAATGTCTACACTAGTCCAGCCTAGCTTCATAAAGCATCCAGACAGCGCGTGCTGGGTAGAAACTAATACCGAAGTATTGCTTCACTTGCATTTAATGCATCTCTGAAACGAGAACATGGTGACAGATTTTTTTTTTTTTTAATTGAGGTATAACTGAAATACGCAGGTTTTTACACATATTTACCATGAATCAAGTTTCAAAGAGAGTTGAGCTTTATGCTGTCACATCTCCACAGCTTCTTCCATTATTTCATCACCATGGTAACGTATTGTAGCTCATCACAGGAGCTTCCTGAATATATAAATGAAGTCAGGCAGATAACAGAGGAAAATGTTTGTACCTGCGTTTTACACATGAGCACTCATTTCCCTAAGTCCTCACTTCACTCCTAACAGATTCCACCTTTGCTACATGGTACCAGGTTTATCGCCAGCTTCGCTGGATGTATTTAGGTTAGAACCAGCAGCTGCATTGTTACTTGGAAACATCTTCTCTGTGGGAGTTACAGCAGGGCTGCCGACTCCTGAAGAGCTTGAACTGCTCGAGCGGTGTTGTGTCGGAGGCGGACGCAGCGGCCTCATGGGCGGAGGGCGTAGCTGAGCCCCGACCAGCCTCGCAGAGAGAGCGGGTTTAAAGGTGGTCATCATCTCAGAGGTGGAACTGCTGCTCCGGCGCATGGCCGCATCTGGGTCACGGATCATGATAGTATGCAGTGGGCTGCCGGGCTCTGAGCTAACTGGGTTTTTCATGGGTTCCAAGGTGTCCAGCACCACATCAGGAGTCTGCTTAACAGTGTTCTGTCGCTCCAGCTCCCGCAGCTCATGGAGGGCTGTGGACATGGTCTTCTCTATGTCCTAACAGGAGAGAGGTGAACGGGAGAACGTCAGGCCTATTAAAGGCATCCAGTCAGCAGACGTATTGTTCTAGACGTGCAGCTAATATATGTTAAGCATGAAAATAAATGTAATAATATGCTTGTGTCGTGTAATCCAAACACCAGCCATCAAGTCAAAACTGTCCTTTAGGTTGTGTTTGAACCTAGTGGCTGCAGCCGTTAACTGAGTAACGGTCTCTATGTTATTCAGTTCCAGGCCAGACAGGGACAAGAGAAGAAGGGAGGCTAAACTGCTGCCTCACGAGTCAAATGCTGTAAAAGCCAGGGGTTGACAACAAAGACCTACCTCAGCCAGAGCCTCCGTCTCCAGTGATTTGTGGTCCCCAAGGCTGCTGTGGCGAGTCGCCCCTGGCACCGGCCTCAGCGGGTGGCCCTCAGGGTAGGCCTTCCTGTCTGGGTAGTTGATGCTCCCTGCACTGCCAAAGGTGCCGAGTCGCCTCTTTTCTGGGCTCTCCATGCGAGCTTTGCTTATGGACATCTTGTGAGGGCTGCTGGGACAGGCTGCAGCCCGTGGTGGCGTGTCAGCCACTCTGGTTGGACTGTGGGTGTCTGGACCGCTCCGGCGGCGTGGGATTGCAGCACCATCAGACCGTAACCTCACCCTGTAGAGAGGGACCAGGTCACAACAAGAAAAATCCAATTCAACCATGTTTCAGATCAAGCTTTTTTCATATCCACCTCCCCACGCCTCCTCCAAAGTTGTAGTCGGGCTGTTCACACGGTGAAGGGGCATCGTTTTTGGACGAACCCTTATCGTCCAGCAGTGGTCCGCTGCTTGCTTCACTGTCTGCTTTCTGGCTGAGGTTATCAGAGAAAGCATCATCCCTGAAACAGAGGAGGGGCTGGGTTTGAGCACGAGGTGTACACATACACTGCATACAGTATTATACACGAACAGAAATGTATACAAACTATTAATGTGTTACTCACATGTCTTGCACCACAATGTACTGATGTGGGATCAGACCGTCCACGCCGTTATGGCGGCCCTCCCACCAGTCTTCAGACGCTCGGTGATACAGAAGAAGAGAAGCTCCCTTCTTGAAGGACAGCTCCCTGGGACTGCGTCCCACATAGTCAAACTTGGCAATAGCCTCGATCTGTTCAACCTCTAAAAAACACACGATCAAAAATGGGATTTAATGAACCAACGCGTGGCTATTACCATTCTGAACAGCAATGTGATAACCGAGGCCTTTTCTGTTTGGGAAGAGCAAGAGCTGAGCAACATGATTCACAATCTTCATCAATATTATGATAATATTAATAAACATTGTAATTACAAAGTATTAATAAGGAGTAAAATCAGAATTGCCTCTATTTCAGCTACAGTTACAAACCCATAAGACAACTATGTGTTTATTTATAATTTAAAACACACATTAGGCAGAGATCACTATAGCAACACGGTTTGTTGGTTAGGTTTAATAAAGAAGAATGAGCTCTGATGTTCATTTTGTGTGCGTTCAAGTAAATATGTGGTGTATTTCAATGTCCGACCAGCAGGGGTCAGTCACATTTAACACTGATTCACAGCAGGGAGAAGATCAGCAGGAAAAATCCCCCATGCAAATAGAAAGTTTGAATTTTGCAGATGTTTATTTTAGAAGCAGGCTGAGCTAGTTTGGCTTCAGTCCTGATGTTTTCATGAACTGAGCTGCTGTCTTACCACCAACTACACTGACTGCAGAAGGTCCCTAATGTCACATAAGCCAGCAGGCAATGACCCTTTGTTCCCTTTTCCAGGAGAAGAAGAACAGGTCAGAAGTGATGACAAACAGCACAGACAGCTGTGAGATTCTCTTGTTCTGACCCAACACTGCCCTTTGCTGCGCAGTGAAGGCAGCAGATAATATTCTACATTTCACCTGCATTCTGTCCCAGTTACTTATTCAAAGCTCAAAAGAGAAACGGGGAAATACTGCACAAAGGAGAAAGTCCCAAGAGAACTGCTGACTAATGCTGAACAAAGAGCCGGCGAGGGGTGGGGGTGAGGAGGGAGGACAGACAACACACACACAAAGATGGATCAGAGAGGCAGTGCTGCATGCCAAAACTGTTTACTCAACTCGCCTTCAGCTTCAAACATCACATAAGCCTGCGCAATCATAAGCTGTGCCGCACAAGCCTTGCTCACCTCTCAGTCAAAAGAACTCAACAAAAGAGGTCAGTACGTACTTAACTCTCTTTTTATCCAGACCAACTTCTAAAAGCACATCAAACATATTTACATGAATAATTCATGGTCTTGGCAGAAAGGGAATCGCTTTGGTTTGATTATCTTCACGTGATCAAACTGCCAGACTCTTGAAACAGCCTTGTTTCGTACAACTAGTCTGAACCCATTTAGCTGCATACAGTGTCACAGCAGCCCTGCCTTCCCCGAGCTGTGCTGCTCGTACCGGATCATACCGATCCATACAAAACGTCCTTTTAGATCTTCAGCCAAAGAAATGACAGCACTGATGTACTGACCTTCGTCACTAGTGTGTGGTTCAGTGCCATTGTCAGCCTCATCAATCGTTCCTGGTTCGCTGTGAGGGCTGTCACTGCAGAAGCACAGTCAACGTAAAATACATGACATTTGACAGGAAAAACAATAAAGGAGTGATTAGCTGATTAAATGTCACAGTTCCCTCTTAAAAATGGCCACAAACAAGAGTTGACAGAGGAGACGCGTGAATAAAATAACCTGCAGCTCACACTCACCAGTACTCCTCCCCTCCAGTCATGCACTTTTCATACATTGGTCCATCGAGCTCACGCTGACCGGGAAAGATGACTTCATTGTGAATGATGATGGTCTTTATGACTTCGTTAACGTGCGCCTGGCACGCTACAGGATCCTGGCTATCAGGGATGGGCATCAAGGTTGGGCCGAAGCAGATCGCCAGATTGTACGGATCCATCATGTTCTCATCGCTGTACTGGGACAGACTGAGGGAGAGAAGGACACTGCATGTTTGGGAGTGTTCAGGCTACAAGACCTCATATTAAGAGGGAGAAACAGGAAACAGAGCTTTAATACATGATGATTTGATACGTGGAGCAATACGAAGACAGAAGGTTTGTTTGTGTTTGAATTTCCACCTGATTGAAGCTATTCTCTGCTTGTGTGATATTAGATGTATTCAGTGTGGATAACGCTCTAAAGCTGGCGCCTTAGGATGGTTGTCGCCACAAACTCACTGATTGAGAAAAGCGAACAGGTATCTCATGACGATTATGACGGTTCGAGGAAGAGTCACGATGATTTGCTGGATGTGATGAGCTCTCTCAGCTCCAGACTCCAGCTCTGAAACACAGAGGACAGCAACAGAGGTTTAAATGAGACAGTACGGCTTTGAAAAACATAACAACTAACACAGGTCTGAACAGGACTCCAGTACAAAGCAAACCTTACTTCTCACTGCTCTCATACCTTTCAGACATCTAAGGCAAACTGAGTGATCAGACTATTAGAAACAGCAGGGAAACGATTCAGTGGAGAACATGTGGCCCAGCCTCATTCTCCTTCCTGTTAATCAGGTGGAGAGCTGCTTCCATGCCTCTCTGCGAGGTGTTTGTTCTCCCATCCACTCACGGCTGTGGTTGATTTGAATATTTTCTGCAGTGCGTGACTCACTGATGGTAGAGATAAAGTCCAGGAAGCGCTCCTTTGGGAAGAGGGGGTTCTCCAGTCCTCTGAAGTACAGCTTCAGCACCCCTGCCACCGAGTTGATGTCGTGCTCATTCTGGTCGTCGATCAGGGGATCTTCACCTGATTAAGGAGGAGTTGAAAAAGCTGTCAAACTATTTATTCTGCTGAGAATGTGAAAACGGTCTTGGACTCACCCCTCTCAAATGAGTTTTTAATATCATTGACCTCCACCTGCGACCCCGGCACACGGAATATACCTTGCTGCTGCAACCCTGAAAGAAACCCAGAAAGTGAGGATTCAGACTTAATATTGTCTCATTATGGCGAACCCTAGTGCCAGCTTTATGAAAGCAGATTAGAAGCACAGAGCAGGAAATGTGATCTAGTCGTAAAGAGAGGTGCGTAGTTTTCCAGGAGAGGGCCCCTCAGTGAGGCTGCAGCATATGGTTTCACTTAGAAGGTTCCTAATCAGTTTTCTGGAGTTTCATTAGGTCCAGATCCAGAGGAAAGGCCTGTAGGCAACAGCAATGAGCTGAAGACAGATGTGAGGGAAGACGGGGAGGAGTTAAAAAAGAGACTTTCAGACGTCTGAGTGTGATCGGTATAAGCTTGTCAAATCACTGGCAGGCAGGCGAAAGGCCCAGAAACAGAGGAAGGTGGAAAGCAGAGCGGGTCAGGCTCCGTACCTGCGGCTATCTGGGGAAATAAATTGCTTCATCAAGAAGCGGCTGCGCGAAGCTGAAGGAATTTTCAAAGGACACAACGTGAGACTTACCATATAGATTAATGTATCTGATACAGCTTTCGACAACAAGTGGAATTGGTTGACCTGAGTCCTGAAAGAAATAATGTGAAATCAGAAAGTCTGTGTTTAAAAAAAAGGCAGGAGATAAAAAGTAAATATATGAAACAAACAGCTCAACTCTGTATAGACAGGGAAGTAGCAGCATGCGTTTGAACCTGAAGCAATGGAAAATAAGTGACAATGCCTCATTCAGCAGCTTCAGTTTGCCTTGTGTCCTGACCTAAGCTCGTATGACAGAGGTACCTGAATGCGGGTACGGGCATTCCTTCTTCCTCTGGGTCAGAGAAAGCAGCAAAGCACAGTGCAGCAGAGGAAGATAGGGCAGAGAAGCATAACGTTAGAAAAGCTCACATGACGGACAACCCTTCTGGAGGCTAAAGGAGGCTGAACACAGGGGCCGGAGCAGGGAAAGTTACAGGGATGCAGTAAAGGATTGGCTGCAGTGAGGCACAAAGCTGATCCACTGCTGTCTCCTGTCTCCCAGTCATCCACACAGCGACTGGACTTAGAAATGCAGCCAGAGATAAATCGCTCTCGGGGAATAACGAGACAGCTGCCTGCTGCTCGGCTTGTCTGCACTGGCAGAACCATGGAAGAGAGAAGGAGGATGAAGGGTTAAACAGAGGCGTTCTACTATGATCAAGATCAGCTGGAAGAGAGGAAGGAACGGAAGCTCAAGTGAGGAAGAGAAGGAGAGCAAAGGCTGCCTTCCTCCCCTTGTCTACAGGCAGCGCCACCAGGGTACCTTGATGAAGGTCTCCATGTTGCCGTTAAACAGCTTATGGTTATACATGGAGCGCGGCCTAGGCTTCCGCATTTTCTGTGGCTTAGGGGGGAGGGTGGGGGGCCTGGGAAGTGATGGACAAAGGGAACAAAAACATTCACATTCAGTGAGACTAAAGAACCCAATGAGGTTCAGATGGTTCGCTGACAAAACATAAATAAAAGAATATTTACAAAAGTCATATATCTTCACATAAAAACCAACAAAAGGACGCATTTGTCATTAGAGCTCGTCAGTCACTCACTACAAACACAGCACGGGTTCATTACCAATACAAGCAAAATAAAACGATCAATGCCACCAGGTTTATTTATTCACATGTTTATGAAAAATACATATTATATATATATTTATTTATATACACAGATGAAATTTATGTGGATGTTACTGATAACTATATACCATATGAAATAAAAATATATATTAATTGGGTTTGTTTTTTGTTGTTTCTTTTATGTAGTGGCATTAAACAATCTAATAATTTGGAATAACTGAATGAAGACATGATATCAGAATCAGCTCACTTATCAAAGGCGACCTTACCTTGTAGTTCCACATTCAGCTCTTTCCCCTGTGGAAAGAAATGACACAAAAGGGACATGTTGTATACTGGAGTCTTTATGCTACATATTATACAGACTGCAGCCAGCGCTCGGCCTCAGTGACGGGTTTGATGACAGACAGCGCGGCCATTGAGCGAAAGATGAATGGAGTGCTAACACCACAGATAAAGCTATTGAGCAGTCGTCGCTGAAAGCTCAGGGGAACCGGAGACCCCGTGGGGTTACTGGGCTCCTCTCAGAGGAAAGAAAAGGGTCTGGAGGCTGCAGTGTGTGTACGTTAGGGAGGGAGGGGTCCACCAGTGTTGACACTAAGCAATGTCCGCGCCGGTTCACTGAGCCCATTGTCACAGGCTGATCACAACATATGCACATGTTTTAGGCATATTCACTAGACTTAAACTCCACCTCTACTGTTTATATATTCACACAAATATGACCCAGTGCTCCTTCCTGAAGTGAGAGTGAATGGATTACAAACGTAAAGGAAGGCAGGCTTCATTAAAAGCAGAAATAAGTCAAAGCATTCCAACGTCATGTCTCGATTCCACCTAACAATGAACAGAAAAAGCTGAGCCCATTTCCCAACACATTATTCTGGCAGATGGGATGAGGTTGATGTGAGGAAACAGTGTTTCCCAGACATCGTCCTTCCGAGCGAACACCCGTCTACCTCTGACCGGTCGACCTCAAAATTATACTGACTTTCTCAAGCATAAGCAAAAAGGTCTACACGTATTTTGTTCCTCGGCGACAGCGGTGATACAGATGACTAAAAAGGAATCACATACCTAAACAAAGGAAGTGATGACTTCTCATTTGGGTAACGAGGGCTGGCAGATGCCTCGGCAGCGTCTGGTGCCACAGCTCCACATTATGTTTTTATTAATGCATGCAAGATGTAAACGCCATGTGGCGCGCACCGGTTTCATCTTGTTCCCTCCGTCATGCTCACAAACAACCGAGCACGTACACAAACACGGTATATCGGGTGTGACGAAATTAGCTAACTCAGCCCTGATTGATCAGCTGAATAATTAAACACGGGTGGAACCTGGTGGCTCCATATGTTGTGCTCACGCACCGTCTCAGCTGCTCAACCACGGATACGCAACCAGATCTGTCCCAAGACCTACATAAACTACTGTGAGAGCCACATCCAAGCAGACACGGACATAATAATAAATGAAATGAATAAATTCATAATTAGGACTTGACTTCAAGGTGTAAAATATGAAAATGTGCGTGTGTCTCGAGGCCTCAGCTGGCTTTGCCTGATGCCCCTTTCTATTAGGGGAACCCCTGACGCAGGAGCAGGTGCAGAAATGGGCCCGGACCAGGTCCTGCTGATTGGCTGGGTGTAAACTGTTCACGGCTGAGGTGACAAGAGGACCCCTGGGGGAGGGAGGGACCGAGGGATGTCTTTCTCTCAGCCTGAAAAAGGAAAGCCTCCCTGCAGCTACGCTGTACAGACGCGTACCGGATAACGCGAACGCCGGAGGAGGACGAAATGGAAACCTCAGAGTGAGTGAGGGCTGCTTTTGGTGAGATAGTGCACATTTGAACATCAACATTCATTTCCTCTCTTCCTTCCTGCTGTTCTACACAAATCCATGTCCACGCAGCCTCCAATAAATCCTTCCATGCTACTATTAGATGAGGCTCCTGTTCCACTATAGCCATCAAGGCAGTGGTTTTATAGAGCTGTGGCAGGTTTTTGTGGGACATAATTACAGGACAAACACTTGGTCAGCCGCAGCATTAAAGGACAGATGAAGAGTGTTTTACCTTCACCCAGTGTCTGCTTCAGTAAGTCATGCTTGGCCTGCAGCTTAATGATGAGGTTACTGCCATTCAGGTACTCCTTGAATTTCTAGACAGAAGAAAGCAGCGATGAATGAAGAGCAGCCACAATCCAGTCCAGCGTGAGCCGCAGAGCATGTTGGTGAAATCAACGTAAATCCAATCTGTTCAAGATTTAATCTTATTTCCACTTCCAGAGAAAGTGGAATTGTTGAGTGATGGCTTGGTTTTGGAAAAACAGTTCAAAGCTAGAGTTTACAGTGGGCAGGCTGGCAGCCATAAACGCAGGCTGGACACTTATACAAGCAAAAAAATCCCCATAAACTCACAGAAAAGTAGAACATTTCCGTCTCCTGTTGATTTGCCCTCCTCTTGGCTACATTCAGCTTGCTCATGTAGGACTCAGAGGCCACAGACCTAATGGATTCGGTGGAGCGGCTGTGTTGGAAGGCGTCCGACACGTCGAAATCCTCCACAGTCAGCATGTCCTGCAGCGTTTGCATGGTCGCATCCAAGGTCTTTCTCACCTGCACAGACAAGATGCAATAAAGGGAGGAAAGAAGAAGACGAATGAAGCTGTGTCGTATCTTACTGCAATTCCTCTCCAAGCGTTGGGAACTGCTGACGTTTTTCAAGGGCAGGAGTTTGTAATTTATAACAATAAATGACCTTAGATTGCTCTGTGATGCCACTGAGGATCAGAAAGAAAGAGCGGAGCAGCACGGAGGTCAGGCTCACATCACACTAACAGCTGTCAATGAAGGATGTTGGCAAACACACACATTGCACATGAAAATACTGAAGGAGGTTTCTGCGTAGAGACAAGATTGATAAAGCTCATTTCCAGGAACGACGTGTCCCATCCGTTATCTTCCCGAGACGCGACACCGAGGAGAAGCAGAGCTACTGGCAAAGTCTAACAGGCCTCAGTTATTACCGTCTCCATTTGCACCTTTCTGTCTGCATCACTTAATGATGTCTTCATCGCAAAAAAAGTCAGTTCGATGTAGAACAACATAGAAAACCCTGACGATGTGACAATGTGAATTTATGCTCCGCTCCCGCAGAGCAGAGGTCATCGCAGAGGAGCTGCAGTGGGAACAGATGGTGATGTGGCCCTCCTACGTGGCTCTGGGGGAAACGAGGCTGTCTGGTTGTGGGGGGTGGACATGAGAGACCATAAATCCTCACCTCCTCATTCTCAATCTTTAACGTGGCTAAGCGCGACTGCAGTTGATGGTATCGCATCAGGAGTTCAGTCTGAACGGGCTGCTGGGCGCTCACCTGACACACCTGAGGAGCAAAACCATCAAGGTCAAAGGTTACAGTATATTCTTAACCTCAGCCCCTAACATTAGAAACGCGTCTTCATAAAGCCTCTCACCTCATCTCCCATGTGTGGTAGGTACTCAAAGCGCATTGGAGGACAGAACACCTGGTTATGCATATCCATGATCTTATGCTTGTCACTGCGCGAGTCCAGGTTGTCCACTGCATTCTCTATGACATCCAGTCCCTCGTGGCGCGATGTCTCCAAGTTGTATTCGGCAGATAAGTAGGTCCTGAAGGTGCGCGCTAAGCTGGCGTGGTAGCCCAGGTCACAGCACTGTCAGAGACAACATTTAACAAATGCAGCACCAGGCTGTGAGTCAGTGTGTCACTGGCCTTTCTAAAGGTTTCAAGTGCATTCAGCCTTTTTGCAGGACGTGGTTCGGTGTTTTGACGAGGTTGTGCAGAAGTCTAAGCTTGAGCCCAGTTGTTCGCGTTGAGACCTAGTTTGTGGACTAAATCCCAAATTACATCTTGGTAGAGGTTATCTCGCAGAAATAGACGTCGAGTTCACAGAATTACAGGAGCTAGCACAGTAGGACACCGATGATAATTGCAGAGCCTTATCGCGCTGGGCTGCGCGAGGTAACCTAATTAAGGAGGGGATGGTGGAGAGGGGGTTTAGACGGAGGCTTGAGGCGACTGACAGCTCTGTGAATCACTAAGTAAATGCTCTTTAGCGCCATTTAGCACCAAGCAAGTTGTTTTTCTACCCTAGTGCACAGACGTCGCCGCACCGCTCAGTCAGAGCAGCTCAGAAGACCGGAGGGAGTAAATTAACACGGTTCTAAGCAGGCAAACAGAGTGAGAACACGTTTAATATCAGCGGTGGATGATCAGAGAAGGAGGAGGACGCGCTGACCTTTACAGTAAAGTTCTCCTCCACTTGCAGCAACTATCTAGCAAACAAAGCCTTTCCCTCCTGTGCCAAACCATCCCAGCAGAGGCAGTAACCAGCGTCTCAATACGCTCACAGTAAGAAAGTATGATGACAATGAATCAAAGGAAAGTTAAACAGCAATATTGTGCAAGGTGCTTTCCTCGTCTGGGTCGGCGTCTTCGTCTGCAGGGTGGGAGCAGGTCGAGGAGGCTACGAGCCCAGCGCACCCACATTAACCGCATTCACGGCTGGATAAACAGCCTCTGCTCACCAGCTGACTTTGACTGAATTCCAAGCGTTAGTGGTTTGCTAAACAAACGAGGCCTTTAAATACTGGTAACCAGGCTTGCAGCTCGACTCTTAATGTGAAGGACACTTCGAATGCAAAATTCCCACTTAAATAGAAACACACAAAACCTCTTTTGTCAGTGTTCGGGAATCTGCTTCGTTTAGTATGATCCATGAAAGGACAGACCACAGAGGAACACAGTACACAACAGAGAACGCGCGCGTGTGTCCGGGGTGATTTTCTTTTTCCTCTGTGACATTTAAAGACAACCAAAGGGACGCGCCGTGTTTGTCCCAGTAAAGCTCCCAAAAGCAGCATCAACAAAGCCACATGAATGAGGACAAGGCTGAGCAGAGCGAAGCAGAAATCACTCTGCCGACGCTGATGAGGTCCCCAGAAATCAGTCACAAATCTTCGTCTGTAGCTGCGCACAGGCACAGAGTGTGGCTAAACTGATTTTCCTGTCAACAACAATCTGTCACCAGCATATCAGTGTTAAGTTATTTACTGCACCGTGCACTTACTGGGACCAACAGAAACAAACAACTAACAGGCTGGAGAGTGAGTAAGACACTGGAACAGATGGTGAGCAAAGCAACAGCACTGCAGAGTTAAATCAACATCAGAAATCCCAGCTGAGAGATGTAAACAAACACATGTGCCTAGTGCATACTTACATCAATCATATCAGAGACATCATGGATATAATATTTTGCCACAACTGCATTTGTTGCTGCCAGGTTCAACAAATAGTCATTCCGGGCTTTTGTGCACTTCAGCTTATTCTCGGAGTACTTGGCTTGCCTCTGGGGAGGAGAAAAGAGAGGGAGCAGATGAAAACCAAACAGTAGATTGCATGCGAGTGTGATCTCAGGCAGATGCAGCTTGGGGACATTCAGACGGATAAGCAGGCAGGGAGAGTTTGGGGACACGGGCCCGAGAGAAACTGTTTCTATAGCAATGTGCGCCACAGGTTTGCGATTAATCATTATTCTACTTCTCAACAGGACCCGGAGCTGCAGAGCGTGGAGGCAAACAAAGAGACACTAATAAAGGCTCTAGAAACAGCTAGCACGCACAAAATAAATCTAATTTAATATACACACACACACAACTGCAATAACAAAAAACAACAAGTATTAATAACACACTTCATCTGCAAACTTGAAGTAATTCCACGATTAAGACGTCATCATAAGGCGTCATTCTGAAGCAGGGCAGCCATTATTTGAACTGCGTGTGCGTTTCACTGTATTTCCAATTTCACAAAGTCATTACGATGCAAATTTCAGCGCTGGGAGATGAAGCATTTTCTTCCTCTTCCAACCTGTTCGCAAGCAGAGCAAGGAAACACACACGAAGAACAGGGAATATGTATCCTGCCCTGCAGGGTTATAAATAGTGCACAGCTCCCAGGCAGCAGGTCTGAGGAGGGGAAACGCTGCCAGTCTGACAGCCTTTTGGTTTTCTGAGAGACAATGGGAGTTTCATTAGCATAGAGACAAACCAGCATAAGAATGCATCTAGAGCGGTGCGCTTCAGACACCACGGTTCCTCCACTGCTGGCGAGCAGAAAGTGCAGAAAAGAGCTGTGTCACTGGCCAATCTGGGATTTCGTGCTATAGGCTTCAGACCTGCCGTCTGTCCACAGGTCTCCCCTTTGAACACAGCCGGACGTTGCAAAACTCCCATCGTTCAGCTTTGAGCTGTCGCTCCGTAAAACTCATTATCTGCCCAAAATGCTCTAGTGTGGTTTTGGAACTTGAAGAGGACTGGAACCAACCAATTCTCACCTTCTCTTTCATTTTCTCAATCTTCCTGACAGAGCTGCGTCTCGGTTGACGGTCCTCGTGACGCAGGAGGTTAACGTTGAGGTCTCCGGACTTGCTGAACTGCTTTTCCTCCTGCTTCTCTGCGTCTTTCAGCTTGCTCTCGGCACTGATGCTCTCGGTGTGGTACATGTGATAC
This sequence comes from Macropodus opercularis, assembly GCA_030770545.1. Classification (NCBI taxonomy): domain Eukaryota; kingdom Metazoa; phylum Chordata; class Actinopteri; order Anabantiformes; family Osphronemidae; genus Macropodus; species Macropodus opercularis. Next base: position 2,585,610 of record CM061099.1, read on the forward strand.
GTCTTCATCACCTGCAGGACAAATAAAGACAAAACGGCATCAGTTGTCTTAACCTCAAAAGAGATAATACACAAATGTAATATACTTTATATATAACTGTTCTGTATAAAATAATAAATGGTGAGTGGACCAACACAGATTGACGAAATACTCCATGATCTTATGAACTTCATTACTGTCTCATTCCCTTCCAGATGTGGAAGATCACATCTGTCATGCACCTCTCTTTGCAAAGTCTGGTTTGATTTTAGGTTTTCACAGTGGCCTGGTGGATTCCTGGTCCGTCAGTGCAGCAGTAACGCAGATGACACTACACGTGGAATATTTTAAGTGATTCCAGAAGCCCAATGTTGTGTGTGGTTTATTTTTGGCTGTCAAATCTCCTACTCACCCTTTCGTTCCCTCCTCCCTGTGGCTTTTCCAGCGACTACCTCCTTTGTGTAATAACTCCTCATCTCTCAGCGTGAGCTTATTTTCAGCTCTTTGCTGCTTTAAAGTGACAGCCTTGCGTTCTGTATTCTCTACAGGTACATCTCCACCTTTTTCTCTGCTTAGAACAACAGCCAGCAGCCAGAAACTCCTCATCCTTTTCCACAGTGGTAATCACAAAACTGGAGTGACAGGAACGCCCCAGGACACCACAGGAGCATTCTCCAACTCTCTTAACCTGTCCCAGATGCTCATTGAGAAAGTTTCCCCTCCTGGAAGCTCGTTCTTAGGACTCGTAAAGGAACATCCAGATGTGATCCGCATCTGGAAACACCTTCAGCATCCAAAACTTTCTATGAGCACCACAACACGCCAGTGATCAGGTGAGTAAAGTTAAAGCCCTGCAACAAAAATCACGCATCTGCTGTTGGGTCAGCTGTAAATCTTCAGACGTGTGATTTACAACTCGCTGCCACTAGATGAAAAAATGTGGCTCCACAGTATTTATTCCTCTCTCTGGGCTAAAATACAAACCTCTTCTCCCCAAGACACACAAGAACACTTTGAACAAAGAACTAAGGCAAAGACCTGAAAAGCAAATGAACAAAGAATGAACGACACCAGTCTATTCTCAGAGTGACAAGCCTGACATGAATGCGGCTACACAAAGAGAGAAACTAGGTTAACACTCTCAGGGTTTCAACACGCTCCTCTTAAAACAAACTCCATTTCTATGCAACTTTGAACCATCTGACTACAACGGACCTGCAGCTAAAGACAGAAAGCCATTTAAGACGTCCTGGGGCTGTTTAACTCCTGAGAAGAGCCTCGAAGCTGATGAAAGAGCCCAAGCCGGAGTCGCTTATAAGGCAAAAGACAAAGTAGGTGCTTTTATCGTACTTCTGTTTGCAAATGAAAATACAGGAGGTTCGAGACATTCAAGTCACGTGAATTATGCATAAAATAAATCTGATTAAGTCCTTTAACAGACAAATATTACTGATATTTTGCTCCATTGCCCAGTGATTGAAACTCAGCGTTTGGGTGCTGAGGTGAGTTTTGAGATGTGTGTTGTCGTTAGAGCACGAGGGGCAGACATCAGACACGAGGTATTGGATCAGAAAGATAAGATAAACTGAAGCTTTATTGATCTCAGTGGGGATATTAAGTCAGTTTAGCAGGAAATTAGCACAGACTGAAGCAAAGAAAACTGAATTTTACAGAGGTGGATTTATTGCAGGCTCTGTCCGGAAATGACTTCAGACATAAGCCTGTGCTCTTGTGAGTGATTTCACATTTAGTACTATTGACATTGCCACAGACAAGTCTTCACTAATAATACCCGTGCTGCAGCTTCATGCAGTGTTTGAACAATGGCACAAATCCAACGTCTCTGCCTCACTGCGCGTCTCACCGAGCAGCCAGCGAACCAACCGGATTTCACAGTTTCCCTCAGCAAAATTAGCTTTTGCTGGCAGCCAGTGAAAACTGCTAGAAAATATCACCATGCTGTCGCGCTATTGATTTACAGTAGTTAGTTCTGTACAGTCAAGTGCTAACAAGGGCGCAGTCGTCAGAAGCAGGACAGCAAAACTGCAGCCTGAGGGTCAAGAGGTAAACTCAGACCAGTCACGTCTGGAATCCAGTAACACCTGTCTGGGCACCACCGTAGTGAGAAAACACAACTAACCCACCAGGTTTGGTTTGGTCAACTACAGCTTCCTGTGGTGCTATTATAAAAAATACTACTTCAACTATTGGGCTGGTAATTTTCTGTCAGACTGCAGCTAAGGCCAAGTAGAGCATGACTAGTGGGACCGTCTGAGATTTGCTATGCAGCATTGTCCTCAGAGAGGGGAGCAGAGACGACGCCAGTAAATGGTAAAACACACATATTTTTTTGGATGATACGAAGCGATACCTGCAGCGTAGAGCAGCCTCGGCCCATCTTTAGAAGGTGTTTGACCCCTGATACAGTCCTTCTAAAATATGTATGAATGTGATTAGCATCGGTGCTGTTTCTGTATCCAAATGTACAGATGGCAGGATCAGGGAGGGTTGCCAACACTGCCCTTTGGTGCTTTGACTGTCATCGCGTTGCACAGATGAATAAGTCATATCAGGCGGCTCCGCCATCTCCTCGCTTTCACCTCAGGGGGCAGAAGATTGCTGAGGTTGCCTGGAGCTTATCCAGTTCTGGGCTCTAATCCTCCCTCGATAACAACCCGTCTGCGGGCAACGGTGCAGCACCAGGACGCGTGTACGTACTGTAGCATGCGCACCTCTCCCTAACATGCGTTCCTCAATCTGCAGGATTTCCTGCAGGAAATCCTATTATAAAGAATTCAGTGCTTCAGTTATTACCAATTACTGCAGAACAAATACAAGCCTAAATGGTTGCAGATAGAGGAAGACTGAGGCTGCAGCCATGTTAATTAGAAACATTTATCATAACTTATGTTACATTACTGATTATGGTATCTGGCACAACACAGTCTGATTTATTTGACAACCCATTTTATAATGCTGAGAAAATGCCTCCATTAATACTGGCCTCTAATTATTCAGTACCGATTTCTGACAGACTTGCCAGTTTAATCCAAAGAGAATTCAAGTAAAATAAAACGTTGATAATGCTAACGCCACCGCACAACAGGACACATCCATCCATACGTCCATTCATATGAAAACATATGGAAGCAGCTGCAGGATGAGAAATAAATTGGGACGCATGGAAGCAAGAATGGAAAAGAGTCCAGGCAGTGAAGAGACAACTGAAAATACAGTAACAGACGCAGCACGGACACAACAAGGAAGGTACAGAGAACATGTCGCACCTGCTGGAACAGTGACCCTGAACAAATGACTTGTTTTAATTTACAACTGTCTGATTCTTTCACTAGCTCATTATTCCCATTTTGCTTCAGTCCCTACGTGGGTAAATAAATACTAAAATTGACTGATGCATCCTCACAGCAAACCAGCTTAGTCAAAAAGTGTTACCTAGGTTTGCATGACTATATACAAAGAGGAAGACAATTTCCTTTTGCATTTTCCTTTTGAAATGAAATATCAAGAACGGAAAAACAGAGCAAATTTGAAAGAGACGAATAAAAGAGAAAACAACAGTTTGACAATGAGACTGAGTAAAGTATTACTTACAGTATAAAGTTCATTTGTCACCTTCACCAGCTCCTCGTGCATCTGGATGCCAATGTCCTTGCTCTGAAACACAGCGAACAGAAGGGACTGAGAAAACGAATAACGTTTGTGCCGTGACCTGCTGGGATAAAGTCAATCGATACCAACGACAGTTTGATGTGTCGGTGAGTCTTGGAGAAACAGCTCAGCAACTACTGATGGATGTCCACAGACAATCAGGGACGTCAGAGGATGATCCCTGTCACTGCATCAGAACTAGTCACATTTTCCTTTAATCTGACCTACTACACCCATGTACGAGTTACTGAATAGCCAACACATGCAGGTGTTAGCAACGGCACAGGAAGGAACCATATCTGTTGATAGATGGAGCCGAGCACATGAAGCGGTACAGTTGGTTCTACCGAGGGCTTTTGTGTCACCACGGCAGTATGGGACACACCTGAAGTAGAAGGAGACGCTGACAGAGTGAAAGAAATAACATCTGTTTGTGAGAGAGGTGAGAAAGCTCAGCAGCACTCGCACATCTCAGTGTGATGGTCTGACACACTGAAGAAACACAAGTCACACGTCACACACCAATATCAACTTGTGATATTTGAGAGGATTTTACACAAATCTGCCTCAGCTGCTCCCCACATGAGCCTGACACCAACACCCGTCAGAACTTATTTGGTTTGATATGATCAAATCATATGATTTAGTGCCAATTCTTCAAGTCTTTTCATAACGATGACACGTTCATAGATGCGACATCAATAACGTCCCTCATAATTTACATTACAAGCCTCCACCACACAACCGTTCGTGTGATCTATAGAGAATACAAGTGAACTGACAAGATTCATATGAACACGAACCGTCTGGGGGAAAACAGGCGGCAGACGGGTAATCGGGTGAGCTGGGGACCTCTGGTGTGAAGCGCAGTGCGTGCTGCAGGGTGTGACATCTTTCACTAGGCAGCGCAGACAGCGATGACTGATGCCTCCACGCAAAACTGCAACTACTCATAATTGTCATCTGCCGTATGAATAATTGCGTTTCATTTTCTGTGCGATCAATAGAACATAGAGGAGCTGGGCTACACTAAATGACACCCGTGGTGCAGCTATATGCGCAAAGAGTAACTGAATACCGTATCATTTTCAGCCTATCATGGTGTGTCCACACCAGCAGGCACAGCTCCACACGCCGCACCCATCCACCGCTCAAAGGGATTCACAGACAAATGAAAGTTAAGACTTTGTCCACACCCTTCTCCTTTTTAATCACTGTGCCTGAAAAAACTTGCTACCGGTGAGTCATAAACTAAACTAGTCATCGAAAGAGGAACTTTTCCTCAACGACATTAAGAAACGCAGCCGGGAGAGACATTTTTAAAAAGACTGCGTAGTGCAACAGGGATTGGTTGTTTGTGCTGCGCAGACATAACGTCCCGCTCAAACAAGCGTCGGACCGAATGTGACGAATGAGGAAAACGCTCGCAGGGCTCCGGCAGCTGGTAAATGGCATCTGTATGCATCAGTGGGCCTGAAGTGAGACAGACTGCAGCGCGTACTGCAGAGGCTCATGGGGAGCAGGAGGATTCAACCAGCAAGTGAACCCCTGTGATGCAACACGCTGCAAGAGCTGCTACAGCTCTCATAGTCTGTGTGGGAACCAAACGGTGCCTTTCGCTTGCTGAAAACAAAGCTCCTGAGCAGGTTTCTGTCGGGAGCGTTTGTTCTTCCTCATATTTTTTCCTCTCCCCAGGCTACAGCACCTCACGCGCTCCTCCAGCAAGCAGCAGCAGCAGAGCCACCCGTTCACACAGTCAAACAGTACAACACAACCCGAGGGCACCTGAGTCAAACAGGGTGGGACGCTTCGGCTTTGGCTCGGTTCCTTACCAACACAATACACGCACACTGAGGCGAAACGTGAAGCAGAGTGGAGCTCACCTACAGGAAGGGCTACAAGGTGGAAACATGTGACCTGATGTTTGGATAAGACCTCAGTCATCTCTGCTATGTGCTGACAGCGAGCCAGAAACCGCTCGGGGTCTATAAAGCTGTAAAGCTCCGAGTGAGACTCGGCCCCATTTCTCGTGTTGCGTCTACGGTTTCTGCTGCCAGACAGAGCTCCTGCATTCAGTGAGAGCTGAGACTCATGATCCCACGTTTCTTAGGCCGAGTTCAGCTTTGAGAGCCTACGTTTGTGCTGTGTTTGAATTTCCCGTCAGGCAGCTTGTGCAGTAGTAGGGAGAGTTTACGGTTTCACTGACCTTCTTGAAAAGGCGAATGACGTCCTCGCTGATCTGGGCCAAGCGGACGATGACGTTGTTGGTGTAGATGTCGCTGAGCGTCGCGTGGTCACGGCTCTCGCGTCTTATCTGGTTTAGCACCAGGTACCAGCAGTTGACTGAGGAAAGCAGGTGCTGGTCTTTCCTAAAAAACAACACAGGAACATACATCATGAGAATCGCTCTCGGAATAGAGGCAGCTCTGCTTAACATGTTGATTTGCTTTACTTTTGATCACAGGTCATGTTTACGGTTGTCTGGCTGCTCTGTGAGGCGACGGTGGTCCAAAATGGTGATGATGTGTTTTTCCCCTCAGCCCATCATTTGCTCTCTCTTTCCTTTACACCCTTAACGGTGCTCGGTACAGTAATGCATCCGTTAGCTTAATGCATAATGCTGGTGACCGTTATGGGCACAGACTACTGGGCCCTGATTGATGCATAATCAGTTTAAACTGTCTTCGCCTCGGGTGGTTTCAGATAGAACGACTAAGGCACAAAGACACAAAATCAGACACACTCAATCCCCTTCCAACGCATACACTTGTCTGGATCAGCTATCTGAGCATTAATCAATCATCCAAAGCCGAGGAAGACACAAAGAGAGAGAGAGGGAAATGAGAGCAGAGGAGGGAGAGAGACAGCAGGGTGGGGGATTGGGTTTCCATGTGGAACAGAAAAAAGCAATGAGCAGCTCCAACATCAAAGAGCCCCCCTTCAGAGAGCTTCCATAATGCTAATCACATCTAATGAAGTTGATATCTAGCTCCTCCAGAGTGCTTTCCCCCGTATTCCTTTACTTAGCTCTGCCCTTAAACACTCTTACGCCACACTAACAGGATACAAGCAGCAGAAAATCATCCTCCTAACATCAGCGCATGTCACAGGATGGGCTGGCATGTGTAGTAAACATCGTCTATCCTTTAATTACTTGTCCTTCCGTTCCGAGGCGCTTTCTTCTGTAATGAGAGTCAATTGCTTTGTGATTACAGAAATCCAGTCATCACAACAGGCTTTCTATAAAAATGTAATAAAAACACTGTGGAGGGAGATGGGCTCACAGAGGACTGGATGCGGGCCTTACTCGGCTCCGCTCCTCTGGGATGGCCTATTTCTACTGTCTCACCGTCCCTCATTTTGCACCAGTTCTGCTTGACTGACCTATCTGCCTGTAAGACACACAGCTCCTCTGTGTATAATTGTCTGTGGTTGAGAGGTTTAGGGAACAAGCACCTCTACTCTCTGCTAATCCCTGGAAGTGGTCGGAGATGTTTCATCACATCATTTGGCACAACCAGCCACCAATCTACCAACCTTTTGTCCATTTGACCCAGTCTGCAGTATCCTAACGCTGAAGTCAATTTTCATTTTAGATTAATAAATCTTCCATTTGATTCACAGAATATTGGCTTTAAACCATCTTATTAAAATTAAAGATAGACGTTTGAGCTTTAGAAGCTACGGTATCCAACAAATGAAAACAGTCGACCCCCAGCTTCCACCGTCAGCATTATAAAGCCAACATGTGTGCTAATTAGCTAATGCCAGATGAGGTAGATGGGAATGTTGGTTGTTTTAAAAGCATGAGGTGATAAAACAAAGTCCTGGAGATGGAAAAACAAATGAGAAAATCATCAGATGACATCACAAAAAGTAAATCCTGGAAGAGACGCGACTCAGTTCAGCATCTCTATTCTGCACCCACTTGTAAGCAAAAGCCTGTGGGTCAATTAACGTAGAAGGCTTCGTGTGTTCGTTTTTGGATGGCTGTGTGCTCGGCATTGATGCTCAGGAAATCATTAACATGCAGAAGTCAAACGTGCTCCGAGAGTCTCTAGAGGAGAAGGAAGAGGAGAGACATGCAGCTTTCGACAAACAAAGACGGAGCTTGGAGAATATTGTAGGAATCCTTAGACTCGTGGATAAACTGGTGGTAAACGGACACCATGGTTTGGATCCTCTGAATAAGTATTGCATAGATCAGTGTTGATGCTTTAGTCATGAACACCAGCATCTAATCAACTCAGGCCTATGGAAGTGTGTATTTATCAAAGCAGGACTCGTCTCTGCGAAGGCTTTGAATCTGCCTGCTGCTTATCAATGGAAACGGCCAAGGGAAGGGAGAAGAAGCCAAACGCGGCTTCAAAAGACAAGCATGTGAGCGCGCACCAGCTCCGCCATTCAAATTCGTTTTGCCTCCGTTTCCAAGCAGCGTTGGTGTATTCTACGCTGCTGACTTGCATCGTTTAGCAGATTCCTTCCTTTTGTGAGGAGAAGCCAGCTCTTCATAAAGCACCGACGCAGCAGATGTGAGTGAAGAGAGACAAGGCTTCGACAAGATTTCAAAACGTGCTGCACTCGATTATCTGCTGATGTAGTAGGTGCTCGATAATCCGGTAATAGCAGGTTACAATGTGTGACCAATGTGTTCAAACAAACCTCTTTGCCCTCACAAATAAAACTGTCCGGCTCTGAAAGGACGAGCGTTCGGCTGCACACAGAGACGTTACCTCCAGTGCACACACACATTTTAAACACTATGAGCCCTGTCTGATCTCTACATGGTTTACCTTAGTACTTGTGCTCTGCTTGATAAATGATGTCAAGCTATTCTCAGTAGATTTAATGGGGTCCATCGGAAGCCCAGCAATATCCTAAAACATATGGTCCACACTGAAACCAAGCTGTCTGGTCTCCTAGTGGACAGGGCAGAGACAGGAGGTGCAGCACGGAGCAGCTAAGTAACGTTCGGTGTTTCTTCTTACTGTGGTAAACGAAGTCAAGTGGAGGAGGGAAATGAGCCTTGGTTGGGTTGCTGCGGTGGAGCTGCAGTAGCTGTAAATCACCACGACATGCAGCCTGCTAAACGGATCTGCGCTGACAGGGTTCAGCCACAGTCTGCAGGCAGCGATGCAGGAGATGCGTCCAGGTCAGGACGGCTCCGTTTCGGTTGTCTTAGAAACATACGCAGTGTTTGGTTGGACTTCACGCCAAATATCTGCGCAGACGTTTGGTGTTTTGGTGGCCTTTACTACATTAAAATGGGCTGAGACGACGCATTCGAGGGCGTGTCGCAGATGATTGCGAGGACGTGTGGTCGCTGGCCTGCTCAGACCAAGAACGCGCCGCACAAGGTGCAGTCGTGTTATGAGCCTTCAGGGGCTTTACAAGATGCTTGTAAACTCACTTTGGAGAACACAGTGGTCAGTTTGACACGAGTGAATATTACATCAGCTCAAAGGGGGCAAGGGTCTGTCTAAACGGCCAGGGCTTCGTAAATGTCGTTGGTGTTTATTAAGGGACCACTAGACTCGATATCAACATGTGTCCTTCTCGAAGACGCTACACTGAGGCACTGTCTTTAAGATAAAAACGCAGGCTCATCCGTTTCTCAGCCGTCTCCTGTCATGTCATTTACCAAACGTACCCTTAAGCCACGCTGGCATTTCCCTCTTTAAATAAGGGGTTTTATTTTTAATTTGTGAACATCTGAGACTGCATCTTCATCCGACAGATTAGTGAACGAGGCAGAGCTCTTCGCACTAAAGCTAACTTCAAGCTAAAAATAGGCCCGAATCGTTTCGAAAGGTTTGGGATGCATTCCTGGTGCTTTCATTTGAATCTGAATCAGACCAGGGGCCAGACTACATATATGCTCATGGAAATTCATGCCTGAGATCTGCTGCCAGATCACAGCTGGGTGAGAGCTCCTGTTTCACACACTGCACTGGGCCTGGCTGCTCGCCTGAGGTGCATGATTTTGGCAGCAGCAAAGCTTAATTTCATGCCCTGCATGAGTCATGTACCAAGACGTCAGTGGTGCTTTCTGTGCACGTTTCACTCCTTCCAGACACTGCGACTCAAAATGCGTCTGTGGGTAAGCAACCGACCTTTCTTCGTCTTTTTTTATTTCAGGGGTTATCAGTTTCCGTAAAGAAAAGTACTGAACGGAAAGAGTGACTCATGAAGAGAGCTTCGTCGTTCAGACTGTGTTACCCTAGGTGCTCTCAGTCACGCCTGGACTCGCTTCAGGTTCTTTAATACATCTCAAGAACCCTAATCAAGTCCAGATGCTACTGGGTACCACCTTTGTTATAAGTGTCTATAACCCTGGTTATACAGCGCTGCCGTGTGTAGTGAATACTCTAAACAAGTCCATTCATTTGACTTGAAGTACCAAACATTAAAATATATGAATAGACTACAGATGGTGAACATGCAGCATGTGCAGGGACCGACACTCACTTGAACTGCTGGTGTTCTCTGGAGCTTCGGATCTTGGAGGAGAACCTCTCGGCCAGTTTCTCTAAGCTGCGGGAGAATTCAAGTTCAATCTCTGCCTTGCGGCGAAAAAACTCCTGCAGGTCCTGCAGCAGCTGGATCCGAGACTCAGATTGCTGCTCCAAGCATTTGAACTGCTCCACCAGCTGGTTTCGGATCTCTGTACAATGAAAAGTAAAAACTGAGTCAATGCCATTTATAAGAACGCACACATTCATTTTATGTTAAAAGGCGATTTCCAAAATAGACAGAACCTGTGGTCGCCTCAAAATAAATGATTTTCAACAACTCAGATCAAGTGTCGGGTTTCAGTGCAGACAGCAGTGATCTGTGCGTGTGACCTTCAAGTGTTCGTGTCAAGAACAACCCGATCAAACTGATTTAATGAGTAGCTAATTCAATCCCTTTGGGGAACAGACAGCACTGTAGCGATTCCTCTTTAGAGGAACTCCGCGCTACCAGGCGTCCACATCCTTAAAGTTGGTGAGAACCCATGAGAGGAATCCAATTCCTCTTTGTGGTGCTGTCATCAGCAGCAAAAATGTTGAGTCAGTCAAACCGGGTCATGGGTTCCTGCGACAACAATTTCAGATGACAGCACAAACAGAAGGTTCTTGGAGTTTTCCTTGTGATCTTTATGATTCGTTCAAACAAACAAAATTACTATGAAAATAAAGTCGGAAGTATATTAAGAATATGATAAAAAATAGTATGTGTGTGCATCAGAGCCACGGCAGTGACACTGACTGAACCACAGCACTGACACACACTGTGTTTCCATGCTGCTGAGGGTGTTATTTGGTCAGCCAAGCCCTCCACGTGGATGTGTGTAGAGCCTGACTGACGGGGAAGCAGTAAAGTCGCGTAGGGGAGCCGTTTCTCTCCCTGTGATGTCGTGCCGCCTGGCCTCAGCCCCGAGCAGCATGCTTCACTCTGCGGTTAACCGCTGCCCCGGCCCTCCCCTTTATCCAGGGGCCTTCCTTTCCCTCCCCGCTCTGGGAGCCTAAAGCTCAGTTTTTAGTGGGAGCTCTGAAACAGCGCTCGGGGGAAAATACCACTTTGCTACATCAATCACGGCAGGAATGTCTTGCCTTCCCAGACGTGCGGCTATGTTTTGTGTTTGCAACATGTTTTGTTCTATTTCTTTCTTCGGATGACACAAGGCTGCCAGGGAAGCCAAAAGAAATGCCCCAGGAAAACGTGACACGGGTTTGCATGAGTGACAGGGCAACGTCTGAAAAAACTCGGAACCACCAGCTGCAGCTCCGCATTTGACAAATGAGTTCGGAAAAATAGGTCACGCGCACCAGAAGTGTGCCCTTCCCTCGGTGAAACCATGAGCAATTGAAAAATTATTCCCTAAGTGTTCCCAGCCCTGAGTGGCTTCATTCACTGAGGTTCTGCGTCAGGAGGAACGCTGGGAGTTCAAACACAACTTCTAATATCTATAACTGGTCTCTGCTCTGATTTACTGCTGAGATAAAACAGAATAGCTGCTGGTCCAAACTATCGAGTGCTTTAAAAACGGTTTCAAATTATTTTATAACACGTGGTAAACGCTGAATATGAACATTCAACCTTATCATAAAGGTTCTTGAACTACACCCACCCGTCACTTTGAACCTACACATTTCTGTGTAAACATGGTTGCCCCACTTTCAGCTCAGCTGCTCTGGTTTTAAAACTAAACACGTACAACAGCTCAAATTCATCATTAACACTGATTATTGTGCATAGAAAAAGCATTGTTTTGCTTCCATGGCCACATTACCTAGTAAACATTATGTAGATATAATGCTTTGAGGTATCAAAGCCTGGGTTTACTTTATCATAATTTGAGTTTTTAATCACACAACCTTATGGCCAGTAAATGGCGCCAGCAACTTAACAAAAACACAACTATTCAGATTCAAAGATAACAAGTTAAACCTTTAATGCTCGTGTCTGACTGTGCAAACCGTCGTTATCCACGGCAGACGTACTGCGTGTTGCCTGGGTGCGTTTCTATTTAGAGATGGAGCCATCTGCTTTGTAAGGGAGGAGAGGGGAGGACGGGGTTATGTAGACAAAAACACTAATGCAGAAACGGAGGAGTGAGACTGGAGCAACTGAATTATGGTCCAACTCGTCAAACTGGTGTGAAGGATAAAATCCTCATTTAAAGCTTTCCAGTAGCTTAGAATGTGTAGCCATTAGTCCAGAAACCAACCTTGGCTTGTCTAACGCTCACGTAGACCGAACTAGATCAGTTTGTGTGTGACGACGAGTGACTTTCTTTCTCCCATTCGTTCTGTTCCCCATGAACAAACCCTGCTTCTGCCTCTAAAGCTGCACATTAATGCATTTTCATAACAATAATTAATTAAAACAGCATATCAAGTACAACAGGACAGTTGCATTTTGGCTCAACCGTGTATATTTGTTCATGTTCATTTTCTATTATTGCTGTAAACACAACAGAGCTTGATGGTCCAACATCCGAGGGTCATACGGCAGCTTCAATAAAATAATATATAGTATATGAAATACTCAGAGAGCAGGCAGTTCGCAACATATGTATGACCCGAACTAATGTATACATCATCATCATCATATATCACTATTATTAGTCTTTTCCATTCTAGTGGACACCTGCTCTACAATATCATTTCTCCCATCTCTCCAAGGAACAGGATCTAAAGAGCAGCAAACACTTGCCCCTCACAGAACAGGAAAACACATGGAAACAATAGTAGGATGTTGGAGATGAGTGAACTTTGACCCTCAGACAATATCCTGTATAGTCAGCCGTGACCACAGAACAGAGAGGGGATTCTCTCGCTGCACAGAAAAACTAAAAGCTGGATACAGTCCCTCACGCTAAGAGCCGGTTATTCCTTCAGCCTTTTATACATCACTGTCTGTTATGGGCACGATATCAGCACATTCCGGAGCTGAAACAATAATGATCCTCTTTTCAACAAAAACCTCCACCTCGAGTCGAGTCAGGACAACAGTTGTGATGCACTGGAGCAGCACTTTATTGCAACTCTGCTGTTTTTGAGAAAAGGGATGTTCTGCAGAGCATCCTGACGGACGTCCAGCTGTGGACGGCAGGCAGCTGCTTCAGGAGGAGCACGATGGATCGTTAACTGCAGGACAGTACAGCTGCATTCAAAGACAACAGACAGAAGCTGCAGCCAGCCAAAATTCACCAAGCTAATCTTTAATTGGACTCTGCGGTATCTGGGCTCCGCACCCCACAGTCAAATTCACATGAAACGCAGACACACACAACCCTTATCCCAGACCTTAATTCACTTGCACTGGTCTTATAATACAGGTTCCAGTTGTGGAACTAATCCCCTCACTCCTCTGTTCTTTTATTAATCCTCTAATGATTGTTACAATTTGGGATTCAAGTGGGCATGCTCCTGTTGTCTGTGAAGGGTCTCCTGAGTCTCTGTGTCGCTTGGTCCCTCATTAGCTCGGACTGCGACAGCAAAAATAAGATGCCAGCGGCTGGTTAGGGGTGAACTGATGGCGAATCCTACACGTCAGCTCTTGGGTCGTTCCTCCTAATCATCTCCACCGGATTCTCTGTCAAAGTGAACATCGATCCAGAAACTAAAAAGAATCTTGTCTACCATTTGTGATTGTTCTCTGCTTCCCAATGCAGGTAGGGAAAAGTAGAATTCTCGTCTCGTCTCTCTCATCGATTTCCGCTCCGGTGTCGGCATCGTCATCATGTCAGCGCGTTACATGTGTGATGTTTCAGGGAAGCCCGAGTACAAGCTCCAACTGGAAAATCTCCCTTTCCTCTAGCTAGCCATCGTTTGCTGTATCCAGGATCCAGCACTGCAGGGCCAGGCTGAGAGGTATCTCCATGGCAACAAGGGCGTGCACCGCTCCCTGGGGAGCAGCTTATTGGAGGAGAGGTCTGATCGCTGTGGATAGGTGGCAGCAGTGAGTGGAAAGGCACGTGCAGATGGTGTGAAATGAGACAGGATGACACTGTATTTGAAGACGTTCAGGTCAGAGCAGCAAAGCAGGAAAACTCATTTTACCATTGACTCAAGACGCAGTGTTAAATTAGGATGAAACGCCACTGCATCCTGAAATCCACCAGGACACCTGGCGACAGATGATTCAATTTAACCAACGTTTAGCTTGCGTAGAACGATGTAGCAGCCTCGGAAACATCACGTCCTGACAGCAGATCAGTTACACTGGGACAGATCCTCAGGTCTACAACAGGTGAAACAGAGGGAGTCAGTCACATGACCTGTTCCTCTATTGCTCTCAGTGGAGCCTCCTGATACAGTAGGTTGCCTACAGACACTATATGGTAGAATTATGCCCAACCATACACTAGATTTCGCAGTATGAACTGCTTGGCCTTAATATTTATTTATCACAATAATTGCTAACATTGACTCTGTGCTGAGCCTTTTCCTGCTGACTGTGACCGGAAGCTCAACATCTTTGGGTTTTAGGTTGAACAGTAATTCTATGATTTATTAGTTCAAATAAAATACTGCTGACAAAGATTTATACTTGCCGCCTTATAATAAACTATTTAAAAACTAAATTCTACAGTTTTGTGCTCCTAAGATCTAATGCATGTGCCACACGCGGCTCTATTTCTGCCGCCTGGGTCGGATAGGAGGGATCTGAGCTGTAAATAGGCACACTCCTTAATGATCTGCAGTCTGCTGTGGGACATGGGCTTCACCGGCACATAATAAAGTTAATCTTGCAGGTCCCAAGCCTGCACTATAATAAGTTAACTAATTACATTGTCAAATAGGGAGATTTTTGAGCTCTCTTTGTGGAGCTGTTTTTGCAGAAGTGTCCTGTTTTAACTGCTTCTTTCTGCTTCTCGCCACATTCAACAGGCAACTGAAACAATGGCAAACATTCCTGTCACTTTTGATTTCTTAGATTTCCAACCACACAAACAAACAAGGCTAACTGAAGGTCTAGGTACAAAGAAAAAGGGCAGTGATGCCAAAGTAAAAAAAGAAGAGATGCTGAACTAAATGCACGTTTGAGACAATTCAAAAACTCCTTTAGAATCATAAGTGTCCCATGAATCAGGCAATAGAAGTCTATTATTATATTCACAATACGATCGTGGAGTCCAAGGCTCCAGATAGCACCCATTAAATCTCTTTCAGCAACAAACCAATGGAATAAGAGTGAAATCACGCTCTGCCTAGCACCAAATACCCAAACAAAACTGTGTTTACTGATCTGTTTTATCAATGGCAGCATGCAAACTAAAGCAGCGACTGTGTCAAATGAGCGTTTACGCCTGGCAGATCGCTCGCCTCATGAAAGGACGATTATCCTCGCAAAACAGACAGAGCAAACTTGATTCATCAAGTGGCAGCTGCGTTGCCAGCGACGCATTTATACAGACAGGAGTGCAAGAAACGTCAGAGGACGTATTGGTGTATATATGCTGTAGGTTATAGACACTGGCAGATCGTTTGTCTGATTCATTGTGCACATTATAGAATTTAGGTCTTTGCCACAAAAAAACATATATTGTCAAACTTCTCTTTTCTTAATATTCTCAGAAAGGTAGAAAATAGTTAAAACGGCTGAACACGTTTTATTTATAATTCTCGGCCACACAACACAAATGAAGCCCAGATTTTATTGGACCATGGTTCATTTTTTTATTGCCAGTGTTCTCTCAGTCAGTTGGCGGCTGAAGGCTTCTCAGCTTTGAGTCAGCGAGCCCATATCTACAGCTCTACACACCAACAACCAACAGCAGCAGAACAACGCCACCGGTTTCAGCAACACAGCCGAGCTGGGATTACAGGTAAAGCACTGAACCTGCAAAGGGATCACAGGCTGCATGGACACAGCAGACACACACACGCGTAGTGCCTGGAATTATTACGTCAGCAAACAGACATTTTTGGAAGCATAGACCTTGACAAAACACAAACTGACTCATGGCTTTGTTCTCATTCAGGGGTTCAACTTTGTTCAGAAGTGTGGTTTGACCACACTAGGCCTCGTAGAGATCAGTCTGCTCTAACCAAACAGGTGGACAAGAGATGCTTAATAAAGACATAGTCATCATGAAATGATGCCAGTTAATAGTCTGGCGTTGTTCTGTAAGGTGCAACACAATAGTTTGCTTTTCAATTTAGAATCAGGCACATAAGCGAGTTTTCTGCAGAACAGACACTTTGACCGGTTACGTGTATATGTACTGTGTGTGTGTGTGTGTGTGTGTTCAGTGTAGACATTTGTACACGTGAGCGGTGCGTTGAAAAATGTCCATGAGCAGCTGTCTGCATTAATTCCTCTGATCAGAGCAGTTGTTTACAGCCTGGGAGGTAAATTATGAAAGCGCTTCAAGCATTGTGTAATTTTCATCAGATCAAAACTCAACTTCCTCCACAGCACAGTTCATTGATGTGTGTCTGACTGTGTGTGTGGGTGTACAGCTGTCAGTGAGGGTAATAACTGGTCGTGTCTGACTTACACAGTAGCTACATCTACAAATCGACCAGAGAAAACCACAAGCTCTATGTAAAGAACACTTACTGAACATGGACATTATTCTCAGCTCCAAGTTCAATTAAAAGTCAAATATGACTTCGAATACACAACAAATTGCTCCTCTTACTGTTACTTTAGCTGCAAAATACTGCAGTAATAATAGTCACTAAGGCCACAGTGTGCCAGAAAATAGGGCTTAGGTAAAACTGTGCTGCAGTCCAAGAGCAAAGAGCCTCTGATTCACTGCAGACGAGGATTCAGGGAACGCGGCCAACAGAACCTGCTGTCCCTGAAGTACAGTACAACAAAGAGACGCAAACACGAGAGCAATTTAATCCAAGTGAACCCTTCTGAAGACAGTGGTCGCCGTCCTGTCTGTGCTCATGTTCTGACATTTTCTGATGCCACTGAAGTGTCCGGCTCGGTTCCAGAGCTTTGTCCCGTTCATAGGTTCTGTCACTTCCCTTTTGTTTTTTTGCTGCTGCCTGATTTCACCAAACCGTTCAGCTTGTTAACTTCTGATCGCTGGCATTCTGTGTTGTTTATTGTACAGCCTGAAGCTTCGATTCATCGTTGTCCCCTCATGGGAACGTATGGTTTTATACTAAAGCAGTACCTTGGCCTCAGATCCTCGCTGTAAATGTCAAACAGCTGCTGATGGCCGAGCCCGGGAGCAACGCTTCACGAGTTCCCTATGAAACCGGCAGTTCAGGAATGGTTAGCTCCAAAACAAGCGGCTCCTCGGTCAGTCAGAGAGTTCAGTGTATGGATCCTCTCTATTGACATGCTAATGTCCGATCTGGCAACACCGTCTCTCAGGGTCGCGGGGTGACCTCGGCTTTGGCAGGCAGCGTCAGGGTGGTACGATTTCAGCTGAGCACGAAGGAAATGTCATCTTATGAAACATTCCTTTTTAAACAAATCCCATTTTTATGCCCTACATGTCATGTTCTTTGATGTTGAACTGCTGGATTTTTTTGTTGCCCGTCTATTAGCGCTCACACCTAATAAAGCAACCGTGTGATGGTGTTACGGCCCAGTGAATGACGCGCCGATGATGCGGCCGCTTCTGCCGCGCGCACATTAACCGTAGAGCATAACTCAAAGTCAGACAGGTGCAATTCCCAAACTGAATTTCATTACGGTTCACTCAGAGCCCTGCCATTGTTGTGAGGTGGCCGATGTCAGGAGCGGAGCCCTCTGTGTCTGCAGGCTATAAACACACCAGCTGTGAACGAGAATCAGGCAGCATAAATTAACACGCTTCCTCCTCACACAGTTCAAGGGCTCCGTCTGAAGCAAAGAGGCAGCCGACAGGGCCCGGATCCATGAAACAACAGCGATTCCCCCATGATAGAGTGGGATAGAAGCTGAATAATTGATGCCTGGATCACCAAAAAACGGCCTACAGACAAATGGAGAGCTGCAGGACGGGAGAAGCCCTGATAAGCTACACACAAGGCATGTTCACATCTATTTTGCCTCAGTGACCAACACAAAATCAGTCAAACCAGCAGCTGATACATTTTATACAGCAATGTGCCTACAAATCCAATTTCACACTAAAGGTCCAGACTCATACAGGACTTGGGTTACGAGCAGCTAAAGCTCCTGAGATGTAACATTAGAGAAAGCACTGAGTGTGAAAGCGTTAGTAATAGGACCAGAGCCTGGAAAGTGAACCCCAGCTCCACTTAAGGAAATCTCAGCTCTCAACCCATGCACTCGTTGTCCGTGCGTACAGCAAACCCCTTAATTTTACACTACACAGCAGAACAAACTGTCACTTAAAGCGACTGTGTATTTGCATGGTCTGTGCTGCTTAAGCCGCCATTTAACCACAGCCTACAGGAGCTCACACTTATCATCTCCTCCCTAGAAGCATGGATGCAAGTCAAAATGCGTGAGGCCAGGTCTAAAGGTTCCGAAAAATCCAGATGCGTGAATCTAATAAAGTAGAACAAGCAGCAGATGGTTCTGAAATGAAGCCAGTGAAGAGCTGGAGCAGCCCGTGAGGGAGGGAGGCGGGTGTGTTTCATCCAGGTGGGAGCGTAGGTGAAGGCACCTTGTCACCACAGACCAATGTCATACAGGTCTATTCCAAAGTGCCTGCTCCCCAGAGAAAGCTGAAGGGCTCACATGAGGTGCCACGACGGACAGCGTAGCGCTGCCTCCTTTTACCCAGCAACTAAGCCGCTCACGCCGACACTGGGTTTACTGGTTTACCTCGGTTACAGTTTAACAGGTTATAGACGAATCGGTGTAGCCGAGTAAAATGGAAACCGATACGTTACATGCGTAATTGCGCCGAGTGAGTGGATACAGGCGTCAGACTCGCAGCTCACCTTTCACTTGGGTCTCGTAGTCCGCGATGATCTCTTTATCCTTCTTCATTCTGGTAGATGACATGGTTGCTCTGGCTTGATGGGAGACCGCGGGCTCTGGTTACGTGGGGACTCGTAGCGTCGCAGCGCTTTGCTTCGTTCTTCTCTTCTCTAGTGGCTGCGCATCGAGGAGAACAAAAGCTGTAAATGCGCCGTATCCCCGCAGCCCGGACGACTCAGTCACCGAAGTGTGGTAATCAGTGCGAAGCAACGAGCACTTGAGCAACACCCCGACGCTGCATTCCTCCCTTCCTCACGGGTCTTTACGTGCGGGAACCGAGGTCCCTCCTCGGCACCAGTCAACCCACAGGCTTCCAGCAGCAAGGAAAACAAGATGCACACGCAAGGTTCAAACTATGACAACAACATGATGAGAAGAGAGGAGCGACGGCTTGGAGCTTCCCCAGCAGATCACAACGAACAGGCGGAGCGAGGCGGGCAACCGGGCGATGTCCGTACTCTGACAAATTGCGCTGCAGGGAAACAGGAATTTAAAAGATCGTCACGTGAGGCTCCTCGTATTGTCAAGCAGCCTCCTCCTTCCCTCCCCCTCCCACACAGCCTCACTCACTCCAGTGTGCTGGATGCGATGGGAAGTTACTACGGCCATGTTTCAGACGTGCTGCACATACATAGACCGCTCACATCACATACACCTGCTGCTCGCTGCCAACAAACATTTCAATTTTTCCAAAAAAAAAAAACGACCAACCAACGCGTGATTGCCATGGAAACCTCACATCTGCATCCCCATAGCTACTGTTGGGAAGGTGTGACACATCCCAGCAGAGGCAGCAGGGCATAATCTCCGACACACGCCCAGTACGCACAGGAACAAGGAGCCTGGTGGTTAAAGGGCTCGGGCGTGACCGGCAGCATCACCCGCGTCATCAACATGCTCACTGCTGAGGACACAAACCGGTGGCTGTGAAAAGCTCTTCTTCTTTTGCAGCACCTCTCTTGCATCTATACTAAAATAATCTATAATAGTGTTTTACTCCATCTTTCCTGTTTATGTGGCTGATGGTGACAAAGACAAATGTGACAACAGTAAAAATTTAAAACTGTGCTGCCAAGTAAGGACCTACAGGCAAAATAGGGCCGTAAATGTGTTAACTATGACACATTCAAACACATGCATATTAGTTCCTGGTCAATGTTGTCAAGCGTAACGTGTTTCTTACACTTTGTCTGACCACATCATATAAAGGCTGTTTTGAAACCAGCCACAGTGTCGTTTGCTGTCTGTCACCAGTTATTCTCGGTTCAGGATGTCAAGAGTGTTGACTTCCTAAAAGTGACACTTGCTGCTCACCGTTGAGATTCTGACTGGACAGTTAGTGATGAGCAGAGAACCTCCGTGGAGTCGATCTCTTACTCCAGGAGCCTCCATCCGTGCACATGGTGCTGAACTCTGACAGTGCACTCAGGTTTAAATTCTTTGCTGACCTCAAGACGTCCAAAGACCTTGTTCAGCTGTTCAGGTCACAATGCTCCTGAATGTTCTCTGGTAACCTGAGTGCAGACTGTTGCATGTTTGGGTTCTGTGGCTGGATATGAAAGCGATACTAAGGGTGACTTCTTCCTGTGTTATGTTTTATTGCAACACGCTGCCTTTGTTTGTTCACTGCTGCAGCGGGTGGGTAAGTTGACGATCAGGCTTTACGTGTGACCTATACCCCTTGGAGCAGACGCTACTCACATGACACACCAGCCGTGACAGACGCCACAACATCAGCAGGCTGCGTTCTTCTCTGTGTTTGTCAGAAGGAACTTGCCTTCCACTCGTTCTCTGTTCGTCATAACTGCCTCTTCTCTTCAGACTCGGCAGGAAGGGACGCGTGTCAAACCATGACTTGACTGTTTTTACATGACATGAGATCTTTTCTTTATGTCTTGAACCAACGGTGAATAACATGCATACAAAGTTGTCAAACGTCAAATATTCTCTAAGGCAACGTTTGTCCAATATGTTGCATCTCCTTTTGCATCTCCTCCGGTCTCATCTGGTCGCTCATGTTACTCATGCACTCTGCCCCAAGGGACTCTCAGGAATCTTCACATGTGATGGAGCGAGTTGCCGATAGATACGCAGCACATATCATCAGCTAGATAACGTTACAGTGTGTGAGGGCAGTGCTTTGGTTTCAGAACCTGTTTTATCTCTTTTCCCATGAGTCATGTTCCATGTGAAAGCAGTTGTTAATAATTTAAGTATAATCAATAGAAAGCTTTTATGATATATTGCAGAACAGATACCTGTGTGTGTTAATAGATAGTGGAAGGTTATGAGCAGCAGGTATAATAACAAATGCAAAGACAGTTATAGTACAATTACATAATCTCAATGCATGGTTGCCCCAGCACGTATTCATATAAACATAATGGTAACAAGGATGTGAAATGTAAAAGCACAATTAGATCCGTTCATTTAATGACTGACAGAGTAGAAATGCCATAAATGAACCGTGTTATTTAGGATTCATTGCACTTCACAAAGCCATCAAAGACTTTCCCAGTACTGTGCTGACTCAGTCTGTGACGGGTCTCAGCGCAAGGAGGTGAAATGCCACAGGGTTCCTCATATGTGACTGTCCTGCAGACGTTCTCTCATAGACAGGTCGAGTTTCTGTTCTCAGCTGATCTGCTCGTGTTGAACAGATAACCAACAAACTGCGCAGATTAAATGTCACCAGCCGTAAAACTGCAGCAGATGTAATTTAGTTCTTTCACTCTTAACTACAGTGTTTTGTTTACTTTACTAATAAATTATTCATTCATTGTTTACGAAAGAGTCAGATGTGTAACAGAATAAATTAAATGTTTTTATAAATTATTGAGATGGTCAGTGATTGTGGTCTGTGCAACGCTGGCCATCTGCTGCTTGGGACTTTTCTTTCTCCAGCATGAACAGACGCCTACTCGTCTCTCATGCTTCACACTCACTAACAGGTTGGCAAGAAAGAAGTTGACATGAAAGAGAAGAGAAGTTTGAAAAACAACAACACATTTTCATCTTCATTCTTTAAGAAGTGTGGAGAGGCACCGAAGTAAAAAACCTCGAGTGACCACAGCAGAAGAAAAACTATTCATTTTGTCTGTTTGTTTAACTTAGACATTCAATTAATGACACGACAGAAGCACACGGAGAAGACAACTGTCTGGATCACCAGCCTACGCCATTAATCACAGATGATAAATTATGGGACAGTCTATAAAAGCGTTTAAAAAACAATATCTCTGTGATGATCCTCTGCAGTCTGATACGTGACAACAAGTGAAGGTTGACTTTTGTAATGTATTTACTGATGAATGCTGTGGTAACAGTCTGGGTAATTGCATCATCATCTGTGGGACTCAGCGGCAGTCGACGGCCTTCTGTAATGTGTAAAGGTTCCTTTCTTCCTCTCTGCTGTTGCCTGTTTACAATGGCGTGAATGGTTCTGTTCCGTGTTTACCGACCTAAAAAAAACATGATATCATGGCGCCACCTGTCGATCGAGTTTGGTAAACGTTGCTCAGCCAGTATGAATGAATGAAACTCATTCAAAGCCACGGACGTTGTACTGAAGAGACCACGTGATGTGACCAAGTTTGAAATACCTGCGTTTCCCCTGCCAGTTTCTTACTTTCAGAATAAAGTTGTAGCCTGGGCTCTCTTGCGATGCAAGCAGTCACCAGATATTCAACGTTTACTGACAAAGGTTATCCACAGCATAAGTTTCATTGGTTTGAACATACATGCTGTGAATTAACCATTGCCCAGTTGATAATTTAATAGAATTGAATTCCGTACTTGTTTGGGGACTACATAAGAGGTTACGATGCCTTTATTCTGAAGGAACACCTCCGGAAGTCTTTCTGTTGTTGTCGCTGAGCGGAAGCTGCGTTGTCGCCTCGTGTGTGACAGGTTGGTCTGACTCCAATGAGCAAACGTAGCATTAGTGATACTTATGAGACCGTTTGCAGCGCGTGCAGGCCCAAGTCTAGGCTCAGTCCGTGAACACACATCATAGAGTGGGGGCGGTTTTACGTTGCTTTGCCCTAATTTTGTCCGTAGCCAACTTTCTAGCCTGCTAAAGCTAACGTTAGCCTTCTGCAGCGTTCAACTCCGGCACATTGCTCGGCCACAGCCTCGTCTAGTGACACAGCATGTCCTCCCAGGGAGATGGCGCAGACCAGGGTCTCGAAACAGCGGCAGCGTCGCCCCGTCCCTGCGCCGAGGCCGAGGCCGAGGCCGAGGCCACCGGCGCGGACGCGATCACTGCGACCATTGGAGCGACGGTGCCCACGGGCTTCGAAGTCACTGCTGCAGAGGAGGTGAAGGAGAAGATCGGCGTAGACGCGCGGATCAGTAAAGACCGCGGTCGCATATACTTTCCAATAACTACCGACAAGCTCTTCCAGGTACATGATCAGAATGTCACTGAAATAAATATGCATCTCTACTCCCCCTGCCTGCCTGGTGTGTAACTCACTCTGTCACTGTAGGTCCATCTTCTGAGGTCTGTGGACAACCTGTTTGTTGTGGTGGAGGAATATAACCACTACCAGTTCAAGGAATCCAAGGTCATTCATTGAACACGGCTTTATTGTGCTGTAGGTGTTGTAAAGTGCGTTGTCTTACCGTAATGAACACTGTGTATTACACAGGAGGAGACACTGATGGAGTTGCAGCAGCTTGCCTCCCGGCTTCCGTGGCCTAATGCCTTAGAGGTCTGGAAGCTAAATGGCAGCCTTAAGAAGAGAAGACATCGGAAAGGAGGCAACGCCGCTAGAGTTAGACCTGACACCGAAGCCCGTAACGACGCTGGGTCTGACTCTGAGACTGTGGCTGCTGCTGAAGGCCACACGGAGGCAGAGACCTGTGCACAGACCTCAGAGGAGTCAGCATCCGGGACCAGACCCCTTAAGTTTCGTGTGACGTGCAACAGGGCCGGGGACAAACATAGCTTTTCCTCCAACGAGGCAGCCAGAGACTTTGGTGGGGCTGTACAGGAGTTCTTCCAGTGGAAAGCAGACATGACAAAGTTTGACATTGAGGTAGGCGTGTTCAGCCTGGAAGGTTGGACAGACACTGTCTCACTACATGGCAAGGCAGAACAAAATAATACACATGAGCAAAGTTTTCCAGGAAGCCAAGCTGTTCACTGTGGAAGCTGGATCATCAGATGCATGTTTGGGAATAAGCTGAAGCAATTGTTCAGCTGCATAAAATGTGTTTATTTATGGTGGCAAGATTTGCTAATGATAGCAGCCATGGTTTATTGAATAGATTTATGATTATTTACGATTTCTCGTTCACCTTCTGTTTGTTCCCGCACTGTAGGTTTTACTAAACATACACAATGAGGAGGTGGTGATTGGCATTGCACTCACAGAAGAGAGTCTTCACCGGAGGAACATCAGTCACTTTGGGCCCACTACGCTGCGGTCTACGTTGTGCTATGGCATGCTCAGGTGAGGGTGGTCAACACAGACTGCACCGTGTGATGCCGGTGGTGTCGCACTGTTGTGCTCAGATGCGAGTGGATGCTCACATGCCCTTTTTTATACCCACTGTTCTCGTCCGTTCAAATGTGTCTGGGAGTTTAAAGAGTTGTAGTTTCATTAGCATTTCCATGTTTAGATTTAAACAACATTTCATTGTATATTTCTAATTTGCCCCCTCCTGTTTCTTCTGTAACTAGTTGCATTCATATCACAAAGTTCGGTTCAGGCCGTTTTCACTTCTGACGGGTGATACTGACGTGTTGTAGGAGGAAGAGGTAGTGATGAAAGATGTGTCACGCTGCTACCATACCACTGCTCCGCTAACAGTGCAGCCATTTGTCTGCCTGCTCCCACGCACACAAATTTACAGGCATGTAAAAAAAAAAAATTAAGTGCCAACGCAAAAGAGGAAATAGGAGAAATCTTGTTTCCATTACACAACAGTTGTAACACTATTAAAAAAAAAAAAACTAGGACAGAATTAGCAGTTTAGAGAGTTACATTTTCTATTAAGTCATTTCTTTTGTAAAAAAACTTTTTACAAAAAAATCTCTGAACTGTTTTTGATTACTGTCTAATCGAGCATTAATTTAAAATTGATTCCACTGATCTGCGTTTTTTGACAGGCTGTGTAAACCTCAACCTTCTGATGTAATACTTGATCCAATGTGTGGGACTGGAGCTATACCACTAGAGGTGAGACCGAGCCTAATCTGCATAAACCAACATAAACAACACATTTTATTTTGTGATTTGTTCACTCTAACTTTAATTCACATGTAGCTTTTATTAAAACGAGTTTGATCCTGGCTTATTTGGATTTTCGTGCTTACATAAAGTCACATCTGGTTGTTGTTCATTGCTATGAGGAAATTAAAACATTTCCGGTGTCATCTAGTTTGGGTTCATCCAGCCTGTTGCACAACCACTTTCAGGTCCCCTACGCTCACGTCTATTTTAAGCACATGAACATAAATACTGCACTTGCTGATCGTCATGAGTCAACCCAGTCCAGGTCCCGAGATCACGGTAGTCTGCTAATTGTGTAAACAATTTGATCTCCAGGGCGCCATTGAATTTAACAATTCATTCTACATTGCTGGTGACAACAACGACATGGCAGTGAATCGCACAGTCAACAATGTGTGTCACATCCAGAAGAGGAGAGCAGACAAAGGCAGGTGAGGAGGTAGTTTTATACATAGTCCTGTGTGGTTGATGGTCACGTTTTGTGAAACACTGTGTGTCTCCGTAAACAGTGCGTCAGGGTTGCCCATTGACACGGTGCGCTGGGATCTGTGCAGTTTGCCAATAAGGACCAGCTCAGTTGACATCATCATCACCGACATGCCCTTTGGAAAGAGGTACCCGAGCAGAAATGATGCTGATTCGTGAGCATTAATGTCCCAGCCAACCTCTAAGCCTCTCCAGCAAAACGTTATGGTTTTAACTGGCAGCTGAAAATTCAACTTTTGCTCTTACAGACATGTGCATTTCATTACATTTGCATTTCATCATCTCTAGAATGGGCTCTAGGAAGAAAAACTGGGACCTTTACCCCTCCTGTCTGAGAGAAATGGCCCGTGTGTGTAGACCTGGCTCTGGAAAGGCAGTCTTGTTGACGCAGGACAAGAAATGCTTCGCCAAGGTAAACTGGAGAGTCCGCATATATGTTAATATAGTTTTCATGAAATCGTACCAGTTCACACGTATTTCAGCGTTAAAAGTATAGGGCAAGTCTCGTCCTGCCTCCATCTTCCTACAGTTAATCCTGTAATACACTGACTCATAGTAGCTACGAGAACACGCTTCTCACTAGCTGCATCATTGTGTTGCGTTGTGAATGGCAGCAAATACAGATGTTTGTGTCTTGTAATACATTAGTGGAGTTGTACAAGTGTTTGCACTTCTCAATGGAGCAATTCATCTTGTAAGTCATACACAGTAGATAAACAGTCTAAAGTCTGGATGAGGTTAAAGTAAGTGTCCACAATCACACACAAACAAGGTTCAAGGTGGTTCTCTGCTGTTGCCATACAGTTGATGGTTGTTACTACAACTGTAGTTTGGCTCTCCACCCAGTTTATTGGACATAGAGGCGTGGTGAGATTAAACGAAAGAAGCCGTGGACAAATATGCAGCCGCCTGCCAGGGAGCGAATTGGAAGATGATGAAGGTTCAGGCAGCAGCAGTAGTAGTAGTAGTAGTAGTCGAAGGCTCGTTCATCACGCGTGTTGCAAAACTGATGACTAACACGTGATATGCTTAGGCCCCTCTTTGACCCCTTTCCACAGTAGAGCGCACACATTCCATGTTCTTTTGGTTTGGATCAGAATGGACACATAGTCACCTTTGTGCTTATATTGAACAATAAGGTTGAAAAGAATTTTGACCGATACCTTAACTCTTCACGATAGCTTAGCGTCCTGAAAGTGGTGCGTCAACCAGCAAACCTCAGGTGAAGTGCAGACTCGCTTTATCTTCAAATTAAATTCTAAATAATCACTACAAAGTCTTAGCAACGCAGGTTTAAAATTGCTCCGTCACTGCATCATGGAAAGGATTGGACCAGCTGGGTTTGTCTAAGCAAAGCTTCTACATTTACACAAAACAAACGTCTCATTTGTTAGTTTGCCCTCACAAGATTTATGTGGTCCCCAGGCTATCTCGAGGATGGGAGGGCTGTGGAGGAAGCTGCACACGGTTTGGGTCAATGTCGGGGGTTTACATGCTGGAGTCTACCTCCTCAAGCGGACCGGGGCGGTGTTTGGCCAAACTCCTGAGGATGTCCATGAATCACGGACGGCACCCAATGAACAGGCAGATGAGAAGGAGCGCTCTTAATAATTCACATCCTTTGTTTATGTAGAAAAAGTAGATGTTGACGCCTGTAAGTTCATGGCAATTATTCTTCACAAATGGAGACGTGTGTGCCAAGTGTTATTTTTGTATTTGGCTTCATGTGATAAATCCATAGATAAGACAGAAGCAGCAGAGCTTGAACTGTGTGGCCGCTCAGAAACCTGCTGAGGTCAAACTTCACCCCATAGATCTGACTAATAAAGTTAACAAACTACACGTCAGTCTGTATTTATTACGTTAAGGTTGTCACCTACACTAATAGGAGACATTAGGCTTGAAAGCACGAAATAAAGTTGCTTGTACACCTGGAGCAGGACGTCTGAGCAGCTGTGACCGTGCTCTGCCTCCTGGAACCGGTTCAGATGTGACCACACATCCTCTACAAGCGAATATCCGACGGCATTAGGTCAAATGGGAAATATCTGCCTGTAAAGGTGACTCAGACTTGCATCAACACCGTAACGCGGTGTACGTGAACATTTGCAGCGCTTCCTTGTGATCCTAGCGCCTCCACGGACGGGTTATTCCCAGACAGGAAACCTGAATTATTTATCGTAGCGAATCAACAAGAAACTGGGAAACGAAAGCCGCGAACTGGAGGCTGTGCTGTGTGACGTCCGCACAGCAGGAGAGAACTGCTCTTAAGTGCACGAGAGCAGATGAAAGGCTGACTCCCTGTGCGCGCGCCGCAACCTCGGCATCACTCCCGCAACCTTTTCTTCTCACACCCGCCCGTGAGTCTTGAAAGCTACGGACGTTTACACGACTTTTAACCGCCTCATCTGTTGATGTGGCCATAAAACAAGCGCCGTCGCCACGGAAATTCGTGGAGGTTGTATTCGGTCAAAGTAATACGTCATTCATCACGGCACACGCCTGGTGACGCAAGAGTGAGGAAGTCTGGGCTATAAAGCCACGCGAGGCCCGAGGGCTGCACTGATCCGCCACTACAACAACTACGAGATGATCTGGTCGGTTTTTCTCTTCGTTCAAGCTCTGCTGCTTTATTTCGTCCTCACGGGCAGGTCGAGGTAAGTTTGGCCACAATATTATTATTCACTCTGAAGTTGGTTTGTTTGGATTTAGTTTATTTGTGCTTTTGCTCCACTTGGCTTTTGGAGGCTTAATGGATATTTAACCCTTCGACTTTTCTCTAACTACTAGCAAGGCGGGGAAAGGGCGTATTAACAGCCCGTGTGTTGCCTTGATTCACTGCTCTGTTCAAGGAATGCGCCTAAACTCGGCTTTAGTGTCTCAGTACTTTTTGTTTTCCTTGAAAAACAAATTTCATACTATGCACACGATACAAATCATGCACGTGACTCACTGTTGTTACTGTAACTTTGCTGTTACGTCAGCCTGAAAACCACCTGTTGGTCATGAACATGGCAGCGTGGTTATCTGGTGACAAAGCTGTTCTCTCCGTTCCTTTGTGATGGTTTGGTCAGATCCAGGAAGGAGCCGCCTCTGGACAAAGGCTTCATCCCCTGGTTAGGCCACGCTCTCGAGTTTGGAAAGGATGCCTCCAAGTTCTTGAATCGAATGAAGCTGAAACACGGCAACATTTTCACGGTGAGGAGACTAAATCCACAGAAAACTGGAGGTGTTAAAGATGGTTATTATTGTGCCCACTGCCCTCACTCCACGCTTTGCTGCACTTTGATGAGTTAAACAGATCTAAATGTTGATAACACTGATGAGCAACGTGAAGAATGCAGCATAGCGTTGAGTGATCCTCCGCATCTGGATTTCACCTGCATCTGCATCCCCTGTCCCTCCCCAGGTGCGAGCTGCTGGACGTTATGTGACGGTGCTGCTTGATCCTCACTCGTACGACGCCGTCATCAGTGACTCCCAGTCACTGGACTTCACGCGCTACGCACAGGTGCTCATGGAGCGAATCTTCAGCCTGCGACTCTCGCATCAACAGATGGCGAAAGCAAAAGCCATGATGAAAAAGTATGTCCCTGTTACTTCACAACTGTTTTCATTTTCATATTGTGTAATTGTGGAAGTAATTTCTACCCACAGGTTTCGTGGATAGAGTAAGGAATTCTTTCATATAGTTGTAGTTACTATTCCTGTTTTGGGGAACTTTTTAAAAAACTTCTGCTTTGCTAACCAAGTTGCTCAATGCTTGTTGTGTGGCACAGAACGTCAGGTTTTTTTGTTGGTGTCTGTTTCCAGAGCACAATAGCTACGCTGTATTCCAGATAGTATCTGAGGTGGAGCAACTGGGTCAACTGTGAGGTTTAAAACTATGTGCTGTTGAGCAATAACTCAGGTTTTACCGTCATATCAATCAGGACAATGTGACTGTCATATGTTGCTGCGTTTAACATTTTCTTCTCTAATCGTTTGTGTTCACAGGCACTTTATGGGCATGAATGTGGGCGTCCTTAACAGCGCCATGAGCAGACACCTGCGAGCGTTGCTAAAAGCCGAAATGCCTCAGAACCAGAAAGACTGGAAAGAGGAGGGACTGTTCGACTTCTCTTTCAGATTACTCTTCAAGTAAGACATGGCCCACGCCTCCCACACACACGCGCTTAACTAGGCCAAAAGAATCGTCTCCCACTAAACAGTTTACACCCCAGTCAGTCCTTCGCATCTTCCGTTTGTAAACACAGCAGGGGAAACGCAGGATGAGCTTTGGGTTGAGCTCGCTGGTCATTTTGGGCCGGTCTACATCATCACACACACCACTGCTTCCCATCCTCAATAAAAACAAAGCAGATGGAATGTGACACGGTGTGAGATAGTATTGTTTACTGTGACGCACTTTGAAGATGCGGCGCATTGTGTGGCCCAGTGGAAAAACACCAGTTGAAAGGAATCGCTCACATGTGTGCTAAGAATATGCCTGAGCTGGTTTGACTGTATTTCCGTTAAGAAGAGAGAGGTTGCGGTTCTTTATCTGGACTCTCCCACATACAGTATCATCACTGTTTATCTGCACTGGTTTTGCAGGGCAGGTTACCTGACGCTGTTTGGAGCAGAGAAGAACAACAACAGCTCAGATCCTTCAAGTGTCTATGACGGCTACAAGACGTTCGATGGTCTGTTGACCAAAATGGCACGAGGCACTTTAAAGTCAGGTGATTATGATATTAGGCTTCATGGCATTAAACCTCCCTCCCACCTCCGTATCGAAGAGCCTTCTAGTTTGTGACTGTTCTCTACACTCCCCTCGGCCTCATATGATTCATTACAAATAGAGATGATCAGTGCTACAAACGCAGACTAAGATGAAGGTGTTGCGTCCTCGCTGCTTGCCATCGTGATCTGACATCATGTATGTAGTGTCGCTCTGCTTTGTTTTATAGTTGCTATGGCGAGTCTCAGCCAGTCAGTTGCTCACATAGCGTCTGGGAGTTTGTTGGTGAAGACTTTTTGCATTTCACAGCTCATCATTCACAGACTGTGACCTAACTGTTATGACAATGAAGCTCACTTGACTGTCATGACACGCTCCGACTTCCCCCAGGCCGTCCTTCTAGCTATCTATCGTCTCTTTGTGTATCCTTGTTTAGACTCCGTTCTCCGATCACAGTTATTAATGAGCACATCCTGTTTCCTCTCCTGCTTCGTACACAACAATATCTGTTTATACATCTGGGGGTTTTGTCCAGCGACATTCACATTAAGTCTCCCTGTTTATGTTTTGTCTGTGCTTCTCTCGCTCACTTTGTGATGTTTATCCCTGTGTGACAGAGGAGAAGAGAACAGCTCAGAGTGTTCGACAGAGACTGTGGGAGCTTCTGGCTCCAGCAGGTCTGACCAGAGACTCCGCGTCGAGCCAATGGCTTCACGCCTACAGATGTATCTTGCAGGAAGAGGGGGCCGATGAGGAGACACAAAAGAAGGCTGTGCTGATGCAACTCTGGGCCACGCAGGTGAGTCGGGCGTTACAACACATGGTGTCGTGTATCAGGTTGTGGTCATATCCACAGATGAGGCTGTAGATGTGTCTCCTGCTAAGACCTGACACGGAGAAGTGCAGTGCTCTCGTTTGGCACAGGAGTGCGCTGTTCACCACTGCCTCCACAGCAGCTTTACTGCGACTGATTCGGTTGCTTCTTGACTTCTCGCTTGACTCATAAGGGTCATGGGGTCGTACCATGGGGTCTCGTGTGATCTCATCATTTGTCCACGAGGTCACTTACTCCACCTTTTGTTTCACTTCTTTTTTTTGTTTGTGAGTCACATTTTTGAAAAACTTTATTTTAGTGAGATCAATTATCATATGATATTTCCATGATGTCACTGCTGGATGTCGTCTTGTAACTGGAGGAATTTACAATGTGATGTTTCCACGGTGTCTTCATTTGCTCGCAGACAGAAGCATGGTTTGCCAAAAGGCTAAATAACTTCAGAGTCCTGCCCTTGGAGGCAGGCAGATGGTTGGGGACCACAGGTTTCCAATGGCTTTCCTTATTAAGTCAACCATTACTGCGCTGTGCTAATAGTGAGACAATCCAGAGCACAGCGCTCCTCATGCCAGACTCACTAAAGGAAGCTTTTTTCTCGCCATCACTCATCTGTTACACCTGTTTGATTTAATTAAACTCAGTTTTGATTGAAATTAGCCTAATTACAACTTTAACAGAAGATGCGCATAGATAGTATGGGTCTCGTGTGGTTTTCGTATTTACTGTTACCCAATAACCACCTGTGCTCTCACCGTGCAGCGCTAGCACAGCATGAGTCAACCTGTTGTTGTTTGTTTGCAGGGTAATGTTGGTCCTGCCGCGTTTTGGCTTTTGGGCTACTTGTTGACGAATCATAAAGCCCTGATGGCGGTGAAGAGGGAGTTCAGCCAGATCTCGCAGATGGAGCCCTCAGAGACTCCTCTAAC
Source organism: Macropodus opercularis (assembly GCA_030770545.1). Classification (NCBI taxonomy): domain Eukaryota; kingdom Metazoa; phylum Chordata; class Actinopteri; order Anabantiformes; family Osphronemidae; genus Macropodus; species Macropodus opercularis. The sequence continues at coordinate 2,617,866 of CM061099.1, forward strand.
GGACGGAGCTGTGCAAACCCCCGTGTTTGGTGAGAGCTCCATCCCAGTTTGTGTCAACAGAACATGTATTGGTAGTGTGTTGTTTGTATTGTCTGCAAAATAAATTACAAAGAAAAGAAGACAGTATATAAATATTTATATCTGCTGCTTGGTTTCAGTTATTAAGCAACTTTATTTATGTACCATCCCAGATAGTGCCTTGGAAGAGACGCTTAGGCTCACAGCTGCACCCTTCATCACAAGAGAGGTAGTGCAGGAAAAGACCCTGCTTATGGCTGATGGCCAGGAATACCTGCTCAGGAAAGGAGACAGGGTGTGTCTGTTCCCTTTCAACAGCCCTCAGATGGACCCTGAGATTCACCGTAAGCCGCAGGTTTGTTGGCCCGAAACATTAAAGCAATAGCTCTGCTGTTTCTAACCAGTACAGGCTATTAAAAGACTTCTGTGTTGCCAATGGGAATAGTAGTAATTGTCTTTGGGGTGAGTTGGGGGCAGATTTAAATGCAATTAGCATCTGTAGTTGTTTATGTAAGGTAGAATCAACACCTACGCAAAGCTGACCCTGTGTTACCCAGTGAGAGGTCAAACCCAGAGCTGTGGAGCATGGAGGGATTAGCTAAGCACAGGAACAGCACCACAGCTAATAGGCGTGGGAAGGACATTGAGAAGACGGCTTTAAAAATATCTGTCCACCAGAAATAGACAAGCAGGCGTTGCACTGTGTGATTTCTGCAGGCAAGTTATTTTTGGTTGATTGCATCTCATGTCTGCTGCTAAATGTATGTTTTCCTCTCATAGAAATTCAAGTACAACCGTTTCCTGAATAACGATGGATCAGCGAAGAAGAGTTTTTATAAAGGAGGGAAACGGCTGAAATATTACACCATGCCGTGGGGCGCAGGGACCAATGGCTGTGTGGGAAAGCAGTTTGCCATCAATACCATCAGACAGTGAGTGCCCTAGAACGTGTGCAGCATATGGCTTTAGGAGTGCTTAACAGCTCTGAATGTTTTGGGGTGTTTTCGAATGTCCTAAATTTGAATTTCCCCTGTGTTTACTCTCCAGGTTTGTTTACACGGTGTTGACTAACTATGACTTGGAGCTGTGTGACCCACATGCTCAGATGCCAGAGGTAAATGCTGGCCGTTACGGATTCGGGATGCTCCAACCGGAGGGCGACTTGCTTGTTCGATATAAACCAAGGAACACACACTAGGATGTCGAAAACAAGCCAAGCACATATGTTTTATGCACATTTCAACACATGCACATAGTTTCCAGTGTCAGTATGTACTTTGTAAATAATACTTTTATTTATGTTCTACAGCAGCATATTGTTATTTTGTTATTTATCAATAAATGAATAATACATTGTGCATAATCTTGTGTTGTCAGATTCATGGAGTGACTGGTTCAAGTTCACGGTTGCATGTAGTAAATCTGAAAATAAGACTTTAATGCATGACTAGTGCTTACACAGTGTCACTTGTTGGGTCTACAGTGAATGTAGAGCGTCCTTCTGTGTGTCAAACACACCGTTAGCATAAGGAGCTGTCTGTACTGTAAACGCACATTTGTCTGCCTGACATACGGCTGCTGGATGCAGAGTGAAGCTGAGTGGAAAGTTCAGATTTATGTGTAGTGGAACGCAACTCGTCTAACTAGCAGAAGCAGATCCACAACAGTGCAGGCTTTTATTATGTTTAGTCTCAGTTTGAGTTAAATGGCACAGAACCAAATGCGATGCTACATAGTTTCCCAGGTTAATGCACGTCCACAAGCTGCCACACTGAACTGAAAACCCTGTAATTTTGCTGAGAGGACTTAAAGCTCGTCTGCCACAGTGGCAGGATTTAAAATATCTTTGTATTTATTTGGTGTCTGTTTCCTTTTGAGACTCGTGCTGTGTGTAGTTGTCCAACTTCAGTAACTGACTGTAGCTTTTCAATACAGCACAGACGTGAACCTCCTAAACACCCTTACTGTTCGTACGTTAATAGTTCTGCCAGTGCAGCGTGTAGTGTCTGAGCTGTGGCTGTCTGGCCGTGAGAGGGTTAATCTCGAGCAGGCTGCGCCTCTGGAGCAGCCTCGGCGCAATCAGCCCCTGCAGAATCCCGTTCACAGTCACGGGCACCGGCCAGCGAGCAGGTGGAGGAGAGACGCCCAGAGGATCCCCCGCTACTCTCCAGAGCCTACTTGTTGATTCGGCTCAGGGTGGCAGGACAGGGCAGACGGGCGGCGGGGTTTGTGTAAAGCAGTCCTCAACATGTCGGTATAGCTCATGATGCCTACTCCAGCTGCCAGCAGAGCAACGGAGACCTGGACGGGCACAAGTTTTAACGCCTTCACTCTGGAAATGTTGCTGCTCCACGAGGTCAATCGGGATATATGGGAAACGTGTATGTATCTTGTATTTATTGTTTGGTTCTATTTTAGCTTCCGGTTTGTTTTAAAAAGCTATGCAGATCCGAGTGGAAACACTTTATACACTGCACATGCCCTGAAGTCGCGTTTAAATACGTTCGAGAAAAATTGATTTCTGTTGTACTGTAGATAGATATGACAGACATGCATCAATCATTTACTTAAATCAACTTCGTGTATCATGAAAAGTGGTAGTATCCTAAAAGTAAATCACCAGTTTATAAAGGTGAACAGGTAACACCAGCATAAAGTTGTGAGGTCTCCAGCCTGGTCTTAGCGGGTGATATAATGTGCTATGGGTTCTTAATAAAAGTGAATAAGCTGTTAGCATTAGTCAGCTTAATACCCCTCTATAGAACAGACGCGCCTGTCTTTCCTACTGCGCTGCCCTCCAGTCGGGATTGATCGCTGTCACAAACAGGCGGAGACGTTTCAGGACCGTGTGTGTGGACAGCGACGGGCTGTGTGACAGACAGTTTCAGCACCGGACAGCGCTCATGAAGTGGAAACCAGTTTATCATTGGCCCCGGCTTCAACCCCCTGTCAGCAAGAAAAGCGGCTGTGCCTCTTAAAGCCGATTAAAATATCTGTTTTGGTTCTCTGATGAGTGGATAAACTACCTGACATTGCTGCTCGAGGACACCGGCAGCGGTTGCTCCACAGCGTCTAATTTATTTATTTCTTTTTTGCAGTATCAGGAAAGGAGGAGGGAGCCTGATGCGGGCAGCTACAGGAAGATGTCTTCTTGATTTATCGGACTGTGTCTCTTTTGGATTGACAGAGAATTGAGTGAAGATGATCAAGGCGGGGTCTCGGTCGGCGGCCACGGTGCCGCCGGATACGATGGAAATCATCCGGAGCAAGACCCACACGCGCCGAGTGAGACTCAACGTAGGGGGTCTCCTCCACGAAGTCCTGTGGAGGACGCTGGACAGGCTTCCCCGCACAAGGCTGGGCAAACTGAGAGACTGCAACACCCACGAGTCCATCATGGAAATATGCGACGACTACAGTTTGGATGGCAACGAATACTTCTTTGACAGACATCCCGGCGCCTTCACCTCCATCCTGAACTTTTACCGCACTGGAAAGTTGCACATGATGGAGGAAATGTGCGCCCTGTCCTTCAGCCAAGAACTGGACTTCTGGGGCATCGACGAGATCTACCTGGAGTCCTGCTGCCAGGCCAGGTATCACCAGAAGAAGGAGCAGATGAATGAAGAGCTCAAACGAGAGGCTGAGAACATGAGAGAGAGGGAAGGAGAGGAGTTTACCACCACGTGCTGTTCGGAGAAGAGGAAGAAACTCTGGGACCTTTTGGAAAAGCCAAGCTCGTCATTTGCTGCTAAGGTAGTGTCCTGCTCTGCCTGCTGTGCATTTCACTGCTGCCACACTGCCCGAGCAGTGAAAGTGGTGGGGTCAGGTAGCGATGAGAGAGGCAGCGCTGGCACACAACCAGCCCAACACGTTAAGATTTACATAAGGGCTTCTATCAAGGAGTGAAAGGTGCATGAGCGTAGGAAGTAGAGATGCAAACGAAAACAATCAGGTCGTTGTCTCTGTTTGACACTAGCTTGATCCGAGTGCTGACTTTATTTTGACCTGAACACAGCTTTTAATTTGTCACTTTGAGCAGCAGTGCAGGATGAGAGATGGATGGAGAAATGTTGTTGTCAGAGGTGAATGACAAAGCTTTCTGTAAAGTTTGGCTCATTCATCACTGTCTGTTGAAAAATGTAACTTTGGAAAGAGTTTCAGTGCACTTCAATCAATTATCCCAACTAGGTGAGAAGAAAACTCCTGAGAAAACTCTTTCTGTTGAGTCAGACAGTTGTTGTTACTTTGTTAGAGAATGGCAGCTTTCGTCTGCCTTTATTGGTTTAAGTCAGATACGTGTTCCAAAGCCCGCGTCGTCTTCACGCAGCTCTCTCAGGACAGTTCTCGAATATTAGTTTTTCACTGCAAACACTACAGAGGCTAAGAAGAGTGAGCTTATGTCAGAAGAGCAAGGATTCATCCTGTACGATGCGTTTCTGTATCCACCCACCAGTAGCAACCTATATTATCAGCTGTACAACTGTGTGTCATTACCAGAGAGAGTGAGAAGAGTTCACCACATCCTCTCAAGGTTTTATTTTTCCGATGTGCCTTCGCATCTTAAATCAGCTCTTCTGTAGATGCTACATCTGTGCACTGAGATGTCAGAAGACATAAAAACGACACGATGGTCAAGTCATAACTTTAAAATATCACACACATGCTCTTAATTGTTATTTAATATTCGGTCAATGGCTTAGAGATGTGCTCTGTTTACAGTAAGTCACTCAGAGATGGTGAGTTCTCCGAATTCTCCGTTGTTCGAACTGACTGACTGGCAGCGCCAGACACAGTTGATTAGATTAATGAGATACAGATGATCTATGTGGAAATCGCTCGTGTGAAGACTGACGTTATTCAACATCTTGCCTCATATTCAGTGTTGTTATAAAGTCTAAACCCTTCGAACCCGCAGAGCAGCAAACATTAGTGAACTTCACTAAAAGAGGCTTTGTCTTTGTGAGGTGCTTTTTGTGACAGTTGACAGATCTATTGATTGATTTTAGTTTATATATTATGTTATATTATATTATTTATTTGGGGTATATGACGTTTTTAACGTAAATGTTGTAACTGAAGATGCAGAGTGAGCTACTGAGACAACGTCTTTTTCAGCAGTTTCGAAACACCTTTGAGTGAGACCAGAGTAAGTTTGCCTTTGAATTTTTACTCAGCTCTGTTTCTGTTCACAGGACCATGAATTATTAAATAAAGGTCAGAACTAATGTTATTGCCAAATATGAAAAGTTTTATTATATAACAATGTTGGCTTTGCAAATCCGTAAGGTTTGTGACATGGCCCCTGGAAACGATGTTGAATGACCTATTAGCTCTATTTTGTGTGTGACTCTATTACGCACCAGTTTGAAAACAGCATCAACCTGTAAACCCCCAGATTCCCTATATTAATTTTTGCCCTTTAGTGCTGGCCTGTGCTCTTCTGCCCTGCAGTTTTGCGTGACATGATATAAATTATACAGCAGAGATGTAAGAGGACAATTTATGACCTTCTCTTACGTAGCATGCAAGCTCGTCTTCTTAGCATACAAGGCTTTAACACACTCTACAGTCAGGAAGACAGCGACGCAGGCTGTGGTTTGGTAAATGGGGTCATTTCCTCATAGTTTACTACCATGTGAGGCAGAGAACAGTAAAAATGTCAAACTGAGATTAAACGGCAGCCGTTCGGTGCAGCCTTGTTTCGGAAGCTTAATTGAAGAGGTGCAGTAGTGAAATGGTTTGTTGCTAAAGACAAATTCCATCTCATTTATTTTTCAGTCCTGATGAAATTTTAATTGCACATTAATAACGTCTGACTTAATGCCAGAGAGAGAAGGTAGGATACAGCATATCTATAGCTCCGCATGTCACCTCATCCTCGTCCTCTTGATTTTATGACCTCCCTAATACGCAGCGCGCTCTCGTGGGCATCATTTTTCACGTCGGAGCAGCAGTGAAGGACGCCGTGTGCGCCGCTCCTGATTGTCTGCCTGTGCTTGAGGGTGCTGAGGTGTTACTGAATAGTTTTAGACCCACTTGAGTCTGCGTTCCAACCATGGGTTTGCTCACTAAATTATTCAGTGTAACAATATGGACTCTGAAAACACCGGAAAACTTTCAGGTAATAGTCTCAGCAATAAAAGACCGATTCGCACGGAAACAAAACAACACATGCAGAACGGCCGTGTCGTCATTTTTCAGCAGGAAAGAGTGAGAAGGCTCCGGATCAAAGCCGCCTCTGTATGTCAGCATGCCTGAGCGTGCTGCTAGTCTGGTGTGGGCTATGATGTCATACGTAAACCCAGCATTTGCTGGCAGAGCGGTTTCCCACCTGAGAGATGGGCGCTTGTTAGGGTTGTTTGAAAAGGGCAGGGCTCGTCTGGGAAAAGGTGAAGTCACTTAGTAACATCTGAATCGTTCGGTTGTTTGCCTTCGTTGCCTGAACAGTATCAGTGGCGCCTGATGAAATGTTTTCAATTTTACCTTGTGTCGTGTAGTGAATCATTTCGTATGACCTAATGCTAAGTCAAAGGAACTTTATGAACTGAGACGGTTTTTGTTAAGTTTCAGCTTGTCTAGAAAATAATGCTGACTCACACAGCTTTCATTAAACAGACTCTTTTGACACTTCTGCCCTCTGGGAATTTGAAGTCCTGTCTCCTAAAAGCCTTGCAGTGTTCTCACTACCCACCGAGCTCTGGTCCAGAACACAACACTGAGCTACACAAACTGACACTTACTGTAGTTCTTCTGGTTTGGCAGAGGCTGTTTGCAGCTAATTGCATGGAAACGTCTCCTCACAGTGAGAGAGACAGCCACGACTGGAGGCAGTTAGCTGCGCTTCATACTGCAAATCCGATATGCCTGATTGACTTCACTGTAAGCACTTCGCTTTGTTGTTTGCGAAGTCTGAGCTCGCTCTGTGTGCAGAGGCTGCGGCCCTGTTGGTGTCAGGGTGGGGCGACCTGCTGAGCTGCGTCGCCTGCTGCACGCTCACCTCGCACGGCCTGCCGTTTGACTTTTTGCAAGAATGGGAGAAAATCGATGGCAGGGAGTTTAAATCGTAACTGAAGCCGGGTTGAGTGAGGACACGCTCTCACCAAGGGAGAAGCAAGACGTGTGACTTCCCACGGATCGCTGCCTTGTGGTGCAGCTGCATGAGGGCGTGCCGTCGTGATAACCCCAGCGGTGTGTCACAGAAAGTGCAGTGGAGCCAAACAAGACGCAGTCGCTGCGATTTCACGTTCGTTGTTGTTATTTTCAGCAGCTTTCAGCAATAATAGAGTTTCCTCTGCCGCGGTGGGACTGTCTCTCCTTCACTCCCTACCTTTCACTTACTGTCCTCATATGCATGTGTGTTTTCAGGAGTTGTTGCTGGGTGACAGCAGCTCTTCTATTGTGGTTAGGTGAGCTTTGAATAGCCATAAATCAATGGCACCCGGTCTCCCAGCTGCCGAACGGATTGCAGCACCGCGTTTCACCAGATGAGCTCACACAGACTCACAAGGGCCGCGTGGAACCAACGTCTCTGTTTCTCCTGCTCATCCATCCTTCTTACTGTCTGCTCTGCCTGTGTCTGTTTTCCCCTTCTCCAGTCAGCACGTATTACACGCACACACTGCTGTGCGAATTGAAGAGACTGTACAACTATTGTATTGATGCATATAACAGACATAAAATTTGTGGCTGTTGGACAAATCCGTCATATTGTTAAGTGGCCCCAAAAGTAAAACGCAAGTCGCGCCATCCAGGAAAACATCTATTTATAACTTTACGCTCTTTCTTTTTGTTTTTTCACTTTGTTCTCGATGTCTTCCTTTAGTTTTATCTCCAACCACAGGCAGCTAATGAAGCCCAGTTGTAAAGTGAAAGGAACATTAGCATTATTGATCTCAAACTTGCGTTTGAACTGTTTGATTAGCGTGCGGGTGCACACGAATGGAAATTCACCTTAGGAAGTAACACATCCCATCAGTGGCGGTTGATCGATAGAGAAAAGCTGCTCGTTGTGTTGTATGGTCAAGCTGTGTTTTGTCTAAGTACGAAGATTCACTGCATTAGAAACACTTCCCTGCACATTTAGACCAGATCAGAATGAAGATGCTTCCTGCATTTCCAATAAACTGCAAACTGCTCTCCAACATATTGAGTCCTTGAAGAAATGTACTGTTGATAGATAGGAAGGCAAGTTTTATCCAAGCACACGTCTTGCATTTCCTCACAAATGACTAATGAATGCAGGCTTTAGTTGCTGCTCACTTTCCCACAGACGCTCATCGTATCTTGGTGTTGTGGTTTCCATACATGCACCATCATTGTTATCGCAGCAGGAAACGTGCTCTGGTAATCCCACCGTGTGCAAAGGCAAACACTCAGCCTCAGGAGATGGTGGAGACCATAAGCAGAGCTAAAAGATGCCAGAGAGACGCAACACAACACAGAAATATTACCGTTGCTGGATGTGTAAATTATTTGCTTACACATTCGCATCAGTTCATAAGCCAGTGCCAGCACTTGAAGCAGGTCTAAGGTTTAGCTTTAAACATATTTAGAAGGAAGATCGCTCCTTCCAAATAGTTCCGGTTTGAAGCGATTTTAGGAAGAAGCGAGGCTCTGCAACCTCCACGGGCTCACAGTTTCCATGGAGCGAGGTGATCTAGCACGCTACATTAGCTTATCACCCCAGCCAGCTGGGTCAATACTGCATATTACACATGCACACACTGACGCACACAGATTGCCACTGCATAGTATCTCTGTTTGACAGACATGTGAAACCCGTGCTTTACTTTTAGTATTATGCCGTATCTCCACTGTAGAGCAGTTGGGTTTGTGGCTTTAGAGGTCTGCCTTGACATTGACGTTTAAAAGGGTGAGAGGTCAGTCATGAGGAAATGGAGACAAGACTATTTTTCTGCAGAACTTCATTCATTATTCAGACAGGCCTGTCACTGAGAGAACATTATTCAAGCAGCGGTGTGTAGTCAAGTGGTCACTCACAAAGTAAAATAGAAGTTTAGTGAGAGCTAGGCGGGAGTAGCCGAGGCTTCTAGCGTGCAAGCAGCGCTTCTTCAGCCAGAGCTGCACAGCACAGTGATGTTTTCTTCCTTCGGTCTGCGAGCTGAGGCTGTAAAGGTCGGTTTCCAGCCACACACACAGCCACGACAGGCATGACTGAATAATGCAGTGACGTTCCGTCGCCAGTCCGACACGTATATTTCTATGGAACTTCAATGTGCTTTAAAGATCTTTGAGCACTCGCAGATACTTCCAGCAGAGCAACAGGGGCTGATATGAGTATATTCATGTCTACATAGTGGTTTCATGTACTGTAGTTCTAGTAATTCCAGACTGCGGATGCGTTAAAACTGCGTAAGCATGGAGTCAAAAACACAAACTGCAGTTGCGATAATGAAGGACTGAGGAACAGTAACTACCTGAACCTGATACACAACCCAACACCTGAAAGCTCCACGGATGAACAATCAGCATCATGGTTCTATTAACATAAGATCACTAGTGAGCTACTACAACTACAACATGAAAACCACCTTCTGCGTGTGGTTCAGACCCATAAATAACATAAACAACATAAGAATAAGATCTGTGTAAAAGGCTCCTGTGCATCACACTGCCTCCATTAGCTTCTCATCTCTTGCTCAGGTAGAACATCCAAATGCACCTTGTCTACATTTTACTCATCCCAACACGCAACCTTCTTCCTTTGCTCTATGATCGGGTTCTAACATTTGTGAGGTCATGGGCTCAGTGATTTGTGCTACAGTGGCTCTTCCGTGAGATCACATTAGTTGGGCTACCTCATCATAAGCATCAATGAGCTTCAGGCCTGTCACAGTACCTGTGGTCCTTCCTTGACCACGTCTGGTGCTTTCCGGTACCAAGGCTGAACGCCAAGAACAGTCCTAAAGCGACCCTTCAGGTTCAGATGCTGATAAGCAATCGTTCCGTCCTTGTCAGAGTTGCCCAGATGCTTATGCTTGTGCAGTTTTTCTTCTTCCAGCCTTCATCACACGTCATCTTCAGTAAGTGATGGTTTCATTTGCCACCTCATGTATTTCAAAGCTTAACAGGTGCCAGCGTAACAGGATAATCTATGTTCTTGACTTCGCCTGTCAGCGGTTTCAGTGTGAGTGACCGGTGTGTATTTAAACGCTGTCACCTGCAGCTTCCATTCAGAGTGAGAGGTGTGTGTTCACATATAGAGGAAGTTACTAGTGGGCTTTCCAAAATACACTATTCTGCAAAAGTGAGTGTTTGCAGCTACATTGAGTCCCTCCAGAGAGTGGGATGCTGGGTTCCTGATGCAATGTTTACAGTGGAAATGCAGCACTTGAGGCCAGGTTGGTTTGAGTTGGAGTGAGGTGAGAGGCATCGCCAGTATTTGCACCCCTGCTGATAATCACAGGTTTGGAGAAGAGATCTTGGCTTGAGTATGTTGTGATCTTCTGGCCTCCTGCTCTGCGTGGGCCCCAAAAGACCATCTCTGCATTAGAGATCTGGACCTGGATCAATGTATCACTTTCTTTTTATCTTCATTAAAGAGCAGAAAACCAGCAAGAGTTTTCAGAGCGAACCGTGACATTGAATGTTTTCACCACAGCGTCACCAGAGGACCCGAGCTAGTTTAATAACGGTGTTTACGCAAAGATTCAGAAGGACAATGCAGAGTAGGAGCAGTTGCTGTTAAACAGGAGGCTGCTCATGAGCCAGAGCCTGCAGGAAGGATGAAGTCAACCTAGTATGATCCCTCACAGCCCCACCAGATTTTCTACCTTAGCATGGTAATGGCACTTCTCTCCCAAGGGGCTTCTATAAATAAATAAGCTGTCACACACATGAAACCACACACAGGCCAGTGTGTTTTCCCATCCAGTCTCTAAATAGACGCATTGATGCTGTAATTTAGTTGATTGTTTGTGACGTCTGGAACCGTTTCATCTAATATCTCTGCAGCAGACTGTGAGATTCACAAGTTTATTTCTAAATCAGCAGAAGGCAAAGCATGAGTGTGTGAGGGAGTTTAATGTGAGACTGACTGGCTCTGTCTGATGATGGAGCGTGGTCAGATGGCTTAATATTTCTTCAAGATGCAATTTAATGTAGAATTTATTGGCTGAATGTGGAAAATAGGCTTTTCAGCTTCATCCTCGAAATATAATAGAAATAATAATATACAGAATATGTAAAAAAAAAACAAAAATGAAAGTCTCTGTGGCACAACGGTAGTGCGTCTGACTCCAGATCAGAAGGTTTGGCCCTGCGACAGACCCAGCGTCTCGCCCATAGACAGCTGGGACAGGCTCCAGCCCACCCGCGACCCAGTGGAGGATGAATGAATGAATGAACGTTACAAACAGCAGGACAGGTAGTTCAACAGTGGTGATTCCTCTGTTGGTTCCAGTCCCTGGTTCGCCTCAAGCTTAAACGTTAGGGCAAAGATGCTAAATTCAGATGTAACGTGTTAATTATTGAGCATTAGATGCAGGTGCTTTTAAACTGCGCTAACGGGAACACGCAGATAATACGACGTCAATATGCTAATTGACTGAAACTCCCTCCCTTTAAATAAAGATTAGATAGCAGCATCCTCTGTGCAACGTCCAAGCTGCTGTAACTGATACCTAATGTGTGTTTCATTTGCTCTTGATGGTGCAGAACAAACTGCAGAGCTCAGGGAAAGTCACTGACGTACCATAGATGAGAGCATAAGACTCGTTGTCTACAAACTTTAGAACCAGATCAGAAAAAACAAAAGACATTAGAAAGTTTCTAATTCAAAATCAAATTGCATGGACATACTACCTGTCTCTGCATAGTCTGCTGCACTGTGTCTGTGTGTACTGTATTCACAGTGTGTGGGTGTGTGCGCGTTTTCATCACGTCTCTTTGCGTGGTGTGTGCGAGGGTGAGAGAGGCGTAGCGTGGAAAAAGAAATGCTTTTCTGGGTCAACACGGCTCGGAATCGCAGCTTCTATTTAAGAGTGAACACACAGACTCACAGCCCTGTTTCTGCGGTGGAAGTGTCAGCGCGGCGAACGTGGCCTCTGCCGCCAGTCAGCTGCGTGTTTCATCTTCACACGTGTACGCTGTCATCTAGGGACGCAAAGGGGACAACACATGCAGCGTCAGGCTCGTCGATCAGCCGCGCGGTGATGCAGAGACATTCGGTTTGGAGTATGTGAAATGCAAAGGGAAGACGCGGTGATGCAGTGGAGATTTAAAGGCCACGTCCCTCTGATATTTATGTGCTAACATTGAGGGTAATTACGTGAGAGCCCTGTGGTCTGCTGACTGAGGAGGAACTAATGGCCTTTCAGTGTAATTACATTTAGGAGCGGTGAGTAGTAGAACAGTGTGGATCAGCCGTTTGAGTCTCGCCTTAGTGGTACGCGACTCTATTTCACGGCGACGCCACAGAGGAAATCCTCTGGGGGCGGCTGCAGTCGTCCACCTCCTCTGGCCCTCACATGAAACCGTGAGGCCGCTCGACGCCTGGACTGACATATGGAGGAGTTTAAAGCCTGTCGCTAGCATTCAGCACAGTGCATCGTTACCTGTGGGTGGACAGTGTGAGTTTCGGTCGCTACCCCACTAACTTCCAGGCTGCGCTCCCTGGAGCCCCTGTTCTCCCCGGTCTCCTGACAGAGCCTCAGCTACTCACTGCTGGCTACACCTGCCAGACACCCATCACACACCACCTAACCTCTGTCTGATGTGAGAAATAGGCCACGGAGATATATAGGTGCAATGGTCTTAAGTGGGCCACGCCGGAGAGGAAAGGAGAGAAGGATACGCACAGAGGATCGGTTGAAGGTTATCATACAGAGAAGTGAAGGATTATTGGTGGTCTGTTACTCCTAGTACCAGCAGCGTACGCCACCGTCTACTGCGTCTCCATGTATCCTTTTCCAGTCTGCTCTCCGTTACCCACTGGAAGCTAGTTTACATGGTAATGAACACGACTGCTACAAGTCACAGTCGCATGATATACATCTAAAGTTGCTGGTTTAGCGTCATAATTGTTGGAAATTCATCCGTCTGGGTCACTGAGGGTGTGCCACCGAGTCTCAAACTACCACAAGCAGCGCCGTCCCCCAGAAGAATAGACGCCGCGAGTCGGTGGGTCCTATGTAAACTGAGGAGCGTGATGTAAATTGAAAGGGTTAGTGATCTGTGGGAAACCTGACTCCCTTGTCATTACATTAACACACTTGTGCTTCCAGATGCAGCTCTCTGAGGACAGGAACACACCTTCAGCTGGGACAGAGTGTAACTCAGTCAGAAACACCTTGGACGTTTAATTTGCATTTCATCTATGTTAAAGTAACAGCTCAAATGACATTATTTATGATTTCTGCCATAACATAATGATACAAAAGCAGAGATGTGACACGTGAAAGATGAAACAGATTCCATCCTCTGTCTCTTAGTGTACAACTAACACAAAGTGGTGATGACAGCAAGTCCAAGAAGTTTTTAATCTTCGTCTTTATGTAACAAAGTCTGTCTGGCTGGGACTAAATGAAAAGAGAGGGCTGTCTGTTCATCAACGCTCCGTCCAGATCAAGTTCGGCATTAGACAGAATCCCAGGCTGTCCCTCAGAAACCTTGAGTCTCTGGGCAATGTCGGCAAAAGCGTTACCAAATCTGCAAGGATTTCCTGTGTAATCGTGGTGGGATCTCACTCTCACAGTGTAAATCCAGAAAGAGATTAGAGAAATGATTGCAATTTGTCCTGCTGAAGATAGTCATCATGAACAAAGTCAACTCTTAAAGAAGAGACTCACTTTTACTGTGTTGAATTAGATGCACACAGTATGGTGCATCTGATGGCCAATCGGTTTACTCTAATGATAAGAAATGAAAGAGTGTGAGTTTACTGGATGGTCTTTGAACCTGTGGCCTTCCGTTCACTCTGCAGCTGCTCTTAAACTCACCTGCCATCACAGTAGCTGGTCTGCGGGGCAGCAGAACGGCCGATTAGCAGCGGGAAGGACGACAGCTGCCGATGAGAAACGACGCCATGACTGATGTCTTTCGTAAAGGGAGCCGCTGTGACTGACTGTGTGCTGGGCCCGTATGGATCAAGTGGTAAATGCGATGGCGACGTGTGCTAACACGTAGTGAGGGCCATGAAGGAAATTGGATATATGCGTTTTAATCTGCGGTCAGAATCTCCATGTACGGCAGTAATTGCTGCGCCAGCATTCCTGGCTGTGGGCTAGTTTACAGCAGGCTGGATGGATTTGGTCCATGTGTGGAGCATCGGCCAGTCTGACGTGTGTTTAGCCTTTTTTCAGAGAACGCTCACAGTCAGCAACATCCGGGAAACTAAATTGAGATCACAGAAATATTCGACTATTGTGTTAATTACGCAGTCTGTCTAGTGTCTGAGGATGGCAGCAGCATTAAACATCACCTTCCACAATTTAGAGCTTTGTTCCTTTTGCAAATCACTGTCACTGTTGCTCCCCCTTCACACAGCTGGAAAACGTGTCCCTTCCAGGCTGGAATCAGCTGCCTGCCCCCACCGATCCGGGCTCTGCGCCACCTGCTAACGATCCGCAGACATTTCTCATTGCTACACTATTAAACTAATGATATTTAAACTGGGCACAGGCACCGAGTAATCACACAAATACAGACACTAACCCAAAGCTGATATTTTAGATGACTGGCCGTGTGAGTTTGGCAGCGTCACCGCCCTCAAAGCGATGGGCATCAACATTACTTGTGTCAGCTCTGAAACACATCATACTCACACACAAAGCGGTTTGAGGAGTGCGTTTAAAGGCCACTCTCTGTTTTTACAGCCTATGGGCAGTGAGCAGCACTTACAGTCTGACTACATTTTTTATGTGGCCACTTTATTACGTACATTGCAGAAACTCTGGAATAATAACCTTCTACTGTACCTAATAAACTGGCCTTGGAGTGTGGTTTACTGTCTGTCTAATCAGAAATCCTCTGTGTTTTTTCCAGAGTATGGTTCAGTAGGATCACGTGTCCTTCTGCTCCCTCAGTCTCTGTTTTATGGGTCATTTTTGTGAATGCCTTGCTGCATCTGTTATGCAAATACTCCAAAGCCTCAGGTTGCCATGGAAACTATCAGCTGAGCTGTACACCAAGGTGCTGCAGTCTCACCGTGAGGAGATCTGTGCTGCTGTGCGTGTGCATGTCACCTGCGCATGTGTTTGAACGTAGTGTCAGTGTGAAGAAAAGCTCCGCTGTTGTCGCACGATGGCACAGGCTTCACTGTTACTGTGTAAGTCCTGGTGATGCTCGTTGCACTGATTGCATGCAGCCGCCTGCAAACAGCTGGGTTTCATCACGTCTGTCATGAAAGGCCTCGTGGCCCTGACGCCAACACAACAAGCAATGTGGCGTAAAGTTTATTGTGACGTATGCTGCAAAGAAAAGCTCCTTCACGACGTCGGCCGTCACGAGTGTTGTATTTTTGTATCTCACGCCTCTAAGCCCAGAATAAATGCTCATCCTTTAAAGGTTAGTTCCCTCTAAACTGCTCTTTTTGTAAATGTCACACTCTCCGTCCTCCAACTCTTCTCTTGCTCGGTAGAGTTGGAGGACAGAGGACTAAGGTGCTTTTTACTTCAGCAGTCCAGCATTATTACACAACGTTATGCTAACATTTCATTGAGGTGTTTAGGAAAATAGGTCACTTCTAAAGTTCTCTCCTGCCTTTTGCCTCAGGCTGCTTTAATGCCTGTACGTCTCAGCTGCATACATTACACTATACTCTGCACTCCCAACACAATTTCTCTATTTCTCTTTCTGCATTATGTATCTCTGACCTCGCTTTACCACGGAGGATGAACGGGCGTCTCAGAGGGTTGTAGTCTCCACATTACGTCGACATTCGGTGGTCGGACGCTGATGTACAGTACATACTGCACACACACACACGGCTGCGTCTGTTCCGGCAGTCAGGAGCTTTAATCATTTAGAAGGGAGACGCTGCCACACAGCAGTTGTTTTACTGCTCCAAAATGAAAAACAGATGGTTGTATGCTAGACTTGCACGTGTGTGTAAGACACACTAGCATGTGTGTGTTAGGATCCTTTGATGTGATCTGACATGACACATCTACATCCAACCTGCATCAACTATTGAGGAGGTCGAGTCCTGAGCAGGTGGACTTTTTCTGATGTTTGTCACATCTGAAGTCCACCGTGGAAGAATTTAGATGTGAGCTGGATGCTTGAAAACAAGACTTTTACTGCGTGTTCCACGTTCTCCTGACAACATTAGGCTTCACAACAAACCATTAGCTAAGCATCCATCTCTCATAAATATCTGCGTACATACACACGGACGGAGATAAAGTCACGGTGAATGGAAAGGACGGGGTTCACGGGGAAATCGCTTCCAACAGGCATCCGGCGGCGCAGCACATCGCAACCTTGTGAATTTGTTGCCATGGCTACGCTGAGTGGTGGGATTGCCTCACTGTTAGTTAGGATAATTTTAGTTTTGATTTGCAGTTTCACAGGTACAAACACACCAGGGTGTGTTGCGGTGCTGCAGCTCATGGCTGATCGCTCAGCTTTAAGACTGGAAACCGGGGAACTACACAGGCTGTATCCATGACTACCAGTCACATGTGAAGCTCAATAATTAACACATAAGAAATTTTTAGATGTAGCATATTAGGTGCTGGTAGCCCGAGCCTGTACAGATGTGATTACACTTCAGCATCGTATCCGTCTCGAACGTCAATTGGCTCTGAAACTGTGGTGTAGAACCGAGATGGCGTCTCGGAGCATTACAGGCCTCTCGTGTTTCAGGTAACTCCGTTCACTTAATGCTGGCACCCAATCGTGTCACATGAACCCGTCAGTGTTGGTCTTTATGGTAAACACCGAACAGGGTCAGTGGAGACAGGAAAATGAATTAGGTCAACGTTAATTCGCTGTCCGCAGACACCTGAGCAGTCAAGGCATCTCGTCAGCCTCTGGCAGGTTGGAGTCTGCAGGTCTGGGCTGAATCCGTGTGATGAGGTTGTAGAGAAGCAAATGACAGAAAAAACACCTTCCTCTCCATTAGACTGGACTAATGTGTCCACTGTGACGTTACTGGGTTTGCAAAGCTTCCACTGGAAATGATGTCATGATGTGCTTTCGCTCATTCATCGCTGTCTCTGACTGAGGTCATGAGTTGAATTTTCTGATGTAATCGTCCCACCTGGTCTTAACGTGCGACAGAGCGAGCAGTGTCTGCTGCTCGTTGGCCACCTGTCCCCTGATGTTCACCAGCTCCCACTGCTGTTAAGCAAGAACCCAAACAAAACAACGCTTGTGTTGTGCACCATGCGGCCAAATGGTGTGATTTCTCAGAGTTGGTGGTGATTCAGCATGATAGATTGTGCCCTGTCTTCCTCCGCCTGCCAACACTGCTGCCAGTTTTAGAGCGAGCAAGGACCCATAGCAACAAGAGACAGCTGGAGCACCAGCAGGCAAAAACAAGAAACCGAACAAAGCCAGATTCTGAGTACTTGTCATTTTCAGCTGGGTGTGATGTGGTTGGGCTCTGCCTCCTGAGTGTGTCCAGCATGCTGCATTCAGCCTACACAGAACACCAACCGCATGTCTGCGCTGTCGGAGGACCCGTTGGTTTCTCCCAGCCCCGGAGGAACGGCTCCCTGCTCCACCGAGGGTTTCCACAGCTGGCTCCCACAGACGGACACAGAAAACACCCGTCTGTGTCTCTGCTGGTCAGGAACAGTTCGCGTCTGTCGTTCTTATAGGATGTAGACGCAGAGTTGCTCGTAGTACTTGTAGTATTAATGTTTAAATAACACTGAATATATTATGTGATCTGTATGCCGGCCCCGAGAGGAAACCTGCTTTTAAAGAAGATTCGACTTTTCACTTACAGTGGAAAGAAGACATGCATTTTATATGCTAATATACTGATAATGTACTTTTTAAATTCTATTTCACAGTATTAGACCATTCATGGAACCATACGACTTCTGCAAATTAGTCTAATACCAATAAAACATATAAAAACGTTTCAGCACATCGAGACAATGTGACAGCAGCAGGATGCCAGGGGATTTCTGGGGATCAGGGAGTAATTTATAGTTTGAAATCAATAGTCTTACATTATGTAGGTCAGTTGGATCCATAAAACCCCTTTTTGCTTTGCCAGCAGAGCAGCTTCTGTCTGGCATTTGGTCACTTAATAATGCTGGATCAGTGCTTCATTTTATGCTTAAACTCTTTTATATTTCTCATGACATTGCTCTGCTGGAGGGAGGGAGACACTCTGGTAGCTTAGTGTGTAATATAACTGACATTCTAGCCTATTAAACACTGAGTAATCTTGGGGCGCGTACAGCAGATAACACAGATGTTCAAGGTGTTTCAGAGTCAAGGTTTTCTGTCTCGGGTGAAAGGTCAGTGGCAGTGTGCAGGTGTTTAATCAGGGGGAACTGAAACTCACGTCTGTACGTCAGCCAGTGGGAATCGTTTTTTCATCTCACATCTTATTTTTATCTTCATTTTTCACACTGTCACCTCTGTTCATTTTCCTCATGCTTTCACCTTTTCTTTGTCATAAGTGCCAAAAAACATGTCCCCCGAAAGGACAGACACTTGGACACCTGCCAGACCTAATGATGATCTCGAGTGCAGGAAAAGCTGCCCATACAGTAGCAACAAGCAGAAATGTGCTACTATTTATATAAATATGGTTTAAATGTGAAATCACACCATTAGCTTTACGTTTAGCAGTAGCATTCAAACATGATTTTTATCTAGACTGGATGCACGTTACCTTAAACAATCACATCCTCCGTGCACAAACACTTA
Source organism: Macropodus opercularis (assembly GCA_030770545.1). Lineage (NCBI taxonomy): Eukaryota > Metazoa > Chordata > Actinopteri > Anabantiformes > Osphronemidae > Macropodus > Macropodus opercularis. Next base: position 2,636,742 of record CM061099.1, read on the forward strand.
ATATCCTGATTCTGCGTCTCATCGTTGTGGCACCACCTTCACACTTCCAAAAGGAGGCACAGTGTCCAACGCGTAGCCGCAAGCTCGGTAATCCATCTCCCTGTCTCCTCTTCAGCACATGGCACAGAAAAGGTACCGGCTGCCTGCTATGAGCTTAAAGGTTGGAGGAAAAGGCTTCTAGGCAAGGTGAAGCAAGGTAGACGAGGTTGAGGGCACATCTGTGTGGGACACGGGAGGCCTTGTCAGTTTGGGAGATGCTTAATGTCATTAGATGGCTGGTTCAGAAGCAGATGGCAAAGTTAGTCTGGGGTCACTTCCACAGAGAGTCGCTTCATTTCGTTCAGACAGACTGTGATGTCAATGCTTCATAATTAAAACCATATTCACTGCTTGGAATTGCTACTGTAAGCTGCTTTTCTGTTTGGCTTGGCTTGGTTTCTAAAAATCCAAAACAATACAAGGCTGTAACCAACTAAAGCTGAATCAAAATAAATAATCACAAGCCCACAGCAGAAAATAAAAATTGGATTTTTAGTTAAAATAATAATCAGAAGTGGATAAGAAGCAATTGATTACAGATTTGCAGGCCGTAGCCACAACAACACGTCCAGTCTCACTAGAAGAGAAAAAGCTGGACAGGATTCCATCTTGCTCATGTGGCGAAAAAGCCAAATCCAGTTACGATGAGGACAGATCAGATGAGCGTCAGGAAGGAAGACCCTGAACGCCTCATCAAAGCCAACAGTAACTCTGTCGGTCACGACGGGAAGGACGTGACCGACATGTCTCCTTTCATTCTCTCGCTGTCTCTCCCCGTTCTCTGATTTATTCTCGCTTCCCTGTCATTTAGAAGGAAAAATAATAATACGACAAAGAATATACGTAAAATGTTAAGTCATTGCAAATTTAAACTGTGCAATCAAACACAAAAACCACTAGGCCTTCTTAGAAAAACTGGATGTAAACTTTCCACAGCTACTGAACAGTGAGGTGGAATTTGGTTAAATATTTATAACATGGCCTGACGTGCTTAAGACATTTGATATATTTCCACTTTGGGGGATTTCGCTGAGAAAAAACAGCAGAAAGTTCTGTCTGTGTTTGAAAAACCATAATTTTTTTTTTTGTGTGAGTGAGCAATTCTGAATCAGTTTTAGTAGGAAGTAACAGCCAGATTAGGGAAGTTGGAAAGTCCTGAGAGACTCCGGTTTGGTTTGGTAGTTTTTTAGACTGAAAAAGTAAGAATATAAAATATTAACAACTAACAGCAATGTAAAGCAAAGCAAAAAGGAAAGTATGACATTTTATAATTGGTGGTCATTTGTTGACATAAGAGGCGGCTTTTGAGAGTAGTGCTGTGCTCCCTCAGTGGAACTTTCCAAGAAGATGCTGGTAACCCTGGGGAGGAAGTGTTTACAGCGGCATAAGGCTTCCATCCTTTAGTGCAGCTCCTGTTTACTGGCAGCGCTACGCAGGCCACCGTTTCCACTGAAGCCTCCAGTCTGTGGGAGGAGCGTCTGTGAGCGCATCACCGGCGAAGTACCACAGTAGGAGGATGGGAAATGCCACTTTGCAACATGTCCACAAAACAGTGAATGAGTCCGTGTGTGACATAATCACCGCATTGATTCAGCGCATGTGGCGAAAAGGCCAAATCCAGTTAGGACGAGGACAGATCAGATGTGAAGCAGGGGAAAACCCTGAACGCCACATCAACCACAGTAACTCTGTCTGTCACGTTGTCTGGCCTCACAAGTTGTGTCTCCTTTCATTCACTCTCTGTCTCTTCCCGTTCTCTGATTTCTTCTCGCTTCCCTGTCTGTTGAACCTGGCTACACACCAGAGCGAGCTGCTCATCCTGGCGGAACAATGCGTCTCTGAGGAACCTCCTGTTATGCGTTTATAGGACGTCTCCTTCCCTTCGCCCGCGTCGATCGAGCATGAAACGGGTGAAAGCGTTGTGAAAACTAGGCAACGTCTCCACGGTCCACGCTCACACACACCTTTTCCAGGACGGGATAGCTCGCACTTCAGGAGAGTATTAAATTTTCAGTCTCCTGCCTGTTGGCCCGAGCAGTGAGGCTCCAGGCGATTACTGAAAGGGGGAATTAAACACATGCACAATGTGTGTGTATTATGCATGTGTTTGTTATGAATAAGTCAGGGATGAGTAGGAAGCGACAGATTCAGTTTGTGCCAACAGGAAGTGAGGCAGGCCGTCCACTCGTCATTGAGAGGTAATGAGGCAGCGCAGAGCTCAGTGCGTCTGTGTGTGATGATACACCTTTTAAATGTGTGTTCTTTTGGTCCTGCTTGTTTTTCTCACTCTGTCTCTGTGGTGGGATCCCATCCCTGCAGGCGTGTGGAGCTGGTCGCGCTGGGGTGGATCTCCACAAGCAGCACAGAGCTGCCCGTTAGTCAGTGCTTCAAGCTAGATTAGTGTTGATCTGATGAGTGTGCTTTCCACTGGACGGGCTATTTTAGCACCGAGGCTCAGCCAAGCTCTCTCTGTTCTTGTCTTGTTGCTGGTGCTAAGGCAAAGCACACAACTCAGCTAATCTGAGGTTTCCGATCGTCTCCGCTTCCTCCGCTTGCAAAAAATAAAAATGAATCTATTACTGCTAATGTCTCTCATTGGAAGTTGATCTCTTTTTCTCTTGGGTGTGATTATTCCGTAACAGAAATCTGCTGCTAATGGGTCATTTCTGAGTTTTCATCCATCACTCTGTCTCTGGGGAGCCACGCCAACAGGCTATTTAAGGGCTGTTTTTTGTCTCACGCTTGCCGCTGAAGTTGAAATGCCTTTCCTCTAGTCTTTCTCCTGCCCTCTCCTACCTCCCCTGCAGCAGGCGAGTCCTCTTTTAGTCCCACTCTCCTCAAAGGCCAAGGTAAGTGTTCCAGCACTCACCTGTCAAGATTAATTCAAGCTTACGGCAGCTGATTGGTGCGAGGGAATAATCCTGCTCTCCACTGGCCTGGGACACAGACTCCACAGTGACCTTGTGCTGGATTTCACACTGACTCTGGGACAGGAATAATAGTGTGGCACACCTATACACCCACAAGTGTGCAGCCTAATCCCCCCGCACTGTGACCAGACCCTGTTGTACTCAGCAGATTATTTCATTAGCAGGTGTCTCCAGGTGTCCGTACATGGCCGGCGACCAGGTACGCTGCACGCTACAAAACAACTGAGCCACTGTGATTTGCTCGTAACCTTTGACGCCGAACCATCAGAGCAGAGTGAAGAGATGTTTGACAGCGATTTTAAAAATGTATCAGTACAATCTCAAACTGTCTCTCATCATCTTTCAGGCTCTGTGAAGACTTCGAGCTAAAAAAAAACATGTGCCCCAGAGATCACATTAGCTCTGACCCTATTTCTCTAGAAACGCTGACGTGGCATTTCATGAATACTTGGTGAAAGTAGCCTGAAAGCTAAATGGACCGTGAACCTTCAGAAAAATACATCACTAGTTTGACTATTTCAGCCACTTCTGAAGTACAACTTAAGGTCAACACACTGAAATGGGCTTTTTATGTCACTCTCGTTCGCTATGTCTAAATATAGCTTGGATCTACATTTTTGTTGTAAACTTGATTAATAAGAGTTTTCAATAAGTAGCTCACTAATACTGAACCAGCGATCGGTGCCAGTGATCGTGTCACAGTGGCGATTTATCAGCATGTTGAAACACTGGCTCATTATCACTACATAAACAGTGCATGGACCACAGATGAAGTCTTTGGTTTAGTTTCAGTTCTCACTGAATGTTGATTTGCTTTTCATTTCTTATTTGTGATTCTTAAACCCTTTTCTTCCTCGTTTCCCAGATCCTGGCCATCATCTCCATCCTCTTTATTGTGTTGTCCACCATTGCCTTGTCTCTGAACACCCTTCCAGAGCTGCAGGACACAGATGAGTTCGGTCAAGCCACGGACAACCCACAGCTGGCCCACGTGGAAGCTGTGTGTATCGCCTGGTTCACCATGGAGTACCTGCTTCGTTTCCTCTCCTCCCCCAACAAGTGGAAGTTTTTTAAGGGTCCTTTAAATATCATCGACCTGCTGGCCATCTTGCCCTACTACGTGACAATCTTCCTGACAGAATCCAACAAGAGCGTGCTGCAGTTTCAGAACGTCCGTCGCGTGGTTCAGATTTTCCGGATCATGCGCATCCTGCGTATTCTGAAGTTGGCCCGTCACTCCACAGGTCTTCAGTCTCTGGGCTTCACTCTTAGGAGGAGCTATAATGAACTTGGCCTTCTCATTCTTTTCTTAGCCATGGGCATCATGATCTTCTCCAGTCTGGTGTTCTTTGCAGAAAAGGATGAGGAGGACACCAAGTTCAAAAGCATCCCAGCCTCCTTCTGGTGGGCCACTATTACCATGACCACAGTCGGCTATGGAGACATCTACCCTAAAACTCTACTGGGAAAGATCGTGGGTGGTTTGTGCTGTATCGCAGGGGTACTGGTGATAGCCCTGCCTATTCCCATCATTGTAAATAATTTCTCTGAGTTCTACAAGGAGCAAAAGAGGCAGGAGAAAGCCATTAAAAGGAGGGAGGCTCTGGAGCGAGCTAAAAGAAATGGTAGCATTGTTTCTATGAACATTAAAGATGCATTTGGTCGCAATGTGGAGCTTATGGATGTAATGGTGGAAAAAACAGACGAAAGGAAGGACAACGTGCAGGATAATCACATGTCCCCTAACCAGCAGCGGGGGGCGCCCAAACTTAAATCACCGATGAACCAGAGCAGCCCCACCAAGACCCTGGAAGAGCAGGCCAGACCCTCCAGCAGCCCTCAGCACCTTAGCGCTCAGAAGCTGGAGGAGATGTACAACAAGATGGCCAAGACACAGTCCCAACCCCACCTCAACAGCAGGGAGAGAGGGGCGACGTCCAAGGCGCTCAGACACAGAGCTGAGTTTGAGATGGGAAGCATCCCCACCGAAGCTATCGCGAGCACGGCCGAGGCCGTGACAGACATGAGGAGCATATCGAGCATCGACAGCTTCATCAGCTGCGCCACCGACTTTCCCGAGAGCTCCCGCTTCTCCCACAGCCCCGTAAGCAGCATGCCAGGGCGGGTCAGCACCAACCCCAGCCTGGAGCCCACCCTGGAGAACGAGAACGAAGGATGCCAGGGCACCACCCCGACCCTGACAGGACGAGGCGCCAAGCGCTTCAGCAACCCACTGAAAAGTCGCTCTCACAAGGTCAACTTCAAAGGCGGCGAGGATCCCGGAGCAAGTGTCCTATCAGACAACTCGTCGCTGCAGAGTCCTGAGGTGTCCGTCTACACAACTGCCAGCAGCAGGACACCCAGCAAGAGCCCGGAGAACGTGCCTGCGCCCGGCATCTTCACCTTCCACGATGCATCTATCAGTCAGTTCATCGATGCCGACACAGATGAGGAGGAGCACCAGCACGATGGGTCAGGCCACAACCCATCCCAAAGACTCCTGGGCACAGCCAGTCCTAGGTCTGGACATCACTCCAGCTTCCCTCAGGGGTCCAACCACACGGAGAGTCCCCAGAGGAAGCTGGGCAACAGCACACTGCCATTAGACGGGCAGGAGAACCACGTGGCTCAGGAACGACAGCCACTGCAGGGAGAGAACAGGGACTCAAATGCTTAAAGTTAACAAATGACACATTAACAGAGGAGGGGATGCAGAGGGTCTGGGAAGAAGGAGGAGAAGCACAGTGAACTCACCCCCAAGAAATGAACTGAAGGCACTGAAAATATTTACAGGGACATTTGAAGACTTTGGAAATAAAAACTTCTTGAGTTGAGCTGAGTAGGAAGATGGGAAAGACGTTCACGATCCTCAAACTTTTTCTTAACAAAGACTCCAAAATAACCCGACTAGCAGGTTTTAATATAGGCAAGAAATGCGCATCTGACCGTTTTTACTATTTATGCATTTCTTTCAGCCCAGTTTATCAGCTCATAAGTACAACATGTTGTCAAACCATTTGATAATAAACCTATTTTCTGCATGAAGCCAGTTTCAAAGGCTGTCCACTCAGTAGCAAAGCAAACCACAGACATTTAACCACCAACTGAGATGAGATAAAGTAGTTTAGTTTTGGCGTCAAAGATGAGGCGGAACGGTTTTTAGGTTCTGAACATACTCGCGTTACATGTAGATTCCTTCCTTTAACTCTCCTCTTCAAAACTGGCCTTAGTTCATGTTGTCTCCCTTGTTTGTGTTGAGCGAGGAAGAACGACCGAGGTGCACAGGCAGCGCAGCAATTAAATGTACTCTTGTCTTAAGTGTGATATTGAAGAGAATCAAGTGTTTCAGTCTGTCGCTCACATCTTGCTTGAATACGCGTAAACGGCTCAGAGAGACACTGTGAGGCCGCGTCCATTGATTTCCTTGTTCCCGCTGTGCCCGACAAGAGTCAGCACCTTAACGTGATCATTACTTCTGTTATGAATGCAGCGAGAAACTGTTCTGTGTCTGCTGGGTTGATTCGTTTGCTTTGTCTGTGTGTGACCCTCACACTGACGCAGTGAGAGCTCGTTTTGAACCTGTGTTATTTCCAGTCTTTCCTGAAGGTGTTGTCATTCCTATTGTAGCTGACAAGTTTGACATAAATATACACATTTATTGTACAAGAATGAAATAATTTATATTTTTAAGATATTTTCTAAAAGAATGGACTTAAATATATTGTTCTAATCTCGTAGTTTTGCATTTCAATACACAATATGTACTGCGTTATTTTGATGGAGCTGCATTTACTAATAGATACAGATTGTTTGCTACAGTTCCTCCCTGTGAAAGTCTGTCCCGGTTTCCTCTGCCTAATGTGAACAACCAAAGAACTGTTCTTTCTGTAAACTCGTTTTTCCGTTTTATCTCAACGTGTGAAATGTAATCATTCCTTTTCTACACAGCAGACTCTGACATATTCAGGGAGCCATATAAACATGTACACGTGTGGCGGCTGGCTGATGGAAGACGGAGCACAGCACTTTAGTTCATTTTCAAGCTAATTGGATTATTTACACACATGCTGGCAAAAGGTGTCTTCACACAAAGCCCCGCTTGTGTACAGGCCGCTCTACTCTGAATACCCTGCATCTCGCTTGTATGCGCCTGACTTCGAAGCTTTGACCAGTCTGGGTGTTGATCATCTGGTCCTGTGCTTACGCATTGTTACTGTAATCATGCAAGCTGGTTTTGTAACATTATTGATTTTACAGGATGTCACACAAGCATGCCACCGTACATAGTATCTATTTTAGTAGTGACATTCAGAACAACAAGTGTTTGACTGTAGAGCTGTTGTTAGACATCATTTAGATATTTCTGTGCCTTTGCTTTTAAGAATTGCCTGTTCTGCATATTGGATCTGTCACTGCAGCCTGATGGAGCCTCAATAACAATTAAACAAGCCGTAGAACAAGCAAACGCACGGGCACACGCTCATTAAATGTCTGCCGTCCTTTCTCTAATGCATTTTCTTGTCCAGTCGCATTTAAATTGCTTACATTTACATGAAAAGGGCCCAAGCCACCAAAACAAACAGGTGCAGACTCACTCAGTGGAGTGAAGGATCACTGTTTCCATGGCGATGCTTGATACTGGATGACTCAAGTTTCACGCGAGCAAGGAGCCTAATTTGCAGGGATTGAGTTTTAGAGACTTGAAAAAGTCATCATGTGCGTGTGTGTGTGCGTTGCAGCGCTGTCAGTCTGATAAAGCGAACATCCCTAATGAAGGCTGTAGCACTTTGCCGTTCAACTTCACCCCAACTCAGACGAGATGGTCTTTCACAACATCCACGGCCCTTTTTTCGCTCTTTCGAGAGGGTGAAGTGCTTCTCAGGCAAGACGACTGCCACGATATTCCCTCAGTTGGAAACTGAGCTACCCAGTGAGCCGCTTGCACAATGACACTGCAGAAATGACAGCTGGCTTGAGGATCATTTGTGTGATTCTATAAATAACATCCTGGGCATGCAAAGAGAGGGACTGGGCCAGCAGGAGCGGCTCAGTTACAGCAGTGTCTTTGGTCAGATCCTGAAGAACAAACTATGAAGCAGAAGAGTTGTGGAAAAGGGGGTTTGTGGAGGGTTACAGGGAACGACGTGATGGAGCTCAGTTTCACAGTGAAGACTGAGGAATCATTAACATTCATCACACAACAGTCAGACATGCAGTAAATACTGAGAAATCTCTGGATTAGAGCCTGACGTAGTAGAGGACGTCTTCCGAACAAGCCACAGTCTATTGATGTGATTATAGCTCTTTTATCTGCTTAATGACTATTAACAATGTCCTCACTGATTTTTATAGCCACATTTTTTGATTTACTTCGAACAGCACTTTATGTTCCTCAGTTAAATCGTAACAATCATGCAAACCTACACCATCAACAAGCAAGGGTGTGTATGTGTATATATATATATATATATATATATACACACACGCACATAGATATGTATGTATGCGTGTGTTTATACATATAAATGTACACACACAACCTACAACAGCACAACTTACTAGTCAGTTGTCTTTAAGCACAACAGGTTTAAGCCAAATACAGACACGTGGTTTCAGTGTCAGAACGGTCCCGTCTTCAGAGAAGTTCTCACCTTCGTTCAGCTCGTGTGTGTCTGTGTGTTGTCCTGTGTGTTTGGGAAAATGTCTGGTTTGTAAAGTTTGACTTTGTACCTGTTGAATTTGTAGAATATTAACATTTGTGGTTCCTTGTTCAACGCATGTAGCGCTATTACTACCTTTGTCACATGGACTTTGTAAATATCATCTAAGAAGCTATAGAAAAATGTTGAAGCTAATTTCTCCTTTTACTGACTGATGCTTAATAAAAGACATTAATCCAGTGTTGGTGGCACGAGCTTCACTCCTTCCGCAGCTTTTTATGGAACCACTGGGCCTGAGGTTTCAGAATAGGATTAGATCATTTAGACAACAGCACCATCCAGTGTTGTGCATGTAGACATGAACTCACAGAACCTGTAGAATGTAAGGCAGGAGTAGTTTGTAAGGTCCAAGACAGATTCTGTAACTGGACTTTAAAAATGAGAAACAGTTTAGTGCATAATTCAAAAGTATAACTCTGGCGTTGCCAAAATACTTTTATTATTGATATACTAAAAAATAGTTTTTATCTTAGTTCTCAGAATTCTACGCATTATGTCATTTTAAACAGTTTTGAAGATCATCACTTTAGGCTTTTCCCAGGACACAAAATATGTTACATGTCAGGGAATAGTGCACACGTGCTGAGCCATAACATTTTCCTCGCTGGATAATCCAGCTCACTCCATGGATCAGGAGCGTATCACTCTATCAGATGAAAGAAACGTGGAGGTGGCCAGATTACAAAACTGAAAGCGTTGTTCTGGTTCATAACCTGGGGCACAGACCTCACATAAGGTCAAACGCAGCTCAGAGGAAATGTTCCAGCTACTTTTTACATAAGATTATTCTTCATGTTTTAAGGCATTTCTGACAAGACAGACAGAATTAAAAGCAGCCTAAAAAAGCCAACTGGCCTCCGATGGCTACATTTAAATAGTGATTTGATACATAGCTGCTCGTCATTATGGGTTTAAACCTTTATGGGTCTCGTTGGGTCTTTCTGAAGCGGTGTCTCTCTCAGATTATATAATTTACAGTGTTATGCGCCGACCTGTGCTCTAGAGTGTGATGTTAATCCCTCAGTCAGTTCTGAATGTTCATGGTCCCTCAGCCACCTCCCACCAGACAAAAAGACACTTTCAGAGGCCGCTCTGCGTCCTAATCCAGCGCGCACGTTTACAACATCGCCTTCCAACCCCACATCATGCACAGACACAACTTGTGCAGATGACCTGGGCTGCGAACGAGGAGACGGCGGAGGTGGCGCGTCGGCTGGGAGTTCAGGCGCACGCCTACACGGTGGATCTGTCCAAGCGTCGGGACATCTACGAGGCGGCAGACAGGGTGAGAGCAGAGGTCGGGGATGTGTCGGTACTGGTCAACAACGCAGGCGTGGTGGCCGGACGGAGGCTGCTGGACTGTCCGGACCAGCTTCTGCAGAGGACCCTGCTGGTGAACTGCCACACATTTTGGGTAAGACTTTACGCACGTACGGCCACACTCCACTGTCTCTACACGATCTACCGGGTCGATGGCGTTTGGTTTGGGTTGTTCTACCCTCAGAAAAGCCTTTGAAACACATGTTACTTTATGTGAACACGCATTTCCACAGCCGCCAATGAAATGTAACAAACATCTCTGGACACTTACCCAATAGATGACAAAGGCCTTCCTGCCTCAGATGAAAGCAAAGAACCACGGTCACATTGTGACCATTGCTAGTGCTCTGGGACTATTCAGTACTGCAGGAGTACAAGGAAGGAGCCTCGTAATTTAATTTAAAAACCTTATTATAAAAACATGTCTCTATACTGTGTGTGTGTGTATATATATGTTTTTATCCCTCCTTCCCATCCAGGACTATTGTGCCAGTAAGTTTGCAGCTGTTGGTTTCCACGAGTCATTGACTCACGAGTTGAGAGCAGAGGACCTGGATGGCACAAAAACTACTTTAGTCTGTCCTTAAATTGTAGACTCCGGGATGTTTGCAGGCTGTGAAGTCAGATGAGGAGCCACCACTTACACCCCATGTACAACCACCAACACTGGAAGAAAACTGACTAAAACTCTTGTTTATTCCAGGAAGGAACTCAAGAGTATAATTCCACCTCTGCAGCCTCTCTACACTGTACAGCAATCGATGAAAGCCATTTTAGCTGAACAAGAAATGATCTGCATTCCTCGTCTTATGTACATCCCATGTGTCAAGAGTGTAAGTTACAACAGTTGATAAACCTGGAGGGGGGTGTAACTATCCTGTGACCATAAGAATAACCAAACATCTCTCTCTAGATTGCTACCTTGGGAGGCAAACGTGGCAACATATCGCTTCACAGGAGGTGACAAATGCATGCTACCCTTCATCAGGAACGTTGAAACGAGGAGCTCCAATGGCCACATCAAACCCTTAAGCTATTCTGTTCACATCCGTGTAAATAAATACTAGACCCATACAGACAGAGAAGGCTCATGTTGTACATCTTTCACCAATTTAAGTGAATGTCTGGTTTAAAGTAAGAAATCCTACTCAATGAAGTAAAACAATTTGAAATAATATAGAAACATTAAAACTAGCAGCAAGTCTATACAAGTGCCTTTTTTATTCACATTAACAAACAGTGCAGAAACGAAGACATAAGACTAGACAGAATTAAATCTACAGGAAACATGCAAAGGAAAAAGATCAAGCGTTATGTTTGAGCCACAACCTACAGTCTCCACAACTGTAAATTCAAACAGAGTAAGCGCTAACAGAATCCCTCCCATATGATATCAGATGTTGCACAATACTGTTGAAAATTACTTCTGCGCTGGCTGCAGCTGTTGAAATAAACTGAAAGTGTATTCAAATCCACGCCAGCCTCTGCCACACAGCAAACAAAGGGCCCAAACTCAAAAGTTATTCGGTTATGCTAACGTTTGGTCGTGTCTTTAAAAACCCTTAAAAACCATCTGTCAGAGAACACACCGTAAACTCAGGCAAATTTATCATTTAACTGTAAAGTCAAACCAAATCTGTAAAGACAAGTTCAGCTGAAGCTGGCCTGCAACCGAGCGCCACTGGGGCCACTACCGCAGTGTGTGGTGGTCTCCTTATTACGCCAACAGCTCAGGTTAAACCAGTTGCACAGTGGCTGCCTGTAGGTAGCCCTGCAAGTACTGGAGGGCTTCTGCATTCAGGCTGGTGCTCAACATAGAAGGAACCTTAACAAAAACAGTGCATAAGAGGAATAATTAGTTCATTAAAAGATCAGAAGGTTTTGGCATGATGTGCTAAAACGTGTCGTGCTGTCTAAACATACCCTTCCTGGACAGGCAGTAGAAAGCTTGTGGAGTGATTGTGCTAGCAAGATCTTTGGATTCCCAACCGCATCTCCGATGGGATCGCGCTCCTTCTTTCCAGCGAAGGCCAGCTGTGAGAATGCTGTCTGGTAGCCTGGGGTGTCTTCAATATCAATGAAGTGCTCGTCATCCGGGATGCTGTCATCTTCTGGCAACTCGAACAGACCAATGAGAGCCTGGAGCAGAGGAGTCCTAAAGGCACACGTTAAAAACACGTGTAGTCAACTCTGAACAGCAAAATAAACTACAACTCATCACGTATATGGATAATAATTCTCCACAACACATTTCCAACCCCATAAGAGAGGTGCTGTCACAGAGCAGCAGATGTGTTGACACACGTTTGTTGTCTTACCAGAGTTTAGTGTACTCCGTGTCCATCATCGCAGGACACTCCGTAAGGACTTTTGTAATTCCAACAGCGCAAATCTTCTTCTCAACTGCGCCAGAAACTTTCTGAACCTCTGGAATGAAAATTTTCTCCAACACCATACCAAACATTCTGCGATTCAAAAAAGAAAAATGGTATGAATGCACTTTGCCTTTTATTATCCTTACATTTTATTATCTCCATTTACAGCCAACATAAAGAAATGGGAGACCCACAACTTTACCGTGCGCAGAAAACATGACATTTACTGTAATTCAGATATCAGTGCAGCTCCAATCTAAGTTTGATGCTACTGTAAAACTAAAGAACTGAACTTAGACACATCTTTCTTATCTTTTTAAAATATGCTTACTTTGGTTGGATGCTGTCAAAAATCTCCTGAAGCGCAATGGCTCCATATTTGACACAATACAGGTTCACAAACACCAGGAAGCCTGAAAAAAAATAATAATAATAATAACACACCAAAACTTTGACAAAATAATAAATCATAACTATATCAGCCGAGAGCAAAAGGCACTGACACGGTAAAAACTCTAATTGGTCGAAACAGTGAGATAAAGGTACTAACTCTTGATGAACTTGGTGGTTTTAGAGCTTTGTAGCCTCTGGAAAAGCAAAATGAAGATCTGTTTCCTGTACTGAGTGATTGATTCTCTGGCAAAAGGAAAACAAAGCTAATCAGTAATCAAATCAACATGTCAGTTTGACCAGATGCCACATTTCATTAAAAACCAACCCTTGTCAACTTACGATGGCATGTGCTCTATGATGCTGTTCAGAAGGTAAAAGCCTTGATGGTCATTGGCCTTGGAGGCAATAAGCTTTTGGAAAACCCCAAGCAAACCCGGCTGCAGAGAAAAGACTGGTTATCAGTATGGATATAGGTTCCCATGCAGCCATTAAAATGTATAATCCGCATGTGCATTCATATGAACATTACAGTGAAAACGTCAGTGCTCTGAACTCCACACCAGCAGTAAGTGATGGACTTACTATTTTATCTGCAGCAGAGGTGGCAATACCGGCTCCTCCCTTCTCCAGGTAAGCCTGAAGCAGGCGCACCAGAGGGGGGATGTTTCCGGTTCGTTCCCAAAGTACAGGCTGCAGCAGGTGAGGAAATAAAGCCATGTAGGTCGAGGGAATAGAGTTGTTGTGGATCTCTAGTAGGAGAGACATCACTTGGAACACATATGGAAGAAACTCTGCAACAGACAAAGTAGGATTAGCTGAGTTGCTTCTGAACAGAATCCAGCTCATTACCTATACAGAGATAAAAACAAACCCTGGACATCATTCTGGAGGATCTCTGTGATAACAGGGAAGAGGGCCTCCTCAAAACTGCTGACAGTACTGGGGTTGGACTTGCAGGTGATCCTCACAGACAAGCACAGGGACTCAAACAGGTAGTGGTTAAAGTGAGGCTTGCTGGGATTCTGAAAATCAGCAACAACACAATTATAGAAGGTCACATACGCCTCCTAAACAAACATGTATGTAGATATTCATAAATTCAAACAAAGTGTGAGTTACCTTGCTGACTAAGAGGAGCTTATGAGTGAGCTGACCAATGAGTGTGGGAATGTAGGGAACAATAGCGTCCTGCAGCAGGGAGAAGCTGCGCATGATGGCTTTAAAAATATACAAAAGAGGGAACTAAGACCAGATAAAACCAGTTTGAACTATTTTAGAGGCGACACTGGAGAAAATTAAGAGTACTGGGACAGGAAGCTCACCTTTCATTATGTACTCATTTTCTGCAGAACCAGGAAGAGCCAGAGCCTTGAACAAGTTGTTGAGTAGCTGTTCAGTGAAAGGTGCCATTTCTGTAGGTGTAATACTGGGGAAATACAACAAATGGGACGATTGGACAAAATAGGTCATAATAACTGTAGATGCTTTAATTGGAGGTATTTTCATATAACATGAACATACACACTTAAACACTAAATTATTATTACTACTGTAACAAAGTAGATTTGTCTACTTAAACAGTACTTAACATAAAAGCTGGGCCTAAAACTACAGTGACTACTCCAACAAGATACGGTTACAGTTACTATATGGCTTCATACTCACAGAGTGGTGTTGTTGGGGCCCCTCATAGTGAACAGCCTCTCCAAAGCATGGGCAGCATAAGTGTGCTCTACTGTGCTCTCTGCCTGCAGGTGAGTTATCAGTAGTGGAACGGCCTGGAGCAGCTGCTCCTTCGGAAGCTAACGGACGGGGATAAGGAAGAATCTCTCTGTAATGCTTTTGTTTTGCATTTTGAAATTCAACGCTTTGTGGAAAAGTACGCTTTCATACCTGGCTTCTGAAGATCATCGCATACTTAATGGCATCTGCCTTCAGCACTGGGAACTCGTTAACTGCAATTAGAATTTTGGTTCAACTGTGGTTTCACAAATAGAGACGAATAAGTCGCAAAACAATTGCAGAACATACATAATCTCAAGACTGTATCTAGAAAGCTAAATGAAACTAACCAATCCAGATAATGATTATGCAGTACAGCTGGAGGCTTACCATTGGGGGATTTTAAGTCTGAAAGGATGTGGTTCACAAAGAATTCAGTCAGATTCACCAACTCATTGGCTTGTGTTATTCCATGCTAGGAAAGAACAAAAAGACAAAACATATGGTTTGAGCCAATAACATCACTTACTGCTAGTAACTAACAGTATTCCAACCGTACCTTCTGGGTCTGGGCTTTAGATGCTAGCGACGTGACCAGGTAGATGGCGGCATCTTTGTGTTTCCAGTTTTCTCCAGGGTTCTTTGCGTATTCTGACAGCATTGAATTCACATACCCAGAGAAGATCGCTGTGACTGGACCCTCAAAAAATTTACAAAGTCCTCTCACCAAATCACATGCTGCCCTACGCCGAGTGTCAATGTCTGAGGAAGGATTGGGGGGGACAGATTATCACCACGCAACCATGATTCTAACCAATCAATCACATTACTTGCTAAAAAGCAAGCTTCTTAGATTTAATCTAATTTGTTAGAGATAAACACTGTCTTGCAGCCCACACTGTTAAATATATAAAGTAGGATATGCATGTTGTTTTTTGTGTGGTGACAAATATTCACCTGATCCTTCAAGGTCCCTTCGGATGTATTCCTCCGAGTTATCCTCGAAGGCCTCCTCATCTGCACCTGGGACATTACAAAAAATTCCTTCAGTATCACTCGTTACAGAAAAGCACATTTGTGGCCAGGGTTGCAGAGCCCTTAGTCTGCCAACAACGACGAGTACAAGTGCAGTCACTCTGAAGACAAATTATTACTTACTTCTAAACTCCATGTTGGGCACAATGACCTTCTCACAAATGCTAGTGAGTGTATTCTGATCTTCAAAAAGATGCTTGTAGTGTGGCCTTTCACAGACTGAAGCCAAGAACTGGATTGCATTGCTCACAAGCTACAACAGAGAAAACTGTATTTTTAGTAACGAAAAAAAAAGAAAACAAACAGTTACTGGAACACGGGTTGGTAGGACGAGCGCTCTCACCAGGTCATATTTAACTTCCTGGCCAGTAGATACTAAGAGGTTCCAGATAGCAGTGACGAAGCGAGGTAAATACGGCTGAAATTCTTCATCATACTTTTGAGCATATAGAGCAGCATTGTCACAGATCTGAGACTTCAGCAACTCCAGGAGACCAGCTTCCTCCTCATCCTACAGAGTTGACATGACAGACACAAACGCTTAGTATAGCTTTACATTATAGCATTTTTAAAAAGGTACTGTGTGTGTAGAAAACAAAATAACTTACATCCGTTTGTAAAAGTTTATTATCCAAAGTCAGTAGGCCGTGGAAATTTGTCATCCAAGTTTCCATGTTGTCTTCAAAAAACTCAGGAAGGTCCTGTATAATAATACAGGCCTGGGTAAGTGTCTCACACTCTCAATTATCACATCATTCACTAAAAACCAGGCTATTTTTTGAAAATACATAAAATACAAAGCAATTTGCACAGACCTGAAAGTTAAGACTGTAGAAAAGCTTAGAGATGAGCGTGAGGGAAGAGAAGAGGACCTTCAAGGCATTCACATCTGCAGCATGAGTCTGACACAACTCAATTGTCGCCTGCAGCAATCAAAAGAGAAAAATAACTACCATGTTTCTTCACATTAGAAAACCACCATCATTTTATAAGCATTTGTATGAGGCAGCAAAAAACTGTTTTAACAGCTGGCTGAGGTATTATAAAGTTAAAGCCATCACAAACCTTAAACAGCTCTGTCAGAGGGAGGGCAAATGTATCCAGCACTAGCTTTATCTCTAACCAAAGCTCATTTGACTTGAACTCATGACGGTACCTTGAAAATAGCAAAAGTGCAGAAAGGCTTGAAACATTTCTGTATAAACGACTTTTTACCAATCAATGCAGAGCATTACCTTTTAAAGAGGGAGTGTGCTGTACGAAGCACTCCATTGATGATGTGGAAATCTCCACTTCTGAAGCGAGTGACCATCTCAGTTAACAAGTCGGGCCACTTTTGGGGGAAGTCTTCCCTTCCTATGATGCTGATGGCGTCACTCAACTGTGGAGATGCAAAAGATGATCAGGAACTAGATTCAGCGCCTATAGCTCTACACAGGACAGGACAGAGGACAAACGACCAGTGAAGACATACCTGCTTCTGAATCTGTTCAGGGCTGCTAAGCATCAAATTTACAATGTTTGCTTTGATTGCTGTTCGGTCTGCATCTGCAATTTTGTTCGGTTCATCTTCAACCTTCATGGGAAAACATAAATAAATACAATAACAAAAGCAGGACAATAAATTTCTATATAAATGTCCCAACTAATAAAAAAAACTAAGAAAACAAGTTGCTGCCAAATCTTATGCAATGCCTGTGACAAAGACAGAAACAGTGCATTTCAATGGGACTTCAGTGCATCTACAATTCTATGTATAAGCTGCTTTAAATAAAGTGACATTAAGTGAGACTCACAATACGCCAGTTTCTTTTGATGTAGTTCTTGAACGTAACAGCAGCACAGACACGGATCACGTTATCTTGAGACTTCTCCAGCAAAGTGAGTAGTAACAAGGGGTAGTTCTGGTTTCCCTCCACAGACTCAAGAAACTTTTCAGCTAATAAAAAAAAAAAACCCAGATAATGCAACACAAGTCATACCATCATGTAGCACGAATCAATCATGCGTCTTCAAGTTGTCTTACCTGGACGCCTGACAGCCGGGTCTGGGTCCAGTGTTTTCCTGAGGAACTCTGTGAGGGTTTGGAGGTTGGCATCATTCAGCTCCATGCTTGAAACTTGGGGTCAGAGAAACAACATTAACAGGTGATGCTCACTGTCTGGTCACATATAAATACTTTTAATGCTAAATAACCTCTGAAGTACAGCTATGAGGTATTAAACATACATGCTGCTTGCTGTTGGATCATTGCTACGTCAAACCTTCCCAGCAAGGCAACACTATCCTTGACGTCCTGTCTACAGCTAGTTGCTCAAATCATTCCGGCCGCGGATGATGTTAGCTTGTTAGCAGCTAACCTGGCTATAGTGCCTCAGTCTAGCATTAGCGTAGTTGCCACTACTGACTCCAGATCGGTTTCAGCAGTCTAACGTCTAAGCTAGCATGCTAAAGATGGTCTAGTCTCCTGAAGTTCAAATAAGCACATGGTAGTCGGGACACAGCGTGAACTGCGCTGTAACAATCTTTAAATGACATTTACAAGTATGTCTGCATAGCTCTGTGGTCCAGCACCACCAGTATTAGGCGCTAAATGGTCCAAGGCGACATAGAAATACCAGCAGACACTCATCTAGAAGCCGGTCCACTCACGTTCAGCTTGCTAGCGTTAGCAGTAGCTCGCTAATGTGTTTTGTGCTAACTACAAAGTTAAGGCACCGCTGCCGATTCCTCCCCAAGATATAAGACTACGATCAAACCAAGGAGTGTGGACGTCAACATGTGGAACATGAAACGGTCAACTGTGGCCCAGCTTACCGTTCAGACTTCAGTAAGAATGGGATGGAGAGGTACCACTGCCAGCTTTCAAACGTCTGGAGCAAAAGGAACTGCGCGGTCAGTGAACTGCGCACGCGCAGATGTCAAGCAACGCAGTAAAACACGCCCCTCGTTTGGGTTTAAGCGGAGCAACGCAGAGAAACGCGTTTCTACCAATCAGGCGAATTCCAAAGGTCAAGGATTCTATAAATGAACATTAAAAGTTATTGAACTTTCTCATACAGCTTCCAAAAATGTTTAAATTAAGACTGTGAACCGTAGGTTCTACTAATCATAGCAAATACAAACAAATTAACCTGTTCACATTTTAATGGCAAGAGCATGAAGGCATTCATCACAGGATGACAGTTCTAACACTAAATGCACATGAACAGTAGATCTTAAATGAAAAACAAAAACAGCTTGAACATAGAAAGCAGCTCGTATGAACACAAACACGTTCTTAAATAACACAAAGTAAACTATTTTAGTGAGCTTAACCCGCTTCCTGTCTCACAGGTTTGGGAGCAGAGGCTCAGAATATCAGCAAGCTACATGTTGTGCATCTGACGGATGTTCAGGGTGTCTCGCAGCATCAGGTCACGGAGTCGCCAAAGAGCATCTGCCATTGTTTTGTGGGCCCCTTTACTCTTCAGCCAGTGGGATGGCAGCCTGCTCTCTTGTTCTTTTGTCAGACGCACATCATGCTTTTGTACTGAAATTCCACAAGATAAATATCATTAAAACGATGTGTTTGCTATGAAATAAGTCATGAGAGACAACATAGCTATTAGTCACAAGTATCTAAAAAGAATATGTGCACCCCAAGGGTACAGTCATCGACTTTGTATTCAGATTTAATTATGGGGTACAGAGGTGCAAATTAACCTGAGAGGGCTTGGTCCCACTTGCTAACAGTAGAAGACTCTGCATTAAGGCCCTCAATGTATCTGAGGTAGGCCTCAGAGTGGAGCAGCCGCTGAGACCTGGCCGGTGGAGACACAAACACTGGGGTGGAGGGCTGCTGGAGTGCAGGTTGTCCCATCTGGCCTTGTCCTGGATATGGTGGTGGAGCCTGCTGCCCTGGGCCCATCACACCCACCTAATAAAAGTATTAGAAGTCTTTTACTTCTCTGAAAGTGAACAACAGTCTTGCGTGTAAGTGGCAGTTGATTAGGATTTTTTTAGTCCAAGTTTTAGATTCCAAGCAAACAATTTCACATTTGATCACATTAGAAAGAAACACTCAATTTTCACTCAGTAACAGTCGACGTGATCATGATCACAAACACACACAGCCCACATAAGTGTCAAGGCAGTAACATGCATCTTGATTCTGATTTATGATGCAATAGAGTGCTTCATATATTACCTGGGATCCATGAATGTTTCCTGCTCCAGGTCCACCTCCCAGGCCATTGACACCTTTAGGGATATATAAAATGAAGGTGCTGTCACAGAGTTCAGCAGGTCATGTGCCACTGGTCTGTTTCACATATAGTGCATTCAATGTCAATTCCTAAATTAACCAGTATAATTTTAAGTAATTCTTAAAAATGCCAATTATGAATATAATCGTTTTTATATATTAGATTTTATATTGAGTTTTTCAAAGACATCTTACCAAAACCTCCACTGCCATTGAGCAGGACAAATACACAAGCCCTCTCAAACTTGTCAACGTAAAGGATAAGGCCAATCACTTATTAAATATTAATAAATGCCACATACAGACTAAACCCAACTTCAACATCTGTAAATACAGATCATCATATAGGCTGCACTGCACCCTTTGAATCCCTAACTAAAACCAGATTAGTATACGAAGAAAGAAGTCACCCAGCATAATGATGGCGCTCAGATGAGTTGCATTTCTCTGGCACAGACAACAGAACAATTAATAGACAACATAACAGCAAACATAATCTGGATTACTACTATTTTAAAGATGACCTTATCGTTTAAGGACATTAGCCTTTTGGTACAGGTAGCCCCTCCAGTAAGTCAGACTGGTAGACAGGAAGCAACTGCGTGGCATGTGGGGTGGCTATGGCAGCACTCTTACCAAAGTATGGCATCCCAAGGAACCCAGGCATAACAGGCAGGAGATGTTGGGGAAAGACAGGCAGCCCTATGTGAAGTGTTGATATGCCAGGGATACTAACCATGCCTTCAACATGGGGGGCATGAGGGGGCATCATAGCTGACCTATATGCACCCATCACACCTTCTTTGGAAAGGACAGTAATGACACAAAACGGTAACATGCATCAGTTAAACATGCGCTACTTTACCACCCAGCATGTATTAATATGTTATAACGTATGATATATATATATATATATATATATATATATATATATATATATATATATATATATATATATATATATATATATATATCATATCAAAATGATGGAGATGGATGTAACAAAAATATGAAATACGTTAAATGAACTTGTTGCACATGCACTACATTCAAGCATTACATTTCGAACACCATTCCTCAAACGGATCGCAGTTTGTTTCATGGCTAAAATAAGATTATGAACAAATTGGAGTTCAGGATACAGCCACTAAAACATAAAGGCCCCTTAAGGTTTGGGTTCAGCAGTAAAGTCAAATACCGCTAGAAGCAACAGAAAATAAAATCATAGTCATGCTGACATGAGTGTTAGTAGGAAACTGAAGAGTTAAATAAATCTAGCAGTTCAGCTTCTTTTTTTCCACTCGGCATCCATCTGCATCTATGAGGGGTTACCTGACACAGGCGTCATGCTGGGATTTAGCATTCCCATGGGGGTTGGCGGAGGCACTACCCCCATCAGTGCCCCTACTGGGGTACCTGCTCTAGGGGACGTCTGATGATGGGCCCTGTCGCGCTCCTGCTGTTCTGCCACTTTGGCCGCTCGTTCTACAAAACACAAGTATAGTAAATGACTGTTTACCACTAACACAAGTTAGATGAATACATATTGAAAAGCTTTATGGTCACCTTCATACTCTGCTTTACGGGAACTCTCCAGGCTCCTCCATTCTGTGCCAACAAGACGGCTCAGCTCCCCAAAGGAGAAATCTGGATGCTGGGCTTTGATGACTGCTCTCATCTCACTGCTGAACAGAATGTAGCCACTCATGTTGATCTTTCGCTTTGAGCCCTCCTTCTTTGACAGGCCCTTTATAGATTTTGGTGTGGACTGTAACCAAACACAGAAAGGCATTAATAAAACAATATACATGAAGAATTACTTTCTCTACAATTTTACTTCAGATTTGCAATGACGTATTTCCACCAGACCTGTGGAGGAGTGTAAGTCATCATATCCATATCACTAGACATGGAAGATTGCATCTGAGGAAGAGAATGGTCCCCTAGTTCACCATCATCATCCCCAAGATCCTCTAGCTCCTCATCAGTCATGTCGGCAAACTTAGCTTCCAATTCCTCAATTTTTTTGTTCAGCAGTGGGGACGGTTCCTTCTGGGGCACTATGAGTTTTCTGTAGAAGACAATAAAAGCATCATTTAACGTTGAACGCAACATTTAACGTACTCAGCGGAGCTTGGTAGGCTCTGGGACATTGCTCTTGGGATTGGTCTTGTATTTGTCATTACACAGTCAGACACTGGTGTTGACATGTGCCAGTGAAGACTGGCAACTGTCTAAACTCTATTAACACGTGAATGACATTTCTCATTGGAAATGACCTTCCCTCCCAGCACTGTATTGCACACACACATAAAACAAACTTTAATAGTTGTTTATATTCTAGTCTACTTACCTAAAATAGTAGATTTCATCCTCCACAACTTTTCCAGAGAGTGAAAAGCGCTTAAGACCTTTGAACTTTTTCATCAGTTTCTCACTTTCAATGTACCGACTCTCACAAAGCAGAACATTCTCTTCAGGCACTTCAGTTGGCCGACAGGACAAATAATCTTTGAAGGAGGACACTATGCACTTTCCTGCAGAATAAATCACTGATTCAGACTTCAACGAACTACACACATGAGTGAATTTAATCGTGATTTTTACTTTCAAACCAAACCTGAACAATCAATCAAATTTAAACCTGGTGG
The DNA here is from genome assembly GCA_030770545.1 of Macropodus opercularis. Taxonomy (NCBI): domain Eukaryota; kingdom Metazoa; phylum Chordata; class Actinopteri; order Anabantiformes; family Osphronemidae; genus Macropodus; species Macropodus opercularis. The sequence goes on from CM061099.1 coordinate 2,659,173, forward strand.
GTAGTCGAAAGAAAATTATCTTTGGATCTTTGCCAAGATGACTGTTGCTTTCTGGACTTTTTAAAATATTAATTTTGTTTTTAACTGAACCTATTATGCAGATCATGGGACAAGTCTCCTCCAGGTTGCTCAGGAAAACCTCCTTCTTGTAAAACATCTTTGTAGGCTCATGTTCCGTTTCTTCTGGATGGATGAAGATGGGACCAAAGAAGTAACCTGCCCCATCTCGCATCCACATTTTCTCAATCCTGTTCCATGTCATAAAACAAGAAAATAATAAATTAGACAACCTCTGTATGTTATAGATAAATAAATGACCAACGCGTACAATTGCTTAACTGCCACAGTTTTCTGCTATAACAAAATTAATTAATTCCAACACCTATGAAGTAGAAATAATGTCTGCCATGCTCATTAAAAGCTCATTGCATTCAAATGTATATTGTCATTTTCTGGCTTAAACCCCTTGCTACAGTGCATTTGCATTTGAAAATCAGTACTGTCTACCTTCCCACTCTGTGACGAACTAGACCATGAGAACCAATGTAGACACAATCTCCAACTTTGAGCCACGTGTTGTTGTAGCAGAGCTGCTCATAGTACTGACACCCTGGTTCTCCGTTGGTCATTTCAATTGGAACATCCTCTCTTTCCTACAAACAGACAGAAACCCAAACTGCTGTGAAGAAACACACTTCAGTCAAGTAATATGACAATAACCAACCAGTGTTCACCTTGTCTACTATACTATCAGTCAGTTTGCTTTCATCAGGAACCTCAGCTGGTTTTTCTTCTTGTTTGGGGGCAAACATTGATGCAACGCGGACCACAGGAAGGGGAACCTCTCTGGCTACGAATCGCACTGAGCTCAAGGGCATGGCCCACATCTTGATCTTCTTAAAGGACTTGGACTTTGCAGAGTAACGTGACTCACAGACATAGACGTCCTCTGGTCTGAAGCCTTCTGGGTGAAGTTTGAAGTACTCCTTAGATGACACAACCCAAAAAGATCAGGTCAACACTCAAACACTCTAAACCAGTACGACTCCACAGCGTAGAAGAATGTCTGAAAGGCTTTTACCTTCACAAACATGACCACACATTTGCCCAGAATCTTGCTGACAGGAGCTTTGTTGTAATAGTCACTCTTAAATACTTCCTTTTCCAAGAACTTTCTTGTGGCAAGGTGGAATGTTTCATTTGGCCTGTAGAACCAGCAGCCATACAGCCACTTCTCACCTGCATTTAAGAGAAGTACGAAAAGTCTTAAACCTGCTTAGTCTTAAACGAAGAGCATATTCTTACCTAAGCTATACTACTTTTGATTTAAACCTTATGTTCCTAGTGCTGAGGAACTGACCAGTGTCATCTTGCCAAAGGCGTTCAATGTAGATAATATGGGGCTGGAGGTTGGGTTCTGCAGGCTCTACATATACGTAATCTCCTACATGATACATGCTGTCCTTGAAACTGCAGTCCTGACTGTAAGTGCGCTGCAGGTTAGACTGCCAGGATCCTCCAATGGAGTCTTCTCTCTTCTCAGCTTCTGGGAAGTCACAACGTGCTTAGTTATAGAAGGTCACAGTATACAGTATATTGAGCCTATGCATCTACTAAGTAGGGTAATATATAGTGATGATACCATCATACCCTGTTTCTCTTCTTCCCTCTTGATTTTATCCTCCTCAAACTCCTTTGGTAGCTTCTCTTTCTTCTCCTTTTCTACATCACTGTGCAGATGTTTGGAGGTATAGCTGAGAGCTGGAGACATCAAGATCTCTCCATTCTTACACAACTCATCTCTGATCCGGATAAAGAACTGCTGCAGCTCTACAGCATCCTCAAAGATCTCAGAGTCAGTCCTGTGATGAACAAAAGGTGCCACGCTGTTAGATTTTCAACAACATCTGAGCAGAAGCTCATTCAATGAGTGGTTGAATGGTTTTGATGAATAACACCTCACCTATTCAACCGTCTAGCCTTTTCCAGCACTTCAAACATGTGGTCCTGAAATACATCCAACCTTTTATAATGCCCCCGTTCTACATTTGTCCTAATAATCTCAAAATTGAGCGGCGGCTTCTCAGGATTTCCAGGATCTAAAGCAGGAATCTCAGCAAGCGAGTCACTGTAGCAACGGCCTTCGTCGTCTTGGTGGCCGAGCACAGAAACAAACAGGCTGCAAATAAGTTCCTGTATGAGGCGGGGAACATCAGGCACATGGGCATCCTCACCTCCCTCCAAGTCACGCCTCGTCTCTAACAGCACCCTGTGGAGCATCAAAGCATCGCGGTAAATCAGGGACTCCGGTTCGTTGTAAGTACAGGCATTGTTGAACATGAGCACCAAGTCCTCCACCAGTGCATCCACATCTTGGTATTTATTAGCCAACATGTGGCTCTTAATCTTCTCCATGTCCACTGGTTTCTTAATGGCAATGTAATAATCGGGCAGCTCAGCACGAGAAGGCAGCCGTAAAAAGATCGTACTGAGACGACGGCCCCGCTTGTCTGTGTAGTTCTTGACAGCCTCATAAAGTTCATTCAGCTTCTGCTGCAGAGGTGTAAGATACTTGGATTTCTTGAGAGTAATACTGTTCTTTCCTAAAATTAAACAAAGTTTATGTATAAACTCTCTTTCGTAACATATTCATACATTTGATTGAGCAAAGCCAAAGCCAAAAGCTGGCTGACGGAGAAACATACTTATTTTCAACTTTGGCGACATCACGTCATCCTCATCAGTCACTGGCCCAAGATCCTTACGTTTGTCCTTCAAAATCTTCTCTAGGACCTCAGCATCATTGTAAACCTTGAGGAGCAAAGAGGCTCATCAACAAGAACTTTTCAACATCTCCATTCTCAGTCATTTTAATCCATTTAAAGACATTTTAGAAATTGGACTTCTTAAAAGGCACTTAAAGTATTTTCTTAGCTACTGTTTTATTCCACCTTTTATTGCTGTTACCCGTACAGCGCCTTGGCCAACTCTGTGTTGGCATGTGACACTTTATGAATAAAGTTTGATTGACTGATGAAATGATAAGCATCTTACCTGGGAGCCTTCCTCATTGTAGTGTCGAGCATTTCTGAACATCAGCTTCATATCCTCCATCATTGAATCTTCAGTCATGTATTTGTCTGAGCGAATGTTGTGCTCAATGGTCCTAAGGTCCATTGGTTCCAGGATGACCTTGTAGTAATCTGGGTAGTCTTTCTTGGAGGGCTTGACCATGAAGAGGTCACACAGGCGTCGACCAGTGCCAGCTTCACGCGCCTCAGTCACAGCAGCCAAGAGCATTTTCATTCGGTTTTTCTTTGTGTTCTTTTTGTGACTGGAAACAAAATACAGATAAACCTTCCCTCTCCCTACACAAGCAAAAAAGCAAGAAACTACAAGCAGTTTAGCGATTAAAATGTGACAAAGTGCACCTTTTTCGTTTTGTGCTACTGGTGTCAGATGTGGCAGAGGAGAGCATGCTGTCTCCATCATCATCATCTCTCTGCAAAAGCTCCTTTCTCTTCATCTAAATAGATAACAGGTGATATTCAACTCAAACGGTTACAGTGCGTCTTATGGACAAAAATTAAAAACATTGCAAGTCACAGGCAAACATTAAAGAAACTGAACACAGATACAAACCTATAAGAAATGGAAGATGGGACTGACCTGCTGAATGTGTTGGAGCTTCAGGGCACGTTTATAGATGGAGGAGTGAGGAACATTGTAACGCTTGGCATTTTCAAACATCAGTGTCAGATCAGAGTCAATATGCTCAACACTCTCATATTCATTGCTCTTCATCTTGTTCCTGTGGGAAATTATGGGCTCTCACATTTGGAAAGGAGGGCACAGAAATTCTGTACTGTAAAGTGAGTGTGTGTGATGCCGCAGGGGTAGAAAATAAAAAGAGAAAATGTTTGTGAAACAAACTAAAACAAAAACATGAACAAATTCTAATAACACTTTAAATGACATATCCTAATGATATTTTACGCCTCGCTTTAAACTTAATTTCTTTTCTTTTTTTAAACTGAAATTAAAAAGTCAATTTCAATATTTTAAAAATGCAAAAGCATCTTAAACATGTATTAATGATGTTGTATTAATGAAAAAAACTGAATAGACAGAATGCTGCACATTAGATGTGTCTGGTTGTTGTGATAACAAACCAGGCATTTTTTGTGCCATACTTGATCTGATGGAGGCAGATGGGTTGGCTAATCTGGTGGTAGTAGTTGGGGTAGTCCTTCCTGGGGGGTAGCTGCAGGAAAGGCTCAGAGATCAGCTGGCCCTGGTTGTTCCTGGCACCTCGCACAGCCTCGTACAGCTGGAAGATGGGGTTGCTCATGTCCATGTTGGAGGTCATACTTTCTGCTTCGGATTCCCCCTCATCATAGTGGACGGACCCTACAAATACAAGTATAACATACTCACATCCGTGACATTGTCTTCAACATTACACTGACGTGTCTCCATCAGCACCCAGTGGAAGCATGAGCATGTGTCTGTCTGATGTTGACGTAAGCGTGTACCAGAGAGTATGCCCTCCTCATCACTTTCATACTGCAGAGCCATGGTGATAGCTGACAGACGATCTCCCTGTGCAGACCTTCGATTCCTGATACAGACAGAAAAACAGCGGTCAACCAAAAACTGTATTCTTTCACGGTTCCCAGCATTGTTTCCTACGTACCGAATACGAATGCTGGACTTGATTGGTTCGCCATGTTCCATCTCAGACTTCTTCTGTGCAAAAATCTTTTTAATGGTGTTTGCATCCTAAAACACACGACTTGGTCTTACGTGTGCACGTTTAACACTGATGACCAACACTATGCATTATATTCTCAAATAGACGCTCACCTTGAAAACTTGCGATCCGGGTTCATTATAAGTTTTGGCATTTTTGACCAGCAAATCTATGTCTTTGGCCATGGCACCAACAGTCTTGTAGTGGCCCAACTAATGACAAATATATACGCATTTATTAAGAACAAAACATAAAAATGCATATTTAATAGAAAGAAATGAGTACAACATCCTACCTGAATCTTTTGAGCAATGATTTTCAGATCAATTGGTTCCTTAATAATGGCATAATAATCTGGGTATTGCTAAACAAAAACACTTCAACAATCAGTGGCTTATTTTATTGATGATGTAAAATGTACATTTAAGTCAAGTATACTGAAGGTACTCGTACCATTTTGGATGGAAGTTTCTGGAATAATTCGCTAACCAGACGCCCAGTAGCCTCAGTGTAAGACACCACAGCATCAAGGAGATGCTCAAGTATCTCTTTCAAACAAGTAGGCACACTCTGTACAAGAAGTAGGAGAAATGTGAGAAACTTTGTTGTTTTGTATTTTATCATAGAAATCTGAGTGGCTTTGGTTTGCAATAAAGTAAATAACCTGAGAAGACATGTGATTTGTTAAAGGAAAAAAAAGAAAACCTTGGTTGTATACAGACTTGGCTGCATCAGTATAATGCATATACCTGCTAATACATCACCAAACAGGTCAAATGACTTCCTTCAGGCAAAACCTTTGTTTACCGTTCGTGTTCTTACCTCATCCTCGGTGGACCCACCAGGGTTTTCTTGTGCATCGTAGCCATCTTCGTCGTCCTCATCATACTCTCCTCGCTGAACAAATTCATTTTTGGTTCGTAGGTACAGGTCCCACAGTTTACAGGCTGCCCTGTACTCAGGACTGTCACACTACACACAAGCAATACCCATTCATTATAGAAGCATATCTTATGAATAGATTAACATTATTTTCAATTCATATTGCTACCTTGTAATATATTTTTGCATTGTTGAACAACAGCTGAAAATCACTGGTGAGTTGTTCAACATCATCATACTCTTCCATCTTCAATTTCTGCTGGATCTTCATCATGTCAATAGGCTGTGACACCACATGGTAATAGTCTGGTTGATTCCTGAAAGACATTGACTTTACTTACCGTCTGCATTAAATGACTGTATTAATATTACAGAAATACTTTGCATGAGGATATGCACATACAGCAGCTACAGATCAATTCATCTCCCCTTACCGTCGTTTGGGGGCTCTGATGAACAGCTCACATAACATCCTGCCTTGGTCATCCTTATAATCCCTGATTGTGTTGTACAGTTCATGGCATACAGCAATCTGCAAGCCAAAGGGTTAAACACTGAGAAATATCCACACTCCTGTCCAGCTCATGAGCTTGAACAATGTGTGGTACTATAGTTCTGACAGTATGTTTAAAAAACAGCAACTGAAATCTGTAAATTACAGGATCGACAGTTGGTATGTTTGAGGTCCTTCTCCTCTTTCTCCCAATTGAAGACACTAACGATGAAGTTTGGATATCGTCAAAATCTCCGCCACTCACACTGCTTGAGGGAGATGTTGCCCTTCTCCTTTTCAAAGCCATGATGAAACCCTGAGGTGAAGACAAATTCAGATGACGAAGCAAAAATCACTAAGGAAAGTAGCTTAGACCAGAACAATGAAATGACTGAACCTGCTGATAGCGATGCAATTCTTTCCACATGCTTATTAGTTCGTCTTTGACAAGACACAAGGTAAATACGACCAACTATATATTTAAATGTGTGTTATCACGAAGAGGGAAATCATATCAATCAATTATAATTTTGTAATATACTGATTTTGTTTTCTTCAAATGCTACGTAACAGGCAAATGCAGTGTTTAGGGAGCTGAACAATTCTGGCATGAAAATGTCAAAAAGCAAATGTACAGAGTGTGTCAGCGTAAATATTCCATTTATGTCAACTACACGGGACCAAAACAAACGGACGTGTCTTCATTTGGCCGCAGCTGGAGACACTGTCTCCCCAGTTAAACGCTTCACCTGCGGTCTGCGCAACTTCAAAGCAACTTTCAGCTGTGAAACTCTCCGTTATCCGACACAAGCGACTGATAAAGGTGTCGGTCCCGTTATCCGCTGGAGACACGTTCCCACGCAGCGTGGGCTCATCCTGCCGCGCGCCTGGAGGTTGGACTCACCTCCAGTGATGCAGGGAGGCTAAGCTAGCAGCGCGAGCCGCCGCTGCCCACCTCCGGGCGCACAGGTACCGCTGAGGTTAGCTATGGTTACCAGTTAGCGTAGCGGAGACAAAGACATCGCTGGAACTAACCAGCGCTACGAAGCTGTCGTTGGGTGCCGCGACGCGACAGCCGACGGAAAATAGTTGCATTTAGCCACGTGACATAGCCGCGCGCTTACCGTGTGTCGGCACGAGACCACACGCACAGAATCTGGACAGTGAGGAATGCCAATCAATTATCGATTTGAAGCAGACGGAGACAAGTGTGAAGCTAGCGACACCCTAACGGCCACTTCCGCTGGGTAGACTTCAGAATAAAAGCGCACGTTGTACGTTTTAAGAGTTTCACGCTTGCTCTGTTATTTACCTTCGTCTAACTCTAGTGTTTTGATTGTTTGTTGAACAGTTCGCGCAGTGGTAACCATTAGACTATGTAGGAACCACGTCGCGTAACTGCACACGTTCATAAAAGACTGTGACATCTCTGAGACAGCTGTTTGAAAAGCACTTCCGCTTAGTTAAATCCCCTTTCGTACATTATCCATCGCCATTAAACCTCCTGTTTGAACTGAACAAAAGCTGCTTGTCCAGCCAGTGTAAACCTACCAGGTCACGTTCAGACGCGTCTTGTTGCGCATCATATTGCAGAGTTCACAGACCTTCCTCACTTCACAGCCAGCAGCTGGATGGTGCGGCTCGACAGGCAGCAGCTGGAGCTGGAGGGAACCAGGTCCACGTCCTCATGACCTGTGTTCTACCTGCTTGGATAGGTTCTAGGTTCGGTTCTTACTTTTACCAGCACGTCCCTAAATGCCATGGACAGCTTGACATAGCAAACAGTGGTTTGTCATAGATGATGCGAGACTTGAAAAGTATGTTTATGTTTTGCTGAAACAACGGTTCTGATAAATTGATGCTGCTTTTAGATAGTAATACAAATGTATATGCGGTTTATGAGGTGGATGTTGTTTACAGTTAATGAAATTAAATCGATGAGCCTATTTATGTCCAGAAGGGGGCAGTAACACATCATCATGGGCACCACCTGCTTCACGACCTCATAGAAGAAGAAGAAATGCCAGTGAAGAAGACAGCCGGAGCCGGAAGTGTACGTCCCTCGGCCCCCATGTGCTGTTAACTAGTTCATTCATTTTCAAACGACAATGTTAGCAATATTAGCTAATATCGTATTCTACAGAAAAGAGGCATAGGTCTATTTTTGAGCGTACGGTACATTATAATATTCCGTACATACACCAAAGACGGAAACGCTGGTGTCTCTCCGGCAAATACTATTGCTAGCTAGCTAACGCAGAAATCGCGCTAAAGTTCAATCCCTGTCGCAGCTGTAGTAATCATTGTACGAGCGTTGTCTGGATGAAGAGCGCCGTGGATACTAGTATGGTAAAGGAAACCCGGTGGAACATACCCCCTAATGCCCCAGCGTGCATGGAGAAGCATCTGTGCTCGGCGCAATACAGAGCAGGTGGGTAACAAGTCGAGCTAACTGAGGCTTAAACGCGCAAAGACGTCATGCTTATAGTCTCTTATGCATTTGAGACATGCATCCAATAAAGTGACCCTCAAGCTACACATGTGCATATTGTTATCATATTAAATGAGTGAAAATGCTCAATAACTGTAATGGAGCATGTAGATAGACGTCAAACAAGTTCAATATCTGCTGCTGTGTGCAGTAAATGCGATTTGAAGGTAATGAAGAAATAAACTGTTTTGCCAATGAGCTTCTGTGTGTTCTGCTTTGCCCCCTCTCAGATGGCACCCTGCTGATCGGTGCCTCTAGCCTCACTGGTAGGAGCTGGCAGGGATCTGTGTGGATCTACAGTGACCCTAAGCAGGCCCCAAATGAGGGATTCTGCAAAGCTGGTGTGCAGACTGAGGCTGGTGTCACTGATGTCAAATGGGTTTCAGAGAAGGCTGTTGCTGTCGCGTCTGACTCTGGTAAAATACAGTTTCGTACTTGTTTTGACTCGCCTGCATGACTCGAGACGGGAATGACAGACTGTGTTTGTTCAACTTTGCAGGTGCGTTGGAGCTCTGGGAACTGGCAGAGGACGAACGGCTGCTGGTGCATCGTTTTAGTAAACACGAGCATGACGATATCGTCACCACTGTGAGCCCCATTACTGGAGCAAATGGTGCTGTCACAGGCAGCATGGACTGCCGGTTAGATGCTGTTTTACATTGATGCATTCACAGTCAGACAGTTGTTTCTTTCTCTTTCTTGTTTGTTTCTCATTTTCCCTTTCTTTTCTACAGAATAAAAATATGGGATCTCAGTGAAGAGACCGTTGTTACCACCTACAATGGTAAGTGAATAATCTTTATCTTTATTTCAGAAAAACTGAAAGTTAAGTCCAATCTGACGAACTCTTGAACTAGGGTGATAAATAGAACATCATTTGAATATACTTTATATTTCAAATAAATTCCTCTGCGGTTTTGCTGTCTAGTGCACAAACAGTATAGGATAATATTGTGTCAGGTTTGTTAAATGTACTTTTGACATCTTAAAACTAACTCTTCTTCATGAAAAACATAACGTTTGTCATAACGAAATAGTCTTAAAATCAGTAACTTAATGTGTCAACACTTATTTTTCTCCAGTGCACACACAAGCAGTCAGTTGTGTTGCCTGTAGTCCCACAGACGAGTCACTCTTTGTCTCCTGCGGACAAGTAAGATCACTTTACACAGACTGTTGTGAAGACATAACATAACATTCGGCCAACTTCAAACTTAAAGTTTTGCAATTGTCCACCTCTCAGGATGGCCGCATTCTCCTGTGGGACAGCAGAAAGCCAAACAAACCAGCCACAAGAATAAGTAAGTTTTAGCTGAGAAAAGCTGCTTTCAGCTTTGGACTTTTTTGGTTTTCAACCAAAACCAGTATCTGTAACCAGTATCTAACCAATTGCCAAACATATTTATCAAAAAGAATCTATTCTGATAAATGTAATTTCATATATTTATTTTTACACATTTTGTTTTTACTCTCAGATGTTGAGTCCCCCATCTGCTCACCTACCACTGTGGCTTGGCACCCCCACCACAGAAGCACAGTTGCGTTTGGTAAGACCCAGCACCACTTTGTTGATTGATGGAAATGTTGAATTGAGATTATGCTGATTGTGATTATGGTGCCTCAGGTGATGAGCTGGGTAGAGTCACTGTGAAGGATATTCTGGGAACAGATCCGGGCCAAATGGAGACTGTTCATAGTCGCAGGGTTAACGCGCTCACCTTCTCCACACATAGGTACTTACAACGTTTGTTACCACACCGTCCTGTCATTTAGGGGGTCCACAACGTTGTAACTCTTTCTCTTTCTGCCTCAGTCCATCCTTGTTGGCTTCCGTCAGTGACGACTGCTCCCTTGCTGTTTTGAACGCTGACTTGCGAGAAATGTGAGTCTTTGTTCATCATACTGTCACTGCTAAGTCATTCCTCCACTATTTGAGAGACTGATCAAATTTTTTTTTTTGCTGTAGATTTAGAGACCAGCGACACCAGGACTTTGTCAGAGGTGTGTGCTGGCTCCCAGGAGGCTCTAACACCCTCACAACTGTAGGTTGGGACCATCTTGTGTTTCACCACACTGTGGATCCCTCTGCTGGACCTTCCAACTCCTCTTAGATCCAGTCAGTGCTGAAAGCATAATTGAAAGTTATCCGTCCCTTGTTTTTGAGGGATTAATCTGAAACCTTGTCACTTAGGAGATATGGGTGAAAGTGTTCGTCATTCAGTACCATCAGTTTATGCACAATTGAACTTTAGTTTCACAGTCTTTTGGTGCAACAGTACTTTACAACGTAGTCTTTCTCTGTCCCATCAGTCATGCTAAATAACATTTTCTTACAAATGTAATTACATCTAAGCTTACTCATTTGTATTGGATAATTTTACATTAAAGATAAATTAATGTGATAGCAGTAGCATTTTTGAAATTTGTTTCCTCAAATCTGTTTCATAGCAACAACTGCGAGTCTGTTTAAAAAAACAAAAATAGAGTATGATGAGCTGGTGTTTCGTCTTCCATTTTCTGATGAAACTAGGCAGGGCAGACCTGTTCATCCACCTACTCTACAAGTGCTGCTGTTATGTTATAAATACTATAAATGTATTCCACTAAACATTTAAACCATCATATGTTTTTGTTATCTTATGATGGGTAATGTCCCCTTAATTATGAGACACTGTGTAATAATCTGTTTAAAAAATGTAACTTGGACAAAAAGACTCCCCTTAACCCTAAACTCAAGTTTGATATGTTTATTTGCTGAATTAATAATATTAATAGGCCAGGCTTAACCATTACTCATTACTCCGTTCAATAGAAAGTCTGATTGTGAATGACATCTATAGTTCAGTGGTTCTGAATATGAAAGTATATTTGTAGCCTAACATATTATTATTTGTATAATGTGTCCCACATATAGCTTCAAACCCCTTTAGTATCTATTGTAAAACTGGGCCCAACATTGTGTTTTGCGAACCAGTGGGGTTTTTGGCCTTGTTGCCAGGAGATGTGTCCGTTTCTGATTTGGGTTTTGTTCCCACACAGAATAAAAGAACACTAAAGGTTTCCATAACATTTTAATAATGAGCAAACCGTCACAACACAAAAGCTGAAAACGCTCAAAAAAAGTAGGACATTTATGAAAACGTGTTTAGTGCTTAAATTTATTTTCTAGATGCATTGTTGGATAACACTCGGTGTCGATGAGCAAGTTTTAAATATATACATACAGCAAAACATGGGACTCATGCTGATATATGGGGAATAATGTACATTATCACATTCTGTAAAAAATAACTTGCACACAGAGGAAAATATTACCTACATCAATAAATATCAGAAACAATCTTACTGAGTCTGCTGTTGGCTTGGTTTCTACGTAATGTAACGGTGAGAAAACGTTGCAGTTATGAGGGAGCGTGGTTGCAACATGAATATTACAACTGTATATACTGTTAATGTATTTTACAGCCGGCATTACAGATAAATATATGGAAGGATTTCATATTGTGTTGCTGTATATTGTAGATTGATATGCGTTCAGTATACAGTTAAAGCATGTTCTAATGCATGTGGCATTAGAAAAACAGCAGCAACCAACTCAGCCTGATGTGAGAGTGGCACTGTTTCCACGGAGATCGTTCAAACTACTCTAAACAATATTGTGTGATATTCTAGCATATTAACGAGTGTTTACTTTTGTCCCAGTTATACTAATTCACGCAAATAGGAAATCACTTTCATTATACTGCTGTCAGTATGGGCCTAGTTACTTTAATTTGATTCCCCTTTAATAACGGGAGTTATAGGCTGCTTGGTCCCAGGCCGGATCGTGAACGTCATACCATATGGATGTTTTGATGGTCCATTGCTGAAAGGAAGAGCACATTCGTGATTATGAGTGAATAAAAAACACAAACACTTGCTGTGTTACAAACAGTGGAAGTTTTACCTCGTGGGAACTTTCACTGATGACGCCTGCTGGTTTTTTTTGGCAACTTTGCTCTTTAACTCCTGCATGTCCAGCGTTGCTGCTTTGTTGGCCACAGGGGAATTGTTGCTCTGTGGTGCGGCTTTAGGGACAACAGGGACCTTAGTCTCCTCGTCAGACAAGGGGCCATTCCAGTCATCACCGCTGGACTCTGCCTCTTTCATTGGGCCCATTTTGTGATCCATTTCCAGCATCTTCTTCTGTAAGATGCTCAGAAGTGTAGCTTGACTGGGCGAAAGAGAAGGTGGTAGCTGCGTAGGGGCCAGTTCAGCTTTCGTCTGTACCTGATTCTTTGGTTTGACATCATTGTTTGGAGCTGGGACTTTTAGAGAAGCTGTGGGTTTGGGATTAGGAGTTGGAGGAAGAGGGCTGAAAGTTGGTGGAGGAGGAACACTCGCGGGGGGTTTTGGAGGTGGAGGAGGAACACTCGCAGGGGGTGTTAGAACTGGAGGAGGAACACTCGCAGCTGGTTTTGGAGGTGGAGGAGGAACACTCGCAGGGGGTGTTAGAACTGGAGGAGGAACACTCGCAGCTGGTTTTGGAGGTGGAGGAGGAACACTCGCAGGGGGTGTTAGAACTGGAGGAGGAACACTCGCAGCTGGTTTTGGAGGTGGAGGAGGAACACTCACAGGGGGTGTTAGAACTGGAGGAGGAACACTCGCAGGTGGTTTTGTAACTGGAGCTAGAGGAGGAACGGTAACAGAAGGTGTTGCCTTTTTTACAGGGAGGTCCGGTGGAGGGACAGATGGAGGGGAGTCCATAATGTCATCTAAATCATCAAACTCTGGTGGGGGAGGGAGAAATGGCAGGCTCGACCCCTCACTGTTGTCTGCGGGTTGTGCCAGTTGAGACTTCAGGGAGCTCTGCCCTTCCACCGGGTCGGTCGGTTTCAGGACTCCAACTGCAGTCTGACTGAAAGCTGGTGTGGTAGACGGCACCTGGCTGATCTGTGGAGAAGCGGATGTTGTCGATGTCTGGGTTGGTTGTATTTGTTCTACGGTACCGATCGACTTCAAACTCTCTCGTATTCTTTCTTGAAGTGTAAGAGCGGAGGCTGAGCTGGACTTTGGGATGACAACAAAGGAATTGGGATTCGAGTTGCTCGGCTGAACGCTTGCACTCTGCTGCTCATTGTCTTTGGCAGTGTCCTCCTGTGGCACCGTGTGTTTCAGTTTTTGTTTCTCTCTTTCTTTAGCTGCCTTTAAAAGAGCTAGTGGAGAGGCTGCATGTCCATCTCGTGGCCTGTTGGTTTCACTGCCCTTCAGGTTGTGTAGTTTACGATCTAATAACGGACTGAAGTCTCGACTTTTACTTTGAGGTTCTTCAAATTTGTCCTTGCTGGGCTCTGGATTCATCTGTGTACTGTTCACTTCCTGAACTACCTGAGTCTGCGGCAGGGTTTGGACTGGTTTGGCAGTTTCTTGCTGTGCTGAAACTGTCTCCGTTGTAGGATCCTTGTCCGGCTTCGACGGCTGTGGTTGAGAGGGCTGAGTAATTTTGAAGTTCTCCTTCAGCTCCCCTACATCGTTTGGAACTGGATTAGGTGGTGTAGCTACTTTAGGGACTTTCCCATCCACCTGGACAAGCACTGGGGGAGTATTAACAGACCCAGTGTCTTCCAGAAGTAGCATCTGCTTGGGTTTTGGGTCAGACTCCTCGTACCCTCTAAAAAACGAGGCTTTAGGGGCATCATACAGTTTTGCTTTGTGCTGTGGATTAAAGCTGGAGACTGCAGGCGTCTGTGCAGGAGGAGGTGGTGCAGGAGTATGTGGTGGGGAGTCAAGGATGGAGATGGAGGACATTCTAATGGGCTTCGGAGGCGGGGTCTTATGCGCTTTCTGTTGCTTTTCAACAGGTGGCTGAGGTGGGGCAAAGCTGGGATGCTCAGGAACTGCAGCTGGGGCCGGAGAAGAAGGTGTGTGGAGTGCATTGCTGGTTGAAATAGAGGTTGGAGGTTTCGGTGGGGCCATTGTCGGTCGTTGTAAGGAAGCTAGGTCCGGCTCCATGGATGGTGTCTGGGAAGTGGGATTTGGAGCTGGTACGGAAGGAATCTGAAATGTTCCCACGTCTGCATCTGGGTTTAAGTCTCCCATGAAGTCTGGTGGAGGAAGGATAAAAGTCTCTGGAGGGGGTGGAGGTGCCATAGAGGGAGGAGGGGGAATAAATATGTCCCCCTCCACAACGTCAGGCACAGACACTACCGATCCGTTGGACCAATGAGCCCCAGGAACTGCTAAAGAGAAGAGAATTAGGAGTTTATTATCCAAGCTGCTTGGCCGCGGCGTTGCTGGAGTCTAAGGCCCAAAACTGTAGTTTTGTTGCTTAACTACAGAAAAATAAGTTTGCAAATGTGAGCGTAGTTTGACTACAAGCAAACACCTGAAAAATGTACTGAAAGGATCGTGTGACCATAGTTCAGTACCGAGTGTCACAACGTTTTACTGCTGAAAGGTGTTTCAAGCCTGATAAACCAGTACGATGAGAATCTTTCTTATATTCAATTTGCCCACAGCTAAAATGAATGATGACATGGCTTTCTTTCCATAAATGCAAACACTCTGCCAGCTGGTACGGTTGTCTGGACACATTCAGGAGGGTTGTTGAGCAATCGCCTTGACAAACATTTACCTGCTCTGCATCTCAACCCTTTAAAGAGACGCTGTGGCGCTTTCAGACATGAACCAGGAACCTGAAGTTGAACCTGCAAATGTCAAACCAGTCAGCCTGGACATCAGCAGCTTCCTGGTACCTGCTCTGATTAAGGCCTAACTGGGTCCATTGAGCCCATGTGTGAACACAGCGCTATGGCGTCGATGTGCTGAACAAACACCCGAAGCCTTCAGCACACGCTGCTTGGTTTGGTTGTATCACACGTCTCTACAGCCTGTGATTGCTTTACGAAAGATCTCAGCCTGTCAGGAATGTAACCATTCATTTATCGTGTCGAGGGTGAACCACTGGCTTATGGACGCTCACCTGAACCGTTGACCTTCGGAGCACCCACGGGTGGGAGAAGGGGGACTTTGGGTGTTGGGACAGGAAACCCCTGAAAATTGTCAGAGGACTGTGGGATGAAAAGAAAACACACATCACACCGAGCTCATATATCTGAGACACGTGCAGGGACGGTAGTGACGATTACATAAACTCTACGTCCTGCTTCAGACGTGCTGAAAAGACATTTTTTTTCTTCTGTCAAGTATTGAATGAAGTGAACAAACCAGTTCTCAGCAACTCAATGTTCCTAAAAAATAGGTTAGCGTGTTCAATATTCTTATTGAATATTCTTATTTCCTCTTAGCTCCTTCTATAACGGTTCATAAATACCTTATTATCCCATAAGTGTGTTATTAAAAGTCTCTGCTTTGCACTAAATGTCTCCTGCTCCTTACGCTTTGTCACAGTAAAACTGGTGTCGACTTGTTGCCAGGGGAACGTTTTCCGTCTGCCAAGCTTCCACATACTTCAGTCATGAGGAATACTTGGTGAATCACAGGATACACCTCTTATTCATCGCATTATGTGCTGTTAAAGTAGGCAGAGCGGGTTGTCACTGAGATACCTGTGTTTACTGTATATGCGAGAATGAGATTCACGGTTCTCTTCATAGCCCAGTGCCACCAAAAATACACACGGGCTGTGTTGACACATTACAAATCCAGGAACATTATCAGAAGGTTCACTAAAAAGTTAAAAAGAAATTTTGCAGTCATGCATATTAGTGAGTGAAATAAAATGTCTTCTGTCCCCATTCTAGTCTAAACAAATAAAACGAGTTCCTGATGACACCTGATGCATCTAGAATGACACTACACCCTTTGCAGGACTTGTCTGTGGCTTCTTGACATGAATCCTGCACCACGGGCGGAGGGCGTGTCGCGATGGCTGACGTTCCTGCTCGAGTTCAGCGGTTTGTTCCCAGTGCAGTGAGTCAGTTTCATCTGTCGCAGTCTGTGCCCTGCCCGTGTGCCGATGGGTGTGGTGAGTCCATCACATGCCACATACGCATTCACAGAACACTCCCCGGCACTGAGGTGTGTGAACAACAGAGCCGAGCTCGGTGTTTATATCTCCGCCAACGTGGAATAATGAGGGGCGTGACTGTCAACCAAAAGCAACTGCTATCAGTAAAGTGACATTTTCCAAACTATTTGAAAACGTCTGAAGTAAAACTGTCTTGTTGAGACTCACTCTCTAACTTTGGCTTGGCATTTGCTTCTGTGCAGAAAATGATTACCCTGCAGATGAACACCGTCCAGGAGCGTGGATTGTGTTGCTGCCCAGCACATAAGGTGTACGAGATACTCACAGCATGATGCTTGACAGTGGGTCTGGCTCGCACACTAGCCGTCCCAGACTCGAGGATCACTGGTGAATCCAACACCGGCGTCACATTTTCTAGGGAAGTAAACGGCAGAGCATTAATAATCATCTGGCAGCTTCCAAAGCAAAGTGAGTTTCAGACTGTTCTGAACTTCGTCTGCATAGGTCAAACGAGAAAGTTAGACAATGATACAGTAATTCACCAAAACCTCGCTGCTGTCAAACTGCCCATCGTTGTTCTCAAGCACATTCTGCTCATTGTTGAGGTAATGAGACGCTGCATGTGCCAAAGCTGCCTTTTAGTGGTGGTTATCCGTCAAGCTGCTGATCTGCTGGGTGAGCTGTGCGGCTGCAGCTTAATAGCTGTGCACAGTTGAAGGTTGCTGTCTGTCACCTACAGTGAAAGCTTTACTGTTGTGGAAACTGATGTTAATTATAGCAACACAACTACAGCGTAGAGCATAATGTCTGAATGCCATCAGCAATGCAAAGTTATATATTCAAACACGGTGGTAGTATTGTTCAATGCAAATGTATTTTGAAGCCAAAGTCGTATTATTCAAATGGTTTTGCAATGTTAGTCTTTATTAAGAACGGCGTGAAGGTCAAGGCAGGTTAAAAAAGCAGAGGCACTGAGGTCAAGACTGATCATCAGCGCTTACGCCATTAAACGTAGAAGTAAACACAGCGACCAACCAGGGCCGATGAAAAACCATCCTGCTAATCTACACACTAACAAATCAGAGGTCACTGCGGTTGTTTGCAGAAAAAACATTCAGAAGTCAACGTGTCTTAACTGTTCAGTCCAGTTTAATACGTGACTGATGAGAGAGTCCTGTCACGGAGGCGTTACGTGGTGATTAGCCCGGTCAGCCGCTGAACTAAGCAACGCTACAAAGTCTGTTCAGTGACAGATCACTTCTCTCTCTAGGCTCCTCACATACATTCCAGACATGCGGGGATGTTCCTCCGAAAGGCGAGGGAGCGCGTCAGTAGGACTGGGGACGGAAGGAACCGCCTGTGCTGGCAAATGCATTCGACCAGGTTGTTTGTGAGTCTCCAGTGAGTCTCATTTAAATCAGACCAACATCCATTTAAATTCATCCAAACACCACAGCGTTGTGTTGTGTTCTCCTGTCGTGAGGCCTGTATTACAGCCAGGGGCTACGACTTTAACTACCGCACAGTAAAACTGTGGACCTTTCAGTTCAGATACTGTGTCGTAGTATAGACAACAAATCTCACACACACACACATTCCTCGTATTCCTGTGCTTCCGAAACAATAAAAGCACAGAATATATAAAATAAAGATAAGATAAAAAAACAATAATAGTATAACCAAACCAAAGCATAGAGATAAACTCCTCCTGCATTATTCACCAGCTTCTTCACCTGTAACAATATCCCAGTGACTTATTACTGGGTCGTCAAAGTATTCAGTGACACCATGTTTCCTCTTAGCTGCAGTGAGACCTGGGCGCTGCACCCAAACCCTTTGTTTTCCTGGAGCATTGTTACAGCAGCACAGCGCCTCGATGAGTGAACACAGTATTAGAGGACAGGTCAGTATGAAGACAGATGCGTAAAGTTATCCAGATTTACGCACAGCATTGTTATGATTATTATTATTTAATAAACTACACTGCTTTTGTGGCACCAGCTGTTCGCCAGCATAATGGAAACAGAAGTTGTGGAGGTTTCCCTTATGACCCGTGTAGTTATGTCAACAGTTGGAAAGTCTCGGTGACACAGGCTTCGTGTGAAGAGGCGTCTGTCACCACGAAGTGCAAAGGTCGTGTTGCGCTTCAGTAAATCGTTCTTGGTAAACACCTGAAGCTCTGCATGAGCTGTAACTGTGTACTCACCCATGTCCTTCATTTTGACTTTGGTGTCGTAAAGAGACTGGTTCTTTCGACCCAAAATGTTCAGCGTTCCCTTCTTCATGGTACCGAACGACGCGCAGACAGACGTTCTCGGCCCAGCGCGTTTACTGACACATTGTGTTCAGCAGATGACTCCGAGTTAAGGCGCAGGTGATCTGCGTCGCCACAAGTGCACCGGCCTCCAGGTGAACCTGACTCCAGCGGTTTGACGCAAACCTCACGAGTCAGACAGAGAAAATGGAGCTGACCCCGCCTCCCGCCTCCCGCCTCCCAGCAGGTGAGGCGGCGGCGCTTTTCAGCCGCATTCCCGCAGACGTCAGCTCCGACTGGACTCACTCTGTCATCACCGGCCTCACTTCAAAGCACCTGACGCGGCAGATTAGCTGCGTTGAGTAATAATGTCTCACTTCATTATTATTATTATCATGAACAAACGGGCAAATGAGTTCAGACCAGTGGTTGGTAGATAATGGATCATTTCTAGGCGTGTTGATGCAGTTTGATGCATTCCTCTATATTAATCATGAAATCATAAGCTATAAAAAGCTGCGCGTCTGCAGATCGAGTATGATCTTGTGTATTTATGCAGCAATGATTTGCTGTCATTGTAAGTGAGGCTGCAGCAGCAGGTGCCTTCAGCTTTTATTGTAAAACCTTCTGTACTAACAGTGGTTAAACAGGTGGATGGGGCGTTTGGGTGCAGCTCTCCAGCAGGAAGAAACTTTCCTCCACTGTTGAAACAACTGCTTTTAGTGGGTTTGTGTAATTATATGTGTTATAATATGTTTATTATATATTTCTTATATTTAGCACAAATTGCCAGGTGGTGAGAGCTCAAACGTCATCATCTCTAATTAAGGTTGAAACATTATGTCTTTGTCATGAATCTGTGTTAAGCTTTATTATTGTTTGGACATAAATCACTGTCAGAGTTTTGGTTCAAAAGAGTCCTGACGCTGTGACACATGGCAAAGGTTAAAACAGGGCTGGAAGGGAAGTGCAGTCGTTGACTACTTTTACTTTGCTTGATTTACTGCTGCTTGACGTTTCTCCTCTGACCTTCAAAAGAAAACATTGTGTTTATATTGTAAGAGACTGCAAGGCCACAGAAAATGCTTAAGTAAAAAGATTAAAATTTAATTATTCGTATGTAGTGGTTAGGCAGCAGCAGCGTATATCAAAACGGTGCGTCACAAAGGAAATATTAGGGTGAAATAGTCGTGTTCTTCCATCCATAGGTGATGTGATTTGACTGACTCAACACACTGTTGTATTGTAAAAAGTTCAGACTATTAAAGCCAAATGTCTGCTTCAACCAAAAGCACCAGGAAAAGAACAAGGACTTGACACAATGATGACCAGTGTGTTCAGAACATTTTCCATATAATCCATCACTACGTTTGACTATAGAGTCATAGAGTCATATAGATGTGAATAAATGGGTCAGGATCTTTATCGTTTCACTGTTTTGACTTCATACTTTCAGTTACATCATGATGATGTTTAACGTATACACAGCACAAAAAGCTCCAGTGGTTATTTTAAATCCTCGGCACCGTCACCGTCTGTCGCACCTAAACCTCAGTTGTCCTGGAGACAGACCAGACTGGTCAGGCTGGTTCCTTAGTCCTCAGGTGGAAGAGGCCATGAAGACTGATGCTGGCTGAAATGTGAAGAATGTGCTGGGAAGCGTCTTCAGCAGCTCATCTGCCGAACTCAGCGCGACAGGCCATGAAGCCTCTACACCTCCGTTAATACGACACTGGTTGGTTGTTTCCCGTATGGGCTCCTTCACTGAGAACAAACACAGTGTTGTCGTTTCTTTACAGTTGTGTCTTATCTTTTACAGGCACATCACACATTTAAGGTTTCATTTAAACACCAGCACAGACACAGTCACCTTCCTCTCTATGTTCCCACTGCAGCAAACGGAAATGAAGACAGAGAAACTAGAAATATTTACCATTCCCTAATGATGATGTATGACTTAGTTGTGAATGTAAATCAAACTGCTGATAATATCTGAGCCAAACTGATTCTGCAGAAGCCTGTTTACACATTAGAGCAACCTGCTGACGTTTCCTTATTGAAACAGACAGAACACAAACCTGTATGATGTCTTCATTCTTCGAATGGCTGAATGATGACCAAGCCCACACAATACTTGTTATTTAGCATGTTGAGAAAGTAAATAAATATTCATTTAATTAACAGATGAGCCTGATTCTCTTTTTATTGTTTGGGACTTAACGTATCAATGGTCAACAGAAACAACCTTCAGCAGGAAATTCAAACCAAGATGTGAGATGTAAAATCGTGCTGTTGTAGACTCAGCCCCGTCGCAGCAGAACAAACCTGCAGCCAGGAGACGAACAGCGCCGACAGCAACAAGGGTTCCCTCTCATCTGAGTCCTGAAGGTCCGGATAACCTGCAGCTCCGCTCTCACCCCTCACTGAAGAGGGCGAAACATCAGGTCACGCATGTTGTCTTGATTGATGGTGGTTTAACTGAATGCAGTAGAAACCTTCTGTGTCTGAGCTTTTCTCCGGGGCTTGTGCCAACGGTGCATCTAAAGGTGTTTAATGAGGATTGACTCACATCTGAGCTGACGTAGATGACACCACGCCGACATCTAGTGACTAAACTATGTAACAGTTAAAGCAAATACTGTCTGTCTCCAGAAGAGCTGAGCCTCCTCTCTTCTCCTGTGTGTGTGTGTGTGTGTGTGTGTGTGTGTGTAGCTGTGTCTCGGCTTGACTTGTGTAGTCTGTCCTCTTGAAAATTGAAATTTCGATTTCAAGATGAATTTATGTCGTAAACTCAGGCGCTGCCTGTTCGTCACTTTGCCAGAAAGCAAAGAACACAAACTGCATTAAAATACTAAGAAAACACATGGAGGGAGCTCAGTCTGTGTGTGTGTGTGTGTGTGTGTGTGTGTGTGTGTGTGCGTGTGTGTGTGTGTGTGTGTGTGTGTCCTCCACAGACAACTGAGTGCGACTCAGCTCACCTCGCATACACTGACAGTCTCTCTCCATTAACTATGCGCTTCCATTTCAGACACACGGAGTGAGCCGCTGGGTAAACAATCTAAATCATGGCTGGTTTCAGGGAGTGACTTGTTATTGTTGGACCGCTTCGGCTCCAATTAGTTACAGGATGATGCGCAACCATCCACACGTTTTGTGCCACTTCGTTATGAAAGTCTCTATGGAAACTTACTGTCCGCCTGCCAAAAGCTGTCACGCTTAAATATTTTGTGTGTCATTGTGTCAGGGCATCCAGCCCAGACCAGTCTAGGACACACGTAAATATACAATTGCACAAAAATCTATATTGTTTAAAAAATCAACACAGCTTTCTAAATGTTTCAGTATCCGATATATTAATAAAAATCTAAATATATGACCATAGCAGACAACATATGAATGACACCAACTGTGTGACTGTGTGAAACAAAACGCGTTTACTAACGTTCAATGCTCGGTTGGATTCTTCTGTTTCTTCCTCACACCGCGTCCACGTGCTCGGGAGAAGTTACCCGCAGCTGCTCAGAAAGGTGTGCCGCCGGCGTGACGTCACGCGCGTACCTGAGTTTCGGTGAGGAGAGGGACGGGCTCAGTGCGGTGAAAAACATCAGCTCCTCGCAGTTGTTCGGGCCCAGCGCTTGTCCGGCTGCTGTCACCGAAGCGCTTCATCGGTGTGATTATCGATCGCCTCCGTTCAGAAGGAGCCTGAAGCAGGATTTGCGGACAAACGCGGTGTTATTCCCAGTTTTCGGTGAGCAGGCCGAAGAGGAAGGAGCCTCCCAGCTTCCTGGTTCGCCACAGGTATGCGCGCCGTTGTTTAGTTCCGTGTTTGGATACTTGAAATGTTGAGTGTTTGGAGGAGTCCAGCGCTTCCATTCAAAGACGTCGTGGTGACCCATTAAAAGGTCCAGTGAGGAGCAGTGGGCTTAACGTTACGCGTCACGCAAGGTTTGGAAAGTCCGGACGCGCAGGATTGCGCTGAACCTGCTGCACTGCGAGGTGTCACCGAGCCAAGGGAAGAGCTTCGGGGCGTTTGGGGGAATGGTTCAGACGTGAATGCGCTGCTGTCTGTGTTTTCTTGGCGGCCAGGATGTCGGTCACCCCTCGACGCGTGCGCCTGAAGCCGTGGCTGGTCGCGCAGGTAGACAGCGGCCGATACCCGGGTCTGGTGTGGATCGACCGTGAGGCCATGCGCTTCAAGATCCCGTGGAAACACGCAACGCGCCACACGCCGCAGCATGAGGACGAAGACACCATATTCAAGGTTGAAACACACACTGCTCGTAACACGCACTGTCACACAGATGCGTGTTCCAGTCCACGGCAGCGCCGAGAAGCTTCTCCTTCCACCTGCAAAGTTGTAAATGCATTTCAAAATGTGTAGCAGTGTCTCCTAAAGGAGTCATGGCAAAAAAATAGAAAAGCAACTAGAATACATGACTCCATACCTGAATTCTAAAGCACTGCCGTATGTCTATAACGTGATATGGACACCTCTGCCCTGCAGGCGTGGGCTGTGGAGACCGGGAAGTTCCAGGAAGGAGTCGATGAACCCGATCCTGCAAAGTGGAAAGCCCAACTTCGATGCGCCCTGAACAAAAGCCGGGAGTTCAACCTCATCTACGATGGCACCAAAGAGGTTCCCATGAACCCTTTGAAGATCTACGACGTCTGTGACATCCCGCAGCCCTTCAGTAACCAAGGCAAAGCGCGCTCACTATGACCGAGCTTCTGTTTCTGTGACTAATGTACTTGGATCATGTAAAATGGTTTTGTCCCTCGCAGGCTCTTCAGACGCTGGTTCCTGGACTCCGCCGGAGGAGGATGGCGGCGAGGAGGATATTCCGCACACGCCAGAGTCTCTCCCTCCGTATCCAAGCAATGGTGAATGACTTTCACTTCAGTTTCCTGCCAGTGCTGTTTGAAACAGACAAAGCAAAGGTTCATGGTTTGACAGTTAGCAACAATTAGCATCCACTGCATCCTTCCCTCTTCCTGCTCCAGGCACCAGCCCCTCTCCTCTCATCATGTGGTCTCCTATGGGCTCAGAGTCGTCTTTGCAGCCTCCGAGTTGTCCCCCTTCAAATGAGGTCTGGCCCAAAGAGGAGCCAGTTGAAATCTGGCCCAAAGAGGAGCCTGCTGACGTGGAGATGCAGCCCACCCCCCTACCCGACCTGCCCCCTCCGCCTCTGCCTGACCAATCCATGCAGCCTCCCCCTCTACCAGATGCCATGTTTGCATCTCCAGAAATGTGGATCAGTTCCCTGCCGAGTAAGTTCACCTGGCATTTAGTGTTTTTTTTGTGTTTGGATGAAGCGTAGCTTTCACGCCGTGTGTTTCCACCCTTATCTGTGACGCAGTGACAGACCTGGAGGTACAGTTCCTGTACAGAGGGAAGGAAATGTGTCCCACGATGACTGTCAGCAACCCACAGGGCTGCAGGCTTTTTTACGGAGACCTCGGCCCCATGGTCAACCAGGAAGAACTGTTTGGCCCTGTGAATCTGGAGCAGTTGCGTTTTCCAACCACAGAGCACATCACCAATGACAAGCAAAGGGTGTTCACGAACCGTCTGCTGGATGTGATGGACCGAGGCCTGATCCTGGAGGTCAGTGGCCACGACATCTATGCAATCCGTCTCTGTCAGTGTAAGGTGTACTGGTCCGGCCCCTGTGCTCCAAATTCGGCCTCACCAAACCTCATAGAGCGGCAGAGAAAGGTCAAACTCTTCTGTCTGGAGTCTTTTCTCAGTGGTAAGTTAACCAATTAACTTTGGTTCTACAGGTAATAATTAAAGTATCTGTCTCTGCAAATGTACATCGAATAAACTCTGAACTGTGCAGGTGTGATAGCACATCAGCGTGGCCAGACAGCAGAGCCCCCGCACTTTGACATCAACCTGTGTTTTGGAGAGGAGTGGCCCGACGGAAAGCCCCGGGAGAGGAAGCTCATCACGGTTCAGGTGAGAGAGGCTCCCAGCTTCCGTCAAGGGGCAACAGAGCCCAGTGAAGCTCGAGCACCACCTCAAACGCGTCTTGTCCTCTGTGCCCTGCAGGTCATTCCTGTGGTGGCCCGTATGATCAGCGAGATGTTCACTGGGGACAACACGCGATCCTTTGATAGCAGCAGCGTTCGCCTGCAGATTTCCATCCCAGATATTAAAGACAACATTGTGACCCACCTGAAGCAGCTGTACTGTCTGCTGCAGACCCATCAGGGCCAGGATGGCTGGGCGTTGCCCCCAGGCACAGGCCTCAACATCAGCCAGGCTCTACACACGCAATGAAGCCGCGGGCGCGATGTCGGCGCTTTTAAATGAGAATACTGGAGGATTGAGTAGCTTTTTGTAGTGAGCGTGCCCTGTGGTGATGCTTGTGTGTGCCTAGAAACCTTGCTCTAGCTTTAGTCTGCGTATCTGTGGAGGAACCCAGAGATTTAGTGACTCCAAGGGCCAAAGTCCTGGCTGCTTCAAAGAAACATTTAAAATGGTTAATGAGTTACAGAAAGTGCCCTGTGCTGTATTTGTCCAAAATGGATCCGTGATAACCAAACTTTCCCGTTCGTTCTGAAAAGGTTTATTCCTTTCATCGTGTGACATTTTATTTTGAAGACGTGTCTGCCAATAAATTTATACCCTTGGGAAAAATATAAGCAAATGTGAATTAAAGAATGTGCACATATATATTCTTCTCTGCCATTCTTGTATGAATTCCTGTTTTCCTGTGAGCACATGTAATTAAATGACTGAGACCAAGGCTTGTCTTTTGACAGAAGTATCTATTTGCTGGTCATTTAGTTGTCAGTTTTGTCTTCAGCCATTTAATTTTTTCCATTTAAATTGTTTGATATTTTTGTTTCCATATTAAACCACTTAAGCTGTTTGTTGTATCCATTGATTCTAACCATTTGTTTAATATGGATCCGCTGCACTTTGGGATTCTGAATTGTTTCGTTGGTAATTGAGTGTCTGCATTTATCCCATAGCTGTTTCTTTATTTTATCAATAAAAATGCCGAACGTTTGAGTCTGCGTTCAGAGCGTTTACTTCCTCAATCAGCACCTTCCTGAACGAGACGTTCAACTGTAGTTTGCTGTGCATTTCTGCTCTCTCTGCATACGCTGATGTGACATGTAGTGGTTTAACTGAACAACAAAGTCAAGGAGCAGTAGAGTCGTGTCTTCTGCACCGGTGTCAACAGAAGAGTAAAAGTTACTGGTTTTCAGTCAAAAATCAAATCGCTATAATTTAATGTTTACTGGGCTTATGCCGTTGTTGTTGCAGAGAAACAGGCTCCATGGACTCGGAGCGAAGGAGGATGAGTAAACACCCTCCAGCCCATCATTGACAGGCTGGTTTGATGCCCCAGGCTCCGCATCCTGCACCACACTGGAAGCAGCTCGGAGGCCTGGGTACCTGCAGAAAGGCACAGACAGAGGGAGACAGAGAGGAGGAAGCATAGTAACAGGAGTGAAGACGTTAACGTCATGTGGTTGTGGCTCTTACATGATGGACAGGCGGGGATTTAACATAACATTTTTATGGCGTGTGTGGAAAAGATAAAGATAAAGTCACAAGAGATGATCCTGACGTGTGGATTTATAAAAGTCTTAAAATCCAAATGACAACTTCGAGGAAACTTTTAATATCAAGCATCTAAGTTAGCAAACAATGCATTAGTAATGTTATGTAGGTTGTTAGCAGTTATCTGTTTTGAATGTCAACTGTTTTGCTTTAGATATTCACAAATGTAGAAAAGACAAATGCTGATGTGCATCTGTTGTCTTTTATAGCCACTGAAATGTTGGCGCTGAAGTCATTGGCTCCATATCTGCTGACCTTTGCTCACACAAGATGCTGCACCACAGATCTTATCTCCACTGAGTCTGTTCGGTATCACCCACATCATGCAGGTACTGGGGTGGACTTTGACCTTTTCCTGTATGAGGAAGTCTCATGTGTACCTGTTGCTGAAAGAGGCACAGAATTAAAATACCAACTTCATTTATTTACTTCTTTATTTGTTTACAACATAAATAATACAGAAGGAAGTGACTCCAGCTGTCGGGCACCAGAAATCAAAGGTAAGATCCTTCGACAATACGTTTCCCTAATGTCTTTGCGGATTATATATAAATCTGTAGCGTATGGTCGCTGAGAGGACGTGTGTTCCTTAATGAAGTGTTTGTTATGGTAACTTCAGGACATTTTTGACAGAGATGAACTGAAATCTACTTAACCAGTCAAACCGTGCCTGTAGAGTTGACTTTATTACATTCACACATCATGTTATGTTACAAAACAAAAGGCTGTCACACCTGTCTTTAAAATATCCAGTAATATGTTCAGATTAGTGTTGCTAGGTGACACAATCTATTTATAAGTTTATTACTAACTAAAAGATTGACTCTGACGTAAAAACGATAAACGTGATATTTGATACTGCTGGTGTGTCGACTCAGGATGTTCAGGAGCGACAGTCCCTTCGGTAATGACACCAGCAGCTACGCTGGATCAGTGCAGTCCAAGTACGTAATCCGCTTCTTTATGCGACTGAATAATCGCTTCTATTAACCGTTGCTTTATTTGTAAAACCTCTGGTTAATGTTCACAGTGGTTACTCCACAATGGATGAAGTGTCATCGCAGCTGTCAGGTCTGTCGAGGCCGAGTGCAAAGTCAATATACTGTAAGTTAAACCAGAGGTTGTTAAAACTAGACATTATTACATCTGCTCACAGTAATTTTCCAACAACTGCTGTCAACAGTGCAGAGGAAGGAGTACGTCGATTCAATAAACAAGATGATGGACACGTTTCAGTACAGAGTGGAGGTACCATGGATCCCCTTCCTCACGGTGTGACCTCACCGCCATCACCTCAGTTATGTCACGTTATCGCCACTGCCTCTGTGTTACAGCACTTGTTCAGCTGTGACCTGGACGGGAAGGAGCTGAGGAACGTAGCCGACTGCGTGGAGCGGCTGAACCTGCTGGACGAGATGGGCCGTGTGTGGGGTCAGAGCATGCTGCTGGAGGTGCGCGGGGCCAGGCTGATGCTCTCAGACATCGAAACCAAGGTGAAAGGTGTCACCTCTGCTCAGCCACAGGGCGCGAGGTGTCCTGAGCAAGTCTGAGTGACGCACAGTCGCTCTCTCATGTCTCACGTCACTGTTTAAAAGCGAAGGTGCTGCGTTTGTCCAGGAGGAGCTGGAGGCCGTGGCTCTCAGTGACGTCCTGGAGCTGAAGGCCGTGTTGGATGGTGGTGTGTTTAAGTCCCTGCTCACTGTGTCAGTAAAGCCCCTGAGAAAAAAGACCACCACCGTCTTCATGTTCCAGTGTGACGACGTCAGGGTGAGCAGGAACCCGTGACAACGGCTGTGACCGCGTCTGACACAAGAAAGAAATGAATCAGCCAACGTTGTCTTGTTGTTGACAGGCTGACTATGTGCAAAAGGATCTGTCACGAGCTCTGTCGCGCAGAAAGGATCCAGGCGTCAGGTGGGAGCCTACAGTGAATTACCTGAGGCCACATGACCTACGTGAGGCTCCACTGATTTAGCTTTGTCTTCAAGCAGAAATGCTGGCCCTGCAAACGAGGGCGTGAAGAAAACCCCCCGTAGAGCTGCGACACCCCCTAAACCTAAAGAGCAGCCTCCAGTTCGCAGTGCGTCCCCATGGGCGGCTCCTCAGCGCGGTGAGTGACAGCACTGCTGCTACAATTGCTGCCATAATCATGGAATCACAGTCAATAATGCTCCGACTTATAGAAGAGGACGACATCGGTGAGCCTGGAACGGCTACACCTGAGGAGGAAGAGGAGGAGGAAGAGGAGAGGGCTTCAACTCCCAGATACGAGGCAGCATTGCCACAGTTCACCGGCGACGAACACAGAATGTCTCCTACGCGTCCGTACACAGAGCTGGACAGGAATGTGGTGGGTGGCCCTCATGTAAAGCTCACAGAGCATTTAGACACGTTTAGGGAAACAGGCCGTGAACCCTCCCCTCTTTCTTTTGCAGGATATCCTGAATCATACTTTAAACGACATCGAAATCTTTGCAGGAAAAGTAGCTGCAGTTCTTGCTAAAAACGCAAAGAAAAAGAAGAGAAACAAAAAAGGAAAAGGTAACTTAGGCGAAGGAGGAGTGACGCGTGTGGGATTCATCTGTTGGCATTATTATGTATATCTGGCTTGTTTTCCTTTCAGCCGCGGAGGACATGCCCTCTGCTGAGGAATTTTCAGTGTGTCTGCGTAAAATCAAATTAGCTTTCAACCTTCTGGTATGTGTCCTCAGTCACACAGTTTACCGCTGCCCGTCAGAGTGTGTAACGCTGCTGCTGTGTCTTGGTTTGAACAGGGGGAGCTCAAAGGAAGCATCAACAACCCCAGCGCTCCCGAGTTCGTTCACTCCCTCTTCTCCACACTCGGATTTGTACGTCTCACTCTTAATATATACAGCTCCTATAATTTCAGATCGCATAATCACGTTTTCATGTGATTTTCCTCCCCAGCTGGTGTCGCACTGTCCTGAGGATCTGCCGCCGTCCATCGTGGCGCCGCTGCTTTCACCTCTGAGCATCCGCCTCATGAGCGAAGAGGCCACGACGGAGGAGGATCAGCTGTGGCAGTCTCTGGGAGACGCCTGGAATATCCCCAGGTGGGACACCCACCAGCGTTGCACCTTATGGCTGCTTGTTTTTACCCTATGAGGATGATAATCTGGTGTGACTTTGACAACGTTACCAGTACCCAGTGGCCTGAGGACGATGACGACATCCCAGAATACACTCCGGTGTTCTCTGATGGCTGGCAGCCGCCTGATGTCACTCAGGCGCCTGCATTCAGTGAACCCCAGACCAGACAGAGTCCACAAGCCGCACCCAAGCAGGTAGAGCTTCACCGTTCAGTTCAACTCAGTTCAGCACAGACGGCAGCGGTTCAAGCTCAGGTTGTGGTTAAAGGTGAAAAACGTCGCTGTTTATTTGTAGATGTCAGCCCAGTGGAAACCGACACCTCCTCCACAGAAAGCACGGTATTCAAACCACGCGTCTAATTCAGTACAATGTGGACTTAGAGCTCAAGGTTCTAAGCTGATGCTGTTTGTTTGCTCTTTAGCTCGAGTGAGTCAAAACCACGTCACATGCGGGTCACGCAGGACTTTATTTCAAGAAACCACAGAGAACTCACCATCAGAACCGGAGACATAGTGGAGGTGAGTACAAACATGAAGCTAGCACGTTTTTTTAGAAAACCTAATGTTTTATCAGCGTGGCTCCGTGCTTTCCTTTCCACAGCTACTGGATAAGTCCAAACAGTGGTGGCGAGTGAGGAACAGGAGTGGAGAAGAGGGCTACGTCCCTAATAATGTGTTGGAAGATCACGATGAACAGTCTGCTGAGGTGACAGAGACATCTACAGCGTTTTCCTGGAGCTCAGAACTGACTTACATCTCCAGTTTTGATATCTGCTCTTTCTTAGGAAGCAGTGGGGCCTCCGGTCCTAACGAAGAAGTCCAAGCCTGCAGAGGTGAAAGTCTGGCTGGAAGACAAGGGCTTTAGCAAAATGTAAGCACAAATAAAGCAAAAGATCCAATGAAACAGAACACTTATGTTTGATGGTACGAGAAAGAAAAGAATCAGACGAAGGAAACCGAAAGCGGATCAACCAACAAATGCTGAAGACTTACTTACTGGCGTGTGTGTTGCAGCACCGTGCGCTGCCTGGGTGTGCTGAGCGGCTCCATGCTCCTGGGCATGACCAGAGAGGAACTGAAGTCTGTGTGTCCGGAGGAAGGAGGGCGAGTGTTCTTCCAGTTACAAGCAGTCAGGTCCTCCATGGCGGTAAGAGACGGGGCACAGCCTCATTCATCTCTGTGCGACTGGAGACGTCTTATTATCAAACTGATGGATGTGTGTCTGCAGGCTGCCAGTTAGGTGAGGCCAGCGGGGGGAGGCTGAAAAGTCAGCAGTTGGAAGCTTTCAGGAACAAAAAGTCATATTTAAGATTATTATAACTTGATTATATGTCGATACATAGAAGAAAAGTGCTACATTGTATCAATCGTCTGATTATGTAAATAACTTATGTTCTTTGGTTTCTTTCAAAAATGTTATGACGCATATTTAATGATGTTTCACAATTACATGTAAATAAAAAACATCAGGCAACTACAGTATGTGTCTGACTATCAAACTGTGAAGCTGCAACAAACGCGATGCGTAAATCAAGGCTGCAGTCAGTTGTTGAACATGCTTTGATTTATTTCATTACACATTAACCTCATCGGACGCAACTGAATGTGTGAAACAGTGACAGTCAGGCAGTAATATGGCTACAGATCACTGAGCCCACAATCAGGCCAGATTTAAAAAAAAGTCAAAAAGTGACAAACAAAGTCAAAACAAAGGCAATGAGAAAACGATCCATATATTGAGTGCAGGCATCCCAGTATTTGTAAAAAATGCAGTGTGTAGATATTAATGGCTGTATTGAATAAGTCTGTTTGCACTGGCATCCAAACAATCATCATGTTACTGCTCAGAAAGAATATTTACATGTTTCTACATTCAGTGACTGAAGCAGCAAAACTATCGGCAGCAATTAATGATCAATTAATCTTCATCATACAAGCAGAAACGATCAAATCTGCTTCACAAACAAAGATTTGTTGCTTGATCTTTGTTGCCTGTGGCGTGTGCTGTAGCAGTTTTTATGGGGGTTTCAAACATTTATTTGGACTAAAGAGTCTTTAACTTTTACTAAAATTATCAGTAGATTAGCCTTTGCCTTCGCTATTATCAGAGATAACTATTTGTGAGGTTTAAATTACTCCCATAATTATCTTCCAAAATGTTAAAAAGTACTTAGCAACATGGTCGTTAGACACGCAAACAAAGTCAATCAATGAAATGAAGCTACAGAAAGTAAACAGCAAAGACGTTGCTTCAGTCTGTGTCAGCAGGAGTCGTTGTGGCTCACAATCCGTCAGGACTTCAGCTCGACGACAAGGACAAACGGCTCAAGTTTTCAGACAGTATGTGATGACTGGCTACTATAATGAGAACCTTTGGCTTTAAAGTAAGAGGCATCAATCTGGTACCGGTCTAACATGTATCTCACAGGTAACAAAACAAGAGCAGAAATCAAATTAAACAGGCAGAGGAGACAGTAAAAGACTGTGTCTAATTCGATATACAAACGGCAAAACTCTATTTTTATGATATAATAATACTAATCCACAATGATCAACGGCAACAGACCTTGACATATATATAGGGAAAATATAAAATTTATCTTATATTACCTTTAAAAAAATACATTTTATACATGAAATCCAACAATCACACAAATACCATGTTCAGCACAGACTGCAGTGCATCTCACTTCTTCACTCTTGGATAACAAGGACGGGTCCTAATCATGAAGCAAATGTGTAAATATCCTAAAAAATAGAATGACACTTCCCGCTTCCCTTGGAATCAAACGTCACTGGACAGTAACCTCTAGTTTTATGTGTAACTGGAAAATGAGATGCTTGTGACCCCAGCTTTGACCAGATCAGGGACAAATATAAAAAATGCTACAGGAACCATGAACCATGGTAACCACGTCCCAGCATGCTTTGTTGATGTGCATGTGATCAGCGATGCAGTGTTTAAATCCATTCGCTGTAATACTCAGTAAAAACAGGTTAGTTAAGATGCTTTGCATTACAGCTCGCTGTGAACCAGTTGTTTTCTTCTTTCGGTATGCAGACATGCAGAAAGACGAGAAATAGAAACAAGTCAGCTGTTCTCCAACAATAATAAAAGCTCTTTCTGAGTGAGCATGCAGCTAGGTGGGTTCAGCTACGCTGCTGTGGACATTACAGAGTCCTACTGTTAGCAACAACAGGAAATATATAACAGAATCAGCTTGGAGAAACATGGGCATGCAGTGCCCACAGCTGTAAAACATCCAAAGGCACAGTGAAGTCTTAGGTTAGTGCATATGTACGTTGCACCCATGCAAAGGGAAATACATCGACAACTTTCTGGGCTGTTCGACAGCAGAGGAATGAGGGCAGGTCCACATCCAGGCTCCTCAGACAGTGCTGGACTCACACATGCTGCTCCCATGTGTGGGTGAACTGTAGATTTTACTGCTGCGGCTACAAGCTACTATTCACATGCTCCCTTTAAACCAATAAACCTAAAGGATGTTCAACAGTTTCTAGGACGTATTTGCAGCTAAAGAGATAGTTTCATGGAATGTTTATAATCAACCAGAGAGTCTGTTTTGCCTTTGACTCCACCGCTACGTGTTTCATTCCTGATCATTTCTTTCTCTGATGACAAATGAACCACACTGAAGGTGACGTGACTGTCAGAGTATGTGTCCTCCTGTCAGAATGATGCACATCCTTCTGAAGATGATGATACTGTAGTAGCACTACTTACTGCTATATTTCTGTATATTTTGATGTATAATAATAATATATTCTATATAAAATTTAACAATTATATGGAGATAGATTTACATCACGCATGTGTTACTGAAGAAGCTGACGTACTCTGGCTGCATTGTACCCTTGGCTTTTTGGTACCTGTGTGTGATAAATTCTCTAGTTGCGACTGGTGGAGAATTACTGTGACGCTACTTCTCTTCGGTGTCGTACTAAGTGAACCACAGGACTGAAAGTTTACAATGCAACGCAAAACAACTGTCATTTCAGCAGCGTCCCGGCAGAGGGCCCATGGAGAGAGAGTCCTCCTCATAAATAGTGTCCAGCTCTTCTGTGCGCACGGCATTAGTGATGAGATTAAGCTCCTCGGACAGCGTCTCGCTGCGGTACGCCACACGGATATCGGGAACGTTGGTGCGGCGGATGTCGTTGCTCTCGGGGCCTTCCTTAGAATAACTGGGGCCCAACCAGTAGCTTTTGGCCTAGATTTAAGAAAAGCTACATAAATGGGAAGCTCAGGTACAAATAACATAAAGAAGTCCACCATCGGCCTGAAAACCATGTAACTGGGCGGCAGCTGTCAATTATATTAGTAATAGAGTATTATATCTAGTTATTCCAGTGACTAATGAGATGACAAAACATATTTAGTTAATGTAAAGAGCATTTTGCGTCTGGGTTTTAAGAAAAGCTGAAGTACTAATACTAATATACACAAATGAATGAACATGTCATAATATTGCACTAGATGAAAAGAAGTATTTTATTTTTCTGTTTTTTTATCCTCATGTTGTTATTCTCACAGTTCAGCTAGTTCAGTTTTACAGTAGCTGCACTGATTTTGGCATTCTGCTGTGTTTAGTCTGAATTATGTAGAACATTTCACACTAATGAAGTGCAGAAATAGTAATAATAATAGTTTACCTTGTGTGAAAACCCACTCATGAGAACACTGTTCCTTGCAAGCTCACACATGTCACAGGAGCTGAGTTTCCACACCTGAGTAGCGATGCTGTATTCCTCCATCAGAGGCTCCTGCACACAGTCAAACACATCAGCTCTGATGATGCTTTCGTAACGAATACCTTAACTTAAAATATAAACTTCTTTTGACCTTGGTGAAGTGAAACTGAAGAGGATCATCAGTGGACAGAGACACCATGAGGCCTCTTGACAGGTACTCTGGCAGCGGGTTGCGGTGGTAACTGAGGAACAGGCTGTTGTTGCTCAGTGGCGACATAGCGATGCCAATTTGAGCCAGGTAGTAAAGATACTGCAGCACTGGGGCCTGACAGATACCACAGGGCCCAAAACGTCAAACACTTCTACAGTACGTGCCTCATCCTTCCTACAGTATAATGAATTATAATATATACGTATAACTATATTTTTTCGAATGTTATTTGAGCAAAACTAAGCAGTGAAGCATTTCAAACGCACTGTTACTAACAGCCCAGTGTTTCCTGTTCTGACCTTTCTGAGCAGCAGCCCATGCGAGATGTTCTCAGATAACATAAAACCTGACACCAGGTGGTGGATCGGCCCTGCCTCCCCGCAGTGAGGTCTCAGGACAAACGTATGGAAGCCTCGCCGCCTGTGTCAGACAAGCGCATTGAAAAAAATTCAACCTCGCTTCCTTGTGGTTTGTGAGTTTCTGAATTCTTGCTACGAATTGCGTAGCTGCCTCATACCTTCGAAGGTGGTTGAGCACAGTCATGTTGGCGTAAGTGTAGTAGAGGTAGTAGGAGTAAGGTGGGTTGTCTTCCTCTGTCCAGTTCGCTGGCAGCGGACTCTCGAGATTGAAAATGTGGTGCTCAGGCTTGGACTCGTCGTCCACACTGTCGAAGCCGACCACCTATTAACACACGCCACCCACAAAACAACAATCAGTCTTAAAAATGCGACCGTCAGGATAGTTGAATTTCTTGTGGTAATACTGACATGCTCCAGAAAGAGATGCAGTTCAGGATGACTGCAGGGGTTGACTGTGACTTCAAACAGAGGCATGAAGATATTTTCCAACATCTCCTGGAAATTAGCCAGTTGCTTCTTTGTGTGGTACACGTCACTGTGGTGATTGAAGGGTGAGAGACATTTCTTGATATCACAATCGTTATAACGAATGCGTATACGAAGACGCAAGACGCTACTCACAACAGACGAGGCACCTGGACAAGCCAGCGCACATTGTCAGAGTACACTCTGTGATTGACAGCCCACTGAGCCAACTTATCCCATTCGTCTCGCGAGCGGCCATAGATGGACAGACGCAGCTCAGAGTTCTGGTACTTGCTCTCCTCCAGGTCAAACATCACCTCCTGGGCAAATAGTCACAGAAGATATTCCTGATACGTTTGTATGGATTATTTGGAGGCGTTCAGAAGGATACATAAGCTCTTTCATACCTTCACTATGTGTGCAAAGTATCTTCCTTCAACTTGGTTGTCAGTTTTGATAAAGATCTCTCTGAGGATGGATTCTCCGATAGGGTTATACTTCGCATTGAACTTGTCGAACCGATGGAACGTGTTACGATCCTGATAAGTACAAAAAAACGTATTTCTGCACGAGCTCTTAAAACAAGAGGACTTTAAATTACTTTGTACCACTGCTCTCATTCTCACCGCATGCATGTCGAGAGTGTCAACACTTAGGTCAAACGCTGTCAGATTCATGCTCTCAAACACGTCCTTGAGGGTCTGACCCCGGCCATTCTCCATGTGAACGATCTCCTCGGGGTATTTCTTCATTGCTTTCTTGATAAATCGCAGAAGGTGCTTCTGGTTCATGCAGGAAGATGCATGTATGTGTGTGTCCACCTGGTGTGAGTAAAGAACAAACGAAACAATTTATGTCATGTAGTGATACTAAAAATAACATTTGTAAATTCATTTCCTAGGGCATCAGCAGCTACAGTATGTTGGCTCTTGCCTTCCGTATATTGTAGAAGTCTCTATGAGGAACCTTCTTCTGTGCTGCCAGTTCCTTCAGCTCATTCAGGAGGATGTGCATTTGGAACTTAGAGCTTAAGTACTGTAAGCGGCGATAGCAGAAAGACTTCCTGTGAACACCATAAAGACAAAACACAGACATCGCATTTAAAAAAAAGCTAAAAAACAAACAATCAATGACATTAAATCAACAATACAGACAAAAAAAAAACTCACACTGGCCCATTAATGATAAGAGCCATCATAACATTCATGTCTGCTATGTACTCCTTCAGGTCAGGATACGGCAGGTCCAGTTCAGCACTTCTGCAGGGAAGTTAAAAGTTATCATGTATATACTGTATATATATATATAGTAAACACTTGCAGTACATCATCCAATTAGTTAGGACTCGTACTTGTCCAAGTTTGTTTGCTTGGTGTATACATGGACAACTCCGTCAACCATCTTGCATCCGTATCCCATGTCTGCCGGCATGTTCTTGGGGTCCTGATTGTCATAAGGGTGTGTCTCTGAAACTGGTGGGTGGACAGGGGCATCTAGGGAAACAGGGTAGGAATTAATTGGTCCTCCACACTATAAAAAAGTCGAATGTGACCAGATAAATCTGAGATTTGACTTGACAAGATGTGAGCATGTCATACCTGCGTCTACGGGGGTCTCTGGTATATCCTCATAGACTCTCACATCAACAGGCTTCACGCCAAGGTCCTGTAGTGCGTGAGCTGTGGTTTTACAGAATGTCTGCATGGAACGGTTAATGTACTTCTCGCGAATGATCAATGCCTTCACAACACACTTCGCAGCGTCTACGAGGTCAGTGAAGGGCACCTGGAGGGACATCAAAGCTCAGCTGATCTCAAACACAGTGGAATTGATTTAAAATCATATGAGAAGAGTTAAATAAAAACCCCTCACTCCACACTTTTCCTCTCCTGTTATGGCGACCCGCTGGTACTCTCTCTCTACTGGCATTTCCCTCTCCTTAAAGCCATCGTCAACAGTGTCCTCACATTGCTCCTTCATTAACCTTAAACAATATCGATAGTGATGAGATAAAACAAGAGGACACATTTGGAGGAACTCGGATGAGCACAAAGAGATGGAAAGCACTTCAGGAAGGATGCAGTGTGGTAGGAAAGTGAAAAAATGAAAAGAAACCTTTTTTTTTGCAGAAGATTTGATAGCGTTAGACATTCAGGGCAGGATTAATGGCTGACTCATCCACTCCTCCATATGTATATTATGTCACCAATTACACACACAAAACTATATGAGCAAAAATAGTTTTTAATAAGTCACTGGAGTAAAAAAAATTTGCTTCTGGTTATCAGCAGGGGGAGAATGCAGTCCATTCCTATAAATTAAGATTCTCAGTCAGTGGCTCTGAGGAAAAGCAATAATGTGAGTTCAGAGAGCAAAAGGATGTTGACTACACATTGATGGATACAGAGTATTCAGAAAAAACAGAAATGTATGTACATGCAAGCAAAACAGAGAGTACAAATCACTGGAGAAAAGCCTCGTGGAGCAGAGCTCACTCACTCTAGGTCTGCTGCACTGTCGATTTTCATGAAGTCCTGTTTGGCACGGAGCAAGATGTCTGGCTCAAGCCTTGGGGTGATATGCAGCGGCGCAGGGCAGTGTGGGCAAGGCAGCGGGAAAGAAGGGCATCAGAGGGAGTGAGAAGAAATTAAGCACACAAAGAGAGAGAGACCAAATATATGCACACGTGAACACGCAATCAAACACACACACCTCTCTCACGCACAAAGCATTAACCGGGTCACCAAGGATCAACGTGACTGACACACGAAAACGCCATCAGTTAGTAGTGGTAAACCCTGATTGGTAAACAGCAACTAACAACAACTACTGTGTCAAAGTGTCGAAGATAGCGTTGACCAGGCCAATAGAGACAGAACCCACCGCCTAACAAGGGCTTGAGCTGAACACTGAACACCACAGCATTTGCCAGCTGCAGGCTAGCACATCAACAGCTAGTTAGCTGATCGCCAGCGTTAGTTAGCCCATAGCTGGCGAGTGCATGGAAAAGAGCAAGACTGTGTGTAAGGTGGAGGTGGGAGGCAGAGTTACATCTCTCTGAGGATTAAATAGCCGCTTTGTGTTCGTGGCATGTTTGCACTTTCTCACTTAATATCCTGGCTGATTTGCCTCTCCAATCGGTGCCGCCGCTCCTCCAGCTGTTCGATGGGACTGTCCTCCGGGAACTCATAAGGAGCACTTCGCATCTCGCTCTCTGCCATGCTGCGTGTAAACAGCTCCTGATGGAAAGTAATCACATAATGGGAACCTGATCAGTTTACTCTTACCTAACCCATGTACATACTGAAGGCACACAAAAACACCTGGTGCAGGTGATGAGATGAACCGGAACCAACCATGCAGGTTATATACACACGTTTAGACTCTGCTGTCTTGACCTCCAGGGCAACAGGGTGACAAATCTGTGCTGACAGGGATCAGTCTGTGACACGTTAGTAGCCTATGTTTACATGGCTTCTCAGTTCTTACCTCAGCAATCTCTTTGTATTTTTCTTCCATGGATGTTCGCAGGTCAATTGGGTAATGTGTGAGAGACACCGGGGTCCCAGGTAGGGATCTCTGAGGCTTGAGGGGCTTGGGTCCAGATGCACCACACAGATCTGTCAGCAGACACAGATGAGACGATACAGCAACACACAAAAATAATATATTATTAATTACAGTCTTTATATTCAGCCCTGACCTACAAAAACAGGGCTCTTGGCTGTGGAAATTTCAGAAAAGTCAAACTGGAGTCTACTGAGAACCAGAATATACTTTGGCCAGAAATAGTTTTCTGCGTTCAGAGGCAGCCAGTGTAGTTAAAGGCTCCACTTTTAACTTCAGTACTGTGGTGGTTTGAGTCAGAAAAGTACAAATTTGGCTCAGGCTATGTGTACACGACAGTTTGCATTTGAAATTCAGTAATACAAAGATACACACAATCTCTCACACTTTTTCACGCTCATTAATTTTCACTACGAGAGCTGTCGCCAGCACAGATGTTCAAGACTGACTCAGGACAAAAACATTGGTCTCTTAGGACTCAGGCAAACTCAGAGACATCACATTTAGCAGTTTCCTTTAAATGCAGCTTTAGGAGAACCACAGCTTAAGGTACTACTGTAGTTATGTGCACACAGTTCTTCACTCGGTCTTAACAAGTCAAGGTTTTGGGAGTGGTTTGTTCACTGTCCTCTATAATTGGACTCATTACTGGTGCTGTGTCTGGCCTGGAACAATCAGTCTCTGCCATCTGCTGTCTGCCTTCAAGGGTGAGTTAGAAATGAGCAAAGAGTGTAGTGAAGTCTTGAAGCGTTTGAGATCTGCTGGCCATCATTTGTTAAAGGGCATCTACAGTGGGCTTGAACACACATGCGCATAATTGATAATGGTAAAAACGAAATTGACAAACTTCACTGTTGGACACTGAACTTCACAGTTACTGTAACATTTATTGTACAAACATTTTGGAATATACTGTAAATTAATACTGAGAGATATTTAGCATTTGTCTGCTGACATTTCTTAATCTTTCTGGGTCCACTGTTAATATCTAGAGCACAGCATACACACATTGGTGAATACACAGGCATGTGCCATATTTTCAAAAGGGTAAACAGATGACTTCAGCTACACCCACACACACACAGATAAACAGTGATTCTCAGTATAGTATCTACGTAATCCTCCGGCCCCTCCACCACAAACGACACTTAATCCAGCAGCCCCTGAACTCTATTTGTCTCAGTGACATCACTGCAGTGGGGAGCACAGAGCTTCATATCTAGTTTTACATGCTCTGTAGCCACACAAACAAAAACACTAACAAAGCCGAGAGAGAGCCACCAGAGACAAGAAAAGCACGACTTGACTTCAGTTATGAAGGCCTGTGTGGTTTATTCAGTTAATTCTTAGTTTGTTTAACAGTAAGGTCTAAAATGACAAATTGTCCTGTGATAAAGACGTCCAATCATAGCAGGTACTTGACTCTAGTTTCCATTTATTTGTGAAAGAGCATGTGGATCACACTGATCCAAATATAATCTTATATATATTTATATAATCATAATCTTGCATATTATTATTTGTGATTTTTTATGAGTTTTTATGAAATCTAGAAATGTAAAAGCATTTGGTCTGTTTGTGCAGATCCATGACACAAAAGAACGTGTTTGAGCACAAAGACTAGAAAGCCAAGAAGCAGTGTGTCTGTCTATTTCAGAAAGAAACGCCTCCACCTTTCCATCGTGAGTTAATTTCTTAGATCAGCGAGTGATATTGACAAAGCTCTCCATCTCAGCTTTCTGCCACATCTGTGGGAGCTGAGTCTGCACACCACCCACAAACACCAGCCACCTGTTCTTTTGATCCCTACCAGAGGGTTGTCTAGTATCTGTGGAGCTGGCTCTGCTCTGTGAGGATCAATACTTTGCTTCCATCCTGTCTCATCCTCCCTGTCCCTTGGGCCAACAGTTGCAGTGCCATTCTAGCTACTCTACAATATAATAATGACAGAAAACATTGAACTACACATGTGGGAAGATACGCCACCACAAAACAAACCTCTCAACTTTTGTTGTTTCTTTAACATCCTGCTAAGACTATTTTAACAACAAAACAATCCGCATGGAACAAACAGCAAATCATTATGAATGTTCCACCAGCAGGCCCACTGGTTATGCCCTTTACTGATTTGATAAACTATGATATCTCTCTGGAGAATAAATTAGAGATGAGCAACGTGAACCATCTTTTATCTCCTAGTGTAATTTCCAGGTTTCTCGTAGCTGTGAGGAATGGCGGTCAGTTAATTAGAGTGTGCTTGCTGATTGCCAAAAGATCCGCTGTCGGCATGTCGCTGAAAGCAGATCTTGTTGTTATTCTCAGAGCAACGTCCCAGACGCAGCTTCCACCACAATAACAACTTGCAATGAACACATCTGGCCTTGCACTGCCTTATGTGCATGATTCCCAAGTCAAAAGCATTTAAGAGGATCTAACCTGTTTCACTTTGGTTTGTGTCTTCTTACATGTAATCCCAGTTTGCAATAATATTTTATTACTGTGGCACCTTTACCGTTTACTGATCAAACGTAACTGGTGTCAGTATCGTGAATCTATTTATATTTGCTAAACAATAAAAGATGATTCATCACATTTTTCTAAACTTAAAACCCAGATCACAAGCACTATTACCAACTTTGAGACATTGTCCTAACAGTTGACATATCTTTATGGCAGTATAACAAGGTTGTCGGGTTTATGATGGGCTTTTTGTCGACCACCCTCATTCCAGTACTGTGTCCAAGCTTACTGTCTACGGAAAGAAATGGCTCCTGTGTTCAGAAACTATTGTTTTGCTTTACAGGTTTCACTTCCATCCCTGAGAGGCTGAGTGATGACACAGTCTTCAGATGTTCCTTAGCAACAACAGATGAGAATAAATCTGTACTTTGGATTTTCATTTTGACAATATATAATCAGGACATAATCAGTTTGCAGGTAAAAAGGAGCCGTCAGATTTAAAACAGTAAACAGGGCATCGTTGTTTTTATTTTGATGCAGTAGTCATTGAGCTGTTCTCAGAAAAACAAACATACATTTCACAGTTAATACATTCCCATTGATGTGGTAAGACACATTTACTTTACTGCTATTTTACTACACGCTCTAACATAAACAGCCTTCAGAGAAGACAGCCACAGTGAGTCACACCAAAATCACCAACACCAACATACAAACCAGATGTCAGCTGCTTTCACAAAAACACTGCCTTCATAAATGTCAGGACGATCAAAACGAATGCTCCAGCTCCTGTGGGAGCTAATCAACAAGCCATTTTGAATAAGCTATTTATTTTCTTCTCCTGTTTTTAGCCATTTCCCAAAAACCGAATATGTTTTCAACAAACTCACAATAATCCCAATGGTTAGTCCACATGGCAATAACACTGCATTATTCTCTGGCAGAACCTGGGTCAAATGCTACTAAACTATAAAACATGTATTTGTTTGTTTCATCCTTACCCTTAAACTTCATGTTGTCAGCTTATTACAGTTTACACAAACTTTATTTACTGTCATGTAAAGCATCACTATGAGCTTGGTCCTACGATATTTAAGGATAAAATAATTAGGTTCCATGCCTTAAACAAAACTGCTGAATTTTGTAGTAACACAGTACTCACATAAGCAGGCTCCACAGTATAAGGTACTGTTTATGAGTATTCAGCACAGCTTACAGCGCCTCTATCTCCCTGCCTTGTCCTGTTCTCACAGTCTCCGTTACAGTCGCAGTGGCCTCGTCTGAGCTCTTGCGGGATGCTGGGACATTTAACTAGGCCTGGGACAGCCGATGTACCCTCCCCCGCTGGTACAGTAGAAGAGAGAGAATGACAGCAAAGCGAGAGGAGCGAGACAGGATATGGCCTCTGCTAAACACCAGCTGCTCCAACCTTGTCTTTTTCTTAGCTTGTGACTGTCGCAGCCTCCGGTGCATTGATGAGGCAGTTTCTTTTTCTTTTCTCTCTCTCTGCCTCTTTCTCTCAGCTGCTTCCTGGATTACGCCGGTTTTCAGTGCTCGAGCAGCACAGCCTCCAAGCTCCCGGATTTAAATACTGGGTTGGACTATACCACGTGGCAAAAAAGGGGAGGACAAAGGAGCACTTCATTGTCTGCTGTGCTGAAAAATGGGAGAGCCCATGCGTTTCTGGTCACTCCTACTTCTCCACCTCTCTCTTATTCATCAGTATGCAGCAGCTTCCCACGATTACAAATGCATTTAGTTAATGTTAGAAATGCCACACAACCCTTTAAAGTCAACAAACATTCAAATATCAAAGATGATCAATAAATATTCTGTAATGTAATGGATTTAAGCTAAGTCACTGAAGGCACTGTAGCGCTGTAACATGGTCCCTGGTTTGTTCTCTTTTTAAAGCTCATTTATTAATTGTATGCGAATCAAGCGTCTTATTGTTGTCACTTAAGTCTTACTGTGTTTTAGTCCTAGACTTGCATTCTGTCGGCTGATCTGAATCTATGTTTATCCTCCTGCAGCTCTGCCGATCATATGATGCCAGGAAGACGATTTCCCTCCTCTCTCACAAACAAAAAACACAAGAAAAGCCTTCAGCCAAGATACACAACAAATC
Organism: Macropodus opercularis; assembly: GCA_030770545.1. Lineage (NCBI taxonomy): Eukaryota > Metazoa > Chordata > Actinopteri > Anabantiformes > Osphronemidae > Macropodus > Macropodus opercularis. The sequence continues at coordinate 2,702,607 of CM061099.1, forward strand.
ATCTTATCCTAACACTACGTGTGAACCAATAAGTCGTTTTACAGATGAAGGCAAAGCAGGGGGCTACAGAAACATGCATCAGTATGAGAAGAAACAAAAGGCAGATGCAAACCACATGAGCGTCTGACAACAAATCATTTTTTTGTAATATCACTGCACAGCTTTTGCAGCTGTTCTGTGTAAAGTCAAGTCAGCTGTGTTTCTTAACAATGCCAACAATAGTCGACACAACACAGAAGCAATAATGGGCAATGTTGCTCTATTGTTACACTCAAATAAGAGTTGTGTTTATGAGCTTGTTTTTCAGTTTGCTACTACAACTACATCCGCACTGTGCACCTACTGTAACAGCCTGACAGACAGTATGTATCCTTCAGACACAGAGAAGCTTAAAGCTAGTACTAACTTCTCTAATCTCTAAACCCATACATATCTTCTCACCATCTCTACGACTGCATGCTTGATGAAGTTCTTCATTAATTATAATACAGATTACTTACAGACTAAACTTTTTGCATGTATTACATGAGTGGTTGCTTATTTGACGATAAAATCAACCTGAGCTGTTGTTGAGTAAAAGGTACGTCTGTTGAGAAGTTTGGTCTAGACTCTGCATATACAGTAATCAACCTTTTAAAAACACTTCTCTCAAAAGCACTCATAACGTCTGGTTTCTGAGAAACACAGCTCGACCTCTGTTGAGTTCAACACAAATCTCTCCCAGGAGACTAATGAACAGCACATGGGAGCAACTGTGCATAGAGAAACACAAGCTCACAATATAAATGCTGTTGTTAAGCAAACCTAATCTCTAACCCTGCATACAAATTCCCCATGTGAATCACATAGGACAAACATCCAAGCAAAATACTCAGGGCTTCTCAGCGTTCACACTGACACCGGCATCTCTCCGCCAGGAATGTTCTCAAAACAATAAATCCTCCTCACAGGCCATCACACACAGAAACATACTCTTTGCCCATGTAAACACGTCACACACGTCAACAGAAACAGATCCAGAGCCTGCTGTGTGTGTGTGTGTTGTCCATTGAGAAACTCTTTGTGTGTTTTAATTAAGTGTATGGAGATACATGTGTGTGTGCATGGGTTCCTAAAAAAAGACACAATATGAGCTGGGAGATCATTAAATGAACAGAGGGACAGAGGGTGGTGTGTGTTTTATTCATAAGTCCATTGTGGCCACAGGACAACAAAAGCCAAACAGAGACCAAACAGCAGCTGATGCTGGTTCATCTGTAGTAAGATGGAGTGTCTGTTCATTAGGAGCCATTCTGAGAGCACAGAGCGAGCAAAGCTGCATGCTTAACTGTACCTCAGTGATGAAATACAACCCATGATAACCATGAGCACAGTCTGCCTGCCAGCAAATCACACACAAGTGAGATATAGTGTGTCCAACAGAGTGATGTTGAGTCTAACTGCCCTGTGTGTGAATGTGTGTGTTTATGGGGCCGTGATGATTAAAAACACAGATAATGGGACACTGCTGGCTATCTATCAATAACAGACCCACCTGTCTTGTGATAGTTTCCAGGGCCTTAGTTAATAGTTCTATAAAGTTTCCTATTCTCAACGAAAACACTTTCATCCGGAGCAACAACGCTATTCATAGAGCCAAGACATTTTCCCTCACGCACGAAGCTGCTCTTTAGTCTGGTCTGACTGCAGAGCACTAACTAGTCTGACAACATTTTTACCAGACACACCTTTTAGACATACTTTTATCATATTACTTTATCAGAAAATACATCGAGCTATTAAAAATCACAATCACCAAATTTTGTGATATGAGTCATTATTACCATACAGTACCTTTAGTAAGTTAGTCCAAAATGTGAGCCAGTCAAAAATCTGTTTAACTGCTTTGTCCTTGAGTGCTGAAGAAAACCCACTGCCACCCTTTGAGGAGTGACACTGACAATATGCTGTAACACCCACAACTGGGCCCTGAGAAGGGTCCTGCTGGCTTGTGATTTGCTTCTATCTGCAGTAGGAGCGGTGGGTGGGGTGAGGTGGGCGTGCAGTGGTGTTGTCAGTGCTGCAGGTTAAAGTCCACATGACACCAATTTGTAGCCGTGCTATTGATCAAGGAGCACTGAATATTTTTCAGCAGAGAAGACTTCAGAGATATGGCATCACAGGAACAGTGGACGTGGTTAATAACAAACCAGACACAGGGGAGTCTGGAGTGGTACAAAAGAAGTTCGTCAGCCAGTCCAACTTCAGCTAATTACCCGTCACAATCAATGTGAAGCTGCCAGCTGAAGTAGACCACCCTGCTGATCCACAGGGCTGTTTGCTCCAATCACCAGACCATCAAGCGTTAACATTGAGATAATACTATGTAACAAACCAGCTTCAAACGGCAAAGACAATATGTTCCAACAAGATCAAAGATGAGTTGAATGCGCAAACAGACAAAGGTAAAAGATAAACACAGTGTCAAGATGCAGTAGTTTATAGCAGACAGAGCGAGAAATTCCATTCACATCTCAGGCGGATACTTTAACAGCCTCTATCAATGAGGTCATATAATTTCAGCTGCAAAGTTGAGGCACTGAATACAGTATTCTGCTTCATGTGATGGGTCGGTGGGATGGAAGACAGCAGAATGCAGGGACAGGCACAGCCCTGAAAACTGACTGATTAATCAATGTTTCCACCAGTAAATCAACACCACCACCTACAGAAATGATCAGTTTTACATGCGCACTACAAATACACACAAGAGTTGATTTAGAATAAAACTGAAGAAGCAGCAGAAAACACTGACTGGCAATTGACAAAGCAGCTACAGCAGGTTATTCTACAGCAAAAGATGCCAAAAGCGAACACACTGCTCTTTGTATTTAGGAAATATTTGGGTGAGTAGCCTACATGGGGCTCTTATGACCGACGAGGACTGCAGAGGGCTCAGCCAAGCGGCTAATTGAGTGGACTTAAAATGACTGCATGGATGGAGAGACTTCTAAGTTATTTATTACTGCAGCAAAGACAGGCTTCCTCAGCAAATATACTATAGCATGTGTCAACAGGAATAACCGCTGAAGATCTGCTGCTGTATACTCCAGCCTTTTGCACTGTGGTGTGGCATATCAAGCATGTAGGACAGATCTAAATCAATATGAACATTTAATTGCTTCACAGATGAAGTGGCTCCCCTCCCAACATGACTAGGTAGCGTAAACCTCAAAGAGCCCTCCCCGGATACAGACTTTGATGGGAGAGCTGAAGCTGCAAGATAATACAGCCCCCAGTTCTGTTTAAATCAAACTGATAGTGAAGGCGCATCCAGAAACAGTCAATCCCTGATAAACTGCACAACGAAAGAGCACAGGGGAAATATCCTCTGCAAATCAAGTCCTACCAACTGATTTCTGTATTTCCAAAGGAAGAAATAATACACACTTAAATGATATACGTATATACAGTAGGCACACAACAGTTACATACGTTTGGAAGACCTGCTGTCTGGGGTTTATAGCAAGCTAGTGACTCCTGCGCTACTGAGGTGTTTTATCACAGCTTGTTTGGCAATTTGACAGTGAAATCAGTAAATAGTCTGACATAAATCTCGTGTTTGAGAGTCAGTTGTTAGCAGTCAGTAATAATGTTTAGATTTTCTCATTATCATCATCTCATTATATTTTAAGTTTAACTGCACTGAGCCTCTTCCCTGTTAAATGACATCCGTCTAACAGTCTGTGTGTGCCCCAGCTCTGGTCTACATTTAATTACATTTCAGACACCATAAAGCAATTACCCAGTTTCCTCCTGCGCTACAGACTATTACCTACATAAAATCAGTCAAACAAATTCAAGAAAAGTCTCAACAACAGACAAAAACACAACTAAGAACAACCAAGAACTGCACTGCTTCCCATCTCTTTAAACACACTTCCTTTCTCAAGCGAGAGAGCGACATGGAAATCAAAGCGTCTTAAATTCCACCGCATCTGTGCAAACCTATAAAATAGAGTTCCTCACTCTTACTATGTGGCCATCTGTCACACACACTCACCAGGACTAGTGGTGCTCTGCAGACTCCCCCTCTTGCGAAACGGGGATTTAGGTTTGGGCTTCCCTTGTCCATCTGTGGTGGAGGAGAAAGATGACATCTTGCTGCCTGTGTTGTTACTATTGGAGCAGAGCAAGTCAGAGTTGTGCAGTGGCCAGCAGAGGGAGAAAGGAGCACTAGCTCTACTGCTGGAGCTCTGTCTCATGGTGAAGAAGTGGGGCGGCAGGATCTTTACTTGGACGGGAGAAGCTCCTCTGCAGAGTTGGCTCCTCCCATTCAGCAGCAGGTCAGCAGACATGCTGCATGGTGACGAGCTGAAAGGTAGCCCAAGGCTTCCCCAGCTCCTGCTGGGGGCCATCCTTCTTGGTTGCCCTAGCAACCAGGGAGCAAGCTTCCTATAGCCAATGCAGGGGAAAATAGCCACACGGGAGGGCATTGCAGACCACAGAGTGAAGCTAGCATGACAGCCAGCAAGCCTGAAGACTGACTACACCCCCGCCAGCTGAGCGCCAAGGTGAGAGAAGGACAAAAGTTTTTCCACTCATCTAAAAATAGCTATTACATACACCGGAGATCGTGCATTCAGCCGAGGGGAAAAACACAGGATTCAAATAAACAGCAACTAACAAAAAATGTGAGAATAAAGAACGGTCAGTGTGGATGAACCGAGAAACTGGATTAGTGTGTAAGCTGGCAAGTGAACTCCCAATCTTCTTTGCTGGAAAATTCTGAGGGGAGACAGAGAGCTGAAACACACACAGGCCCGCCTGACATGAGGTATTATAAATAGTGACAACCAATGCCCACCAGCAACTGGTAACAAGGACAGCACATTAACAACTTTCCTTCCTGTAGTTTAAAAGAATTTCCAATGTACCAATAATATAAAAACAAAACAGGTTAGGCACAAATGCATGGAAGCCACCCATGTGGAATAAAGCCTGAATCTGTTACTGCAGTGGGAGAACACTGAGAAGCGAAAACAAGTTTTTAACTGACTCCAGCACCAACCACAGTAGTCAGTGTCAGAAAAAAGATCCCCACCTAGTGGTTTAACATTTTAAAGCACTTTCTTAAATGTATTGTTGCTTTGGCAAAATATAGAAAGTCCACATTCATAATATTTGAAAACCTCTCAACCTGAGGGTATTACTTAACTAATGTTACATAATTGAGATTACGCTCAAAATGCTTCAAACTCAGGTTTCATAGTAAAACATTAATTAATTAATCCTACCCTAACTAAAAATAATAATAATAATAATAATAATAATAATAATAATAATAATAAAATAAATAAATAGGCTTTGACACATTTTTGATTTTAGCAACTATCAAACTGCAAGTCACTGAGTCTATTAAACAAGCTTTACACATATTTGGTGTGTAGGTCAAAAAGGAAAGTTGAAGACCTCAAGGTTTGTATTTGCCAGTTGAAGAAAGTGTCTCTAGCCTTTTCCGAAATCTGACCCAGTTTTAGAGAGAGCTGACGCTCACCATCTGGTACAGCAGCAAAACAAAGGCTAAGAAGCAGAGGCCTACTTATCCAGCACCATAAATGTCACACATCTTGCTAAGAGCAAAACATTCACATTCTCCATGCCCTTACCTGGAAAGAGAAGACAAATTTGTTACCCGAAGAGCTCTTGTTTTTCCTTCTTTGGTTTTCTCTTGGCATCTGCTGCTTGGTCAAGCTTTCAGTCTGTGCACCCTTTTGCCAAAGAGAGACCACTGTGCATGTGATTGGCTGCTTCAAGGCTCTTTTAGAGCTTGTGGAATTCAGCATTTTAATTGCAGGGGCCTTAAAGAAGAAATGTTTTTCCCACGAATTGCAGATCTCATCAACCCATATTTTATTTACCGTTAAACATAAATCGCATATTAAATGTTGATATAACTGAGACGTTTAACCATTTCAGGGAAAATATTAATTTAGTGTATGGTCTCCTCTTTTAACTATTGTTGCCTCTTTTTGTTGTATTGGTCATTGGTGAGCGGTCTGGAGCTCAGCACCTGGACTCTTGCAGTATGTTTTTGTACTGGTTATGTACTGCTTTTAGTACTGGAATGTAATTACAGACACCAGTAAGTTATCCAAGCAGTAGGATTATATATTCATGCTCAGGCCAACTGTATAAATGTTTCATACAACTGAGAAGTAAAAGGCAATGTCTGAAGGGTTGCTTTCGTCAACCGTAGGAAACACACTTTACAGTGAAATATTTGAAATATTACGATGACCACACAATGAGAAAATGAAGTGTCTCAAAGTTGCACCAATATAAAGAACCAGTGACCAGATGCAAAACATACTGGGTTAGTGATTAAAGAGTGAACAGCTGCATGTGCTGTTCGTAGTAGTAGTAGATGTTTTCCACAGCCACACACATACTGAAAGCAATAATGGAGCTGCCAGCATGAAGTGAAGTCCCTCCCAGCACAGAGAGCAGCACCTCGATCACATCCAGCTGCAGCCAGTCGTGTAGTTGTTAACTCTGAATTCAGGTCATGGAGCCTTCGGCTGAGCTCTGGTTCGGACCCAGACTGAGTCTGGTTTAACCCTTCACAGATGGTTCGGACTTACTTTGTGACATTGTTGACGACCAGGCGGAGCAGACGTCGCGAAGCAGGACAGACAGGAAATGTCCTGCAAAACCCACAAAACAAGCAGCAGCACGTCAACAAGCTAGTGAGCTAATGAGCAGCTAACCAGTGATACTGACAGGCTACAAACCACCAGCTATTAACATGGAATAACGACGTCACGTGGCTAACCAGCTAACTAGCTAGTTCATTTATCCGCTACGATGTGCGTTAACGCCAGTATTAATAAGTAATTCAGCTATGCTAATAACTTGTTTTACCTTTATCGGTTCAGTGGGTTTTTTGTTCTGACGTAAATGCAGTTTCCTCCACAGAAGAACTTTGTCTGAAGCCGCAGCTCGTTTCAAAGGTTGACAGATGCGCGCGCACACACACGCGCGGGGGGTCAGTCTGTCCAAGTCCGGCTCAGATGTGGTTCGATAAGACCCGACCCGCTAACGGTGCGTGGCAGTTAATGAACAGGGCAGGGTTCGCGTTTCCTGCTCGCTTTTGCTGTAAAGTCGTTACTGTGTGGTTGAATTTCCATTCAACTTTTCTGTGTCCGGTAATTCACGCATCAAACCCAAAAAACCCAAATGCCACCATTACTTCAGTGCTTGAGCTCTACACCAGTACTTTACGACCCACAGTGGTGCCGCTTCCTTTTCCTTCCCCTGGTCAGTTGGTCCCTTCAGCTCCTGGTGTCTGGGGCCTCGCACTAGTTCACCATCCACAATGTTAATGTTCACTACAATACACACGTTTTAGGCATAAACGCTGTTTGTATATTCAACAGTAACCAACAGATCAGTATCAGTAAAAGTGGACACAGCAGTGCAGTTTTGGCTGACTCATCGCTTTCACGACTGAAGTCCAAACGCCTTTTAACCAAGTGTGTCAGTCATTATAAAACCTCGACCCTTGCTTGAACTGGCTGATTAGATTTATAACTTAGTGACTATAATAAATGGTTCCAGTGTGAGTGGGTTGAGCGGATCAGTACCGGACAGTGTGGCGTGTGTGGTGTGAGGAGCGTATCCTCATATCGTGGGTGTGACTGTGAGCACCACTGTGTTTCCTGATGTTTCCACTGCAGTTGTCTCATTGTCTCTGTCTTGTTCCTACTACAGAATCTGGTTCTTGCCCATTCGCTTCCACGCCTGGACCAGTGGCGGGAAACACGTAACCAACCAACTGAAGCACCAACGTTCAGCTGGAGTTAACCTTTTAGGTTTGTTCCACGAGAACATCAATCACTCATAAAAGTGAAATGAGACACTGAGTGAACGTACAGTATACACAGATTTGAGTCACTTACCTGTTTGACAGAGTTTAGTTTTGTTGCAGATCAGCTCCCCCAGGTGGCAGAATAGTGGGTTACTGCAGCTTTGAGCCATTTATGTATTTTAATCATGCAGATCTTTATTCCATACTATTTATAGCACAGGGCTTATTAAGTAATGGTTATGACTCAGGTTTTGGTTTTCTTGCGCATTATACTTCACAGCACTTTGCATTTATTGTAGATTTCTTTTGAATATTGTTGTTTTAAGTTAAGAATAAACTGAAATATGATTTTTATTAACAGCGTGTGCTTCGCTTCTTTGCCTTCTTCGTTGTGACGTCCTATCTTTCACATCGGTTTTTCAGCTTCTTTTATCCTTTAGGGAATATGTTACTTACATAGTCGATGAAAGTACAAGGATGACGTCTCTCGTACTTATACAATAATAGACGTTCATGTACCGTATGTGGACAGTAACATATTGCAGTTACACTGATCATATGACACAGTCTGCATGAAATTATATTTATGTTTACATTTGTGAGGTAACAAAGTAACACAATCCACCTTAAATGGTGATCAAGTTAATTCTAAACAACAAAATGGAAAAAATCGAAAGGGCTATAAAATAACAACATCACTTTTGATTTAATCTAGAAAATATATTTTAACAAGTCACAGATAAGGGTGTCTTGTTGGATTCCCAATAGAGCAAACTCCTCCTACCGCCCACTACAGCACTGAAAATGTCACTAGGTAATAATTGCCATGGGGATGGCAGAGCCTGGCGAGCTGGGGGCGGCTTGACTGAGGTCCATCGTTGAGGTGTGAGGCCTGTCGCACACCAGCATCTTCAAACCAACGCACAGAATTAAACAGCACTGAGATGGATGTGTTTACACCGAGAATCTCTACATTTCCCCCTCACATGCATGTTTAAATCTGTATTTATCTATCTATCCAACAGCTATATACGTATATATTTATTTATGAAGGTCATGCAGAAGCTCTGCCTTTGGCCTTTGAAGTTTAAATGTTACCTTAAGGTCAAAGTGTTTGAACTGTATCCTCCCACACCCTTTTTGTAATGGAATATCAAAGCAAAGCAGGGAGATTATGCCGCACACGTTGAATCCCAGAATCCAGCGACAGAGGACTGAGACACGAGGAAAAGCAGCTGTAACGAACAACATCAAGCACAGTAGCTGAAATTAGGGGAACGCTTCAAAAATCTCTTACAAACATACAAACTCTTTATTACAACAGTATCTCTCAAGTTTTAGCCATGTTTTTTAAACACTTTTATATCATTGCAGTACAATGGAAATAAATCTTTTATTTTGATCACGGTATATAAACAATCTCTGAACACAAACATTCAACATCATTCACAGTTTTTGATACTTAGACATGATGACAAGAGGAGATCAAGCTCAGAAACCTTTTGATTTGGGTTCGGCTTTGTCACTCAAAAACATCTTCTTTAAAAACCCTGTGTCCACATCAGGAAATTGTCTGTCATGTCAATCAATCAATCATTTCCACATGTGGTTTGTTGTAATAATCCCAAACAGTTCGCTATGAAATACTGTGTTGTTTCATCGTAAAACAAGCCAGAAAGTGTATCAAAGCCTGCGCTGACACGTTTAACAAACCCTCAACCAGCAGCCACATCTTCTACAGCCTCCTAGTATTTGAAGGTGCAGAAGTCGGACTTGACATGGAGAAAAGCAGGGCTGTTAAACCAGGTGCTTTCCTGCGTCTGAGGTACTGTAAGAACCCTGACGAGCAGGGATTCATAGCACATACTTACACTCCCTACTGAAATAAGGAAATTTGGCGCACGGCCAAAACATACATGGTTCTATTAAACATAACACACAGTTTAGTACATTAAACAAATGCAGGTTCTGTATCCAAATATACTTTGAAGTACATCACATGGCAGAAAGCTGGGTGACTCCTAAGATGAGTTATAAAGTCAGCCTACGTCCTCGTCTGAATCACGGAGATCTGGCTCGTGTGTTTGGATAAGCACCAAAACAAATGAAAACAAATTTCCAAAGTTAACCTGCAAACAAATTTTTTCACACTTTCATGAGACTTAGGCCACAACATGTACTAATACAATCGGTTTGGCTCAAATTGTAGAGTGTCACTGAGGAAAGCGCACCCACCAAATAAAAGGGCCAGTAGTGCTTTCACACAGCGGAACCTCTGAATACTTCTAGTACGTCTAATACTAGTCATATTTTTGTGTATTTTATTGCTGTCTTCTTTGACAATACTTGTTTGCAATAATTTACAAAATGTAAAAAAAAACATTACAATTATATCTTGTATCTCAAAACACTGATTTGGCAGTTACAGTATCTGTTGGTGTCCAATAACAGATTATTACTGAGTAATAATAATTAAGAGTTTATTGTTTAGCAGGTGTTTTTTTTTTATTAACTTAAGATCAAAGGGACATTCTGGAAACATTTGTCTCTGACGGTCAAGTATTCAATTGTTATTAAAGATTCAAACATAGAGTTAATAGTGTTTATATAGATTTTAGATTTATTTTTCAGTTTAGCTACCACATAAATAAAACTTCACTGAGTCATTTATCATGCAGAGTTGAGTGGTTGTGTGGACGGCTGCAATACAGCCATTTTTTTAAATCCAGCAGTAATTTCGCTGGTCACAGCATCTCATACAAACACGCTGACCTGCATCGTCATGACCGTTCTCAAAAACTGTGAGGAAATGTGCACTGACTTAAAGTCATTTTGGTGACCGACACTGCCCACTGAGCAGGTTTCGCTAGAGATACACCTTAAATATGACTGACAAAATGAACAAAATTATCATTTTGTTTAGGTAACAAAGATGGTAAAAACTTAACTGTCTGTACATATGTGGTTGTTTTTGGCTTGTTCAGTCTCGATAAACTCTGAAGTCTCCTCAGCAATTTGTCCAGGGATACGGAAATCTATGGGAATGGGCTGTGCTGGTTCGGGGGGTTGGGACTGGGCCAGTGGGCAGCAGGCCTCCCCCTTAGGACTGGAGGTGCTGTGAGAGTTTTGAGGATCCAAGTTGCAGCCAGTGCCCTGAAGAAACTGAAGGAAATTTTCCTCTATTGATCCATCACGGCTGGGCAGTCTGTCCTCCACCTCGACCCCAGCCCGACGAAACAGACAGGGCAGATGCTTACCCAACTCCTCCCGGATCTGTCTGTTGAGACAGCCATAGAAGAAGGGGTTGGAGGTGAAGGAGAAGTAGCCAATCCAGGTAACTATCTCCTCCAGAGAGGCCATAGTGGCTGGAGGGCTGGCAACCAGAGCTGTATACAAGTGGAAAGTAAAGTAGGGCAGCCAGCAACAAAGGAATTGTCCACCTACTGCTGCCAAGACTGCTGCAGCTTTTCCTCCCCCAAAGGGTCGCGGAGTCACTCTTCCTGTCCCAGTTCCTGTCCCAGAGCTGGTGACCATCGTCGAACGGCTGCTGAGCGACTCCGACCGCTGGCGCCGTGGCGTGTCCATCCAGGTAGGCAGTGGTCCGTGATGCATGGCAGCTACCCGAGCTACTTTGAACATATTGCAGTACACAACGAGAATGACTAAAAGTGGACACAGAAAATACACCAGCGTGAAGAGGACCATGAAGGCCAGGCGGTTTGAGCCACCCCCTGTCCAGTGCAGCGAGCAGCGCCTGTGGCCCTGAGCGGGAGGCGATGGGACAGCTCCACCGCCTCCTGCTCCGACCCCACTGCTCTCCAGGAGAGGAGTCCGTCCACCTTGCAAGAACCAAGCGAGCAGTGGCAGAGCAGACATGGCCAGGGCTTTGACCCATATCCCCACCAGCACTGATGCTACCAGACCCACGGTCATCTTGACTTCATAGCGCATAGGGTGTATGATGTAGTAGTAACGCTCCACATTGATGACCGAGATAGAGAGGATGGCAGCGCTGACCAGGCACACACTGAGAAAGAGGTAGCTCCGGCACAGGGCCTCCCCAAAGAAGGCTCGGTTCGAGAGCATGCCGAGGGGCATCAGCACCAGGGCTGCCAGCAGGTCCACCACGCACAGGTGAAAGACGAAGGCAAACTTGTGGAGCTGTGGGGCCTTGGCAATGACCGCCATGACAGCCACGTTACCCACCACAGCCAGCAGATCCATGAGCAGCATAGCCAGTAGGGCTAGCGACTGGGACAGAGCCCAGTTCTCAGGCAGAGAGGAGGCAGACGTGTTGAACATGAGCTGTGGAAGTGGGTGGGAGGAGTTCCACGTCGACTCCATTGAAAGGCGGGTTGAGGCAGGCAGGCAAGATCAGTCACAGGCCCATCACCCATCCTTCAGCCAGGAAGTACGACCAGAGAAGAGCGGCTTAAAGATCGCGTCAGTGGCTGCTTTATGGTCCAGGAGATGATTCGGTTCGTCGGGGGCTTTAGATTTTATGATGATCATTTAGAAAAACGTCATGGTCGCAATCAGTCGCAACCCATCCTAGAAACAGAAGAAAACACAGGAGAATGAACTCTGAGAGAGAGAGTGCGTGTGCTTGTACCTGTTAAAAAGCCATTTCACTCAATTATGCATACATTGTTCAAAGCACCTTCTAGTCAATATCCTGACAGAAGTAAAGCAGTAAAATGAACAGACCAACTCTATATCACATAAATGTAGATGAGCCACTTCAGCAGATTATGCAGTGCACAAATCTGGCCATAAACAAAGATGTCCAAGCATATGATCACGCGGATGCTTCAGGAAAGCGTATTACAGTATAACTAGCACATCCCCACCTACAGCATAGCACGTGCTGCGATTGTTGTGTTTGAATACATGTACCAGAGTCAAACCTGACGGCCTTGCTCATGCAGGGGCAGTCTTCAATTTTGCACATGAGACACAATATTCTGTTGCTAAGGAAGCCCTGGCCACTGAAAATAAGTGAGTTTGGTGTTTCCAGTGGGGAGCAGCAATAGGTCTGCATATTAACTGGGTCTGGCCATTACAAACAACACACAGACGTGGGTGTCTGTGGCTGCTGTGACAGACCAACACTGTCAGTGCTGTCTGCCACTGAAACCCATGTTTTTATTCTAGACGCAGTATTAACTGTACAAATAAGACAACGATGAGTTCTAACCTCCCTCATCACCTGTGAATGACTGCCCTAAGTGAGCAGTGTCTCAGACTGGGGTACTCCCAATTCAGTTTAAGCTTCCTGTATGATTTAGTCATGTCTTACCGCCTACTCATTTATATATTAATCATTAATACATTACAAAAGCTTTGCAGTTGAATTCGACCTATCGGTTGCGTCCAACTGTGTATAATCAGCAGATTGGAAATGGAGGATGATAACAAGCAAGGAAATGTGATGAGAAGAGACATGGCACAGGGCATTATGTACCTGAATCACAGTATTTCCTGATGCAGCTGCCTGCTGCTTTGGTCTCTGAGGACGAAAACCTGCTTTTGCTCCTACAGCTGAGGTACACAGTGGACATCAATCACTTCACCTGGTGAATGCTGCCGTGGCGCTTTCCACTGAAGGAGGCTGGTTTTCATCCCGTCGCTTGATGTGCCTTGTGCTTCTTCCTCCCCGGGCGACAAACATCTGTGGCAACGGGGATATTTCTAAAACGACACTGATGTAAACGCTCCCGAAGACACCAGCTCACATTCTGCTTTCCTCCTCCACTCACACACAGTGACTGCAGAGATGGAGCAGGAGGCAGCGAGAAAGAGGGACCAGAGCTGCTGGCTTCACAGGGTCCTAGTGTCCTCACTGTATAACGGCACGTTAGCTTCAGAAAGAAGAAGCTCGACATGCAGGAAATAGGAAAACAGCACCTTGTCACTTTAGCTGGTATTCAGACTTAAATCAGTGTTTCAGGATGGGTATGGCAAGGCCTGTCAGTCAACCAGATATTAAATAGAGGTGTACTGTCTGTACGCATGCGTGAACTGTCATGAAGTATTATGCCGTCCTCATCGGTTAGTGATCCCCAACATTCCTGCTCTGTCCTGCTCATCACGACGTACGGCAAGCAAAGCTACTATCAATCTAACAGGGCGGCAATGAGCCTGTTAGCAAGTTTAATTCTGCACAATGTTCTTACTGAGGCAGACAGAGTAGTTCATGCACCGTTGCTTTGAAAGGATCCCAGTCAAGCATTGCCGCCGAGTAGCAGATCTGACCCGAATACGCTACTTTCTGGGGTTTATATGGCAGTTTCCCTCTTCTCCCAGCATCTTCATATATTTAGTCTTGTTCCAGATATTACTGGAAATAAATGAGGAGTCTACCAGACTGAACACATGACCTCCAAGTGACCTCGTAGCATTTACTCGCCAAGCCTCTCACTGCTCAGTGCGAGTCCTTAGTTTCCTCTTCTCGTTTATTCATTTTGTCAGTCTGTAACAATTCAAATTGTTAATTTCATGGATTAAATTGTGAGGTTTACTGTGACCGCGAAGCAGTGATTGGGCCGAGCCTCAGCCGTCAGCATCCCAGCGTCTCGAACTGGGGCTCCTGTTGCCACGGTGATCTTTTTCATATACACTCTATCTCATTGCTCTGTCTGCAGAGGACAATGAAATCTGGGCTATGATGGGTAAGGCTACTCTACTGAACGAGCAGGCGTCGAGCTGCTAAGTTCTGCGTGGTTTTTATTTGCATTTACAAAGTTTCCCTTGATAAAATTTGCATTTCGTGGAACCTGTTTCACGATAAAAAAGCTTCGCGAACCCTTCGTGAACTTATATATTATTCAACTTTGTTATCATAATATCAGAAACTTTGCTGTTCAGATTAGTATCAGAAATGATACTTTAATGCACATGTTATACTGTAATATCTGTTTCACTATACCACTAAATATTTATTAAATATGCCAAAACATCCCAGCTTATCAAATGTTAGATTTTGTCTTGTGCAACCTAACCCTGAGCTTATTTTCTAGTTTCTTATTAATGTTATGAATTGCTGTAAATGTATTTGTAGGCCTGTAGCGATCTGCAATGTATTAATCTTCATTCCTGACTGATTACAAGCAATCATTTGTCTCTGTGTGTCAATACTTGCATGCACAGCACAACGCAGCGAAGCATGATGCTGTTTGGTGGAGAGATTTAATGGACAGCAATTACTACTGTTGTCATGGTGAGGCTGTATCAAGACGTCTGGTAACACTAAGGAGAGATGGCAAACACGTGTGATGTTAAACACATGCGTGAAATAACAACGTGTGTGTGGCGTGAAAACTGTCTGTGTGCGTCTGTGTTCAGCCATGTTCACCTGGGTGTGCGAGAAAGAGATTATGTGTGTGCATCAGGTTTTGACTCATGACAAAAATAGCAGAGTCTTGCTCGGCCGGCAGCACCAATCACTGCCACCACAAATACAATGGTTTCCATGGCAATCTTGAAAATAGACTCCACATTCGCACTCACAAATAGCAAAGGACGCTGCACTAACCCCAGAGAGTCCCTACTGCCAATAATAACTGCCCGTAAATATGGACACACAAATATCAGCAGCACTCAGAAATAAAATCACACCATTGCATTTACCAAAACATAATTACCTCAACCTACACAAACAATCAAGACAAATACTAATGCGCTGCGTTACTGAGGAGAACATTAACCAGCTGTGTTTAATAATATCACAGCAAAAACACACAACTGAACAGGCCTGAAGAACAAGCATTTGTTTCCGCAAATTTCTCAGATGTCTGAAGCAAAAATGTGTTGGAGTTATGTTCGTGGAGATAAAGGGAAAAGGGATGAATGCTGCCTTAGAGACTCTAGGGTGGGAAGGGTTGTATTGCAGCAGACAGTCAGACAAGGGATGAGGACAAACTATAACAAACCCACAATGAAACAATACCCGTTTGGTTATTTTTTTGAACGTTCACCAGTGTGAAGCACTGTCGTGCAGATTCATGCAGTGTTCAGCTTTGAGAGACACACACAACATGTAATAATATTAGAGTTTTCAAAATCCCACTGGCTCAGACAACAGCCATGGAGCAGCATAGGACTAGATATTTACACTGCAACTGGAAGCCTAAACATCGTTGTTAAGCAGGGGACTAAGCTCTAAAAGGTTTAAACAGGTGAATCGAATCGTAAGGTGGGAATCTACTCTAATCTAATCTCAACCACGGCATTTATTCTGCCATGGAAAAATGTAAAGCTGTCAGAACACACACGTATGGGCCTGCGCAGCCACAGGCCTGTCACCGTGCTGACCTCTGACCTCTGCCCACCACAACATTAAAATCACGTGGCGTTACGATTCTGGCTAATCAGTGTATTTATATTATAGATATATATTATTATATTTGTCCATCCACTACAGTAAAATTCATAAAACACATGTTATGAAAAGAGTTTTCTGCCTAACAAATACTCTGTCCTGTGGTTCAGTCAGTACAATTTTTCTAATTCTAATTCTGTGTTCGTCTACACAATTATCCTCACAACTGTGCAAAGCTGATCATGCACAGGTTGCCACGTGCACCAGCTGGGCCAGACGGTGGCAGTGTGTCCACTATAATGTAGTATGACATCACAAAGACTTGTCCTGGTACTTTATCATTTCAGGGCCTGACTGGATATACATGTACATCCAGTCAGGCCGGTAGATAATAATACCAGCACACGAAAAGGCAGCCGTACGTGTACTACACACAATAAAACATGATAAAATGATGATTAGCTCATGCAAATGTCGAAATGTGTCCTGCTTTGATCAGCTTTGGGTTCAAACTGACCTGTCGACCCAGATTATAGCCTGTACATTACTAACACCGCCCAGCACCTGAACGGCTCTTACTTCCATTTCTTTGTCAGGCTGGGAGCAGCCAGAAGCTCTTCTCCAGAGAAGAGGCTAATTTCATTTAGCTGATGGAGCAGCGCTCACTCGGGGGCTTATTACCTTGACCTGCTGAACTTCATTCATAATGCACAAGAGAATAGTAAATCTCCCAGGCCATCCACCAGAACCCTGCCTGCACTCGTCCTGCTATCCGATACTTCCCATCTGGATGCGTGAAGCTGCTGACAGGGATCTGTGAGTTGACATGACTCGCACCAAAATCACCACCAGGAGACAATAAACGTCTCATAAAAACAGTGTATTGTTGAGAAGCTTCAATCCCGCGTCACAATTCACGTCAGTTGAACAGCCTCAGCGCAGGAACAAGAGCTTGTGATGCAAACGTGTCTTCACCTCTTACGCTGTGATGGCACAGGGCGATAGAAGGACATTTCAGGGAGGATGAATCTAAACTGACGTCAAAAACATTATGTGTAACGACTGTGAGCTCCAGTGAAAAAACTCTGTATCTTACACATATCTGACCTTTATTACTGCGTCCTTTAAATTCTTTCTGGTCGTATGCTCAGTTCAGGACAACAATATAAGGGTTAGCAGGTATTTGCTCACAGCTCACGCTCTGATTACACTGCTCCTTTCTTGGATATTCCGCCATCACTGGATTTGTGCCTTCACACGACCTTGTGCGTGAGCTGCTGTGTGAGGTGGCCTTGTGGTCGGCTGGTAGCGTCGCACCCACTGTGTTATACATGAGGTCACCTGTCATGGCCACGTCTGCACTGACCCTGGCCGATGAAACACTTTTACCTGTTGGGTTTACGTCTATGACCTGCGTATGTCAACGCACCGCTGAAACTCAGGGATAATCATCATCAAGAAGCTGATGCACCTTATTCCTCCCAGACGTCCAAGAAAACACAGCACAGAGCTGCTGTTGTTTTTATTGAGACGATTGCCTGAGTCCAAACGACAGCGATGCAGTTGACAACACAGGACTGTGTGCTGTGTTAAACTGTCCACTTGATGCCTCAGAGTGTTGCATGCACATCACGTCCAGCACACACACACACACACACACACACACACACACACACACACACAGGCAATCAGCGTTTGCCCTGTCCTTCACCAGAGCCATAAGACGGAGCAGGCAGGGCGGACTGACACTGGATGAGCCTTGGTTGACGTTGTTATTACAGGAAATGAGCTAAGGTAAAAGCCAATTTAACAGCCAACAACCGGCAAACCTCCCAGCAGCTGAACCGGTGAGTCTGGTGTGTTTGCGGGTTAGTTCTTCTTGTCGTTGGGGGATGTTGGGATGAGACGGACGCGTCACACCCCCTGCTCTGCTGTTGCGCCCCGCGGATCAAATATCAGAGGTTTCGCTCCTCGGCAGCGCAGACTCGTTTTTCCGTCGCGGCTGATCGCTGTCAGGAGGAGGATGAGTCCGTCTGGAGCCGGACCGACGCGGACGCTGGGCTGGTGAAGACTTCTCGCCTCGGATCTGAGGAGAAACACAAAAGGTAGCGCACTAGCGGACGGGACAGATGTTTGAAACAGCTGCTTATTATTCCATCATAAGACTGTTTCGCAGCCAGATTTTGCTGAATCATTGGTGCTTATTGTGTTTTTGGCCGGGCAGCAACTTTTCACAGTGACCAGGCTGCTGCAGTGCAGCTGAGCATCACAGAGATGCTGCAACAACTAATGTCATTTCAATGTGAATGCTCTTCATCCACTGTTGATCTCACTGCAAACTGTTTGTCTTTCCATGTCTGTGACCCTCCACGGGGAGACTAGATGAACACGATGGACGGCCCGCTCTGCATTTCCCAGCATGCTGCTGAAGCCGTGTTCAGAAGAAGCTTGATCACAGTTCTACCTCTGGCTCTGCTCCTACCTGCAGTGGGGGTCGGTGGGCAGCTGTTGCCGATGCCGCTGGACTGCCGCAAGACGTGCGTGTGTGCCAGCAACATCATCAGCTGCCCCAACTCGAACCTACCCAGCGTTCCTCTCGCTCTTCCACCTCAAACGGCTGTTCTGGACCTCAGCTTCAACTCGCTCAGCAGGCTGCGGGCGGACTGGACGCCTGTCAGGCTCGATAGTCTGCACACTCTGCTGCTCAGCCACAACAGGCTCATTTTTCTCTCCTCTGAGGCGTTTGTGCACGTGACGAATCTCCGTTACTTGGATCTTTCCTGTAACAGCCTCCGCCAGTTAGACGAGTTCATATTTGAACCGTTAGAGCACCTGGAGGTTCTGCTGCTTTATAACAACCGCATTGCTCAGATTGATCGCTCTGCCTTCTCAGGCCTCCTCAGCCTGCAGAGGCTCTACCTCAGCCACAACCAGATCACACGCTTCCCACTGGAGCTGGTGAAGGAGCGGAGCCGTCTGGAAGCTCTCCAGCTGTTGGACGTGTCATCCAACCGAATCAAAGTCCTGCCCTTGCATGAGCTACAGGCTCTGCCCGCTTGGCTCAAGAATGGCCTGTACTTCCACAACAACTCGCTCCCCTGCAGCTGTGAGCTGTATGATGTGGTGGCGAGCGGGAACCTCAAGGAGCTCAGCTCTGTCACTGATTTTAAAAGCAGCCACACCTGCGTGTTACCAGGCCCAGAGAAAGAGAAAACGCCTGTACTGGCTCTGGACAAGGCCCATTTGAACTGCACTGAGGTCATAATGCTGAATGAAGTCGCTTACCTGGAGCAGTTCCTGGTGCTGGACTGTGACACCAGGCAGAAGGAGGTGACAAAGTCCTGGGTCCTGCCAGGAAATGTCCCGGTGCCTCAAGCAAACAAGACTGCGGTGATGCGTTCTGACGGCGGCCTCCAGATCGGGCCCCTGATGGTAGACGACTCGGGCGTCTACACCTGCTACGCCACAGGAGACTCTATGAATGAGACGCTGCACGTTACTGTGGTGGTGTTCAATGCCACTGTGAGTGGTGGGCTGGAGAACCTGAAGACAGCCTACACCACCCTCGTAGCATGCATAGTCAGTGTAGTTATGGTCTTCATCTACCTCTTCCTCACACCCTGTCGCTGCGCCTGTTGTCCAGGTCATGGCCTGGACACAAACAAACCCAGCGACAGTTCTCACTCTTCTACTGTTAGCATCGCTCAGGCCCACAGGGAGACCAGAGTGGAGGGTGGAGGCTTCCCCTATAGACACGTGGCCTTCCAAGACCCCAAGGACCAGCTAGAGCAGAACGGGAGGCTGAACCCAATACACGAGGAGGATGAGGAGTGCAGAGGGTTCAGCAGGGAGAGGGAGAGGTCAGAAGCAGAGGCTGGCTACACCCCCATGGTGGTGTAAAAGTCAGCAGCCAACCCTGCGGCGGCTCAGGCCACGCTCTGAACGCGTGCGCTGCAGTAGCAAGTACGGTTAATAAAATAGAAATCACACAAACACATCGCGTTAAAACCTGGACATGCAGCTAAACAGCTTATGGCCTGCAGCAAGACAATGCTATGCAAGGAAAAATTAGATTTTTACTGCAAGTAGAAAATATTAACCATCAGTCCTCAGAAACATTTAGTCTTCCTTAGTTTAGCTGCACTTTCCAGTTAGTTTTAACAAAAGAAGCTATTTTTTATGCACAGCTCACGTACGTATCTCTGCTACTAGCTTCTCTCTGCTATGTTGTATTTCTCTATGTGCTCCGGTTGGCCTTGACAGGGGCATGGAACTGTAAGGACGACACTTATGCAATTTCACTGTGCGCTTTTCAGTAAGTGACCTTTTGTTCGAGCGATTCAGCGTCTCAAAGTAACAAAAACATCTAGGTTTAAAATCACTTTGGATGCAGATATATCTGCAGAATGTAGTAAAGACTCTCCTACATTATAACCTGAATCTAGTCATTGTACACTTAATGCTTAAGCATAACCAGACAAATGTAAATAGCAACGTTTTAAGGAAGGAAATTCCGGTGCACGGTACAAGCAGCCGTGTCTGCTACTGATGCAGTCCAGTAGTGTTGCAGTGCTAATTCCAACCATCAACGGGCATCGTCCCTCATCTGTCCTCTGCCACTGCAGCAGCGGCAGGTTTTCTACGGTTTCCAGCCTTTTTTGGTTTTCATCCTTGAAAACAATGCCACAGACACACGAACCCGCTCATTTCACAAAGCCAAGATTATCTCATTTGAATGTAATGTGAAGGGCTGAAGAGTTGAACAACTCGAAAGGGGTTAAAGGTGTAAATAAATATACTAGAATGCTTAAAAAAATGACAGGAATGCTAGTTAGACTGGAGTTACTGTTATGATGTACACAAATGTTCTGATCAAAGTCGGATTTAGACATAGATGAACAGTACTTCCTGCCAAATTGGATGGTTATAGCAGACAGGAAGTGTCACCCAGGGGAAACTGGTGAGAGCATGTACTATCCACTGGAAGCTTCTGGGCATTAGTGCCCAGCCCAGAGCAAATTAACAGCAAGCCAGAACTCCCATAAACAGCGTCAGGAATAGCAGCACGTGGAACACACATGAAAGGCAAATATAGAAAGATCGAGCACGCAAACACCTGCCGTGAACAGAGACGTAAGAAAGAACAACTCAACAAATCACAGAACAGTTTTATGGAGCTGTAAGCCCTAAAAACATTCAGTAGTTATGGCACGTAATGTAGTTAAACACGCCGATAACCACCTGGTATATTTATAGGGTGACGTTGTATAACCAAAGACTGTTACTTGTTCAGTGTTAGAGGTCGTGCTCACACTATGCTGAGGTAACCTTGTATTTATGTTAAACCTCTACTGTAATACATGCAAGTGCTCTATGTGTAAGGAGTATTTCACTGCGTGCTGTATTGTACCTCATCTATGATTGTACTGCTTGTGTGCTCCATAAACAACACAAATAAGGCAATAAAGAGTGAACGGCGTCCGCTGTGTCCTGCCACAGGAATGTAGCTACTAAATTAGGAAATACAGTTAAAGAGGAAAGGGAACGTTTGGGACACTTTTATTAGAAGGCACACGGGTGAGAGGTGTTTACAGTGGGATGAGAAAAGCTGGACAGAACACAGCACAGTGTCCAGCTTGCATCTCTTTAACATGTGCTCCGGATCTGCTGGTTCTGTGAGACACTAATGACACAGGCTTGCTCACTTAAGGATGAAATGAGAGACCGCACCGATCACTGGAGTGGAAACTGTTCAGCCACCGGATCGTGTTTATTGCACTTTCGTTCTTCTTGGCAACATTTGTGGTCGCTGGCTTTCCTCCCTTATTTGGATCATTGACCGCAGGATCCCCCAGAGCTCACTGAACTCTCGGGCCTTCACCTTCCTCTTTGTTAGAGTTTACAGCAGAACAGCTGGATCTGTGTCGCGTTGGAATCTCACCACCGGACGCTTTAGGTCTCAGAATCCAGCTTTAGGTTATGTTTCCAAGCACATTATTCTGAAACGTGTTCGTGTGGATACGGGCCCATATCAGCGACGTACTGTGAAACATCACCTGCTGCCCTGTGACTCCTGTTGCATTAATGATTGAGGTCTTCAGGGATGACCGCGCTGTCTCGTGTTGCTATATTTTCCTGCAGTCAGGCATATACCAGAGTTTTAAAGTGACTCATTGTAGGAGGCTAAATGCTAATAAGGTGCGCACAGGAGGCAGGAGAGGGTTAACGATAGCTGAGCTGTCTGACGCATGTGTTTAAATAGAAAACAGCTGAACGAAGCTCCCCCTTTGTGTATTAAATCCAAGAGTATAATTAGAACAAGTGCAACAGCCTAAAGACAATCTCAGATCACTGAACATCACAGATGGCATGAGAGTGAGCCAGCGGCTGGTGGCAGTGAATGACTGGCATGTGACTGTGTGTTTTAAAGACTGAATTCTAAGTAAGATGACTCATCCTCTCGTCAGGCTCCTCCCAGGAGAATCACATGAATGATGAAATGATTGAATGTGCTCCTCAGTGAGTCTTCTGCCATCTAGTGGCCCAGACTGGAGGTTTGGCTTCACATGGTACGAGGGCTGTATGGGTTTATGAATTCCTGAACGTTCCCTTGATATTTTCTCAATTTTATAAGTGTGAATGCATAATTGGTGTGAGTGATGTTTATGAAATAAGCAAACTACTTCCTCAAACAAGCCTCAAACTGTCCCATCTCTTCACGTCACACAGCCTGAGCGAAGCCGACCATGTTGTTGCCAACGTCGAACGCAGTGTAGAACTGTCGCATAAAGACCTCACCCAGGATCCAGGAAGTGCTGGCTGCAAAACCTGTCTTGCACTCAGATGCAGACTAAGGAGAAAAAAGACCCAGACTCACTTTTAAGAATAAATATAAATGGTCCAGCTGTTACAACCGTTAAATGGTCCTGTATGCACCAAGCAAACCAGAACTAACCTGTATGATATAAGCTGAGGGAGGGAGAGAGAAGCTGTAGCCATTGATGTTGAACACAATGTCTGGCAAGAGATCTGTGTTACTGCAGCTCACAACAGCCTGAACAGAGACACAGCACGTCAGTGAGGAACAAACCGGCTAACACACGATTTCCGCTCTAAGAAGGAAGCGTGAAGGACACTCACGTCCCCGTTCTGGTCCGGGAAAGCTCCCAACCAGCCGTTGATGTTGCCGATGTCGCTGCTGGGGCCAATGATCAGAGAGGTACCAGAGTCCACGATGGCTGCACAAGTCCCAGAGCAGGCAACTGTGTTCCCATTTATGGTGATGCTGCACAACAGAGGAGCCATCAATAAAAAGGAATCTTTAGCTAAACTCTAACATTAAGGGAACGTAGTAAATTGCGTCGTGCGCAAAGGTTGGATTCAAGGATTTATGGGGAAAAAAGCTACCTTTGCATTTCGATGTTCCAAAAGTTTGTAGCCTGATACAGTGGAATCCAGCTAATGATCCCAGTGTAGTAGGACGGATCTGTTCCTCCCAGCAGTAAGACGCTGCCCTCTACAGAGCTAAAGGCACAGAGCAACCGATGGCTTTTTAACTAAATAAAAGCCTTATTTCAAACTGCGATATTTCTGTTCATGGCTCATGGAAGGTCTCACCTGCTTAAATACATGGAGAACATGTACTGAGGGATTTTACCCTGATTCCACATGTTGTCAAATATAGGTGTACCTCCTTCAAGGGACATGCTTGGGAAGGCCAGTCCAAGGATCCCGTCCCAGGGGACTGATCCGAGGAACAGTGCCTCGGTGCTGGTGAGGCCGAACAGCTGGTTCTCCACATAGAAGTCACTAATCTGATACAAACGTGTAAAATGAACAGGTGTATGACCACTGACCATCGGAGGCTGGTTATGCAGGTTTGTTTCTCACCTGTATGGTGTCGTAACCTGTGCTGCCTGCTGCGAATCCACTGGTGTATGATATGTAGAAAGGCTTTGAAGCTGCCTGAAAAGTGGATGATGCTGAGCTGTTGAACTTCTCATGAGAGTCTAAGAACAGAGGAGACAGGAACAAGAGAGTCCTCTTCACTTTAACCATCAAACGTTCGCACGGTTTAATGATCAGCGGCCACTTTGTCTGTTACAGACTTAAAGCTGGATCAGGTTGTGACCATTATATTTTTACCTACCACAGCCAGAGCTGCTGCAATTTACAGAGGGAACCCACAGGTCAGAGGAGCCAGTGTCAAAGAGGACCTTAAACGTCTGAGGTGGCGTCCCAATGCCAATTTCTCCATAGTATGTTGTCTGCGCCCAGAATAAGGCTGTTTAATTAGTCGATGCTTATCAACATGTGCAACAACAGCCACGGTGGTTACGGGCCACTTACATCGGGGTCAAAGGTCATAGGCTCAACACTCTGCTCAGTCCTGGGGAGAAACTTGGCCGCAGGGTTGTATGGAAACAGCCTCCGGTACTCGTCAAACAGGCCCCTCTCCTCCAGCAGTCGCCGGGCTGACTTACCTCTCATGAGGGGAATCCTGTGCAGACAAACCGGAGCCATTAGTAGCTCACAGTCCCTGCAGCACACTGATTACTGCGGCTTTCAGCAGGGTCCAGGCCACACAAACATATTCTGAGAATGAGTGAATTCATAACTGGTTTTGAGAAGGACATGAAGAAGCTTGAGCGAACATACTCGACTTCACCAGGGACTGAGAGTTTGAAGACCCACTTTTTGGTTGCAGGTAATTGGTTTCTAATGAATTTGTGCTAGTTTTTCTTCCACCTGCTCAGGTAAGTTTATATTAGTTATTTATAAGACATTCGTCTGTCTTAAAATAGAGGTAAAATTAAATCTACTAGTGAAACAACTTTTAAAACAATGACAATAATTTCTACGAATATTTTGAGATTTTCAGTATTTCAAAATATATGGTCTTCACATGCATGCTTTTAATTTGTATATTATCATATGCAAATAACGGGTTTAAGTTTAGCAAAGATTAGCTTTGTTTTACCTGAGAAGAGCCTGAGAGGCAGCCAAAAAGGTCATCAACAGGAACGTGGACTTCATTATTTCCACACTGAACCTCACCCAAGCACCAGTCGGCTGTTTTTATACAGAGATCCAACTCGTCTCTGCTCCACCTGTTCGCTGTAAAACTTATTATAGGTCAGCTGATAAGAGACCACTTCAAACCAATCAGATAAATAAGAGGACTTATTATATTTTGTCCCTGGGCCCTCTAATCTCACGTCATTCTATTTATGTGGTATGAATACATCGTATGTTTGCTCTTTACTTAAAGTCAACTTGGGGCCAGAATGCCACCCATTTTAAATAACATGAACAGTAATGTGTCAATAGTTTGCTTAAAATGAATTGTGAAATAAAATGCGATTTGACAGTTGCTATTCATCTTGTTAATTATTTAGTGACTGAAATCAATAATAAAATGAACGTCTCATTTAAAAGCACACAAATACATGACATGAATACAGTCGTGATAAAATTAGGACACCCTATGTGAAACGTTTTTTAATACCGGTATATGGATATTTAATCTTAATGAGATTAAAGTAATGAAAATTACTGATGATGAAAATTGAAGAAAAGACTTTTCACGATCTTCTGTAAATGTAATTCTACAAAAACGCACATTTTCACTGAGGAGTGAGGACACGCCCCCTAATGGTACTGTAAAGAGAATCATTATATTGTAATATTAATGTCTGCTGGGACAGCCAGCGCAGAAAGCACAGAACAAAGAGGATTTCTGTATGTCGGGTGCAAAGCGTTTGGCTTTACCGTATCTGACTGTGAGGGGTGGAACATGCTCCTATCATCTGATGTGATTACTGAAGCCAATCTATATTTACATTTCAGTTCATAGTTACAAGAGTGCAGCAGTAAAATGGTGAACGCCCGGTGACGTTCAGCCTTTCCGGGTGTTTTCAGCAACTTTCTGTTGACTTTTCTGGTCGACTGTGTAATGTTTCATGTGCTAAATGTGTTATATAGAACTTTGCTTTCAGTGGTTTGAAGCTGTAAACAACAGATAAGAAAACAAATCTTAAATCTTAACTTAAATCACAAGTCAGACTTTGAAAAAAGCGTTTAAATGCCTTTAAAAGATAAAGAAGCAAATCATTAAAATCATACCATGAGTATTATATGATGCCTCGTAATTAATTCGGTCAAGCACTGAATAAATCTATCGTGTTAAAATTAATAACACTACATTTATTCCCTCTGTGAGCAAAGTTCATGTCCTGTGGAAGTTTCTCATCCCTCTGCTCAACTCTGCCCTCTAGAGGACAAACACATTTACGTTAAAACAAGGCTCTTAAAAGAACACGAGACAGGTTTTTCAAGGAGACCACGTTTTATTTATGCAAAGCGTGATGTACAATATCAACATGTAATATCATGTGCGTAATTTGAAGCTAATTTAAATTGTACTCACCGAGACAATGTTTCCTCTGTGCGACTTGCTTTCAATCTGCAAACTGGGCTGAGCCTACTGACCTCAGGTCAGTCGACAAAGACGCGTCGTCTCACTCTGACAGGAAGATCTGCAACACTCAATATTTCCATTATGACTGTATTAAAAAAGTAAAAGACGACGTTTACACCAGAAACCTAGTGAGAAGGTAAAAGAAGAAAATAATTATAGTAGCATCATTCTATCAGCATCACATTATTTTGTACTGTGTCTACAGGAACATACCTGAACATGTAGTTCGAAGGCTGGAACTGGATTCTCAGACCTCAAACAGCATCAGATGATTGGTGCTCTCGACACAGTGAGACCACACAAGTTTTCAAATGTGCAACAGGTGTGATGTCTGGTGCACTACTGGCTTCTACAGCGTAGGTTATGTATGACACCAGTTAAACTACCCTAGTTCTCTCTGATGAGCCATGAAATCCGACATTTCCTAACATCCAACGTTTAAGTATTGATTCAATTTTTATTTACATTGTTGATGTGTAGTTTTTCTATGTTTGCTTTATAACATGATCTTTTTCATACTACATCTGTTTTGCCAATCTTGAGCAGAGAATATCCAGTATGCATCTTATGGCTAATAAAAGGCTTATTATTATATGTAGATAAAAGCTAATATTTGTGGATGTTGCTAATAAGTCACAAATTATAATTTATTGTAACTATTGCACCAGTATGTCTGCTTTTAAAACTTAAAATACATTTTGCTAGAATGATTTGGCAAAAAAAACACGACTAAACAAAGTAGGACGGAAGTTACAAAATTTAAAAGTTGGCCCTAACATGAACGACACGAGCTGAAAGCTGACGTTTTACCCAACACTGCACCTGTTTCATAAACACCGTTCACCATCTTACCAGCGTTTTGTGTATGTGATATGTAATACATACCTATATCAGGCCACCTCTATACTTCACCTGTGCAGTGGGAGCAGGAGCAGCGAGGTCCAGGCTCTGCCTCACAGCTTCGGGAAGCCCAGAATCTCCGCCGTGGCTCTGAGGGAAGCCTGGCGCTGCAGTGGAGCTACTGGGTCCGTTTTGTTTGAAGATGAATCGGTGATGAACAGCATGTCGCTCTTCGCTTTGCTTTCACATGCGGCTTGGCAGAAGTACGTAAACAGATCAACATTCGAGCTAAAGCCTGGGGTTCCCCGTTCAGGATTATGGCAAACTTTCCTGTTGTGCTTCTTTTCCAATTCATGGCAGATGCGGCCTCACCCTCTTGTGCCACGCAGGATGAGACACCTAGCACGGAGTGCTTCTTTAAAACTCCACAGAAAACAATAAGCAACTACACAAGTGACCACAGCTCCTTTCTCGGGCTGGTACTGATGCTGAGCTGCGTGCTCCGGGAGCTGCTGAGAACGACGACCATCGACCGCTGCTGTGCTCCGAGTGAGAGGCCATCAGCCAGAGAACCAGACCCATGAGCCCTCTGATGAGTCTCAGTCACACCTCCAGACATAAAGGCCAGCGGTGACAGAGGAAGAAGCCACATATCTGCGGAGGAACCGTGGTGCCTCTAGATTTGCCCTTTCAACCACACTGGAAAAGGTATTTTAGTTTGGCCAAATTTCAATTTGAAAGGTCACGTGAAAAGCTCTTCACAAAGCGGTCACTCAACAAGCGATGAGCACGTAAACACAGAACTGAGAAGCTGTCTTCACTCGCTTCTCGCACATCCTCTCCTTTCTGCTGAGAAGGCTCCCGCTGCCACAGTGATTAAGCCTTTAGAGTTTGAGACACAATTCCAAGCACAGAGAAGTTCACAAAATGTGTCTTCCGAGGCACTTGTGTTTCCCACGAAAGAGTAAATTTATTGAGACAGAAACTATCAAGTGCATGCTGCACGTTGTGGTTTTTTCTGACAGTTAGGTATACTTCTCAGCCCATGAGCAATGATGATCTCCATTTTTCTCTTCAGTTATCCTGAGTTTACAGTACAAACATTTCTTTTCCCATTTGAAACACAGTACTCAAACCAAAGCATGAAAACCAATCACTCAACAGTCCGTTAAGAGGAAGCAGCGCAGGGCTACAGCAGGTCGGCCTCCTGTCCTGCGATGCATTCAGTGTTTCCATCCTCTGTGCAGCTGTTTTATCCTCATCAGCCTGATCAGTGGTTTACATACAGCTTCAATCTATAGTTACATGATGATGTTGTTTTACAGCCCGTGCTTTGTTGGGGCAGCATGTATTCTGTAGCATGTATGCTCATTATGACAGATAAGAACAAAAGTTACACAACTGATAAGTTTCAGCCAGTTTGAGTGAGATGTAACAAGAGTAAAAGAGGAGGACAAAACAAATCCTGAATCCTGGATCAAAGGAGCGTAAGCAAAGCAAGTTAGCTTTGTAAAGCTTGTGACGATCAGTTCTGTTAATGACCTAAATCAACCTTATGGTAATATTATTACTGATTATTGTGTATTTTTGTAATTTACCAGCTGGACGACAGAAAATCATGTTTTTTTCACAGTTTAAATGAATTTCAACAAAATCATTTTATCCAACATGACTTTTGTTCTTCAAATTAATGATAACACAGTGCAGTGCAGTGCAACACACTGAAACTGTGGAGCCTAAATAAAGCACCGAGCTGCAACAAGCTTCACAAAGCATTCTTAAAAAAGATTCCCATACATTTCACGGCAGCAGGACTGAGCTGTTATAATGGACATGCACTTGCTGCTTGTGTCCAGTCTCTACACGTGTTATAGAAAACTGCACTTTACCTTATGTCACAAACCCTTCAGATGCGTCTCACAAAGTCACACTGGCATTACTGTAAATCCTAACGTTCACTGGTTGGTTAAGGTTTCTGAGGCCAGATAGCGGGAGGACTAACACAGCGTGGTTGGATTTGATGGTACAAATAATCGTCCATCAGTTTCTGTAGCTTTAAAGACTAACATATTCTGAAACATAGCAAAGCTGTCATGTTGAAACTTTGAATGAGGAAGTAATCAGAACGCAATTTTTACTTGTTGAGCAAAAATTAATACATATGCACATTGGGAATCTGCCTTTTAAAGAGCAGCGAAGAGCAAACAGATATTCCATCTTAATCAATCATCTGATTTCTATGTACATTGGTTTGATTTCAATATTGTGATGCCCAGTTGTGGGAACATGGTTAAAGTACTACAAACACGATGCGACCGGCTGACTGGTCTATGCCGAGTACACAGAAATGAAGGAAATACTCTGCTTTGGATCTTAAATAATTTCTCTCATAGTAAGGAAATTAACCTAAGTTTATAAAAAGAACTGCTTTTGAAATGAGATAAGGCAACATGTAGTTTAGATTTACAAAGGTTTAGTTTGCTCCTTAGGTAGAGGACCTTCAAGTACTGTACATATCTCAGAAAACTAAACAGAAATCTCCATGTCACCTGAAATATTAACCAAATCCATGAATTTATCAAAATGTACTCAATTCGACATGACTTTCATTTCTACGTAGGCTGGAGCACAGGCTACCGAGCAGGTCACCACTACTTCTCTCTGATTACACAGCTCACAGTTTAACAGTTCACGAGTGTGAAAAGACACATTTAGAATTTGCACTTCTTTTCATGACGCTCCTCTGATAATGACCATCACCATGTAATCGTCCTCAGATTTGGCAAAGGCTTTGGCAGAGGCATCCAAGAACTGCTGTGAGAACTCACAAGGGGGGAAAGCGTGAAGGACTCCTCCGTTGTCCTTGTCACGGCTGCCCCCCACGGGGAGGCTGATGATGCCAGCCGCCTCCTTCTGCTTCAAGTAGGACACCAGGTTCTTCAGGGGTCTTTCGGCGGAGCTGCTGGCGTCCTGTGCCCCTCCGTCCTCGAGCTTCACGGGCATGGCCAGGAGGATGGAGTATCCGCTGGAGCTGGCGGCCTTGATGCGACGAGAAACTTCGTCCAGCTTGGGCTGGTCGAGGCGCAGGCGCTGGCTGATCTTCAGCTGGGACACGTGACCTCCGGAGGGACCATCGACCAGTAGACGGGTAGCCAAGTCTACGTCCCCCTCCAGCAGGTGCAGGGATGTGGGGAAGCTGCTATTCTTCAGGAGGAGGACACCCTGCCAGACCTGACTCAGTGTCTGCCCTTCAGCCTTTGACTGCTGGTGGGACTTGGAGGAAGAATGTTCGGCGCGATCCTCCTTCGTTGCTGGGCTCTTAGAGGAGTCACTGGCTTTCCGTTTGCAGTCTTTATCTGAGCAGGAGCCTGGTTTAGTTGGGCTAAATGTTTTTCTCCTCTTCTCACCAAAGCCAGCGTCCTGGCTGTTTTGTCGCTCTTTGACGGGGGAAGTTCTGCCGGAGCGAGGCATGCGTTCGGGGTCGCTGCAGCGGCCCCCATCCCGGCTGCTACCTCCAGGGCTGCGCTCTAGTGAGCTGCCGTGCCGGCGCACGCCATAGTCATTACCGTCAGGCGAGCGATCCAGCCGCCAGCCGTCATCCAAAGGTCTCCTTTTGCGGCTTACGTCTCTGCCTTGCAATTCCTGCTTGCGTTCTATCGACCAGGTGTCCAGATGGTCTATGGGTTCGAAGCCGGGCCCTCGCATCCTGTCATGGACGCCGAGTCCGTTCCATTCAGGCCCAGAGTAGAGATCCCTGTCTCTGAAGCGAGAAGGCAGTAGAGGGGACCGCTCCCTTACTCTGGCAGGGTCCGTGAGACGGTGTGGGAAGGATTCAGGGACTAGGTCATAGCGTGGCAGGGGGAGAGGCAGCTGCATGAACTGCTGCTGCTGTTGTTGCTGGTACCGGTGCTCTGTGTCTGCAAAGTCCACTCTGAGTCTCCTGTCGGGACCACCGAGAGGGAAGCCTCTCATGTGGGTGCACGCAGCCTGGGCAGCATCCAAACTTTCATACTGGATGTAAGCCCAGGCCTCACCTTTCCTGTAGTCTATAGTCCTGATGGTGCCAAAGCGGTCAAACTCTTTAGCCAGAGCAGCGAGTGGAACCCAAGGTCCAAGGCCCCCCACCCACAGCCTGGTGGTGGGAGTGGGTTTACCGTAGCCGATTTTAATGGGGTTGTGACCCACCACTTTGCCTGACATGGCCGTTTTAGCACGATGAGCCATGTCCAGATTCTCGAACTTGATGAATCCATACGTGTTGCTCTGGCCTCTCGCTGCCCGCTTTATGTCCACCTCCGTTATGACCCCGAACCTGTCAAACGCCCTCCTCAGGTCACTCTCTGTCACGCTGACGTCCAGGTTGCCCAGAAACAAAGTCCTGTTTGCCCTCTGGTCATCCTCTGGGCTCACCGGGTCCTCGTCGCGGAAAACAGTGCATTCAGGGATGAACCGCTGTCTGTTTCTGGCGTCGTACACAGAGAAGTCTCTCTCCCTGTCCAGGTCTCTGAGGTGAGGGGGCAGCGGGGGGTGGGGGAGGCGGCCTAGGGCCAGCTGCTGTAGCCGGTAGTCTCTGTACCCCATACCAGTGGGGGACAGAGCTCTCTGGGAGTGATGCCTGTGTCCTGAGGGGTAAGCGTCTTTGGAGACAGGGGACCGGCTCCTGCGTCTGTTCGAATACACGGTCTCTATTTTCAGTGGCCGGTCGTACAGCACCAGTTTTCCGCGGGCGTGTTTGGCCGCCCGGGCGTCATCGGGCCTCCTGAAGTTCACAAACGCCACCCTCTCGTCGTTCTCGCGACTAATTTTGACACTCACGTCCCCAAAGCGCTTGAACTCGTGGAAGAGCCCGTCCTCGACCTCCTCGTCGTTGAGCTGGGAGCCCAGTCCGCTGATTTTCAGAGTCTTGTACTCACACTCAGGGTTCGGCGGAGGCCGTGAGTCGCCGCGTGAACCGGACCTGGACGTTTCCGCGCAGCTGTCAGCGGCAGCGTGCGGCTTGTTCCCCGAGACGACTCCGTAGTCGTATCCGCTGCTACTGCGACTGGATGAATTGTGTCCGTCTGCGTCCCTCATGTCTCTCTTGTCCCCGTGTAAACCTCTCCTCGATGACGCGCCGCTTGGAGCCGAGCCGTTGCTGCCAAGCGTCGACAGGGCTCCGGTCTTCTTGCCGCTGGGGTGGCTCTCTCCACGGTCTCTGCCGTCATCTGGCGCCCGAGAGCGTTTCTTCACTGGCGATCGCTCTTTTCCCTTCATTTCTAAACTCGGGTATCAAATAATTGACTTAATTTTACCCCCAGACACTAAAGTGGAGCTAAACTAGCTGAACTTCTCTGCGGTTTGCCCTGCACTCTCAAGCGAGCGATGAAACCGCCATGTTGGATTACTTGCGCCACTGTACGGGAAGTCCCACCTCCTTGAATGAAGAAAACGTCTATTGGCTGTGCGAACTGTCAATAAGGTGACTGGCCTATGACAAGCAAGGGTGCGGCCCCCGCGCTGTCTGCGCACCGACACGCAGAAATTGATCTGAAATGATAGAAAACTGGTGATTGTGACACAAGGCAGCAAGAAAAGCGCAGAAGGCGGAAGTTCACTCGCCCCCTCGTCAGAATGAACTGATAGTCATAAAGGGAAGCGTGGATGATTGCGCCTGTGTGCACTAATACAACTTGTACCGCATTTCGTCTCCACGCTGTCCTTGAAGCAAGGACACTGATAAGCGCTGGTAACGGAGGGTTCAGCGCTCTGCGCCCGGAGGAGGAGGAGCGAGGCCCGTCAGCGACGCGGGGCTCAGCCACTGCTAAACACGGACCACAGCGATTTGTTTATGTGTCATCTGTCGATTCTGCACGAACGACATGAACGTAACCTGCATTTATTACCAAGGCATTTATTGCTTGCATGTTCCCTGAGGTTAGATAGTTTCCCTGGTATTATGAGATCCAGATCTGCTAATAATGAAACGTTATACAGTAGTAATTGTAATTCATATAATAGTATTTACAAGATAATGTATCTTTTTTCAACTAATAATTTTGTTTTCTTCCATACTGTTTAAGTTTGTATCTTTTTTGCCACAAGGGGGCAGCGTGGCTCTTTTTCTGAGGAAGGTCAATTCAGCTGCCAGAGTAATTGTGCTCGCTAATTAAGTTGATCCATAGGATTCCTGTGTGATCCCCTTTAACATTATATATAAAATCTAAGTCCGTACTATCACGTGTAATTGCAGTTCTGTGATGATTTCCTGTTCTGATCCTGAAACGTACATATAATAATTAATTCTTGCCTTTGGAATCTGTGCTTATTTTCACTCGTAAGTCTGACCCTAGTATGTGTTTTAAAATCCTTGTTGTACCAACAATACTTGAAAATGTAGTGTGCTTTGCTGCAGGGGTATTTTAAAAGGATTATGTTGTCCAAAAACGGGGACAGGAGCTTTGACCTTAACACCGTGAGTTGGACTGGCCCCTCTCTGACAGACCATCTGGTGAAGTTCTATAGACGGTCACATGTGCAGGCCTACTGAGGCAATCTGCCGCCGTATTAAAATGTTGGGTCTGTAAAGACAGCACGAGGAGGGAATTTCTCCCCGCGTCCATTAAATCATTAGTAACCTCTAAAAACAAATAAATACACATCAACATTATTCCATTACAAAGGCTGCTACTATGTACAGAAAATATTAATAGGCATCGCATCAACAGCAACTGAGCACAGAGTGGCCTGTTCACTTTTTTGTGAATGAACTGTCAAAGGGGAAATCTGCGAAGGATTAGTGAGAAAAACAGCTTTTAATGAGTTTCTATTTCTGTGTGCGGCATTAAGGTGACGCGCACGGCCTGACCCACTGAACCCTGGCTTTCCTGTGAGACAGATGCTCCGTCACAGATGATGTGCGATTCTGTCATCAACACAGCCAAATCCTTCACCTGCCCACAACCTGAACCAGCAACATGCAATCACGCTGAATGAAAATGAAAATGGCCCTCAAAGCCCGCTATGCCGTCACTTCAATCGCAGCTTTAACTGCCGTTTATGTGTATTAATCTATCAGATACTGTATTTCATGTTATCGCTGATGGATTGATGCTGATTAAATGACAGGAACAAAACAAACTCCTCATACAAACACTTTTTTTAATTAAAACTTGTGTGAAGGCACACAACACGCTGGGGCGCTGGCATGACCCACTTTCTCTGCTGCCTGAACACCTGCACAACACTAGCGCGTCCCAGTAGCGAGAGTTGGTGTGAAAATACGTTCCCCAGATATGTTGTACGCAAATACATCCCCTCGTACATTATGTGCAAAATGTCTCTAATTCATAGAAAAAGTCTGAGATGATATGAAACAACTCATCCAGCATCAATGAACTTACAACCTGGAGGAGCTGAGTGTAGACACCCATGACTTCTACAGCAGTCACAAGTATTCACGTTCAGTTGTTTCTAACTATTGCAGTGTCCTGTACACACAATTATGTTTGTTCAGCCGCTTGTGCGAGGAACAATGGGCCAGACACATGATACCACACTCCACTGCAGGCTGAAGCTTTTTTTAGGATCTGAGAGTGACCCAGACAGCAG
The DNA here is from genome assembly GCA_030770545.1 of Macropodus opercularis. Classification (NCBI taxonomy): domain Eukaryota; kingdom Metazoa; phylum Chordata; class Actinopteri; order Anabantiformes; family Osphronemidae; genus Macropodus; species Macropodus opercularis. The sequence goes on from CM061099.1 coordinate 2,737,683, forward strand.
CAAACGGGAGGGAGGGGGAATATAAATGAGAACGGTGTGAAGGAAAAGTACTGGGCGGATGTGGCGGTGCAGATGCAGAACGCACGAGCGCACGTGAGTGGAAGTAGGCGTGGGGGAGTGAAAAAGAAAGCAGAGACGATGTGAAGTTGGAGGCAGCTGAAGGTGAACGGCGGTGCTGACGTCAGACGCCGAGGACCACGGGAGGGAACAAAGAACAGACCGTTTAAGAAGGAAAGATGTTTCCGTGATGAGAGAAAGAGGGATTGTGACAGGGAGAAACTAAAAAGAGGGTTGATGAAAATGTCAAGTTATAAACTCACAGCCACGATGTGCAGCTGCATTTATGCTGACGTGCCTTGTTAGCTTATTGTGCACCTGCTGCTAAATCAACAAAACTCAGAACAAGCCTCCAGAGCATCAGCCAATGTCAAAAGCTGCTGATTATGACGATGGGAAAGAAATTAGTAAGTAGGGTAGAAAGTGTGTTAAATACAGGAACCTCCTGGACTGATGCACGATGAGAAGATGACGCGTCCAGTTAGCAGACTGGGCTGGTCAAGGTTACCTGACTGTGTTATCAAACCATCTGCATTTGTTGGTTTGCGTTGTCAATCGGGCTCAAGTTACATAATAACCAGGCTAGTTCTTAAACTAGCTTCATCCTATTCCTTTTAGAGAGCAATGCAAAAGAGTGTGTTTTAGTGGAAAGGAGCTGTTTCAGCTTTCTGCTCAGACGTTTTCTCCCATGAGACCATGAGAAAACGGGAGAGACAGTCATGTTCTCTCCACTGAGCCTGCGCCGTCTGAGGATGCAAGTGGGAGAATGTTGACATGTGGAGTAGAGGACAATTAAAAAGCCTTGGTTTTAAAGGAAGATTCCTCTCTTCCTGTTTCTAACTGGGTCTAAAGGAGATCAGGACACACGTGAAGGATGCATTTGCTAGTTTTTCCAGTAAAGCAGTTTATGAAGAGTGCAGACAGGATGATACAGAGTCTGTCATATGATCCTGAGGTTGCTGTAGCAACTGCTCCCAGTGTTCAGCTCAAAGACGTGCGTCAAAAGCGTCACAAACCAGGACCAGATGTAGAAATAGGAGCAATAGATCCACCGTGGCCTGTTAAACCAAACAACGTCCTACAAGAAGAGACAAGTCAGGACGTTGTTCATGCAAACTGTATTCGATATTACGTGAAACGTCATGAATCCGATTGAGATCCGAAGGCAGACACAGAGGAACAAAGTACCAAATAAATCTATGGGGTTGGGTGAAAAATGGCCTCTAGATAATATCTTCCTCCACTGTTTGGGTGGTATTGAAGAATAGTCCAGCGGACGGTGCATGATTTATGGCCCCTGTGTGACTGTGTCTGCTGCAGTCATGTCACGTGCCACATCTCTCAACAGAGGAATGACCACCCAGCGCAAGTCCAGAGATTTAGTTTCCTCTAATCTGTTATTAAGAGATTATTAGAGCTTGTGTGTGCAGACATTAAATTAAAGACTGGTTTTGGTTTGACTTTTACAGTACACTAGTGCAAGTGCTGGCTAAACGTCATGAGACGGTAATGACCACACGTCAGCGCCGTGAGCGTCTTGTTTTCATTGTATTATTCATTTACAGTGACAAAGGTTTATCATGACTACTGTTTATGTATTTAATATTATTTTAAAAAGGTGGAAAAACACTTGCTCATCAGTTTCTCTGTGTGACAGTTAAAGAACAGGTTCACGGATTTCAGGCCTGTTTTGAAGCATCCTCATGATACTGTTGTGCCTTTTTTCACTGTGTGAACACGTTCAAAAGCTCAGCTGCATTTCTTTTCCCACGGAAACCATGATTCCCTAATGAACCGCATGTTCATCATTGTATTGTATTGTAACTGTAATGAGCAAAGATCCTCAGACAATAACAAGGTTTCATCATCAAGCATTTCAACTCAAACTCTGGAGTCTGACTCTCAATCCAGTTCAGATCCTCCAAATAAGACTTCTTATAAAACTATAAAACAAATTATGTAAAGCTCAAATTAAGCATTAAAAGCGATGATATGATGAAAAGTTGTACGTTTATATGTAAGATATGTAAATCTATAAAACTGATAGACGATGAGTTGAGTTGCGTGTGTCTGCCCTGCCCCACAACTGGCAGGTCAACCAGAAACGGCAGAACAAGCACAGCTTCACATGAAATGTTAGGATTTTGTTTTCAGCCTGTGATTAACAACATTCGTAACAAAGCTGGTGGCTTTAAGGAAATGAGCATCAGCTGGGGTGGTGTGAAGTTGTAATACAACTAAAGTTCTGTGAAGCTCTTGTCTATGTGAAACACATGCATTTTTTATCAATTGAGCAACGGATGACGAGAGCCACGTCAGACCCCCTTCCTCAGGTAGGAGGGGATAACCTTGACAGCCCGCCCCCAGTTGCACCCCGGTTTTCCAGCATCCCTGGACGCTGTCACGGGCAGAATTGTGGAACAACAAGTGAGCGTCAGGTGCTAATCTGTCGTGGTGCGTGATGAGCAGCGCTCCGTGCGTCACGGTGCCAGGACCCTCCACCCTGCGATGTAGGCAGAGCAGCATGTGATGCTCCGTCCTCCAGTGTCCTGCCAGCGCTCAGCCAGTACCGCGTCGACACACGAGCTGCCCGGCGGATGCTTTCATGACTCTCGGGACGTTTTCCGACGGCGGGTCCAGGCTTGGATGTTGGTGACCTGACGGTGAGAAATCAAATCTTTTAGAGCTTCGGTCACGCGCATCTGTCTTTGACGCGTGAGCCTTTAATTCCGGAGAAGTTCACGGGCATCTGAAAAGAGTTTGAATGGCTCCGTTTCGCATCTTTTACGCACAACAACGTTTGTTTATTGTTATTCGTCTACAGTTACGTAGCATCGACACGATGACAGAACAGTTCTCAGATCAGCAGGTAATCGTATTTGACCTTGATTGTGTGTGTGTGTGTGTGTGTGTGTGTGTGTGTAGCTGGATGAGCAGGTAAACCAGACAACACGGTGAGCTCTCAGCATCAGCACCAGATGTGTCGCCCGGTGTTCAGTCAGTGATCTGAGCTGCGTTCTGGAGCTTTTCATAACCTGCAGCCGCTCTGCCCAAAAACGGGATTTAATGACAGAAAGCCTTTAAGTTTCTGTCCTGCTGCTTTCTGAGTCCTGTAATAACACGAGAGAACAAAGCAAAGACTTGGCTTTGACAGTCAGACAGACAGTGATCGATCCATGAACCAGAGCAGCCATTGAAACCTGCACGTTTCTGTGTTTTCTGTTCAAATACATTATGTCAATAACATTGAAATAAACATGTAAAGCATAGTCTTACACTGATGTTTCTACTGCCCTCCTTCGATGAACTGTATTGCATTTGACCAGTAGTTGCATGATTTTGTGGTGAGAAAAAAACACTCGTTCATTGATCAGTCAGGGCAGCTGTGACCTTGTTGGTAAGTTGCTAGCATGAAATAAAGGGAAGACATATGTAAGTGAAGCTTTTATTGTTTGTTTCTAGTTCTAGGATCATGAACACGTCTGCTAGATAATGAACACACAAATGCAGCACAGGCCTTGGCTGTTTTACAGTGCTCCACTGTCAGGCTGGGATTGACTGAGGTCGGCTGAACTGTGTCGATTTTTTTTCTGGGAGGATTATTGGTTGGGTGACTTGATGTGTTTTCATTTCTCAGCGTTGGCTGGATGATGCAGGCACCGACTGATATTACGAGTCTTGTAAACTGTAGCGTGGGATTGAATGACAAGACAGAAAAGCAGCGCTGGGGGCTTTAGAGTTAATGCACACAGGATTATGAAGACTTGTGAATGACCGTTGGCGGATTATTGCATTACAGGCTCATCTTGACATGCACAGAGGAGGAAATCTGTTGTGGGATGAAAAATAAATAAGCAAATGCACAGCCTGAGACCTCTCTGACCGCACAGTTTGAAGCCTTCTCATTACCAGCCAGGTTTGTGCGGAGTTCAGAGCCGCTGACAATCTGCTGGTGGCAGCGCGACTGCTCAGGCTGATGCCACGACGGTGCTTTGTGGCCACGAGAGCCCGTGTGCATCCGCGCTATTGCGTCACACTCGCGGTGCCGCATCTTCGCGCATCTCCTGACATCTTCTGTTTGTTGGGCCCCTCTGTGCTGGAAGTCTTACATCACAGCGTGAGGGAGACTTTTAACGTGGAAAGCAAGGGATCACTCAATAAGTTATGAGCCTGCGGGTGGGGGGGGGGGCTTGTGACGTGGATCAGGAGAACACACGACATGCACTTCATCCAAAGCATCGCGTTCGCTTCTTCCATTGCGTTTGGGTTGAACCAAACGGTCCCTGAACGAGGGGTGAGGATGGATGCTGCTGCGTGGCTTCAGGGGATTAGAGGATTTACACGAAAGAAGCTTCACTGAAGTTAAGCTTTGCAAAACAGGGAAATTAAATAGAACAATTTGCAGGATTGGGAATTTTCTGGGACCAAAACATTGCATGAGAGGCAAATCCCAACATAGTTCTTATTGTCAGGATATAAAAAGTCGGTTTAAGCCTACGCTGATGTAAAAAGTTAACCGACAGTAACGTCCCCATGTTGACGCCCTTCATTGCTCTGAAGAGGCCATGTGTTACGTAACCATGTGTTACAGTCCAGGGTCCTATTAGGAGCCTAACCAAGCACTAAATGTCAGCGTTTATGTGTTATTTAAAGGTCGGGGCCAGACAGCGATGGTTACTGCACATCATCACTGGAACTTCTTTCATTTATCACAGATGGGATTTGTGCCCATTAACAGTGTGTCAACCTTGAAAGACAATGTCTGTCTGTCCTTTCTGCTTTTGTGATGCAGGACTAAGGCCTAGACGTGTCCCTGCCCTCCATCGGCCTCCAGCTGCGTCCGTCCTCCCTCCTTCTCCTCCCTGTGCCTGCATCACTTTTTGTGTTCCTCCCAGTCTCGTTCTCTCTCTGCCTCTCTCGCTCTTATCTGCTCTCCACCCCCACCCCCACCCCCGACCCGCGGCCTCCCTCATGCCTAAGAACAGCAAGGTGACGCAGCGCGAGCAGAGCCATGAGCACGTCACAGAGTCGGTGGCCGACCTGCTCGCACACGAGGAGCCGCTCGACTACAAGAGCAGCTCCCTGAACGTTGACGGGGCGGCTGGGAAGAAAGTCCCACAGTTAGAGGTGCCTGAAAATGATGGACGCCCTGCCTGGAACAGCAAACTGCAGTACATCCTGGCCCAGGTCGGCTTCTCCGTGGGCCTGGGCAACGTGTGGCGCTTCCCTTACCTGTGCCAAAAGAACGGAGGAGGTGAGTGAGTGAGTGGGCTGCAGGTAACTCACACGCAGACTTACCTAGAGTCTGGGCAGTGACACCTCTCATTTCAGATCACGTTACTGTTGCTCACCCTTGAATGAGATACTACCATGACTTCAATCACTGGTATATTTGCTGCATGTGTGACCACTGATACTTATACCAGTATTATACAGTTACATTTTTAACTGAACTGAACTGAACTGAACTCGCTCTGAACTTGCGTTGAAGTAACACTGTCCAACTTGCATTGATTGCATTGGTAGAATAAAAGGTATCAAATTTGATGTAGCTGAAACTTTATCTTTTCTACTTTCTCCTCTATTTGTAAGACCCTGGTTGCACCTGACGCTGGTGGACAACTGCTGACCACCTCAGCAGGAAACATGTTATAAGACAGTTGTACATCTCAGCATCTCAGAGTTCAGAAAGTAGAACAAGAGCTTGGCAATAAGGTTGAGATTACAGTTATTACCCACAATGCAACTGAACAGCCAACTACTAATTGGAATGATTTGACTCTTAAATATACAGATATATTCATCATTTTCTATTTTTTTCACCTGAGCTGCGTCATAAATGATAACACCATCTAACATCATAACTAAAAATCACCAAGACGGGCTCCATCCCGCCTCCAAGAGTCAAGAGAGCAGCTGTGACGTGCAGAAAGCAGCGAGTCTAAATATAGCGGCACTATTGATTACTACTGCCGGACTCAGAAAGGGGCTCGATAAGAGGTGAGTGGAGCTGTGCAGCGATGAGGCTTTATTTCATGCAGATACACGTACGCAGTGTGAAGCTGTGCTCGAGTCTGTGGATGAAACGCACCTTGTTGTCCTGACCAATGGGAGGCTGCTCCTGCTGCTTCATAGCCCACATCTGATCCACTCGTGTAGGATTTATTGCCTCCGGGCAGGGTTTGCCACCGGGAGGCAGGATGTGACGGCGACTGGCTATTTATCACGGTGTAATTTGCTGTGTGGCAGCCAATTACAGACACATTAAAGGTCTGTGTGGCTTGGAGCCACTGCTGTGTGGGCTCCTCTCTTCTCTCCTTTATCTCATCGTGCCTTTGCCTTTTCTCTTTCAACATCCTTCATTGTTTCGTTCTGCTCGTGCTTCTGCCGTATATCAGTCTGTCTGTGATGGGAAAACTCGCTGGTTCCACGTTTCTGATGCAGCCTTTTGCCGTCTCCTCTCTGTGCCCCATTAGTCCACCCACTGCGAAGCCTGATTCCCACGTCTGATATATTAATAGCTGTACAAGTTTGCCTGCCATCAGTCTTTATATCCCAGATCATCACCCTGCGCATCCGGATTATGCCTCCACGGATTAACGTGCAAGGGACAAATTTAGACTTTCATCAAAAGTCTAATATATTATTATTTTTAATGATCAAAACATATAAAATCCTCAAGCAATCTGCTTTTTGTCCGACCCTACTGTACGAGCTCACCTGTAGGCCTCTGTGTCTGTCCAGGTGCCTATCTGGTCCCGTACTTCATCCTCCTCCTCATCATTGGCATTCCACTCTTCTTCTTGGAGCTGGCAGTGGGTCAGAAGATCCGACGTGGGAGCATCGGGGTGTGGAACTACGTGTGTCCTCGTCTGGGCGGGATAGGGATGTCCAGTCTGATGGTAAGGGAAGCTTTCTGAACACTGAACAGCTGCCAACCCCTGCAGGTAAACACATTTGCTGAATGTGCAGCAGTTCGCAAAGAAAACACAAACAAGCTGGTGCTTGATTTATGAAGGTGCCTTCTTTCTGCACGAGCAAACACTATGAATCTCTATCTACCGATCTGACTATAAAAACGTGCTATGAAACTGAAACAAAGCAGCAAATGAAATATCATCTTGTGTCCCCACAACCTTGCGTCCTCAGGCCCTGGTGTGTGTATGGAGGTATTGACGTGCTTTCTTTAGAGATCCACAGCTGGTGCAGAAGCAGCTATAAATAGCTCTCAGAAGATCACTGCTGAAAAGAGAGCACTTTAATTATTCATGCCTGTGAATGTCCTGGCTGGCAAGGAGCAGCATGAGACGTGCACAAAGGGATTGATGTCCTATTTGCATGAAGTTAGCAGTGAAATGTTGACGTACGTCTGTCTGTCTGTCTCTCTGTCCATCTCTGTCTGTCTGTCCAGGTGTGTGGCTTTGTTGGTCTCTACTACAACGTGATCATTGGTTGGAGCATCTTCTACTTCTTCCAGTCCTTCCAGTATCCTCTGCCATGGAGCGACTGCCCCATCAGAAAGAACGGCACACTAGCTAGTGAGTGACCTGGCACATTACAGTCATCAACAGCGTTCAGCGTGGACATTAGTGCAGTTCCTACAGGAAACACACCTTCAGTGCAGGAACAGTGGCCCCAAAAACATTTTTTCTTTAAGCGTGTAAAACTCGCGCTTTGGCTCTGGGCCCTAATAAAAAGTGGTTTGTAATAAAGAATCATTTGTTTCATATTTAAGATTTACTTATTTGAATTTATTTGAAACTACAAAGGCTGAGCATGATGCTGGCAGAAAGACAGGCAGCAGACTCTCATACTGAAGGACACTAATGGTGGTAAAACATTTTACTGGAAGGAAGGAAACACCTGACGTCAGCTTCCTTCAAGGCAGACGAATGGATTCCTGACGATGGAGCCAGACAGTACTTAGAAACATTACGTTCAGCAGGCGACACACATTGAAAGACTAGTTCCTGCATCTATTAATTGGACTGTGCAGGTTGTGTGTGTGTCTGCATAGACTCACACATCCCATTATACCCAATGCAGAATCATTGCCCCACGGCTCCATAAGACAACGCTGCTGACAGGTGACCTCGTTTGTCTCTGTTAAACCTGAGAGGTGAAAGCAAACCATGAACCACCAAATGTCATGGTTGCATTTTGTCATCATCACCCAAACTGAAACTTCATTTCCATCTGTCTGCCAAACACACAGTTGTGGAGCCAGAGTGCGACAAAAGCTCGGCTACGACCTATTTCTGGTACCGTCAGACCTTGAACACAACCAGCACCATCGCAGAGAGCGGAGGCCTCAACGTCAAAATGACTCTGTCTCTGCTCGTGGCCTGGATCATCGTCTGCCTCGCCGTGATTAGAGGAATCGCCTCCTCTGGGAAGGTAGTGGAGAGCAGAAGGCAGAAACGGATAATGTGAGGATGGAGACATGTGAAGGAGATCACTGGTTCCCCTGTCTCTGACCTACAGGTGATGTACTTCAGCTCTCTGTTCCCCTACCTGGTGCTGTTCTGCTTCCTGGTCCGGGGTTTAATGCTGAAGGGATCTGTGGATGGTATTGCTCACATGTTTACTCCCAAGGTGAGACTCAACCTGAGACCTCTCTCTGAACTGACCAGTCACTTCCTAACGCTTCTCCCCTCGTGTCTCACAGCTGGAGAAGATGCTGGAGCCCCAGGTGTGGAGGGAAGCAGCCACGCAGGTCTTCTTCGCGCTGGGTCTGGGATTTGGAGGCGTCATCGCTTTCTCCAGCTACAACAAGATAGACAACAACTGTCATTTTGACGCCGTGCTCGTGTCGTTCATCAACTTCTTCACCTCCATCCTGGCTACGTTGGTGGTGTTCGCTGTGCTGGGCTTCAAGGCCAACATCATGAATGAGAAGTGTGTTGTAGAGTAAGTTCAGCACGTCTCCACCCTCCACAATCACACATTGTTGTCCACGTAGGGCGTGACTCTAACCACAGGCCTTTATCTCTGCAGGAACGCGGAGAAGATCCTGGGATACCTCAACTCCAACGTGCTGAGTCATGACCTCATTCCTCCTCACGTGAACTTCTCCCATCTCACCACATCAGACTACGCTGAGATGTACGGGGTCATTAAAACAGTCAAGGAGGGCAGCTTCAGTCAGCTGGGCCTGGATCCTTGCCTCCTGGAGGACGAGCTCAACAAGGTAGGTTTTCTACGGGTGAATCCACCGCGCGTTCTGTGAGCCGTCCGTTAGCTGACCCGACTCCTCGGACGTCTCTCCACAGGCTGTCCAGGGCACAGGTCTGGCCTTCATCGCTTTCACCGAGGCCATGACCCATTTTCCAGCCTCTCCGTTCTGGTCAGTCATGTTCTTCTTCATGCTCATCAACCTCGGCCTGGGCAGCATGATCGGCACCATGACCGGCATAACAACGCCCATCCTGGACGCCTACAAGGTGCAGAAGGAGATTCTGACGGGTAAACGTCCTCCAGTGACTCCATGGGTCCGGTCGCTATTTGCTTTTAATGGCCAAAGCTCTTACTCAGCACTTCACGGCGTTAAAACCATTCCACTTAGTCTTGGTCTTTTCGTTGTGCTTCAGTTTGCTGCTGCATCGTGGCCTTCCTCTGCGGCCTGCTGTTCGTCCAGCGCTCAGGGAATTACTTCGTCACCATGTTCGATGACTACTCTGCCGGTCTGCCTCTCACTGTCGTCGTCATCCTGGAAAATGTGTCGGTGGCTTGGATTTATGGCACTAAAAGGTAAACGCGGCCGCAGGTCTGCTCCCTGCGTGTGTCTGATTTAACACTTGTGCTGCTGCTTCTCTTCCAGCTTCATGCGAGACCTGGAGGACATGCTGGGCTTCCGACCGTGTGTGATCTATTTCTACCTGTGGAAGTACGTCTCCCCCCTGTGTCTCATCGTTCTCATCTCAGCCTCCGTCATAGAGATGGCTGTCAGCCCACCGGGGTACAACGCCTGGGTCCAGGAGCTGGTCAGTCGCTTTCTGTGTTAAAGCACCCGTGAGAACTTGATTCGCGTTGCAGCAGTGTTTACTAATTGACTTTATTACACTTCCATCGATAAATGTGATAACTAAGCCAGAATATGTTTTAGTTACGCTTCATCAAAGCAGCCGCTGGCTTTGGTGCTGAGTACATGTCGGTGCTGTAGCCCGATAATCAAATGTGTCAGCTCCATCACACATTCTCCGTGTTTCACATTCAGGAATAGCTATTCACTAACAAACGCACAGACATTATTATCAAAAGGCTCAAATTTGGACCAAAGGACAGATTTACACTGATCTCGTGTCAGTTCTTAGTGTTTCTTGTTGTTCATCCAACGTAAAGGTTTCTTTTGCCAGAATATGATGTTGATGATAGATGTTGAAATCACTAATCTAATCTGAGGTGCTGTCCCTCAGTGGTTCCACCTCTGTCTTCCTTTCCTGGGTCAGTGTCAGAGTTTTAGTGGCTGCACATGTGTTTGTTCTTCAGTATGAATGTATGTTATGTATTGAAAATGATAAAAACAAGACTGTGAGCTTTTACCAGGTTATTGACTGACTGTGTGCGTGCAGGCTCAGGAACGGTTCCAGAGTTACCCTCCCTGGGCCCTGGCCATGTGCTTCGCTCTCATCGTAGTGGCCATGCTTCCTCTCCCTGTCGTCTTCATCGCCCGTCACTTCAACCTGGTGTCTGACGGCTCCAACAAGCTGTCGGTATCCTACCGTAAAACCATCATGAAGGATATATCCAATCTGGAGGAGCAGGACGAGGCCAGGTTCATCCTCGGTGCCAGGCCCGGCGAGGCCTCGTCAGCGCCGGCACGCAGGGCTTACCTCACCCCTGGAGGGAACAAGCCCCTGGACCCCAACTCCCTGTCTCCAAACAGCTGCTACGGTACAAGCTACCAAAACGCTGCCATCAGCCCGACCACCCCAACCACACCGAGCTCACCCATCACTCCCGAGTCTGACTCCTGACTGTTTGCTTCTCCCTCCGACGCCGTCCCGTAGCACAGTTTACCTTTCAGCCATAAAGTCAACGGGGGTCACTGCAGCGCCAACGATCTCCACCACTGCCCTCCTATCGCCACCAACCTGAACCTACGCAAGGTATCAAACACACACCGACCAGGACAGCAGCAAGTAATCACCTGTGAAGGTGTCCTACATGTTTCCACTCCACTGGAAATAATCCGGAGAACAAGGTTTAATTTCAGCAGCTGATGAAACTGTGAAATCAGGCTGGGATTGACAGTTAGAGGCTACACATCAATATCTGTTCTGTATTTTAGTCACGGGGTGAAGATGCTCTGTGATCTGCTTTTCTTTGCCTTAGAACAAGGATCCTCAGCACAGAGTCCTCCACAGCGTAAAGCACATCCCTGCCTGCGCAGGGGATCCGAGCGAATGAATGTGGTGGAGCCAGCGAGCGTCAGCCGCGTGAACAGTGCCACAGAAAGCCAGCATGGACGCGGGCTTCTCTTAAGGCTAAACCTTCGAAGTCACACATTCAGCGTATTTTCTGTCAGATATTATGCAGTGATCTCATACAAGCCAGCGCTGATATGTCTGCGCTGCCCTGAACCACTCAACACATCTCCTTGTGTAGCTTTGTGTTCACAGCCAGAATCATCGTCTCGTGCGTCCTGTGTGTAGCCAGTATTGTAAATTAATATGATATAGGATCATGTTGTTATTGTTTTTGTCTCACTGTCCGTCGCGCACACACACATTGTTTCAGTTCCACCACCAAAGAGCAGATAACAAACACTTTACACACTGGACGAGACACGTGATGCACTGAGTTGAGTCTGAAACACGAAAGCAGTGGTGTCGTTTAGACTAAACCGTCCTCCTATTAAAGTAACAGTGCCACAAAAGCACAAAAGATATTTCACGCAAACATTGTGCACAACTAAATTAACACTCATCTGTTCTTTTCTTTATGCACGTGTACAATTCAAATAATCGCTTCTCTCAAATCTGTGCTGCACAATGAGCAAGAAATATTTATTCATGCTGAAGCACAAGTCACAATGCACAAACTATGTTCACTATGGACCAACACGTGATGAATCTGAAACACAAACATCAGCAACGGACCAAAACATAAGTAACAGATTACTGAAACCATGAGACACAGGCTGAACGTCTTTACGCCTTAGACTGATCACATACGCAAACAAATCCAACACATGCACACGAAAGCTCAGGCGCACGCTCCAGCAACGCTTCTGCCCGGTCGCGAGATGATCGACGTCATCACAGCTGCTTTGTGATGTGACGTTAAACTGAAGCTGAGCCAGCAGAAACATCTGGACGGCTAAAAGGAAGATGGCGTCATGTATGTTGATCAAAGCACATTTAAGTTTAGAGGATACCTTCAATTATTTTTTTATCACAATAGTCAAAGCCATGGTATTAAGGTAGAAATGGTTACATTATATTTATATTCCTGTACATTTGCAGTGTGATAAATAGCAAAGGTTTATCTTTCAAGCATCCCGTGACTTGTCTGTTTTGTAGCTTGTGTAAGTCGCTCCTGTTGTTGTGCTGCCGGCAGGTGGAGGTGTTGTGTTGACACCTGTCTCACCGTGAGGCTGCAGCTTGGTTTTAGCCACACTAGGAGTTTAGCCAGGACACGTCTAAAATGAATCTAATCACCCTCAGCTCTACTGGCAGATGTTTTATGCACGAAGCATATTAAATGACATCTCCAGCATCAGTCCGTGACGAAAATGTATAGGATTCTTTTTTTTTTTTTTGCAAATGCGCATTTTAACATACACAAACTGTGTTGTTTTATGAATCTTGGTTAATTGGACTAATCAGGATTCTTGTTCTCTCCTTGAGTGTGTTGTCGGTGTGGAGGCTTCAGAGCATCACCCACAGGGAGGGAAGCTGACTATATATACATACATATAATACATATACAGTACACGACGAGCTGGAAGTATAAACCTTGGTATTTCCAAGTTGCACGCTTATGACCACACGTCAGGGTGAGGGTGTGAGGGTGAGCCAGGTCTTTGAGGTGACCTTTAACCTGGCGAAGCCCTCAGGCTAAGCTTTACGTCTAATACTGACGTCTCTGTTTTTCCCAGTGTGGCTACAAACCTCACGTCTTGTTTTGATTTGTGCGTTGTTTAAATCTCTGTGGGCCTGTTGCTACGAGCCGCGCCTGCTCAGACCTATCTGTGTCTGTAAATAATGTTATTCTGAAGATAGATTTATTCATGTGAAGTATATCTATGTCTTAAAAACAGTTTTAGCAGTAATGTAACAAAGTAAGAACAGATGATGTGTTGAAGCACTTTTCACTAGGGTTGTAAAAAAGGTCGCTTCCATTGAACCGTCTTCAAGGTGTAGAAGCAATATCACATCATTTGAACAACCTCAGTGTCAGCAGGTAGGAACCACCCTTTATACCCAAAGGGACATTATGACTCTTCCTCACCAGTGTGTGTGTGTGTGTGTGTGTGTGTGTGTGTGTGTGTGTGTGTGAGTTTACCTGTGGTTGCAGGGCCTTACTGAGCACATGTTTCAAGCACCGTCTGTACAGGAGACATGTTTAGAAATGTCTCGTTACAGCTTCTCTCTTCCTCGCAGTCCTATTACAAAATGTGAACATCACCAGTAATATTAATAATAAAGTGTAGACAAAGCTGTCGTGGGGTTTGTCAGTTCTTTGGCCTACGGCCTTTTTATTTGGCACCTTTTTCAGATCACACTTTAAATTTGATTTATAACCAAACACCTGAAAAACTAAAAGTCTGAATATTTGAATACACTTCAAATATTTGTCTTAAAAATCTAAATACACTCAGATATAGTTTTTGTACAAGAGTATTACTTCGGTATCAAAGTCATTCAGTTCTACAGTAAGAGATAACAAACAGTACATAGTTGTATACAGCACAACATAAAAATGTAAAAAGTTTAACTCAAGAATAAAGCATAAAAAAACTACTCTGTAAACTAATCATATATGTCAGTGGTTTCTGAAGTGTGGGTTACTCCAGTGTTTTTATGGTTCCACATTCAACTTCTTTTATTTTCTACATCTAACAATAAAAAATGCGATAAGGGTCAACTGTGTATGCTGTGTAATGAAAGCTAGAGGCTTAACGTAAATTAGCTTAAAGCCAGCATTTGTCTAATATTTCGAATTGATTACATTTCTGAGTTGTTCCTACTGCCCCCGTTCAGGTCACAGATCCTGATGCAGCATTTCTCTCCCAGCCAGAAGCCCGGATACAGCGGCTCTCTGAATTTGTGTTCGACCCGGTAAAGGAACGTCATGCTGTCCGACGCCTCCGACGCCTCGTAGAACGTCAGCGTTCCTTCTCTGAACTTCAGATAGACCCCGATCCTGTTATGACTGGGGGCTCTTGTGAGCTCGATGCCCTCGTTGTCGTGACTCACAGAATAGCTGGTAAACCGATCAAGACTCCAGGAATTTTCATTGCCCCCGAAACCTGAGGATACAGTGGATGATTTCCTGTCTATTCCTTTGTAAGCGAGGGCAATCTCTGCCTTGTCCCCTTCTACCTCGACCTCATAGTAGCAGCGCTCGGCCTGCAGCGCCTCCCTGCACAGCACCTGCCTGCGTCTCAGAAACCTCTCCAAGCTACGGACCATTGGGAGCCTGTCTGGCTGAGGGCTCAACTTCACCTCTTTGTCTCCTGGAGAAATCACCAGGTCTCTGTGCGCTGTGCCGGGGTCCAGAGTGAGCTCACAGGCATCTGAGGTTGGGGAGTGAGAGAGGAGACGATTCTCAGCAGAGCTTTAAGGATGCAGGATGTTTGTGCGGACTAGATCGACTCACATTGCAGAAACTGGGTCCTGGTCGTCGGCTCCACGTTCTGTTCAGCGTGAGCTCTTGTATCTCCAGAGACGTCTAGAAAATACCAGAGCAAGTATAAGAGTCATAGCTGTCCTGCAGCCATAGCACTAATGAACAGAGGAAGATAAGGAGATGATGATGATGATGATGATGAGAAGATTGATTTGGATGTAAATGTTCAATTGTCAAAACATAAACCATAGGGCTGCGAGTTGTTTGCTTCCCATGTGTCTCCCTCCTCTGCTTCTCCTGCTGATCCCTGTTGCTCTCCACCACCATCTGCAATAAATAAAGGCTAAAAAACCATATGCACCATATGTAAAGTAAGACGCTTACTGCTCTGAGAGAAGAGAGAGGTAAATTCTTTGTCACAGAAGTTCTCCAGTTGCCTCCCGATTTCTTCAACGACTCTCTTCGTGTTCTTAAACGGGCGGAGAGGATCCTTTAAAGCCTCATGGCGAGGTTGGCTTTCAGTCCTGAGGAGCGAGGACCATTCCTGTGAGGAGAGAGACGTAAATATTCTCCCTGTCATGAGGCGATTAAACGCACACTGAGCGCGTCGTGTTATTTACTCACCTGCAGGAAACAAATGTCGCTTTCGGTCTGTGCAAGCAGCTCCAGTTTAAGGTCCCTGCTCTTCGTTCGCTCCATCTCCACCTGCAGAGTCTGCAGACTGTGCTGAACCTGAGTTGTCACCGCCTGCTCCTGAGCTCCAATCAGCTGCTTCACCGACAGATAATGTCTCTGGAGACAGTCAACGGCGCTGGAAACAGCGATGTCACAGCAGTCCTCTGTTTGTTTCGCCTCCTTCTGTTTCATACGCAGTTTACTGAGATTAGTCGAGTAACCACAACGAGAGAGAACAACTGTGATCATGTGACCCGCTCACCTTCATCTCCTGGAGGATTTTTCTCATATTCTCACATTCCCTCTCCTGTTGCTGGAGAATCTGCCTGGATTTGATCTGCATGTCTTTCAGTTGCTCCTTTAATGTGAGTTGAACAGAGAAACACTTGTAATTCTGTCAGGACACGTTCATAGGAACAGGAAGTATGTAACAGCCTGTCGGTGCCATGTTACGTCAACGCTCACAATTTGGCAGAATCTTTCTGGCCCCTGCTCAACTTTGTTTTCAGAACATATTAAAAAAATATTGTGTGAAACAAAAGTTCTGCACAGGGTGAACTGCTACCAAGTGAAATCACAAAAGCAACGTCTTTCACGTTTGACAGATCTAAACTTCTGTGAATGAGACGCTGTAGTGTTTCAGTTTCACATACCTGTTTTCTTTTTCGTTCCAGTAGCACAGACCCAATCTTGTGACCTTGATGCTCGGCTGCACACAAGGAGCAGAGCATTAGTTTATCGGTGTAGCAGTAGGCATCCAGGCAGCTGTTGTGCCTCTTACACAGGCTGCTCTCTGGAGTCGTTTCCTCTACAGAGGTCCGGCATCTCTTCGCGTCGTGCAGGGATGCTCCTGTATCCTGCTGGTTCCTCCTCTCACTGCCTCCAGTGCGTCTTTCTGCGTCTCTCACCATCTCAGCTAGAGTCGTGTTCCTGATCAGCTGAGGTCTGCAGGGAAAAGTCCCGCCACAGGCCGGACACCTAATGCTATTGTCACAGTCCCAGTAGTCCTGGATGCACTTCAGGCAGAAGTTGTGTCCACAGGGAACTGTCACAGGATTCCTGAGGAGCTGGCTGCAGATTGGACAGCAGAGATGATCGATCCTCACAGGAACACAAGGCTCTGCCATGTCTGGGTGGAGAAAAGCAGCACAAGACAAGTTTTGGTTTCGTTTCCTCACTCGCTAGACACAAGAGTGAAAGTGGGTGTGACTGATTACATGAAGTAGATAGAAACAGAGTCACAGTGGTAGAGATCAGTGGAACTGCCACGTCTCTTGATGGGAGTTTGGAAGTTGGGTTTTAAAAAAGCAAAACATTTAGAGTCTGTGGAGATTTATTTTCCATAGCAGCATTTCACCATGTGTCCAGGAAGCGTCTTCAGTCTGAGGGAAGTTGGTAGAGACCACAGATTTATCCTCCCTTTAGGTTTTGCTTCATACCTAGTGAGCACACCTAGTCATTGGCCTCAGCCTTCAATCTAACGGAAGGATAAATCTGCGTTTGCAAGCCTCCCTAAGATAAACATAATCTCCAGCCTCCCTCACAGAATCTTGCCCTTACAGAACCAACTGGCACCTGCTGTTATAGCTTTTGTGTAAATTACAGATCAAATATCTAAATTAGTAGAAAACCCACAAACAAGCAATGATGGTGGTCATTTGTCTCACGTAAACAAACACCACAACAGAATCCCCTGATTTATGTCCTGCATCCCTGCCAAACCATAGTAAAAGTTGGATGAGCTCAAAACAACAAACCAACTCCCAGCTGCAAGAAAAACACAAATTAGCCTCAATGACAGTATAATTTTATTACAGTATTTAAGTGGATGTAAAACAAAGACAAATCCATGATAAATAAGTTTCACAATTTACATGTATTCTTATTCTTAACTTTTATATAACACAAATACAACCTAAATCAAAAAGTAGAAAACAAAACAGTTTTAACTGGCAATTTTAGTTTTTCCACTTAAATGTGATTAGTCCCACTCACCTCAGACCACTGCTTCAATTACTCAGTTTCCTTTAACACGCCTTAGTGATGTGAACAACTCAGTACAACAAGCACATTAGGATAAGTTATGTAAAAGTTCAAGTCTGTCTGTTCCTGCCTGAATGTTCCCAGAGTAAAGATGTGCAGGCGCATGTCAACAAATTACATGTAAATCACATGCAAACTCAACTGAAGAGAGGAGAGTGCATCAGATAATGCCTATAGAAAACAGGACAGAAACTCAGGGAATGCTATGTGAACCAAACTTAAACCATAGAGGATTCTAAACTAGCTTTACATTAAGAAGTGAACATACTGTAATGTAGTGCTTCTAAGTCAAAGTGCCTTCACCTTCTGTAGCAGGTGAGAGGCACAGAAGAGCAAACACCTGTAAATGTACTGTACAGACATGAGAATCATGAGCAATTTCATCATCAGTTTTTTGATTTAAAAACTGGGAAAAGTCTCTGACTGAAATTACAATTATGCTGAATGTCATGAAGGCAAAGGTTCCTCAGATAAAGCATTTGGTTGGATCCTTGAGGACTGAAAAAGTCAAACAGGGGTGGGGGGTCCGTCTGCCATCTTCAGACTGCACAAAGCGTAACGTAATGCTTTAAGTCTGATCAGCGAGAGCACTGTTGGTGTTTTATTTGAATCCTGATGAGAGTTTTATTTCAAAATGAAAAACCACGAGGAAGCAGATTCTCACTGTAGCAGTTCCTCCCAGGAAATGGGTTTGGAGAAGACCTCCCTCTCGAGCCAGAGGTCATAATTCATTTGGAAGTCCTCGGGCAGATCGACCCGCTGTCCCAGAACGCTTTGCAGACAGTTGTCCACGGGCAGGAATTCCGGGTTACTGTGACTTTTGTCGTAGCGGCGGCTGTTAAAGCGCTCGATGTTGGCCCGCAGAGCACACTCCTCAGCCTGGAAGTCCCACGGACGAGCGTCCAGATCTGAGGCAAGCAGGAATTTAAAAACTAAATAAACGAACTAATGAACTGCTTAGGGGTAAGCCCTGCTATTCTAGTGTTAGTCGTTAACTGAACAACATTTCAAAGTTAGTTTACAAAAAGTTTTTAAATTAGGATTAATTTTGGTTTACATCAATAAGCCTGATTTCCACTCACCGTTTCCATAAGCCCAGTCATCATTGAGGCGATGTCGGACCTTCTGGTAGATGGCAGACATGGTCTTCATATTGCTCTTCCTCCACTGGCGTCCAAGGTATTTTGTCTGCACTTTGAGCAGCTTGAGGACATACAGCTGCATCATGGCCTGCTTGACTTTCAGCGCCCTCTTCAGGATAGGAGCCGACTTGAACACCACCAACATCTGGGAGAGAAAGTTTTAAACCGTTATACCTGTAGATTTTTATGTCTCTATGATGGCACCAGCCGCAGCAGTGTGTGCAGTTGTGCATCCATATTTCTGTCTACATCCATCAACTGTAGTAGCCCAATATTTCATTTGATGTGAAGTGCTCTCACCATTGTTCTGGAGTGCTTCCACTTGGTCAGTTTGTTGAGGATCCTCAGCAGGTTAATACAGGAAAACAGATTCCTCCAGCAAAACTGATTGTTGTCTCCCGCTTCCTGTAATGTCAAGAAAAGACGCACATTTAAACTGAACATGTTGGACATTAGAGGTCGAGGCAACGGTGTGTTGCATCAGAAAACTCACCAGACTCTCTGCAGTTAATTCAGGGAGCTCATGCACCACACAGTATGGAAAGTCAAGCACGGAAATGCTAATGGTGAAAAGAAAGCAAGAGTTAAATAAAGGTCATTTAAGTACAATTTACAGCCATTTACTGTGGTAACATGGTTTTTGAAGTGGAAGTAAGGTACCTATTCTTAGCAGTGATGTAAGACATGATGTTCTGGTTGAAGAACTTCAGAATGAGGGGAATGCAGTTAGCAAACACCAGGTGCTGAGCCATGTATTCAAACTGTAGAAGACGCACACAGAAGACACTCAGCTTGAAAAGTAGCAAAACAAAGCAGTTCTGACAAATTGCTCTGAAATACTGACACAGGTCAATGTAAATCTCTTCAGTCTAACATACAGTCATAACTGCACAGTCATTCTAAGCTAGTGCAGTCCATACCTGGTAAATGTGGTTAAGCTTGAAATGTTTCAGAAGAAGCAGCAAGATGGCAGAGATCGCCTTCACGATGATCTCTTTGTGTCGGTTCACATCAACGCCGAGTTTCATGCTTTGCAACACTGTGGTCCTGCAGAGTCAGACAAGAACCAGTAACGCTTCTGCTTCCTCAAAAACTTTATTATGGACATGGCTCATTTTAACTTTCTTTGGCTATATTTTCAGCATGCACTGCTATAGTCACTTAACAATTCAGAACTGTTCATTAGGAGGAAGATAAAATATGAAACATGCTGCTGCAGGGCACCAGAATTACTGTTAACACTTAAAATCATGTTCCAGAAACACAAACTGTTAAACTGCACTTACTGCGAAGGACCGGCCAGATACTGATGTAACCGTAATATTGTTACTAAAGTTAATTTACTTCATTAGAACACAATGTTACACTGAAGGAAGAAGCAACACAGCTTTTAAAGTCTTTTAGAGACACTTTATCGCTTACGGCATTTCTTCTGGCAGCACGTCAGCCAGGATGTTGATGGAGTCTGTTTTGGCTTTGGAGGTGGGAGCTGCAGCCAGAAGGATCTTCAGCAAAGCAATCTGGTGTCACAAGGGACACAATGTAACCATTTTAAAAAAATCACGGCTTTACCTTAGTGATGAAAAATAACAAAAAAGGTGCCATATAGTTTTAGGCACCAAATGCAGAGTTTGATTACTTAAAATATATGAGCCTTGATTTGCCATAACAATGAATTCTGTTTATCTATATCTATTTATTAGCCTTGAAAACACTGACCATGTACTGAGGCAAACTGGGAAGAATCCCCTGATAGAGTAGTTCAGTGGCACACATCTCTACCTCCTCTTCGCCCTGCACATGAGCAGGAAACAGAACACACACATTTATTTCACCCCAACATTAAAAAGACCTGGCTTGCTTTAATCCTACTTACACCAGACAGAGGGGTTTTATGAAACTCCTCCTCCTTGGCTATTTGTGTCTCAGCTATGGAGACGTACTTGTGCTGAAAAAGAGAACGATTGAACACCTAAATTAGATAAATCAATAGCTATTCAGAATTTTTAAGACATCATAAAATACAAAATCATGAAAGTACTGCGCATTTGTTGCAATACCTGCTTCAAAGTCTTAATGCTCTCGTGAATTGGCCTGGGCAAACCAACGACTGTATCTGTATCACTGGAAGACATGACCCCTCTATTTAAGCAGGAATACATTTAATAGTGACAGCTTTTTATTTATTGCACAAACAGCAAAATCTGTTAACGAATATTTTGTTATAGCCAACAAAAAGCAAAGTTACCTCCCAAGTGTGTACCCAATAAATTTACTTCTACTTGATTCCAGGAAGTTCTCAATGTCCTTTTCCCTGTCAGAACAGAAACAATAAATCCAAACTAGAAAAAGGCTTTTATACAAAAAAGATTTTATAAATTATCTGTACAACTTTTTGTTATAGGTAAATCACAAAGGCACATAATCATTCAACTACTTCAGAATTAATTACAAATCCTGTGTTAAGATTCAGTGAAACTAAACAATACCTGACTTTAGGAGCCCATGGAAGCCCTTTGGGGAAGGAGACCCTCTCTGATGGGGGGTGAGGTATTGGAGGAGGCATCACTTCGTCTCTCTCTAGAGGGAAAGTCTCGGCTTCTATAGAGTTGTCATTGTCATCATTGTCATCCTCGTCATCACGGGAGTCGTCCGCTTTATATGGATCCTTTTCATTGAATGCATCTAAGTTGTCCTGTTTAATTAAAGCCTGTGAAAAACACAAAGACACGTGAAAGTCACACGCATGGACCAATCACTTACTGATGTGGGGCAAAACACAAATGAATCAACCATCAGTTTCCTCCAGTACGGTGTGAATGGCGCAGACTACCTTGTGTTCACGGCGTGCCCGTTTCTGTTGCTGCTCTATTAGGTCGGATGCAGATGCAGGAGGAGAGGCTGCTCTCATACTGCGGATGACTCGTATGCTGTCCTCTGGGAGAGGCGGGAGGCCCAGTTCCTCACGCTTACAAACCTTTATGCTTTGGAGCCGCTCAAAGCCTCCTAGTGTAAACTGAACGAGGACATAAGAGGACTTCATTGCTCTTAACGTCAAAGACAATTCTACTTTGCCCACAAAAAAAGTTTAGGTTTAAGTTTTAAATCACAAATATATCCATCTCTTACCAGTATACTCTTCCACAACAGCAACAGCACCTTCTTCATTGGGAAGTGTGGGGCGTGACCACTGCAGAACTTGGTAACCATTCCAAAGAGCATGACCGAAACAGGCTCATTGTTGTAAAGAGGAGAACCTGGATTAGGAAATGATATACAATTAATTCGTGTGGATGATTTTGTTTATATTCATGAAGTGACTGATGTGTTGGAGAAATAATATTTACCCAGTTCTGCTCTGAAGGTTTCTCTGATGATTTTCCATTCAGGTCTGTCAGCTGGGTCATCCTGTTGGATTGTCTCTACCATCAGGTACATTATGTTTAGCAGCACTCTGAGATCTGTACTGTCTGCGAGGGAAATGGCTGGTTTTCTCACCGCACTGCTACAAGCAGCACTGTTGCTGAAGGAACAAGATGTTGGGAAGAAATTAAAAATGGATCACTGATCTCCACACAAAAAATATATTAACCCAACCAACACTGTTTAATGTTTCTCACTAGTCTTAAGCTGCTCAAAATTTGTTCGGTGGTGAAAGTCACACATGTAGCAAATTAAAATGTCAACAGACGTTTTCCAGGATAAGGGATAATATAAAACATTCCCCAAGTTGGTGTACCCATGCAAGGCTAGAAGTTAATGGAGAGCGTACTCAATCTCCATGTTAAGCAGTTCCACCAGAGCGGAGAATGTCCCCACATCCAACAAGAGAAAAATGTTGTATCTCATCCAGTGCTGCACCTCAGCCTCAGAGCTGCACTCTGCAAAGGTTCCTAAAGACAGACAAACATAAACAGTGATCGATGACAGGTCTTGCCAGATTGTCTTGTCTTTTAACCTAATTTAAGGTTGAGTTTAGAATGGCGTGAGCTCACCTTGAGCCATGTAAAGGATGGCTCTGGCAACCTTCAGCCTCTTCTCTCGAGCGGTAACTTCCAGACTGTCCAGCAAGCGCATGGCATGAGCTCTATGCTGAGCTGCATCAAGCTCTGTCCACTTCTTGTCAGACACTAAAGCAAAGTAGCGATCATAATGAACTGTATTACTTAATTTCTTCAACCTTGGATGTAATAAACTATTCAGAATTTGTTCATCACATCTGTGAACTGAACATACCTTGGGTCCTGAATTCCTCTTCAAAGCACTTCCTATTGAGAGCAAACTCTGGCCCTTCAGTGTAGCTGTACAGCTCTGCAACAATCATACATAATAATCTAAAATCATTACGGACAGCACATTTTGACCGAATGCAGAAAATGTTGATGTCCATGAGGACAGAATACAAAACAGCCTACACACCTGACAGCTCTGCAGGCCACTTATCTGTATCAGCATATTCAAACTCAAGATCTGGAGATTCAGACAAGCCCTGTAAAGACATATTCATTAAACCAGTCATTGTGTTACCTGTTTCAAACTTAAAAAAAACTATTATATAAACATCTAGAAAATATGCATTTGAATATTCATTTACATGAAAAAAATGAAACTCTACTGGCTTGACCCCAGTGGTTTTCAGCCAGAAATCAGTGTAACACACAGAACCCGGTTGCCTTTGTTAACTTTAACTCTCTACAAACTGCCTACAGTAAAGCATGAGTTATACAGAGAGACAAATATTTCAAAAATGGCGTTTGTTCTTCTGCTGGTGGATTTTCAACAGACACATTTCTATTTGTCCATGTATCAATATACAAATCCTTTAAAGGTGACCAAGAGCCATCCGTTAATATAGGACACATTCATATGAGTAGTCTAGAGTGAGAATGACTATAAGTCACACGGCTGGAAAAGCGCGTTAAAGACTTGGCAGATGTAGGTTTCAACAGGTTCCTGACAGCTCAGTCCGGCCTGTGACTAGCTAACACCAGCTACGTTAGAAGACCTATCATGTAAAAGTTAACAATGTTCTCCAACAGAGTTATGCACAAAGTACAACTAAGGACATATTGAAATGACAAACCCGTGACTACAGTTGCTGCTGTTAGTCTGCAAATCGTGACAAAATGTCAGTTAAGCCTCATTAGCTTAACGGGGCTAAGTTAGCCGGCTAACGCTATGTGTTGCAAGACCAACATGAAAGGGTCTGTTGAGGATTCGCGCAATTCTCGTACTTAAAAAAGTCCCAGACGTCTGTCTACCTACCTCCGAATCCTTCCGCAGATTGCGGGTAAATTCCCCCCTGCTTTTGTTCGGTAGCATAGCTTTCTGTTTATTGTTTACAGGCAGCCCACTGCCGTTTCCACCGGCATCCATCATTTTTTGGGCGCAGTGTTCTCTCGCGAGAACTTACCTGCGAGACTTCAGATAGACGATCTGCCCATGTGTAAAATTCCCATTAATCTGGCTGATTTACTGCCGTCTTTTGAATTTTGTATGATTACATATTAACACTAAAATTATGTTGGAGGTTAAGAAATAAGGTTTTAAAATCTTTTTATTCAATTTTCAAACTCCCAGTTTGCCTCCGTCCTTATATTTAGTATTATAGTATATTATTTTATGTTGTATTGAATTTAGTCCCTACATGTGTCAATCCAGGCATTACAGTATATACATTAGTGAAAATACAGACAGGTGAGATAATAGATAAAGACTCATCTCTGTAATAAAATTCGACTGAGCCACTTTCAAATTTAAACTGCAATTTATTGAAGTGAATTGTGCACATAATAGGGTGTAAACTGCTGAAAATGTGTTCTTTAAATCAACAATATAATGCGGAAAATACAGACCTTTATAGCGAGTATATCATTTACAGACATCGCCACAAAGCGTCAAACCAACAGTGAAACAGTCAAATGACAGTTTGGTTATTCAACCTCACAAGAGTTTGTTCCAGCCAGCAATTACACATTCATTTGTCTCTACAGTGGAGTTAATACAAGGATACACTGTGTACAGAATTTTCTCAAAAAGGCATAAAGTCTTATGACAAGAGCACTGTAAGTAGTTTGATTTAAAATTGTTACATGAAAGAAAAACTGCAATAAAATGTATGTAAATAATACAATTGAACAGCATAACATAAAATGTTGCCTATTACTGTCTAAAACGAGATTATTGAGTCATTTGACACTGATTTAATACTTCTCCACTGCAGAAGTAAAACACGTTTGGCAGAAGAAAACGAAGCACGTTTTGCTGCATAGCTGTCATCGTATATTGCAGAAGAACAACCATGTTGGTCTGTACCACACATGGCGAGGAACACAGTTGTACGTGTGAACATAAATTACTAAGTGAGTCACAAGGCACTGTCAACTGACCAGTAACCATAGCTGGAGCTGTCATTTAGCTGACAATGATGTCCTCACTGAACATCCTTGGCTCCAAAGCCCTAAAAGCTGCTAGTGCAAAGAACGGAGCATGAAATAGCAGCAAACTAAGCGTACTAGTTAATAAGCAGTAGGGTAAGTGAGAACTAAAATCATATTGTCAAATGTGTAATTATCTGAAACTGCAAACTGATTGTTATTTTAAACAGATACTGAATAAGCAACACCTTCAAAGAGCAACAATGACTTAATCATGTCAACTGGGATTAGCTCAGCCTATGGACCACCAGTGTAAAATACAGCATATCTACCTCTATATGTGTTTGAGCATTACATTCAGCAAGACATCGCACCTGCCTGTACACTACATAGCTTTAGAAAAGTTCATATGCGTTGAATTGGTGCATTTAACAAAAAACACAACAGTGCCTTAGCCTTCTGAACAAATAAATCTAATAAATAAGGTTGATGAAGCTAAATGCGTGGCAGCACAAAGTAACACCGACATGAAGTGAACACTTGGAAAAATGTCCTGATAAAGTGTAATCATGTCTAAAACATGCTATCTATTTTATATGCATATACAGTAAACACATACTGTATTTAGGAATCAGGTAATGTAATTATAACAAATGGCAGAGATCACAGAAAACACTCTTTAACACACAATACTTCTCTAATTGACAGTGAGGTCATAGACGTGAATACTATGGTCAAACAGCGCAGATCTGGTAACAGTACATTTCAAATTATTTTGAATTTGATACCCTGAGGTCCAGACACCAGAGCCTCAAGGAATACATCATAAAAATGTTGAGCTATTATGTATTCATTGCCCAGATCAGCTAAATGTTAGCTGGAATGGTGATGGAACTACAGCGGATCGGGCATTTCTTCTGTATGGAATGTAATTAAATTAACACTAAACTAACAGACACTGGTTTACAACCAAATCAACCAAATGTATGGCTCAATTTAAAGCAAGTTAACTATCCAGCATATTCCTGTGTACCTGTGCAACTCTAAATATAAAACAACTATTTTCTACTGGTCTTTTGTTGTGATTTGGTCCAGCTACTTGGTAGACATTTGCCTAAGCTTCTTTTCCAGACATGGCTGCTAACGAGAGCATAATAGGAGACTCCAAACAAGAGCAGACAAAGCAAGCGAGTCTTGAGTAGCACACAGAGGAATTTGATAAAACATTTGCATCAAGTATCACTTAATGTTGGTTAGACCATATGCAAGTATTACGATTTCACAAAAGCTTTCCCCTTTCCTTCTTTCAATCATTTGGCACAATGTATCGATACAACTATATATTGATCCAACATGTCAGAATTGTAAAATCATCTGTGAGTCAGCAGGTATGAACAGCGTGTAAGCGCTGAAGGGACACTAACTTTGAATCCCCAGCACGGTGCATTATCAGTAGGAAGCAGCCAGTAACCTAAAACAAGATGTACTCATTAAAATACAACTGAAAGTAAGCCATGCGTCCTGTGATGAGTAGACAGTACATTAGTCATGTGTGTTGTTGTCATCCACATACAGCTGTTGTTGACGTGGGGCCTCTTACAGACTAATATCTGTGATAATAAAAACATTTGACAGGTTATGGTAGTCGTAACACAAGAAATGTTAAGACATTAATTGATGCATAAATGAAAAAGAGACTAAATGTAACTAAACTAACTTAAGTTTAAAGGCTTGTACCTGTAGTAGTTGGGTTTGAAAGGACCGTTCTTGTTGAGCCCCAGATATTTTGCCTGCTCATCTGAAAGCTCTGTCAGATGAGCGTCAAAAGTAGCCAAATGGAGACTGGCAACGTATTCATCTGAAACACAGAGGTATTATTTAAAAGAAAAGGCTGAAAGAGCCCCTTACAGTAGGTACACTGAGCAATCACATGTGACAAGAGGACGTTCCAAGAAGTCTTTTTAAACTTTCAAACTCACAAGGCTAAACATGGATTCAATTCATTTAAACACTTTAATAATGTAACTTGTAATCCATTAACAATAAAAAATATACAAGACAAGGTCAAGTATTTGTACTGTATAATCTTACCCATCTTCTTGGGGAGCAAGTAAACATCCTGCTTGTATCTTCCCTCAGGAGCATTGTACAGCTCTATCAGGGCCAGAGCCTCAAACCAAACAAGCATTAATAAATTCATTTACTACAAACCTAAATGTATGACTGCAGAGCAACAGCAGCCAAACTATGAATAACATTAGATAAGATAAGATAAGATCATTCTTTATTGATCCCACAGTGGGGAAATTCAATTGTTACCACAGCTACGAACAAGTGGAGCATGTGCAAAGAAAAAGATCCATTATACAAATTTACAATTTTTACAAATACAAGATACTACACATACATTTCCAAATCAACTAGACAAGATAATCTGCATGGTGGAGGCTGTTAGACCGATTGGTTGTAAGTCTAACATGTCATTATGTCGCACACAGGACAACATTTTATGTTATTAAACTAAGCTCAGCTCAGATACCTGCTGGTGCTCTTTAGTTTTTTGTTATTACTGGTAACATTTACAGGTCAGAGCAGGAGCTCATCAGCATTGGCCTACAGCAGTAACTGTAGTGTCTCATTTGTTCTTTATCAGTATGTAATATCATGTTACCTGAGTGGTGGCTGTGATGGACAAGACAAAGGTAGGAACAGTGGAGCAGCTGAGGTTAAGAAGACGTCCCTAAAGAATAAAACAACGTGTCAAGAGCAGCCTTAAGATGCTGTTAAGTGTAAGTAGCACTGGTCAAATAGAATTAAGTGTTTTAATTAACATTTGCGTTTTCACAAACCATTAATTGATACTAGTCAGTCATGGTAGTAGTATTACTAGGTTTTTCCCAAAACACATGTAAAGTTAAGGTAAAGTTGATAATACAGCCTACGATTTAAACATCCATCCATTATCCTCACTCCTTAGCGAGGTAAGAGTTTCAGGTCCTGGAGCCAACTCCAGCTGTCACAGTTAGAAGAAGGGCAACCATTCACATTTACACCTACACCCAATCTGAATAACCAACCAAGGACGCAACCACGGGGACACATGAAGACTCCACACAGACATTCAGGATAACTGATTGTTAGACTCATGTAGGCAGTCACCTCAGCTAGAAGTATAACTCGCTTGCCATCAGGCCAAATGACGTGATCCACCTGAGAACGAACTCTCTCCCACGTCAGCTCAGGGGTTCGGAGACTTGCCTGGAAAAGAGGAACTCATCAGGCACCTTAGCCTTCAGGTTAGCTCAACAACATGTGATTAACCTGGCATTTTAATGTTAACACTTACCACATCAATCTCAGTATTGGAGTGGCCCATGTTGCAAACGATGGAGCCGTTTTTCATTCGGTCCAGCTGATCTCTCGTCACCACATTCTTGTTCCCTGAAGAGACACAATCATTCGCCTTCAGGAGAGCTACCATATAGTCCAGCTGGATGAGTAACATGACTAATCAAGTTACCGGTGCATGTGATGATGACGTCCACCTGGCGAATGACCTCATTCAGCTTGACCACCCTGAATCCATCCATGCTGTTCAATTTCAGGAGAGAGAGGAAGCTCAGGGAAGACAGTGACAAACAATGAAGTATCTATGTTTTATTGTGATACCACAGACTAGCTGGGTTTAAGCTGCTCTGTAACAAAACCTAATAAATAACACACTCTTGTTCCTGACTGTTCAGCAGCTGTGCTATGTGGTCGTCTCTGCTGCCTGGTTATATATGTCAACACACGCAACACAGAGATCTTTGCAGCTTTTGTTTTTCCTCACCAGGCCTGCAGAGCGCAGATGGGATCAATCTCTGTCACATAGACGATGGCGCCAAGAGCTTTCAGAGCAGCACAGCAACCTTTTCCAACCTGCAAAGACAAAACAATAGGCTGTATTACTACAGTGTTAGGGAACCTGACAGACATGACCTTAAAGATAATCTGTGGTGATACACAGAACTCTTTGACATGGAACCATCAAGGTTTTGGTTATCGAACACAAAAAGTCTTAATCTCAACGACCTGCAAACGGAATATTTAATGTCATCTAGACTCAAGGATATTTTAAGTGGACTCTAAAGCTATTCAAGTGATGCGATGTGTGATATGATGACAGCTATCTGTCCGTCCGTCCGTGGTCAATGTTCTGTGAGTTGTTAACACTTCAGTGCATCATTATGAATGTTTTCACAGCTCTAGGATTGAGATTACTGTCATAAGCAGCATCGCACCTCACCATACCCACATACGACCACCTGTTTCCCTCCAAACATGACATCTGTGGTTCTCTTCAAGCTGGAAAAAAGGGACATACGATTAACACATTCTTTGGAACTGAAAGACTGTCAATCTGTATGCGAGCCATTCAACTGCTGCCTTTTTCCTGTGATCATGCAGTAAATAGCTGTTTAACACCGTTCACACTAAAAGCATTTATTAATCTAGCTCATATTGCTGAATTTAAACTGTAAACTCCAAGAACAGTGAAGCAGAGTTTGTAGATAGGTATGGATTCAAATGTTGACATTTTCATGATGTTGTTGGATGTTACAACTCTTTAAAGGTGAAGTGGCCCAATAAACAAATCGCCCTAATGTTTAAATAGGAGTTGTACTTTGTAGCTGTTGAGCTTTCTAACAGCCAAATGTCTCAAAGCAAACATACTCACCCGTCCAGAATTGACTCTCTGCAGCAGTAGAGGTTGTCAAACTTCTGCTTAGTCACAGAGTCGTTTACATTCATGGCTGGGACACAGAGTTTCCCCGCTTTAGACAGCTGATACAACCTAGAGGGAAGGCAGAAACATTCCCTTCACGTTACTGTGCACTTAATATTACGAATCGGACGTATCTTTTAGACGATACATCACCTGTGAACACCAGTGACACTCTCCTCGACAATGCCCCTGATCTTCTTGAATACATTAGGATATTTCTTGTACATCCAGTGTGTCAAGTCTCCTCCATCATCAAGGATCTGCAGGTACAGAGAAGATTCTCAAATTTTTATTATGTGCCATAACATTATTTCATAACAACACAAACTGTGAGAAAAAACGTTTAAACCCATTTACATGAATTGGAATCCTGTCATTTTACAGTCTACGAATTAAGGTAGAGACGTAAACCTATGTACCATGTTAGGCTGCCAACCCTCGGTGTTGACACAGCGATCAATACACCACCAAAAGTCATCCTCAGACTCCCCCTTCCAGGCAAACACAGCAACTCCTGTTAACATAACAGCAGAGCAAAAGTGCTGAAAGAACTGAACATTATAATTAAATGAAACAGCAAGTTGGAGAACTGTTCAACAAGCGCAGACATTTGACATTCAAAGTGCTATTTTAACCGGCATGAACCTGACTATCCCAAGCAATAACTTACTGTACTGCATGTTAGATACAAACTAAATCCCCCCAAAAATGCAAAGTCTCCACTGAGCGACTCTTAAATCTGCTGTAAACCCCTCAGCTTGTCAGATCACGAAAGGTCTACTGTGAAGATTTGGTACGTAATTAGAGCATCACGTAGCAACCACAGATAAAGGGCTCTGCTTGTGCTGTTCCTTCACTAAATGGCAAATCAAGTTTTTATTTTTATTCAAAACTATTAAACATTTTCAAATTGTATCCCTGGTTGTAAAATGCCAAGATCAGAACCCAAAAACCTGCAACATATTGTAGTTATTAAGTTTTTATCGTTTGTGAAACTAACATATGAATGCCTTCAGCAGCATTAGAAAAGTAAAGCACTTTCTGTATTGTCCCTATATTCGAGTTCACATTCAACGATTGATAAAAACCTGTGATGGTGTTTGAGTTCAAATCTGTCACCTTCTCTAATCCTTACCAGACTCACACAGAGCAGCAGCCACTTCGTTCTGTGTGGAGTATATGTTACAGGCAGTCCAGCGGCACTGAGCCCCGAGAGCCACCAGAGTCTCAATCAGCACCTGAAAACACGAATCAGCAGGTCAACAGGAAACATTAAGCGTTTGCTAGATTTCTGCCTATCAGTACTGGTTGTTTTTCTTATTCGTTTACACAGATTTTTTAAATGAAGCCATGAGCAACACAACAGCCGCTGTGATTAAGACCTGCCATTCTGTGTAAGACACATTATCACACTACAGTATTTGTGTGGATGTTCAAAGCCAGTGAGAAATCTTACTGCAGTCTGCGCAGTGATGTGAGTGCAGCCCACAATTTTGGCACCTGCCAATGGTTTCTCACTCTGCGCTCGCTTCCTGAGTGAGATCAGCGCAGACATGTCTGAAAAGAAGACCACACAAAAATCAGCGCGCCTGAAAAGACATCTAGTGTATGTAGTGAAGAAACTGAGGGTGGCACCTTTTCTGTATCACAACTATTATATGTTGAAAAATACAAATGTTAAACACAATTTAACAAAGCATGACCAGTATCGAAACATTCAACAGAAGCTGTGAGGTAACCACACATCCTGTGCAGGCATGTCTTACCTTGTTCTGCGATCTCAATCTCACGCCTGCCAAACTCTGCTTGCTTGATATTCTTAACACAGAAATCACTGCTGCCCTTGGAGTTGACCTGTGTTTTGTCCCGTGGTGAAGTCTCATCATCAGAGCTATCTGTGTAGGACGCCGCTGTAAACAACATAACAACGTTTTTTTAATCACTCAATTTAAATGTTGAGGATGTAAGACTAAACCTTTAAAACTTTGTTCATTTTTACTACTAAACTAGAAATTAAATTAAAATAATATACTGTACCGTATAATATTTTATTTTCAGAAATAAAATTCAAAAGGATTAGATTACATATGATTGACTGTATATAATAATACTGCAGATATACTGTCCGTAGGTGTCGTCTCCCCTTCATACCGGAGCTGTAACTGTCTGTGGACGACTGAGAGATGGAGCGGGACAAAGAGCGGCGGCCGGCTTTGGTGGGAAACCTGGTGAACTCCTGTTTGTCTGCCACGAACTGGATTTGCTAAAACAGATAAAAGCTTTGTTGAGCACAGTAATTCAGTTCTTTCATTTAATATTTAAACAGAAGCCATTTTACATGGACACAGGTCTCTGGGGTTATGCGCTTAAGTGGCAGCTGGGCTGTTTTTGTTACGTCTAGCTTGATGTTCTGATTATTCATTCAGCCTTGACTGAAAAATCCTTCTCAAACTTGTACGCTGACTTTGTTGTTTTGCCAAAAATAGCTTGGCTGCAGCCTAAAATCAAGCACAGGAACTGATGTTCCATAATTAAAACATCCAAGCAAAATTTTAATGACTGGAAATATTTACTAGGTTTAAAATCGCTTGCTTGCAATCTTATAATGTTTCTTATGGATAGGCCAGCTCTCTTCTTATCTACAGCAGTCTGTTAATAACAATAATTTCTGTCATTAAAAACAAGTCATGAAATGCATCATAATATTATGTAATTACTACAAAATTATGTGTTACTATTGTCTGACTTGCTTTGTCGCCTCTAAAGTTAGGAAATCGGCACCTGAATGAGGAGTTATTCCACATTCAGTGAAGGGAACTCATGCGTCAGTGAGAGGGAAGAACTGTTTTTGTTGTGTAGTCAGTTTTACGCCTCATCAGGTAACTTTTCACACCGAAACATTCTGTTGACAAGACATTTTCCATTAACCTAAGGGACTTGTGAAATATGTCCTCTAGGTGCTGTGGACAGGAAAACCGCTACACCACAGCAGTTTCTGTGTCACTTAGCAATCAATAGCTAAATATTTGCTACAGGTCATCATAGTTCAACATAAATACCTATTTCTTGCTGTTACAGATGAATCTGTAAAGAGGCAATGGCTAAATAGTAACCATGTCCTGTATCCTTTGATTTTGTTCAATTACTTTGTAGGACCAAGGAAAATAACTGTTATTTTAACTGTACAACCATGACTCTATTCTACCAGTGTAATAATAATAATACTATCTTATAATCAAATAATGTTTCCCAACGGTCCAGTGAGCTTGGATGACTCTATTCCAGTAATACAAGTTTACCATCTTTGGATTATATAATGGGAGCTGATGACTGCTGTGCCTCAAAAATACGGACGTGAAACCCTTATGCTTGGGCTTGAATTTGACAGGTTCCTGGTCAACGTTGTGCAATACATGTGCACCACGTCAAACAAGACTTCAGAGTTCATTTAATAGGACTTTAAGTTGCAGCTCTTCCTTGTTCCTTGAACACAGAACAAATCAAACCATTGTTTTCGTGAGCTGGATGTGATCAGGAAACCAAGCAGTGTAGGAAAGGATAACTAAATAAATAAAGGCTTGAAGAGTCAGTGAATGCAGTGCGTGGCTTTTCATAGCTTTGACCTTAGACACAGAACCTGCCCAAATTGTCCCTTTTACTGCTCTAGCACCTGTGTTAGCAGAGGGTAATAAAGGAATTAATAAATCTAAGCTTCTTAGTCTTTAGGTGAGCGTTGGTACCTATTAATCTGTTTCTGTAGTTGAATCACTTTGTTGTGAGACGTAGGTGATCAGTGATGATCTGAGTTGGCAGCAGTGATGTTAGTTAATTCTATAGTAAAGATAATTTAAATAAATGCATCAGCAGAAGCAGAAGCAGACATCAGCTTGTCACAGCACTATTAAAACCATCCTCCCGGTCTGTGTTGGTCCTATAGTCCGGTGCATCCTACCTTTTTAACGGGTTTATGGGTGGGCACCGCGCTGAAGGCGGGCGACAGGTCTCCCATCATCATTTCGCTGTTCTTGCTCACAGTCATGGCTGAATATTTTTCCGCTACATTTTCGCTCTCTTTCACCTCCTTGCTCGCCTGCTTCACCTCCAACTTCGCCTCCACGACCGGGTCTGACATTACTCCGTGACCGCAAACGTTACCTGGGCAGGAACACCCGTTGAGACTCCTCCGGTAGTAACGTCAGACGCTAATCGCTCCTAGCTAGCTGCTCTGTAACCGTGAGCGGAAGTGTGGCTTTTCAGATTCCGTACATATGCGGACACAGCAAGCAGAACAACTAGGAATCTGGCAGAGTTGCGTTGGCTTAGCGCTGACAGAGGTCGTTTTGTTGCCTACTACGCAGCGCGTTGACTTCGGCGGCGTTGACTCCCTGCTGCCTCAGCTGTCACCTGGCTGAGTAACTTTGTGGGCGTTGACTAACTGGTGGCGGGGCGTTTACTTGGCGGTGGTGCGTTCATAGTGACTGGGACAACTGTATTTCTGATTCTAACCGGGCATTGAAGGGTTTTCTGTGTTGAGAAGGTGATTGTAAAATGTTCTGCCTTTCTCCGTGCTGCCATTTTGCTCAGCTGTGGACTGAATGGCCTTATATTTGCATTACACTGGTAAAGGTATACCTCATATGTTTGATAGCAAATCATTTAGTGTCCATTACTGTGGCGATTTTGTCATTTTTTTGCATAAACTCTGAAAACCCAGAGTTCACAGTTGTCCCTAAATGCACCAAGAAACTCTTCGCCGTCATCCACGCCCCTTTACTCGTTACTGTCTGGTGAAAGTTTCCTGTGGCTGTGGAAGATTGTTTTGTTTTTGTGCTTCCAATAATACATAAAGCGACATGGCTGTCGCTGATCGCAAGCACAGATGTGTGAATGCTTTTTAGTGTCATGCTGCCAAATCCTCCAAACATAAAAAAGAAAGGAAACCACTGAATTACCAGCTTCTTCACACAGCGCCGCATGTTTCCGCTCCACTTTTAAAATAAACTTGTTCATAGAAAGCTTGAGATTTATATAATTGTGGCCCAAAATTAAAAAGAGAAAACATGTCATGCATACGTGTGATATTACGGCATTTCATAGCTGCAGAAAAAAAAAACATTAAATTCTCATTCTATTCGCTACTTGTAATACAATTTCTATTCTAAATATTGTTGACGAGTATGTTATGTTTGGATTTTTACTCTAGTTATACTGAAATCGTGTATTGTATTTGCAGCATTTACTCTGAGTCATTGTGTTGTTTCACGAGTTGTGGAAACAAGATAGGAAACAGCGCCACCTCCCCTTTAGTGGCGAAAGATCGTTTATTATAAACGTGTATCGATACGCAAACGTTAGGCCCCGCCCCCCTCCCGCGAGCAGCATCCTGGTTATAATTCAAACGTACTTCCCGTTACGCCATTTTCCATTGACCGGCGAGAGGAGCGAAACCGCTCAGAAAGGCGTGGATTGATTGAGCTGTGACTTTCAACAAACACGGTAGAGTTTGAGCAAAATTCTCAGCGGTCTTTTTATTGAGGCTTTGTTAAAATGTCCCACGTGGAACTTTTATTAGTTTCGTCGCATTTACTTAACTTGATAGTTTGATTTCCGCGGTTGTTGCCTCGCATGCTACTTGCTAATGGCAGGCCTCATGAACGCGACAGCCATTTTAGCTATCGCCATATGCTAGCTAGCTAACGTTATTAGCTGTCGTTAGCATTGAAATGTGAAACGTAGGCTTAAGTTGCTATTTTAATTTTACACGTGTTATGCATGTTGGTTAAACAAAGGTAAGTAAGTCCTTTGTACGGTACGGAAGCGATTTGCCTACTAGGCTTAGCATGGCTGTAAAAGTAGCCATAGTTAGCACAGACTAATAGTTCGATTCTTGGTAGGCCCTGGTTGCATTGCCTAAACATTGTAAGGTATTTGCGTAGCAGCAGGTCGTGAATGTCTGCGATGCCTTTTTAAAGCAGGATAAGTTAAAACGGAACACACCTAAAGGGGGTAACTTCCCTCATAAAAGCTAGCTTATCTTTATTTCGATTTACTCGCTCAAACGTTCAACATATGCATCATCTGAGTGAATGTTCTTGAATCCATTCAGAGCAGCAGCCACTTCTTGAAACTTGCACCACGTATCAGCATCATTAACCAGTTTTCTCTTTGTTTTTAGGATCCAGTCATGCATCGTGACTGTCCTCTAGACTGCAAAGTCTATGTTGGAAATTTGGGTAACAATGGAAACAAAACAGAGCTGGAGAGGGCATTCGGATACTATGGACCTCTTCGCAGTGTTTGGGTGGCCAGGAACCCACCGGGCTTCGCCTTCGTTGAATTTGAAGATCCGAGAGATGCAACGGATGCCGTACGTGAGCTTGATGGAAGGTAAGATGAAATCTAGTTTTGGGACAAATTGCCTTTTATAGAGAGAGACGCAATGTGTAATTGTATGTTTGTTTTCTAGAACATTGTGTGGTTGCCGAGTGAGAGTAGAGCTGTCCAATGGTGAGAAACGCAGTCGCACGCGTGGTGCACCCCCTTCATGGAGCCGCCGTCCTCGGGATAGAGATGACTACAGGCGTCGTAGCAGCCCACCGCCTAGGCGAAGGTGACCTGCACACTTTTTGCTGATGTCTCACAGTGGTCAATAGAGACAAAACCCTTATCTCCCATATGATATGATCGTACACTGACTTATTGATCCGACTGTCCACAGAAAAAATTCTGGTAATGTTTGTTTTCTTCAGTCTAGGCGTGTTTCACTTTGGCTGACTGCATATGTCTCTAATACTTGCAGTTTCATCTTCATTGACATTATGGTTCATTATGTATAGGGGTCCACACACAGCTTTCAGATCCAAATGAGAAATAGCGTGGAAACACAAGTTGATACTGGTTTGTGTAGTTAGACCTCAAATCTGACCAGCAAGATTGTGTATATTTGCAGAATACTTTGAAAAAGTTTTTAGACTTCTTTAAAGTGGTGAATACTTGAGTAAAGAGGTCACATAAGTCGTATGTCAAATATCTGTTTTGGGGGGAAGTTAGTACCAAATGTAATGCACTTTTTCTTTTTGTTTGAGGTTGCTTTTTATTTTCCATCTTTATTAATAAGAATGAACCCGTTGCAGAGCCACCACCATGCCTCTTCTCACCACCCTCTGAGTCAATCAACTAGTCTTCTTTCAGCATCATGTGACTGCTGATCGTCGTGCCCCAATCAGCTTGACTGGTGCTGTCACATGACCCAGGCATGGCCAGTCGTCAGGTTGCACCAGCCCATTGGTTCCTCAGCATGCCGTTCTCAACCTCCTCCTCCTTCAGCCTTAACCCAAACGGCAGCGGCCCACCTCACATTCCCGACCAATCGGCGTATTACGTTCCCAAATGTCTACAACCTACCAGCAGCAGCCTTCGGCTAACCAATTAAAGCAGGAAAAAAGCCACAGCCAGCCCCCATCTGCCTGCCACCTAATCACCTTGCAGCATCTGGCCAGTCTCATTCAGCCTATTCTACCTACCCGACCGACAGTCTGCCTCCCTTTCGTCATATCTAGCTTGTTGAAAACCAAAAATACTAGTAAGTTTTCCTGCTTCATTCAGTACACTGCTGATTACAGTTTTGAAAGTGAAGAGACAGCTGGGTTGAAAGGTTCTTTTTTTAATTATTATCTAAATTAATAGTTTGTCATTTTGTCGTCCATCACTACTGTAATTCATTGTTTCAGTGGGGAATGGTCCAACGTCAAATGTCTGGCACTTCACATTTCCAGAGGTTTCCATGATAGATAATCATCTGCTATGTCTTGGGGAACTGAGCAGAATTATGAAGTCACATCAATCAAAACTCCCCCAATGAGTATCCAATCTCTTTGTGCTGTATGGTTGGTTTTAGCAGATCTTATTGGACTTGGTTACTAGCCTCTGCTTCTCCTTTGAAATGCAGTGGACTAGTTTCATACAGATGGTGGCCTCTGTGTGTCTTTTCCCACAATAGGACCAGTCCACTGTGGTGATTGATGAGCTAGTCACTGCACCTAGTTTTTTTTTTTTTTTTTTTTTTTTTTTTGTAATAGCCATGAGGCTCAAGCAGCATGAAAGCTGTAAATTAATGTCCTTTAAAACTTGTCATATAATGTGATACTCGTTACTGTAGGTAGATTGAGGAGGGTACTGTGAAGTAGGTGAGGGAACCTGCCATTTTTATGCATTAGATTCATTATCAATAACCTGTATATGGTTAAGATGTCTGGGTTTTGGGTGTTTGGTTTTTTTTTTTTTTTTCTAGAGCAAAAATATTTCCACTTTAAATTGGCTGTGTTGAAGGAGGCCCATGTATTTAAAAGCTTAAGAATGCATGGAGCTCTACCGAGGGTTTCAAATGCATCAGTCTCTGTTTTTAACACTGGTTTAATTTTTCCTGCGCAGATCTCCACGCAGGAGGAGCTTCAGCCGCAGCCGTAGCAGGTACAGTTAACAAAATGTGTTGAATTCTTGAAATGATACTTCATTCTGTAACACAGCACAAAACTGCGTCTGTATATTAGTGTAAGTAACTCAATGAACCAGTGATTTGTTTTCATTTCAGTAAAGAGTGTTGTTGTTTGCAGGTCATTCTCTAGAGACAGGAGGAGGGAGAGGTCCCTTTCTAGGGACAGGAACCACAAGCCTTCAAGATCCTTTTCTCGATCAAGGAGGTACTGATGTCCTAATGTTGTCTCAGTTTTTGAGTTGCCTGTAGTTAAATGGACTCGTGTGTTGCTGCTTTCTTATGCTTTAGATTCCTTGTAGGCCTATTATGAGATTTAAAAAATATATATTTATGAGAATGCAGCAGAGTAACAGTTGCTTTTATTTTTCTTTTCTCCCCACAGCCGCTCCAGGTCGAACGACAGAAAGTAGATGTGTGTCCGTGAGTGGAACATGGATAGTTGTACAGGCTTTGCCCTTTCATACAATGGACTTGTACATGACCATGTGGTCATTTGTGTTGGGTTTTTTTAAACATTCAAACATTTTAGTGTCCCTCCCCTCTTTTCTTAAGGTAATTTTCCAAATCCACTGAGTGGGGTGTGTTCCGGAATGATGCTTCACCTCATTTTTGTCCTTTTCTTCAGTCTTGAAAAAGTCGTGCCACCCAGCATTCCACGTCGCTAGTTAGACTTAGATTTGGTTGGGTTTTTTTCTTTCCAGTGAATGTAGTTAGACATGTGA
The DNA here is from genome assembly GCA_030770545.1 of Macropodus opercularis. Taxonomy (NCBI): domain Eukaryota; kingdom Metazoa; phylum Chordata; class Actinopteri; order Anabantiformes; family Osphronemidae; genus Macropodus; species Macropodus opercularis. The sequence continues at coordinate 2,776,757 of CM061099.1, forward strand.
GTAGTTCCTATTTGTTGTGTAAATGGCAGCGTTTTTAAAAGATTATTTTGGGTATTGTGTAATAAATTCCCTTCTTTCAATTGTCTGTAAATCCAACCTGTTTTCAACATGCTACTTTTTTCATACAGACGGTTTATGGTTGTTCGTTTGTAACAAAGGAGCCATCATTCAAGACTAAACCGTGGCATTGACGCTGTAACGAACAGTCATTTGTCTTTGGTGTTTCTGTTCTTTTGATACTATGTCTCAATTAAACCTTTTGGTTGGTGACAACGCTGGTGTAATGTTCTTCTGATTTGTCCTCATAGTAGAGCGTGTTTTTATCTCACCAGGTAGGACATGTTTTAATCTCTGGTACCTTGTTGCTGTGTGGCTGCTTTGGTGGCTGTAGTCACCAATTCTTCAGTTTAAACAAAGTATAGTTTTATACGATGCAGCCTGAAAATCCAAGCGTGTAATTGCATCATTTTAAAATTGGAAATGCGAGTAGGTCAGGTGTAGTAGTTGTAAATTAGGGTGATTTAAATTCTAATTGTATCTTGTTCGTCCGTTGGGACGTTTGTGATCACGGCTGTGCAGGAAGGCGCTTTTCCACTCAGCGGCGTGGTGCAGCTCCCACTGCTTTCCTCGGCCAATGGCTTTTTCTCGGTCACACCCCGACAGGCCCACGACTCTGCGTTCACGCACACGATCCACGTGAACCGGCTTCAGACTGGAACAGGGCGCTCTCAAGTTTGCGCGCGCTTTTCCACGCGTTACTCAAGTCAGCGTGACGTCACAGAAGGGCTGACTCATGGTACGTCTCTGGGATCCGCGGCAATCCACTGAAAACCCGAGACCGAGACCTGTCCACCTCTGTTATGTAACAGCGCCCACGGAGCGCACGAGGACGACAGAACGAAATATAAACATGTATCCTGTTTGAGCTAATTTTTGGCCACCTCTTAATATTTTTGTGTACCTGTCTGTGTAATGTCAGTTCATCAGGGAAAATAACTGAACTAGTTCAGAAATCAGGGTTTTAGAAAACATGAAGAAATCAGGTTAAAGAGTGTTGATCAGCTTTTGAGATTTTTGAAAGTGGACACATCAGTAAATATAGAAAACCAAAAGGGATACAAAACGTAGGAAAGTCAAGGTGATCTTTTAACTTGTCGGTGAAGCTTCTCTGTCAGTGTTTGTGCCTCACTTTGAACTTTTACTTGAATGTAGAGTGTAATTGAGTTCCTGCTTAAACATGCTTGATTCTCTATTTATTGAAGTATTAAAAAGAAATATTGCTCAATACTAGCTGCTCAAAAGCAGGAATTTAAAGTAAATATTGTTTAGTTAGAAAAAAGAGAAATCTGTTCAATCTAATTTAATTGGTGTCCATGCTCATCTTTGTTGTCTAGAGCAATGAGCCTTTTGTCGATCTTCAGACTGGAAGCACAATACAGTGTGTTTGCTTTAGACACATATATACTTAACAGCAGCTCCGATGTATATATTCTGTCAGTGCATATGAAAACTAAACTGTAAAAGGTGCTGTCTACATGTAGGAACCTAATTTTGTCTTGGTAAGGAAGCAGTAACTTCCTTCCATCTTCCCTCTTCTTACCAGAAGGCCTTTTGTTTACAGATCAGCATCAGTGTTCAAACAGTGTGTTTGTGGCAGTTGTGTCAGGCACCATTGACACACGAGACGCAAGACAGAAATTCCATTTAGGAATAAGATACCACCACTACTACCTCTTTAGAAAATTATATTTCTAATATTATTTTATCAAATCTTCATGATTAATTCATACTGCGTTGCATGAGATACGCAGTAGATAATAAGAGAGTAAAATGCAGTAAATCTCTGAACATTGTCTTCTGTCTCACTTTAATTATGTGAAACAAATAAGCACTGTCATAATGACAAGCTTTGGGCCTTTGCTGCTTGAAATGACCTGATCTTTCACCTTTCAGATAAAAACATGTTCAGCAGTGAATGTCAGGACTGTGTGATTAATGCATCACTGTTACTTATGCACACAAAACAGGTTTTTGTGTCTTTATGTTTGTGATAAGATTGATTGGAAGTTGTTAGGATTATAAATCTCATATAACCATAGCTGCCTCCAGGTAATAAAGCTGTAAGGATCTCCATAAAGATTAACCCAAGTCCATGCATAGCTTCGTCGTACCTTGTCTGGCATTTTACTGTACATAACATTAGGCACTTTTCTAATGGATGCAGAACAAAACCCTGCATATGAGGAAGCACATAAACAATATGAATATTTGAGATGTTATTTTGATTTGAATTTGATAGAGCTAACAGATCCTCTGCACTGTGCAGCTGCCTCGGAGCTGAGAGATAAAGTGTCCAGTCAGATGTAAAAATGCAGCCTTCTGTAGTCACAAGCAGCACACACGCTGTACTTTCACACGTTGTTTGAACTTCATTAAATTTCAGAACAAACCTCTGATGTACTCATTGTAAACAGCTTCGGAGAGTGTTCTCTTGTTTCCTGTCAGTCTTCCACTCACAAAGACTCACTGTGGTGTCACATCAGTGGAGCCTTTATGCACCGTGTGCTGCAGTTGGGGCTCCTGTTGTTGACGTGCTGGGAATTAGGCTGAAGGGCAGAGTGATGGGCTTGGGAAGCACAAGGAGGTGTCTCTTGGCTGCCTTGTTGCTCAGATAAACAAAGCTGCCCCAACAACAACAGTAGTGGGTGGAACAGCCTTCAGAGAACAATATGTCCCAGTGTGTACTGAGGCCTTTCTTAGTGACTTTTAGCATTAGCATGTTGAGAGAAAGAGTTATCACAAACCTGAGTTACAATGGTCTCAAGAGCAGGTAATTCACAATCTGTATGAATTAATTTAGCAGAATCAACAAACTTTCTTTTAAACGTAGTATGAGTATGTACGTTTTACTGATTTTAAGATTATGATATTTAGAATATGTGGTTATACCTCAGACAACGTATAACTGGACATGAGTAGAGAGCTGTGCAGCATGTTATTGAATGAAGAGTTCGCTCAACTCATTATGGGACGTTTTACAGACACTGAATCTGCTGATTTCCCAGCATGCATGTAGAAGATGTTCTGGACGTCTTAATTCGTTTTTTATTATTATTATTGTTATTAACAGACTATTAAAATAAACGTCACCCTGGCAGTGGCTTTAGACATTGTCTTAGAGTTTGGTATTAAATTGAGAGCTGCAGGTTCTAGTTCTCTATGTCAAATAAACAGATTGAAAATGTATTGTGTAAACCACATTAAGTTGCATTCTCATAACTCATATGGCCTAGAACTACTGAACATACTACTATTACTAAACGTTGGTTACATTCCATTCACGTAAGAACACATTTACAGTGTAGCTGTGATTTTCTACTGTCATAACCCCAACTGTCTAAAATGATGTTTTCAACTCTCGTCTGAGTGACAAACAAAGCAGAACACAACGACATTCACACTATTTGCTGCTTCTGCTCTGTTGTCTTCCAGCTCTGACCTAAACTACAGGTGAGCGCATTTCTGGGCCGCAGCTTGTTGCTGGGCGGAGCTCGACAGCATGATGGAGCCGCCCCCTGCTCCCTGACATGCGCACTGAGAGGCAGAGGAGGCGCCGCCGGAGAGTCCGGAGCTGGAATATTCTCCCATCACACGCTGAGCCAAGCTTCACGTGCGCGCGTGTGTTTACCGGACGAAATCCACGTGTGTGAGCGACCAGACCCCGCCCACTCTCCGTAGAGGAGGGGCCCCGCCCATCTGAGTTCATAAAAGTTTGGTCAGTACCGAATGCGTTGGACACTTGGGAGGATTTCTTGGAGAAACCAGCGAGGGCTGCGGATTCGTTCTGGTTATTCGACGGCTACGAACAAATTCGAACCCCGGGCGGTTTTAGGTCAGAGCTGTACTGGACGCAGAAACGACAAAGAGGCAGCTTCATTCAAAAAGTCTGAATTTACGGCTGTCGGCTCAGCATGTAAGTAAAACGAGGCTGGTGCTTAACACGCGTTGAATAACAGTAGCGCGTTGATGCTTTATACCCGTTTGTTGAGAGTAGCTTCTGGCATAACACCCAGTTTCCATATATTCCCAGGTTTTGCTTTATTACCGGTGTAAGAGCTCGATTTGAACCCATGTTGGTTTTCGTTGAGTTTTCCGCCTTCGTTTGTTACTGAAACGTTTAACTCTAAACACCTCGGCTGATGTGAAGTGTAGGCGCAGTTGGTGACGACCCCGTTGGTCTGGGCGACACGAGCGCCGGTCTCACGTGTACCAGTGTAGTAAACTGGGCAGGGTTTGCTGCGGAGCCGGCGCCCGCTCTCCCGCCACAGACTTGAATCACTCCACCCTGCGCCCCGCCCTCCCCTGACGTCACAGACTGCGCTCACGACGCGTCTGCGTCAGGACTCGTTGGATCAGAATCTGTTAGATTGTCGAGGGGATTTATTCCACTTAAAGCAACTCACCTGAGTTATGTAACAGCGGGTGGGAGGAGGCGGAAAAGCCGGTGTAAAGCTGATTCGACGTCTTTGTCCAGCCTGGATATTTATAGCATGTGAAATTATCTTTAATTTAGAGTGTTGCATTACAGAGTCACTCATCCAGTCACGGCAGTGTCACTTTGGCTGTAAAGGGTTTCTAAAGCTTTTTACCGATTAGATTTTATTCTTATTACGTTCATAAATTTTTAGTGTAATAACTATCTTGAGTAAATTCAGTTTCAAAGCCAATTTACGACAAGTGCACTAAATGTTAAATTATGCAATTCTTTAATAAAATTTAAGATGAGTGAGCCATCGATTTATGTTTGGAAATGTGAGAAGGCTTTAAATGTTTGTGATTCAGTTCAAGTCAAGTTTGTGTGTGTTGCTAATGGTTCTTCTATATTAGCTCATATTATCCAGATGTCTTTGATTGGGTTGTGGACAAAGCCGCCTCACTGTGACCTGTGTGAACCCGTCATAAGAAATGAAACCCGTTTATCTACTGGTAAAATATGATCTATTAAATCAGCAACAGCAGACTCCAGCATTGCGCTAATTAAATGACCTCCCCTGTCCTTCAGCTGGTTAATCAGGGTGGGCTGGGACCCGGCCCTGTTGATTGTTCCATGAAATGTGAATCCTGGGATCCTGCCCGGCCCTTCCCGGATGGCTCTAATGGTTTATTATTCTCCTGAGACACAGCTGATTCCTTCCTGTAGTTTTTACATGGCACTGCAGTGTTTAACCCTGGAGATGGTTTGTATATGAGAGTGGCACATCCTGAAAGCACTGATTTTATCACCAGATTTAGAAATCCACCTTCTTCTCTGACGTTTATGCGTTAAAACCCCTTTGCAGCTCCTTGTTTAAGCTGCCTTGTCAGTCTGTGGATGGTCTGCACTGCCTCTTAGTGGTGACGTTTGTGTCTGCAGTCTCCAGACCTCTGTTGGGAGCTTGCCCCTACATGTCTGTGTGAGATTATGTCCGGGCATGTACCAGGGAGGAACAGATGAGGGCTCAGTGAGTCACACTGTGCTGTTATAAAGCGCTCCCCAGTGACACCAGCCTGAGATGCAGTTGTTCACTGAGGGAGCGTCAGCTGGTTGGGACAATGGTGAGCACAAGTCCTACTTTAAATACCTCTTTTGTGTTTAGTGCGAGTATTTTATTAGTGTGTGAACTGAACTGAAAGACTGAAGACTTTTATCTGTGCAAAATTAGTTTGTTAATTCACAGTAGAAAGTTATTTGTCAGCTTCTGAAAAGGATTTGTTCCTTTTTTTCCACATGAAGGTAGCCTGAACATTTTTGGTTTGGAAATGTAACAACGGGTAACAGTCAGCCTCCTGACACACTTGCTCTGGCTATTATTCTACAGGTTATACTCTTTGTGGAAATGTCAAGGAAACAATTAGCCGATAAGTGAAACACTGTTGCTGAATCAGCATCTTTTCAAGCTAACCAGTATTCCTGCCTCTGTGTCCTGCAGTGCAGAACGATGGCTACTCGCAATTGCATCCTGAGCGTCCTGAAGAACGGTCCTGCTCGGCGAAACCTTTTTGGCCCTGTGGACAGAGAGCAGCTGCAGGTAGAGTACCAGACTGCCCTGCGGAAAGACCTGGAGGAGGCTTCACAGCGCTGGGGCTTCGACTTCTTCTTGGATAAACCACTGGCCAGCAGTGATTTCCAGTGGGAGGGGATCCCAGGAGCCAAGGTTCCCCTGCTCTACAGGTCCTGTACGCTGGATCTGGAACAGGGAGAAGGTCGAAGGGCAGAAGGAGGAAGGCTGGAGCCACCACACAATGACAAGGAGAACATCCCGCATACACCAGAAAGGTGCGCAGTCAACCTGAAGAAGCTGGAGACAACACCAGAGAAAGGGGAGAATGCAGGAGTGAAGAGGAAGCAGACAAATATTACAGGTAAATATTTTAACATATGAAATTTAAATGTGTTGTTTATTTCTCTGAATTTTATCATGATCTGAGTTTCCTGTTCTTTCTGCCAATAGATTTTTATCAGGCAAAACGAAGAGTGGTTGGGATGCCACGCAAGTCTGGCGAGTGATTTCCAGTGCAGATTACTGCTGTCAGTACTACACTCAGGAATGCTCCCCTCTGGACACTGCCCGGTGACTCAGCAGGAGGTCTTCTAGCTACCATTAATCATCTGAAACCAGAAGAACACTTACACATTCTTACTTTAAGTTTAATTAGGGTACTGTATTCACACTGAGGGGGTTGGCGTTTTCCCCAGTGGTAAGAAGGGGACATTTGAGCAGAGAAGATTAATGATAATCTCTTGAATCAGTGGATTTAGACTCATTTGGATCAAGGGGATGCCAGAATGTCGACTGACATTTCCTACTGTACCTTCCACAGGGATGGAAATGTGTTGTAGGAACTGTGCCTCTCACGTGTGATAAGGAAATCAAGAAGTGTCTGTGACAAAGCTGCAGAATGATTGACAGTGTTTTGATACAAAGGGTTTTCTTTATTCGTATTGTATTTGCATTTTTATACGCACTTCTTGACCAAAGTGTATCATACTTTATATACCCAGCTGAACAATCATGTTTTGTACCATCATTTAGCGATAGGAAAATGCTTGAGTTCTGATCTTATTCTCGCAGTTGCTTTGCTTAGATTTAAAATGACAGAAGTGCCACCACGTCCTCTTCCACCTACTAAGCTCCACGGATTCCCTGCGCAGACTCTGACGCGTAAACAGCCACAGAAATATAAGTTAGGAATGTAGCTCCGTGTCTTTGGAACATTTAAAACATTTCTATTTAGGTATATATTTATTAACAGAGTTTAATTCAGCACTATTAACCAGAATAATCCTAAAATGTCTTCTCAGTATTGCACATCCATCTGGTGTAGCCGCTGCACCCAGCGTCAAGAGCCTTTATGGAATTTGTTCAGAAGCAAATGTATCATGTTTTAAGCTAAAGCTATGTGCTATATTCTTTCTTCTTTTTTTTTGAAGCATAGTGCAATTAAACAGTCAATGTGTTAATCGTCTGCCTCAAAAATAGCATGTTTCCATTTATTTATGTTAACGTTGGCAAATCCTGCTGCTATGAGTAATCTGAGTTTCATACAGCGTCACTGTAATTGTTATTTACTGTTGGGGTCCTTACAAGCGGTTTAAAATGTTCGAGTCAAATACAAAGCGAAGTAAATGACGGCATTACCCCAAACAATGAATGCACTTCTGTTAATAGATGCTTGTGCGCGTCCTACGTATTTTGTGTAAAAAGCTACAGCAGAAAAGATCTATTATTTATTGTGAAATACTATTCCTTGTGTTAATATGGTTATTGTTTAATTGTTATGAGAATTCCAAATTAAAATAAAATGTTCAAATAATTGTTCCTGTGGTTGTTTTGCTTTGTTGTTTTCACTTTCACTGTTTTCTTTGATCCTTCTAACGTGGAGAAGACGAATTAATTAACTTTTAGATCCAACACATACAGTTTGTGTGTGTGTAGACAACTGTACGTAAGAAATGAATGAAACCTGTTAAACAACTTATGTCTACGTAAAGAGAAATGACATTAACCCAAAATGTAATGCGAAGTTACAGAGAAACTGAAACTGAACAACAGAGACAAATCAATGGGCAAAGTGGGTCAGTAGCAAAGAGAACCGCTTCATAACGGAACCAGTCTAAGCAGGTGACGGCTGAATACGAACCGGAGCTGGACATAGACGAAGGCTTTTTTCTCTTTGGTTGTGGTTCAGGTTGTTTTTAGATGGTGATGAAAGCCTGTTCATGTGCCTTTTACTGGGAATCCCTCCACACACACATCTGAAGCTCAAACACTGCTCTCTGTGAAGCAAATGAAGAGAGTGAGTCACTGCTCAGAGACACTGTGTAGTTTGGCAGCACATCAGTGACGCTGCACATCAGCAAATATGGGCTCCTGTGTTTGTTTGAGGGTTTAGGGGATGAGCAGGCCCCGGCCGTGGTCCCTCCCTTCGCCCTCCCTTCCTGCTTCCCCTCCGCTTTCAGCCGCTCTGAGGTACCTGCACGCCTGCGCTAAGCTCTCCCATCCCCCCGCCCTCCTCCCTCCATCATCTGTCCCCGCGCTCCCACATCCATTATAGGGCAGGACGGCTAGAATTTGTATTTAGACCGAAAGAGAGACGTAGACGGCAGGAGAGAGAGAACCAAACGGAGGGAGGCGGGGGGAGCATATGACACAAAGGAGAGGGAGAGATAGATCAGAGCGTTGGAGAGAGGGAGTGGGAGGCTGCAGATATCGATAGCATTAACAATGGAGCGTTAGGATCTAGAGAGGTGATAGCCAGCCCAACAACGGCTGAGGGTAAAGACATTTGAGGAGGGGGGTGCCTCCTCGGTGAGCACAGGGGGAGGAGGGAGGAGGAGGAGGATGGGCCTCGAACACAGACTTGCAATGGCACTGCAAAAATTGGATTAAAGCAGTATGGTAACGTTTCTAATTTAATTTATTGCTGTGCTGCTTGTGTCTCATCCTCATGTGTTGGCGTCCACGCTTGTTGACATCCATCGGCCGTCTCATGTCACACTGTGTCTCCTGCTGAGGGAGGAAGGCAGAGGCTTACTACCCTCCTGTGTTTATGCCATATCCATCCTCATCACAGTCCTGCTTCTCTTCCTGCCTCCTCCAGCCTTTATCCATCACTGGGCATCACTGTGTGTGCTTTTTAGACAGCAGATGATGTTAGATTGGAGCAGCAGTGCAGCCATGGCTCTCTACTGCTCTGTTGTTTTTATCTGCTTTCACCCATCGCCGGACACCGCATCCCCTCCTCGTGTGAGCCATCGCTTAGCTACCGCATAATCATCTCACTTATTCTGACAAGATCAGGAAATTATTAGTCAACAGGGACTGCAGTCATCGCTTTTCCTCCCCATAACAATCTCATTGTAGACTGCTCTGCTAAAAAAACACTGCTTGTTTGGGACTTGTGCTCATTTCACACTGTCACGCAAATAGAATACAAATAAATCCTTTCACCGTCCGGTCTAGAGAATTAGAGCAGCAGCATGGGATGTTCGGTGTCATGTGTCCGCTTGAGCCCATGTTAGCAGGGTCTGATTACAATGTTTGGACGTCAGGCAGAGTCATTAACCATCCCACCATCTGCTAAGCTTCATATAGTGATACATTACCAACCAGGGAATCCCCCCATGGATCCATGTGAAGTCAGTACAGAGCTCAGGATGCGTCAGGACCCGTGTTGCTGTTTTTAAGACTGACTTGTAGGTGAAGACCCAGAACACATCCAGGTCTACACAGTCCTCATCCTCATGTGCTGCTGTTTCATGTCTGAAATGCTGCACACTGTGTGATGCAGCCTTCTACACGTCTCATAATGCATTTCCACAAGAAAGATGTTTTGATTCTGCTTTCCGAGGCTGTGCAGGGCAGGAAGTAGAGCAATTATGCATCATCTAATTAATGCATGATGGCCTTTCTGTGTTGTCAGTGTCTCCGCCAAATCAATTACCACCAAGGGCGGAAAGTCACTAACCACAAGTGCAACTCATTTGAGAAGTGTTTCTTTTATGTGATTCTAAGTCAAGGTCAGATTTACATTTGTTTAACTACAATAAGTTAAATCAGAAATGTTTGAATTTTAGTTGTAGCTAACTTTACTTTCAACTTCTAGAGAATCCTCACATACCCACGGAATAAAGCATTACTAGTAGATTGTCCTCCACTCTCTGCTCCCATCAGCTGGACAAGAGCGAGGTGGCAACTCTAGGTCTACCCTCCACCTCCAGCCATGGAGGCTCTGACAGCAACATCAGTGCAGACGGAGCGGGGGCAGCGTCCGGGGTCGCGGCAGGGGGAGCTGAGGGTTCGGGGGTGATCGAGCCACAGCGGACACGCGTTGCTCTGGAGCACCTGCAGCAGAAGATCCTGAAGGTCACCGAGCAGATCCGCGTGGAGCAGGAGGCCCGAGACGACAACGTGGCCGAGTACCTGAAGCTGGCGCACAATGCAGACAAGCAGCAGGCGTCCAGGATCAAGCAGGTGTTCGAGAAGAAGAACCAGAAGTCGGCACAGACCATCGCACACTTGCACAAGAAACTAGAGCACTATCATAAGAAGCTAAAAGAGATAGAACAAGTAAGTGCGTGCGCGGTGTGTTTCAGTGTTGCACCCTGTGCAGTGTGACGGTTTTGAATTGAATTATCTCATCACCAACTCAAGCACAGAGTGGCGATGGTCATATCCTAACACTTCTTTAAAACACTGCGTCATCCTGTGTCTCACCTAACTCTCTACAGCACCTGCTCTCCTCATCTGTCCTCCAGCTCCACCCCTTAAACCTAATCACCTCTCTCCTACCTTTGAGATCCTCCACTTCTCTGCTTCCTCATTTCTCTTCCCTCTCTACAGAACGGACCGGCCCGGCAGCCTAAGGATGTCCTGCGGGACATGCAGCAGGGATTAAAGGATGTGGGGGCCAACGTTCGTGCTGGGATAAGTGGTTTTGGAGGTGGAGTGGTTGAAGGGGTCAAAGGCGGCGTCTCTGCCCTCACCCACACGGCTGTGGTGTCTAAGCCAAGAGAGTTCGCCAGCCTCATCAGGAACAAATTTGGCAGTGCTGATAACATTGCCCACCTAAAGGACACACTCGAGGACGGCGTCGGGGGCCACTCTGAAGACGCCCCCACACCGCGCGCTCTGAGCGGAAGCGCCACCCTGGTCTCCAGCCCAAAGTACGGCAGTGACGACGAGTGCTCCAGCGCCACGTCCGGCTCCGGAGCGGGCAGCAATTCTGGTGGGGCTGGAGGGGGAGGGATGTTAATGCCAACTATGGGGAGTCCCAGGCTGGACGGGCACCATCATCATCACCATCACATGCACAGCTCCTGGGACTCTCTGCTCGAGGGCCTGCAGGAGATCAAAGCCAGCCAGGCACACATGGAGGACGCCATCGAGGACATGAAGGGCCAGTTGCAGAGCGACTATTCCTACATGACGCAGTGCCTGCAGGAAGAGAGATATAGGTAGAGACCCAACCAAACCCTGGTTTAGTCAGAGGAAACGCTGGCAGTAATCTACACTCCTGTTGCTAGTCAACCCAAGTCAGTTTACTTAGGTTACTTGACCTTTTCTGCCTTCCTGTGACTTCAAGTGCTTTTGTAATTACTCAAGATGTAAATCTTTAATCTTCACCTTTTAAATTTTAGACCAGCTGGGCACCGTGGCTTTTGGAAGATAAAGCATTTTGGGGACTGCTGCTGTCAGCTGCACCACGTTTAATGACACACATCAGGTCTTACATTGTGTTGCAGGAGCGTCCCACAATGCAATGTTGTCTAGAGATGGGACTGATTACTTCGTGGCTTTCTGTGGGCTTTTTTCTGATTGTGTGTGTATGTGTGTGTTTGCCCCATAACTTCAGGTACGAGCGACTTGAAGAGCAGCTGAACGACTTAACCGAGCTGCACCAGAATGAGATGACCAACCTGAAACAGGAACTCGCCAGCATGGAGGAAAAAGTGGCCTATCAGTCGTATGAGAGAGCAAGGGACATTCAGGTTTGACACCTTAACGTGGACACTAAATAAGAATCCAGCAGAAAATGAATACAGAATAAACAGTCACGGTCACGTCACCGTCCGCAGCCAGGAAGAGAAACGCGTTCGTTCTGTAGGACCCAGTATCTGATCTGAGGCTTTGTTCTTACAGGAGGCCGTGGAGTCGTGCTTGACCCGCATCACCAAGCTGGAGCTGCAGCAGCAGCAGCAGCAGGTGGTGCAGCTGGAGGGAGTGGAGAACGCCAACGCTCGAGCTCTGCTGGGCAAACTCATCAACATCATCCTGGCGCTCATGGCCGTGCTGCTGGTCTTCGTCTCCACTTTGGCCAACTTCATCACTCCGCTGATGAAGACCCGGACCCGCGTGGCCGCCACCGTCCTGCTGACCTTGCTGCTCTTCGTCCTGTGGAAGCAGTGGGACTTTGTGGAGCTGTGGCTGCTGCCCAGCTGAGCTCCCTGAGAGAGCGTCCAGAGGGAACAGAGCAGAGAGGCACAAGCTGGTTCCAGCTCGGATTCAGGACTGAAACAGGACGAGACCCGCTGCTCTTGTTTCCTTTGAGTAAAAGGAAGGAGAAAACAGGCACTTTTAGTTGAGAACAGAACAAAATCTGTGTCGAGAGGTGTTGACAGAGAAAAGACTGAAGACATCTCATCTGGCGTTGAAGACCAACCCTTGATTGCATTGCTGTCACCAAAAACGGAGACATCCTAGGATTGTCTTTTCTAATGGATTAAGATATACGAAAGAATAGAGCAACGCGGATCATGTTCGCTGTAACCTTCATGTTGAAGCTATAGTTCACCGCAGAGGAAAAGGTTGTTTCATGAATGTTATGTGTTGATGCATGTCCTCATATGTGCACTGAGACGCATCTAGCTGGCATGAGTTACAGATTCATCATGTTGTCAGATTTACAGTGCAGACATGGTTCTTTTCACATTCTGCTCTGGTGTTGAAGCTTCTAGATGCATTTCTTGCTTTTTGTCCTTTTCTTACAGTCCAATGATCTGCTTTAAAAATCTGCATAATAACTCAGCTATGGAAAATCTATTCCGACTATTAATACTATTTCACATACACTACTGTAGAACTGCTGTCAAAATAACTGGCATGTCAAATTGTGTCAAGGTTTATATCCAGTTTGCAAAAAACTACAATTGCAGTTTTATTAAACAATGTAAGAAATAAATGATTTCGTATATTAGGCTGATGTTGGGTATATATTTATCATCTTTTACTGTAAGTGCATCTTGTGACATAGTCTCACATCATTTAAGATTTAAAATAATGACATCTGCCATAGTTACGTTTAAGGGTATTGCACAGTGTTTTCTAACGTTGCATGTTTTATAAGCTGTTCATTCAGAGCAAAGCAACTTTACCTAATGGAAACGTCTTCTTCAAAAAGCGGCTGCAGGGACAAATAATGATCAAACCAATCACACTCTTCACAACCCCCCAAAATTACGTTTCATTAATGATTAAAGTCCAGATTAAATTTGTACTGAAATAATTATTCCTGCATAGCTGAAATTATCAAAATGTTGATTTCAAATTCATGGTATCAAATAATTAAAATACTCCACTAAATAAATCCACATCAATTCTGAAAACTAAAACATATTTTACACATTTGCAGCTGATTGTATTTTATGCAGTTTAGCTACACTGTTACAAAAAAGCCTCATGTTGTGGCCACAGTTGAATAAGATCTGAAAGAGGAGAGAAATTTCTCCACCTGGAGTAAATGGTGTGTTTTGTAGCTTTTTAAGAAGAGAGAAGCAGAAATAAGTCAGAGGGTTGTTTCCTACTTTGCTGTGTCATCAGTTACGAGATTAGATTCACGAAGGTGCTTATTACTTTATCAATATTATATAATATTGATAAAGTATAATATAATAATATATTATGTACAGGACACTTACATAACTTTAACATTATAACATTAATAGATATCAACTATATCAGATTCTTCCTAGGTTTTATCCATGTAGAGTCCTGTTGACTTATTACATGAGTAGCAGGTATATTTCTCTATTATTGACATAAGGTCAGTAATGCAGCACTGAAGTTATAAATATTTGTTTTTTAAGAATAGCATGGCCAAGACATCTTTGCTTTTATGACGCATAATAAATATTTATATACAAAAACAAGTTTTTTTTGCCACAAGTAATCAGTTTGTGATTGTAGCAGCTGTTATTGAGTTTTATTGTTATTATTGCAGGCTTTTTTAGTGAGATTGAGGAACTAGAACATACAGTTTACACGAAAGATGTGTGAATCACCTTCATCTGACAGTTATAATTCGCTTTTTAGAGTTAGTTCCACACAAAGGACAATTCTCATTTGTTTTGTCTTTTTAATCATTACTGTCAGGCAAAACCCATATGACCGTTACATTTAATGACAGGTATTCTTACAGTACAAGACAGAACTCAAGGGATCAGAGTCAGTGGCATGGCCACAGCTGACCTCTAAAAAGTAAGACATTCATCGTCATTAGATTGTTCCAACTTTTATATAGAGTTCACAAATGTAATGTGCATTTGACTCGTATCAAACACAGCTTTTCTTGATTAACTAGCAAATTCTAAAGACCTCAATAGAAACAGCAGAGTAGAAAAAAAACATTGTATAACAAGCTGAAGAATTCCTGATTTTATCTTAATTCCTGTTAAGATGACAGATGTACAATATATTGCTTTCAGGTGCTGAACTCAAAATGGGTTCCCCAGTCCTCCAGAACACATTCGTCAGTATCATGGTCTGCGCTTTTAACACATTTTCTGAATCCTGCATGTAAAACACACATGCAGTGTCTCGGCCTAATTTAACCATTAAACCACAGGGGGAGCTGCCATTTAAAGAAGGGACAGGAACTAAAAGATTACCAACCACGAAGATTGAACCTACAGTAGGAACCCCTCCTCAAAAGTGCAGCTGTCCATCACTCATTATCAATCAAGTGTTTGAAAGTCGTACTTTTTGCTTCTTTTTGTGAAACAAAGAAAGACTACAAAACAAACTAAAAAAAACCCTACGCCTGTTTACTGAGAGCGCAGACCGAGGCCTCGAGCCTAAGACACAGTATCCAGTCACAGCAGTACAACTCAGGAGAGGACATGATGAGATACAAATGACACAAGGATGAGTATTAAAAGTTTCCATAAGTGAAATTTCACAATAATTAAAAAAGCTGAACAGAAGGCAACACACGATTCGGACTTCAGTCTGTTTTATCAGTAGACTCCTTGCATGCAAGGGGATCTATGCAACAATGCTGAAACATGATGTACTTCAGAATATTTACTGCATTGTGATCAAATGCAGAGTCACACTAGACACACTTTTCAACATTATTGTGATAAAATGCTCCAAACTCCAGAATCTGTGATGCCTTTGGATGTGAAATGCTGTCTCAGGAGAGCGCCTGGCTGTTCCCAGACTCACAACAGGCACGAGCCTGATAGTTTTTGAACATGGACACACACCTTGGTGTTCATCAGGACAGAGTCAGACCTACTCCCACAGTCTTCAGGCCCAAAACCAACATGCTGCTCCCACAGGCAGAGAAACCTCTGGGCCCCATTCATGAAAAAGATTTTCCATTTCATGTCAATTTTTCATATTAACCGCAAAATTGGAGCATGTATACAATTATTTTCACCTTTCCCAAAACACTGGTAAAATCAGTGGCTGTCCTACTGCCCTCGTTGTTATCTTTTAATAGGAAATCATTTAACGTAACTGTTTAATTGACATTAGGGAAAATATCAGAGAACTTTTTCATAAACGCAGCCCCAGGTGGTCATGCACAGGTCGACATCACAGCGAGAGGCGCCTAAGCAGACCTCTGGGTATAGAAGAGAATATAGGCCTGAGTGTTGCACACTTCCTCCACACTGCAAACCTTCATCTCAGAGTCATTACAGTGGACCCAGAAACCTGAAAAAGTAAAAGACGAAATGCTTGGTAACAAGTCAACAGTGGAACAAACACTACAACACATGCAGCCTCTTCCTCACCTCCTTCTGTATTGTAGCAGTATGCGGTGTAGTGCCCTGAGCCAAAGCCTTTACCGTGGTGCATAACTACAGCAGACAGATCGTAGGTGTAGCCACCTCTGTGGACAGAGTGACCTGAGTCTGTGCAGCAGTACGGTTTGATGTTCAGAATCTGGTCAAAGGCCACATGGACGCTGATTTTCTCTCTATGGTTCCGTCCTGACCATCTGCCATATAAAAAAACTGATTAGTGTCCATAGGGTTCCAAACCCTCTTGACAACAATAACAGTTTTCTCAAATTGCTACAAATACTTAAACCATTTAATTACACGTAAATATGAAAAGTCCTGTTGAGAAACTTGCCTGAAGCGTTTGAGGTGCAACCGTAGAACCTGAGGTAAGCGGTAGATCAGAAGCTGCTTACACGCCTCTGACAAAACTAAGGGTTTGTGGGATGATTTCCGTCTTCTTTCTACAACAAAAACGCAATGGAAGTTAGTCTAGAGAATGTACAGAGTGAGACTCTGTTCTAGCACAAAGGTGACACCGTGTTACAATAAATCAGCCTGTCTAGACAAACATTTAGTTTGGCTTTCATAACGTTTTCACGTCTGGCTCTTCCGAAGCAATGAGCTAATTATTGAGACAGTCAGAGTCTGGTCCAGGCACAGATTCTGGCATTTTACAGATCCCTCAAAAAACCAAAACAATAAAACACCTTTAAACTGGATGTGAAAAAATGTTACTGAATTTGGTCTGAACACATTTAATAAAAATCTTTAAGATGCTTCTCCTGGACTTAAAATCACAGGCTTAGTTCAGATCACATCTCAGCATCATTCAGAACATTTACGTTAGCGGTGTGGTTCACTGCGATAAACTACACAGGAACATTAAAAAAACCTAAATACAAGCTGTAAAAATCAACTGTTTGCATTGAGTCTGTCTGTGTGTGTGTGTGTGTGTTCAATAGGTGTGTGAATTGTGAGGACACATCTCTCTCCATTTTGCATCTTTCTTTCTATTTGAAGCCTGTAATTTGCCAGTTAATGTACACAAGATATATTTAAAGCTTATATTTAAATACTGACTTAAAAGTTTTATTTTTCTGTCTACAACTCAATTAGTTTTTCATTGTTAATAGATAATCCAGAGACACATGGAGAGGACGGTTATAAATCTCCGCCTAAGAGAAACAAGCAGTTGCTGCTGACAAACCATCAGTAAACTGTCTGATAAAATTAAGCACAGTACATGAGAATGACAGCAGCTCCATTTAAAACACATAATGAGACTTAATTTCACTGCAGACAAAAAACCTTTGAAGATGATTTAATTGTGCGCAGACAAAGTTGAACACTTTTTAGACGGTTTGTTTATAATGATGCTCATGTTGTGCGTGGTTCTGTGGGGAAACTGCGACAAGCGTGGAACAGAAAACCTGCAGTTTATTAAACATTGCTCTTACTGTTGCAGTGGTTGCAGGCATAGATGCTGCCTTCAAGAGCCTCCATCTCTGTAAACTTGGACAGCATCTCAGTGAGGGTGCAGCTGCGCTGGTAAGCTGTAGAGCCAGAGCCTTTGTCAGTGCTGTGATACCGCTCAGGAAACTCCAATGACAAATCCCAGAATGGCTCAACTGTGTTCGACTTGTGCTTACAGGACAGACACGTCACCTAAAAAATCAAAAAAGAAAGAAAGTAGCAGAAGAAAACTAGATGAGGGCACTGAGTAGTCTTACGCCTATTTCTATTAACATAAATAATGATACCAATAATAATAAAAGAATTATACCAATAACAACATCTAAAGACAATAAAATAAGACAAATAATTACAAAATGTACAACATGCGCATATTACAAAAAACACAAAGTGTTAAGTGCACTTTATATGTTTCTGCAAAAATTAGTAGCCTTCACTCTTCACTGTGCTACAAACACAGACTGGTTGCAGTTTACATTATTCATAATATTCATAAAAATTTGTCACTGGGATTATAACCCTGTTTATGTCCAATTATTCTAATCATAATTTTTTAAGGTGAACGTGTTATGGAATCTTAAGATCAGCTTCTGTCTGATGGTCTCACCTGGCTTAGTAACTGTCCATGAAAGATGGTATTAAGAACCTTTAGCACTTGCTTGGATAGTTTCCTCTTTGTGATGGGAATAACAATCCTGCGTTTGGAACCTTCTGTGTCCAGCTCCTGTTGCACCTTGTCCAACAACTCGCACAAGAACTCCTGGGCATCCTGTTGGTCGTAGCCCCGGAAAGCTGGGATGAGGTTCCACACAGAGTGCAGCATGGCAAAGGGAGATACCAAAGTCCACCGGCCGGACCACATGACCCTGAAAAGTGTATGCAACTCATGGCACAGAGACATCTGCTGGCGGGGGGAGGAGCGAGGCTCCTTAGGTTGGACCAACTCCGCAGCCTGCGAGGAAGGAGGAACACTTTCTTTTTTGCCCTCTGGCAAATTCCAACAACCTGCTTTCCCCATGCGTCCGAGAGGGCATCCTGACAGTGCCGTGTTCTCGCTGCTGACTACACCTCCCGTCACCCCTTTCATCCCCTGGGAGTGATTGGTCTTAGCCAAAAGCTCCTCAGTCTCACATAGGTCCAAAGTGAGAAAACACTCCCTGAATTTCTGCAGGTGGCTCAGCACTTGCAATATTGAGTTCATGTAGCATGTGTTCCCCAAGTTGCGCAGACCAGTGACACCTGGGGCAAGTCTCCTTCGGGTTACAGCATGTGTGGAGTAGTACCTCCTCAGTTTAGCGGGTCTGCCATTCTGAGGAACCTTGCGGGACAGGGCCAGAAGGGAAGGCTTTTTGGGAGGAGGAGGTAGGCGTTCTGGAGGGTCGCGAAATTTGCGAGGAATGAGTGTGATGGTTGAACGTGGCGCCTGAGTAAGAAGCCTAGCACTCTTTCTGGGAGGTACATTGATAAGCTCTTCCATTAGTCTCCTTTTAACCTCTTTCTTTTGTCTTTTAGCTTCCTCCAGTTTCTCCTTGCGTTGATTCTGCAGGTCGTGATGTTTTCCAATCCATGTCTGAAACATCTTCCCTAGAAGTGCTTTTCTCCTGTGACGCAAAGCCAGCTGCATGGCGGGCTGAGGCCCACCTTCTCCAACCCAGGGTGTGCACTCCCCACCAGTTGAGGAGCGTAGTGAGCGTCTACCTGGGCTGCGAACCGTGGAGAGTGCCCCTCTGAGGAGTTTGAGATCTCCCTCTGCATTGTCATTGAGTACATAGTCTCCACAGGCAAAGCAGAAGACATCCAGCTCACGCACCTCCATAGCCAGTGGGTGGTGTGACTCCTGGAAGTGTTTGAGCGAGTGCTCCTCCATGAAACGTCCACATGCCACGTGGGAGCATTTGAGGCAGGCCCACACCGAATCTGTAGTGCTGCAGTCCACACATTGCCATTTTTGTGGATTGAGGATGGAATGGTCTTGGCCCAGGCGAAGGCGTACCACGTGTTTACAACGATCCATCTCTCCAGATACACATGTGGCCTCAGTGATAGGACACACGTCCTGTAGCCAAGCAGCAACTCATGCTGAAGTAAAAGTTACAGGGGAGAAAATAAAGTTAGATTAAGATCTGACCACAGAATCTGGTTAACTCTGACAGAATATGGTATGAATTTCATGGTGTGGACTATGATCCTAAATTGTTCAATCTGTACGCATGCTTTTTAAAAAGTGACTGTAAATTACTCGCTCTACAAAACACTTACTGTAAATGTGGTTTTCTTGATCAGAGAGAAGACACATCACAACATCTGCAGAGCGCTCAGTGCCACTAGATCACCCAGGCCCACTGTCACCACCAGCACCAACAGGAACATTCTGAGAAATGCAGATTAAGCCCAATTCATGAAGCGCGGATGCATCACAAACAGATCCTAGAACTAAACAAGAAGAGATCAGTTGGGGAAAAAAACTAAATTAGATGTTTGTATGGTGTTAAAAAAACAGTACATGTAAAATATCAATTAAGTATATATGAGTAAAGCCATTTCAAACTTAAAGGCGAAGTTTAATGTACATTAAGAATATGAACTGTGCCCGAACAGAGTGGTCACTTTATTATACGTTTATGAATATAACACATGTGGATGCTCTTAAATAATCGCCGGCTGCATTATCGACTGGTGGCTGCTTGTCCATTTAATTTAGCAGTCAATCCATGAAACCGTCTGCCACCAGCACCAGCGCTGTGCGGCGACCACGGTTCTTTTTGTTTTCTTTGTGTAACACAGCCACTAATTGCCAGAGAAAATAATAACAGGACAGTTGACAAGCAGCCCGAGCGAGCAGCAGCTCGCTGGCTGGGCTCGGACCCGGGTCGCCGTGTAACTGTATTAACGCTTCCGACGCTGATATTCGCGGATGTGGTAATAACGCAGCCGAACCTGGCTGCTTTAAAGCCGGTTGTCTGGCTCGGGCTGTCTGCTGCCTATCGCCATGCTAGGCTACCCCACGATTGCCACGCTTATTCAGAACAAAGACCAGTTAGAGAGCCTCTCTCCAGGAACATCCAGCAACTTTGTTAGTGTGAGGCAGCTCAGCCAGTAATAAGTTAGCTAGAGCTACGTTGATCGCTAGCCACAGCAGCACCGAGCAGGGCTGGCGGCACCTAGCATTTTGCCGTGTCCTACCAATTAACGCACTTTAATAAATAAAATCGCTTCCCCTGGCCCCAAGTTAGTAGCCTCCGTTTATGTTACTAGCCTACCGCGGTAGCTAGCGTTAGCCACACGGCTAACAGCGGCTGCTGGGGACAATCGAAGTAACCTAACGGTTGTTGCTGATCGCTAACGTGAACTGACGAGCTCGGCTTAGCTCGCTAGCGAACTGCGCCGCTCAACGCTGGAAAACTCCCCGGTGACATTCACCGCAGAAAGCCGGCTGTGGAGAGGACGCGCGCGGGGCCTCATCTGTGTCCCTGGCCGAAGCCGCAAGCTCTGATAATGCAAAGGCTCGATAACGTTACCATCGCCGACATGCATCCATCCGGTGCGCGGAGCTGCTTGTTGTCCCCCTCGCAGATTGAACAACCCAACTCTCGATCCGAGCCCGGACCTCGCGGCTCTCATTGGACCGCGGCTGAGCGGCAGCCGCGCTCTCATTGGCGGGGAGGCTGAACAACAGGCGGCAGGATGGACCTCGCGTCCGTCCTCCCACCGAGCCCACATGGAACAATAAGCGACTGCAGAGCGGCCGCGGAGGACGAGCGGCCCCGAGCTGCTGACCCGGCGCCGCAGGAAGCCCCGCCGCGTGTCAGCTGATCTGTGCGGATCCCTTCACACGAGCAGGGGACGTGCGGCTTCGCCTAGAAAGCCTCACGGAGGCCGCTACTAACACAGGCACCAACCGGCGCCGCCTCAAACATACAATGAAGTTTGCTCTCACCTTTCTCAGTATTTTGGGCCCAGACCATTAAGCTACTACATTCATTATATAACGTTGGCTCTCAACACAAATTCTAAAAGATTTCATTATGTGATATACACAGTGCAAAATCGGTTAGAATCAACTTAACCTCCACCCGATTAGTTGTTTTGTTTCACAGTAGGTCTTTAGGTTCTTTACTATAATTTCCTACCTTTGAAGCCTGTTGAAATCTGGCCTGGCCTCTATTTTAGTTGTTTTTATCGTATGTAAGAATTAGAAGGCTTTTACTTAGTGTATAACTGTCTTGAGTTGCTTATATATGGATACATACAGTCCACCATTCACTGATTTCTTTCACTCCCTTTTTCTGTTCAAATGAATTAACTAAATAAAAGTGTTTTGCTACCAACTAATAGGCAATTCGCTTATGTATAATTTCACACAGCTTGAAGTAGGCCAATTGTTAACATCTCTTGAGAAGGTTATACTCCACCAAGAGGACAGTCGAAGTATGTTGTCTACATGACTATTCACAGATCATCAGATGAGAACCAGAGGTTCTATCTAGTGTTGTTCACTACGTCTCTTTAATACAAGATTCTTTTATCAAATAGTGGATGAAAAGGTTCAGATATGAAAATAAAAACTCCAGGTTTTCAAAATTGTTCAGATACCATGCTGATCCATGGGACCAGAATTAAAGCAACAGCAGTACATACGTAAAAGAAATCTATTAATTCCCACTGACAATTCAACGGGCGTTGCTTCCTGCAATTTGCAGTTTGCGAAGTTTGTTGAACAACTCCAGGTATTGATTCATGGTGTCCACACAGTCTGCTGGCACTTCGGTTTTGGCAGCAAACACAGACGGCAGGTCATGGATGCTGGGGCCAAGAAAAGACTGCATGAACTCCCTCATTAGATTCCAGCAGTCCCCTGGTACTACGCAGGGACAGTACTCCACCTGATGAGACACACCCAGAGTTAACATAGTCACAGAGCTCAGATGTAATATCTCCACTTGAACTTATAAGATCAAAGTGTGTGAGTGTACCTCGACGGATATCCCTCGGGCGCTGGAGCTCATTGTCACAGTACCAACTTTTATCAAGAAGTCACAGTAGCGATATCTTGAACCACGACACTCCACCTTGTGCCCCTTGGCATTCTGGAAGTGGCTCTTTAACTTCACCATGAGGACATCAAAGTTTGCGTCAGCTATCAGGCATGGTCCGCCTTCAAACAGAGCCAGACAGCTCAAAGGGGTTTCAGAGTTGTGCATCACATATAGGAGCTTGGAGGGCTGACCTGTAACAGACAGGTGGGTCTGACTATGAAAAGGGTTCAGATCCAATACTATATCCAAGCAGTGTGACCCTGCCAGCAGCATATGGAGAATATAGCGCATGAGGTTAAAGCAGCAACAGCAATGAGATATAGAGATAGTTAGTCTGTAATACTTCTATGTGAAGCTCCCTGCTGTACTTAATAAGTATAAATTCATGTATTCAATTAGCTTGTTTTCTTTTATTAATTGTAAAAACCTGACCTTATGCAGACAGTACACATCATTCAAAGCAAAGTACTTGTCTATTACTAATAGAAGCCTGTCAATGCTAGCATTTAGAGAATCAGACAGTTCATTTTCACCGCTGACGGTCCCCGTGGCGTGATATGTCTCACAGTCCACACAGAAGCTGCCCTGCTTCACGGCCCCGAGCTGCTCCAGCTTCCTGTGCAGCATGTCCACTGTCTGCTGCACACTCTTCCCCTCCAACACCGGCACCCCGCAAACGCTGCAGACACAGCGGACACAGCAGACACAGCGTCGTGGCGCTAGTTAGCATCTGAGGTAGAGTTTCTGGACATGTTCTGCAGAGCACCGTGTGAAAACAGGCAACAGCGACTAAACAACGACCAGACCATATGTACATATGTAAAACGATCTCCTAAAACGAGATAATCCATCTAAAAAACAATAACATTATCATCTCACCACGTTACCCCCATTGATATTTTGTTCTGTTGTCTTTGGTTGGACACTTCCGGGTGAAGAAAAGTTCTTCCGGTACAGTTAATAATCTAATAATTTCAAATGTATACCAGCCACAGTATTCTTGTACAGTTCCTAACTATTTAATCTTTCCCAACTATCCTAATAGTGCAGTTAAATAATAAATGTCAACAATAAATACTTAAATGCACTGCACACGCTAGCTAAAGGCTAACAGTGATAGCGTCACGGTTACGTCACTTCCGCGCTGTAATGGCCATCTGCACGTGTTGAGCAGGAGTCTGTTTACGGGTCTTTTTAAATTTCAGACATTACGTTTTCAGTATCGTAGCTACAACGTCGCTGTCAGGTTACAGTGATGCCGAAAGTCAAAAAGTCCAAAGGAGGCGGAGAGAGGAGCGGAGGAGCGCTGGCTGACCAGATCCTGCAGGACGACACGGTCCGAGCCCGAGGCCGGGTAAAGAGCAGAGACGGTCGGGCTGAACACGAAGACACGTACGTAGACGAGCGACTGTCACGGAAGATCCTACAGCAGGCTCGCATCCAACAAGAGGAGCTGCAGACCGAGTATGGCCTGGCACCAGAGAAGAAGAAACCTCCGGTCACTGTTCTCGGTAATTAACAAACACTACGCTGCGCTGAAACAGTTGACTGGCTCCGTAAATACGTTCACCCTGCTTCATGCAAGCTCCATTACCAAAGAGAGGAAAAGCGGCTAAAGATGGATTTGATTGTAATCCAAAACGTTGCTCCTCTGCACTTACGTCATTTTCTGTCAGAAAAGTTACCAGATCACAGTAAAAACTGATTTGGGGTTTTCTCCATTATTGGGGCCTGAAATGTCATGTGATCGTCACCAAAATCACACATGCCAACAAACACAATCTGTATAAGCCGATAAGACACACGTGTTTTTTTTTTATGTGTTTAGACATGTTGGGTAATGGTGCCAGTTTTTAGTAGTTGGACCTTTTGCAGCAATAGGCTCAAGGCAGTGTTTCTGGCTGCACAACATTCAGGGGGAGCTTTGGACCAGTCTGTCGTATCAATCAATCAAACCAGTCTGTATCTTTGGGCATTTGGTTTGAATCTTTATTGCCAGTGTGACTATATAAGTAATGATATTTTAGGTTCTGTTGCTGAGGATGTGGACTCGGATGAGGAGTGGCCAGCAATGGAAGCAGCAGGTGCTGGGGGCGGTGACGCCGAGTGTGACAAAGAGGTTGTAGTTGATCCTGAAGATGAGAAGGCCATTGAGATGTTCATGAACAAGAACCCTCCAATGAGGCAAGGCATAACCCAGTCCTAACTTATTCCAGAAGTATGTCTGGTGACCTAGATTGTGAGCAGATTCTAATGCTTGGCTTTGTCTTATTTTACCGGGTTCTTGCAGACGGACCCTGGCTGATATTATCATGGAGAAGATCACAGAGAAGCAGACTGAGGTGGAGACAGTGATGTCAGAGGTTTCAGGTCGTCCAATGCCACAGCTGGACCCCAGGATAATAGAAGTGTACAAAGGTGTCAGTAAGGTGAGTTAAAAGTCACCATACGAGACATGAACGAGTGTGTGACGAATCAAAGGAAAACCTTATTAGAACGACACTGTTTCTCTCCTTTTGTTACAGGTTCTGTCAAAATATCGCAGTGGTAAATTGCCAAAAGCTTTTAAAATAATCCCAGCCCTTTCAAACTGGGAGCAGGTTCTGTATTTGACCGAGCCAGAGACATGGACTGCAGCTGCCATGTATCAAGCCACACGGTGGGTCTCTTTTTGGCTAACTTGTTACCTGACACTGGCAAATCTGGTATTGTTTACTGCGTATAATGAAACCGCTATAAGAAATGTTTACCTCGCTTGTGTTGTAGAATATTTTCCTCCAATCTGAAAGAGCGAATGGCTCAGAGGTTTTACAACTTGGTGCTGCTGCCCCGTGTACGGGATGATATTGCAGAATACAAGAAACTCAACTTTCATCTCTACAGTGCCTTGAAGAAGGCCTTGTTCAAACCAGGAGCATGGTTTAAAGGTGAGACAGTAGCTCAGTAACAACATGGAAAGATTTAATTTTACAGCCTGAACATAAGTTCTTCATTAACAGGGTTTGACATAGAAGGAGGACACATACTTTCTGGGTCACATTTCTGGTTTTAATGCTAAGTCTGGATTTTATTCTGAGAACACTGATAAAGGATAAAACCGTGTCCACAGAGTAAATAACGCCACACACTCTCAATATATTTAGGTCAAGTCATCCTTCATCCTTCATACGACTTTAGATTTTAGTTTTTTTCTGTAATCCTGACGCTCCAGCGTTCACAGATTGTCCCAGCTCGATGGGACTGTTTTCCCCAAACATCCAGCGACCCATATTTAAACCACAAATTCCAGATGTGACCACTAAGTGGCAGTACTGCTCAAGAATACAGTGTACAATGAATAAGAACGTCAAAAGATGATAAAGATATTATTGAAATGAAAAATGTGTTCAAGAAGTGCTTAAATGAGTTTGGTTCACTGATCATGCTGGTATCAGCCTGTGCATGTTGAATTAGAGAAAAAAAATGTTAAGTAGCATTAAACATTCAATTCATAACTGTAATTAACATTTAAAATAATCTGAGGATGGTTGCTTGTGAGACTTTCTTACATTTATAATAAGTTGGAAGATAAACCTGAATTTTATGCATGTTACACAGTTTTGCCCTTTTCTTCCTATTGCTGGACCACTGATTTGTTCCCCGTCTGTTACAGGTATATTGATTCCGCTGTGTGAATCTGGGACATGTACTCTCAGAGAAGCCATCATCATTGGGAGCATACTCACAAAGTGCTCCATCCCTGTGCTCCACTCCAGGTGGGGTTTCCTTTTCACTGGCACACCAGCAGACAAATGTCAGCGTGTTGTTGATAGATTGTCCCTGAAACCTGTATAATCGGAGGTGTTGGCAAGTCACCCAAGGTCAAAGTTGTATAATGTGGATGATTTCATCATGTTCACAATTTTGTCTTTCAGTGCTGCAATGCTTAAGTTGGCAGAGATGGAGTATAATGGTGCCAACAGCATTTTCCTGCGCCTCCTGCTTGATAAGAAGTACGCCCTCCCTTTCCGTGTCCTAGACGCCTTGGTGGCTCACTTCCTGTCCTTCCGCAATGAGAAACGTGTGCTTCCTGTGCTGTGGCATCAGAGTTTACTCACCCTGGCTCAGCGCTACAAGGCCGACCTGGCCTCTGAACAGAAGGCAGCACTGCTGGAGCTGCTCAAGATACAAACACACCCTCAGATATCTGCAGAGATTCGCAGAGAACTGCAAAATTCGGAGTCGAGGGATATTGAAATCGGGCTCCCTGTTACAGTTGAAATGGACTGAGGATTCAGACCGGGCGGTGAATCCTCCTCTTTTGCAATTGTCCCATGAAAAGAATATTTTCTCATGTTATTTATCTTCTTGTCCTATAAACGACAGGTCGATTGATCAGTGAGTCATTACAGAACATGCTTTCTGCTGGTTTGCACATTTAAAAAGGCATTTCTGTAATAATCGACATTTCTGCAAGTTGCGATCCACTGATTTCTTTTCATATAAAACCGGTATTTGTGTACATTTGAGATCACCTTTCTTGTGTAACACCTACAGTTTACATTAAAACATACAGAATCCTTAAATATCATCTTCTTTTCTGTTTTTTACTCGTTATTATTCCGCACATTTAGAAGGTTCTGGACTGAATAATAATTTCAGATTTTTTTTTACGTTTAACTATTTCCTTCAAAAACATCACATAGTAAATCCAAATTTATCTTTAGAACAACATTCCCATTTAAATGTGAGCAGGTGTGTTTGTACTGATGTTAATATATCACATTAACAATGAAACAAGGAGGCGGATTCCACTATTTACTTTGAAACAGCAGATCTGGCGCCCTGTTGAGTTGTTGGTTACAGTTTCGGACCGTGGGTAGTTAGCGTAGGTTAGCTTAACCAGCTAGCTCCAAGCTAAAGTAGCCTCAGTAGGGGTTAAATTAAGAGCTTTGACTTTTGACTTGAAAACACATCGAATGTTTCCGTATTTGATTTCGTCGAATGGATCTGTGTGAAGACGAACTAATTCAAAATGAATCCGAGGGTACAAATGGCTGCGTGGTTCTCCGGGCCGGCAGGGACCCAGCGGTGAGCGGGGACCTGAGAACACTGCGACACCTGGCGGCTCTGGAGAAGACCTGCCGGCGGTCCGATCGCCTTGGCGCCGGGCAGGGAGACGTCCAGCCGCACACGTGGAGGCTCCTGGCTGTGTGGATGTTACAGGTAGACGCTGGACCAGGCCCGGCCTGCGCTTCTTATGAAGCCGCAGAGTGAGGGCCCGACACGGACTGTGTTTGTGCAGGTGTGTGAGGAGCAGAGGTGCGAGCAGGAGGTGTTCCCACTGGCCGCGCATTACCTGGGCCACTACCTGAGCCGCGTCCGCGTCGAAAGGTCCAGGCTGCAGCTGCTGGGGGCCGTGTGTATGTTCCTGGCCTCCAAGATGAGAGAGACTGTGCCCCTGACTGCCAGCAAGCTCTGCGTCTACACCGACAACTCGGTGTCGGTGTCAGACATCCTGGTAAGCCTCATCCACCCTGTGAAGGCGTGAGGGATTGTTCTGATCATTCATCATGTCCACATAAACTCCTGACAGACAGTGGATCCCACCCAGATGTCTCCCCTGGTGCTGATCAACATTAAAGCTCTTCCTGATTGGATCATAGATGGTTTGT
Source organism: Macropodus opercularis (assembly GCA_030770545.1). Taxonomy (NCBI): domain Eukaryota; kingdom Metazoa; phylum Chordata; class Actinopteri; order Anabantiformes; family Osphronemidae; genus Macropodus; species Macropodus opercularis. The sequence goes on from CM061099.1 coordinate 2,804,971, forward strand.
AAAACTGTCCCGTGTGTTGCAGCAGTGGGAGGTGGACGTGGTGTCCAGGTTGGACTGGTGCCTGGCCTGCGTGATGCCCTCGGATTTCCTGGAGCCCGTTCTTCATGCCCTGCCGTGTGTCGGGCCCCTCCACCTTCCACAGGTGCGCAGACTGGTCCACTCCTGTATTGCCCTGGCAACCACGGGTAAGTTACCTAACTACGTTAGCTTGACGTGAAAGGACGGATCGATGTACAGGAAAATTGTACAGGTTATAAATCATTCATGGATCATAACATCAGTTATCTTGTATCTCTTGTAAAGGAGTAATGGGTTTTACTTTTGTTAGTACTAGATGTGACTGATTAAATGACTTTCTACGCTGTAAAGGACACAACGCTGCCATAACTGTTGGTGATTATAATTACGGTGTGTCAGCAGTTCATTTTGGAGACAGAGAGGTGCGTTTGTGTAATCCTGTATTGTCTGCAGTGAAAGACCTGCGTCCAACTATTCAGCTGGCTGATTTCCCACGAAGCTCTGTGATGCAGCCTGAGGCAGCAGGTCACAGGGATATACAGCCAGTTAGGGCTGTTAGAGACAGACTGTGACATAACATCCCATAAAATCATGATAAATCCTGGCTTCCTGCATGTAACCCATTCAAAACAGTGACTCAGCTAGGATTGAATGGCTGGCTTTTTGTGTACTTATTGTGGATTTCTCTCGCCAGAAGCAATTAGGATATTGGATCAGATTGTCAGGTTTTGGGAAATCCCTGCTTTTGATTACTTGCCTTTGTCTGTAAGGGTGTGTCTGGAGCGGTGGCGTCTGTCTAACTGTCTGCGCTCTAACCTTTACTAACGTTCTCATTGTGCCGCTAGTCTGTAGGTCATGGTGGCCCCAGACTCACACACTACTACAACATTTTCATAGCACTTTAAAGCTGATGAAACAAAAGCAAACTATACTGTTTATCCATTGACAATTAAAAACTAAATTGAGCTACACTGTGTCAAAATGTGTCATCGTGATCAATTTAGTTATGAATATTTGAAGCTGAAGGTTTTAAAAATCCTTGTCTTCTCCTCAGATTGCAGGTTCTCCTCATTCTTGCCCTCCACTCTTGCATGTGCCTGTGTGAGCTTTGCTCTGCATCAATTGAAGTTAACGGACGCTGCCGAGTCAGTGATGACATTTTTGGCCAACCTTATGGCCATCGATGTGGTAAAGCTAATGTTTAACAGCCTTTTACCGTCATATCTTTTTTTGACTTTGTCCCATTGTCAACATTGCCTTTCGATCATTTCAGCTAGAACTGTGATCAAACAAACAGTTGAGCTTATGGATGTTTTTCTTTCAATGTGACCCCGAACAGAGCTCTGTCTTCCTATGCTATGACAAGCTGAGGACTGTGTGGCCGCTGAACCTGCCCCCATGTTTGCAAGACAGTGTTTTCAGATCAAGAGCACACAGCTCAGAGGTCAGCTGCAGGCCTGCTGACATTCAGGATGCTGCACTGACACCAGCGAAGCCACCCCAGGAAGTGAAGTTAAAACACTTCTCCCATGACATGATTAGATAGAACAACTGTCTCTAGCCATGAGAGAAGAAGCAGCGTAAATACAACACCAAGTCAATTATTCTTGCTCCTAATTGTTCTTTGCAAGTTGGGTAAACTACGGCAGTTTATTCTCGTTCTGAAGTACTTTTTGTATAGCAGCTTCTGAAAGATAGTTCGGACTGTTTAGACCATACAGTTTTAGTGTAATGAATTTGATTATATACGTATTTAACTGGGTTTTGCAGACAACAAATGTATCTTTGTTGTATACACACACACACACTATTAAACCCAAGCACATACAAGTCACAAACTAGCCAAGACTGTTCTTTGTTGTGGGTTTTTATTGATTTCCTCAACCCAGTCACAGTATGGCAGGTCACATGGTCATAAATAAGCCAGTTACTTTGGCAAAGAACAATTTTGCAGTCAACCTGAATAAAAGTATAAAATAACTCCTGCATATGGATCCAGGTATCTTCTGGAACAACAGCCAGGAACATTGATGAAATGCTCCAGTGTGTTACTCTACACAAAAATGAAACCCTGCAGACCAGTCATCCCAAGGGCTGACTGCATGTCGGCCTTCAGTAAGAAATGAGAATTTATCAGTGAAAGTCCTTAATACAAGAATTCATAGTTTACGCTTTTACACGGGCAAGTTTTAAATTCCTGATGAGCCAAACGTATTATTTACATTCCAGTTTCATATCCAGCTTATGTGGGCTCGTCGCATCTTTTTCCACATGACCCCTATACTCAGATTATGATAAATGAACTGTATCAAGCTTCAAAAGGTCTGATAAAGTGCGTTTCCTGGCAGTAGCTGTTTAATAAAACAGGAATATAGGAAGATGGATGTAAAAAGCTGAGTCATCAGCATGTAGAGCGACACAGTTGGATGGTTGACCTGCCGGAGCTTCAAAATTCAGTTGAAATAAGTAAATATGCAGTAGTTCGCTAAAGCTTGTGGGTCACACCCAACATACTCGCGGCTGTTTTCCAAACTGTGACCTTGCAAAAACAAACTGACTTAATTAGCCACTCCTTTTCTGTGAAACTGCCACCTGCATACAAAGACTCCACAGCCACCGGGCTCTCGTATGGCCACAGATTTGGAAGTAAAAGCAGGTTCTACTGGTTACACTTGTAAGTCACGGTGAGCCAAACCATGTCCAAACAAATCATTATTTTTAAGAAAAACAACAATATAAAAAAAAAAAAGATCTGCGAGAGCTAAGATCCCTGTTACAAGCAAACGTCCACCTGGCACAATTTGCTCGCTTTTTATATAACGATAAACAGGTTTGATAATTTTACTTCTTTGGTCTTCATGAAATGTCATTTTCCCAACATGCTAAAAACACTAGTGTTATAATACACAAACGCATTCTAATGTAGAAGCCGTCTAATAATATTCTTAGTAAAGCTGACAACTAGTCAAACACATGAGTTTTGACAATAAGACACTTTGTTGCTTAAAATATTATGGGTTGTAAATGAGGCACTATAGGCAACAGTCAAATGACTGGATCTACTGTGACTGAGCAATTTAACAGTTTTTAATCTATTATCACCAAGACGATACGTTTAACTGATTTAGACCAACATTTGGTTTCCATTTATAATTAACTACACTTTTAATACTAAGCTCTTCTTGAGAAAATCAAAGCTCCTCCTCTCAGGAGTCATATTTAGCTGCGCTCAGTTTTGTAAAACTTTTAGCCATTACTCCAAGGCAGCTCCGTTTTTGGTACGTTTAATTCCTGAATCTAGCCAATGTGATAGCGTGCTGGTAATTCCACTGCCCATAATGCACTTTGGCCATCATATCTTCAGTAGTTTAGTCTTTTAAAACCTCAGACCGTGTCTTTTTACCCAACACCGGCTTCTAGCTTGCCTTAGAGCCTTGTATTACCATGGCCTGTTTGTAGGCCTCTGTTACGTTATCGCAGTCCGTTATGGAAAAGGCGCTGTCAGCCATTCCAGACTCGTAGCAGCTCCAGGGCCTCAGCATCCCACCTCCAAGAGTCCTGTCCTCTTCGATGTCCAGTAGGTTGTCAGCTGACACGCATCCTCTCATGCTGGACTTGGCTGGTTTACCCATTTGCATTGGAGGTCCCACACGGTCTGGCAGATCCAGCTGGTCAAAGGACTCTGACGACAGAATGCTGTCCTCGCTGATGGCCCCGTTTGGTCTCGACCTGGCCCCACCACGGGGTAGAGAAGCTGCCAGTTGGTCTAGAGAGCCAAACTCGTGCAATCTACCTGATGAGAACTTCCCATTACGCTTCAGAATCCCCTTCCTGTTGGTTGGTGCTGAAGGGTACCCTTTAGGTTGTGTTACCCAGCCAGAATCACTGTTCTCAGGAGAGGAGGAGTAGTATCCCGACTCCTGCTCTGTGGGCTTCTTCAGGATACCTTTGCGCGGCACCAATTCAGCTGAAGGGGTATTAGAGGGTGCAGACAAACCCAGAATGTTCTGAGGCTCCACTGGGCTTGCAGCTGAGGCTTCACTCGTCACTTTCTGCTTCACACTGTTACGTCTCTTGAGAATCCCCTTTGACGGACGACTGTCCGCGCTTCCTTCATGGACTGTCTGGGAGACGTTGTTTTCCTTCCGTGACCTTCGCAGAGATCGCTGTCTCACTACATCGCCTCCACCACCCTGTGAGCGCAGCAGGCAGCGCATCTTCGAGCCATTCTCCAGTAAAGGCCTGGACGTACGACGCAGCCAACTAGCAACGCTGGTCAGCCCAGCCGGCTGCGACGTTGCTGGTGAGACGGGTGTAGAGGTCTGGTCGACGGGACTGCTCTTTACCTCGGACAGCAATGGCTGCTGGTAACCCCAGTTGAGCCACCAGTGTCCTGCAATCTCCTCTATTGTAGCTCTGCGCTCTGGATTTACCATGAGCATCCAACGAATCAGTCCACATGCATCTGAGGAAATAGAAATAACGCTAATGATTAATCGGTTTCATTCTTATCATGGGAAATAGGCACTGTCACAAAAGAAAGGACTCACCAGATGGGTTGGTTGGTTTGCGGTAGTTTCCAGTGCTGATCTGCTGGACCAGTGTCCTGTGGTTGTTCCCATCAAACGGCATGGTGCCGTGAACCAGCGTATACAACAGCACACCAAGAGACCACGTGTCCACCTCAGGCCCGTGGTATGGCCGTCCATTAACTATCTCTGGGGAGGCATACAGAGGGCTGCCACAAAACGTCTGAAGATACTCGTCACCGTGGTAAATGTTTGACAGGCCGAAGTCTGCGATCTGCCACAGCAAGAAACAGGTCAGAGGTTAAGCCAAATCCGATTTCTTGTGTCAGTCAGATCACTGCAGTGCATCTGATTCAATACAGTTACATACGAATGGGTTAGGCTCTGTCGAACAGAACCGTGTGGTGGTTATAATGCCACAATAAATAAAGAAAGGTGATTAATGACATATTGTTAACGATCACAGGCGAACGTTAAATAAACGAGAATGCTTATTTATTATTTATCTGTCCTCACACATACCTTAACATTTCCTTTGTGATCTAGTAAAATGTTCTCCAGCTTTAGGTCCCGGTGTACTATTCCATTCTAGGAGAGAAAAAACAAAGACATCAGTTCTGTTCAACAGTAATAGTTTATACACATTTCTATTCACTTGTAGCTGGACTACATTCTCTTTTACTGGGTTACAGCGTTCTTCTTCAAGTGAATTCTTCTTTCCTGGTACGTCAGCTGTGCTTCATTGTCCTGCACTCTGCAGGGGGGCATGCCATTGACTCAAGCTTTGAAAAATGGGTCAACTATTTCTTACATATCAACACTTGCAGTAGCAACAGACATTTCTCGCAGAACCGTGTTTTGCAGCGTTTATGTCTTGTTAATAACCTTCATCTAGCTGCGACGCGGATTACAAACAAGACATGAGCAATAAACATTAAAAGAGACAGATGGTTCACTTGGGATGTGACGAGGCAGGTCGCTGGTAAATATTGCTCAACAAACAGTGCAGAAGGGCAACGCTTACACAGAGTCCTACTGCAAATGTTCAAAGTGCACATACACATCTCTGGGCTGTAGAAGCGAAGGCTTGTGTGCACGCGTTAGCAGAACCCTTCTGTTCCATCACACCCTCATTAACCTGTGAGACCATGCGTGTGGTTGGCCATTAGCCCCGACGCTGGTCCTCTACAGACCAACTGTTCATTTCCCCCTGCATTGCTCCCACTGGCTCCCTGTTCAGATCACTGAATAATGCCATTATGTAACTTTGGGGGTGTAGCAGCCAGTGGCTCTACAACTTTAGTTTTACAATATCCTGCCGATTCTGCAAACAACTGTGTGTGTTATAAAAGCGCTTCATGAATAATAACCGTCCTACCTGGTGGCAGTAGTGCACAGCGGAGACGATCTGTCTGAAGAAGTGTCTGGCCTCCTGTTCCGATATGTGCCTCTTGTCACAGACGTAGTCATACAGGTCCCCCCGGCTGGCGTACTCCATCACTATCACGATTTTGTCCTTGTTTTCAAACACTGAAAGACCAAATTTATTACAAATTTTAAATCCAACAGATCGTCCAGACAACACAAAAACATAGAAACCAGCTGGAATTTATGTTTTAAGCCTGTGCAGAGCTTTTTAGAACAATAATACAAACATTAGAAGGTTTTCCGAGTAATGTTGTGCCTGCATTTAAATAGATGTTCAAAGTCACCCGCTACCTCTCGTCTACTGCCTGTGGTAAACAAAGTCCTGACAGCGCTACAGACAAACGGCGATGACCATCTCATCAGTTGTGAGGGGCAACGGAAGACACGGGGCTCCGCACATTACCCTGCAGCGCTGGCGGGGTACGGCCGGGTCCCAGCGCTTATGTAACCCAACATGATTCTCCAGCAAAAGACTTGCGTGACCAAACGCTGAATGTCAAAAACGGAGACGAGTCCTGTCCCAGGTGTCACGTTTCAGTCCGCGTGTGGCTCAGATGCACAGACGCCAACAAAGCAAAACAATGACATGCAAAAAACCACTCATGACATGAAATCGAAAAATGTACCTTCATATATGGTGATGATGTGCGGGTGGCAGAGGGAAGACATGATCTCAATTTCTCTGCGGATATGAATGAGGTCTTGTTCGTCCTTGATCTTCTCTTTTCTGATGGACTTTATTGCCACCTTCAAATAAAAAGAAACAGATGCATTTTAGTTTTGCACGTTATAAAACTGAGACCAATTTCAGGACAACAACTCTAGAGAATATGTATGAAAAATGAACAATAATGGTGTCAGCAGTGTTCGTTACAGTGAATTGAACTCGTTGTGGCTCCATGTAATGCTAAATATTGTGACACATTAGAATAAGTCACAGTATTATCTCTGTCACACCAGAACATGCAGAGGAAAAATACAAACAACAGCTGCCCTTCATCTGATGCTCATCCTCTCGTGAGAGGAACATTGGGCAGTGAACTGAAAAATCTGCTGTGTTGTTTCTAACAAGGCAGCGTCAAGTATTGTCTGTGGGGAAATCTATTGTCTGCCGTTACGTCCGCCCACAGAATAGAGAGATTTCAACGTGAATAGTATCTCTGATGGTCTTTGTCCACAGGTCTGTGCTACGCAATCTTCTGACGAGCCTGTATGTGTCTTAGGTCTATGTGGAGCTCAGATGCTTGAGATTCCTGTGTGCACTGAATGCGTCATCTGTGAGCCAAAGGTTGCAGGGCGTCATGAGGAACCAGATGGTGGTGGGGTGTCCTGGGTTCCTTTCTAACCCTCAAGGCTACAGACGCAGAGACGAGAGTGAAGCAGCGACTTGTCATATCAGTTTCAGCGCTAGTCTGTCTGCTGCTATGAGTCACTGTCTGGCCCCAGCGCTCACCCAGGCCAGCTCAGCATCCACACCACACAGAGCCTTTTCCTGGTTCTGGGAACCGAGGTTTCCTGTGTTTGTTTGTGGCTGTCAGACGAGCTGAAGTCGCAGTGATTTCACACTCCTGTGAGGTTCTGCGCGTATGTGTGCGGTCTTTGTTACTGTCAGTATTATAACGCAATACGCACAGAGGGGATGAAATCTTCGATATTTCACACTCCGTTCCTGAATAAACACGCTGAAACCATATTTGTGCACCTGAGCCAGTTGTGCCAGCTCTTACCAAGTTCAGCATAAACCCACGCACACGTGATAACCCGTGAATCACTAAATGCCAATGATCCGAGTGACGAAGCCAGCGTGAGCCTGCTCACGTGACCTGTTAAGAGCAGGGAGCAAACGTGGTCTTCAAAATGATAAACAAATAAAATTACCAACCACGTCAATTACATGAGCAAATAATAGCTGCACTCAAACTCAAAAAGTAAAATATTACATTTACTATAGAGCTTTACTACAACCCAATGATTAAATAAGATATATTTATTAATATAAATGTTTCTTAATATCAATTCTTTTTAACATTGTTCAGCCAGTCACGAGTTTGGCACCGACTACATTAGTGAAACACTCTGCAGCAGCCTGATTAAAGTGAATCATAGAGAAGTTCAGTTAAATTAGTCAAGAGACACGTGTTGTGCACTGGATCTATTTTAAACCCGCCACATGAGAGGCTGATTACCCAACTCAGTAACAATGAAAACAGCTGTAGATCCACCGAACGCACGCAAGGTGAAGCCATCCTTTGTGCTGCGTCGCTCCCTGTGTCCAGTTACGCATTCGCTTCGTCAAACAACACTATGAAAGGCAGAAGGAAACAAAAGCAGACCGACGTGGTTCCATCTCACTTTAACTGCCATTTATTTGGTGCAGATCCAATGTTTCAGTGCTTTTATCATATAGAGACAAAAGGCAGCAGGGATAAATATTAAACACCAGGTCAATCCAATAAAAGCGGCGGCGGCGGGTGAGTGGCAGCTTTAAGAGATGTGTGGACAAGGCTGAACACGTATCGCAGCTTCTCCGCCGCAGGTGAGGGCGGGGGAATTCCTTACACTTCCATGACCTTTGAGAACTTTCACCGACAACAAAATCTCTGCCAAGTATCTATTATTCAAAGAGAAACTAGTTTACAGCTCTAGGTTTGGTTTATGATCTATGATTGTAAGCATAAACTAAGCTGCCGTTTTACCAGGCGTACCCACTTAAAGTAGGACAGGGCCACAGCAGGTTGCATTATTTCATAAAGGTCTTAATTAAACTGTTTCACAGGGCTGCTAATTACCTTTACAGTCATATCTGTGGTGCTGATGGACTGACTATACTAAGCTGAGGAGTTTAGGAGTTTCCTGATAGAATCAGCTGCTTTACAGATAAGCTGTTGTTTAAAAGCATAACAACGCTTTCGAAAGACAGATTCCGATTCAGGTGAAGATCCTATAACTCAAAGGACATTGTTTGCCAGCTCCTTTACGTCCCGTTTAATCTCTGGCCTCTGGGTTTTAAATACTCCCCTTAGGTCATGGGGCACTGGAATCCACCTGAAAGGCTATTTGCAATTTCCCCTTCACCCTCTGCCAAGAACAGAAAGAGAAATGTGTCCGGGGGTAAATTCACTCACGGTTTCCTGCAGCACGCCTTTCCTTTACGCTGCCTGTAAACCACAGGAGGGGAAACTGCTAAACTAAAAGGTGTAGCAACACATTTACAGGAATCAGGAAGTTTATCCTTGTAGGATGCAGACAAAAGCCGTCCACCGACGCGTCACTTCACTTTCAACACACAAACAGGTTAAGCTTTGAGGTGCTGCGATGCTGTGACTGGCGTTAGACGTCGTCAGGTGTGTTCAGATCTGTCATATGGCATAAAACACAGCATCACCTCCTTCAGTTTCCATAACCTATTGAAACAGCTACAGAAAAAGCTTGTTGGCTGTGAAACTCTGTGGACTTTGGTCTAAACACATGTTCCTGCAGCAGACACAGTTTGTTATTCTACAAACCTGAGTTTCTTAAGTGCAGTCTACCCGCAGACACCATGTCTCCTAATAGCAGCTCTAGCTCCAAACAACAGGTGGCAAACAGACTTTGCAGCGGGGGACACTCACCAGCCTGCCGCCGCGCTCCTTGGCCTTCTTCACTTTGCCATACGTGCCCTTGCCGAGCGTCTCCAGGAACTCGTACCTGTGCTTCAGGTTGTGTTTGTGGTGGTGCCTCTTCACGGCTTGCTTCTTCACGGGCACCTGGCTCGGGGCATTTTCATCAGAGGGTCCGACAGGCGGCCTGCAGTTGGTCGAGGCACGCACCAAACTATCCATCCTGGCAAAGGCAAAACCCCAACGCGCTCTGCTGCGGCTGTAGTTTAGTTACCGGCGGCGGGATGGTTACTCAGCCGCACGGGGCGGTTGTCTGCTCCAAAGGTGCACCGGCACGTTCACGTGAAAGCGAACCGTTGTCAGTGCGAGCGTCGGGCTGATTACTTCGACTGGGAGCTGAACACAGAGCTGCACCATCCACCTCAGGACCCGAGGCTGCCTCGTCCTCTACTGCCGCTTTCCACCCGCAGTGCGTCGGGAGAGCAGCGACTCTGACCGGAGGCGGGGACGTCACGCACCCGGGCGGTGTTTCAAGGCTGAGCTGCGTTCGGTTTGTAACACCGCGACGTGCAGCGCGCCGTGTGCCTCGCTCTCTGACTCTCTGTTGTATTGTCTGCTCCTAAGTGCAACTTCTCAAACCCAAGCAATTTTATTTTTAAGTTCAGAGTAGTGTTACTGAATGAATGCAGCAACACAAAAATTCGTACATTTGAGAAGATGAAGTGTTTCATTAAGCTATAAAATGTGTGTTTATGGAGTTTATTTTATTTGGTGCGTGTGAACTACGAGACTAGTTTGACGTGTTTGCTGGGACAGTAGTGGGTTGTGCGTGGGGAGACAATCAAACGCACCCACGAATGAATAAATCACCACCGTGTCCTCGTCAGACTTCTGCTTTCTACTACTCAGACTAGTAGGATAACTGCAACTTACTGCTCTGAGGTGACCCGGACGAATGAACAAGGGACATTCAGTTTGTGTAATGTACAATAAATAAATATATATATTGTACATTTTAAGTCATATATCACTTACAGGCAAAGACGTTACTTACAATCAAGGAACTAATAAACCATCATGGGAACACGTCCCTTCGTGACTATATGACTAGAAACAAGAATTAAACGTATTACAAACAATTGTACAAAAACATAGGTTGCGTTGTATTTTGGTAACTAAACACCTATGACCTGAACATAATTATTGATTCCTGAATGTTTGACAGACACTGGTGAAGTTTTTTTCCCAATCATTTCTATTTCATTAAAGTGAAATACATAATAAACCAGCAGTAGATTAGTTTGGCAGCGTTGTTGCAGCCATAGGCCACTAGAGACCAGTATGCAGTAACCAGTAAAAACCGGGTCGGTGGAATAATTTTGACCAGTTGGTGTCGCTGATAAACGACACAGTACAAACCTGATTTAAATCTAACGCTCTGAGCAACTTCGCTGCTTTCTCACATGTGTGTTCATTAACACTCTCGCCCTTCAGGAGCAGCATCTGTGTCTCTATTATCTTTTTGATTAAAACGTGTTGGGGGCTAATTACTGTCGTAATTTAGGGAAATTACAGAAAACAGAAATTCACCCCGAGAAAAATAATTTCACATTACAGAAAACAAATAATCGTGCAATTCAACAATCCTGTCAGGAGAGGGCGCAAAATTGTGGCACTGGTGACTAGTGTCATGCATTAAGCAAACCAAAAGTGTTTGTTTGATCAGTGGCGTGAAGTACCCGAGTAAATATGAAAGTGCAATATTAGAAGGTTCTCTAGGTTTTTCTGCTTCACATGAGTATTTTCATTTTATGATACTTTGCTCCTTTGTGTGTATAAAGATAAAAGGGCAGAAGTACAGTAAGTATGATTCATCATCACCAGCCTTCCGTTAGAGTTTTTGATGTTCTGGGATGTGTGTCTCTTTTTGATTGTTGTAAACAGAAGGTGACATCATGTGGATGCATCTTTTATGGAGGCGTGTGCACGTACGCCTACGTTTCCCAGAGTGCACTGCGCGTAGCGGACCCCGCCTGTTCCTCTCCCTGACCTCGGTCTCGTCGCTTTTCAGTTTGCCGTGATTTGATTGCTTGGCCTCAGTTATGTGAGTCGGTCCGGACGCACCTCGCCCTGCACCACCAGTGGCGCCTCTTCATCGAGAGGGAAAGCAGAAACTCCTCAGCCTTCCTCCCGGGGCGGAAAATGTCCACTGGCTCCTCGGGGCCAGAGCCAGTTCAGGAAAACTCTTTTCCTACGGACGCGCATCGGGAAAACAAGAACCGCTCGTCGTCATTAAGCGGCAGCTGTGAAGCTCGGGCCCGCATTTGACCACGGAGCTACACGGCTCTAGGACTGCGCCCTGGCGTGTGAAGTTACAGGCGAGGACGGGCAGGGATGCTTGCTAGCTAACAGCGCTAGCGTCATCTGGACCAGAGCCTAGGTCGGAAAACACGGATTAGTGACTTGGTGTCCAGCCGTCACGTTTGTTTTGCAGTGAGCGTCCCAGGTACAGACCACCTGAGCAGAATGAGTGTGTTGGCGGCTCGTTCCTCCAGCTAGCGAGCTAGCTGTGCAGGTCAGCGACTTCATAGCAACCAGGGCCAAATGCCTACAGATTAGCCGGGCACTGGCACAAGACTGTAGGGACCGTTGTCCGTCCAACACTAATACACCAGTAGCTATGCTCTGCTGAAACCCACTGCGGGCGAACTGCTGCTCTTTGACGTGTTCACCACAGACGCAGCTGCTGCGATAACAGCACTGATTTCAGCGTTGCGTGTGAGACGCGCGGCATCGTTCACCATGGAGGGAAATGCACAACAGAAGATCACGCCTTTAGCTCGGGAACTGACGAGGACGTTCAACAGCTACAACAAGCACAACGTTCAGCTGAAGAAGAACCTGAAGGAGACCAACGCGTTCTTCCGCGAAATAAGGCAGAATTACAGCAACGCCTGCGCGTCCACCATGAGCTCCGCCTCGGCGTCTCTGGAAGCAGGTAGGCTCGGACACATGTGGCATCCGCTTGTAAACATCGCAGCAGTTACGACATCCTGACTGTTGAATCATAGCTGTACACAGCTGTTACACTTCTCCATCCTGTCCAGAAATAAAGAAGTAACACATTGCTGAGGCCAAACGATTTCTCCTTCAGCACAGACTGAGAAAAATGCATTAATTAGGGTTATGGCAAACCTTTAAAAGCCTTTAAGCCCCGTCTCAAAAGCATGAGCAGACTAAGTGCTTCAAATATGCTGAGATTTGTGTTCATTCTTACTGTTTGGATTAGTCCTGCTTTGTGTGTGTGAAAAGTCGGGTTAAGATTGTGCACGTGCTTATTTTCATTTATAAAATATGGCCTTACTTTATCATATTTGATACATTAACTGCTGATGAAACAAAACCTAAATGCAGAAGCTCAAAGACGTTTTCTGGAATACTGAATGAGTAATGTTAAAGCAAAGAGTCACCTCCCATGGACGGGAACATTCAACCAGAATGGTGCCTTTCTGAGAGCAAGTCTTCACCTGCTAACTGCATTCATCTTAATCTTAAATGTCTTGGTTACACTCATCTGGACCAAAATTCGCACCACAGTAGGGGCTGATGTGCGGCTTTTGTGCACAGGCCATGGAGTCAAATGCTCTGCACAGGTTGGTGTCACACAGTAGATTTAATGAGTCACGCTGTCAAGGGTTCAATGTTAGTAGATGTTACTTTAGAGTAACAGATAATAGTTAAATCACATGTGTGATGGAAGAAAAGCTGTGATTTCTGGATACAAAGAAGCATTTTCGCTCTCCTCACTCCATCTAATGTCTTCTGTCTACGAGCATTATATGTGACATTCTCTGCAGTAGGGCTGAATTTCTAGTGTTTGCACTGTATTTTATAGATGGTTCAGGAAATAATAGCCAAAGAAGTTATGGGTTTGTCTCCATAGTAGAACAGTGCTCTACTGTAAGTGTTGGGAATGATGACACCAAAGCATAATGTGTGATTCAGTACCTTATCTGTGCTCAATCCAGAATTCCTCATCATTAGTTAACCTATTCCAAGAATGAGCATAATTGCTTAGGGATAATGATTAAGATAAGCCACCTCCCAAAATCATATGCTTCCTTTGCTCTGTCTTTGCCTCCAGGTCAGCTCAGCTGCATCTCTTTCCCCAGCCATGAGGAAGAGTTCCTACGCAACACGGTGGGGGCTGCCCCATACATCCTGGTATTGGGCCAAGACTGTCCTGCACGCTACCAGCTGCTTAACTTCCTTCTGGGAGAGAGGCTTTTGCCTCTGGGCCCTGAGGCAGGTCAGCCTTGTGAAGGGGTCCAGGGCGTTGTGTGTAAGAGACGGAAGCTGTGTTTTACTCATGGGAGACAGACTAGGCTCAGTTTGGCACTGCCTGGCCAGTATGAGCTGGTGCACCAGTTAGCAGCGAACTGTGGCCGCTGGGATACGGTGCCCCAGGAGGACTTGGAGATCCACGAGGAATGTGAGGACCCAGCCCATCGACTAGCAGAGCTGGAGATCACCCTGCATCATCCACTGCTACAGGTAGGCTTTACTTTAATTCTGCACAATCAGCGTCTGACCACGAACCTCCTGGTTTTAAATAACAGCAAAGGACAAAACAATTCACCTTCTGCTGTGTTCATGCTCACAGTCATTGCTTCATGAGCTTTCACACATGTTGAGAGTTTCTAGGTATGTACAGTAGGGCTGCGTGCTGTGGAAAATTAGCATATTGTTGTATGTCATTTTGTCTTCTTCACGGCTTGAGCTGAACCAGTGTATGGTCACACAGACTGCTTCTGACGCAGACCCTTGCAATGAACCATTCAGGGGGTGGTGGGGTTGTAGCTTTGTGGAAATGCAGGTGAAGCTTTCTGCTTGGGGAGACAGGGACATCATCTCTGGCCATGGCGAGCCTGAGGTGTCCAGCTGAAGTACAGCATTCGCATGGAAAAGGAGACTGAAGCCAGCACAGCATGATTTCACATTTTGTTGCAGAAAAAGTTGAATGAAATGTGAACTGTGCCTTGTGGCTGTGACCTTACATTACATCACTGCTTTGTTTTGCATCTTGTGTGGGGTATATCTATCCCCTCGCTTCTCAGTGACGAAACTGGATACGCAGGGAACCATTGTTGAATTTGAGTGATAGCCAAATTTATGTCATGGTGAGGAAAAGCACCTACATGTAATCTGTTCATCACCTAACTGGATGCTGACGCTGGGCTAAGAGAACGAGAGGTTCATTAGTTCATTAGTTATTGAATTTTTTATGTTTACCATCTGCCAGTGGTTGAACCAGCCTTTGGTTTCACACATCCTAGCTCACAAACAGATTACTGAACAGAGCAGATTATTTCCTGTGCAGCTCAGAGGTTTCCTGCACCCGAGTTGTGTTTTCTGTAAGGTTTGTAGGAAAAGGTCAGGTAGACCGGGTGGTGTAGTCATATTCCAGCCAGTGTGAGCTGGGAACTACATTACCTAGTGGGAGTGAACTGATTTAACATCGTGTAAGAACTGTAGTCCAAGTCCTTTTTGCAAACATCACACAGCCCCTGAAACTGGGCCTAATTCTGCTTCGGGGCAGCCCACCCGCCCAATCCCCTTACGTAATGCCACTAGTCTGCTGCGATTCACATGACTAGGCCATGTAGAAAACATCCCAAACTCTGTGCTGTGATGACGTTGCCATGGTTAAAGTTGACTTCTGTGTGTTAGCGTAAACCTATTCCATCATTCTGTCAAATGCTATGCACTGTTCTCTCCATCACTGAGTTGTAATAGTTGCTCCTTGTCCTTAGTTTTTAATATGATTTAAAGAAAAAGCTAAACTAGCCAGGGTGTGTGATGGAAGGAAAGTCGGGCATTTAATACCCGGCTCATTTTCTCGTGTGACTGGAAGTCGTGGGAGCTGCACTCACTTATTTGTGACAGTTGAGAGAATCCCAGAGACTCGAGTAACGGCGTAATTGTTGGACACAGGTCGGTGGATCGTTCTCAAAAATAAAATTATACGAGAGAACATTTTCAAAATGTCTTATCGATTCCTTTAAAGTGTTTCTGCTGAATGAGAAATAGACAAGCAGGTTTAGGTGGAAGTATATGAAGGCACTAAATCTCTCTGGTCACTGAGGTATTCACACATTCCTGCTACAATCACACCACCCTGCTTTTGAGGCCAGCAGATGACAACCAACTTGCTAATTAGTCTAAATTCACCCCCTCATTCTAGGGTTTTCCACTTCAGCTTAACCACAAAGTAACCACAAGAACATAAAAGGGGGCTAAAGGGGCCATCACCACATTTCTGACATTCTTGTAATGTACATATTCTGTCACTTTGATTCCCCCGACCCACTAATTTACCACAGGCAGTGCGTCCATTCACAAAGCTCTGTGATATTAGCAGTTACCCTTAAAACTCGAACTAATAGAACTGAATAACATTGTCTTAAATGCTATTTGTTTTGAACTGGGTCAAGCAGCAGCTGTAAGGCTAATTCATACAGACACAATTTAAAGACACTCGCAAGCATTCTTGTGAAGGCAATTCAAACGTTGTACTGCATTTCATGGGTTGTTAACTAATGTTTGCAGGCTATCTTTGTTCCAGTGAGCCTGCTCAGATGGGCTCCACTCTTGTTTCTTGGAGACAGGACTGACTGTCTCCTTTGTGTAGCTGTGGCTCATTTCTGGCTCTTTTCTCTGACGGCCCCTCTCCGTCGCTACATGTCTATTTTTGTTGAAGCAGTTATTTATTGAGGTTTAAGCAGAGACATTTACTTCATTTTTCTGCTGTCAGTGACGTTTTATTTATCGTTATGTTTATAAATAGGAGACTGATGGATGTCGATTAGTAAATTTCTTGCAGTAGAGTTCAAATAATTAATTGCTTTAAAGCAGTTCTCTGTTACACAGCTAGCAAATGCAGGGACACATGGTTGCTTCGGAGAGTTTCTGAAAACATAGTATGTGTCAGCCCAGTATTGGTGCTCTCCTAATTCATATTTAGGTACCTCCCAGGTCCTGAGGAAAATATTAGACTGCTAAACCTTCCACCACATTCATTAGCTAATGTCTGCGGATTAGTTTAAGCTTAAGTGACCCTTTTTATTGGACCACATTTCCTAATAAGTGCCAAATCATGAATGTTTGCTTGGAACTAACATTTTTGTGGCTTGTTAACAGGAAGCAAAGGTCATGGTGGTGCCTTGTCCCAGTGTTCAACCCCTAGAAGAGGCCCTTGAAGACTGCACTCGCAGTGTGATCCCCATCATCCTCTACGCCATCAACAAAGACTCTCTAAGCACAGAGCAGGTGGCTGAGCTTTGGAAGGTCAAGGAGATGCTCCCCTTCCCCATCTGTTTTCTTCGTATCCCCGACACCACGCCAGCAGCCTGCCCAGACCATAAGGAGAAGGAAAAAGCGCGGGAGAAGAGCGCCCTCCATAAGCAGCTGCTGTCTCTGGGTTTCATAAGTAGCCCAACAGGAAACTGCTCCTGTGGTGCCCCTACACAGGTACCCGTCCCAGGTGCCAAGCCCCAGAGCATGCTGGGCGAAGCTTTCGAAAGACTACATCGCTTGTTGGTGCCTTTTGCCCGCCAGGTGCTTCAGAACCAGCAGGTGGAGGCTGCCAACCTGCTTAATGGGATCCACTGTCGCTGTCTAGACCTCTTCATCAACCAGGTCAGACGATGAAGTCTAGAGTAGAGGAGATTAACCTTTATTGCCATTACACCCACATACAAGTACAAGGCAACGAAATGCAGTTTACAGTCACTCTAACCAGAAGTGCAATAAGCAGCACGATATAGATAAGTGCAGAAGAAAATCTATAATATGCAATGGACATGCTTTACAGGTTGATATTAACTATTATCAGGAATCATAGATTAGCATTTATGCTTTTGTTCAATAAATATGAACATAATTTATAGGTTGCAAAAAATATTAACCCTAATAAGAAATTTACAAAGGGATAAAGATATATACTGGTTGCTATAGTGATCAAGAATATGCAAATAGATGTGATATACAGTTACTATTTACTATCATTAGGAATATACGCATAGAGATGTCTGATCAAATAAAAATGTGCATATGTGTGTCTGTGGTTGTCTGTGGCTTCATACTGTACTCGTGACAGTTTTATTAGTGCTGCATGAACAGTTTGGTCTCAGTCTGCTCTGACCTTGTGTTTGACCCTGTACTTACCACTGAAGCCATCAACAGACCGCTGCCCTTTCTGCTTCACCCCCCCGCAGGCCTTTGACATGCAGAGGGACCTGCAGATAACACCCCGCAGGCTGGAGTACACCCGTGAGAAAGAAGGTGAACTCTTCACCTCCCTTATGGCCATTGCTAACCGCAAACAGGAAGAGATGAAGGAAATGATTGTGGAGACACTCGGCAGCATGAAAGATCAGTTGCTGGAGGATGCTGCCAACCTGGAGTTTACAGGTTAGTAACCATTAAGGGATGTTACAAGACCTACTGTATGAAAGAGAGATTTGTAAGCACCACTGATTTCAACGTCTGATGGTTTGTGTTCAAAACTATTTTGGTGGCATCACATTAAGTCCAACCAGACGTCACCCACAAGGAGCAAAGACAAGAGAGCAGGAGGAACAATATGTTTTTGCAAAAATAGTGCATCCACAGAGAGATTAAAGGAAAACAATTCTGTTTTGTTACTGCAGCCCAGAAGCCTCAGGCTACTTCTATTTTTCATGTGCTGTTTTGTGTTTAAGATGTCTCGATAATAAATTGCAAGCTTGTGATTTAAATTGCTGTCAGAGAGGATATGTTTTGACAGCAGCAGAATTGGGTTTATCATGGCATTTAGTGTTGTTGTGCTGTAGGCAAGGATGTAAAACACATGCCTTTAGGAAATAGGAACTATTCAGTTATGCTTTATTCAGCTCGCATGCTTCTAATTAAGATTAAAGGATAAGATGACAAGCTGTCATTTCCCATGTATTAATTGACTTTCTTCTTGAAAGGCCAGTCTTTTGCATCAGAACACCTTGTGACAGTAAGATTCAATTTGATTGTAAAAAAATATTTCTTTTTTTTTTTATACAAAAAAACATATGGACACAGTTGGAAGATGTTGCTACAACATTCTGTCTTTTTTTTTCCACCTGAGCATTAAAAATGATGAACCAGGCATGTTTGGTATTATAGAGGTTCCACAGACCTTCTCTGCCACGACATTGTATCGTGTCTACAACTGGAAGCGTATTCTCTTAATACACTTTAATTTGGGGCTTGATGACATGTGGATGTGTGGTTTGCTTATTTGTTTTATATACACTTATTGATATACGACAGTGATGACACACGTGACTTATTCGTGATGCACTAATAAGGAAGGTTTTCCTCTTTATTAGGAACATAACTGGCTCGTGGTTCCCAGACTGTAGCTTATTTTAGCTGTCTTCTCTTAGATTGATATTACAGTTGACAAGGCTAAATGGACAACAGACTTGTCCTTAAAGGTCAGAGGTTTCTAGTCTGGAGCACGAGTTGATCGCAACCTGTTTCCTTACAGTCGTGTGAGAGAGGTGCTTGTTGTTTCTTTACTCAGTGACCTGTGGCTCTTACGAACTAAACCCAGCTGGATTAACAGCACGAGCAGAGAGCTTTGCTCTCATGTATCAAACGTTGTGTTCTGTATCAAGTGACTCTGTCTCATACTCGTATCTAATGATAATTCATTAAAAGTTTGGTTTACTACACACGCGTTCTGCACATCCTAACCTGTTTTCTTTCTACTGCTAGACATCATTGTAACAACTAACGGAGCTCCTGTTACATCGAAGGAGATCAAATCCTGCATTCATCAGATCCAGGAGCTGATAGTGGTTCGTCTGAATCAGGCTGTGGCCAATAAGCTGATAAACTCGGTGGACTATCTGAGGGAGAGCTTTGTAGGAACTCTGGAGCGATGTCTCAACAGTCTGGAGAAGTCAAACATTGATTCTTCTGCGCACAACATTACTTCCAATCACCTCAAACAGGTGAGGACTGTAACCTGAATTATATTTGGTATGTTTGTCAGGACATTTCAAGTATCTGGATGCTGCTACTTTTAGTTCTTTGTATTATTTTTGCACCAGCTACAGGCCTGACTCAGAACTATGGCAAATAAATTCAACCCAGGGACTGTTTCTTCAGATTATCAGATTTCACAAATGTATTTTTTAGGAGAAAAATAACTTTTTATGTCTGACCCACAGTGAGTGATGGGAGGTTTGCTATGAACATTTTGAGCTCTATAAAAAGGTTTGAAACACTGGTGAAGCTATTTGTGTAAACAGGAAGATAATAAAACATAAAAAATAAAATAACTTTATAATGAGTATAACTGCATGTAGATATGTGCTAAAAAAAATACAGAAAAGGTCACTTACATCCTAACCTGAGAGTAAGATATCAGTTCTTCTTTTGAGTCTGATTGGGTGAAGGATGTCATGTCTATACCAGAGGTTGGACTGTTCCAATATAAAACCACAAGAACATTGTCGCTGTTGTTGTCGCCAACTTTTCATATATTGGCTTTCGTCCTTTTTCCATAGTTGCTAAATGCTGCCTATCACGTGGAGGTCACCTTTCATTCAGGATCCTCTGTCACGCGATTCGTCTGGGAGCAAATCAAACAGGTCCGTGTCCCTAAACACACGGCCATGGATTCTAACCGCACGGTGAAGCGAGACGCGGCGCCGTGTTTATCCTTTGACTCTGTGTTTCTCCTAGATCATCCACAGGATAACATTTGTGAACCCTCCTGCCATCACTCCAGAGTGGAAGCGTAAGGTAGCACAGGACGCCATAGAAAGCCTCAGTGCTGCAAAACTGGCCCGAAGCATCTGCTCCCAGTTCAGAACCCGTCTGAACAGCTCCCATGAAGCCTTTGCTGCGTCGCTGCGCCAGGTTGACTTTCTTTGTTCTTTTATTTTCCACTTTTTTTCTTTTAGTGCCCACAGAATGGCTGAGTGTCATAAAAGGCTTATTTACTACTTGCTGCCTCCTGAGTGAGTAAATACTGTAACTTGGTGGACGATTGTCCTACCAGCTAAACAAGAACAGATTTTTAGTAGATGGTTACAAAGAGACATGGGTCAACTGTAACACTTCAAGACACTCAAAGCTTACAGATAAGGGATTGGCCAACATCTTACCAGGTGATAAAGCATGAGGCGACTAAATTGTCTGAGGAGCACTGGTATTTTTCTGGAATGTCTTCAGTTTAGTTTCTTTTCTTCTCTCACTTGCATGTAAATGGTTTAGCAGTATAGACCTCTTCACAGCCTCTAAGCCTCAGCATGCAAGTAGCAGCAGTATGTTGATGTTGACTTTCGTTTGTTGGGGCTGTTTTGAATGGGAATGCAAATGAAATGAGCTCTAAAGCCTGCCCAGTCACGCTGGGAAATACAGGCAGGTTGCTTTCTGTCCTGTAAAGAATAGAACAATGTCATGCAGCTCCTGAGTTGAGTATCTGTGGGTCAGGAACCAGTTGGGCCCGACTTTTTTTGCTGTGTCACAGCCTCCGAGTCTCAGCCCTGACTCGCTTTATAATCGGTGAGGTCATAGCTTGGATGGTACAAAGTCTCGTGTGTTGTAATGTCCAGCAGCACATTTTCAGTTTATCATGGTTTTGGTTTGGCTGCAGTATTTTCATTTCTAATTTATTCAACTGATAGATTAGTGGCCTGTAAACATCAGCTTATTCAGAGAGACTGTTTCTTACTGGAAACCCATGTATATGTGTGAATCCATCATATTAGAATGTAAGAGACACCTGACAGGGTTACCAGGCGTTGTAGCAAACAGGAGCATGTCTGTCTAATGTATAATGCTTGATGTATATTATCAATTTAATCATTAACAGCAGTTTAAAAATGCTGTTGACATCTCTGAGTGCGGATTAAACGGTGAAGTGTAGCAAAGTCACTTAATGTTTCACATACAGACAAACATAGTTTACACATCTGTTAACAAGTACTTAACTTTATGATGATAAAACAAACTTCATAATCTGCCCTGAGAAATTCTTCTGAAGCTGCCATGAGGCGTTTCATTCTATTGATGATTTATCTGATAGCGATAAAAGCGCTTGTTGGTGGATTACATCACAGATAAGAAAATAGGTTACGTCTCAAAAGGAAAGTAAAATCATGATGGCTTTGTTGAGCTGCCAGTTCGCTTTACAGCAGCCAGTTCTCACACTGACCTAGATGTGATTTGCAAAAAGGAGACATGAGAACTTCAACTTAAGAAAACAGCTGCATAGACGGACATTAATGTACCGTCAGCCTCTGGGTAAACAAAACAAATGAGAGGTCAGAGCAGCGGCTCCGTGGTCGGCGAGGTCATCTGTGTGACGATCCTTTCAGCTCGGTTCTATGGTGACTGATGATGTAGTTTAAGTAAAAACAAAAACGTGTGTGTTTTACATTTAACAGTACGAATGAGCAGCTGTTGTAGTTTCATCACTGAATTAGCGTCGCAATGACTGCAGACGTCTCTGGCTTCTAACTGGCTAAAGTGACGAGTTGCATGTGCTTGTTCTATTGAGTTGTGGAGCCTGGAGACCTTTTACTAATGTTATTGTGGTTTTAACCAACATGTAGCTGGCAGCTGTCCTGAAACAGGGTTTGTTGCCTTTTTGTCTTCTGAAAAGGTTTCTGAAAACAAAGAGCTTGTGTAAATTGCATCTTTGGATCGTTTTACATATTTAAAAACAAACAGATGACAGATGCAAAAAGGCTACAAAAGGGATCCATGTTAGATGTTGGTGCAGCCCGTACAGACCAGTTTGCATGAATGCAACCAGCCAGTCAGCCGTCGTTGCTCACTGAGAGGTGATGTGTTTGCAGTTGGAGGAAGGGCACACGGGGCGTCTGGAGCGCACCGAGGACCTGTGGCTGCGTGTGAGGAAGGACCACGCCCCTCGACTGGCCCGCCTGTCTCTGGAGAGCCGCTCCCTCAGGGATGTGCTGCTGCACGGTGAGTCACCACCAAACCGTCCCATTGTTCACACAGCGGAGAACTCAAAGGCAGATCACACACTCCTGAAAATACATCCCTCGTAAAATACCAGTCACAGACAAATACACAAACTTGAACTTACAAAAACAGCCATGTGTCCAAACCTTTTTCACCTCAAAGGTCAAATAAATACCACAATCTCTCGAACAGGCAAACCTAAGCTGGGGCGAGAGCTGGGTCGTGGCCAGTATGGAGTTGTCTACCTGTGTGACAGTTGGGGAGGACACTACCCGTGTGCTCTGAAGTCTGTGGTGCCACCTGATGATAAACACTGGAATGACCTGGCATTAGAGTTTCACTACACAAGGTGAGTTTGGAAAATCTCCAGCTGCTTGGGCCTGATCACGGTGCCACTTGTTTGTTTGCAGAGCGTGGGTGTGCGTGGGAACTTTCAGTCGTATCTATCATGAGCTGCAGTCTACACATTGGACATGACAGTTCACACTCCACCCAGGGTTCAACATAGTTCTGACAATTAAAGCCCGGAGGCTGTGACATGCTCACATCAACATTGTTGAAAGTGTTTGTTGGCACCAACCGACCTGGGAATGCAGGCCGTAAAGCTGTGGCCTGGGCAAACTTTAACATGGTTTCATGAGAGCGTGGTGGTTAGTTCACGGCCACTGAAATGTTTCGTGTTCCTCCCTCCCTCCCTTCAGGTCCCTGTCAAAACACGAGCGACTTGTCGACCTTCACGGCTCCGTGATCGATCACACTTACGGAGGTGGCTCCAGCATCGCAGTGCTGCTGATAATGGAGCGACTGCATAGAGACCTCTACACAGGCTTGAAGGTGATTCAGTTTGTCTTTGTTAATAGGAAAATCATCAGTCTTGTCCCCTGCATCCAGCTGAATCTTCCTTTGGCCTGTTTGTGTGATGTGCTGTGCTAGGCTGGTTTATCACTGAGGGAAAGGCTTCAGATTGCTCTGGATGTGGTCGAGGGGATCCGCTTCCTGCACAGCCAGGGCCTCTTGCACAGAGACATAAAGCTGAAAAATGTTTTGGTAAGTGAGTCTGCATATGTGGTTTCCCTCCAGGAAGTGGTAGATGATTAATTGTTGCTGTTGTGCCACCCGTGGGCACATCTGCTGCCTGAAAATCGAAACGCTTATCTACCGATTTGCAATTATTTTATTAAATTGTGGTTTTGCTCGGCTGGTGAAAAGTGGGAGACGAGGACAACGTAGCTTGTAGGCAGTGGAAATATAAAATGAGCCACAATTCAACAACTGATGCTTCCTAAACTACAAAAAACATTGTTGCATCATTTGATTCTTTACCTGTTGCAAGGTTTTAGCATTTTTCATCAGCACACCCTGCTTGTAATAAAATCCTCTCCACTAGAACTAACATCTGTAGTTTCCCATCTAAAACCAAATTTTTTTCCATTTCAGTCAAACCAGACAAGTTGACTCTTTATTTCCTTCTAGTTGGACAAACAAAACCGTGCAAAGATCACAGACCTGGGCTTCTGTAAACCCGAGGCCATGATGTCGGGTAGCATTGTTGGGACTCCCATCCATATGGCCCCAGAGCTGTTCACAGGTACATGCTGACAGTTACCCTTTCGATAATTCTCTGAAAAACATTGTTTCTTTAGAAGTTTAGCTGTTACATAATTTTTTTGTTTCTGAATTGTAACCAAACATGTTCTATGTTCAGGCCTTTTGATATTTTCCCTTCTGTTCACAGGAAAGTACGATAACTCTGTTGATGTCTACGCCTTTGGGATCCTTTTCTGGTATCTCTGCACGGGTTCAGTGAAGCTCCCAGAAGCCTTTGAGAAATGCTCCAGCAAGGACCAACTCTGGAATAATGTTAAAAAAGGTAAACGACTCGATTCACATTCGTGGATTGAGTGGTTTGTGTTGTGCACCCATAACCTGTCTCTGATCCACGAAGTGGACAGCAGCCTTGTCTTTACTCCAGTCTTTTTACTGTCTCTGTCCTGCACCGCCGTGTGAAATATCTGCTTTTTGACCCCTAACACACAACTTTCAACTTCTTGTTCTTATTTGTGTCACTTGTTAATTTTTGCTTTCTTATGCTGCTTTCTACACTTCATTCTCAGGGATGTGTAGTGTTCCTCTTTAATCCTCACCACTGAGAGCTCTTCGATTGTGTGTTGTATGGGTTACTCACTGTTTGTGATGCGCTGGCCTCCAGGTTCCAGACCAGAGCGGCTGTCCACGTTTGACGAGGAGTGCTGGCAGCTGATGGAGGCCTGCTGGAACGGGGATCCTAATCAGAGGCCCCTGCTCGGTATTGTGGAGCCCAGCTTGAAGAGCATCATGGATCGGCTCTGCAACTGTGGCTCCGAACAGAAAAGCAGCAGCCTCGAGGACTCGAACTGACAACACTCCAAACTAACACACAGTAGAAATCCAGTCCAGAAAAGTATTTTGTTGTATTTATGAAGAAAAGAACTGAACAGGTGACAGATGGGAAAAAAAATCTCCTTGTGCACAATTGTTGGATTTACATTATTTATGGGGAGTTGATAAACAAGTTCGCAGATGTTTTATTTTTTGTGCTATGGTATTTGTATGCATACAGTTGTGCTTTTGCTGTGCTAATTGCTGCTTGATGATAGAATTGGTACTAGATGCAAATTGTTTTAATAAGTAGCCCATTCCCAGTATTATGAGAAAAGATAAATATATGAAAGAATAATTTTAGATTGTATTTAAACTGAACACCTGCATCTGTACAAATGTCTTTTTTTTAAATAAAATTATCTGTTACAACAAACATTACCAGCTGTCTATGGATTCTTCTTCATGGTTTCAATGATCAAGGACACTGGAGGTTATGATTGAGACGCCTCCGTGTGAACGCCTGAGACCCTGTGGGGTCTGGACATGCGTCCATGTGAAGCTGGAACCAGTTGTAGCTTTAACAAAAATGGCACCAATCATATCCAACTCTGACGTATTTAATACGAACGTTTACTGCAACAACACAGCTTCCAGTTTGATGATTATTTGAAATCAGTGTAAGTAACAACCTCTGCACCCAGTAGCTGAATAACTTGTATAATATATTAAACTACAAGGGTTTTGTATTTGTAATCTGTTACCTGGTGACAGAGGCTCCTGCTACTCCTCAGACATAGTTTAGATGATGGATGTGTGGAAAAAAACACAGTAATCGTTATAATGAAATCTGGAAACTTCTTTTTATATCAAATACTCCATTATTCTAATTGTACAGTAGCAGGATGCATTTTGATCAGAAAACAGCTCTATAACATCACAGGGAAACATGATATATAAAACATGAGATTATTGGACTTGGCACTGATAAAAATTTGAGGTAAGATGAAAATGGTAGAAAACAGGGAAATCAGTAAAAACAGGGAGATCCCAGTGATTGACATCGTAGGGTTGATCATTATGGCATAAAATCTACACATTAAATTCACATGTAGGTAGAAATCTGGAGATGTCACATCGATTTAACTCACGATGCTACAAACGGGATCTGATTGTAAAGGAGGTTGACATATTTACTTAGTTAAACATGTTCTTCATTCATTTACAGGCCGCTCTGTACAGTCATCATGGATTACAGCACACATGTGCATGTATTTCCTTATCTTACAAAAGACAGCAAAATCTATAAAATACAGCTGTTTAGTTACTGAACTCGAACAAATGTGTTCATCTGTCAGAAAACAAGACGAGAGCGTTTTTTAACGTCCATAAAAAATATGCTCTCAGAAACGAACAAAGAGAAAACGGTCCTTTTTCCGCCTGCACACGTTTACCCTCCTGGAAGGCTGAGCAGCTTCTCCAGCTGTCGTCCTTCATTATGAGGAGTAGCTTATGTGGGGCGTCCGCGAACAGGGAGACGCTGCGGTTCTTCCTGTTGGCAAGTTAAGGAATCCGCGAAGAGCGTCTGTGAATGAGCTGCACTTCACTGTCCGGCGCCTTAATAACCCAGTGACAGGTACAAACACTCACAGCTGGACAGCAACACCAACAGGCAAATCAGAAAGACAAGTAGTTAGTGATGAAAACAAAAATTCCCTGAATGTTTGCAAGTCTACGTCTAAATGACCTTCTCCAGTGACCTCTTTATTGTTCCGCAGTATTTCAAACAAAATCTGTAGCTGGAACATAAAAACCCTAGAAAAAAAACTGCCAACAGCTCCAGGCAGTAAATTAAAAAAGTGCATTGCTTCAAGTATGTAAACAAAACGATTTGTTTAAAGGGAGAGTGAGACTCGTTCTGTTAGTGTGCATGAGCCTGGACCAGTGCAGCGACTCCTGAGGTTTGGCACACGTTTCTGAACACGCGCACACACACACACACACACAGACACACACAGACACACACACAGGAT
The DNA here is from genome assembly GCA_030770545.1 of Macropodus opercularis. NCBI lineage: Eukaryota > Metazoa > Chordata > Actinopteri > Anabantiformes > Osphronemidae > Macropodus > Macropodus opercularis. The sequence goes on from CM061099.1 coordinate 2,831,959, forward strand.
CGGGACGTCGACTGCTGCTCCTTCTTGTTTTGCTTGTTTGGGGAAGTCCGGCGCTCCCTGTTTGCAGTCATAGTTGAAGGAGGAGCCTTTACGACCTGCAAAGACACACCCCTCCGTCAGCGCCATCACACGGAGGTGTTGCAGTGGCTGCTGGGAAAACATGGCGGTGCATGGAGGAGGACGGCGGTGAATTCAGGATGGATGGAGACAAATGCAGCACAAAACGAGAAAGAACACAAACAAACTAAAAGAAAGGGGGTGAGCACACAACACACAGACAGACACACACACACAGGCTGTGGGAGGTGACGGATGTTAAATGATGCACCAAGCTGAAGACAGTGATCCTGATCGTTTCTGAATGAGGATCAGAGCTTCATGGGACAAAATTAAAGAATAAAAATCTATGATTTTAGAGAAGAGAGAAGAGGCAGAGAAGGTCTGTTAGTGAACTACAACTCAAATACTGCTGTTTTATTAGAGCCTGTGATGACATGTTGGACAGACATAAAAACACGTCCACAGACTTCCTGCCTTGTCTTCAGAAAGTGTTTCTCTCTTTTAGTTAATGTTAAAGTGAACCATTCATCTTCTACTTACTGCAGCTTTGGGCATTCAATGATCTATGAGGATAAGAAAACTTTACCCTGGACCCTAATAACTCAATATCTACTGTAACTGATCTGTAAAGGAAGTAAATGCTAAAGCACTAATGTAAATCTCATCACATTTGGTTGTGGACACAGAGTCAGACTGGATGTGAGTCGATTAGTCAGATTATCAGATTTTATGATACGCGCCGTCTTCACTTGGCTTCAACACTGAAGACAATTAGGTGGAAATGTGACCACAAGCAATGACGACAACGATCAATGATGGCACCAGCACAAGTCGCGCTTTGACGTGGACAGTTGGGCTGAACGACTGGATGAGTTCAACACTGGCAGTCAGCTCAGTTCTACAACTACTGTTCAGATCTCCTTCCTACTCCGGCGTGTGGTGATACTCACTCTGATCCTGACGAGTCTCCGTCCACCGTCCCGGCCTTGATGCTCATGGCGACGCCGTTCAGATGGTCGGGCAGGCTGGGTTTGGCTCCGCAGGCTCGCCCTTCACTGGAGGAGGATCCCTGTGGGGACGCTGTGCCTGGGTCGTGTTCACACAGTTCATTGTGGATGCGGTTGAGACAGTTCCTCTCGACGATAGGAGAGAGCTGTTTCTTCTTCAGGATCCCTGCATTGGATGAAAACAAGGTGTGAGGTCTGTGAAAGCAAAGACTCCCCTTTGAAGGCGTGACCTTGCTGAACTGCACCTTTGTGGGGGTGGGCGCTGAGGCTCGGCAGACTAGGCGGCAGCACCATCACGGTGTCCTGCGTCTGCTCGTTTGACAACGGTCGCGTGTCGCTTCCGAGACCGAGCTCAGGCCCGGCCAGAGCTTCGGTCTTCAGCCTGTCAGCACCCGTGACCGCAGCCTCCCCCGCTGCTGCGTAGTCTCCAGCCCAGAACATCTTACTCAGACTGGTGTCTGGAAAACAAAGCAAGTGCTGTGACTTCAGCGTAACGACAACACAGAGAAGTGCAGCGAGGCTCGGTGTAGTTTCCTACCGTGTGGTAGTGGTCTTTTGGCCACATTGGACGCCAGGTTTTCCCAGCATTCCTCTGGAGCAAGAGGACCCTCCTCGTCCTCACTGTCCGATGAGTGTGTGGAGGCGTAGGAACCGCTCTGGTCGTCCTCTAGAGACAAGTCGCTGTCTGAATCGCTGTCGTGATCTGCACAGATGAGTAGATAAGGTTGAAGCAGCGGTGCCGCTCATCACACACGGATGGACGCACAAACACTGCCGAGCAACGTACCGTCCAAGCGCTCTTTAGTTTCATGGTAAAGAGACGTGTGGTCGTTCAAAGCGATGTGCGCCTGACTGCTGCTTAAGCCGTCGTCCCTGAAAGCAAACCAGACATAAGCTCGCGGCTGCTCCAGTCACTCAGTCCCGTCGCGCAGCTTACTGATCTGAAACGCGCTGTTTTCTTACCGGAGGACGAACGGGACGTAGCTCTGCTGGCTCTTGCCGCTCTGCATGGTGCCGTTCAAAGACACACTGGAGTCTCCGAAGGGAAGGTGATACAACCTGCCGTCAACATAGTTTGTGTTGCATTTGTAGCCCTGGGAATAAATGAATGTCAGTGTCATTCGTATAGTATTTTACGGTTATTACGGCTTGTCTGAGGTCCTACCTAAAACGTTACAGATCGGAAAATTCAACCGCAGCAAGTATCCTATTAACATTCAAAACAAATGTCAGTGTAATCAAGGTCCGGGACATAACTGCTTCTGGCTTTCTAGCGTTGGAGAACACAAGCTAGAATAAACTTCTGTGAGATCACTACAGATGTGGTGTGTGCGGTTCCCTTGGAGACGCTTCCAGCATGTGACTGAGGATGAGCTCTTTTCCCAGAGGTGTCAGATGGAAAGGAATGTTTTCTCCGGGTTTGCGAAGAGGGACTCACAGAGGCTTTGGATTTGATCATATGATCCGGGCGCTTGCGGCTGCAGCAGTATTTCATGGCGTTCCTCGCCTCTTTATTGAACACGATGCGGAAGAAGAAAACAAAGGGACCCTGGGGTCGGACGAGAGAAGGGAAAAGGTCAGTACGGACGACTGGACGTCAGACCGATTCACAGGGAACGCGAGGGCTCACCTGCACACAGTTGAAGCCGGCGAACAGGTAGTGGAAGACGATCATGTCGCTGTTGACGGAGAGCAGCGCCAGAAAACACGTGACTGAAACCAGGAAGAGGACTCCACCTGCGGTCTTCAGGCCCGAGCTGCGGAATATGAATCACATGAGGGAGAACAGAGAGACGTTAGTGAGGAGCTGTCAGGATGATTTCTATGCATTCATTGATCTGAAGATGGGAGTCGGTGATAAGTGAGCAGATTGCACCGAAGCCAGCGTCAGGAGTTCTGTGCAATGTAAAAACACTAGCACACTGTTACTAGCACATCACAATGTGAGAGTGAAACCAACGTCCAACTTTATCGACACTGTGAAGTCGTCATCATCATCATTTCTATCTTTTATGCAACTGTGCTCAAAGTCACACCCATCAGTAGGAATCTGCACAGCTGACTTGTGCCATTAATCTGATATTGCTGCTATTCATTGCTGGTAAGAGACGGTTGTTGGTTGGATTTCCATGATGACACTCACACGCGTGCTTCTTTTTTCTCGATGCTGTGGTGTCTCGGTGAGCAGGAGGCTCTAGAGGACAGGATGTACAGGAAGACGTTCATCTGTGGACGAAATATGAAACGAAGTTACACAGACACGGAGTGAGTGAGTGTATATGAGCTGAACAGTGACAGCTGGGTTGACTGTGCTAGCAGCTCTAGTGTCGGTTTAATGAGGGAGCATGACGGTCATATGTACGGTGGGAAAGGCCAGAACATCAGGCCTTAGGAAGAGGGAGCACAATGTGCCGCTGTCTTGAAAGCTACGACGCAGCCTCCTCCAATGGAGGACGGACACTCACCGACACCACCATGGCGATTGGTCCAGCGAAGCTCCAGATGAGAGTGTCGTACATTGACAGCCAACAATAGTCTGGGTTCCCGTAGCCCTCAGGATCCAGCCCAACAGCCAAACCTGCAAACGGCCAGAAGGAGGAGTTTGAGCCTGAACGGTATTTAGCTCGTTGGACCAGCAGGACCAGACGACACACGAGAAAGCGGTTTATCTGATCCAAACACAAAAGTAGGGCCACAAATCGGATTCGACTGGACAGAGTTCTGCAGCATACTGGCCCGAAAACATGGAAATGCTTAAAGATGGCGGTTCAGACCTGTGATGAAGGCGGGTACCCCCCAGCCAATCAGGTAGTAGAACCTCATGGGTCCATAGTTAATGTCTCGCACTTCGCTGATCATGCGATAGACGTGCAGACCCTCCAGGAAGAGCCAGGAGAAGGCGCAGAGGTAGAAGAAGTGCAGCAGGATGGCGATGACCGTGCACAGGAACTGAGGGAGGAGCGAAGGGGGAACGTTAGAACTCACAGATGCAGTTTGTGCTGTCAGCGGAACATCAAGCTGATTGATCACCGGGTTGTCGGCCTGGTTGATGCCCAGGATGAAGACGAGCTCGGAGAGGAAGAGGGCAGTGGCTCCGTTGTTGACTATACTTGTCTTGTTGCACTGCATGGTTCTCAGACACAGGAGGAAGACGACGGTGAGGAAGAGGAAGCCCAGCGTCACGCTCACCGTGCTCCACGTCAGGATTTTCATGGGCAGGATCTCTCCGTTCTGATACGAGAGTCATACGTAGGAGAAAAGGCTGCGTTGGAGCACTGAGCCGAGACTTAACGCTTTGGTCGGTCACAGGTTTGCTATTACTCACTTCTCTCCTGGAGACGTCCATGAGCACAGCGAAGCTCGTCATGTGGTAACACTGGCAGCTGATGTGGGTGCTGTTTCTAAAAACCACCTCGCAGCCCTTCGCTGACCAGCCGCCGCTCCCCGAGCTGACGTGAAACACAGGCCAGAGGACGGAGCGTGACACAAATGCATCGCTTCCCCCAACATCTCTCAGAGTGTGGCTGCACTCACAGTATGGTGTGGTTCCAGAAGACACAGATGGGCTTGGAGCGCTCCTCAGTGGCCACCAGGCGGAACTGCACCGTGATGGGCTTGTCCAGCGTGTGCTGCAGCAGCTCGTCGTTGTCGTGGACCGTGATACTCACCACCGGCGTGTTGATGACCGGACGCTTGGGGACCCTGATTCAAACAAACCAGCAGAGCGGAAGGCGTGAACTCAGCTGTTTGGTTTCTGTTCATAGAACCCATAAACAGAGCAGAACAGAAAAACACCATCTCACCGCAGACTTCTCTTGTCAGGATCGTAGCTCTCTGGCAGCAGTGAGGCCAGACTGTGGAAGATGATCACGCTGGCGATGGCGTCCTGCTGGCTGTCTTCAGGGTGGCGCTTCTTCCTGTTAGCCGAGCGGTTCCTCAGCGTCGACTCTGGGAACACGTCCAGGTGTCTGTGGCCCTTGTTGTCCACGGGTGGGTGGAAGACAGAATCGGGCAGCGTGACGGCCGTCTCCAGGTCCGCAGGACGAGGGCCCCTCAGGGACTGGTACCGCGGCAGCTTGGCTCCGGCAAAATTCATCTTTTTCAGACGGTCCACAGAGATGACTGCAGACAGCGACACAGCGTAATGAGAAAGCAGTGAAAAATGTCAAAGTGGAGTAAGAGACAGAAGCTGCCTCAGTTGGTTCATATGCAGTAAATAATGATCAGTAATTCAGTACTATTAATTAATGTACAATATTTCCTGTGAGCTATATTCGCTATAGTCTCAAACTATTTATTTTTACATAAGAAACCAGGTTTTAAACAAAGATAAGATTTGGATTAAAAAAATGTTTATAAATGCAGGTTCACATATCAATAAAAATATAAAAAAACAAGGAACACATTCATTTATATTCAACAAACATGTGTATATGCAGTCAATTCCTCATACCACTGGCAAATTCTGACTTAAGTTACTTTTATTCAACCAGCATTGATTAGAAATGACACAGGTGATGGAAAAAATTTAAAAACTCATCTTTTATTTACATTTGAACAAAAAGTGGCAAGTCAGAGTTTGTCGGGGTGTGAATAATTTCTGGCTTGACTGTGCATATATCTATATATATATATTCACCTTTGTGATTAAAATGCGCTGGTAATATTTGTTATGTGAATGTGTCTTTGTGTCTTTCAACACATCGATGCCCAGTTTAATAAACCTATTGTCGACATGGCTCACGTCCAGCCCGCTTCTAAACTGACCTATGTTTGGAGTGACGATGGTGAAGGGCATCAGGTAGGTTTTCCTCATGTTCTGGGCCAGTGTGTTGGCGTATTCCTCATAGTGGCGCAGCAGCGCCGCCGTGCCGCCCTCTGTGTGCTGGATCAGCTCCCAGTGCGGCCCAGTGTCTGGAGACAGGATGGCGCTGCCCACACGGACCAGATTCTGTCACAAAACAGCGAGAGTTCAGAGTGACAGGATGTCACAGCAGTGAAACGAAGTGTGATGCGTTTCCCACCAGGCCGCGCTGCCGTTGTGTGTCTGTGTTTCCATGGCTCACCTCAGTGAAGTGGACGTCCTGCGTGGCTGTGAGGTTGAAGCCCTGCTGGCTGCTCTCGTGCAGCAGCAGACCCTGCGTGAGCCGATACGCTACCTTCACATCGCTGCCGTAGAGCTTCTCCGTGTGCACGGTGGCGTTGGCCAGCGTGGCTGCGGTCTGTTGGATCAGTCCAGAGTCCAGGAGAGATGCATTGTGGGAAAACCTGTCAGACTGGAGGAAAAGTAACAGATGATTCATTAGTAAGACATATTTTAGCCACACTAACGGCGATAAAATGTCAAAAAACACATATCACAACAAATAGCTGCCAAAATCTCCTAATCACATAATTATAATCATTTCCTACGTTGTTGAGGCTACATATAATTCTGACAGAGGGAGAAGTCACACACCAGGACTTTCAGCTTGCTGAACGTAACAGAGGTGCAGTTGAAGAGATTGGGAGGCAGCCAGCCCTTGTGCTCATCACAGTGTCGGATGGCTGTGCCTGAGCAGGAGCAGGAGCAGAGAGGGAGCGTTATGAGCTAAGGTCTGCCAGAGCTGGAGAGAGACACCTCCGGGCTAGTTTCATATATTGCCATTATTATATGGTAATTTAATGAGCTGCCAAACACAGTCATACCAAGGGTTCCCTTGGGACAGGGCACTGCAGCAGGGAGACCAAACTTAGTCCTGGGCCACCAGATCCCCGCCTCGATGGCCTGAGGGCAGCTGTCATAGATTACTGACAGAGATGGAAGGAGATTAAAATTGAAGATTAGTTTAATACGTGGAGCCACAATGAAACAGGGATTAAACACGTGAACGACGTAGAGGACGTACCTTCACAGCCATTAGCTGAAACCTCAGCGAAGGGGTTGTCGCAGCGGTCGCACTGGCGTCCGATGACGCCCGGTTTACACTGACACTGGCCGCTCTCTCGGTCACACGCTCTGGTGAAAGAGCCGACTGGGTAGCAGTCGCACAGCAGGCAGGCGTCGCTGCCTTCGGGACGGTAGTGGTTGTCCTGGAAACGTGATTGGAGAGAGGTGGTGCTGATCATCAAGCCTCCTTCACTTTCACACATCTGTGCAGATTTCCAGGCTCATGACAAGCAGCAGCTGCTTGTTCGGGAACATCTGCAGTTGCTTCACCTCAGCCTCACACCCACCACGATCTGACTCTAAACATGGTTTTGGGCTACGTAAAATTAACTGGATGTGTTTCTTGGTAGCGTTGTTGGACAATTCAAGGAACCCATGTGGATTATTTAATTAGTAAGACTTCTGTCGGCCCATGTTTACGCATCAGTGAACTCACCTTACAGCGACACTCTCCGCTGGTTTTGTTGCAGTCAGAATCAAAGCCCTTGTCTGTCTGACAGCTGCAGGGGCCGCAGGTTTTATGACCCCACCAGCCTCTTGGACACGGCAGGTCGGTCCTGCAAAGACATCATGTGTTCAGTTCATTTTAGGCCCACGGTGCCGGAGGAGCCATGACACATCAACAAGTCAGACATAGCGTACTTCTTCTCGCAGTAATGGCCAAAGTAGTTGCTGGGGCAGTCACAGGTGTAACCACGAGAGGAGCTCAGCTTCCTGCTGCAGGCTGACTCGTGTTCACATGGGTTTAATGAGCAGACGTCGGTGCAGTTGTTGCCATAGTAACCTGTAAAACAAAGCCCAGCGATGGGAAATTAGCTGCTGTCCATCATATGATGGGTGGCGCTAATAAGACGTGAAGGTAAGTAGGTTGTGTTTTTCTGCGCACAGAGACGATTTATCTGACAGGATCCAACATGTGCGATAAAAGCCTTCTGATACGAGCCATCACTGACCGGTGAGGCAGGTGCAGGAGTAGCTGTCCCAGTCGTCGCTGCAGTAGCTGTTGGCGGGACAGGGGCTGGAGCTGCAGGGGTCGGGGACGCTGCAGCCTGGCTCCACGTTCTCCTTCCTGGCCTGAGACAGACTCAGAGCGCCGCCGACCCGCAGGCCCTACGAAGACACAGTCAGTCGCAAGGACGCACAACGTTCGGTGCTAAAGGCATCTGAAAATGCTGCCGAGTGGACAAACCTGTATACAGCCACGGAAGCCGTGCTGAATTTTCCCATCAAGCCTTGCCAAACCACCAACGCTCACAGTCTTCAGTTTGGAGTCTCGCAGCCTCCCGTCGACCTCCATACTGGCCTGATCAGGCACATATCAGAGTTAGAAGACAGTCGTTGCTTTGTCGAGCACCTAGAACCCAGCGGCTCACCTGGTAGAGTCCATGGTCTACAGACAGCACAGCTTTGTGGTGGCTCACTGCTCCTCCCAAGCTGCTAATGTCAAGCTGCAAATGATGCCAGTCGCCGTCGTTCACTAGCACCTCCTCCACACGGGACAGAGTCGAGTCCTCGCCTCTGTGCAGCCCCATCAACACGCTGCCCTCGCGCAACTACAGAGGAGGGAGATCGACATGATGCAGAGCAGGGGGGGAGAGATCTGAGAATCAGTACTGCATCACGTAACACACACACACACACACACACACACACACACACACACACACACTCTGCAGCCAAAGTTCAAAACTGGGACTGTTCTGCATCATTACTGTGCTCGGCAGCAAACAGACGATCATGAAAAAGTCCACTGCTCAGATGTCTTTAATCATTCAGAGATGTGCTGGGACTCAGGAGGCCAACAGGTGGAGCCTGACTCCTCACGGTCCTCATCCCTCAATGAACACGCAGGTTGTGGCTGATCACCTCAGACGTGTTGCTCTCACCTGCAGCGTGAGGTTGTGCTGTAGGCCGGATGCGATGTGCAGCAGCGTGGCACTGGCCTGACGCGTGCGGAACATCAGCTCCACATGCCAGGGGACGGCCGCCGCCGCCAGGTTGGTCCACTGCAAGAGGCTGTTACCCAGGAAACGCTGCGGGTTGGCCATCACTACAGCAACATGAAGACAGAGTTTCACAGGAGATGACATGAGACGGTGAATCATTATTCGCATCAAGTCCAGTCTGCTTCTGCTGAAGCTCAGTTCACACAGAGGCACTTCAGTAATCAGCAAAGCTTTTGTAGCTGAAATTTGCAGTTTCCAAGAAGCCACTAGACCAACATCTGGACAAAAAACACAAAGCGGCTGAAACGCAGATGTTCATTCATGTAGACTTTCACAATATACAAGCTTGAAGCGTCTGGTGCTCGTGTCCTGAAAACGGCCTTTTAGCTGCGTTTCCAGCAGTTAAACATATCAGAGCAAAGCATTCGTTTAGCCATAGATTGTTTCTCCCAGAGCAGATGTAATTTTAAAAACCGTCAACTTGAAATAAAAACATTAATTACTATTTAAAGTTGAGTGTTTTCACTGAACTTCAAACGCATCCAAATATTCTCTCTGAATATTTGAGCGCAGCATTAACATTTCAGAGTCGCGTCGTTTTCCCACAGAAGGACGCTGTGAAGTTGTGCAGCGGCTCCTGTCCGTCGACATGATCGATTAGTGACGGCTAATAAACCCGAAGCACGGGACGGAGGAGTGACATGCTAACAATGGGGCACGTTCACGCTTTCAACTTTGAAATGTAGGACCATCAGGCCCATTTAGTTCTATTCTCTCTGAGGCATCTTCATTAAGCTTCTGTCTCAAATTGCTTTAAACCACAGGTCAACACAGGAAACTGCGGTGGATCGGCTGAAACGTTGGATGTGCTCAGTTTTGTCTTTAAACTTCAAGAAGTCAACAAGGTCGACGTCAGCTGAGCCGACATCCGACAGATTCCTCCACAACGACGCACAGTCTCCAGGGAGATCTCACTTTTCTTTTCGTCCCACTCACCTCGTTCACAGTTCTGTCCCCCAAAGCCAAGCGGGCAGTCACAGCTGAAGGAGCCCCACAGGTTCACGCAGGTTCCCCCGTTCAGACACGGGCTGTTGTTGCAGAAATGTCTTTTGGCAGAGCATCCTGGGGGCGCGAGAAGATAAGTGATCTCTCAGTTTGTGAAGAGTCACAGGGTGAGAAACTATTCACAGCAGATACAAAGATCATTTCCCACTGATGCCAGGTTCTCGCTGTGCTCGTTACAGTCATCGTTATTCTCTCGCTTGGCTCATTGAACAGTAGCCACAGCTTGACAGCACAACACGCAGGCTTAAAGGAAAACGCAGAAGGAAACACCGCTCACCTGGCAAAGTGCCGTTGTTAGCGATGAAGCCGGCCATGTCTATGTGCTGGTTGTCAATACGCAGGTTTTTCATACAGCCCACGAACTGACGGTTGCGAACAGGAAAATCCTCTGGAAGTTTAGGAACTCCCCCGAGGAGCAGGGGGCCGGTCAAATCCAAAGACCTGAAGGGACAGGAACCCGCATCAGATGAGATTTACTGTGCGCATCGCTACCAAAACACATCATCAACGGTATAGCAGAGGGAAAAAAGTATGAAATATTCATCACGTTCAATCGTTATGTTTTCCTCCTGGAGATGAGAACAGGATAAACATCCCAAAAAAGGAAAGAGGAGCAAACATTCCAGCCTGGAGATGTGGAACTTCCCCTCAAAACCTGTTGCTCGTTCTTTTAATATGAATTCAGCGGTGATATAAAATCACTGGACTCAGTCAAAGGAGGTTGTTATTCCCACAGTGACATGCGTCTCCTGCAGGCGTACTTACTTTTTGGATCCTGATTGGCTTCCCTGAGCCGAGCAGGTGTAGTTTCCAACGACGTGACCAAACCTTAAGGCTACCGATGTGTCACAGTTGTCCACTGTGACTACAACAACCTTCTGGTCGGACGGGCCCTGCGGCAGGCCGGCCTGGTTGAGGATCGGCTGCGGAGAACAGAGCCCGGCTCGTTAATGTAAGAGGTGGATTATGGCGGCAGTAGGTATAGAGACATAAGAGAAATGATTACATTCATCCGCTTTGCTATGCTGCTATTTTTAACGCTATCTTTGTCATCGAGCATCTATAAATAGGTTGGCTGCGATGAAAATATCTGATTATTCTACGGAGCATAAATCCATAAAGCAGTACAAAAGCGTCTGGTAATTCCTGCTTCTGCTGAGCTGAACATAATTTACTGAGGCAGATTAAAACTGCAGAACACAAACCGATCAGAATTTTGAATAAGTCACATCACGACAGTTAGAAGAAAGACAACACACACACACACACACACACACACACACACCTCCGCAGGACATCGTCCCTGTCGACAAAGGATCTTCTGAATTGCCTGAGAAATCAATAGGGGGCAGCAACAAAAGGAGGAGGGGTCTGCAGGGGGGGAATGATGATGCCGTCAATAAAAGGTCGCGACCTCTTTTCTAACCGGCCAGTTACTCTGAGGTCACGTTAAGCTCACATTAACCCCAAGTGTAGGTTCAAGCTGGTGTCGCAGGCTGAGAGCGGAGCAGCGACCAGCCCCAACCACAGCTGAGGGCGGGCCACCGAGCCGTCAGCTGCTCAGACGGATTTGGCAGGAATTAGCGCGTCTCACGTGCAGAGATGATATGAAGAATTGTCTCGGTGCTCAAAGGTTTAGTTCTTCATTAGGTTACACGAAAGCTGAAAATATGTCCCGATCGCTCTGAAGCCTCATCTTTGTTGTCTGATCCCTTTGTTGATTCTACAGCAAACAGCTACATCTACTACAGACACTGGAGGCTGTGCTGCATCTCCAGCAGTGGACAAAAGCTACTCTGTCAAGTAATACAGTACAGACAAACATACTTCATTTCTCTCACATGCTTCTATTTTCGAGTCGATTCGATTCAATCTCTATGAGCCTTTAATAACTGAATCTCTCGCTGCGTCTCGTGATCAAAGTGTGTGAGTGCGACGTGGAACCAATAATAACTCGCTGAGGTCTCGCCCGCGTCATCAGCTCTCAGCAGCTTTATTTCACAGCAGGTGGTGCTAAAGAAAAGTCAGGAGATCACCAAAAAGACCAACGTTCATGTGTTCATGGGCATAATAAATGAAACGACATCCAGTCGTTCGTCAGCTCGAAGCCGCTCGGTCCGGTGAAAACACGTACAAACAAGTGAAAACTCTACAGTTTGTATCTTCACACCTTGTTCCTGAGCCGTTCCCACAGGAAATCATTTCTTTTTGCTGCTGTTCAGGACTGAAATGTTAAGTACATGGGACGCCAGACTGAAAGTGGCCTTTATTTTTCAGCTGATGTTCCTTGAGACCAATTTGTTACAAATTGGTTGATGATGAAACAAGCTAGCGCCGTGTGAACTGCCAAAGGTGAAATCACCCGACATGCCTTTTTCCACGCTTTCCCTTCGCTGTGAAAGCTCTGAAACAGGCAGCGCTCCAGATTGGACGCTCCCTGCGCCGACCTCTGCTGTCATCAGTCACGGCTGTTGACTGAGCAATAATGACTGTCTGTCACCATGTGTTTCTGCTGCACAAAACCTCGCCCTGTCATCGCTGATTGGAACACGCATATTTGCTCAGGACCACATTAAACACTGCTCTCACCCGCCGCTACAGGGGATTATGGGAATATGAGTTGTGCAGAGATCAACACCAACACGGGACCGAAGATTGACTGGAAAAACCATAGCAACAGGAGGGTTCGGCCTTGAAGCGCAGCGTCTGCGTTCAAAGCCCGAGTCAATACTTCTCTCAGCTTTTCTTTAGCTTGCTTTTGCTGCTCTCTTGCTCCACTTTTCTGTCCTCGCTGGAGAAAACAGAGAGAGGGGCACCTTCCCCGGGGCCACATCATTCACTGCCCTGGGTCCCAAAGGAAGCAGACCCACACACAAAGGCAGCGGTCATTGCCATTCTCCACAGTCCCCCGCCATCCTGAAAGCCACATTTCAATCGAAAATGCTGCCTCCCCACCTCACCCTGCCCCCCTGACGGGGATGGGTCCGAATCGGCCACCGCGGGACACCTCGGATGGGCGGCGGCGTGTTTCCACCGCTGCAGACGAGGACGGAGCGGATTGGTTCAGACAGAGCAGCGACCGACAACTGTGTGATGAATCTGGACAATGTAGCTTGTGACGCTGCTGAGCGGGAGCGATTCCGTTATTTGGTCACAATGAAGCAGAGCTAATTAACGGAAACAGCCTCTGGAAAAAATGACAGTAATGAAGGCTACAATAAATAATGATGACTAATGCATCACAAGTCGATCACCACCGGAAAACCCACTGATCAGTTAAAACCTAAGGCTTCATCAGGGACTGAAAGTCACATTCATTTAGTCCTACTTACTACTATCCAGTTATTCCTGACACTGAATCACATCATCCTCAAGCGCGCAGCACACTTACAGATGAAAAGCCTCCAGGTCAGAGAAGCAACTAAAGAATCACAGTCATTTGATTAATGAGCCTTTAATGTGTTGTTGGCAGGAAACTGAATAGTTTTCGTCCAAAAGTCGACAAGATTCTCCCCCTTCATCACTTCTGCTGGCTGAAATCTGACACGGTCACGTTATGATAGAATGGAAAGTGTGCGCCGTGGGGGTGTTGCCTGGCAACATCTTTATGATGCAAAGTGACTTCCTCAATAGACAAAAATGTGACATCCTGTGGTCCTGGGCGGAAAAGAACAGAGAGCAGAGACAGCAGCTCCACACATGCCTGCGCTGATTGATTGAAATGTATTAGCTGAAACATCTTGAGTTTGTCTGAGCCTATCTGGAGCAACACTGGGTTCCCGCTCTCCGCTGTTCATTCTCTGCCTCGGTCTAATTGCTACGTTGGCTGTCTTCCAGATCATCAGCCTGTCAGTCTGACACAGCAGCACTAAAGAGGCAGCAAACGGCTCAGGAGCCGTCTGCACTTATTTACACTCACTGCAGACAACGGAGAAGTTACCGCTGCAAACTCCTCAAGAAACGTGCTATGAAAGCTGGAGCCCGTCTCCCCCGGCTTGTTTAGGCGCTTGATGCCTGTGTTGTGTGTGCACTGAAATGCTGAGGCAAACCTTCAACTTGTGTGATTGAAGCAACAAGTCTCCAAAGTCCAAGCAGAAGCAAATACAGACAACATCTGGTCAACCGCTACTAAAAGGAGAAAGACGCTGCTTAAGATTAAGCCTCTGACCAACTGCACTTCGTTTATGCTTCTCAATCTCCCAGATGGTAAAGAAAACATATAAAACAATAGACTGGCTCTGTTGTTACCTTGTTGTAGTAGTGAACTTCCACCACATGCCACTGGCCGTCGCTGACTCCTCCCAGGATTTGTGGTGAAACTGTAGTTTTGGTCTCACCTAGGAAAGAAAAACATGAATATGGTTTAGAAATTAAAAGCTCAGTTCAAAAGTCCATGAAAAAGGACGACTAAGCTCTCACCTGCGGAGAAGGTGAGCTGTATCTGCGCATCGATAATTTCCATGGCGATGAAGTCGTGCTTTTCGTTGAAGCGGCCGTTGTACAGGAGCAAACCATCCGGCTCTCGAGTGGCAAATCTGAAAAAGCCACGACAACAGTGCTCAGACTTCAGACAATGAGGTTAATCATGAGCACAGGAATGAAGTCATACGCGCACAGACACAGTCAAGGAAAACTGTGCCGTGAATAGATATCATCGTTATCACGCACTGCAACGTGCAGACAGAAATCTAGGGCGATGTCAGCGCGGCAGGGTGGGGGAATGCGTCGCTGCAAGAAGGAATCAGCACAGGAGAAAAGCTTCGCGACGCCTTCACGATGGTGAATGCAGGCAGCTGCCGGCCCGCAATCACAGCATCAGCGTCACATCTTTGTCTCCACCTTGCCGGTGAACCCAGAGCGTCCACGCTGGCTCTGGACCGCCAGCGGTGCCTCACTCTTTAACTGGGATCAAAGTATTTGGTGGAGCACGTGGTTTAAAAATATCTCGGTTTACCTGTCAGCTGTGGTCTGCAGTCGTAAATCTGATCCTGTGGAAATGGGTCACTGAGAAGTGTGAAAAAACACAACCCAGATCCTGCACTTACTCCATGGATTTATTCATTATCCGTCCCACAGGGGACCCAACAGTCAGGCTCCTGTGCTCATCTGCTAACTGAGCACGTGGGACTTGGTTGCGTTGGTATTTTCGGTCTATTTCCTCCACTAGCACTACTACAGCTCAGTTATTTCTCAAACACATCTATGATGTTCTTAGAGGAGAGGCGTGATGTCGACCACAGCAGCTCGCCCCCCTCTTTCGGGCATCAGCGTTGGAGGAAATACAGAGTAAGATGCTGTTGTGCAGGACTCTTGAACAGGCGAGGAGCCGGGGGGCACGGCGCCGCTGACCTGCTTACAGAGAACAAGCATAGTTACAGCCTCAAAGGAAAAAGGATGCTGATGCTCCATCTGATTATGTAGCAGGGCCTTTAGAGCCCAGACAGAGCAGTCAGACGCACTGATCAGAGTGAAGAGGTCGAGGCGCTTCAGCATCTCTGACGTATCGATATAAAAGCCTTCTCCACGTTGCCCCCTGAGCCCTCTGAACTATGAGAGTGCTCCGAGTAATCAACTGGAACTAACTGGCATCACTTCATGTCACATTAGGCAGCCATCAGTAAAAATAACAACCAGTCTGGCCCTTATGTAGGGAACCATGTCACGCGATGCTTACATGCTGTGATGCATAAGATGCGTGCAGTGAGGATGAAAGAATATCCCCTGATGACTTTTACAACCGATGCGTCTGAACGACAGACACAAAACGTTTTCTTTAGATGTATTGTCTGAAAAACATGGAGACGTATTACTACCGCAATGATTTCTAAAACAGGTTCAGCTCCCGGGACGCTGAAAGGCCAATACGACCATATCTCCACAGGATGAATCCCAATAACCCGATGGGCCACAGACTTTTATCTAGCACAACTGAGAAGATCACACTTTTAGATTTTAGATTTGAGTCTAGACAAACATCACCATGATTGTTAGGAAACATGATGGCACAGTCTTCCATGTTCTCAGAGCAAGTATTACTTTGGGAAATGTCTTCTGGAACAACATTCTTATCATATTATATTATTTTAATTTGTGGCTGAGGTAGAAATAAAGGGTCACTAAGAACAAAACGTGATCAAGTGCAATGAACACGTGAAACTTAAACATCGCTGACACAACAAAGACTCCCGGCTTCGGTTTGACGCTGTGATCTTAACCCGGTTATCATATAATATAATCTGGTGTATTACAAACATCATTCAGCTTTAATGTACCACCGTGTTTAAATACAGCGTCAGCGAGCTGCATCATCTTCGCAACCAGGACCTGCACAGCTTTAGCCACAGCTTGATATCAAGCCGATGCTCAAGAGCAACATCGGATGGATAATTACCATCACTCCGCGCTAATCCCATCCCGCGCCGCCGTTTTTGTGAGCTCTCAGCTTTAATTGCAGCGCTACAGAGTGAGAGACCTAAAATTAGCGTCACATCCTGAGCTGCTCACCACGACAGAGGCTCTTTCTGAGCGTCTGTACGGCGCAGGCTCACGTAACCGGCTCAGGTAACAGCTTGTTGACCTACACGGGTTTTCAATGCCGGCACCTTTTGCACATCTGCTGCTCTACGCTTTTCTGACCCCGCCAGAGAAATGTAGACGCTTCCAAAACTGGTTTGAGCAGTTCTCCGTCAAAACCGAGTTAAGCAAGGGCCGAGTCCACGAAGCTCACATGGGGGATATTATTTCCACCGGCGGTTACTGTGAGCGTCAACCGCTGCCAGCGTGTCTAGGGTGACAACAGGGCAGTGGCAGAACACATTCCCTGCCGTAGCATCCGGGAGGCGACACTTGTTGTGACAGATCAAACCCAACGGACGGCTTTTATCGTTGATTACATTTCATCACATGGATGATTCATGCAGCTCGCTGGACCCGCTGTCTTTGCATGTGTTCAGCATTCACAGCCCATCTGCTCCCCCTCACAAACCACCTCCAAATCATCAACCGCACACTCTCAAAGCTGCAGCTTCAATTCCAGCCTCCACCTGCTGCACCTGCATCATGAAAAACACCCAAAGCAAAAAAGAAAAAACGTATGTTGGAGGTTACGTTTATTATTATCTTCATTATGAAGACGAGAAGAGGAGGAATGCAATGCTGGCTTAGAAATGATGTCTTATAAAAATAGAACAAAGATTTAAAACGTCTTTTTCGTGCTTAGGTAATGTCCAGTGGTGAATATTTAGCTCTAACATCTTCATGACATTTTGGTAAATGAGATTATTGATGTTCTTGACAAACTAATATGAGGAAATCAATAACTGAGCCAAGGAGACAGAGAGTGAGGATTAGTCCAAAGTAACAAGATTCGTTCAAAAGCCCAAAAGACAATTTGAAGGTTGAGAAACTGCTGGTTCCAGATACATACATTTGAGCAACTTAAAGTTTAAGTACGTAGAATAACCACACACGCGTCACGTCTCATGTCCTGTGTTACTGTATGAAACAACGTAGCTAAATTTAGTCTTTTAGTCCTGTTTTCTTTTGTGTGACTCAAGGGTCCAACTATAAAGTAGGTTGTCATATTAGGTTATTCAGTCAAACTGATCTCACTACATCCACACTGTGCCTAAAAATACCAGCTCCTCCCTCACAGAGCCTGAAAAGAGAAACTGAAAATAAGAAAATGCATCAAAAACTAAACTGAAGCCGACATCACGGACGCTCTTTACTGAACAACGACCTCAAGGACCCCATTGCACATATATCTATAAATGAAGCCTGCACACTCATCCTCCCTCAAGTTTCACCTTGGCGAGCGACACTGAGCGGAAATAGGCCACACGCTGACTCACAGTGACCATCGACACTGACTGAATAAGATCAAGCTCACTCTCCCCTTTAGGATGAACATCCGTGTGTTACGCAGAAAAGCAGAGCTTCAGTAAATCACGCAAACCTGTAACATCACACGGTAGCTGCTATAATTTAGCAGCGGATTAGTATCGATAGCTCCAGTGCTCTCAGTTTCTACCACTCTTCAGCAGATGGCTGTTGTTCAATGATCCCATCACTGCTATTAAACACTGTTATATTACATAAACGCACTGTGCCTGCAGAAGTAGCATGTGTGGGCAGACGAGGGTGAGTCACGCTTTGCTGAAAGGTGACGCAGGGCCGGTAATGCAGGTGAGCTGCAGGGAGGCGAGGCGCTTACGTGAGGGAGAGGGTGAAGTGAAAGCGCTGGCGGAGGCCCTTGAAGGTCAGGAAGGAGTGCGGGGGGAAGTTGCGCATGGTCATCTCGCAGTAGGGCTTCTCGTAGCCGCCCGGTGGACACTCGCACTTGAACCCGCCCACCAGCAGGTTGACGCAGGAGCCGCCGTTCTTGCACACACCTGGAGCGCAGCGGCCGGAGCGGGACGACAGCTCGCAGCGCTCTCCTGGACAGAGAAGGTGGACAAACAGACAGAAATGAGGATGAATATTGTCTGTGACGAGCAGCGTTGCCTGCGTCAGCCCTGTGGCTCCCACTTCAGGGACCCCTGGCTGCTATAATTCTTTCGTGCGTGACAGAGTCTGTCGATATGGCAACGACCTCTTAGCAACGAAGACAGATTTTTAAACAAACCCTGGGTAGAAAAACTGAATTATAACAAGGTTTATAAGATGAAATGTGACTTTTCAGCTACAGTGTGAACAACGTTTGCTCGGGTGAACTTGCAGTTTCAGGCTCTGTCTCCTTTGTGCGACACCCAGCACGACTCCACCTCCTCCCGCTGGGAATACAGTGCAGTTTGTGCATTCATTCAGTCTGAACGGCTCCAAACAGAGCTCGTGTGTGTCTCTGCAGATGGAGGTGGCTCATTTACTTCACCACACCCAGCAGACTGTTAAGTTAGAAAACCAACCTTTTAGACCCTGCAGTTCACTGCAGTCACATTAGCACAAAGCCTCTTCTAACTACTGCCTGACACTTTACTAAAACAACCGTCAATGACAAAAGTCAACATCTGTTGCAGTGAACCGTGGGGGCCAGAGTGGAACACAGCCCCTCAGGTCACACCAGGCCGACGGAGCCAGCGATCGAACAGCGATTGCTGTGACACCATGCGAGAGCGACTGATGGCGAGGTGGCCCTGGGCTTCCTCTGCTTCCTCCGGTCCGGCTCTCGTGTGCCGTTTGTCTGGATTCTGTGGACGGGAGGCTGCAGCGAGACAGTTCGCTCTGCCATGCGCGAGCTGGAATTTACGTCAAAGCCGCTCAGTCAGAGTGGACGACTTCCTGTGTGTGCAGCACTACTGTAACACAGCCGTTCGTTTACTCGGAGGCGATTAATCGCCTCATTCGTAGTCCACTGAAAGGAGGTTTCTTTGCTGCTGTCTGAAGGTGTCCATTCTATCAAAGCAAACCGCTCAATCAACAGACGCTGGGTTAGACTTTAAAGCTGCTCATCGTGATTCTCCGCAGTTGTTGATACAAAAGACGGTGATTAAGCTCACACACAACCTTACGAAAGGTTTTTAAGATGCGGAGAAACGATTCACGGTTTTCATTTGTTGAGTCGTTGTCTGTTAAGGAAGACGCTAAATTCTTCTGATGAACTTTTAAACCACCCGTTTCCAGGAAAGACGCAGCAGAGCATTCAGCCAAAACCTTCTGGTAAACATTTACCAAACATTTATAACTACAGGCCTGGTTCCCAGTCACCCAGCTCTGAAAAGTTCAGATAATCCCATCAAAAGGCAATTCTTTCAACATAAGCTTGATTAAAATACCTCAACTCAGTAGAAAAGCGTTTATTAGAACATTATCAGTGGTTTGGTTTATTTCTCAAGTCTTAATCTCTATTACAGGACCTCTTGTACAGAACCTACCAACACAATGACCGACAATAATAATAACTTACTTATTATTCTCAGGTGGTTTAAGTTACTAGCTGTCATAACGTCAGCCTGCCGTGTTCCCACTGAGGCTTCCTGATGACAGACAGCTACTGCTGGAGAGTAAAGCCCTTCTCTAACTGTGCTGTTTGCCTCGTTATTAGCCGAGCAGCTCGCTGAAGGCAATAAACGGCTTGTTTCTTCTAGGCGACGACCTTCAGCCACAGACGCCGACATATTTACTGGAGAAGCGTAGCAAACATCTCCATGGATGCACCCGTGCAGGTCGTCCCTGTGGGGCGTCTCTGCAGCAGGTGCTCCTTAACAGCAGCTTTGCGTCGGCAGGTGAGCAGCACCGCGGGGCGAGGATGTGCCCGTGGTAGCAATATCCTGATCAATAATTCAAGCACATCTCCTCTGCTCTATTCACGCGCCTCTGCGAGTCCATCTCAGAGCCCACACACAGCATGAATCATTAAAGCAGCAAATTGCACTGACACTTCCGACACTGTTTTTGTTTAGACGCCAGACACCTCAGCGATAACGAGTCTATCAACCTGACTGAAGGTATTAACAAGAATTCACTGTGCATCTCTTTGCTCATAATTAAAATCTAATTCAAGAATGGATCAAAGTTTGCCTGGGGTAAAAGGAAATACATGCAAATACATGCACAGCAGATCCAAATCCAAACATTAACATCTCTGTCCACATATTAGCTGCATTATTGTTTGTCCCCAAGTACAAAAGACTGTGTATCTGCAAAATGCGTGTGCAGCCTTTTATCTGCCTTCCAGTTCATTATACATGGATCCCCAGGGGCTTTTCACCGAGACAAACAGAAAACAGACGAAATCAGCCTAATAACTATGAGGCTTGGTTAAATTCAACCACTGCTGCAGATAATCAAGGCGAAACTCAACAGCAGCTCTTATCCATCGAAGATCAACAACTAAAAGCAGAGCTGAATCCTCAGGGAGAGCGATAGAGGAGCCCTGTAGAGGCGTCCAGGTCTATGTGGGTCTACGAAGGTTCCTCAGAGATCCCGAACCCGAGCGGGTGTCTGGGCTGCCAGGCAACAGACAAGGCAACAGAAGGGAAACGAGTGAGTGGATCCCTGTGGACAGACCACGAGTCAAGCAGGACCCACGTCCACTAAATGTGCTTTACATATGAAGTCACCTAGAGGCAGGTGCTCAAACTCTGTATCACTGCATTATACTTTATATTATCTAAAAATGACCTAAATGTATCGTGAGACAAACCCTCCAGTCCTGACTTTTTCTCTCCAGCACAGCCCACGTCTGGCCACATTATTTTATTCACGCCATCTCTCTTGTAGTAGCTTTCAACGCTCGATGTGTTAATGTCAGACGCGAGTGTGAACGTTCACCAGTTTCTGCTCCAACAGCATCTCGGCGCTTTAAAAGCCCACAGATCAAATATCAGCCGAGGAACTAGAGACGCTTCCTCGCTGGCGTCACTTTCATGCAGGCTTTGAAGAGATGTGATACTCCTGCTGTTTTAAGAAAGACATGTGAGCACAAAGCAGTTCAGCATCATGTTGTTCACCATCTACAGAATGACTCGGCTGAGCCAAAACATTTACTCTTCAACAGGAAAAATTATGGCTGTTATTTATTTTTTTCCAATTTCTTCCCTGCTACCATCTGGCAACGCCTACGATCCAACGGTTCCCCTCCACACACACAGAGTGTGAAAACGGAGGCTTCACTGAGGCTGATGGCGAGAGATCTGGAGGAAAACACACCCTGTAAAGTCTTCCTGACAACCCTGATGGATCACAGAGTGACTCAAACGTATTAAACATCAACTACAGGATCATATTCGCTCCCCGATAACCTGCCGAGTCCTGCGCATCAGATCTAACAGCATCTGGGCTCAAGCCCTTCTACTGATGGAGCGAAGTGAAGCCGCTGAAACTGCGCCCACTCAACATATTCACTCTCCCTCTCGGTGGACTCACGTTAAAAGCGCCCGCAGCTCAGCTCCTACGCCCACAGCTGCGCGTGAGAATGTGAAAGCACCACTCAAACCGGAGTCCGGGCGGCTGAGCCCACACACCGTTCCAGGTGTCAAACAGGTGAGCAAAGCTTTTAATGTTTGACAGGGAATAATGGAAGCGCAGAGACAACAACAGGGCCTGTCTGTGGCTTCTGTTGGGCCACTTTCCCACAGTCTGAACGTGAAGCACATTTTGGTGACAACATGCAGAGTTTATTGATTATTAAGGGCTTTTAAAGAGCTATGTTTTCTGTCATATTTATCACTGTGTTGGCCTGTAATGCAACACAAACAAACAAGCAGGACACTTCAAAGACGAGCGGAAAGCGGAAACCCCATTAAAAAGTCAGCATTTGACCCACTTAACCCGACCAAAAGAAGGAGCAACTGCCCTAATATTCATACTGTATAAATTAACATGTTTAATTCTCTTCCTCTTTCAACTCTTCTTCGACTGCTCCCTCTTCTCTTAACTATAAATGAGGGAGCAGGCAGTACACACAGTTCACATTTCTGCTGCCAGCAGTTATAAATTAATTCTTCATTATCGCTGAAAGTGAACCCTTCTGTCCTCTCCGTCTCCCCGTCCTGTGTGCTTTGTGGAGTTAAGGTATTTTTTTACCACAGGGTCTTTCACAGCCAGGGGACACTCTCCATCTGTAGCCATCCATAATGAATTATTTCCTTTTACTCCTCTCAGCGACGCTGCGCTGAACAGAGGAACTGTTGTTGTTTTCTTCCCTGAGTAAATCCCCAAGCTCCAAAAATAAGCATCATGGAGCAGCTCCTGCTCTGTGGACGTTAGCTTTAAACACCGTCCACTCCCACAACTGAGGGTGGAGTCAGAGACGATGTCGGCATCTGGGTTAGTCAATAGCTGCAAGTAGAATTGGACACGAGACAAACACTAGATTCAAATAAAAGGGCCACGCGTGTTTACAGGCCGGCGTCTGTTCCGGTTTACTTCTACTGTGGCAAACTGCAACACAGACAAGCGGATCAATAACTCATCACTCAGCCTTTGTTTGCAGAGCCGCAGTCATCGGTGTACGGGACAGTCCGCAACTACAAAGAGCCAGGTTCAATACAAAGCTGAAGAGGGACAGATGTAGACGTTAGAGCCCCCATGGGATCAGTGAGAAGGAGAGCAAATGACAGGACCCTGTGGTGGAACCGCACATTTATCCACCTCAGAAAAACTAAAAGGCAGAACCAACACTGTCATCAGCTACAAAATGCAGATCGTTAAGCTTATGAGGCTGAGATGGCGTGAAATGAAGGCCCTCACCCGTGTAGTCCTCGAAGCACTCGCAGGTGTAGCCTCCCTCCCTGCTGCGGCAAACACCGTGAGCTCCACAGGGCTTGGAGTAGCAGAGGTCAATCTCCGTCTCGCAGTAGTCTCCCGTGAAGCCTGCGGGACAGCGGCAGCGCAGGCCGGCGATGGGATGGATGGGCCTGAACAGGATGGTGTCCGAAGCCACAAACGGCGCCAGGCTGTCAAACTTCAGCACGGACACGCACTTCATGTAGTTCTCGCACGGCTCCCGCAAGCAGATGTTGTCATCGAAGGGAAGGACTTCCTGAGAAGAGATCTGAGCGAGCAGGCTGCGGTTCAGGTACAGCCTCTCCTGGAGTTCCTCGGAGCCGAAAAACTCCGCACCTGCGCTCTGTAGCTCCCTCGCCGGTCGGCCGCCTGCCAGGCTGAGGCCCCCGACGGCCACAGACAGGCTGACGTTGAGGATGCGAGCGCTGACGTCTGTGTCGTCCTGGATGTTGAAGATGACGACATCCTCGGGTGCGGCAGACAGGACGCGGGCCACGCCGTCGAGAAACTGTGCAAGCAGCAGGGAGAGGAAGTGCTCCTGGGAGGTGTTGGCCAGCCTCAGCGTGATACTGTTGGA
The DNA here is from genome assembly GCA_030770545.1 of Macropodus opercularis. Taxonomy (NCBI): domain Eukaryota; kingdom Metazoa; phylum Chordata; class Actinopteri; order Anabantiformes; family Osphronemidae; genus Macropodus; species Macropodus opercularis. The sequence goes on from CM061099.1 coordinate 2,855,770, forward strand.
CAGCATTTCATCCGTGATGATGGTGACTTGGAGGAGGCACTGAGCGGACACCGAGTGGACACCGTCTGAAAAGAAAACACCCGGAAAACAAGCGGTTACCTTCAGACTCGCGTCATGTTGTGTTAACGCTGAACAACAAAGCAAAGTTACTGGTAACTGTGGCATCAACACCTGCAGCAGCTGCAACAGGATCAGAGCAGGTACATGCATGATGGGGGTTTACGCAGAAGCTGCTGTTGAACAGTCGGCCACGTGTGAACAGAGGAGAGAATTACGCTAATGGTAAGTATGAGACGTCTAATACTGAGCTCATGTTGCATAAGGACTGAGCGTATTCACGTCCTGGGCTCAGATGAGTGTTTCTCCCTTTGATTCTCATGCGCCAGAACAGATAAGAGACGATGCCAAGACAAGAGGGAACAAGTGTATGTTTTCCTTCAATATATTCCAAGTTTCTAATCAGCAATTTCACGCCTGCATTCACAGCTCACTCTTTGCTTTCTTTGTCCGGAAGCAGAGATGCTGCTTCATTATACATGCTGTCCTCTGCGCCTGGAGTCTCCGATTCAACTGCTGAAGCATTTCTCAGCTCAGCAAATCTGTTTTAGTTTGTTGTTTCCACTCCAGATCCTGTTCATGTTTCAGCCTCTATACATTCAACTCTGTCTGGCTTTGAATGCGGCGGTTAAGGGTTTCGTGTCGGCTTTTGTCTTGACTGTACAATACTACAATATGTGAGAGAGAGCTTCACCAACCAAGTCAACTTCTTAATGTAAGTGAGGTAAAGCCTTCAGTTTCATGAGGCATGAGTCAGACCACAGCTCGTCTGCTCCACTTCCACTAACTTAGGCCTTTTCCAAACTGATGTAATTGCTTGTTATTCTGTCTTAACTGTATTTACAGTTTAATGAAACTGCTTATCATGCGGCATGAGCAGAAAGCCTCTGACCGGAGCAGCCAGAGCATCGCTCACCGAGCAGTTATAATGAAAACTGCCCCCGATCCTCAGTCGTCTCAGGAAGATGCTAACAAGCACAAACTCCACGTCTGCTGCAGCCTTAACATATCTCACCGTATTTCACACTTAATGTTATATTTCCATCAAATCTGGATGATACAGACACTGATCTGATTTTATTATCATTTTATAGACAGTACAATCACTCGTCTGAGCTGAAATGTACTTGCATAAATCTCTTGCCATGTTCTAAATCTTTAACAACCATGAATATTTTTTGTTTGACCTGTTATACAACCGTAAACTAAGAGTGTGACTTTGGGTAAAAACCAATTTTAACAATGAGGCGCATTGACTAACATCGGCCTCCGTAAGTTACAGATCAGAGCACAGAAGCTGAGCAACGGAGCATTTAAGTCTCCAGGTCAAAACACCACCATCATTCTGTCCATCTCACACCGGCCTGCAGGTTTCTGCAGAACACACACAAAATCAAATGTGTCATTAAAAGCAGCAATAACAATAATAATCAATGAGAGCCTTTGTTTGAGATGTCTGGACCTCGGCCTGAGACCAGAACCCGCGAGCAGAACTCGCACAAACAAACAGCCCCGCACAAAGTTACACATCCCTGTTTGGCACTGGGCGAGTATAAACACAGGGTGCCAGAAGAGATGGGGGAGGAAAAAGGGAGGAGTGGGAGGCGGTGGGAGGGGGCCATAGAGGAAGTGAAACAGAGAAGCATGTTTGACACGGCTTTAATCCTTCTGCTTTCAGTCAAGCGCTTCCAGCACAGTAATAATACAGGGCCTTAGCAGAGGAAGTGGGGAGGAATCAAAGCAGAGACAAGCAGGGCCGCTCGTCTTCCTCACACCTTACTGTAAACACACACACACCTGTGTACACAAAACAACATTTACATATAACTGGCAGAACACAAAGGCAGAGCAGCCCTGCACTTTCTCAGGCAGAATACATTTACAGCTACGGATGCAGCTGATGACTGTTTTCACTACTCACAAACCCTCCAGGATACAGAAATGTGAGGAGTTAAGCAGAATGAGAAAAGCCAAACTGTTCTGCTGCTCAGGTCGTTCTACTCTTTTCTGGATGACGTGAGTCGCAATAAATTAAATAAAGTGTAATTACAGATTAAATGCTGAGGTTCACTGGAGACCAACACTTTACCAGGTGCTGGTCCGTGAAGGTGTTTTACACCATCACAGGTTTGAATGAGCTTGTTGACTGGAGACACTGACGTGTTCTCTAACCTGACAACCTCAGCCAGTTCCTCTTCATCCACTGTGCTCATATTATAAGTGTTACTGCAGCACAGAGCTCACAGTGAGCACAGCCTCAAAGGTTGGTCGTGTTTAAGGACAGACATCGCCTTAATTACGTCCTCTGCCAATTCGCATTCTTGGTTGGGAGCTTGGGCACAGCTCCAGACGTGGACGCAGCGCTGGGAAACTGAGCGCGAGGAGAATCTGCCCTGAAAGGAACCAGACCATCCTTCAAAGAGGTCATTCTCCAAAGAAGGATCCTCCGCTCAGGAACGGAGGGTAAGCGGAGCGTTTTGGGCCAAAAAGGAGGAAAAGACGGATGCTTAGTTAGTAAGGAACGAGGTGCCAGCTCTGAAGTGTGACAGTGTCCCCTCTGGGCCTCTGGGTGCCAGGAATGCTCTCAGCTAGGAAGTGGCGCCAGGGAAAAGATTAAACACACACTGTGGCTGTAGCTCTGCCAAGGTTGTGTACAGCACTGTGTGCCCTCAAGATGTGGTCGCTGTTGTCATTTGGGGAAAAAAAAAAGTCGCTGATTTGAGACAATTCTGAATAATTCCCTCATTTGAAAGTAAGGCCACCTGACAGTCTAACCTGCAGACGTTAAGTGGAAATATTTAATACATGTAGACTGACAAAATATCATGATGAACACAAAGAGCCTTTGTGGGTGAGGTCATGTTTGCTATAAATGAACGTATAATCACTCCAGCGTATATGGATTTCCTGCGTTGAGACTACGGCTGTGGGTCAGCTGGGATAACTAGACAGCTGAGAGAGAGACAGAGATGAAAGTGAGAGAGAACAAATCGCTGCGACTGGTCTAATTAGAGCACAAAGTTGCCATCAAATCTCCCAAGTGAATCCCAGAAGATGTCAACAAAGTCATGGTGGATAAAGATCAGAAAAGACTGTGTCCAGGACAGAGACATCACCCACAGCAGCTCGAGAGAAACCCCAGACCCTCAGAGTTTCCCTGTCGCTGGTCAAATTACAGTTTAGCAGCTATTTTCTCTCTATGTTAAAATGTGACTATTTAGCTTTGTCTGTTTAAAGGGACAACATAAAGAGACGAATATGGCAAAAAGAAACGCTTCCATCCCTATGTGGAAGACAGTGACAGGATACACAGGTGTCACCTTTAAAGTGGGCTGAACCTGAACCGAATCTACAGGTTCTAGGTCAACGTTCGGCCAACTTCACCTCCTACATTCATTTTGAACCAATGAGGACACATTCGACTTATTGCAGGGAAACGCATTCGAGCCACAATAAAAATCCCATTTATCACAGTGACAGCAGAGCATTGACACCTAATCGCGCTCAGACCGTCGCCATGTGTGATGGCGAAACGCTCAAACAAAACCACGACGGCTGTTACTCCCTCAGTGGCCTCAGTACAGACAACCTAGGTCCTACTGTCACGATTAATACGTAGATCACAGATTAAAACTCACTTCAGAAGAATTAGGCCAATGGACGTCTTTACAGCTGCAACCAGCAAACTGAGGCTTTAAGGAGTTTTGAATTGAAAACAGACACTTTTACCGTCTGTGTGGTCGTTTATTTACAGCAGCGATATTTGCTGTTCTCCCTCAAAGCTATTTCACTAAAAAAAATATCTACTTAAGGTGGAAAGCTAGACAAGATGCATTATGTTGCTGATGTGTGGGTATAAAAGTATATAATAGTCACAAGGAGACGAGCTGTCAGTCTGTCAGGAGTCGAGTTTTTGTAGGTCGCTGACCAGCGTCGCAGCGCTACTCAAGGTCACAAAGAGGTCACTCACTCACACAGCACAATTAAACAAAAAGCAGAAACCGAGCCATGACCTGGGAGGAGAGTCCCAGTGGGGCCGGCAACAGGACACACTTATTTAATTAGAATTAAACACTCGCCGCTTGGAGCAGCCTGGAATCGCGTAGTTCATTTCTCAGCCTCTGCTGCATCGTGTGCGTGCGAGTGTGTAGACTCTGACTAATGTTTAACGGTTCAGTTTGTCGAGCTCCGGCTCGCACGGCTCTGTTCTGTCGTCGCCTCGACGCATTTACTGTCTGACACTAAGCCGTCCAGGTGCTGGGGCCCATCAACGCTACGTCTGCTGCAGCACGGCAGACAACTGGACGACAACTGTCCCAACACACAATTTCAAGCTAAAGTGGAAGCTTTTGTGGAACCCAGACTACTGACAAATGCTAAAGTCTACAAAAGCAAGTTTTCTTCTTGATTTTAGCCTGTTGGGGATGTTTCCATTTCATGGAAGTGGACCTCAGGTGGTCACAGCTCCAGAAAACACACAGCAGCACAGACGTAACTGTCACCTTCACAGCAGTTCAATTACGAGTCCAGTGAAGGAGAAAGAAACTAAGTCCTGGCTGGGGGACGGTAATGAGGGCTGAAGTGGGTTAAGGACCAAAAGAGCAGAGGTTTATCATGATGTGCTCTGGGGCTCAACTCGCAGGTTAAAGGAGTCTAAACTCTGCCAGATCGAGCTCATCAGATGTCTCCTTCGTTCTCTGTGCAGCGTGGATCTAATTCAAAAGCTGGATTCTCTAGTCACGGTGATCAAAAGAGACGCAATAAAATGCGGCTGGGGAGCTTGAATTAAGCAGGGCTGGAAGGTGAAACGCACTCAACTGCTGCCTGAATAGAGACTTATGGCTGGATGGGGGTGGAGGCCACGCACTCAAAGGGAAGGACAGGTTTTTCATCTCATTACCTCCCTTCCTGACCCCCCACTACACAAGCAAGGGCTGAAGCTGACACCTCGACTCAGACGGGTCCCCATCAGCCACCGACACCAGCAACCATCCCGTCAAGGGCCGTTTGTGTCCCCAGGAAAACCCCGAACAGATAAGGCAGCTTTGGTTGGCCGTGAAAACGCCGCTGTCTGAAGTTGAAACGGTAACATTTCTAATGCAATGACTTTTAAATCCTTTATTAACCCAACTCCTGCTCACTCCAGTCCCCTGACTCAAGAGTCCAACCCAAACAGTGACAACATTTGGTGAGTTTCACACTGTTTAGGCTTAAATTACAACATGTCACGAGGGCTGGAAACAAAGCTTCTCTGAGCACAATAACAGCAGACGTCTTCTATGGGCTATTTTCATTACTGTACAAGTGTTTACCTACAAAAATGAAATACAACCGAACACCGACAGCTCGTGTGTCAGAAGCCCACACGCGAATCCCACCCAGGAACGGACAGCGTGCTCACCTCCTACGCAGCAGATTCGCTGTCGTCTAAATCTGTGCGGCGTTCGATACGTCACAGAACAAAGTGTAATTATTCATTCCACTGTGTGTTTGACTGCTTTGTTTCAGAACAGTAAATATGCAGCGTAAATAAATAATCATAATCCACGACCTTGTCTGCGAAACAACGCTACAGTAACAGTAACAGTAGTAATTTAACGTGCTCTTTTAAGCTTAAGTAGCCAGAAAGAAACAAAGATCTGCTGTAATGATAGCCACAACACAACCACACATAATTCCTCCACTGGCTGCGAAGTCAATAATGGAAACGCTTGCACAGCTCAATGTCAGCCCAAGGATTTCAATCCAGAGGAGTAGGAGCAAACACACAATCGCTGTTCTGATTCCTCCATTCAGGAGGAGCGCTGACGATGCTGGGATGCGTCTGTGGACCCAGCATCCCCCTGACGACACCTTTCTACTGTATCTGAAAACCGCAAGCGGAGGAAAATCCACAGATGCTCCTTCTGCGGAGCTTTAGAGAAAAGGATCTTAACTCTTCCAATCAAAACATTTGAATCAAAGGAAAACCACTGTCAGCGAAGTAGTAAAGACACATCAGCTGCAGAGACGTGACTAAGCACGAGTCCGTTATTCAAAGATGCCAAAAGGCGGTTGATGGCAGATACTGAGCAAAAGAAAGATTTTAACGCGATGCTTTGGAACAGGGACAGCGTTTCAACACCATATTCTAAGCTTGAGGCGCTGAAGACATAACTACTACAATGACGAACAGCGTCAGTGGTCGATCTCGCTCCTTTACTCCCACAACACGCTGCGACGCAGGAACATCTGTTTACTTCCCCCTGTCACGGTTAGTGAACATTAGACTGGGGCGCGATGAAACGCTCTAACCTACATGTCAGATGCTGGAACGGAGACAATTTACGCCGCAAAGCTGGCGCATATGAACCCAGGACACCGTTGGTTGTTTATTAACCTCACGCCCGTTACTAGGCTCTGTACGTCACTCTGAGGAGCTGTGCCTTCAAAGAACCAGAGCCACCACCTTTGACTAAGAGACCTGGTGAAGTGGACACAAAGACAGAGGGGGCAGCCCCAGACAGAGCCTGCTCCCATTGTGTGCCGGGATTGTGAGGACAAAGCAGGACAGATACATGTAAGCAGCAGAGGGCCTGACCCCAGCGATGCTCCAGCCCTAATCCCAAACACAATTTCCCCTCCTAACACATAGATGATGTCACCCTACTCCCTCTACTCCCGTACCCGCCTCCCCCACCTCAACTGTTCCGGACCTTCAGCGCAACCAAGCATAGAGGAGCCGGGCCCGCAGGAGGATGCGCGGCTGCTGTGAAACTAGAAATCGGATACTCCCCGAGTGCATCTGTGTCACAAATCAAAGAGTTTAAAGACGACAGTGTCATATCGCAGTGGGTTTCAAACTCTGGTGCTTTCAAAACAAAGGGGCCTCTGCAGTCTGTCGCATGCAACACGAGACCTTGTCCGACATAATCAAGCAGATGGGACGTTTACATCAGGTGTTGGTTGAATCTGTGCGAGTCCTGTAAAACGCTTGAAGGGTGAGAGCCGGCGGCGGCACAGGTCAATGTGACCCGGAGCTCTATAGGTCCAAAGAAACCCTCACATGCTTCACTGGAAACGGGGGGGGGCAGTCTCTTTAGAACTTTATGCGCCTCCCTTCACCTCCCCCCATCTTCACTCCACAAAAGAGACCTTACCCCTCGTCCCCACCCACAAGGAATTTCTCAGGCATTGCTGGGTTCACCATGACAACTGGGTGCTTAACAAAGCATTTCTCTTAGGCATTCTTCCTTTCACAGGGGAGGGGGGGAGACAACAGTCAAAGAAAGAGGGGCTGGGGGTGGGGGGTAAAGAGAGAGGGTGGAGGAGTTTGAAATTATGGGAGGGAACAGTGGAGGTTACAGGGGTGAGAGCCATAGACCCGGGTAGATAGGACAAAACCGGAGAATGGTGACAGGCGAACAAAAAGTGGTAAAGAGATACAGAATCAAGGTGATAGGTGATGTTAGGGGGGCATAAAGAGAAGCAGCAGCGCTACAGACATTCCAGGCGAGCAAGTGAATGTGACAAATGTTAACCAGGGAAGGATGACTCCAGTCCCACAAAAGCAGCCTGTGACTCCCAATCCTGTGACTCAAGCAAAGGCAAACGGAAATTCATCAGCCCCAGCGTAGAAAACCAAGGCAGTGAAGTAATGATATGATGACGAGGAGAGAAGTAATCACAGCGGTCCAGCAGCTGGAGGCCACACACACATAGACCACATTTGCGCATCCTGTTACGGAGCGAACCCCCTGAGGGCGTCCCTCCACAGTCAGCTTATGCCTTAGTAGATTAGAATGAAGCCACGCTGGCTGCTTATACAGTAGCCATTAAAATTCCAGCCCGGTTGCTCTGTCTTATGTGAGGATGCAGTAGAACAGGCTAAATTTAAGGGATTCTCACTTTTTGTCCGTATCCAATTATAAAAAAAAACATTCCCACAGTTTTAAATTGAGCATTTAATAAACAATCCACAACAAGCACTAAACCATCTTTTAGAAAGTTCCCTGCTCCTGGTTGAGGTTCTGCTCAGCCTCCACAGCCAAAGTCAAAGTGACCAGAGAGACACAACGTCTGCTGTCCACTATGTAATTTGACGCTTGTACAAGCTGCAGTGTGATGTGAGCTGAATCAAAGTGCCATCATTAGTCCCGGAGGCGTGTTTGTCTGTTAAGTCTCTGCACTGGCGTTTTCACAGTGAGCTTGGGGGCACGACACAGGCCTGGGCCCAGAATCTGACTAAAACAAGGAGAGGTTGTGATAATCTCTAATCTATCTTTGTTGAGCCCCCTGGAAGCTGTAGTGTAACTGTGTCACATCTTTGGAGGCGTCTCGTTGAGCAAGGCAGGTACAGGGCGTGTCTAAAGTACAAGGGAGCCTCACATATACGCTGCCAAGCATAATAACATGTTGAAAATGAAATATAAGGAAGGATTAGTTAGACTTTCTATGGGAAAATTAGCCCGTCTTTTGGGATGAAGGAAAAGTAGGGAAAGAAATCTCTGCAATCAAATGCAGACACCTATTTATGCAGGCTCACGCTCGCCTGGGAACAGCAGCTCAGCCCCGAGTCTGTCAACACCGCTCCCAGGAAGGAGACGCAGCAGATCTAATCCCACAGATGATAACCTGCCGCTCGTCCTGCAGCGCAGACACAATTTACCTAGAGAAACCGTCCTCAGACGCCAGTTCCGTCCTCCCTTCATCGATTCTGTCTGTTCTCTAGAGCCGAGCGTGGAGGCAGCACAGCTCACGAGGTTCTGCCTGCGCTCAGCACACACCAAACCTCAGGCTACGCGGCTGTCATTTATTTTTTATGTGTTGGTTTGTGGTGAATACACGTCTGGAGACAATATTGTCTGTTGAGAAGATTAGTCCAATCAAATATGTTGAATTATTTGAGTCACACGTGAAGGTGACGTTCCTTTAAAATTAAATTCAGCTAAACGTCAAATGTCCATATGGAATCACTTCAAGTCTTCTTTCAACACTTTTATCCAGTATGTGAGTGAGTAGAGGCGACGTTCTGTTGCATGAGGCTAATGAATCTCACCTTACGGAGCTCGTCATTATCTGTGGCTTGTTTAAAGGTGACCATATAAAAACGTGGTCACTGCCTCCACCCCAACGTGAAGAGCCGAGCTCAGAGACAATGTTAATCACAGTCCAACAACATACAAAGGAGCCCATCAGAAACCGTCCATCATAAGGGGCCTCTTAAACGACAGCATAAAGGCAGAGATAATGGGAAGACTTGGGAGGTCCCTGGAGGGAGAAGCCTTTCAAAATTGGGGTCAGCAGCATCTAAGAGGAGCTGATCTACCCCATCTCCTCCTCCAACGGTCTGACGACGTTGTCTTTACAGTAGCACTGTATCGTGCGTGTTTCCACTTTACACAGCCCCTCCTCTGGAGGAGGCCTCCCTCCGTGTCCCTCTGTCTCCTGGAGGGCTGCTGACACATAAACCCCAGCAGGTGCGGGACGCGCTGGGGAGACACTGGCTCTAATTGGTCAGCGGCAGAGTCACAGCTGTTGCCCCCAACCAGTCTAAGACGAGCTCCATCGCCCGGCCCTCAATCAACAGCTCTCTATTGTTCTCCAGAGAGCAGCTCCAATCTATCGTAACGACTGCCCACGCTAACCATACAGCAAGTGCTCGTCAGCATCAGCTCATCAACAAATAGGAAAACACTTAACCCTGGCGCTAAAGCTCCTCTTCCACTGACTCATTCAGCCCGATCAAAGAACTCCCAGGATTCCGAGCCGCTTTAATCCTCCCTGTTCGTGTGGGGTTTCTGGTTTCATCCTTGCCCTTAATAATGATTCCAGATCTGTTTCTCCTTCTCTGAGGCTGTGCCAAGGTCAGAGAGGAGGCAGCTTTGCAGCGCATCGCGCTGCGTCAAGCAAGCTTCAACGGAGGGTAAAGGCAGCGAAACTAAGCTCAGTCACACATGTGGAGCAAACAAACCTGTGATTTGTGCTGGCATGCAAAACTAAAAGCATGGGGAAGGATCACGCAGGCGGTTTAAGAAATGCAGGTTAGGGAACAGAACACCAACCAACAATCAAAGCAGCGACACCAGCCTAAACACTGGCAGTGTTGAATTTCAGCCACGCTATCAAATTAGGAAAAACCAGTCAGTCAAACAGAGCGACACCGACTCAGGAATGTGACTGATGTGGGAGGGGCTGTGATGGGCAATTATGGGGCACGATCAGGCTGCCCACTGGAGTGTGGATCCCACAGGATGCCGACACGCTGACAATACACGAGAGCTAAATCAGGCATGTGTAAACAAGACAGCTCGTTGATGTGGGGTCCGAAAGATTACAGAACTTAAAAGCTTAAACCTCAGCGAGTTGGCACCGTTACCAACATTTCTGTTATAAGGAAATCGCTTGAGTGAAGTGAGCAGAGACTTAAGTCATCATCACTTCCATTATCTGGTGAAGTGAAAATGTAAAGGAAGAGGCAGGACACGTTAAGAGCAGCGGAGTAGGAATGGACTTATCCAACAGTCTCACCTGACACCGAGATCCTCATGGAGGCCTCCAGGGGCCGGTTGTTATCCAGGGCCTGGCTCAGCTGGATGTCGCCCGTGCTTTGGTTCAGGAGGACGAGGTTCAGCTCGTTCCCTACCTCAAAGCTGTAACGGAGCTGATCCGAGACGTCGGGGTCGAAGGCGGGGATGCGGCCGATCACTCCTGTGGGGAAGCTGCTCGCTTTGTCGGTCACGTAGTTGTTGAAGATGATCTGGAAGTTTTTGAGCACTGGCACGTTGTCGTTCTTGTCGATAAGTTTGATGTGGACTGTGGCCCGGCTGACCAGGGGGGCAGAGGTGGCCTGGACGACGATCACGTACTCGGACCTCGTCTCGTAGTCCAGGTCTATTAGAGCAGTGAGCTCTCCAGAGAAGATGTCCAGCTGAAACACCTCTGGGATGTTCCCCTCCACTATCTGGTACATAATCTGTGCATTGCTACCTTCATCTGGATCGGTGGCTGATATGTATGCAACCACAACACCTATGGGGCTGTTTTCCTCCACCATGATGTCAAACTCATCTTTGGCAAACACGGGGGGGTTGTCATTCACATCTAGGATAGTCACTTGAATGTTGACGGGCGTTTTCAGAGGAGGAGCACCTTTATCTACAGCAAAAGCCTGCAGGCTGTAAACGGGCACGTTCTCTCTGTCTAATCTGCGCAGCGTGCGGACGATGCCAGAGGTGGATTCTATTATGAAGTCTCCATCGCCATCCTCCCCACCTTGGAAGGTGTAGAAGACGCGGCCGTTGAGCCCAGAGTCTCGGTCGGTGGCAGAAACCTGGACCACACTGGTGAACACCGGCACGTCCTCCATCACGGATCCCACGTAGTGATCTCGGAGAAAGCGCGGCGAGTTGTCGTTGACGTCATTCACCAGAATCTCCAGGTAGGTGGTGTCGGACTTCTGTGGGATGCCGTTGTCCCGAGCGGTGATGGCGAGCGTGTAGGACACCTGGTCCTCGTAGTCCAGCTCCATCTGCGTGGTGACGGCTCCAGTGTCTGGGTCGATGTCGAACTGAGGGATGCTGTCGTCCATAAAGTAGGTGATGCGCGCATTCTCGCCTGTATCCTCGTCCGTGGCACTGATCACGACCACGGTGGTGCCCACGGGCCGGTCCTCGTTGATGTTGACCGTGTAGTGCGAGCTCTGAAACACAGGCCGGTGTGTGTTGGCGTCAGTGACGTTAACAAACACTTTAGCTGTGTCGAAGCGGGTGCCGTCGCTTGCGGTAACGGTCAGGACGTACTGTCGCTCTAGTTTGTAGTCTAAAGGCAGGGCCAGTGTGATGAGGCCCCCTCCGCTCTGACTGGTGATGGAGAACCTGTTACGGGTGTTTCCACTGGATATCTGATAGGTCACCACACTGTTAATGTCCTGGTCTACGGCTGACACTGTCACCACACTGGTCCCCACGGCTGCATCCTCATTCAGTCGCATGTAATACGCCTTCTGAGTGAACTCGGGGTTGTTGTCGTTGACGTCCAGAACAGTCATGCTGATGCTGGCTGACGAGGACATGACCGGGTAGCCGTGATCGCGGGCCTCCACTCCGAAGTTGTAAAAATCTACGCTCTCCCGGTCCAGCTCGGCCGCCACTACAATCCACCCTGTGCTGTTGTTGATGCTGAAGGGGAAGTGTGGCGTGGTTTCAGTGAGCCGATACTCTAGCCTGGAGTTTTCTCCGGAGTCGGCATCCACCGCTTGGATGTGGATGATGGAGTAGCCCAGGGGCACGTTCTCCAGCACGGTGGCCTGGAATGGGGTGCTGACAAAAATGGGGGCGTTGTCATTGACGTCCAGCACCTGCACCGTGACCAGGCCACTGATGTTGGACAGTGGCGGACGTCCTCCGTCCTGAGCTCTAATTCTCATAGTGTATTCCTTGTTGGCCTCATAGTCCAGGTGACTCACTAGGTCCATTTTACCCGTCTGAGCATCGATATAGAACTGTCCCCTCGTGTTTCCGCTCATGATACTGAAGTGCACCACAGCATTGCTGCCTCTGTCCTGATCTGTGGCGGTGACCTGCAGGATCTCTGTGTTAGGGGTCATGTCCTCTGGCACCTGGACCACATAGCGCTTCTCGCTGAACTGCGGCGCGTTATCGTTATCGTCCTCTACCACTATGTGGACGGTGGCGGTGGCACTGCGGGGCCCAGGGTCGCGACCCTGGTCATTCGCTTGAACTAACAGGATGTAAGATTCTACCTCCTCTCTGTCCACCAGGCCTTTAGTACGGATGACGCCAGAGCGTGAATCGATCTCAAACACATCATTGGATCCATTGCTGTTGAGGATGTGGTAGAGAATGTTGCCGTTGACCGGTGCGTCCCCATCGGTGGCCCTCACAGTCAACGCCTCATAGCCTATTTCTAGGTTTTCCCTGATGCTTTCCTTGTAGTCCTGCTGCTCAAACACGGGGTCATGATCATTGGTGTCACTGACTGTGACGGTGAGGGTGGCCATGGCCGTACGTCGGGGCGTGCCGTGGTCGACCGCAGTCACGCGAAACACATGCGTGTCTTTCGTCTCCCGGTCCAGCACCTCTACTGTGAACACAGCACCACTGGCCGGGTCCACGGCAAAAAGGTTGTTAGAGCGACTATCAAAGAGAGCCTCTATGAAATATTCCAGCCTGCCTGCCTCCCCCTCATCCACATCTACTGCTTTCAAATCAACAACAGGGGTCCCAGCTGGCTTGTTCTCAGCCACAGACACTTGGTACATTGGCGGCTGAAACTGGGGGCTGCTGTTGGTGCTTCTTCTCCTCCTGCTCACAATCCCTGAATTGGACCGAGCTGCCTTTTCCAGCAGCTTCCCTAGGTGGCCCTGCCTGAAGGGGCCCCGGCCCACACGCCAGTGGATGAACGCGGGGTTGACTTGAGCATTCGACCCACTCCCCGTGAGCACATCGCAGAGCAGGTCTAGCTCCAGGAGGGTGTCCTGCCTCCAGCACAGAGTCTCAGACGCAAACAAGTTCCCCTCAGAGAAATAAAACTCACGGCTGTTGGAGACTCTGCAGCGGACCGGAGAGCCGGGCAGTAACCCCCCCAGTGGGAATAGAGCAGAGCCTGCTTGATGGCACTGTGAGAGTCGGTGGCTGGGTGGGATCAACAAACTGAGGACCTCCATGTCCCACCGAGGTTTACTTCTGCGCGTGTTTGAACAGTTCCTACCGTGGACGTGCACGTCATAGCGGCTGGTGAGAAGGTGCCTGAAGCCAGAGTCCGCGCAGTCCGCCACAGTGTACACGGCAAAAGGGTTGGAGCCCAGCGAGCGGCACTTTATCGGGTCCGACACAAACACAATGCCCGCGGCCGCGTCCGTGTCCAGAAACCGCTCCGTGAATTTAGGAGCCAGGACCTGATCCAAAGTACAACGCGCGCTCCTGTGCGCGTCGGCCACCACCGTCCTCGGACCCGCATCCTCGCTTATGTGGACGGTGGAAGAACCTGCCGGCTGAGCCAATCTGCTCCAGCAGAACATTAACAACAAATGCCACTTCGCGAAGTGCATCGCTCCTCAGTGTCGGTCCGTCGCGCCCCGAGTGCGAATTTCTGCCGCCGCTTGCTCCTTTAAAGTTTGCGCCCGTGAGTTTCCCTTTGTTGCGGGGCAGCCATGCTCTCAGTGGGCGCACTTCTTCCAGGCCACTTGGTTTTAGCAGATAACCTCGCACTAACCTTGGCTGGAGCCTCTCACGCAGCAGCTACACCTCCGCTCCGTCCGCGCAACTCGGCTTGAATGATAAAAAAATGGCTCCTGCTCCCCCTGCGCCTTGAGGCTCCTCATTATCATAAACCTGTGAGAGAGCGACTCAGCGGAGAATTTTAGCCCACAATTACAGGTCAGTTGCAACAATACTGGAGATTAGATTCACACTTGGAACAATTGGAGATTAGGATTATTTTATTTTTGTGTGACGTTTACAAATATTGGTTTATTTTTTCCTTCTACATCATCTGCGTCTAAAACATAACCTTAACTTGTGTCACTGCTGTTTGTTGTGCTGCCCGTCACTGCCACCTAGTGGACAAACTGCGGTCGCGCCATCCGCTTGTTCGAGCCGCAGGTGAGGAGCCAAACGTTTGAAGAACTGGACACGTGCTGCGAAGTAAGAACAAACGGAACTTTGACCAAAAGGTCCATTTAGTGGCTGTTCTGAAGCTTTGAGTACATCTATCACATAATCCCCATCAGCAGGTGGGTTCTGAGCACATGAACTACGTGCCTTCATCTTGGTTGGAAGTTCATTATTGATCTTTTAACATCCTCTTCCAGGGAGTTGAAAAATATCAACTTGTGTAAAATGCCCCTCGGTGAAAAACCGAATGTTTTAGAAATTACAGTAACATCACTGAAAATGTGGATGAGTCATCCATGTATATTATAAAGGTCTTTATAGTGAGGTTTTTACTCAAGGTGACAGACAGTAGAGCAGGATGGATAGAACCCACTGAGGTGCAGGACAAAACTGAACCGACTGCACATGTAGTTCTAATTTTAATTAGAATCTGGTTTTCTACACACACTAATTTAAATAAACAGGCCAATGCTGACAGTCTAATATGCTGCTATGTGCAGCACATTAATAATTCTATTTAGCCTAATCATAGTTTATTTATAGCATTTCTTAAACACTAGAACATCCCATATAAATACAGTAAGTATTACACAAACAGCACCCGCACATGAATAAACCCATAAATGCTCCACAGGGCCTTAAAATGCCACTGCTAGTTTCACCAGGTTTGGTCTTTACCCTGTATAGAGCAGCTCATCATTAAGGGATGAAGGATAAACAGAAGAGAACACTAACTTTTTACTGTTTTTATTGTTGCTGGAGGCTCTAATACAATATGAATCATAAGCTTTACAAAATAAAAACAAAAATACAACAAAGGATTCCCCTCCAAAATGGAAACAAATGTTTCCACTGAGACACAAAGACAAACTGTGACCCCCAACAAAGACATAGGTGAGCGAGAAGGGTTGAATAATCTAAACAGAGGGGAAGCAAACAATCATGTTATACACAGTGTAGAGGGCTGGGCTGACCATGTGGGTGTGATTCTAACAGTCCATCCCCAGGTTTGATAAGTCTACGTTTCCTCTGACTGCAGCCCAATGTGCCCATACAGGCTTGCATGCATGCAGACAGAGTGGAGAAAAGAACCAGAGTCCGCCCTCACGTTTGCACCAAGTACATCACCCAGAAAAAGTACAGTTATACACTGACAGTTATATTGTATAGAAATATATTGTGGGAGGTGTCAGACAAAAATAGGTGCAAGAAATAAGTTTGATGTACATAATAATGACATTCCCACCAGGCCTACAGTCTACAGCACAGTCTGTGTCCGTTTCCTCGTCAGAGGAAAAGCGGGGCCGAAGTCGCTCATTTCAAACTGACACATCAGCTGTGAGAACATCTGGGAGTATTACTACAATGATCCTCACACTGTAAGATTATCATTAACCATGGTAATACTATCATTATATTCAAAACATGGGAGAGAAGAGACAGAAAAGAGGGCTGAAGAGAGGGGGATCGAATGGCTTTATGACTGGTGAGATGCATGAAAAAAAATGACAGGAAAAAAACAAAACAAATAAAAGCTAAGCATTTTCTCCTTTTTGTTTTTCCACAAATAAACAAGAGTGCAGTACTGAAACAGGCATGAAGAAAGAGACAGAGAAACAGAAAAGACAACAGAGATGAGGCAGAGAGAGAGAGTGAGAGAAGAGAAGAGAACAGTAGCATTTCTAGCTGTTCTGTTTGCGTTTGAGCGCGCCAATCAGGTCGTCCCTCAGAGCCGCCTGCTTCAACTTGTCAGCCAGAGGCTGAACACTCCTGTATTGAGAGGGGGGGGACACAAAGAAAGGACAAAATGTCAATGTGTGCAAGATCAAACTGGAAAAGAGCGAGAGAGGCTGGCCATAGAAACAAAGGGTCTTGTAAGTTCAGAAGAAAAAGCCAAATCATCAAAAATGTTAGTTAGATAAAATACAGTCCAGTTTTCTCTGTGGAGGGAAGATGGTGAGACATGCATTAAATGTAATTTAGGCACTGCACACAGGGAACATTAACATCAGGCAAAAGAACCCATTTGTAGTCATGCAGCTGAACCATGTGATTTCCCTACTTGCAATGTCTCACAGCACTAATCATGATTCCTGAGCGTTACCCTTAGCTTAGCTGTGAAGTCACTATGATAAACAACTGGTACAAACCCAGTAAATACTTTTATTGAAATGCTTTTTATAGACATTTCTACAGAAGTGTCTTCCTCTGATATGACCCTGTGCTGCACATAGTATAAACACACCACTTAACGCAACCTTATTAGGCAACAAATGGCAAAACATCAGGGGAAGATTGCTTTACATTTTTGTCCTGTTAGTGTCTTTCTCCCTCACAGAAGCCGCTTGTCAGACCGAAAGCTGATACAAAACCTGCACAGCATGCTCACGCTGCAGTTCTTTACTCTCTGAAGAGCCCAGGTGGTTTACACACAGTCCCACATACACACACTCACTCAATACATGTTACCTGGTTAACACTAGTTCACATTCGTATATAAACATGAATTATTCACAGCACTCCATCACTATGGTTATCGAGTGAGAGCTACTATACTACTGTAGTTATTTGATGTAGCTGCTCGGTGTTAAAAGAAATTCAAATGGAAACTAAATGCAATTTTACTCAAATGTGTTATTTTAAAGAACGCATCTAGCACGAGACGATGCTGGTCCGATGATCTGTACGCATACTCATTTTCTATTTACCATTAAATCAAATTAACACATGCGTACACACACATTTCCATGCCAGCTTGTACCTCTGACCCTAGTCAATGAAGATCTGACGCTGGGTGAGGACCTGTGACAGCTCCTTTTGGAGCTGCCGGTACTTTTGGTTATCAGGCAAAGATTCAATAGATCTGAGGCACAGAGAAGAAGTCATAGAGCGGACAGAGAGCGATAAGAACGCAGATCACGAAAGGCAGTAAAAATTAAGATTGAAATGTGATGTTGGAACAAAGAGCAGGCGAAGTGAATACAAAAGAAAGACTGAAAATAAATTTAAATAAAATAGATATGCGAAAATTTGATAGAAGCAATAGGAAGATATCTGTTGAACAGGGCAACCAAGAGAAAAACTACAAAATAGTTTCTGCAGATGCTGCTCACGGACGGGCCTGTAAAAAAAGAAAAGAAAAGACAACTAGAGCACTTGTGCAACTTACCTTAGGCCATTGACAATGTCCTTAGTCTTCCCAAAGTAGATTTCATTCAGTGTGGAGCGAATCTTATTCTCCATATCCTAAAACAACAATCACTCATTTGTAACATTGCTGAAAAACTTGTCAACAGCAGTTATGGCTGTTTAATCGTTACGAAATATCATCAGAACAAGGAAATGGGGCAATAAAAGTTATACAGACTTCAACGAGACGGCCGATGTTGGCGATATGGGGAGAGGATTCTCCAACTGTTTCATCCTTTTCCATCTGTCACAAGAAGCCAAATGAGTTGACAGATGACTGGAGCACAGTGGGTGCTTTTTGGTGGTTTTGTGGTTACTTCACCTGTCTTGTGAGACTGCCGCCCAGGTTCATGGTTCCAGAATCAGTCTTGGTTGTCTGGAGCCACAGCATGACGGTGGAGGTGAGTTTATAGTGAGCAGTTCGACCGCTTGACTTCTCCTGCACACAGAGACAAACGCGTCACATAATTTGAAGTCAGCTTGAACCGTTTCACACTGGACCCACAGTCAAAGATTTAAGTGCAACTGAATGTCAACGGCCTGTTGCAAACATCATGCACAGTTTTTGTCTTTGCACCGATGTATCAGAATAGATTAAACCATGACTGCATTAAAACAGTTCTTGCTCAGGTTTAGGTTGAAACATAAGCGGATTCTGACCTGCACCTCCACCACATGGATGGAGTCCCAGCACCCTTTGATCTTCTTGGATCCATCCCCAGCCTTCTTGATGAGAATAACTCCAGCAAAGCCATGATCCAAGTCCCAGAGGTACACAGAGGACACACCACCCTCAAAGTACCTCAAACACAAACGCACATAACCATGGTCACAAAAGGGCCACACTGAGCATTTACTGAAAACTCCTGGTTTCCTTTCTCAGATACTCACAGGTCTCTGTACTGGTCAAAGGCGTTATTGGCTTCAACCTCGAGTTTCCTCAGGCGTGCAGATGGCATCGCACCGTCTTCAATGGGAGGTTCATATTTATTGCTCCACGGAGACCTGAAGTATACAAGAATATAATGTCATTTATTGTTAATATGTGGCAGATTTTACATAAGTGACTTTTCTACGTTGTTAAGATGCTTTTGACACTGGCCTTGTTAACGGAGAGTCTATATATATATATATATATATATATATATATATATAAAAAGGACATTTAACTACTGTCACGTTCATTTGCCAATGATCTTGACTCTACTGCATTTATAAACCTGTAGGAGTCGCCGTCTCGGTTGTAATCACAGAGCAGATAGTCCTTCCCCACCACCTTGTCCCGGGCAATCTTCAGGGGCTGGTCCACGGAAGACAGGAGGTCCTCACACAGGCTGGGTACCTGGACACAAGCAAAATGTGGAAAAGCTCAGCACATTAACAATATACCAACATTTGTTGCACATCAGAACTTTTACGTCAATTACAAGACTTGGACATCTTGCAGCAGAGACCAGGATTGCAGAGGAACAGACTAATCAGTAAAAAACAATACTCCTTTTATGTCAAACATGATTCTGGGTCCCTCTCAAATTCCTGCAGAGGTTACTGAGTGGTGCTAGAATAAAATATCCATGGGAAACATAATATCTACAGGATAAGAGGATACAAATTACTACTCAGACTGACATGGACCCCCCCTTTCTGTCCTTCTGCATTAGACCGTAAACACAAAAGAGGCCCTGTTTTACCCCGCAATGAAAGCCCCAACACTAACACACACCTGGTTTCAAGACTCAGCACAGAATGAGTAAAAAAAGAATACGAGGGGAGACCAAGCACTAAAAGTGTGTTAGAGGAGAATGTGGAAATCAGAGATGAGGAGAAGTGGGAGAAACAGAAAAGAAAGAGGGGATTTTAGTTAATTCTGAAATGGGAGGAAGAGGTTGAGGGATGCTGGAGCTAAACTTGCCTGGCAGAGGAGGTGACTGACAGCTGTGATAATAATCACTAACAACCGGACACAGCTAAATCAGTGAGGAGAGGGGTGCCTGGGGGAGCGAGGTTAAAGGTGCATGGCGCGGGAAGAGAACAGGTGGGGGTCTGGCTGCAAATGAAGGCATATGCCCACGAAATTCAGTGCCATGCAAACAGTGGTATAAGTGTGATTTGATTTGTGTCTGATTTTGCTTAATTTGTCTGTCCGCTGGCACACTAAACAGGCCCAACTATTTTCAGATGAGATGCTGAAAAATGTAGGGAGGAAGACAGAAACATACTGTATCAGCAGACACTTACACAGAAAAACTCAATTTAATTAAATAAAGAAAGACTCTGCTAGAAAGATGACAAGGTTGTATTGCAGTTATCACACTTGCATAATACAGAACAACAAACCAAATGTAAAAAACAACGTGCACAGACACACATCACTAAACACACTGTGATGACAGAAAGAGCACAAAAACTGAAATATGACAAATTAATCCGCCAATCGATGCAGCACTTTTTATTTCTGTTTATTCTAATCTTCTGTATTCTTTATTGGTCTACCAAAGTTTGACTTGGTCCTTCATGAGGTCTTAAGTCTTCTTGTGTCACATGTTTTTAAAAGCGTCTGTGTGCTTTTCCACCCTTGGTTTGTGACCTGTTAGACTCTGAGTGGATACTGACGGGAGAAAACCAACTTCACAAGCCATCTAGTTGGTCATCATGTAAGTGAGCATTGACAGGTATTAAGTAGAATACAGAGTAACCTACACATGGTACTGTGTGTTTTCTATGACAAAACTGACAGATTAGACAAAGACTCACCAGGTCAATGAGGTCACTGAGGTTCTTCTCGATCTGCTGAGGAGGCAGACGCCTCATCAGGTCCAGGGCACAGTCCAGTTGCTGGTCGTTCTGAAACACACACACAACCAAAAGAGACAAGTCTTATTAAACTGACCATAGGATCCAAGTTCTCTTTAACAGTCTGAATGGTTTTCTATGTGAAATCCTTTGAGTAATTTACAAAGCATGTTAATTCTTAAAAGCATAGCAGGGCTTTTGAGTTTACAAAAGTTTTATGAAAATTTGTTCACTATTACTATTTCAAAGCTGGTTTATGTGATTTGCTGCGGTATTAAATAGGCACAGTATTGTTATTGAAATAATCTGCTGTAGTCTGTGCCAGGATAAAGTTTTGCAGAAAATATTCACAAGCCTGCAGACAAACTCGGCTCACACTGGGAAATTATATGCACACAATTTCCAGCTCAGTTGACTAAACACTGCTCAGTGTCATTATCGGTTGTGACCCGAGTACATTCGTTTTCAGCAAGTAGTCAGAAGAACAAAAAATAGCTATAGCTAGAAACTGTTCTGTGTCAAGCACTGACACATGTGGCACATCTGCCTTTATCTGAAGCAGTGATACCTGAGCAGATGTTCACAAGCTGTGCAAGGAAGCACGTGACATCTAGAAACACAGGCAGGAAAAATGCTTAAAAATTAAGCCGTCCATGGGTTAAACACAAGTAAAGCAGTAATTGTTACATGTTTGCCATTTACACTAAACCCCTTTCTCAAACATGAGAAAAGGGTAAGCTAAGGTATTCAAAGCGTTTTATTCACTGTGCATTGTCATTAAAGGGGTTTTATTTTGTGTGATACACCATTTCGCTTACTCTTTTATACAAAGCAATTCAATTTGAAGATTTTTTTGAATAATCATCGCAAAGTGAAAGGTCTGACCAGGCAGTCACCTGGTAGGTTTAATCAGACTCTAGGTATGGTTGCAGTTAATAGATCATGACCTAAGGAGATCACTAACATATTTACTTTAAGATTGAAATGTAAATAATGTAGTGTATGTTTTATAAGAACGCTTCACTGACATTACATTGTGCAGCCCTCAGCACTACCTAACACTAAAGCGGTTCCTTTTTTGGTTACATGAGCCATATGCAGAGGTTTTGCTGTGTAATTCATCACTTAGTGTTGAAGCTTGATAATGTGTTATTTAACTACGTTCTGCAGCAAGAGCCATGTAAAACTCTTTGTAACTTTCTTTAAAAAAAAGGTTAAGTTTTTCGTTGCCATGCAGCAATTTTAATATAAACTACATGTATACAACATTAACCCTTTTTATTTAAAGTATTTATATAAAAACAGCCACAGAAGACCGAGAGCATGTGAGACTATGTTCCCTCTAGGTTGTCTCTCCCTTAAATATTCAGTGAGCAGCCTGTTAGTGACCAGGGGAGGGCAGGCCAGTCACAACATGTAACTCTGGGAAATGTGTAGGAAGTAGGAACAGTAGAGGAACAAAACATGTTTTTCAGGTAATCCTTTACTGCCTTTGCTGTAGTTCCTTCTGTCTGGGGAATGTGAATCAATGTTTGTCAGGAAACATATTTTTCTTTAGGAAAAACCTATTTCTGTCAGCTTAGTTGAGTCTGCATACAAGCCATACTCCCATCGTGACACAAGTACACTAATAAGATGTCAAAGATGTCAACATGGTCATTATTTGACACACCAATTAAAAGCACAGTTTTTATTTAAAAAAAACTTTGGCTTAGCTTATCTGTGGAGTAACTGCTCGTAAACGCACAAAGATAACAAAACAAACGGATGCAGCTGGTAAAGAGACAATGACATGTTATGGACTCCCCCTTTCCATAAACAGTTTTCTTATGGATGACCCCAGACATAGCAGATGTTTCTAGGCAAGGTCTGTCTTGCCATTTCTTCTCCTCAAACTCTCTCAGGTGATGAATAAGTCAGCTCCATCAGGCACCTGCGCTGCTTGGCGCTGTGTTTACCACTGCTCCTGTCTCAGTGTAAACACTAGCTCATACCAACATCCCCTGGGGTCAGTGGTGAGCCTGAGCCAGCAGGATGGATGAGGTGAAGCTGAGGACAGTGGGAGAATGAGGAGAGAAAACAGCTGCTGTTCCCAACTTAAGAATAACAAATGTGAAGCTATGGGAAAGTACGACAGCGCATACTTTAACAAGCTGTCTGGAAGAACAAGATGGTGCCAGAACACAGTTTAGTGTAATAGCACGTTCTAAGCTCGAGTACGTGTCAATTACAGTGTTGCTACCTCATAAGCCTGACAGGTAGGCAACGTTCAAAAAGAAGGAGCAATGGTCGGGGAAATGTTGCAGTAAGTTACTGCAACTGATCGACATCAACAATTCCCCGAGAAAATGTTAAAGTCACGATGAACGTCGCAAGGCAGGGAAACTTAGCCGGGCAGGCTGACAGCTTGCCATAGTTTGGAATAGGAGGAGCGAGCAGTCTTAATTTAGCGACAGGCATCCCAGCCCTGGACTATTTTAGCCACTGCGCGTGTGCACGACCAGAGGCTTGGATGTGCGTGTGACAAATTAGGGCTCGTCTCTAAAACTGTTCACGAACTTGTGTGAAATCCAAAACATCCTGTGCTAACTTTATGACTGCGGGGCATCTAGCTTGGCTAATAGCTAGCAACAAGCTAACCAGCTATAAGACCCGCTGCTAGCTTAGCCGTCAAGCTAATTCATTCGTATCCGGTAGGGAGAGGTTTTGCAAACCGTGCAAGTCAGACTGGCGGTGGTGATTTATACGCCTGGCTCTGCCGCTGCTGCTGCTGCTCCTCCAGGGCTGCCTGCAGCCCCCCGCTCAGCGCTAGCCCAGCTTAGCAGCCCCAGCCGTTAACAGTGAGTTAGCAGTAGCCAGCAGCCCCACCAAGCCCCGTCTCGTTCCCGTCTCTCCCACTAGCTCCCCCGCGGCCCTTACCATGTTTGCGGCGCTCTCAGTGGGACAAGGACGCACAGTTTCTCCGATGGGTGTACTAGTTCGCTTTACTGCGGTCCAACAAATAGCTCCTCTCGCCGCTTGTTGTTTCTTAGTCCCCCGTAGAAGATGTTTTGTTCGCCTCTCCCTCAGTGAACCCAGCCCTGTCAGCGAAATTCACTTCCTCAACCGGGCTACAGGAAGAAGGCTGCAGTGAGAAAACAGGCCCCGGTAGCATGTCCGGGTCACTCCGGCTGCCTCTGCGGCAGCCAATAGCCGAGGAGCGAGACAGGCATGGCCAAGTATGGAAGGAGAGGTGTGGCGCGGCAGACACGCGCTCGCAGAGGCCAGCACGTGCACAACTACACTCGGTTATTTATATGGTTCTTTTGGAATAACTACAACATGTGACGTTACTTCTCATATAAACGTCACAAATGAAACGTCATGATTCTAAATCATAACAGACTGATTCACTGTTACATTTTTTCATGGGATTGTATGTGACGTGTGCATTTTTCACACTCATGTTATTATTCTTAGGGTGTATGCGTTGACAAAAAATAACGCCCACCTCTGCTAAGTATGACCCCAGAAGACACTTTAGATGCTTTTCATTTCTTTGTGAAAGTTTTTGTGAACTTTGGTTCATTTTGTGTCTATTTCTCACCAACAGCCTTGTTCAGCGTTCATGTGCTAATTTCATACGTCTACAGGAAACAAAACCTGAGATGTGAGATTGTATTAAAGATTAATTGCAGACAATAGTGCTCTCTGCTGCTAGCAAACTTAAGCCCACATTGTGATTTCCTGTGATGCACGTATGTGTAAGGCAGCTTCTTACCGCAGTCATCTGGATTGTAAGTTTACTGAAGCTATATTTATATCTAAATACTTTAATTAATTTATTTGAAAATGTATCCATGTTTCATTATACTGCACAAATATACCCAGTGCCTGCATTTTGGTGCATTTGTTATAGTTCAACCATCCTGTAAACTCCACCAACATCTGCATATTATTTAGTGTGTGTGGGCAGCAGAACTGCTGGAATTTATAAGGGCAGGACAAATCCAGCGACGATCCCCAAAACGATCAGCGTGGTCCAAGCAGTGCAATGTCCTGCCTTTTATTAGTGTACATGAGATAAACAGTTCGTAGTAGTAGTGAAAACTTTGGAGGGATCGTAATTTAAAAGAGAATTTGGACCAGATACCAGATTCAGTGACAGATTGGCTATTACGGTATAGTATAGTATATCGTTAGACAAACATTTAAAATGATCAGAATCAGTGAGTAATATGTAAGAGCAACAAAAACCCAAAGGCCAAAACGTGTAATTTATTACACATGCGGTGTCCTCTAAACAACAACATGCGGAATAAACAAAGCGAATAAAATATCAAAGATGATTGTCAGTCACAGAAGTAAACGCTTCTTTCAAAGCTGTCTGAAGGCAGATCACGCGAGCTTATGTTAGTCTCACGATATCTTACGGCGCTTCCTGACTTTAGGAAACATGGCAGACGAGCACGGACGCAAATGGGATCGGTGCATTGCTGACACCGCCGTGAAAACAGGTTTAAGTCTTTTGATATATGTGAAGTCATTGTTTAAATGTACATACACACATAGTAAACACGCCGCCCCACAGCCAGGGCAGGAGTCGAGCTCGTTTCTGTGGGATATTTGTTGACAATGCTCTGACAGCTTTCTAAGGTCAAGTAGAAACGTATTCACTGAGTGGGTAAACGGAGCGAATGCGTTTGGTCATTTAGTAGCAAAACTAATGCGATTCTGTGCCACACGTCTTGATATACACGTGGAAGTGTGTGTTTTCAATAATACGCATGAAGGGGACGTGAACAAAGTCTCTCCTCAGAGTCAAAGCCTTAGAGGTTTGACACTTAATCTGTGCCAGTCGGTGCATTTCTTTGTGGTCCCTGCTGTGCAAGTCAAAATGTATGTAGCTCTTTACAAAATTAAGTCTCACTGAGCTTTGCAAGGTGGCAATTGACTTATGCAAATATGAAAACTGGACTGATAACTGAGTCATACCGTCCACGTTTGCAGCCATTCTCTAGAGAATAGAACCAACATAGTTTAGCATGTTTTTTAAGAGAAGCGTTTACCAGCGAGCTGATCAAGTCTGTGGTAATGTTAACTGTTATTGTTGAGAATCCTGGAACCTGTAGTGCCAGCCCAGGAAAAGTTTGTATTATTAGAGAATTGTAAAATGTGTTCTTTGTTTGAATGTATATGGGAACAACAAACTGAACAGTGTAGCTCAATAGTTGTCTTCTGTTTCAGAGGAAGGTCACTTACTCTGTAATGTCACCGGTTCGACCTTTCTGCAAAAGTGCTTCTTCAGTTGGAATCTAATATTCATGGTAGATGGTGGCTTTCATGGTAGAAGAACTGTGCACTAAGCGGCTCATACGTTCTTTGATTAGTCTTTGATTAGACTGTGAGGAATCTGGCAGAAGGCAACAGCCCTGTGTTATTTCAGATTGACTTTATTTGTGGTATTTTGTTGTTCCATTACTTAAATACTCAGGCTGGACCAAAAGACAATAATGACATTAGGTTTGGCACAGTTACATATAACTCTTGCTGGAAGGAAAAACATCTGCATTATTGAAGTTCTTTGAGCTTCGTGCAGCAAACTGCCAGCTGTGCCAGTGTGTCTCTGGTAGCCAGACTCTGCAGCACATGTTCTGCTCAGGGATTATTTAAAAAGCATTTTTATTTCTGATGAACAGAAACGTATGCTGTAGCTTCTTTTCTGTAGCCGTGGGTTAGTAACCCTATAGCCCAATTTCAGTGAAACTGTCAAGTATCCTGGAACAGTTACTGTCTTGCATTATAAACAGAGATGAAGCTTAGAGTTAGAGCATAATAGAGTCCAGTATCTTGACGGTGATAAAAGTGAAACAACGACAAGAGAAGCCCAAACCTCTTTGTCGTGTTGT
Organism: Macropodus opercularis; assembly: GCA_030770545.1. Lineage (NCBI taxonomy): Eukaryota > Metazoa > Chordata > Actinopteri > Anabantiformes > Osphronemidae > Macropodus > Macropodus opercularis. The sequence goes on from CM061099.1 coordinate 2,882,312, forward strand.
TTTTATGTGTTGATTGATGCTAGTGGGAAAAGGTCGGGAACACGCGCTTTAGGAGACAAAACAGTTGTCTTTATAGTTTTAACTAATTAAACTAGTGCAAGTAATACCGTCATTTCATTCAAATGAAATGCAATCATCATGTATTTTAAAAACACTTAACTTTAACAATTGGGTGTGTTGCATATATTTTCATAGCCTTGTTTGCATTGCTGCATCATGAGAAGTTCAATCCAAATGGTTCACTGACAAGAGTCCAAAGCAATTTATGCATTTCTGTGAGACAAAGGCTAACAGCAAAAATATTTTTACTGCTTCAGTGTAATGACTGTAATCTAGTCATGTTCGGTAAGATTGCTGCTGTAATTAAAGTACAGCAAAGGCAAACATAGCCCCTTCCAAACAAACATTTCATCATTTATCTCACAAACAAATGTGCTGTCACAATCGTTTTAAATTTCAATGTTGAACAAAAACCATTGCCAGACTTATACCACTTAACTAACTTCAGTGAATCATTTTGATTGAAAATGAATGTCTTATTGACGCCATTCGCTGAAAAAAACGAATAACAATACAATTAACCAGCTCTGGTCTTATTTACTTTGAAAACCTGCGTAGTATTTTCTGGCCTGTGGGTTATACATTTCATTTTACTCCAGCACAAATATTTGTGCTATTATCCGTCCCTCTTGGAGATGTCCAGACGACGAGAAAGGATGCCAAAATGAGATGCTGATCTACCCTCATATTGTGCCAGAGTTTTACTGTATTACTGTCAGTGGAAAACCAGGGCCTTCAAAAAGAGCAAAGAAAGATGAGGCTGCAACAAATGGAGGCTTTTACGTTTAAGTGAATCTTCACTTGAAGTGGATGCAGAGGGCCATGGTTTATTGTTGATCTACACTGATAATGACAATATGAGCGTTTTTTTTGTGGTCTTGTTTGACATTTGTCTGTTGTGTAACAGGGAACAGTTTGCGGGTTCTGGTTCAGGCAAATCGGTCATGCTGCATAGCTCGCTGAATCCAATTAAGAATCGGAGGGGCCCAAATGGTTGTTTTTATGTATTTTCTCTGCTGGCTGGCCTGCTGCTGGGTGTGGTGTGGCCTGCAGCGAGGTGAAGCTAAAAGCACAAACACATTCCTCGTCTAAATCCCACTCTGGTCTCCTCACTCCTAACAACCTACGCTGCTTTTTTGCCGCTGACTTACCTGCTTTCTGCACATGTGTGCACTCTGCGACCCATCACCTCTCCTGCCCTCGGCCTCGCAGACGCTGCCTTTGCTCCGGGTAACCGAGCTTCCCTCTCCTGCACCCCTTTTACTGTTTTCTTTCTTTCTTGGACATTTGAGCTCTTGCTGGGTTTTCTCTCCCTGTCTTTTCCTAACGAGTAATGTCTTGCTAGCTTGTGCTGTTTACCAATCGTTGCGTCAAACGCTACCAGAGGTGCCCCAGTGACCTTTTTACACCACATTCACGTCTGCACCATCCAGTTTTTGATCTGGATCAGGCTCAAATTTATGCTGTGAGGCAGTAAACGCATCTCAAACTGTTCAAACCTTCTCTTGTTACAGCAACTGGCCTCGGTGTGGGCATCATCTTCTCCGTCTTCTTCTTTAAGCGTAAGTGTCACATATAAAAGTTGTGGTTTCTAGACTAGTTGGATGATGAACAGGGAAAACTTAGAACCCAACAGGAAAAAGGTCCAGTTGACTGTAAAGGCACGTTTGCTCTAAATGTGACACGTCTGTCCTGTAGGTCGCACGTGGCCTCTCTTCTTCGGTTCAGGTTTGGGACTGGGTATGGGTTACGCCAACTGCCAGCATGACTTCAGGTCACCGTACCTGATTCATGGCCGCGTCGTTAAGGTGATCAGAACTTCCAAAAATGTTTTGAATGCTTTAACACTGGCTTAAACGTCATGAAACACCTTTTCTCCTCTGTGTTACTTTTCAGGACCAGTAATGAAGACGATGAGGAATTTCCAAAGATCTTGTCTTCTGGTTTTGTGCCGTCCGCATTGTTTTGCTGCTCATTTCTGTCCTGGATATTTAATAAAGTCGTTTATAAAGAATTCTCTCGCTTCTCTTTCTCCCTGTTTCTGTGTGAGAAGAATGAAATGTGGTTTGGGGGTGGGATGTAATTTTGTCTGTTAATGAGCTGGGACACTCGAACTCCTGCTGTTTTGGAATGAGGGCCAGGTTCAGCATCTGCGGCCTTGTTAGCGAGTGGGAGGATGAAAAGTTGCAAGGAATGATGGAATAAAGGACACGCAGTTGTTGGAGGAGTATTATTACTTCCAAGAAGGACTTTAAATGTTTGAAAAACAAGTTCAAATGAATAGATTTGTTCAGATCAAAGCACAGAAGCAAACCACTCGATTTTCACTTCTGTTAGACCAAACAAAGTCCTTGTTCAAGCTGCATGAGAGACCGTTTGCTGTGACTTGTATCGCAGGAGTTGAAAAGCACTCAAATGACTTCTCATGTCTTCTTTGTTCTGTTGGCTGAGGTTGTTTTGAGTATGATTGATCACTTATGTGTGCTTGTATGGGCCAGCGAGGAGAGAAGAGTGATTGTTTGTGTGAACATGCACACGTTTATCCAGCCCCCCGGTGGAGCAGAATCCGTGGAATGCAGAGGAATGCCGTTCCTGGACTGGAGCTCGGTCTTATTACTAACAGGTGAGTTCTGCACTTTGCACGTCTGAACGCAACACATGTTGCACGCTTTCACATCAAAGACGGCGCTGCTGCGTGCACGTTTTCCCAGCAATGTAAGCACATACATTCCGGCACACAGTGGAATTAAACTTTCCAGTGTGCTCAAAGGCCCGTTTCTTCCACACCGGCGTACTGCAACACATCAGACACACACCAACTCTGTCTGAAATTAAGCCGTGTCACTCGTCCCCTGTCCATTAAAATATTTGTTTGCCAGCGAAGCGTGAAACAGATAGGGGTGCTTATGGCCACGGCCAGGCCGAGCACCTGTGAGAGACAGTGCTCTGGTACTGCAGGCGTGTAGCGACGGGGCTGAGGCCTTCGCCACACGTGTGTGCCTGTCTACAGCCAATCTGCACTAGGATGAATCATAGTCACTGCCCAATACTAATATTCATCATGATAAAACTGTTGAGTGCTGGTGAAAGTCTGGCTTGAAAGGTAAAACCAGACATGATTTAGCTGCTGCTACTGTGAAGCAGTTTAATGGTGAGTCTACTTTTGTTTTACGCATATAAACGTCCAAAGCTTTATATGTGCGTATAGTGAGCACTGGTATTTATCAGCAGATGACCTTGACACCGTACGGGTTTATACTGTGAGTAGGCCCCTGTTTCACATATTCCCGTTTGGCTGGTGTGAAATGAGCCAACTCACACATCATATAATGCCTTTCAGCAACTCCTGCTTATGAGTCTGTCAACGATTGCAGTCCAGATATGATGAGGGTCTCTAATTAGATCAAGTTGCTGGTTAGGTAAGCTGTTAGTCATAGCATTCAGGTGCTTTTAATGTGACTCAGAAAAAGTTGAAAGAAAATGGTTCAGAGCAGGGATGTACATCTGTTCTCCAGTCGCACTGGATTAAAAGTCTGTGCAGTGTTATTATTGTTTCAATTTTAAAATATAAAAACACATGTCAGTAAAGCGAAGCCAGACGCGGGGGCATAGTTAGGGCTGCAAACATGCCCCTGGTTGAGCAAGTGATCTGATTGTGTTTGCATGTTTGCCCAGTAAATGTGATCCGGGGTCTGGCCTCGCTCCTGCTTAGGGAAACATTTGAACCCCAGCCTGTTGCGCTCCCTCCCCGGTTTCTTTATCCCAGAGGCGGCGCAGCGGGACCCTGGTCTGCCGGAGAGTTTACGACCACGGACATCGGCTCCAGAGCGTTTCTGCCGGAGCTACACGGGGATTTACCACGGGACGGCCGAGGAACAAAGGGGAGGGACGGTCTGAGCCGATGGGCTCGGAGATGAGCTAGTGCTCTCCCCCAGCTCCCCATCCTTCCCGGGTCGGCACTTTTTCTCCAAGGATGATGTAACTGTTTTATTACCGGCTGAGCTCGGATGTGTCCTCGCCGCTCACGGAGTGCTCACGTTTTCCGCCCGTTATCAGAGAGACCTCCAGGCGCATCCTCCGGGTCCAGGAGCCTGGGTCCAGCTTTCAGTGACGCAGTGGTCAACAGGCTGATCCGCGGGGTCGGTGCGCGGCGGTAAGGGGCTCGCTACTCACTTCATTCCCAAGGATTACGCAGGAAAGCGGAGAGACTCCAGGAAAGTGCGTGTGTCCACTCAGGGAGGACAAACACAACCGGGTCTGAACAGAGAAGCGGAAAAGGGGACATTTCTCTGGCGTCAGCATGTTTGCTCCTCTGGAAGTAACGCAGCCAAAGTAACGTTTCCTTTATTTGAGTAGAAGTCAGTTGTTCTACTCAGATGTAGTTACTTCACTTGAGGTTTTACTTTAGGGCTGACTTTTAATTTGACTTTATTATAATTCAGAGACACGTTTGTGCTGGTGTACTCGACAGCAATGGACTAAAATAACGTCACACGCAGCTTTCATTTCTGCTTTAGTCTACTTTGCAGATTATTTAATGGTTACTTGTCAACTGTGTGGCAAAAAGCCGCATCCACGTATATATGCTTCAGTAATTCAATATACATCACTTTTTTATTGTCCTACAAACTACAACGGTTTGTTTTATCTGCGTTGCGAGACGTTTCTGAATTAAATCAAAGTTGGCTGCGTTTTTGTAGTTTTTCTTTCATGAGCACGTTAATTACACTGAATGTTTTAGATTCATTCAGAAACCTATTTAGGAGACACGTGGAAACGATCGGGATTAGACTTTTATCAGCAGGCTCGAGTTCAGTGGCGCTGATTTGGGGTTTGCGTCTTTCTGTCACCTCGTTAAACAGATCTTGAACCGAATGCTGTTGCCTGTAACGTACTGTTGTGTCAAACTGACCTTGTTTAAGTGATCGCAGGCAGATGTAAATTTTAATTTTAATTTTCTGAATTATGTAAAATATTTAGGGAAAAGTATAAATTCTGGGACTAATATTAAATTAATCCAGCCCTCCGCCACCACATCCCAGCAGTATTTTAATGTGAAAGTTCAGTTCAGTGGAGGCTGTGTATAGATAAAGTTTGAGGTTTGGGGTCAGATTCATGAACACATGCTGACAAATATTTAAGGCAATGTGGGTGAGCACGTTTTATGAGAAGCAGGAGAAAAGGATTTTGTAGGTTGTAAATGACTGAGGCATTTTTAAAGAAGAGGACAGTTATTAGAGTCAGGTGGTATGAAGCAGACATTTTCCTTCCTCTGCTTCCTCTAGAGCCAAACTCAGGATAATGTCCTTCTCCTCCTTATTCACACAATTAAAAGTAAATAATTCTACAAAGGGCCCAAACCTGATGGCCGCACATCCTCTGGGTTTCAAGGTGCTGATCGCTGGGAGGTGGTTGCTCTTCATCATCACTGCTATGCAAAGTTCAGATTTCATATCAGCTGCAGGCCAGACAATATGTGAGGCTCCTTTCAAAGTGCGTTTCTGTTTTTCACAAGTTAAACAGAGCAGTAACTTGTTGTGGTTTTCTGCCCCTGTAGGTGCAGTCATGTGGCGGAGAATTCAGATTTGCTGCGCACTGTTTGCACTGTATTCAGCAGCACCGCCTGCACACATCAACCGCCTGGCGCTGTTCCCTGACAAGAGCGCCTGGTGCGAGGCCAAGAACATCACACAGATAGTCGGGCACACGGGATGTCAGCCTCGCTCTATTCAAAACAGGTCAGGATGAAGGCCTTCTCTGTCTCCGTCTCTCCCGTCGTCTGGTGATATCCCGGTGCAGCTGATCAGAGGATAATGTGGAAATGTCTAGATGTCAATAACCTGCTTTCTCACACAGGACGGATGGCAAAATATAGATTACACGTTTATTTACAAGATCTAGTTTTGCTCATTAGCAACCACAACCACACTAACACAGACTAAAGGTTTGTTTTTTTGCTGTAGAGGAAGCCAGTTACTCTTCATATGTGTTGGTATATTTCATCGTGTTGTATTCTTCCTCCTATTATAATAGCATAGACGTGACCACATGTGAGATAGCCAGTCTGTCCATTACACACAAAAAAGTATGCTTCCACTTTCCTTCACTTGCATAAAGCCTGCTGGCATAGTCCAGAAACTGCAATAAAAGTCCAAATGATCATTTGAAGGAAAATCATAGCAATTCTTTGGAAAAATGCAGGCACTGATAATAATGGAAAAGTCTCTAAAACAGCTCCACTTGTTTCTACTGGACACATGAAAAGGTTATAAATATATAATTACAGTTAAAAAAAGCGTTAATATTTTCCCAACAGAGCTGGATGGTGTACATTGAAGCAGACAACACTGCGAACTGCAATCCCGTCCAACCATGCGGCTTATTGATGCATTTTTAATAGCATCCTGAATGTCTGTGAGACGAATGAGCTTAATGAGGTCTGAACTAAACAATCAGTGCTTATTATTAGAACCAGCTCATTGTTTGCTTTTGGCTTCTCACTGGTTGAGTTGACATTTGAATGAATGTAGACAGCAGCAGAATTTAGCTTGATCAGTAGCAGATTCTTTATTTTCCACATACATTCAATGTAAGATGAACGCTGTTAATAATAATAATAATAATAATAATAATAATAATAATAATAATAATAATAATAATAATAATAATAATAATAATAATAATAATAATAATAATAATAATAATAATAATAATGCTGCACTTTGTTCTTGATGCAGAGCTTGTCTGGGCCAGTGCTTCAGTTACAGCGTCCCCAACACGTTCCCACAGTCGACCGAGTCTCTGGTGCACTGTGACTCCTGCATGCCGGCCCAGACACAGTGGGAAGTGGTAAGAGTTATGGCACATTAGCTCATGTGAGACACGCACACACAGCAACACTCACTTGTTAAACTCACACACAGACCTCAAGTTTCCATCGTGAAAGAGGGTAGGTATGTTCTGAGCTCCGAACACAGAGCTGAAGGCAAACAGTCGAGGGCTTGGAATAGATATTTCTCTTTGAATCTTAATCCCGACCTTTATTGTTCTGCTAAAGTACATTGTCCGTCTTAACCAGCAGGAATTCAGTTTTTTCGTGACAACAAAAGCCTTTAAGTTTGATGTGTATAGTTTGGAAAGCTGCCAGACAGGCTGGGTCAATGTCTCACAGGTGAGGTCACTTCATGTTGCACTGGAAAATACTGTATCTAATGGAGCATATAGCTGTTACCTCATAGACTGATTTTCTTCCTGAGAAAGACCAGAGAAAAGAGATTTACTGTCTGCTTTCCAGTTCTCAAGATCCCAAAGTGGATTTGATCTCTACGTAGGATTGTTGTTTCCGGGCTTTACACAGAATTCGATCTGAAACCAGACGCAGTCAGTTCTCATGAAAGAGGATCCTGCTGCGGTCGATCTAGATAAAGCTACAGAATGATCATTTAAGAGTGGTTCATGGAAACAATGAGGAGAAGTTACGTGAGCCGAGCTTGAGCAACAGCGATTGACAGGGAGTAGCTGTGAATTTATTTCATATTTATGTTTTTAAGCATTTCCTGCTCCGCCAATGGCTGTAAACAAAAGCAGGTGCTTTTGCATATTTGCAGTAAAAACAATATTTCCATTCCATTATTGGACATGAGAGCATAGTGTGCACAAATACATAACCAATATAAAAACAATTATTCCATAATTACCTTCTTCATTGTCCTTTCTTTCCTATAACTGTGTATTTGATTAATGTCATTATTTTTATGCTTGAATATTTGGAGAAGAAACTGATTCTGCTAATGTAAAAGTGACATTTTAAATGGGACGTTGATTTAATGTTTCTCTTCTTTGCTTGGCACATTTTGCGTGTGTGTATTTTCATGTGTGAATATGTGCGTGTGTGTGTGTACAGGTGACTCTGGAGTGTCCAGGCAATGAAGACTCTCCTCGCGTGGACAAGCTGGTGGAGAGAATCTTCCACTGCAGCTGCCAGTCCTGCAGTAAGGAAGGAGCCCATGAGGGGGCAGTGATGCAGCTGTACCCAGCAGACAACGGCCTGGACCCTCCGTCCTTACCCGACACCCTGAGTGGGGCTCAGTCTCTGCCGCTGCCCCATTCAGATACACACTCTGATAAGCACGCTGTCCCACACATAGACCATCACACACTGCCACACACATCAGACGGAGGGTAGGTCTGTCGCTGCAGGACCCTCGGCCCTCTTCACCCTCCTCCACACTGCGTCGTTTGTAGTATTGTAATAGCACTTTGACTTCACTTTATGTTAAGACGATTCCCTAAAGGCTCACACATTCACAAAGTCCTGTTATACCATCGCACTCGACTGTATATAAACATGTACAAACACAGTAACCTGTGCACTCTTATTGTTTGATTCACACACGTATATGTGTGCATCCAGAAACGACTGCAGCCTGTTAATAAGCTGCAGAGTCGTTGGCTTTAATCTGCTTTGAATGCAATAAATCCTGTTGCTGGTAACTGCTTTTTCCTCCTTTTTATTTACACAAGTGCGACAGAAAAAACACACACAAAACACATTGTTTTACTGCGTCTTTGTGACCATGTGCGTCAGAGTCAGTCAGAGATAAACATTTCTAGATGGAGCACAGAATTTCTGCATGACGGGAGGAGACTCTGTTCCCTGTAACATATTTTTCAAAAACCTTCCTGGAATGCTGGCAACAAAACAAAAACAAAATCATCTTCATAGTTTTTGAATAAAATGTGTTTTTTGTGCTGTAGATGGAGGAAAAATGTGAAGGTAATTTGACAAACAATATGATTTCCATTCTTTCATTCATCTTCTACCGCTTCTTCGCGGGCGGGCTGGTGCCTGTCCCAGCTGTCTATGGGCGAGAGGCAGGGTTCACCCTGGACCGGTCACCAGTCTGTCGCAGGGCCACATATAGACGCACAACCAGTCGCGCACACTCACACCTACAGGCAATTTAGAGTTTCCAGTCAGCCTCACTGCATGTCTTTGGACTGTGGGAGGAAGCCGGAGACCCAGGACAGAACCCACACAGACACGGGGAGAACCTGCAGACTCCACACAGAAAGGCCTCTGGTCGATATGATTTCAAGGATTTTGAAATAAGGAATCGATGGCTTTGACACTTTGACATCTTTTTAGGATTTATTTTCCAACCTAAAAGGTAAAAGTCCATGACAGATTGATGCTGTCCTCCCAACTGGGTTCATAGTTGATGTGCTGCCTACTTCACCTCAAGTGGACTGTGATGGGTTACCATGGCAACCCGCCGGATGCTGTTCCGTAAATGGAAGGTTAGTGGCGTCCTAAATGGCTCCAGGCTGAGAGGGACAGAACCAGAGATGGACACATCAGGCACTGCTGCGTTGCATAACCTCACTAAAACAATAAAAACAGAGGCAATGCAAAAATAAATATTACTGGAGCTGTGAATGAAGTAGCAGCAGGATATGAGCATAAACGTTTGCTGATGGTCCAGCAGATGTCAGCAGATGCCACAGTTTCAGGTTTATTTACTTTCTGCTCGACTACAAAAACTGGGAAACAAACCAAACGTCCTCCCTTCAGACTTGTTCATCAATCAGTCTCTCATCTATATGTCGATGACCAGACAAAGTCTCTCCTTTCCTTTTCCTAACAGCTCTGCCCCATATCCTCACATCTTTCCTCTGGTTCCGTGTAATTAAATTTGAACAAGGAAAGGTTGTCTGTCTGTGTGCGCCGCAAAACAAATCGATCATCCCCTTATCTGTCTGCCACACAGCGGACACTGCTCTGAGGTGAGTGAAAGCAGACAGCAGAGCGTGGGACATTTCTGAGCACATCATACTGCAGCTTCTGATCAGGTATTAACTTGTTAATCAAGATATGATTTATGTTTTGCTTTAAACCTTATTTACCCAGTAAATAATCTGCCATCTGATCAGAGCACATTTCATTGTGTTTGGGTCGTATGCAGGGATTCTTAAATAACGGACAGAGTAAACTCTTTGCAGCACGTAACCTGTAATTAATGAGCATCCTAATCTAATTTCCCTCAGATTTGAATTACCTGAGTACGTTTAGGCATAAACCAGAGATCCCACAGGGTTTGACAGGACCAGATAAAAAGAACAGGTCAGCGCTGGTTTCACAGAGCACACACTGAGAGAGCACTTCACCAATCAGTCTGCATTCAGGGACTGGATAAAAACGGTGTATGTTCAGTTTTAATTAAACTAATCTGCTTGGGTTCATGGCCAACGTTTCACAAGCAGCGTTAGGTTACAAACCATTTAATGAGATGTTTGGTTGCCAGGTTGTAAAAAACGGTTTGATTTCCACTGCAGTTTTAAAAGCAGGTAAATATACTGGCTTTCATCATTTATGTGTTAAGATAAGTCGTCACTGAAAGTTGAAAACTTTTTGTTGACAAATTTGCCACAACTTGCCAACCAAACCCAACCAGTTGAATTTAAAGGCATCGTTTGTTTTACTCGTTCTGAAAGGATCCAACTTAAATAAAACGCGTTTCCCTTTACGTGATGCTGAGATGTGTTGCCGCGTGTGCTGTTAACAATTTGAAACCATTGCTTTTGTACAATACAAATACAAGCGCTTTTGTTCGTGAGTGAAGCTGATGTGCACCCACGTGGACGCGCAGAAACGGTGCTGCGCGCGGCCTGGAGACGCTCGCTCCCACAGATCCTCAGCTGCTGGAGCAGCATCGCTTCTGCGGCGCAGGGTCCAAGTGACTCACGCTCCTCTGTGCTGCTGTGAAACAAGCCTGCTCCTGAGAATTAGTTTGAATTACTACGGAAAGTAAAAAGTCCCGGTCGATCAGTGGCAGAGGGAAGAAGCCCGGACGCACGAGAGGCATTGACGGGATTTATCTGAAGGTAGGCGGCTCAGTTCTCGGTTCTCACTCAGAGCAGCGTGGCTTAAAAGTGTAATTGTTTAAAGACGCTCTGCTGCAGCTTAAATGAGACTAATACACTCTGTGCTTGCAGGGAACCGTCGTGGCACCTTGTTCCATCGGTTTAATCACGTCTGGCGTAAACACACACACACACAGTAAAGCGTTTACGTGTTGTTGCGCATCAAATGACATCCAGGCAACCAGGCGTCTCATTGAAGTCCAGTTGATCATAGGGTGCAGGGCTCAGAACATGTGTCCAGTCCAAGTCATGGTCCGTGACGCTCGCTCAGCAGGTTGTTCGCTTCAAAGGCTTTTGGACTTATTGACTTTTGGACGGATCGTATTGACAGAATGTCAGAGCTTTAGTGACAAAGTCGATGGGAGCCACAAAAACCCAGTGTGTGTGTGTGTGTGTGTGTATCATGTGCATAGTCTAATGAAATGCTGGGCAGATGACAGGTGGGGTCAGATCCGTCTGCTTCTTATTTATGACGTTAATATTCTCCAGGCCTGCAGAAATTAGACTCAGATTCACTTTTGGTTTTTAGTGATTTAAAATAAGAATCTTGAAAATACGTTTTCTAAACTAAAATGACATTAGATTTAATTTCATGCAGACTTTTCTTCTTCATCTTTCAATTAAACACATGTTTTGCCGTACAAGTCCCACACAGACGCCGTGAATGCACTACTTGCTCTTGTCTCTTAGTTTAACGACTGCATCTGTTTTGCATCCATTAAATCAACGCGTGAATAACTGCATCAGTAATGGTGACAGAATCTGAGCCGTCGGGTCTGCTGCTGCTCTCTGGTGTCCCCTCCAGGATGTGTGGCGGGGACGTGGACCTGGATGACGGTGGCTCGGCTGAGGAGGAGAAGGAGGAGGACTTCTGGATTGGGGAGGGGGTGAAGATGCTGCCGCCTCCGGTCGCCCACAGCGAGGGCAGCGCGTGGGGCAGCCGCAGGGGCAGGTGTGGCTGCGTGGCCTGCGGGGCGGCTCTCGTCCTCTGGAACCTGTGTGTGGTTGCGGCCAGCGTTCTGCTCCTGGCTGTGGTCTTCTCCGTGGTGCTGCTGCCGGCCGGGCTGCTGCTCTACGCCGGATTCCTCTGCCACTCACGAGTGAGTTACAGATGTTACTCTTTGTTTGTCCTCTGGACAAGAGCAAGCTGGGAAGACAAGTTATGGAAGCTATCAGCTGATTCATGGATGCAGTTTGAGCTTTAATGCTCAGGTCGTCCAGTTGCATCTGACTAAATCATGCCTCTGGATGTTACAGAGCTAAGCAGAGACAGATTTACTAGCAGAGGGTCAAGATTAAGATCTCAGCCAGCTAGAATTGCCGACAGGCCCCAGCCTCAGAGATTCACACCACCCGGCTGCAGGATACAGTTTTCCACACTTTTTTGTTTCCCTCTTACTGATGATGCAGAAAACAATTGTCAAGTACAGCAGATATCCATGAGTCATGCACTCAAACCATTTGTTTAAAAAAACGAAGACAGCTGAATGTGAAAATGTTTCTGTATAAATCGGTTTACGTTTTATTTCAGTGTGTGAATGAGATCAGTACTGGATGCATTTGAAATGTTTGCTCATTCTGGATAAGGTGCACATACATAGAAACAGTTTCAGATTTCTAGCCTGGGTTGAAGGTCACTGACGGGTCTGATTATCAGCACGTTGAATTACCACAGCTACAAACAGGTTCTAACACTGCGTCCGCCCAGGTGAAAACTCAGTTAGTGCCGATTTAAAATAATTCTGCACTGACAGCATGTTTATAAATCACGTACAGGGAAGAATCTGCACTTCACCCTCTGACCTCAGGGCAAGTAAGCCCACGTCTGTTGTGGTGAATGTGAAGATCGACTGGCATCTAGTCCGCTGATGGAGGCAGGCAAGGTGATCTTGGCAGCAGACGTTTGACATCAAAAACAACCATGAGTGAACTTTTTAATGACGCAGATTTTAGCCTCAAGCCGAATAACGTCCTGATCCGCAGTAGGACGTGTTGCCAGAGACGCTGAGTGATGTGGTTTGTGAGGGCGCAGTCATGGATGACGACAGAGCAAACAAATCAAGAACATGCTCAGTCTATGCGTGCGACGGGGCTGTAATTGTGATTACAGCACTGAGGTGTCGGCTCAGAGCGAATAATTACAGACGACGTGAGTCAGAGAGTTGTTGGTGTCGTATTCTGACAGAGTGAATGTGGAGAGAGCGGCCCACCGAGGAGACTAGACGGTCTGATGGTGCTGACACCAGCTGTGCAGAGACGCAGTGAAAGCACAATGAGGAGGAGCATTCAAAGAAGGCACAATATGCACTTGACAGGGATGCGTCTGCGTGTCCCTGTTGCTAGGGTACATTCAGAGGTGACGAATCTCCTCTTGAAAGTTTGAAAGGAAATCATTTAGTCAAAGGGTGTTTTTGAGTAAAGGAGATGTTCTGCTTTTGTGAATGTGTGTGTAACCTTTATCCCCCTCCTGCTCCTTCTGTGGATGGATTTTCCTTTTTCTCCTCTCCTCACAGATGATTGACAGCTCAGAGAGTTCCTGTAGGGAGCCTGGGAGAAACTGTCACACCCCACTACCCACGCAGTCCCACTAATGCGTCTAGAACATAAGCTCGCACACACACAGACCCACTGATCGTACTGAAAAAAGTCAGATCCCCGTCAGAGAGCAGCTCGTGCTGAAACCGTAACGCTTATCACTATTGTGTTTGTCCTCGCAGGTCCTTGACGCCTCCTCCGCCATCTGCCAGTACCTTGATGACAACAGCTGCTCCGCCCTCATCATCCTCGGCTTTGTGATGATGTCACCGCTGGTGGTCGTGGCAGCCGCAGTCTTCTGCGGGCTGCTCCGAAAGTTTCGGATTCTGCTTTACATTCAGCCGCTCACGCGGGCCTGGTACCGAGGGCGGCTGCTGGACTGGGCGGCCAGCGTCCATGCGTGGGTCTGATCAAGACGGATGTGGAGGCAGATAGAAGAGTGAGGGCAGAGCTGGAAGCTAGATTGTGTTTTATTCATCAGACAGGAAGTGAAGGTTTACACCGAAATGATCTGGAAGACACATAATCCAACACATTTCAACAGAGCAGAGCCACAGTCGATGCTTGGGGTCAGGGTTGGTTGGTCAGACAAACGTTGAGGGTCGAGGAGGGTTGGGAACATTTTGGGAAATATGTCTATTTACTTGGTTGGTTCACTGGAGGATCTTTACTACATGATGACTGCACAGCCAGTAGATCGTTAGCTTAGCTTTGCATCAACACTGTGAACAAATGGAAGCAGCTCACCTGCCAGCCAGCACCTCCAGAGTGTCTGACTTCTCTATTTCTACTTTACCTGTGCAACTTGTTTGTATAGTCAAAAGCTTTAACAGCTCCTCTCTGTGGTAAGTCAAGCTTTGGAGGGTTACACGCTCTAACTTTGCTGGTCTTTGTAGGCAACAGTTGTTTCCATCTTAATTCCTGACTTGAGTAGTATTGATCATCTCATCTAACACAAAGTAAAATAATGCTGTTTCCCGAAATCATGAAATTACAGTTTGTGTTGTTGAATGGTGTTTAATTTGGTAGTAGAAGTAGAAACCAGCTGGGTTTCAGTGAATCATAAACTACTTTTTTGTGCTTTCACTCTGTGTAGAAAAATCCCAAAGATGATAAAACTCACTCGTCAGTGCAGTTCTTTGAAAGAACCAAATGTAAAACCCAAGGTTGTTATGTGGAAACGCAGCCAGTGGGTTTTTGACGGCAGAGTTCAGTGAGACTTTTGTGATTTTGTGTTGCAGCTGTGTGAAGGAACCTGACGGGATTCCCTCTAAATTGTGTAGTTGTAAAGTTATTTGTGGTTGCACAAGTCTAGTGAGAAGTGACTGGGACAACTTAAGGATTGATGAGTATGAACAGACTCAGATGTTTGCACTTAAACACGTCTATCAGATGTAGCAGCACGGTCCTGTCTCGTGTGTGGAGGGGGCTGCACTCTGCCCCGAGCTGTAAAGTCACGGCAGGAGTCGGCTGCTCAGTGGGAACCACGGCCTTTTCATCAGCGCGTCCTCGCTCGCTAACGAAGCGTCTGAGGCTTGATTCTCGGGGGAAGGCCGTGAGGAGAAGCGCTGCGTCCGGTGCCCTGCGTCACTGTTCTCATATTTAAATGTGTCCGCGTGTTGTAACTTGTGTATCCGTCAGTTTGTGTCACTTCTGTTATTAACCCTCTGCTGTGCGTCTTTTTTTGTTACAGAGCCCTGTTGGCTATTTATTTATTTAATTGTGCTGATTGTATGCCAGTAAATATCACACAGGAAACACCTGACTGGAAAGGTTACAGCGCCTCGTTACTTGTCATCGCTTATTTTTCTGTGAAGCTTTTCATTGGAGCGGAAAGGCAACACACAGAGCGTCCATGAATAAAAACAGGCCCTTTTCTCTCTGCGTCTTATTTGTGCTGAACTCCAGCGAACGATGGCTCAACAGTCAGCTCTGGAACAAACACACCTCAAAATGCACAAAACAAAACAAGAGCAGCCTCCTCATCCTCTCCTCAACTTCACAATCGAAAAGGAGAGACCACCCTTCTCCAGCAGCCTAGAAAACTAAGACCTACGAGCTGATGAACATCAACACTATGCAGCTTTACCACACTGGAGAGAATTAGCAGGGACAATCAATGTAAACACCACAGTTTGTGTCGTATATATTCTGCAGGTCACACACATAAATACATTTGTAACCTGGAAATAGAAGGATCAAAAATCTTGCTTTGAGCACCATCATGCTCACACGTTCGCATCACTAACACTGACATACAGATGTTAGGCAGATGCGAATCTCATTAGCATCCAGATTTATTATTTCATCTGAATAGAAAGTGCAGTTGAGGCTCTTTAAAATGCTGTTTATTTTGACAGTGAGGCTTGTAGATGAGTGTAGCAGGGTTGTGTGGAGTTTAGCGTTGATACAGCAAATGCCCAAAAAGCACCAACATCCACCTTTTAGAGAAGCTGAAGAGTAGAAACCTTTGCAGCCAATGCAGCCTTTCCAGACCCACGTCTGAACCCACTGGTGAAAACCCCTCTGGCTCGTCAGCTACGAATCCATCAGCGCCAGGGTCCTTCCAGCTGCTCTCAGCAGTCCCACACATCTTCACCGCGGCGTGTTCATGCACTGGACGCTCGTCTGCCTGAGCGCTGCTCTCAGAGCGACGGTCGAGCAGACGAAGTGACAACAAGTCTGTGAAGCACATACTTGCAGATTGTTGGCTCAGGTCCTGTGGGTGGTGCTTTTATACTGTTAGAGGTGGGTACATGTGAACAGCACGCTCTGACTTAACCACAACGATTTATCTCCATGACAACACGGAGTGTCCACATACTTTCCATGACAACTTAAGTATATTAAACCGATTATTTATCATTTTTAGCTCTGGGAGTAACAACCTCAAAGCTGAGACTTGTTTGTGTGTGTACATCTCGTGATAAGCAGCTGAGTCTGTGCAGAGAACTTCAGATCACACATCCTGCTTTTGCTGTTGTCAGTGTAAGGTTTCATGCTGTACGCTGTCACATGCTAATGCTGTTAATGCTAATACACAGAAATTTAACAAAACAAACTCAAGTCAACACAGATCTAAACACTGGTTGTGTTTGCGCTAATCATTTTGTGGCAATAGAAATATATACTGGTGTTTGAAGTGCCAACAATAATACATTGTGGAAAATAATTAACATTAATCATCACCTTCATGTATATTAAAACAAATAAGCACATTTCCCAGAATGTCAAGCTGTTTCTTTGAAGCACTGTCTTAATTAATACTGATGGGTCTGTAAGTGTCCTCGTGTTTTACAGTAATTACATAAGTGTTTGGAACATTTGATCAAAATCACTTTGTTACTGAAAATGTCAAACAGACCAAGTGGGTTTCTGACCTCGGTCCAAATTAGATCAAGGAACACAAATGACTTCACCAGATTCTAAAACAGGCTTTAATGAGCCAACGGTGACATGTTTTGTTCCTCACCCTGCAGCCGCATGTTCTGTGATTTTGTTCCCAGACAGGCTTCAGCCTAAATGCGAAGGCCTCCCTAAATGCTAGCTGAAGGTTAATCTATGCTGAAAATTACTATTAGATGAGCTCTGGGACTGAGTCCGTCTCTATGGCAGCAGAGGTTGAACTGCCTGTGTTTCTTATGAGCGGTCAAGCAAGTAATCGTTGCGTTAGTGAGCAGATGTTCACTGGTGCAGACGGGCAAACAAATTCAGATTCCTCGCTTTCTGTGCACACCCTGCAGAAGGCAGCTAATGGTGGGGAAGCGCAGGAAGACACAGGCAGCAGACGGCCCGAGGAAACGACACTTCCGAGGGAGGACGGGTGTGGAGAGGTCGAGGCTTTTAATTGCTTTAACAGCTCTTTTTACACGGTTCACATAGACACACTCTTCCAATTAGCTGCTGACATATGGGACGTATGGAAGCCCAGGGCTACAGAAGAGGTGTGGGTGGCGTCCTGAGGAGCTCAGGACAGCAGCTAAGAAGAAACTCGTCAGCCACCTGCCATCACCAACCATGTGGGGACAGGTTTCTCACCGCAGCGGGTCCTAGTATAGGTTAGTTTCTGTAGTTCAGCCTTTTGGAAACACGTGCTCAGATAGAAAGTGACTCACTGTGTGTTTTGATTGTAGTTGGATGTTGGTTAAGTCGTTACAGGCGCCAGCAGGATGTCAACACCTGAACATGGTGTCAAAGACAATTTCAGCTCCAGCATAATGTCTTTGTGTTTATAATCACTGCACCATATTATCCCTTTTTAGAGGTAACACGGCTAATCAGTGCTCAGAACCAGAGCGTTCGGAGCCGCAAACTGTGCTCACAATCAACAGCAATCATGAAGGTATTCACACGGCTGATTGGTGTAATGCTCCGGGTTTTTCCCTCTGTCTGCTGTGTGACGCTCACGGCCGCAGAAAATGTGAACACTGATAGTAACCGCAAAAACACTGAAGGCATTAAAGGACAACGCAATCGAAGGTGTTCATATTAAAAGAAAGCTGGCGTCATGATGATTCTGGTGCGTTGCCTCTGTCTCCGCTGATTTGTGAAGCCCTCTTGTGAAAATGAATCCGACCTAACACCAGGCTCTCTCAGTCCATTTTCCACTTGTGTTCTCCCCCTGAACAACCTCTGTCTCACACAAACACACTCGGCCTCTTTGCTTTTGCGTTTTACAACTGTTCACCATCGCATCCACCTCCACGTCGACGCCATGCGAGCTTCAGAGATGGAGATGTTCCCAAGCCACGACACATCTTCTCCAGCTGTGCAGGTAAAAAACCAAACGCAGGATTCTTCCGCTAGTTGTTTCTGTGTTAGTGTGAGTTACTGCCCCCAGTTGAAACACGAACGTGCACCATTATTCACATGCAGCTGTTCAGACCAGCTTCCTTTTCCTCTGTTAATAAACTTTTATTTTCATGTCAGCGTCATTTAAACATTGACATCTTTTAGTTTGCTGGCTGAGTCACACCCTGTTTTTATTCACCACTGGCTACAATACAGTTTTTTTAGATTTTCTAAATTAATCCATCAACACAATAGTGTGAGCCTGTGTCAGCCACACACTGTGTGTCATTACCCCCCCACCTGGAAGACGAGAGCTCCCAGCGTTGTCCATTAACTTTCTCTCCTCTTCAGCCTCACGCTCATTTTTCTCCTTTCAGCTGATGGCTTTAATACTTTGAGTCTTTACCGAGCGCTGCCATTTTCAGAAAATTAAAATCCATTTTCCATCGTTCCACTCTTGTCTCATTACAGCTTATTCCTCGTCTCCTGTGGCTGCAGAATGAAAAGAGGAGGCAACCGAGGCTTTTTCTGAACACAGATTTTCTCCAGGAGAGGATTTCACTGCACTTCATGACAGTTGAGCGAGAGAGAGAAGATGGATGGAAGCAGCAGCAAATCTCAAATGAGCCATTAGTAACCTGTCCACGGTCAGGCACCAAACCGAAGTCAGATAAACACAGTGTACAGTGTTTTATTTCAGCTGACGTGTATTTGTTCTGGCAGAATGAACCTAACGGAGGAATGAAACTCTGAAGCTCCTGCAGGGATTTAAATCCAAATCTAACATTATCTGCCAGTCACCAGATGAACGTGTTTGGCTGATGGTTGTCTGTGAGCTGATTGTCACGTGACTCTGTGGCTCCCTAACATTTCCTTCCACTCCCATGAAGGACAACCCCAGTGTAACATAGTCGTCACAACACCTGCCTCCTGCTTCATTTAGAACCGATGTGCTATTTTGACTCCAGCTACTTTATTTTCATTTTCCACGGTCCAAAGGCAAAACTCTGTTGCTGCATTAACTGCTGGGTAAAAGGAGATTAGGCAGCAGGAATGTGGGCTGTGAGTTAAAGACGCGTGGATCTAATAGACAAGACAAGCCTCATGTCCTCACGTTGTCTTGGTGTCGATGCTTGTGAGGTATTAGTTGTAGCTCTGACCAGCGAGGGTGTGGCTGTGTTTCACATCAGTGGATGACATGCAACGCTACTATATCGCCGTCGCCGTTCTCAGCATGACTTTCAGTAGAGCGTGTCCCACGTTTTGCTGTGTTTAGATGCATCTCTTTCCAGAGTGGTTGCTCTTTCTGGGCTCATCGTCCCGGTCTTGTGTCAGAGCAGAGCTACTTACTGTCGGCCTTGCTTCGCATTTCAGGGTTGACCTCTGTTTTTGCTTCCAGTCTGCCGCAGCAACATTATTTTCCTTCAGCTCACTCTGTTTCCTGAATCATAATTACTGCTGTAATTCCTTTATCCAATTACAAACATGACTGGCAGACATTAAAGTCAATTACACGATTTCAGCTGCTGCAGGAGCTAAATGCTGTTTGAATAGAAAATCTTCATCATCTGTTTTACTCCCATCCATGAACTTCCAGATGATGTATATTTTGCTGTCAGTGCAGGTCTTCAGCAAAACGCCTGGAGCCAGATCTACATTCATGAAGAGCTTCTGTGGTTTTATGAGGCAGCCGCGGATGAGACACTGAAGAGCTTTATTTATTCCAGCAGACCCAGAGCCCTGAAACTGGTGATTACATTTTACTCCACGCCAGAGACTACGGTCAGTCATCAGCTGAAGTCGCAATGGTGATAAAAACAAACATCTCTGCTTCCCAGAGGATGAACGCGAACGACGATCCCCTGACTTTTCCTCTAGCATCACCACACGGATAACATTTAATATAACACAAATCAATACGTAATGAATTGATTTCCACTGGATCAGATGAACACACTGAGGATGAATAAACTCCATTACGTGTCCAGGCCGTTGCTTTATGAGCACGTAATTGCTTTGCATCACTCCCAGTAATTAGCTAATAGAAACTGGGATGAGGCTTCAAAAATGTGAAAAACATTCATGTTTATTCATGTTCATACTCCCAAACGTGCCCGCTATGCTTGTGCACATGGTCCGTACAGATGCGAGGAGCCAGCTACCTTTGCCAAACCGGGAAATTCCACTTTACAAGTAGGTAAAGCTGCAGGTCTGAACAGGAACCAGACAGGCGACGGGTTTGGGGATGAAACAAAGGAAGACCCCAAACTTAAAGATCTGTCCTCGAGGTCAGTACCACTAAGCTAAGGAAATGTTGTGGCTTTGGTTAAATCTAAATAAACAACAGGTTACACTCTAATATTCCGTATCGACATATTTGTGACATGTAGACTGGAGATATTTCAGTGTCCAGCTTTGAGCTAAGCAGCTTGGAGGCTACAATATCTTGCACAAAAACACGAGTTGTATTGTTTTCTGATCTAAATTTAAGAATGAAAAATGAAAGCACGTGAACACAGTGGACTTTTCATTTGAGGTGTGCTTACAGGCCATTGTACGTTATTTTACTACCTACTGCTAAAGTCAGAGAAAACTCTGACACTGTAGGATCCAAGTACATTATTTGTAGCTGAACATGCAAGATGAGGCCGGTGGGGATCTAGTAGCTGCCTGCAGTGAATGCATGTCCAGCCAAGTTATCATTTACTGGTTACTTGACTTTTAGATTTTACGATTTTAAATCCCCATCATCCACAAAAAGACCCTGGCAGACAGACAGAGAACCAGGCTGAACGGGGGGGTTTAACCTACAACAACGCGCGACTGCGCTGCGCAAAAATGACGCAGTGTTTCTGAGGAAACGTTCCCGTCTGAGCCAAACTCTGCCGGAGCCGCGACTGAGCAGCTGATGAGGGAAGGTCCGGTACCGGTCATTGCAGCTGATTAGTTTTAAATGATCCTTGAGCTGCCTTAAAAAGGATGAAGCGATTTTTATTGCACTGCGTTTTTCTTTGCGCATTGTTGCAGCGGAGCAACCTGCAGATATCGGTACCTGCCTCAGGTGAGTCTGAACAAGAAACACGGGCCTGACAGGCGGCGTCTTCACCTTTACAATCACATTTTGTAAATGTCTAGACTTGAAGTCAATCAAACCCTCATAAAACTTTTTAAAAGTCCACATTTAGTTTGATTTGATTAGTTTGAAACAAAGGCCACAGTCATTTCCACGGTCAGTCTGCTTTCAGCAACTTGTCACCTGTGCAGGTCCACGTCTGAAGTAGGTTTAATATAATAATAATATGCTGGTTTAATATGATGATAATAATAATATAGGTTTAATATGATAATAATAAAATAGGATTCAGAACAGACTTTATCTGTAAATCCATCTTTATGAGCCAACTGTATAATAACTGGTTCATGAGTTACACTGTGAGTAAGATATTCTTCAGTATAAGTAATAAATAATAACCCAACGCTGTATCATGGCCAGTGCCCCACACACCTTACATTATTATTGGTATTATTTCTTTATTGTTCTTTAATGTCATTTTAATACCTGGCCATGAGCTTCGAGTCTGATTCTGTAATGACATCACTGCACAGGCTCACAAATATAAGTGATCCCAATAAGTAATCTCTGCTTTGCATAGAAAACAACGTGTAAAGACTCAGAAATGCTGCTTCTGCTTCTTTGAGCCTGAGCTCATTTAAGATGGGACTTGATGAACTGGCCTGTGTTGAGCAGTTTATAGACACATCCTACTCTGTGAGAGAAGACAAACCACCAGACTTAGCCCACAGTAACTAAGCATTTGTGATGACCTTTTTGACACGTGCTGCTCATAAGTCGACTTCTTTATTCTCCTCAAACCTGGTTTCTTGACAAAGCCATTAAATACATTTCAACAAGTTCTAGGTGGATTTTGTTTCTCATCTGTGCAGCTATTAGTTTTGTTATCTGTGCTCAACAAATTTTACATTTTAGACCAAAAAGGGCCAAATCATGCCAAAGTAATCCAAACCAGCCAGAAACACATAGGACCTCTCTCAATGCTTCCATGGCATCCAGGAGGATAAGCTGCAGCCATTTCTCTCCATCAATCAAGTCTACAGGCTTCACTGAGTATGAGAAATGTTACGCAACATGGACACACAGTCACCAATATAACAGTCGTGCCATGCATGACTTTCATAAACATGATAAAAGCAAAGAATTTGTTTGACATTATGGAGAACGCACTCGTTCTCTTTCTCTCTAGGAGTTAGATCATAGGAACTGATATCACCGCGAAGCTGAAAAGAATCTATGAACAGGCGGCGACAGGGAGGCAAGAAAATCCACCTACAGTAGCAGCTAAACAAGAGACTACAGCAATTCACGGCTCCCAGAAGACTCCAACACAGAGACTCATCAAAAGGCAAATTGTCAAATCAGCGGAATCAGGCAAGCGAACGCGACCACTTTCAAATTTGCCATATTGATAGAGCAACGGTGTGAAATGCATTTCAATCTAATTTTCAGTATAAAGACTGAGTGTATTTCTGACATGGATTTTATAGACACAAGTGCAGGGTGAACGACTAACATCCACAGGCTCATCAACAGACAGATGTCTCACAACAGAACGAGATGAACTACTGCTCAAAGCTGTGGTCATTACAGGTGGCACAGCAAATGAAAAGTAAATATTAGTGACTTAACTACATCAGTGACTTCAGTCCCACATGGAATGTGTTTCATTAATTTGCGGCTTCACTTTTGTGGAGGCCCAGCATGCAGCTGGTGTTTAAGGGTTTAGAGGAGGCTGTGTTCTGTGTGACTGCACCCAGTGACCTTCACAGGGAGCATTATCATATCTTTCATTCGTGTGTGCCACTCTGCGGCGAAGCGTCGGCCTTGGCGCTGCTTGAAACCACCTAAATGGCAGATGACAAGCCCAGCTCCCTCTGCCTACGCTGTTTCCTCTGAGGAATGCAGAGATGAAGCACATGTTCCTCTCTACCAGCAGCTCCATTCCAGCCGCGTCCTCGCATTTCTGCCTGTGTCATGTTTCCACTTTTACCTCTTCCCTGTAGATCCCGGCTTCGCTTTGCTTTAGCGTCTCGCTGCCTTTGTAATCTCTGTAATTTATCGGTGCTTCATTAAGATGCTGGCTCCTGACGCCTCCTCATCGGATTGTGCTGTTTTCCCTCATTTCCTCTGAGCCTTTTTATCGGAGTCATAAACGTTTTATGATTATGGACCACTAAAGCAATAAAATAGTGGGTCTGTTCTGCAGAGGTACTGCAAAGAAAAATGTGAAAACCTTTGCAGTAAAGAACCTACACATACAGTAACAGAGTTGACAGGTAGCGGTGATTGTTATGATTGATGAATATTTTAGGATCTGATGTCAGCGTGGATCTCATGGCTACTCCCTGACCCACAGGCGCCTAATATCACCAGCATCACCAGCAGACAAACAGGACGCGATTGATTTGATTGATTGCTTTTAATACAAATCATCCCAGTAAGACAACTTTTGAGAAAATGGAAGGAAGGGGGAGTCACGGTCAGGTGGAGAAAACCCAAGATGGAGATCGTATTTTCTCCCTCACTGCCTCTATTTTAAAGCTTTATCAACAGTTTTAATCTCACACACCTTTCAGGTGACAAATCGGCTCCTATGACCAATTCCCCTGATGTTTTACAAATCCTCTCAATGCAATATCCTCCTTTTAAAACTGGTGTGAGCTGTGCAGCAGATTTTGCGTGAAAGGAGATTGTATTTCCACTAAGGACTCCTACATGTTGTTTTATGGTTGAGATATTAACACTGATCAGATACCTGTGGTGGAAAAGGTTCAGTCACTGCCTACAGAAAATGATCACCTGACTCTGCAGCTGCCCTCACTAAGGCATGTTTTTGTGTCTTTCAGTCTATTATCTTTTAGTTATTAACAGTAAAGCTGGACCTAGAACATCCCAGTGTTTAGCTGCTAGACCCAGATTTCCCATAGGAGTCTGTGGAGACCGAAATAGACCAGGAAGGTGATTGAATATTGGATTTACATTCATCAGGAGACCAGAGACAAGACAATAAATCAACACCTGTGTGTAAACAAGCCATACTTGGCTCATAAATTAGCTGATCAATTGATCTAAATGTAAAATGTTTGTATTTATGTCTCAGAGTCTAATATAACTACATGATTTAGCCTGGCGTCAGGTTCACATAGCACCCGCTTATTAACGCCCTGTGTTCAGGCTGCTGTGAAGGCGACATTCTTCTTTTGCTGGACTCTTCGGGAAGTGTAGCGAACTACGAGTTCGTGCGCCTGCTGCTCTTTGCTGCTGAGCTGGTTCGCCCCTTCTCACTGGGCAGCGGCCACGTCAGAGTCGGCCTGGTGCAGGTGAGCACCAGCCCGAAGCTGGAGTTCGGCATGGATGTCCACGACCGTCAGGAGAGTCTGCAGAGAGCCCTGCGAAGCATCACCCAGTTGCAGGGAGACACTAACACAGAGGCAGCGCTGAGGGTGGCCCAGCAGGTCCTGACAGAGACACGGGGCAACGTGCCAAAGGTGCTGCTGTGGCTCACTGATGGTGTGGAGTCTGGAGACGTGGAAAGGCCGGCGTCTGAGCTAAAGACGCGTGGAGTTTCTGTTTTAGTTGTGTCTTCGGTCCATGGAAACTTCCAGTTACTGAAACGCGTAGTGACTCCTCCTCTGGAGTCTCACCTGTACGCTGTGGACATTGATGACATCAGCATCCTCACGGAGGCCATGAGGGAGGCTATAATCAGTACGTGTCCTCGTAATGTACTTCCACAGTTTCTTTGTTTTCTCTCACCTCTGTCTTGTCTCGTCTTCCATCTAGAGATAATTCAGTCACAACGGCTGCGTGTGGTTCACCTGACGTCCCACAGTGCTGCGCTTCGGTGGCGTCCTGTCCTGAGCTCGGACAGCGATTACTATCAACTGTGGTATAACTCTGTGTTTAAGGCGGATCCTGGGGTCAGACGCACCCTTCCCTTCGACTCCAGCTCAGAGGAGCTGACCAACCTGCAGCCTGACACCACCTACACAGTTTCCCTCCGTCCAGAATCCAACCTGATGCTGTTTAACACGCTCACTGTTAATTTCACCACACTGCCTGGTGAGAAAATGTGTTTTTATGAATTCAGTCTCATAATATGGTTCACTCAGTCATGGAGGCATTGATTGTTTTCTATAATGATCTAATCTGCTCAGTCTTTATGCAGATTTGCTAAAGAAAGACGTAACTCATCTGGCTGAGAGCATGTCAACGGGTTGTTAGTGTTTCTGCTGTACACATACTGTATTCACACCATTACGGAGCCATTTGCTGCAATGAGAGCTGTCTACACTACAAATAAGCACAAGTTTGACTTGTACAATTACACTCATTTAAGCATCAATGATTGTTTATTTCAACCAACGTCTGGGTTTTGCATGATATTCCCCAGATTACAGATGTCTAAATTCATCATGACCACCCTAACCTGACGCTGTTAGTGATTACTTTGTCTGTGTCCCTCCGTCCTGGGCTCGCCTCAGGTGTTTTGAGCCCATCGGTGGTCTCTGTGTCAGACTCGGGCCCTCGTCAGATCCGTGTGAGCTGGGGTCCCCAGCAGCCGACTGGAGTCCAGAGATACACCGTGGAGTACGGAGCCATTCCGAGTGGACGCGTCCAGGCTGTGACGCTGCACGGCCGGGAGAAGTCTGTTTTGCTGACGGGCCTGGAGCCAGGCACTCAGTATCTGGTAACCATCAGCGCTTCGCATGTGAACGGAGAAGAAAGAGCCATGTCAGTGAGGGCATGCACTCAGGAAGGTATGCGTTCATTGTGTGTGCATATGTTAGTTTGTGTCATTAGCCGATGTTATTCCTTCCAGATGACTACGTTGTCTCTTCTGTTTATTCTCTTCTGGGGGCTGATCCTGCCAGTTCAAAGCTCTTTTGTGACTCGTTCCTGAAAGTGGATCGGTTTCACTTGGTCAAGCTGATTAAATCTCTCTTGTTTTCTTTCTATGTTTCCTTCCAGCTCTACCTGCTCTGGTGGACCTTCAGCTGACCTCAGTGAAGCAACAGGAGGTTCAGGTAGCGTGGCTGGCCAACCAGGAAGGACTGAAAGGCTACTGGCTGAGCTGGGAGAGAGAAACATCCCACGCGTCGTCCTCCGAGCCCTCTGTCTCCTCCCGTTACCTGCCTCCAGCCTGTCGTTCTGCACGGCTCACACACCTGATCCCGAGCAGCCAGGTGTGTGTGTCCCCGATCTACAGCTCAGGCCGAGGAGACGGGTTGTGCTGCAGGGCTGCTCACACGGGATAACTGAGGTTTGGTTTGGAGTGGATTCTGTCAGCAGGCAGGCGTTTTCCAGCAGCCGTGTTCTTGTGCAGAATTGGTTATTGTTTCTGATTATAGCAACAGTTGAGACTTTCACACCCCCAGCCGTCCTTCAATGACTGTGACAATTAAGTCTGTTTTCCTGCAAAATGAAAATACCACTAACTTGTCAGGAAGGCTGTTCACTGGGCCACCTCATTAGTGCAGCGAGGAACTACAGTAATTCACAATTATGTATGTAATGTCAGCTCACTTTAAATTGTACTGGTTCATAATTATGTGCCTTTATTTGAATTGTATGAAAATGTCAGCAAATGTCAGAGTGTTTTTCACATTTGTAAATGTTAAACACAGTCCTTCGCTGCGTGGTGGAAGACGTGAGCATGAAAAATGGCAGATTGCAGAACTTTCCCACATGAACAACAGTCAATCTCAGGCTATGTAATAAAAACACACCTGCTACAATAAACTGACCGAGCAGCTCAACGTCTAAACCCTAAAACCTTTCACTACACAGAGTTTAGTCTTCAACCAACGCTGGTTCTCACATGAACAGTCTAATAAGATGCTGATGACGCTTAAACAGTAAGTGAAGCTGAATTATCCATATAAACTATAACAAATATAAGCTGCTGACCAACTGAAGCACATAATGCTGACAGCCTGGAGTTGTTCTAAACACACATCCTCTTATTATGTTACCTTTCACATGACAGGTGCATTAATTCTGAAGCTAAACTAAAAGAAAAACCAGGAAGGGATTGTTCATTAAATTTGGAGAATGACATGCATGTAAAGTGAAAACCTGACAAAAAATATTTGTTCTTTATATATATGTGAAATGTTTCTAATAAAAGGTCGCAAAGGTTTATACTTTGCACAGTGTTCATACGGATTAGATGGTTCATGGTTTTAGGCTTTTGCATTTGATTAGTTATGGCGCCATCTAGTGTCTGATGGCTGTAAACACGATTAATATAATAAAATATGTGATGCAGCTATATGACATTATTTAGTTTAGATGATTAGCAGCCATGCTCCATTACATCTGTTAAGTGCATGTATGTCCTTAAACCCTAAATGTTTAAATTGCAAACCTGAGATATTAACTTAAAATATCCGTACACACTGATGAGCAAGTTTCCACATGATAACAACAAGCCTTCCACATGTTGACCAAATGAATCAACCTGCAAAGGAAGCTTGTGTCACTCAGGGAGGGCGATTAATCCCTCGTGGTTCATTAACGTGCCCCTGAGGGTCACCTCATAGCGCTGCTCCGTGGGACTGGCAGGAATTGTCGTACTCCACACTTTTGTTGTTGTGGCGACACTTGAATAACCTGCTTTCATTGGCCCTGACGTTCGTCTCTGACCTGCTCAGATGAAAAGGACAAAATACCCGAGTCACCACTTCGGTGCTCAGCTCACTAATCATGCATCAGGAAATGAAGCTGGCGTTTGCGCTACGTCTTCAGGTCGACTGGTGAAGCTGCTTCACGCCCAAGACTGTTAATGGCTTCTACTGAGTCGCCTGTTCAAGCCTCCATTTACACCATCCTGCTGAGTCTGGCCATTGTGGGCAATGCCACCGTGGTCGGGGTGATTGGGAGGAGTGTGATTCTGGAGCACGGTGGGGCAGGCAACTCGGACATCATCATTATTAACATGGCGCTGTCCAACCTGCTGGTGTCTGTGATGAGGAACATGCTGGTTGCGGTTTCAGACTGGGGACACGAGGTATGTTACCTTTAAGATGACTTGTTTTTAAGAGCGACACTTCAGGGAGTTTTCTTTTTTGTCCACGCTGGTTGTCAGCAAGTGTAGATTCTAAAGGGTTTCTGGGTAATCGAGTGGTCTCTTTCTTTTACAGCTGCTTGGCTCTGAGACGTTATGTCAGTTCCTGATGGGTGTCTGGGTGTGGCTGCGGTCAGTCAACGTGTGGTCCACATTCTTCCTCAGTGCGTTTCACCTCCTGACTTTGAGACGAGCAGGTCTGACGCACGGGAGCCTCTCCCGGGCTGTTCCTAAGACCCTTCTGATGAGTCTTGGCCTCATCTGGCTTCTCAACTTTGTGTTATCCATTCCTGCTTTTATCTTCTCCACGAACGGGAGAGTGAACGTCACGGAGGTGAACGTCTATATCAGCTTACTTTCAGATTTCAGTAATGGATTGGAAAGTTTTGTTCCATCCTGTTCACATCCATCCAGATATTCACTGCTAATTAAATGATACTTTTTACAAAGGTGTTTCTTTTTCATTGAAGGAACCTTAACTTTCTGCAGCGTCAGTGTCTCTCTTGACCACATGAGTCATGTTTGGAGTCGATTTAGTGACATCATTCATTCTGCCTCTCTCCCAGACGCTGATACTGGTGAGCAGCACAAACCGCCCTGTGCTGCGCTGCGTGTCCAACTTCCCTTCTGTCCACAGTGGTCTGGCCTTTGCCACCACGTCTCTCCTGATCCATGAAATGGCTCCGATAGTCTTGATGGCTTCTACCAGTCTTTCTTCCCTTTACGTGCTCTACCATCATGGTAGGACGCATCCTTTGCGAAATGCTGTAATTAAACGTGTTCCTGCTGAAATCCGAGCAGCTAAGGTGAGAAGGAGAAGTAGTGGTGAGTTCAAATGTTCTTAGCAACCTGCTGTACAACAGCTTCATGTACGTGATGAACGTCTCTTGTGTTGTGTGCTCCTCCAGGTGATTCTTTGCCTCGTTACGCTGTTCGTCACATGCTGGGGAACCAGCGTCATCTCTGTCACCTACTTCAACTACAACCGCAGCTCCTCAACGCAGTTCCTTCGAACCATTACTCGCTTTTCCAACATTATCTTCCTTTCTCTGTCGCCTGTGGCTCTGGCGTTCGGCCATCGGCGGCTGCGTACATTCATCAGGTGTATGCTCACCTACTGATGAGGCCTGTGGGAGATGGTACTGTACCCTGGACCTGCTGCTCCGTGCTGCTAATCACACTAATACGTTAAGAAGCTTTATAGTGATAGAGAAGTGAGTGATGTTTCTCAGAAAACATATTTTAAGTTGGAAATTTACAGATTTCTAGAAAACATCGTAGAAAATATGATGAGACGTGTGTAGGACGACATTAACGGGCTGCTGTGGGTTACTTGTTAAAGTTTTGGACCAAGTCTTCCGTCATTTTTATTGTGTTGCAGCTGAGTAGAAAGAATATATGGAAAAACATGACATTGGTTATAGGAACATGTAAAGAAGACAAAGGAAACTCAGATGTTTATTAGGATAAATGCTGTGTGTCAAAAAAGAGTAATCATTAGTTAAAACATTATATACATTATAAACTTGTTCTGCCATATCTAAAAATAATACTTGCTCTGTCAACAAAGGACCATATTTACACATTAGTGTGTGTCTGGACATAAATATTCATGGTTTCACACCCTCGCAGTCATTTTTGTGATTTGACCTTGTCCCTGACTTCCGTGGCTTTCCTCTCTCTTTGGACAACAGAAATGGTTTGTTTTCCCGGTTGTCCTCTAGTCTCTCCTGTGTCCTTACTGTAACATGTACGAACTTTGGACCACCTCATCATCATGCTCGTGATTCTCTTTCTCAGCTTTCCATGTCCCAGGGCCACCACCATGGGGCTGAAGCCTCCAAACACAGAGGCACAGAACTGTGCCACGGTCAGCAGCCCTTCAGTAAAGTACCCTCCATTGTGGTTGTAGTAGGTCACTGCAGCCAGCTGTATCACCCAGCACAACACAAACAGGGCCACCAGCGACATGATGACGTGGGCTGCCTTGCGTTCGGCGGTTCCGTGTTTCTCCGACTCGCCCTGAGAGTCTCCTGAGGCGACAGCTCTGATGTGTTTGACCAGAGCGTGAAGTGTGGCCAGATTAGTACAAACCATCAGCAACAGCGGCAGCACCTCATTGAGAGCCAGTGAAGTGGAAGCAAAGGCCGAGCCCTGTCGCTTGGTGGGAAACTCCCAGACGCAGCCGAGCAGAGGCCTGGTGGTGCAGCTGATCACCATCAGCTCCACAGTTGCGTTGCCGGTGACGTGGGTGGTATACACCAGGGCTGGAACAGAGAAGGCCAAGTTAGCCCCCCACACGAGCCCAAGAACCATCCACACCCGCCTCCTCTCTCTCCGGCGGGCGAGAGGTCCAAAGGTCACATGCTGTCGCCTTAAGGTCGTCCAGTGGAAGACGCTGAGAGCTAGAGTTACCCAGCAGCCCACACCCCGCCACCACACCCACAGCAGCATGAAGACTCGGCACCAGCCTGGAGACAGAGACACGTTGAAGCCCAGGTCTGACACAAATATAGGAACCGTGCGGAAGAGTGACGTCAGCAGGTTGGCCAGTGATAGGTGCACCAAAATTGTGTCCGAAGGAGGGAGTCTCCTTAAAGGACTCTCACTGGCTGACTGAAAGACCTGAGAGTAAAGGCAGGACAGACTGAGAACAGACCTACTTTACACATTCAGCCCTGTTTACAGGTAGAATATACCATGACCTGACTTTACAGGTAGAATATACCACATGATCTGACTTTACAGGTAGAATATACCACACGATCTGACTTTACATGTAGAATATACCACACGATCTGACTTTACAGGTAGAATATACCACACGATCTGACTTTACATGTAGAATATACCACACGATCTGACTTTACAGGTAGAATATACCACACGATCTGACTTTACATGTAGAATATACCACACAATCTGACTTTACAGGTAGAATATACCACACGATCTGACTTTACAGGTAGAATATACCACACGATCTGACTTTACAGGTAGAATATACCACACGATCTGACTTTACAGGTAGAATATACCACACGATCTGACTTTACAGGTAGAATATACCACATGATCTGACTTTACAGGTAGAATATACCACATGATCTGACTTTACAGGTAGAATATACCATGATCTGACTTTACAGGTAGAATATACCACATGATCTGACTTTACGGGTAGAATATACCACACGATCTGACTTTACAGGTAGAATATACCATGATCTGACTTTACAGATAGAATATACTACATGATCTGACTTTACAGGTAGAATATACCACATGATCTGACTTTACAGGTAGAATATACCATGATCTGACTTTACAGATAGAATATACTACATGATCTGACTTTACAGGTAGAATATACCACGTGATCTGACTTTACAGGTAGAATATACCATGATCTGACTTTACAGGTAGAATATACCACACGATCTGACTTTACAGGTAGAATATACCACATGATCTGACTTTACAGGTAGAATATACCACACGATCTGACTTTACAGGTAGAATATACCACATGATCTGACTTTACAGGTAGAATATAACACATGATCTGACTTTACAGGTAGAATATACCACATGATCTGACTTTACAGATAGAATATACTACATGATCTGACTTTACAGGTAGAATATACCACATGATCTGACTTTACAGGTAGAATATACCATGATCTGACTTTACAGATAGAATATACTACATGATCTGACTTTACAGGTAGAATATACCACGTGATCTGACTTTACAGGTAGAATATACCACATGATCTGACTTTACAGGTAGAATATACCATGATCTGACTTTACAGATAGAATATACTACATGATCTGACTTTACAGGTAGAATATACCACGTGATCTGACTTTACAGGTAGAATATACCATGATCTGACTTTACAGGTAGAATATACCACATGATCTGACTTTACAGGTAGAATATACCACATGATCTCACCACATAGATGACCAGGATGTTCCCCAGGATGCCAGAAAATACCAGGAATCCAAACAAAACAGCGTCTACAGTAAGATCTCTAGACATGGCACCATTCTCTGCATGGACACGCGGTTACAGACAAACGTCGAGACTTCATTTGCATCACTGCTGATGCTGATGCTCTTCTTGAGTTTTATACGTGTGCACACACAGAAGAAAAAAAACGATTCAGCACACAAAGGGTATCGTCTTTGCTGACCTGGATCAAGGTGAATTTATTTCAACATGTCGCCTGACTGCACCTGCAAACGCAGGCATTTTCCATCCGCTACCTCTGTATTATTAGTCGACCACAAACGTAGAGCTGTCTCTTGATCCGAATATCACACCCATAGGAGTCCAATGTGAGAAAATGATGCCTTCAGTCATGACTCTAATACAGAAATCATATCAGATAAAGTTCAGCAGATGCGAGCTGAGA
This sequence comes from Macropodus opercularis, assembly GCA_030770545.1. Classification (NCBI taxonomy): domain Eukaryota; kingdom Metazoa; phylum Chordata; class Actinopteri; order Anabantiformes; family Osphronemidae; genus Macropodus; species Macropodus opercularis. The sequence goes on from CM061099.1 coordinate 2,915,196, forward strand.
CCTTTCAGGGACAGGTGATGCTGATGCAGCTTGTTTTTTCTTAGTCAGCTTTGTATACTGTCCCTTGGTACTGATTGTTTGTGGAGTTGCAGAGTTCTTCTCCTGGGACCATTTTGCCTGAGCACTGCTCATGCTGATGATGGGCCTAACGTTGGAGCACAGATGGAGGAGCAGGTGGGAAGCAGGAGTTCAGTGGACGGGCTCCATCCGCTCTGGTACCTACAGACACCTGAAGCGCTGTGTGGGCTGGTGACTCACAGAACCACTGTTTACGACTACAAATGTTTTGTGCACGCACCCACGCTCCCAAGCGCTCCGCGGCGCGCGCGCTCCTCCACGTGCACACTAAACACAGCGGGCATCAAAGCTTTTCATTCAAGGCAGACAGGAAGAAGAAAGCAAATCTGGCGGTTCTAGCAGAGCAAGTAAGTGGTTTTCACCAAATCCCGGGAGTCTCATCACCATTTACCGAATATTAATTTGATCTCGCGGACTAATCCTGAGCAAGGTCACCGTCGGATGTCTTACTGACTGGACGGTCGCATGACTACATGTTATTTCTGTCGCAGCAGACAGAAATCCTCCTCTCGCCCATGGACCTGCTCTCGAGTCTCACGCGGATTTCGTCGTGTGCGCTGAGGCTGAGCTGATCTTATGGCCGACATCGGATCGCTTTGCGCCATCGCCCATCAGATCCGCTGTGAGAGGAAATAATTCGACGAGGGAGGGTGAGATGAAAAGCCCACAACGGCCATCACTGGTCGCCTTATCGGCGCTCCTGCTCTGCGCGCTACACCAGACAGCTGTGTCCAGCTCCGCATCATCAGCACCTACAGCATCCCCATCAGAGGTGAGAGGCAGGAGCAATGTGGGGACCTGGCTAAAACAGACAGGCATGAACCATGGCAACAGGAGCCGCAAAAGTAGGCCAGCACCAAAGCTTAAAGAGGTAACAGGCCATGCCGACAGCTTCTCTTTCAAATCCAGCAGAGGCAATAGTACTACTGTGATATCTGAAAGGTCTGGCAGGGAACCAAGCCAGAGCCCAGAGCAAGGTGTGTCACCACTGTGTGCCTACCGAGTGATAGAGGGAGGCATTGGAGGTCAGCTCTGCTTTCGACACACGCTGTTTGGGTACAAGTGTCACAAGGGGGACTGCAGAACAGCGATGTCTTTGGGAAACCTGGTGGCAAATATTCTTATCAATGGCAGCGTATTGTTACAGTGGACCCATGAGAGGAACTCCACAGTGACAGAACACACCGCAGCTGAGGAGAGGCAAAAGGATCCAGGGACAAGTTTCACGAGCGAGAAAACGCTACAGGAAAGCACAGCTTTTGGTGGCCGTCGCCACAGACGCGGAGGCTACGAGTTAAGCTGCTGGTGGAATGGAAGCTACACGCAGTTCGAGTGTGCTGGTGTTCGCCTGGGATCTGGCTGCAGGGACTTTCTCCTGACCGAGCTGCATGAGAACATCCCCTACCGGCTCTGCCTCCGATCCATGGCCCACTCCGATCCAGCCCAGAGAGCAGACCAGCGGGACTGCATAGAGTTTACCCTGCCGCCGTCTGGGATGCAGGACATTGTGATTGCCATGACAACCGTGGGGGGAGCCATCTGTGTGATGCTGGTCATCATCTGCTTGCTGGTGGCATATATCACAGAAAACATCATGAGTCCCACGACACAGCACACATACTCCTACCGTACTCACTCACGTCACTGCTAAATATGTACCATGGCCTAAATTTAACAGCCACAGTGATCACAACTAATCTGACATTCACAAGCACTCATCTCTAAAAGAATTATTTTCATTCAGTCAAATAATGAGACACGCATCCTGTTTTGTTTGAGGTGAACTGAAGCACAATTTACTGTGGCTCTGCAGATAAGATGCCTTGTCAACCTCTGAGAGGATGCACTGAACCAAAAGTTACAACCTACATTCACAAAATACTGGAGTTTACTGTGTTGTGTTTTTGTTCAAGACTGTCTGCGAATGAGTCTCTTAGTATGAGCTGGGAGCATTTATACAGCAATACAGCTAATGGAACAGTTCCGAGCAACTGTAGGACGAGCGGTTTGGCTGAATGTGCAACCGGTGAAAGTCGAGACCAGCCACGGCTGGGCTACAGGGAAATAAAACTTTGCTAAACTACTTCTTTCCACTTGACTAAATCATCCCACTGTCTAGTTTTGCTTTAACATCTGCATACAGTATGTATTTGTACTGTTTAGTGAAGGGCAATAAAACCTGGTGTACAATCTTCAAACATCTTGAGTTACTATGCCTTTGTGTCATGCTGTTCACTGCTGCCAGTCAGTAAATACCATGAGGCCATTTGTCATATTTCACAGATCCACAATTCATCACAGCACAAAAAGGTTGTACCGTGCTAAAATGTGTAATGATTGTCCTACAACGTCTACAGTAACCAGACACTCGTGTCTATTTCTGGCTAATGTGGAAAAATCAATTCCCATAAAAGTACTTCACTTATTAAAGTACTTTACTTATTAAAGATCCAGTACTTTCAAAAAGGCTGTTTATTGATTGTAGCTGTACTTAGTACGTCCCAATACATGAAGAGATCATTATAAAGCTTTTTACTGTGTGGGGAAATGATGGTTTGTTCTTTAACAGGTGTCTAACATCTGATTTAAATGTGGTACGTAATGGAACGAGAGGTTGTATTTATTTACAGAAGATATATAACTCACATTATATAAATGATAATACTGAACATTAAAAGAGTAAACTGGATGGAAATATGCCATTAAAATGACATAGAAGTTAGTGTATTTATTACAGCGCACTGTGAGAACTAATTAAAGTTATGTAACTGTAACGTGTTGTTGGTTGTGACCACCAGGGGGCGCTGTGTCCCGTCAAAGAAGAGCCGGATGTGCAGCTCTGGCCGTGGCCTGCTGATGATCTGAGTTTCTCCATGTTGCTAATCACAGCCTTCACTAACAGCCCAACACTCTGACCGGAAGCAGCTTGGTGTCGCTCAGTTAGCTCTTTGTTTTAAACCAAGATCTTTTCTGTCGACACAAACATTCCATCGCCGGATCGTAAGGTTCATTATTTTGACGGCAGAAGACCCATCAAAATACCAAAGAGCATCTAAAATGCTGATGTGTAGCGGAACAGCTTCTTTAGTCACGAAATACAATCGCTGGCTCAATTGTTTTGTGGCCACTTTTCATAAAATCTCCCGTCCGTTGCCTGGTTGTTTGGTGACGTCACCAAACGTCAGAAGCTCCGCCCAAAATGACATCACTCCATAAACCGTAGTCAACGCACCGCTCCGCCATTTTGACTTCCTGCTTGAAAAGAAGACGCCTGCCAGCACAGCGTCCGCGAGCGAAACCCTTTGTTGTTTAGCTTAACGCCGGGGTCTCGTGCCGCTCGCTCCCGTCTCGGGCATCAGAATAGCTGCCTGTCGCCGTCTGTGACAGCTTGTATCGGTTAGTTTCAGCCGGAGAGTCGCGATGCCGAGCCACCCGCTGCGTGTAGCGGTTGTGTGCTCGAGCAACCAGAACCGCAGTATGGAAGCGCACAATATCCTCAGGTAAAGACGAGCCGCCGGGAGGACAGCGGACCCACAGCCCCGACAGAACCAGAGCAGGGCGCCGCAAGCCCGTTTCTGAGCCGCTTGCCAGCCGGGCCGAGGCGGTGACACTTAGTCAGTTGGGCCTCGACGCCCTTTAACAATGGATCCGCTTTTAAGGCTGCTCTGGCGATAGGGCCGAGCTTGTGTAAATGAAAGGGCCACACGGGGTTTGTTGGAATCAGGGTCACGGCTTTCAAATTACCGGCCCAAGTTGTCGGGTAGTTTTTTGTGCTCCCCCTCCACATGTTTACCGGAGCGCCCCCTGTAGGAAGTTATCCGGAAGCGAGGAACTGCAGTTGCGCAACTCTGGGATTTTTCTGGGGTTGTTCCCTGAATTCACAGCCTTCGCTTTAAGATGCTCAGTAATTCTCAGCCAGTTTAGGTTTGTTGGGGTTTTCCAGGCAGCTTGGTTCCACTTTCAGATGTCTCTCTTTTTATTGGATGGCTGAGAGGAACCAAAAGCCAGGACTCACTCAGTGCTTCATTTATGAATGTGGTTCTACATTTGATGTTTCTCCATTAAAGTAAACCAGCCTGACATGAGTTATGGGAGTTAGGCCCGAAAATGACAGAGCAGCTGTTTTTAGGCGTAACTAACGGTTTGCTTATAAACCCATTGACAAAGACGCTGTCGTAGGTTAGGACAGCATGAGCTGTGTTGTGTTCTATAGGTTGCTGTCTTTTCATCTGATGCGTATTATTGTGTGTAATTGACTCTGTTGTCCTTTCCTCTGCAGCAAACGTGGATTTGATGTGCGCTCGTTCGGGACAGGGTCTCACGTCAAGCTACCCGGTCCTGCTCCGGATAAGCCAAATGTTTATGACTTCAAAACAACATATGAACAGATGTACAACGACTTGGTCCGCAAGGACAAGGAACTGTATCCCCTCCTCACTCCCTCTTTCCTTACACACACGCGCACACAGTCTAGATGCCAGAGAAGTAAACATGACCCTGTTGCATGTATCTTGCGTACATGTATGTCTCTTGGGAACGTGGATGGCGGTACAGCAGGTCGGAGAGCACTGAGGGGTAAAGCACATGCAGGGATTTTAAAATGTGTAACAGAAGCACTATATGCTTTATTATAAAATGTGTAGATGCAGGAGATGGAGAAGCACCTTGCAGTACAGCAGCCATGCGACAGTAAGTGCAATTTGATTAAAAACGAAAGCTGTTTTTGCTGAGACATTAGTTTTAGTCTCCTCTTAGCATATCCTTTGTGATCTAGGGTCTTTTTGCTGAATTTTTCCACATAGTGAAGATTTTACTAAATATTATTTTCACAATGTGTTGTTTTGCACTTTAACATTTCATTACCTCTTGTAGTTACCTGCAATTATTGAAGTAACTAGTGCATTTATCTAGTACTTAACACATGTGAATACATGAACCAAGTAAAATCATAGACACAAGTAGAAAATGGGAAAGAAACTTACCTAAAGAAAAGTCAATCAATAAAAAGCCAGACGTAAGTGGTGTTTCCCTACAGGAGGACACATTATAACATAACTAACCATAGTTCCTTGAGGTAAGTTGTTACGCTTCAGATCTCCTGTGCTACACCGTTCCTCACAAGTGAGCCCCAAGCTGAGGACTAAGCGTTTAGTTAAAGGTCTTATTGGACAGTACATTAAATAACCTTTTATTTGTTCATACAGAGATTCGAGTACTGCTTCATAGTACTTGCAGTCTGTATGCGTAGCTGCATGTGGAACCTCTAGTTTAATTGTGCTTCTGGAGTGACCATGTTCTCTCTGTAATTAGTTTAATTAAAGTGCCGGATTTAAATTCAGTGTGTTTAAAAACCTGACTTTTATTTAGGTTTAAAATGGTTTTTTTAGTGGCAGTTGTGCTTCATATACAGACAACCTGCTCGTCAGAGCCTTACTTGCTGTTGTGCCATTTCTTAGGACATTCCTGTTTCTGGAGGTTTTTCCATCAATGGTATTTGTTAATGTCAGAAATGTGTAAAAGAGGCAAGTGCAGCAAATGACCTGCTGTGTCGTAATGCTTTAGAGTTGATGGGACTGATATCACAGCTTTGACTGGATTGAGCACTTGGGTGGGTTCCAGCCTGACGTGCGTTCTCTGCTGTGGCTGGATTGTCCATCACTAACAAATAGCATTTCTCCGAGACGCCAGCAGAGGGCGCTGATGTTCAAAGTGGCCGCTGGTTCCCTGCAGCGCTCACGTGTTTTCTGCTGAATCAGAGTTCACAGAGAATCACGACATAAGTGGACGTCTTGCTCCCCATCCCAAGTGTTTCCCCACCTCATCTGGGTCTTGGTTCACACTCTGACAGTACAGTGATTGTTCTGTAATACTTTGGAATATCTCAGCTGTTGCCGTGTTCCTTGACCTCTGCTGTCCAGATACACACAGAACGGCATCTTGCACATGCTGGACCGCAACAAGCGGATCAAATCAAAACCTGAGCGCTTTCAAAACTGCAAGGACAAGTTTGACCTGGTCATCACCTGCGAAGAAAGGGTCTATGATCAAGTGCTGGAGGGTGAGGCTTCTCAAAATGTTATCACTGAAGCACTTCGCTTGGAGCAACTTGCTCAAAGCATTTCTTTAAGATTCCTCTTTAAAAGCAGATGTGTGTCACGTTTGTCACTGTTTGTCTTCCCAGATCTAAACTCAAGAGAGCAGGAGACTCTGCAGCCTGTGCACGTTATCAATGTAGACATTCAGGATAACCACGAGGAAGCCACGCTGGGCGCCTTCCTCATCTGTGAGCTGTGTCAATGTGTGAGTGTCTGCTAGTTTCTTCTGGTTTCTGCTGGGAGTAAGCCAACAAGGCTTGTGCACGGCAGTTGTTTTAGAAAATACTATATAGCCTTTAGTGTTAAGTACATGGTGTAAAATACAAATGAGAAGACAATGCTAATACTTTAAAAAGGTGCTATAGGCCTGTGAAGGTGTGCAGAGGTAGCGTAGGTTGAAATGGGCCGTGTGCACGTGCAGGCTGTGTTTAATGTGCATCCCCCTCCACCCCTGCAGATCCAGCACACTGACGACATGGAGAATGAAATCGATGAGCTCCTACAAGAGTTTGAGGAGAAAAGCAACAGACCTTTTCTTCACACTGTCTGCTTCTACTGATGCACAATAGAGATTTGCAATAAACACAGACCCAGATCGCAAGCAATCAAAGAACACATATATATATATATATATATACACACACACAATACACAGACGTGACACATGCCCCACTCCTCAGTCACGCAGTACATGCTCATTGTGTGCCTGCTCAGCCTGACACGCATACAGTCTGGGGCCAAGGCCTCACCTAATGGCTGCTGTTGGACTATGGGTGATGATGTTTTTCCTCAGTGCAGAGGACAGACTTGCTGCTCTCGCTCTGCCTTTATTACTTTGGATCAAGGTCAATCCAAGGTCCTTCCTCTGTCCCAGTCCAGTAAGAGTCAGTCGACCATGTCTCCTCAGGGAGAGCGGTAACACCACACCCACAGACTGCTTCACAAGTCCCTCAGAGTTCAGTTAATTACAGCATATTTGTGCTGATTTTTCTTTAGACGATGAATTGTAGTTCATTTGAGGATATGTCCGATTTTTATTCCTGGCCTCGGACCGTGTAAATGTGTATCTTGGGGTCAGATGAGGAGAGTTATCGAATTGAGTGCGTGTTTCTGTGCGACCATGTGTTTAGATTAGTTAGGATTAAGTTAAATGGGGGGGGGCTAATAATGCATAACCAAACTCAGGCCTCTCTGAGGCTTTTCCTCCGATGTGTTTCCAATATATAGTGTTGATTCATATTTAAACTTGGATATGCTATCTTTCAGGGCATAGTATTTTTTTTTTTTCTTTTGTAAATGTTAAAGAATTGAGGCGTTGTAATTATTTGCAAACTGCGAGCTTAGCTCTGAGTGCCTGATTTTTCTGTATGTACATATGAATCCACTATTAAAAAAAGAAACCTAAAAACGTTTTCGTATTTGCTGGCTTTTATGGTTTGTGGTGATTTCATGTAGCTCGTTTAATTCTTCAACCCTGCTCGTCAGGTTGTAATTAGATGTTGAATTACGCAGGGCATGAATTGATTTGTTACGTCGTAAACGTTGGGCTCAAACACTTTATTTTGACAGTCTTCATTTTCCTTCTCCATTCATACATCACTCGGAGTGTATGAGGGTTGTGATAATAAAGCTGGATGAATCATGAAGACACTAAATACCTTTATGCAAAATGGTTGGTTATTCAGTGGGTTTTATTGTTGTTGTACCTTTGACAAACTTTGTTGCAACAACACTTTTAATTTTTTACACTGTCAATCTACAGCTACACACAAGCTTTTTTTATATTATCTACTTGTTAAATGATCATTTAATCAATAGTTAAAAATAAATGTCATTAAGTAAATATTTTTGGTTTTAGGTAATGTCATCCATATTATTTCCGTAGTGACGAGTCATTGTAAATCAAGCCATTTGCCACTTTGCATGTGAGCTGTCGCTGAGTCCGTGGTGCGGTGGCAGGTCAGACGGGAGGAGGAGGAAGCACGGACAGCACCAGTGGACCCAGGAGCTGCCAGCGCGACTAACACGTAGCGCTGCCGTGACTTATGCACTGTCGCATAACGTAAAGAAAAACAGGCACTGAAACACCAACGGCCTGCTGGCGAGGTCACAGAGTTGGATCCAAATTAAAGTCCAGGTTCATTCACCTTGTATATAAACCTGATTTACTGATATTGAAACTGAATAATGAAGAACTGAGTTAAACATGGTGCCATTAAAATTATCTGCAGGTAAGAATTTGATACTAAACATTTTGTACTTTCGGTACAGAAATAAGACTCCGGTGCAAATCGTAACATAAAACCTCCTGGTTTCCTAATCTGAAGAGTTTTTGTAAACCTGGATGTTTCAGATATCTGACGGAATTTATCCTGTGGCCTGTTCCCTCGAAGGACAGCCTCATGTCCTTTACTGAGCACAGGCTCTGAAATACAGAAACCCGCATTGTTTAAGACAGGACGATCCAGTGTAAACGTCTGTGTGACGTGAGGACACGCCTCTTTAAATATTGCATCTGCATTGTGTTGGCTAGAAATGCAAAGTCAAACACTGCTGCAGGCTGCGTTATGTCGGTGTTAGAATGGCTTCCTATAAACATTTATAGTCTATAAAAACATGAATCAATTTAATCATTTCAATACAGACACCGTGGACAACATTTATATAACGTTAATACAGACAGTTTCCTTGTGAAGTAGACCTTTACAATGTATACATTAGAGTCCCTGGTGTCATTTGTTTTGAAATGTTACTCTTATCCCCACCATCCACTGTCATCAAGGCAGTCCAACAGGCGATTATAGTAAACTACATAAGGGGGCAGAACGCTGACCTTCCTACTCCTGAAAGCCCCACTGAACAAATTAACACTCAAACTGGAGTTCCATCCTTTGGAGGTGAGGGTCCAGGCTCGTCTTCCTTCAGCATCTTGCCCTTGCCGTCGGTCGAGGCAGCAGCCTGGGCTAAACTGTCTGCTCCCTTTGCTGAGTGGCAGTTGTCAGAAGGGGGTGTACCTTCACCTTCTCGCTTTGTATTTAGCTCCAGAAGTGGAGCAATCACTTCATGAGCCTGAGGTTCCTCACTGACAGGCAGAGTAAAGCCCATCTTGCCTCCACTGCCTGAGGCCCCAGCTGTTGGGGGCGTGAGTGTCTGAGCCTCCTCTTCCTTGTGCAGCCAGTCCATCTTCTGTAGGTGCTGCTTGACCGCATCGTCAACCCGGGCGTCAATCATAGCCTCGGTCAGGACACCGTCTTCAGAGGAATATGCTGCAGCCTGCAAGAACATGGATGATGATGTGATTTAGGTTTCCCACCTTTCCAAAGAATTAAGCAAACAAATTACGAGTGACGACATACCTGCCAAGCCACACCAAGCTTGGAGATCTCTCTTCCAGACATGCCTTCTGTCCTCTTTGCTATCTCAGAGCACTTTGTGCCATAGTCAAACTGCGCCAGCTTCATCCTCCTGCACAGTGAGAAAGAAGCCGTCAGTGCAGTGGTTTCTGCCCTACTTTAACAGACGAACTGCATAACTGAGCCTGTACTCACTGCCTCCCACCAGTAGCAGGCTCCAGCACATATTTGTCAAAGTACAGTCGCACCAGTCGTTCCCTCTCCTCTGGACCCGGCAGAGCAAAATTCACTATTTCATCTATACGGTCATTTATGGCCCAGTCGAACTGCTCTGGCTGGTTGCTGGCCAACACCAACATGAACCTACAGAAAAGAAGAGACTCTGAGATGTGCTGGAAGAAGCCGGGAAGGCCGGTCATCTTTAGGATGGCGGGTGGCACAGAATGTTTTAAAAAAAACAGCAGCTTACTTGTTGCTCTGCTCCCCGGTGCGATACAAGAATGCATTCAAAGTGGCTCTGAGGTCTTCACTGATTTTCTCCTACAAGATGCAGCAATCAAAATTCACTCAATCCACCATGCAGTTAAACACAAAACAACGGGTCTGTAATGTAGAAAAATGAGGCAAGCACAGAAATATACAAATTAAACACGTGGCGTCTCACAGTGGCTCTCTTGCGAAGAAATGCATCAGCTTCGTCAACAAAGAGCAGCAGCCTGTAACAGGATTAACACAAAACAACGTCAGCGTGTCGATGCTTTGAGCGGACGCCACTTGTTTGTGCGCGAGAGACTCGTACCCGCGTCGACTCGTGCTGGCCCAGTCAAAGACTTTGTGCATGGCCGTCACACCATCACGGCCCATGGGTGCTACATCACCGCCGGTCATGATGGCGTAGTCCATCCCAGAATGCACTGCCAGCTTCTACTCAACACAAAGAAGGAAATACTTACATTAGGTTAAGTCTTTGTGTATGTAAAGGTATCTAATCTGAGCTTCCTCGTACCTTAGCAAACAGAGTTTTGCCTGTGCCTGGAGGACCATACATGAGGATGTTCCTATAGAGGCCATTGTTCTGCCTAGTGTTTCTTGTTGCTATAGCAATGTCACGCACACGTTCTTCCAGGGAAGGCTGATGGATAGGGATATTTCAAGTTATTTTTTTTGTTCAAGTTTTATCAAGAATAAGATTTTTTTATTTTTTTTTAAACTTTACTGTTTGTTTATATGAACTTACACTGAGCACAACTCCCTCGAGAGCATCCTGAGGTTTGCTCATCAGCCGTTTGGATGTCTACAGATGAGGAGCACAAAAAAGTCATTAGTACATTATAAAATGGATTCAAGAAAATATTTGACCACACCGTCCTTTGCCCATTAAGTACCTTGACCGGATGCTTGATTGCTTCTCCCACAGTGAACCGGGAGGTCTCTCGCACCAGCGACGGCTTCCCAAGCCTCGCCTCGACATAACGTCCTGCCACTGCCGTTGCATTCCGGGCAGAGTATACTCCCACAGCTAAAAGCGTCAGTCCTGCTACCTGGTGACATAAAGAGCTCATCGTTTTTCCTGCTCTTAGAAGCGATAAACATCCGTTTTAAACTTGTACACAAACGTTTCTACGAAAAAGTCCAGTTGCCACGACTCAACTTTCAGACACACAAACAAGGCGTCTCACCGTGGCTGTGACTTTGTCCCAGTCTGATACAAAGGCCCTGAATCCTTCTCCGAACACAGCACCTGCAGTCCTACAATCAAACACAGCTTAGCTGAGTTACTTAACACACACACACTTATCGTTCTGTGTTACATTAACACCATTTGAGGTAAATGCTTCAGCTGAATCATTAACAGATTACATCTGATCGCCTCCATTATAAATCCTTCAGTGTGAAATCTTACTTTATGGACTCCAGGACCGTTTGCCTGTGTTCTGCAGCCTTCAGACGAATTTGCTCACGGATGATATCTGCGTTCTCTCTCTCCACTCGACCTCGTGCTTTAGATTCGGCCTCTATGCGCAGAAGCTCATTCTTGTGCCTCAGCTCCATTTCATGCTCTATCGTTGCTATAAAGTTGACAGCATAAACACCACACACGTGAGCCACCACGCGCCAGTTTCTAAAGTTTCTACAAGATCCTTGTGAAACCGTGACCAAGTCCGTACCTTTTCTCATGGCCTCCTGTTTCTGTACAGACTCCTCCTGTTTACGAAGGTTTTCTTCATTCAGGGCTTGCTGTTGACAAAAACCAACTAACAGTCATCGGAGAAAGGAAAAAGCTAAAATGTTCTGTTAAATGAGGCGTGAACCTCACCTGTTGCCGTAGTTGGTCCTCATATCGCTGTCTGGCCAGCTTATCTTGGTACTGAGCTCTCTGTTATGGAAAGAAAAATAAAGTTTTCTAGTTCCCCACTGTAACAACATTCTAACCCTTCTTTCCTATGATCATTTCCTCACCGCTTGATGCTGCTTGGTCTCCTCATTTAGAGTTTTCCTCCTCTCCTCACCCTGGACTCGTATTTGCTCACCTTTGAGCTGCTCAAGTGCTGCTTCATACTCCTGTTAAGGCGCCACAGAGAGGATTCCAAAGTTCTGTTAAACTTAGACAGCACACTTGGGAATATTTAAACCATTTAAACCAATTGTACGTCTTGGCTAAACCTCATTATTAAAAATGTTGTCGTTCTCTATTACCTGTCATTCTACAGCACAGACAAAAATTTGACTATGCTTATAAGACTACTAGAAAAACGTGAATGAACTGATGCAAAGTGAGCAGCGAGGTGACCTGTGCAGTAATTATCTGGACAGCAGCAGCTCTGCCGTACCTTCATCTTGCTCTGGTGCTCCATCTGAGTGGTCTGCTCCTGCATGCGAGCCAAGTCCAGAGCTTCCTTGGCATGTCCTGGTAGAGGTGACAGGGAAAACACGGAGCTGAAAGACGTGGGTCTGACCCAGTGACGGGCAGAGAGACTGACTGCAGGGTCAAACGGGGTCCGCGTTTCTGGGCTCAATCACTTCTACCTGTCAACGCTTAAATGTGAATCCCAAACCAAGACAGAAGCAGTTGATGAACCTTTGCATGCATGTGGCACCGGTGGAACTTGGATGTCGCAAGATGATGACCTTTGAACCCAGTCCCTTTGTTTGAATGGAGCACACACACACACGCCGCTTCTCACAAGCTACCCAGACATTTACTGAGATTTGAGGAGTCAAATGTAAATGTGCAGCATCCAGTAATCCGTTACATCACAGAAGCCACTAAAGCGACGACCACCGTGATCCAGACGGGGGTGGACGCTGGGGCATTAGCATCAAGGCTTTAAGTTAACAGCCACAAACCGGACTCCGATGACCGCCCCGTTCAGCAAGCACACTCTCCATTACACTTACGAGACTTGTCGAGGTCCCTGGCAGCCTGAGCCGCCCGCTCCAGCCCGGTGGGATCGAAGTTGCTCCATTTGTCCTTGGGTTTATCTCCCCCGCCGCTGGAACCTCCGGCCGGCGGCGGCGGAGGTGGAGGCTGAACCGGGAGACTGGGAGGCGGCTCGGGCTGCCCCTTGTTCAGGCCGAACAGCCACGACATGTTGCAGGGAACAAATGAAACACAGTTTAGCCGGTTCTGTGAAGAGCTGGAGGAGGTAGCGGTAGCTGTCACTGCGCTTCCTCCACACGCGTGTCACGCTGCAACCGTCTGCGCAGGTGCACTAGGAAACGCAGTTTTCTCTGAATATCAGTAGCGATGATTGGCTGGTTGGGAGTATTACACGTCGCCATTGGCTGCTCCAAGAACGGTCTTCGCCAGAGGTCATCACGTAGCTCCGCCTAAAGGCTCTACGGTGGCTGCAGAGGGTCGAAATAGTTTCAATTCACAAGGTTTTACTCCGGTTGCATCAGGCTGCTCGTTGTTCTGTAAGTTGTAGGTCATTGCCATGTTTGTGTCTGATGCCTGACTTAGTTAGCAACCAGTTAACTGCAAGATGTGCATCCATATACTGAGAGAGACACAGTAGATGCTAAAATCTAAGCCACAAATAAAATACATCTCATATCATATGAACAGCTTCTGGATGAAGAAAGTAAAGACAGAACAATAGAATATTTACTTTGTATCAAAATGTTTAACGGGCTAAACATTACTAACATATCGCACCACAACAAATGGTCAAATATTTACATTTACATGACAAAGTACGGGGTAACGCTTTCCAACATTCTCAATCTGTCCACATCAGATATCAGAACTAAATAAAAGTTGAGTATGATGTACACAAGCAGGATGAAGGGGTATTGATCTTGTGAACATTTGAGATACTCAAAGAACTACTGTACGGAGCAGGTTCATAGGCAACACTGCACCATGGAAACCGCTGGCACACACATACTGAAGTCATTCGTTTGAGAAGGCGCAGATCCACCGTAGAGAAACAACTGTTAGGCTGCTTAATGTTCCTACTGCTTTCTTCCATTCACCGTTGTAATTTAAGGTAAAAAACATGTGAAAAAAAACACCATAGTGTGTCATAGTGAGAGAAATGCTCTTCATGGTCAGAGATCAAGGCACTTCAACAGAAATCACATATGTTCTTGAGTGAGAGATGCCAAAATTATGTTGTCAGGACAGGGAAAATTTGCAGTTTTAACAGCAAAGGCTATGGAACTGACTTGCCTGCAACACCATAATAATTCCAGGTAACACAATTTCTATACACTGCAGATGAGACACACAAGTCAGGTAGTGTGTTACAGAATTCTCTGGTCAATGAATTGTCCAGCAGAATTCATATGTTTCCATCAAACAACATACATTAGATACAGTGGTCAGGTCTGGCCTCAAGGTGGATCGCTTCTCTTTGTCATGACCAATAAAGCATCACAAAGGTAAACATTTCCTCAATGCCTCTTAAATATTTATCTGAATAGCACTGAGCAACAACTGAGGAAAGGAGGAGAGTGTGTCCCGTTTGTCATGGATGTCTCAACATTCCAAGAGCAACTGGAAGTCCTTCACTGCAGGAAAACAACACGGGAAAAGACACCAGGAGGCTCTTTGCCATCGCCCAGCGCTGCTCGGAAGCCTTCCTGTTGCCGAGCTTGTGCCAGCTTTGCGAGCGATTGGAACGACCGAGGTTCTGTGATGGCCAGTTCGCTGATAACGTGCCGATTCAGCTGAACACTGGTCTACGCGGAGGAGGAGAGGAACAGCGTTACTTACACATATGCACAACAGAGCACGGACAAGACAAGTGAAACACGGAACACAAACTCACCTTGGTGAGGTTGTGTATGAGGGCAGGATACTTCAGGCCATGCTCTCGTGACGCTGCAGCAATACGCGTAATCCACAGCTACAACAGAAGAGAACATGTCCTAATATATCACTTTATTGACTTAAGGTGTCATTAAACTCAGTTCAATGAATCTCTTAATCATTCTGTGGACGTCTCAGGCTGCTGTAGTAGAGCTGCTACTCATTGAAGTCATTTTTTGTGCCTGCAAGTGAATATCGCTGGTGTTGCTTTTCAACCGTCAAGTGATGGAAGCAGCCACAGTCGGAACAGATGGTTTTGACAAAGCTCCAGGTTCGTGTCTCACCGTCCTCATGTTGCGCTTCTTGAGCTTGCGAGCCTTGGTGGCGTAGACGAAGGCCCTCCTGACGGCCCGGACGGCCAGACTGTAGCAGCGGTTCTTCCGGCCTCTGAAGTGCTGTGGACAGAACCGACAGCAACGTGACTTCAACACAACCGAATTACTGCTGAAATCACATCGTCATTTCGAACAGGATGGACCCGCGTGAACAGCGTCTCCGAGCAGTAAACCACAGCAGCAGCACTGACGGAGCATAGTAATAGTTTGAAACAGGTGCCACAGGTAACCGTCACGTTTAGACGGAGTGGGAACAGGTTAGCGCTGCTGGCCCAGGAAATAGTCACCACCTTACCCGAGCATGTTTGAGAACCTCTTGGACCTTCCAGTATCTGTCGGGTCCCCGACTTCTTATCCAACACGACAAGGACAGGAAGACCATGCTGGTGGGTTAACTCCACCGCAGTATCCTTATACCCGGTACGGAAGCAATAAAATAAGCGACCTTAACCAGGTTTCACCGGTATAAAAACCAACGTCAAGCAACCCACCACGACTGATGCGGCTGCACTTGGTGCGTTCGTTTTAGAATCCGGAATGTCTAATGCGGCGGGTTCTTTGGTTTCCACGCGGTTAGTTGACAGAACAGAGTCTTTGCAAGCGAGTGAATCAAACCAGTCGCTGTTATAAAGATCTGACCTGGACAAAACGGATCAGTTTTAAGTGTCACAAAGACCAAACCTGTCTGGTGTTAAATACCGAGAGACGTTGGTAAACAAAACGCGCGCTCCCATTCAGGCGGTGACGCAGACGCGGTGCATGCTGGGATCGCAGGCGTTGGAGGTCAGAAAAACGCCAAAATGTCGGCTGCTGGCCTCGCGTCCTTGGGTCGCTGCGGTGTCCTGGTGCTTCGCTCCCCCGCAGGACTGGTATGTTTAAACCCCCACGCCTCGGTTGAACAGTTCGCTTTATTGTTGCCATCTACCGCCCGAAGATTCGCTTCATCTCACAGATAAGGTTACTTATGACTATTCATCAGTGGCGGGCTCCGTCTATGTGCTGAAGTCGGGGTTGCATAGGCTCGTTATAGCTGCAGACAGTGTAGCCCTCAGCTGTAATTAGACCAACTCAACACCAACCAAGACACCAACACACGTCTCCGTGTGTGTCGGTTTATGTGCACGTAGCTCTAAATACAGACGAAGACAACAATATAAACACCCGACGTGGCAGGACAACACTTAACGAAAGTTGTAAACAGTGTTAAGCTAAACACTGCAGTCGGTGTTGTGATGATTTTGACACAGTCATGTAGCTTGAAGCGGTTGTGGTTACATAATAAGGATGTTAAGCATTAGTCAGTGTCGCAGACGGGTTAAATGTTTATGCGCTTTATCTAACAAGGCAGATTTTGTGTCCCGCTGTGTCTCTGCCAGGCTGTGCGTTATGCCCAGACAGCCGCGGCTCCCGCAGCACAGCCCAGAATAAAGAAGTTCCAGGTGTACAGGTGGGACCCGGACACTCCAGGAGACAAACCCCGCATGCAGACCTACGAGGTCGACCTCAACGCGTAGGTCTTCCAGCTTCTCTGTGTGTGAATGGATTAGCGGTCACAGCGTTAGTGCTCCGACCACTGAGGACAGTCACCTTAGGGATTAATTAACGGGGAAGAAGAATAGTTGTGTGCAGCCTTTATTATAACAGCTAGGAGTGAACGCTAATGATAAAAGTGAATGCAGCAGTAGGACTCGTCAGGCTTTTGTTGAGTCGAGTGAACACAACAGAAATATCTCCTGAAATTATGGCAGACTCACTGGCTGTGTTCTTCATCTAGCTGTGGCCCAATGGTCCTCGATGCCCTGATTAAGATCAAAAATGAGATGGACTCCACTCTGACCTTCCGCCGCTCCTGCAGAGAAGGTTGGTAACATAGCTTGGCTGATGTTGTTACATGATCATTATAACAGGATTTGAATTCCAACACAAATACTTGTCTGTATGCTATGAGCAGAATAATTAAACAGTGTTTAGTAGAAAGGATGTTTTGTCTTCTGTTTGGCCTGTCTCAGAATTTTAATAAATGCTTTCATGTTTCAATTTTAGGCATTTGTGGATCCTGTGCAATGAACATTAATGGAGGAAACACACTCGCTTGTCTCAATAAGATTGACACCAACATTAACAAGCCAACTAAGATTTACCCTCTGCCACACATGTATGTGGTCAAGGACCTGGTGCCTGTGAGTAGGACTTCCTCATTTATGAGCCTACTACTCCAACAACCGTAGGAACAGATGTTACTCCAGTGGTTACATGAAATATCATTAGCTGGTTAACACAGGTTAATACCTTGTAACACGGCATCACTGGTTTAACATGCAACAGAATGAGTTCATCCTCTTTTTGCCTTTGATAAGAACGTTTTTTCCTAACATTTGCATGCTGACTGTTTTTTGATTGAACTATGTTTGCAGGACATGAGCAACTTCTACGCTCAGTACAAGTCTATCGAACCCTACCTAAAGAAGAAGGACGAGTCCAAGGAGGGCAAGGAGCAGTACTTGCAATCTGTGGAGGACAGACAGAAACTGGTACATAGCTTTGTTTTGCTTTAACACGTCCAACAGTCAGTTTCCATAGTCACCCTAAAAACGTTTTCCCCGTGTAGGACGGGCTGTACGAATGCATCCTGTGTGCTTGCTGCAGTACAAGCTGCCCGAGTTACTGGTGGAATGCAGACAAATACCTTGGGCCTGCTGTGCTGATGCAGGTGTGTCTTAGCACGTAAACATATATGATTGACAGTATTTGGATTCCGCTCGAAACACAATAATGCGCCCAAATAACGTTTTTATATTTCACCCCATCACATTCTCACAGGCGTATAGGTGGATGATTGATTCACGAGATGATTTCACAGAGGAGCGTCTGTCCAAACTTCAGGATCCTTTCTCTTTGTATCGCTGCCACACTATCATGAACTGCACCAGAACGTGCCCCAAGGTAACCTCAAGGCTCGCATCATTTTCACCTCACACTTCAGGCACATCTTAGCCTTCGTGCAGCCTTCGAGGGGTCAAAATGAAAATAGGGGGCGCTGCCTTAATTCCAAGTGTTCCAAGAAAATGGTTAAATATCAATTGTGGCTACTGTGTCATCTCAGGGGCTGAATCCAGGAAAAGCGATTGCTGAGATCAAGAAGATGATGGCGACATACTCAGAGAAGAAAGCGGCCGCTGTCTGAATCCTCGGCTGTTGTGTTCTACATCTTTTCCCTCCATTATTAAATTATGTGTTGATTTAAAAATATCCTTTTTAAGGTCTGCAGGGCCAATACATCTCCCAGCGCCACCACACGCCCCCTCGACCATAGTTGGTTCTAATGGAAATGGCGTGCGTGTGTAGGTGGGGGGCTTGGTGTTACGCAAACGCACATGTACAGTATAAAAGTCTGTGACAACCTTTAACGTGTACCATATGAGATATTTATCTCCAACTCGGTGAAATAAATTAAGCATTGCCTTTTGTATAAGCATTGTTTAGTCTGTTGCTGTCAGGCAGACGATTCAGAGACGGTGTATATGTTCCCTCAGATCTTCCAACAAACCAACAGCAGCTTTTGTTTTGATGAACAATAAATAGTTAAAATATCAACCTTTGTTTTCAGTGGTTTTTAATAGCTCTCCTATATCAGCCACTAGCTGTTGGCGACCACTAGATGTCACAAATGAGCTAATCAGCAAAGTTTGAGGAAGTGAATAGTAACTTATCTTGTGACCAGTAATTAAAATGTCTAGTTGGTGTTTATTTGCTGAGGGAAAAAAAGTGTTGATGAAAAACCTCCAAACAAATTGGTTAGAAATAAAAAACAAGCCATTTCATAACCATCAAACCTGGTTTACTGTACTGTTAACAGGTTATTGGTCCACACTGCCTGAAGCTTGTTGTGTGATTGTCCTGCTTTTGTTGGTGCCAAATGGTTTAATGTTTGTACTATCAAACTATTAATCTTTTCATTCCTGATCAGATCATGTGACCTAAATACACATCTGTCACCAAATGATCACCAAACTGTTAGAATTTAATGCAGCTTCTACACGTCTTCATTTTCCATTTATATTCTTTATTAGCGCGTAATGTGGTTCGGTCCAACCGATGGGGGGGCTGGGACGAGGGAGGAGACTACAGCTGTGGGGTGGAACAATGTGGCTGTGAGGTCCTGCCGCACTCACAGGACGCATGAGAGGTGAGCAGAGTGGGAGCAAACTGAGTTGAGGTAAGGCAAGAAAAAATATATTTTTAAATTGTATTAAATGCTTGTTGTGTTTTTGTATTTATTACATGCAATCATACATTTAGGTTAAGTTGAGGGATATGAGGGAGACGTGTAGACGTGAGGTCATCTGCCCCAGACGTATGTATGTAACCACATCCATGTGTCAAGGTCATAACAGCATCAGGCTTTTGTCTGTCCACTCATTGTGAAGGCAATAATAATGTTGGGCTGCTGAGAGCTGACATGTGGTGCTGTGTTTTCACTGGAGAGAAGGAGGAGGTGGGACTCAGCTGCAACACAGAGAAAACTAAACTGATGAAAGGCCCTGCTGCTTCCAGGGCCCGGGGTCGTCGAGGACGCGTAGAGGAGGCTTTTAATCCTGGGGATTTAATGGTCACGGTTGCATTAAAGTACAGATAGAGAGATGACAGCATTGTAACCAACTGTTGCTGTCCTCAGACTTTGTGTGTGTAGGTGGGGGGAGATGGGGTGTCTAGCTGGGAGGGAAGGGCTCAGTGGGGAAGAGGGGGGCTAATCGCTCCCAGATGTTTGCTGTGAAAGCATATGGTTTCCGACAGCCACTGTGATGCACATGAAGAATGTGTGTTTGTGTGTGTGTGTGTTATAAACAGACACAGACTCACATTTGTTGATGCACATGAATTCTTGCATCTATCGCAGCTTTTGCGTCCTCTAAACGTCTGTACAGAGAAAAGTAGAACGTCCACGGTGCAACATGGGTAAAATGTCGTGTGCATGAAGTGGCCTGCAGCACTATGGCGGAGGAGGAGCGTTCATACTTTCCACAAAGTCAGTACGTCAGGGAGCTGAGGTTCTAATGGGCGACCTCCTCACTGACAGCCTATGAAAGAAGTTCTTTCATTGTTTGGTGACATCTTCGGTCGTCGGTCTCATCTTGACGCGACTCGAAAAGCCTCTACTTGGTGAAGTAAAAAAAGACAAAAAGAGGGGGAAGGGTTGGAGGAAATGACCAGTGAAGGCAAATGAAGGGAAATGAAGGAGAAGGAGGGAGGGATGAAGAAAACCCAGAGAGTGGGGGCGGGGGTGAGGGGTCCTCTGTTACTTTTCCTGGAATGCACCCTTGAGTCTGTCTGCTGCAGCGAGAATAGGAAAACAGAGAGATTGGTTTTAGAACAACCGTTTTCTCCTCTTGCCGGTAGAGGGGAGGGGTGATGAGCAGCAGGGAGGGGGGGAGTCCAGGAGACCAAAGCAATATCCATCAGTAAGCAGTTTATTCCGCTCATGTTTGTCTGTCCTCGTCTCCCGCAGTGTTGAAGTCAGTCTACCTCCCACAGCGACCATGAGAGTCCTCCTGCTACTCTGCATGCCAGGTATCTGCAGCACACACGGCCTCGGCTCGAAAAACACATGGACCCGTAAAGTCTAAAGAAATGTTGTCTGTCATAAACCAGCTGCTCTGATCTCCAGTCTGATGTGTGACAGGCTTTTCCATCAAAGAGGCTCAAAGCAGACATGACACTGAGCAAAGTCTCACATATAATGGTTTTCACTCATCACCTCCTCTTTGTGACTTTTTGTCTGAAACGTCAACAGTTCTCCTGCTCGCCCAGGCCCAGTACCAGGATCCGTTTCCTTTTTTGGGTGAGTTCATTTAAAGATTATTGGCCTGGTTTGTTGCAGCGATGGGTTTACATGTGAGTTTTCCACACGTGCTCCTGATGCCTCCTTGTCCTTCGATCACTTCGCCTCAGGGATTCTGTCCGATCTCCCAGCGGTTGTTCATTTGTTTGCCTCCCGCATAGCAACTGTCTAACAATAAAAACTTCGACCGACTTCGCTCTGAATGTTGTTTGCAAATGTTTTGCGTATGAAGTCACGATTTCACCATCACAAGCTGCTGGTTTCCTTGGGTTTTGGTCTGCAGGTGGTTTGTTTTATATGGTGGGAGAGTCTGGGGGGGTAGAGCTGCGTTGATCTCATGTAACATTTATTCTGTCCTGCTCTTTGTTTTTGGCTCCGCAGAGGATTATGGCCCCGATTATTTTCCAGGTAAAACTGCAGGTTTATAGAAATTTTCCTTGACACATTTGTGCGGATTTGACAAAAAGGGACTCGTCTGCTTCCTTATTAGAGAACACAGAGTCTGAAAACCCTGATCCAGTTCCTGGAACCTACCAGCAGCAGGTTCAGCTCCAGCCAGTGGTCCGTCCAGAAAAGTCTGGTAGGTCTGCTGAAGTCACGTTTATACCATGTCATGATGTTTATAAGAGGGTTTAACTGTAAATCTGTCTTCCGTGTGGATGCCAGAGTCCGAGTTGGAGACGGAGCCCACAGAACCCGGCCCGCTTGGTAAGAAAGCTCCACCAATGAGGGCAGATAATCATTAGTTTGTTTATTTATCTAAATCATCCGTCCTGTGTTTGAATCCTCAGATTGCAGAGAGGAGCAGTATCCCTGCACCAGACTTTACTCTGTTCACAAGCCATGCAAACAGTGCCTCAACAGCCTCTGCTTCTACAGGTATGGACCTGAACCAAATGTAGACCAGCAGTCGCTCCACTGTTACTGCTCAGTCAGCCTCAGCCGAATCCTCTCTAAACCAACACGCTCCTCACAGCTCGACTTAACCAGCATGTGAGGGAGCAGTGTCCAGTATTTACCACATTCCTCAGGAACAATACGTGGATCCGGTCAGTTCCAGGTCACATCAGTGTATTTGTGTAGCGACAAAACGCATTGTCACACTACAATAGATTTCATTTCTTGAGTTCTGCTGTGAAATTCAAAATACAGCCGTTTGGCCCAAGAGACCAACGTGTGTGTACAGAGGCTAAATGTAGAGTGACCTGCTGCTCTGTGCGTGTCTCCAACCAGCTTGCGGCGGGTGTACGTCATCAACAAGGAGGTCTGCGTGAGGACCGTGTGCGCGCACGACGAGCTGCTCAGAGGTGGGTGCAGCGTGTTGACGGGTCTCTGTGTGCTCGTGTTCCTCTAACCCCGGCTCCTGTCTCCGCGTTTAGCCGACCTGTGTCGCGACCAGTTCTCCCGCTGCGGCGTGGCGGCGCTGAGCGGACAGTGCGCATCACTGGGAGGAAGCTGTGGAAAGAGCTGCGGCGGCTGCTGATGGAGTCGGGACCGTGCCCGCCCACATACCGCCGCTCTCCTCCGTCTCCGCATCCTCTCATGTCTCCCCTCCAGCATTTGAGGATTTGTTCGGTTCTATTCCCGTTTACCTTTATTTTTTGTAGATCCTGTGTGTATGGATAATTATACTCCAAAGAACAATTGTGATTGTATAAACCACTGGTGCTATAAAATCGTCACACTGGTGCTATAAAACACTTAGAGATGCACATAAAACATCTTTCTTACGTATTGTTTTCTATTAATCTTGACTCTGTTGATATGTTACTGTACTTGCGTTGAGAATTAGTCATTGTCAGGATGATCAAATCATCACTGGTGGCCACTGTGCACTGACGTCAGACCAAACGAATCAATCTCCAGCCGCCACCAGTGACAGACAGGTGGTGAACGACCTCCGTTTTTGTACTACTGCCATCTGGATCTGGGCTCAGCAACCAAGCAGCGAGCCTACATAGATATAGAACATATTCCAGTGACAAGTGCTGTAAAAATGCATTTAACAAAAACAGCCCCTTTACTACTGCTTTGAAAAACTGTCACTATAAAGACTGAGAAAAATAAAGGTTTGTACTACAGCTGTTAAGTGTATGATCATCATTTATTACAGTATCTGATAAAACCAGTAGCATCTTACTGCAGGAGTCAAATGGTCCCTTTTTGACTTAAAACCTGTCTGTGTCTAAGGAAAATGCAGTGCAGCACTTCTTTCATTTCCTGGCAGACACACACAGTGAAGAGCCTTCTGTCCTACACTCTTAATGTAAATGTGCAGGAGCCGAGGCCAAACTGCACAACTTGGCATAGTTTCATTCTTGTGCAGATTTGTGCAGTATTCCTTACAGAGCCTGTCCAGACGGGAACGCTGCGGTGATTCGAGTTTGGTCTGGGCGTTGGCATTTTCAGCACAGCTGCTGCTGAATCACGTCGCTCGGTTCCCTCACCTGCTGTGTGTGCGATGCGTGTCCGGCTAAGAGTCAGGTACTGTGCAAAATATCAATAATATGCAGGGACGGTAGAGTTCAATTTAGAAAAGAATACAGCAAACTGTGGAGTTAGTGTGTGAATACTTTTAGGAATGTTCCTGTGAGTAAATATTGCTTTCAAACATTCATGACAAGCGTTTTTCCCTGGATTAGACGGACGTCTGCTGGTGCCTGTGGCTTAAAGCTGCATCTCAATTTCCTGCCGACAGTAAAGACGATGGAAGAGACGGTTGACGCCGCTTCATCTCCTGCTGCAGCTGCTCCTTCAGGGTGGACACCTACAGCATCGGTTGAGACAACGCATCTATCATTTAAGTTTCGTGGTTACACAATGATGCCACAAAGCCTCCTGCTGCACTTCTACTAGACTTTCTACTGGTTTTGGGATTCGCTTCTGCTTATGCTGATGATTCCTCAACAGCAGCACCGTGTCTACCTGCTCCTCCAGGCCTTTGACTCTGTGTCGGTGAGCTCGCTCTCTGGTGCCCAGAGTTCGCTCGACGTCTCTGAGGCTGGTCCTCAGTCTCTCTGCCTCCCGCTGGGCGTCGTCACGATGCCTCACCAGACTCTCGCACAGGCCGTGCGCCTGCTCCGTCTCAGCCAGCTGAGTCTAGACAAGAAACACAGGCACAGAGGTGGAAACGGCTCACGTGCCTTACAAGAAGTAACTGCCACCTTCCTGTAGGCAGCAGACGGAAGGTGGCAGTTTAGCTGATGTAAAGCTGATCCTGCAGGGAGGAACCAGCTTCATGCTGCTCGGGAAGAACATTTGGAAAGTCTTTGGAAAGCTTGAGGAATTTTTGGGCCAATTTGATCTTCGACACAAGATGCCAAACAATCAGTGGCTGTCTGTGTAAATTACAGGGAACAGGCAGCTGTTTCTATGCGGAGCAGCAGCAGCAGTGTTGCTCTCCACAAAAATGTGTGTATGAGAAAAGGAAAACGGGAAAAGTGTGAACTAACACGTCACATTCCACACATACACGTTATTTATTAGTCTGGCTTAATGCCTCTAGTTACACATTTATGAGTAAACGTCACAAGCCAAATGTTTTTGTGATGCAACTAACACCTGTGACGTTTATTAGTCTGAAGACGACCGTGTGACAAATGGCCTGGAGAAGAACCTCCACCGTGCGTTTGTCTCATGGCTTGAAGACATTTAGCACCGTTACAGTCACTGCACTATAAGAGCTGTAAGACTGGGACATGCTTAATTCAATGGTATTCCTCCAATGAGGAAAAATAAAAGTTACAGGATTAGTCTGGGATTTTTCTTCAGTAAATAATATATAAGGAGAGACGTGACGTCAGCCTGGAATAAATGAATACAAGACATTTTAATGACTATTTCTACATTCTTCTGAAAACCACTGTAGCTCAATTTATTGTCTTGTTTATATGAACCATTGTTTTGCATTTTAACAACAATATATATATATATTAGTGCTTTGAGCTTTTAGAAATGAATAATAAGGGCAAAGCAACTTACTGTATAATAAAAAGCAGATGTAGCAGAGCTGAAGAAACCAAGTTAGTTCCACTGCACATTTTGAAAGTTACTATTTCACTTTTGCTTCTGAAAGTCATTCTTACTCTGTGTCCAGCCTAAGTGACATGGAGCAACCAGCTGGTCTCGTTCTGCCACATTAACCAGCGACGAGGTGCCTCTTCTCTTTAAAACACAGACTGTTCACCCGCCTCCAGCAGAGGTGAGAACAGCTGAGGCAACACGTAACCCACAGAGGGTGTGTGATGCGAACCCACCTGCAGCATCAGAATCTGCTGCTGCGCCTCCTGCAGCTCCTGCTCGGTCGTGTTCAGAGACCGATCCAAGCGGCTCTTCTCTGCAGACAGACGCATGCTGCCCTCTTCGCTCTTCAGCTTCTGACGCTCAACCTGTCCACAGTAAACCAAAACCCGACTGACACTGGAAGCATGTTTCCCTTTTAGACATGACTTCGTTATATTGCTGAGCTATGGTTTCATTATTTCAATGTAGATTATTGTGAATCAAATTAAATTTATTAATAAAATGTCAGAAAATAGTAGAAAATGCCACATGGAGTCATAAAGCCTCAAGTCAAAGCATCAAAATACATAAAACCAGATTCAGAGATTCAGAAAAGAGTCAGATTCAGTTGGCTGTGATAATGTGTTAATTTACCAGTTAGGAATAAACAAAGTTTATTACTGCACAGTTTAGAACCAGGAAGCACAACAACGTGCTCTGAACGCACCAGGTTCATACTCAAGCATCCAAGGATCTTCTGCATCCACATTTTGAAAAAGAATCAACCCAGGTTTTGTGCATCACTGGAACCTCACAGCACATGGTTTTAAATCACTAAAGCCTCTTTGTAAAGACAGTGCCAACCTTATCCAGTGTGCTCCTCAGTGCGTTCTTGTCCTTCTCCAGTCTCACAGCCTGTCTCTCAGCATCCTTTTTCTCAGTCTCCAGCATGGCAACCGCTCGCTGCAGCCCACGCAGCCGCTCCTCTAGAGCGGCCCGCTCTGCCTGAGCCGACTGGGCGCTGTGCTGAGCCTCCAGCAGAGCCGCGGAGCGCTGACGCAGAGCCTGGCAGAGACAAAGCACAGGTCCCAGATCAGGGCACCGGCTTCCCTGAAGACTTTATGTGAGGATTTTTACACGGTTTACCTCTTGGGTGTTGTTGAGCTCAGCCTCCAGCTCCTCCCGTCTCAGCTCGCTCTGGCTCAGCTCAGTCTCCAGAGTCTGAACGCGCTCAGTGTGCGTGGCCACGTGTCTCTTCACTTCAGCTAAAGATGCCCTGGCTTCATCCAGTCGTTCCTTAGTGGCAGACATTCATTATCAAACTACTTTTCACTTGCACTGCTTAGTGGCTTTAGGCCTTTCCTGCATCACTCACCTGTAGAAGCCTTTTGTCCTGCTCAGCCACCGTCAGCGTCTTCTGTAGAGCAGCCAGGCGACTCTGCGCGCTGCTGTGAGCGGCGGACGCCTCCTGGAGGCTCTGGTTGAGGGAAGAGGCCTTCTCCTTCAGCAAAGATTCCCCTTCCTGAGCTTTGAGCAGAGCCTGGTTCAGCCTGTCCACCTCCCTCTGGAGCAGAGACACACAGGCTTCTCCTTCTGCCACCTAGATTTCACAAACAGTAATTGATTGTGCAGCCTTTAAAAGGAATGTACAGTAGTTTTCTTCACAGCAGTTACTTCACCATTGTGAGAATAAACACTGACAAACATAAACAAGCCACTTCATGACGCATCTGACCTGTTTGAGCAGAGAGTCATGGCGCTGCTGGGAGGCCTGGCCCTCAGCCTCCCGGTCTCCCAGGCTCAGTTTGAGTCTCTGCAGCTCCCCGTCCAGACTGCGCCTGCCCAGCTCCACCCTGGTGGCCCGGGCCTCGGCTGCCTCCAGCGCCTCCCGCAGACGCCTCCTCTCTGCCTCCAGGCGCATCTCAACAGCCCGTTGCTTATTTAACTGGTCCTGCAGAGATGGAGGCGAACATTTAGGGGCAGCTGTATTATGTCTGTCATATAATGAGATTTAGTCCCAGATTAAAAGGAGTGAGTCCGTAAAAGGTTCTGTCTGTCTCCTCTAAGCTGCTTTTGCTAAGAACCTCACTCACTGTGTTCTTGCTCCTCCTGTTGTGCAGTAGATGAATCATTTTAAAATGTGCTGGCATAAAGAGCAGACATACGGGGAGTCGACATGAAACACAGGGAGGTGTCATATCGTGTGCATGTGGCATCTGCTGTTGTCACGTTCCCTGACAGCTTGTGCTTCTACATATTGCTCCGCTGTTGAGCGCAGCCATATGGTGCGTGTACCTGTGTGTGTTTCTTATCCGCCTCGCTGGCCTGCAGCGCTCGTTCTAAGTCCTTCACCCTGTCAGCGAGAGCT
Source organism: Macropodus opercularis (assembly GCA_030770545.1). NCBI lineage: Eukaryota > Metazoa > Chordata > Actinopteri > Anabantiformes > Osphronemidae > Macropodus > Macropodus opercularis. The sequence continues at coordinate 2,942,583 of CM061099.1, forward strand.
CTTCTCTCTCTTTCTCCCCTCCTCACTGTCTCCTCCTGCTGCTGGAGTAAAGTCTGAGTAGTGCTCAGATGCTCCTCCAGTCCACGTCTTCCTAAAAGTCGACAACACAATTTACATGAGCCGTTGGGCGTGAGGACAGTTTGTGCCACTGAACGGCCCGTGACGGAGATGGGTCACCTTCGTGGTGCTCCTGTAGGCTGTTCTGCAGCTGAGCGAGGCGGCTCAGCGCTGAGGCTCTTTCCTGGGTCAGCTCCTCCACCTCCCGCTGCACGGCCCCCAGCCGACATCGGGCATCATCCTTCAAAATCAACAACAAACAAAACAGATCCCTCAACTGTTACGATGACCTGCTCCGCGCGTGTTGTCATGGCTTGCGGCTGCGTTACCCGCTCTCTCTGGGCGTCACGCAGCTCCTGGAGAAAGTCTCGGAGGCCACTTCGCAGCGTGTCAGGGTCAAGCTCCAGCTGAGGGAGCAGCAGCGGCGTATCCCCTCTGTCCGGAGACACAGCCCCTGAGCCTAAAGTAGTGTCGGGGGTGCTTACTCGGAACTCTGCATAAAGGATATATAGTTTGAATTGAGTGTGGAAACATATAATAAAGTACTTCAAACCACAGGCGCCTTATGCACAAGTTGTTCCTGTCTGTTTGATTTCATACTTAACCATATTGAAACCTTTTCCTAATGTTTTTTCAGAGGTAACTGTGTGTTTCTCTTACCTTTAGGAGGCGACAGCGACGAGCGCAAGGGAGAGACGCTCTGGTGCCGTGACATGGTTCCGGGGGACGTCGAGCTTCCTCCCGGGCTCCTCCCTCTGCCTCCTCTGCCGCTCGCTCCGATGCCCAGGGTTCGCGTCAGCGCAGACTGAAGGCTGCTGAGACGAAACTCCAGATCCCTCTTCCCGGCCTCGGCCCGGGTCAGCTCCGCCTCTGTGGCGGCCAGCCGGCCCTGGGCCTCGCTGAGCTGCAGGCTGGACTGGGCGGCAGAGTCCTGAGCTGACTGAGTGCGCAGCGACAGATTCTTGGCTTCGTCCTGCAGCTTCTTCTCGCAGCCGCGAGCTTCCTGCAGCTGAGCGGTCAGTTCTCTCTCGTAGCTACGCCAGCAGGACTCAGACTCCACCAGACGCTTTTGAGTCACTGAAAGCTACAATGAAAAGTCATGACTGAGCAACTGTAACGAAGCCTGTAAACCTGCTCGCATCACTCGCCCTCACCTCTTTTTTGAGGGCATCTCGAACTGTTTCAGCTTCAGCTAACTTGTGTTTGAGGGTGACATTTTCTTGGGCTCTCTCCTCCTCCCTTTGCTCCTCCAGCGACAGGCGAGTCTGCAGCTCCGCCACCTCCATCCCTTTCTGCTCCTTCTCTCCATCCAGAACCTTCAGCTGGAGCCGAGAAAAGCGCAACTTGACTAAGTGTGATGTCGGCTGTTTTACACTTCGCGGTGTGAGAGGCAGAAAGTCTGACCTGTCTGCGGAGCTCCTGCAGTTCTCTGCGAGCCTCGAGTCGTGACCTTTCCACTTCCCTGAGGCAGCTACGCAGCTCCGTCACCTCCTTCTGAGCGGAGGACAGCGTCTCCTTCAGCACCGCCAGCTGCTGCTCCTTCTCCTCGCACTGTCGTTTCACACTGACAAACCCAACACACTCTCTAATTGTACGAGTTTTTCGTTTCATTCGCCTCCACTGTCCCCATCAGTGCAGCGTTTACCTGATTCTCTCTGTCTCTGCACCGTGTAGATTTTCTCTGAGCTGCTTGTTGGACTGGCTGAGCGTCTCTCTCTCGGTGGTGACGTCTCCGAGGTTGCGTCGCAGCTCTGCGCCTTCCCTCCTGTAGTTTTCTGCTGTGTCCTGAGCTTGACTGAGACGGCGCTCGAGGTCCAGCATGTCCCGCCTCAGCTGGTCTCTGCTCTCTTCATTCACCGAGAGGGAAACTCGACACTGCTCAAGCTGGAGAATGAAACTCAGCTGTTACAGTGTCGTATCTAAAACAGTCCACATCCACAGATAGTGTCTGACCCTCAGTGCCGCATTATGGTAATACTGTTCACACAGTCTTAGTTAGTCACCTCTTTGAGGGCAATATCAGCACGTGACTGCAGATCAGTACAAGTCTCCTGTAGAAGTTGCAGGTCCCGTTCGTGAACAGAGGCTGCATCCTCCAGCTGAGAGCGGAGCTCCAGCAGCTCGGCAGCAAAAGCTCCGACCTTGATCTAGGAAAAAAAGAGGCCATTTAGCTCATCGCTCTCATTTTTGTATTTCTGAAGATAATCACAACAACCTTACCTGCTCCTGCTCTTTGAAGTGAGCCGCTTGTCTGGACATCATCTCAGCCTCCAGGACTGCAGCCGACAGCTCAGCCTGCAGACTGGACACCCTGTCAGACAAAAGGGTTTTCTCTGCCTCCTTCAGTGAAAGGGCCTGGAAAGAGAGAAATCACGTGCAGATGTTTTAGACCTAAGCGAGTAATGAGTGAAAACAACGCTTTAGGTCCTGGACCCACGTCAGACCTGCTGTTTCTCAGTCTCAGCCTGCAGCAGACTCTGATCTCTGTCGTGCTGGAGGTTCCTCAGTTCGTCCTGCAGCTCCTCTCTATCTCTCTGTGCTCTGTGGACCTGATCCTCCATCTCCTGTCTGAGCTTCCTCAGAGTGATCTCATGCTCCATCAGCAAGCTGTGCCGCACAACTTCCTGTGAAACACAGAGGCCTCAGCATAAACCGTGTTATACCACAAGTTAATCTAGAAATAGCAGTAGAACTAAGGAGCTGGACCTTCTCGGAGATGAGTCTCTCCACCTCCTCCTGATGGTCGGACATGGCCTTGCGTAAAGCCTGTTGGGCCTCTAGCTGTGCAGCGTTTAGAGTCTGAGTCAGAGCCTGTTTCTCCCTCTCAGCCTGAGCCAACGCATCCTCCTCATCTGAGCGCTTACGTCTTACTTCAGCTTGAAATCACATTCAGGAAGATGAAAGAGAAGGAAGCAACTACTCCATCAAATCACAGACCCTCTGTCTGTCTCATTACAACTACGACATGTTTCTTCTGAATATCGTGGCCTCTCTTAGTCCCTCACCTGCGGCAGTTTCACAGCGGACGCGAAGGTTCTGATTCTCCGCCTCCAGCTGTTCCCTGCGAGACTCTGCCTGAACAAGCTGCTGCTGCACCTCGAACAGACTGGTCTCCAGCGACTCCCTCTCCGACCTGGAAGGTTGAAAACCCAAGTTAAACGCATCCGTTTGTGAAAACGCTTGTGTCAGGACGAAACGCAACAACACGCACCTGAACGCAGCCAGTTCCTCTGACAGTATTGTGTTGTCCCTCTCAGACGCCGTCAGCTGGACCACCAGAGCTGCTTTGTCCCGGGCTAGTTCTGCCCGACTGCGGCCAGCCTCCTCTAGGGCCACCTCGTTCCTCTGGCCCTCTCCTTTGGCAAGACTCAACTCTGATCCTAGAGACGTCACCTCACCACAAAGCTGTCGACACAAAAACAAAACCAGGTCACGTCAGGCACGTGACCTAATTAATAATTAACGGCTCATCAATTCAAGATGTATCAAACACAGCTCTTTCAAAAGGGATTTTAGGCTGGACTTAACCTTTAAGCGATGATGTAATGTAAGCTGTGATGTACCTGAGAGACTTTTTCCTGCAGCTTAAGTCTCTCAGCCCTGAGACTCTGGAGCTCTGCCTCCATCCCTGCCCGGCTTAGCTCGGCGTCCTGCAGCGACTGGTGCAGGGTGATGCGAGCAGAGTCCAGCTCCAGCCTGTCCTGCTCCAGTCGGACCAGCTCATCTCTGATGGTCAGCTTCTCCTTCTCCGCCTCCCGTCTCTGAGCCTGCAGCGAAGCCTTTTCTTCCTCCAGCTTGGAGACAGTACGTCCGTCAAAGGTTACGAGACAGTTGGTGCCAAATGTAACAGGATGAGTTTTACTACAGCTTTTGTCTTTATACCTTCCCTTCTCGGTTTGTTTTTAATATAATTCTCTAAATGTGAAACATGACATTTCCTGACACTGGCAGGTTTTACTTGAGCTTCTTTAGGACTCTCCAGAACCCGTCTCACCTGGAGGATGTAGGTGTTAAGGTCAACTTTATCCTGGGCCAAGCCTTCATTCATGCTGCCCATTTTGGCCAGAGAGTCTCTGAGCGCCGCATCCTCGGACTGCAGCTTGTTAAGCAGCAGACACAGCTCTGCATTACTGCTTTCAGCCTGGTGGGACAGCAGAGGCAGCATGAGTTCACTGGCAGCGTGAGAAACACACAAATGAACGCGCTGCATTTTTCTTACTCGAGTGAGCGCTTCTGAGAGCTGGGCTTTCTCTCGCTCCAGCAGCTGCCTCTCAGCCTCCCCCTTCTGGTGAGTCTCCCTCACTGCGGACAGCTCTGCACGCTGAGCAGAGGCCCGGCTCTCACTCTGCTCCAGCTGCTTCTGTCTGTAGGGGAACGATGCAGATATCTGCACTTACGTTGCACTACAACACCAACACCTCAGCTCTGAGACCAGCAGGGTCCAGAGGAGCTTTGTGCTCTGGAAGTTCCATTCAATGTCAACTTATGCAGCGTGTAGACTTGGCAGATTAGTCGCTATCAGTTATCCTACTTACATCCTCTGAGTGTCTGCCTTCGCCCGGTCTCGCTCCTCGATCGCGGCCTCCTTCTCCTCCCGCTGATGGTCTCGCTCTCGCTGCGTGGACGCCGCGCTCAGCTGCAGCTTCTCACAGTCCATCTGCAGGAGCTGGTTGCTGCTCTGCGCTGCCTTTAAGGTCTTCTCCAAGTTCTTCTTCTCACTGAAAAGTTGATGATGATGCGTGAACAGAGCACGGTGCAGTTGTAGCTGCACATCCTAAGTTCAAGGGTTACAGATGAAAGGCGAAGTAAGTGTCCAGACCTGGCCAGCGTGTCTCTCTCCTGCTTCAGACGGTCCCTGTCCCTCTGTGTGGTGTCCCTCTCTCTCTGGGCCGCGTCCCTCTCTCTGCGCAGAGCTTGGGTTTGTTGTTCTGCTTCTTTTTTAGCCGACTCAGACTCTGCAAGCTGCTTTTTTAACTGTTGTAATGAGGACTGGGCTGAGAGCAGACGACCCCGCACATCCTGCAAACAAGAACAACGAGACGCTGGGACATCATGTGTTCCACCCTGTAGCTTAGGCGCTAGGACATTTCCTTCCTCTCCCGTCTCCCTACGTGTTGTTGACATGTTGTAAAACGTCACCTGCAGCTGGTGCATCTTGCTCGTGACGGCAGAGCACAGAGCAGACAGCGCCGCCTCTGGGAGGGCGGAGGGTCGAGAAGGGGAGCGCGAGGCGGAGCGATGAGGGGAGGAGCTGACCAAGGCCAGCAGCGGCGCTCCAGCAGTGTCCTGGTCTGCCTCTGATGACGACTCTCCATCTGACAGAACCATCTGCGAGGCAGAAATGAAGTAACTCAGCCCATTTTAAGGACGTGGAACAGAGCGTTGACGTGTGTGGCTGTACCTGGGCAATGTCCCGCAGTGTGTCCAACAGCGTTTCAGTGTGAGCTCTCGCCATCTGCGCGTCAGTCTCGTCATTACCGCTCTGCTCCTAGCAAACCCAGGGAAAGTCAGTCAAGTAGAGGAGGAGGACTACGGAAGATGAGCCTCTACCAGCGGTTGCTCACCTCAAGTTTCCTCGTCACTACAGCGAGCTCTCTTTCTCGCTCCTCAATTAGGCCCCTCAGTCTTTCCCCCTCTCTCACTGAATCTGCCAGTCTGATAGATGACACATTGACAACCATCTTTTTACAGCAGCTCGTCCACTATCGCCCGGAAGATGCCGACTACAGCCACTGACCTGACGTTGAGCTGGCTCCTCTCTACGTCTGTTCGAGTCTGATAACTCATCATCTCTGCCACTCGGTCTCTCAGCTGCTGCTCCAGCTGAACCCTCAGAGCTTTCTCTCGCTCCAGAGACGAAGCTGCTCCTCCCTCTCGATTATGCATCGTGGCGTACAGACCGGCACAGGACACCTGAGCTGAGTGTGACGCCCTGGCCATCTCGGTACGCATGTCCGACAAGTCCCTGAGATTGGAGAGAGGTCAGAAGCAACCCGTGAATGCGTGCGCTTTCCAAAATGCAGACGATACAACCCGCTGAGCTTAACCTTTCAGTGGCGTTCTTCAGCTCACAAACGTGCCTCCTGAACCCGACCACCTGGCGCCATAGCACCAGCAGGCGACTGTGCTCGCTGCTGAAGTAGCTGTGGAACGACTGAAATGGGAAACAGCGTGAAGAACAACGACAGATAAGAACATGTTGACTCATCTTACAGCACCCTTCTCCCACCTCCTCCTCTCTCCTCCAGTCACATTCCTTTTGTTCTAGTTCCTCCCTGGCTTTGGTCCAGTCGGCGGTGAGCCTGCGGATGTCCTGGCTGAGAGCCTCGTTGGCCAGACCGGCCTGCTCCAACTGCTCCCTCAGCATCGCGTTCACTGCAGACAGGCTGCTGCTCCTAAAGGCAGAAAACGTGAACTGTGATATGAACCGTTATATATTGACATGTCTGCTAAACGTGCAGTCATTCACCTCTGCTGCTCCTCCTCCAGTCGGATTAAAGCATCTTCCAGGCTGTTGCTTGACTCGTTGTTTTCGGGGCCGTTTGATCCATCACTGTGACCCTAAATGAGAAGATGTGACAGTTACTGACTATATGGATGAAATGTAGCAGATTTAATGTTATTAACGTATAAACATTATCTACACTCAGCCGGTGTTTCTCCAACTCCGAGGACTTCTCCTGCAGCACCTGCTCCAGATCCCCACACCTTTTTTTGTACTGCAGAACCTAAATCAGCAGCAAATGTTAAATGTCAGTCATCATCGTGGTGTCAGCAGAGGACCCGATTCAACGGACACACCTTTGCCTGTAACTTCTGCACCAGCTGAGCCTGCCTCTGCTGTCCCTCCTGGTACGCGGTGAGTTTTCTCTTATAAGCCGCTTGCTCCTCGTCCAGCCGCCGGCGTAGATCCACGTTCTGCTGAGCCAGGCTGCGCGACTCAGGTGACTCATGGTCCTCCTCTCCTGTCTCGAACCGCAAGGCCTGCTCCAGCTGTGCGTTTAATTAAACGAAGGAGGGATGATGTTTTGACACTTGAGCTACTAAAAAGCCTGACTTCCTCCTAATGTCAGAAGGTTAATAATTAAATTATCACCTGATGCTCCAGTGTCTCATCCGTGAAAACTATTTGTTTGTAAATGTTCCTTGTCATCTACTGTAAGTTAAACCAACTATGATGAAGGCCACCACCATATTTGCTTATATTAATATACATGAATAAACTTCTGATTGTGAACTCGCGACTGTGGATGTGGTAGGTTTGATTCTACGCTGGAGCATATACTGTACGGTCTGACTGTTAACCTGCAACATGCTCAAACGTCAAGGTTTGACTTTGGGTGTAAACCAGTGTTGCTTGTAATTTAACACTACAGTGTCTTTTGTGCTCCACTCCCATTTGTAACAGAAGTGTTGTGAGCGTTTCATATTAAGTGGAACTGAGCCTCTTTAACGTGTAGAAACTTTGTTGACGGGTTTATAGAGTCTCTACGCTGCTGAGACTTGACTGAGTTGCCTTTTGTTGCCGGACCCCCACCTGCATGCTTGCTTTGGGAATGTTAAACCCAAAATGAGATGTGGCCCCCACCCATCACCACTCTCCTCTGCCCTGAAGCCCCTGTTTACAGTCGCCATGGGTGACAGGATCCATGGCAACAGTACACTTGAGCTCATTCCAGACCCCATTACCTGGGAGACCAGAAAATCACAGACAATGAAACGCCAAGAAAACCGTCAAATGGGACAAAAGATAAATGCACTAAAATACATCCTTTAGTGGCCTGGAAGATTTTGAAAGTCTTCCTGTGTTAATTTTCATACTCAGAATGTGAGTGATGGTAATTGATCGGATAGATTTATAAACCACAACAACAGTCCGTTTCTGTTTCACGTCTTTGTCCATCTCGTTGCTGTCTTACCCTCTCACTAATCGCTCCGTACTTGATGGCGAGCTCATCTCTGTCAGCTCTGCTGTGAGCCAGCGAGTCCTCCAGCCTGGCCAGCTCCCCCTGCAGCACCCGGTTCTCCTCCTGGAGGGACATGACGGAGGACATGGCTCCTGCTGCAGGGACAGACCAGACGATAGACAATTAGACAATAAACAAAGGAAAAACACAAATCTGAAATGATGGAGAGCACATTGTTGCAACTCACCGCTATCGTTGAGGTTCTTAGTGACTATTTCTCGGACTCGCGCTGGTAGACATGTAGGGGGGGCATCAGGCGAGGGGCCCCGGACCGTCAGGCGCTTCTGCTCAGACAAAACACTCTCCTCCAGCCTCTGATAGGAAAAGACACGCACACTCACTTTATCAGTACGTGACAGCTACAAACAGAATATATGTGTTAAAGCATATTTATGAAGCATCGCTGAACATGCAAGCAAACAACAATTGATGGAGAGATGATCGTGGTGCCAAGACCGGGTCACACCTGCGCAAAACTGGTGCGTAATGGAAACGCAACACTGTCCACTAACACAAATGTAATGTAATCACATCACACAAATCCGCCACAAACAGCTGGTGGATGGAGGAGGGTCCGGAGCCGCTCACCTGTATCACGGACTCCAGTTTGTTGGAGTCCGTGTCAGAGTTTTCCGCGGCGCTCATCGCTCACCGCAGCAGATATTTAAACCCCTCCGGGAAACAGGATTAACTCCGATAAACCAAAAAGGCTACAGGTTCCACGGGCGCCTTTGGCTTCACAACGAGCGACAACGAGGAAAAGTTCCCAAGCAGGAGCTGCTTAATGTGTCGGAGCAGAGTGCGACCGTCCTGTCGCCACAGGAGCCAGAGAGATTGAGGACAGCAGGATTAGTGGGTTTAAAGACGCGCACTCTCCTCCTCCACCAGGCGCCGAAATCACTGCACAGCCCTGGCGATTATCTCCCTTCAGGTTCATTAAAAGTGTGCAGGTAATATGTTGCATAACTAATCTAAACTTTTGGGCAGCGGCTCATTAGTGAGAGTTAATAAAATATAAAGAAAAGAAGATATTTATATATTACATTAGATATTACATAAACCATTAATTTACCACTTTATTTACACAAAGTCTGGTTCAGCTGGTTGATTATAGACATTTGCAGTGTTTAGGGAACTTTAAGCATAACATGTTGCGTAGAATTATCCTGGTCAGGTTAAATCAAGCTCGTTCATTCTTGTTGAAGTAGGTATTTGTCAATTTTATCCTAATGTTACAGTTACAGTTCATTTGGCATTGCAGTATTGGTCATCAACATATTTCCTCTTCTGCTCTGACTCTCAATGATTTGCTCTTCCCTGGTGTATTTATTTCCGTTTTAAGTTGAGAGTTGACGTGTGACTACAACACTGCATTACAGGGTGTTTGAGTGACAGACAATGGGGCCATTGTGTGACCACACCACAACCCAGCCTTAACACACATGCATTTGTTCTTCTATCCATGTGACGACCCCTCACTGACATTATGAATTCATCTCCCCATGAAACGCTTATTCTAAGCTCAAACCATGTCTGAGCCCACGCGTCACACAGCAGTTGAAATAACAATCTACATCTACTACACACACAAGCTGGCTTCCAATAAACCTACTGTTAGTTTTCCATGTTTGAATCGTGCAGAATCTAGAGGTCGTACTGGTGTCAGTGGCGCCCCCCACCGGTGTGTCAGCCCATGGCAGTGATTTCAGGGATCTGAGCGTCGTGCCTGTTGCTCATTCATCTCCACAGACAAACACATCACAGCCACGTTGTTAGCTTCGCACCACAGCTGCAATTTAGCAGACTTCCCCTCTGACGACCAGAGATGCAGCCATAAAAAGTCTACACAAAGAGCGTTATCTTCGCCCTGCAGCGTTTCACTGCTTCCCCTCACTAAACGGGAACAACTCGGCTTCAGGCTCAGCTGCATCCCCCTCATCCTGAAACGCGCAACCCAGAAACGCAACCAAACGGGCGCGCCCAAGTTTCCAAAACTCTGTGAGGAGGAGGAGGAGGAGGAGGAGGAGGAGGAAGGGAGCTGGGCAGTGAGCATCCGCCTAAAACACTGCACTACTGATGGGTTGAGACTGTGTGTGTAGAGGTGGAGAAACTGCAGGAATTAAACATTAAAAAGCTGTAAAGTGCAGCGACACGCACGTCGTTGCGCCGCATTTCCTGCAGGGAAAGCATCCGTTTCCCGGGTCTAAGCTACAGCCTCACCTCGAGTTACGGTCGTGGCGCCGTCCTCTGCTACTGAGCGGGATCTAGGACCACAGAGGCAGAAGCAAAGCCCATCCTCCGCGGCCAGAAACGGGCCGTCGGCTGCTCGCTGCACCGCTGCCTGGCTCTGAAACCTTCTCCACGCTTTTTCCGGGGAGGGACTTCCAGCCCAGACACCAGCCTCCAGCCTGCGCGGACCGTCATATGATGACACGCAGTTCTGTCATAGCACGCTGAATAAACACACGAATAACCATATAATCCCACGTTTTTAGTCATTTAGGACTGTTAGGCGTCTTCAATGAAGCAAAAACATATTATACAGATGTGAGACGTAGCTAATTCTACTATATGTTTATTGTTGTTCTAAAATGAAGGAGAAGACCAACAACTAACTAGGAAAGTGTTTCTCTCACATATAAAAACAGGCACCAATGAAATATATTGTTTATTTACAAGAAGAGAAAATTTTTATATTTTATACAATTTAGATCTTTTTCAGAAAGGCACTTCATCAAATACTCAATGTAATCAATGAAACTTCTATTTGGTAAAAGGCACATTTAAAAAGCAAACATGAGGCAAAGACACATGAGTCTACACAGACACGCTCACAAACAGATGAAGTGTACACATTCAAACCTTGAAACCAATGTACCCCACTCCACAAATTATAAAACACCTAGTTTTTAATAAAGGCTTGAATATTTTAATGTACAATTAGACAACAAATACCAATATAGAGCGACATGATCTCCTAAAACAACAACTAGAAAGACAGGAATAGGGAAACAAACATGCTGGTGCACAGCTTAACAAAACATGAAAACATCAATGGGCAAACAATTTCTCTCTCCCAAGGAGTAAAGGAAACGGGACGATTAGTGCTGCAGTAATGAGACGATGCTGTGACGAGCAGGAAAGTATATGGACAGATAAGCAACAGAGACTCCAACACATCTGGGTTTGAACAGATCAGCAGTGAAATGACTAGAAACTAAAAGAAATAGGAGCATTTGATTTAGGGCATTAGAAAAATGTTTCCACTTGGTTAGTGTGACAAGAAATTCTTTCCCTTCAATCACCAATAATTAAAAAGAGCAGGGACTACATTAACAATGTTTAGTGGTTCCCTGCAGAATACAATCAAGGACAGACCTCTAGCAGAGGGCGGAAAAGGATTAAAAAACTACACACAGTTTGATCCTCCAGAGTGTGTTGCTCAGCTGGCTGCAGTTTGTGTGATGACACTCTTTACAGAAGTGCAGTCAATCAGCCAACAGCTCCCCATTTTCAGCGTCTTTCTCTTTGCCACAATTATCCTGTCTGTGGAATGTGTGAAACCTGAGCGTGTGCATGTTGCCTCACAACTCAACTAAACTGAACCCATCCTGACTTCACAGCATCTTTGCCAGAGCTGTAGAGAGAAGGTGGAGGGTGACCGTGGTTATGGAGTAAGGAGAGACAAAAAAACATCCAAGTGAAACTAACACAAATATGATGGATGAATAAGAGACTATTGCACAGAAAACTATACCTGAAACTGAACAACTTACTTGGAACCTGCAGATGTGAAATCCCCCCATGCGTCTGAGCTGGGCTCAGCTGCAGGGCCCGGGGAGCCGAAGTCTAAGAGGGGGGCTGGATTTAGTGAAAAACATTTAAACAATGTAACAATGTCCACATGATGACAAGATGCTGTGAAGACTGAATTGATTTAGAAACCGAGTCATCACCAGTGTTAGTCTGGACAGATGGGGATGTCGGTTGTCCTCCAGGGGGAGGGATGATACCTCCAGCCTTCGCTACTGGGGGAGGTGGCAGCAGAGCACCACCCATCGGCCGTGGTTTGGCACCACTTGCGTCCTTTTTCTTGATGTTCTGTGGTAGACAAAGTCAAGAAGGTTTCTAAACGTCCATGTCATTTCAATAGTTTGTTCAAACGTAATCACGTAATTATTATATATGAATATAGTTTCATATCTGTGATGCCAGGACTATGCGCTCACCCCAATGCTGATCTTGATCGTCTGTCCCTCTTTGAAGCTCAGGTCCAGTTTTGTTGTGGTGCTCTGAGAAGCCTCAAGCTTAGCGAGCTCACCTTCCTGTTTCACCCATCTTTAGGGATGTGTTTGAAATCACAATAAGGTATCTTAACCGATGTGTGTGTGTGTGTGTGTGTGTATACATATATATATATATATATATGTATATAAATCACAGCCAATATGCAGGTGTTGCAGTTTACATAATATTTAGATGTGAAAAAACAGACCGAAACATTTAGTATGTCAAAGAGATCAAGGCTGACTCACTTAAAATGGTCTTGTAAAGCAACATTGAAGTCAAATGAGTCTCCACGATCAGAAAAACCCAGACCGATAAAAGCATGACGTCCTTTAGAGAAAAAGCAAAGAAAATAATTACTACTCCTCATTTTCTGCGTCACATCTTTCAGCAACAAGAACTTTAGGAAGCAACCTCTACATGCCTTTGTTTAGATCAAGCTCTTAAATTGTCTTACCGTTGCCATCCTCTATCCGGACCACGAAGTACCTGCTGGAGTCTGTGACAGCTTCAACTACACAACTTGGGTACTGTTCGACCGGTGCTTGTGCAAACAGCTCACCTGCCAAATGCAAATATAAACCAAACAGTAGCTTAAATCTATTTTGTGTATTGTAACTCATCAAGAAAAAATATATATACAGTTATATGTAGTAGCTTTAATATAAGGACACCAAGAGACAAATGCTGTGATGTCATTGTGTTTACCAGTGTTTTTGTCCTCTAGCTTGATAAAGGCCATCTTGCCTTTGGCTGTGATTTTCATCCTACCGCTCCATGCTGGTTCATCCAGCTTCCAGTCAGCAGCACTAAATTAAAACAGGAAACTCTGTGATTTTGAAACCCTTTGTGAAACCCTCAGACGCAGCTGACTTGATGGCTCTACCATGAAGACACATGTCGTTTTCGCAGTAAGCAGAAGTGAAAATTGCTTGTTTGAGGTGTTGCAAACTCAGGCACGAAAAAAAAGTCGTAAGATGCTTTAGACTAAACAAACGTGGAAAGTAGAACAAAAATGTTTGCTTTCAACCGACAGAACCAAAACTATGACACCTCGGCTAATAAGCCAAACCCAGAGAGAGGGTCTGAATAGAAAACGCATCAAAGCTGGATTCTTAGCTTTACGTGGTCATTCTCACGTTTACTTACAATCACTCTTTTGGTAAATCCACAGCACAACTGACCGAAACACAGCTTTTAAGTATTTATAACAGATTTAATGACTAATCACTTTCAGTGAGCTTAGCATTAACCGCTAGCTTAAACTCTGATACCGTGCGTCCATTGTCGGACAGACATGCAACCACCAATATGCAACTTTTCGAAGTCAACGTTATCAATAGCGTCACCGCCAACGAGGCTCTTAAGGCCTGTAGCAACTAAATGTAACTTGTTAAAACGAAAACTGGCTTCAGCTGCGGGTGGAGGCAGTTAAGCACATGTTTGTTGACAAACTCGCGATGACGGTGTCCGATTTCCGAGAGCAGATAACGTTACAGCAGAGGATGTATTCAAACGCACCTAAATGGCCTTTTACAGCATACAACCATTAACTGTTTATCAGATGAATACTTGTTATCAGTCAATATACGACTGTAGTTACTGGATGCGAAACATCGAGTAAACTTTGCAAACGTCCATTCCCACACTGTCCGATAATGGATGCAGAGCCGTCACAGCCTGCTGACAGACACTTTTCGCCTTAACTTCTCACTGAGATAATCTCACCGATATCCTCGGTTCGACGCCCGCGGCGGGATCCGGTAAACGTACACCTCGGGTTTTACACATAGCATTGACTCGTAACTATTGTCTTCTGCCATTTTGTTAAGTTTCGTCAACTAAAAAACAACTTCCGACTTTCAATGGACACCACGGCTGAGTTGAATCCCAGCTCCCAATGAGGCGCGGTGCTCGAGGCAAACAGCGCCCCATCCGGTCAGGGGTGGCATCGCCGCTGTTCGTGAAATTCTGTCAGAAAAAGAAAGAAATGTTTTTTTAATATAAATATATTTTGGAAAACATATATATAGCACCATTTATTTATTTCACTGTTGCTTTGTCCAGAGTATTTTAGTTCCACATTAATCTATAATCAAATCAGATAACTGATTTCAGAGATGACCTTTGACATGTGGCCAAGACCCTGAATGTTGGTTTTTAACAAGTGTGTTTTTGTTTACACTAAGCGTTATTGTTCCAGACTGTTTTTAAATAGAATGCAAACATTCTGTACATGTAACTGTCAGGTTTACACATCTTTAAGAGTGAAGAAGTTCATTTTTTGCTGTGTTTGCCACCACACATTCTTTATGTATTTCATATTGTGAACAGTGATGCTCCTTGTTGAAAAAGGAAAAATAAAAGTTGAAAATGCATTAGTGAACCACATGACTGCCCTGTCTTCTGAGGTTTAGACCTTTTGCTACGGTCACACACAAATTTGAAATGATCAAATGAATCACAGACCCAGTTTACTTACTGAGATGAGGACAATAACAATGTAGTGCTGCATATTCCACCAACAATGGTGTCAGTCAAACACACTGAGGTCACACACATCAGAAACAATGCGTAATATCAGCTCACCTTTTGCATGCATTACTGTGTGATCTGCAGTGTATACCCACTAGCTCCCTCTGTGCCTGGCATCGAACGTTTTTGTGAGTGACTGAATGCGCTAATCACTATCCTACAGAAACCAGAAGTGCAGAAATATAAATAGATGCACACAGAGTTCTGTCTTTAAAGTGGGTTTATTAAAGGGTATTCAGCGTTCATTTAAGTTTTTTCCAAATCTGAAAATATCAAGGACATCAAATCAGCCTTAAACCAGACAGATGGCTTTGAAAAGAATCACTGGTATATTAGAACAGGTAAAAGACGGATATTTGCTTTTAATCATCCACTTGAATTTATTACAAATCCTTGTATGGGGGCTTTAATGCTGTAGATGTCAGTGATGTTACAAAGCGTCACTCTGCCAAACCGTGTGTGTTATCTCATAAAACAAAAATACTCATATATTAGACCTACAATAAACACTGTAGTATCTCAACCAGCAACAAAGCTTTAATTCTACTCTAACTCATTAGTGAACAATGTACTCACTCGAGCCTACGTTTCCTACCATACAGCAGCTAGTTACTATGACACACACTGATACTTTTGCATCATGATGCACTCACTCGCTGCCATGTAGAAGCAAACCAGTCAATGCACTGTTTTCATTGTTGCAGTTCCTTACAGAACATGTGAGTATTTCTAATCAGCAGTTGTACAGACGACTGAAAAACAGTGGCAACACAGTAATGCAACACTTCTCTGTGCATCAGTTGTGTAACACGTTAACCTCGCAGACAGACAGGACGGTGAACACGTTACCAGCTGAAACGAGCAAGAAGGGTTCACGTCTAATGGAAGGCATTGAAGTGTCAAAGAATTGCTACAGGTTCAATTATCGTGATCTGTTCATTAGCTTTCTGTACGGTCACTCATTAACATTGTAATAAATGCCATTGTTTGCAAACATATTTTCAGTCCAAGGTAAACAAGCAAATAATATAGTCAATCCTGGTGTGTGAAATCTGCCCCTAGTGACATTAACAGCAGCGACTTTGGCTTCATTTTAAAACACATTTCCCACTTTCTTATTATACGTTTTTTATAGTTTTCCATCACAATGTTGCCTGACAGAACACTTGCCTAAAAGATGCTCCTCTGGAGTTAAAACGTTCCAGTGGCAAACGACCAGTCTGCAACCAATACAGAAACAGATTAAATTCTCCTTTGCAACTAAAACTGCAGGCGGCCATAAGAGGTGTAGGTTTATTATGCTCATTAGAAGCAGCAAAGCAATATAAACAGGGACTCTTCACTCAACATTTTCCATTCATATACATGTACAACTTTTTCCAGTTTGATAAAATGTAATGACACCACTGAATAGTTTCCAAAGCAAGTTACATCTAGTCTGTTGTACACCAATGATCTCCTCGCTGTCAGAAACAAATTACAAAAAATGTGGAAAAAATGTACAATAAAAAAACGACAACACACAAAACACTGATAATTAGCCAACACATTAAAAAAGAAAGAATATGTATATTATTATTATTGCTGGAATAAGCTTAGATTGAGTCATAGCTGTTCTTCCGATCTACAGTCTTTGGCCGCAGGCTGCGTGCCCACCAGGCATTTCTTTTTATAGCCACCAGAGCAAAGCAGAGGCCTGTGCACTCTGGAAAGTGCTGGTCTAGGCCACTGCTATTCAACTACAGGATTAAAACACACATTTTAGCTCAGTGCACTTTTACTTAAAGTTGAATCAGTGTGACATTCTATTCCTACTGTGCACCCAAGCTGCTGAACACACAGTAAACTCTCAGCAGAGCCAAGCACCAAGTTTCCGCAGAGCCCATCACACCAACGCCAGTCTCTCCATGGACATCCATCCATCCAGTGCAATGGCCAGCTCGATCTTTTGCTTGTTTCTTCCAGAACCACAAGCTCTCCTTTGGCGCCCAGAAGAGACAGACAATTGATGTCCCAATGTGTGGCCCGCCAATCAGTCTTAAATGATAGGGCACCTTACGGTACAAGTATCACAGTGTGTAGGGATATGAGGCAAAAGCCTGTTCACAGTGTGGAACAGAAGGGGTTTCATAGCTCTGGTTGCTTTCTGCCAACCCCTTGCACAGTCCCGCAGAGGGAAAAGACAAGGTGAAAGGCAAAGACCACGCCAGTAAGTACAGGAAGAAAGGAGAGAGAGAAGGAGAAAAAGAGGGAGAGTGCGTGGGAGGGGTGCATCTCAATCCATGCTTCATATTTCTAGAGTCACTCTGTCCCACCACTCGGCTCTTGATACCACACAACACCCCTTTAACTGCCACCCTTCATGGCCTCTCAGGGAGACAGCTGTTGTCTTGCAGCAGGAAGCTCCTGTTTATCTGCAGAGTCGAAAGCCTGAGGTGCCATCTGGGCCGGTTGGCTGGCGGATCACGTGATTGTTGGGACGAACTGGTTCTGACATTTGCTGCACACTTATTCGAGCTGGCCTAACAATAAGAGGGGAAATTAGGAATAAATCTTCAAAACATCTAAGTCGTTTCTCCAACTTCATTATCTTACCTGTCCTGGCCTGGATTGTCCTGAGGCGTTTCATCTGAAGAGGCACTGCCTAAAATCCTTCTCCTGGCTTCTGCATACTCTGCCTCTCTCTGGGCTAAAGACTTCATCTGCTGAGAGGGACGAGA
This sequence comes from Macropodus opercularis, assembly GCA_030770545.1. NCBI lineage: Eukaryota > Metazoa > Chordata > Actinopteri > Anabantiformes > Osphronemidae > Macropodus > Macropodus opercularis. The sequence continues at coordinate 2,960,149 of CM061099.1, forward strand.
TGAGGCGGCAGAATTTCCTGTGGTACCATTGTTTGATGGGCGCTTTAAAATGCGAATCTGAGGTGGCGGAGCTGCAGGCAGGGATTCATCCTGGATTACAATAGCAGTTCGTACAGGTGAACCACCCAATCCCACGTTGGACCTCCTTAACAGGTGAGAGGGGATAAGAAATACGCATTATGCCAAGACATTTGCACTTATTTAATTAAATCATATCAATACAGTTTCAGTTTACTTACTTTGCTTCCTGATTTATTTTCAGTTTAGCCTCAAGTCTTCTCTCAATTTCCTAAAGAGAAAAATATGTACTGAATAATCTGCCCGTTCCCTGACAACATTATTAGAGCAAACCCGGAAGTCAGTCCTAACGTTGTAAGGAGCAAATCAAGTGAATTAGCATCCAGCTATCATCCATTTAGGAACCAGTAGAGGGTGAGGCAATCGCTCTCTCACTGTCATCATCCACAAACTACAGACACGCTGCTAACATCTACCTCTGTGGTATGATGGTCATCTCAGTTCAGTCGTTCACTTCCGCAATGGGCGGGTCTAACCGGTGGAGAATCTACCTGGTCACATTTAGCTGCTCCCCGTTTGTGTCTCTCGCCTTTTCCCAAACATTTAAAGGACATAATGTTGATTTGAATAACTGCCCAAAACGCCGAGCGCAGTCTCAAAACATTACGGGACAGTGAGGCCTGCGAGACGGAGGCAGGGAGCCCCGATGCTTCCTGTGATGTGAAAACCATCGCATATCGAAAACATTTAAGCACCAACACATCAGACGCGTCCAGGGTTTGACAGACCCCCTCGGCTGCTACAGGCGAGTTGTGGGACCGAGTGTGTGGCTGTGTCTCACCCCGCTGTCCGCCGCCTCTTCCCAGCTCTCCGCGACCTCTTCATCCTCCATGTTGGACCGGACTGCTGCTCGTTAGCTTCTCCGCTCCTCCGATTTACTATAGCCCGTCCACGTCCACGCAGAGGGGCATGAGACGGTGGTTAACACACCGGCTCCCGGGTTTTGGTGCGTTTTAGGGTCTGAACAGGGAGAAGAAGGAGCCGCTCCTCTGCCGCGTGTTTAGCCTGTTAGCTTACTGCGCCCCGGCTGGATGCTACTTTAATCTGGTGTCACGTCCATGGATAAATGACTCCACGGCCGCCGGTGTCGTCTCTACGTCGCTCAGAAGAACAACACGGGCCTCACGCAACGCTAATCTCAAACTGTCGAGCTCAAAACTAGATGAGTTTTAACACTTTGTTAGGAAACCAGACTGGAGTTCAGCAGTAACCGCAGGAAAGGGGAAATGACGTAACGTTAATCGCATAGGTAACGTCCAGGAAAAGGTTCCCAACACGAGCTGTGTTGAGAGGCGTAAACTTCAGAAGCGTTTTGTGTTTGGTGGCACTGCGAGACGTTTTGCTTCTGTTTCGGTCTTTACACACGTCTGGCTTAGTCAGAAGGATGTGAGCCGCCATTAAACACCACAGAAGAAGAGAAACAACCGCTCCCCACCATGTTCTGCGTTAATGGTCCGGTGCTTAACGGAGGTGTGCGCGCGCGCGAGGTTTTGCCTAATGTGTCTTTTTCTGACTTAGACGCCCGAAACTCAAATTTCAAAAACCAGCAACAGACGTCTCTACACGTCCGTCTCGGATGCCATTGTGCGCATTGAACGACTTTAATCCACTCCACACAGACTTTTTAAAGCTTTACTTCACAAGTTACTGTTAAAATGTCTGGTGCAGAGGAAGTGGTGCTTGGTGTTGCATCCCTGTGTCTGACGACCTAGTCCCTCCACCACCGCCACGTTTTCCATTCACTGCATCCCTGTAAAATAATCCAAAGAGACGAGTCCTTTGGATTATTTCAGTTTGTTTGTCAACCACAAAATTATTCACCAAGTTGTTGAGGAAACCAATCGGTTTGCACAACAGACTGGAGAACATGGTTATTTGTGGCGCCCTGTGACCGAGGCAGAAATGTTTGTGCTTCTTGCCATGAAAATGCCAAAGGATGAAATGAAACTGGTCGAAGGTTGAACTGTATGAAAGGACAATTTTTCAGCAACTTATCCGCCTGAATCGGTGGTGTAAGATAAACCAATATATTCATTTTGCAGACAACGAGAGCTTTAATGCATAAACACATCCATTACAAAATGGTCATTTATGTTGGAAAATAAACCTGGTTTGATCCAGACTATGATGGTCTTCCTGTAAGTTCTAGAATCGTGATGTCTTTGATGAAGCCCTTACTTGGGAAAGATTATTGTGTGACAGTGCATGATTTTTGTAATAGTCCACAATTAGCTGATACACTGGTAAGGAACAAGACTGATATTTATGGAAACTGAGACTGAATCGAAAAGAAGTGCCACAACAGCTCAGAGGAGCAACACTGAAAAAGGGGCTGTACAACAAAGCAGTTGAGCAGTCAGGCCAAAACCCTTTTACGCATCTGAAATTCCAATGATACGGGACATCATTGCAAAATATGGTCAGTTACCACCAAACAGATCACAAAGTAGACCATCGACATCTCAAGGTAGTTTGCAGTACACATCAGGAGGGCATTTTCCGGTGGAAGAATGAGAAAATGCCATGTGTGCAGTCGGAAACGAGACCACAGAGGGAGGCCTGTCAGGAAAGAGACGCGCTATCTGTGTAAATTGTGCAAAGTATCCCTATGTGTAGTGCCATGTTTGGAGGCTTACCACACAGAATAATGTCATTTCGAAAGTTGATTTGTGTTCCTTTCTTTGAAACATTTGACTACCTGTCCAGATAGCTCTTCAAACTGAAGAAGCTCACCTGGATGGTCACTGTTCACCATATTATTTTATTTTCTGGTCTATTTTTGCTGGTAAATTTTAATGAAATAAAAACAAAATATGTTTTACATTTCCCTTTACTTTTAGTAATATAAAGAAAAAAATACAGTAAAGTGTAGGACTGAGGGGGAGATGCATATATCCAGCGTTTCTAAAGCGAGTTTTTTTTTGTTACTGTGTTAAAGAATTGTGTTGTTTGTTCAGCACCAGGAGGGAAAGCGCCGGGTATGGACTAGATTGATGATTAATAAATAAATAAATCTGCTGCTTCTGTGAGGCAGCCAACAAGTCTCCTCTCTTTTTGGTTCTCAGTTTGAGGTACTCAGGGCTGTGCCGTGTATTGAGGCACAAGTATTTATGTGAATACATTTTGTAATAATGAGGAAGCTCTCAAAGACATGATGTGACTCATTTGGAAGGTTCAGGCCTTTCTGTGACTTTTATTGCGTAGAAAAGTATCTCTATGAATCTATTTTTCTGTGAACAAAGGATTGCAGATAACCGTCTAGTCAGGCCTGAGTAGAAGAGGAGACATAAACATTTCACATAGAGTTACTACAATGTCCTATTGTCCAAAGTCCACTTGGTGACTGTTATATTCATATACGTGATGAACAGAGTGAACAGAAGAGAAACTGGCATCATAGTATGATAAACTAAAACCTGGTGTTAGTTGCTAGATTGCACACAGTGAGCATGAACCGCTAGTGCAGCTCTGCCCGGAGCAACACGTTTGCCCGCAGCAGCTGGGGGCGCAGTGTCTGGACGGAGCTTCCACCCTGGTACCAGAGACGATCGTCGGCAGCTGGAGCGTCGCTGTGTCGTGGAGGACGCGGTTCACTAAGCGGAAGATGGCGACTGTTTGGAGGCTGCAGAGGAACCTCCGGAGCTGATACCCGGGGGGAGGAGAGAGAAGACACGCTCACGACCCACTACAGAGCACCTCTGAAACAACGGTATTAATGAAGCTGTGGCATTGAAGTGAGAGTGAGAACGTTAACATTTCAGGGGAAATCCTGGCGCTAACGGTGCTAATTACAGCACCCAACCTCTGCTGCGGCTAGCGTTAGCCAACATTAGCAAAGATTATCAGCAGTGAGGTTATCTGATAGCTTCTTAGCTACCGGGTTGTTTCTGGAGGATGTCGTGTCTTTACAATTAGAAATAAGAGAGTGGTTCCACGTTTTTACAATCTGAGGTAACGCTATTTAAAAGAAAACCGAAAATTTGTCAGCATCCACTGCTAGCTAAAGAGTCAATGACGTTAGCTAGCGTTAGCTGAGATACTCCTAATATTAGCGTTAGCGAGTGTCGCTGGTCATTGCTTACATATTACATTACATTACGCAAGATTGAACGTTACACGCTGCTTGGTTTTGTAGCAAAAGCCGTATTTTCGAGCTTTCGCATACGCTACATGCTTCATTTGTTAGCATAGGTAGTTAACTGTGGGAGACCACTAGCATTAGCGATGAGCATATGTATTATGTGATGGCTAACGGCAGCCAGTTTGATGTAGCCAACGACATAAGAGAGACGAGCTGTGTGGAGGAGGCAGCTGCTCAGCGTGAATAAAAGGCACCACCCGCTTGAAACAATGGATGTGACACTTAAGTCTGCTGAACACTAAATGGCACAGAACGTCATGATGGTGACAGCCTCGCAGTGGCATTTGTTCTTTTCGGTTAAGATGCAGTCTCATCCAGATTTGTCTAAGGTTACATCCTCATTACAACTGACTTGCAGAAATGCAGTTTAAATATATAGGACAGCTGCGAAGTTGGTTTATTCTAATAATGCAGAGTGTAGTTATGTGTAGCTGAAGGTAAACATGAGCATTAGCACATACATCACTAGCGTGTCTTCCTATGTCTCAACAGACAATTATGTCCCGCTCTCTTGACAATGATGATGGATGCTTTGTTGCCATGGACACAGAAGACGATGGTACAGAGTCTGCCGGGATAACAGAGGAAGTAGATGAAAAGATGGGGTCCTGCCGACAAGAAGGGAACATGGATAGTGATGCCAAAGGAGAAGGGAGAACGATGGTGGAGCTGCCAGAAGAAGTTCTCGAATATATCCTGTCTTTCCTCTCACCTTACCAGGAGCACAAGACTGCTGCACTCGTGTGTAAGCAGTGGTATCGCCTCATTAAAGGTATTGCTTCTCTGCTTATGTAATCCTGTGTAAAACGGAATCAAATGCTTGTCTGCTTAGCCTCACTCTGCTTAAGGTTTACACCATAAACATGCTTTGAATAAAGCAGTGACTTCTTTATATGTGACTGTGCGCCACTAAATGTTTTTGTTCTTGTAAGTCACTAATACTTTGTCTAATGTAGGTGTTGCCCATCAGTGCTACCATGGTTTCTTGAGAGCTGTCCAGGAGGGAAATATCCAGTGGGAAAGTCGCACCTACCCATATCCAGGAACCCCGATAACACAGCGCTTTTCCCACAGTCAGTAGATTCTACTGTACTATATAGCATATCAAAATGAGCAGCACATGTTCTGTGTAGAATGGCTGAATGCAGAAGCTGGAGTACTGTACCACATACTGTTTAAAGCACTTTTAGTTGTGGATCATATTGTGAGTCCAGGGTACAGCAGATAAAATGATCTGCACAAGATTAGTGCTTCATGAAAAGAGCAAAATCAGACACTTAATCCATTTAGTTGCCTGATGGACTCCAACATGACTGAAAATACACCACTATGTAGCTAATGTGGTCCAAACTACAGGGAAGCATGCGCAACTGCACAAGACATCCCAAGTGTATGTACAGTCCTAAAATATTTTCAATGAGATAATTCTTTAAATTGGTGATATTGATATCCCCTGATTTTATAGTGGTGAACACAACTAATTCATACAGTAATTAACGTTATGTATTTTATATTTAAACGTAAATATGTGCAGACAGTCTGGGGTTTTGCTCATTTTATGTCTCGCTGTGTGTTTTGCTTGATTCTGCACCATTTGGTCTTAAAATTTCCCTTGAAGGTAAAATGATTCAGGAAGCACTGTAAACTCATTTTAGTGATGTTAAAGACACAGGGGTTCTGAGGCTGGGTGTTAGCAGTCCCATTGAAGGGCTGTATTTTTCTAAATAAATACACAAACATTGTGGCTCGCTAACAGTATTGTATTAATGGTTTTCTATGTAAAAAAACCCCAAACAACCCTAAAATTTATTGATATAAGCTTTGAAACAGGCTTTCAAAGAAAAACTAAAAACTACATTTTCTTCATTGCAGTCCTGTGACAGTGTTAAGGTGTGCACATACCTTGCAATGACTACATGAAGCATATCAAAACCTGCCTGAGACAACGTTGCAGAACAGATTTTATTCTATAAGATGACGTTTCAGGGCTAGTGTGCTTTGTTCAGAGTTTAAATTAGATTTCAAGTGTTCACATTTTGTGTAGACCATCAGCTACCTTTTCTTTTCAAGTTGATACAAACTTAACATTATTTCAAACTCATCTCCTCCTTCTTGAAAACACCAGGCAAAATATCTAAAGTAATATGTAGTAAATCGTAATAACTTGTCAACACTTGTCATTGTTTGTGGCTAATTTTGTTTTTCCATTTGGTTGCAGGTGCATGTTATTATGACTTGAACCAGTCCATGTATGTGTTCGGGGGTTGCACTCAAAGTAGCTGCAATGCTGCCTTTAATGATCTATGGAGACTTGACCTCAACAGCAAGGAGTGGATCCGCCCTTTAGCCTCAGGTACAAGTTTATTGGAAGCAGTACAGTTTCTTTCCACAGCAGGAGTAACGATGTAGCTTGGGTTGCCTTCACATGCTGCTTATGTAAGAGGCACCATGGGAAGAGAGCAGCCAGGTGCCAAAAGTTGCTAATGCAGCTTAAGGAGATGACCACACATTGTGTAAGAAATTGGATTGTTACATTGTTGTTATGATTTTACAGGTGTATTGCTGACATGTTAGACCTTATTGTGCTGTTTATGAAATTGTACATTATGGTTAAAGGTAGGATTGTGAATATCACTTCTTCAAGAAAAGACATTCTACATTTGTGTCTCATGTAGGGTGCAGTGGAAAATGTCAAACCTAGTCTTGTCTGCGTGTGCGGTGCTTTCACTTCAGTTTTCTGTTTCAACCATAGGAAATAAGTTTTTGTCTATCACTGTTCTCTAAATTCTTATAAACATTTGAGTAATTTTATTGGGTAATTGCAATGCGATTACACAGTTGCCTATTGTATTATCATTGCACTGCGCTTTTCTTTTACAGGCTCTTATCCATCTCCTAAAGCGGGAGCAACTCTAGTGATGCACAAAGATTTGTTAGTGCTCTTCGGGGGTTGGACTCGTCCCAGTCCATACCCACTGCACCAACCAGAAAGATTTTTTGATGAAATCCACACCTACTCTCCTTCAAAAAACTGGTGAGGGTCACTTAAGCAATGGATGTTAAATTGTCTATTCTTTATTTTTCATTATCAACTCAACTTATTTTACTCTCTTGTCCCAGGTGGAACTGTATAGTAACGACACATGGTCCTCCTCCTATGGCTGGACATTCCTCCTCTGTAATTGGTAACACCATGGTGGTGTTTGGGGGATCATTAGGAGCTCGTCAAATGTATGAACATTAATTCCATTTTATTATATACAGGACATTATGTTACGTATTGCATGTCAAAGCTGAAATATACATCTGGTTAGGATGATGGTGCATCATGTTTGAAGTGGTGTTGTCTTTTTTGGTAAAGATGACGTAACCTGAACTCCATTATATGACACACAAAGTAGTTTTAGGTAATTCGTTCTTTCTGTACAGCTCTATTATAAACCTGTTGAAATGCATCAGTGAGCCACTTTGCTGCGCTACGTATCATGTTTCCTAATGAAAAATGTAGGGTCTGTCTGGCTTGAGAAGCTAGCAAAGTGACCTTGTGTTATTAGCTGTTGCTCTGTCTCTGTCTGTGTTTCCTCTGGTGAATAATCCAGCTCAAAGTACAAAAAACTCAAATAAGCCCCACTGTTTGGACCAACATGGTGCGAAGGCTCAGGGATGTGTCGTTAGTAGTTCTTGAACAGCAAGGTTGTAGATTGAACAACGTAATGGTTAATGCTTTTGGATTTCAGTGTGAAATGTTTTTCTTTTTTAAACAAACGCATTATAACTACCATTCTTGACTTTTAAGTCTGACATTTTAGTTATGCGGGGTGTGAAGTATATTACTGCATGAAAACGTTGCCCCTTGCACATGACATTTTCTGCCTTCACTTGTTCTGAGCAGGAGTAATGAAGTCTGGGTACTGGATCTGGAACAGTGGTGCTGGTCCAAACCACCCATATCTGGCTCATCACCCCACCCACGAGGAGGCCAGTCACAAGTAAGGATTTATTCAAAGATTTTAACTGCTATCTGTTCATGGGTAGTGTTATATTCACTGAACCTGTATCATGTTTTTTGCTGGGGTTTACTCAGCTTTAATGCTTTAATGGGTAAGTAGTTTAATGGGTGCAATAGTTTCAGAAGCTACTACTTGTCGTGCAAATGAAGTGATAACTTTTACATTTCTTTTACTTCAGATTGTGATTGATGATCAGACATTGCTCATCTTGGGTGGATGCGGTGGTCCGAATGCAGTAAGTTGTTAGGGGGGGTTTTTGCAGTAAGACAACATATATGTCTCTCCCAGCAGAGGGTTTGTGCTGTTTTAACTTGAGCTTTGCCTTTTATGTTAAAGCTCCTTAAAGATGCTTGGCTCCTTCACATGGATGCATCACCATGGAGGTGGCAGCAGCTGCAGGTAGAAAATGAGGACCATGGAGCCCCAGAGCTTTGGTGTCATCCAGCCTGTAGAGTAAGTGCCTGTTCTAACTGTTGGTTGTGTGCACACATGTGGAATCCATCACTAATGTGTCCTTTTTTTGTTGTTGTCTTATTTACCTGAAGGTCGGCCAGTGTGTGGTGGTATTTTCACAGGCTCCATCTGGCCGTGCGCCGCTCAGCCCAAGTCTTAATTCTCGACCCTCCCCCATAAGTGCCACACCTGCCCCTCTGGGCCCTGAACCGCCTTCTTTGCGCTCTCAGTCTCCTGTTCGGAGTGGGGCTGCGGGTGTTGTCTTGGGAGCTGTTGAAGAGGCTCCATGTGTAAACGGTCGATGGGGCACACTGAGACCTCGACCTTCAGCGAGGGGAAATGCCAGAGATGGAAGTCCATCCTCATCCCAGCAGCCGTCTCCTTCACAAGGCCCAGACAGCCCCCCTCTTCCTCCACTTCACCAGTTATTGAATGGATCCTCCCCTTCACCTCGCACCAGCCCTGCTCAGGCTGCATCTCCCCCCTCTCGCCCCCACCTGCCTGCCTCCACAGACTATGGCTGGGAGTCTCCCCCTTCTGCCCCCCACCACCCTGAGGCACCCAGCACCAACGGCCTGCATACTCCACCTTCAGGCTCCCCACGCACTCCCCCAGGAGCAGTTTCCCCTGCTGCCCTACGACGAGGGCTCGAGGCAGTGAAAAACAGATCTTCCTCATCTTTACCATCTTCGTCGTCATCGTCTTCCCTTCATACACAAGGAGCTTCTTCTAGTGGAGGAAGTGGTGGAGGAGCGGGTCCCCCAGGTACACCTCCGTCATCGTCCTCCAGCCCACCACAAGCTGTGGGGGCCGACGGACATGCTATTCCACCTATTGCACGGCGTCTTGGCCACCACCCGCCTCAGAGCCTGAACGTAGGAAAACCTTTGTACCAGTCTCTCAACTGCAAACCCATGCAAATGTATGTGCTTGATGTGTCCCGAGCCAAATCTGCTGGGGTGGTGTCATGGAGAGTTTATGGGAATGGGACCCCTGCTGCAGTCACAGGGCCACCAGAGACCAGCCTTCACACTGTAGTACAGGGCAGGGGTGAGCTCATCATTTTTGGGGGCCTCATGGACAAAAAACAGAATGTGAAGTACTACCCTAAAACCAACGCCTTGTACTTTGTACGCGCTAAAAGGTAATGCAGCTCCAGGTGGGACATGCTTCACCCTGTGACCCCACAAGGAAACTGACACACAAGGCCTTTTTCATTATAGAAGGATTATGAGGAAAAATATTGTTAGATGTTTCACTTCAGAAATTCACTATTCTCCCTTCTGCCTACTGCAAGCGTTCAAAATAAAACACTTTAACTACACTTTGATAAAAAAAACAACCCATTAGTATGAATGAGCATCTTGATGGTGTGTGTGAGTGTTTGCGTGTGCGAGTGCAGTGATTAAAGAGAAATGGACGTGTTTTTGTTGTTCCTCAAAAGGTGATCAACCAATATATTTCTGTTTCTCTCCTCTGAACTGTTGAAAGTGAGGAACTGTGGAAGAAGAATGGACGCTGTTGACAGAAGCGGTTGATGACTACCTTGCTTTTTGTATCACTCTTGAAGCCTGCAATGTTTACATTAAAACTGTGTGAGTGTGAGTTGTGTGTGCACGGTGGTGGTTAAAAGTTGTTGCTAAAGTGTGTCGGGGGCCATGATGAGCGAGACGTGTGACGTTGTACTATAAACATAGTGAAATAATAAAGGCCTCCATGTTGGCGCTGTCAGTCCTAAAAGTCCTGCATTTTGTGTCTTTGTTGTCTGAAGTATCCTCCAGCTTGTTCAAATAGAACAATTAAAAGGTGTCATGTTTAATTTGTATATGTTGTAAGGCTTAATTCTCCTCATGGCCATAGTTGCTGCAGAGAACTGGCCTCTAGTGACTCGTATGCAGACGTTGCTTAGCATTTGATTTAAATAAGGTTCATAGCAAATGCAAATCCAAATAAATGCTTCTGAACACTTATAGTTTTTCAATAGGTCCAGTTCTTGTGGTTAAAATGTGCAGCTTTTCCTCACTGTGGGATGAATTAAGGTTTGTTTGCTCTTATAAGACAAATGTTAATAAGGTGGTGCCTATGTGTAAACAAGCCTTGTCTGTTAGATTCGTTGCTAAGCTCGATGCTATCTTTAGCAGGTCAACCTTGTTTCTGCTCCTTTCCCCCCCAGTTCCCTTTTCCTCCCAACACTCCGCCCCACCCCCGTCTGGACCAGCAGTAACCTTTTACCCAGAGAGCTGCTATAGGATCAGAGCAGGGCTGGTGCAGAGCAGAGGCGTGTGATTCGTTCACACTCTGGGAAGTGGTGAGAAGGCAGACAGCACTGAATCTGTATTGGCTCTGGCCTGATTTAGTGGGAGGAGACTTCGACAATGAGGACACATGTTTACAATGATGGAGCACAGAGGAAGAATGGAGCCGGACAGGAGCACAGAATGCGGTGAGTTTCTGAATGAGTTTTTGCATTGTGGAGATATATTACATAAGTTTTCCAAGTGTGCGTTAAAGCAGTTTCCTCTTCGAGTGTTTGTGTTGCATATGTGTGTTAGACTGAATCTAACGAGTGTCTTGTGTTGGTTGGTTTGTTGTTGTGTGTTCTTGACTGATTGATTTTCTAGGATACGTCCTTTAATTTTTTGTTCACTATTGCATCTTTTCTCTGATTTTCTTCTGGTGAAGTGTTGCTGTATTTGCTGTTTGGTGCTGTGTGTTCAAAGTTTAGTTGAACTTCCTAATTTCTCCTCTTAAATGGCTGTTACGTAAACTCAGCTCAACTCATGTTTCCAGGAGCCCAACTGGATTTTTTTCTTGATTCAGAGCTCAGTCTGTTCTAATGAGCCTTTAGAATTAGTTTAAATATGAGTAAATTCTCTTGCAGGTGGGCCCTGCCTTGTGCAGACTGGCGCTTATCAAAGTCACTACAGAATAACACTGGAGCCTGACCTGGAGTGACATGTGGGATACTGAAGGAATTATCACAAAGGCTGATTGCATTTGTTTCAACTCCACTGCTCTATACCAACTAAATTAGTCTGTCCTTGTTCCCTGTGAGCAAGGTGGGCCAGTTGTTTCAAGGACATACCGTGAAGACTGTTGCTTTGGGATGACTAGTGCTCACCTGCTGAAACCTTCACCTGACAAACCTGTGCTTGGTGGATGCCACGTCATGGCTTCTACTGTGTCCACTGTCCCCCGTGGTGTGTTCGGGCCCTCACCGTCCCCGCCAACTGTCTGGCCACCCCTGGATTTCGCTCTGGGTGCTCTTGCCTGTTGCGCAGCCTGCGTGTTCACCAATCCTCTGGAGGTTGTGAAGACCCGTTTGCAGCTCCAAGGAGAGCTGCGAGCACGAGGCTCCTATCAGAGACACTACCGTGGCGTCCTGCAGGCCCTGTGGATGGTGGGACGCACGGACGGACTGCGGGGCCTGCAGAAGGGGCTCTCAGCTGGACTGATCTACCAGGGTGTAATGAATGGTGTGAGGCTGGGCTGCTACTCCTACTGTGAAGCTCTGGGTATCACCTCATTTCCAGGGGGCAGTCTGCTGTCAGGGGCAGGGGTCGGGGCACTGGGGGCTTTCATCGCCTCACCCTTTTACCTGGTAAGTTTAACGAAGATCAGCATAAAATGCATGTCTGTGATGAGTTACTTGACATTTTGTTCTTCTCAGAGTGATCTTGAGTTTGGACACATAGAGAGAAATGGTTATAATCACAATAGCAGGTTTCTGAAATACCTTAAAATCTTGTATTAGTATTTTAATTATTGTGTTGTTTCACCTATTACGAAATTGTAACTGTGTTTACTATTAACGATGAATCATCTGATTCAAGATTACACCTCAAAGTGTAACATGTTAAAAAGCACATATCCAACTAAAAGCCCAGAGGTATAAGATGTTGCATCTGTATTTTAGATTAGATCTGTCGAAGGTTTTATCTTATCACGCTCTGCATGCATTGAATGGGTCACACGATAGTCTGTTCACAGAAACAAGCTCATGTTTGCACCTACTGAAACTGTATCCTGGTAAACAAACCATTAGATCCAGTTTGGTCAGTCTCTTTCAAACAATCTGCCGCAGCCCAACAGAGGTTGGCGACAGACATTGTTACAATACAACTTGCACAATACAACTTGTACAACCGTGTAATTTAAGATGTGTTGAGGGTTCCTTTAAGCCACACACAATTATACTGAGAATAATACTACAGGGAGTCAAAGAAAGCAAAGGCCTTCCAGGAATATGATGCATATTTAGCTCTGAATTACGTTTATGTTGCCACGTGTTCCCCTTTCAGACGAGTGTCACTGCCTCTTGATTCTACTGCAGTTTCCGGAATTTCCTATTTTATTAGACAGTTGTTGATTTTCTAACTCGGCTGCCCGTCGATACATTTCAAACCATCTCCTGCATCATCACTGAAAGACAATATTGTGAGATGACATGTTTGTCTACATGTAGGTCACTAAAAATACCCTCCACACAGCCTCAGCCTACACACTGGTGCCAAAAATGTGCAGCATTTTGTGGCTCCTTGCTGTGCGTAGAGAAAAGACTGGTTGTTTTCAGGGGGTTGATCGTTACAGTTTGGTGCAAATGAATCAGGGAAGGATTCCTTAGACAGCTTCCTGTTGAAAGACGTGTTATGCAACCGATACCTTTTGAACATTAACAGAGTCGCCTGTAACTGTTGCATAACGTTGGGTTCTACCTGCGCTTGTGCTTGTTATCTGCAGTGAGTTTTCCGATTTCAGTTCGCTGTATAAAACTGACTGCCCGTTTAAATTTGTTATAGGTGAAGACCCATCTGCAGGCTCAGACTGTGCAGGCCATAGCAGTGGGTCACCAGCACAACCACGTGGTAAGACCAACGTGTTCCAGGTGGTTTTACCTGCAGTCACTTAGTAGTACGTACTGTACACACACACCTAAGCAGGGGACGTGTCTGTATCGCTTCATGTCATTTGAGTTATAAGTTGAATACACTGAAGTACAAACAGCACATTATGGGGGCAGAGAATAGGTTAGAAAGGTTAGAAACGTTTGTCTTTTAATATTTTCTCACAATGTGCTGCACAACCATCTCACAGTTGACAAAAATGCAAAGTGTTGGCATGAGGTATGAGTATTTTGTACTTTACAGTCAGTGGTGCTTTTGTTGCCTTTCATTAAAGGGGGTGTCGGATGCCTTCGTCACCATCTATAGAAGAGAAGGTGTGATTGGTCTTTGGAGGGGTGTGAACGGGGCCGTGCCTCGCGTGATGGTGGGCTCAGCTGCTCAACTGGCAACCTTCACCTCAGCCAAGGACTGGGTGACGCATTCCCAGGTAGATGCTCTAAACAAGTCTCCTTTAACCCAGTGCATAAAATCGAAGAGCTGTCATCACAGCATCTGTCTTTTCCCCACAGTGGTTTAGTCCTAACAGCTGGCTCAGCGCTTTGATAGCTGCCACGGTCAGCGGAGTCGCTGTGGCCATCAGCATGACCCCATTTGACGTCATTAGCACCAGACTCTATAATCAACCGGTGGATGAGTTCCGCAGGGTGAGTCCTGATGTAATTTGATGAAAGCTGACATTTTCTCGGCTGGACGTGGGGGCACTTACTGTTTTCTCTTTTCTCTGCTGGGCTCTCAGGGACGCCTGTACCATGGCTTTTCAGACTGCATGCTGAAGGTGTGCCAGGCTGAGGGCCTGCTCGGGTTGTATAAAGGCATGGGCCCTGTCTTCCTTCGCTTGGCTCCACACACCGTGCTCAGCATGCTGTTCTGGGATCTGATGAGACAACAGGCAGTGAAGGACTACCAGAGCAAAGGAAGGAGCTAAATGTTTCCCCCATATCATTTGACTGCTATAAAATGGTCCATGGATTAAAGAAACCTGAGGAAGAAGCATCTAGGGAAATATTCCTTAAGCTTCCTTAGATTAGTAGGTGGATATTGCTCTAATGTCTGGCCAGCTGCTTTCTCCTGTTTCCAGTCGTTGTGTTGGGATAATCAGCTGCTGGCTGAATCAGTCTTCTCATCTAGCTTTATGGCAGGAAGTGACTTTCCAAGATGTCAAACTTTAACTGAGAATGAGACTTGTTCTGTCCTATGAGGCCGGGATGGTGCATGGCCAGTAGGAACGTCTTAAACAGGGACACAAGTTGCACAAATATGTTGACAAATTATCCAGTTTTAGTTTAACATACCTCAAAGAACTGATAAGCAATTTTTCTGGTTCTCACACATCTGAAATAAATGGTTGATGGACAAGATTGGTTTATCAAAGAAATGCTTTATTATATACTATATATTTCAGGTTTCTAATGCTGTGTGTGACTTTTATTTTCTGCAGATATGTTTTGTACCTCGTGTGGTTATAGTGTATGTTTGCAATACATGATATCTAAAAGGCATTGTAAGCAAAGTGTGGTCTTTCAAACACGGCTCATCTCTGAAACTAATCATCTTCTGAGAGGACTTTCAGCCTCTTTCATTGGGGAATTGATTGGATTTACCCAGACTGAAATCCCATTTGACCCTTGGAACCGTAGCATGAGGAGCATTCAGACGTGAAGATGTGAAGGCAATGAACCTTAACCTTTACCTAATAGTCACCTACTGGTTTAGCACGAAGTGACTTGTTCTTCAGATGGACGTAGCATGAGTGAGACATTAGTGTGTTGTGTCCTTGTGAAAACAGGAAAATGTTTTTCCTTTCTGGGATTCTGGGAACTTTTGAATGGACACCTTTTATTTCAAACCCAGTTGAGGGCTCTCTCCAAGGTTAGTGGATGTTTAATTTATTCAGTGCTTGTTTAATTTATTTTCTCTACTTATTATGTCTCAAAACTGAATTGTGAAGAAACGGTTTTGGTTGTGGTGTGATTTCAAGGTCTTGTGGGTGCGTGTGGAATATCGGTACTGTGCAACCTGACGAGAGTTTACTACTTCATTCAAACGTGCAAGTGAGTTTCTACTTAAAATAAACACTAACATAAGCAAACCAACTTTAAAAGCAACAGTTATTTTAGTTTTCTCTTCCATATAGTTCTTCAGAAGCTGAGAGGAACCGGAGGTCAACCAGCAGCGCCCGTAACCCTACCTGGAGAAGTACGCTCCAGTTCTGGTTCCTGTGCGCCCTCCTGTCTCTGCTGGGACCGAGGGTCTGTTCTCTCATACTACTGGAGTTCACCGTCAGATCTGTTTCTACCTGGACGTCAGCAGGACTGGTGAGGTGCTCGAACGTGGCCAGGCCAGCTGATAACACGTTGCTTTAGTCTTGATTTATATCTGTTCATGGTTGCCATGGTTATCTATCATATAGATCCATTTCTCTCCATGTTCACACAGGATTCCTGTGGTGGAAGTACAGACGTCCTCCTAATCCAATGTCAGTTTTCCCTGGGCTGCGGCCTCGTTTGTCTTCTGGTCTTTCTCCATCAGGGGGCTCCACACAGCTTCATTAGCTTGTTTCTGGCCGCTGCTCTCAGCTGGGCACTGGCAGGAGTCAGTCACGGTCTGTGGAGCCATGTGGCCAAACTCTACCCGCTGCATAGCACAGAGCGTTACTGTGGGAAATGCATCACCCTCCTGACCTCTGGACACAACATACTGGCGTCTCTGCAGAGAGTGGTTATCTTGGCGTTTGCTCTAGCAACTGTGGCTGCCACCGCAACAGTTTATGAACATTTTCTGGTCCAGAAGGATGCTCTCAAGTTTTGGATTCCTCTGACTCTCTGCTACACTGCACTGGTGGTTTATATTCCAGGTGATGGTCAGGACAGCTATGTGGAAAATGAAACCCTCTAGAGAAACTAATCACACAAACAAATGAAAAATGTTTTCACTGTTCTTGCAGAGAATCAGCACCAACAGACTGGGACAGACACCCTCCTACAGACTGCAGCCCGGCGCCTGGGAGCCTTACTAGTCCTAATGCTGACAGTGGGCGACTGGTCTGACGTCTTCCAAGTCCTCATCACGTTCCTGGGTGAAGCCATCTGTCTGCTGCCTTCTCAAGACCTGCTGGAAGCTGTGCTGGAGGTCTGCATGTGATATATTAACTGTGACTAGTTTAGTTACACTCGTTTTACATCCATTACTTACAGCGTATTTAATAACATGAGACATTTTCTTGTTATGGGTTTCAGGAGAACCCAGACATTCTTCTGAATCACGAACAAAGCTCCAGTCACAAAAGAAGGAAACGCACAAGAAGGCCATCATCGGACAACAGCTGATGTTGATGTATACTCAAATACCCGAGTCTATTCAGTAGTATTCAGTATGACCCTTAACAAAATGATTATTGTTGCCTCATAGGATGATAGTTGTGCAGTGACCCTCACAGCTGCCTGAAACTGAAGCAGTTTGGAACATTACACCGTATCGCACCTGCTGTTTTGTTTCCTGTGTGAACATGAACATGAAGACCCTGTGCTCTGAGGATTGGGAGCTTCAGCAAATGTGACTCATGAAATATTTTACTTTGCTATGATGTTGCACTTATGTATGTTGCTAGACAATATGTGAAGTGAATTAAATGTTCTGTACAAAGCATGTTTCTGTTTTTGTCTGAAGTCGCTTTAAAAGGTCACACATTGGTAGATAAATGATTAAAGTGTGAACGGATCAGGACTTCACCAGCACAACATGGAGTAAGACATGGACGAAGGAAACTTGCTGCATGAGTTTAGATGTTTTCTGGTGTTGCTTTCTACACATCAAATTATTAATCAAAGGAACTAACAAATGAGCTGCATTCATTCGAATGTGGCTACAAAACCAGACTCTAGCACTGATGGTGGACATATGGCTCTGATTAAAACAGGAGGAACCGACTGTTTTGTACATGAGTTAGTCATCAAAAGAAGAACGACTCAGTCAGGAGAAGCTGTTAAATAAACAACTCTAGTTTATCGTGGCTCTGGACCTTGGACGCAAAGCAGCAATAACGCGTTGTTTTCAAGACGCAGGTCTTCTACACTACTGTATTGTGGGAAATGTAGGCCATTTTTTAGACTAAATGTGACTGACCATGACTATTTTGGCCTTTGTTTCTTAGCTTTGCAGCATTGCATGTTTCTCCACCCACACAGATGTTTACAGTTAGGAAATCAGCAGCAAATGTAATTGTAAACATCCAATTGTTGTTTTCCCAACGTGCTGGGTTCCTTCCTGTTCCTTCGTTTTCGTCTCTTTCCGTCAACCAAATAGTTAAATGATGAAGACTGAGGCAAGTAAAACAATAACAACCTTCTATCATTTTTCTGAGTAAATTGAAACGTCATGCTGTTCGAGGCAGTGGGGAGGTTCACAGGGTTTAATGATGATTTGGGCTGTTGGGAGGAGAGGGGGGAACATGGAGGTCTGGGGATTGTGTCATTAGTAGGCATGCTCCCTCCTGCAGCTGTGACATCACTGCAGCATTCCTTTCCACAAAACTAGAACAACAGAGACCCCCATCACGCTCTTCATCTCCTGTTAACCCTCTCTCACTCACTTCCTCCTCTTCCCCATTTTCTTCTACACGTTTTACTCAACATTTAGCTTCTCACATCGTTCTCCTCCTTGATTCTTGAAAAGAGACTCGACATTGTGGTTGGCTTGAGAAACAAACCATGACATTTGCTGATCAAACAGCCTGATATCACTTAGAAGTGATGTAGAGGAGAGCAGCAAATGCAACAAAGCAGGTTTTTCATAGCTCCAGCTGATTTCACTCACTGTTCCCCCCACTGTCCCTGATACACCAACATCTCCTGCCGCACAATGGCCTGATTCATTGCACCGCAATGCTCCTGCACAGTTGAGCACAAAAGCAGTGTCTGATAAAATCCACCATATGTAATCAGACTGGCCGCTCTCCTCTGGGTGTCCGTGAGGCACAAATGGGAGCAATGCCATGAGACCCTGATGGTGATTCAAGGCTAAAGTGATATAATGTAGTGGGGGAAGGGAAAAGGGAAAGAGGGAGAAGAAAAAAGGAGGCAGACTCAATGAGGGAGGTAGGGAAAATAAAGCTGACAGGACAGTAAGGGCAGAGCAGAACAGGAAAGAGAAAGAGGACAGATTGAGATAGAGAGCTGCTACAAAGGGCAGGTACAGTCACATCCTGCTGCGCGATAAAGAAGTGGGAGGTGTCTGTGTCTGCACTTGTCTATTTAAGGGCGAAAGCTTTCAAGCAACTCTATCAAACTGACTCTTGCGTTTGCTAAAAGTCTGTGTACTTTGGGCAAGATTGCACAAGTGCTGCATGACTTAGCATGAGTGTCTGTGTGCTCATGTCACTGTGTACGTGCCTGCCAAGCGTTCATAGTGGGTGAATGTGTCATGTTTTTTTTACTGCCTGAGATTAACTGTTCACCTTTTACGGTCGGGAGGGAGGTGGTATTGTCATTCAGCTCGAGAAGGAGGAGGGGTCGGCGGTTGAGAGAGCTGGGGAGGGAGGTACCGAAGGAAAAGGAGTGGCCTTCTGCAGATAGTCGCCCTCTCTGCCGGAGTGAAGTCTTCTCACTGTGGCAACGTATAGGAGGGAAAACAAACCAGCAGTTTTCAGATAATAAAGAGGGACAAAGAAGAAAAGAGGGAGCTGGCCTAACAGCACATTTCCTCACAGCCAGGTACGTAATATGGCAGCTCACAGCCGGTGTGAGTGGGGTCAAGGAAACAGATGATTCACGTTTGTGCCTTCTGCCTCTGAAACCAGTCATTAGGGATAATGAAGGTTGTGAGTGTGTGAATTTAACTCTCGGAAGTAAGAGTGAGCACTCCCTCAGTGTTGAATCAGAGGGTGTGATCACATATTTAAAGTATGATACAGGTGACAGTGATAATGGGTCGTGGTTGCTCTCGTCTTGTTCTTGGAGCCATAGTCACCTAAGAGCCCAGGCCAGATGTTGATTCTGGGCTGTGTTTCTTTTTGTGTCATTGTTCCTTTAGAGGTGACTTTAAAATAGCACATGCTGCATGCAGCCATGGCATCAGCAGCTCCACCAAAAAGGATGGTGTCCTCTGTCTTCATCACTCTGGCGCCTCCTTACCGAGCCACTGTGACGCAGCAGCAGCCCACCCTCCAAGCCCACAGTTCCCCAGCAAGAGACCCGCACACTGCGCTGCGGGTCAGCCCCGGTGGCAGCATCCCTGCCCCCAGACCTAAGAAAGAGGTCCACTCATTGCCAGAGTCTTCCAGCGGTGTCGGCGTCAGAGGCCGCGCTCATGCAGGCGCTCAAGACCGGGCTTTAGACGCTTCTTGTCCCAAAGTGATCCAACATGAGCCGAGCAGAGGAAACCTACAAGACGACGACAGAGGTTCTGCAGGTATCTGTGACAATGTGCACTTTGATTTAAGCAGTGCTGCAAACTGGACTAATCTGAATTATATTGACAAAATGAGTCACTACTGTAACCGATGGCATCACCTTTATCGCAGCCATTTTGTTCATTGAATGCTACTTTGAGCTGGAGTCATTCCAATTCATATAGTTCCCCACATATGCTCATGAGGTTTCACTGCTTTCCTGACCTTTAGTGCAACCTGTGGCTTCTCTTGAGGAACTGGACTTGGTTACAGTTGTTGGATAGTAGCTTACTCCACATTTTCGCTTAGGGACCAGCACAAATAGAATAAATAGCCTCAGAAGATGCCACTTGTGTTACGTTTGATCGGATGTCTGTACCTTGCCACACAGAGCTCCTCCCTCCTCCCCCTTCACTGCCTTCCTCTCTGGGAACTGCTCTTTCTCAAGAATCAGCACCTCCACCACCTCCTCCAGCCCAGACGCCACCTTCCCACACCCTGACCCCAAGCCAGCAGCCACTTTACAACAGAGAGGTATGCACCTGTTTTCACAGTCACATTTGCATAATTCAGATCTTTATGGCGCAATATTCTGTAAAAACACTTGATCTGAATGATCCTCAGTAATTTTCCCCTAAAGTAAACCTTTACATGGATTATGTCATGCGATCTGTAAAACACATTATGGAACAACGGCTGTGTTTTAAATTTGGCTGCTTGATCAAACACACTTACAGCATACACATTATTCATTCACAGAGCTCTTTCTACGTACCTATTCCACTAAGTTGTAGCTTGTTCTCGTTGTATTGTTTTCTTGCTCAGCCCCAAATAATTGTTCCTGAGAGACGCCGGATATTAATTAATTAACTGAAGGGAGCTTTTAATGTTGTTGCAACCTTGTCTACCATGGATGTTTGTTTTTTTTTTTTACTTAAGCTTCCCTCAGTTTAAGGTTTAGTATTATAATATTAGTGTGTCTTTTGCTTTTAAAGGTGGACACTAAGACACCATCTAGTGGATCAGAACAAGAGGAACAGCCCCAGAGAACCAAGAATAACAGCCAAGACACAAGAAAAGAGTGTAAAGGTAGCACGATCAGAATTTACACATCTACCTTTCTGATCTGTTCTGTTTTGATACCCCACATAGTACTAAGCTGCACTGGCATTTGATATTTGTGTACATTACAGAGGTGTGTGGCTTCTGTCGGAAGCCTGTGGCTTTTACTGAACCTGCGATAGAGGCTTTAAACAGGACTTACCACGACGGCTGCTTCCAGTGTAGATCCTGTCACATTCCCCTGGCTGGCAAACAGTACTACAACAAGTCAGGAATCCCCCTCTGTGAAGCCTGCTATCAGGTAGGTCAGGCCAGTCAGACAAGCTTTGCATAGGACCACGTGCATTCTCCCTCAAAAATGCATTCAATGCCTCATCTGTGTCTTAGGCGAGTCTGGAACTTTGCTGGTCCTGCGGGGAGGTTATAACAGACCATGTGATCCGTGCACTGGAGCGAGCATACCATTTGACTTGTTTTACCTGTACCACATGCAACCTGCAAATTGGAGAGCAAGCCTTTGCACAGGGAGAAGTTGGAGAAGTGTACTGCCTGCAGGACTACTACAAGTAGGAACTGGTGTTCAACAAAATATCATTCTGACCATGCATGTGTAGGGAAGCTTTAATTTCTAATTGTTAAAAAGATGATGTGACCCTGTTAATATTTTCATTCCTCTAATATATTGTCTAATGTAGGAAGTATGCTCCACTGTGTAACAACTGTAAGCAGCTGATCATTCCCAAAGAGGATGGTACTGACAGCTACACTGTCGAGTGTCTGGGACGCTCCTATCATGAGAACTGCTACCGATGTGAGGTAAGCAGTGTGCAGTTCAGACCCCCTGTCAAGTATGCAAACACGGAGACACACATTATTCACCAGCTTGAATAAACCTTTCATATTGTCTGCAGATCTGTGTCATCCAGCTGTCTCCGGAACCAAATGAGCATGGATGCTATCCTTTAGATGGGAAGCTGCTTTGCAAATCTTGCCATCTGGACCTGGTTTCTGGCCAACACTAACATTGGTCTTATTGGCCTGGGATAAACTGCACCCGACGGAAAAGTGCCTTAAGCCTCGGCTTTAGGAGATGCAAGACTGTGCATATGCATTTAAAAGTCTAATGAACAATTCTCACACATCTTGTTTCCAGCGAACTTAAATATGGTTATTTTTACAATATATCATGCTTTCTGAAAACCATTCCTCTTTTATACTTGATAATTTTGCACTCAATAAACTACATAATGGACCAAATATTTATACAAGAGTCTTCAAAAACACAGAGCAAGTCTACTTTGATTTTCTGTAACTCTCAGTCAATGTACTGTTTCTCGGTCTCACATATCCTTTATATAAAAATAAAGCTTTAGATACTTTAATGTTAAAGTAAACTAATATATTTAATCTCGGGGCAGGCTTCAACAAAAGAAATTCATATATCCAAGCACTAAGATGAGGAAGAAATATTACAGTTTATTAGCTAATTGTTTAAATGTGATGCCAACACACTCACACTTATTCTTGGGTAAAATGCATTTTAGTTTTCCTAAATATAGAACTCAGTTAATCCCACATTTGAGGTTTATCCTATCCACAGGCTGCTTAACGCAACTTGACCTGATTTTGTTATGGACTGAATGTAATTTATTTTCAAACCTGATGTGTCTACTGACCTGCTCATCTAAATCAGGTAAAAACCCTTCAGGCAGCCACTTCAACTAAAACAACACATCTGCCCTGCTTGTTCACTTAGCCCATGCAACTATTGTAAGAAACTGATGATTGACATCAGAGACATCATTGCATAAGCCTGAGGCAGATTTTCTCATTATGGACCAAACTCGGAAGGTGCTTTTAATGTGAACATGATTACATTTTCTCTCTATAAATTTGTAAAGATTTCCACTTGACCACAGGACGTGTGTTTTGTCTCATCACTATTCATACTGACTTGATGTTATTAAAGACTTATCCTAAATATTTTGGCTTATTTATAGGCTAAATCTTTCTTGTGGAACCATATTATTTTATAGTAATGGTCTATTAGTAAAAGTGTATTTGTGTAATTTCAACCATGGAAATGCTGCAGTCAGCCCGACTGGATGTTGTCCTGCACATAGTTGGATACAGATATTTGTATATGGGTGAAACATTTTAAATTCCAGGATACAGGCTTGACATGAGTGTAAGGCTTTCAGGAAGTTACTGCTGTACTCGAACAACAGGTTGATTCATAAATCCAAACCCAGGAGCCAGTGATGTTTCTTTTAGGTAATGTAATGTAATGTAGGTTTTGTAAAAACATGAAAAAATATAACATTCAAAACCGAGAACGTGACCTCTACACGGAAAATACAATGGGCATTTAATATTAAAATGTTAATACTGTAATATAATGAGTTTTATAAATATATTGTTTTTTTTTTATATATTACCCCTTATAAACTGCAATTCGTGAATATTTTCAGCTTTAAAGGAATAAATAAATCATATAATGTTAATAAATCATTCTAATTGCATCGATTGCATGGTCGTCTTCATGTCGTAGCCGACACATGCTTCGAACCGTCGAGTCGGAATTGTGATCCCGTGAACGCGCAGCTCGCTCCCAACACCACCAGGAGCGAGGCGGTGCGCGTACGCGTGCGGGGCTCGGGGACGCAGGAGCTAAAGCAGTACGGGCAGCGGCCGCCAGGCCCGCAGCGTTCACGGAATCCACCGTCGTTCATTTTGTTCAGGCGGACCTCCGACCGGCAGGGATTAGAGACGTGCGAGATCTTATGTGTGTGAAGGGGGGAAGAATAGCGCACGATGGTTCGGGAAACCAGACACCTTTGGGTGGGAAATTTACCCGAACATGTCCGAGAGGAGAAAATTGTGGAGCATTTTAAACGGTAGGTTACGCAAGACGGGTCCACGCAGAGCTTCACCTAGCCCGCGCTAGGTGAAGCTCTGCGTTAGCTGGGTAGCCTGCCGCGAATGCTAATGCGGCTAACGCTAGCATTTTAAGTTTTAAAAGTCAGAATGCTGCTTTTCCTGTGCCCGCGCTATATTGTGGCGTAGCGTTGATTGCTGGGGCGACATGCGACGATTGAAATCATCCAAGTGCACGTGTGTGATATTCGTGATGTTTAGCTAACTTTTGCTAACGTCAAGAGGTACGTAGCTAGGTTTGCTAACCGCCGAGCTACCACCCAAGCAACCAACCATTTTGTGGGAAGTCGAGACGTTTTCGTGGTCAGTACGAGCCAACGGGCAGCTAACGTTAGCTGGGGAGCAGCTCAAATAACATTAGCTGACTCGTGTTATTTCTGTCACAGGAAGCGGGTGACGCATAACGTTATATCTTTGACCGCCCGCGTTGTAAAAGTCGAAATAAGGATAAAACTACCGTTAATGTTAGCATGTAGCTGACTTGTCTGGCGCTGATAGACTTTAACGCATCTGTAACCGTGCTGAGATACACAACTCAACCTTAAATAAGCAAGTTGAAGTTAAAGTGCAGATTTTGCTTCCGCTGCTGAACAAGGTGAACGTAAACGGAACAAATGCTGTCAGCAACGGCTCAAAAAGCCAATTAACGCCATGTAATGTTAATATTGTAAGTCGTGTGTGATGCGAAGATCTCTCAACTACTCAACAACAACAGAACAAACCTCAGTGTAGCGTTACTGGGAGCACAGTGAGTCAATGGCGCATAATTAGTGGCCTGGTGACAGCTGTGCATGGAGATAATGCTTTTTATAGTCAGAAACAGACATTTGATACACGCCAGCTCCCAGAAGGTTGTTTCATTAACATTATTGCGTCTTTTTAGAAACCCCAACATCCTCAATAGTTATTGATGAGCGTTACCGTTAAGCCTTCTAGGTATTGGTTATAACCAGCCTGTTCTGCAGTATATGTAATTTTCTCTTTGTTTTCGTTGTAATCCCCCTCAGGTATGGGCGTGTGGAGAGTGTTAAAGTTCTGCGAAAGCGAGGCTCAGAGGGTGGTGTGGCAGCCTTTGTGGATTTTGTGGATATTAAAAGTGCACAGAAGGCTCACAATGCGGCCAACAAAATGGGAGACAGGGACCTTCGGACTGACTACAATGAGCCCGGGTCAGTCCCTAGTGCTGTGCGGGGCCTAGAAGACAGCTCTCCCTCGAGCAGTCGAGATGTTACAGGATTCTCTAGGGCAACAGTTGGTCCAGTGTTTGGTCCGCCTGTGTCCCTTCACACCAGAGAGGGACGTTATGAACGGAGAATAGATGGGTAAGTGGACACAGCCTCCGGGTAAAATCCAGGGATTTCTAGTTATTGGATAGGTTTAAAACCTAAACACACAGCAGGGTTATTCTTGAGGGATAGATGCCTCAAGGGGGTAACAAAGGTTGTCTAGGAATCGTTCCACTTTCATCATAACTGACTCGCCTTTGCCACGGGATCTAAATAAATTAACTACTCGCTATCATTTGGTAAGGTAACTATAATTCAAGGTTTGACATCTGGTTTGGATATTACATCTTTAAGGAATATCCTGGTGAGTTTTGGATTTATTACATCTTGTGGAAAATTGCCTTGGGGAGTTACTGGATTTTAAAATTTTTTTCCCTCATATTTTGCTACACCTGGGATTTAACCTCCTTTTTATTCGGAATTGCTTGAAACTGGAAGTAAATCCCCAGTATGAAGGATTCACCTTTCTTTAAAAAAATCTCAGCTAATGTATCCTTATTTCACGGACCTTCCATCTTGGGTTGTCATTTTTTTCCTTTTGGCAACAGCTGATGGTTGGAGTACTTTTATCGTTTTTGTGTCCATGGATACTGCCTTTTCTGGATTTAACTTCAAAACCAGTGGATGGAAGAATTTGTTGCACATCACAGGAAAGATGGAAGTAATGCATATATCCTAGGCTACTGCAGTCATGTTAGGATAGGATTATCTTTATATTATTCACAATTTTTGTCCCAAGCACGGAAGTTATACCAAGAAGACTGTGCAAGAACAATGAGGATCAACCAACCAACCAGTTAATGCTGTGGAGCTATTAATGTTTTGGACTGATGGCCATGAAGACACTGAAGACCACAAAATTGGGATCTAATCACCTGGATGTATGCAATACAATAAACCATGTTGGATGTACTGATGTGGACCCTAGAATGGATAGGTGTAGCTTTCCCTCCTTTGGATTACCCCAGTTTGGATGTAGCTGTGTAAAAGCTCACTGTGGAGAACAGTGCTCAAAGTATATTAGAGAGCTGAAGAGAGCCTTTTCCAGTGTCTTGAAATGTTACTACAGACAGACGAAACCTGTGAGTTCCCACACCTCAGCCATAGATTGTGGAATTATGCCATTCATTCAAGGTCAAGAGGATTATATGCTGAGGCCAAAGTATCTGCAAGTCTACCATTTTTTGTCACATTTACCCACTTAACATCAACCAGTGGAATACATTTTTTTTTATCCTTTATTATGTACTTATGTAACTTTTGGGACACAAGCTTTCCTCATGATACAAGATGAGACTGATCCAGTTGGATGTGTTTTCCATGTGGGCACTGACTGGGTTATCATCCAGGAATGTGCTGAATTATTCCAAGCTCATTATTTTTTTCTTTTTCTATATTCATATTTATTTATGTTCCTATAAAATTTTTTTGTACTCCCACATATCCCCAAATCCATAAAGAAATCCATTTCTGTGGTTGTTTTATTTTTGTCTTTTTCCATCCAGTGAAGAATTAAGTAGCCTAACTGTGGATTATACATCACCTATCTACTGACTGGCACATCAGTGTTTGAAGATAACATGTATTCAAGAGAACCGTTTTTGCCAAATTAAATCAATTGATTTTTTTTCCATCCCCTGGTTTTTCAGTCGGGCTCTCACATTCTGACCACCTAGATTTTATTTGGATTAGTTTCGGTAACTTCTTTTCCACAAGGTTGGTATTGCTCTGCCCTCTGCATACTTTCTTTCTCTAACCTTCTGTAGTGTTTTGTCTAATATTAGGTTTTGCACTGCTTTTAGGGAAAGATTACTTGACGCAAACAAATGAAACATTTTAGAAAATGCATATGTACATTTAGTGGTCTGGCAGATGCTTGTATTCAAAACGACTTAAGTAAGGTACAAAGCAAACAAAATGCACATATGTAAAAGGCACTTACATACACTGGTGGCTAGATGGTCATTTTTGTATTCAAGTGCCTTGTTTCTTTTCTGTTTTAAGGTCTTTGCGTATTGTTTTATGGTAAATATATTAAACTAAACTTTGCATGACATTTTAAATTTTTACCCAAGAATTGGTTTAGTTAATTACTTCAGAAAATAGTTGTTTTCTATACCAGCAGTAGTTCATGAACAGTCAGCGCTTGAAATGGCTCCCTGGCAATCCTGTGGAGCCTGAAATGCCTGTTTTTGCTAACGAAATTGAAAGAAACTAAGGTCCAGCGTTTCAACATTGCTGGATGGATGCATTAACTTCTAGTGAAGTCTAATATGGCGCTTTTTGTTTGGCTGTTTATGGATTTGAATTGCAGGTTTTGTTGCTCCTTAAAATGTAATACTGTGCACTGCTAATAGTTATATTTGTGAAAAGTGCAAGAAAAGTTGTATATTTAGATGGTGTCAGTATTTAATTGTCTTGGAGAGTTTATTCTGAAAAAATTGATATCTTTGAAATCGTTGTCATAGGGAGGGGAGACAGAGAGGGAACTTTTAAAGATTGATTCAGTCAAACACGGGACCAGTGACGCTTTGAACATAAATTCTGGCACTTTTCCTGTCTTCAGTAATAAATTGAAATTAAACTTGAGACGTATGGGTTTATTTAGCTCAGTTTTCAGCTGTGTCTTGGCTGAGTTTCGCTGTGGTACATTTAGGAAATGGGTTTTAACATTAAGTAGTAGCTTTTTGTTATGTTTTGAATCGTATGAACTTTTTTTCTCTTTGTCTGCTCTTTTCTTACTTTGCAGTAGCTCTGAAAGCCGTGAACGTGCATATGATCACAGCCCATATGGACACCATGACCGCAGCAGCACTTTTGACAGACAGCGTCACTACAACACAGATTATTACCGGGATCGTTCTATGTTTGCTGCTGTTGGCCCGGGGACCAGTGCTATTGGGGGAAGCTTTGAGGCATCGGACCCACATTTTGACTCTAGAATTAGAGATCCCTTCACTCTTTCTAATTCTTCACGACGTGACCTTTATAGAGATGACAGAGGACGACGTGTTGATAGAACCTACCATCACCGTCGGAGCCGCTCATCTCATTCCTCACAATCCAGGCACCCTTCACCACAACGGACCATGGGACAAACACCAAAAGCTCCTCATTCCCCTAAAAGAGCTCCTTTGTCACCTGGAAGAGGCCCAAGATCTCGATCCCGTAGCAGATCTTCAAGTTCAGATTCTGTCAGCAGCACCAGTAGCACAGGCAGCGGCAGGTATAATTTGTGCATTTAATGCAACACGCCCTGGCTTTGTTGTTAAACTTATTTTGCTAACATTGCTTATTCAGCTAACGTTGGGGTGTTTCTGTATGACCACAGTGATTCAAACAGCAGCTCAAGTGATGGGTCGCAAGCACGTTCTGTTCAGTCCTCAGCTGCACATGCACCTCCTCAGTCGTCTATGGTGCTTGATTCAGATGAACCACGCAGAAGCTTTGGAATAAAAGTTCAAAACCTACCAGTGCGCTCCACGGGTGAGTTTTTACATTTTGATCGACCCTCTCAAAGCGTGACAAGCAATTTAATATTTAAATTATCTGCTCTGTTAGTCGTTTTTGAATGAACTAGATCACCCTGGTTTCTTCAGAAAGGTGGTTTGGTCTGACTGGGATGAATTTGGACAGAATTAGTTTACACAGCAAATGACGTGGGGAAAACGATGTATGAGACGTAGATCGTATTCAGAAATTTAGTTTCAGGCTCCTGCAGGTAAAGGTTTTTGTTGGAACTAGGGCTTTGTTTGACTATAATAAAAATAGCTTTGTGCATTTTCTTTTTTTAATGTATTTTTTGTTGTAATTAATTTCTCTTCTGACAGACACAAGTCTAAAAGACGGACTATTCCATGAATTTAAGAAACACGGGAAAGTGACCTCAGTGCAGATTCATGGAGCATCCGAGGACCGATACGGCTTGGTATTTTTTAGACAGCAAGAGGATCAAGAGAAAGCGCTTAGTGTGTCTAAAGGAAAGCTGTTCTTTGGCATGCTTATTGAAGTCACTGCCTGGAATGGGCCTGGTAAGTTGTGACAAATATGTAAAACGTATTCTTTTTTATTTGGGGCAGCCAAGTTCATTTCACCAGTAATGGTGAACACAGACACATGTAGCAGAATAGTATTACTGACAAGTGTCTTTTTTTTCTCTGATTCAGAAACGGAGAGTGAAAATGAGTTTAGACCTTTGGATGGGCGAATAGATGAGTTCCACCCAAAGGCTACAAGGACACTGTTTATAGGGAATCTTGAGAAAACCACTAGTTACCAGCAACTTCTTGACATTTTTCAGCGCTTTGGAGAAATTGTGGTAAGTTACCATCTCGCACATACCTCAGAAATAAATATGTGCTTGTTAGATTTGATATCCTTTAATTCTTGTATTTTATCTCCTTAAGGACATTGACATCAAAAAAGTAAATGGAGTTCCACAGTATGCCTTTGTGCAGTATTCGGATATTGCCAGTGTCTGCAAAGCCATAAAGAAGATGGATGGGGAGTATCTGGGGAGCAACAGACTCAAGGTAGTGTTTTTGCAACAGTATTAGCATCTCTGGCTGCAGATGTTTTCATTTTAATACATTAGTTGCATATGGATGTATGTTGTGATTATATACACTTATGTTATTTTCCTCTGCTTGTTACTTTTCCTTGAAGCTTGGATTTGGCAAGAGTATGCCCACAACATGTGTTTGGCTAGATGGATTGGCCAGCAATATCACAGAGCAGTACCTCTCGAGGCATTTCTGCCGCTATGGACATGTAGTAAAGGTAAGGTGTTATATTTTCACTTGACGATAAGATGGGATTCTCTAGACTTTGTTGTTTTATATAATGATTTGTAATATATTCTGTTTTTAGGTTGTGTTTGATAGGTTGAAAGGAATGGCCCTCATCTCGTACAACAACACAGATTTTGCTCAGGCAGCTGTAAGGGAAACCAAAGGCTGGAAGATTGGTGGAAATAAAATTAAGGTGAATTATAAATCAAATGGGAAATGATTTAGAACTGGATGTTGTGCCCTGTGAATGTATGTGTAACTCTTAACATGTAAATATTTATTTATGATAGGTTGACTTTGCAAGTCAGGAGAGTCAGATGGCATTCTACCGATCTATGCAGGCATCTGGACAAGATATTAGAGACTTGTATGAGATTCCTCCAGAGCGACGGTAATGATTTGCCTTCAATACAGACAACTTTTGAATACAATGAAGTCTAATAATTATGTTTGCAATGCAACTGGAGTTTTAAACATTAGCGAAGTATGTAAGCAGTATCTCTTTATTTACTCTTTAGAGAGGATCGCAGACCTCCCTACCACGAATTTACTGCAGAAAGGGCTTACTATGAGAATATACGAACCCCTGGCCTTTATCCAGAGGACGCTAGAAGAGAGTATGCGGCTCGCAGCAGAGATCGCTTTCCTGAGCTGGAACATTACCAAGGGGATCACTTTGATCCGCGTTATCATGAAGATCCAAGAGACTATAGGGACTACAGAGACCCCTTTGAGCAAGACATAAGGAAATACACATACATTCAAAGAGAACGAGAAAGGGAGAGAGAGCGGTTTGAGGCTGACCGCAGCAGGTGGAGCCCTTCTCATCCAAGGCGACCCATCACTCCCACAGTCTCGCCTTCGCCATCTGAACGTGCACCCAGAGACTCAGAACGACGGGTTTATAGCCAGTCCTCTGAGCAAAGTGGTAGTGTGAGCTCGTTGTCACCACCACACTTTGAGAAATCAGAAAAGAGTCTGTTGGAGCAGTCCTCTAAGAGTGACAAGACTGAAAAGAGCAGTCAGCCAGATCGCGTGGCAGGTGCTGAAAAAACTAAACGTCCAAAGCGAAAAGAGAAGGGCGACAAAGACAAAACTGAGAAGTTAAAATCAAGGAAAGCAAAGGGGCAATCGCCATCTAACACTGTGCCTGAAACAGACGTTGAAACTGGATTTGATAGTGGGTCTGCAAGAGGAAGAGGCTCAGACCTAGATGTTCATGATAGGCAAAAATGTAAGGGAGAGAGTGAGTCTCTTACTGGAAATCAGCTGTCAACTGCGCATCACGACTCTGTAAAAACGGATAAATCTGAAATGAGTAAAGCTGAGAATTCTGATTTGGATATGAAAAATATACCGAAGAAACATTTGAAGTCTGATGTTGGAAATGATGGCAAAGATTCATCAGTAGATCCAGTTCGTCTTGCTGCACGCAAAAGGCGCTTTGCCGATTCTGGTGGAAGGGCTATTCGTCAAAAGAGAAGCAGACATGAGGAGGAGGATGGCAGTCAATCGTCTGACCTTGGTGCCGCTGCTGCATATCCGAAAGAATTAGACTCTGACAAAAACAAGGATTTACCACGAAGGGATTCAAGACTCAAAACCGATAAAAGTGGTACTCCAAAGGATGGTCAAGAGGACCCTAAAGAAAAAAGTGAGAAATCTGAAGGATCTGTGGACTCACTGGTGTCAAAACGACAGACGGGGTACACTTCATCTAGAAGGGTTTCACATGAGGGGGTTATAGACCAAAGTAGTGCAAGAGAACCAGAACATAATGCGTCGAAATGTGTTAGTCAAAATGCTGACCCTGACAACAAAAGTGCCAAGAAAAAGGAAGATCACGTTGATATTGACCTATCTCAGAGTTATCGCAAGCAAATGGAGCAAAATAGACGTTTGCAACAGCAGCAGAGGGAGTCTGACAAACCTGAAAAACCAGGAAGCCCTCAAGGAAGCGAAACAGAGGACCTGGAACATCGCAGTCTTGTGCATGAAGTCGGTAAACCACCTGAGGATGTCACCGACGATTTCCCATCTCACAAGCTAAAAAAAACTGACCAATGTGACACTGAGTCAGGGATAAAGAGAGAGCGTGTTTACCGGAGTATAAGACAAAAAAGTGAAGATCCTGACTGGAACAACACTTCCTCTCCAGGACATCAACACTTCTGTCACCACACAGAAGAGGACTTTGTTGATCCTACACAGAAAGAAGTAAATAGGAATGATGAAAAACTTCCCTCAGATCTGGAACTGTTATTCAAAAGGACTCATAACGCGCAAGTTGGCAAACCAAATGCTCCTTTACTTAGTGTGGAAGAAGAGCAACACAAGAGATTAGACAGCAGAGTGAAACCAGATTTGTTACCTAACCTGTCTAGAAATCCAAGTAAAAATGTACACAATCGCAAGCGTTTGGAGTACGGTATTTGGCATGACTTGGAGCCTGGCGAAGTGCGATCAGACCCTGAAGAGGAGCGAGAGCCCAAACCGCACTCTCCTGTGCCCTCGACATCTATGCCTTTTTCTGATAGGTCGAGAGTTGAGAGGTTTTCAGATCCCAAACAGGCACAGCTTGAAAGAAACAAGTTCTACTCTTTTGCACTAGATCACACAATCACACCTGATACAAAGGCTCTGCTAGAGCGTGCCAAGTCTCTCTCTTCTTCCAGAGAAGATAACTGGTCTTTTTTAGATTATGATTATGACTTCGCAAGTTTCCGCACCAGAAAAGATACTGAGAAAGCAGTGTCCGCACCAAGGCCTACGCCTTCCTGGTACATGAAAAAGAAAAAGATTCGAAGTGGATCTGAGGACAAACATGATGACAGAAAGGAGGAGCCTAAGCCAGAGGAACAGGAGCGCAGGGAACTATTTGCCTCTCGCTTCCTTCACAGCCCTGTCTTTGAGCTAGACTCTAGACGACTTCAACACTTGGAACGCAAACATGAAGAACCTGAGCATACACAAAACCAACAACTTGCTCAGCAAGGGACGTCAGAAGGGGAGCTTGACTCGGTGCAAGTTGGTCTTTTTTATAGTCTCTTTTTGGAGCTACAGCAACAGAAGAATAAAACCCAGCAGCTGCAAGAGGCAAAAGAAGATGCTGTACTTCCTAATGACAACATAGTGGAAACGGAACCTGTCCAAGAGCAAGAAACTCTGCAGTCAACTCAAACAAAAGAACCTGTTGTTGAAGCTGAAATTAAACCAGTCAGTCCGGCTGAAGAGCAGAGTTTTGAACCAAGACTCTCACCTACTCCTGTCACTCAAACTGTGCTCAAAGGCTCACCTCCGCCAGAGGAGAAATGTATAATATTAAATCCAACTCCTGACGGATATCCCCCAGTATCCTTGATAAAAGAAGAGGTAAGGGAAGATGTCAAAGAAAATGAAGATGTACTTGTATGTGACCCACCAACAGAGACGGAGATGTCTGATTCTGAATTAACGTCTGTAGCAGCATCTGAATCTGGTTATTCAGTGGAGAGATGCAAACTTTTTCCTTCTGAAGGGAAATCGGACATTGTTAAAGAAGATGTAAATGTTACAAAACCATCACTCCGTGATTCTCATGATGAATTTGTTAGTAGTTCAGAACCAGAGCTTGAGCCTGAAAAACCGCAACCAGTAGTACCAGAATTGCCTGAAGTGACTAGTCCTGTGCCACCTACAGTTGTAGAAGAGGTGGATGTAGTCAAGAAAGAGACCCATTCCACTTGTAAAGAGGTAGCAGAGCCACAGGCTGAGAAGAAACTTCAAGATGCTAAAATGCAGACAGCTATTGAGGATGAAACCAACGATGAGGCGTTCTCATGCCGGAAAGAGCATAAAGCGAAAGACATGAAAAATAAGAAAGGCAGACAATCCCCTGCTCAAGTTCCCATCGTTCCCATCACATCTGCCTCTGGTCCTGAGAAACAAGCCATACGCAAGAGCGAGCGCATTGACAGAGAGAAGCTGAAGCATGGATCGTCCCCAAGAGCTGAATCAAAGTCCACAAGTAAATCTCCAATTCATGGATCAGATTTAGATATGATGGAGCAGAGCATATCAGTAGGCAGATCCAGAAGAAGAAATGTGAAATCTGTCTACGCCACCCCAGTTGAAGATGATGCACCAGTTCGCTCTGGAAAGGAAATTGCAGAGTCCCCGCGCTCTGTACGAAAGCGAGGTACTGACAAAGATGCAACACAACAAAACCCTGAGCAGGATCTACCTGCTCCGATGCCTATATCTAAACGGGGACGCCCTCCCAAGAATCGCAGACAAGGTGACGATAGTTCCACTGTTAAAATGGAAAAACCAAAAATGGACAAAGACACGGATTCAAACGAATCGGAAAGTGGTGAACGAATTCCAAGAATCTCTAAAGCAAAGTCCTCTCATATAACGAAGAGTTCATTACATCTGTCATCTGGATCAACAAAGAAGGGTGACAAAACGGACATAACTGAGAATGATGATCAGGAAATGGATTTCACAGATGAAGATACTTTAGCTTTGCAAGATTCATCGCGATTATGTGTCGAGGATCAATTGGTGATAGCTGACCAAAAGAAAGAGGAAAAGGACGCACATAAAGTATTTGTCAAAAATGTTCTCAATGAAAAGGCTTGCGAGGGTAAATCAAATGGGAAAGAGGTGGATTCCCCAGTGCTAGAAGAGAAACCGACCTCAGAAAAAGAGAGGATGGCTAGAGCAAAAACAAAGTTGACAGGAACTCCTAAGTCTCCTGTCCTCAAGAATCTCAAAATACGACTAAATGTCACAGAGGTGAAAGATCATCTTCAACTAGGAAACGATGAGGTTGGAAATCAAGAAGAGTCTTACAAAACGTTCAGACCTCCTGACCACAGTGATCACATTTTAAAGTATTCAAATACCAACAAAGACGACTCCAACAATGAAGAAAAGGAAAGTACTGTTTTGGAAAAAAAGGATCCCCTGGAAACATCAAAAAGCCTAATTTCACAGGAGCAAGAATTGGAACAAGCTGTGGAAAATATTGCTAAACTTACAGATCCAGCTTTTCCAACAGAACCACAGACGCCACCTATTCCACAAGCAGAAGGTAAAAGTGATGCAGAGGAAGAAAAACCCTCCAACCCTGCTAGCGAGACAGAACTCATGGCTGCTATTGATTCGATAACTGATGAGGATTCAACTGCCACCCAAGCAGCTCCAGTTGGTACAGTGATAAGTTCAGAACGAGGCATTCAAGATTTGATTCAGTCTGCCAAGGAAAATGAACCTGAACCGAATCCATCCCCTATACAAGGGGCAACGGTCTTTCCTCCTACACCCAAAAAAGGCACCAAAGGTCGACCTAAAACACCTAAACGCCCCAAAGGCCCAAAGCAAGTAAGAAAAGATTCTAAGGAAGAAGAACATTCTGTACGTGAGGAAATTACGACTCCTGTAGCAGAAAGCACAACTCCTGGTGTGAAGGTCGTTTCTGAGACTCCATCAGCAGGAACTGCAGCTGTTATTACTCCTACTAGCTGGAAGTCGGAGCCCGAGACTTCAGTGGTCAAAGCTACAGTCTTAAACCCAGAGTCCAAATCCCCTTCTGAAGAACCTCATCTTAAATCTGCTTGCACTCAGTCTAGGCCTCCAGTGTATTCAAAGCCTCAACAGCTGCCACCGGAGTGCTTGTCCGCTTCCTCCTCTCCACTAGCAAGCAGGCCTAATATTAGGCCCATTCAAACCAGTAGAGTTCCTGCTCCTCCACCAGATTGGCACGTCCAGTCCAAAGATGCAAGTATTTCCTCTGCAACTGGTTTGACGTTATCTTCCAAGGAAAACCAGCCTTTACCTCAAGACTCGGAAAACGTGGAAATTGATCGTAATAGAAGTGATGTGAGGCAAATCCTTATTAAACACAAAAATATTTCATTGCCAGGCAGTAGTTCCATTCCCAGTAATCTGCCAGCGCTTCGAGAACAGAGCCCTTCTGAGGGTAGTACCTCATCTGCTGTTTTGCCAAATATATCTGCACTACCTGACAGTAGAATAACTGCTCATTCAGTGCCACCTATTGTTCGCCCTCCAGTCTCAGTACCTGCTCCTGAGATGAAGTCTGTTATCTCTGTTATTGCATCCACTGCAACTTCTGTTATCAGTCGAGTTTGCAACCCTCCTGACCCTGAGAACAAAGTAAACATTAACACTGGAAATACCTGCGTAGACATGACTAAACCACCATACAGGCCCAGTAAAGATGATACGGGATCATATCATGGATCATCTGTTGATGAGGGTGGTAGTTCTGCACGCTTTGTTGTAGATAGCCCCAATCTGAGTACAGGATCTTGCCCAGGCCTGAGAGTCAATACTTCTGAAGGAGTGGTGTTACTAAGCCACTCAGGCCAAAAAACAGAGGGGCCCCAGCGAATCAGTGCTAAAATAAGTCAGATACCGCAAGCAACAGCAGGTGACATGGAATCTCAGCAGTTGGTATCCATGCCCCAGATAAAACAGGAAATGTATGGTTCTCAGTCAGGGCTGCAGAAAGGAACTTCATCACAGACTGATCATGGCCATCCTGGAAAGATGCAGTCCGTGTTGTCATCTGTTAAACAAGAGAGTGCTGGGCTTGAAAAGATGGACTCTTCTTACCAGCCTGGACCTCAAGGAGTGGTGAAGCGTCTCACACAAGGCAGCCAGCAAGTAATGAGTTACTCTCCAGACTTTATGTCATTAAAACATCAAAAGAAAATGGACAGTGCTGATTCTCACAGTACAGATGGAACTAAGCCACCTTGGACCTCTGCCATAAGTCCTGCAATAAGCCCCCATTTATCCTCGCCACCAGGCAACCATGTGGGCTTTGTCACAGCTGGGGATAGAGCTCCTTCACATCTAAGTGGGGTGAAACAGGAACCTCGATCCCCGCGCAAATCAGGGCATCCACACACTTCGTTTACTAAAGTGTCCTCCCCAATTGGGTCTTCATCTCCCAAGGGCATACCAGTAATGTTATCCACTGCCATTCCTGCCATGCAACAGTTTATTACTAGTGTACATCATCCAGAGCAGTCCGTTATCATGCCGCCTCACAGTGTGCCTGGAGGTTTGGGACGAATGTCTCCACATTGTGTCACCCAATCAATTCCAGTTGGGCATCTTGTTCAAGGAGATGTTCGAGTAAATACGCCACCTCTGTCTGTGATGAGCTATGGGATACACAGTGAGCCACTTTCCTCTCCCTGGTCTGGTGCCATGCAGCCTCAGCCCACATCACCCCAGGCTGTTGCTAGAGACAAGGTTCTGAAGGTTGGTTCTTTGAGAAGTCACGACGGAGAGCAGGAAGAAAGCAGACATTTCCACATAACTGCAAGACCATCAGCTGCACAGTTAAAACCAGAGGCATTGCAGGCAGACCCCCGTGGTGCCCTGCGCAGCAATGTGCAGATGGAAACGTACATGGCTCAGAGAGACATGCGTGTGCTCATGCACCAACAAGGAGACCGTTCAGGAACAGACCCTCATTCTGGACACATTCAAGACACGCTTCCCCCTTCCTCAACATCATCCAGTCTACCTTTGTCTTTGTCTCCACGAACACATGTTTTGTCTAAAACTGTGTCTGAGAAGGATATCACAAAACCATTAGAGGTAAAGAGGTCCCATTCCCCACTACCTAAAGATGGAATGATAAGTATTCGACCGCCTGGGCCAGCGATGGCATCTCCCCAGAGAGTTCAGATAATCCCATCAGGACCTAGCGGCTCATTCCCAGAGTACTCGGGGGTGTACTCTAACCCAAGAGGCATCCACTCTCAAATACCAGAGTCGTCTTCTGTTGGACTGAACCAGCCCCTGCTGACTGTTGCACAGAACATGGTGAGTAAACTGTACTTAAGATGACTATTTATTGGTCATGCTAATACAAAATCCTTATTACATAAAACAAAGTATAATGGAAAGAGGGGTGTTCACTCATCACTTTTATCAATGGCGCTGGAATTCGTCGTATTACAAAACCTTCAGTAAATTGTAAAAGAAGTGAACAGTCCCACAATCAGCTGCGTCGAGAAGAAAGATGTTGCATAACGCAGCTTTAAATGTATCTCTGTATTGAATACATAGTCAGAATCATGTTGGTGTGAATGTATGTCGTCATGTTATAGAAACTGCTCATGATGTATTTTGTGACCCTAGGGTGCAGACCTTCAGCCAAAACCGGACAGCAAGACCACACAACCTGTTAATATGGTGCAGTTGCTCAAAGTAAGACAAAACTATTCAGTTCACCCATTCTGCTGTAATGGTCTAAACAGTTTTCATGGTTGAGCCGCAAATCTTTGCTTATGTTTGACAGAAATGCTTTTGTTGTCTCCTTTTAAACAGAAGTATCCTATCGTGTGGCAAGGCCTGCTTGCGCTAAAGAACGACACCGCTGCAGTCCAGTTGCATTTTGTTTGTGGCAACAAAACATTGGCCCATCAATCGCTGCCCTTACAAGAAGGAGGTGCACTGCTTAGGATTGTCCAGAGAATGAGACTAGAGGCTTCACAATTGGAGAGTGTGGCCAGAAGAATGACGGTATGTGCCTCTTGTCTGCTCCCACTGAATTATCCTGTTGCATTGAATCGAGCGTTAATACCAATGACCTTTCTGCAGGGTGACAGTGACTACTGTCTTCTTCTTGCTCTGCCATGTGGACGAGATCAAGATGATGTCCTCAACCAAACACAAGCTCTTAAAGCCGCTTTCATCAATTACTTGCAGACTAAATTGGCTGCTGGTATCATCAATATTCCAAACCCGGGTTCCAATCAGGTGAGACAGAATTCTTGATTTCCTTCCTTAACATCTGAGGGAATGCAGCATTTAATGAGTTATTAAATAATTGTCTATGTACACTTTGGTTTTTCCAGCCGGCGTATGTACTGCAGATTTTCCCGCCATGCGAATTTTCAGAGAGCCACTTGTCGCAGCTGGCCCCCGACCTTCTCAACAGGATCTCCAGCATCTCACCACACCTCATGATTGTCATCACCTCTGTGTAAACCTTTACAGCAGGGAACTCTGGCATCAATTGATGTTCTCGCTGATGAGCCCTCAGGAAACCAGAGGAATATAAAATGTGTTTTCCTGAATGCAGTGGGAATGTGTAGGACATAGCCTAACAACACTTTCCCCCCATATCAACCCTTTTTTTTTCTTTTGTCACTGCTGTCTGGTGTTTTTGTCCTTCTCAAAAGAACTCAGGGATGGACCAAACCAGAATCAGTCTTATTTGACCATTTCTCTGCTGTATTTCTATTTATTGGAATTTTATTTTTTAATGTTCAGAGAGACTCTGAAGAAAAAAATCAGGATGATTGAATACGGATGACTGGCTAACTGGGTGGCCTTTTTTCTGTTTTTTTTATTGATTGTCATATTCATTTCTTCACAAGAGGATAATAGAAGCTACAAAGACTATTCAACGTGTAATTTGAAATAAGTGTGTACAGACTTCCTCACCCAGGCTTTCTTTAGAAGAGGAACCATTTGTAAAGCTATGGAGACCCTGTAGAGGACCACGTTTGTTTTAACAGCTCCTTTATTCCACCAGCTCTGCTCATTTTCTTCCACTACTGAAGCAGTACACCTGTGGCGCCTGCCTTTACATTGAACAAGCTACAGTATGATATGGGAGTTTTTGAATATAGGACCTTGTAAATATTTTAAATATTTAAAATCTGACTGTGGAACTTGGAGAACTTGACTGATATGTCAACTCTTGGAGATACCAGAACGAGTGTGGAAATTTAGATGGATATCCTTGATTTTCGGATGTAAATACTTGTAACACAAGAAGGTTGGCAAGCTCCCATGTGGAGTCTGCTGATGGCACTTCATATTTTGTAACTCAAATAAAACCAATTCCCTAAAACGTTTAATATTTAGGATGTAATCATTTATTTTGCGCGTTTTTCAGTAGATTAAACTAATGCTAATATCGTAAGTGTAGTGAAACCAGACTTGGGCTGAACAGAATCCAGGGTTTAAATAAATCCTACTGTTGAACGGATAGACAGGAGTTTATTGTTCAAAATATGGTCCACAAATAGAAACGCAAACTGAATTTGAATCAACACTTCTCACAATGAAGATAATCTAATAATCATAATAACTAGGAATTATCACAGGACTCATATTAGACTGAATTAGTTTAACTAAAACCTAAACATTTATTTTTCATGTTGGCCAACGTAGCTGGATTCTTTCAGGTTGTTTTTAAATGGACCTTGTATTAGTGAAGACTATCACTTGAATGTTGTGTATCTTAATTTGAAAACAGGTGAAAAACATTTATGCCATCTAGAATCTAAGCAAATGTTGCAAATGGAGCATTTTTAACTTTGCACAAATGCTACAGGCATTGACGCTGGGTTCAAGAACATATTTACACCTGCGCTTTCACA
This sequence comes from Macropodus opercularis, assembly GCA_030770545.1. Taxonomy (NCBI): domain Eukaryota; kingdom Metazoa; phylum Chordata; class Actinopteri; order Anabantiformes; family Osphronemidae; genus Macropodus; species Macropodus opercularis. The sequence goes on from CM061099.1 coordinate 3,000,619, forward strand.
TCTTTTATAAAACAGCCACTGCTAAACTAGGAACTGATGGAAAGTTTGGCCTGAGGTCAGGTACGCATGTGTCCTCAGAGGATTAAGAGGCCTGATCTCTTAAATTGACTTAATTTATCGGTGACACCACTTTTCACCCTCACAGATTCTACAGTTCACTGAACACACACCTAAAGCGATTAAAAGACACCTTTAATAATCTAGACTAGTGTTTCAAATCTACACTGGAGCCAAACAGAGCCACCAACTGGTCTTCATACTGGGAGATGTTCCTCTTCATGATGTCCATACAGGGACCCAGCAGACGCTCAAAAGCCTGGATGTCAATTACTGGAAGAAAGAGATATAATTCTAATCAGTGGAATGGCACCAGTTTAGCTTCAAACGTTCTCTTCTTCTTTAAAATGTAGTTCTGTAATCCTGTGGACACTGAGTCGTCTTAAACAAAGTGGCTACAAACAATCTTTGTGCATTGTTGGTGGTATTTTGGTTTTGCCTCGATGTGTAGTGGATTTGTCTTTGTTTCGCATGACTTTGATTTTCATGTCTCTTTGTGGTTTTTTCATTGACTTTCTGTCAGAAAATTAATAACTATCATGTCAGACAGGCGCCTCTGGGCCTGTGCCCATTAGCCCTGTGCAGAAATCCATCTGTGGTTCTGTTCAAGCGCGTTGCATAACAGCCGCCGACTGTGTGTAGATGCCGGCGTCCTGTGCCCGGCTGTCCTTCGCTGAGCACTAACCTACAGCACGAACGTACCTAAACACTTAGTTTCTCCCACCGCGTAAACGGACGCTGCTCGAGGTTTGTTGGTGACCAGTGCCAGCTCCCCAAAGTACTGCCCTCTAGAGCAACGGGCCACTTCAACCTCGCTGTTGTTCTGCTGACCCGCCTTCGTCTGTAACCACAGAGACAGGAGTCTTCCTACCAAACCTAATACATTACAGATTAGACACATAGAGACATTGTTGGACACTGTGCTTACTTTGCTCTTGATCATTATCTTCACCTCCCCTGATTCCACCATGTAGAAGCAGTCAGCCATGTCCCCCTGCAGGAACGGAAGCAGGAGACACCACATCATGAGGTGCAACCTAACCAGCACTGCGGCACACGTCCCAGCGGCTCTACCTGCGTTATGATGCGCTCGCCGTCTTTGAACGCCCGCGCCCCCAACACATCCACAATCTTCATTCTTTCAGAGAGCTTGTGAGCACAAATGAGACATTACATCACAAACACTGTGATGCTTGTATTGCTGCCGTTTATTATTTCACGTGTACAGAGAGAACACACCTCTAGAGACTTCAGCAGAGGAACACACTCAATGAAGGCCTCGTACATCCTCCTTTTCTTTGCATTGTTCTTTACAATCAGCCTGTGAAATGTGGCTCGATCCTAAAATGACACCAAGCAGTAAATGTGGTTTGCGTTTTTCCATAGCGTCACAGGTACAAGGTCACATTCAGTCTCATTCAATGTTAGCTAACATGACACAGCTGAGGGTCATTGGGGTTTCAAGGACTCACCAGGCCCCACAGGGCGCCCTCCTGCGTTGCTACGATCGTGGCAGCCCGTGGTGTGTTGTACATTAGAGCCAGTTCACCAAAACTCCCCTTGTTGTCGTACTTTCCAACACACACACTCACATCGTCCTTCTGCACAAAGATGTCGTACACACCCCTGGAAATGATGACGTGGAACAGATGTCATTCTTGCACCAAATCAGCTCTAAGTACTATAAGGATATATTTGAATACACTTGATTTACTTCTCTATGACGTAGAAGTTGTCTCCATCGTCTCCTTGGTCAATTATGTGCTCCTGAGGCTTGACCAACACTTCGAACATGGCGTCCAAAACCTCAGAGAACTGCTCCTGGGGGGCATCAGAAAGGAGAGTTGGAGAGTTTTATGCTGCTTCTCCTGCTTCGGCAGCAGACAGACTGGTCCCAGGTGATGTGAGAGGCCATTCGGGGATTTAAAGCAACTGTCACTCATTAGAATGTGAAAGACAACATTTAGATCCACAATGAGCTGTTGTACCTGATCCAGTGTTTTGAATAATAAAATGTCTCTGCACGCATCCTGAAGTCTGCGGCGCTGCTCATCTGTTTTAGGATGAACGATCCGAGGCTCTGCATCGTCGTCCTCGTCCTCGTCGGGGTTGTACGCCTCTGCACAGACTGCAGCGCAACAAAAACCTTACAATTTGCTCAAAATGAACAAAAAAGCCTGTACACACTATGATCCAGCTGCTGACCTGAAACTCTGCGATTGCATTTAGTGGTGGTGGACTCTGCACAGAGAAAGTGGTGAAATCAGACAAGAAACGTTATTATGGCCAAGGTCGTGCATTTTTACATAGTCGTAAATTGTACTGAGCCATACTCACCAGCAGAGTCGTCCTCCTCTTCTCCCTCTTCCTTGGAAGCTGGAATCGTGTCGAAGGTGACTCCCTTTTTCACTGACTTAACGCTGCTTTTCTTGGCTTGTTGCTCATTTCTTTGATTTTCCAGAATTTGTGTGAAATGCTGCACCGCAAACTCAACCAGGTTGGGAGGCCTGTGGCGAAGCACCTCCACAGTGTATCCCTGTAGGAGCTCCTTCAGACCAGCTGGTATCTCAACATTACTCATCACTCAGGTTCAGTGGTCAGACACTGGATACTGAGGTTGAAGCAGGACTAACTGCCAGCACTTCACTGAGCCCAGGTCTGTATCAGTGTGTCTGTGTTTGTTCAACACACATCTGTCAGACACTGACTGACTCCGTCTCTCGCTCACTCTTTCAGCTGCTCATTGATTTCTGTTTATGTAGCACAGCCTGTCGGAAAGTATTGACCAGGACGCGTCACATCAGATGTAATTAAAGGAGGTCTGATGGGTTACGCTTCAGAACTTCATGACCTGGCAAACACAAACTCACTGAGCTTGGTGGACTCTTTGTACTTGTGTAGTCAGGCTGGTGTTGACATCTGCTTGAACAGAAGTACAAGGCTAATATTCAAGTAAAAGTGTAAGTACAAAGAGAAAGGTTACAAAAATTCTCCACTTCTGCCCTTTATGAACCTTTTAATTAGATGTTCGCTTAGTTTAGCAAAAGCAGGTAGAAATATAATACATTCAACGTGTCAACTAGTTCTATTTGGAGATTAAACGGTTCAGGTAAAAGGTTCTGTAGCTTTAAAACTTTCTTCCAGTCGTTTACTCTCCCCTGTGCTAGAAACATTATGTTTAAACTGTGTCTTGTGTTCTTTGATGTTTAACTACTACACAAGGAGGCGACCATTGAGCCACTAATCCCAGTTAGCAGACGGCTCGTTTCACATCCTGCTCCATGGAGATGATTTTGACAAAGAATGCAAGAGTCAGTTTCATTTCTGATTTGGATTCTGCTTTTAATTTCTATACATGCTGACATTCACATATCGCTTCACAAATCTCATTATGACTACTCTCAGAATTTCACATTGAACAGACAAAAAGTGAAGTTGGTATCGTGGTCACTCCGCGCTGGATGCAGACAGTGTGAAAGGTGTGTATCGCTGAGAGACTCCACACACACAGCACAACAAAATGCACCTTTTCCCTGATATGTGCACCTGCTCGCAGACAACAGAAGGTAAGGCACAGCATGTTCGCTTCACTCCTCTTGTACAAAAAAGAAAAGCACATTTAAAGAAACGCGTCAAACCGAGGAGGAGATGAGAACATTCGGCTGAGTGCGCGCGAGTGACAGAATGTGGGGGCATCCCAACGCTTGTGTCCTGAACCTTCAGCAGGCGAATGGTCCAGGGGCTCTAACTTTTAAAAACAATTATCTACATTATTGGAAAATTATCTGCGTTTGTAATGCCATGTAACTTCATGGTGTCCTGCTTCTGGGATTCACGTATGCGACGCCGAGCCTTCATCACAGGTCGGGCGCTAACCAGTTCAGGAACTTCATCGCGAGCTCAAATCCTAGGAAACAAGCCTGAAAAAGACAAAGCAGACAAAGGGTTTGTGCCTATAGATTCTCACTGTGAGACGTTCTGGACTGAATACATAAACTCTGAGTCACCTCATGATTTGAATCAGGAGCTAAACAGAAAACCTTTCCTATTAATAACAGGATAAAAATGTCTCCCTCTAGCGTTAAGACCTAGAACTATTTTAGGGGAAGGTTTCTCCACATGCACATAACTGATCTGTATGTCCACATGTGCCATCTGAGGAAGAAGTGAAGTGCACTTACTGCGTTTGCAGGGAAAGCTCTGAGCATGACAGCGTTGAAGCCTTTGTACAGTGAGGCCACACCCTCCTCCCTGACGAGCTCACGCAGAACGTCCCGAAAACCATTGGGATATTTTCCCTCAGGAGCTGAGAGAGACACAGAGGAAAACACAGTCATTTCTGTCTTCACTTCAGTTTACAGTGTCCTGGTACATCTACCAAATAAATTATGTTTTAGCAGCCTAAGTCTCTTTGACCTTTCTACTGCCACATGCAACTGACTTTAAGACTTGTTGACGACGTGACAAACTAACTAAAAATACATGTACACAGCTGTTGAAAGTACTATGGAGAAACACACGAAATCACTGCCTTGACGTGACCTTGTAAAATAAAAACTATAAAGTCAGCTGAGGTACAGAAAATTTTGTATTTTTTCGTTGTCAAACAAACCTGTCTGGAAGCGAGACTTGAGTACGTCGGGAGGAATTGCGACTGCCCAGTTACAGATCCCTGCCATTCCACCAGCGAACAGCACACTAGGAACACTGAGCTCGTTTGGGCTGCAGAGAAAAGACAACAGGTTTGACGGCTTGGGCTTCTTATAGCAGACAGCTGTGAACACTGTGACGTAAGACAAGCGTCGACCTTTTTCCCGCTGGTGTGAGGAGCTTCTTCAGCCACTCGTAGGACATAAAGTACATCCCACTCGCTGGAACATCTGAGTTACAAAACATAAGAAGGAGGAAAATTAAAGTGTTGACTTAATAAATATTCAATTCCAACCTTGCAGAAATGTTTGTTTCATGTTTAAGTAGATTTCACTTTCTGACGACAGTTTCAAACCACTCTGCTGATCTGCAGGCGACACTAACGCGCCAAGAAATGCTACAATGTGCAAACACAGGTAGCAATGGATGTTATTTAAATAAAATAAGCGTTGCTTATGCTTTTATTTGGCAAGATTCATGCATTAAGCTTCTCTAGTCACAGTGTTTAGTGAGTACTGTTTAGTGATCTCCACAGGGCAACTTAAATAAAGATGCTTATATACATTTTCATAAAGTAAACGTTCAGCTCAGCACAAACTAAGACAGAGCAGGCAAATCACCTCTCATCAGAGTCAGAGCAGTGCCTTTGTAGACTCCTCTGATCCCAGACTCTCTGTACAGCTGTTTGACACAGTCCATGGGTCCTGCATACTTCACTTCTCCAGCTGTTGCCTGGATCTATGACAAATAAACACACATATATTTGAAACTCACTGTACAGCGACTTTTCTTCTAGATTAAAACTCACTGTCACTCACAAGTAGCAGCTCTGTTTTAGCATGTGGAGTCAGCAGCAAGGGTAACTGATTACATTATGCTTATCTGTATGTACACACACTGCGAAAGTAACCTCTGACCTGAAGAAGACATTTGATTCGCTCTCCGGGAGCCATGATGGCTGTGGTGAACACACCGGACAACATCCCTGCAGCAAACAGCTGTGGGTACCTGCAGGAGAAGAGTGAAAGAAGCTGATGATCACCCACAGACGGCAACAGATTGTTAACTGAAAGCTGTGGCCACCTACGACAAAGCAGACACCTACGAGAGGATATCATCGGGGGTTTTCTGTTGTAGTTTCTTGCCCAGCCCGAAGCCAAAGAAACAGACTGCAAACATGGGTGTGACTCCAATGATGGGGGCTGCCATGCCTTTATAGAGCCCCTTTACACCCTGGCATGCACCAACACAACAAAGAAAGATCAACATAAGAGCAGACAGGCATTCTGGGAAATTCATGCTGTCTTCAGTGTTTTAACATCAGGGCCTGGGTCCTCACCTCTTTGACTAGGGTCTTTTTAAAACAATCAATGGTTCCCGCATACACGAGGCTCTCTCCTGGCTTTGGTTTGGGCTGAGTTTGTAACCGCACCTAGGAGGGTAAAGAAAGGTTTTTTAGTTTCATGAGGAATAATTTGACTGATCAGACCAAACGCTGGCTGGAGGCCAGAATTAGTCCCATATTTTGGGAGTAAATGTTTGACTTTGCTAATTTGACTAATATTGTTCTAATCCAGTTGAGACAACTTTGTAAAAGAGATTAGACATGTTAAACACAACACCCATGGAGACTGATGGTAACTTAATGCAAAGCCACAAGTCACTACCACGGTTAATGTAGTGCATCTATATTAAATAGTTATTAGCTGCTCAGCAACACAGAGCTGATAGTCCTCTGTCAGAGGTCGAATGAGCTTATTCACCTCTGGAAAACAAAAGACAGAGAGAACGTCTAATATTAGCTCTAAATCAGTTGTTTCTGCAAATCATCGTTACTGCAGCAAAGTATCTGCAAACTCCGTCTAAACAAATACATTTAGACCAGTTGTTGTTCTCAAAGAACATCACCAGACACATGACTTAGCTGCAGGCTACACTAGAGTAAACATTCACCACCGGAAAACACTGAAACGGTCTCAGTCCTGCATTCAGGTGAGTCTCCACCTGTGCAGGAGGCCTGCAACCAACTGACTGAGGCTCACGCTCCGAGCTCTGCGGTGACATCAGGACTTTGCTCTTCCCGTCGGACGACCTCACTGGATCCTGGTTGTTCATTACGGTAAGACATTAAAAAGGGCAAGACACACAACGTGCAGGAATTACTTTGATGGTGTCGAGTGGATGTCCGGCGAAGACCAGGCAGACGCCTCCAAACCCCCCTGCGAAGAAATTCTTCAGCGGGCTGATCGGCTGCGGCTGCTCGGACATTTTCACTTTCCGTTCTGGAAGAAAAACAACAGCGTCGTTTGAATGAAATGGGCACTAGAGTAAAACGGAGGCTCTCCGAGGAAAAACTACACAAAAGAACCTTCTACCTGGTCGAGTGTGGCTCTGCGGGATGCGCGTGTTTACTGCTGTCACTGCTGGTGGACCTTTCACCCAGTTATTGACCGGACCGGTCTGACTGCAACACAGCGTGACTCTGGTCCGCCTAGCTTTAGTGTCCGGGTGGAAACATACTGCAGTGCTTCAATGTTTATTAGTTCCTTTGCAACTGCAGCTACAGCTACTACAAGTAATAATAATATTTAAAAAATTTAATTATTATTACATTATAATAAATTACTAAATCTGAATACTTGCTTAAACGTATTCATAAAAGTAAAACCTGTTTTAAATGTATGCAAACCATATAAACTACCAGATATGTTTACCTATACACTTGTTTGTCTGTCTCATATGTCGTGTATGGTCCTGACTTTACACCATCACCTTTCCCACAAACAATCCAACCCCTTCTACTGTTAAAATATAGCTTTATTAGTCTTATTATTACACACAGGCAGGGCACTTTAGCAGATAATGTTCATAAAGGGGATGACCTCCTCTCTTTCTCACACACACACTGTAAACAGACACAAATAATCCATAAAATAATATGAACAAAATCTGATATTACTTCTGAATTGTGATGATTGACAACTCAAAAAAAGAAATGTTTCCAGAGAAGCCATTTCAAGGACAAGACAGATATGTTTGGGAGAACAACATCAATCACAACATCATGAAGAAACAAGGAACGATTGTTGTTACAGTATAAGACCACAGTGAGATACAAGAAATGCCCCCTCCTTCGTTGTAGGAGTGTCAGTTTAGAACTGGAAAACAACAACATTGATTAACAAATGTAATATTATATGCATGTAACATAATGTTATTCTTTCAGATATTAACTGCAGAGCATGTTACTTTACTTCAGCTAAGATTGATTATTATACGGCAAGTTGTTATAAAGCCCTATTGCAGCAGAGTTAAGTGTAACGTGAACGGAGCATATGGACAAAACCCTTCAGCAGACCAACTAACCAACTCTCATCTGTCAGTGGCTTCTTCAGATGCACATGTAAGCAGAGCGTGGTCGGCATTAAGTCAAGATAAAGAACAGCAGACTGAGAAAACCGCCACGGAGCCACAGGAGAGCCTTGATATTTAGCCGCCAGTTACCCAGCGAGAAGCTTAGTAATGATAACACGAGTCAGACTGTGCTTTGTCTCACAATGACAGTTCACTTGTTCTGCTAGTTTTTAACGTAAAGATGACAGATGAAGTGCTGTACTCTATGGTGAAACAATACTCTGAGTAACACAGTAGTTTGGTCCCACTATTAGGGAAACACGCAAAGACTTAAAATCCTCTCACAGCACTTCATAACTTGGCACCGTTATGGTCACACAAATTCAAATCTGCCTTTTCATCACACAAATCAATTTGGTTATAGTTTCTTGATTGCAATAAAACTGAATCCTGGTTCTTGTTACCTTTGATTGAAAAATACTTTTAATACATACAGTTAGTGTATGATTTATGATACTTATTGCTTAGAATTTAAAATAGTTTAAGATACTGTAAATTGGCTATTTTCAGTCTACTATGACTAACTACCACAGTCTGGTTCTGCATTTGTCATACAGTATTTTCCCCTCCTTAAGAAACACATCCTCATAATTAAGCAACACTCTTTTAAATGAGGAAATGTGTGAAAAGCTGAACTTTAAGTTCAACAAAACTCTGGCAAACTGGTTTCGTCTCCTCAGTACAGACTGGCACAGAACACTAGGTGTCCCATCACATGTCAGTTCTTCTTCACTCAACTTTGTTGTTGCTCCCTGCAGTAGATGGGAGCAGACTACAGTGTGTGAGCAGGATAATGATATGGTTAGTCCTGGTTCTCACAGATCTGTGGGAACTCCTTGTAGATTTGCTGTACAATTAGCTTATCCATCTGCTTCGCTGTAGCACTCCCGTCATCCTCTCCTGGATCTTCCTCCTCCCTGAGAATCCCCTGCAGCGCCCCCTGAAGGTCGCACAGGCGATGCTGGTGCTCGAGGTAGTCCGTCGAACGCATGATGGAGTGCATGAGGGAGAGATACTCCATCCGCAGCTTCCCAAGAAGTGAGAGATAGAGGAAATTATGATCAGACAAGTTGACAAGGTGCCGAAACTGTATCAACAAAAGCCTGGGAACAGCAGCTGTACCGTGTGCGGGAGTCTCACCTTGTCTCCCGGTGAAAGGTCGGATATTTGCCGGACGGCGATGTCAATCATCACCATCATGTCAGAGTGGTAGAAGATATCAGCCGTCTCTCTGCTGGCGAAAACATCCTGCAGAAACTTGAGCACTGAGTGTGGCGCAGGCGGGGTGTGTTTGAACATACACACAGGATCGTCTGACGAACAGAGAGGCCAGAAGGTGAATAGTGACTATTATTAGGATTTTTTTGAAAACGGTTGAGAAAATGCTATAATGACAAAAAAGGGTTTTTTTACCGCCTCTGTTCAGAAGCAGCAGCACTTTCTCTGACAGGATCTTGACATTTTTCTTCTTCAGCTCCTTCATAATCACATTGTCGCTTGGTGCTTGATGACAGAACACAGACGCACAGCAAAAGATTTTCAGCTGTTTCGTAGCTCGGATGAGTCGGGCACAAAACTCTGCATTGTTGTCCTTTACCACACTCCCATGACAGTCAGCCATCAAATGCAAAACTAGAACCTTGAATATGCTGCAATGAAATGCAGCATGAACATCACGTTATATTTGTTCTCACCTGTGTGGTGCAGGTTGAAGGCCAGCAGGAGGTTGAGGAAGGTGTCAGGCAGCTGCTCCGTGGGATCAGAGGGAAGCCCGTCCTCCACCACACCCAGCAGGAACTGAACAAAGTCAGCATTCAAGTGTTCTGGAAGGAGGGAGAGTTGGGATTATGCGTGATTATTACTCAAAGCGTTCTTTTAATCTCAGGAAGATTTGCTTGCCTTTTGAAAACATTCCATAATCCGCCAGATCAGATCAAAAATGTCATGAACTGAATTGTTTTGCATTGTTTGGAAGGAACATTCTGTTCTTATGAGTAAGGCATGAACGCATATGATTAATGTGCATGTAAAATAGGTTCTATTCAGTGCTGTGTAAAATGGGACAGACTAGTCGTACCATAGTGATGATATGGCACCTGTTCGCCCATTGAGAAGATCATGGTCAGAAGCAGGGCTGTGTAGCACATCTTCTGGTGTTCTGAGGAAAGAAAAATATCAGAGTAATCACGGTTAACAAAGGACAGTACAGAATGCAGTAACAAGTTAAAGGTGTCACCTTGCGTGACAGTCTGAAGGTCTCTGGCCAGCTCCATGGGCAGAATGGAGTTAAGGAGGGTGGAGATGAAAGCAGCATCCAGGCTGCACATCGCCCCAAACACCTTCAGCAGCAGCAGCCGCAGAGACACGCGATGCTCCTGTGGCGTCAGATGGAGGCAACAATGAGCAAACACCGAGCACACAAACACGGTAATTAGACGAACAGTCAGGACACAGTCAGCTGACTCATAGTGACAGAAGCAGGTCAGCGTCTTACCATCTGATAATATGAAACCAGAGACAGCACATTCTCGCAGTGGTTGGCTTTGCACATCCTCTTACAAACCTCTGGATCCGCATCAGTCTGACAACAACAACAAAAAAAGACAACAGTGACATAATGACACGATAATCTGTTCTACATGCAGAAGATTACAGAGCCCATTACCAACTCATCTGAACATCCCGACTCTGACTCTAGTTTCAATTGGGACAAACTGCCAACGAAGAATATTTGGCAGCCTGGAGGGTTTTGGTCTGTAACCGGTGCTGGATTTGTACAGTCGTCTGAGCCCCTCTGATCCTATCAAACACGTCTGGTAGTTAAAACCTGACATCTGGTCGGGCCCTGCAGCCACGTTGCACATTCTTCCCAAGAGCAAACTTTTCATCAACTGTGATAAATTGCAGCGATGCAACATTATGAGCTAGAAAATAGTTTTCTCTAAATAAAAGTTCATCCTACAGAGGGAATGCTGACTCAACCATGTCCGAACTCCTGTTTCTGGGTTTTCTATATTAGTCAATGCATCTGAATTCAGTTCTGTTTCTATTAACAGACCAGTAATTAGCACTGGTTTCCAGAAGCAGAAGCAGATTGTTGACATCTGTTGACTAAGCCGTTACATGTGACACAGTCTGATGTTTGTCTTGCACCGTAACCAGACACGAGACCACCATACCAGTATCTTCAGCAGCTCCTCGAGGTAGCAGGCGATGAGAGCGTGATCTTCGTGTAGCGCCCAGCTACGCTGCTGTGAATCGTCTCGGTGGCGAGCGAGGTCACCGAAGATGACCTCCAGCCGCTCTTCGTCATGACACACCTGGCCCTGAGGCAGCGCTGAGCTCAGATCCTGCAGAGACACAGAACAGCACGATACACAAAGCGATTGTTTATCAGGAGAAAGTAGATTTCACAAATGTGCAAAAGTACTTACTTATAAATTCTATATGATAAGCTCTTATCTTCTCTAGTTTTGAATGACTCTAAATAAGTAGGAAGGTGTGTGGTTATACGGTAGCTATTTCTGCTGCGTGCTGAGCAGGTCGTGTTCATGTTTGGCAGAATGCGCCGTGTTCACACTCAGAACCTCAACCTGCCGCTGCTGCTAAAACGAGTTTCATGAGAGCGTGGAGAAAAGCGTAAAAGCCGCAGACCATGAAACCAAACCAACGATCTGAGACGCCAAAACAACTGGGTAGAAAATAGTTTGTCAGTTATTGGTTTCTTCAGACTACAAATCATTTTGATAATGATTTGTTTATTAACAAAAAATACTGATTAGTGTGTCTTTAATGGTTAATAAAGATGCTTTTGTTTGTGAAGTTTGCATCATCTTGCTGGTTTGAGTCTGGATGCAGGCAGCACAGCTGGAGATAAATCATGTATAAACAATTTAAACACAACTGGTCTGAGCTACAAACCACTGTTACTATGCCTGTTTCCCACAGGCATTATGTTTTCTAGCTGGTTGCCCTATTCTTGCAAATGATTTGAGAACATTTCTACATAATTGCCACAAATAATCGGTCATGCATAAAGTTTTGAATATGAGTCTGGGCAGTCTGTGAAGATTGTGCAGCTTGATATACCCCTGCAATGTGAATTCTATTTCTATGTTAACTCATCTTAGAGCTTCATATCTAAAAAAAACTGGCGAAGGTCTCTACTACACCACAGAGAATATCTAGCTTAAATTAGATAAGCATTTCAGTATCTAGGTAAAAGCTGTGGTTCAGCAGTTACATTACAGCAACATCTGCCAGCAACCGATCGGCAGATCTTTAATGCTTGGTTTGATGCAGCAAAGCTTAAATTTAAACACAGGAAACGTACGAGGACAAGCGGTCAGCTTGTTTCCGAATGACTGAGAAATGCCAGCTGAATGCAGACCGAGCTGGACCTGGAGCCAGCGCTGGTGTGAAAAGAATCGAGAAACGTCTGACCTTGCTCTGCACCAACGAGACGAGAACTTGTTCCAAGTCAGAGGAGGCTTGAGGTAAAGCGGTCTGGAGATGGCCCACCACCACACCCACAGCCACCCGCGACAGCTCGTAGCTCAAGCCGGTGTTCTTCCGGACCAGCTCGATCAACTCAGCCCCAATAGTCATGGGAACCGGCTCAGAGATAGTGGGGCTGCCAGGGGGGCTTTCAGCCACAGATGGGGGGGCAACGGGCCAATCGCTATCCGGCTGCTCTTCCACAGGGGGCTGCGATGGAGGGGTGGGCTGTGGAGGCGGAGGAGCTGGGCTTTTCTTCGCAGGAACTGGCTGAGGGGGGGCGTCAGAGGGCAGCACGTCTGGAGGTGGGGGCTTCACACGGGACGGCACCGGAGGAGGGGGAGTGCTGGAAATACTTGGCAAACTGGCATCGGAGGTGACCAGAGAGCGGGAGGAGCCCGACTCTTGAGAGGTGGTGCTGATAGAGAGGGAGGGGACAGGGGAAGGAGGAAGAGAGGACACTCTGGACGGGACCTCGGGCTCTGCTGAGAGGCACAGAAAGCTCCAGTTACAGAGAGGAGCGTGAGGGGGAATGACGTGACTAAGAATAGAGTATGTTTGTGAAGTTAAAGCTAAAAGCAGAGGCACACATGTTTATAAGTCATGAGCAGAGAAAGGACATGTGCGTGTGCTGTTCGCTGACCTGGACGCCGGCTGTTCCTCTGTTTCTCTGGGGGAGGAGGGGTGATGGGAGCCGCACGTCGAGGCTGAGGAGGCACCTGCAGGAGGAAAAGCACAAACCCCCGAGTTCAACATACTCAAGTGTTTTTATTATGCCACCAACAATCCAATAACACAATACTGGATATTCAGTGTTCGCTTTTCAGCAGATCCTCACTGGATGAGCTGGAACTAGAGAATGCACTGAACTAAAAACGACCTGTACAGTTAACTGATGATCAAAAAAGCCTGGTCAACATCAGCCGTGTCCAGGGAAATTAGGATGTTTAGATTAGCATAGAAGCTAAATAAAGAGGATTGGTCTCTGTTTTATCTTCGGAATATTGATTGTCAAAATAACAGCCTGAGTGTGTAGGACACGAATTCGTTGGTTCTAACACCTCCACACAAAAGGCTGGAACTGAGCGTCCCCGTCTTTTTGCACGGAGAACGAACTTAGCTTACTCTAATGTCGATCAGTTAAAACGATCAGATTCTGCCGTTCCAGGTGAGATCAGCACTTCGTGGTCAAGCTGCTTGATGCCTGCTGAGTACGGACGTTACCTGGTAGAAGCTCTGTTCTCCCTGCATGCTGTCCACGCTCCCTGACAGCGGCATGCTTCCCTGACGCCCGTACTCTCGGCTAAGGCCGTTGGGCGGTGGAGGGGTCTGACTGAGAGATATTTCACTGTTGGAAGATGGGAGACCTTGCTTCTGACCAGAACTCCGCCGTGAAAGAGTTTCCTTTCTGTGATGGATCAGCTTCCTGTGACGGGAGAACAACCACAATCAGGACATAAATCAGTCATCTGACGCTCACTGCTGCTGCATTGTGGACTCACTGCAGGACGTCTCTCTGCTCCAGGTTGTATTTGCCTCCGTTTTTTAAGGCCACGTTGTGGATGCCTTCGATGGCTCTGTCAATAGACTGCAGAACCTCGTCTTGTTCTGGAGCCTGGCGGAGAGAAAGAGAAAATATGCAGGGTGGAGATGAACATATGAAATATTCATTAACATGGTATTAAAGTTTAAACTGAACAGAACTGTGGCTTGGGGACACGTGTGACTCCAGGCACAACCGAACTGGGGCAGTTATCCAGCAAAAACAGCAATTTCACCAGTGTCACACTATTAAACCATCGTAGACACTAAGTACAGGAGAGGTTCACTCCAAGCCTGTGATTTCACTACTTGCGCTGACTAGTTCACTGTGCGTCTGCTCTGGGTGTGACTGGGAGAAAACCCAAAGCTCTGCGCAAGGAAGTAGCTACTGATTCAACAACAAGAGGACTTATTATCACTTTAATCAGAGCATAAACAAAAGCTTTCTGCCTCCGCGGCCTTGGATCTGCTCTCATACCAGGTTGCCTCGCGTCTCATCCTGTCACATCGCATCCTTTCTTCTACCCACAGAGCAGATCCAGTAATTGACGGGATCTTCTACAGACGTGTTTGCTTTCCCGCAGCACTCGGCTCCAACGTGGCCTGCACTGCAGCAAACATGCTGCGTCTCTGTCGATGCCATCACTTCATCCATGCGCATTCACTACGCGTATCTTCACCTCGAGACGCGACACGGCTGATACAGAACCGCAGAGCCCGTGGGTCAGAAAGTCATATTCACCTGGACTCTCTCGATGTATGAGGCGGGGACGTAGCCGGTTTCCCCCGAGCTGCAGCGGGAACCCAGCCACCAGTGTTTGTTGCTCCTCTCCAGGATTAAGAAGCTTTCTCCGGCCGCGAAGTGCAGCGAGTTGGGCTCCGTGGAGCGGAAGGCGTAGAGAGACCGGTACATGGTTCAACAACGCTCTAACAGCCCGAACTGAACCGAAGCGGCGTCTGGAGGGAGGAGGTGTCCGACTGGAAGCGAGCGCTCAGTTAGAGGCGGTTTACAGAGGCATGACCCGCTGATCACTGCTGTCTATTTACAATGGAGCAGGATCATCTGACCTGCGACCGCTGCCACAAAACACCGCAGGGGGCGCTGCGCCGCCCTGGACACGCCCCCCAGGCATTTTAATCACACACAGAGCCCAGCATCGAGCCGAGTAATGTCTTAATTAATCACACATGCCAGAACTTAGAGAAGTGAATTTGGACTGACTGGGGTTTCTAATTGTAAATTACTGCAAGAGGATTAAAATCTAATTTGTTTACTTCAACCATTCTAGACAGAACGAACACAATTTATTAAATGTAAATTAAACGATTAAAGTGTGTTTTATAATGAACCGTGTCATGTATAAATGTTTACACAGATGCACTCAATCCTATTTCATCTGTAATAAAGCTTCTGGGAACAGAAGATTATTTTATATTGTAATATAATTTACTCTATATATGTATAATAACGTAAACACAAGACCGGAAGCCGGGGAATGGTGTTACACTGAAACCTGTCCCCCTTCGTTTCGCCGGTGTCTTCTCAGTCAACATGGCCAGTTCGGCTTGTGCCGCGTTTCTCCTTGGGAGAACTAGTCAAGCGTTTCTCTTCTCCTCCAGGGCAGCGCCTGTTTTCGCGAGGTGAGACCTTTGCCTTTTGTTTATTAATCATTTGAAGTCCATTCATTTGACTGAGTTTAAACCACACGTTGTTTTCCTGAGTCTGACCAGGACATAATAAAGTCATGACACTATCACGAAATGCTAAGTATCGCAATTAAATGCATGTTACAGTCACTGAGTCGTGTTTTATGGGGAGTAACTCAGACTGAAGAAACTGTTTCACTGTTAATCTGTTTTTTAGGTGCGTTGCTGAATTTGCTCAGATTTTTTGCTTTGGTTGGACAAACGACCTTCTTTGGTTGTGAGAACAGGCTCAGCGCTGAATGTAGCAGCAGCTTCTTAGATCCTTGGTTTATGTTTTTGTAGAAAGCTTTTGGCTTTCACCCCTGTCTTTAGCTTTTAAATTGGGGCAGATACCCAAAGCTCTTCAAACCAGCCAGTTTTAAGTAATGTAAAGAACCTCAGTCGATAAAATAACCTGTTATTTGTACACACGCTTCGGGTTCTAATTTAGTCTCTGTGTTTTGTTTCAGCCCGTTTCTGTGTCGTGCTCATCGATTGGGTCCCAGTGACGATGAGCTGTACCAACGCACCACGGTGTCTGTCATGCAGAAGGAGCCTGGCGGTGGGACCGTGATCCAGAGTTACAGCTCCAGAGGATTCAACATTGACGGTAACAAGGTGCTTGGACCCTGCGCTGTGCTGCCTCCTGCTATCCTCCAGTGGAATGTGAGCAATACTATACTTGAATGAATCGCATTCTTCTTTGTATTTCAGTTAAACGTAGCTATTTCTGTGTTTTTTATTTTTGTATGTCTCCTTGTGTGCAGGTTGGTAGTTATAAAGACATCACTGAAGAAAGTGTTTCACTCTTCCATATGCTGGAGCCAAAAATCGGTAAGAATGAACCGTCACCAACATGTATGTCATGGCGATTAATGGAAAGAATTCATTCTAATTCTTTTTGTATTGGCAGCTATTCTTCCTAAATGTGGTTGTTCTTTCTGCAGAGATCCTTGTGCTGGGCACAGGTGCACGGCTTGAACGAATCAACCCTTCGGTCCTCGCTCTGCTGAGGAGTAAAGGCATCTCTGTGGAGGTGCAAGACACGGTAAAATACCTCATGTATCACTGTAAGATTTTATGTCTGTCTCACGTCATAAACAACCTGATGCTTTGATTTCAACTTTATTTTCACGTTTTGTTTTTTCAGCCGAATGCATGTGCAACCTTTAACTTCCTGACTAGTGAGCGGCGACTGACAGCCGCTGGTCTGATCCCTCCATCTGTCAGCACAGCTCTGGAAGTAATGCATTAGATGTTACTAAATGACCTTGGACCAGAGAAAAGGTTATTTCTCCTGCGGCACAAGGCAACACTACTGCAAACATTGCTGTGTTTGGAGCAGGTGTGGTGATGCTTCACATCAGCTTGATGTTGAAGGTGATGTTTTACTCAAACGTTAAAACAAATATTAAAACAGTTGTTTCATTTTTGGTTAATGTTGGATTTTGTACCAAGCTTCCAAGCAGCCAAAATATATTTTTACAAAGGAGATTTACGTCGCTCTCTCTCTAGCTCTCTAGTGAGTCTAATTATATGCTGAATTTTTGTATATAAATATTTATATGTACCAAATACGTATTATGCATTCATTATGTTTTTGTTCATAGCATATTACACTGTCACGGTTCATTTTAAATAGAGACAGAATTGCTGTTGTTTGTGCAGTCAGTAAAAGAGATGTGAAATCGTAAAGCGTGTGTGAATATGTTATGTTGGTGGTGACTGTCCTTAACCAAACACTGTGCTGCATTCGGTTAAGCCTCTTTACTTGTCTCCAGCAGCGTTGCCTGTGTGCAGCATGTGACATGATTCAGTGCCTTTGTCCTGCTGGCACCTAAGCTCCATAGACAGAATCCAAATCCTCTACACATCAGTGTGATTCATCTCTCATCATCTGTCTCAGTGCCACATGCCCACTTTCAGTCTGAACGTCATTCATGTGTGATGTTTGAATACTTTCACCTGCAGTTGATACAGAAATTCAAATTTTTCACTAAGAACTTTAACATGAACAAACATTAACTGTTAGCAGTTGTGTTACCATTTCAGCTCCTACTCAACAAAGACATACTGTATAGAGTTTCTCAAAGGGAACATGTTTCAGCCAACAACATTTACTGTAGTTCAGTCACTAGTGTGATACATAACGTCGCAGCCGTGCAGTATAGTTGTTCTGCCGCTATGGCTTCCACATGGTCAGTCATGTGAAAGCGTTTGTCAGTCGTCATCAGAGTTGTGAGACTGGTGTCTCTGTGGGCCTCCAAAGAGCTCGGCTCCCGTGATCCGAAGGTACAGGTCTTTAAGGTCTTCACATTCATCCTCAAAGTGATTTGTTGCATCATAGGAACGTGACACAAAGATCTAGTTAAGGCAGAGGCGAAAGTCTGTCACACACACACTTCATCCTTTTCATATTGTATTTTTTCGTTCCTTACCTGACTCCTTTTCCCGTCTTCATTGGGAACATACAGGCTGCTGATGGAAACAAATCTACACTCAAGGTAGAAATAAAGTCCGTTAGACTTTCAATATTATAATTGACTGACTCAGCCATTAAATATAAAATCTTGTCTCGAAGGAGTCACTGACTTTTGCATGATAGGTTCAAGAAGCTCCAGGCCAGGCTGCACCTCTTTCTCGGGGTTTCTGCTTTCTGCAGTCGTGCTCACTGTGGCGATGTACATCCCATCTGAAGCCACATTTTGAGAGTACGACACCACAGATATATAAATGTCTGCTTGGAAAAAGACAGAGTCATTATAAACCCTGGGCCATATTTATGAGATTAAGTTCCACCAAAACCATCACGTTAATAATCGTCAAGCAGATAGAGGTAGCAGAGGCTGATACCTGACTTCCTGTTGAGCTGAGTTTGAGGGATAATGATTTGACAGGATTTGGCCTCGTGTGTGTTTTTAACCGGGTGATTTAATAAACAGATGACCCTTATGACCCGCCCCACTTTCCTCACACGGTTGGGAACGTAGCTGGGATCACAGATCAGCTGTTTACAGTGGAACAGCTGTTCGTGGGAGAGAATAAACACAACGAGCACAGTTTTGCCACTGGATATTTTATCCTGTATTTCCACGACCTTTTGTTTTTCCATGTAATTTACCTTCCCCTCAGATTTCACTGCTTTCACTTGGCCGTTCTCCATCACGACCTCGTCCACTGCTCTGTTCAGCAGGAACGTTCCTCCATACTCTGCACTCAGTCTGAGGTACCGAGAATCAGCAGAAAATGAATATTTGTTTATTTTTTAACACCTCTGTGAAAGAACGTCACAGCAGTGATTGTGTCAGTACAACCTGGCGAACCCTTGTGGTAGCTCCCCCAGGCCGTACACGGGGTAGAGGTAGGGGCTGTTGTTGTGGCGGGACAGAGACTCAGAGTACACCTTGATCCGTCCGATGGTTTCCACGCAGGGCTGGTCCAGGTAACTGCAGAGAGACCAGGCAGCTTTGCATCATCTCTGATTCATTGCTTTGCTGTCAGGTTTGTAAAAAGCTTCTCTGACTGACCTCTCACTGGTGTGTAAAGCTATGGCGTGACCTACGAACTCTATGACATCCAGTCCCAGGTCGAAGCGGCTGAACAGGTCCCTCGTGGTGGTTTTGTGAGGATCCACGTCCTGGTAGGTTCGAGGGTTTCTCACATCAAAGTTCAGAGCAAAAAGCAGCAACTTCTTGAATCTTCTCTTGTCAAACATGCCCATTAGATCTAAAACATTATAGAATATTTAACAAGGATGCTGAATGTGCACCAACAATGCAGCTGCCTACACGTCACCTGAAGCATGTGCGTCTTCCTCTGTGGCCGGGACCTTGTGTACCTTTCCTGCTTTGCATATGTAGCTGCCTTCGATGACCTTAAAGTCCACATACCGAGTAACCTCTGTGTGCACCAAGATTTTCACCAGCTGACCTGATGCAAACACACAGCCTTCGTTTACATTTACGCAGTCACTGTAACGATGATGGCGATAAACTGCACTGCACAAACACAAGGTCTCACCTGTGGCAAGAAAGAATTTGGGGATAAGGTCAACACTCCACTCTTTTCCACGGTCCATAGATTTATCAGGACCTGCAAGGTTAAACTTCTTGTACAGCTGTAAATGTAGAACATATGGAATCATAGGCACCAGGCACATCGTCGATGCAACAGGAAACGTGGCTGTAAACACACCTCCTCAAGTGGACAAATGGACGCGCTCGCTCCTCCGTAATAAGGATTCTTGTCGATGTGAAGAACCTTTTTCCCACTTTGAGACAACAAACCAGAGAGGATGCACTCCTGCACAGACGGGCGCGTGATATCAAAGTTATTTGCTTTCTATATAGAGTAAGAACAACATCAGGTGGTAGAGACACGATTCAGCACGTTTGTCGGGTTTAGGACGTAACAGCAGGTCGCAGGTCTGAGTGGAGCGACTACATACTGTCCTCTTACCTTCAGTCCGGTTCCCAGCACTATTACATCATATTCCTGCATCCTAACAGTCTGTCCTCACGTCTCACTTAGTTCCCACTGTCTCCTCGAGCCCCAGTGCTTTTCCAGAGTCCTGCCTGCTGCAGGATTGTGTGTGTTTGTGTTGGCATGTGCATATGTGAACAGAGACAGAGACAGAGTGTGATGATGATGAGTGACACTAAATGCTTTGTGTTCCCCTTTGCAGTAATCCTCTTAAGAACGACACATCCATGCAGCGACAGAGAGAGAGAACAAAAGACTGGAGCGAGTTCATTTTTATCGAGCTGTGCATTTATGTTACATGTATCACATTTGACCAGTATAGTTCAAACACTGCAGCTTATACTGTATGTTTTATTATTCAGTGATGAATATCTGACCAACTATTTCTATTTTCTAAACTTTTATGTAAAAATCATAAACAGTAACTGCTGCCAGGTGAATATAATGAAGACAAACGAAAGTAATAGAGATTTCATTTTAAATACTGATTTTCTTCCACGGGAACTTCAATACCCACAATGCCTCGCTATCAAGGCATCATGGGTATTTATACAGTAGCTCTAGTCACTGTCATCTTCCTGATCTGCGACTTTTCACAGTTTGCTTGAGAAGTTGATCAAGTCGGAGAAATGTCTTCAGCGCCGACAGTAAGTGGCTCCGTTAACGGACTTTATGTCTCCGCTTCTGGTTCTGACCAACGTTAGCGTCTCTATTAGCGCCTGTGTTTTATTAGCTTTATGTGACGCTACAGCAAACAGCAAACTAGATGCTGTCAAACTGTTCACAGCGGGTCGTCACTTATATGACGAACAATATGTAGTGTGTGGTGGAAAATGAGCTTTAGGCAGTAACATTTCCACAGAGCAACTAAAGGTCGCGTCTCTTGTGTTCGCTTGCATTTTCACGTCTGATGTTTGGAGATAAAACAATCTTTAGTTAACATCAGCTTTTAACACGTGGCTCAAATTATGCAAAGATGAAAGTTAAAGTGATGCTATTATTACATTTCTGATGTTATGGTTTTGGTTTCGTTTGACCAGTCCTGCTCTGAAACTAGATCATTTATGGTTTTAGGACAACTCTAATCTCACACAGAGCATTGATTACATACTATAGGATTGTTGTGGGTCAGGAATCATGTGATAGTGACCCGGTTGAAGTGACAATGAGCTGCTGACAATGGTTTCTAGTGAATTTCGTGTCTGCAGTGACCAGATTTTGTCGTGTTTGTAAGATAAAACCAGATTTGTTTAATGTCTTATTATGTCTTCTTTTGATGCATAGTTGTGATTGTTGCTGGTATTTTGTGTCAGTTTTCAGGTGAAGACCCAAACCGACACACGCGTGTCACCGTTAGGTCCAACCCTGGATTCCTGGAGCGATTAAGTGAAACTGCTGGAGGGACACTTGTTGGTGTCGGACTGTTTTTCCTTTCAATCTATATTCTTTTCACCAATGAGGTAAAAACACTAACTTTTCAGGGGTTCACATCAAAATGCAAACTGTTACAAGAGCAGACTGACATAATCCAGCTGTAATTGTTCTCTTCTCAGGGACAAGCTCTGCAAACAGCGTCTTCCCTGGACGAAGGTCTTTCCCTTGTTGTGTCGTTGGGGCCGTACGCCAGCGTCGACCTGCAGAATAACAACCACTTAGTTCACCTATCTGCAAAACTGCACACTGCACAGGTGCTTATTCTGTCTTATCTAGTTATCATTTGCAGTTTGAGTTCTTTGTTTCATTAACACTGTCCATAAGTTTATTACCTGCATCTGAGGCTTAATGCACAAAATAAAAGTTACTCTATTGAACAGAATTAGATTTTTCAGGTGTACCTAATAAAGTGGCCAGGGAATGTTTTTACAGCTTAGCTAAATGCTGCATCTGCACCTGTGTGTGTGTGTGTGTGTGTGTGTGTGTGTGTGTGTGTGTGTGTGTGTGTGTGTGTGTGTGTGTGTGTGTGTGTGTGTGTGTGTGTGTGTGTGTGTGTGTAGCCCCTCCATGACCCCAACTACCGCGTGGTGGTGCAGGCGGTGAAGCTGAAGAGGCAGGTTGAGATGTATCAGTGGGTGGAGCACCAGGAGAGTAGGTGAGTCTGATGTCTGCATGTCAACAGTCGGGAGCAGTCAGGTGAACAAATGTTGGCCCGGGTACACGATAATATTTGACTGAACACACGTGAGTTTGTTGCTGTTTTTAGGGACTACAAAGAGAACGGAGAAACCAAAACCGAGACGACGTACACTTACAGTAAGATTTTCTTTTTGTAGACTGTGACCTCTTTGACTCTGGTTGAAACTGTTCTATATCCACTGTGAACTTATGTGATTCCTTTTCTGTAGACACAGAATGGAAATCAGAGTTGGTGAACAGCCGTAACTTTGATAAGGAGATCGGTCACCAGAATCCAAGGTACTCGCGTTCCCGTAAGACGATTCTGTGGGTGTTTGCGTTTGTCTACGTGTCACGTTTGAATGAACTGTTGTTTCAGTGCCATGCCGGTGGAGAGTGCGACCGTTGTTGCTCCTGAGGTTAAAGTTGGGCCTTTCGTGCTTTCCAAAGGTACGCTGTTTAAAACATGCGACGTGAATGCTGTGCAGCTGCTCTTTCACCACCTGATCTGTTGTTGATCCTCAGATCTGGTGGAGCAAATAAACAACTTCCAGACCCTGAGACTCGGCGACGGCTCTGCTTTTAACTCTGACCCGTTTTTCACCATTCACGATGATTATTTCTATCACACGCCATCCCTGCTGAGGCCGGAGGTGAGAATCAGTGATTTGAGATGTTTTTCTGTGCAATCGTTTTTTTGCCTTTAATGAGATGAGGATTGTATTTGGAAGGTTGGAGATGTTCGTGTGAGATTCTCCTTCGCTGGATTGAGTGGGGAGACGTCCCTCCTTGGCCCAGCCCAGACTGTGAGTTTAGGATTCAGCTCAATCATAAATATCATGATAAATTAACTGTTTACTACTAACGTAAAGTAATGACCGTAAAGGTAAAGGAAATAACCATTAACGTGGGAATGATTTCAGGTTGATTCTACAGTACACACACGGTGTCAAGGTAAACTGTGGACTAGCTTCTCAGATGCTGGTGAAATTGACTTTCTAAAGCGATTTTCAGGTCAGTGTTGTTGCCAAGCAGAACGATGACCAGCTGAAGCCTTTTAGGACTAGATCAGGAGACACTCTGGAGATCCTGTACCTGGACGAGCTCTCTGCAGAGGTCAGTGTCTTTTTTTTCAACACTGTTATGTTGTTGAACTTTTTAACGGGTTTGTAATATCTCTGTTCCTGACACTTTTGTTTTTGTGTGTAGGAGATTTTTGAGAAGGAGCATCGGTACAACAAAATGAAGGCTTGGGGATTCAGGGCTGCAGGCTGGGTCCTGATGTTCATCAGCATTCAGCTGACCATGCGAATCATCTACACACTGGGTAAATGCCCTCACTGCCAAGCAACACAATCGTTTCACTCATCCCTGCATACGTTCATACCCTGTCTGTTGTGTGCCTGCAGTGGACTGGGTTCCTGTTCTCAGGGAGCTGGTGTCTGCGGGGCTGAAGATCTTCGCTCTATGCATCTCCTGTTCGCTGTCTCTAATCACTATTGGAGTGGGTTGGCTTTTTTACCGGCCACTGATAGCAGCAACTCTCTGTGCACTAGCTTTGCTCCCAGTGTTTCTCGTCCGCTCAAGGTTTCAAGTCAAGAAGAAGGAGTGACCAGTCAACTGCTGTTTCTGATGCCGTGTGTTTGGCTTTCTGCAGAGCTGGGAAGCCTTTCTTGGGTTAAATGGACATTTTTAAAAGAGGCGTTTAGGTGTAAAAGCTTTAATCCACCGTCCGTCAGTGTTCAGGTGGATGCGAATATTTAGGTGAGATGCACATACTCATCCTGGTGAGATACTGATAGACCTCAGCCAAACTGCAGACGCTGTGTTGCATTTAGACCAGAAGTGGTGTCTGATGACTTGCAGCAACAACAACTGTGCCCTCACTCGATTTGGTGCTACTTAAGAGCTTTGAGGAACCGTGTGCAAGCAGCGTGTCGCATGTGCTTAGACGCTGTTACCAATTGCTTAGATACACGCTACTAAAGCCAGGGTTGTAGACAAGCTCTGTGATGAATGCTACAGTCATAGCGTTTAGACATTAATCTTAAAATGGGTTCTTGATTTCCACACAGGAACAGTGCATTTTCAAAATAGGAGGCATATTGCACTGGTGAATCTTGAATGATGAGGGTTTCAAGTTTACGCACTCATTTTTGTCCTCATATTTTCAATATGCACATTAAAGCTTTTTATGTACACTTCAGATATAACCAGCTTTTGGCTCATGCTTCCGGGGATCTGCAAGATGACCCCAAACTCAAATGTTACCATCTGGCAAAACAATTAGTTATTAAATTATAATTTAGAGAACTATTTAGTAATATTTCAGATGATTAAAACATGGATATGGGCTGATGTGGAAGTGCTTCAAGACCCAATTTTTAAATGGTGCAAAGCTCAGACAGTCGACAGGTTTGTTTTTCAAATGAATATCTTTTCTATTTCAAGGAAACTGCTTTTAACGTGATAGCATCAAAAATGATTCTGTCAGGTCTTATCAGTGAATCAGCCACAATGTCTGTTAATGCACAGCTCTGAAGCCAAACTTGCTGTGCATGTTGCAAAGGTTCAGTTTTAATATTCATTCAGTACCTTTTGTGCTTCTGTGACTGGCTTGTAATGTAATTCAGTGACTGAACACATATTGGGAACTGCCAAGATTCTTAGAAAGTAATTTATTACACAAAACACTAAGTTTCCATTTGTGTTTTAACAAAATGAGTTTCCAGTCTCGTTGTGCATGTGACAATGCACAGAGGATTTGTTTATGAAACACACAAACAAATTTTGACTTCACGTGTGCTTCAGTTTGTCAATATAATTAAAGGACTATGGGGTCACAGTGTACAGGTACTACACCCTGGCTGTGGAACATTCCTCAAACCAGCAGGCAGGGATTAAGCACTTAACTGTGGTTGGCAGGTCAGACAACAGGTCCCCTTGCTGACCTTTTTGCTTACATAGTACGTGTTGTTAAAGGTTGTTTCATTATGGCGAAATTACTTGTGTTAAAGTACAAAAACATATTTCCATAAGCCCAAAATTGAATACTGACAGAACCTGACTACTTTTGCTTAAGACAAAAAAGTAAAAGCAATACACCTTTAGTAAAAACTGGGGAGAACAGTCTTTTTTGTGGGTGTGTTTGACCTAATGCTCCTTCTTTCCCCTGTAGGAAGCAGTCCTCATGCCCCCATTTACAGTAGGATGCATTTATTGCTCTTCTTCCCCCGCCGGGCCTGTAGTGCTGCCCTGGTGGCCATCTCAAACACTTCTCTCACACCATCTTTTGTTTTCGCTGAGCACTCCATGTATCCAAAGGCACCGATCCTGTTAGCCATGTCCCGTCCATCCTCAGGTTTCACAGGTTCCTTAAGAAAAAGTTTAAGAATTATTCCTTCATCACAGTAGGAGACTGTCAATGTTTGTGCGAGTTTATATTTTACCTGCTTCATTTTGGCGAGCTCCCTTCGGGTGTGCTCATCATTACGCAGGTCTTTTTTATTTCCCACCAGTATAATGGGAACATTAGGGCAGAAGTGTTTCACCTCAGGGGTCCACTTCTCAGGGATGTTCTCTGAATGGTGTGACAAAAGATACAATCAGTGACAGATTTTGAGATGCACATTAAATAACACGGTTTGCATATCTGCATATACATGCAACAGACAAGGATAAACCCGTTTCCTTAGTTCTTTTGTTTACGGATTTTGAATGTAAACTGACAGAAGATGTTGCTTCTGTGCTTTTTCCTCTTTTCGCTGTGTTAGAGCAGGCAGCGCTCTGAGAGAAACATCTGTTACACACTGAAACCGCGGGGGAAATGCTCAGGCGTTAGTTTCAGTCGGAGTCGTTCTTTGAAGAATGAGGAGGTGCTGCTCTCTTTTCCTGTCTGTAGCCTTTTTGTCTCCTGCACTTATAACTGACTAGTAGCACAATTATGCGTGAAAGAGTTAATACCTTACCAGGTTACGTTTTGCATATAAGCACATTCATTCAAAGCAAAGATTACTTTTATTATTGATTAATCTTTAGTTGATTTGGTCCATAAAACATCCTAAGACTGAAAAGTGCCCATAGATATTTATTTCAAGACAAGGTGCTTATAATATTCATGTAATACAGAATGTAGAGAAGCGATAACTCTCAGATCTAGGAGCAAGGAACCATCAATTCTATGGCCTCTTTCTTGAAAAATGACCAAGAATAGTTGCTCATTCCTTTCCCATCTAAAAATAAAAAATTCTAACTAATTGCTAGATTTTTTTTAGACAGTAGGGTCATATAAATATGATAAGAGTTGTTGTCATGTATAATCGCTACATGAAGTGGCTGCTAATCGACCTCAACAGATTGTTATTAGAGGAGTGTGATGGAAGCAATTTAGCAACCTTGAGCTGGTCTCATCCAACTCAGTGTTTGCCAGAAAACTGGAACCTGCTAAACTGTCGCATACATCCACATTTTTAATTAAATCCTTAAGTGCCAAATAGAAAATATATAGAAATAGATCAATGTACCATTAATAAACATGTCAGAGTTCTTATTACCACTTACCAAGACTGTCAGGACTGTCGATGGAGAAGCACATGAGAATAACATCAGTGTCTGGATAAGACAGGGGACGCAGTCGGTCATAATCTTCTTGACCTGCTGTATCCCACAGAGCCAACTCAACCTGCCACAAAGGTTTAGAGGTTATGAACCACATGCAGACCTCAACATGAAAAACCATTTTTAATAGTATAGTATATCAGACAGCTGAACTGACACATTTTATGCCATTACCCAAAATCGAGCACTAAATTGTAGGATTGATGAAATTGAAGTCGACGCTATGTGCACAAACTTTTTATTATTATTTTAAACATAGACGATGGAAGAAGTAAGGAGTGATTTGAACACATGCAGACACAGGGAAGCAGATTTTGTTGTAATTTCATAGATTTTTCTGGTTTAAATCAGAGCAGCACAGCAACACGTACCTGTTTACCATCAACTTCAATGTCAGCTACGTAGTTCTCAAAGACCGTGGGCACATAGACCTCAGGAAACTGGTCTTTGCTGAACACAATGAGCAGACAGGTCTTTCCACAAGCTCCATCTCCCACTATGACCAGCTTTTTCCTGATTGCTGCCATTGCTGCAGACAAAAAACGTGAACATAACAAGTGGCCCTTGGTTCAGGACGTCCATGATCAAACATTTCCGCTAGTGTTTCTGACCCACCCGGTCTCAAGAAGGACAAATTATTCGGTTACACGTTCCCCTAATTATGATCACAGCACTTCAAAACATCCTCAGAGTTAAAACCTCTCTCATCGCCACAAACGCCAAATCCAGAATCGCTGTAGTGTCTGCTGACCTACAACTTATCTCACCAGGAGGATGCTCTGTTTACAAAAGGCTTCACTCTAGCGTTAGCAGCTAGGCTGCTAAGAAGACATATTTATGGCTATAATTCAAATGTGATGTAGAAAACGAGGTCGAGTTTACTATACTCTTAATATGGCCCCATAGTTATGTTCGTGGTGTCTTTCCTACTACTCAACCAAACCTCGTCTTTTCCCTTTAATCGAAAACCGGTACGGCTAATTAGCTAGCAACCCAGGTTTAGCTTAGCCTAACGGAAGTCAATGCTTTATAGTTTCGTTAACTAAAAGAAAATACGTGTTGATAAAACACATTTAACAGCAGTACCGCTAATAAACAACCCGCAGGTCCGTTCTCCATTAAATGTGACTTCCGTACCTAGTTGTCGAGGTGAAAGCTACCCGATGGTCTCCAAGTAAGCTGACGTTGAAGCGTTGTGGCCTCCGACGCTGCTCCCTGACTGCGCTGCTGCTGGAGGATTAGCAGGATGGAGGCGAGCGGGGGGTGGGGAGACAACAATGCGACTACTACGCCGACATCCGAGGCTTTATTTGACATCAGAGCCCGCGGGTTGAGTCAGCGCTTCATGTTCAGTATTAATGTATTTGTTCCCTTTTCTTGAACATGTAGGCTGCTTAAAAACGGGTGGGACCAAAGTAATGAACCATTAAATCAATGAACTAATTAATCAAGTAAAGTAATGTATTTATGGTTGCACTTTCTATTTAGTCATTGTTAGTTATACTATAGATTTCCTAGTGCTTAAAGAAAACTTTACCCAGAGTATCTATCTATCTATCTATCTATCTATCTATCTATCTATCTATCTATCTATCTATCTATCTATCTATCTATCTATCAAATAAAATAAAATAAAACAAAGCCGATTGAAGCCTGTTCAGTCCAGAGACAAAGAAGAGTATCGTTAACGCTCTTGTCCTTTGAAAATCTTTGTGTACATTCACAAATGAGAAGGAGTTGCAGCATTTGGTTACTGTAACTATACTATACATACCATGTAAACACACTGGACCTTTTCCACATGAAATATTGATACATGTCACAGGAAAAACCTTTGTTTAACGAATGTAAACATTAGCTTTAATTCAAGCAGGATAACAACATGACATGCCAGCATGGAAAGAGAAGGAAACACATTTAAATAGCATGCAACCATTAATGCTATGTGTCAAATATAAATATGTAAGTGGACAAAGCATCAAGATCAAGTAAAACTGGATGAGTCTAAATCTAGTAAAGGTTCTCATATTTCCGAGACAAGCATCGCTGTCTGGTGTCCGCCTCTGTCCATATCAGCTCATGGGCTCGTTGGACAGTTGCAACAGGAAAAATGTTCTTTACCTGCTTATTTCTGTTATATTAGATTCTTCTTTATGATATATTGAATATGCAGACTTGGCAACAGTTACTTACTATAAGGCCACAATTTCACAAAACATGTAATCAGTGAATAAATATGACTCACAAAGTAAAATGTCCTCACAGTGTTTCAAGCTTGCTACTGGGACTTGTTGTCTTTTATTGGCTTTTTGTTTTATCAAGTTTTTTTTTTTTTTTTACCATACTCTGATCTGAATATTTTGTCCAACACCACATCTGCCTGAACAGGCCGATTTATATTTAGTGACAAATACCAAATACAGCGTCGTAGATTCTGTCAGTCAGTAAAATATAAACTCACACAAACATTGACAGTCTCCTACTGTAATGAAGGAATAATTCTTAAACCTTTTCTTAAGGAACCTGTGAAACCTGAGGCTAACAGCGTCGGTGCCTTTGGATACATGGAGAGCTCAGCGAAAACAAAAGATGGTGTGAGAGAAGTGCTTGAGATGGCCACCAGGCGCTGTTAACTAAAGGACAAAACATGCAGGCTTTAAAAAGAGCGGTAGGGATTGTGATGTGTTTTTATTCCCAGAAATGACATTTAAACAGCCTGTCGGGTTGTGGCAGAGACAGACAAGCAGAGATAGTCTGTTCTCAGCTGGTGCAGCAGCGTATTAATAACTGCAGCTCTTATTCTAATCCTGATAAGAGGCTTTCTCAGAGGCTCAGTCCCACCTCGTGGAAACCAACTCAGGCCTATTTCTGTGAAAAGAGTAACACTAATATTTCACATTCATCAGCACAAGTGGCGATTCATTCAACAGCGCAAAAGAAAACACTTTGAAGCAAAGGGAAATAATTTCTGAGATTTATTTCTCTGAACTCCACAGGCACGTATGAGTACGTCTGTAAACAGATGCCCTTTAACTGTTAACACCAGTTTTCTGTGAACGGGCTTTGATAATTATTCTGGGAAGGATCTTTTCACAGGACGTGTTTTACTTCTTTCTGTGGAAGATCTTCAACGGGTTTGTTCATAAAAGCCTTTTATTTTATCTTTTCACAGATTTGCCGACCACCTCTGACCCACCCGACTGCATGTCACATACTGCAGCATCAAACCTGTATCACGCTGGTGATAACGTGGGTTTTGAATATACCTTCAACCATTTCTAGTGACAGGGTCGTGATAGTGACACAGAGTAGGGAACAAACCTGTTAGCTTAGCCAAGGTTCATCAGGTTCATTGATTTCACAAAGAGCGAATAAACATTTCTCTTGGCAAACTACCCCGCCTTGAAATGGGCTCCAAAGAAGACCACACAGAAGATGACAACAGAAATTCTGACAGACGGGACCACGAATCTAACAAGAAGCAAAAACCTCTTTCCTTACTGGTGTTGGTAGGAAATATTATTACATATTGGCATTGCAGAATGAAAATAATTTACAGCATCTGAAACTGATATAAAAATATCACATTAATAATATCGAGTTCATTCATGAGTAGCGAAGTCACGTTGATGTTAATGTACTTAAACCTCTTGTCCGTGTTTCCTGGTGTGTCAGGTTGTCCCAGTTTCGCAACGTGGGGTCACAGAGTGAGACCCGGCTTGTGTCATATGAGGAAAGGGTATTCCTGCAGGAAACGAAGCAGAGGCTTCGGGAGTGGCAGCTGCTCCGGGCGCTTTGTGTGTCTGTTGATGCTGAGGCGCACCAGGTGCTGTAAGGTTGGAAAGGCCTCAGGTTTACGCAACGGCTGCATCAGTTTGAGAGGGACTCCGCTGTTTTTAGCCGAGTGCTGGACGGGGTCAGGCTTTCTTTTACGGTGAAGGTCACTACACGCCTGCTCCTGTGGTATGTGGCCCGAGCCAGTGTAGTTCTGCAAGAGGCTGAGAACATCTGGGAAGGACTGCAGCCGAGGCAGGTCAGGGGAAACCGAGTCCAACCAGAAGGCACCTCTGCTGTACTCTATCCGCACGCTGGTGGGTCCGCAGCAGGTCTTCACTGACAGGGCCAGCATGTACTGAGGGTGACTGCTGTCCCGCAACAGGAATGTGCCTTCAGACTTTGTCAGCAGAGCTTCCCGAGCTTCACTCGCTGAGATTGAACCCCAGTACCAGCCTGTGATCAGATGGAAGCTTTATTTGACATTTTTTTACATTTGAGTTCTACCACAAGGCTCAGTAATCACAGCCAGAAAAGTTCATTACACAGATAAGAACGGTACGTACAAGACATCTGCATGTTAGAGCCACAATCAGCTTTTTTGTGAATGGAAATAAACATCTAGTAAATCAAATCAAATCTATATGTGATGTACAAATGCAAACAGCTGAATGTCGGATTGTCATGACGTAAAATAAAGGGCTTGTGTACCTGAGGTCTGTAGATACTCCAAGGAGGTGGTGATGCAGTGGACGTCCTCTGCTGGGTCCCAGGGTGGAGGAGTGGGATTTGGGCAGCAAGGATCTCCCTGCTCCTCTCGATGGAAAACGGTCTCCGGTCGGGCAACCATGTCTGACTGAAAGCAAACCTGTTCAAGTAAATGTATAAGATGTCCAACTAATTATACTGCATTCTGCCCAAACACTAATGATGACAAAAATGGGTAAAATACTAGTAAAAATACTAAAAGAATAAAAGAAGGGAAAAGCCACACAGAGTAAAACCATATCAACAACAAAACGACCCTGTAAATGAACTAATTACACGTTAAAGCTCCATAATATCTATAGAAACTATATCTACTACAACAAATGTAACCACGTAAGGTACTTACCTTATATCAAACAAAAACATAAAGACTGCAAACAGCTGCGGAGATCATAATCCAGCAAAGTCCAACAAGAAA
Source organism: Macropodus opercularis (assembly GCA_030770545.1). Taxonomy (NCBI): domain Eukaryota; kingdom Metazoa; phylum Chordata; class Actinopteri; order Anabantiformes; family Osphronemidae; genus Macropodus; species Macropodus opercularis. The sequence goes on from CM061099.1 coordinate 3,032,636, forward strand.
TAAAGAGTTTGGATCAGTGAATATTCCTTATGAAAATGAGGGCAGAGCTCCATGTGTCCTCTGTGAATCACTCTGAGAGACTGAAGCTGTGCGTGTCTGTTTTATTCAGCAAACTGCGGGGCAGAAAACAGCTCAGTTCAGTTTGGGCTGACAGAGGTTCCTGGAATCTGTTTCCCAGAAAGGTCTTGCGTTTCAGCGCCTGCAGTGTCAGGCACGGTCTGTCAACACACAACCCATCCTGTCAGGATTTCAAAATACTACTCACCCCGTTACTTACGGTAACTTTATGAACCAAGGCTCAAATACACTGTTATCAAAAGGCAGTTAGTTGACATTGTGCATTAGAATATGAGGAACACGTGAATTGGTCTTGACTGACAGACAAATTGATTGAATGTGACCGTGAGGTAAGTTGCTTTTAGGAAAATTGTATTGCAAAATAAAAACAAATACACATAGAATCAGCAGGAATGAAAATAAAATAGAAAATAAATACAGTAGTTATATGTACAGTACAATACGATATATTCTATTGTTTCACATTAAGCCTAATTGTTTTTATATCTGTACCCAGTATGTTTTAAGAATTTATTTTGAAAAGCATGACTTCCGGTCTAATGTGGGTTAATGCTGTTTTTTGTCTAATGCTGTATACATGTTGAGGGGAATGGAAATCCCTTTTCCAAGCATTATACCATAGAATTATTTGTATTATGTAACCAAATGTTTGTATGGTTTTGCTTTGTGTTATGCAAAGCAAAACAAATACTTTAACATATTAACATCTAATTAGTATTTATTCCTCTATATTCAGCTCAATCTAAACTAAATTGTCTCGTCTTATGTTTTGTAGAAGAAAATTGCCTTTGTGGAGGAAATGGCTGATTTATTTTTCATCAAGTTAACCGAGCTGAATTATGTCAGAGGTCGGCATGTGGTTCATTGCTACCTCCACAATTCCTATGTACTGAGATAATGACCACTCAAAAACTACAATTTAGCTCTGAGTGTGTTTCCAAGAAAAAACGTTTGGCGTTTCCTGTGAGGTATGAAAGCAGCAGAACGCACAGCTGAAGGCTTCTGAGTAGAGCACCTTCCTGGAAAACACACGACAATCTGACCTCTGCTACTGAGCTGTGATCCCTGCTGCTGCTAACGGCCGATACCGCTATAGGATATCAGACGCTAACACAGAAAGAGAGACAGAGAGACACCAACACAAGAGAATACAGAAAATATTTTATTGTGGGACCGTGTAAAACAACAAGGCTTCATCAAACACCCAACGTGCGTCTGTAGAAGACAACTGTAAAAGTTGTGTGAATGAATTTACACGTGGTAAAGAGGGAACAATGGGCACAGTGTAGGCCTATTACTGGCAACATAAAGGACAATTCACCCTAAAACAGACAACTCCCAGTGATCCTGATTCGATTTTAGTGGTCGAAAAGGGGGAGAAAGTGATTTCCCAGACTGAAGCACAGACAGAAGGCAACTCGGATGGGAACTCTTGCCCTCAGCTTTAAGAGTGATTGGCAAATTTAAATAAATTCAGACAATAGGGTAACGATTATCCCAAGAAACCTAACTCTGAACCATTGGAGTAGCCATGCAGTGCTTAAAATGCTTCCACTTCCACAAAAAACGCATCAGTATCAGTAAACGTGTCAGCTAGATTTAACGCAGGCTTATCGACCAGCACGGAAACATGGCTTAACCTCAAGCTTTGGGTCCTCAGCTGTGTTTAACATGGGCACCCAGCCGCATAAACATGTACGTGTAACACGCAAAGCATAATATGACCCCATTAATAGGCAGCTGTCACCTGAGGTTTCTAATGGTTGCCAGACAAGACGTCGCTAAACCGCTCTTCCCATCCAAAAACACCAGCACATGAACACTCATAAGACCACACGTGACTATTGTAGGACACGCACCAGTTAGACAAATTCAAATATAAGGTGTTGATCAGCAAGCTTCAAAAGTGGATTTTATTACTTTAGACCAGACTGTTTCCCTGCTGCCTGTCTTCATAGTAATCTCATATTTATCATAATTAGTACAGTGGCGTCAGTCTCTAATTTACAAGACTTTAGATAATTGTTCCCTTTGCAATCATATAATTTCCATGTTAAAAGTCCTCAAGTTCAAGTAAAGAGGAAATAGCTAGACGCTATTAAAGAAGAGTAAAACAGCCGGTTACTTCATAGATGTTGGCTCACTTTGCCTGTGTACTGTGTCTAACTGTCTTCTCCGTTCTCCCCTGCACCCTTGATCAGCCGCTTGTTGCCCCTCTTCCCTCCCGGTCCACGGGGCTTGGCGAAGGCCTGCTTTAAGGTGTGCTCCATCGGGTGGACCTCCTCGTACAGGAAGTCTTCCGTCAGGCCGTCGCCACTGTCTATCTCCATCTGGGCACACACAGAACAGAGCACATGTGAATCACTGCTCTTTTCAGTATCATGAAAAGCCTTAGACTCAGTGTGTGTGTGTGTGTCTACCTTTTTGGTGACCTCCAGCTGGTAGTCTCTCTCCACCTCATCCAGTAACCTGTTCTTACAGCTGGAGTACAACATCCTTTCCTTGATACTACAGGTGTACCCAGGCATTGAATATATGAACACTGGAAGGAGGAAGAAGCCATTAGTCAGGCAGCTTCATGGGATCAGCCGTGAATGTTATATATTGTGTTCTGAGAATATTGAAATGTCAAATTCCTATAAATATCACTAAAAATTGACATCTATGGGAAATGATTGTTACGTTTCTACATGCTGTTTAGAAAATGAAAGACTTCCATCCCTGCACGAGCACAGTGGGTACTGACCCAGCGCCTCCTGCGTCTGGCCCTGGTGGGAATGTTTGAAGACAAAGAAGTGGTATCTGGGTGAGTCTGTGGGAATCCTGTAGGGAAGCTCGCGGGTTTCTGTAGGTTTGGTGTGAACCAGCTCAATGGTCTCTTTCTCTACATCCAGCCTCTGGGACCCAGCACATGCAAACAAGCTCAGGTTAGTGGTCAAGTCATGCACAGCGAGTTTGTTTGCGTTTTCTGGCAAACACTGAAAACACTGTTTCCGAAATAGCTCCTCACAGCTTAACTTGGTTTACAGGAAGTGCGGTACATGCTACAGTTCACAGCGTGTTTAGCAGCGCGGGGCTTCTCAGGGCTCACCAGCTGTATGTAGTTGATGCGCTTCTGCTTGAGCTGCTGCAGAGCTCGTTTGGCCTCTTCTTGTAAAGGAAACGCGAGGCCTTGCAGAGTCTGTGCCCGTTTGTCTAAGCCAAACTCCATCGTCACCTGCAGTGTGACAATATGAAAAGGTCTAGATGACATAACTGATAATCAGCAGTGGGTCGAACAGACGCGTACAGGACTGAACAAACCCTCGCTCGTGCAGTTGGAGTCCCAATTCGTCTGCGTTCGTCCTGTGGAAGTAAGAGACAGTTGTCATATCTGTCCCCTCTCGCTTGGCACTTGAATTTGTATTAGATGGGAAGAAATCTACAAACCCATACGACTTTATCCTGCAGGGGAAAAAAGTTAAAAATACAAGATGAGTACGAAACATCTACGCGGCATTTCGTGTGTTTTTTACGGCACCGTTCTCACCTCGGTGACTCTAATTCGTTGTAATTCCTGCTCGGCTGCCGTGAGGGGAGCTGGGGAGGAGCAGGAGGACATGTGTCGGAGGTAACCCTGGAAGCACACGTCCTCCTGCAAACACACACACAAACACGATTGTCACCAGCAGTAGGATGATTCACACTCATCGCATTTTTATCTCACCTCGACTGTGCCAAACATTTCGTCTCTGATGTGACCTCCTCCGAACTCTTTCTTCAGAGTGGCTCGTGTTGCTGCGTACATCATCTTCTGCCTCACCTAGAGCGAGCAACAGGCAGGAGGATGTGACGCTTTTAGCTCTTAGGATTTCTGCTGTCATTTACCAACAGTATGATCATTTCGTGAGAAGTTTTTCTTGACTGACTTTGTGATGTCCATAATCTGAGTCTAAACACATGTTGAGTTTGTTTTTTGCCTGCAATATGTGACCTCTTTCTAACATTTTTGAAAACAGATGGAACAAAACGCTGATGTGAGTCTTATTTGTAGTTGCAGACATACTGGCGATTGGTCAGGTGACCAGGCGATGAAGATCCACTCGTATCCCTGAGCATTCTGGGAGTCCAGGCGATAGAGGACGTAGCATGGCTCCTGAGGCATGAGCAGCGGAAGCAGGAAGTGATCGTAGTCTTTGTCCCAGCTCTGTGCAGGCTCTCTGCATGAATCGAGCACCAGCTCTTCTGCAGAAACAAACGTGTGTTAGCAAACTGCTCTCGTGCTGGGATTGAGCTAGATGATTTCATAGGTAAGAAACAGCTCAGGTTCACCATTTCTAATGATAATCTTCATTATTCTGATGGCACCGCCTCTTGCTTGAGCCAGAAACTCTTTCAGCTCAGATGTTGCTAAAGTAACCAGATATAAGACAAACAAGTCAAAACTGAGGATGAGGGCTTGACAGCAAGAGACACAGAGTTGGGTAAGTAAGAACCTGAGACTCCAGTCCACACAAAATTTGATCCGCTGCCAGGTAGTCGTGATGTCACCTGAAGTGACTCAGACAAGGACCAAATGCTTGAAATAATCACTAATCAAATTTGAGTCTGAGTATGAAACAAACTCATTATTCTCCAATTTTCCACAAAAATAGTTTGCTGCTGACAACTATTTGTTAAACTCCTTCCTTCCCTCTCACCATGGTTACCAAACACAGCGGCCTCATAAATAATGTAAGCTCAGGTGAGAAAGGTGAGAGAGCTATGCTTCCGCCAGCCTGTCCCCTACGCTCCGGTTACCGAATGCCACAAAACACAACTGTCTGTAGGTGCTAAATATTGACTGGGTTTCAGGCTTTTACAACCTAAAGCTGTTATAGCGTCTGACGGTAGATGTGCAGGTTTCACATTCCATATTTGACCTTCATAGCGAGTAAATGTAAATCTTTGCACATAAAACAGAAAATATCTGAGCAGAGAGACTGAGAGGATGCATTGACACAAAAAATCAACTCAGTAAACAATGAAACTGAATTTGGGAGCAATTTGAGGAGAGCTACACTAAAACAGCCTTTAGCTGTATAAAAAGGATGCAGTGATCTGAACTTACCATTAATTCCAGTTTGGTGTGACATCTTTTGGCAGTCAGGTTTCACGGCTTCACACTCACTGCAAGAACGACCAGGTCCAGTCTGTGTCCTCGGTCTTCTTGCTCGGCAGGTAGGGTGCCTCTCCACTGATGGCAGACAGACGGACCAACGCGCACCAGTGACATAAACGCCTCGAGGGTGACTTGGGAGACTCCTAACACTTGAAATACAATCTGCGGAACTTTGGCTGATGAGTAATAACGTGCCTGTCAGTGGATATGCCGGATCTAAAGCTCTGCGTATCGATGGCCACAACTTGGGTGGAGATGCGTCTGTCAGGTCAAACACCGTCCTGAGTCCCAGCTGCGCAGAAATCCACCGCTGATGACATCAGCGCAGCGTTTTCAAACGCTGGCAGTGATGACATTTTATCATTCGTTCACATAGGGTGGCCGATCGGCTCAGGCTCAAATTCCAGCCACAGAAATGTGACACCAACCAACAATCTCACCACCACATCTCAGCGCTGTTGTCTGGAGCGAAGTAAACGGGAGGGTTCGGGTATTTGTGGTCAGTAATTTTTGTGCGTTGTGACTGACAATGGTGTGACAAATAATTAATCACATGGTAACAAGGACACCAGACACCTGCACGTATTCAAATATAAGATTTTTATTTTATTGAATTTTATTTATGGCACGATACAAATATGAGTCCTCAAAGTCTGTATGTTGGGAGACTTCCAAGAAGTTGATGACAGAATCACCCACCAGGTGGAGAGGGCAGTTTGTGTAAGGATGGGTTCACCTGGAAAGGATCTGATTGCAAGTTCCTTAAACCATCACAGCTTATCTCTCAGCTCCTTAACACACCTTTTGTGGTGACACGCAAACTCTGAGGTGGGTGAGAGAAAGAGAAGTGTGCACCTGTGAGGTTACCTGTGATGGGAATCATTCATTATTCACTCCGTGGTGAGTACACAACCCAAGCATCTATACATTATTCAAGAGAGCCCCCAGCCCCTCCTCTGCTTCAGGAAGACACACTTTGGTCATTCATCAAAATGATTAACTCTGCCTGCGTTTCTCAAACTGGTTTACTGACTGGCTGAACGTCCGCCTGCATTTCTAGCCGTTTGAAAAGACTTTATGTTGTGATACATAAACTAAAAATGTAAATCAGTCCCATTTATTGATCACACATACTGTAAAACTGAACGATCACTTGAATAATCAAGTGAAAATAATGCTAATAATAATAATAATGTTAATATTGTGAGGTTTTGCAGTTTTTCTGAGTCATGTGCCAGTGAAGCTGAACATTCATCCAGGTGAGGTTACTTGGATATTGACTAATGTTTCACTACTTACTCCAAAGAGTGTAGTGTATTTAGAAACCACACTACAATCGGGTTCTAGTCACATCATTTAAAATCCTACAGTATGAGGAAGTATAGGACTCACAAGTGTCACATCTGAGGATTCCTTAGTCCAGGTAACGAGTTTAGGTGAGAAATGAAATGTAGGATTCATCTACTTAAGATTAACCTTCCTCAGACCGAGGAAGCTACTTCACTCAGTAGTGGAATATTTCAAACCTAGAGGGAGGCGTCCAGGTGCTGAGACTCATGTTCCATTTGACATTTGAAGCCAACAATTGGAAAAACACGTAATAAATTAAACAGAAACAAAATGGTTGAATTACCAATAATGCAAGTTACAAATAAGGATGGAACGTCTTATTTTGTGTAAAAATGGTTTATTGTAAAAAATGTAAACAATATCAACCACTATGGTTACTTAGCTTATCATATAAAGACGTGGCAAAATGAGTAAAATCAAGTTTTTAAAAGAGGTATGTGGAAGACAGCGACATCAGCGTCGCCCACGTTATCCCACATGATGAGAGTGTGACATACAAGGTCTCCGTCTGGCAACGCTGCTCTATGAGTCATCGACACACGGGAGCCAAAACGTCTGTCAAAAAAAGGAGGCAATTAATCAACACAGTGTTCAACCGCGGTTAAATAAGTGTGTTTGATCGTCTCACCATGTTAGTGCAGGCGCTGGCAAAGGTCATGTATCTGGGGTTAAACTGCAGAGTGTTGATGGGTCCTGTGTGTTTCCCATCCAGCACAGCCACCTTCATCCCACTCTCAGTGCTCCACACGTGCACCCTCCCGTCCTCTGAGCCTGCACAGCAACACACGGGTGAGCACGGTCCCGACAGCATCATGTCACAGGCAGAGAACCAAGCGTAAAGCGGAGCTGACTGAGCTCACCGATCATGACGAACTGCGAGTCAGGAGTGAAGCAGGCCTCCAGGGTGATCCCTCGGCTGTTGTTGTAGCCCTTAGAACGAGCCACGATATGAAAACCTTTAGCTCCTGAACATTAATCTAATCACTGAAGACGAACTGTCAGGTACATTCACCAGCATCATGTTAGTGCGACGCTAAAGCTGAGCACCTGCTAATACTGATTCTAATGTAACCTCCAAAGATTAAAGAAAGTACAATACAAGGAAAATTATCTCATTATGATGTAAACAGATGAAATTCAGTAGCAACGTGCCAAAGCCTGCCTCTTACAGAAAACGTGTGCAGCACAGATCCACTGAAAGCATTGAGAACACGGATCATCCCTCCATTTGTGGAGATGAGAATCTGTTTCCCATCGTTACTGAACTTGAGTCCCGTCCAGTCACAGACCCGATTAAACCTCGTCTCAAAGGAGGCAAACGGACCCTGTTAGCAGAAGGATTTAACGCATCAGAACAGGCGTGATGGCAACTTGACACCGATGACGTCGAATTTGGCTTTTACCTTGTCAAAAGCACGGAGGTCATATAATTTAATGGCCTGCGATTCCACCCCTGCAGCAAATATCAGCCCATCGGGGTCAAAGGAACACACAGGTTTCCCCAGAGGATTGGTCAAACCCTGAGACACAAACACACAAGAACAGGTTTGGAGACACCCAGTGGAAGAGAAGTGGCAACTAATATATATTTATATCTCCTTAGTGCCAGTAACCTACCAAGTTCTAATTTAAAGTAACAGCAGCTGTACTTAAGTAATTATCCATTTGAGTAATTGCCTACAGACAGTGTTGCTATTTCCCAGCCTCTGAATACACACCTGACAGTCTGGGGAACGCAGGTCCCAGATCCGGATCGTCTTATCCAACGAGCCTGAGATGAACATGTCATCCACCGGGGACATGGAGAGAGCAATAACTCTGCAAAACATTAGGAAAGGAAACACAGACCAGAGGAACTGAACTGACAGGAAACAGAGAGAGAGAGACTGCTGCTGGTTGGTGTGAGGTGAAGAAGCTACTGGCCCGCTGTTCATCAGTACAACTTTTATGTCTCTAAGGTGACACAGACCCAGCGGATCAATAACAGACAAAACCCAGAGAACTAACAGGACGACGCGGCGCTACGTTTGTGTCCCTGCTTTGGATTCAGAGGGACCCAGTTGGTCACATACTCACCTTGATGTGTGACCTGGGAAATACCTGATGTACTTGTTGTCAGTGAGCGACAGGTAACGGATGGTATCTACAACACAAAGCAGCAATGGTTCATTTGAAGACATGCGCTACTAAGCTGTTAGAGGCAGCGGGACGTGGACCCACCGTCCAGCTTGTTTGAACTGTAGACCACGGTGTGTGTGTCTCCGTGTGTGTAGCGGATGATGTCTGCCCCATACTTCTTACTGAACAAGGTGCGTTTGGGTCTGACAGGAGACAGGACAGATGCAATCACGTGACTGGTACATGCACATATTCATGGCGCAAATCATGACTTCAGTCACAGATCTGCTGTTAGTCGTAATGTAGACGACGTACTTCCCCTCCCGTATGTCATATAACACAATGCAGTCGTCGTCGCTGCTTGATATCGCGTTTTCCCCGTTTGGGCTGTAGTCCACACAGTTGATTTTCTGGGAGTTTTCTCTGTACGTCCGGGCTACTCTGAAGCTCCGTAACACGCTGTCCGTGATCTTCATGTCTGCAGCTCAGCTTCATTAAAATTACACTGACGGGCGTTATAAGCCATAAACCAGTCAATGGTTACATTTCCCAGCAGGATAACAACACAGCTATGCTGCAATGTGTAGACCTGGAATGTGGCGAGTTTGGTTTGCGTCTCACTATCTACCGAGAGGGCGGTGTCATAGAAATCACAGCGGCTGCAGCGGACCGGGCTGTTGCTGCGTCAAAACGAGCACACCTGCTGTTAGAAGAAGGAAATAGCGACATGACACAGGAAACTGTTGAACTCAGTCCATTGTCCTACTCATGAAATAAATGAGCATGTTGAGCCAAATGTTTATATAAAAGAGATATAGTAGATACGTCTACATTTGAAAATGAATGAAATAAACCACATCCCTTTTTCTATTCATCCTTGTACTTTTCTTTTTTCATATCCTCCTGATCCGCTTCTATTTCAATATTTATTTACTAGCTGTGTAAACAAGATGTTGGTGTCGCTGTAACACAGTTAAAGCTGACTTAGTATTGTCTTATTCTGAAAAGCCCGACCCGGATGTAATTTAATGACAGGCACAGCGTGTTACCTCAGTTTGTGGATGTTTCTCATGTCAACACGAGCGTCAGTCTATGTAACGATGAACGTCTACAGGAGAACCGCCCGTGGAGGCGCCTGGAGCTCCGGCCTCAACATGCTCCTGTGTCACCTGCCGTGTCCGCAGACAGCACCGTCCTCGGTCCGGGGTCACACCACCGCCGCCGCCAAACACGCTGCAGCCTCCGACACGGCAGAGAAACCCCGGCTGAGAGCGATCGACCTGGCCCGGAAGGTCCAGCAGGAGAGGGCGAAGTCCCAGCCTGCGGAGGCCGCGGCGTCCCCTCAGCAGAAGAGGGTGATGGAGCTGAAGCAGTTCAGTCAGCAGCTGCAGAACGTTCACCCTAACGTGCTGGCCAAACACCTCCACAGAGGCGTCCTGTACCAGGACCAAGCCCTGGTGGTCATCAATAAGCCCCTCGGCGTCCCAGTCCGAGGTAAGAGTCAGATTAAAAGAACTGGGTTATGAAACGCGAGCCAGCAAATATTGGTAAACCTTGCTTGAAGAAAGAAATTCTCTCTGTCACAAGTCCAGCATGGTTGTCAATATGGTCAAGGTGTCCGGTAACAGCGCAAATCTCACCTAAAGTTGGATGAAATCTCACTGTCTCTCAGATGACTCCGGAGCCACATCCATATGCTCTGTGCTTCCCGTCCTCTCCATAATGATGGAGGGCAGGAAGACCCGATCTGGTTCCCAGTTGCTCCCCTGTCTGGGTCTGGAGAAGGAGACAACAGGTGCTCTTCTACTGGCCAGGAGTGAACAGGCAGTGGCGCACATCCTCAACCTGCACAGAAACAACCAAGTGCAAAAGAAATTCTGGTCAGATACACAACACAAATAATCATTTGATTATTTCTTTTAAGACTGAGAAGGATTCTTACGCTTGTCATCTCCACAGGGTCATCACGGTCGGTGTGCCTGTGCCGTCAGAAGGAGTGATTGACATTCCCATCATACAGAGACAGGTCTCAGGCGCTCAGCCACACTACAAGGTTTCTAGTCGTCTGTGTGTGTGTGTTAAATCTACTAAAACGATGTAGAACGTTGCTGTGAGTTTCAACATTTTTCTCTTTTTCCACACTTCAGATGGGGTTAAGCCCCCTCTTCAGAATGAACGACGCAGGCGATGGTGTGACCAAAGTACGATCCCATCGCCAAGCCCACTGTGCAGTGACCAAGTACAGAGTCCTGGACAGCAGTAGTGGTTGCAGCCTTGTGGAGCTCCAGCCTTTTACTGGTAAAGGTTCTTAACTCTCTTTCTTGGCAGAGCAGGAGCTTTTTATAGTACATATAATCTTGTGTGTGTGTCTCCGTAGGAGTAAAGCACCAGATGAGAGTTCACATGGCGTTTGCTCTGGGGTGTCCTATTCTAGGAGACCATAAATATTCCCACTGGAACAAACTAGCACCACAGGTAAATAAGTTTTGCACTACAGAAACAAAGAAATGTGTCACTGTTGACCTACCGCTATTTAACACACAGTGATGCGCGTTTCAAATCCTTTTGATAAAACAAAATCTTTTCACAGAGGCATTGGACACTTTGTTACATTATTATACATATGCAGAAATATTCACATTTCTACTAGAGCTTGGCTCCTCTTCCTTTGTCTCAATAACTAAAAGTACATTTATGTGCACAGAAATTACCCGAACGTGTGCTGGGAAAGCTTGGACTGGAACAGAGCAAGACGCGACACTTGCCTCTTCATTTGCATTCTCGACAGCTGATACTTCCAGGAACCAGTGAAGGAGACGTCAGTGTGTGTTGTCCGCTGCCCAAATATTTCACACAGACGTTAAAAAGACTGAATTTAATCCTCTGTAATGAAAAAGATGAATAAGGCGTGTTGCGTAAATTCATTGTGATCCTACATGTCGGGTGGGGGGGGATTTAAATTAAATACGTTTTTCTAAGTGGCGTTTTGTAAATGCATCAAACAGACTGTAAAAAGACTGCAGTGCTATATAAATTTTAGTAATAAACAACTATGTCAACGTTGTTAGATAATTTCTTTGGCAATACCACTAAGCTATAAATGTAGATTTTCATTTCCAAAGACAACGCAGCTACAATACAGCTCATTGTTGAATTACTTGACACTCTTGATACAAGTAATGCTGCATTACCTGTATATCATGTTTAATAACCCTACTGTACATATATACATACAGGAAGTTGGTAAAAATCCTTGACGGGCTTCAGATCGCTAACGCTGACCTGAGAGAAATGTCTCCAATCTCCTGAATGACTACAATATAGCACTTGACTTTATGAATATGTGAGGTTCAACTCACTTAATGAACCACATAAATTGTCACTTTCAAAAAAACACAAAACAGGCACATACATGAATCAAAATGCAGTTGGTATAAAAAAAAGTGGTGAACCATGGTCCCTGTAACTGTTCATTTAGATTATAATGGGACCTTAAAGAGAGAAAATGGTAAACTCTGAAGTTGAGAGGTGAATGGTTAAATATTACAATTCAGTACCTCTACTCAACTGAGAGAGTAGCAATGCTACTACATCACAATCCAGCAGTTGAGACCAGAGACAGAGACAATGGCTTAAAAAGGTTATTGAGAATAAACAGTGCACCAAACCAGATTAAACAAAATTGAAAAAGAACAACACATGGAGTGCAATCACTCCTAAAAAGAAAATGGTCGATTTAATTATCCCGTTTTATTTGAGATGGTCTGAGGTTCAGAGTCTGGGCTGGTACTGCATAGCCAACGATCGGTGACCGACTTAGAACTCGTTCCTATCAGTCCTTTTGGTTTAGCCCACATTCTCTGGATTAATGCCGATGACTTCCTGGATCTCCCGAACCGCAATGATCCGAGCCAGCATGCGCTCCACCTGCTGACTCGTGAGGGGCTGAGATGAATACCACATCGGGCTGTTGGGTGCGACGACGGGCTCTGGAGTCATGTAGTATGCATCATTACGCCCTTTAATGGATTGAGGACTAGCGAAGGACACGGTGAGTCAGTTTTTTTGTGGAAAAACTTTATAATTCAGATAAACTGAAATTAGTTTTGAGTGCCGCTTACCATTTGAAGAGGTAAAAGTCGTAAAGTTTAATGGGACAGCGTAGAGGATTCTCCGGATCCTCAACCTGTTCTTCGTACATGTCATCAGTTCCTGAAACAGAACATACACAGTCAGTCAGTAACGGCAACATCTGCTGCTGGAAAGCAAGACTTTAACATAAGGCAACTGTAGCCACGCACCTTTTTGTCCAGCACTGTTTGGACCTTGTCCTTTGAGAAGGCGGATGGTTGTAGCTTTGTCCTTGTTATTTGTGGGGTTCTTCCTCGTGTGTCTCAACACCTTAGAGAAAGCTACTTTCATGTGCTGTTCAGGTGTTAACAGGCGGAAAAACCTGTGACAAAAAACATGTCTTTAACACAAAGCATTTCCTGAATCATTAAATAAAGCAGGTTTGATGGTTACTTACTTAGTGTTAAAGTACATTAGAGTTGTGAGCAATGTGGCAGGTGAATGTGCCCCGAGCTGTTTACACTCCCACAACATCTCCTCTGTCACATGACTTGGAATAACATAACCTAAAATCAGAACCAGGAATTAGCGGGTGTGTTTTGTTTGTTAATTAATTATTAATTGTTGATTTTCTCATACCTAAAGGATGAATACTGGGTTTCCAACCATCCAAGATTTTGTGTAAACACCCACAGAAACGTTCGTAATATGGATCAGAGAAAATATCGTCCACACGCCCATTTTCTGACAGATACTGTGAAAGGAAATGTATTATTACCATCTGCCAGCCTTCTGGCATATGTCTGAGCAGCTTGACACCAACCTTTTGTATGCACAAAAACACATAATACAGAACATCAGGAGCAAATTGTTCTTCCTCCGATCCTCTGGCCTCCTGTGTCATCAGGGAAAGACCCAAGTTTAGCTCAGCTACAGCACTGGACACCAAGTCTTCCTGAAAACGGAGAGGCTGGCGACCTGAAGAGAGAAGAAGAAGAAGAGGAAAAATCTTAGCGTAAAAGCAAAGAAGAATGGTTTATTTGTATGGTTTACAAGCAGAACAAAGATTAATGCTGCTCATGCATGAGGAATTAAACTAGACTTGCATAAACTAGTGGTTTAAGAAAGTATACACAGTGATCAATATAAGCATTAATTGAAAAAAGTCAAATATGAGCGTGCATTTCAAAGGATTATAGTTCACTAACGTCCTATTGGTGCAAGCTTTATCTTCTCTTGTTTACTCAGCTCTGCGTTTTTTCGATTAACCCACAGACGCCAGACCTCCAGGCCCTCCTCTGGCTTAAGACAGACAGGAACCAGAATCTCTGTAGGTGGTTCAGCATGATCCTCTGTTTCTGCTTGACCCTACACAATACAATAATAAAGTGATGAACCCAAAACAAGCACTTGTCTAAGACCAAAAGCTATTTACATGTTGCTGATATCAGCAGCTTTGAATTGGTAGATTTCACGTACTGTGCTTATTAGAGTATTTCTGTTTAACTTTGGAATGATTTTAATCATTTTTAATCACAGCATTAGAATTTAACATTGTGTAAAGAAAGGACACCAAGCACTGACAAAATCCAGCAATGATGATGTAGGTGCTCTAACCTGCAGATGGAGCTGCTGTTCATGTCCCTCTTCTCCTTGCTGTTGACTTGGGTCCCATATATGCACCGACTGTGCAGTGTTGTATGTCCCTCCAACAGTCTGCACTGCCAAAGGGATGTGAATGTTCCCATTCATGAACTGTGCAGGGAAAAGCGTCTGTACTATTTCTTCCTGTGTCCCAGTGGAGGCTGACTGTAAATCTGCAGACCTTGATGTGGAACTAGGGGACATTTTGTCCTTACCGTTGGTGGTGGTAACTTGCAATGTGCTGTACGTCTCCTGTGGTATGGCAATGTGAGTTACACCGTGCTGCTGTGGAGTGGAGTACACAGGGATTGTCCAGGTCTCACCCGTGGGACCCGTGATTGTTCCTGTGGTGCTATACAGTTGAGCACTGTCAACCGTGAGCAGATCTGGTCGTAGTGAGACGTAGCTTTGTTGTTGCCCTTGAGGAATGGTCAGAACCGTAGCTAGCTGCTGGCCCTGTGGAACAGCATATGAAACAGCTAGAGGGACATCCACCTTACGCTTCTTGGCTGGCTGAAGAACTGTTGAGACAGTGCCACCCCTCCTTTCTGCCTCCACGGGAGAGCTCTGTTGCTGGGTAGGAGACATGGCCTCGATGGCCTCTATGGTCTGGATCTGGATCTGTTGACCACCTTGTAGCTGAATTTGTTGACCAGCCTGAAGTTGAATTTGTTGGCCTCCTGGCAGCTGAATATGCTGCGTTCCTTGTAGTTGAATGTGTTGACCACTCGACAACTGGATTTGTTGTCCTCCAGTTACAGCTGCTACCAACTGTGCTTGAATCTGAAAATACATCCAGCTTTGTGAAAAAAAAGGCTCAAATGCAGGACATACATGAGATGCAGAGAAAACTGATACTGTACCTGCTGTTGCAGCTCTTCTGTGAGTTCTCCCTGGTGGACAAGTTGAGCTGTTGAGATTTCCTGCAGGTCCTGGTGTGAAGGAGAGGTCACCTGAAGAACCTGATTAACAGTTTGGCCCTGTTGTTCCTGGATCTGCACCTGGGAAAAAGCAGAGGCATGAAAAAATGATGTCCACAGACACACTGAATTATAACTGCAATTAGATGAAGTCTTCACAGAAAAGTATGTTACAGTAATTTAAGGACACGGGGTAACAAAAGTACAGCGGCACAGAGAAAATGACTAATCCCACATTAATGTTTAATCACATAACCAATGGAGAGCGTGCAGAGTAACCCAGGGTGACAAACGGGACAAGTGAGGGTGAAAGGGCGACAAGTGAAGAAAGAAAATACAAACGAATTGTCTTGAGTACCTTCAACTTTATAATGCTGCTATATTAACGTACCTGCACTTGGAGTTGCTGTTCAGACCCTTGATGCACTGAGAGTTGCGGTGAAATTTCTGCCGAGGCCACCTGGACCTGCCATAAAACACATTGACACACATTGAAGGACGACACGAGCGTTCCTCTGCAACTGCCATCACATTAGAGAGACTCTTACAGGGCAAGCCAGCTCCAGGAGCGAGCCGGCCACCTCCGTGCTGTCGGCGTAGACACAGTTGGTGTCCTGCTGCTGGTACACCATGGCTGTGGTGGTGGCTGCCCCTCCCTGCTGGCTGAACTCCTGCAGCACCTCTGGGCCTTTGGCAAGAGAGTCCAGGAACTCCTTCATTCTGTGCTGAGGCACAGTGCGGGCCTTCTGCCGCACATACTCATCAAAGGAGACCACCCCACTCTCTTGCTCATTCATTGTCGCTTAACCTGGACAGACGGGATGGAGAGTCACCAACTTCAGCCGGGGTCAAAGCACATCATTGCATTCAGAATCAGACATGTCATGGAAAACAGCCACGGTTTTAAGAACACGACACAAGGCAAAGGGCTCCATTTAAATCCCGACTACTTTAACAGGGAACAGTGAAAAGACACACGGATCAAAGTGCACATTGGCTTCACATACAGAGACTATGCTTTAATACAACACTTATAACCGTATGACTCCACACGGGCCAGGTCTACACGTGGACGACTACTGTGTCGAGTTAGAGGTTCATGGAGCTTTAACGCAGCCACCACAGTGTTTACAGGACTTTTCACAAGTGTTGACAGTGTCTACATTGTAGCTAGCCGTTAGCAAGTTAGCTTGACAGTGTTAGCAAAGCCCTGTTGTCACAACCCATATAGATAGTTGGTTAGTTTTCAGTCGTATTTGTGTCCGTCATACTAATGTGATGTCTAAAGTATTCAATTAAGTTGCATAGTTTGCCCAAATACACTTTATCATGCATTAAATGAACAGTCCGTTCATTGCCATTAGCTACAAGACGCTAACTAGCTACTTCTACTGTTAGCTAGTTAGCTACCTCGATGGCTTCGGATTCTGTCATGCTACCTTAAATAAAACGAAATCCTCTCCTTTCCGCCAAGACACGGCGTTTAAAACTAAAAAGGCGATAAACGTCCGACGGCTAGCACCAGCATGCCACCCGCTCCGCTACATAATGCGCGTAGCTGGGCTTCAATCGCGCAAACAAAGCTGTGATTACACTGCGATAAAGCTTTAACAGCGACGGCGACGGGCTCTCTGACGTCTGCTTGTTTCAGGACGAGATCCAGGCTGGTCTGGGTGTCAAACAAGTTCCGCTGGTCCCGGCAACGCGCTGGTCTATTTATCCGGCAGGATCGCGACCTACGCCACGCAGCAGCACGCGCAGGGAGGAATCCACTGTTTATCCAGAGAGATAAACAATGACGGAAGTAGAGGCCCCGAATCAACGCGATGCCTCCGCAGACCGTTCAGCAAGGCAGCGGCCTGTGAGCGAGTCTGCCTGCCCACAGCGCGACCAGCACTGCAGCACGATCTGCCTAACGTGACGTCCATGTGGACGGATGAGCGACCAGTCACTCGAGTGCTTTTGAATTTGTGTCAATGAGGCAAACAATGAGTTTTCTGCAGAAATGACCAGGACAAATAAGCGGAACAAATGGGAACGTTTTGCATCAGCGCAAGAAATAAACGGCAGGAAACAAAATGAACATACCATCAAACATTTTGTTGGATGTCAGTGATCTCAAAACATGATTTACTGTTTTGGAAAAAGTTGGCACATTGGCCTCATTTTGTCGACTCCCTCCCGTTCGTGTCACTACTGCGCTACTAACCGTGTGACAGACCTCCGGCCAAGCCTGCGTGCGCCTTTAACAGAGCGGAACTTCCCCAGTCTGCCTTAAAGCGCCAGGCGTGTGTCGCTGAGAGCCTCCCCCTGTTCGCTCCACAACAAACTGCCTCTCGCCCTTCTTAAGGTGGCCCAGGACAGATGAACCACGAGCATGGGCTGTGTCCTGCACACACTGGATACGAAAGAGTTAATTCCCACACTCACTGCAGACTGTTTGGGATTCTGCAAAAGCTGCGTTGGTGGAATTTATACATATATTTGTATACGTGTGTGTGTTTACTACTTGTGTTTTCATAAAAACAATGAAAATGGCATGAGATCAATCTATTTTAGGTGTAATGAAACCTTTCCTATTACCCATCTGATATGCCATGCTTGCTTATTTTTGAAGGATAAGCCTGTAGTGTAGAGTGTGCCGCGCTCGTGTCTACTTGGCTTCACATTGTCACTTCATGTGAATTTGTGCCACGCTAAGAACCTTATTTTAATCCTGTGGAGAGGCGATTTACCTCAACACAACTGTTGTAGGAAGAAGCAGGTGCAGCTTGTCGATTTGTTGTTAAGTTAATTTTATACAAAAGTGTTTGTCTTGTGCGACATGTAAAGACAGGTACCAGGATTATATTTATAGAGGTGTTTGTGTGAGATGCAGCCTCTGGCCTTTAGTTCCTGTTCTCTGTTTTTACAGGAGACGGGTTGATGGGAGGCTGCCAAGTAAGCAGCCGGTACATAATGAGAATAAGGCGTCAGCTTGAGGCTCAATGGCTGAGAGCATGTGTGTAAATCCAGTGTGTGCATCCCTCCCGGTGGTGCTCTTTGACTTCAGAAATCAGATGTTACACACTCATACTGCAGCCAGACGCGGAGAGCTACCCATGACACGCTAAACGGAGGCAGGGTACACGGATTCACAGGTATGTGTTTTTTATTCAGTGGGACGTTTGACCTTTGCTGTGTTTTGTATTGTTGTGAAAAACTGTAAGATTAATGAATCCGCTGCACGTTAGAGATTACAGTCAGACTTGTGTGTAGAATTATTTGCTTGACCTTGAAGCTATTAAAAAACAACTAATCACAGCACAAGATTCTTGATGTTGTTTCATAAACATACACACTATCAACTGCCCCAGTCAAGTATGTTTTTATTTAGTACATAAGGTCACCAGGTTTGTGTCATTCTGGAAGTATTGTATATAATATTACTGGTACTGTCAATATTTGCTTTAATAACTCACAACATTTTCCATCAGTATCTAAAATGCATCAAGGCGTTTGTGACCCTACGGACACTGACAAATCAGACAAGCTCACGCTATGTTTTTGCCAAGTTGTGTTGTATTTTGGTTGACACTGAGCATACGCATATGTTGAGGAGTGTGCAGCCCCAGTGGATTACACTGAGGAATTATTGCTCTCTATAGGATTAAAACACGAGATTAATTACCTGTGAATCTGTGTGACTGTTCAGCCTCCACCTAACCTGCGAAGTGTCGTATCAGCCCTTTCGTAATTATGGACTAGACTATCAAATGATAACATCCCTTCCGTACAGGACAAATGTCTGCGTTGAATAGCTACACGTTGTAAATAGTATATCGCAGTCTGGAGAGCTGTTGTCTTTAGAGCAACATAAAACCAAATGTCAGACTCTTCTCTCTTTCTTCTTTTCCAGGTTGTGGTGTTCAGCTGACGTCACCAAAATGGGTTATTCATCTGTGCTCGTCATTACGCTAATCATGTCTTTTTTATCACTTGGAAGCCTGATTCAAACTTCACATTTACCTGACGACTCTGACTCAGTGCGACTAACTCAAAGTGCAGACAGAAACGTTAATGCCACGAGCAGCCTGAGCAGGGAACTAATCCGCTATCCAGTACGTGTCAGTGACCCTGCAGAGGGAAGTGGAGACACCGCTGACAAGAGAACATCACAGATCAATAAGACTGTCATCCCAGAGGAGTCTGAACGAGCCACTGAAAACACACCTCGAAACACATTAACGACAACAACAGTACGTACGCTACAGCACCTACAGGCTGAGGATCAAGAATCTGATTCTGGACACGCTGAGTCCCGCTCACAGCTCATCTCAGAAGACGCTCTCTTGGAAGGCAGCCACACAAGCGATGAACAAATAAATGAGGGTCATTCATCAGCAGTAAATGATGACTTCCCAAGTGGTAAGTGAAACATGTGATGTCATTTACTTTCTGTGTGGTTTCCAAGAACTCTGTGGCCATGAAGGTCGTAATGCTTCTTCTCTCTTCCTCAGGTGGGGAAATCCCTGAACGTCCTGTCCAAACAAACGTGTCTACTTCTGTGAACAAGTCAGGACCTGGTGATCCCTGTGTGCTCGGCCGCAGACCTTGTGTTGTTCTTAAAACCTTTAATGGCACCAGTCTGCTGTGGGACGACATGAGCCGCACTCTGGCATTTGCCTGGCAACTACATGTCTTTGGATCTGCCAGCCTTTTCATCCTAGGGGCAGTGCTGGCGGGTCTGGGAATGGCTGGTGCCTGCACTTGTCCCCACCCGCTGTGTGACGCCCTGACTGTGGCAAATAGTCTCCTAATTATGGGTGCTACCCTGCGTGGTGTCCTCCTTCTACTTGACCCCTACGGCACCCGTCAGATCCTATCCCGTGCCACCCTGGCAGCCCTCCACAACATTCCTCTACAGCTTCTTCTGTGGGCACAGGTTGAACTCGCTTTGGTCACACTGAGAGGGTTCAAGTTATTACTTTTTCCACTAAAGCTGCAGCGCCCGTGGGTGGTGGGTGGTCTGGCTTTATCACAGTGCGCGCCATTACTTGTAGCAGACTTATATGCATCAACTTTAACCCCTGCTCTCCCTCTGTTGCTACAGACCCTCTCCCTTTGCTGGGGTCTCCCATTCTGCATGGGAATCCTGGTAAAGTCTCTTTCTCATCCACATCCTATTTTCAGGTCCTCAGCACCTCAGTGGGTTCCTTCACAGAGCATTGAAAGGAGAGCGAAGCGGGTAACAGCAGTGTGCGCCTTCTTCGGGGTTCTCTGCTGCATCATTCACATGTATAGTCTCCTATGGCTCTATGGGTTACTGGGGAACTGGAGGCGCTTTGGCTGGGGCTGGTGGCTCAGTCAGTTTTGGGCAAGAATCCTTGAGCTGGCCTGGGGATTTTCTTTGCTTTTCCTGGGGTCCTGGATTTTCTGGATGCCCTCCAGGAGTCATTCTAAAGGCGATCAGTGGCCGGGCAGAAGTGAGCTGTCTAAAGGGGTGGATGAGAAAAGCTTGTGGGGTAGCGTCTTGGCTGGTTTAAGGAGAGGTCCTCTAAGAAAATCTGAAAAAACCTGGGAAGATCTGATGCCAAATAATTGGGCAAAATATAACCTGTCTAGTGCAGGTATCAGCAACAAGGTATTGTGCCCGTATGATGACCAGCCATCCATCATTACGACAGAGCACAAGCCTGATCCTGTTAGCAATGGCAGCTCTGACTCTCAGGCTGCTCTGCTGTGGCAGAAAGTCGGTGAACGTGAATGTATCCTGTCACTTATAGAATTCGACATGCGGCCACCATCTCCTATTAATCTGAGGCGTAGCATTGACTACGCCCTTCATCACGGGCAGCTTGTAGCAGGAGGTCTTTTCACTCCTCCACCTCTGTCCTGGACCTTGGACACAGACACCGCCGATGGAGAGAGTGGTACCACATTAACTCCAGCCTTTGTCGGCTACAGGTGGATGCTGGACACAGAGTCTGTCGCTGCATCTCTCGACCATTTCCAGGCCAAAGATCCAATACGTTCATCCAACGCTATGTCTGATTACACTGACAACACTCAGTCTCCGTCTTTTGGAGAAGAATTTAGTTCAATGTTCTCAGCACTGAGGCTTCAGCATGACTGGTCCGATGATGATGTCACAGACCTCTAAGCTGTCATTAAATACTAACTTCATACTCTAGATCATCTAACCTGGATTAAATGGCACAGTAGACGAAACACGGCCTCTGTGTATTCCACACCAAATAGCACAATAGAATCTGTGTTTAATACAGTTACATAACTCTCTACGTTGGTTTCATAAACAGTGTATGTTCTGAAAAAAATTGAATTGTGAAACCTGATTGCACAAATCAAATAACCGGTACAGTGATGTTTACATCTATGCTCATGTGTGCAGGATAGACCACATTTAATGTTACACCTTTTTTCCCTCTTATGAATATAGTAAAGAATGTAATATTTGTGGAAATTTTTACTGTGTTTGTAAATAAAATTCCTTTATATGAATTGTCTCGATTAAGAGTGAGCTCAGTTCAGTTCATTTTCTCTCTTGCAGAGACTGCTGTGTGAAAGTCCGTTCCATCAGTCGTTCCGGTTGTAGACTCGCTCTACACCCTACAGTAAAGGCTTGTGTACAGAGCTCAAGGTAAAGCGGGACCTCTTGTGGTCACACGTGGCTACATTCCACCAAGGTTTAGATTAGTTCAGTTTGTTTCCTCAAAAGATGAAGTATTTACACTGTCTTCTGAGCGTAGATGTTAAACTCCAGGCCACCTATCCCACCATGTAGTCTGACTCTTCCATACAACAGACCCTCCTGCTCCTGCTCTTACCATAAAAGCTTTGCAAAGCGGAAACCTACAGGACACACTGTGTTAGGAAATGTTTAGTGCCACCTCAGTATCATGTCCTAACATTCTCTGGAACTCTGCAAAAGGTAGTTCTCCAGCTGCTCGCGGTCCCATCACCTCAACAACCAAAGCAGCCACCACACTACGCCGGCTGCTCAAGAGCAGCGTCATCGTCTGAACCCTTACAAATCCAAACGTTATGTTCCTCAGCAGGTTTGTGGTCCTGTGTTTCCCGAATATCAGGTCAAGCCTTCACCCAACCCAGCTCCATTCAGCATGAGCATCTCTCAAGCTATGGCGCATTCCATCCACTTAATCTTTAACAGTGGCCTACATCAAGTTTAGGTTATTGTCTTTTGATGAACCCCACAGATTTTGTTAAGCTGTAATAAACGAATGTGACCATGTAGCTCTCCGAGTAATGTTTTGGGTGTATATGGATATTATCCATGTCAATGTATGTCGTGATTGTTCGTTATTGACTGAAGAATGTAGACGACGTTATATCTTCCTAGAGCCCAGAGGGAGTTTAGAGAGCTTGTTTTCTTTGGGCAGCTGTCCAAAGCAGAGGAGCGGCATCCTGCAGTGTTCTAATAGTTTAACTTTTTGCTGGTCCACCAGTTCCTTAGCTGTTTGTTTTAAACCTTCAACAATGGCACATTTTGGTAGTTTTTTTTAAAATTACATTAGCATTGTGTTTAGATTCTACATCCCTTAAACAGTGTGATTCCTAATTAGATTAAGATTAGATTAATTCTTCTTTATTTACACGTCATTCATTTATTTGTTGTATGTTGTAACCTCTCCATCGTTGGGACGCTTCGCCAGCCGTCACCAGCAGTAACAACGGTGTAATGTCCTTCACGTCTCCGGAGGGATGGTCCGCTCTGCGCCGCTCAGCTGTTGTGACGTCAGGCACGCTATCTGACGTCACCGTGGGAGTGTCCACCATCGGGAGAAATGAACGGTCATCAACACAATCCTCTCAGCGCTCATGTAAGTTCACGCCAGCACAACACACGCTTTACGAAGCCGCCTGTGAATGAACAATGAATGTCTCTGTGCTGTTGTCGGAGCTGCCGGAGCGTTTGCGGACGGAAAACGGTTTGTAGCTTCTGGTCTCTGCCGCCTGGCGGTGCGCCCTGTGAGCCTGTAGCCCAGGCGGCGGTCGTTAGCTTAGCCAGGCTGCTAACTGACAGGCTGAGTGGCCGGGCGGCCAGTAAGCGCCTGTTTTCTCGTACAGGATCGCCGGGACGGGCGATGTTAAGTAGATGCCGTGTAATCGAGAATATGATTTAAGCGACTTAATGCCTATACTCTGAAAAGTTTTAACTTCGGAGACGACACCCAGGCCTGATGTGTCCACACCTTTCAGATGATCGAGTGTTACATCTACCACAGCGTTGCTACACGTATTAGACTCTACTACAATTTCCTTCTCGCTCACGGAGGCTTCCAGCTAGACACGGAATACAAGCCTCCCATGCGTGATTAAGAAGCCCCGTAATGACAGGTGGCCGCTCATCACCTTTAAACTCACCGCGTTCACACCTGTGCGGGTTTGCTTTTCATTCCTGTAAAGGGACTTGGCCTCAATTTGCCTAAATGGTTAATTACACGTTTGCAGTGTTCACAACGTGTCTTTCGTGGTAATTCTGTTCCTAGGTGACAACATTCCGTTTAAGATGCGTGTTTGGCTGCCAGATGGATTCGTTGTTGATTTACCTGTCGTGTTAGTGACATTAACACACATGTCACGACAACATTTCCTCGTAGAACCGCTCCGGTGATTGTGATGATAACCCTGATGGGGAGCCTGGTGTTGTCGTGTGTAGTAGTCTAGTCAGCACTGGAGGCTGTGACACGTGTATTACTACCGTGTGTTATGGGCTCTGATGCGGGAGTAGGTGGGTGAAGTGGACCCGACGGGTGATGGGAGGTAGTTTCCATTT
The DNA here is from genome assembly GCA_030770545.1 of Macropodus opercularis. NCBI lineage: Eukaryota > Metazoa > Chordata > Actinopteri > Anabantiformes > Osphronemidae > Macropodus > Macropodus opercularis. Next base: position 3,056,754 of record CM061099.1, read on the forward strand.
ACATACAGCAAACTCTGTGCCACAGAACTGATTAGATCACTTTCAGGTTGTTTGTCGCTCCAGTGTCTCTGGACCAAGGTGCCTGCTACACAAGAGGAGCTAAAGCTAAAGGAACCATCAACACCAGCTCGTTGTATTTACACACCCCGAGGTGCGCGGCGACACTTTACGTCCGAGTCTGTGCGGTAACCGCACATGGTAGATGCGTTACCGTCGGTTCTTCAGGCAGGCACACAGCACCTCGCCCCGCACCACAGCACCGGCGTACCCCGCGAAGAAAAATAAACGCCTTGCCGTGCACCACGTTAGCTTGACGGCTAGCTGCTAGAAAACACACAGACCATGAAAACAGGACCGATAGTTTATTCTGACTCTATCTAACACATCGATTAGACCCAGGCTTCAAGAAAACTTTGAACTACACTGACGGTTTTATCAGATATGTCCTACTGGTGCGTGTTTTAAAGGTCAGGCCCGCGGACTTTGGCTAGCGAGCTGCTAATTCATCCTCTTCTTATCTCTAGCTAATGTTAAACCGTTGGGATCAGACCGTTTGCACTGACTTGAAATCATTAGCCGTAAATGCAGCCTAATATTCGTGGGCATAATTGACCTTATCCCGGTTTATCTGCTTTTGCATCTCGACCATTCGCGTTACTACAGGTGCACTAACGCTACTAACACTAGACCGAATGCACCTGTAGCCCCGGAGTCATTATTATTTAGCCCTTAAGTTAAATATCTAACAAAAGCTGTAACTTTATACTGAGTGAGCGGCTTTTAAGAAAAGTTTGTGCCCCACTGTAAATTGCAGTCTGATCAAAAGGGAACCGTGTCGTTTGCCCGGTAGATGTAATTACTGAAGGAGTGGCCATGATCTCATCGGTTCATGCACCACGTCTGAGCGTATCCGCGTATTCAAGCACAGCAGTATTTGTGTATCGTTACTGCACTTTGTGTGTGGACCATTTAATGTTTAGTTGTCAGTATGAATAATTTATCTCATTTAAGCCTCCATTCATATCCAGCAGATGTTCCTCAGGGGGCAGTTGCTGCTCCTAATTAACATTACTGTTAATTAAGCTAAAAGGCCTTGGAGGCTTGTGCAGCTCAGAGTTAAATCGTGTCCTTTAACCCAACCACGTTTATTACATGTATTTCTATTTTTATTTTGTGAGCATTAATGACAGATCGCACTACAGGCTACAGTTCATATAGTGATACATGTGACAGAGAGAGGCATTTATGTTACACCTTCAGCCTTGATCAACCTCATCCCGGACTCTGTGACTTTTCTATTTGGACATTTATAGCTAAAGCTTTAAAACAGCCTTTTTCAGATTCAGATTTTTGGTGCTTCTATGTGTGCAGATGCCTACACATCCTGTTGGTATATAGGCATTAGTTGTTATGTGGTACTGTGACCAGTATTAACTATTCTTATAGCTATGTTTTGACCTGTGCTATTTGCTAGTACTTGTATAACAATGCATGATTTATATATAAGGTTTATCTGTTGCTGAATGTTTTTGTGAAAGACAATTCACCCACTTGTACTGTTAAAATGTTTCCTTTCCCAAATTGCTTATGCTGTCTTGCATCTCTTTTTTCTTTGCAGCATGTGATTTTTCTAAATGTCCTTGGACTCAGCTGACTAAAGTTTGACAGCTATCCCGCTAGATTTCATGTCGAAGATTTACCCAGAGTGCGTGGCGATTGAAATTCGCTTTGATCATTAAGCCTTTTCTAGTGTTAATAGACACACAAATCCACTGCTGATGACCACACCTGAAGGTATGTTTATTTAAATTTCAGTTGATTTTCTTATGCATTTTTTGCAAATAAAATTACAAGCAAATGAGAGCCACTCATGACCGGACAATGGAGAAACACTAGAATAATGCAAGTGTGCCTGGCTGTCGCAACGTGTCTTTAACACAAGAAAAACCGTAAATGCTTCCAGACATGTCCAGCGCATGTGGATGATGTGACCTTGGAGCACACTGAGTGATAGGCAAATGTTGGCTGACCTACTTTGAAGAGAACACTTTGCCCTCAGCGAGGAGTCGGATGTCATTATTTTGTCACTGCAGATGAAGGAGATAGTTCTTTGTCTTTTCTTGCTTTTGGTCTTACAAGGCTTACTCTCTGTCTCTATGAATGTCAGTGATTCAGGAACTGGAGATGATGCGGGAAAGCTGCTGGGGTATATAACATATAAAACATGCATTTATATCAATGAGAGGGGAGTTTAGAGCTACCTGTGTTTAGTTTTTATTCTGAGGGAAGGGGGCCTTGTGCTATCAGTTTATTGATTTTCTTTAATTCAGTGTAAATAATGCATTGATTGCAGCAAGTAAAAGTAACATAGCGAGACAGTTTATACAATTATCAGCAGGAATTTCTATGCAATTCTTTTCCTTACTGAACAGTCCACCTACCACCTACCCAGAAGCAAAGAGCTTTTCTTCTCTAACGCTGCAGATCTAACAGCAGGACCAGCTCTGACTCACTGTATCACTAATCATGAATTTGGTGCTAGATTGCACTGCTGGCTTGTTAAGTGATACTTCATAGTGGAGCTGACTGGTAGAATCATTGCTCTGTTTGTCAGTGTAATCCATGTACATAGTACATAGCCAGATTCATCACTGTAAGGTTTTCAGAGCTCAGTGAAACAACACAAGGCCTTGTATAACAGCCTGTTTGGGAGTACTTCAGAAATATACTGCAGAAAAAACAAACTGCTTTCCAGACTAAGTGTAATCTGTGGAGTGATACCATAGTAAACAAAGTTCATGTCCCTTTGAGACGTGTCTGCCCTGGCTGCCGTTAGAGTGGGTGGAGTGGCAGGTTCCAGGTTTATGTCCTGCAGAAATTCGATCACCTCAGCCCTGTCAGCTAACTTGAGAGGGTGGGTGGGACGTTGTAGGATCCAAAAGGGATGGTTACTTACAGACTTCCATCCTGGTTGATGGTTGAAAACATAGGGCATTTATAAAAACAACTTCATAATAAAGTGTATTGTCGTGTCACTGCCAGGACTCACTCATTCCTTTACGTATTTACCAGCTAGTGACGTTAAACTCTGATTGTTTAATTTTTTTTCTGCTTCATTTAGCCAATCCTGATTTGTGAGTAAGAAGAGGAGAGGCTGGGCTCATGGTAAGCTCTCTGTAAAACTTAAAATCTGTAAAAACTGCAATCTCCTCTCTTGCTTTCTGAATATTTCTAGATATGTCTGCTATGGATTTTAGTTGTTAGCGACTGTTCATTAAAGATTTTATTTGATTTTCACACTATGTAGTGTCTTTGTTAACATCATCTAAGTACTCAGTTATGTTGAATAATATTTTATGAAGCGAATACTTTCTGAAATGCAGTTATTTAACAGTCATTAGAGATTTTGTTCAGCTGAGATTGAATGTCTAGAAAAAAATTGGGCAATGTTTTTACAAACAGCTGAAGGACAAAACCTAAACGAAGAATAGAACTTGACATTTCAGAAACTGTTCTCTAAAGTGCCTTTATTTTGTAGACCTTGTGTTTTTTGTTGTACCGGGTTGGCACGGTCAGACATGCCACTTGCCAAATTTACTTAATGTTCTTAATGAGTAGAGAGAAAAGATCCTTTCTACATTTGGGTAGAATTCCAAAGGAACTTTACATTGTGGTCATGTCTGTGTCAACCCAGGTCTGTGTTAGCTTAGTGTTACGTTCTGCTGCTTATTCTGATCATCAGTCACTGCTGCATGTCGTAATCCATTTTATTTTCCTTTTGTGGTAGACAAGCATGACATTGAGCCAAGCCACAGATGCATGCCCACTCAAAAGGCCCAACTGAGCGCCATTCCCCGGCTTTCAACCAGCCTCTCAGAGGGGGGTGTCGACGGGGCATAGCTAGTCCGCTTCACCCTCCAGAACCTCACTGTGAAACTGGAGGTCTCTGATGGATCAGGGTAGTAGTGAGCAGAGTCCAGAGGAACCGGACACAGGAGGCCGAGCAGAGGTGGAGGTCGGCAGGAGGGCGTCTGAGTCAGAGCACGGCTTATCCAAAATCACCCATAATGCTCTTGAGAACATGGGAGCGTTGGGCCATGGCCTGAAGCAGTTTTTCCAGCCACAGCGCAGACGCTCCTCTGTTTCCCCACATGACTCTGTCTCTACCTGCACAGGCGTCCCTCCCTCCGAACCCCCCGATGGCGGGTCGGAGGTAGGAGACGTTCCTGCCTCCTCAGCCCTCCCTTTGGATTCTGACAACCCTGCTGCTTCCGCCCCTCCCGCAGCTCTGAGCCGTGTTCTGCAGCAGATTCGCGGCGCTCCACCAATAATGAAGCGAGGCACCAGCTTACAGGGACGGCGCAGCAAGGGGGGGGCCACTGGGGATCCTCCCCAGAAAGGTAGCCCCCAGATCCACAGGCGTAGTACACATGAAGCCCTGCTGCAGGTTGGGCGCCCACGCTCCTCCTCCACCACAGATACACCCAGCTGCCCAGCCCTCGCTGACATGCTGCTGACCTCTGGCTACCACTCAACTGAGGAGCCTGACAAGGTGGGTGTGTCCCAACAGCTGATCCTTTGTGGAAAGGAGTATTTTATGGTGACCCAACAGTAACTTGTTTATAGAGTGGGATAAATTGCTGATGGTCTCATGAGAAACAAAAACATTGAACTGTGTGTCTTGGTGGCTGACTAGTAGAAATGTAAACCACACATTCTCCTCTGCTGATGAAGTTTAGTAGGTTTAGTTTAGTGGTAAAAACATTCTTGACGAGCAAATTTGTGGAATTTGTTTGTTTACCACCCTGTGGCTTTTTAGCTGCGAAAAACTAAAATTGACTCATGCATTAACATCTGTGCAAGACACACAAAAGTAAATCAGGCAAACGTGTTAACATGCTGGATGAACTGGTGAGCGGAGAGATGAGCTGTCAGTGGTGGAAGGTCAGAGATTGCCTTTGAGTGTTTGGTCGCTATGTGCTTTAAGCCTTTCTAAATTTAGATTTCACTGTGTCTAAGTGGACTTCAGGTCAGACTAAGCTGCAGGACTAAACAAAGTCAAACTTCCGCAATGTTTTGTTTTGTTTATTGAAAACTTTTACCCTTGTCTATTAGTGGCCCCTGAATGGCACATATTGATGCACAGCCTTCAGTGAACGAACAAAATTCTCTTTAGATTATTAATTGTTAGCTTTCAAAGTAAGTAAATGAGCAGTTAAGGATTTAGGGGAGAATTTCAAAGAGAATGTGCAGTAAAGTAAAATGTGCAGTAAAGTCTTGGTACCTTGGAAATTCACCCATCTTTCGTTATTATTCTTTTACCAGTTGGATCGTTATGATGGATCGGGCCCTGCCGTGTCACCAAATGCCCTCCCATATGGTGCAGATGGATATGATGTAGTGGATAGTACCCCCGACCCCCAGCGAACTAAGCAGGCCATCGCCCAACTACAACAGAAGATCCTCAAGCTCACCGAACAAATCAAGATTGAACAAACAGCGCGTGACGACAATGTGGCGGAATACCTGAAACTCGCCAACAATGCAGACAAACAGCAGAGTGCCCGCATCAAACAAGTGTTTGAGAAGAAGAACCAAAAGTCGGCTCAGACGATCCAGCAACTGCAGAGGAAGCTGGAGCATTACCACCGCAAGCTCCGTGAGGTGGAGCACAACGGCATCCCTCGCCAACCCAAAGATGTTTTTCGAGACATGCACCAGGGACTGAAGGATGTTGGCGCCAAGGTGCGTCCTTTATGCCAGTGCCAGTATTTACGGTCTCTAGAATCCGCTCTCTCTGCATTAGTGAAAATTATTACAATTTTTCCAATAAAGAGTAAAATACAGAATCCAAGCTTGAAGCCCAAGGCCTGACATGATCTTGCTTGTTACAGGTGACGGGGGGCCTTTCCAGCTTCTCACAGGCCACTCACTCTGCAGCTGGAGCTGTTGTGTCCAAGCCAAGAGAGATCGCTTCCCTCATCCGCAACAAGTTCGGCAGCGCTGATAACATTACATCGCTGAAGGACTCTTTGGATGAAACCCAGGGAGACGAGGGCGTTGGCCCCTCGAGGATGCCGGGGACAGGGCAGCTCCAGTGCAGCCCGAAGTACGGCAGCGACGATGACTGTTCCAGTGCTACTTCTGGCTCTGCGGGGGCCAATAGCACTACTGGAGCCCCAGGAGGCCCCCCCAGCTCCAAGGGCAATACCCTTGATCAGGTCCAGGCCTCTGGCTTTGATGTGATACTCCATGAGATCCAAGAGCTCCGGGAAACCCAAGGTCGGCTTGAAGAGTCCTTTGAAAACTTGAAAGCCCACTATCAGCGTGACTACACAATGATCATGGAGGCTCTGCAAGAAGAACGATACAGGTACATAATCACAAAAATAAAATCATAACATCTGGACTATATGATGTTTGTATAGGTAGGAACAAACTGATCCTGGTTGTGATGCTCTGTTATTTTCTCTATTTTGTAGGTGTGAACGTTTAGAAGAACAACTTAATGACTTGACAGAACTGCACCAGAATGAAATTTTGAACTTGAAGCAGGAACTAGCGAGCATGGAGGAGAAGATCGCTTACCAGTCTTATGAAAGAGCGAGAGACATTCAGGTCAGTGTCCTCCAGAACACACAGTAGTTTTGCTTTGTGCTCGCAGCTATTTCACAGTTTTGTCTCTCACCTACAGGAGGCGCTGGAGGCTTGTCAGACGCGTATCTCCAAGATGGAGCTGCAGCAGCAGCAGCAGCAGGTGGTGCAGCTGGAGGGTTTGGAGAATGCCACAGCAAGGACTCTACTTGGAAAACTAATCAACGTGCTGCTTGCTGTCATGGCAGTCCTCTTAGTGTTTGTTTCCACAGTAGCTAACTGTGTTGTGCCGTTAATGAAGACACGCAGCCGCACACTTTCTACGCTGCTCCTTGTAATCCTCCTGGCCTTCCTCTGGAGGCACTGGGATGCTATTTCAGAGTATCTGCATCGCTTTCTTCTGCACCCCAGATGACCGGCTTAGAGACTCATTTAAAAAAATGAAGGGACTGAGGTTTTGACACTGATGTATAAAGGGAGGACATGTCGGTAGTTTAATCTCAATAGTCATACCTTCAGCAGCTTCTCCAAACACTCAGGAGGATTGCATCAGAGGTTTGTCACTTTATAACTTTCTGAAATGTGTTTTGAGAAGGCTAAAGCAGAGTAAGGGGATAAAGGGTCTGGTGGTCGACCATCTTTTTGTGCGTTTGTGGCACAGGCACATATAGTTAAGGCTGAAAGGGGCATAGTTGAAGCATAGGCTCAGAGAACTGCACATTCGATTTGTCTGTTCTGAGTGAATTTGTTTACACATGGAGAACTTTGCATTGTTTCCCCACAGATGAATTGTAATTTGTGGTTTTATTCCTTTTGAGCTGATCCAAGTGGTGTTGTTTTAAAGTCACTGCTTTTTTAATACAGCTAATTGATGGCTTTTATTTTCTTTTATCTAACGGTGCGTTCTCGCTCTTCTAGTCTGGCCACTCTGGTTATTCTTTCTATTCTTTCTTGGCCCTTAACATTTTAAATTTCAGCTTGAGTGACCAAACCTTTGTCTCCCTGCTCACTACACTGAAGAACTGGGTAGCTGCACATCAGACTTGTCACTGGATCAACTAGTAGTGGGTTCTTATGTCTTTTAGGTGTGAAGTCAAACACTGGTTCTGCAACAGGATGAACTGAGTTTGGAGTTGCAACCCTGTTCTCTGGGCCAACTGGGCCCAACTATCCTGATGGTTTTCTCACTTCTGAAGAATAAACTATGAACTGAATAAACATACTTGAAGAGCGGTTTAAGTGCTCAAAGACTCAGTGCTTCCGTACTGGTTCTGTTAGTGACAATGAAATAGTAAAACCTTTTAGTTGATTTTTTTTATTTTTTAAAGTCAAATAAATGTTTTTAAATGTGAAATATTTTGTCTCACTTGCATTTGTCGCCTAAAACCTACAACATATTGTAGGTTTTAGTTTAATAGGACATTACATAATGAAACTATCAGACCAGGTGAATCTCATTAAGACAACAGAACAAACTATGTAACGTGGGAAATACGCAATTTCTCAGACTAAACAGCTCTGACCATTAGGAGGCGCTGTGGGTCTACGATAGAACTGCCACAGCAGGGGCCGTTCTTAGAGTAATGTCCTGCTCGTCGGTTTAACAGCAAACCGTGTTGTCCCCTAAATGAAAGTATCCATATGCATGTTTCCACTGCTTTAACATTTTGACTCATTCATATGAGGGAGGTGATAAGTGGAGCCGACCCCTTAAGCAGCTTCTAGTTGGGGTTTGTTCCATCGGAACGGGCACCGACTTTGTTCAGAAAGCACACACAGTTTAAAAAAAATAAAAAAGTTACATTTATTGCACAACAGAAAGTTTAAAAGTATTTCATTACATATATTTCAAGTATTTCAGTTTACTCTGCAGCCTTCTTCCGCTGTTTCCCAGTTGCTTTAGAGGCAGGAGCGCCACCGTCCGTCTTAGCAGCCTTGCTTTTGGAGGCCTTTCCTGCTTTTCCCTCCTTGGTTGCTGCAGCTGCCTTGGTTTTGGTAGTAGAGGCTGCTTTGCCATCTCCTTTAGCTTTAGTTGCACCAGAACGTGGCTTTTCTGCTGCAGCCACTTTTGCTTTTGGCTTCTTTGCTGGAACAGTCTCTGCTGTAGAGTCTTTAGCCTTCGACTTTTTAGGAGGCTTTGATTTCTAAAAAAAAAAAGAAAAAAAAAAAAAAGAAAAAGAAAATCAGAGTCAGACAAAATCAAAGTCATTGAATCCAATCCAAAAGATACAATTTTGAAGTTTTTAATTTAAAGTTTGTCAAGGTCCTGCCTAGGAACCACTTTAGAGGCACATTTCTGGTCATGTCTGGGTGTCACCTGTTCCGTCTTTGTCTGGCTCTTCGTGGAGTCCTTCTTGTTTGAAGACCCTTTTAAGTAGAGACATCATTAAGACACTTCGTACAAGCAGAATCCTGACTGCAGTCATTTAATTCATACCTGTTTTTTTGGGCTCCTTGGCTCCATCCTTGGCTCCATCCTTGGCTCCATCCTTGGCTCCATCCTTGGCTCCATCCTTGGCTCCATCCTTGGCTCCATCCTTGGCTCCATCCTTGGCTCCATCCTTGGCTCCATCCTTGGCTCCATCCTTGGCTCCATCCTTGGCTCCATCCTTGGCTCCATCCTTGGCTCCATCCTTGGCTCCATCCTTGGCTCCATCCTTGGCTCCATCCTTGGCTCCATCTGACACTTTTTGAACATTGGGATCCGCGTTCTCCTTCTTTGGCTTCGTCTTCTTGGTCGGTGCAAGCTGAAGACAAACATTTTCCCCCCAGTTAATGGAGTTTTCCCGCCACCCCGTTTCGTCACATTGTAGACGTGACGTCTTACCCTGAATCTTCCATTTGCGCCTGCGCTGTCGCTAGAATTGGCAGGTCGCACGACGGTTCCGTTTTCTAGTCCCTTTCTCAGGGCTTTGCGGATCAGGATCTTGGCTCTTCCCATATCCACTGAGGGGTATTTCTGCTTGATAAAGTTTTGAATCGCTATATTTGCGACCCCTTTGCGCGAGTCCAACTCCGCCAGTGCCTCCTTCACCATAACGGCCGTGGGCGGATGAGGTAAAAGTTTGCGCAGCGCCTCATTGTCTACAAAGCAAAATATAGTTACCATCGAAACTGTTTGGCCTTTAAATTACTCACAAAACCACAACTAATGCACACGATGACTCAACGCGGTCCTGACTTACCTGCCGGCTGGTCTCCCACCGGGTCCTGGCTGGAGGAGGCACCGGACGGATCGGACCCCGCTGCTGGAATTGGAGCAGGCATAACTGAAACACAAGCAAAAACCCTCCGAGCTCGACTGAGGCGTCTGGAAGCTGCAGTCACCGCGTCTCCAGCTTCGTCTTTATGCAGCTACTTCCGGTAAAAGGAGACCAGGTGAAGCGCATCACAACAGGTGCGATGCATTACCTGAGATGCAGCGTAAGCTGTGCGAATTGATTTAGTAACGGATGAAGAATAACTGTAGTAATATGTCAAATCAATTTAAATATTAAGATCAACATGCTAGTTCTCACCAGTTTTATTATAGTGGAGCTGAGGCGTTAGCTTTTATTTATTGTTATTATTGTAACTATACGGAACCACTGTTCAAATCCAGGGGGAATCATTTAGCCTGAACACACGAGGTGAGTAACTTCAAAGACAAATCCAACAGTCAATAAGCATCATTCAGTGAAATGCATCAAATCTCTGTTTGTGCAACTCAAAGTGCAAATTTATCCATGTACATTAAATAAAGTAACATATATATTCATACTTCTGTGCCACTATGGTTTGTTGATGTGAAGACAAAAATAGGGAAATAATTTGCTTTAAGCAAATAAGTGAAGGTCTGATCAACTTGATCTAAATACAGCTTGTGTACATGCAAAAGACATAAATAGTGCGTTTCTGATGTTCACTTCTGGTATTAGTTGTGGTTTGACTGAGAACCAGCAGCTCAAACCGTCAGTTCATTTGTTCAGATCCTTCTTTGCTTCTTCTTCGGAGTTTGGATAGTTTCAATTTGCAGCTTCATCATGTCTCGACACCTGTTTCTCATCGTGTGTAAGTTCAAACTCCTTCATGTCTTTTCATTCTGTACAGAGATGCAGTATATAGTTTTATCTGATATGATCTATTCGTCTGTTGGTTGTTTGTTAATGATGTAAAGGTCTTGATTAAAGGTCTAATGTGAGTTGTTACTTTTAGCATATTTACCCTCTTCACCTTCTTCTTCTGCGTATTTTCAGGTTGCTTTTGTCAGATTCAAGTACAAGGTCAGTTTGTGATCTCTCATGTTCATTTTAGCAGGTTTTATAGTTTGATTTCATTATTTATTACTGTCTGATTATTTTACTTTGTAACTTTACTTCTTTCATGCGCATTAAATCAGAATTTCTCCTTTTTCTCAGCTCTTCTTTCACCTAAACTGACAGCAAATAAACACACGATCACAGAGACAGACTCAGTTACGCTGCAATGTCAGGCTCCGTCATCTGCTCCTGTTCAGTGTTATTTCCATGATGAGAGAGGACAAACTTCCGGACCCTGGTCCTGCCTGCAGACGCTGACAGGGACTGATCTGCTGTCTATGTCACGTCAGCGTTCACCTGCTAATGTTGAACTGAAGTGTTTTTACACTGTGAACGCTGGAGGAAATAATTCTCTGTCTCCACACAGTGACTCCGTCTCCATCTCTGTACACGGTAAGAATCATCAGTGGAAGACTGAAGTTAAACAATAACTGAGTTGAGACAATCTGACTTGGAGAAGAGTTTACACACAGTGAACTTGATGCCAGAATTTAAATCTGTTTGTTTTCTTTATGCTTTGAAGGTGAAAAACCCCAGATGAGCTGTTCTGATTCAGACGATTTAGTCATTATCACTTGCTTCTTGCCTGAATTTGTTGAAAATGGTTCAAAATGTAACTTGTACATTGGAGAAGCAGCTCAACCAGTCAAAACAACAACCACCGTGAAGACAACGACCTCAAAAAAAGAGGATTTCTGTCAGTTTTTTATCACAAAGGACGATTTGCTGAAACACCTACGTTTAGTTCAAGTACAGGAGGTCAGCTGTGATTACAGCCTGGAACACGAACCCAACTTTGTTTCTGCTCGTAGTGATGGATGCAGCTTGATCAGTAAGTCAGAGACACACACGCACATATTAAAATGACTTTAGGAGATTTTATTATTATTATTATGCATAATTTTGTATGTGCACAGAATTTTTCAACCAAACTTAAATCTTTACTGTATTTTTAGAGCAGTTTAAACTGTAGACGATTCAGCTTTTGTGGGTTTTGTCAGCATTAAAAATTGTTTTATCTTATCAAAGATAGAAAATATTTTTAAGGTTTTTATGTGAAAACCTCCCAAACATTGTGTTATGTTGAGGTGCAGACGTTTCTGCATGAACACCAACTAATTATGAAAAAGCTCCCATGACCCATTTTAAATTAGTTGTCCATCCAACTTTAGCTTCACAGTTTCCAACGTGGAGCATATGATGTGATGTTTTTCCACTGTTTGAAAGTTTCTGTGAGTGTGAACACGCTGGTGGCATTTTAGGATGGATTTTAACACAATTTTAACATGACTTTGTCCAGTGTGGATACGTTGGTGCTCCAGCTCCAACGTCTGTCAGTAAACAGTAAATCAGAGGCTTCATGTCGTGACCTAGTTAGACAACACTGTGGTAGATGTTACCTCTAATTATAGTTACATAAAGTGAGACAGTGACCTCAGATTCACTCCTGATACTTGCTGTGGATTTTTACTGAGATCAACTTCTGCAAAACGATTTTTTACTGTAGCTTGAAGTCAGAGTAGTAAAGAAAGTGTTGACGGTCTGGACATTCACAGTATAGAGCTTCACCATGACTCCACTCCTGCTGTCACTCGTCCTAATGTGTAAGTTAAACCTAAATAGATTTAAACAGAGGTTGTTTTACAGTGTAGGTTCAGTTTCACATTAGTTTGACAGAAGACACAGTTTAGATCAGCAGATTCATTATTATTGCATCTTATTCTCCTGTAACGCGTCTTTCTTACAGATTCATTTCCTAGTGTAAAAACACAAGGTGAGCGTGAGTTTATTGATGGTTTTATTATTAAAATCATGGGATCTAACATAATTGTCCATTAACATTTCAGCTCAGCTTCCACCTGAGCTGACAGTGACTCCACTGGTGATCACAGAGTCAGACTCAGTCTCTCTGAAACCTCCAGGTCTGACTGTGAGCAGCACTCGTGCTTCTGCTTCTGTGACTCGTTTAGAGCCAACATCAGGAGAAACGACAGGTAAGTGAAGTGTGGCTCTATTAAGCCCAACATGGGCTGTAGGTGTTTAAAGTCAGCTTAATGTGTTAAAGTCCAGTGGTTGTTAAAGGAGCTTCACAGGAGATGATTCATTCAGTAAACTGCTGCTGCACATTTACTGAGACGTGATTACACTGTTGTGAGCTCACAGATGACGTTGACTATGTGTCATTATAGCGGATGCAGAAACACAGAGTGCGCCACCAGCTATGACCACAGGTACGTACAGGTTCACTGGGTACATCACTGCTGCACACGTCATTTCAGACGTTTAATACGTTTTCCATCCAGGTGAAACGTCTGATCTGCCAAGTAACACTGATATTTCAGCTTCTGCTTCCCCAACAGCATCAGGTAACTAAATGTGCAGGTTTGTGAAGGAGTCACACTGATTACTCACTAAAATCATGTTTTCTGTCTTGTAAAACGGTTTGTGAAGTGACTACCCCTGGAGGTGCTTTGATTTCTTCTAAGGACCCTATGAGTCCAACATCAGGAGGTACAGTAGGTGTTTTAGTTACATATGCTTTATTTTGAAAGTTAAAGTGTTTACAAAGTTTCTGATTAAGACGCAGACATCTGATAATATAAAAACTGTCTTCAACACAGTTCCTGGGGTGATGACTTCTAAAGGTATTTCTAGTCTATAAACTATTTTGTGTCTATAACACTGTACATTTAATGCAATAATAACTGTATGGTATTAATATATAAGTATATAATCAGCAGGTGTGACGTCTCGTTTACCAAGTAACGCCGGCGTTTCAACTGTTTCTTCTGTGGAGTCGGCATCAGGTGAACAACGACACGTTGCTATGTAATAAACATATGAAGTGTCTTTATTATTTCTAACTGGTCTGTTTCTGAAGTGACCAGCTCTACTTTAATTGTCTCTGTTGACGTGATGATGAAGCAGCTGCTGCTGTTAAGGGACAGAGTGAGTAACGCTGGATGTGTGGTTCGTGCTGTTGCTCCGAACAGGAAGCCTGATGGGGAAGCTGCTTGTGATTGTGACTGGTTTTGGCGTCACTGTGGGTTTTACCTTACTGGGCCTGGTGCTGTTCTGTGCTAAAAGAAGAAGTGGTAAGAACTGAACGGAGTCACATGACCAGTGTTACTGAAGGTTAGAGTCTCACTAAAATGACCTAAAACCATCAAAGGATGGTTTGACTGGTTACCTTTACTTCATACCTTCTACCACTTAGTCCTTGTAAGGGTCGTGGGAAAGCTACAGGCTGTTCCAGCTGTCAATCATGTCAGAGGCAGGGCCGACAATGAACAGGTCACCAGTCCATCACAGGGACAGACAACAGTCACACACACGCACCTGCAGGCAACGTTCCACAAAACACAATGTTTCACATAACACGACTGTGAAAGAGGAATTACAATGACATTTAAGAAAAGTGGAAAAGAGAGACACCAGCTCCTGTTTGTGGCTGGACAGCGACCGAGTCAGTGCAGTTTAACAGCTTTGTTTCCTGTTCACAGTCTATAAGCGGTTGATTTGAAATAATTCTGTATATTTTTGTCTTTTGCAGTAAATTCTTCTTACCAGAGGTAGGAAATGGTTGCTGTACTTTTGGATTGAATTTCCTATTTCAGAGTGTTTTTCTATTTAACAAGCACTAAATCCTTAATTTTTGCTTTGTTTCCCTGTAGATCACAGACCAAACAGGCTGGTAACGTGCACATTATAATATTAATCATTCATACATCATACGCCCTGAGTTATGAACAGAAACAGTTTATATATATATATGACATTGTCCAAATATGTCTGGGCCTAACTGTCACTGACCTTCTGTTACAGGTGAGCTGTTGCCTTTGAGTAACATCCACCGTGGAGGACTGGTAATGCAACGGTTCACCACCTCATCCAGCATCTGAATGTAGGCTCATCTGTCAGCTTGTGTTTCTTTCAACCAGGTCCCTGTAGGTGACAGTGAAGGCTACAGCGTGATCGCATCAGTTCCTCGTGTTACCGCTCATACCGGTGAGTATATGACGTCTTCAGTGATGTGTGAACTACAAACTACTAATATTTGAACTGATTCTGATAAGAATGCATTTAATCAACATAGATCAAGAAATTATTATAATTATAATAATGGAATCATCTGTCAAACGTTCTGAAGATCTTTGTCCTGTGTGTTTCTAGCAGATTCAAAGCAGCGGAACAGTCGATTGTCTCATAACGAGGTACTGAATACGCTTCATGTGCGTCTCTACATGGACAGTACCTTGAATTTAAAACACTTACAGTTGATTTCTTTCGGTTCCCAGTCGGACACATATCACGTCTACGCCACAATCTCAGAGGAACCAGCTGGAGCAGCTCTGCCAAACACAATATACAGCACGTTGCAGGCTCTGTGATCTCAGCTTCACAGTAGAAGTCGAAGCCGACTGTTAAGGTTCTGTAAACGGCTGCAGCAGTGAGATGAATGTTGTCTTAGGCTGATGTGTTTCCACATACTTGCAGAAAAGCAGATTTAATTCATCCTGAGAATCGCTGGTAATGAAACTAGATTAAAATACACTATGACTGGTAGCACGATGACAAAGTTTATCTCTGTTCTGTTGAGTGTAAGGAAAAGGTTGTTTACTGATATTGTCATAGACAAACTGATTCTGTTTTCTCTTTTATAATATAAAAGCATTAGAATTTCCACCAGGCTGCTCAGAATTGATTTTCAGAAAGTGTTTGTTGGTGTGTGTTGTTCTCTAGAAAGACGATGTGGAGTCAACACATGTACACGATCTACAAATGAAGATCAGTTTCTAATTTCTGATGAATTTCCCTAGAGGTCTTCTGTAACAAACTACAGTTTTAGAACAAAGACACTGTGAGCATTTATTTGAATAATGTGGTACCTCTACAATAATTAAACCTAAAGTAAAAAGCTGATTTTATTTCCTGCTTCCTACCAGATGAATTCATTTTGCATGTGTGATTGTCAGAACCGTCTCAGAACCACGTCAGTAGAACCTGGATCTCAGATGAACACGAACACAGATGACCCACAGTGTGAACGCAGCACATCTGCATCAGTGAAACACACTGTTAGGTAGTGACTTGCTCAGACATCAGGAAACTCGTGGTTCAGCGTCATTTATTGCCGTAGTATAGTATTAAAGTCTAGGGACAGGAAAGGAAACTGAAATGAACCAGCTGAGGCTCGACCACTGGTTCTGTAAATACATTTCACCGCCTAGACGACAGCGCTGAGGTCTCAGCAGGCGAATGTGCAGCGTTTCCCTCTGTGGCCTGTTCTTTAACGTTGTTATATTAGGATGCTGTGGTTTCCCAGACATCAGGTTGACTCTGCTGCACGTTTTAAGTGTTTCAGTGTCGTATTTAGCTTCATCATGGCTCGACTGCTGCTGTTGGTCGTCCTCATCTGTAAGTTAATCCTCACACTTTAACATTGTTAAAGATTCGTGTAACTCTGCAGATGAAGTCAGTATGTACAGTGATGTCAGTTTTAATATTGTTCTAACATTGTTTCACAAACAGATTTTTATGAGAGCAAAGCACAAGGTTGGTAGAATTTAATATTTGTTCTTTAAAACCTGCTCAGTTCATTTCTAGACTACATCAGCACATGTTTCCTTCACATTTCAGCTTTACCTCGACAGGTGTGACCTTTAATGTCTTTCTCATTTTCATTAAGCTGTTCAGATTAGTGTTTACTGGAGCTTCCTGCATCAATACTCACTGGTTGATCTGTTTTATGTTGTCTAGAAAATTGTGCTTCTAGGAGGTAAGAATCCTAATTGTTGTTAAATCAAGTAACATCTTCTTCTCCACTGTTGCTCTGGTTAACACTGAGCCTCACGCTGAACATTTCCCTGCTTTTCCTACCTTAATGCTTCAGCTCATCACAGTGTACATACAGTATGAACAGCAGAGGATGTTGCTTAGAGCCCCTCAATATTCACCAACGTTTGTGTGACGTAGCATATTATTATTTAGTGTAACTCCTATTGTTTATTATTCTAATTGTTAATAATAATTCATAAAAATCTTCTCCTATTTTCTATTCAGCACAAACGTCTACATCAGTGGCAAATGTAAGTATGTTGTAGATTTGAATCCACTGCAGTGATCATGTTCATGTTGGTGCAGCTTGTTTGAACATTAGATTCTGCTTCGCTTTGTGTTGTAGGTGATGGAGGATCTACAGTAAGTGTCAACATTGAGAGGATTCTCCTGCTTTTTTTTTTTAAAGTTCTCTGTCTGAGACCATCTCTCCACACTTTTACATAGTAGGAAAGAGGAAATAACCTCAGGGATGCTTGTTTAAAACAAGCAGCCTTGTCCTGTCATCCATCCTATTTTATCCCAGCAGCACAGTTTACCGTAAACAGTAGAAGTTAACTCTAGAAATAAAAGGACTGACGTTCTCTATGAGGTTCAGTGCTGAGTATGTAACGGAGTGGAGTGACAGCCTCTTCAGTCACGGAGTGAGGTTCCAGTGTGTAATGGGCTCCGTCATCAAGGTCCCTCTTAAATTTCCTAAATGATTTTCAGACTGGGTTTGATGAAACCTACAGTATCGTCACCTATGAAGGCAACACTGGTGAGCAGCTCTGTCTTTCAGATGCTTGTAGTTTGGTTCTTTAACTCAGTATTTCTGTTGTGTTCATATTGTGCTTTGACCTTAATTAAAGATGTGATGTCACACTGTTGCTTGATTAATGTGGTGGCTGACATTAGTCTTTCATGTCTTCTTCCTTCTTTGTAGAGTGGCAACAGTTGCATCAGCCCTGATGAGTCCACAGCTGTTTACAAGTCATTTGAATATCTTTCTGTCACACATTTCTTATTTCTTAGCATTAAAAACAAAAACAATAAACATGTCTGAGACAATTCTATGTACAGAAATGAAGAAGAAGCTAAATACAGGATAAAACATGAATAGACAAGAATTCAAGATGCTTCTCAGTGAATGTTTCTGTGTGACTATGGTTTTTACTGAGAGGAAGGATGTAGGCGTCTACTTCAGGGTCCGTGTGGTCTGTTGTCACTAAGTCTGATAATCTGATCCAGTCCACAGTCAATAAGCATCATTCAGTGAAATGTATTAAATGTCTGTAACTCAAAGGGCAAATGTGTCCATGTACATAAAATAAACACACAGACTTTATGGATTGTAGATATTAAACTGTTTAGTTCAATGACTCTTTCTTTTATTTTAATGACTCATTGTTTGACCAGAAACTGGACAATTTACTAACTTTTGCTCGACTGTAGTAACAATAAATTTGCTTTAAGCAAACAAGTGAAGGTCTGATCGACTTGATCTAAATACAGCTTGTGTACATGCAAAAGACATAAATAGTGCGTTTTTGATGTTCACTTCTGGTATTAGTTGTGGTTTTACTGAGAACCAACAGCTCAAACCGTCAGTTCATTTGTTCAGATCCGTCTTTGCTTCTTCTTCGGAGTCTGGATAGTTTCATTTTGCAGCTTCATCATGTCTCGACACCTGTTTCTCATCGTGTGTAAGTTCAAACTCCTTCATGTCTTTTCATTCTGTACAGAGATGTAGTATATAGTTTTATCTGATATGATCTAGTCTGTACGTCTGTTGGTTGTTTGTTAATGATGTAAAGGTCTCGATTAAAGGTCTAATGTGAGTTGTTACTTTTAGCATATTTACCCTCTTCACCTTCTTCTTCTGCGTATTTTCAGGTTGCTTTTGTCAGATTCAAGTACAAGGTCAGTTTGTGATCTCTCATGTTCATTTTAGCAGGTTTTATAGTGTGATTTCATAATTTATTAGTCTGATTATTTTACTTTGTAACTTTATTTCTTTCATGTGCATTAAATCAGAATTTCTCCTTTTCTCAGCTCTTCTTTCACCTAAACTGACAGCAAATAAACACACGATCACAGAGACAGACTCAGTTACGCTGCAATGTCAGGCTCCGTCATATACGCCTGTTCAGTGTTATTTCTATGATGAGAGAGGACAAACTTCCGGACCCTGGTCCTGCCTGCAGACGCTGACAGGGACTGATCTGCTGTCTATGTCACGTCAGCGTTCACCTGCTAATGTTGAACTGAAGTGTTTTTACACTGTAAACTATGGAGGAAATAATTCTCCGTCTCCACACAGTGACTCCGTCTCCATCGCTGTACACAGTAAGAACCTGCCCTTTGTTTTGATGGGATCATATAATGTTGTGATTTACATCATGTTCAGATGTTTAGGCTGAAACAGCAGTGATAGAAAAGCTGGTAGAATAATTAGGCCATTTGCATGTTTGCTGATTTATTAACCTTTTGCTGAAGCTCTAAGCTCACGTTGGATCAGTGACAGACTGAAGTTAAACAATAACTGAGTTGAGACAATCTGATTTGGAGAAGAGTTTACACATAGTGAACTTGATGCCAAAACTTAAATCTGTTTGTTTTCTTTATGCTTTGAAGGTGAAAAACCCCAGATGAGCTGTTCTGATTCAGACGATTTAGTCATCATCACTTGCACTTTGCCTGAATCTGTCAAACATGGTTCAAAATGTTCAAAATGTAACTTGTACATTGGAGAAGCAGCTCAACCGGTCAACACAACAACCACCGTGAAGACAACGACCTCAAAAAAACAGTATTTCTGTCAGTTTTCTATCACAAAGGACGATTTGCTGAAACACCTACGTTTAGTTCAAGTACAGGAGGTCAGCTGTGATTACAGCCTGGAACACGAACCCAACTTTGTTTCTGCTCGTAGTGATGGATGCAGCTTGATCAGTAAGTCAGAGACACACACGCACATATTAAAATGACTTTAGGTGATTTTATTATTATTATTATTATTATTATGCATACTTTTGTATGTGCACAGAATTTTTCAACCAAACTTAAATCTTTACTGTATTTTTAGAGCAGTTTAAACTGTAGATGATTCAGCTTTTGTGGGTTTTGTCAGGATTAAAAATTGTTTTATCCTATCAAAGATAGACAATGGTACAAACACTGACACATGAATGTACTTGGCTGCTGTAGGTTCTGTAAGTAAAAATAGTCTATGGGCATAAATAAAATATGTATCAGAAATACAGAAAAGGAACAATGACAATTAACAGTTCAAGCTTTTTTATTATTATTATATATATTATTTTCTTCATTCCTCCTTATGTCCATCATGATATGATATTGTGATACTTTGATATTATAATCTATATTAGAACTGAGATTATGTTGTTGTCCTCAAAACCTCATCAGTTTCACATGTACAACACCACCACTCACATGTTGCTACCAACCAATCAGAGACCAGAGAAACAAAAACTGAATCACTGTGACATGAGCCAGTTGACCAATCGTTCACACTTTGGTTCCTATAAACTCTGCAGAAACGTTAAGCACGAGCGTAGATTCATTATAAGAAGTGTAGTTTTGCTTATTGACCAGTTGTTGTGTGTTTGTGTGCACGTTGCTTTTTAGATGCCAGGAAAATATGTTTTATATTTTATCTGTTGATAATTTGTCAAATGACAATAATTAGTAAAATCACACACAAATTTGAATCTATTGTTGCTAGTCTGTGTAAGAAATGTAATAGTTTGCATCATTTTTAAAAACTGGAGTTTTTATGTGAAAAAAAAACATTGTGTTATGTTGAGGTGCAGACGTTTCTGCATGAACACCAACTATATGAAAAAGCTCCCATGACCCATTTTAAATTAGTTGTCCATCCAACTTTAGCTTCACAGTTTCCAACGTGGAGCATATGATGTGATGTTTTTCCACTGTTTGAAAGTTTCTGTGAGTGTGAACACGCTGGTGGCATTTTAAGATGGATTTTAACACAATTTTAACATGATTAAGGTCTTTGTCCAGTGTGGATACGTTGGTGCTCCAGCTCCAACGTCTGTCAGTAAACAGTAAATCAGAGGCTTCATGTCGTGACCTAGTTAGACAACACTGTGGTAGATGTTACCTCTAATTATAGTTACATAAAGTGAGACAGTGACCTCAGATTCACTCCTGATACTTGCTGTGGATTTTTACTGAGATCAACTTCTGCAAAACGATTTTTTACTGTAGCTTGAAGTCAGAGTAGTAAAGAAAGTGTTGACGGTCTGGACATTCACAGTATAGAGCTTCACCATGACTCCACTCCTGCTGTCACTCGTCCTAATGTGTAAGTTAAACCTAAATAGATTTAAACAGAGTTTGTTTTACAGTGTAGGTTCAGTGTCACATTAGTTTGACAGAAGACACAGTTTAGATCAGCAGATTCATTATTATTGCATCTTATTCTCCTGTAACGCTTCTTTCTTACAGATTCATTTCCTAGTGTAAAAACACAAGGTGAGCGTGAGTTTATTGATGGTTTTATTATTAAAATCATGGGATCTAACATAATTGTCCATTAACATTTCAGCTCAGCTTCCACCTGAGCTGACAGTGACTCCACTGGTGATCACAGAGTCAGACTCAGTCTCTCTGAAACCTCCAGGTCTGACTGTGAGCAGCACTCGTGCTTCTGCTCCTGTGACTCGTTTAGAGCCAACATCAGGAGAAACGACAGGTAAGTGAAGTGTGGCTCTATTAAGCCCAACATGGGCTGTAGGTGTTTAAAGTCAGGTTAATGTGTTAAAGTCCAGTGGTTGTTAAAGGAGCTTCACAGGAGATGATTCATTCAGTAAACTGCTGCTGCACATTTACTGAGACGTGATTACACTGTTGTGAGCTCACAGATGACGTTGACTATGTGTCATTATAGCGGATGCAGAAACACAGAGTGCGCCACCAGCTATGACCACAGGTACGTACAGGTTCACTGGGTACATCACTGCTGCACACGTCATTTCAGACGTTTAATACGTTTTCCATCCAGGTGAAACGTCTGATCTGCCAAGTAACACTGATATTTCAGCTTCTGCTTCCCCAACAGCATCAGGTAACTAAATGTGCAGGTTTGTGAAGGAGTCACACTGATTACTCACTAAAATCATGTTTTCTGTCTTGTAAAACGGTTTGTGAAGTGACTACTCCTGGAGGTGCTTTGATTTCTTCTAAGGACCCTATGAGTCCAACATCAGGAGGTACAGTAGGTGTTTTAGTTACATATGCTTTATTTTGAAAGTTAAAGTGTTTACAAAGTTTCTGATTAAGACGCAGACATCTGATAATATAAAAACTGTCTGTGCTTCAACACAGTTCCTGGGGTGATGACTTCTAAAGGTATTTCTAGTCTATAAACTATTTTGTGTCTATAACACTGTACATTTAATGCAATAATAACTGTATGGTATTAATATATAAGTATATAATCAGCAGGTGTGACGTCTCGTTTACCAAGTAACGCCGGCGTTTCAACTGTTTCTTCTGTGGAGTCGGCATCAGGTGAACAACGACACGTTGCTATGTAATAAACATATGAAGTGTCTTTATTATTTCTAACTGGTCTGTTTCTGAAGTGACCAGCTCTACTTTAATTGTCTCTGTTGACGTGATGATGAAGCAGCTGCTGCTGTTAAGGGACAGAGTGAGTAACGCTGGATGTGTGGTTCGTGCTGTTGCTCCGAACAGGAAGCCTGATGGGGAAGCTGCTTGTGATTGTGACTGGTTTTGGCGTCACTGTGGGTTTTACCTTACTGGGCCTGGTGCTGTTCTGTGCTAAAAGAAGAAGTGGTAAGAACTGAACGGAGTCACATGACCAGTGTTACTGAAGGTTAGAGTCTCACTAAAATGACCTAAAACCATCAAAGGATGGTTTGACTGGTTACCTTTACTTCATACCTTCTACCACTTAGTCCTTGTAAGGGTCGTGGGAAAGCTACAGGCTGTTCCAGCTGTCAATCATGTCAGAGGCAGGGCCGACAATGAACAGGTCACCAGTCCATCACAGGGACAGACAACAGTCACACACACGCACCTGCAGGCAACGTTCCACAAAACACAATGTTTCACATAACACGACTGTGAAAGAGGAATTACAATGACATTTAAGAAAAGTGGAAAAGAGAGACACCAGCTCCTGTTTGTGGCTGGACAGCGACCGAGTCAGTGCAGTTTAACAGCTTTGTTTCCTGTTCACAGTCTATCAGCGGTTGATTTGAAATAATTCTGTATATTTTTGTCTTTTGCAGTAAATTCTTCTTACCAGAGGTAGGAAATGGTTGCTGTACTTTTGGATTGAATTTCCTATTTCAGAGTGTTTTTCTATTTAACAAGCACTAAATCCTTAATTTTTGCTTTGTTTCCATGTAGATCACAGACCAAACAGGCTGGTAACGTGCACATTATAATATTAATCATTCATACATCATACGCCCTGAGTTATGAACAGAAACAGTTTATATATATATATGACATTGTCCAAATATGTCTGGGCCTAACTGTCACTGACCTTCTGTTACAGGTGAGCTGTTGCCTTTGAGTAACATCCACCGTGGAGGACTGGTAATGCAACGGTTCACCACCTCATCCAGCATCTGAATGTAGGCTCATCTGTCAGCTTGTGTTTCTTTCAACCAGGTCCCTGTAGGTGACAGTGAAGGCTACAGCGTGATCGCATCAGTTCCTCGTGTTACCGCTCATACCGGTGAGTATATGACGTCTTCAGTGATGTGTGAACTACAAACTACTAATATTTGAACTGATTCTGATAAGAATGCATTTAATCAACATAGATCAAGAAATTATTATGGAACAACGGAACAGTCGATTGTCTCATAACGAGGTACTGAATACGCTTCATGTGCGTCTCTACATGGACAGTACCTTGAATTTAAAACACTTACAGTTGATTTCTTTCGGTTCCCAGTCGGACACATATCACGTCTACGCCACAATCTCAGAGGAACCAGCTGGAGCAGCTCTGCCAAACACAATATACAGCACGTTGCAGGCTCTGTGATCTCAGCTTCACAGTAGAAGTCGAAGCCGACTGTTAAGGTTCTGTAAACGGCTGCAGCAGTGAGATGAATGTTGTCTTAGGCTGATGTGTTTCCACATACTTGCAGAAAAGCAGATTTAATTCATCCTGAGAATCGCTGGTAATGAAACTAGATTAAAATACACTATGACTGGTAGCACGATGACAAAGTTTATCTCCGTTCTGTTGGTGAGTGTAAGGAAAAGGTTGTTTACTGATATTGTCATAGACAAACTGATTCTGTTTTCTCTTTTATAATATAAAAGCATTAGAATTTCCACCAGGCTGCTCAGAATTGATTTTCAGAAAGTGTTTGTTGGTGTGTGTTGTTCTCTAGAAAGACGATGTGGAGTCAACACATGTAAACAATCTACAAATGAAGATCAGTTTCTAATTTCTGATGAATTTCCCTAGAGGTCTTCTGTAACAAACTACAGTTTTAGAATAAAGAGACTGTGAGCATTTATTTTAATAATGTGGTACCTCTACAATAATTAAACCTAAAGTAAAAAGCTGATTTTATTTCCTGCTTCCTACCAGATGAATTCATTTTGCATGTGTGATTGTCAGAACCGTCTCAGAACCACGTCAGTAGAACCTGGATCTCAGATGAACACGAACACAGATGACCCACAGTCTGAACGCAGCACATCTGCATCAGTGAAACACACTGTTAGCAAACATTTGCTGGTGAAGGTAGTGACTTGCTCAGACATCAGGAAACTCGTGGTTCAGCGTCATTTATTGCCGTAGTATAGTATTAAAGTCTAGGGACAGGAAAGGAAACTGAAATGAACCAGCTGAGGCTCGACCACTGGTTCTGTAAATACATTTCACCGCCTAGACGACAGCGCTGAGGTCTCAGCAGGCGAATGTGCAGCGTTTCCCTCTGTGGCCTGTTCTTTAACGTTGTTATATTAGGATGCTGTGGTTTCCCAGACATCAGGTTGACTCTGCTGCACGTTTTAAGTGTTTCAGTGTCGTATTTAGCTTCATCATGGCTCGACTGCTGCTGTTGGTCGTCCTCATCTGTAAGTTAATCCTCACACTTTAACATTGTTAAAGATTCGTGTAACTCTGCAGATGAAGTCAGTATGTACAGTGATGTCAGTTTTAATATTGTTCTAACATTGTTTCACAAACAGATTTTTATGAGAGCAAAGCACAAGGTTGGTAGAATTTAATATTTGTTCTTTAAAACCTGCTCAGTTCATTTCTAGACTACATCAGCACATGTTTCCTTCACATTTCAGCTTCACCTCGACAGGTGTGACCTTTAATGTCTTTCTCATTTTCATTAAGCTGTTCAGATTAGTGTTTACTGGAGCTTCCTGCATCAATACTCACTGGTTGATCTGTTTTATGTTGTCTAGAAAATTGTGCTTCTAGGAGGTAAGAATCCTAATTGTTGTTAAATCAAGTAACATCTTCTTCTCCACTGTTGCTCTGGTTAACACTGAGCCTCACGCTGAACATTTCCCTGCTTTTCCTACCTTAATGCTTCAGCTCATCACAGTGTACATACAGTATGAACAGCAGAGGATGTTGCTTAGAGCCCCTCAATATTCACCAACGTTTGTGTGACGTAGCATATTATTATTTAGTGCATCTCCTATTGTTTATTATTCTAATTGTTAATAATAATTCATAAAAATCTTCTCCTATTTTCTATTCAGCACAAACGTCTACATCAGTGGCAAATGTAAGTATGTTGTAGATTTGAATCCACTGCAGTGATCATGTTCATGTTGGTGCAGCTTGTTTGAACATTAGATTCTGCTTCGCTTTGTGTTGTAGGTGATGGAGGATCTACAGTAAGTGTCAACATTGAGAGGATTCTCCTGCTTTTTTTAAAGTTCTCTGTCTGAAACCATCTCTCCACACTTTTACATAGTAGGAAAGAGGAAATAACCTCAGGGATGCTTGTTTAAAACAAGCAGCCTTGTCCTGTCATCCATCCTATTTTATCCCAGCAGCACAGTTTACCGTAAACAGTAGAAGTTAACTCTAGAAATAAAAGGACTGACGTTCTCTATGAGGTTCAGTGCTGAGTATGTAACGGAGTGGAGTGACAGCCTCTTCAGTCACAGAGTGAGGTTCCAGTGTGTAATGGGCTCCGTCATCAAGGTCCCTCTTAAATTTCCTAAATGATTTTCAGACTGGGTTTGATGAAACCTACAGTATCGTCACCTATGAAGGCAACACTGGTGAGCAGCTCTGTCTTTCAGATGCTTGTAGTTTGGTTCTTTAACTCAGTATTTCTGTTGTGTTCATATTGTGCTTTGACCTTAATTAAAGATGTGATGTCACACTTTTGTTTGATTAATGTGGTGGCTAACATTAGTCTTTCATGTCTTCTTCCTTCTTTGTAGAGTGGCAACAGTTGCATCAGCCCTGATGAGTCCACAGCTGTTTTCAAGTCATTTGAATATCTTTCTGTCACACATTTCTTATTTCTTAGCATTAAAAACAAAAACAATAAACATGTCTGAGACAATTCTATGTACAGAAATGAAGAAGAAGCTAAATACAGGATAAAACATGAATAGACAAGAATTCAAGATGCTTCTCAGTGAATGTTTCTGTGTGACTATGGTTTTTACTGAGAGGAAGGATGTAGGCGTCTACTTCAGGGTCCGTGTGGTCTGTTGTCACTAAGTCTGATAATCTGATCCAGTCCACAGTCAATAAGCATCATTCAGTGAAATGTATTAAATGTCTGTAACTCAAAGGGCAAATGTGTCCATGTACATAAAATAAACACACAGACTTCATGGATTGTGGATATTAAACTGTTTAGTTCAATGACTCTTTCTTTTATTTTAATGACTCATTGTTTGACCAGAAACTGAAAATGTACTAACTTTTGCTCGACTGTAGTAACAATAAATTTGCTTTAAGCAAACAAGTGAAGGTCTGATCGACTTGATCTAAATACAGCTTGTGTACCTGCAAAAGACATAAATAGTGCGTTTCTGATGTTCACTTCTGGTATTAGTTGTGGTTTTACTGAGAACCAGCAGCTCAAACCGTCAGTTCATTTGTTCAGATCCGTCTTTGC
This sequence comes from Macropodus opercularis, assembly GCA_030770545.1. Taxonomy (NCBI): domain Eukaryota; kingdom Metazoa; phylum Chordata; class Actinopteri; order Anabantiformes; family Osphronemidae; genus Macropodus; species Macropodus opercularis. The sequence continues at coordinate 3,083,617 of CM061099.1, forward strand.
TTCTTCTTCGGAGTCTGGATGGTTTCATTTTGCAGCTTCATCATGTCTCGACACCTGTTTCTCATCGTGTGTAAGTTCAAACTCCTTCATGTCTTTTCATTCTGTACAGAGATGCAGTATAAAGTTTTATCTGATATGATCTAGTCTGTACGTCTGTTGGTTGTTTGTTAATGATGTAAAGGTCTTGATTAAAGGTCTAATGTGAGTTGTTACTTTTAGCATATTTACCCTCTTCACCTTCTTCTTCTGCGTATTTTCAGGTTGCTTTTGTCAGATTCAAGTACAAGGTCAGTTTGTGATCTCTCATGTTCATTTTAGCAGGTTTTATAGTGTGATTTCATTATTTATTATTGTCGGATTATTTTAATTTGTTACTTTACTTCTTTCATGCGCATTAAATCAGAATTTCTCCTTTTCTCAGCTCTTCTTTCACCTAAACTGACAGCGAATAAACACGTGATCACAGAGACAGACTCAGTTACGCTGCAATGTCAGGCTCCGTCATATACGCCTGTTCAGTGTTATTTCTATGATGAGAGAGGACAAACTTCCGGACCCTGGTCCTGCCTGCAGACGCTGACAGGGACTGATCTGCTGTCTATGTCACGTCAGCGTTCACCTGCTAATGTTGAACTGAAGTGTTTTTACACTGTAAACTATGGAGGAAATAATTCTCCGTCTCCACAGAGTGACTCCGTCTCCATCGCTGTACACAGTAAGAACCTGCCCTTTGTTTTGATGGGATCATATAATGTTGTGATTTACATCATATTCAGATGTTTAGGCTGAAACAGCAGTGATAGAAAAGCTGGTAGAATAATTAGGCCATTTGCATGTTTGCTGATTTATTAACCTTTTGCTGAAGCTCTAAGCTCACGTTGGATCAGTGACAGACTGAAGTTAAACAATAACTGAGTTGAGACAATCTGACTTGGAGAAGAGTTTACACACAGTGAACTTGATGCCAGAATTTAAATCTGTTTGTTTTCTTTATGCTTTGAAGGTGAAAAACCCCAGATGAGCTGTTCTGATTCAGACGGTTTAGTCATCATCACTTGCACTTTGCCTGAATCTGTGGAACATGGTAATAAATGTAACTTGTACATTGGAGAAGCAGCTCAACCAGTCATAACAACAACCACCATGAAGACAACGACCTCAAAAAAACAGGATTTCTGTCAGTTTTCTATCACAAAGGACTTTTTGCTGAAACACCTACGTTCAGTTCAAGTACAGGAGGTCAGCTGTGATTACAGCCTGGAACACGAACCCAACTTTGTTTCTGCTCGTAGTGATGGATTCAGCTTGATCAGTAAGTCAGAGACACGCACACACATATTAAAATGACTTTAGGTGATTTTATTATTATTATAATGCATAATTTTGTATTTGCACAGAATTTTTCAACCAAACTTAAATCTTTACTATATTTTTAGAGCAGTTTAAACTGTAGATGATTCAGCCTTTGTGGGTTTTGTCAGCATTAAAAATTGTTTTATCTCATCAAAGATAGAAAATAATACAAACACTGACACATGAATGTACTTGGCTGCTGTAGGTTCTGTAAGTAAAAATAGTTTATGGGCATAAATAAAATATGTATCAGAAATACAGAAAAGGAACAATGACAACTAACAGTTCAAGCTTTATTATTATTATATATATTATTTTCTTCATTCCTCATTTTGACCATCATGATATGATATTGTGATACTTTGATATTATAATCTATATTAGAACTGAGATTACGTTGTTGTTCTCAAAACCTCGTCAGTTTCACATGTACAACACCACCACTCACATGTTGCTACCAACCAATCAGAGACCAGAGAAACTTAGACTGAATCACTGTGACATGAGCCAGTTGACCAATCGTTCACACTTTGGTTCCTATAAACTCTGCAGAAACGTTAAGCACGAGCGTAGATTCATTATAACAAGTGTAGTTTTGCTTATTGACCAGATGTTGTGTGTTTGTTTGTTTGTTTGTGTGCATGTTGCTTTTTAGATGCCAGGAAAATATGTTTTATATTTTATCTGTTGATAATTCTTCAAATGATAATAATTTGTAAAAACACACAACTCCAAATTGAATTTAAAATTAGAATCTATTGTTGCTAGTCTGTGTAAGAAATGTAATAGTTTGCATCATTTTTAAAAACTGGAGTTTTTACGTGAAAACATCGTGTTATGTTGAGCTGAGTATTAGACAACAGACAGCTGTATTTTAATTCAGGTGTTTTACATTGTAGGTTCAGTTTCACATTAGTTTGACAGAAGACACAGTTTAGATCAACAGATTCATTATTATTGCATCTTATTCTCCTGTAACGCTTCTTTCTTACAGATTAATTTTCTAGTGTAAAAACACAAGGTGAGCGTGAGTTTAATGGTGGTTTTGTTATTAAAATCATGGGATCTAACATAATTGTCCATTAACATTTCAGCTCAGCTTCCACCCGAGCTGACAGTGACTCCACTGGTGATCACAGAGTCAGACTCAGTCTCTCTGACCTGTCAGACTCCATCGTCTGTTGCTGTGAGTCAGTGTCTCTACACTGTGATGGGACATTTACGTCTTAGAGGCTCATCTTGTCTTCAGACACTGACGGGAGCTGAACTGTTGAACATGACACAGAAAACTTCACCTGCTGAGGTTGCAGTTACGTGTTATTACACTGTGAAGCTTGGACGAGTAGAGTCTACATCTACAGACAGTCAGACATCATCCATCACCATAAACTGTGAGTGAGTTTACTACTGTGGACGATGAAGGTGATGATGATGATCATCATTATAATTATTATCGTTTTTGGCCATTTGAGTGATTTAATTAAATACATTTGTCATATTTTCAGCTCTTCGTCAGCCTGAGCTGACAGTGACTCCACTGGTGATCACAGAGTCAGACTCAGTCTCGCTGACCTGTCAGACTCCTTCATCTGTTGCTGTGAGTCAGTGTTTCTTTATCTTTGGTAAAGACAAACGTTCCCAACTCTCCTCCTGTGTGAAGACGCTGACAGGAACTGAACTGCTGAAAATCACAAACCAGAATTCACCTGCTGAAGTTGCAGCAACCTGTTCTTACCTTAAAACACACGAGTCTCCAAGGAGTAATGTGTCCTTCATCACCGTACACCGTGAGTAAATACTATGAAGTGATATTAATTAATATCACAACAAAGCATGTGACTTGTCAGATGTCAGATGTGGCAATTTAAATAAGTATTATGATGTTTACATGTTTTGAAATGTTAATTCTTCATCAGCTTCGTCGTTAGATCAACAGGTTCTTCAGTCATGTGACCCAACGCGTCCTTATGTTTTCAGTACCTCGGCCTAAGCTGACAGTGGCTCCAGTGGTGATGGGAGAAACAGACTCAGTCTCTCTGAACTGTCAGACTCCATCGTTTGCGTCTCAGTGTTTTTTCTACTCGCTGAGTGGAGGAACCGTCAGATCCTTCTCATGTCTGCAGACCCTGGCAGCGACTGAGCTCCTGCAGATGGCAGATCAGAGGCCACCTGCTGAGGTTAAAGTGAGATGTTATTACACCAGTAAAGGTTCTTCATCTCCACACAGTGACTCATCCTCCATCACTATTCAAAGCAGACTTCCAACCACTGATGGTGTTGGTAAATAGCAGCACTGTGTTATAATATGTTAGGCATCAATTTACCCAGAACGTTTTCACTGACAGCTTTCAAACCTCCAGGTCTGACTGTGAGCAGCACTCGAGCTTCTGCTTCTGTGACTCGTTTAGAGCCAACATCAGGAGAAACGACAGGTAAGTGAAGTGTGGCTCTATTAAGCCCAACATGGGCTGTAGGTGTTTAAAGTCAGCTTAATGTGTTAAAGTCCAGTGGTTGTTAAAGGAGCTTCACAGGAGATGATTCATTCAGTAAACTGCTGCTGCACATTTACTGAGACGTGATTACACTGTTGTGAGCTCACAGATGACGTTGACTACGTGTCATTATAGCGGATGCAGAAACACAGAGTGCGCCACCAGCTATGACCACAGGTACGTACAGGTTCACTGGGTACATCACTGCTGCACACGTCATTTCAGACGTTTAATACGTTTTCCATCCAGGTGAAACGTCTGATCTGCCAAGTAACACTGATATTTCAGCTTCTGCTTCCCCAACAGCATCAGGTAACTAAATGCGCAGCGTGATTTTAAGATGATTTGCTGAAGTCATGTTTTATTTGTCTGTTGCACATACAGCGTGACAGACATAATGTCAAGTTCATTTTCTATTGCTGTAGATATTTAAATACTTAGAAATGACAATGGCAGCAGTAACTCTGGCAACATTATGGAATGGAAAGTCTCATCAGATCACAATATACATGAAGATTTATAACTAAATATGATCATTTCTGATTCATACAAACAATATTTATTGTTGGTAGGTCAAAATGTTGGTTCACCAAGTGCTTCTGTCCCTACTTCCATTACAGCCGTGAAACCGGTAGCAGGTGATGTATTATTATTAAAGACACATTTCATATAACTTGTCTTTGATATTTTCAATGTTATTCGTGTTGTAACTTTCACCAGGTGAGTTTAAACCAGCTGACTCTTCTAAATCCAAAGTATACATATAAAATCTAAATTAACTTTTAAATAAACTATTTTGTTATTTGAAACACTTTGTAATCTGATACCTGGGCTGTAATAATATATGTTTATAACAACAATTTAATGTTTTCTCTTATGTCAATTTCTTTGTGCAACATAGTGAAGCTATGATTATTTCACTTAAAAGTCAGATTAGACAATGTACAGTAGACTCATATACAGTATTGTTCAAAATAATAGCAGTACAATGTGACTAACCAGAATAATCAAGGTTTTTCGTTTTTTTTTTTATTGCTACGTGGCAAACAATTTACCAGTAGGTTCAGTAGATTCTCAGAAAACAAATGAGACCCAGCATTCATGATATGCACGCTCTTAAGGCTGTGCAATTGGGCAATTAGTTGAATTAGTTGAAAGGGGTGTGTTCAAAAAAATAGCAGTGTGGCATTCAATCACTGAGGTCATCAATTTTGTGAAGAAACAGGTGTGAATCAGGTGGCCCCTATTTAAGGATGAAGCCAACACTTGTTGAACATGCATTCGAAAGCTGAGGAAAATGGGTCGTTCAAGACATTGTTCAGAAGAACAGCGTACTTTGATTAAAAAGTTGATTAGAGAGGGGAAAACCTATAAAGAGGTGCAAAAAATGATAGGCTGTTCAGCTAAAATGATCTCCAATGCCTTAAAATGGAGAGCAAAACCAGAGAGACGTGGAAGAAAACGGAAGACAACCATCAAAATGGATAGAAGAATAACCAGAATGGCAAAGGCTCAGCCAATGATCACCTCCAGGATGATCAAAGACAGTCTGGAGTTACCTGTAAGTACTGTGACAGTTAGAAGACGTCTGTGTGAAGCTAGTCTGTTTTCAAGAATCCCCCGCAAAGTCCCTCTGTTAAAAAAAAGGCATGTGCAGAAGAGGTTACAATTTGCAATTGAGAACTTGTGGGGTGATACCAAAAATGCTGTTTCTGAAGCAAAACCAAGAAATGTGAATGAATTGTGGAATGTTGTTCAAGAATCATGGAGTGGAATAACAGCTGAGAGGTGCCACAAGTTGGTTGACTCCATGCCACACAGATGTCAAGCAGTTTTAAAAAAACTGTGGTCATAACATAACATCCTGTGAATCACTAAATATTAGTTTAGTGATTCACAGGATTGCTAAATCCCAGAAAAAAAAAATGTTTGTACAAAATAGTTTTAAGTTTGTACAATCAAAGGTAGACACTGCTATTTTTTTGAACACACCCCTTTCAACTAATTGCCCAATTGCACAGCCTTAAGAGCGTGCATATCATGAATGCTGGGTCTTGTTTGTTTTCTGAGAATCTACTGAACCTACTGGTAACTTGTTTGGCACGTAGCAATAAAAAATATACTAAAAACCTTGATTATTCTGGTTAGTCACATTGTACTGCTATTATTTTGAACAATACTGTAATTAGGATGCGTCTTATTATTAAGTGTCTGTGGTCTACTATGAAGACGTCAGCGTGACAGACTGACATCATAGTTTTCATAGTCTAAATAAGAAGTGTAGCATCCAGTCAGAAAATTCAGCGCTTTACTGGTGGTCTGATGATCCTTTACTTCTTTGTCCACAAACCAACGTAAGAGCTGGACAGTAAAGACATGAACATTAAGTGAACATCGTGCTGCGCCGGTAAGTGCGCCATGTATCAAACTTAATTTAGGCTAACGTTAGCATCACATTGAACACAGTGAATACTTATAACGAACCTTGCTACCTCTTCCAACCGGAGCTTTGACAGAGTAACCGTTATTAATCAGTCTTAATTCTTTCGCACGTTCCCTGCACAGCGTCACTTCTGGCGTATTTTCCCTCCTCGGCTGACGTGTCTCCTCTTCCGTGCTGACGCCCATTCAAAATAAAAATTTTGACCTAACAAACTAAATACATAAACGACGCACAATGCATTGTAATCTGTGCAGACATTACAAGAAGCATAGACAGCCGTCATGTACTTGTAGTATCTGTGTTGATGGGTTATTTCTTAATGCAGAGATGATCAGGATGATTGGAGCCGTTGTGACTGTGGCTGTTGTCCTGCTTGGTTTGACTCTTATCTTTAATCTAAATGGATCAGAAGCAGGTGAGAATCAATACAGTTGTTATTCTGAACCTTTTTTGCATTTGTCAGAAATACTTGAGGCAGTGACCTTTAATGTCTTTCTCATTTTCATTAAGCTGTTCAGATTAGTGTTTACTGAAGCTTCCTGCATCAATACTCACTGGTTGATCTGTTTTATGTTGTCTAGAAAATTGTGCTTCTACGAGGTAAGAATCCTAATTGTTGTTAAATCAAGTAACATCTTCTTCTCCACTGTTGCTCTGGTTAACACTGAGCCTCACGCTGAACATTTCCCTGCTTTTCCTACCTTAATGCTTCAGCTCATCACAGTGTACATACAGTATGAACAGCAGAGGATGTTGCTTAGAGCCCCTCAATATTCAGCAACGTTTGTGTGACGTAGCATATTATTATTTAGTGTAACTCCTATTGTTTATTATTCTAATTGTTAATAATAATTCATAAAAATCTTCTCCTATTTTCTATTCAGCACAAACGTCTACATCAGTGGCAAATGTAAGTATGTTGTAGATTTGAATCCACTGCAGTGATCATGTTCATGTTGGTGCAGCTTGTTTGAACATTAGATTCTGCTTCGCTTTGTGTTGTAGGTGATGGAGGATCTACAGTAAGTGTCAACATTGAGAGGATTCTCCTGCTTTTTTTAAAGTTCTCTGTCTGAAACCATCTCTCCACACTTTTACATAGTAGGAAAGAGGAAATAACCTCAGGGATGCTTGTTTAAAACAAGCAGCCTTGTCCTGTCATCCATCCTATTTTATCCCAGCAGCACAGTTTACCGTAAACAGTAGAAGTTAACTCTAGAAATAAAAGGACTGACGTTCTCTATGAGGTTCAGTGCTGAGTATGTAACGGAGTGGAGTGACAGCCTCTTCAGTCACGGAGTGAGGTTCCAGTGTGTAATGGGCTCCGTCATCAAGGTCTCTCTTAAATTTCCTAAATGATTTTCAGACTGGGTTTGATGAAACCTACAGTATCGTCACCTATGAAGGCAACACTGGTGAGCAGCTCTGTCTTTCAGATGCTTGTAGTTTGGTTCTTTAACTCAGTATTTCTGTTGTGTTCATATTGTGCTTTGACCTTAATTAAAGATGTGATGTCACACTGTTGCTTGATTAATGTGGTGGCTGACATTAGTCTTTCATGTCTTCTTCCTTCTTTGTAGAGTGGCAACAGTTGCATCAGCCCTGATGAGTCCACAGCTGTTTACAAGTCATTTGAATATCTTTCTGTCACACATTTCTTATTTCTTAGCATTAAAAACAAAAACAATAAACATGTCTGAGACAATTCTATGTACAGAAATGAAGAAGAAGCTAAATACAGGATAAAACATGAATAGACAAGAATTCAAGATGCTTCTCAGTGAATGTTTCTGTGTGACTATGGTTTTTACTGAGAGGAAGGATGTAGGCGTCTACTTCAGGGTCCGTGTGGTCTGTTGTCACTAAGTCTGATAATCTGATCCAGTCCACAGTCAATAAGCATCATTCAGTGAAATGTATTAAATTTCTGTAACTCAAAGGGCAAATGTGTCCATGTACATAAAATAAACACACAGACTTTATGGATTGTAGATATTAAACTGTTTAGTTCAATGACTCTTTCTTTTATTTTAATGACTCATTGTTTGACCAGAAACTGGACAATTTACTAACTTTTGCTCGACTGTAGTAACAATAAATTAGCTTTAAGCAAACAAGTGAAGGTCTGATCGACTTGATCTAAATACAGCTTGTGTACCTGCAAAAGACATAAATAGTGCGTTTCTGATGTTCACTTCTCATATTAGTTGTGGTTTTACTGAGAACCAGCAGCTCAAACCGTCAGTTCATTTGTTCAGATCCGTCTTTGCTTCTTCTTCGGAGTCTGGATGGTTTCATTTTGCAGCTTCATCATGTCTCGACACCTGTTTCTCATCGTGTGTAAGTTCAAACTCCTTCATGTCTTTTCATTCTGTACAGAGATGCAGTATATAGTTTTATCTGATATGATCTAGTCTGTACGTCTGTTGGTTGTTTGTTAATGATGTAAAGGTCTTGATTAAAGGTCTAATGTGAGTTGTTACTTTTAGCATATTTACCCTCTTCACCTTCTTCTTCTGCGTATTTTCAGGTTGGTTATGTCAGATTCAAGTACAAGGTCAGTTTGTGATCTCTCATGTTCATTTTAGCAGGTTTTATAGTGTGATTTCATAATTTATTAGTCTGATTATTTTACTTTGTAACTTTACTTCTTTCATGCGCATTAAATCAGAATTTCTCCTTTTTCTCAGCTCTTCTTTCACCTAAACTGACAGCGAATAAACACACGATCACAGAGACAGACTCAGTTACGCTGCAATGTCAGGCTCCGTCATATACGCCTGTTCAGTGTTATTTCCATGATGAGAGAGGACAAACTTCCGGACCCTGGTCCTGCCTGCAGACGCTGACAGGGACTGATCTGCTGTCTATGTCACGTCAGCGTTCACCTGCTAATGTTGAACTGAAGTGTTTTTACACTGTAAACTATGGAGGAAATAATTCTCCGTCTCCACACAGTGACTCCGTCTCCATCGCTGTACACAGTAAGAACCTGCCCTTTGTTTTGATGGGATCATATAATGTTGTGATTTACATCATATTCAGATGTTTAGGCTGAAACAGCAGTGATAGAAAAGCTGGTAGAATAATTAGGCCATTTGCATGTTTGCTGATTTATTAACCTTTTGCTGAAGCTCTAAGCTCACGTTGGATCAGTGACAGACTGAAGTTAAACAATAATTGAGTTGAGACAATCTGACTTGGAGAAGAGTTTACACATAGTGAACTTGATGCCAGAATTTAAATCTGTTTGTTTTCTTTATGCTTTGAAGGTGAAAAACCCCAGATGAGCTGTTCTGATTCAGACGGTTTAGTCATCATCACTTGCACTTTGCCTGAATCTGTGGAACATGGTAATAAATGTAACTTGTACATTGGAGAAGCAGCTCAACCAGTCATAACAACAACCACCATGCAGACAACGACCTCAAAAAAAGAGAAGATCTGTCAGTTTTCTATCACAAAGGACGATTTGCTGAAACACCTACGTTTAGTTCAAGTACAGGAGGTCAGCTGTGATTACAGCCTGGAACACGAACCCAACTTTGTTTCTGCTCGTAGTGATGGATGCAGCTTGATGAGTAAGTCAGAGACACACACACACATTAAAATGACTTTAGGTGATTTTATTATTATTATTATGCAGAATTTTGTATGTTCACAGAATCTTTCAACCAAACTTAAATCTTTACTGTATTTTTAGAGCAGTTTAAACTGTAGATGATTCAGCTTTTGTGGGTTTTGTCAGCATTAAAAATTGTTTTATCGTATCAAAGACAGAAAATAGTACAAACACTGACACATGAATGTACTTGGCTGCTGTAGGTTCTGTATGTAAAAATAGTTTATGGGCATAAATAAAATATGTATCAGAAATACAGAAAAGGAACAATGACAACTAACAGTTCAAGCTTTATTATTATTATATATATTATTTTCTTCATTCCTCCTTTTGACCATCATGATATGATATTGTGATACTTTGATATTATAATCTATATTAGAACTGAGATTACGTTGTTGTTCTCAAAACCTCGTCAGTTTCACATGTACAACACCACCACTCACATGTTGCTACCAACCAATCAGAGACCAGAGAAACTTAGACTGAATCACTGTGACATGAGCCAGTTGACCAATCGTTCACACTTTGGTTCCTATAAACTCTGCAGAAACGTTAAGCACGAGCGTAGATTCATTATAACAAGTGTAGTTTTGCTTATTGACCAGTTGTTGTTTGTTTGTTTGTTTGTGTGCATGTTGCTTTTTAGATGCCAGGAAAATATGTTTTATATTTTATCTGTTGATAATTCTTCAAATGATAATAATTTGACGTTTCTGCATGAACACCAACTAATTAATGTTAAGCTTTATGAAAAAGCTCCCATGACCCATTTTGAATTAGTTGTCCATCCAACTTTGGCTTCACAGTTTCCAACGTGGAGCATATGATGTGATGTTTTTCCACTGTTTGAAAGTTTCTGTGAGTGTGAACATGCTGGTGGCATTTTAGGATGGATTTTAACACAATTTTAACATGACTTTGTCCAGTGTGGATACGTTGGTGCTCCAGCTCCAACGTCTGTCAGTAAACAGTAAATCAGAGGCTTCATGTCGTGACCTAGTTAGACAACACTGTGGTAGATGTTACCTCTAATTATAGTTACATAAAGTGAGACAGTGACCTCAGATTCACTCCTGATACTTGCTGTGGATTTTTACTGAGATCAACTTCTGCAAAACGATTTTTTACTGTAGCTTGAAGTCAGAGTAGTAAAGAAAGTGTTGAAGGTCTGGACATTCACAGTATAGAGCTTCACCATGACTCCACTCCTGCTGTCACTCGTCCTAATGTGTAAGTTAAACCTAAATAGATTTAAACAGAGGTTGTTTTACAGTGTAGGTTCAGTTTCACATTAGTTTGACAGAAGACACAGTTTAGAGCAGCAGATTCATTATTATTGCATCTTATTCTCCTGTAACGCTTCTTTCTTACAGATTCATTTCCTAGTGTAAAAACACAAGGTGAGCGTGAGTTTAATGGTGGTTTTGTTATTAAAATCATGGGATCTAACATAATTGTCCATTAACATTTCAGCTCAGCTTCCACCTGAGCTGACAGTGACTCCACTGGTGATCACAGAGTCAGACTCAGTCTCTCTGACCTGTCAGACTCCATCGTCTGTTGCTGTGAGTCAGTGTCTCTACACTGTGATGGGACATTTACGTCTTAGAGGCTCATCTTGTCTTCAGACACTGACGGGAGCTGAACTGTTGAACATGACACAGAAAACTTCACCTGCTGAGGTTACAGTTACGTGTTATTACACTGTGAAGCTTGGACAAGTAGAGTCTACATCTACAGACAGTCAGACATCATCCATCACCATAAACTGTGAGTGAGTTTACTACTGTGGACGATGAAGAAGATGATGATGATGATCATTAGAATTATGATCGTTTTTGGCCATTTGAGTGATTTAATGAAATACATATTTTCAGCTCTTAGTCAGCCTGAGCTGACAGTGACTCCACTGATGATCACAGAGTCAGACTCAGTCTCGCTGACCTGTCAGACTCCTTCATCTGTTGCTGTGAGTCAGTGTTTCTTTAACTTTGGTAAAGACAAACGTTCCCAACTCTCCTCCTGTGTGAAGACGCTGACAGGAACTGAACTGCTGAAAATCACAAACCAGAATTCACCTGCTGAAGTTGCAGCAACCTGTTCTTACCTTAAAACACACGAGTCTCCAAGGAGTAATGTGTCCTTCATCACCGTACACCGTGAGTAAATACTATGAAGTGATATTAATTAATATCACAACAAAGCATGTGACTTGTCAGATGTCAGATGTGGCAATTTAAATAAGTATTATGATGTTTACATGTTTTGAAATGTTAATTCTTCATCAGCTTCGTCGTTAGATCAACAGGTTCTTCAGTCATGTGACCCAACGCGTCCTTATGTTTTCAGTACCTCGGCCTAATCTGACAGTGGCTCCAGTGGTGATGGGAGAAACAGACTCAGTCTCTCTGACCTGTCACACTCCACCGTCTGTTGCTGTGTCTCAGTGTTGGCTCCACTCAGTGAAGCATCAAACCTCCAGAGTCGTCTCTTGTCGTCAGACACTGACAAGAACTGAGCTGATGAACATGACGCATCAAAGTTCAGCTGCTGAGGTTGAACTTACATGTCATTACACTGTAGAGCAAAGAGGAGCTCAGTCGCATTCTCCATACAGTGACTCTATCGTCATACAGAGTAAGTAGCTGCGCTGGGATTTGTTTTATTACAGCTTTATTACTATCAGCTAGTAGCACAACACAACCACGTCACACGGATCAAGACAAGCTGCAGACAACAGGTTCTGACAGTGATATAAAATAGCAACGATGAACCAGACAACTGTTCTATGTTTCTATGTCTTTCCTACATTACATATATATTTCTAAATGTATTAAACCTACATACATTTAATATAAACGCATATTCTTGTTTTTCAGTTAATGCATGAAGCCACTTGGTTTCTTACACTGTTATAAATGTATTTTCACAGCTTCTCCTCAGCCTAAGCTGACAGTGAGTCCAGTGCTGATCACAGAGTCAGACTCAGTCTCTCTGAACTGTCAGACTCCATCGTTTGCGTCTCAGTGTTTTTTCTACTCGCTGAGTGGAGGAACCGTCAGATCCTTCTCATGTCTGCAGACCCTGGCAGCGACTGAGCTCCTGCAGATGGCAGATCAGAGGCCACCTGCTGAGGTTAAAGTGAGATGTTATTACACCAGTAAAGGAGGTTCTTCATCTCCACACAGTGACTCATCCTCCATCACTATTCAAAGCAGACTTCCAACCACTGGTGGTGTTGGTAAATAGCAGCACTGTGTTATAATATGTTAGGCATCAATTTACCCAGAACGTTTTCACTGACAGCTTTCAAACCTCCAGGTCTGACTGTGAGCAGCACTCGTGCTTCTGCTTCTGTGACTCGTTTAGAACCAACATCAGGAGAAACGACAGGTAAGTGAAGTGTGGCTCTATTAAGCCCAACATGGGCTGTAGGTGTTTAAAGTCAGCTTAATGTGTTAAAGTCCAGTGGTTGTTAAAGGAGCTTCACAGGAGATGATTCATTCAGTAAACTGCTGCTGCACATTTACTGAGACGTGATTACACTGTTGTGAGCTCACAGATGACGTTGACTACGTGTCATTATAGCGGATGCAGAAACACAGAGTGCGCCACCAGCTATGACCACAGGTACGTACAGGTTCACTGGGTACATCACTGCTGCACACGTCATTTCAGACGTTTAATACGTTTTCCATCCAGGTGAAACGTCTGATCTGCCAAGTAACACTGATATTTCAGCTTCTGCTTCCCCAACAGCATCAGGTAACTAAATGTGCAGGTTTGTGAAGGAGTCACACTGATTACTCACTAAAATCATGTTTTCTGTCTTGTAAAACGGTTTGTGAAGTGACTACCCCTGGAGATGCTTTGATTTCATCTAAGGACCCTATGAGTCCAACATCAGGAGGTACAGTAGGTGTTTTAGTTACATATGCTTTATTTTGAAAGTTAAAGTGTTTACAAAGTTTCTGATTAAGACGCAGACATCTGATAATATAAAAACTGTCTGTGCTTCAACACAGTTGCTGGGGTGATGACTTCTAAAGGTATTTCTAGTCTATAAACTATTTTGTGTCTATAACACTGTACATTTAATGCAATAATAACTGTATGGTATTAATATATAAGTATATAATCAGCAGGTGTGACTTCTCGTTTACCAAGTAACGCCGGCGTTTCAACTGTTTCTTCTGTGGAGTCGGCATCAGGTGAACAACGACACGTTGCTATGTAATAAACATATGAAGTGTCTTTATTATTTCTAACTGGTCTGTTTCTGAAGTGACCAGCTCTACTTTAATTGTCTCTGTTGACGTGATGATGAAGCAGCTGCTGCTGTTAAGGGACAGAGTGAGTAACGCTGGATGTGTGGTTCGTGCTGTTGCTCCGAACAGGAAGCCTGATGGGGAAGCTGCTTGTGATTGTGACTGGTTTTGGCGTCACTGTGGGTTTTACCTTACTGGGCCTGGTGCTGTTCTGTGCTAAAAGAAGAAGTGGTAAGAACTGAACGGAGTCACATGACCAGTGTTACTGAAGGTTAGAGTCTCACTAAAATGACCTAAAACCATCAAAGGATGGTTTGACTGGTCACCTTTACTTCATACCTTCTACCACTTAGTCCTTGTAAGGGTCGTGGGAAAGCTACAGGCTGTTCCAGCTGTCAGTCATGTCAGAGGCAGGGCCGACAATGAACAGGTCACCAGTCCATCACAGGGACAGACAACAGTCACACACACGCACCTGCAGGCAACGTTCCACAAAACACAATGTTTCACATAACACGACTGTGAAAGAGGAATTACAATGACATTTAAGAAAAGTGGAAAAGAGAGACACCAGCTCCTGTTTGTGGCTGGACAGCGACCGAGTCAGTGCAGTTTAACAGCTTCGTTTCCTGTTCTATCAGCGGTTGATTTGAAATAATTCTGTATATTTTTGTCTTTTGCAGTAAATTCTTCTTACCAGAGGTAGGAAATGGTTGCTGTACTTTTGGATTGAATTTCCTATTTCAGAGTGTTTTTCTATTTAACAAGCACTAAATCCTTAATTTTTGCTTTGTTTCCATGTAGATCACCGACCAAACAGCCTGGTAACGTGCACATTATGAACAGAATCTTTATACAATATATATGTATATATATATATATATATATATATATATATATATATATATATATATATATATATGGCATTGTCCAAATATGTCTGGGCCTAACTGTCACTGACCTTCTGTTACAGGTGAGCTGTTGCCTTTGAGTAACATCCACCGTGGAGGACTGGTAATGCAACGGTTCACCACCTCATCCAGCATCTGAATGTAGGCTCATCTGTCAGCTTGTGTTTCTTTCAACCAGGTCCCTGTAGGTGACAGTGAAGGCTACAGCGTGATCGCATCAGTTCCTCGTGTTACCGCTCATACCGGTGAGTATATGACGTCTTCAGTGATGTGTGAACTACAAACTACTAATATTTGAACTGATTCTGATAAGAATGCATTTAATCAACATAGATCAAGAAATTATTATAATTATAATAATGGAATCATCTGTCTAACGTTCTGAAGATCTTTGTCCTGTGTGGTTCTAGCAGATTCAAAGCAGCGGAACAGTCGATTGTCTCATAACGAGGTACTGAATACGCTTCATGTGCGTCTCTACATGGACAGTACCTTGAATTTAAAACACTTACAGTTGATTTCTTTCGGTTCCCAGTCGGACACATATCACGTCTACGCCACAATCTCAGAGGAACCAGCTGGAGCAGCTCTGCCAAACACAATATACAGCACGTTGCAGGCTCTGTGATCTCAGCTTCACAGTAGAAGTCGAAGCCGACTGTTAAGGTTCTGTAAACGGCTGCAGCTGTGAGATGAATGTTGTCTTAGGCTGATGTGTTTCCACATACTTACAGAAAAGCAGATTTAATTCATCCTGAGAATCGCTGGTAATGAAACTTGATTAAAATACACTATGACTGGTAGCACGATGACAAAGTCTAGAGGTCTTCTGTAATAAACTACAGTTTTAGAACAAAGACACTGTGAGCATTTATTTGAATAATGTGGTACCTCTACAATAATTAAACCTAAAGTAAAAAGCTGATTTTATTTCCTGCTTCCTACCAGATGAATTCATTTTGCATGTGTGATTGTCAGAACCGTCTCAGAACCACGTCAGTAGAACCTGGATCTCAGATGAACACGAACACAGATGACCCACAGTGTGAACGCAGCACATCTGCATCAGTGAAACACACTGTTAGGTAGTGACTTGCTCAGACATCAGGAAACTCGTGGTTCAGCGTCATTTATTGCCGTAGTATAGTATTAAAGTCTAGGGACAGGAAAGGAAACTGAAATGAACCAGCTGAGGCTCGACCACTGGTTCTGTAAATACATTTCACCGCCTAGACGACAGCGCTGAGGTCTCAGCAGGCGAATGTGCAGCGTTTCCCTCTGTGGCCTGTTCTTTAACGTTGTTATATTAGGATGCTGTGGTTTCCCAGACATCAGGTTGACTCTGCTGCACGTTTTAAGTGTTTCAGTGTCGTATTTAGCTTCATCATGGCTCGACTGCTGCTGTTGGTCGTCCTCATCTGTAAGTTAATCCTCACACTTTAACATTGTTAAAGATTCGTGTAACTCTGCAGATGAAGTCAGTATGTACAGTGATGTCAGTTTTAATATTGTTCTAACATTGTTTCACAAACAGATTTTTATGAGAGCAAAGCACAAGGTTGGTAGAATTTAATATTTGTTCTTTAAAACCTGCTCAGTTCATTTCTAGACTACATCAGCACATGTTTCCTTCACATTTCAGCTTCTCCTCAGCCTAAGCTGACAGTGAGTCCAGTGGTGATCACAGAGTCAGACTCAGTCTCTCTGAACTGTCAGACTCCATCGTTTGCGTCTCAGTGCTTTTTCTACTCTCTGAGTGGAGGAACCGTCAGATCCTTCTCATGTCTGCAGACTCTGGCAGCGACTGAGCTCCTGCAGATGGCAGATCAGAGGCCACCTGCTGAGGTTAAAGTGAGATGTTATTACATGGTGAAAGAAAGACGTTCTCCAATTAGTGATCCGTCCTCCATCACTATAAAGTGTGAGTGAATTTACTACCATAGACGGATGTTACCTCATCTTTACAGTCACTACTTGATTCATCAGAGTTAATGCATGAAGCCACTTGGTTTCTTACACTGTTATAAATGTATTTTCACAGCTTCTCCTCAGCCTAAGCTGACAGTGAGTCCAGTGCTGATCACAGAGTCAGACTCAGTCTCTCTGAACTGTCAGACTCCATCGTTTGCGTCTCAGTGCTTTTTCTACTCTCTGAGTGGAGGAACCGTCAGATCCTTCTCATGTCTGCAGACCCTGGCAGCGACTGAGCTCCTGCAGATGGCAGATCAGAGGCCACCTGCTGAGGTTAAAGTGGGATGTTATTACACCAGTAAAGGAGGTTCTTCATCTCCACACAGTGACTCATCCTCCATCACTATTCAAAGCAGACTTCCAACCACTGATGGTGTTGGTAAATAGCAGCACTGTGTTATAATATGTTAGGCATCAATTTACCCAGAACGTTTTCACTGACAGCTTTCAAACCTCCAGGTCTGACTGTGAGCAGCACTCGAGCTTCTGCTCCTGTGACTCGTTTAGAGCCAACATCAGGAGAAACGACAGGTAAGTGAAGTGTGGCTCTATTAATCCTAACATACACTCATCCACTGATGTTAGTGGTAAAGTAGCAGCACTGTGTTATGATGTGTTAGACATGAATTTAACCAGAAACGATATTTCAGTCATAACTTTAGACAGCTTTCAAACCTCCAGGTCTGACTGTGAGCAGCACTCGTGCTTCTGCTCCTGTGACTCGTTTAGAGCCAACATCAGGAGAAACGACAGGTGAGTGAAGTGTGGCTCTATTAAGCCCAACATGGGCTGTAGGTGTTAATCATTACGCATTTATTCAAAGCTTCTATTTTTGTTTCAGCAGGTCCTACTGTTCATATTAACGCTTTACCATCAGTCAAACAACCAGCAGGTGATGCAGCTTTTGCTCGGTGTTGCACACACTGTAAAGATGACAAGTGAAACTGTGAACACGTTTTTCATATCACCGTAAACATAAAGCTGACGTTGTTCGTTTCTTTTGTAATGTGGATTTAGACATTAGTCCGACTCCCAAGATTGCAGAATTTGATAAGGACATAAAAGGTACTGTAAATAAGAGATTATTAATAATAAGCAGCACTATTGTATGGTTTTATTAAAAACTAGTGAGTCTGTAAGTAAAGGTTTTAATGTACTATATATTTACATACAATGGATATGTTGTTACATTTATTTCTGTTTTATTTATCATTAATTCATTGATGATCTGTTGTTTCACAGCAGAGAAGTGGATGTGGAAGTTAATAATTGCAGCGACTGCTTGTGGCGCAGCATCTGCCGTCATCTTGCTGGTTTTTCTGGTTCCCAGAAGAAGAAGAGCTGGTGAGATTTATCATTGATGGTCCAATAAAGTCGAGACTTTCAGGTCCAGTCTTTTGGTTTGATTAAGAGAAATCTGTTGTGTATTATACAGATGATAAATAACTTTATGTTAAACAGTCATCTTCTATGTGATCAGTATCACCAGCAGGAGCTGAGGCAGTGAAAGAAGGTGACGGCAGGTCTCACAATGCAGACGTGAGTTAATTATATGTTGTAGTTAATTATATAGTTAATTGTAAATATGTTTTTAAAACTGTAGTTATTTCGCATCGTCAGCCATACCACGTATACGCCGTCATCCCTGAGGATCCATCTGCACACGTCCTGATCCGTGGGACGTACTCGCTTGTGCAGCAGGGCCTGCTCGACCATCAGGTGAACGACGAGGGCAAAATTAACTGAACTAAGCACATTCATTGTATTTATAAGTTGTGGCGACTGACCAAATTGTTATTTCAGGTAGAAACACACGAGAGAAAACGACACATGTATTTATTGACTTTCTCGAAGCCGAGGCTGAGAGGTTGTGCTCACGCCGACAAATTACAGCTAAATATATCGATGTAACATTCGTAGACACACCGTTAAATCATCATCATGCAGCTTTAGCTTGTTTAATGGCTTCTGCTTTAAAACAAGAAGAAACTGACAGAATAAAGGAACTTTAAAAATGTACGTTGTCCCTCTGCTTATATTATTTACATTAAAAACAATTTGTTATAAAATAAATCAAACATTTGAAAGAAGACACTATGATGACACTGTAAATTTTCAGCAACTTACTGTCAAAAGCATAAACCACTTTGCATTTGTTCCATATCAGACAGTGCATTTTACATTTTGTAGACTTTTACATTAATCTTCGCGTTTCCCCTCACAACAAACAAACCAACATGTTTGAAATCTCATTTTTAGTGTTTGTAGTTAATTTTTTCTTTTCTTTTTCAGTAACGTTCTGGGCAGACTGTCAGTGACTCGCTGTGTCACCAGGTGCTCCTCTTCATTTTGCTGCACCACATCGTTGTTTTCTGCAGTGATGGATGTGCGTCTCAGCTACATTTTTTTCTTAGTAGAGCGGTGCCTGTCGCAGACGTATGAGCAAATTCCCTTCTGACCGGCCGTGTTCATCATCGTGTTGCGTTAGTCCTTACTGACGTGTGCCTCTGCCGGTAGTGGTCACCTGCTGACGGTCGCCGCCATCAGCGGCAGCAGGGCTGCTGTCAGAGCACCGGAGAGGTGCGTCGCCGAACCACACTCCATCGCATTTTCCTGCAGAACACACAGCCTTTAGTGGTTACACTAAGCTCGAGCAGTTTGTCTTATTATAATTAATGAGTTGCTCTGTGCTGAAAGGTCCTCATTTTGTTCATTTATGAAAATAAATGTTTAACACGTCCATTTCTGAAAGCTTTCTTTGTTTACACACGCGTAGCAGACAAAGGCCCGTTGTCCTACCTCAGGGTGGAAGGGGTGACATGATTCAGGCTTCTTTCTGTCCTTCTGAAACTTCAGTCTGTCACATTTTAGTGACTCGTTGTGTTCAAAGGTGTCAAGGGTAAATATAGACAGAGGCAAACTTACGAACAATAACGAACAAAACGTGTCTAACGTCAGACTTTCAGTGGAAACTTTCAGGTTGCGTGACACTGAACAGGAAAGTGGTTCAACCCTACTCATTAACCCTCTTGTTGCCTCGTGTGTGTCTCAGCTTGGAAGGATATACATGATCTCGATGGGGTCCATGGTCACCGGCAGGACGCCGCTGCAGTCGCACTTATTGTCCACGACCACCATGAAGAGGTTGCTGCTGGGAATCTGCTGAATAACAAACGACCTGCAGACCAAACACAAGCAGACACTGGACTCAGATTAGACAAGCAGACTAACTGAGTTAAGTATTTAACTTAAGACGTCCGTGAACGGTACCTGACACAACCACCACATTCAATGTTGCCCGTTGTCTCTTTAATGGTGCGTTCAGAGACGAACGCTGGATATTCCGTATCGCACGGGACCATCATGGTTTTACCCCGAGGTCTCTGAGCTGAAGTTGTGATAAAACAATTAGACCACAGACGCTCCACAGCGTGTTTGCAGGGCTTACACACACACACTATTGCATATACACATACACACTGTTACCTTTGACTGAAAGATCAACATTCCACCAACTGTACAGGTTAAACTCAAGCAGAAAACTGAAGAGAGGAACACGAGAACCGCATTTTATTTTAATGTTGATATAAATTTGTGTTCCCAGTTAATTCACTCCCATATCATAAATAAGTCTTACATGACAAGTTCAGTCAGGAGCCATTTCACCACAGAGAAAGGCTGAAGAGGGGAGAAGACGAAAAACATTAGAAAATGCACGAGACGATTTAAAGCAGTTTATCGCGTTTCACTTTGTGCAGCATTTCACCTCTGCGCTGAAACACTGCTAACCACAGCTTTATGCTGATGATAACGCTGCTTGTTTCTAAATCTGTCGGTCACGCTTACATCTGATAAAGTGCGTGCGCTGTCGCTGCTCTCTGCGTATTCTCTGCAAAGCGCCTGGTAGTCGTACAGCGTGATTCTGTAACAGAAACAGCAGCGGAAACGTGCTTTAAGGTCAGGTTCACTGCATTGGTGCTTGTAGGGCGTGTGAAATGGTGCCTCGGACCTTTTGAAGGAGCCCATTTGAAGGAGTTTGTTCATAACAGCTCCCTCCACCTCTCCAAAGAAGAGCCCTGTCTGAGAGACAAGTTACGTCGAAGCAAACACACACACACGGAGGAAAACAGTAAAAACACTGCACATTGTTTAGCCTGCAATCCATGATCAGTACAACGAAATCAGCCTCACGTGTGCAAATCATTCCTAGTATTTCAGACACACAGTACCTGAGATGACTCCTCTGTGACGAGAATGAAGCCGTTATTGTCAATGAGGTAGCAGTTGATGTCCTGAACAAGAAGCGGGACGAAATCAGTGACTAGACAAAACTGTGAACAACTAAATGCTGGAGTTATCGAGCGGTTCTCACCTCATGATCGCAGCTTATGCTACACTTCCCGTCCAGAGCTGTGCACTGGGCGAACAACACGGGCAGGTTAGGTTCACATCTCCCAGGAAGCTCAGTGTTTACCACATGACGCGGATCGGATGTTACCTGTCTGCACGCAGTCCAGAACTTCCTCTGGAAAAACTCCAGCTTCATCTGGATCCCGACCGCTGAGAGCAAGAAAAAGCACAAACACACAGCAGATCATTACCTGCATCTACAGCAGTGACTAATATTTAATTTATGTGATGTTCATCACAACATATAACAACTGAGGTATAAAGGAAGAGAAGCAAATAGTAAATATAGCACAAAAGAAATTAGTAAAAGAATAAAGAGCTTTCTATAATAACATGGAATCATTTAAAATCGGTTTTATTTCATGACACAAGAGGTGTGAGGAATATATTATGGAATAATTATACCTGCAACAATTGGAGACTTTCTGTCATCGAGGAGCTGAATGGCTGTA
Organism: Macropodus opercularis; assembly: GCA_030770545.1. Taxonomy (NCBI): domain Eukaryota; kingdom Metazoa; phylum Chordata; class Actinopteri; order Anabantiformes; family Osphronemidae; genus Macropodus; species Macropodus opercularis. Next base: position 3,105,542 of record CM061099.1, read on the forward strand.
CTGGCCAAAACCACGCTCTTATTTTCTAAGGCTAGAAGGAAGAGCAGAAGCTGAAGTTACACTTCCTGTCCACTAGATGGGGCCCTGTACTCAAACAGCCGCAGCACAGCCCCTGACTTGACAGTGGCGCAGTCCAGTCGGAGCCACATGGCTTTAATACATTTCAAATGGGCTTTAGGGTTTAATAGCGAAGCCTGGGTGGTGCAGCGTCATTAAGAGCGAGACGCTGCTAAATGTCACGGTTAATTCTGCATATGAGCCATGATAACAGCAGAAAAGCTGCGATGGAGCTGAGCTGAGCTGCACATCCTGCCAGTTAACCATTAACGAGTACAGGGACAAACGCTGACCTGCAACACATAAATACATTTGGAAATCGAAGAGAAGAGGAGGCCAATCACAGGTTAAACCGACTCAATGACCTGAAGACGTGACAGTAAAGGAAAGGTGATATATCACCACGTGGACAGACTTTGTATTGTCCTTTGTCTTTTTCCAGATAAGCATACGTCAAATGTAAAGTCCAGCGTTTAGATTCTACTGCATCTTAGAAAAGACCTAAATTAAGAACAGAATGAAAACCTTTGAGATGCAGGTCACTGAGTGATAATAGTCCTGTAACACTGTAGCGTTGTCCCTCTAAACACATTACACCGGCAGGTCACTGGTTCTGTACCTGTACTGAAGGGGATGGAGTAGACAAACGTGCCAGGGACCTGCTCTGCCGCTCTCTTGTACCACAGGGGGAAGTGATCGGCATTAAACACACCCTCTTTGTCCTCCGCTGTCAGAAAGTCTCTGAGGAGGCGCGCAAATAAAAGCGAGGTGAGGCACCAAGGATGAGATTCATCAGGCGCCATCACGGCTCTGCCCCGTGCTGTGAGTAATGATTAGAGTGTGGAGCACAGCCACTCACCGGTTGGAGAGATGGTCCGCGGGTACGAACAGGTTGGTTCTCGACAGGCCGGTGCGGGTCCCCAGGAAGGCGATCTCGACTCCTTTATCCGAGTTCCTGTGGGTTGTAGCGGAGCGGGAGGCTTCACACCCGTATATTCGTTTTCGACGTGGGATATATATACATTAACGCTGCATTATCTACACTGATGGTGGCAGGCTGCCACGTCCCTTCTCTCCCAGGAGGGGTTTAAAGCTCCTGTGGGCTCCTGAGATAAATAATCTCTCCAGTGTGCTACCCTGTCATCCCATCAGTTAGAAGAGCCTGATCAGACCTCAGCCTCCACTGGCTGTTTTAAAGCAGCAGCAGGAGAAGAGTCTCCTCAACAACTGTAAGGGTCCAAAAAGCCTACAAGCGTAGATTTTTCATTAAATTAAGCTTAACCACCTCAAACTGCCGCAGTGCGTTGTGAAGGTCGCAGCCTGATGGACCCAACAGAACCGCATCAGAGAGTCTGACTTGATGGGTTCAGCACAGAACTCGGTGGCACCTTGTAACCGGCCTGGAGCTGCATAGTGCTGCATTATGCCAAGGACGTGGCCATAAGCACATCCTGTATCCTGATTACGCGAAATAACGGAGGAAGTTAGCGCATGTAAAAAGTTTTAAAAGATCCATCTCAGAAGCGTATCAAATGAAAAACAGGGACGAGCTTCAGGACCAAGGGAACATTTCGTACCATTTGATATTTTGTTCATAATGATGTTATTGGGCTTTGATTGTGAAGTGATAGATTTGTATTAACTCTACAACCTCGATTTAGGGATCACACGTTCGGTGCAAAGCCTAATTCTATTATTTAACTTTGACTAATAAAGTCTGATGAGCCTATAAACGTTTGAGTGATCATAATATGGGTGTGTGTCATTTTTAACACAAAGTGAAATGTTTAATAATAAAAATACATATGGATGTTTCTTAGAAGCGCTTTCAAGTTGTCATTGTTTTATAGATCGGTGCAGTCATTATTAGGAACATTGCCACGTTTTAATGTGTCTGCTGTTAATCCCTTTCCAGTATGACAACAGCAGAGACTATGGACTGTTGAAGATCCTTCATTCATAATATACAACATTTGTGAGTGCAGGTGACTTGAGAAGCGCTTCATCAAGCCCATTAACATCATACTAAGAACTGGGACGGCGGATCGCGGGGGATCCACGTGGTGCTTACTCTGACTTGTTCAGCGCCAGTCCGGTCCAGTAAGCCTCCAATGGAGCAGTCACCACAGCGTCAAATAAAACCTCCTGGATCAGCTCCCTGTCGCCTGCAGGACACAACATCGCTCAGTTACAGAGGAACCGCGGGCGCGTGGTCCAGCTGATGGAGGCGTTTCTTACATTTGAGGTGTGGCCTGCGGCCTGTCATGAAGAGCTTGATGGCTTGAATCTGCGTCAGGTGACGGTGCTCGTGCTCCTCCTCCGTGTTGCAGTAAGTCCTGTCCAAACACAGTCGCACTCTTATATCACAGGCCTCGACATCCCCGACAAACACGGAGAGATAACCTATATAACGCATGAACGCCCACTTCCACAGCCCCAGCGTTACCATTCGTCTGCCAGGGCGACATCTGGCTGTTCCAGATCACGGAGCCCTGAAAAACACATGTCAGTAACGCTTCAGCTATGCCAGCCTGGGTAGAACCCCCCAAACAAGCAGGTTGGCGCAACAAGCATCTTGACAGAGTCAGGGCGACGTACCGGCTTCAACTGACACGTTTCCTCGGAAGAAGTACTTGCCATGACCCCTGGAAAGAGCTACTCCGACACTGGGGACAAAGGAGAATCAGCCCGTTAGGTTCGACGGGAACGGACATTAACCAGCTGAAAGGTTTTAGAGGACTGTAACTTTTCTTCCACCTGAATGGAGTTCCCTTGATGTCAGTGTAATAATAGTCATTGTGCATCTTCAGGACGCGCCTCTAAAACGTGCATAAAGAAGTCCAGGTGATATTTACTGCTTTAGCTCAGAGAAAATCTGATAGGGAGACGCTCAAGCATCTTTATGTGCAGCCTCACCCCTCTGTCCACTGTCTTCTTCACCTCCATAGAGAAAGTCCCCGTCCTCCGGTTCACCATGGCGTTGCGAAGCTGAGCGATAAAGCGCACAGAGAGGCACACAGATTACAGAAGTCACGGCCGGGTCGCAGATTTAGCAGCCTGTCAGCAGTAATAGGCTTATTTCAATCTTGTGCTAACTGTTATGAGATCAATCGATAAAGCATTTCTTGCTATGTTGAGAATAACGGCACCGTTTGTATATTTTGAACATTTTGTTCAGGTGGTTTCGGACACATACAACGTCGTCCTTGTCTTCCCATTCCACCTCAGACAGATCCACGCTGCTGTAGTTGGGCTTCCTCCTTTTCTGACCCTCCTGATACTGCACAGAGAAACACAGCAGACACCATTTAAGCATCGCTTAGCACGTGCGGTTTTAAACTAGCCTGACTAACTTTCTGCGTATGTCACATTCATGAAGGCGTGTTTTCAGAAGTGATGCAGCTCAGAGCGTCTCCTGTGTGTTCCTGGTTAAATGAACACTTGCTGTATGCTTTTATTACTCAAGCCTCTTATGGAGGTTGTGTTCAGTAATTATTTGCCTAATCATCTGTGAAATTAAAACTGTCAGGGGAATTACAAATAATTAATGTGAGTGATAGGAAATGCACGCTTAAACAAGTCCACATCAATACATGACACTGTACATGTCAGACGCTGCTACTGTATGTACTGTAGCCCAGTGCACAACAACAAGTCAATGACTACAACCACAGCCACAGAGAGACACTCACAACAAACCAACACAGACTAGCACACGCACAGTTGCACAGAGAGGAATAGCACTAACACTGGCACACACAGATCCACTAGCGCAACCAAAGCTCCTGAGAACCCAGCGGTTCCAGGGCGAGCGGCTGTGGTCTCTGCCAGCGAGTGTTAAGTTACCTCAGGGAAATCTCAGGGCAGCCGGCCCTATGAGTGGCCTTTATCCCTGCATGCATACATCAAAGGAAAAGGTGGGGATTACAGACTATACGAACCCAGGAAGCCTCCTAACCAGATCAACACATTAGTCTCTGTGTGCCCTTGTCACAGGAAGCGATTACGTTCATCAGTTTTATTATATTATACATGGTTGAACCAAAAACTGGGTAAACCCAGGGAATGATACGAGGCTGTTATGATTGTGAATAATTACCAAAGGTCGGAGGTCAGGATGTATCAGGATGTAGCCATTGTTTGTGATGGCAAACGCATACCCATGGATCCCTAACTAGGGAAACAGAATGACAGATATTTTACAAAACGCACATTATTACACTCATTAATTGAAACCAAACGCATGGGAACAGCTGATCGTACCATATGTTTGGGGATGAGCTTCATCAGCTCCTGCAGAGGGATGTCTGTTCCTGCCACCCCCAGCAGAATACCCTGGTTCTTCTGCATGAAGAGAGTCAAAACAGTGTCAACTTCAGATGAAAACTACCTAAACGCGCCGTTTCTCCCATAACGCACCGTTTCATTCTTTGTGCTGAAGACGGGCATCGCGACTGTAGTCGTCAGACTCGGCCCCCCTTTGTCATTTAGCTGCAAAAAAGAGTTAGACGTTGGTTACTAAACAAATCTGCCATTAGAGATGAGAAACAGCAAGTATCAACAAGTTTAATCTTGTTAAACTACAGCACAAAGTAAAAATGATGAACAGCAGTGGAACAGGTGGCGTTAAGCAAAATCACACTGTAAAACTACAATTAAAACAACTGTTAACATTTAAATTGAATTATTATGAGAAAAAAAATCTGTTTTCTTCCAAAAATACAGTGATCAAACCTAAACCATATGAGGCTCAAAGGCTGAACTGAGCTCAACATTATCAAGCACCTGAGGGCAGTTAAAGTAGGTCTGTTATTCCCTCACCTCGGTGTTTGTGTGTGTTTCATGTTCATTTGTGTATGTGGAAGCACAGGAAGGAAGCGAGCTGTGAACGGCCGTGTGCACGGGCTTCCTTGACAAAATGAAGAATGGAGGGTCCTTAAATTCATCACAACACACAATGGAGGAGAAAACTGGACCCTCCTCAACACACGCACACACACACACACACACACACACACACACACACACACACACACACACACACACACACACACACACAGGTAAACCTATGAAAGCCTTCCCCACCTCCATCTTTCTCTCTCTCTTTCTTGGTCTTCTCTCCAATGTCAGTTATATTATGGGCTTTAGGAGATAAAATGCAATGATCCACAGGATGATGAATGGTGTGTCTGAGGCTGAGATACAAGAGTGCACACTCCAGAGGACAATCTCCCAGCCCTTCTGCGCGTGTGCTTTATTGTGTGTGCATACTTTTAATAAGTACAACAAATGCTACCGCACCACTTCTGGCTCAGAGTGAGCTCTCCTCATTTTACATTCCTTAGATAATATTAAAGAAAAATGTTAAACGTTGGCGATAACAAGCTGCGATTCAACTTCTCAAGTCACTTGTACTTGGTACATAAGTGCGTTACAGTATTTCCCGTCTTCTGATCCTAGTTCAGACGTCCTCCATACAACCGCCAGCCAATCGCTCTTCAACACAACAAACAAACATCAGTAAGTGATCCTGATATGATCACATGCAGATATTTACCATGTGAGCCAGGGTGAGCTGAAATTAAAAAAAGACTGCATGAGATTACATTGTCCAGCGAATTAAAGTCTGCACATTCTGCAGCGACTCTGAAGACAGATGCACATTGGGAGGAAGATTCATGCAGATTAATGAAGCTCATAATGCTGGACTGATTCCAGCCGCACCAAGAGTAATGATGACGGAGCAGACGCGCACATGTGCGGTACACACACAGACGAGGCAACACAAACAGATTCAATCACAGGAAACTCTGCATGTTGCTACTTTACAAGGGTTTGTCTTTGTTTTGTCCAAGCGAAGCATATTAGATTCACACTATGCAGATTCTCATCTAATGTGATGGATATTAGGCTCAACAGCCTGGACAGTCACAGGAAGTCACCACACTGCAGCATACTCACAGCGCTGTCGACATAAGCTTCAGTCCACACTGTGTCGTGCTCGTGATCAATGACCTTTGGGCGACTCATGACGTGAAGATACCTCATCACGTTCTCCTGAACGTCAGCTAAAGTCGAGATCTGACTGAAATAACCTGCAAGAAAACACGCGTCAACTTTAAACGAGACACAAACACGTCTTTCACAACCTGTTGTTGCCAAAATGTTAAAATGCCAATTAAGCATTTGAAATTGAAAACCTTCACTCTTTAAATTCTAATACATTTTTATGCAAATGATGTTCCCCAAACACGTAGCGGAGTAGAAACAACATAACATGAAGATCACGAAGCCTCTGAAGTGGTAAACGGACATAGTTATTTATACAAGAAGCACCGCAGCACGTTCTCAGCTCGGAGCGACACGGGAGTCATTTGACTTGGTGTCAGCTCCTGCTGGTGCTGACAATGTTTCACATTGGACACGTAAGGTTATTTCACAGTGGGGGTCTTTATGGGGGAGGATGTTCGGGGCTTGTCTCTCCACAATCCTTCTGTGATCTGTTTTGCTGGCTGTGACTTTCCCTTCCAAAGGGCACTCATCCGGAGCGCTGACACGTGGGAGCCATCAGCAGCAGGCAGCCAAGGGGTAGACACACTGACAGGAAGAGGGATTAGAGCAGATTGACCTCTGACCCCCCAAGTGCTACTTCATTGCCTCTTGGCAGAAAGACTCTGAGGCGGCGCACACACATGCGTGTGCACACACAAACACACTTAACATAAACGTACAGTTTACACACACGGCAACTTATCACGCGAGCGCACAGAAACATCAAATGGGCCTTTTTTAATAGCGTGTAAGCATTAGTGTATATTTTTGCGTTTATTAAACATCTCACACCTTTGTTGGCACAAGCCATCCATTTCAGGTTATCAGCAAACGCAGACTCTCGTCCAATCAGGTAAGGGAAAATCCGCACCTGTGCAAAGGACACAGATGGTGACAGCTTCAGAGATGGACGGACTGAGACACATGCTACATTAGTGATGCGTCTCCTCAGATCTGTGCTGATTTAACATGCTATCGACCAAACGCGGAGCAGTCAGTACTTTCTTCTTCCCAGTTTGCCGTTTTGATATTACATAAATTCAATTAATTTTCGTTGTTGGGGGTTGGGCAGGAGGGCACGTTCCACTGTCCTCTTTTAAAGAACGCAGTGTGACACGCTGAGCCAAACCTACACGGCTCATTGGCTCCAGATGCTTTGCTAAGCACAAAGCATATAGGAAACACTGAATGGCTGCCATATAGCGACCCCGGGGGTGTATGAGGTGGGGGCGGGGTGGCCTGCCAAATACTGCCCCGTACCCTGCCAACCACTGCCAGCGCACATATGCTTGATAGGACTGAACAAAAGCCCCTGAGCTGTTGTTTTTATTGCTCTGTGAATAGCACAGCAGTCCATTTCATTCAAATTGCTTTTAGGTCTTAACAAAGGGAGCCGAACAAAAGATTTGAATTCCAGTACTGAGTCCAGGAAGAAGAAGTGTGGAGGGAGCACATTAAACCGGGGACGGTAACTTGAGCTTTTGTGACAGAGCTGCTTGTACATGCTCTGCCCTTGAAAGCAGTTAATTTCCCATGTTTTATTCCCAGTGGGGGAAAACGTTGCTCTCTAATGCGGCAACACGTTTAAAACCATCAAAGTGACGCGGATGTGTACATTACAGTTATAAGGAACCAATTCCTCTACACGTCAAAACAGGAGCTGCAGCTGGGACGTAGTGTAAATGTTCATCCGTCGCTGGAAGCAAGAAAAGTGCAGTGACAGCAGAAAATTCAGAAAAAGTGACACGGTAACGCTGAAGACTGGGCACAATGTGGAACGGAAGAGAAAAACTCACCTTCCTTTCAGGCCAGTTGTGCTTCTCAAAAACGTCATCGTACATTTCAGTGGCCCCGTCCGTCACGAGCATGATGGCCTGGCTGCACACGCTACCACGGCCAGTTTGGTTGAACTGCAACCATAAACGCAGTCGCAGTGAGACTCGGTGCTTCCTGATGTCAGCGTTAGGCATCACAGCCTATGAAGCCTGTTGTAATTGTATCTGATGATGACGTCTGATATGGCAGCCGTAAAGCCAATAACAGTCACTCAGTAGCGAGCAGATAACGTCTTGGTAAGTACACCTGGAAGGTGCAGTGCGCTTTACTCTGATGCCAGGAGATGTATTGTGGTAATTAAGGGCTTTATTGACCTGTGACGGGCTGAACGTGGAGAGAAAGAAGCGGAACCGTGCGGCAGGTCTCAGGGTCCAAAGACCAGCGAGCTCCTCAGCTTCAGGCTGCTCTGCAGTGGCTCTAGATTCATTTCATTTAATCTGTGGTGGCTTCTTATGCCTAATGCAGCTTTTCCCACAGTGGATATTGTCACGACGTAGCAGGAGAAGCACAAACTCAGTGAAGTCTGAGTGACTCCCATCGTATCATCCTCCTGGTGACTGAACCGGGCCTCTGGACGGGGCCGTGCCTACTGGCTACCTGATTACCATATTCATTGCAGGGCTTTAATTAATCTGACGGAGGCAGAGGTAAACGCTGCAGTCCCTCAGCTTCAGTGGCGCAGCCAAAGCTCGCCTGAAAGCAGGGAGATAAAAGGAATGCGGCGCGGCTCCTGGCCTTATCTGCTTTGTGTTCCAATCAGCCACGTTATTAATCACTGACATTAATTAGAGCCATTAATCACGCTTTAGAATAGATGTGTCTGTGTTTGGAGGGCGGAACGAGGATGGCGCCGGAGCGTTTCGACAGGCGACACACCTCCCAAACGAGTAGAGTGTTGCTACTTTTGAGGGTGAGGATGAGAACAGAGCGTGTTGTGCTCTCTGAAAGCAGATGTGCTTTGCAGAATGAATGTTTTGCTGATGTTCTGGTCAAGTGGAGCTCGAATTATATCTGTGATAGCTGAGCACATGCACAAATCCATTTTCTTTATGTCAAATGAACCAATAAATATATGAATGATTTTGTGAAAATGAATGAATACACAACAACGGAGTCACACAATGAGTAAAGAGTAAATAAGAGTGTAGTCGATCTGATTTGTGATAGGTTGTTTCAGTGGCTGGGATGATTTATGTTTGAACAGCATCCCCATTAAAGTGGCAGTCACAGCTTAGTGTCCTGGAACTTACATCACTCAGGATTGTGAACGCTTCGGTCAGAGCTTCACCCAGCAGCCCGATCCCTTTGGCAAACAGCTTGTCCAGATGTTCGCGGAAATGCTGACAGATAACAGCGAAAGTGGAAACGAACGGCTTTAAGCATTAATCACACAAATTCAAACCGATACGATCCACAGCACATTTATTATGTCACTCTGAACCGGGACTCACGTCTTTATTGGCTCTGTCCGCTCGGACCAGCGTGCCGTTCAAACAAGGCTCCACGTAGTGAATCTCTTGATTATACTGAGGAATTGTATTGAGACAATTTAATAAGCCTTCTTTTGTCTTTAATGACAGACTCCTGTTATCAAAGACTCAACAGAAACAGCAGACAACTTCATTAAGATCATAACCAGCAATAGACTAAGGTTTTAACAGAGAAACTTTAAATGAGGCGAAAACTTACTGCAATGATGTTGAAGAAGTCGTCATCTCCCAGCGTGTCCAGTATGGAGGAGACAGTCTGCCTGGCAATGGTCAGCCTCAGTCCTTTCATGCTTCCGCTGACGTCCACTAAGATGACTACGTCCTTGGGAGACGTCGCCGCCTGGATGTACCTGTGGTTTGGGATCAGGTCGGAGACTTTGAAATAGTGTTTGACAGCAACTAACACAGACTTCACTACAGATCATGTGAAGCACAAGCTTGTTTCTCACTCCTGGAGACTTACCACTTCCGATTTCTGCAGTCAAAGCCGATGACGCCGTGCTCATCTGGATGCCACTTTACTCCTGTGGAGGGAATTCAGTTAAATGTAGCAGACATAAAATAATAAAGATGACAATAAGTTTCACAGTGGACAAAGCCAAGGACAAGATCTGATAAGCGGTTGGTGGCTCGGACAAATCAGGGTGTAATGTCTTTATCTCACAGAGGGTTTCGTTTATTTTTATATCAATAATATTACAGCAAACTGCTTTCCACTGCGTCACAACTCATATTGTCCTAAACTGATACACCTCAAGGATAATATGACAATAGTCCTTGTCTATGCTTTGATGAAAGACAAAGAGAAACTAGCAACAAACTTCCCCAAATACGTACTGTCTGTATTCAAAGTCTGACCTGAGCCACAGACGTGTCTAAAAACAAATAAAATGACCTCAATTACCCGCATTGTTGCAAAATTATTTATCCACTCTTTGCATTAAACAACAATATGTGTCAACAATAAACAGTTCGTTAGCTGCTTAAGGAAACTGTTACTATAGTTTTATGTCATAAACGAAAAGCATTCAAACATTAATAAGAACAGTGGGGACAACAGTAAATAGCAGCAAACACGCGTTATGTTAAACAAATGCAGTAGAAGTTTTACAGTGTCATCATTTGTGCCTGATATTCTGTCCATGTTCTCTTCCCATCACTGTAACAGTCTGGCAGCGTTGGTTGGGTCCAGCAGCCACTACAGCGTTAAATCCACAGCAGGAAGTGCTGATTAATCACAGCCTGTGTGTTTGCATCCTCTCTGATGGTCTGTAAAATTACTACATTAGCCAAATTATCCTTTTAGTAATTCTAAATCATTTGTTCTGATGGTTTTTTTTCTCCACTGAGGGCTGATGGCTCCCATGGGACAAGTCCCCCAACACACACACACTCACCAGGGTACTGCCTGAAGAATCCCTTGGCGCTTCCGAAGTACTGCCAGGTGAGCGTCGGGTCCCTCTCAAAATTATCCACAAACACTTTATTCAAAGCCTCGGACCAGTAAACGCCGTTCACTATGTCGGGATCTGGGAGAGTGGAGGGCGTGAAAACAGAGAGAGCCCAGTAAATTAAACGGTGATGATGGTAACAATTACTAAGCACACAGTTGACCTTTGTCCCTTAGTGACCTCCCTGAAGGGGACACAATGCCTGTGACTAAATCAAGCCCCCCCTCCTCCTTCTGGGCAGAGAGTTATGGGGGGTCCATCACAGCCGAACAAAAGCAGGGAGCGGTGGCACACTGTTATACGACACGAAGCACTTTAAAGCAGTGCAGTTGCTTTCGTCGGTGTCTGAGCTGCTATCGACCGGGGCTGCGACACAGATATTACCTCTAATACCGTTCCTCACTTTTACCACCTCCCTTCCCTCCGCCCGCCCCCCCCCCCCATTCACCGGCTCATAAGTAGATAAATAACGCTCGCAAAAAGCAGACACGCGGCTGTTGCGTCACCTTTGTTGTACATGTTGGTGGGGACCTGCACCACACTGAGGCTCAGGTTGACGGACAGGTTATTGAAGTGGTCGTTGGGCTCCAGCAGGAACTCTCCGCCGAGCTCCACGCGACTGCCCTCCTCGTCCACTTCGTTGATCAACACGGCGTTGAAGTACTCGTACTGCAGAAAGCGCAGATGCAGAATATGTGAAAGGCGCTGCAGGTGGAGGCAGGAGCAACTCAGCTCAAGTACTAAACAACCAGGGTTCATAATAATACTACATCATCGTACAATTTCTTCTTCTCCTGATTCTGTCCCTTATATCCTTCATCTGTACAAAAGCATGTTGCTTGATTCATGTTTTAAAACAGACTTGTTTTTAAAAATAAGGTCACATGGGGAAACATTGTTAAAATTGATGTCTTCCCATTTAGTGGTTCAGGGTCCAGCGTGTTGTTCAAGGCTGCCTGAGCTATGGCAACTAAAATTTCATAAATATTAACAAGTGCAGGATTCTTCTCCATTTTCTGCGTGTGACAAAATGTGCTTTGCAGACAGCAGCTGACACCCTCACACGTCTCAGACGGCTAAAAGGCCCTGGTAGCGCAAAAAAGACTGAAGTCTGACCTCCTTAAAGAGAAAGCCAACAGTTTGTCTGTCCTGTCCTTTGCTGCCTGCTGCTGCTGAAGAAGAAAGACTAGCTCATCCTGTCTGAGCGGCCTTTTCGTGGCCTCTGCTTCACATTGCACTGAGATGGAAGGAGAGAAAGAGAGAGCGGGGGGAGACGGGTGATAGACTCTCTAGCATCACACTCGGGGGAGTCCGCTCTGGCATCACCATCAAGCAGCCCCTGACAGCTCATACCACGCCTGAGCGGCTCTCTGACGAGCTGCGGCGGGGCAGAGGGGGGAGAGAACTGCAGAGGGGGAGCAGCGGGTGAGAGAAACGTGCACCCTCAGCAGAACTGAGGCACGTAACCGCCAGGTTATTACTGTAGAGCAGGCCACGGGACACTGCGGCTCTCCGAGACGCCCCACTGACTCTTACGCCACTGCAGTTAGCTGTAGGCCCTCACTGCAGAGAGCTGCTCTCCATTACAGGCTGCCGGGCCTCAGGCTCCCGTGTCTTGAGATGGTGGCTCTCACCAAGCGCCGTTCTCTGCAGGTTTAATGAGCTCAGCACTTAACGGTTTCACAAATCCACTAAGTCGCCAAGTGTCTCTCTGACAAACCCTGTTTTTAAACTTAAACAATTGAACAGAACCAAAAAACATCAAACATATGTACTTTATAATGTTTCCGATTCAATTAGTGTGACACTAAAAAACGAATACTTGTATATTAAATATGAGCCAGAAAGTAAAAACAGAATCCTATGTGGACAAGAATAAATAAATAAATCACTAAATAAATTAGATAAAAACATTCAGAGCAACATTCATAATGGCAAAAATTAAAACTATAGGGTTTGGTAAAATATCAAAGATTATGGTTAAAGGTACAAATATTTTCTTTAGACCTGCTGAGGTGTCTTATCAAGTAATTCTCTATTTCTGTCTTGGACAGAGAGACGTCCACATTTTCAAGCCTTGTCCTATTTTTTTCAGCCCCATAGCAAACAGTCAAGAAAGAAGAAGCTTTTTAGATGCGTTTCTGAGCCGAGAGCTAAGTTTTGTGTTGCTCCTTTAGAACTGACCTGCTGGACATTCGACGCATCTTAGGTCAACGCAACCACTCGACTGTCCTGACAGGAAGCAGCAGCGATAAGAGAAGTCGACTTATCTCGCTGTGGTCAGTGAAATGGTGCGTGAAAAATGTGTATTGTCAGAGAAGAGGTTGCTGAAATGATGCCACAAGAGGTTAGGTTCCATCACGACACCACCCCAGGTGGGTACGGAGTTTTCCTTATTATTTTTATAGCCTTCAAGATAAAATGAAAGTGTGATGTACCAATAACTGTCAATTGCTTGAATAAAACCATTAAAAGCTTTCATCTATCAAAGTGTGCAATATCATTTTTTAATATAATTTTCAGAAACACATTCAAGTGCAGATGGTCACGTTTGTGGCAGAAGATCAGAGATGAAACTAATGTAACTGTTTATGTAACTAAAGAAACAGGTAAAAAATATGTTATTTAAAATAAATTTTAGCACAAATAAAAGTGTCTCTTTGTATTTTTGTTCTATATTTAAAGATGTCACACATGAAGTGTTATCTGGAGAAAAATTAAACCTCATTTAATCCTAATAACAAAATTTTGATTAACAAAAAATAAATTTTAAAAAGTATTGTTACAAATTATCACCAAAGAATAATGTTCATTCGCGTTAAAGTGTATCCGTCTTCTTTTATGTTCCGATGCAACAGCTTGACATGAGAGCAGCAGAGAACGAGGGGCCTGAGATCATTCGTATGATGTAAATGCTTCTATTAACTGTAAAGTGCCGCCGTTATTTTAATGTTTTGTTGCTCCAGTGAGTTTCCAATCTAGAGCCACGAAAGTGAAACAATGCACCGCACAAAAGACTTTCATTTATCTCTGTCCAGTGGACAGAGAGGAGGGAGAGAGAGGAGAGAGCGCGCCGGGCTAAAACGACAGAAATGCCGCAGTCCCTCTGCAGGGACGCAGGAAGCGCAGACCCGCAAACCCCGCAACGAGCAGAGGCCGAGCGCATCCCGCGAAACAGAACCAGAGAGAGCAGCGGTGCAGGCCGAGCTCGGCTCAACCTGCTGGATCCAATGCCGCGAGATGACAAATATTAGAAGCAACAATGCAGCTCGAACATCACTTCATACTGTAGTGTGTAGTATGTATATGTAGTGTGTAGTATGTATATGTATATTTCTATGTATATGTCGCGTCAGGTCAGCAGAGAGTCGTTGTGAGTTTTTATGCTCTGCCATCACAGGAGTCTTGTGTATCGAGGCGCTGACAGGGCTTCAGTGTGAAGGACGATGCCGACGCAATTAAAGGCTTTTAGGGCCTATTACCCTTCTCTCACCTTGCAGGCCGCTCCCCCCACTCCAGCTAAAAATGATTCATCCTGGTGCAGCACAATGACACGTCACCTACTTTATGTCCACGTTCCTTGTGCTTTGCTCGGGACAAAGCTCACCTGCAGGTCCGGGTTCTCCTCATGCTGGTGGTGCGCTTCCTCCGCTGCCTCCACCAGCCGCTGAGAGGAAGGAAAGATGATTTACACTTAATGTCGTTTAACCCCGTTTCCTCTTTGATGCATATAACTGTATACGTGTGTTTCTGGAGACCTCCCATAAACTTGAGGACGTTCTTCACGCTCTGCTGCTCTTTGGATTTTTCACATTTGCGTTTTGAACCTTTCCGCGTCGCCGTCGTGCTTCTCACGCACCCGTAACGTTAGACGAATCTTTGGTGGGATACGTTGACAAAATAGTCTTTACCTTTTCGCAGCCTTTACATTTGAGCGTAAAACGTGGGGCGCAACTGTGAAATGATTGATGGCGGCGGGCTGGAGAGTTTCACGCCGCGTGTGTGGAAATGACTCTGGGAAATGTGCTTGGCTCTGTGTTTCCGGGGGAAGTGGCAGCTAAACGCAGCCGCTCTGGTCTTTGGAGCCTTCGGAGTCAAGCAGGTAATTAACATCTGTCACACGTGTCAAAATAACTGCTACATAAACACAACTTTTCCGCTGAATACTGAGCTGGTGGACAAATTCAGTTGACCTCAGTGAGTCCGTGTCCTCAGCCCAGAATAGAAGAATAAAAACCGTAGTGCGGAGGAAATAGATATTTCACCAACATACTGCGGCTTTACGCGCAGAACAGGCTCGAAGGGCCTCGAACCTTCATCAGTTTGTTGAGGTTCTGTCCTTGTTAACCTGCCTTTTAAAGCCCGGGTGAGTTTCTTTCATTACACAAAATCTGCGTTGTGTGTGTTTTGGACGTAATCTTCACAAAACATTTTAGTGCGTTGCTGCAGTTGAAAGAATCAAACCTGCTTCATTGCAATCAACGCCCGGCTGTAATTTATTGGCTGAAATGTAATAAATTGTCGCACACGGGATCAGGCCGGAGGAGATAAACGTTATCATTTCCCAGCAGCCCCTCAAGGTGCAGCATTAAAATGGCTCCAGCTCCTCTGTGCTGAGGTCGCAGCCAGCTGCACTGTAACGCACGTGTTCCTAGCACAGCCAGCGAAGACGCATCTGATCTCTGAACAAAGAACACTGGTCGGTTTTGTTTCCTCTGGACTGGATGTAAATTATACGGAAGGACAGAAACAGCAGAACCTCAACTGTTCGCCCTCTCGTTCTAACAAGAGCTTCATCAGTCTAGTGTTTAAACCTTGAACATTACGCATTAAAATTAGAATGAAGAGGTAGAGAAACCTGCTGAATCATCTCCAACAGACTACGAGCTAAATAGTGTCACTATGAGCAACTCAGACAGAGCTGCCACATCTGTGGACAGAGGGACTTCATCAGTAAACACAAAACATACTGAGGTTGACTAAGATCAGACGATGTCAGTGATATGATCAGTCGGAACTAAAGCAGTGCTTGAGTCACAGTGAACAAGCTGCGTCCGCTGACTCCAAACGTGAAAACTAATACAGAGGTTCGCTGCTTCCACCCTAATATTTTACGCACGTATGTTAAAACACTTTCTCTTTACTGTACCTACCCTGGTGGCTTCTGCTTTTCTCCGGAACATCTCCTCCATCTTCACAGCCAGGTTTTTGACCAGTTTCATACCATCAATTTCCTCCACTCTGACTGATTTCTCAAGTTCTTTATATTTCTGAAAATAACAGACACAAAATTGTGGCATTGTCAGACAGGAAACCTATAAATCTTATCGCCCTTTGGCAGGAAAACATGCTGGAGGCTTCTAGCTCCTGCACCAACATGGCTAATACCCTCTTAGATATAATCAGAGACACTGTACCTGCAATTTCTATCTAACCCTAAACAAGACAAAATGAAAACCTTCCCTGCCTGCACATTAAACCTCCATTGTTTCACTGCATCCCACTTACAGTGGTGGGAGTAAAACAAGGCTTATAATCCTTCACATGTTGCCTGACAAGCTGCCGGCAGCCAGTCTCAGATGAGAGCTGATAGAATCAGCTGCAGCACACTTTGATGGATGGCCTTTATTTGGTCTCACTCATTGGCTGCACATGCTGCTTGTGTCTTTCTGATTGGCTGAAGACGGCAGCGCTGGGTGGCCGGGGGCGGGGCTGGATCTGGAGGCTATGCATAGTAAGAGGGTAATTGAAATGGAGTCAAAGCACAGGAGAAAGATAATAACCTGTCAGGCTCGGCTGATTCTGGGTAATGAACTACATCTCACATAATGCTGATCCTGCTGGATGCACAGGACCTCCAGTGATACAGAACAAAGCCCGCCACAGCCTGGAGGAGTAGAACATTACATAATCCCACACCTGCCCGACACACACACACACACACACACACACACACACACCAAACAAAAACAAAAGCCTGATCTGCTCACATTGTCCATATTCCCACTAACCTCATCCAAAAATAAACATAAGCCTTGTAGCTCACTTGACACATTGTGCGGACACACACACACACACACACACACACACACACACACACACACACACACACACACACACACACACACACACACACACACACACACACAGTACATAAAGCGACAAACAACCAACTGAAAGGAAGAGTGTGGGCTTGCAGTGGAGCAGAACAGTTCATTTCACGCCTGTCCTCCTCGCCTCAGCACCCAGGGAACCCAGTCCCCACCACCTCCTTCTCACTCGCACTCCTCCAGTGGCGGAGAAGAGGTGAAGCCCCATCCGTCAGAACTCTGCGGTCATGATTATTGATTAAAGGAGTGACCGGTGCGGTAGGGACACCCGTCTGCCGCCTGAGGAATATCAGTGTTTCCCCATTTTGGAGAAACCCTACTGAAACTGGGTAAATCACAGTAAAAGCAGCTGATGATCGGCCTTAATGACCAGCCTCTAACGACCCATCAGCTCCCTCCCCTCCCCGAGTGGCTCAGCACAGCTCTCACCAGACATGCCTCCATGAACAGGAACACGAGCAAAGTGCTTACATAGGCACAGAAGGAACTGATCTGGAGGGTATATGGCAAAATGTTTTATGTGCATGAAATAGAAGGAAGCGATGCATCGTGCTTCCGATGCCATCACACATTTGGTGTAAAGTGCTACGTTAAGAGCCGTCACCTCAGGACACGGCGTTGCCAGGCTGGGACCCTGCAGCCGCTTTCTAATGGCGGTTTGAACGCTCTCCCCGTATTTGCGTGGACTTCCTCTGGGTGATCCGGTCTCCTCCCACGCTCCAAGACAGGCAGCAGAGCTTTTAGGATTAATCCTGCCACTGCCCTTCGCTGAGGTGCTGGCCTCAGAGCTGGAGTTGGTCCCTGGACGCGGTGCGGTGATCGCCCACAGCTCCTGAAACAGTGGGATGCAGACGATTAATAAGCACGACAGGGATAATACTGCAGCAGTGGAAACTGGTTGAGCATTAATACAGCACATGGCAAACAGCTGCCAATGAAGATGGACGGACAAGACAGGAGACTCAAAGTAGACACAGCTGTAACAAACGCAAGTTTGACACCTAAAACAAAATGGTCATTCGAGGCTTTGTGTTCTTGCAATGACATTTATTCAATTTCAGTGCTAAACCCGTTTGTTCACCTTATGCCTAGAATTGATTTTATCTGTGCGTCTCTTCTGTTGTGTCTTTTTACTACACACATCTCAGGCTAATGTGTTTATTCATCTTTTTAAACACAATCTGAGACCTGTACTTCTGGACCCACACTACGCTGCAGTGCAGTCACAAAGAGCAGCTTTTCCTCCAGATGCTTGCACCACAGTCTCTGATCTGGCTTTGTTTTAACGTCAAGCAGAAATTTCTTTATTCATCCACTCTGACCAACTTTTCGAAGCTCAGAGTCAGAGAAGTAAATCTACTGCACTGAAGCCTTCGGTTATTTGTTATGTGACCACAGGACATCACACACACACACAAACCAACCGTAGACCTCAAACACACTTCAGTTTCAGTTTGTCTCCTTGTCGCATTCATATCCAGGGGTTTCAACTCTGTAGAGATGAGGGAGGAATCTGAGCCATGGTTAATGAGTCGTATGAATTACACACACACACACACACAGTTCTGTCAAACACACCTGAGTCTCCTCTAAAACAAAGCATCAGCATTCAGCTGAGACACCAACATGCCTCTGCAGCCGTTGAGGGGAAATACAGCATTACAGCATGTGATGTGTGTAACAGTGCGACTGTCACAATGAAAAGAGTGTTTGAGTTCACACAAAGATGGGAAAGGTGAGAAATACCTTCTGCAGCAGTTGGGATCCAGAATATTTTGCAGAGATGGATTTAATTTCTCCTCCAAATGCTGAGGCCCAGAGCTTCACACTAAAACGCAAGAAGCACACTTCAGCCCTGGGATGTGGACAGATGACGACCGCTAAGTCAAAACGCACGTTACTGCTGATTGTCGTGTTAAAAACTCATCTGCTGTCTCTCTCTGTTGTGTTCACGCTGAAGACTCCCTTCTGTTCTCTTCCCATCTCGTTTTATTTGCATCTCATTGGTCCTAATCTGTGTTTTACTAACTAGTTCAGCCAACACAAAGTTGTGGCAGCCCAGTGGTCCCGACCTACAGTTTCCACACAGATTTCCTGTAAATTTGATCTTTAACATCAGTGTTGGACTGTAACTGTGCATATAGTATCTAAAAAAGACACGAATGTCCCGATTCCACCAGAAACACAAGAGTTATTTAAAGGAAGTGGTTTGAATTCTATACTTCAAATAATTCACTTTATGCTTATGAACACAAATACTTTTTTTAAATTGTTTTATAAATTTTCCAATATGAACTTGCTTAATCTCAGTGATGATGGGTTTGTTCACTCATAGGTTTTTGATATAACAATATATTTGCTAGATGTATTATTTTATATTTTTAAGGCACATATTTGATTTCATATATTAGGAAATCGGTTGCAAAAGGTTTTAAATAAGATTAAATAAATATTTCTTACATATTTTGCAGGTAAACGTAATAAAATCTTGCAAAATCTAAAATTCACCAAACGTCTTAGTTTCCTGTTGTGATCCTGACATTTTAAAAATGATTTTGCTGAGATTTCAACTCAAGGCATGTAAAGCAAATCAACAGTTTACCGTTTAATCATTAGTTCATCCGTTTGATTATTACACGTTTAGGGAGAAGAAATAATTGATCCTCTTAAATTAAATAACCCTACAATCCTACTGACTTAAAGATGTTCGGTGCATCCCAACACAAAACACACAAAATTACACTTTGACATTTTTGTTGTGGTTTGCTTTCAACTGCATTTTTCTGTTTCTTGCGGATTTGCTAAAATTGCTTTTTTCCTCTGTTGAGAATAATCACGAGGTCTGTAGTAAATTCATCCCCACATACTATCAAATGGCAAAACAGGCGACAAATGGATTCGAGATCTTCCCGGGAAATCTGCGACTTCAACGCTGAACTTTGTTGTAGGAATCAAATCGAATCTGTCATCTTTCATCTTTCATCGCGCTCTAGAAACGCAGCCTCTCTGACAGACACGTCCGCTTCCGTGAGATCGCAACATTCGTTTTACGTCCAAATGATGCAAAGTTGCGAGGCAGTCACTCACACTGACAGAGGGATTCCTTGCTGGGACCCCGCCACCTCCACCACGTTGGAACTGGCCAAAATCCAGAGCAGGAGGAAGCTGGTGCTGTGCGTCTGACATCCTGCGACGATCAACCAGTTTCCCTGCATCTTCAAATCTGCTTAGCAAATACAAACACAGTAAAATCCCCGAGCCAGCGCGGTGCTGCTCTTTTGGACCCGGTGCACCTTCTTCAGTGTCGCTACTACAGGCACGTACCCTACTGTATTTGGTCGGAGAGAGAGAGAGAGGGGGGAGAGATCCTCACTCTCCAGCCCTCGTCCTTTTTTCATTCCCTCTTCCTCTGAAAGTTGTCATGGTGCAAGAATCTGAACCTGTCAACTAATTGCGGAAAAACCTTGAAGACGGCAGCTTGTGATTTCTGAAGGGATTCGTGTTTTGACAGATGTGTCGGCACGAACCTGCGAAATGAATAAATTCTGCACTGTAAATAAATTCTTCTGCTCTTATCTCACATGTGTAAATAGCCAGGACCGTCCCGGCTGCGTTTATTGCGTGATTGATGCAGGCTGCATTGTCTCAATCCACTGCAAGCGATGATTTACAAGCGTTTGCAGTATATAACTGAAATGTAACCAAATGGCCTGAGACGACGGTGAGACTGCAGACATCAGACGGAGGCTCCAGCAGCACAAGCGTAAAGCCGTTCATTCGTGGACATTTGGGTTTGAGCAGGTTTGTTCGCACACTCGTGGATGCTGGCGAGCGAGGAGCTGCGTGTCGGCGAACGACTCTTGGCGCAGACATCCTGTTAAGTTTGTGATTGGCTAAAGCCTAACAATAATAATAATCTAACCGATGACGTCATGCCACTCACCAGCGACCTTGCCACGCGTGGTTTGTAGATGTTTCTGTGGAGTTGCGCTGGCTAAACTCTAAACGTGTCATAGATAAAGGCGTAAAGTTTTGCTTTACGCATAAAATGCGCGCTGTGAAGTCAAACCAGATGCAGGCGGCCCATCGCGCTCTGCTCACAAAGCTGATTAGGAAGAGATAATGATGTCAAGGCAGCAGTCGGGTTGATGCACTGCCCCTCCACACGCCCCCTCCCCTCCACCATCAGCGCCACAGCAACCGTGTTTCGACTTGAGGCTTTTATTAGTTTAGTAATTGCATCGTACATCAAAGTTGTGAGGAGCCTGTACTGTCTGGGACGTGCCGATAAGGCGCCTGCAACTTGGATGACGGACAATATCATCCAGTGTCTGACCAATAGCAGCGGCTTCCTGAATGCTTTAATTAACTATCGACAGAAAATAGGAGCAGTTCTCTGTCACAATGCAGAAGAATACAATCTCCAAGGCGCTGTGATACCGATGCCGACGCTTCTCTGAGCCAGAAACTCCATGTTTCCATCAGAAGCTTTACGTTCTTCAACACAAAGCGTTGCACAACATTGACCTAAAGACCTAAAATCGTCTGAATGCAAAATAAACGACTTTTTTGTATCAAAGTGTTGGATATACAATGTCTAGTTGTTCATTTCAAATCCCCAGCATACAGAATGTGCTTTCCAGATGCAGAGGAAAACGAAATACAACCTTCACAGTGTCAACCACGAACACCAGTCACAACACAAACGGTTAAACGTGCAACTGAAGAAAGGCAGTGAAAGGAGAGTTAAAGGCTGGTTTTCTCTTTACCAACGGAAAACGTTTGAAGATTTACGGTATTAAATCCCGTTTCAAGCCTCTTAGACCTTAAGGCTCTCTCCATGGTGCTGAATTCAGTTTGCACATTCTGTTTTACAAGGACACGTGTGAGGTCAACCTGAGGTCAGTTTACAAGCTTGTGCCAGACCACAAAGCTCTGAACACGAGCAGCAGTTTGTTGTCACAGACGTGGACATGTTGAAACGCAGGCTCAGTATTTCCACAGTAATTCTGCGTAGGTTGGAAACTTGAGTAGAGCACAACAGGTTTGTTTTTAGAACCAAAACAGCAAAAAGAAAATGTGGATAGCGTAAAGCCAGAGTTAAATAATTTACCAAGACTGGTACACTCATGGTCACACTCATGATTAATATGGCTATTTAAGAAATATTAGAGAAGCTTTAGGGAACAGTGACAACGAGAAAGTGCAGTAAAGGTCTGTTTTGTAATTTCAGACGAATCCTAATTAAAGGTGTTGTTCAGTACGTTTGGTAATCAGAGCCAGACTGCTGTTGAACTCTCAACCCAAAGAGGTGTAATCTCAATCTTGACTTGATTGGACAAAACCTCTTAGAGCGTTAAATACCTGTTGTTGCGCTGTCGTGAAGCTTAACCTCGCTTCAAGCCCTCAGGATCCCTACGCTGAGATCACCTCAGTCAACCTCCACTAATGAATACTGTATTTACTTTGAAAGATTACCTCTCTCCACCATGTGCCATATGCTGTTGTTCAGTATGTTAGATGTGATATCACGAACCTTAACGTATCGAAATCTGGTTGATTCTTCTTAATGAAGTTGTTAAATAATTGACCTTGTTCAATGCTTGTTAAAACAGTTGTTGTCTGTCACTCTTTACCCTTTGTGTCTCTGTGGGGTACAGTGATAGGCACCAGACAGCTGATCACTCTTTGCACATGCTCAGACTGATCCCACTGAGAACTCTGTGCAGTCATCCTGTGTAAGTGCCTTTACAATTAAGCAAAAGGTGACGGGTCGCGAATCATTCTGTCAGGTCTGAAGGATTTAGCCTGGAGACGTCTAATCTCGGGAGTCACACACGAGTGGTGATCTACAGAACACTAGACTAGAAGCTCGGGCTCTAGAAACCAGAGGACCGCTCGCACCCGACCATGCAGAAGTTTTCAGCCAACGCTTCCTCCTACCTGGCGCCGCAGGAGGAGGCCCCTCTGTCACATGCTGGCTTCATCGTTCTGGCCATCGTCATGGCCCTTTTCACTGGTCCGGCCATCGTACTCAACGCTACAGTGATTATTGTTTCTCTCATGTACAAGCAGCTGAGGCAGCCACTCAACTACGCTCTGGTGAACATGTCTGTGGCTGACCTGGGCACAGCCATGACTGGGGGGATACTGTCCGTGGTCAACAATGCCCAAGGGTACTTCTCCCTGGGCAGAACAGGCTGCGTGATGGAGGGCTTCACAGTGTCCTTATGTGGTGAGTGGAAGGTTTTCGTACTATGGTCATTTAGTTGTGTTTTTTAATGTAACAGACATAAGACATTTATCATTTTCATCATTGTGCTCATTGTACAATTAAACAAAAATCTATTAACATGTTATCATCTGCTGCAGGCATTACGTCTCTGTGTACAGTGGCTCTCATTGCGGTAGAGAGGATGTTTGTGGTGTGCAAGCCGCTGGGGCAGATAACCTTCCAAAAGAAGCATGCTGTTGGAGGAGTTGTCTTTTCCTGGCTGTGGTCCCTCACATGGAATTTGCCTCCCCTGTTTGGCTGGGGCAGGTACGATCTGGAGGGGGTCGGGACGTCCTGCGCACCAGACTGGCACAACCGACAGCCTCAGAACGTGTCCTACATCATAGTGTATTTTGCTGTTTGCTTTGCGGTTCCCTTTGCCATCATCCTGATGTCTTACACAAAACTAATGTGGACATTACACCGGGTGAGCATTTCAAAACCTTAAATCCGTCACCTGACTGGCACCAGGGAGGTGGTTTGCATGGATCATCAAGTGGACCACTCCCCCCAATGCTTTTATTCTGTTTGCAGGTGTCAAAGATGGCCTGCGTGGAAGGTGGCGCAGTAGCTAAAGGAGAGAGGAAGGTGTCGTTCATGGTGATGCTGATGGTCCTGACATTTCTGATCAGCTGGCTGCCCTATGCTGGCCTGGCCATGCTGGTCGTCTCTGACCCTGACGTCGAGATTCACCCGCTGGTCCGCACTGTCCCCGTCTACCTGGCCAAGAGCAGCACAGTGTACAATCCTATTATATACATCTACTTTAACAAGCAGGTACTGTACTGTAAACCTATTAGTCACCATTCTGTAAGAAATCTACCAAGATATGTACCATAAGCTTAAAACCTCCTTTGGTGCATCAGCGCCATCTAGTGCTTAACAGTTTCAGAAAAAAAACCCACAATAACTAGTTGTTATTATTATTATTATTATTATTGCAAGACAGAACAATATCAATTTAAAAAGTACATTCTGGTACACATAGGTTCACATTAATCAATAGATCACATACACATATTTTCATATCCTGTTTTATTTCCTAGTTTCGTAAGTATGTGGTGCCCTTCCTGCTGTGTGGGAGAGAGATCTGGGTGGAGGAGGAGGCATCAGAGGCAACGGCTGTGGAGGTTACAGTCAGCAAAGTGTCTCCTGCCTGAACGTGTCCACAACTACCATTACAAATGCTACAATGAAGCCACGACCACGTTGTTTGACGAGATTTCACCTTTGAAAATCTTACTTACACTTGAAGAGACAAAGATCTTGTGGTGTGGAAACGGTAGAATAGAAAAAAGTGAAAAGTTTAATTCAGCATAAGTTTATTCAATGATGATCAATAGAAAATAATATATCAGCATTGATTCAAATAAAGTCAAGGCCAAAATAAAATGAGAAATACAAAAAATGTATTGATACAAAACCTAGAGGATTATAGTAAAGCGTTTGCTACTAAGAGAAATGATGTTTACTGAATAAAACCATTAAGGAGCAAATATCAAGACTTTCAAGTAGAGAACATTACCATGGGTCTTTCCATATGTTTGTACATATTTTACATTATCTTCTATTTTAATACAGCTTTCAAAACATTAATAGTTGTAATAGTAATGATAATCATAACAATATGAAGAAAACTTATAGACACGTTCAAATCAACGCGTTTCTCTGTAAACTGATGCTTTAATGTTTCTTTTTTTTTCCCTACCTGCAACAGAGGAACAGAGCTCCTTAAAAATATTTTTTTGATATTCTTTCATTCCCAGCATTGTAAGGTGAGGTGTAAATGACAAATAGCGATTCCACTAAACCATACACACAGTCACAAAAAGTACAAAATTGTCTCACCTTAATACACAAATCTGTTTAGAAAAAAGAGAAACAAAAGCACTATACAGTTACTTGTGCAAAGACAAACAGCTATGTGCTAATATTTAAATACCATTGGTTTAGACTGAACCAAATCATTATTTTCTTTTTTTTTTCAGGAATCCCTGACATGAGGTAAAAGTAAGTTTTCTTTATCTTTAGTTTAACACAACTTTTAAAAGTGTTTACAAAATAATGCATATCTTCAGTTCATCAGTACTGTAATTGCTACGAATAGTACAATGTGCCTGTTATGTGCATTGGTCCTTTTATATGACAGTCATCAACAAAAGGACTACAACACATTTTTTACTCACAAACAAGTCAAAGAGCCCTTTCAGTGTGCACACAAAATGGAAAACCTACATTTTCATGACAGTATTCGGTTACAGTACGCACTCGCCAGCCCAGCAAACTCTCTTAAACACGATCCTTGGTGCTCACGCAGTTTCTCCGTGGTAATGCCTGGCAAAGCCCATTTCAGTTTTTCTCCAGTAGCCTTCTTGTGATAGATCAATAAATGATTACTGATAAAACGTATTTAATTCTTTCGATATTTTCTGTCTGTGTTCCAACTTGCGCGCATCGGTTGCTTCGTTTTACGCAAACTGCTGCAGTTTTCCTTCCTGCTCTCATTAATAAATATGATTCAGGGGGAAAATGTGTCCGGCCTCTATCGTGCCTCTCGGTCAGACTCCGCCGTGGGACACTGTGTCAGACAGATACGCTTAGACGATGATATGTAGTCACTGTTGCCTGTAGAGGTATACTATGCACAGGAACCAGGCTGAGAGAGAAAGGGGAGGGGGGTTAGTATTGCTTAACCTCTCTCCAGGATCCTGACCCCAGGACACCCTCTGTCCTTTCACCTACAGCACATGTTGGACCGTTGTTGACCTGCGGATGTGTGCGTGTGCCCATCGCAGGGTCCGAGCACTCACACAACCTGAAGGCTGAGATATGACGAAGATTCGGTGCAAATGTTTAATGGAGCAATTTATGTCATGGAAAATCCCAGATCAAGCTCTGAGAAGTATTAATGTATGTGTCCCTGTCATTACCATCTGTCAGCTTTTATCCTTTCAGCAGCAAAAAGGCATTTCAGTAGGGGATGACAAAACCTAGGTTGGACTCTGAAGCCAACTAAAGAAGCAGCATTGTTAATGCATTACGCATTTAGAACTATTGTGCATGTCCTGCACAAAATATGCAAACAAATAACACCAGTATAAAGTTTCATCACTGGATCCTCAAGGCGTGTCTTGTGAAAACGCTCCTTTAAAGTGGACTGGACCCTACTCGGGTTGGTTTAATGAACTAACACATGAACGCCTACGCTAAGAAATCAAAGCCATTTGCATATCCTGTGCAGTAATGTTGTCACAAGCAGAACCTCTTAAATTGCTGTCAAAGGCAAATTAACGGGTGCATAATAGCAAAGAAAAAAAGGCAAACAAATATAGTTTACCTAATAAATAATGCAGGTTTGCTTTTATAGTATAACAGGAGTCACAAGTGTCCATATTGCTGATCTTTTAAACGATACATAATTACAAAATATAGAATATCTCTTTACAAAGTTTCTTTTGTATAATACAATTTACATCGTATCAACTATGAAATATTAACCAGGCTATTCTAAAATTTAAAATAACCTGCCTGCTAGTGCATTTATCACAAATGCTTTTGTTGCTTCAAAAGTACACATGTCAAGTTGAATGATGCTCTAAGTAGGACAGTTAGTTCCTGCATAATCTGGTAACTCTACCGGTGCCTCTTCACCTTTTGACTCAGCTGAAGCGATCAATAAACAATCTGCTCTAACAACGAAGGGATCGACTTGTTCTAATAACTATGGAAGGAGATATGCCTTTCTATGCTTGCATTGAAAACTTGCATGATATGCCAAACCCTAATAAAGTGACTGAGGTAATGACATCGTACATCTGATTGTCATCACCCATAGAGACACGCCCTGGAAAGTATCTCACACCTTTGCCAATTGGTCCATCTTTCACTGGCTCGTGTCCTCGTCTGTGATTGGGTGTGAACTGAACCCGTATGTCACCTCCAACTCAAAGCCTTGGACAGGAGAGTCCAGCCAGTGTCCCAGTGCACAGCTCAGTGCCGTGACCTCCTTCCACTGGCAGGTGGCGAACAATTAAATAAGGGGACTGGGTCTGTCTTCTATATGCCTTTTGTCTTCACTATAAAAGGCACTTCTTTTGGTCAGAGCCAACAGATGCATTTGTTTTTTTTAATTTCATTGATTGTAGTCTGACAGTGCTCTAATTTGCCGACTTCTCCAGCCACTGCTATAAAGTCGTGATGCAGATCATCTCGTCTGCCAGGTCCTCCTCGTAACGAGCTCTGGGTTCTGTCTCGGGCTCCTCGTCGCTGTAGCTGGCTGCGGTGTCCTGCAGTTCATAGTCTCTGGGAGTCAGAAGGGGAAACACGCTGACGCCATTGATGCCGGGGGCTATTCCTCCGTTCAGCAGGTGGCTGGCTGCACTCTCCATCTCATCTATCGTCATCTCACATGCGTCTGCTATCTCGTGTTTTGTGGCAGCGACGAACTTGGGATCCTTTGCGTATCTCCCAAGTCCCTCAGATATCAAAACCTGCTCCACAGAATAAGAAGATAAACACGTTTCGCTCATCTTGTTTTGACAGCAGTATAAATCTAAGAATGTGCCACATCAAGTCAGGTGTACATCAACTCACCGCCTCCACCAGGCTGGTGGCGCTGCCTCTCTTCTGGTGATACTGGTTGTAGTACTCAGGTGGTACCTGCAGGTGGATCGGTGAGTACGTCCTTTGGGAGAAGTCCGGGTCGTCGGTGTACCAGGAGCTCTTGCGCACAGACACTTGGCTGCTAGCAGCGCTGTCTCTGTGCGGGTGGTCCACACGTATGAGAGGGGTGTAGTACGGTGACTGGTCTTTACTGGCTGGGGTGGCAGGGGGGGTGGCCCAGGAGCGAGTGGAGCGGGTCGGAGAGAGGCGGTGGGCTCTGCTGGAGTCCAGGCCTGCTACAGCCATTACCTGACAGACCAGACAGAGTAAGGCATGAAGGTTAGACTGCTGCCTGCAACTGCAACGCCACACCACAACCACACACGTGTCAGCAACTCTATTGTAATTTAAAGGTTTGTGACAGTAGTGATGTGAAACTAACGCCTGGGATCCAACAGTCCATGTGCCAGCGTTACCTGGTGCTGCATAAGGTGCAGCGGTAGAGCAGTACGCTGATGTGGAAGCTCGTCCTGGCTACTTTGTCTGCGCAGACACTCAAAGTTGAAGGATGGCCTCCTGTGACCTGAACGAGCAGACAGTGGACCAACATTAGCCGCCCACTAAAGCTCAACACTGCAAACACGCCGGGCGAGGAGGTGAGTCATACAGCAAAGACAGGATGACTGAACGGTTTAGCATCAGCGTCTCGACACATACGCACAGTTAGAGGCAAACGCGTTGAATTCAGGCAGTTATGCGGATGAAGAGATACCTTGAGGTGTGGCAGGAAGCAGTCGTCTCTTTGGTGACCGCCTCGCGTCGCGGTACAGAGGCTGCTCGTCATCGTCGTAGTAACTGTCAGGGTGATGGTAACCTTTGGGGGTCTCATACTCTGTGTCACTGTTCTGATACCTGTTAATGACAAGGCTCCACTATAATTCTTCTGCTGAAATTTTGTGAGCACAGTAGATCAGACCATTAAGATACAATCGTAATACCTGTCCCCTGACAGCATGCTGTCATCTTCATAAAACTCCTCCCCACTGTAATACTCTCCAGAGAAGCGGTCTTCATCAACCTCCTCCTCTCTTCGTATGGTGGGGTGACGTCCATCCCCTCCGCGTGACCTGAGGTAAAGTCAAGGCACTGGGGTCACAGTGTGGACGCCCTGCAGCTGCTCGGTGGCTCACTTTCTGGAGTAGGGCCATGCACTGCCATGCAGACGCAAGCCTCCAGGGGGCAGCGATGCAACCGACCGCTCTCATTATTAGAAAGTACAGGCAGAAGTTCCAAACTCAAGGGTTTTACGCCAACACCCTCTTTGAACTAAGACAGGTCTCAGTCTGGTCACAGTCGTGAAGTGTAGGACTGTGAAACAGACCCAGTGACGACCAGCAGAGCGTTTTTATTTCTCAGCACATTCCTTTGTGTTTGGGGCCTTTTTCAAAGCAAGCACATCACTTAAACATGCACGAAGCAGGGCTACTCTCAGCAATATGCTGGCCACTCACGTTGATGTTACTCATGTTACTTTACAGCGCAGACACAAATGTGCCATCAGCTTTACTGTATAACCTGACCTAATTACACATAGCTCAGCATATAGCTCACTGCACATCGACTTGGCAAGGATGCAACCATTCACCGTTTCAAAATCAAGTCAAAATAAAAACAAATTAATATGAAGAAAACAACATCCTTCATTTGCTGGAGCCAAACCTAGAAGAACAACATACCTAACATAGGTCTCATAGTAGCGCCTTCTGTCCAAGAAAGCAGAGGGATGGTCAAGAGAAAGCAGTTTGGTTAGGAAGGAGAAAGGCAGAAGGAGAGAACACAGAGAAAAGGGTGGAGACAGAGTGACATATATATATCATACAGTATATGAAACATATACAGCATTCGCATATATATGCAGGAGGAGGTGAGCACATAATGGCAGAGGTCAACTCCAGTACCGGTTGGCAATTCCATTTTACTGTATGTCAGATTATAATCATCTTTGTTGAAGTGAAATTGTCTCACAGCCCAGAACTGGAGTAGCTGACTGATACTACAGGCTCATAATCCACTATGAAATGAAGGGGTTAAAATGAGAAATGGGAAGCTGTGATAAGAAGCTGCGTCCTGCCAGTGGGAGAACACGTGTGGAGGAGATAATGGCCCTAGATTTTATGGTGGCAGCAAGCACTGATCGCACAGAAGCTAATTCTACAGCTACAGCGGCTCCTCAGCTCTTTGCCGTGTGCATCACAGCTGAGGCTGCACGAAAAGGCTGCAACCATCAGTGATAATATATTAGGAACGTCGCTTCAACCTGTAAATAATTACTCAAATATGACTCCTGGCTTTGCTGCTGTCATGTAACGTTAGCGTTGTTAAGTCTCTCAGTGTTTCTGTGTGATTTGCTTTTATTGGTACAGTTGATGATGTTTAAAAACATCTTGACATGACGTGAATTTACATGTTTCGTGTGCATGTAATTTCAACATTTGGAAATTTACAGGAGGAAGAACCAAACGGATTCAACCACAGAATCAAACAGCAGTGATTGTTCCGGCTATCAGTGTGTGGATACCTTTGACCTTGAGGCGTCCGGGGTTTGTCGTAGTCGTAGTACGAGCCACGTAGACCTGGGTAGCCGTTGGGAGGCGCGTGTTCGTAGTAGCGATGGTGTCCCCCGTTGGGCAGACCGGACGCGTTGGCATTGTTGAGGTTGATGTTGGTGGATTTGGGAGACTTGCCATAGGAGTTGTGGTGACGGTGGTGGTGATGATGATGGTGATGATGATGGTTGGGGTGAGACATCGCATTGGCACGTGACAGGCGTCCCACTGGCTGCTCCATATGAGCGTAGTGGGGAGGAGGCTGCACTTGCAGGGGACGCTGGGTGGCGTTAGTCTGATGGCCGTTGGATCGCCGATGACCACCATTCATGAGATGATTCCCAAACAGTCCGCCGTTGCGCTGTGGAGGAACGCTCAAAGTAAAACCACTATTTATACTTCCAGACTAAAACATGTCTGCCAGCTGATTGTCTCTTTAGCAATTAAATGTGCAAAAATAAGTTCAGAAGCTGTTTTTATGGCACATGATATGAGCAAAATGAATGAGGTATTCATAGATTGTTGGAACTGAAATGGTCCAAAAACTAAAATAAACCAAAGGAACAAAAAGCAAAGGCTCTAGTACAGATTCAGGTGGTTTCTCTTCACTCGTTTATAATTTACTGTGTTAAATCATCAGTTGGTAACTTCATCACAAGCACAATGTTAATAGTAGCACAAACAAGCCTCCTGCCAGGTAACGTCAGGTAAATGAAAACAGATTACCCTATAAATTTCCTCGTCTTCCTCAGGAATAAAGTCTACTAGTTCGTCATCTTGCAGATCACATGATATCGCTCGGCGAATTTCAGGCCCAATATCATGCAGCGTGCGAAGGCCAGCCTGTAACCATGACAATAAGAGGGCTAAGCACCGCAGCCGGGACCTTGGTCTTACAACTCACAGTGTGAAGACTGACATGGAGCAGGCACAACCATCACACACACACACACACACACACACACACACCTGTGCTGGAGCACCAGCAGCTGACACGTAACAGTACTGACAGACTGTGAGGGATGAGAACGCACACACAGACAAATGTGCTCCCTTGATGCAACCTGCTGTGACGAGTCCTCACACCTGCGCTTTCTCTCACATATGATTCACTGACTCTTTATTTTTTCTTTCTTCTCTCTCCTTTAGTGAGTTTACACAACCAAAGACCAGAACTAAACATTCACAAAGATGCTACAGTAAATAAACTAAAAGCAGGTCATGTGTACGGTCAGTGATATATGTTGTCCCATTGCAGCCATATATCGTCCACTGTAAGGTAACAGAAATGACGACAAGCTGTGGGCGTGGACGGATGAGTGAACTGTGATGGACAGAACACACATGAGATGCTGGCTGAAGGTTGACACATGCTTAACATCAACAAACAACGCGGTATTTGCAGACACAGATACATTTGGAACATTTTCATACTGTACGCCAAGAGCGTGAACGTCCTGCTGGATCATAAATCATAACATTAGCACATTGGATGATTTTTGAATGAAATGCACAGAGACTTCACAACAATCTCTCTCTCCTCTGTCGAATGTGACACAACACGCAGTCAGAAAGACTCACTGGAATTCTGTGGCACTCACCTGCAAAGCGATGGCCGTGTTGTTCTGGGAGGGGTGAGCACCCACCAGGCCTTCCTCTTTACGTTTCTTGAATTTCCTAAAGTAGTCCTGTATCAGGAAGGTGGCATAGAACTTCCCCACGGTTACCTCATCATCTGAGTGAACAGACCACACAAATGCTTCCTGTGTCAGCAGGTCACTACACACAGCACCCCGAGAAAGAGGAGAGACTCTTCTCTTCCCTCAACCTCACGTCAACACCAACCAAGCATCTGGTTTTAATCCACGACATATACATGTATCTGGATGGTGCACATACTACAGCTCAGCCTGAACCACCTGAGGCGCTTCACTGTATTCCAGAAAGACCAGAAAATACACAAGTTGTGTGTGTTTGTGCTTCTAAAGCTGATGAGTCAGATGAGACTCATATTCTTCTACTCTATTGCATATGAGAATGTAATAATTTACTACTTCAGCACATGCAAGCAAGCGGATCTACGCATCATACCATGTACCGGTTTGTGTTCGTGTATGATTTGCGCTGTATTTGAAACTGTGAGCATGTACGTGTATTTGCCCCGTATTATACAAAGATTTCATTTCAGAGTGTTTGCAGGAGAGCGTGAGAATCATTCTGAAGCAGGGGTCTGAATCACTTTGACCAAGCACGCTGGGGACAGATCGGAGAGAGAGGCAACACTAGTTCCATGCCACCACCCTAAAACAGAACTGCTTCAGAATATTCTGAAGTGCTTCAGAGTTTTGAATTCTTAATATAAATGTATGGAGAGAATAAGCTGTGAAAGCCCGAGCCATGAGCAGAGGACAGAGATTGAGACAAGAGAAAGAGAAAGTGAAGAGACTGAGGAGACTGAAGGAAAGACAGAGAGACATAAGTGAAAACGACAGAACATGCACTTGCACAGTGGTCTACGAGGCCATGCAAGCCCAAAGCCCAGCAGACAGTCAGAGGCCTCCGTCGGCATCCAGGGCAGGAGGGAGGAGTGTGGCTCTCGCACACACACAGATAAGAAACACACTGCTGAGAGGGCAACCAGGACAACGTGAGCAGAGCACAAACAGCACGATACAGCTTAACTTGTGTGTGAGACTCTGAGCGTGTGACCGAGTTTTATGTAAGGACACAGTTGCGAGAACGCTTCTAGTAATTCTCTGTAAACAGTATGTGGGCAGCATACGCTGTGTGTACGTGTGAGTCTGTGCAGGCTGCTTTAGCTTGGCGCGCGTGTCGAATGCTAACAGAAGGACGGGGAGGTGTATGCGATTTCATTGACAGACACGGGTTGATTCCACTAACCACCAGCGGGGGGCACCACTTGATCCAGCAGCTTCATGCTGGTTCTTTTCCAGATTTTCTTGATGACGGCCCGCAGCTCTTCGTTGGCCTGCTCTAGATTACCTGCACCACAGGGAAACAGGTGAGGATCCAGCAGAGCCATAATAAATACACACAAGTCTAGTGATTACGCCAACAGCCTCAGCTACGTTTGGCTCATACCTTCTGTTTTGATCTTCAGAGCTGTCCGCACCAGTGCAAACAGAGTGGCGTTAAACATAACCGTGCCATCGCTGTTCAGAGGCATGTTCATGGCTACCAGCCTCTGAGGGAAGAGAGCAGACACAGGCCTTAAATGTGGCAGATCTGTCCAGACCTTAATAAAGCTGATAATAGAGTGAAGGAGGAAAATAAACCTTGCACGCCACTCTGTGAGGACACAGTTTGCCAAAGCCAAGAGGAGGCTGAATACGACGAAGGAGGGTTACGACATCCAGATGCTTAATCCTGCCCCTGTGTGAAGCCACAAAGAAATCCTTCATGGAAAGAGGCCGATAACAAGACCAGGAACGCGATATGCTGTGGTATCAGGGATAAAGCACCTACTTGGCCTCTGGGTCGTACTCCGACCAAATTCTCTTGAACTCATCCAGGTGGTGAGGACCGAGAATGGACCAGTCACGCGTCAGATAGTCAAAGTTGTCCATGATGACGGCCACAAACAAGTTGATAATCTGGAAAATGCGTAATGTGTTTTTATGACAGAGACGGCCCCGTGTACAGCAACAGTAATACTGCATCATGCTGTGCAAACTATCCATCAAGATCACATAGAACCATACAGTCTAACATATATGCTTAAACACTGCCTGGATGACATTGCTGTGGCCTTTGAGTCTCGAATGACATAAATCGCAGACATCACAAACAAACTCGTATGCTTAATATTGTGTACCAAGAAGGCGCAGAGCATGTAGAACGTGATGAAGTAAATTATAGCGAATCCACTTCCACACGTCCGCTCATCCCTGGACTCGGATTCTGGGTCACACAGTTTGCCCGGCATGCAGGCCAGCATGATCTCCTGCCACGCCTCTCCAGTGGCACACCTTGTGAATAATCCGACATGACAGCCGCAAATAAATCTCTCATTACAGAAGTCCGTTAAACGACTAGCGCTGCAGCCACACGCACCTGAAGAGAAGGAGCACGGCCTGAGGGAAGGTCTGGAAGTTGTTGTTCCTGTTGATGTGTGTGCCGTCCGTCATGGCAATCTTTCCAAATACCTGAAGCAAAATATTATTCCCATGAATACACATTTCGCATAAAGCCGCGTAACGCAGTTGTGAAGAGGTTTGTGCTCCCAACCTGCATGCCAATGACGGCATAGATGAAGAACAGCATGGCTATCAGGAGAGCAACATACGGCAGAGCCTTCAGACAGAGAGAGAAAGGAGCTCATTGAAATAAGAGATACATTTTATGTCAGCAAAGGGTAAAGCAAATTCTACGATGCCTCACCTGGAAGGATTTGATAAAAGTCCAAAGCAGGGTGCGGATGCCCTCCCCCCTGCTGAGAAGCTTGACCAGCCGCATGACTCGAAACAGACGGAAGAAAGTGATGGAGATGCGAGCGCTGTCCTCCGTGTTCTGTGGAGACACCGTTTAGAGTCAGAGGAGCACAGAAGAACAGAGTTTGGTGGTGAACACAGAGAACCTGTCTGTGCTTTGTGGGGTGATGGGGTCTGAAGTGAGACCGCAGCACCAGATACATATGGGCTGGGACAGATGCACTGCAAGTTGTCATCCAGTTCAAGTTGTGCATTTCCGTTGTGGTGGCACGTTCACGGCCTGCTTACTGTATACAGCACAGCTATCAGTAGATTAGTGCTGAGACTGAAACTTTGAAGTCATCTGAATTAAATGGAGACAAGCGGTGCAGCTGCAGCTGATATGTTTCTGTGATTCTGCCACCAAAGCACTGCCAGGACCCCCGTCACTGCACAGACCTACAGGGAAGGAAGCAAGGAGGCAGGCATGCTGGAGAAAACCTTGCCATACTTGACAGGACACATCTGCACAAGCATGGCACCCTCAGTCCAGAGTCACTGCATGCGGAGTCACAGTGGGGCCAACCCGAACGGGTCAGCCGGGAGGTTGGCAGGTCAGAGCTGGGTGACCTGATCCCAGGGCTCGTCCACTGGTCATATACCACACAACAGTGGTGGCACAGACCATGTAGCAGTGTCAACAGTACAAACGTGAGGAGCGGCCAAAAACCGCTCCCACCTAACGGGACACGCAGCGTCACGTTTGAGCGACACACTGTCCTTAGAAATAAGTCCAAACATTTAGGAAAATGAAAAGCAGATTTAGGCAAATGATCAAACCAAACAAAAGAAGGGAAAACTTAAAAACAGAGAATGGAAATATATAATATATAATAATAAAGTAAAGTAAGATAAGCAACAGAGGAGGTGTAGAAGACAACAGTCTAAACATGGCCCTGACAGGGGGAGGGTGGAGCATCTTACCCCCATCTCATCCACCTGAGGAGTCTCCGTTGGCTTTAAAATCAAAGACCTGTATTAATGACTTGTACAGAGCCTGCAGGTCTCACACACATTGGGTGAGTATCACACAAAGCCAGGACACAGACAGGACAAACGGCTCTTATTGTTTCTCTATGACAAAGACAGACACGAATCGACACCCAGAGGTATCACGGTCTATTTACGCTAAATGCAACGACAGACATCATCTTAACACAACAGGTTTACAGCTTCACATTCCTACGTGGGGATTAATTGGTGCATGTCAAACTAACAAGCAACATAAAATTAACTTAAATGCTAAGTGACATGTAGGACACAACTTTATCGCTCCCCCGGTGTAATGGTCATAACTGATGGGATTAAATGGGTTTTATGGCTTCATATGCCTTCGGCAGCTTTAATGAGACATTAACAAATGTTAGGAATTTGCATCATAAATTAAGACCTGTGCTATTCCCACAATGCCCCAACTCCTGCTGTAATTCATCACACAGGCTTAACATTTAAGAAAACACAAACCTATGACAAAAATGTATGCATTGTGTGAGAAAGTATTGATGACATCCACCGAGGGACTAGATTACATCTATGGTGCTCGTTCCATTTTATAAAGATTAAAATAACCTAATCTAACCCATCATTGGTTGCGCACTAATTTCTGCCTCATTCACAGGCTTTATGTGCAATTTATGTCTAATCGGAAATCACAGGCTATCGGGCGTCTCCAGAGAACACTTGTATGCAGAGAACCTCCACGGTGGTTCCCGCATAATGAAGAACGGGACTTCACGTCAAAAAAAAAAGATCTTAACTCAACAGAAGGAAAGATACTCCAGACACATGTGGCTTCATTCAGATCCCTCAGCACAATACAATCGTCCACATGAGGTGCAGGATGAGCAGAAATTATAAAATGTAGAATTAGCTTGAGGAGGTTCTTTAGGTAATCCTGGCCACAGCACTGATGGAGCATGCGTTGCTGGGGAAGCACTGCACGCACACGCAAGACATTTGGATGATTCGGAGCCATCAACTCATAGCAATGCAGCAACACATGCATGTCTGTAGTGCCCTGCAACAAAACTGCCATAGCAGGGAGCTCTCACAGTCCGGTGCAGAAAGAAGTCGATGAAGGAGAGAAAGGGGGAGTCAGAGGGACAGAAGGGGAAAACAGACCCGTCCAGCACTGGGACAGAAGAGACAACCAGATAGATGGAGTCATACTGAGCTGGGAAGAAGAGGAAAGGCAGAGAGGTGCAAAGAGGGAGAGGTTCACTGTAGGAGTGTTCATGCACCTGACTGGAGTCTACACACCTGCGCTACACATGAGCTCCATTCTGAGCTTTAAGAGCTCACTACAGGAAGACAGAACAAAACACAGAGACAATCACTCACAGAGGCACAAACACAAGATCAACAAAGAACCTCAGACTCAGCTGCTTTAAACCAGCACCTGTGTAACTGTACAGTGATCTGATTGGATTTATTCACTGTGCTCTGAGCTGCTACTGGTCACAGAATCATAAAACACTAAACCCTCACACCTGTCTTTAAGTTAAGGACTTTGGCCTAATTGAGTTGTAAGCAGAAAAAAAGCTTAGTTTTCATCCAGGACACTACACGACTTCATCTGGTTTCCTCAATATGCTGCATCCAACAGTACGAGCTGTAGGTAAACCCACACAGTTTTCAGGTCAATTAAAGTGTTTGTTTTTTTTATTTTGTCAATTTGCAGAGTTATTGACTTTCCCATATTTTATATTAATCTTGCCCTTAATGTTGTGTAGGACGGACATTTCAAAGCTCTGAGCTCCAGGGCCATTCTGTGAGGAGGTGAGGATCAAGGTCTATGGCGAGAGAGAAAGGTCACACAAGGCTCGATGGAACAACTGACCGTAGGAGGAGGGGTTGATTCGCCAAGCGCGATCTGTGACAGGTGTGACAAGGGATGGATGTTAGGAAATGACGGGAATGCTCGACTCTTCCAAACATGCCTTTGGAAAAGTCATGGCAGTCACATGACAAACTAAATTATTCCAAAACTCATAAGTGGAATGAATGACAAGCAAGCAAGCAGCAACAATCCAATCATTAAAAAGCAAATCCAAGATTAGTTGTTAGATATGATTCAAAGGAACAATTAAACACGTTAATCGTGTTAGTTTGTAGAACGGACGACACCATGCGATGAAAACTACAAGCTGATGTGACTGCTGGATGAAAGATGTCTCACAAGAACCAGTACGAAAGCTCTTGTGAAATCCGCTTACGTCCCCAACATTCACAACACGCATACCTACACACACACACACAGACAGCAAACCCTAAGGTACAGTATGTACACAAGATATAAGTAACATGCAACAAGAAATGACACAAACACACTTTTAAAAAGACTTAAACAAAGTTAGTACTTGTTTACACACTCATGCAAATGCACATTTTGTAACACAAACTGAGAAAACACTGAAACATGAACTCCAGAAAAAAAACAGCACTGCAGCTCAGACATGAGAGCACAGGAAGAGGGCCGGTCGAGTTGCGAGTCTTGTACGCTGCACCTACAGCACAATAAGCAGCGGCGTTACTGAACTACTGGGACGTTGGGGTTTGGTTCTCTGCATTCCTGGTGTTTGTGTGTATCTTGCACTACAAATCTAACGTTTGTTATCAAGTCCGCTCCTGTTTCATTTTTGCGTATTTTTGTGCAGAGCAAAGTAAAAAAAAAAAAAAAAGAGCATGTGAGCATGACCATAAACCGTTACGGCTTTCGTATCTTTAGTCAATACTATATCAGGTTTTTCATTAAACCAAATGATTATTGTAACATTGCACTGTTAAGGGGTCTAAAAGATAAAGTTGTAAAAAAAACAACAGGTTGCACACAAACAACATTTTCATTGGTTGCAATACTTGCCTCTACAAGTTTCTATGGAAACAAAATGAACAAGAGAAAGGATTAAACAACCACATATATTATCCTGATCTGAACCAAATGCATCAGAAGAAAGGTGAGCGACTGCAAAGGCAATAAAACATGTAGACGAAGGAAGAGTTATTTGATTAACTCAGTGTAAATAATGCGAAGACGAGACATTCATGACAGTCAAACTGAAGCTTTATTGAAAAAGCCCACGATGCCTTACAGTCTACTAATGGCAGTTTTATGTACTTGTAGACATCACGTTAAAATCTGGTTAACTAAGCTGTTAAGCCTACGTAACTTTCAACAACTGAATCACTTCAGGATCGATTTGAGCTAGTGACACTGGCCGTCGCCATGTGGCTTCCCTGTAAGGCTTCAGTTCAACTTGGGAGGCAGAAAGAAGTAGTACTTACATTAACTTCAGTGATAGCAATATCGACGACGCTACCAACAACAATTAAGGCATCAAAAGTGTTCCAAGCATCAGCGAAATAGTGCTGTTAATGCACAACATGTAGGGGAAAGATGGGAATGAAAGAAAGGAAGAGAGGAAAACACGATCAGGGCAGAGAGGAGAAGAAAACAAAACAAAGGTTTATGAAGGGGTTGGGTCATGGGAGGACAAAGAGAGACAGAAAGGAGTAAAAGAGTTAAGAAAGCAGATCAGATAAAGGCGAGAAATCCGAGTCTTGCTATGGAAACCGGCAGCTGAGGTGGCCCGAACAGAGAGAGGTCAGATAGCAGCGAGAGTAGCTGTAGCTGAGATTACTTACATCGATCTCACTGAGAACTATATCTACTATGCTGCCAATCACAACCAGGGCGTCGAACACATTCCAGGCATCCCCAAAATAGCCCTGAGTGCGGTGGAGCGAGTGAAGGGCGAGGTGCGCAACAGATCAACAAAAGACAGAGAGACTTAACGCTCGCGCTGAAACTTCAATCCTCTTATGCAGGTTAATGTGAAACACACAGGAACCAGGCTACTTCAGCTGAGGGGCTGGTGATTGCAGTGAACACCAATCGGACATTAACAATAATACAGTCCATGCATAAACACGCTGCTAATAATTTGACAAACCAATGAAATATCAGCACTGCACCCCACAATCTGTGTCTTACTAGCATCCTGTCCTTCTTCGCGACGCAGCACTATTAGTCAGGTGGTTGGAGAAACGTAAAAACTTTCACTCACTCTTTACGTATATTGCTCCTCTACAGAACAAATGTTTGACATAAACAGTCTAAAGCTAGATGAAAAGATCAATACTAATATCACGTATCAGCAAATCTATAGAGAGACAAACGTGCGCGAGGACATTTGCGACTCACCCTGGGTTTGAAAGCGATGAGTTTGAGAAACATTTCCACAGTGAAGACAGCCGTGAAGACCATATTGAGAATGTCCATCACGTAGTTAAACGTGGCTGACTGGCCGTAGTGCTGCAAAAGAAAAGCAACTGTTCAGCATAAACACAGTGAAACTGTATATATTGTTGTGTATTTATAGCATTTTTCAAAATCATTTTCAATTTATGTCGGCTCTTTGTTTTGTCATTTTGAGCCACTTGAGGGCGGCAAAGTACAACATGAAATGTAATTCAAATGTATAATAATAAAACTATGCTTAGCACAAAATACAACAGTAGCGATGGCAAGATGGAAACTGGCAGCTGATTCCCATATACTGACAAAAAGCCTTTTCATGCACCAGCAGTGACGAGATGTCAGTTGACTTCTTACCTGAACCGCCAGGCAGAGAGTGTTGAGCATGATGAGCACAAACATGATGTACTCGAACCCGGTGGAGTTGACCACGTACCAGAACTTGTACTGGTACGGGTTCTTGGGGATGTACCTCCGCAGCGGCCGTGCCTTCAGAGCGTACTCCACACACTGGCGCTGCGGGATCAAACCAGCCAGGTCGGTGAAGATCACACTTCCTAGTCTCACCTCAATCAACATTGAGCCATTGTTGGCAAGAGAGTAACACTTTGATTTATGTCAGGCTGGACATTAACAGCTACAGCTAGATGCCTGCAGCCATTCTGCACACATTAAATTAATAAGCTCAGTGAGATATGATTAAATCTGAAATCACATTTCTTCAGTAATATGTAATTAGTATGTAAATATGTGTATGAATGTCTTACATAATGTGCAGTGTCAAAATAGTTCACTTTACTGAATAAAAGCTCCTCATGAAAGAAAGAAACACGTCTCCATGTTGAGACAGACCTGGTTCTTGTCGAGTTCACAGTTTTTGTACTCCTTCTCTCCTTGCTCCTGAAATGTGACGATCACGAAACCTACAAAGATGTTCATCATAAAGAAAGCGATGATGATGATGTAGATGATGAAGAAGATGGAAATCTCCACGCGGTAGTTGTATATGGGGCCGAGGTTCTCCCGGTTGGAGTCGATGGCCTTGTAGAGCAACCTGAGAGGAGAAGGAAACCAATGACGCCACGGTGCTTTAAACACAGACACCACCAGTGTGTTTTGACTTTTGACTTGAGTTTCTGTTTGAAACATGTCTGAGTCTTACGCGGGCCAGCCTTCAAACGTGGACACGGTGAACAGCGCCATCATGGCCATGAGGACGTTGTCGAAGTTAAAGTCGCTGTTGTGCCATATGCGTTTTTGGATGGTTGGTTGGTTTACATCTCCATCCTTGTAGACGATGTAGGTGCCCCTGTGAAAAGATGCACGTTGAGGTCAAGCGCCAATCTAGGCTGTAATGACTGTAACGAAGATCAACCATGTTTTACTGACTTGCACTCTTCTGGGTTGGACTTTGCTTCATCCGTGCAGCGATAAAACTTTCCCTGAGTTGAGAAACAAAGCAGCTCCTCGTTACCATTGATTACTTAACACGACTTGATCCGTACCCTTTGCATCATGTGCAATGACCCGCTGTGGTGCCGACCTTAAAAAGCTGCACCCCTATGCAGGCAAACATGAACTGGAGCAGAGTGGTGACGATCATGATGTTACCGATGGTTCTGATGGCCACGAACACACACTGCACCACGTGCTGTAACACAGAGGGATAAACACCTCAAAGGATGAGTCTATGATTGTGGTTATTGATTTGAATCGGCTGTATGGTGGCTTTTTAAAGAGGTGCCACCTTCAGGCCTTTGGCTCTGTTGATGGCCCTCAGAGGTCGAAGA
This sequence comes from Macropodus opercularis, assembly GCA_030770545.1. Taxonomy (NCBI): domain Eukaryota; kingdom Metazoa; phylum Chordata; class Actinopteri; order Anabantiformes; family Osphronemidae; genus Macropodus; species Macropodus opercularis. The sequence continues at coordinate 3,147,556 of CM061099.1, forward strand.
ACACGAAGAACCCTAAGAATCTTCACCACTGAGATGGCTGAGGACCTGAACAGTTAAAAGAAACAAAGGTTAATTAATCCATAAACCCTTTATGGTCTAAGAACACGCATAGAAAGCCTTCTTATTGTACTGCATGTTGAACATGTGATGAGGAATCAATGTTGAAAAACAGTGGGATGATTCTTGTCATGATTTTGGAAACAAGGCTACAGCCTGCTCTAGAAGAGCAATATAAGAAGAGGGAGCAGGACACCAAGCACTGACAAAGCTTCAGTTAGAAGCTAGTTCAGAGTTATTTGGCTGAAGAGGGCTAAAAAACCTGCACTGCCTCTGTTTGATGCCACCGTGTCTGCGTTTGAACTCACTGAATGCCAAAGGACACGAGGGAAACTCCCACCACCAACAAGTCCAGGAGGTTGAAGTAATTCCTACAGAAAGCTCCTTTATGGAGAAACGCTCCGTACGTTGTCATCTGAGGAGAGAGCAGAGGACGTCAGAGGAGCCAGTGACGACGCACACAGCATTTTACCAGACACATAGAAACGCTGGGTAACACTCCATTATTCACACATACAGTAAAAGCTAAAGTCAGGTTCAATGCTCAGCACTCACTGCCTCGTAGTAAAACACACACGCGCACACGTCTCCACACTCTTGTAGATCACTCTGATTAGGGTGGCGAGCTTAGAGCAGTAAAACAGGAGGCTAAATCTACCATCGCCACCCCCACGGCCCTTAACTACATGAATGTAGTAGTAAGTCATTCCTTTCACAATCTACTATGGGCTGAGGCAAGAAAACATGCATTTTGTTGCCATGATGTCAGGGATCTTTATTACCTGCAAGAGCTCTGGTTATAGCGATTGGAAAGTAGAAATGGCCTTACTGTCACATTCATGTGGACCGTCGTCTTAAAGCACATTCCATTATGTTCTTTAACAGTTCAGAATTAAAGGGAAGCAGCTCCCAATTAAAACTTCAGAGTTGAGCAGGCAAAGAAGAAAAACCAGCCAAAATTAACTCTTCGTCAAATAATAAAAGTAAAGGATTAATTCTCCGAGCGCATGTAAATGTGGAGTCCTGCAGAGAGACCGACGTAGGAGAGCGCTAACTATGAGCAGCCCAGAATTTAGAGCGAAACAGCAGTGGATTCACGCCCAGTTTGCCGCAGAGACGACTCCACATTTCAATGCGCTCAGCGTTGCGGGGAAAGCAGACTGAACCATGCTCGGCAGGAACATGGTTGGTTTCGCCCCCTCTTTTATGGGTATCTGAAGAGCAGTCAGTACGAGAGGCATGGAATTAGCTGTGACTGGAGTTGACTTTATGTCTGTGAGCACCTCCCTGAAAAAATGACCTCAAACTCAACTTCAGCCAGCGCCATAACAATGTTCGAACAGCCCGGTCAATTTTGTTGCATCGCACAAAGGGTTGCATCATGTGTTACATATCCGCATCATCAAAGGCGTATGAGCAATGACCGCCCCAATGACGTGACACCCATGTGAGTAAAATGCAATGTTGATGTAATGTTTCCTTCCCCCAACAGGAGTTTGTTTGATTAGCACAATTAGAGCAAATCGTGTGTTTGTGTCAGTGTGTGCAGAGCAGGAGTCCAATGTTAGATTATTTTTGTTTTGCTTTTTAAAAGAGGTGCCATTAAGAAAAAAAGTAAATAAGAGAAAGGAAACAAACAAGCCAGGTTGTACTGAGTGGCAGGTGACACACAAGGAGAGAATGCAGCAAGACTCTTGTTGTCATTTAAGGGGTTACCTTCAATACGATCTCAAATGTAAACATACTAGTGAAGACATAATCTGCATAGCCTAGGACCTGGAAGGCAACAAGATGTTTGGAATGTTATTGGGGTGTGGTTAGTCACAGCACGGACAGGGACACAGGGCATTTACCTTCAAAACGATCTCAACAGTAAAGATAGCCGTGAAAGCATAGTCAAAGTAACCAAGTATCTGCAAAAAGCAACGTAGATGTTTAACAAAGACAGTTCATTGAGCAGCTTTACACATCATTAAGAAGCACAAACACAGTGGAGGCATATTCTGAATTACTTACTGGGTTTAAGCCAGATAATTATAATGCATTTACAAGTACAACACAGGAACTTTACACAAGCATAGCCGTGTTTTGCCTGTTTTAGCTGGTAGAATATAGATCAGTAAAGTATACACTAACAAAAGGAAAAAATAGCCTTAATTTATGCAAGACTCTTAATGACTTAGTGCAGGAAGCGTACACTTTCTCCTCTGCGGTGCATCTAAGGACACTCTGACATCTCAGCGGTGTGAGTAAGCTCCTAAAAGCACTGCAATTCATAATCTATGGTAATAACAAAAACGATTTTAAGATATCAGTAATGCTCTTAATGCAAATTTGAAGTTAACAATCAATTTATGAAGGTAGAAATAGATCAAGAGGAACGTGGCAGCCAGATGCCACCTTCAATTACAGACGGGCCACACTTTCAGCTATTTGTCCTTGAGTCTTTATCCTGACTGCTGTATGAGTAATTGTTATGGAAAATAAAATGCAAGTAATTTTTATGATCTCATTTGTCAAGGACAGGAAATATACGCAGCAGAGTGACGTAAATGTCCCAGGAAACAAAACTAGATAGTCTCCATCCAGCCAGTTTGTCTCTTTTGTCCTGTCTGTGATGTAATCGATAATTCAGCAGTGGTTAGAAAGAACAGCTTTAGCCTTTTAAATGACAAATTAGTTCAATAAACAGAAAATACATTTTAGTTTCTACCGTGGTATGATAATTCTCATTACATCCCATAGAAATGTCTATAAATGTCTAACCTCATGTGGTTTATTTATTCAGATGAGGCACAGCAGCCTTTTCCATCAAATCTTAAGGATGAATGTTTTATTGATGTTAAGAAATTTTGGTAATGACTTACTGGTCAGACGTAATGTAAAGTATGCTACTATATATATATATATATATATATATATATATATATATATATATATATACACATATATATGTATAAAGGTTATAATGAATTGCTAAAACATGCAAAAGTGCCAGTAAGGAGCCTAAGATTTATGCTGCAGGTGCACCTCAAAATGCTTAACTAGCATTATTACCAAGAAAGCTATTCATTTCAAAATTCTATTTAGCCACTGTGGCACTTTTTGGAGGTCAAGATGAATTTCTGTGGTTCATATACTTACATTATTGCGAGCAGAGTTGTTTCGGATGGGATCCTCCGCAGCAAGCGACACAGAGCTGAGCATGATGAACACCAGGATGAGGTTGGTGAATATGTGATGGTTGATGAGTCGGTGGCAAAACACACGAACTCTGGAGGGCAGGGCAGAGAAAACACAGCACATCATCTGTGAGTCTGTTTGGTTTGTGACACTCTGTGTGTACCGTTTCCACAAGGTTTCTTACGGGTTGGTGTTGCTAAAGATGAAGAAGGCACTTCCCTCTGGGATAGGAGTGATCTTCTCCTTCTTCACCAGCTCGGAGATGGCCGGCCGGGGCCCTGATGGTACTTCGGGATCCTCCTCCTCTACTGCGGTTTCCTCATTGTCGTCCTCCTCGTCCTTACAGTCGAACAGAAAGTGAGATACGTGTGACAGGCGTAAAGAAAATGCACTGTAGTATTTGGTGCTTAGACGAAATCAAGGCTACCTTGTCGTCCTTCTCGTCATCCTTTTTGTCACTGAGGTGAAAGAAATGTTTTTACAGTATGAATGAGGCATAAGCTGGAGCATTTGAAACACTAAAACATGAATGATTTGAGATCATGTGGTCACCCTTTCTTGTCTCCCTCATCTGTGTTGAGAGACTCTGCATCTGCCAAGTTGTCCACAGCGATAGCCAAGAAGACATTCAGGAGGATATCTGAACGAAGCCTTCAGTGAAGGACGACTGCACCGAGTAAAACCTTCTGACGATCAGAGCCGCACCACATGCCTGCACAGTACACGGTTCCAACACATCGTCAGCTGTGATTTTACACAAGTGAAAGAGGATACAGTTTCCACAGATGAAGAGGATGATGAAGTAAAAGCACACGATCATGCCAGAGGAGGAGGGGCCTCCGTACGCCATGATCCCATCGTACATGACCGCGTTCCAGTCTTCACCAGTCAGGATCTAAAATCAGTCATAAAAACTGTCACTGTACAAACGGTGGCCACAATAAACCAGGTTATGCACGAACATGATCTCCTGCATATTGATTTAACTGTAGTAGGTTAATCCTGGTCTAGAGCTGGAACATTTTGTACCTGGAACACAGTGAGAAGAGCTTGGGGAAAGTTGTCAAAGGTGCTCCTCTTGGTCTGCGTTTCATCAAAGTTGAACTTCCCACCGAACACTTGCATGCCCAGCAGGGAGAAGATAATGATGAACAGAAACAGCAGCAGCAGCAGGGAAGCGATGGACTTCATGGAGTTGAGCAGAGATGCCACCAGGTTGCTCAGTGACTGCCAGTGACTGCAAATAGGGTTGAGGAAAGCGATTAGTCCACGCGGCCTCTCCAGTACACGCATCCACACCGACGCAACGCGATGATCTCACCGCGTGACTTTGAAGATCCTTAGCAGGCGGACGCAGCGGAACACAGAGATGCCGAGAGGAGACATGATTTCCAGCTCCACCAAAATGGTTTCAGTGATTCCGCCACACACCACAAAGCAGTCAAAGCGGTTGAACAGAGACACAAAGTAGGCTTGAAGCCCCAGACTGTACATCTTGACCAACATTTCACATGTGAACAGGGCCAGCAGCACCTTGTTGGCCACATCTGAAAGCCAGAGAAAACCACAAATGAACAGAGGAGCGATATGAGGTGACGCATAAGGAAGCCTTCGTTTCCAAAAGATACAGTACTGACACGTCACAGGCAAACTCTTACTGCAGACAGCAAATATCATTTGAATATATATTTTTAAAGCCATTAAGCGTGAAGTACAATATTAATACAATTATTAATGAGGTTTACACGTGAATACACAGACAAACGACGCACAGTGATAACGTTCATACCCTGCACTTGTGTCAGCCACAAAGGCTGGTTATAATGCTCTGAGGATATGGTGAGGGTGTTGAGGAACACCAGGATGATGACCAGCCAGTAAAAAGGCACCGACTTGACAGCCAATCGGCACTTCCTGCGGCAGAACCTGTTCCAGCGGCGCCAGCGCCGACTGCAGTGGAGAAAAAGCATTTGAACATTTGCTGAAATTACAAAACAATACAATACATGTATCACCAAAGTGTGTTTTAAGGAAATCTCTACGGTTCGTTTCCATTTCTAATAAGGACGCAGTGGAGTGAGAGGGAAGGGACGCGGGGGAACTGCATCAATATATTTTTTGCAAGTCTCACTGTACAGTAAATGAGCTGAAAAATACTGTGTAAGGCCATTCTCTAAAAAAAAAAAAAAAAAAAACTCATGGTACATGCTGACTTTATAAAAGCTGTTGATTTATTGTCCCGGGTAAAGTCTCATTAAACTACAATAAAATGAAAGCTAAGCACTTTATGTAAAATAAAAATGTGTATATCAAAGGCATATGTGGGAACAAAGCAGCAGCTCCAGCATATACTGACCTGAACTTTGACTTGGAGATTTTTTGACTGAAAGACAGAAAGAAAATTGTTGACATTTAGAAACGTATCATATTTCCTCAGTCTAAAATAGCTGCTTTCTAGTTATTTTATTGTATAATAATTGCATCTCGCGCATCGTCCTGTGCGTTCTCACCACAGGGGTCCACAGCATGGTGTCTTTTCGTCCTCCCCGTTTTGATTCTCTGTGTTGACAGATTCAGTTTCGCTGGCTGGAACGCTCGCTGCAGCAGCAGATAACGCAGGCATTTACAAAAAACAAAACAGAATTATACGCTTTTCACAGTGGCACAAGATTCTCCAGACACATAGGACAGTGCAGATCAGGTGAAAGAAGGTGTGAAGAGAAACGTCTGCCTCAAGCAAAAACTGCAAGAGCATCAGATTTATTTGATGAAATCTCTAAACAAACTCCTCAAAGCTGCATTTCCATTAGAAAACTACCTCATGGAAAGGAAAGCGCTTAGCATCGCTGTCATCATTAGCACAGTATCATTTACTGAGTGCTGAAAGGGAGCTGACAGAGGACAGGCGAGTGGACAGCTGCTCCATAAAGGCTGATTGATACAGACAATGAGAGCAGAGGGATGCAGGGAGCAGGGTGAGGAGGACCGAGCTCTTAAAGCTGTGTCTGAAAGTAGTGCCAGCACTTTGGAAAGAGTCTGTGCAGACAGATGATTAACTGTGTGAAGCGTCTCAGCGCTTTAACTCGTACGCGGGAGTGTGGCGTGCGCTGCTGCTGAGCTTATGCCGACGTGCTGGCTTTGATTCCTGAGTGGTTGGACAGCTCTCAGCTCTGAAAATAGTGCTGACTGCTGGAGTAGTGATCTGGGTTTAGCCCTGTTTTCTATATTCTCACTGAGCCACTGCTTTTGAAACAGAGCGTGGCTGCTATCAAACGCAGCTGTATTTCTGTTCCATACGAGACAAAAACAGGAGGAAAGGCGAGGAAATAAAAATAAGAGGCTGCGATGCTCAGACACAAGGGTTCCACACGGTAACAGTAAAGTACACAGTTGTGACATATTAGGCACATTCATTCAGGATGCTCCAACTTCAGGACAGGACAGTAACTGCTGCTCATGTTAGATTTTCCATTCGCCAGTGAGATATTTGAGAAGCGCAACAGTGAATATTCAACCTGTTACCTTTAGCAAATTAGCAAATACATTTTTTATGTTCTTGACAGAATGAGTGAGTCTGGTTTACTGTGAGAGGGATTTTTACGTAAGAGGTCAGAGCATCTAACTTTATACACACACACACACAAAGGGAAACCACAGGATTTACCATGAGTGTCGGACGACTGGCTGAACCACCCAAACCTTCCTTTCTTCTTCTCAAGGAGGTCAGCCAAAGTCACCCCTTCATGTGTAATGCATGCAAGCCCATGCATTCAGACACAACGGCACAGCAGAGGGACATGGGGGGGACAAGAATGTGCTGCTATCAAAATGGGTCAGAGCAGACAAGCACCACAGGACAACAACAGTATTCAAAATATCAATATCCAACAATGACAAGAGCAACAGGAGCCGCATGGGCTGCGGACACTGAGGAGGGAACGACACAGACAGCGGTTAGTCACAGGAGGCGCCTGGAGGTGACGACGCCCTGTTCCAACATGTTACTGTGCAAATTAAAGCATTTGCAGGTTTGCATGTCAGTAAGGACTCAATCAACACCAAAAGCCAGAATGGATGCTGGACAGAAAGCAGCATGGAGCTTCCTCCTCATAACACAGAACTGTTCAATTTAAAGTAACATCTGCATACGTAGAGAGGAAATGTTGAGAACCACAACAAGTGCTTTACAATTTATAATCTGGGGAAAGTACGTTAAAGCTGTTATGGGAGAAATATCTCTCCTCCAGAGAGATAATGTCTTCTGGCTTAGCCCACCTTTATTTTTACACAACACGTGGCAGATTTATGAACATGCTGCATTTCCTGATTAAATAATAAGCTTTATTAAACCTACAGAAATCCCAATACCTGCTAAGCTATTGATGAAACAATATTTGTGGCAGAGCAACCAGTTTTCTGTGTTAAAGGGTTTTTGCGATGGCAGAACAACATTACTCTCAACGTGAAGGAGGGATCGAGGGGGAGGCGCTTACGGTTGCGCTTGCTCTCCTCGTCTGCCTCATCCTCATTGTCTGGGTCGATGTCTTCGGCCTGAGTGATCCAGTCCAGGTAACCTTTCAGATCCTCCTCCAGCTGCTGTTTCTCCCGCAGCTTCTGGAAGTCTCCGCGAGCTTTGGCCTTTTCTCTCTCCTTGGAGAACTCTCTGGGTTTGCACAAGAGCACACAACATGTAAACACATACAAATAGACAAGAGCCAATAAATAACCACAAACAAAGCACACACGCACTAACAAAGAGGAACTAACTTGCACTGCAAACAACAAGAGATTTTCCACACAGAATGGAAATAAAAACGCTGATGCCTTTCCATTACCCAACATAACCTAACATTAAAGACCTTTGAGACTATACTAAACAAATGAAAAATGCAGTAAATGCTCGTATTTGATAGTATATTGTATATAATTGTGAGGAGTGAAATCATTTCAGGTCTTTCATGCTGACTAAAACGTATGAGTGTCTGAACCCTAGCCACTGGAGGGAGACGTATGCCTTTCAGTGACAACGAGGCGATATATTTAGAGCCCAGTACAGTAGCGCATCCTTCAGGCGAGCATCTTAATCATACAGAAAAGGCAATTTAGGCAGACAGATGGTTTGAAGAGACATGCAACATTTGCACAGTGTCTAAATCCATAGATTATATGGAACAACAACTGTAGGAAAAGTAATATTTGAACGGTTCAGAAAGACAGGAGGTAAATTCTATATACCCAGCAAAATATGTGCTTAAGCTGATGGTACACTAAAAAGAGGCAAAGTAACAGTTAAACTGCATTAAATAAGTTGATGCGGATCGTAAGATAATGTCAATGTGAAGTAGCTGAGTGTTGATGTTACTAGTTAACCTCGTTGGCTGGTTAAAAACCAGGCTGCGCTGGCCGGTCAACCATCCAGAGGTAATCGTAGCGTTACACCCCACCCCCACTCCACAGAGCAGGAAACAGCAAAGTGGGGTTTGAAAGAGCTTATGAGCGCAGAGGGAGTGAAGGGCGCGGAATAAGATTAATTTCTGTCTCAGGAGGTTGGTTGGTTGGGGATGAAGTGGGGGAGGAAGTGCTCACTTTGCAGTTACCATGGAAAGAACGTGATGGCAACAGAGGTCAGATAAAAATGCACAAGAAAGCATTTATCTCAAAATGGTTTGCGGTCTCAATATTTCTAGGATTAACACTAGAAGTCCCAGAGATTTCTAACCCTCCTTTGGCCAAGTGGATGCTAACTGGCTAGTCTTTTGGCTATCATTAGCATCAATTCATGTGTAAATGTGGCCATTACCTGAGCAATCTGCAGGGGGTTCGGGGGGTGTGTGTGAATGGTTGCTGGTGGCTTGTTTGTATGCGTAGGGGAGGGATGGCTGCTAAAAGCAGAGAACCTGTTTGACCAGATTTCCCCCGCTTTGCTGCTCCTCAACCAAAAAAGAGAGCCTGTTTGTGGACTGACCTGACAGAGACAGCGAAAGATGGCACAGTGTGGCATGAAGAACAGGTGGGGACGCGTCTCCCTTTCACCCCAATCAAAGCATAGGCTGCAGATGGAGAGCCAACGGCTAAGGCCAGGAAAAGTATCTCGAGTCGCCTTCAGAGCTTCCTGTGTTTCATCATCATCATGTTCATTGACATGCTTCAAAGCATTCTAGAATAGACTATAAAAACATGCACAGGAAGATGTTCATGGTCCTCCCTGAACTAATGGCATTTATTGCAATTGTCATCTTGCGGGTGATTACCAAGGTTCCATCACGTAGTACCTTGGTAATGGTTGCTGGTGGCTTGTTTGTATGTGTGGGGGAGGGAGAGCTGCTAAAAGCAGAGAACTTGAGTCTCCTGGATGATTGAGAATCTCCACAGACTTGATTTACCATTCAATTCTTCATTCACGAATTCAATTCATTCTCACATTGGAATGTAGGGTCTTGCCCAGGTATAAAAAGGTATGAATTAACACATCTAATTGCACGCAGCTAGCTCTCAGGTGAGAGGTAATTCCTTTTGTACTGAGGTGGATAAAATCTCACTGCACATAGCCTACTACTTCAGTGCCCTCAAGAATTCTGTGGTGTACGAACCTCCTCTCCAAGAAAAGAAAATGCAGAGAAGACTCACCACACAGCAGGCCTTGGAAATGAACCTGAGTGAAGTAAACCCTTGCGACTCAGATGGAGAAGACATAGAACTTCAGCCGGATTCAGACTCAGAGCTGTCTGATCCGTCTTCAGGTTAGGTTTCATTTCATATTATTTCCTATTTCATTTGAAACCAGTAAGTGGAACACACCAAAAAAGCAGAGTGGAGTGACATAAATCATTTGTCACCAATTGCATCACGTCCTACAACCCTGGTCTACATATCACCGTTGATGAACGGCTTTTCCCGTCAAAGACTCGCTGCTGTTTCCTGCAGTATATTGCAACTAAACCTGACAAGTTTGGGATCAAGTTTTGGGTGGCTTGTGCCCTAAAATCCAAGTACATTTGTAATGTCCTCCCATATCTTGGCAAGGACCCTAGTCGTCCCAGTGGAGAGAGACTGACTTGTGCTGTATCAAGCAGGCACCGGAAAGACGGGTGGACTTCCTGGTGGACCTTGCAAGAGAGTTGGCTAACTCTCATATGTGTGCGAAGAAGGCAAGAAAAGAACAATTGCTTTGGACCCAACCCTCCACACCAAGCCCTGGAAAAAGAGCCACGTGTCAGGTCAAACACCACTGCAAGAACAATCATGCCACTGTGCGATGTGTTCACTGCTACAGATACACATGTGGTAAATGCAGACGGGAGATACAATGGCAGTGCCAGGATTGTGAGTGATTGCTGGAATGTACTCACTCACTTTTTAATATTATTTGTAAATATGTGTACAAATGGTTGGTTTCTTTAATTCATTTTGTACTGTTTTTATCAATAAATCTTTGCAACAAAGGAAAAAAGCATGTGGTGATTTCTCCCTAAGATGCAAAGTGAAACACAAGTTTCCTTGAGGTGGCTCAGCATGGCCCCACGTTGTTTACATAACAAAAGCAATCGTTCACAGCTGATTAAGGATATTAGCCTAAAGCCTTCGGGCCGATCGGCCCGCCGGCGGGTTTTATAGGTAGAAAGGCCAAATGGCCCATCTCTGGGACTTCTAGTGTTAAAGGATTCTACGGCACCGAACGCACTCATACACTCTAGGTAAACTCTACACAGCAACCCACAGCATGCACTTATTGCACACTGCACATCAAAAAAACACACTGCACTCATTGCCTCTTACCCACTAAGCACACCTAACACAAGGTTCAACACGAAAAAGGAGCCCAGTATGATCAGGCTAACAAAATAAATCCAAGGTGTTTCCCATCCGATGGCGTCGTTGACCTACAGGAGTCAAAAGTACCCGGTTAACAGGCAGAAACACACGAAAACAGAGGACCTCCGGCCTGCAACCAAGCAGAAGGCCTCTGTCCGTAAAGAAAAGAAGGTGCTTACCCGCTCAACACACCCAAAACCAGGTTAAGAACGAAAAAGGAGCCGAAGATCACAAGACTGACAAAGTACACCCATGGAAGCTCAAAGCCCATAGCATCGTTCATCTGGAGGAAAAGCATCATCACACAGGAGGGGAAGAGAGGCAGAATAAAGAGAAAGAAAAGAGCCAAGTAAGCCGTTAAAGCTAGAAACTGTCAGAGAAGAAGAACAGATTACGAGTTAAACGCTAGCTTTCGGGTTGGGGGGAACAACGGGGATAGGGAAGGAGCGAGTAGAGCCAGGATAGCATCGTATTGTTAGGAGTTGTTGAATGCGCTCAATCGTTTAGCCAATCAATCACATCAAAGTGATGAGAGCCGCCTCAGGAAATTATCAGCAGCTTCGTCACCAGAATGTCAGTCTCATTATCGCTGCGTGTCTGATCCAAAGAGACGTTCGAGGCTGACGGCGCGCGACCGTCACAGGTTATCGAACCGCGAGTACTCACCCAGTACAGCACGTCTGTCCAACCTTCCATGGTGATACACTGAAACACCGTCAACATCGCAAACAGGAAGTTGTCAAAGTTTGTGATGCCGTTGTTGGGACCTTGCCAGCCTTCCCTGCACTCTGTGCCATTGGGGCATTGGCGCCCGTGCCCTGAGATCGCACATGGAGCTTGTTCCTCTTCAGTTATCGTGTCTACAGAAAGAGTTTCAAACCATATTACGTTATGTGTACAATAAAAGGCAGATTTTATTTTAGAGAGAGGCCTCACCTGTGCCAGAAATATAGCAGGTCGCGTGCATTTTGCCAATGAAAAGCTCCAGGCCAATGATAGCATAGATGATAATGACAAACAGGACTAGCAGGGCGATGTGAAGCAGAGGGACCATGGCTTTAATGATGGAGTTCAACACCACCTGTAAACCTAAGGAAAATGAAAATACCTTTTCAGAATCCCGGTTTAACAAGAGCCTGCATGAATGGAAAGTATGTTCACACTGAAATATCCTTTTGCATTGATTTTATAGACTCGTTACATCATACAAAAGGTGACGTAACATGTTGGAACTATATTTAAGTTTTCCTGTAGTTTGTCATTCTGCCAAACTTGATTTTAAGTTCAGTACATCTTGAACCATGCAGTTCATAAATATGGCAGAAATGTTTACCCTGAGCTTACGACACCCAGAGGGTTCCGTAGATGTTACTAGATGCTTTTAAAAACTGCCCTGGGGTGACACTAGACCATCTGGACTTGTCACATGTAATCGTAGCTTTACTTGGAAGGAAAACTAAAACAGTTTCACAGACGATCAGACGGTGTGTGTTACATCTTGGTATTAGGTTACACGGAGCTACGTACTGGGTACTCCTGAGACCAGCCGCAGGGGTCGCAGCACGCGGAAGGCTCGAAGGGCTTTAACATCGAATCCACCTGGTTTACCTCCATGGCCGTGCATCGACGGATGCTCATCTCCTACACCTTCAGCCTTATCCTCTTTGGTCAAAAATTCCAAGACAACACTGAAGAGTCTGTCAGAAATCAGAGGGAAGAAACTCAAACCCAGACTCAAGCAGCAGTGCAGCTAGTAGTTTTACTTCGTTGCTGGTTAAACCAACATTTGAACATGTTCATGCTAAAGATTATTTGTCCTGTTGATTCTCTGAAAAAACATTTTGCTGTGAAACTATAATATAAAAGTGTGATCAGTTTTCATTTCAGCCACCCACAAACCATACTGATGTCACCATGATAGTTGGATTCCTCTAAGTATTACACATAGTATTGCACATTGTAATGTCAGTAGAATAAAATAACTGCTATTCATTTTAGCAGTAGTTTTGATATCTCGACAAAATAATGACTTAATACCAAGTAACACAAGGACCTTTTAACATAAAAGTAGGGGCAACGCTAAAAGGGCAGCTTTTCATTCTGTCAGCCCTCAGCAGCATGTCTGGAACCCAGCACAGTAACAGTGTCCCAGTGCAGTGACAAAGGAAATCAGTCACAAAATATTTCTCATCATGAGAGAGGGCCCTTCATTACCGCCAGTCAGACGTTCCTCACCTAGAGGGGAACTCGTCTCATCATGCATCACATCACAGCATCGTCACTAAAAGCAGTGAATGAAGGCGCCAATAGAGGCTGGAAGGAGCTGAGAGGAGCTCATTACTCAGCCCCTCACCTGTGAACGGCTTTAAAAAGCAGCACGTCCAATGCATAGTTCAGTTGCCTTGTTTCGAACTGAATTTTCTTGCAAACATTAAGTCAGAAAAAGTAAATAAATATAGCATCTATATATATATATATATATATATATATATGGTGCTTTTTTTATTTTGGAGAGGTCCTTGTTTCCAATTTATCCTGATTGGTTTAATTGCAACAATTATTTTGGTGCAGAATCAAAATTGCATCTTTTTTTTTTTGCATCTGATCTGGTATAAACTCGCTCTTCTTCTCCTCTGCCTGGTGAAAAGACTCGTACTGAAAAAAACCTGGAAAAACCAAGTGTTTGAAAGAATGCTGGCGCTGTGCCTGAAGGACAATGCTGCCCGATGTGTCGCTTACTATTTAAAGAACCATCGCATTGATTTTGCATGTTTTAGACCCATTAGTATGAGTCACACTATTCTATTCAAAGAAGCAAATGTTGCCTACAACATTTATATTTATATTACTGTCTTTATTTTGATTTTGGTGATAATTCAGAGTTGACAGATAAAGCAAAGGCACATGATTATTTTCCTTTGTTACAATGATAAACGTATTTCAGATAAACACAGAAACCTGATCCAATGGTGATATAAACATATTGGGAAGGAGAAAATATTCTATAACATTTAAACACAATGGAATCATTGTTTTACTAAAACGTGCTTCTGCCTTTTTCCATCTGATAAATCCAATAAAGACATTCAAAAATCTTTACTAGACCCAATATCATCTGTCTAGCATTTCAACAGCATTTCTTATGAAGTGAACCAGCCCGAATCATATTTTTACAGCATCAGTCCTATAAAGCTGTTTTGGAGCCATTTTAGGTTGTCTTGTTTTATTTTTGTGTGTCAGTTCAGTGATTTAACAGCAACAGTCAGTCTTCACAGCAAGAGCAGTCGTCTCTGCAAGTGACTGCACGGCAGATCAACCCTGCTGCTGCATGCAGACAGAGCTCTGACCCAGCTACCCACTGGACTGTGCGTACAGAGGAGAGAAAAGGACAGGACGGAGACGAAGGAGGAGAGAGAAGGAAAGGTGCGATAAGGATGAAGATAATAGGAGGAGAGTGAGCAGGAGATGGGAACAGGGGCAGCGCGAGGTGGGGAAGTGTCGAGCACAAAGCACAACCGTTTGACTGGAGATCGAAATGAAAGGAGAAAGTCATAAGAAAGAGCTGTGGAGACAAAGCAGAGCAGGACAGGAGCGTGTGACCAAAAGAGAGTCATAGAGGAGAGAACGATGGGAGGCAGTGGTGGAGAAGAGATAAAGTATGGAGACGGTGACTCACTCTAGTGGTGGTAAAGCTCTGATTTATTCTCTCTGTCTTTTCTGGGTCATATGCTGTGGGTGTATGAGGGTCTTCATTAGCACTTGGCTGCATGCAGCAGAGGCTTGAGCAACTTTAACTTCAACACCGCCTGCCTCACTATGAAACACTGAACTGCAACTGTCCAACAGCCAGATGCTAAGGCAGACATTTTGTTTATTTGGAGCTAAATGGGGGAACTTGAAGACTTACCCTATGACGACAATGACGAAATCCAGCATGTTCCAACCGTTTCTCACATACGCATTCTGGTGCATCACCAAACCATAAGCGATGATCTTTAGAAAGGTCTCGATTGTGAAAATGATGAGGAAGGCATACTCAACTTTTTCCTACACACACACACACACAAAAACAGACCACAAGAAATTTGTATTTTTGGACATAGTAATTAACTATCAGAAGGTGAGAGTACGTAAAACCGTGTGTTGGGTGAAAAACACTAATTTAAAAACACACACAAAGATGAAAGTAAATGGAGTAACCTTCTGAATTAAATACTCACTTCTTACCAAACATATAATACGAGTGCCCGTCGTGCTGTATCGCTGAAATATAAAACCGCAACAGCCCGACCCAAGAATTGAACAAAAATGTTGGCTGAGAAGGAAAATCTCACCTTGCTCCGACCTCATTCTGATCTCTCTTGGGTCTCACCTTTTCCAGCACTTGTCTTAGAACATGGATTCACAGACGATGACAACATGAGAAAACCGACTTGGTGCGCGAATGTAATTGTCATTTTAACCAAGGTAAAAACTTGGAAGAACATTTTTTTTCCTATGAAGAAACCTCAGAGAAGCAGAACTAAAGCTGTGTTGTTTCCAGCTATAGATGACTAGATGTCATCTTTTACAAGAGGACCTGAACACACTGCATAGAGCAAAGTGAATGGATGGCTGAACACGTCAAGTTAAGTCATTCATATAAAAATGTTAATAAAACTATACAAAATGCAACTGAAAGTGGATATATTGTCTTAAAGAGACTGAATTGTAACTGCTAAAAATATCATATTTAGATTAAGAAATTGTTTCATACATTTTTTATTTTCTTCAGGTTTT
Organism: Macropodus opercularis; assembly: GCA_030770545.1. NCBI lineage: Eukaryota > Metazoa > Chordata > Actinopteri > Anabantiformes > Osphronemidae > Macropodus > Macropodus opercularis. Next base: position 3,163,387 of record CM061099.1, read on the forward strand.
TATGTTTATTGAGTTGATTTGAATATTAATATTTAATATTACTGTCAGACAACAAAGCAATTATTAAATATTGATACTATCATTAAAGTTCAGAAGGTCAGAAGGAGCCAAATCAGGCCCATATGTTTTGTCAATTCAAAATTGCAAACAAAATAATGTAGAACACGCTTCTATGATTATTAATATTCTATGAATGCCTGTTAGTAGAAATTAGAATAACTGAGTAACAGAGAACATTGGAAATGTAGCCGTCAGGTTAAGGCCACTAGAAGTGAGGGTGACACAGAAGCACGCATAACAAAATAAAGGTGGTGCAGTGTGATGTGCGAGAGGTCGAGCTGGACTCTACGCAGAGTGACTCAGCGTCCCAGTGCTGAAACCAGGGGCCCTTCTTATTCTGTAAACATGAAGTGGGTCATGGAAACCCATGCACACAGTTTGCCTCTTCCCTGAATACATTAACCACAGTCATTTACCTTCTCACATGGGAAGTCCATGGAATTATTAGTGTACAAAACACAGGAAACTGCACATACACACATGTGTATTATAATACTCATAATAGCCTCTTCTGCGTGAGGGAGTCCTTAATCTCCTGCTCTGTGTTCTCTGCAGACTGCATAAATGCAAAATCGCTGTGGACTGCAGGGCTCGTCTTCCCAACAGTTTACTGCAGATTGTGAGAAGCACTTAGCCCAGAATAAGAGACACGGGGCTCTTTGTTAGTCAAGTAAAAGGTTGAATTAAGCTTACGGCTGCTGCCTTTACCACAGAGCATGCTCAGGCTGCAGGGAGGGAGAAAGAACGGGGGGATTCATACAAGGGTAGACGGAAAGTGATAAAGAGGCACGTGAACGATTTCAGAGTCATTTCCCGACTAAAAGGACGAACAATGAACCGCTGCTGCAGTAATGTGCCTGTGTAAATAGGACACTGCTTTACTGGTGCTGCTGTAAACACAAGGTCTCCTGTACAGTATGTCTTGTTATATATACATAGCTTAAATCAGCAGCAATTGTAATGATACTAACAAAAAGCTACAGTAAATCTGTACAAATCGCCGCTTCCTGGTTCATGAAAACATGCAAAATATAATAGCAAATAATAACAATTCCTTCACAATTAACCAGCAGTTTATTCATTCATCAGCACACTGATCAGTGTGCAAAAATAGAAAGAGAAGGAGAGAGAGACAGTGAGAACCAGAGAGTGAGGAAAGAGGCCTTTGGGGATGACCATAAATATCTCTGACTCATCTCACTTTATTTGTGCTGTAAAGACTTACTGTATTGTTCCAGTACCTGCATGTGACGGGGGCTCATATACAGTATACGACCAAAAACGCTTGCTAACAGTGTATAATGCAACTCATGCCACAGCACACGCTCCTCTCTGCAGAGGAAGGATCAGTGGCTCCTCTCAACTCACCTGACACACTCCCAGAGCTCAGTTTACCATATGACAAAGGCTATAATCCGCTGAACCGTGCATTCTGCTACATAGCTCGACATACGCCTGAGCCAGGTTGACAGCGCTAATGTAAACCTATTAACAACGGTGCCTGTGCTCGTGAGGCTTGTGCATGTTCCTCCAGACTACACATAGAAAACCATTCATTTCGTTTAGCGCAGACGGAAAATGTCAGAAATAAAGCAATAAAAAGTCAATGACACAGCATGTGTAGCAGTTTCAGTGCTAGTGTTTGTACATTATCACTACATCAAATATCACTGTTTTTATAACTACAAAATTGGCCCCATGACTGATTCCAAACAGGTTTGTGTTACTTTGACACTATGGCAAACGTCTTGTTGTTATTTACCAGGAGTGAGCTGTAAAGCAGTTGTATCCTTCTGGCCAAACTGTAAACAGTGGTGCTTGAAAGCAGAATTTTAATATTCAGCCTTTCAAAAGACAACTTGTCATCATCGACGGAGCGATGTATTCTTAAGCTGTAAACTATGAGGTGCAATAGGTTCACATGTGCGTTTCTTTCACCTAAAATCTGAACATGTTTCAGATGCTCGGCAGCGTTTCAGTACCACTGCACCTAACAAACACATTAAGGAGTCGGTTTTGCTACATGTGCACGTTAGCAATACACGAGTGTGGCAGCAGGCGACATGAGTCAAGGTGACACCATGCATGTGCGATATCCGCGTGGAACCAGAGGGCAGACAAAACATGCTATAGGCAGTAATACCAACGGAGCAACAAGCCACACGTACAGGTAGCAAGGGACACACATGCAAACAACAAAGCCTCTGCAGTGATCAGCCATGGGACGGTCTGAGTGTCACACAAATGTGATAATGTCATTTTGGACGTGAGTGTGCACAGTGAGAGGACATCTATTCTGTAGGACTTCCCACATCACTCTCCTGCTACAGTGCATCTCCCTCCTCCAAGCTCTCTCCAAGTCGCTTTCCTTCCCCTGTCTATATAGATCAGTCAGTGCCATCCAGCCAAGCCAGGAGGGTGAGGGCAGCCAGCATTTAGTGCTTCTTCACCGCCTACTCCTGCAGGTTTGCTCAGTAAATAAGTGCACATGAGTGTGCAGTCTATATTGGGATGGTTGTTCAAGTGTGTGTTATGCATGAAGTTTATCTTGAGCATCATTTATTAAAACCTGATATATTGCCTATTAAGTATACAATACTTAAATATGGATTTATCATATGTTAGTTAGCCAAACATAATGGCAGAATTTCATGCTTCATTTAAGTCTCTCTGAGGCAGAGGAATCAAACTAGACCTCATCCAAACAATAACGACTAAATGCATCAAAGTCAGATCTTGTACCCATATAAGGAAGTACAGCATAAAGGAACATCTGTGGCCGTGCCCTGTTCGTCTTCTCTAAAGCTGAATTTCAAACGTGTGTCCATGTGCAAACTGTGGGTGTGCAGACACACTGAACTGTAGCTTTGGCTCATACAGACGATGGACAAGGCTTCACTTACGTCAAACACGTTCACAGTAAAGAACTGAAGTCTGTGCTGAACGTAAACCATGGTCACATTTTTCTCCTGTCATGATGATGTTTCCACAACTGAGAGACGCCATTCATCATATATGGATGACATTTACTTTCAAACCATGGAGTTTTAGTGAGCAAATAATTTCCCTGCAAAGCCGAAAGCAAAGTGAGAACAAACAAACAAAGACTTAAAATTTAATGACAACATCTGTGAATTCATGGACAAATGAAGCAAATCGTACATATAATTATTCATAGTGTATTATTTTTAAGTGTAATATGTTCACAGATTCTCAACAGCTTTATTTACAAACAATTCATATCTTTATTTTTATATTTGTAATAATAAAGCCGAAAATAGAGACAAAATGTAAATGTCTGTTTCCCCTTTAAGACGTTTTGCTTGACGCACACTCTGCCATAGTGCTGCACTTTCACACACAAAGCTAACGCTGCTCTGACTCGCTCCTTACTCTCTCTCCCGCTCGCTGTCTCCTCTTCAGTCACGCAAACACAATCTTACACTTGCACACACGTGCAGAAATACACATTCAAGATAACGAGCAGGGACAGTGCTAGTGTGAGCCACAAATGAGCAGTTAGGTTAAGTGACTAAACACATACTTCCACCATCATCTCTATGGGACTCCACAGTCCAGACGTTACTGCTTGTGCCAGCCATAACACTCACGTCCACACGCACAGCCAACTGCTAGTCCATGTACACATTTACACTGTTCTGCAACACAAACATGCAGCCAAACACTTAACCTTAGCAGCAGATCTCATAGGAAATACACTCACTGGCCACTTTGTCAGGTACAGGATGGAAACATACAACTCGCAAATGTCTAAAACCCGGAGCTCCATGACTTGATGCGTAGTGACCAGTGGTAAATAGCAATATGTCCCTGAATTCCATATTGTTGGTTAGTGTTTGGTTTGTAGATTCGCTTTAGTTGAAACAAGGCACCAACACGGTGGAGGAATCATTTCTATATTATGCGTGAACAGTGAAAGCAACATGAAGGGTCACATGAAAGACATCAGCTACACACGGACGCTCTTGGTCCCTGTGTTCCCTCTACAGACGTTGACTTGCCTCTTCTTTAGTCCTAGTTGTGTTTCATACACAGTTTTTACACAGAGGCAGTTATTTTTTCATAGACTCGTTCATTCAGTTGTTTTCGAGCTGCTTTGTCAAAGCACTGATGTTTTAGAACATCCTCATAAAATGTTGTAGTGACATCTGAACATCGAACTGATTCACGCTGCGAGTCCTCTGCTGGCACCCAAACGACCTCCCTACTGGTTAGTGTGCGGACGTTTCTGCCTTCACATGTCTGTGTCCTTTTGTCCCCAGTAAAATAAATAGCTCTGCAGCTCCAGAGTTATGCAATATCAGTGATACGAGCAACCACTACATGATACCAGATGCAATTCGCTGCGTGTTGCCTTACGAAGGATAAGATGTATGAATCATATTCACCATGAAAAGGTCATTGTTTTGCTCAGCTACCTTCAGCAGGAGCTGCCTGGGGTGTTGAGTCTCAGATAGATAAGTCAGAAATGACCTTAACGCAAAGGACGATTGCAGACAATTGTCTGTCCCCTAGACAAGGTGGATGCAGAGGAGACCCGGTCACGTGCAGAATGGATCGTATGTGCACTTCTTTCTAATACAAAGGAAGAGGAATCAAGTAGAGAGATAAGCTTGACAGGATTGAAGCAGATGACTGAGAGACTGTGCGTCCTGTGGGGCTTGTTGTCTCACGTGCATGCGTGTATGTGTAGGCTCGCTACATCCTGTTACTCATTCGTGCCTCTTGGTGGTAGCAGGACCCCAATCTTTTGCCCTGTGTTCTGCCTGAGGCGGAAATTGCTTTCTATTTATAATGAGCTACTGCATTTAACCAAGCCTTACTAACAGGACAGGCACAGTCATGCTATTAAGGCCCCTATGACTTTGCAGTAATGCACTATTCTAATACACAGCAGCTCTGCAACACTTAATCATTTGAATACCTCAAGCCTGCATGTTTCTACTGCTTTGTGATATAATTTGATCCTTGCATTACACCTCAGTGCTGCAACTCAGGTTCCCTAGTCCACCTGCGAGGCTGTGGAATGGGGCCGTTCACTTCCTTGCTACAGCAAAACTGGCTCAGCATTTTGTCTGAAGCATTCCTCCTGTGAGAACAGCAAGAGCTCTGCAGAACAGCTAAGGCCACGTTGGCACACCTGCGCCGTGAAATATTGTGCTGTTCAACCTAAAACCTCAAAAGCGTAACATCGCATTATTCACATATTTAATGTAATGTTGAAACTGCAGAATTAAACCAAAGTCCTGTGCAGGAAATGTAAAGACATCTGTCCTTACCAGACACTTAAATCCAGTCAGACACAATGTATGTAGAACCAAAGTAGCAAAGTTTGATGCCTTTAACAAAAAACATGACCTTAGCTTCATTTAAGCCTGAAACTTGAGGTTGTAACCGTTTTCTCAGTCGAATACTTGCCTATTCTCCTCCTCTCTGTGCGGCCAGAGAAGAACACACGCTCCGTCTACAAGCCAAGCGCACAACATTTGCTTGCACCTTCATGTCACCACCACCTTCACAGACAAACTCCATTTAATCTCCATTTGTTCAAATACAACAACCAGCTTCTGGTTATGACAGCGTCTACGTTCCAGTTGTCGCAACCCAGTACTTTTAAACGTTGCTGCAAAACAGACCTGACAGCGTAAGATACATATGATATCACACATTTTAATGTCCCACTTTCCTTTGATGCACCACCGCTGTGTAAACAAATACCCTGAGGTCAAACTGTAAAAGCAGAACACTTCACTTTGCTATTAGACCGGATGTAATTTTAACCAACGCTTATCTTCCAGGTTCAGCAGCGTCACCCGAAGATGAACGCTCCCGCCAGTCTTTCACGGCAGGCTGTTAACCTTTGCGGTCCTGCTCTCACGAGAAGCTTTCACGAGCATTCAAACGTCTGCAGACACTGAACAAGCTGCTCATCAATCACTGAACACTGCAGCTAAACTCTGCTCATGTAAGAGCCACATTCCGAGCCTCTGCTTTGCGTAGAGTGCACTCATCCTCAGCTGCAGAACAATGCTTACAACACTACAACACCCATAATTCATCACACAGACATAAACGCACAAGGTGCATGGAGTGGTGCAATGACGGGAAAATTCTAAAAATAGGGAGCTGGATAAAATCTCTCGCTGTAAAATTATGACATGACAAAGCACCGTAGGAGAGTTGTCAAAGTGCTTCTCTGAGCAGGCACAGCAGATGCTTCAAATCTGCATGATAAAGAAATAAACCCAAGACGGTCTGTCTGCAGCATCTCATAACTCGAACATCTCTTCAAACATTTACCCATGTTTTATTCATAATCCTTACAAAGAATGCGTCCGTGCATCTAAATGCAACGAGATCTGAGTCAAATCAGTCCATCTCGAAAGCAATAAACATCTAGAAAGGCTACTCACCAGGTCATGGTTTGTGGAGTTGGAATCATCTTCGGGGAAGGGGATGTAGACAGCTAAGGCCATACAGTTCGCAAAAATGGCAATCAGTATAAAGATATCAAATGGCCTGAGAAAAGACGTTAAGGAGAACACGGAGCAGGGAGCTAACAAGCACAATTGAGCCCAGTCACAACATTGCATTTTCTTGCAACGTTCACTTTTCGAGCATTTGACTTTGAGGCAGCAGAGGGAAGCCACACAGGAACCGTACGTCTTTGTTTGAGTTCCCTCGTTCATGCTACACTTTGCATCACTCACCCCAATTTAGGATTAAGTCACAACATAATTAATAAGCCAAGAGAGCACAACAGCATATTAGTACATTGGCAAAGGGGTCACAAGCCAAATGCAACTGTCCTCTGAAAATTCCCACACATGCAGATTCACCGGGATCTTACATAGAAGACCAACGGAAAACTGACACTGATGCCATCAACACAACGAGCAGCTTGGTAATTACACCAAAGCCAAAACAAGTGTTTTTTTCATTCTACATGGCGGTGACAGAAACTCAACACATCCATACGGAGCCGCCTGATGTGGCTACAGCAAGTGTCCTGGTAGCAAATGCCCAGCGGACACGCAAACACAGGCAGACTCATGCCATCTCCATCTGATGGCTTTTGTGATAACATCTGCTTAAGCAGCAAACCAGCCAGACTGTTTCACAGCTGTGCTGCCAGGGTTGAGTCACTGTATCTAAACAGTACATGTCCAGCATTTCAGGATTTCATCAGTGACAACAACATTCCTCTGCACCTTAAACATCATTTTCTAGATACAATTCAGGGGAAAGTTGATTTTAAAAAATGTTTATCAACAACAGCAACATACTGTTTGGTTAATTCAGCTAAATGATGCTTTACCCCATTCACACTGCTTCAGTGATCTACTGTATATATAGAGTTATGAACATGTACAGGAAATATTCAAAAGAGTAAATTATCTCATTTTGAACTTATTCAAGTTACAAAAATATAAACACTGTCTTTTTCTAGTTGAATATTTTCAAATGATTTGACCTAATTCACTGGTTTACGGCTACTTTTAAAAAGCCCAGTGAAACAAAACTGTGGCGAATGTTGATGCTGTGTTGCCAAACTGCCTTGTTTGCTGGCTAAGTAGCCGTTCCCATACTCACTCGTGCACCCCCCCCATGGAGCCACTGTAAAGGATACTTCCACTCCACCACGCTGATACAGGCCCTGCGTAAGGGGTTGTTGAGGTTGAGGCAGAACAGAGCCCTTGGTGGCCTGCTGTTGGCATTGCTGCCCTGTTTCTTGCTTTTGGCATACTGCTGCCTCTTCTTCTGTGCCAACGCACCTACCGGGATGGTAGAGGACGTTGGGGCAGGCGGGGCAGGAGGAGCGGGCGGCGCCGCGGGGGCTGGAGCTGGGGCCGGAGCAGGGGCAGGGGTTGAGGCAGGAGGGGCTTCTGGGGCCGTGGGGGCCGGGTCTGGGGCGGGCCCGTTGGAGCTCATGGTGCGGGCGTGGCTCTATGAGGAGCATCCAGCAGCATGGATCTGCCAGGGTAGACAGGGAGGCGAGAGGAGGACAGAGGAGTCTGACCAATGTGCTGGCACGTCACCAGGGGAAGCGACTCCAAATCTGCTGGCATAATTTGCCTCTGAGAACGAGAACGAGGTGAGAAAAATGTTGTCAGTACAGGTAACAACATTTATCACAGATACTACTTTTGAAGGAGACGACAACGCGTCACATCTGTCGTTAAATTACAACAACAACTGCGAGGTTGTTTGTGAAGGTCCAAAGGTTCCAGAGGTGCCGGTCGGTTCAACTGGTTTCATCTTTCATCCAAACGACTTCATCAGTTCATCAGAGCGTGTGAGAGTGTGGTGAGCTTCATTTGCAGGTCTGGCCTTGCCCAGTTACCCATTTTACGTTCAGCCTGCTTTCAAGTTAGTCCACAATCTACACACCTACACGTCTGCTTTACTGAAAGACCTGATATGTTCCCAGCCATTTATTTGCTTTTACGCAAGTCCTCGTTTAAATCTGTCTAAAATGTCATAATCTTCATGTGTAGCCACATTCGACTCAATCTTGAAACTCTAATACTGGCTTAAGGATAGAGATACATCAAGTCGGTCGCTCCCAGCAACCTGCAGACGCTCTGAACAGGCCTGTGTGTGCTCCAGTGCTGAACATAGTTCACTGTTGACGTGAGGGAACATATGACGGTTTTCCAGTTCGGCTTAGAAGTGTTTGACACTATTACACAGACACGCAAAAAAGGTCACGTAATCAAGTCTTGGACACCTTATGCTGGCTTCTACACACCACAGACAAATTAAACACTATACCAACATGCCGATCGTTCCTCCATTAGCCTCAAACATAAGATCGTTTCATAAGCCACTGATGATGTTGGGGACCTGTGAGAAATATGACTCTGGCTCTAAAGTTGAACGGCCTTCGTGTAGTAAACATGCAGGACCATCTTGTCTAAATTCAGAGCTGCCACTCTCAGTCATCTGGTCACATCAGCTCCAGTCCTTGAACTGGCAGCAGGCCCACACTAAGAAACGCGAAAGGTCACTTTGCACTGGTGAAGAATTAACGTTCACCTTGCTCAGGAAATGATGATACATGCAAGTCAACCGCGAGCCTGCGGACCCAGGCTTCCAGCACCGGCTGCACCACTGTTGCCACGCAGCCGAGGCCGGTTTAAGCCCAACAAACGGACGATGTTCACGCGCCTCTTTGGAAAATTAACGTGGCCGCCGCATCGACGTGGTCCAGCGTTTTGACAACGACGTCTCCGTGAGCGAGTCGTGTCCCGCTGACCATCAGGCGGAATCTGGTGAAACTGAAGCTGAGCCGTCGGATGCGTCTGCAGCTGGCAACGTTATCACAGGTGATCCTACTGGGCTGAAGGGTGGACGGTCCACATCACCAGAGCCTCCGTGAGCAGAGACGGCACCAGCCTCCTCCGAACCGAACATGACAGCGTCGGGAAAACGACCCCTAATAACTGCACTCGTTTGCCCAACGAACCAAGAGCCCCGCGGCTGCCTGCATGCGGGGAGACGCGGCTAAGCTAAGCGGCTAACTTGCCGCACCGCGTTGTACCTTTTCTGAAGACTTGAGGATTCAGCCGCGGTCCTGTCCGCTCGGTAACGACGATCCGACGCAGTGGTCCAATGGGCGAAAGACGCTAGTCCGGTTCCACACGGCGGCTTATAACACATCAGCTCCGGGAGCGGGAGGGACACACGAAGCCCGTGAATTAATTAAGCTCTTCCATGACGATCGCGGGGAGCCGGAGACGGGAGAATGCGCACCGCCGCGGAGCATCCTCGCCCGCTGCCTCCTTAGCGTCACGGTCAACAGCGAAGCGGGAGCAGCTCGGGGCGCAGGCTGCGGCCACAAGACCCCGCTCAGACCCGATGTGTGGTGCAGCGAGTCCCCGCTTTAACTTGGTCTCCAGGCTGCGGTGAAAGGAACCAAACACCGAGTCACGGCAGCGTCCGATCATCACGTGACGACACCCAAATAAATAAATAACTCGCCACGAGTGTTAATTCTGAGCACACATTTGTCATTTCCCCGCTGCAGCTGCGTCCCTGGAGACGGCAAATGGCCACACACAGGCTCAACGGCTGCTCGGCACCTATTTATAACCTTTATAAAAAGGTTGCCAGGTTGGGAAATATCCCTCTAGTTGGTTTCTGGCTGATCCATTTGGCATTGACCCGGTTTTCAGCCATGGCAGGTCATTAATAAGAGCTCGTGGTTCCACAGTGAAGGTCTACATACCGGCCAGTCAAACACAGTGTTGGCCTCCTTCAGACGGTTCTCCTCTGAACACAACTTGTCCCACTGGTCCAGTGTGAACGTTCCTAATGAGAAAGTAAGTCAACGCCGCCCTGTCTGATCTAATTGTAAAGCACTCGCTTCTCTTCTGCTGCAGCTGTGCTACAAGCAGATTCTGGAATATTCCAGAGGTATGTAAATAAACGTGGGTCTATTATTATTTCATCTAACTAAAAACGTTATATTGTGTATAAGGCCATGAAACTATTCCCACAGGGCCTCTGACCCACAGGAGGCCCTTTCAGATCTCACCAAAGCCCTGACATGAACTAAACAAGCATCTGAGCAAGGACAGCTTTTTCATTTTAAGATCAGCATCCACAGCGCAGCTTCAGAACAGCATCTGCTGGTCGAAGTTCGCTCAAGCAGCAAGTGGTCACACATCAGCACTAATGAGGCGTCAGTGTTGTGAAAATCCTACCTGCCAGAATAGAACAGCTGAGCCTCGGCTTTACCAGCGCGTCCCAGCTGACAGAGAGCAGCACACTCCCGTGTCCTTCCCCGGTGGGCTCATCAGAGGAGCCGTGGAGGTAGGGTGAGGGGGCAGGGACGCACACCGTGTCATCTTACCTGTCTGCCCCGGATAATGGTTTCTTCTAGAATCGCTCTGAATTATTCACCTATGCACGAGGTGGAGGCGTGTGACGTGTGTGTTTATAGCTGCGTTGATGAAGATGTTGCTCAGTGCATTTGACATTTACTGTTTTGAAGTTGTCAGTGGTTCACAGGACCAATGTGAACATGCGTGTTTAATACATGATTGTGTGTTTTTTGAAGAAAAGAGGTTTTGTAATGTGTCATTTAATATCTGGGTGACAAGGTAATAGTTAATACAGAGAAACATAATATTACATTTATGTCTCTACACCGTACGCTTGCACAGAAAGTGATTTCCTCATGGTCCAGCCACATACACATAGAAACTGTATTTCGTAGTAACATAAGGTTGTGAGTTTTAATATCTTAATTTACTTTAATCAGCTTGATTTAGAACAAACTACTCAGAATTACAGTTTTGAAGTAAGTCATTCCAGTTTGATGTTTCTTCTAAACAGCCCATTAATGGACGCTGAGCTAATTAATGTGACCTTCCAATTTTTTTAAATATTTATTTATTTGATCCGCGTCGTACCAGATAAAACCAGTGCTGCAAGCGGCCGACACGTGAGCTTCCATTTGGTTCACATCCCCGTCAGCCAGTATCGGTCCTGCCGCCATATTGGATCAGGACCTTGCAGTGGCCAGGTCCAGCATTCTTGGTTTGGGATGGAGTTTATCTTTTGTGCTGTTGTCATACGCTGCACTATCGAAATAGGCCAACAGTGACAGTTTATTGTAATACAAGGAGAGTTTAAATGTATTTTATCTACCAACTATATCAGTTCATTGTAGAAGAAAACGTGCAGAGAACATGGATGATGAGAAAGCACCTAAGCTGCAGCATCAATGCAGTAAGACACTTATGAAATGAAAACTAGATAGTCGTGGTAAAAAATATATATATAATTCCTAATTTTGCTCCCACAGACACAGCCTGTTCCCCATTAGAGAAGAGTAGCAGCTCATTTTTACAGAAAGTGGAGTGAAAACGCAGACAGAGGGAGCAGTGGCCTCCAGGGACCATGGATGTCATTTGGCTCAGCACAGCACTCTGCCCCCACGTCTAATTTGATGTGCTTCTCTTTTCCCTGCGCCACCAAACTCCTCCAAATAAAATGAACTTTATTTAAATATGATGAATCCCATTTAAACAGGAACAGCTCAGACTTTCCTAATCTCGAACCGGATTAACCATTGTTTTACTCAACAAGGCCTCTTTGCGTTGAATATACTGTAATTCATACACACGGGGCACAATTCTTCCCACTGCAGGTCTTCAGCTCTGAACCCTGTTGTGGAGGTTCTGTGTACATGACCGGCCTCTAAAGAGATTATGATGTGTGACTCTGAAAACTGCATTATGTGCTTAGTTTACACGTACAATTCCCACCGAGCAGCTGTTTGGGTTTTCTATCTGTCTTTGTTAATGCACTTAGCTTTTGCTTTATGCCCTTTATCCCCCAGCCTCCCTCCCTCCCACCCTTTCCCCACCTCTCTCTTCCTGCAGCTCTTTTTCAATCAGATTGCAACAAATCCATAAGAGTGCTCCACTCATGTGCTCCCATTTCTTTATTTAGCATCAGATGCTGTGTTGCTGAAGCACGTCATTTGTCCTGAGACAGTTTAAACGACTTGACGCCTGATTCTCCGAACGGGTTATTATTGCGGGACATTCATCTGCTTTTGCATGTTAACGAGAGCTGTGTGTGCACACGTGCATGTGTGTGTGAGAGAGAGCGCGAGGCTGAGGGAGTGTGTTGGTGGAGCTGCTTGAAGGAGAGCAGTAGTGATGGAGCCTGAAAGCCCTGCAGCGCAGCTGTTCTCCCAGCGCATCGTCAACTTCACTGCTGAGCCCACAACACACGCTCGGCCTTAACCCTTCCTCGCACATTCTCCTTTTCTCTCTGAATCTGTCTCAGTCTTTTGCATTTCTCTGCTGCTCTCCCGTTATCATCCAGTGTATCTGCTTATCTTCAGCCTTGCATCTGACTCTCTATGTGTCTCATCTTCACACAGTTCCCTTAATCCACTTTGCTTTAATTATCTCTTGTTCCCTGATTGCGCTGCAGTGTCAGAGCTATGTCTCAACACATCTCTCTCCTTTTCACTTCTTTTCTTTGCACCCAACCCAAACCCAGGTGGGAACAGCTGTGACTGAATGGTCTGTTCGTGTTACAAACATAAATCATTTGTGCTTGTTTTACGCCCTATCAGTAGGTGCGACGTTCGGGTGATTGACAGATAGAAGGGCAAGCGCTTGTCATGATGGTGGTTACTGAGCGTTTTAAGGAAATGGAGTGATAAGAACATAGTGGAAGAGGCTCGAGCCCGAAGGAGACGCTGACATTAACGCAATGCGCCAAGATTTGTGTATGTGTGTGGGAATTTTAAATGTGAGCACATTCCTGAGATCATTTGCTATGGTAGCTTGCAGAAGGGCATAGAAGTGAGTGCACCAGCATTTGTGCTGCTGGTGAATATATGTTAATGCTCCACGTTTTTTCTCTACCTGAGCTCGTGTCACACACATCACACACATGCTCCGTGTTATATTAAGCCATTGTTTCAAAAGTGGTTGCTTTGCTCCTCTTTTTCTGCCAGAGATTAAAAATAGAAACATTCATGCTCTCTGAATGTACTTTCCCTCCAGGAAGTGAGCAGTTGCGAGTGCTTGACATTGGCTGTGCACCATCACGTGGCATCTTCTTCCCAGGCTTCCATTGGCTGGCACCTGTGGGGCTCTGTGAAGAGAAGCCTTTCTGACAGGACCCAGGAGCCCAGAGGAGTTGCTGAAAACTGGGAGAAGGACAATGTCGGTAGAACCAGGAGAGCAGTGGACGGCTTGAGAGATGGCACCACTGAGGCTGAGAGCGCGGAGGTGCTGGGTGACCTCCCAAAGGGGAGCAGTGCACAGGGATGAGCACATGGCTCAGCGAGGGACAGGAGAGCACGACGAGCAGAGCACATGCCTCGTGTTGCAGTGTTAACCTGTTTAATGTTGGCACTGCACAGAGTTTTAACTGCATAAGGTCGTGTGTAACATCTACCATCTGACCTCGAAGCGTTTGTTTAATGATTGCTTAATTGATTCTGCTTCATTCCCTTCCTGCTGAGTAAATATATGATGGCTATCATGATATTTTTAATTCAATTATTAGCTAATAAACTGAATGGGACCGTGTCATAAACCATCTTTTATAGACGGGCTGTCACTCTACATTTATGGGGAGACAGCGCCCTCTGGTGCTTTTAACTTAAAATATAAGACCGTCCACAGAAAATACAGCTGTCAAATACTCAGACCTGTGTCCAATTACAGTGTCTCGCTCCTTCATCTAATCTTTCCGTCGATTCGTTTCATTGTTGCTTTGTCTTCATTAACAGGCCAAGCCCTACAGATATAAGACCGTGTGTACTGTGAGCAGTGACATGTTCTTTGTATTTCCTCGTGCTCCGCAGCAATAATAAAACCATATTATTGATGCTATTTTTTCTGTTTTGTCAAGTGAAAGATTGTGGACCAGGCTTAGCCAACTGGAAACAGGTCAAACATGTACCAACACAGATGATCCTGAAGATGGCAGGCCCACCCTCTCCATGACGATAATCCCCAGATGTTTGCAGCTCTGTGCTCGGAACGTTTCAAACAAACGTGTCAAACACTGTGAGTAAAAGCATTTTGCAAATACAAATTCCCCAAGCGCTAGTTTACATCTGGGTAAATGTTGACCAGAAGTAAATCATCAGCAGCGTGAAGCCTTTTGGTCCTTTTGATCTGGCTCTTCCAGTTAATCTTCACTAAATGTTTACATCAATGCTAAAAATTTAAAACAGTGACAAAACAGGAGTGTGTTCTAACAACGAGCTTTTTCCTGAATTCCAACCTTTCAGCTTGTGTTGATTTAACAGAATTTAAAGAATTTTCTCTTTCTTGCCAGAAAGATTTGGGTCGTTGGTGTGTAAATAAGAAAGAACAATGAACCAGCAACAACTGAATTATTAGTGAAACAGTGAATCCATAGCGAATTATGGTGAGATGACTTCCCTACACACACACACACACACACACACACACACACACAGCTGGGACACACCTCCACCATCCCAGTCTTGCATTAGCCAATGAAATGAAGCCATTTGATTTTGGGAGTAACACCCAGTGCACGTCACTGGATTATCCCTCCTCTGTGTGTGTGTGTGTGTGTGTGTGTGTGCGTGCATCCTTGTGCATCTATGTGTCTGCACAAAACCAAATTCTCCTTCACTCTCTCTCTCTTTCTCGCTGCCTCTGCCCCTCACACACACACACTCACTACAGGTGCTGCTCGTTCACATCTTTCTCACACACGCACACACACATCCAGAACACACGAACCCTACAGAGGACCTTAGTTGGTTCTGTTTTTGGTGCTTGCTGTGGAACTTAATCTCTTTGCCTTCATGGAGGATTACCACAAACCAGACCAGCAGACGGTGCAAGTGCTGAGGAACATCGCCAACCGCCTCCGAATCAGCTCCATCAAGGCAACAACTGCAGCAGGCAGCGGGTGAGTCTCCTCACGCAAGCTTAAGGCTCTGGATGTGGTTTAAATACAAAGTTCTACGAGCACAAAACTTGCAAATCAAAGATTTCCTTTGCGGGATGCACACAACAGTCTGAAGTATATATGTGCACAGACACACAAGTCTGGACAGAGAAGCGAGTGAAGGGCCAAACGGACAACATGTCCTCCCCTTTGTTCTCTGGTCCACTGACAAATTATCGAACATTCTCATCTATTCTAGACTTTCAAATCGCACATCAATCCACTGAATTAAATGTAATGACATTCTGCCTTTTAGAGCATTTACGGTACATAAAATATACACTATACAGCAGAATTTAAAATTTAAAGTTATTATTGAGTTACCATATTAACACACTTTACTCACACCTTATTTCCAAACTGAAAATAATTTATAATCCAAATGTTTATTTTTTATTTGCATGTTGAGGATATGCTGAAACGCAGCTTAAGTGCATTTAGGTCATCCCAGAGCCTCAGCTTTACTTTACGGATACGCAGGCTGTATCCGTGCGTGGTTGCTGCAATGTGAAGAAGCACCAGTTATAAATGCTTTATTAATGAATGAATCATGAAGTAATGAATAATGAAGTAATGAGTGATGGAGCCTTTGTCGAGTTGTGCTGTAGATGACTGAGACAGTTGTTCAGTGCAGCCGTAATATCTCTGCTCACTTTGTGATGGACGTGTACTCTGTTCTAAAACTGATTTTACCCAGTATATGCAAACCCTTCGCTCAGTGACTGAGCTCTGTAGTATTTTTAGTGTCATTTACCACATGTACAACATCTACATGCTCTCTGTTATGCACATATAAGATAAGATAAGAAAATCCTTTATTGATCCCACGTTGGGGAAATTCAATTGTTACAGCAGCTACAGATAACAGGCAGTGCAAAAAGGCAGAAATGTGCAAAAGTTACTATATTTACAATATAAAGGTGACGTCTGGATTGTGAACTGGGCATGTGTTTAGTAATTGCTGTCATGTGGCTAATACCACGATCCTCTTCTTGCAGACACCCCACATCATGCTGCAGCGTGGCAGAAATTATGTCTGTGCTCTTCTTCCACACCATGAAGTACCGTCCTGAAGACCCCAGGAACTTCAACAATGACCGTTTCATCCTGTCCAAGGTAGCATCACTCACTGCTCCTGGCCCGAACAGTTTCTACATGACCTTCTATTACTGTGTGTCTTTCGGTTTCCCACAGGGTCACGCAGCTCCAGCCCTGTACTCCATGTGGGTTGAAACAGGTTTCCTGAAGGAGAGCGAGCTGCTCAGCTTGTGCCAGATTGACTCTACCCTGGAGGGCCACCCAACCCCTGTAAGCTGTCACATACTGTACCACACCTCAACAATCATCCCACGGAGCACAAGCAGCGAGCCAACAGTCTGAACCAACAGTTTACTGTCTGGTTTTGTTGTTTGCATTTCAGAAGCAGCAGTTTGTTGATGTGACCATTGGCTCCTTGGGGCAGGGCCTTGGCGTGGCCTGTGGAATGGCCTACACCGGAAAATACTTTGACAAGTCCAGGTAATGCTTCACATGTCAACTAACGCACTTTTAGTAGCATAGGGGTTTTAAATTGTCTTTCTATCTGCTGTGCGTTTATGTGCTGTACTATATTTCAGGCCTACATGGTACACGGGTGTCTAGCGACTGGGATTTTTGAGACTCTGTGGGCGTGTGCTGTGGCTACACGCTCTGCTGTCCCGATTCTTCTGCTCTAATAATCACAGGCCCAGCAGTCATATCTGTTATTTTTACAACCCGGGCAGATTTGATCTCAGAACCAATTCAGACGCTGGGGTTTCAACATATATTTCTGTATAAATAATTATACATTTATTGCTGTTGGCAGAAATGTTTCTGCTTTGTAAAATAAATGTGCTTCATTTTAACTAACTAACTAAAATGCCTGATGACATTCATTATTTCAGACGTATACATGAAAGTCAACCACACCCTCGGATGTTTTTATTATGTTCACCACACACTAACCGCCTTCCTGCTCTCCGCTCCAGTTACCGTGTGTACTGCCTGCTCGGGGACGGGGAGATGTCTGAAGGAGCTGTCTGGGAGGCCATGTCGTTCGCCTCCTACTACCAGCTGGACAACCTGGTGGCCATCATGGACATCAATCGGCTGGGCCAAAGCGATTCTGCACCTCTGCAGCATCACGTGGAGAAATATCAGAAACGCTGTGAAGCTTTTGGGTAATTGAAGCTAAAACTGAACATTAACAAGACATTACCTGATGCAAAACCATTCCAAATACGTTAAGCGTGCTTCAGTGTGTGTCTCTGATGTGTATGTGTAGTTGGCATGCCATCATTGTGGATGGACACAGTGTGGAGGAGCTTTGCAAGGCTCTGAGTCAACCTCGCCATCAACCAACTGCCATCATCGCCAAAACGATCAAGGGAAAAGGCATCCCAGGTAACTCACCGCTCACCTGCACGTACAGTACAAATGGGTTCTGTTCAGTCAGTGACCGAATCCACCAGTGCGACTCACAGTTTACACGGTTTCAGCTGCAGAAGATAAACTCGGCTGGCATGCCAAACCTCTGCCTAAAGACATGGCAGAGATGGTGATGAAGGACCTGCAGAGCCGCATCGTAAACAGCAGCAAGCACCTGTACCCACCTGCTCCTGTGGAGGACTCCCCTCCAGTCAGCCTGAGGAACATCCGGATGCCGAGCGCTCCCAGCTACAAGGCTGGAGAAAAGGTTTATCGCGCACACAGGCTTCACTTGTGTCCTCATCTCTAGTTCTTCAGGAGGAGAAATAAGCTTTCTCTCTCTTTATGCTGCAGATTGCAACACGGAAAGCCTACGGGATGGCTTTGGCCAAGCTGGGTCGCTACAACGAACGCGTCGTTGTCCTTGATGGTGACACCAACAACCTCACCTACTCAGAGATCTTCAAGAATGAGCATCCTAACCGTTTTGTGGAGTGTTACGTGGCTCAGCAGAACATGGTGAGATCTCTCAGGAATCTTTATTTTCACTGTCCTCTGGTCTAATACCTCGTAAACAAGCCCAAACCAAAGCTTCTTCTCCTAACTCTTATGAGCCTGGTCTTTGTCCGTTAATCGTATTGATTTGTCTTTTTAAGAGGAAACTTCCAGATCGCTGTCTGCTGGAGACGCCAGTGGTTTGGCAGGATCTTTGTTTTGCCTTTCAGCAATGTTGAAAGAACTGATCAGATGTTAATATACAAAACCCGTTGTGCTGTTGTGACAACTCCAATATGGGCCAGGCATGATGATAAGTTGCCATGACAAGTGTAGTCACCTATAAAATATTAATATGTACACAGGGAGGCCCGTCTGGCTGAGAGCACAGGAAAGTGGCTCATAGAAATGAAAACCCAACTGGAGAGTCAGCAGTGGTTTTATTAAAAACGCTTTTTTATCATGTGGTTGCATTGCTGGTGACACCTTCATTTCAGTTACTGCTAGTTCAAGCACATCCTTTAAAGAAAGTTAGTCTCTAACGTTACATTCCCACTTTCATGGATGTCTAGAGGTTCATTTGGACAAAGGGAGGAAAGAATTTGGGAGACGATTTTGAAGAGAGGACAAAGGAAATGATATGTTAGAGAAGGTATGCCACTGATTCCACCCATATGGGAAAGTAAGCTCTTCAGAAGGCAGCGTTTGGTTCAAAGACGTCTTCAAATATGGTTTGTGCCACATGTTCTGGGGATCAGATGTGTGTGGCCTGTGGCCGTCTGAGTTGTCAGAGGCAAGAGGGTTGTATCTCTTGCTACTGAGAAAGAGCACGTTGTGTTTTGTTAGGTCGGCGTTGCCATGGGATGCGCTGCTCGTGAGAGGAACGTTGTGTTCGCCAGCACTCTTGCTTCCTTCTTCACCCGCGCCTACGACCAGCTCCGCATGGCGGCCATCTCAGAAAGCAACATCAACCTGTGTGGCTCCCACTGCGGACTGTCCACTGGTTAGTGCCGCTGCTGCTGAGCAATGCACGTCACAACAACACCCACACCTCCAAACAGCCGTAATCCCCTCACTCTGAAGCCTGCCACGTCCCAGCACCCACGGTGTTAAACAGAACCTGTGTTTTTGAGTGTTGAGAGCTGGTGCAATCCTTTCTCTCCTTCCTTTCTAATCCTGTGTTTTCCTCACCATTTGCCCTCCTTGACCTTCCAGCTAGTTCTCAGTCCTTCCCTCTTTCACCCTTCCTGTCTGCCCTGGAAGCTGTCTGAAGGGAACCTGGTGTCCCTCTGTTAGTGCAGGTACACTGCATGAAAGGTCTGCCTTTATTTCTGTGCGCCTGCATGCATTGGCTCACCTGACCTGTCTGCAGCATTGTAGCATTTTCTGACTACATATTTGCTTCAGGAGAGGAAGGCCCGTCTCTCATGGGCCTAGAGGACATGGCCATGTTCAGGGCCCTTCCCACAGCAACAATCTTCTACCCCAGCGATGGCGTTTCTACAGAGAAAGCTGTGGAACTGGCTGCAACTGCAAAGGTGCAGCGAGCTGATTCTTCTACATTCAGTCGATGTTTTTCCATTTCTATCTTTTTACATAATTGTGATCTTGCCATGTGTTCTCCTCACAAAAAGGGTGTTTGCTACATCCGCACAAGCCGCCAAGACAGTGCCGTGATCTACAACAGCAACGAAGACTTCCACATCGGACAAGCGAAGGTACGAAAACCTGTTGTGCCATAACAAAAGTGAGGGAACTGAAAACTATTGCTCCACAAATGCAGGCACGGTGTCTTTCCTTTAATGGCACCTGTCAAATCAAAACACGGTTTGCTAATCTGAACCCTCTCTGACTGCTACGTTTCCCTTTGTCAGGTGGTTTATCAGAACAAGGACGACCAGGTGACTGTGGTGGCTGCTGGCGTGACTTTGCACGAGGCTCTGGCTGCAGCTGAACATCTAAAGAAAGGTACAAGTGGAAAGTAACACGATTAATAGAGATGGCTTTTATTTGTTACATTTCTTTTTTGTTTTGTCATAATTGGTGAAATTCTCAGAAGTGGTTTCAATGCATTCAGCGCGCTTGTTTAAACCAGGCCTGTTTAATGCAGACGACCTGCAGCCGTGTGCATTTCAGCGAAATGCTTCACTGGTCATGTCGTTCATAAGGCCACAGTAATCATAGTAATGGGGCTTAAATGTTGTTCACGGTGCTGAATAAGCTTATGCGTCCAATGTAATCTGTCTTCCAGAGAGGATCTCAGTCAGGGTCGTTGACCCCTTCACCATCAAACCACTGGATGTTAAAACCATCGTCGACCACACGCGGGCCACACGCGGGCGAATCCTCACTGTCGAAGACCATTACTATGAAGGTAAGTCTCCACGAAAGTTGCTCGTAGTGTTCGGCTGCTGCATATTGTATGACCAGCGTCAACCCAGCAGCAACAAGCTTCTATGCATAATGCAGCTGGGGCATCGCCATTGGTTCGTATTCTCGGGTGCGCTGCGGTGGCATGTTTGCATTGGTGCAGCAACAGAGACGACATGTGCTGGCATTCGCTCATTGGCTGGCTGTTGTGTGCAGACAAAGGTATTGGTAGTGCGGTGCATTTTGCAAGCGTGAGAGTCAGAGTGCTGTCAGATTTCCTTAACTGAGCCTGTGCCCATGGGGCTCGCTGTGACCTAGATAGCACAGACAGCCATGTCCTGTGCCCGCTTAAAGAAAGAGGATGGAAGATGCCATGAACTTGACAGGACAAAGCATATTTGGAAACTGTAATAGGCCTGATGTTGCGTATCTATATATATTTTATTTTGCATTTGGACCAGTAGTCAAAGCCAAAGTAACCTGTAATATTTTTATACATGCGTTCATACACAGTATGTGATGTGTGTCTTCATGCTGTTTTTTTTAGGTAAGTCTTTCCTCTTTTGTTTCTGATGAATTGTTTTTCCACAGGTGGCCTTGGGGAGGCACTGTGCTCAGCACTGGTCAATGAATCTGGCATCAGTCTGCATCGCTTGGCTGTGTCCCACGTTCCCCGCAGTGGAAAACCACACGAGCTGCTCAAGATCTACGGCATCGACCGTGACGCCATCGCCCAGGCCGTCCGCAAGATGCTCAGCAGCGCTACCAACGCCAAGTAACCTCCTCCCTGCCTCACCCACCTACTGTATGTGATCACACCCCTGCAACATTCAAGTCTGCTTTTACTTCACATGACGCCCACTTCTTTGCATTCCTTCAGTGTGAATGTTCTAAAGTAATGTGATTTTGTGCTGTACCCATTAAAGTAGAGTTCCACTTTTATCTTTCTTTCATGAATCCACTAGTTCACAAACGAACACAGAGACACATAAACACACATATCCTCAGTTCTAATCTCATCTTTTTCATAATAGAAGTTCCGCAATCAAAATGTGGCCATAACGTTTCTCCGGTGCATGTTCACCATACATTTCAACATGTGAAGCTTTATATTGTGCTAATGTAGTCGTCATTACGGGTGGGGCCTGGTTTTAAGTAGGTGTTTAGACGCTGAGTGGTTGTTTGTTAAAGGTAGTTGGGAAAATAATAAACAAATGTAGGTCGGTCACACAGAGCAGTCATGCAAAACTACATCCCACAACTCAAAACATTTGAAGCTTTTCTGGTGTGAAAGGTTGGATTATTTCTTTTCTCACTAGCCTAAACATCTCAGTGTTTCTGTTAACCATACAGTTGTACCATGGCAACAGTGTGATGTAATCGCGTGGTCCGTGACGTCATGTCTTGTACATGATGTGCGGGACTGCAGGTCCCTCCAGTGCTGATGGAGAACATGATTGGCTCTGACTGAAGGTAGAGTCTCATCTGATGTGTGAACCCAACATCAAACACGTTCTTTGTTACGTTAACTTTTGTATGTTCCCTACCTTCATGTAATAAAGCTCTCTGCATTTGACTGCGTTCACAGCCATGTGTTCTTTTCCCCTGGGAGAATATTGTTGTGCTGTTGTGTTTAAGAAGACACGTGCGGATATTTACATTCAAATTTATTTAAACCTGTGTGTAAATATGTGAAACAAAACAACAATGGATGGAAACGTGTTAATAGATCAGAATTGCATTTGATTAGTGCATAGTGTGATTGTTATTATAGCATCGCATCACAAATCATTCTAAGATATGATTTCATTGGGAATAGGGATATTTCAGCATCTCTGAATCTGACGTGAAGTGAACAAAGATTTCTGTCCCTGTAAAAACTGCAGCATAACTTCTTGTAAGTGAGCCCTGTAGGTTCATCACCTTCTGCCACGAGCTCTCTTTTCTTTCTCTCTTATCTCCCTGTCCAAAAGATACACAGGCCATTTTAGCTCATACAAATACTATGCTTTCAATTATTAAAGACAGTATTATTATTATTATTATTATTATACCTTAAAGAGCTCCATTTCCGTTTTGCTCCTCTCAAAGCAAACACTATGATTCCACATCCATAGGATAGTGTATAAACTGAAATAAAGCACAACATTCAACTTGAGAAATATTCTTGAGGCATTTTCTTATGACTGTGAAGATGATGTTGATTTACCATAATACAAGTTGGAGTTCAGGATGGCAACAAAAACAGCAGACCAAAATCCCCAGTAAGCATCTATAGGAAATTTGACAACAATCCACTGATTCGTCTTTTTTTACGTTATTTGCATCAGTGAAAAATGTAGGTTGTGAATTTTAACACTTTAAGTCAATTATTGACAGAGACGGTGCTCATTTAAACCTGATGCAAGTTAATAATGAGCAATCCCTGTTTACAGGTGTGTGTTTAAACTACATGAGGAAAGTACCTCTTCTCTCATAAGGAGGGCCTCTGCATTTCTTAGTATGAGCTGGCATGTCTGAAGCAATACAGTAAATATGAACATTGATATGGTCATTGTCCAAAATACAGTTTGTTCTTGTACAAAATAGGTTATGAAACAAATGTCCGCTTACCACATGCCAAGCCCACAGCTTCAAAGGCTAGGGTGAAAAATACCGCAATAACTGATGGAACCACAAGAGCTGGCACAGAAGAAGGCACAACAAATGTTAGTTTAAAAAATCACAGCTCATGACGATGAAGGAAACCTCCGTTCTTCATCTTGTACTAAAACAAAAATGAAACATGGCCCAATCCCCTCTGTCCTGCCAACAAAACTGACCCAGCTGACAATCAAATCAAAACAAACACCATAAGCTGATCGAACTCAAAAGTTGATTTGAGAAAAAAGGTGTTTTATTAAATGTTTATTAGCTGGTGCAACTCAACAATGACGATTCCCCTGACGTGACAAAAATACAAGCCTGGGTTTCATTTTTTAACGTGGAACTGAAATTAACAACTCTAAAGCAAAAAGCAAAAAAAAAAAAAAAAGATTAATTTGATCAGTGGAAATGTATGTTATCTTCTTAAAAATGTGAATTAATTTATATCATCCTCTAAGAATGCATAATGTACTCACAACAGAATGGCCTATAGAGTGTTATACACCATCCCAGACCAAAGCAGACGGCATAAAAATTGTAATATTTGTCTGAAAATGTTTAGAAAAATTGATTTGAATGACAAAATATGACTGGCTAAATTATTTTAGGACACTCTGTGACAGCATCTCCTACTATAAGAGGTTTTACATACAATGTTGGTAAATTCCGTCCATGCTCCTGAAAAATAAACAAAAAGCTTTTGGGTTAAACACATCCACTCAAATAATTTAATACATTAACAGTAAGATGTTGGTAAAAAGACTGAGAGGAAGGAAATGAAAGTAAACAAGGTACAGAGCAGAGAGAATAGCTCCCTTTAGTCTATGTAGAAATCCCAGAGGCACAGAGTGATAGAGAACCACCACAAGAACCTGAGACCCAGAATCACGGTTTACACACCATCTAATCTCAGCAACATAAGAGATCCCGGCTTCAAGGAGACGTCTCGAATGAAGACTCCTCTGTGAGGACTGAGCACAAACAAGGAAAGTCCCACAACAGAATGTTTTGCTTTCACATTTGAGTGGTGAAGCGGAGGCTGTAAAAATGTTCGTTACAGCTTGTATTTAATGACATTTTGTATTTGGCATTGGTCAGATTTAGAAACGACAGCAGGTTGGGATTGTATTGGACTAGACTAAAACTAAAATAATCCATTTAAATGCTCTGCATAGTTACAGACGTTATGAACAGCAGGTGTGATAATTAGTTTTTCTATTTCTTTGGGTCCTTATTATATGTTGGTGCTGTCAGACTAGAGCAGATATTGGACACTCGACTAGCAATTAATTTCAATTTATGTTGTGCCTTTAAATATTTGATTGTAATGATTGATATATGAATAGGTAATACATTTAGCGCCTTTCCAGATAGTTTAACATGGTGGCTCAAATTGTTTTCAGTAACCTTGTTATTACATGTTTATTTATTTATTTTCTGTTTATTTATAGCGTGATCTCAGTGACCGCTGTGCGTTTTCTTACAGTTCTGTCCACGTGGTAGGTCTACGTCGTTTCCACAAGGCATCGGTAGGTGGCGGTGTTTCACTGACAGAGTCAGTTGGCTGCTGGAAACCGTCCAAACCAGCGCAATGCATTCTGGTACATGAAGTTAAAACGACAGCCGCAGTACGTAGGTCTCGTGATACTGACACCACGTGTAAAACTACATTTCCCTTCCCGCTCGCACAGATTTGAATGCCGTGCAGAGGTAGCTTTTTCCAATCGATGATCTCAACAGAAGTTTTCCTCTGTCAGCTTCACGAGGAAGCCGAAGAAACTCGTCAAGAATGAGGAAACCGTCGTCTGAGTAGAGTCCTGTCGGAAATAAAGAGAAATAACCGAGCAGTGTTTGAATCCCAACGATGCGGCTCAAACAAAGAGCGCAGTGAGCTGTGGGCTTGGTGGGTTCTGCTAGACTGGGCTTGGTCCCGTTACGGCGTAGAGACGGCGCCTCGCCAAGATGTCTCTGGAGGAGCAGGACTACGGCGAAGCGGTGCTGGTGACGGAGGCCGGGCCGCAGTGGCTCCGAGCCGAGGTCGAGCGTCTCACCCGCGAGCTCCGAGAAACGACCCACGAGAAAATCCAGGCGGCCGAGTACGGACTGGCGGTGCTGGAGGAGAAGCAGCTGCTCAAGCAGCGGTTCGACGAGCTGGACACGGAGTACGAGGCGGTTCGGCAGGAACTGGATCAGCTGAAGGAGGTAAAGTCTGAGGATCGGGTCTAAGTTGGGTTCATGTCTCAAAGAGTCGCTGGAAGCCTGGTGGCATGTTAACAAAGTATGTAAACTGGACTCTGACACCAGGTCCTGATCCCCTGCTTTTATTCCTATTGAAGGATCTGGTTTGGACCTGGGCCCTGGCTTTGCAGAAGGTCCTGCCCTGTCAACAGCTGTGTTTCCTCTAGTTTCTGCTCTTGACCTACATTTTGATCTACTCATGTGTTTCCCTATAGTTTTTTATGGTCGTTCTGTTTTGATTGTGCCCATTTGTTTCCCTGAAGTATCCACTAATGGAAGAAGACGCTGGATGGGAAAGGATGTGAAAAGCTAAGGCCTCTGCCAGTCATGCAGATTTTTACACCCTGCCATTAGCTCTGAGATCATAACTTTGGGGACTTTTGACTGTATTTTCAGAGAGAAGTTGGGGTTTTCACTTCTGTCCTGAGTAGTCAGGTGATTCTTGCAGCCTTCAGAGGAACTGCATCCTGATGCACTTGGCTTTGGCGTTTTTTTTTTATAGGTCTTACATCATCAAGCTCAATAATTTAGTGTAGTTGGTCTGTTTTTACTGTCTTTAAGCTCAGGTTCACTCAGTCCGTGTCGTTCTAGCCTTTATTATGTGGGACTATGTAGTGTTTCACTGGACACAAACTAATTATTAAATCAAGGTAACATTGATCATTATTAATACATAAATTGATATTTTACAAATGAAGTCTGCTGGATTTTCAATTTCTTAGGTGCCGGATGAAGCTCTAAGTTGTTGCTCTGAGTTCTTCTATTGTGTGTTTGTGTCACTAATGATTTTTGACCACATAATGTTATTTATGGCTTTGGAGTCAAGTCTCACAGTGACTCACTGTCATTTTCTTAGTATTCCGTGCTTCTGCTCTTTAGTTTCTCACTGACACAGATGCAGGAAGTGGAGGCTTCGGGGGCGATCCATTCACATCACGACTGACCGCTGCGTGTTACACATATCAATTCATCTAAAGGCTGACAAAGGGAAAATAGGGGCTCAGGATAGATGCTGGTGGGAAGGAGAGTTTCTTGGACAGTAACTGTTACATCACCACTTTGGCTCAGTGTCTGTGGATGTTGGCTGGGTGTCCAAAATCCTTACAGTATGATGCCCGTGGGAATCCGACACTAATGTGTTCATCCTATTAACCTGTTCTCGAGTTGTGCTGATGGTCTCTTCATTACATTAATCAAAGCATAAACCTTTAGTTTGAAATGTTATTAGTTATTTATGTATTCAAGACTCCATTAGAGGTCACTTCATTAAACTGCATCTCTGCTGAGCAAAACAGGGTCTAATAATTTCTAGAAACTTCAAATCAATCAATGATAATCACATCTCGCAAAAAACGGTCTTACTTTTTATCCTACGAAAAGCCTGCTAAATAAAACTCTAAATTTCTTTCAAATGACCATCTGGAGGGCTCAGTCCCAGGCTGTGCACCAGTCCAAGCAAGCTCCATAAATCAAATGGTAATTTTAGGATACACGTAGAGAGGTTTGGCAGAGCTGCTTGGAGGCACATCTAGAGGCAGCAATAATCTTTCCTGGCGCTTTGTTGTTGTGTAAAATGAATATCACGAAATAACAAAGGCTTTTGTAGCACAGTGTAAATATTTGCTATTGAGGCTTCTGATATTTTTAAAGAAACACTCTATGGTTATTTTTCCAGTTGTGCTCTTCTCATCCTTGGTGCTTTTCATTCCAAATCCCAGGGGTTTGTTCTAATGGTCACTCTTTTGCTCTGCTCACAGGCCTTTGGACAAGCTTACTCAACTCACAGGAAGGTGGCAGCAGATGGTGAGAGCAGGGAAGAGTCACTGATCCTGGAGTCTGCCAGTAAAGAGGCTGTCTACCAACAAAAAGTCCTAGACTTGCAGAATGAGCTTCGACAGTCCAAAGTTTCCCTCACCAGCGCACAAGCAGAAAATGATCGTCTGTCTTCTCTTGTCCTGGAGATGAGAGAGGTGATTATTTGAAAACCCATATGTTAAGTGCAGGATGACCGTATTAAATCAAATCTCATGATTACATTGAGTAATATTCAAAATAATAATAGTTTATGTGAAAGACTTGTCATGTAGACACCTGATGTAACTATTCTAATGGATCTAATGGTCCACTGAGTGACACAAAGGACCTCTGTAGCGCGTACTGCATGCAGTTGTCCTTACACCCACCTGCCAAGTTCTTACCCTGTCACACGTCACATATGCTGCCTTTTCACTCAGTACGCAGACCAGTGCACGGTTGTGCTTTCACTGTGATTTGCGTCTGCAGAACTCAGAGCTGGCAGAGCTGCAGCGCAGTCAGCTGCGTGATGACGTCAGAGAGTACAAGGTGCGAGAGGCTCGTCTGCTGCAGGACTACAGTGAGCTGGAGGAGGAGAACATCTCTCTCCAGAAACAAGTGTCTGTGCTGAGACAAAACCAGGTGAGAAGATGGAAACACGTATGGAACCTAGTTACACAAATGGTGTTAATGCTATTTCTCCCCTTTCAGGACTCGCATTATTTCTTTCGTCACTTATTCCAATACTTGCTTCAGGTTGTCTTGATTTAAAAGCTAATTGTTAAGTTTTTCTCGTCGACCATCTGCACAGGTGGAATTTGAAGGTCTAAAGCACGAGATTCGCCGCCTGGAGGAGGACTTCCAGTGTCTGCAGAGCCAGCTGGAGGAAACCACGCGTCTGAGAGAAATCGCGGAGAGACAGCTAACAGAGGCCTTAGAAACAATTAAAACAGAGCGTGAGCAGAAAGCCACCTTACGCAAAGAGCTCTCCCACTACATGACCATCGGTGGCTCTTTGTACAACAGCTCTTTCAATATATCCTTCGAGAACCTGAAGCTCCATGAGGATCCATCCACCATTACTGACCCTGACAATGACGATCTAATCAGAGGCTTTGAAAATGGCTTGATGAAGACACGTGAAGGTGATGAAGACAACAGAGCCGCTGTAACCAAGAGAGGCGACGCCTTTAAGCCGGCCCCCAGCCTGGTGGATGACCTGCTCAGTGAACTTAACATCTCTGAGATCCAGAAGCTGAAACAGCAGCTTGTACAGGTATCCAAAAGATGCATCTTTACCATGAACCCGATCCATTGTTTTCAGTGCATTCGCTCCAGGTAGTTTTTTGTTGTTGTTGCTGAATTTATGTTTGAATCAAAACGTCAGTGCTTAAGCCAAAGTGTGACACATTATAGGATCCACTTCGCTTAAATCTATGGATGATTAGCTGCGCTTTGATTGCTTTTATTTTTGTTTTAGGTGGAGAGGGAGAAAGTGGCCCTGATCAGTTCTCTGCAGGAGAGCCAGAAGCAGCTGGAACAGGCCTATGGCACAGTGTCCGAGCAAAAGGAAACTGTCAACAGACTGACAGAGAACCTCAGTGCAATGAGAAAACTCCAGGCCAGTAAGGAGCGTCAGTCTGCCCTCGACAGTGAAAAAGACCGGGACAGTCATGACGATGGAGATTATTATGAGCTGGACATCAACGGACCTGAGATCCTGCAGTGTAAATACACTGTGGCTGTGTCTGAAGCTGGGGAGCTGCGCCAGGAGCTGAAGACACTGAAGGCAAAGTACGACCAGTGTCAAACTCGGTACGAAGATGAGCGAGCGCGGCTGGACAGTGACGTTCAGGACTTGAGGTCCCGGTTGGCGTCCCTGGAGAAAATCAGCCAAGCAGATAAAGCGGAGGTAGCCCGTCTGGAGAAGGAACTCCGCTTAGTCAGCGAGGCTGCAGGAGAGTCACTCAGCAGCCTTAACGTGGCCCAGGATGAGCTCATAGCTTTCAGTGAAGAACTGGCCAATCTCTACAACCATGTGTGTATGTGCAACAATGAGACTCCTAACCGGGTAATGCTCGACTACTACAAGGAAGGCAAGGCCACGCTAAGGAAGGGGCATGAAGGGAAAGAGCACCTCTCATCCTTACTCATCAGTAATGGGCTAATCACAGAGAGTGAACCTGGAAAGTCAGACCCCAGCAGCACAGCACTTGTCCACACTCCAGCCCTAGAGCACCGCCCAGAGCCCATGAACGTCTATAACCTCGTAGCGATCATCAGGGACCAGATCCGCCACCTGCAGCAGGCAGTGGACCGCACCACAGAGCTGTCGCGCCAGAGACTTGCTAATCTGGAACTCAGCACAGTGGCAGACAAAGACAAAGAGGCTTGCATGGAAGAGATCCTCAAACTCAAGTCCCTGCTTAGTACCAAAAGGGAACAGATTGCCACTCTCAGAGCTGTGCTGAAGGCCAACAAACAGGTCAGATACCCACACTGAGAGTGTTCGTGTGAGAGTGTGCATGTTTGCTGCAGTGGAAGGACATACATTGTTTCTTGTACAGAGAAAGGGGTAATTAGCCTCAGCTAAAAATGACCCCAGAGTGCAAGCAGTGAGTAATTATGTCCCGTGTTATTCCCTTTAGACAGCCGAGGTTGCTTTGGCTAACCTGAAGAGCAAGTACGACAGTGAGAAGGCCATGGTGACTGAGACGATGATGAAGCTCCGCAATGAACTGAAAGCTCTGAAGGAGGATGCTGCGACATTCTCCTCTTTACGAGCCATGTTTGCCACGAGGTGCGATTATGCATACACACAGAGACATGTCATGACAGCCAGGAAGTTGTCCAGGTCACAGACTGTAACACGGGACATGTGTTGTAGGAAACATTACAAAAGTACAAATATGATTTCAGTAGGATGAATTTATACAGTATTTAGCATTGGTTCAACAGTAACCAAGTAGAAAATTCTAAACTTTACAGCTATTGTATGAGTGGTTGTCTTTTGTATCTTTGCAAGAAAGACACAAAGCATTGTGGGAACAGGCTGATGTAATACTTGTGTGAGTCAACTAGCCAGGACTGCATCCTTCCATCTGGAAAAGGCTGCCTAGGGAATGATGAAAACATGTGACAGCAGCAATCTGAGGCGAACTGCACCACCTGCTGGATGTAATGTTTATCTCATTTCCCCTCTCGTGCCTTTCTCCGTCTCGTCCCTCTCCTTCTCTCAGGTGTGATGAGTATGTGTCCCAGCTGGATGACATGCAGAGGCAGCTGGCTGCAGCTGAAGATGAGAAGAAGACTCTGAATTCTCTGTTACGTATGGCCATCCAGCAGAAACTGGCCTTAACCCAGCGTCTGGAGGACTTGGAGTTTGACCACGAGCAGGCTCGCAGAAACAGTGCTTCTGCAGCGAGTGGCAAGGGCAAAACAAAGGGCAAGGGAGCTTCCTCCAGCCACCGCGTAAGTCAGAAACTCACAGCGCTATGACTGCACTCACCCATTCTCACGTGTTTTCTGCCCATATACCGTTAATAAGCGGCTGCTTGGTCATTTTCTCCCATAAACATGGTATTGGTCACTTCAGCTACATTGATGGATAAGTCTGTTCTGACATATATCGGAAAGTATTTTTGGTAAATGATCAAATGTGATCAATGGTTGGCCAACTTTTTTTTTTAGGTTCATATTATTTTTCAGTAGTCATCCACAACATTAACATAACCTGATGGTGGATGGTCAAATTGTGATGCTGGTCATGACTAATGTGTCAGAAACGTTGAAATGCTTTTTGTAAAAGAGTGTGATCAAAGGATTGTGGCTTGTAAGTCTGCGTACAAAGCAAACAAACTTTTCTGTCTTTCTATTTGCAGTAAATCTGTGAAGCAAGTGTCCTTAAGGATGTCCACCAGTGTCTGACTGATGCCAGTCTCCTGTCCTCCTGGTGTCTTTGCTTTCTTCAGTCTCCATACATGTTATTGCCAACACAAGAACATACCGTATCTAACAGTATTTGCCCGTGGCCTTGTTTTAGAGTGCCAAAACAAATGTCGCATTTCTCTAGAACATCAGCTGCCAAATTCAGTCCGCAATCTTCCAACAGTCTGCACCACTATCGTTACTGAACCAGAGGAATGATTCAAGGTGGTTATTGTTGCTGAAAACCTATTGCCTGTGTGACCCTGACTGAGCACTTTTACATTAACTTATATTTGCTCTTAGGTGATTCATGTTTCATGCTAAAGCTACACTATTTGTTACAGGTGTTATATTTTACTGTGTGGTCTTAAAGATGTCTAATTAATCCATATTTATTTTATAACCACAAACCATAGGTTACATGGTAAGTATTATGAGAAGCAGTATGTGTTTAAATCAAACAAGAGACAAATGAAAAGCTTTTCTGCCTGTTCATTTTTTTGCCTTAGAAACAAGTGGGACATTTTATACGAATTTTTATTTTAAGTCATTACCACATAATGCAGTACATCGTTTTCACCGTTTACCGCAAATATACAGCTTCATATTCAGGTTCTTCTGTAGGATTTGTTTAATGGCCCTCTTCTCCGTAGACAGGGCAAAGCTGTTATGAAATCAGGTCAGCTTGTTATCACTGAAAAAGAGGAATAAAATACAATGTAGACATTTCTGATGTTAATAGTATTCATGAAGGAACAAGTCAAATGTAATTAATACATTTCTTTGTAAATGTCCTAATATCTGTTGTCTTCCAACAATACGTCTACAGTGCCATTGTGTGTTTAAATATGTGCAATTTGCAGAAACTTTATGCTATTTAAAAATAATTTACACATTGTTCACATACTTGGTCCGAATTGATTTTATATATTTTTACTATAACAGCAATTGTATTTATTTGACATTGTTCAGACTACGGGATACATCATCCTTCTTATTGCATAAGGGAGAGGAGGTGCTGGTCAGAGTTTGAAGTTTAAACTGTGGTAAAACACTAGGACATTTTCTGACTGCTGTCTGTGCTAGTTAGTTATGAGTGGTGAACAAATAAATCTAACTTTGACAAATGAGTTTACAGTAAAGTTTGTAGAGACTTGATTTATAAACATAAATAATTTAAGGAATGTGCATTTATTTATTTACCATAACAAAATAATTTTGAAATACTGTTCCATTTCCGGTTAGAATTTGTTTGTCTGAAAGACAGACGCAGATTACTGCTTGCCGACGTGATGACGTAAGAGGGCGTGTCCAAACTAACGACAGACGGGACTCCACAATGGGAGGTTCGTGTCTTAATTTAACTTAGTTAAGTTATCGTATAACGTTTATTTTATAAGGTAATTTCATATAAAGTTCCTACTTTGCATGAGTATCTTCTAGTTAAGTCCAACACAGACGTTACCACAGAGCTAACGACCGGAAACGACCTCGCTTTCCAATGACAGTAACGTCTCGGAAAGTTCAGCGGTTTGACAGGAGACTGATCTTCACTTTTCTCCTTGTGCCGCTGTCGGTTTCTGAGAAATGATGGCGTGAACCAGTCGTTTGCAAAACTGTCTGTTCACGTTCGCAAATCCTTCTGTAACATTTACAAGGAAAACTTGGAAGTGTGTAATTTTGCGCACAGCCTCTATGGGTGTGACGTCACTGTGGCGGAGCGTCTTGCTGATGTCCTTTCTCCAATGTCTCCTGGACGAGAGCAGACAGTTTTCGGGAGCAGCTGACGGAAGACTGCGCCTTCCTCAAAGCCGAGCGGAGGCTGGACACGGAGCTGGTGGACAAAGTCATCCTGCAGCTCAACAGAATCCACCCGCAGATTCTCACGGACAAGGAGGCCACCAAAGTAAGAGCCCCCTCAGTCCTGGACACGCCACGTGGAAACACTCAGGACAGCAATAAACATGCTTTCTGCAAACTGCTTTAAGCATCTAGCGTGTTCATTATGCAAGTATTATATAATTATTGAGTAACTGTACTTTACTGTAACCGTATTGAGGTTTTCCAGTGTCCTGTGTGACCAAGCACCACATCATCTCCATTTTGACATCAACACTAACCTCTGTTCTTGCTGTTGTTATGAAGTTCAGAAGCTTGGACGTGCCTAGAAGTGTTCGACTGGGTGAACTCCTGACACACCTGCAGGGCAAGGGCGAAGAAGCTTGCAGGGAGTTTTACAGGGCTCTCCACTTGCATGTGGAGGAGGTTTATTACAGCTTGCCTACACGGCTTCGCCTCAGAGGTTAGTTCAGTGTTCATGACGGGTCGTCTTACCTGCTATTTGGATAATATGCAATATGTATTTAGTTGTTTTATCAGCTTTTTTATTTTCCAGCCTAACATTTGTTCTGTCTCCAGATTGCTTGGATCCACTCGCTCATCCGCGTGTCTACAAACAGAAATATGTTCTGAATGACAGAGGTAACATTTAAACTATTGATCAGGCTCTTAATGAAGTCAATAGATGATTAAGTGAAAGTCACGTGTGGAGGTGTGTACTTCTTTCTAGGTCCTCTCTTCTATCTGGGCTGCTTCAGTGTTGCAGTGGGAATGGCTTTACTTTATTATTACAGTGGTAGGTTGTAATCAGCGTTCATCATTCTTAATTACAGTTGTAATTATAAAATATTTGACGCATCTTCTCTTTTTAGAAGCCAAAGTGGCAGGAGGCAGTCGGGCCCTTGGGATGGCTGCTCTGGGTCTAAAAAGAAAAGCTCAAGAGGTTCTTATATGGTACACTGAAGAGAGCATTATGAAGTAGGGCGTGACATCACACCAGCTGCTCTAATCTATATTTTTCGTACCAAAGCAAAGCACACTATCTTCATAACGGTTCAATGCTAACTTTATACTCGGTGTATGCCTTATATGTGGTGGTGACAGGGGAGATGGGCACCTTACATTTGTCTCCTATTTCTTAAAATCTATTTTTAAACATTTATACTGACATCAATTAATATGGTGACACTAGGCAATATGTGATTGTTTATGCTGTCGTACCTTTTCTGTACAACAAGAATAACCCACTAATCAGCACTTTTGATCACGTTTGGTGTGACTTAGACCAGGCTCATATGTCGGAGAACACTTTGAACCTTATATATGCGGTTAGGTATTGAACAATAATCATGTTGCCTTATCGGCCCTGCTACAGTAACGAGTCAACCTAAACTAACTATTGGCGCCATCTTGCGGCCAAAAGAGGAGCTACAGCACCAAAATAACGCATTGTCAAAATAACGTCGAAAAACGGTTGTATGAAGCGCAATAAAAAAAAAAACCAAGGTAGATATTTTATAATTCGCGGATTATGCGCCATTATTTCACGCGAATGCACGTGAAGATTCTTAGACTTTAAGATCACAGACTGATTCCTTCAAAAGTTGATCACGCCCTACAGCAGCAGTGCATTGTGGGTAGCGATATTACCAAGACCAAAACGTACAAATATCGTCTAAATTCTAACCATGAAACCTAAATACCAACGAACTCCCTAAAGGATATAACAGGTATCAATTGAATGAGGAAATATTTAAAAAAAAAATAGAGCTCGCACCGTAAGTGAAACTAACGAGTATGTGCGAGCGCTTTAAAGGCGGTTGTTTGGCCGTGTGTTAGCGTGTTGTATGAAAGGAGAGAAGGTTAGCACTCCCCTTGACAAGGATGGAATTGGCCCCTGCGGCCTGCAACACACATACGGTTAAGGCACTGCCACCTACTTAGTGGCATCTCTAACCAAGTTTTTTTTTTCCGTCGGCATCCAACCTTCTGTTAACATTTGTCTTTCAGACCAAACCTCTCGTGTCCGCCGCGTTGATTAGAACAGGAAGAATTGCTTTTCCTGGTCCGTGTGTCCTGTGGGTCGCGTCTAAACTTTTATTCTTCCTGTTTAGTCCATAGCTCAAAACGTGGACTGTGGATCACCGCTAGACTGACTTTTGATTTGTTGTGTAGACATTAGCTCCCAGTTACTGATCCTGTAGCATGGACTATTTATTAACCTGATTTAAGCCGTTTTAGCTCCAGTCTGGGTCTGGATATGGTCTAGATGTCTAAACACTTTAAACACCCGTTCAGGCTTCTGAACATCCAAGTGACACATCGGTCAAACTCTATTAAACTCTGTCACGTGGAGGTTACTGTTCAGGATTTCAAATAAGAAGCGTGGTCTTGCTTTTATTGTAGAGCTAAATAATTCACACCTGCTGTCTGAGGTCAAGTGGCCGACAGTTTGTCACTTATATCTGTTCTGTATCGTTTTAAAATGTTTTAATTTAAAAGTGCCATCATGTATAATTAGGACTCAAGTCATTGTACGAAAATACAAGATAATAAACAAGAAGATGCCACATTATGTAGCTTTATTTATAAATGTTCTTTGTGTAATAAAAGCATTGTATTTTGGTTATATAATTTAAAAAACTTTAAGACAACTTAATGTGCACTATATAATTAAATCTACAACATGTACTGGCCTTCATTTACACATCTAAGGCAGTTTGAACAGTCACAACAGAATTTGCATAGTACTTGGAAAAAAAAATACCCAAACATATAAGGTACATAATAAAACCAACTGGTCGACGTCTAAAGCTAGTAACAAACTTCAAACTACTTTTTTTGCAGGAAACATTTTCAGTAGTTAGTCACAGGGAGGTGACTGACAGCGTGAGGTTCTCCTGACATGTTCAGCTTTTCATAAATTTGAGAGGGTTATTTATTTGCATAATTTATCTGAGTATAATTGTTAAAAACCATGTGAAATAATACAGAATTAAAACCTGACCACACTGGTCCATAATAAACATGGTTAGAGAAGAGAACCTGTCTAACACACAGTAGACGATGTCGCGTGACTCTCAGGTTACAGTGGGTCTCCTCACGCCTCGGAGATCAAATTACAAACCAGCAAATGCACCTTGTTTGCCCTCTCATTTGGTAAATAAACATCGTGTTCATCTGTACAACAAATGTGGAAGTAGTCAGCAGGGATGGAGACTCGTATAAAAGGTGATCAGGACCGAGGGTTGGGCCGCTGGACACCGAAGGCTGTGATGAAGACGTTGACCACGACTATGACAAAGACGAAGGCCGTCGCTACGTTCTCCATGATGTTCAGCTTGTAGTGCATGTTTTCGTCGTTTAGATTCCACTTAACTGATGAGAGAAAAATTGAAAATATGGATGTGGAGTTAGTAACGTAAAGTAACGTTGTTTCGTCACAAGGTGGCGGCAGTGAAGTAATCTGCCGAGGACACAAACAGCATGTGACAGCTCTGCCCTCAGGTGAATAATTAGCCTCTTTCTCCAGATGAGAACGTCTGAGGGGACGTCGGTAGTTTTAAAACAACATCTTCTCTGGCGTGACATGTTGCCAGTTGTAAAGAGGGCCTCAAGTTGCTGCTGCTGTGTAAGCTCGGTATCACAATGGTCCTCTCTGGCAGCGTAAGATAAGAACGTGGTCAGGAGGAGAAGCTGGGGAAGTAATAATGTGTGGCTTGAAAAACTGCAGCTCAAGGCTCAGTCTTTCCAAATTAGGCAAATTATGTTGAAAAGATTACACAATAACTCAGTGAAATGTATCTGTGTAAAATATATATAAGTTTAATGAAAATTCATTTTTAGTTATAGTAGAAACACTGTTAGTATAATATAAGGTGTGTATGTATGTATTTTTTTGTCTGACCTTGTTGATAATCCTGCCACAAGTTAGTCTCAGAACAGAGGACAAAAAATGAATCGCGTCATACGTGGTGGTATGTGATGTTGTGGAATTTCACCCACTTAAGGACTGAAACATTAAATATTATATGTTCTGCATGTTTCTACAGATAAAATCAGTGGTGAAAGGATAAAGTCAATTTTGTGCAGCACAAATAGCAACAGCCTTTGAGGTAATTTAGTGAATCTGCACATACAAAAAAAGCTTGTCAAATAAATGAGGAGATGAGCTCCAGCAATACCTATAAAGATGAGCAAAACTCCCACTACGATCTGTAAGGTGAGAGAGATGCTAATGAGCGTAATGAGAGGCACGTAGAGGCTGAAGTCTGGCCCTTCCTCCAGCACAGCCTTCAGCTGGGAGGCGTTGGCCATCAGGAGAGCCACGTCCAGCATGCTCTCTGCTGCGCTCTTCTTATTGGCGTAATGGTTCATGTTCAGGGGTCCCTGCTGCCTCCTCGAGGGGCGTCGCAGTGGATGCTGGACACAGGTGGAAATGGCTTATTATGATCCAGACAACATACATACATACAGTATATGGAATAAACACATGCTGCACTAACAGTGTATTTAGGGACTATTTGTGGGATATATATAGTAAAAATCCCCTTGAAGTGAGAAACAGAAATGACACATTTTGAAACCGAACCTTGAACTTAATGAACCCCCCCAAAAACATCAGAAATGATCAGTAGGATCAAGACTAACAGCCCAAAATTGTGAAACCACAATATATTTTTAAAGGGAAAAAAACAAATAATGGAAGTGAAAGTATTTAGTGACCAATGCAGAGCTGACCAGGTCACACTGTACCTCACATACTCCTACTGTGGTAAAATGCGAGTGGAAACCTTTTTTTAGCAGCTGTTCATGGGTAATTCTAACACTGACTAAGCTCCGAGAGCTTATATTAAGGAATCAGTTTCCTTCCTCTGTGTGCAGCTAAGACAAGCGTCGTGTCCTCTTTCTAACGGAAATTCAATGGGTGTGAAATGGTTAGTTTACAACCTCAGCCTCCCAGAAAACCAGCGTCGGAGTTTCACCTGCCGCTGGGGGCTGTGTCTTGGCAGTGACACAATGTCCACCTTGTGTCTGGCCTGACAACGTTCTGCACTGTGTTCACCTCTGAGCTGCAAGGTCACAGAGGGAAAACATGCTCTTGTGGTAAACCAGCGGATGAGTGCGAGGGTCATCACTTGTTCCCCACAAAACCACTTAGCGGCCTGAACTCTTGAAATGTCATTTTTACTAGAAGTTTTCTTTCCAGCATAAACTAAATTGTAGTATAGTCCTTAGAGAATTCACTTTATTCTGTTTAGATCTCAGCAACTTAGCTTTTTCACTTCTCTGTATGAATGAACCTGAAGTAACCTCAGTGACAGGAGGTTTGACTTTTTACTTAAACTTCAATTGCTGACCCCACTACTCAGTTTATGGGCCACCTGCCAAACATTTACCTACAATCAAAATGAAAGTCTAATCAGTTCAGTATTGTTGAGCTAGTGTAGTATTATAAATTACGTTTGTTAAGTAGAAATAAATAAATAATAGGAATAGATTCCTATTCATATGACATTAAGTTACGATGCAGATGTGGATTCTTAGTATAACGTATAATCAGCTGATACATCTTCATCTGTCATAGTTTGGTCAGAGGTATTAACCAGCTGCAGTGTTACACATATGCATCAATGCGTCACTAAGTGCCTTCCAGTAAACGGATCGTTGTGTACTTCATTTACTTGAAGTACATTTTGGAGCCAACACGTTTAATTAGTTTTCACTCAGGTGAAAGATCTGGACGTAACTTTTAATTCCACCTCATCAGCCGGTTCAACGGCGGATAAATTCTGACGCATGTAGCCTGCGAAAGCGTCCTAATGGAACCAGGTACTGGCACCGGGGCTCTGCTTCACCTCTGCTTTGTTGGACGGGACCGAGCCCACATGTTCCTGGATCGTGTGTCATCGTGTGGAAACTGAGCCTCACTGAGCAGCAGCTAAGGGACCGAAGCAAACGAACAAACTTTATAAACGAACCTTTAGCAGGTCTCCGGTCGTAATAATCTCAATCTCACCATAGCCTGTTGATTTATGAATATTTTTGCCACTTGTTTGCTGAATAACAACGATGCCTGAATGGACCGAGCGCAGGGAGGAGGCAGCCGCTAAACGCGTCCTGTCTGTCTGTGGGAATCTCTCTAACGTTCGTGACCCGCCAGCGCCGCCTTACCTCCGCCTCGCCACGCCGGTCAGCATCGCCGTTCATCTCCAGGGTTTCCGACGCCATCGTGTCGGTAAACTAGTGTCTTTTTTCGAAGAGGTCGCTCATGTGCGGCGTGGACGCCCAAGAAGAAGTCAGGGGTCCGGCTTGAAGGCTCAGATGCAGGCTTATGCTGTGACGACGGGAAGGGGAGGACGTCCAGACTCCCGCCCCTCCGCCCCGGGCCGGTGCCCCGAGGAAGCGGAGGGAGCGGAAAGAGCCGCTGGATGTTCGCAGATTTACATCAGACTGTCCAATATCCAGGCGTTTTCAGATCGTAATCGTAGACGCTCGGACACTTTGACGGACTGGAAAATGTCTCTACTGCCTCCGTGCGTTCACTGCGGTAATGAACGTTAATCTCCCCACAAACAAAAAAACACAAATAGACAGAGGAGTCGCCACAAACTGAAGTGTGACAAAGGACACAACAGCAGTAGTTAATAATGATCTTTTATCTCCTTTTATTATTATAGATATTATAGATTTTGTGTGAGTCTCATTTGATTTGTTGTCTTTGTGCTGAAGCGTAATCCTCCACTTTCTGAGTCTGGCCCTTTACAGATCAGATCCTTACAGATCATATATGTTTTGGCAAAGCTAAGAAAGAAACAACATTGCGATCTATAGACCCGGTAAAACATACGGTGTGTGTTCGGCCTTAAGGGGAGGGGAGATTTAACATTCAGTAACTAGAACTGTAAACTAATCCTGCTACAACTAGTTCCTGTTACCGTTTCCATGGTGATCTTAACAAGTCGCTTCCTCTAAGTTGCCCCCATAAACTTTCGAACTATGCCTCTAGGTTGATCCTTAGTTGAATGGTTTTACACATCTGCTCTTGTTTTTTGTTTTATGTCATTACCCTCATCTTAACAAACTTTAGACAATAGGATCCACTCAACAACTACAGCTTCAAGTTCTTTATGTCAAATAAGGAAGCGATTCTTCAAACTGACAAATGTCAAAAGAAAAACACTTTACCTTGAGTGTTCATGTGACTAAACAGTCAAGTCAACTTAATATCTTGACTTAACTCAACTTGTTTTCCCAAGTTCCCTCAAATTAACTCATTGAACTAATTATTAAGCCAGTTCAACAAGTGAACTTTAGTTTCTAGGTTAAATCAACTTGAAATACAAACAGTACGACATTCGTCTTAGCCACAGTTCCAAATATAAACTGCTTTTCTTGCATGTATTACAGGTGATAGGTGCCCAACTGGGACAAACCTGTTACCTTCACGCTAAATTAAAGATTAACTTGCTGTACACTGCAATTTGTGGCTGAGACTAAGGCAACTCTGGTTGTGACCGTAAGATGACAGCATGCCACAAGTATTATTTGTAACGACTAGCGGAAATCCTCCTGGCTTTAATTATATGCATTAAACAATGTCTGCGTGGTGTTTGTGGGCATATGGATGATGTAATAATCCTGTAATGTCACAAAATGTCAAAACCATTAGTAAAGAACGAAATCCTTGCACAACTTATGCTGGAGAAATTGAATATTCAGAATTGAAAGCTCAGCACAACTGCAGCCTTGTCTCCAGCACGAGGCCTCACATCTTGCGCAAGATGGGGTCTGATCTGATCGCCCATAATTCCTAGCAGCGCCCCGCTTGGTTGGTAGACCCGGAGTGTTATCTTTCCATTGGATGCTCAGCGCGTCACGATGGAGGCGGACGACGGTGTCCACGCAGCCTGTGTCAGGGGAGGCTGAGGGAGCCGCCTAAAAGCGTTATTGGATACGCGTTGTTGCTAGGGGCGTGGGTTGTACCGTGAAATTGTCTTTCTGTCGTTTTTTGGAAACACGGGCGAGCTTTGATGTAAGAAGACGACACCGTATCAGGTGGACGGAAGCGGAGAGAGACGGTGCCGCAGTGAGCATAATCTGATAAGCGCCTGTGTCCATCCTTAAAAAGTAGCTTATGTGCGCTACGTAAAGTGCCGGTGCAGGGATGCTGAGTGTCCGCCCGCTTATTTATTTGCATCACGCAGATTCCGGGTCGGTGAGAGTTTACGCGCAGTGACGGCTGACGCTCGGTCCGACCGTGATGTGTCTTCTGGGGGATTAGCGCGCGTCCCGGCCTGTCCGGTGCAGGCGGCGACCGGTCTGCGGACCAAGCGTCGTGCTGACAGCAGCCTATGCAGAGTGGAGGAAACGCGTTTTCGTGAGCTCGTAGGCTGAACCGGCAATGACGCCAGGCTTGACTGGACGCTGTGGCGAACGCAGGTGAGGAGGCGCGTATCCTTGGAGCCGGACGTTGTGTGAGGATGCCCTGTGCCCCAGACAAACCCAAGGCACGAGGCCGCGTGTACCCTGAGCTGGAGAACTGCGTCACTGCACTCGAGTGTTGCAGGTAGGCGGCAAACTCTCCCACCACCGGGGAGGTTCGCTCATTTACCTCCCTACGCGATGTCGCCGGCAAATGTTTAACAATCCACTGGGGATGGATTCGGCGGACGATTCTAGCAAAGACCCGCCACTGGGATCCACCTTTTCCTCAGCACCCAATTTAGACTCGGACATTAATGCAAATGCCTGTAGGCCTGTTTATGAGAACGGGACCGACCACAACGTCATCATACAGAGCGCAGCCCTGCGCGGAGCCAGTGACCCCAGCGCGTACCCCTCCACTGACTACCGGGCCTTGGTGCGCCAGAGGTTCATCCGGCGGAGCTTGTGGGTGTCAGACTCCGAGGAGCAGAGTGTGGACACGCCGGAGTATGTCAACAGCAGCCCGGTGCTCAACATTGACCTGCGAACAATCATCGATCGGAGTCGAACCCGAGCCCTGCAGGGAACCCGCCCGAGCCACCAGAAGACGCCGGACACGGAGAGCCAGCTGGGGCTAAAGGACAGCACCACAGACAGCATCAGCGCCGACGAGGAGAATGGAGACGGGGGCGAGACCGAGTCCAAGACAGAGGCTGTGCCTTTGGATGTCACAGGTAAAGCAGGGAGTGACGAGAACGAAGAGGAACCAGGCATGAAGGCTGTGTCCACCTCACCTGGGGGCCGCTTCCTCAAGTTTGACATAGAGCTGGGGAGAGGGTCCTTCAAGACGGTCTACAAAGGTCTGGACACGGATACCTGGGTCGAGGTGGCTTGGTGCGAGCTCCAGGTGAGTTCATTGAGCGTTTGAGTTACTTCTACAGAAATGTTGGGTGAGTGTGCAGCGTGGGACATGCCCAGGAGTCTGCAGGGGACAGAGAAGACAGAGTATTATCAGACACTGTTAGGCCAGTTATGGGCCAGTTAGTGGGTAATACATCAACTGATTACATTTTTAAAATTTTTATCAAAGTATTTTGTTGCTGAAATGCTCTTTTTGTACAGAAGAATCGTCCCCTATTGTCGCCCATCATGATCATGTGAACGACTCACCACTGAAATATTTGCTCTCACTGAAGATCTGAGTAAAAGTGTTGGCCACGGTACAGACCGACGCAGCTTTTCACTCATCCAGTCGTCTCCCCATAGATTCTTGCTTGACTGCTGTCATCCTGTAGTTTGTGTCATCCAGGTTTACAGTCGACCTGATTCCGAACTTATCTGCCAATAAAAGTTTGCCTCAAACCCCCGTAGTTTATAAAGATGCTTCAATAAAGTTGCATCCTCGTTCCCTGTATGCTGCTCTTGATATTTATAGAAGTGAGATTTGCTGGAGTCATTCTGGAGCTGGTGCATTCTGAGTTCATCTCTAATGCAGAAGAAAATTGGAATGGGCCTATAATTAGTTTAACCAGAATTTCAGTATTTAGCATTGGTACTTTAATTGGAATCTTAGCTGGGGCTAGTCTAGAGCTAGCATTTAGCATCACAGCAGTAACAGCTTGCTGTTTTACTAATCTGTGTATGGGGTAATCTAATGATCAGTTTAGACACAATCCATGTGATACACAGATTAGCCTGTAGACAGCGATTGCCCTTTCAGGGCTCACAAAGTTGCCAGGCTGTTGTAGTCAGTCTCAGCAAATCACTGCCTCTATATTGAAATATATATTTGCCAGGTCACTGGGGTCTAAACACAGTATTTGTTTCACCCAAACGCGTTTCTGACACAAAAATGTTTCAATATTTTTACTTGTGTTCGCCACTT
This sequence comes from Macropodus opercularis, assembly GCA_030770545.1. Lineage (NCBI taxonomy): Eukaryota > Metazoa > Chordata > Actinopteri > Anabantiformes > Osphronemidae > Macropodus > Macropodus opercularis. The sequence continues at coordinate 3,207,011 of CM061099.1, forward strand.
TTTATTCAGCTGCTCACGTCCTTCTCTCTACTCCTGAAGAAGGCAGGTCCCCCTGTCAGACCTGAAGGAGTAGGTGGTAAAATGACTCATGCAGAATTAAAACGCTATTAAAATGTGCTTATCACACACGCTCCTATGTGGACATCAAGTTCTAGACCCGTGTCTGAAGGAATAGAACTAGAGTTTGGCTTTTTTCTATTTGGTGTTAGGATCATTACACTTGCAGTGAGACTAATTTGGATGCAAAGCCTCAGTCAGTTCTTCTAGAAGTCAGCCCCTAAGACATGTATGTCTGAGACAGGCCTGAACAAGACCAGGAGTCATTTAAATTACGGTTTTCATTCCAGTTTCCAGCCAGTTTAGCTTTTCCTGAGTAGGATTAGTCTACACGCTGTTTCTTGTACTTTGTCAAGTGAGAATCAGCCACTGGTGATATTTTTAAACACTTCTACATTATTAACCAGTATTTCAAGAGGAAGAATCCTTCGTGAATGCAAGGCATGTATCACAGATACTGTAGCTGCACAGTATGTGTGTATATTTGGGTTTGTGCAGTATCTAAGCAGACTCTGAGGATGATTCAACCGTTCTGTCCCTGGAGATGAGGCCTTGCCCTTCAGAGATCCAGTGCCTGTGCTACATGCTCATAAGATGTTGCTGTAACTCAGATGCTCTGTGTCCAGTGTGAGCTCAGGACGACACTAAGAATGACATCAGACAACTCGAAGCACGTGGAAAGATTTTTAAATCAGATTTGCGGAGCTGATGTCTGGTGTCGACCAGGCCTCGTTTTACTACTATCCACTAAATAGTGATCAAGCATTTTCTTCATGTGTTTGAACTTAAGAAGTTTTGCAACATAATTTAGTAAAATGCTAAATGTGTTATCACTGTCTGATGCGTCTCTGTTGTGAAGTAATTTTTGTCTTGTTTGGCAGCTCAGTAATGACCTTTATACGTAGATTTATACTCCTGTTATATTATCAGACAGATGCATCTGAGGAGTGAATCCTGCTGATGCAGCTCTGCACCAAGACAGAGAGAGAGAGAGGAGAGAGGGAAGGGGGGGTTCTGCTACGAGCAGCATGTACGATGTGTAGTATTTGATACACAGCCAAAGGCCAGTTCTGTATTTATGTCCTCACCATGTCAGGGATGCAAGTGCTGCTAATGTATTTTTATTGTAAAAAACAAAGCCTTGACGAAGCCAACGCCCTGCACAGAGCTCATATCTGCATTGCATATTTAACAATAGTTCGTAACTTCCTGAAGATTGGACAATATGGCCATAAAGATAACGCAACACAAAACAGTTTCTCTCTCAGGAACGGAAGCTGACAGCAGATCCCTCACAACGCTGCCCGTAATCCTACACCCATTAGGCAGCAGACTGCATGGGTCAGATTTTCAATGGCGCAATAATCAATGCCAGGAGAAGTATAGTAATTTATTGTGCTTCATAAATGCTAAATGCATATTCATTGTTGCCATGTCTGTGTGAAGACAGTGGGAGAGAAAATCTGGAGGTCATGTTGTGGCTGAAGCCATGAGTTGTCTCAGTCATGCTGACTGGACAGAAACAGAGCTGTAGAGAATGTTCACTGTCAGCTCTTTTACTATTTATACAACCGTTGCAGTGGCCAAAACATTGATCCAGGCTACACCAATTTACCCAAAGATGTACATTTTATACTCAAAGACTACACGACATATACATGTATCAAAGATAACAGATGTCTTTGTCATAAAAACTATTCATTCTCCAGGTGCTGCTAATGGTCTTTTTATTGCATTATTCATTTGGAGCACATTTGGCATTTAAATATAAAAAAAACATTCAGTGCTTTTCTTTTGTGATAGATGTGTCTCTGCATGACAACAACAGAAAAAAATATTGATTCCTATTCATTCTGAAAATATATGCATCCTCAGTTTGTCTCAGTGTCTTGTTTTATGCAGTGCTGATACGTTTTGTCGTCCAGATAGGAAGAAAGCAAATTTATCTTTCCCAGTCCCACTTTATTTGAGACCGCTGATATGATGCTGCTCCTCCATCCTCCACACCACGTCTCCAGAATACTGAACCAAAAAGGCCTTCTCTGTTCTCCCTAGGAGCGAAAGCTGTCCAAAGCAGAACGGCAGAGGTTCAAGGAGGAGGCAGAGATGTTAAAGGCTCTCCAGCATCCCAACATTGTGCGATTTTATGACTTCTGGGAATCACCTGTAAAAGGGAAGAAGTGTATCGTTCTGGTGACAGAGCTGATGACCTCAGGGACACTAAAAACGTGAGAGTCAATATTATAAGTCTATTTATGAAAACAAATATAAGCAGAGAAATCGATGAATGGAACATTTTATCAATAATAGAATAACTTTATAGTTGTGTTTTTAATCTTGCTACAGGTATCTGAAGCGCTTTAAGGTCATGAAACCTAAAGTTCTTAGGAGCTGGTGCCGACAGATTCTCAAAGGTCTTCACTTCCTGCACACAAGGACTCCTCCAATCATCCACAGAGACCTCAAGTGTGACAACATCTTCATCACTGGTCCCACAGGCTCTGTCAAAATCGGAGACCTGGGCTTGGCGACGCTGAAGAGGGCCTCCTTCGCCAAAAGTGTCATTGGTTCGTCAGCTACATGGCAAAACACTGAACGGTGTAACAGTAACAAACACTGCAAACATAACACTGATATTTGTTGCATGGCGAATAAGATGAGTTTAACTGTATTTACATAATCCCTACATTAAGGCACTTTACATACTGTACTGAGAGAAGATCTTAAATCTCCAAATCAGATGTGCACATTATTTCTTTTTTCATTTAAATGATTAAAAACGTCTTGGTGTCCTGGTCTAGCAGCCATATTAAATTTCAGTCCTCCATGCTGCTATTGATCCCGAAACACTAAGACCTGCATGTGAGTCCATCATTTATCTTTGTCTCCCGCTTTAATTCTGCAGGAACTCCAGAGTTCATGGCCCCAGAGATGTACGAGGAGCACTACGACGAGGCCGTGGACGTGTACGCCTTTGGCATGTGTATGCTGGAGATGGCCACCTCAGAGTACCCTTACTCCGAGTGTCAGAACGCTGCACAGATCTACCGCAAAGTCACCAGTGTGAGTTAACGTGGTCCTTCGCCGCGGCTATCAAATCAGCATTAGAAACCTGTTATCAGCCTAGTGTCGAGGCTGATAATCGGACGTTTAAAAAAGCTGGGAAACCCAAACACATTCAGAACACAAGCAACAGTAACTGGTGGCTAATTGCAAAACCTTGCAGTATGGAACTTTTGCCAAATTAAGGAAAATATGACTCAGCAAACTAACGTTTTTTGTAATAGAAGGAAAGTGATATCTTTGTCCCACAATGTTCATGGGTCCTAACTCAACCAATTGTGTTAATGAGCTTCCACTTTGCTTCTTTGTGGATCAACTAATGATCCCAGCACCATAAGTCCTGCAGAAAATAAAGTGTATGTAATTAATATTTCTTACAGTTCCTCTGTATTGTAGTCACTCGAGAACCACCGTGTGTGTTGATAAGCTGAATTTCAGCGCTGGCTTGTTTTGCAGGGGGTGAAACCTGCCAGCTACACTAAAGTCAGTGACCCAGAAATAAAGGAAATAATCGGGGAATGCATTTGTCACAAATGGGAGGAAAGGTAAGTGGACCAGGACCTTAGAGATAATGACACGATTTATATTTAGACAGTGGTTGATCTTAGCTCAGTGTTTCCTTTAGTTTACTCTCAGTTTTCACTGTGACACTGCCTAACAATGTCTGTCCATGCATTTGCTGCAGGTACTCCATTAAGGATCTCCTGAATCATGCCTTCTTTGCAGAGGATACCGGCGTCAGAGTGGAGCTCAATGAAGAAGATGATGGGAAGAAAGCATCTATTGCTCTTAAGCTGTGGGTTGAAGACGCCAAAAAGCTGAAGGGAAAATACAAGGACACTGGAGCCATTGAATTCACCTTTGACTTGATGAACGAGGTCCCAGAGGTCGTGGCCCAAGAAATGGTAACCCATCATTTACTGTATGAACGTAAACACACAGTTGTTTAATTCAATATTAGTATACTTCTGAAACCAGGCGGGTTTTGAGTAAAGCGCCGCTGATCTCCATTCCTTTAGTAACAGTAATGATCTTACCTGTGTCCTGTAGGTGGATTCAGGATTTTTTCTGGAATGTGATGTGAAAATAGTTGGGAAGTCCATCCGGGATCGCGTGGCTCTGATCAAATGGAGGAGAGAGCGGACCGTCTCGCCGGGAAATGCTGAGGCAGCCGTGAAGAAAACCCAGCAGAACCTGCTTCAAGTGCCCGGTACTGGTATCCCACAGGGAGCCACGTTAGCTGCATCAGAACATGAAGACCAGGAGGTGGAGCAGCAGACCCTCATCTGCACTGTGCCTGCCACCACCTCTACCACATGTGAGCGCTGCTAATTAGAATGGATTATATAACCTCTATTAATAAGTCCAGCCGCTGTTCACCCTCACGAAGGATTTAACAAGTAATCACACCGGCTCTAGATTAAAGTGGCTAAACTGATGTTTTGAAAATAACTGAGACGCTGAGAAAACAGGTGACAACATCTGAGTAACACTGTTCACATTTAAATGAGATGCGACTGCTCTGTCTTCTCGCTTTCATTCAGTGTCTGTCCCTCCCACACAGAGCATTGTTGTGCATTGTAATGTTTAATCGCTCTGTTCTCGCAGCTGAAAGTGGGGCGAGCTGTACCAATCATGTAGATGATCCAAACACTCAGAATGGCCCCTACCAGTCGCTTCCAGAACCCGTCTCTACACCTCAAATGATCTACAGTCCTCCTGCGGCACAGGCTGAGCCGCAGCTGCAGCAGGCGTCCTACCAGCAGCCTACGGCGGCCTCACGCGCACACTACACGCAAGCGTCCACGCAGTCGCACCAGCCAACCACGGGTCAGCTGCATCCTGGGGCCTATCAGCAACCTGCCGCACAACTACAGCAGGGGTCCTATCCGTCTGTGAGTGCACGCATTTCTTACCTCTGTGGCGAATTTTTAAAACCTTGAATGTTGTTTTCTTGAATAACAGCATTTTTAATTGTCTTCTTGAATCCTAATCAGCGTCACTACAGCGATCCATTCGTATGCTCGCACAACCTGCTCAGCACTGAGAGCGCGGTGTGTTGTAGACGAGGAAGTGCCTCCCTGCTCGAGATGTTACAGTGTAGGAAACATGCTCTCACTAACACAGCGAATCCCAGCTGCTGCCTGCATCCATCACGGGATCCGGCTTCAACAAAAGGCTTTGTGTCTGTGCATGCCACAGACTACCAATACTGTAACTCTGCCCAGAATCAGTCACTGTTATCACCTCGCTCGTCCTCCCATCAACACTCTCATCATGACTCAGCAAGTCATTACAATTCCTCTCTCCTTCCCAGTAATTTACAACCTTCCCCCCAGCAACGTCCGAGCGTCACTCACAGCCCACAGGCTCGACACCAATGCAAGGCTTGTATGTCTGTCCTCCTGAGAGACAGGACGAAGGGAGGTGGATCTCTGGGACACGCACAAACGCGCCCAGTCTCCGAACCATGCACACCCACATCTCCCTATCGGTCAGAGTCTCCTTCAGCCGCTCTACCCCCAGTTCTTTCGAACTCTTCTCCGTCACCTTTACGTCATTCCTCGTCTTCACACCTTGTGCTACCGGGGAGTTTGTATGAAGGCGGAGATCTCTCTCTTCTCAACCACTGTCTCCATCACATTGTCAGTCGCAGGACCAGCTCTCCCACCCTGACTGAGAGGGCTACTAATTGTCCATTTCTCAGACATGGAGATGTTGGGAATGCTATCTCTATAGAGGCTGAGCTTATAGACAAGAGTCAGAGCCTGGACGTTCCACTCGTCTGTAGCCCAAACCTGGACCGGAGGCTGCAGCTTTTACCAAATGAAAGCACAGGCAGACTCGATCCACTGGTAGGTTAGTGAAGGCCACTTCATTTAGGCGTTATACTGCTATCAACCTGCTGTATCAAGAATCTGCCGGCTGCTTCGTTCCTCTGGCCTTTCCACAGTCGTAGCAAAGTGCAGCGGATCGTCCCTGCTCATGCTTAATCCGTAGTAAGGCTTTCATTTCTGTGAGATGAGACTGTGAAAGCACACACAATTGTGTGCAAATGTACGGCAGCGGCGGTGAAGGATTTCTGATGCTAGATTAAAGCTGACCTTCCCTTTCAAATTCAGCTTCCCTTGATGCGCCTTCCCAGCGGCTAACATCCCTCTACTAGCTTCTACAAAATGAACTTTGCAAACTTGATCTCAGTTTGTTGTAGCAAACATATGACCTTAATCTTCTGTCGCATATCTTCTGATGTGTTTCTGACAGACAGTTTCTGCTCCAGCTACTCCGGCGCCTGCTGCACACCAAAGTAGACAGACAGCACAGAGCTTCCCAGCCGCAGCCACTGGACCGACCCAGCTTACCGCCCAGCCCAGCCCGGAGCAGGTACTGCATGCACCTCAGCATGATGGGCCTCATTGGGATCCTTGTAGTCTGGCATTGATATATCAGCTAACGGTGAAGTGTTAACCAAAACATACATACTGGAAATGAGTATGTAACTTAGTGGCACCAACTGTCTGATGACATATTACACATGGTAGGATGAGAGACACGAGAGGTGGAAAGTGCGTCTGACTTCCCCTTTGAATGTCCCATCATTGACTGTATAACTGTGTTTGGGTGTGTATGTGAATGGGTTTTCATGTGGTATGTGTTTCCTCCCCGTTTGTCTCCCCTTCCTTTAGTGCCATCTCCAACCAGCTGCTGTCCTGCCCCAGGTAGATCATCATCTGCAAGAGCTTACTACAGGCTTTGTACATGCACAGCAAAGCAGACACCAGAGTTACATCTTACTGTAGTTACTGTAGCCCACTATCAAAGTGGAGCCTTTACATCCGAACACATTCCTGTTGTCAGATCAGTAGAGGAATAGTTTGTATTTCCATCAGGGTCAAATCAGACATGTTTGATTTCCTTCCTTAGCTGTTACCTGCAGACCAGCCTTCATCTCACCTGAGTCCTCCTGACATATGTACCAGTTTTGCCCAGTCAGTCTCCAGTGCTCCTCCCCCAGTCCTGCCCCTGCAGATCAGCACTCAGGTGCGTTGTGGTAGAAAACAACACAAGCGTGTTACAGAGGCTGCAGGGTTTACTGATTCATAAGCGGCCTGTGTGAATGTTTTTGTCACTGTTCATTTTATATCCATTTTCCTTTTCTTTCCTAGTTCCCCTCACCATATCCTGCAGTTCAAACGGGGGGCTTCCACCCCCCTCCCTGCTCCCCAGCTTCTCTGCCATCTGCCTACAGCAGCAGTGGCCCTTTTCTATCTAGTGCCTACTACCGTCCCTCCCTTCCACTGACCCCTCATGGTGCCTTGCCCTCTATTCCTTCTCTCGGCACCCCCCAGACCCCACTTTCCACACCTCAAAACGTGCCCAGTTTGCCACTCTCTGCTCCTTTTCTTGCCATGTCCCTGGCAGCGTCCCAGCAGCAGGGTGTCCCTCACACATCTCAGCCAAACCTTTGTAGCTTCCATACCACCCATTCCTTACCTCTCTCCCAGGTACCACCCACCCCATACCCCGTCCCCCACTCTGTGCAGGAACTGGCTCAGCAGCCTGTCCAGGTGAATATGTGACTCAGTTCTCACTGTGATGATTGGGTCTCAGCCGTCTGTCTTATTTGTTGGTGTAATGCACACAGAGCATGTGACTGGGTATATTCAGTTGAATATTTGTGCTAACTGATCAAGTTTTCCCATTGCCCTATTTCTTCCAGGGACAGACACTTGCTTCACATGGGAATTTGGGAGATGTTCAGCTTTTGGCTGCAGTCCACCCTGTCTTACCTGTTCAGACTTCACTCTGGAGAGGCGGGGCAGACGCAGAGACGACTGCAGCTGGACGAGACCTAACGGTTGCGCCCACGGTTCCGGTCCCAGCCTCAGTCTTAGCTCCAATGCAAGTTGAAACTCAAGCCCCGGGACCAACTCCAACTCTGATCCCCGCACAAGCTGCATCAATGCCTCAAATTCCTGCTTCGACCCTTCGAGCCTCGACGTCAGTCCCAGTGCAAGTCCCGGTAGCAGTACCAGCTTCCGTCTCAATCCTAGATCAAGCGTCCGTCTCTGCATCCAGTCCCACTTATGAACTACCAAAAGCCTCATCAGCAGCCTCAGTCACATCTTCTATCCCTGGTAAACCACAGTTGTCAGTCCCAGGTTTGGTGTCAGCCCCAGCCTCTGTCACTGTGCCAGCCTCAGTCCAAGCTGCAGCCCCCTCTCCTGCGCCAGCTCCTGCAGCAGCTTCAATCCCGGCTCTACCTCTGCAGCCTGCTGGCATCCAGACAGCAGCCTCAGTGCCTGAGTGTGCCAGCCTGGCCTCAACTCAGCGCAACCTTGACACGACATCTGCATCTAGCACCCTTCAACAAGAGCCCTGTGTAGAGGTAGGAAGGACGCCAAAGTTAGTTTTCAATTTGAAAAATGTCTCATGTACTTCATGTACACACATTTGTTGCATAGGAAACATGTATTATCCACTGTCTATGCTTTTTAACTATGTAATTTTTCTAAATCAAGTCTTTTTTGTCTGCTTTTTTACAGGATGTGCTTCCTGAGAAACCAGTTTCTTTACCCAGCTGTGCTTACGACAGGTGTGTCTTTACAGTCTCTACAATCCTTCTAATTTCGTGGGTTTTCAAATGTGTCAACCAACCTGTGGCAAACGTCTCTTTTTCAAAGCCTCAACTCTGATGTGACATCTGGTAAGGAAACAAGTGATGGCTATGACAGCTTGGTAAGTGGAGCGAAGGGGGATGGGAAACCCAGGAAGCACCACCGCAAATCAGCTCGCACACGCTCCCGGCAGGAGAAGACCAGCAGACCCAAGCTGAGCATGCTCAACGTGAGTGATGGTGTGACCTGGGAATTCACAGATTTGTCCATCGTAACGTTTCTGATTATTAAGTGTAAGTGCTGCTCACACAGGTTAGCAACACTGGCGATAAAATGGTCGAATGCCAGCTGGAGACCCACAACCACAAAATGGTGACATTTAAATTTGATCTTGATGGAGATGCTCCAGAGGAAATTGCCACCTACATGGTTAGTTCCTGACAAGCTTAGATTCTTGTTTCATCTATAGTTCATACTTGGAGGTTAACATCTGTAAACTATTCACCAACAGGTTGAGAATGGATTTATCCTACTGTTAGAGAAAGAGATCTTCATCGACCAGTTGAAGGATATTGTGGATAAAGCTGAGGATATGCTAAATGAGGACATGGAGGGCGAAGGAACCTCCACCTTGAGTTGTAGCCCTCAGCAAGGCCAGATGTCTGAAGGGCTGATGGGAGAGGTAAGGGGCGAGTATAGACACTCACACAGCACACGCCTAAGCTTTAGACCTGGACAGAGACGTCTCCACTGGCATCAACATTAAGTGGCAAGTAGCATATTAGCACACGTCTGTCTGCTGCTCCGCAGAATCAGCAGCCGGGAGCACCTCAGCCTGTCTATCAGCAGAATGGTAAGGTTTTCGCTTTAACCATGACGTTCTGCATGTGCGATATCCTCCTAAAAGTACATGAATGGTAACCTCCTGAACTTTGCATGGCAGTTCTTCATACAGGAAAGAGGTGGTTCATCATTTGCCCCGTAGAAGAGACTCCCACATCCAGCCAGGAGACCCCGTCAGAAGGCACCGCTACACATTCACCTGGGAGCTCAGCCACTGCCCAGGCTGCTGACAGCGGCACCGCAAGGCCACCCAAAGGTGACTTTATGTTCACAGAGGAGCTTCAGCAATAGCACAGCCGTGTGGCAGCTAAAGGAAATACACGCTCAATTCTCCCTGGCTATTGTTGGCTTTATTAAAAGAAATCTACATGAATTTTAACATCTGATTGAATTCTGTATATTATAAGTTTCTTTGTGTTTCCTCTTGCAGAAGAAGGATCGTCCTCCACAATGTCTGGTGGAAGTGGAGGCTTTTCCTATGATGTGTATGGATTCTGTAGCCCTCCAGTAATGTCCAACATAGACCCACTTCTCTTGGCCACTCTGTCACCTCCTGTGTCTGCTCCCCCGACCCTTCAGTCTGTATCATCAGTGGAGCCTGCAGGAGGTGTGGTGCCACACAGCGTCCATCAGGCACAGCCGGCCAGAGCCCAAACCGTGCCTCAGACGTCCCCACACACATCCTTCCCAGTGGAGGAGTCGGCGGCATCTCCTCTGGCCTCCATCTCCCCAGTACACGCTGCCCCGCAGTTGCCAGATATGACGTATCATCCTGCGATTGCTGAAGAGGTGCCCTGCTGCCCTCTGGTCATGCCTTTGTCTCTGGATGTGAGTGGCTCACATGGTGGATCTCCTCTCACCCCTCTTCCAGTCCAGGAGGCAGGTTCCAGTAAAGAGCCGCTTTCCGTTTCCTACGCCTCAGTAGCACGAAGCGAGCGGCCACAACAGCCCGTGGTGCTCCACCAGCCTTTTTCCAACGTGGGCGGTACCAAAGTGGCCTCCCTTCCCCAGAGCCCTGCACCATCGCAGCACGGTGCAGGGCCCAGTGAGTCCGATGGTGAAGGACGACTGGGCCGCGGGGGCTTTGTGGACAGCACCATCAAAACACTGGATGAGAAACTAAGGAACTTGCTCTACCAGGAATACGCTCCCATGTACCCGTCAGGCAGTGCTGCAGAAACGCCAGGATCTGGGACCGAGTACATCCAGTCTCCTCCTGGTCCAGACAGCGCCACAGGAGGGTCAGGAAACAGCACACCAGGGCCGATGGGGGAGGGACGCTACAGGGCAGGAGAACAGCTAGTAAGTCCTGAGACATTAAAATACAGACACAGTTCTATTCAGTTGGGCAAATGAAAATGTGTGGATTTGGGGATTGTCCTGTTTAAAACGTAGCCACATTTAATTTTGTATGAACAAATGAATGGCTTTATGTGTCCTACTGTCTTTCGTCAAGGTTTTTTACATGTTTGCGTTGTAGTTTTTTCAGGTCTCAGCTTTTTGTTCCTTTCTCATCCCGTCATCTCGTTTAGCCTCAAATTCCAGAGCGAATGGATAGTTTGAGCACACTGAGCGACTCGGCCGTGTGTGGTATGTAGGGCGCTAAAGCACTTACCATGTAATGTGTTACTTTGGTGGCACACTGCTTAATGTTGTGGAAATGTTTGCAGCGTCATTGTCAAGAAGACATGTACCACACTCTGCATCCTGCTCCGGAACAAGGGGTCGATTTAAGGTATAACATCGGGATTTTATTTTTTGCTTTTGCAATCACAGAAGCACCACAATTGTGTATAAAACCTAGGTTGTTCTGTGTGTCTTGCAGATGATGTCTGTTCCTCCCGAGGTGGCCAACAGAAGAGATGTGAAACAAAGGAGCTGGAGTAGCGCTGCCTCTCCTGCTCACCCCGTCGGATACGGCGGGGACCATTTTCAGGCCGAGGCCATGGCAGCCTCCACCACCATCGGACGTTTCTCCGTGGTTAGCACTGAAGATGACATCACACAGAGGACACGTTGCAGCCGCTACTCTGCCCCACCTGACTTCTACCTAGACACGCCACCCTCCGTGGCCAAGCGTGGCTCTTTGCCTCGCGCCTTGACCTCAACCTCTGTTCCCGTGGACGTCACCGTGCATGCTCGCTTCCTGTCCTCGGACTCGGGGGCCGAGAGCAGCCCTGCAAAGCTGGCTCCTCCCACCCCGTCTCAGCACGCTCGCTCAGAGCGCAGAGGAAGTGACCTCATGAAGAGAGCAGTGGCCTTCCTCCGTCGCTCAGGGCGCAGCAGCAGCGTGCAGAGCTCAGACTCACCAAGTCGCCACGGGGGCGTGCACGGCTCAGCCTACGCCAGCAGTGACAATGACTCCGAGATGGAAGACTCGGACATAAAGCGAGAACTACAGAGACTTAGAGAGAAGTAAGTAGAGCCTGATTTAGTGTCTGTATATGAAAGTCTGAAAATAGTGTCATTTGGCTTTAAAGTGACCGGTATGTTCTTCAGACATCTGAGGGAGATCTCTGAGCTGCAGGCCCATCAGCGGGGAGAAGTGGAACTGCTGTATCGCCGCCTTGGCAAAGCCCCTCCTCCGGGCCTGGGTCTCTCACACGCTACGCCACATGCAGGCCGTAGGAAGAAGTCAGGCAAGCACAGGCTGAAGCCTGGCAAACTTCTCAGCCCTCTGGTTCAACAATTCAGAAATGTCACAACCAAGACTAGTGACTCCAGCAGATTCAGTGAGCTCCTTTTCAGAATATTCAGCTTTATGAGTTACGTATTTCCAGCATACAGGCGAGAGGACGCCACGCTGATGCTTTTGTGTGTACTCAGGTGCTGCTACAGGTACAGGCGAGCCCCCGGTGAGTTTAAATGGCTCCCCGGGCAAAGGGTCCTTCCCCACTCAAGGCAGGGCGAGGTCCTCCACCAGCCACCTCCCCACCTCAGCGTCAGAGCCTGTGCAGACTCAGCCCTGCTCCCTGAAGGGCTCCTTGTCTTCTGATAATATCTATGCCGGACTGCATGGGACGACTGGGACTCACGCTCCAACTGGACAAGGTGACCAACAGCAACACTCACTAGTGTTTGACTACACAGCATATATCTTACACCACTTGTTAGTGGTGTTTTAAGGTTTTTCAATTTGTGTTTCAATCTGTCCTCTATGTTTTCTTCCCTTTTTGATTATACTCCCCCACAGGCTGGTCTAATTGCCCTCAACCATCTGAGAGAGTGACCTATAAATCCAGTAGCAAGCCAAGAGCTAGATTTCTCAGTGGGCCTGTGTCTTTATCTATCTGTTTGTATCTCTTCTCTTCCTGCATAGCTTCACTTTCCTGTTGTCTGTTTTTACTATTTCTATTTTTTTAGCCGACTGATATTTGGCAAACCTTTCTGCAACACTGTTGGTCTTTCTTTTGCCTTGTGTTGTCGCGTGTCTATTTCTTGGATTTTGGTTTGCGCTGAAATATATTGTTTAAATAATAAAATAATTTATTTGTCATTTTATAATTTCATGCTATATTTGTGATGTCTACAGTTATACCTGTTACACTGTTACAGTCTTAATTCCAGTTATAATAGACATTTTTAAGCCTTCCATTCTGCATTACTTGGAAATTATCTTTTGCATGCGCATACATCTCAGCCTGCTTTAAATTTCCTAATCTCGGCTTTAAACCTCGCCTCAATCTTTCATACAGACTGACGCACTGCATGATTTTTCTCATAAATATGCTGACTACTTTCAGGGGATTCATTGCTTTGTTTGCCCATTTATTGTGTGGTTTTTATTTGTTTTTGAATTTTGTGGCACTATTCAGAAGCTTTTGTTAGCGCTGCATTGTGTTACTGAACATTATTACTGGTTACTGGGTGTGATCATAGCTCTTTTTTGCCTTACAGGGTCGACTCTGAAGCGACTGTGTCTTGGCAAAGAGCGCGGCAGCAGTAAGTGCAATCACTCTACACAACCAGTCTCGCTAAATTCAGTTAATTATAATAATATCATCTTATATTAGTGTAATCAGCTCACTACACATGTTGTCATGGGATGTGTTTTAGGGTCTGCAACTGGATCAGGGGCTTATAATCTACCACAGCAGCCACCTAGCGGTGCCACACCTCCTCCTCATCAGCCTGTGATGGGGCTCGTCCAAGCTCAAGCTAATAACAGCAACAACAAGACACGTGCATACCCTGCAACGTACATGGCCACAAATGAAAACAACCTGCCTGAGGACTTGCAGCGGCTGATGGACGACTGGGCCCAAGAAGTCCTCATTGTCACGCACAGACCACGCACAAACTCTCTGAGCATCAGTGGGCAGCGTCTGCAGGATCAGGCTGTGCCTAAAACACATGGACAACTGGCCAGTGCTTCTCACGTGAGCTCTGTAATACTTATCTACTAATCTGTAGAAGCAGCCCTGTAGTCAAAATATACCATTTACTCAAATATAGTTAACAAAGGAAGCTCTAATTTAATCTCACAATGTCCTCACACGTGACACAAATTTTACAAAAAGTTTTTACTAAAAAAACCTTTTTACAATTTCACAATTTTTTTACAATCCAAATAATGTACTTCACAGAAAAAAGCCTGCTTGTCCTAGTCAGGCTGCCATTCCTGTACTAGTCTGAAGGTTGATTCTCTTCTGTATAAATATAGTCAATCATTGTTGGTAAGTTGAACATGTGCCCGTTGTATAACCCTTTTAGGTCTTATCATGGGTGGCCCCAGGTCCGGAGGCCTGCAGTCTGTCCTTGTCGTGGCCTGACAGCCCTGGGTCAATAATGACGACCGGTCCAACTACAAGGCCTCGTCCTAGCTATCAGCTACACTCTCCTCCTCCCTTCAGGGCCTTCACTTCCCCTCTCTCTGCTCGCCAGTGGCCTGAGTTGATCTTCTCTCTCCCTTCAGAGGTTTTTGCCTTTCCTGCTGTGCCCTCAGCCCAGGACCCGCCTGACCCAATCCCAACTGTGTCGTATAAGACACCCAATCATAAGGCCAGGACTCTCTAAGACGAGTAGCATTGTGTCTTCCAACTCTGTTACCAAAAAGAAATTCTTCTTCGTCATAGTCAATCCTCTGTGCATATACTGTACATATACAAGAAGCCTGTATGTAATCAAATGTACATAATAGTCTCCATTCTTGAGTTTGTTGTTGTTTCATTTGAACCAACATACCTCATGTCTGTTTAGCAGTACATTATCATTGAGCCCAGTACAATGGTTGTAGTTATACAACAGTGTATAATTAGCCCCAACAGGCTTAACAGTGCAGTTTCTTCTCTTGACATTGATTATGTACATCGCCACTCATTGAATGTACATGATTTGTGCTTCATTCTGCTGTGCTGATATAAATAGTCCATGTTTGTGTTGCTCATGTCACCCCTATAGAGAAGCTGCTGCGTATAAGGTTTCAGTTTTGTTAGTCTATGCTGCTCTTGTCTTTGTACAGTTAACATTAGATAATCCATAGACAGGTGCTGCAGCACCTTGTTAACCACCATCACGCTGTCACTGTGAAGACTTGACATCCTGGTCACTAGGGCCAGTTACATTAGTGTTACTCTCTCAGTCCAAGGATAGGTTTCATTATTTATCAATGAAATGCTTCCAGCACAAGCGCTTGATATATCCATAAGAGATTCGAATGAACTTGAATTTTATCTTCAGGTGAAAAAAAAAGAAAAGAAAAAAGAAAACACCTGTGAGAGTGCCTTGAATTGCAGTTTCAGTTTTCTGAAAAACAAAAAGCATTTAGGTTCAAAGCAGACACTGGATATTCTATATGTACTGTCACCTTCAAAGGTAAAATATGAGATTTCACTCAACATGAGTTGAGTTTCAAATGAAAGTTTGTAATTTAGCCTCCTGACACACTTCAACACAATAATCTGGTCGTGTTGCAGTTCACAAAATACCACTGAAACTGTAAGTTGATACTCGCTCACTCATTCACCTGCACTGCAGCCTGCATGAATACACTGATATTCTGAATGTGCACAGGTTGTGTGTGGCGACTTACAGGAAGACGCTGTTCAGAAACACTGGACACTGGATCCACATGACACGGAGGGCTGAAGGACTCAACATGAGTCAAAATCATAACCCAAACCTCTACCAATGAAATCTGTAGCTTTATATATTGTTGCCTTTGTGGTTTCTGGTTTCTTGATACTGTAAATGCTGATGATATGAGCATGGGGAAAATGTGAAATACTGAGAAGCCACACATGTTAAGACAAAACGTATACAGTGAGTAGGTTTTCTAAATTGAAACTCAAATGGTGGCATCAGGAAATCATCTCTCCCATAAACAGTAGCTAATTAAAGTTGACTTAAATCAAAGAGCTTTAAAATAATTTCACCATTTCAGTTTTTCATCTTACAATACGGCTACAACAAGGTTCAATCTCAATAATTAGTGGTGTTGCATAACGTCTGCTCCTTCTAAATACATACTGCATCTACAGTCATGTTTTACTGGATTTTATCATAATAAAACAGTGGTAAGATACAGTGGCATTGATAGATCCGTTCAATATTTATTACACTTCTGTACAGTTGGGAGGATTAGACAGACTTCGGAAAAAATGGAACCTGAAAAGTACGAGTCATTGTCGTACTTGATATTGTCAACTTTAAGAGCCACTGAAGACAAAATTTGCACATGTTGAGTGATAATTTACAGTTACAACAGAATTTGATGAGAAATTCAGTGCCCCTTGATATTCTGTTTTCACAATCTTTCTTATGTAATCTGAATATGTATAGGCAGAATTGCTTCCATGAGGACAAATATTTTAGTTTGACCTGAAAACATCTTCTATGCAGCTATTTTAGTTGTGCTATACACAGTAACTCCTGTCTCTTTAGTGCTTGCAATAAAAGCTAGTTGTTTCATTGCCTTTGCCCGCTGTAACACATTTTCCTGCCTCTTTTTGTCAGATCAGTACTCTAAGATAAATGTACTGTACATACTTGAAGACAGAGATAATAAATCATTTTTGCTTGACACCGTACAATATTAGTCATGTACTTGTTTCATAAGCACAGTAACAAAAAAGAAAAGCTAATATTGATCTTTTTCCTATTTAACCACTGACATGCTTTCCTCTGTCCCGTATTTACTCTGGGGTGGGGTGTGTGTGTGTGTGTGTGTGTGGGGGGGGGGGGGGGGGTCCTCTAGTTAAAAGCTGTTTCACCTGCTTGGCTTTCACTCTGGCGGGAGCCATCATGGGGAGAGCTGTAGTGCAGACCACCCTCTTTGGGCTGTTGCTGGTGCTGGTTACCACGTTACCGAATAAGGTAAGGCCTCAAAACCCAAAGCACGGATTACCTCACTGCAGGAGCGTTTAGACTGATAATCAAACAATTAAGATACTTTTGACAAATGCCAACGCACAGTTTGAAACAATTGCTAAACTTCAGTGTTTTTTTATGTCTGTGTGTGTTCTTGTATTTACTACTTAGTGAAACCTGTCCTTAGTAGTTCGAGTAGTTTGGTTTTGTGGGGACCTCAAGCCCATACATACAACTGCCAAATTAGGTTCAGGCATTCTGTTGTAATTAGTCAGTGTCCCCCCAGAAAGACATAAAGACTAGACTGTATGAGTTTGTGTGGGTTTATAATAAACATGTTTATGCACTATGACTAAATATTTATGTACAAGAACGGTCCGGTGATTTTAGTCATGGACAAAGAGCAGAGTTCACATAAGAGATAAGTTAAGATGATACTTTATTTATCTCGCAGTGGGGAAATTCTGGTGACCCAGCAGCAGCAGAGAACAGTTGGAAAATAAAAAAATAAAAAAAGTTGATATAGTTACAAAGAAAGAGTAAAATATGTTACACATTATATACAAAAAAGAAAATGTACATATCTAAAACATAAACATAAAAGTGCAAAGTGCCAAATCAAAAAAAGAAAACAAAATAAAAAAATAACATA
Source organism: Macropodus opercularis (assembly GCA_030770545.1). Classification (NCBI taxonomy): domain Eukaryota; kingdom Metazoa; phylum Chordata; class Actinopteri; order Anabantiformes; family Osphronemidae; genus Macropodus; species Macropodus opercularis. The sequence goes on from CM061099.1 coordinate 3,224,552, forward strand.
CATGCAACATGGACACCGCACGGCACACATCACACTATACAGCATGCTTTACAGTCATGTTGATGTGTTGTAGAGTCTTATTGCCGTGGGTATGAAGGACCTCCGGTAGCGCTCAGACCTGCACTTCGGGTGCAGCAATCCAAGCCAATCAAAATGTAAATAAAACATGCAGACTTTGCGCAAGCAGGGCTGTTGTGCAAATATATTGAACAATAATAGGAATGGGGTGTTTTTGCAGTTTCACCAATGAAATTTCAACGATACCACCCACCATAACCAGATGATCTTTGGTCAGGTGGTTTTCAGTCTGCATGATTATTCTAGCCAGATTTCATTTATTGTGATGGCTTCCTCTTCTGTTTCCAGGACGACTGGGACATCTACAGCTTCCACATCAACTCCACGGTGACCAGTCGTTATGCTACCACTGTCATCACAAGCCGTGTGGCCAATCGAATGAACGAATCCAGGGAAATAGAATTCCAAGTGCGGATACCCAAGAATGCCTTCATCAGTAAATTCAGAATGTGTGTGAATATTTACATGGACAGCGTTAGGATGGGACAGTCAGGACTGTGTTTGTCTTCAATCACCTTTTCCTTCTTCAGGTTTATGGACGGCCAGGTGTATGATGGTGTTGTGAAAACTAAGGAACAAGCCCAGCAGCAGTACGCTGCAGCTGTGTCCCGTGGCCAAAGCGCTGGGATCGTCAGGTACCAATTTACTGCCTACAGGTCCTATGGACTTCCTGAACCACTGACCCACCACAGTTGGGCCTTATCTTGAAATCAGTCAAATTAAAAAGCCGGTGCTACTGTGTGACGTGTTTGTGCTGCAGCTCTGTAGGGAGAACCTTGGAGGAATTTAAGACTTCTGTGACTGTGGCTGCTCACAAAAAGGTGACTTTTGAGCTCACATATGAGGAACTGCTGAAACGCAGGCTCGGCAAGTACGAGCTGCAAATCCACGCTCGCCCCATGCAGCCTGTCAAAGACTTCAAGGTCAGCCTCCGTTTCTATTCAGTGGCGACGCAAGGAGTTGTTTGGGTCGCGACATATTTCAATGTGAGTGGTTCTGTTTTTCCCTCCAGGTTGATGTGCACGTTCATGAGAAGGCCGGCATCAGCTTCATCGAGGTTAAAGGTGGACTAAGCACAAAAGCTCTGGCTAATGCCATCACCAAAACACTGACAGACAAACAGGTGCAGCATGAAGTGATGACAAACCCTTTTCTGTGTTTGATCTGTTTCTTATTGTTTGTGAGCCATATGGTTAAATCTTCCAGATATTTGTTGGCTCTATTCTAGTACCTTAAACTGACTCTTATTAACAACATATAATTTCAGCGATAATACTGTTTCAAAACTGGATTGATCGTCCTCAGTTCATACTTTTAGTCTTAAATCCTTGTGTTTCCAGGCGTGGGTGCACTTCTACCCGACTGAAAGGCAACAGAAAACATGTGACAGCTGTGGAGAGCAGGGTATGAATGGAGATCTGGTTATAGTTTACGACGTCAACAGGGACTCTGCATTTGGAGACATTACGGTACATAACGAATATTTTCTATTTATTAAATGTATAAGCCAATAACACATAAAGTATCAAATTAACTACTTTAGTAACAAACCTTCTGACCAATGTTCATATTTTTGTTTATTAAGGCATCAGATGGGTATTTTGTTCACCACTTTGCTCCGTCTCGTCTTCCACGCATCCCAAAGAACGTTGTCTTTGTTATTGATCAAAGTGGCTCCATGCACGGCAAAAAAATACAGCAGGTACAGTCACTGGTGCACAGCAGTAATTTTAGCTTACAGATATTATATATAATAGACCTGACCTGTCAGTGATCTCTGTTCTCAGACCAGGATAGCATTGAAACACATTTTGAACGACCTGGCTGAAGACGACTATTTCGGTCTCATCACTTTCGATGATACTATTTTTCACTGGAAGAGAGAACTTGTTCAGGCAACCAAAGAAAATGTGAACAGTGCCAAGACCTTTGCAGAAAATATTCAAGACAGAGGATGTGAGTGAGTTTTAATACATATATATTTGACAGTTAATAAGCAGAAAAGCAAAGACTAAACATGTTTTTACCTCCTTGTAGCCACTGACATTAATGCAGCAGTGCTGGAAGGAGCTCGCATTCTGAAGGCACATCCCAGAGAAGGTTCAGCATCGATCCTTATACTCCTCACTGATGGAGACCCGACCTCAGGTTAAAACAAAACACACATGCACAAAGATTTTAAGACCTTGAAATAAGAACCTACTTAAGCTCCTAGGGTGACTCTGTGTGTGGACTTTACACAGACAAGTCTCATCCCGTGATCCATATTCATGGATGCTAAGTTGTAAATGTGCAGCAACATCTGCAACAACCAACAAACAAACATTGTTGATGTGTTATATATTTATACTGTCAGTGTTAAAACATATATTTAAGTATGTCATTAAAACGTACTAGAAATTTGCTCCACTTTTGTGGCTTCAAACCACGCGTCTTGTGTTACTACAGGGGTGACAAATCCTGAAGCAATACAGTCAAATGTGCGAAAGGCCATCGCAGACAAATTTCCTCTCTACTGCCTTGGTTTTGGATTTGATGTCCATTTTGAGTTCCTTGAGAAGATGTCACTGCAGAACAACGGTGCAGCACGACGCATTTATGAGGACTCTGATGCTGACTTACAGCTGAAGGTACAGTATGTTGAAAGGCTCGGACTTGCTCCTTCGGTTTATTGGATAGAACTGAGCACCGTTGGCTGTGGGGAGAGTAAAGATTCCTCCAGCGTCCATACTCTGTGTCCACAGGGTTTCTATGAAGAGGTGGCCACTCCTCTGTTGACGGATGTAATGATGACGTACACAGGAGGAAGCAATCTGACCCAGACTCACTTCACACAGTATTATAACGGCTCTGAGATTGTGGTGGCTGGTCAGATCACCGACAATGACATCGAGACCTTCACTCCAGAAGTTGTGGCCATTTCGGTAAGAACTGGTTTAAACTGCAGAGTGTGAAATGGTTTGAAAGTCCTTTGGTATAAATGAGATGAATGTGGGCCACAACAGGGAAGCAACCGGGTGAGGTTTCCTGACTCAAACGCCACCGTGGAGTCGACTGACACGGTGTCTGACAGCCGCCTCCAGAGGGTTTGGGCCTACCTCACAGTCAAACAGCTGCTGGACAAGGAGTAAGCATGATGCTGGACTCAGTTGTCGTTGTAGTGTGTAAACGGAGACTGAAAGCACCATCTTCTGGATCTGAGTCCATCACATTTTTAGGTCCAGACATTAGTTACATGATATTTGTGCGTCTTTGTCTGAGTCATTGTTGATAAAGGAGAGACACATACCACGCTCACATTTCAGACGCTTAACACCTCAGTGTCCACAGTCATTCAAACGTACTGTATTAGGCTGCAGTTGTCTGGGCCGGAGAAGGATCAAATGAGGAAAGAGGCGTTGGAGCTGTCACTGAAGTACAGCTTTGTGACTCCACTCACATCTATGGTGGTGACCAAGCCCGAGGGAGAAAACGCTGATGTGCTCCACAAACCCAAAGAAGGTGAGAAACCAATGCAGCAGTAACATGTGAGGAACCTCAATGCAATTCGAAATGTTACAGTGAGTGGTTGTCTCTGTTTCACTTTAATAGGCCAGAGACAGCAAGATTCAGGTATGTGTTGATATATAAACATATTCAATTCAGTTTTATTTCTATAGCATTAATTCACAACAACAATTATCTCAAGGCACTGACACAACTAAACCCAACAAATCCCACATAGAGCAATAAAATAAATTTTACATTTAACAGCAACAGTGGTGAGAAACCAATGTAGCAGTAACATGTGAGGAACCTCAATGCAATTGGAAATGTTACAGTGAGTGGTTGTCTCTGTTTCACTTTATTAGGCCAGAGACAGCATCATTCAGGTATGTGTTGATATATATTCACCTCATTCATTCATTCATCTTCTTCCGCTTATTCCCCGAAGGGGTCGCAGGCGTGCTGGAGCCTATCCCATCTAGCTATGGGCAAGAGGCAGGGTACACCCTGGACAGATCGCCAGTCCATCGCAGGGCCACACACATAGACAGACAAGTCACAGTCACGCACACACTCACACCTACGGGCAATTTACGCAGTTTTCCAGTTGACCTAACTGCATGTCTTTGAAACCGGAGACCTCGGAGTAAACAGGCAGACACAGGGAGAACATGCAAACTCCACACAGAAAGGCCCATGGTCGCCTCCGGGAATTGAACCCGGGACCTTCTTGCTGTGACAGTGCTACAGTGCTAACCACCACACCACCGAGCCGCCCGTGTTGATATATAAACATATTCAATTCAGTTTTATTTTTATAGCATTAATTCACAACAACAATTATCTCAAGGCACTTTACAAGATTTAAGACCTGACACAACTAAACCCAACAAATCCCACAAAGAGCAATAAAATAAATTTTACATTTAACAGCAACAGTGGTGAAAAACCAATGTAGCAGTAACATGTGAGAAATGATAAGTGAATACAAAATGTGGCCTGTTTTCACCTGTTTTTCTTTTAACAGGCCAGAGTCAGCCTCATTCAGGTATGTGTTGATATATAAATATATTCAATTCAGTTTTATTTCTATAGCATTAACTCTCAACAACAATTATCTCAAGGCACTTTACAAGATTTAAGACCTGACACAACTAAACCCAACAAATCCCACATAAAGCAATAAAATAAATTTTACATTTAACAGCAACAGTGGTGAGAAACCAATGTAGCAGTAACATGTGAGAAATTTTAAGTGAATACAAAATGTGGCCTGTTTTCACCATGTTTTTCTTTTAATAGGCCGGAAGCATCTTATTCCATGTATGTATTGCACTGCTCTAACATGATAATAAGTAATTTACTAACGTATTATTTATGCAAATGCAATTTAAATCTAAATGCACATCGTGATTTACAATTTTACTGCAATGTTCAGTGTAGAAGCCTAAATGTGTGGAGTGGTGCAAGCTGCTTATTCACAATTGGACTATTGACATTAATGTAAAACGTGTTTTTTCTTCTTCACAGCTGCGACTTCACATTTTACACATTTGACATAGACACGTCTACAGTGTTGTGACATGATAGAAACATTGTAAACATTCTTTTTGCTTATATATTTTTAACTTTATGCAGAGCAAACTTGTATAATTTACATTATGTACAGAAGATACAGTTTGGTGGACTCGTTTAGCTAAGACTGTCTAAACTATGGTTTGTTTTGTTTTTTTAATAGAATGTGTCATTGTAGTAGTGTATATAAAAATATTCCATATTGACATTTTGCAACCAAAAGGGTCCAATCTCATCACAGTACAAAAGAAGGCCTGTACTGTATGAAGTTTAGAGAAATTAAATGAACTAGAATAGCTCACAGAGGCAACGTGTCATTTAAAGAAATTCTTTAAATCTAATTTTAAAAAAAATGTTTTAAAAGAATGTGTTTGTTCTTTTTTTTAGCACGTGGTCTTCCTGGTGGTGCCTTAGCTAGAGGAAGTAGGTATTCTTTTCTTTTAATATTCATATACAGTAATTGCACTATTTTATTATTAGCAATGTACATCAGGTCTGTTCATGTTCCCTGATTGATACACTGCTAAATGCATATTAAAGGTAACGTTAACAAAGTTTCTATTTGAAAGAACATAAGTGAAATCATTACAATACATAAATATTATTCTATTGTCGACGTTTAACGACAAATTCCCCCACAGCCTATAGCAGCTATAATCCACAAAGTCTCCCATACTTAAGACTTTTATACTTCACTAACATTATTTAAATAGAAACAATAAAAACAATGACCAACCCCTTTTAAAACATTTTTATTATATATTGCAGCTTGGCAAAATTCAAATGGTTCAATGTTTTTTTTTATTAACTCCTTAATATATTTTTAGGTGCTGGACATACTCTTGATTACTTTATGAACGGTACTGTATGATTTATGTACATAGGTTCTGATATTACTATACTTTCTCACAATATTTTCCACAAAAACAACACATACCTTAAGTAAGATTTTCTTTGACTGTACTTATTAAGTTTTCACAGTGTTCTCTGAAATGAATGTATGAAAACCTGACTTTAAAAGTTGAATATACATTATACAAAATGTAAGTTATACAACTGAAAATATATATAAAAAAATGAATATGTATGAATCATAATTTGTAATATTTCAAATGTCTTCTTGTAATTATGTATACGCTTGGCAGTTCTGTATTAAATTTGGCTTGAATTTGTTTTTTCAGGACATAGCTCTTTACCTCCACGCAGATTCCGATATCATCATATGTCAACAAGTATGAGTTTAAGATCTTATAAATATTGCACCAATCACTCATTTTCAACTAACAATCACAACTTTTGTTTCACATTTCACTTTTGAGTTTGTTCCATTGTGAATTTATGCTGTTTATTACGGAAAATCTTCTAATGAAATGTATATATAAATAAACACACACACACACTTTTATATGTAAATGAAGAAATTACAAAATAATGATGCACAACGTCTATATCTAATCTATGAACATAATTAAATTCATGTGGGATGGAGCCTTTTGAAGCTGGGCTGACGTCTCTTGATGAACGTCCTACAGTGGTTACTAGTACAGTAATAATTAAATTGAATATCTGTTAAATGAAGAAACAAAACAAATAATAATACGTGCAATTACATCTCTGGGTGATTAACTGGTATAAAGACAGTATGGCCTACTATGGTTACAAGACAGTCTAGATGTCGCTGTGAACGCCACTACATCTGTAGTAGAACTGACCTAAGAACTGCAGCATCATACTTGTTTTCACAGTTTTCATTTACTCTGTGTTTCTGTATCTCTATATCCTGTTCTCCACAGGTTTATGATTAAAACTGAGAATCAGTCTCTTCCACTTTGCTTCGACGTCCCTGGAGACGTTAGTTTGGAAGGTTGTTTTATTTATGGAACTGCCATTTTCATTTCTGCTCTGTTTCATACAGATGTGGGGGATTCCTACAGGCATCCATCTCCCACAGAAGCTGCTGGTACAGTATTTTAGTATACCTCAAATATCATATACAGTATCTTTTACAGGACATTGTCAAAATGAACAGTGCAACAATGCTTCATACATCTTGGAAGGAGAGTTTATTAATATACGGTACATAAGACAGTGAGTGAGCAAATGTGTGTTTTGAACTAATTACAGTGACTTACAGAGAAAATTGATCAGGCTTCCTTTCAGAACAAGGCTTTCAATCTGCTCTGTGTCTCTAGATCCTGTTCTCCACAGGTTTATGATTAAAACTGAGAATCAGTCTCTTCCACTTTGCTTCGACGTCCCTGGAGACGTTAGTTTGGAAGGTTGTTTTATTTATGGAACTGCCATTTTCATTTCTGCTCTGTTTCATACAGATGTGGGGGATTCCTACAGGCATCCATCTCCCACAGAAGCTGCTGGTACAGTATTTTAGTATACCTCAAATATCATATACAGTATCTTTTACAGGACATTGTCAAAATGAACAGTGCAACAATGCTTCATACATCTTGGAAGGAGAGTTTATTAATATACGGTACATAAGACAGTGAGTGAGCAAATGTGTGTTTTGAACTAATTACAGTGACTTACAGAGAAAATTGATCAGGCTTCCTTTCAGAACAAGGCTTTCAATCTGCTCTGTGTCTCTAGATCCTGTTCTCCACAGGTTTATGATTAAAACTGAGAATCAGTCTCTTCCACTTTGCTTCGACGTCCCTGGAGACGTTAGTTTGGAAGGTTGTTTTATTTATGGAACTGCCATTTTCATTTCTGCTCTGTTTCATACAGATGTGGGGGATTCCTACAGGCATCCATCTCCCACAGAATCTGCTGGTACAGTATTTTAGTATACCTCAAATATCATATACAGTATCTTTTACAGGACATTGTCAAAATGAACAGTGCAACAATGCTTCATACATCTTGGAAGGAGAGTTAATTAATATACGGTACATAAGACAGTGAGTGAGCAAATGTGTGTTTTGAACTAATTACAGTGACTTACAGAGAAAACTGATCAGGCTTCCTTTCAGAACAAGGCTTTCAATCTGCTCTGTGTCTCTAGATCCTGTTGTCCACAGGTTTATGATTAAAACTGAGAATCAGTCTCTTCCACTCTGCTTTGACATCCCTGGAGACACTCGCCTTAAACTACTTCACCAACCCAGTGAGGGTCAGTAACAGTCCTTGTCTTTGTGATGCTTAAAGTTCTAATCTAAAGATATATTAATTTACCTTTTATATGTCAGGAATAATACAAGCAATAAAGTTTGCTTTTCCCCTTTTCCCCTCTGAATCTGTTGTGTTATGTAATGTGTATTTATTCAAGCGTGATACTGAGGCACATCTGTCTTCTTTTGCACCAGAGCTGTCTGTAATTGGTCTTCTGGATTCAGTAGCAAAAAGAGGCTTCAAAGAAATCGTCATGCACATCAAAAATAACCAGGTTGTCGAGTTACGCCCTGACGGCAAGATTATGCAACAGGAGCGAGGAGTCACACGCGACTCTGGGAGGAACCTTGTCTCAGCTGAGTGAGTGGTCATAAGAGTGATTCATTTCACTGCTGAGAGGCAGAGAGAAGCCCAGGCTTAAGTCTGCCACCAGCTGTGTGACATGGAGTCTGGTCAAATCTATAGGAGCCAAGCATAAGGATAAGACAAGTTGTGTATTTCTTCCAGCATAACAGTGATTGGACGAGACAGCGAGTTTGATGTTGCCGTTGGAGACACGCGCATGGTCGTCTTCATTCATCAGCTGGATGGGAACAAATTCCTCTGGCCGGTTTTAAGACAGAAGCCGTCGAACAACAGCATTGATGGAATTTTAGGTTTGTTTGAATAAATTAGTGTTTGCATCCAGCTAAGATGTTTGAGAAATTGTTTAAATACTTTGTGTTTTACTGCTTGTCCTCTTATGTGTCCAGCTCTGGAGCCAGCAGTTTATGGGGAGGTGCAGCAAAGTCCCTCAACAAAGCTGAAGATCAAGGATCAGGAGATTGGTGTCACCAGGTACATTAAGTTCTCAATTAGGTGTAAATGACGTCTAATTCAGCTACGTCTACACGGTGATGACCATCTCTGTCGTTCTTCTGCAGATCTAGCGCTGTTGACTACAGCATTTCTATTCCTCCAACACTGGACTGTTGGTTCATGTCTGCTGAGTCCGCTCTGCAGAGACGCCTGGAGGATTTCACTGTTGCAAAGTCTTAAACGAGTCGCGTGTAGAGTCACCAGAAAGATGAAAAATGAGTCTGACTCTTTCACCTACAAATAAATAAAACAAATTCCAGATCTCTGGTTGTCTTGAATATAATATTCATCTAGAGGATTTTTAAGATGTATCAGTCTTTATTTAGAAATCAATATTATTTACAATGATATTTAATCTAATCTAAATTCAAGAATGTATTATCTCATTTGCAGTATTAAAGCATGACATTACTGCATGACATCAAAGCATAGTTTCTATACATGTGGAGCACCTTGCAGTTTCAGAAATCTATTATTAACGTTGTAATTAGCATATGTAGATGTATATTCAGATGCTCTGTAACGGAGAAGGCAAGTAGGAACTGAAGAAAAGGTGAAAAAATCCCAGGTGAGCTGGACAGAGACAGTGAAGAGGTGAAAGAAAGATGGCAACAAAGTGAAGACCTTGACAGACTCCTGGACGTTGAATCCAGAGGCTGGCGTTTAGGATGCTGGGAGAATGAAAGATATTTCAGCATATTTCTTAAACAGGCCATTAACATTGATGATGTCAGGTGATTCCAGAGATGTAGAGGCAGAGAGAAGAGTTGAACTGGGAGGAGGTGGTCGTACAGGAGGGGTTTAAATTTGACAATGCTGTAGAATGGGATGAAAAGGTTGGAGCCGATGGAGGGGTTTGTGGGGGAGGCCAACCGAATTTCCAAAGGTCGGTACAGGAGGTACCGGCTGGTAAAAGGATGGAGGCGGTGTGGGGGCGGAGATGACTGATGTTTTGTGAATATGCAGACGTGGTGATAGTATAGGAATGACACCCAGACACTTACCCCAAGGGGTTGGGGAACAGAAGAGATGCCAACGGTGAGGAAAAAACTGAATGGATAATTATTGTCAAGATGAATTGGTTAATGTCACGAACCGCTGGCACAGATCTAGAACAGAACCAGCGGAAGGATCAGGCAGAACCAAGGCTTCGGTTAGAGAGCTTATTTCCAAATTCAATCTGTCTCTTTGTTAATCTGAAACAAACATGAGAGAGTAAATATTCAGAGTGCAGGACAATGGGAAGAGAGCTCAGCTTAACTTATAAATACATACTGTGACTGGCCGAGTGAATCAAGAGAAGACGAGGAGAACCAACAAGGAAGGAGTATGACCAGAGAAACCTTGATATGCAGTGAGACAGGGCGATGGGGATGAAGCCGGACACAACCTGGTGGACCGAGGCGACCTGGGGAGGCGACTGTGTCCTAGGCCGCTGGTGGGTGTTTGCCAAGAGGGTCGCCCAGTTTGGTCCTGTGGTTCCGGGGTTGTTCACACCGCAACAAACTGACGAGGCAGGGAAGGTTCTCCTGACGTCTGGAGGAATAAGTGCAAAGAAACACAAAAAGACCACAATGCAAAGTGTGAAAAACAAAGCTCAAACTAGGGAGTTCAGAGTCGAACCGATTCCGTCAGTTCCATAAAACTCCTTCCAAGTAGAACTGTAACGAGGTCTTTCCAAAACAAAACACCGGATTAGCTGTTGGCCAGTAATTCCAGAGAGCGAGGCGGTGAATGGTTGTTTCAAACAACTTCACCAGATGAGTCGTAGTCACGAAACTTCTAGAAGACTCTCCCTCAGAGCCAGAAAACAGAACTAGGCTCAGGCGACCCGGCGTCTGCGGAAACTTAAGTACTGAGAGACATGGAACAAGACACATGGCTCTTCACAATAAAAGTCTTGAACTGGAAGTGAGGTTGCCGATCACGACTGTGATGCCTTTCAGATAATAAGAATAAGTTAGTTAAAGAAACTGTTAAAAATCTGTCAGAGTAAGAGATCTGGCACATAAGTGATCTTTGTTTTTGAGTTCAGAGTGAGTGCTCGTTCATATGTGTTTAGGAGAACATCTTTGAGGCACTTTCTCCAACGGCGGAGTTAACGGCAGTTAGCCGTTGTGTTATTTATTCCTAGTAGCTTCTCTGTGTTGAGAGTCCTAAACGTTTGTACCTTGGAGAATATTCGTCTTTGTAAGTGAAAACGTGTTTGTGAGTGAGAATGATAGAACTCGAACGTGTGAATGTATGTATGCTATACGGTTTAGCAGTGTGTAAGCTAAGCTATTGTGTACATGTGGTACAGTACGTGTAATTTGTTAATTTACTACTGTTTCTGTTAATTTCAGTTACAAGAAAAGAAAAGATAAGATAAAAAAGGAAATGGAAATTATTTTTTATTATCACTGTGAATGCTTTAAAGCATTCACAGTATTGTTTTCCTAATCTTTATCACTGTGAATGCTTTAAAGCATTCACAGTATTGTTTTCCTAATCTTTATTATTATTATATTTATTATTCCATCCGTTTTTTGGCATCTAACTCTACTTGCACTATTTGAGCTATAGGAACCATTCAAATATCAAAATGTGCAGCTATTCTAGGAATCGACTGCTTCTATACAACTTTTTGATATATATTATACTTTTTGAAATATTAAGCTATTTTCACATTTTTTGCCCCATTGAAAATGAATGGGAATCTGTATAGGGCAACTGGACTCACCCGCAGGAGACCCCTGTTCAAATCCCGCTCAAGGCATCTATGTTCTGCTTGTTGTAACAATGCTTTGAAAGCTTCGTGTACTTACAGCGCCGTTTTCTGGTTGTTCCTAAGAATTGCATTATAGGTGTTTTAAAATTCAACCCTGTTAAGCTGTTTGGCGTTGATCCCGTAAACAGTGTATGTTGACAGTTACAGCGGTTTGAATTCGCTGACGATTCAACAATTGTGAGTTTTCCGACATAAAACTCACTCAGGTTGTAGAATGAAGTACATATAAACCGCGATTTCTCTATAAACTTTCACTTGTAAATTGTCGCCACGGCCGCAATTTTCGCTCTTTTTAAAAGATTCTTTCACTCTAATGTAGAGACACTTGTGTACTTGCTAACTGGGCACATGGCAAAACCGAACGACCGACAAATTTCGCCGTATTTGTCTCGTAGCGGCCGCCTCTGCGTCGTCTGCCCGCCTGATTAGCAGGCAGATTGATCGTTTTGAACTCGCTGTAAATTCAACAATTGTCAATCTTTCGACATGAAAGATTGTAGATTAAAGTCTCGGCTTTCATTTGATGTGGTGGTCTTTGTGATTACTGTTACTGTTTCGCCGCTACGAACCCGTTTAGCGGGCTTCGTTTCTATCGTTCCATAGCCACAGCTGCTGCATCCTCTTATAGACCTTCGCGTACAAAAATTTCAAGTAGCCCTGTGGCTGAGTGGATAGTGTGGTGAGCTCCGGACCCAGAGGCCACGGGTTCAATCCCCGGTCGAGTCAACTAATTTTACACTGATGTTTAGTACCAAGCTGAGGGTCTAATACACCTTCGGACGCGGCCGATTTCAGTTTCTTAAATGGCCGAGCGGTTAATCTGCTGCACTGCGAAGCGGGAGATCCGGGTTCGAACCCCAGTCCAGGCAACTGTCTTCAGACTGATGTTTGTTACCAGCACATTGAATCTGGATGTTCTGCTTGTTGTAACAAAGCTTTTTAAGCTTCAGCAATATCAGGAAAATCTTGCAAAATTCAATCAACATATCTTAGGGGTTATCTATACTTTTACTGTGTAGATCAACTCACCTGTGTTTTATTAAATTATTGAATTATTAATACTTACTTAATATTTTTTCATTATGCTTTATTTTGAAATTTAAGACTTTTAACTTCTTCTGGACCTGTACAAGCCTATTCTATCCACTTCTATTTTTCTTAAACTACTTTTAAGAACGTTTTAAACTCTCGAGCTACAGTCAGCAGTTATTGGGAATACATTCAGCATAAAGCATTCACAGTGCATTTTCTTATGGAAATGCTTTTTCTAGTTTTGTTTGTTTTTTATCACTGTGAATGCTTTAAAGCATTCACAGTATTGTTTTCCTAATCTTTTCACTGTGAATGCTTTAAAGCATTCACAGTATTGTTTTCCTAATCTTTTTCACTGTGAATGCTGAAAGCATTCACAGTATTGTTTTCCTAATCTTTATTATTATCACTGTGAATGCTTTAAAGCAACTAAAGTCAACTAATTTTAGACTGATATTTGTTACCAAGCTGAGGGTCTAATACACCTTCGGGCGCAGCTGCTTGAATCTGGATGTTCCTCTTGTTGTAACAAAGCTTTTTAAGCTTCAGCAATGTCAGGAAAATCTTGCAAAATTCAATCAACATATCTTAGGGCTTATCTATACTTTTACTGCGTAGATCAACTAATTATTGAATTATTAATACTTACTTAATATTTTTTCATTATGCTTTATTTTGAAATTTAAGACTTTTAACTTCTTCTGGACCTGTACAACCCTATTCTATCCACTTCTATTTTTCTTAAGCTACTTTTAAGAACGTTTTAAACTCTCGAGCTACAGTTAGCAGTTATTGGCAATACATTCAGCATAAAGCATTCACAGTGCATTTTCTTATGGAAATGCTTTTTCTAGTTATTATTATAGTTATTCCGTACGTTTTTTGGCATCTAACTAGTGCTGCACCGTTTGAGCTATTGGAACCATTCAAATATTAAAATGTGCAGCTATTCTAGGAATCGAGTGCTTCTATACAACTTTTTGATATATTTTATAGTTTTTGAAATATTAAGCTATTTTCACAATTTTTGCCCCATTGAAAATGAATGGGAATCTGTATAGGGCAACTGGACTCACCCGCAGGAGACCCCTGTTCAAATCCCGCTCAAGGCATCTATGTTCTGCTTGTTGTAACAATGCTTTGAAAGCTTCTTGTACTTTCAGCGCCGTCCTCTGGTTGTTCCTAAGAATTGCATTATAGGTGTTTTAAAATTCAACCCTGTTAAGCTGTTTGAGCTTTGATGCTTTGAACAGTGTATGTTGACAGTTACAGCGGTTTGAATTCGCTGACGATTCAACAATTGTGAGTTTTCAGACATGAAACTCACTCAGGTTGTAGAATGAAGTACATTCAAACCGCGGTTTCTCTATAAACTTTCACTTGTAAATTGTCGCCACGGCCGCAATTTTCGCTCTTTTTAAAAGATTCTTTCACTCAGATGTAGACACACTTGTCTACTTGCTAACTGGGCACATGGCAAAACCGACCGACCGACAAATTTCGCCGTATTTGTCTCGTAGCAGCGGCCGCTTTTGCGTCATTAATTTGCCTGATTCGCGAGCAGATCTGATCGTTTTGAACTCGCTGTAAATTCAACAATTGTCAGTCTTTCGACACGAAACTTACACAGGTTATAGATTAAAGTCTTGGCTTTCATTTGATGTGGTGGTCTTTGTGATTACTGTTACGGTTTCGCCGCTACGAACCCGTTTAGCGGGCTTCGTTTTCATCGTCTTTTTGCCACAAGCTTAAAACTGTCACTTGTAAAATGTCGCTACGGCCGCAATTTTCGCTCTTTTTAAAAGATTCTTTCACTCAGATGTAGACACACTTGTCTACTTGCTAACTGGGCACATGGCAAACTCGAAAGACCGACACATTTCGCCGTATTTGTCTCGTAGCGGCCGCTTTTGCGTCATTAATTTGCCTGATTCGCGAGCAGATCTGATCGTTTTGAACTCGCTGTAAATTCAACAATTGTCAGCCTTTCGACATGAAACGCACACAGGGTGTAGATTAAAGTCTCTGCTTTCATTTGATGTGGTGGTTGTTGTGATTACTGTTACGGTTTCGCCGCTACGAACCCGTTTAGCGGGCTTCGTTTCTATCGTTTCATAGCCACAGCTGCTGCTGCTGTCAGCCTCTTATAGACCTTCGCGAACTAGTATGTCAAGCAGCCCAGTGGCCTAGAGGATAGGGCGGTGAGCTACAGAGTCAGAGGCCACGGGTTCAATCCCTGGTCGAGACAACTGTTTTTAGACTGATGTTTGTTACCAAGCTGAGGGTCTAATACACCTTCGGGCGCTGCCAATTTCAGCTTCTTAAATGGCTAAGCGGTTATTCTGCTGCACTGCGAAGCGGGTGATCCCGGTTTGAACCCCGGTCCAGGCAACTGTCTTCAGACTGATGTTTGTTACCTGCACATTGAATCTGAATGTTCTGCTTGTTGTAACAAAGCTTTTTAAGCTTCAACAATGTCAGGAAAGTCTTGCAAAATTCAATCAACATATCTTAGGGGTTATCTATACTTTTACTGTGTAGATCAACTCACCTGTGTTTTATTCAATTATTGAATTATTAATACTTACTTAATATTTTTTCATTATGCTTTATTTTGAAATTTAAGACTTTTAACTTGTTCTGGACCTGTACAAGCCTATTCTATCCACTTCTATTTTTCTTAAACTACTTTTAAGAACGTTTTAAACTCTCGAGCTACAGTCAGCAGTTATTGGGAATACATTCAGCATAAAGCATTCACAGTGCATTTTCTTATGGAAATGCTTTTTCTAGTTATTATTATAGTTCTTCCGTACACTTAACGGCATCTAACTCCGGCCGCACCGTTTGAGCTATAGGAACCGTTCAAATATCAAAATATTCAGCTCTTTCGGGACTCGAGTGCTTCCATTTTGCTCATTGATACAATTTATACTTTTTGAAATATTAAGCTAATTTTAAAAATTTTTGCCCATTGAAAATGAATGGAAACTGGTATAGACCAATTGGACTCTCCCGCAAGAGACTGCGGTTCAAATCCCACTGAGGGCATTTAAGCCTTTGCAAGCAACTCATCTATTAAACCAGTCCTGGAGCTGCTCTACACATGTTCCTATCAGTACTGTACTGCTTAAACAAATGCTCCTTACTGTGGGAACCCCGAGTTCAAATCCCGCTCTGGGCATGATGTACAAGTAAGATGTTTGACATTTTAACTCTACAATTAAACTACTCTTTTAATAATAATGCTTTTGAACTAAACTTTTACCACTTTTATCAATCTATTTCAACTTTCTTAACCTGCCTTTTCAAGCAACTTTCATCTCCTATGTTCCTCCAGCTTTTAGCCTTGTGTGCAACTTAGTAGTGTAATGGTTAAGCAACTGCCCTTTGCTCCAGGAGACTAGGGTTCGGATCCCACTCATTGCAAACTTCACAAGTTCAAACAAATTGTGCTCCATTCAGCTTAACTGCTCTAGCGTTTTTAGCAATACTTTAGAATTCAAAGTTCAATTTGTTCAACTCATTCTACTTCTACAGACATTCAAACAAATTCAGCTACTTCAGCTATGCTTTTACTGCTTCAGCAGTTTTAGCAATCCTATGGAATTCATTCAGCATGTCAGCATTCACAGTGCATTTTCTTATGGAAATGCTTTTTCTAGTCACTGTGAATGCTGAAGGCATTCACAGTATTGTTTTTCAAATCTTTATTATCACTGTGAATGCTGAAAGCATTCACAGTATTGTTTTTCAAATCTTTATTATTATTATTATTATTATTATTATTATTATAGTTCTTCCGTACACTTAACGGCATCTAACTCCGGCCGCACCGTTTGAGCTATAGGAACCGTTCAACTATCAAAATATTCAGCTCTTCCGGGACTCGAGTGCTTCCATTTTGCTCATTGATATCTTTTATACTTTTTGAAATATTAAGCTAATTTCAAAAATTTTTCCCCATTGAAAATGAATGGAAAGCTGGTATAGAGCAATTAGACTCTCTCACAGAAGACTGCGGTTCAAATCCCACTGAGGGCATTTAAGCCTTTGCAAGCAACTCATCTATTAAACCAGTCCTCGAACTGCTCTACTCATGTTCCTATCAGTACTGTACTGCTTAAACAAATGCTCCTTACTGTGGGAACCCCGAGTTCAAATCCCGCTCTGGGCATGATGTACAAGTAAGATGTTTGACATTTTAACTCTACAATTAAACTACTCTTGTAATAATAATGCGTTTGAACTAAACCTTTACAACTTCAGTATATTTCAACTTTCTTCAGCTGCCTTTTCAAGCAAGTTTTTTCATCTCCTATGTTCCTCCAGCTTTGAGTCTTGTGTTCAACTTAGTAGTGTAAGGGTTAAGCAACTGCCCTTTGCTCCAGGAGACCAGGGTTCAAATCCCACTCATGACAAACTTCACAAATTCAAACAAATTGTGCTCCATTCACCTTAACTGCTCTAAAATTTTTAGCAATATTTTAGAATTCAAGTTGTTCAACTCTTTCTACTTCTACAGACATTCAAACAAATTCAGCTACTTCAGCTATGTTTTAACTGCTTCAGCAGTTTAACCAATTCAATGGAATTCATTCAGCATGTCAGCATTCACAGTGCATTTTCTTCTGGAAATGCTTTTTTCTAGTTATTATTATAGTTCTTCCGTACACTTAACGGCATCTAACTCCGGCCGCACCGTTTGAGCTATAGGAACCGTTCAACTATCAAAATATTCAGCTCTTCCGGGACTCGAGTGCTTCCATTTTGCTCATTGATACTATTTATACTTTTTGAAATATTAAGCTAATTTCAAAAATTTTTCCCCATTGAAAATGAATGGAAAGCTGGTATAGAGCAATTAGACTCTCTCACAGAAGACTGCGGTTCAAATCCCACTGAGGGCATTTTAGCCTTTGCAAGCAACTCATCTATTAAACCAGTCCTCGAACTGCTCTACACATGTTCCTATCAGTACTGTACTGCTTAAACAAATGCTCCTTACTGTGGGAACCCCGAGTTCAAATCCCGCTCAGGGCATGATGTACAAGTAAGATGTTTGACATTTTAACACTACAATTAAACTACTCTTGTAATAATAATGCGTTTGAACTAAACCTTTACAACTTCAGTATATTTCAACTTTCTTCAGCTGCCTTTTCAAGCAAGTTTTTTCATCTCCTATGTTCCTCCAGCTTTGAGTCTTGTGTTCAACTTAGTAGTGTAATGGTTAAGCAACAGCCCTTTGCTCCAGGAGACCAGGGTTCAAATCCCACTCATGACAAACTTCACAAATTCAAACAAATTGTGCTCCATTCACCTTAACTGCTCTAGCATTTTTAGCAATACTTTAGAATTCAAAGTTCAAGTTGTTCAACTCTTTCTACTTCTACAGACATTCAAGCAAATTCAGCTCCTTCAGCTATGTTTTAACTGCTTCAGCAGTTTAACCAATTCAATGGAATTCATTCAGCATGTCAGCATTCACAGTGCATTTTCTTATGGAAATGCTTTTTCTAGTCACTGTGAATGCTGAAGGCATTCACAGTATTGTTTTTCAAATCTTTATTATCACTGTGAATGCTGAAAGCATTCACAGTATTGTTTTTCAAATCTTTATTATTATTATTATTATTATTATTATTATTATAGTTCTTCCGTACACTTAACGGCATCTAACTCCGGCCGCACCGTTTGAGCTATAGGAACCGTTCAACTATCAAAATATTCAGCTCTTCCGGGACTCGAGTGCTTCCATTTTGCTCATTGATATCTTTTATACTTTTTGAAATATTAAGCTAATTTCAAAAATTTTTCCCCATTGAAAATGAATGGAAAGCTGGTATAGAGCAATTAGACTCTCTCACAGAAGACTGCGGTTCAAATCCCACTGAGGGCATTTAAGCCTTTGCAAGCAACTCATCTATTAAACCAGTCCTCGAACTGCTCTACTCATGTTCCTATCAGTACTGTACTGCTTAAACAAATGCTCCTTACTGTGGGAACCCCGAGTTCAAATCCCGCTCTGGGCATGATGTACAAGTAAGATGTTTGACATTTTAACTCTACAATTAAACTACTCTTGTAATAATAATGCGTTTGAACTAAACCTTTACAACTTCAGTATATTTCAACTTTCTTCAGCTGCCTTTTCAAGCAAGTTTTTTCATCTCCTATGTTCCTCCAGCTTTGAGTCTTGTGTTCAACTTAGTAGTGTAAGGGTTAAGCAACTGCCCTTTGCTCCAGGAGACCAGGGTTCAAATCCCACTCATGACAAACTTCACAAATTCAAACAAATTGTGCTCCATTCACCTTAACTGCTCTAAAATTTTTAGCAATATTTTAGAATTCAAGTTGTTCAACTCTTTCTACTTCTACAGACATTCAAACAAATTCAGCTACTTCAGCTATGTTTTAACTGCTTCAGCAGTTTAACCAATTCAATGGAATTCATTCAGCATGTCAGCATTCACAGTGCATTTTCTTCTGGAAATGCTTTTTTCTAGTGTTAACGTTGATATTCTCCTGAGCTATCCGTCGGCACCTATCTTCTCCCGCACGCTTTGACCTACAGAAACCGTTCAAATATCAAAATGTGCAGCTTTTCAAGGGGAAGTGAGCTTCCATTTGGCGTTTTGATATCTTTTATACTTTTTGAAATATTGAGCTTTTTGTATTTACAGCTTTATGCAGTTCCCCTCCTCTGCCACATTGCAGCTGCAGCAGTTATGCAGCTCCTGACTATTTCTGAAATGTCAACGTCCTGCACCTCCATCATTGCTGTGTGGCGCAGTAGCTCACTGGTTAAGGTGCTGCGCTTTGCCCTGGGGATTGTGGGTTCAAATCCACCTTGGACCTGTGTTGTACAAATTACATCAAAGTCTGCTCCCAACTGTTTCAGCAACCTACAAACTCCCAATACTTAGCCTTTACTACTTTAAGCTGTGTGGTTAGGCTGCAGGCCTTCACTGTCAGGGGCTGTGCTTCAAATCCAATATAGAGTGTACAACTACTTCAACTTTGTTTTGCAGCATCTTCAACTCCTGTTCAGCTACTTCAGCTATGTTTTAACTGCCTCAGCAGTTTAATAATATTGCTTTTGAACTAAACTTTTACCACTTTTATCAATCTATTTCAACTTTCTTCAACTGCCTTTTTTCATCTCCTATGTTCCTCCAGCTTTGCATCTTGCATGCTACTGAGTAGTGTAATGGTTAAGCAACTGCCCTCTGCTACAGGAAACTTGGGTTCAAATCCCACTCATTGCAAACATCACAAGTTCAAACAAATTGTGCTCCATTCAGCTTAACTGTTCTAGCATTTTGAGCAATACTTTAGAATTCAAATTTGTTCAACTCTTTCTACTTCTACAGACATTCAAACAAATTCAGCTACTTCAGCTATGTTTTAACTGCTTTAGCAGTTTAACCAATTCAATGGAATTCATTCAGCATGTCAGCATTCACAGTGCATTTTCTTATGGAAATGCTTTTTCTAGTTATTATTATAGTTCTTCCGTACACTTAACGGCATCTAACTCCGGCCGCACCGTTTGAGCTATAGGAACCGTTCAACTATCAAAATATTCAGCTCTTCCGGGACTCGAGTGCTTCCATTTTGCTCATTGATACTATTTATACTTTTTGAAATATTAAGCTAATTTCAAAAATTTTTCCCCATTGAAAATGAATGGAAAGCTGGTATAGAGCAATTAGACTCTCTCACAGAAGACTGCGGTTCAAATCCCACTGAGGGCATTTTAGCCTTTGCAAGCAACTCATCTATTAAACCAGTCCTCGAACTGCTCTACACATGTTCCTATCAGTACTGTACTGCTTAAACAAATGCTCCTTACTGTGGGAACCCCGAGTTCAAATCCCGCTCAGGGCATGATGTACAAGTAAGATGTTTGACATTTTAACACTACAATTAAACTACTCTTGTAATAATAATGCGTTTGAACTAAACCTTTACAACTTCAGTATATTTCAACTTTCTTCAGCTGCCTTTTCAAGCAAGTTTTTTCATCTCCTATGTTCCTCCAGCTTTGAGTCTTGTGTTCAACTTAGTAGTGTAATGGTTAAGCAACAGCCCTTTGCTCCAGGAGACCAGGGTTCAAATCCCACTCATGACAAACTTCACAAATTCAAACAAATTGTGCTCCATTCACCTTAACTGCTCTAGCATTTTTAGCAATACTTTAGAATTCAAAGTTCAAGTTGTTCAACTCTTTCTACTTCTACAGACATTCAAGCAAATTCAGCTCCTTCAGCTATGTTTTAACTGCTTCAGCAGTTTAACCAATTCAATGGAATTCATTCAGCATGTCAGCATTCACAGTGCATTTTCTTATGGAAATGCTTTTTCTAGTGTTAACGTTGATATTCTCTTGAGCCATCCGTCGGCACCTATCTTCTCCCGCACGCTTTGACCTACAGAAACCGTTCAAATATCAAAATGTGCAGCTTTTCAAGGGTAAGTGAGCTTCCATTTGGCGTTTTGATATCTTTTATACTTTTTGAAATATTGAGCTTTTTGTATTTACAGCTGTATGCAGTTCCTCTTCTCTGCCACATTGCAGCTGAAGCAGTTATGCAGCTGCTCACTATTTCTGAAACGTCAACGTCCTGCACCTCCATTATCATTGTGTGGTTCAATGGCTCAGTGGTTAAGGTGCTACACTTTACTCTGGGGATTGTGGGTTCAAATCCACCTTGGCCATGTGTTGTACAAAATTTATCAATGTGTGCTCTATACAGTTTCAGCAAGCTACAAACTCCCAATACTTAGCCTTTACTCCTTTTTGCTTTGTGGCTGCAGGCCTTCACTGTCAGGGGCTGTGCTTCAAATCCAATATCGAGTGTAGAACTACTTTAACTTTGTTCTTGCAGCTTCTTCAACTCCTGTTCAGCTACTTCAGCTATGTTTTAACTGCTTCAGCAGTTTCAGCAATCCTATGGAATTCATTCTATTTCAACTTTCTTCAACTGCTTCAACTTCTGCAAACATCATGGCATTATTTAAAACTATGATTTTTAATGCTTTTGAACTTAACTTTTAGCACTTTTATCAATCAATTTCAACTTTCTTCAACTGCCTTTTTTCATCTCTTATGTTCCTCCAGCTTTGCATCTTGCATGCTATAGAGTAGTGTAATGGTTAAGCAACTGCCCTCTGCTGCAGGAAACTTGGGTTCAAATCCCACTCATTGCAAACTTCACAAGTTCAAACAAATTGTGCTCCATTCAGCTTAACTGCTCTAGCTATTTTAGCAATACTTTAGAATTCAAAGTTCAAGTTGTTCAACTCTTTCTACTTCTACAGACATTCAAACAAATGCAGCTACTTCAGCTATGTTTTAACTGCTTCAGCAGTTTAACCAATTCAATGGAATTCATTCGGCATGTCAGCATTCACAGTGCATTTTCTTATGGAAATGCTTTTTCTAGTTATTATTATAGTTCTTCCGTACACTTAACGGCATCTAACTCCGGCCGCACCGTTTGAGCTATAGGAACCGTTCAAATATCAAAATATTCAGCTCTTTCGGGACTCGAGTGCTTCCATTTTGCTCATTGATACAATTTATACTTTTTGAAATATTAAGCTAATTTTAAAAATTTTTGCCCATTGAAAATGAATGGAAACTGGTATAGACCAATTGGACTCTCCCGCAAGAGACTGCGGTTCAAATCCCACTGAGGGCATTTAAGCCTTTGCAAGCAACTCATCTATTAAACCAGTCCTGGAGCTGCTTTACACATGTTCCTATCAGTACTGTACTGCTTAAACAAATGCTCCTTACTATGGGAACCCCGAGTTCAAATCCCGCTCTGGGCATGATGTACAAGTAAGAAGTTTGACATTTTAAAACTAGCCATATTATTCTTGTAACAATAATGCTTTTGAAATGACCTTTTACCATTTTAACAATTTATTTCAACTTTCTTCAACTTCCTTTTCAAGCAACTTTCAACTCCTATGTTCCTCCAGCTTTGAGTTTTGTGTGCTACTTAGTAGTGTAATGGTTAAGCAACTGTCCTCCGCTGCAGGAAACGTGGGTTCAAATCCCACTCATGGCAAATTTCACAAGTTCAAACAAATTGTGCTCCATTCAGCTTAACTGCTCTAGCATTTTTAGCAATATTTTAGAATTCAAAGTTCAAGTTGTTCAACTCTTTCTACTTCTACAGACATTCAAACAAATTCAGCTACTTCAGCTATGTTTTAACTGCTTCAGCAGTTTAACCAATTCAATGGAATTCATTCAGCATGTCAGCATTCACAGTGCATTTTCTTATGGAAATGCTTTTTCTAGTCACTGTGAATGCTGAAAGCATTCACAGTATTGTTTTTCAAATCTTTATTATTATTATTATCACTGTGAATGCTGAAGGCATTCACAGTATTGTTTTTCTAATCTTTATTATCACTGTGAATGCTGAAAGCATTCACAGTATTGTTTTTCAAATCTTTATTATTATTATTATTATTATTATTATTATTATAGTTCTTCCGTACACTTAACGGCATCTAACTCCGGCCGCACCGTTTGAGCTATAGGAACCGTTCAACTATCAAAATATTCAGCTCTTCCGGGACTCGAGTGCTTCCATTTTGCTCATTGATATCTTTTATACTTTTTGAAATATTAAGCTAATTTCAAAAATTTTTCCCCATTGAAAATGAATGGAAAGCTGGTATAGAGCAATTAGACTCTCTCACAGAAGACTGCGGTTCAAATCCCACTGAGGGCATTTAAGCCTTTGCAAGCAACTCATCTATTAAACCAGTCCTCGAACTGCTCTACTCATGTTCCTATCAGTACTGTACTGCTTAAACAAATGCTCCTTACTGTGGGAACCCCGAGTTCAAATCCCGCTCTGGGCATGATGTACAAGTAAGATGTTTGACATTTTAACTCTACAATTAAACTACTCTTGTAATAATAATGCGTTTGAACTAAACCTTTACAACTTCAGTATATTTCAACTTTCTTCAGCTGCCTTTTCAAGCAAGTTTTTTCATCTCCTATGTTCCTCCAGCTTTGAGTCTTGTGTTCAACTTAGTAGTGTAAGGGTTAAGCAACTGCCCTTTGCTCCAGGAGACCAGGGTTCAAATCCCACTCATGACAAACTTCACAAATTCAAACAAATTGTGCTCCATTCACCTTAACTGCTCTAAAATTTTTAGCAATATTTTAGAATTCAAGTTGTTCAACTCTTTCTACTTCTACAGACATTCAAACAAATTCAGCTACTTCAGCTATGTTTTAACTGCTTCAGCAGTTTAACCAATTCAATGGAATTCATTCAGCATGTCAGCATTCACAGTGCATTTTCTTCTGGAAATGCTTTTTTCTAGTTATTATAGTTATTCCGTACGCTTTTCGGCATCTAACTCCGGCCGCACCGTTTGAGCTATAGGAACCGTTCTAATATTAAAATGTTCAGCTTTTTCGGGAATCGAGTGCTTCCATTTTGCTTATTGATACAATTTATACTTTTTGAAATATTAAGCTATTTTCAACTTTTTTTCCCCATTGAAAATGAATGGAAACTGCTATAGACCAATTGGACTCTCCCACAGGAGACTGCGGTTCAAACCCCACTGAGGGCATCTAAGCCTTTGCAAGCAACTCATCTATTAAACCAGTCCTCGAACTGCTCTACACATGTTCCTATCAGTACTGTACTGCTTAAACAAATGCTCCTTACTGTGGGAACCCCGAGTTCAAATCCCGCTCTGGGCATGATGTACAAGTAAGATGTTTGACATTTTAACACTACAATTAATCTACTCTTGTAATAATAATGCGTTTGAACTAAACTTTTAGTACTTTTTCAAGCTATTTCAACTTTCTTCAACTGCCTTTTTTCATCTCCTATGTTCCTCCAGCTTTGAGTCTTGTGTGCAACTTTGTAGCGTAATGGTTAAGCAACTGCCCTTTGCTCCAGGAGACTAGGGTTCAAATCCCACTCATGGCAAACTTCACAAGTTCAAACAAATTGTGCTCCATTCAGCTTAACTGCTCTAGCATTTTTAGCAATATTTTAGAATTCAAAGTTCAAGTTGTTCAACTCTTTCTACTTCTACAGACATTCAAACAAATTCAGCTACTTCAGCTATGTTTTAACTGCTTCAGCAGTTTAACCAATTCAATGGAATTCATTCAGCATGTCAGCATTCACAGTGCATTTTCTTCTGGAAATGCTTTTTTCTAGTCACTGTGAATGCTGAAAGCATTCACAGTATTGTTTTTCAAATCTTTATTATCACTGTGAATGCTGAAGGCATTCACAGTATTGTTTTTCAAATCTTTATTATCACTGTGAATGCTGAAA
Organism: Macropodus opercularis; assembly: GCA_030770545.1. Taxonomy (NCBI): domain Eukaryota; kingdom Metazoa; phylum Chordata; class Actinopteri; order Anabantiformes; family Osphronemidae; genus Macropodus; species Macropodus opercularis. Next base: position 3,249,827 of record CM061099.1, read on the forward strand.
GCATTCACAGTATTGTTTTTCAAATCTTTATTATTATTATTATTATTATTATCACTGTGAATGCTGAAAGCATTCACAGTATTGTTTTTCTAATCTTTATTATTATTATTATTATTATTATTATTATTCCGTACACTTAACGGCACCTAACTCCGGCCGCACCGTTTGAGCTATAGAAACCGTTCAACTATCAAAATATTCAGCTTTTTCGGGACTCGAGTGCTTCCATTTTGCTTATTGATACCTTTTATACTTTTTGAAATATTAAGCTATTTTCAACAAATTTTCCCCATTGAAAATGAATGGAAACTGGTATAGACCAATTGGACTCTCCCGCAGAAGACTGCGGTTCAAACCCCACTGAGGGCATCTAAGCCTTTGCAAGCAACTCATCTATTAAACCAGTCCTGGAGCTGCCAAACTTTTTACCACTTTTATCAATCTATTTTAACTTTCTTCAACTGCTTCAACTTCATATGGCATTATTTAAAAGTATGATTTCTAACAATTGCATTATAGGAGTTTTAAAAGTGGGGGTGGTCACATTTGAATATTCACACCACTTTCCCACAGAAACAGCTTCAGCTTATAAATAGTGACTGCTGCTGCAAATTAACAATTGAATTACAATGTTGGCTGTACTTTGTGTGAGATGTAAACGTTTGATGTGCTTAACATTCACGTTTTATAGAAATAGTTGTCAACACCCTAACTGAAACTGCTGTGACAAGAAATGACCTTCACACTGCATGTCAAGCTAATGACATCCAAAACAAGCTGTTTGGGCTTTGATGATTAGCATGTTGTGCAATGTGCTAATTGTTGGCTCACCAATCAGTAGATTGCACCTGATGGTATTGTCAAACCTGCCTGCAGTCTGTTTGATACTATTTCTCCTCTTGTTTTCAAACACATAACTTTAGTTTTGAAGTAGTACTCTAACTTCTGCTGTGGGCATGTTATAAAAGTTCTGCAAACATCCAAACAATTCCTGCTGTTTGTTTTAATTGCTTCAGCTGTTTCATATTAACTTGTCACTAATGTAGTAGCAAAGTATTTGTGCATTTTTAATGCTTTTAAACTGCACTTCTATCAATCTATTTCAACTTTCTTTAACTGCTTCAACTTCTGCAAACAAACAATTCCTGTTCTTCTATGTTTTAACTGCTTCAGCTGTTTCATATTAACTTGTCATTAGTGTAGTAGCAAAGTATTTCTGCATTTTTAATGCTTTTAAACTGCACTTTTATCAATATATTTCAACTTGATTCTTTTAAAATCCAGCTTTTCCTGTTTAAGCCTCTCATGTACACAATATATTGTACAGAACCTTTTACTGGTTTCTGCAACACTCTGTTAACAGTTTCAGCAGTTGATTTCAACACCAATAACTCTTTGACGTTTCTTGAAGCCAATGTGGCACTAAACAGTTTCCACAGTCTACTTAGTGTCTGACACTGACTTTACAAGTCAAACACTCTAAGATATTTTACACACAGCCCCATCTTCTGGTTGTTCCTAACAATTGCATTATAGCAGTTTCAAAAGTGGGGGTGGTCACATTTGAATGTTCACACCTCCTTCCCAGAAAAACAGCTTCAGCTTATAAATAGTGACTACTGCTGCAAATTAACAATTGAATTACAATGTTGACTGTACTTTGTGTTAGATGTAAACGTTTGATGTGCTTAACATTCACGTTTTATATAAATAGTTGTCAACACCCTAAGTGAAACTGCTGTGACAGGAAATGACCTTCACACTGCATGGCAAGCTAATGACATCCAAAACAAGCTGTTTGGGCTTTGATGATTAGCACATTCTGTTCTGTGCTAATTGTTGGCCCACCAATCAGTAGATTGCACCTGATGGTACTTTCAAAACTGCTTGCAATCTGTATAAGACCTGCTTTAGCTGTTTCCTTTTAACTTGTCGCTAGTGTAGTGGTTAAGCAACTGCTCTCTGCTTTAGGAATCTTGAGTTCAAATCCAACTGTGGGCATGCTATAAAAATAAGATCTGTGACAATTTTAATCTACAGCTGAAGCAATTTTAGCAATGTATTTCAAACTTGTTCAACTCTTTCTACTTCTACTTTTTACTTCTTTTATGGTCCTCTAGCTTTTTGGCCTGTGTGCTACTCAATAGTGTAGTGGTTAAGTGATTGTCTTCTGCTGTGGGAATCTTGAGTTCAATTCCAGTTCATGGCAGAATTTACAAGTCACATTTTTAATGCTTTTAAACTGCACTTTTATCAATATATTTGTTTCAGCTTCTACAAACATTCAAACAAATTGTGCTCCATTCAGCTATGTTTTAACTGCTTCAGCAGTTTCAGCAATACTATGGAATTCATTCTATTTCAACTTTCTTCAACTGCTTTAACTTCTGCAAACATCATGGCATTATTTAAAAGTATGATTTTTAATGCTTTTGAACTACACTTTTAGCACTTTTATCAATCTATTTCAACTTTCTTCAACTGCCTTTTTTCATCTCCTATGTTCCTCCAGCTTTGCATGTTTTATGCTACTGAGTAGTGTAATGGTTAAGCAACTGCCCTTTGCTCCAGGAGACTAGGGTTCAAATCCCACTCATTGCAAACTTCAGAAGTTCAAACAAATTGTACTTCATTCAGCTTAACTGCTCTAACACTTTTAGCAATACTTTAGAATTCAAACTTCAATTTGTTCAACTCTTTCTACTTCTACAGACATTCTAACAAATTCAGCTACTTCAGCTACGTTTTAACTGCTTTAGCAGTTTAACCAATTCAATGGAATTCATTCAGCATGTCAGCATTCACAGTGCATTTTCTTATGGAAATGCTTTTTCTAGTCACTGTGAATGCTGAAAGCATTCACAGTATTGTTTTTCTAATCTTTATTATTATTATTATTATTATTATTATTATTCCGTACACTTAACGGCACCTAACTCCGGCCGCACCGTTTGAGCTATAGGAACCGTTCAACTATCAAAATATTCAGCTTTTTCGGGACTCGAGTGCTTCCATTTTGCTTATTGATACCTTTTATACTTTTTGAAATATTAAGCTATTTTCAACAAATTTTCCCCATTGAAAATGAATGGAAACTGCTATAGACCAATTGGACTCTCCCGCAGAAGACTGCGGTTCAAACCCCACTGAGGGCATCTAAGCCTTTGCAAGCAACTCATCTATTAAACCAGTCCTGGAGCTGCCAAACTTTTTACCACTTTTATCAATCTATTTTAACTTTCTTCAACTGCTTCAACTTCACATGGCATTATTTAAAAGTATGATTTCTAACAATTGCATTATAGGAGTTTTTAAAGTGGGAGTGGTCACATTTGAATATTCACACCACTTTCCCAGAAAAACAGCTTCAGCTTATAAATAGTGACTGCTGCTGCAAATTAACAACTGAATTACAATGTTGGCTGTACTTTGTGTGAGATGTAAACGTTTGATGTGCTTAACATTCACGTTTTATAGAAATAGTTGTCAACACCCTAACTGAAACTGCTGTGACAAGAAATGACCTTCACACTGCATGTCAAGCTAATGACATCCAAAACAAGCTGTTTGGGCTTTGATGATTAGCATGTTGTGCAATGTGCTAATTGTTGGCCCACCAATCAGGAGATTGCACCTGATGGAATTTTCAAATCTGCCTGCAGTCTGTTTGATACCTTTTCTCCTCTTTGTTTCAAATACATAAGTTCAGTTTTGAAGCAGCACTCTAACTTCTGCTGTGGGCATGTTAAAAAAGTTCTGCAAACATCCAAACAATTCCTGTTAATTGCTTCAGCTGTTTCATATTAACTTGTCACTAATGTAGTAGCAAAGTATTTGTGCATTTTTAATGCTTTTAAACTGCACTTCTATCAATCTATTTCAACTTTCTTCAACTGCTTCAACTTCTGCAAACAAACAATTCCTGTTCTTCTATGTTTTAACTGCTTCAGCTGTTTCATATTAACTCGTCACTAGTGTAGTAGCAAAGTATTTGTGCATTTTTAATGCTTTTAAACTGCACTTTTATCAATATATTTCAACTTTATTCTTTTAAAATCCTGCTTTTCCTGTTTAAGCCTCTCATGTACACAATATATTTGTACAGAACCTTTTACTGGTTTCTGCAACACTCTGTCAACAGTTTCAGCAGTTGATTTCAACACCAATAACTCTTCGACGTTTCTGGAAGCATTATAGGAGTTTTAAAAGTGGGGGTGGTCACATTTGAATATTCACACCTCCTTCCCAGAAAAAACAGCTTTAGCTTATAAATAGTGACTGCTGCTGCAAATTAACAATTGAATTGCAATGTTGGCTGTACTTTGTGTTAGATGTAAACGTTTGATGTGCTTAACATTCACGTTTTATAGAAATAGTTGTCAACACCCTAAGTGAAACTGCTGTGACAGGAAATGACCTTCACACTGCATGGCAAGCTAATGACATCTAAGCCAAGCTGTTTGGGCTTTGATAATTAGCATATTGTGTTATGTGCTAATTGTTGGCCCACGAATCAATAGATTGCACCTGATGGTACTTTCAAAACTGCTTGCAATCTATATGAGACCTGCTACAGCTGTTTCCTTTTAACTTGTCACTAGTGTAGTGGTTAAGCAACTGCTCTTTGCTCTATAAATCTTGAGTTCAAATCCAACTGTGGGCATGCTATAAAAGTAATATCTGTGACAATTTTAATCTACAGCTGAAACAATTTTAGCAATGTATTTCAAACTTGTTCAACTCTTTCTACTAATGGTTAAGTGATTGTCCTCTGCTGTGGGAATCTTGAGTTCAATTCCAGCTCATGGCAGAATTTACAAGTCACATTTTTAATGCTTTTAAACTGCACTTTTATCAATATATTTGTTTCAGCTTCTACAAACATTCATACAAATTGTGCTCCATTCAGCTATGTTTTAACTGCTTCAGCGGTTTCAGCAATACTATGGAATTCATTCTATTTCAACTTTCTTCAACTGCTTCAACTTCTGCAAACATCATGGCATTATTTAAAAGTATGATTTTTAATGCTTTTGAACTAAACTTTTAGCACTTTTATCAATCTATTTCAACTTTCTTCAACTGCCTTTTTTCATCTCCTATGTTCCTCCAGCTTTACATGTTTTATGCTACTGAGTAGTGTAATGGTTAAGCAACTGCCCTCTGCTGCAAGAGACTTGGGTTCAAATCCCACTCATTGCAAACTTCAGAAGTTCAAACAAATTGTGCTTCATTCAGCTTAACTGCTCTAACACTTTTAGCAATACTTTAGAATTCAAACTTCAATTTGTTCAACTCTTTCTACTTCTACAGACATTCTAACAAATTCAGCTACTTCAGCTATGTTTTAACTGCTTTAGCATTTTAACCAATTCAATAGAATTCATTCAGCATGTCAGCATTCACAGTGCATTTTCTTATGGAAATGCTTTTTCTAGTGTTAACGTTGATATTCTCCTGAGCCATCCGTCGGCACCTATCTTCTCCCGCACGCTTTGACCTACAAAAACCGTTCAAATATCAAAATGTGCAGCTTTTCAAGGGGAAGTGTGCTTCCATTTGGCGTTTTGATAGCTTTTATACTTTTTGAAATATTGAGCTTTTTGTATTTACAGCTGTATGCAGTTCCTCTCCTCTGCCACATTGCAGCTGCAGTAGTCACACAGCTCTTGACTTTAACTCAAATGTCAACGTTCTGCACCTTCATCTTCACTGTCTAGTGCAGTAGCTCAGTGGTTAGAGAGCTGCACTTTACTCTGGGAATCGTGGGTTCAAATCCACCTTGGCCATGTGTTGTACAAATTAAATCACAGTGTGCTCTCAACTGTTTTAGCAACCTACATACTCCCAATACTTAGCCTTTACTACTTTTAGCTGTGTGGTTAGGCTGCAGGCCTTCACTGTCAGGGGCTGTGCTTCAAATCCAATATAGAGTGTACAACTACTTCAACTTTGTTCTTGCAGCTTCTTCAACTTCTGTTCAGCTACTTCAGCTATGTTTTAACTGCTTCAGCAGTTTCAGCAATACTATGGAATTCATTCTATTATAACTTTCTTCAACTGCTTCAACTTCTGCAAACATCATGGCATTATTTAAAAGTATGATTTTTAATGCTTTTGAACTAAACTTTTAGCACTTGTATCAATCTATTTCAACTTTCTTCAACTGCCTTTTTTCATATCCTATGTTCCTCCAGCTTTGCATCTTGCATGCTACTGAGTAGTGTAATGGTTAAGCAACTGCCCTCTGCTGCAGGAGGCTTGGGTCCAAATCCCACTCATTGCAAACTTCAGAACTTCAAACAAATTGTGCTCCATTCAGCTTAACTGCTCTAGTGTTTTTAGCAATACTTTAGAATTCAAAGTTCAATTTGTTCAACTCTTTCTACTTCTACAGACATTCAAACAAATTCAGCTACTTCAGCTATGTTTTTACTGCTTAAGCAGTTTTAGCAAAACTATGCAATTCATTCAGCATGGCAGCATTCACAGTGCATTTTCTTATGGAAATGCTTTTTCTAGTGTTAACGTTGATATTCTCCTGAGCCATCCGTCGGCACCTATCTTCTCCCGCACGCTTTGACCTACAGAAACCGTTCAAATATCAAAATGTGCAGCTTTTCAAGGGGAAGTGTGCTTCCATTTTGCTTATTGATATCTTTTATACTTTTTGAAATATTGAGGTTTTTGTATTTACAGCTGTATGCAATTCCTGTCCTCTGCCACATTGTAGCTGCAGTAGATATGCAGCTCCTGACTATTTCTGAAATGTCAACGTCCTGCACCTCCATTAACACTGTGTTGCGCAGTAGCTCACTGGTTAAGGTGCTGTGCTTTGCCCTGGGGATTGTGGGTTCAAATCCACCTTGGACCTGTGTTGTACAAATTACATCAAAGTGTGCTTTCAACTGTTTCAGCAACCTACATACTCCCAATACTTATGTTTTACTACTTTTAGCTGTGTGGTTAGGCTGCAGGCCTTCACTTTCAGGGGCTGTGCTTCAAATCCAATATAGAGTGTACAACTACTTCAACTGTGTTCTTGCAGCTTCTTCAACTCAGCTACTTCAGCTATGTTTTAACTACTTCAGCTGTTTCATATTAACTTGTCACTAGTGTAGTGGTTAAGCAACTGCTCTCTGTTCTAGGAATCTTCAGGAAGTTTCAGCAATACTATGGAATTCATTCTATTTCACCTTTCTTCAACTGCTTCAACTTCTGCAAACATCATGGCATTATTTAAAAGTATGATTTTTAATGATTTTGAACTAAACTTTTAGCACTTTTATCAATCTATTTCAACTTTCTTCAGCTGCTTCAACTTCTGCAAACATCCAAACAATTCCTGTTGTTTGTTTTAATTGCTTCAGCTGTTTCATATTAACTTGTCATTACTGCCTTTTTTCATCTCCTATGTTCCTCCAGCTTTGCATCTTGTATGCTACTGGGTAGTGGTTAAGCAACTGCCCTCTGCTGCAGGAAACTTGGGTTCAAATCCCACTCATTGCAAACATCACAAGTTCAAACAAATTGTGCTCCATTCAGCTTAACTGCTCTAGCTATTTTAGTAATACATTAGAATTCAAATTTGTTCAACTCTTTCTACTTCTACAGACATTCAAACAAATTCAGCTACTTCAGCTATGTTTTTACTGCTTCAGCAGTTTTAGCAATACTATGGAATTCATTCTATTTCAACTTTCTTCAACTGCTTCAACTTCTGCAAACATCATGGCATTATTTAAAAGTATGATTTTTAATGATTTTGAACTAAACTTTTAGCACTTTTATCAATCTATTTCAACTTTCTTCAGCTGCTTCAACTTCTGCAAACATCCAAACAATTCCTGTTGTTTGTCACTGTGAATGCTTTAAAGCATTCACAGTATTGTTTTCCTAATCTTTATTATTATTATATTTATTATTCCATCCGTTTTTTGGCATCTAACTCTACTTGCACTATTTGAGCTATAGGAACCATTCAAATATCAAAATGTGCAGCTATTCTAGGAATCGACTGCTTCTATACAACTTTTTGATATATATTATACTTTTTGAAATATTAAGCTATTTTCACATTTTTTGCCCCATTGAAAATGAATGGGAATCTGTATAGGGCAACTGGACTCACCCGCAGGAGACCCCTGTTCAAATCCCGCTCAAGGCATCTATGTTCTGCTTGTTGTAACAATGCTTTGAAAGCTTCGTGTACTTACAGCGCCGTTTTCTGGTTGTTCCTAAGAATTGCATTATAGGTGTTTTAAAATTCAACCCTGTTAAGCTGTTTGGCGTTGATCCCGTAAACAGTGTATGTTGACAGTTACAGCGGTTTGAAATCGCTGACGATTCAACAATTGTGAGTTTTCCGACATAAAACTCACTCAGGTTGTAGAATGAAGTACATATAAACCGCGATTTCTCTATAAACTTTCACTTGTAAATTGTCGCCACGGCCGCAATTTTCGCTCTTTTTAAAAGATTCTTTCACTCTAATGTAGAGACACTTGTGTACTTGCTAACTGGGCACATGGCAAAACCGAACGACCGACAAATTTCGCCGTATTTGTCTCGTAGCGGCCGCCTCTGCGTCGTCTGCCCGCCTGATTAGCAGGCAGATTGATCGTTTTGAACTCGCTGTAAATTCAACAATTGTCAATCTTTCGACATGAAAGATTGTAGATTAAAGTCTCGGCTTTCATTTGATGTGGTGGTCTTTGTGATTACTGTTACTGTTTCGCCGCTACGAACCCGTTTAGCGGGCTTCGTTTCTATCGTTCCATAGCCACAGCTGCTGCATCCTCTTATAGACCTTCGCGTACAAAAATTTCAAGTAGCCCTGTGGCTGAGTGGATAGTGTGGTAAGCTCCGGACCCAGAGGCCACGGGTTCAATCCCCGGTCGAGTCAACTAATTTTACACTGATGTTTAGTACCAAGCTGAGGGTCTAATACACCTTCGGACGCGGCCGATTTCAGTTTCTTAAATGGCCGAGCGGTTAATCTGCTGCACTGCGAAGCGGGAGATCCGGGTTCGAACCCCAGTCCAGGCAACTGTCTTCAGACTGATGTTTGTTACCAGCACATTGAATCTGGATGTTCTGCTTGTTGTAACAAAGCTTTTTAAGCTTCAGCAATATCAGGAAAATCTTGCAAAATTCAATCAACATATCTTAGGGGTTATCTATACTTTTACTGTGTAGATCAACTCACCTGTGTTTTATTAAATTATTGAATTATTAATACTTACTTAATATTTTTTCATTATGCTTTATTTTGAAATTTAAGACTTTTAACTTCTTCTGGACCTGTACAAGCCTATTCTATCCACTTCTATTTTTCTTAAACTACTTTTAAGAACGTTTTAAACTCTCGAGCTACAGTCAGCAGTTATTGGGAATACATTCAGCATAAAGCATTCACAGTGCATTTTCTTATGGAAATGCTTTTTCTAGTTATTATTATAGTTCTTCCGTACACTTAACGGCATCTAACTCCGGCCGCACCGTTTGAGCTATAGGAACCGTTCAACTATCAAAATATTCAGCTCTTCCGGGACTCGAGTGCTTCCATTTTGCTCATTGATATCTTTTATACTTTTTGAAATATTAAGCTAATTTCAAAAATTTTTCCCCATTGAAAATGAATGGAAAGCTGGTATAGAGCAATTAGACTCTCTCACAGAAGACTGCGGTTCAAATCCCACTGAGGGCATTTAAGCCTTTGCAAGCAACTCATCTATTAAACCAGTCCTCGAACTGCTCTACACATGTTCCTATCAGTACTGTACTGCTTAAACAAATGCTCCTTACTGTGGGAACCCCGAGTTCAAATCCCGCTCTGGGCATGATGTACAAGTAAGATGTTTGACATTTTAACTCTACAATTAAACTACTCTTGTAATAATAATGCGTTTGAACTAAACCTTTACAACTTCAGTATATTTCAACTTTCTTCAGCTGCCTTTTCAAGCAAGTTTTTTCATCTCCTATGTTCCTCCAGCTTTGAGTCTTGTGTTCAACTTAGTAGTGTAAGGGTTAAGCAACAGCTCTTTGCTCCAGGAGACCAGGGTTCAAATCCCACTCATGACAAACTTCACAAATTCAAACAAATTGTGCTCCATTCACCTTAACTGCTCTAAAAATTTTAGCAATATTTTAGAATTCAAAGTTCAAGTTGTTCAACTCTTTCTACTTCTACAGACATTCAAACAAATTCAGCTACTTCAGCTATGTTTTAACTGCTTCAGCAGTTTAACCAATTCAATGGAATTCATTCAGCATGTCAGCATTCACAGTGCATTTTCTTCTGGAAATGCTTTTTTCTAGTGTTAACGTTGATATTCTCCTGAGCCATCCGTCGGCACCTATCTTCTCCCGCACGCTTTGACCTACAGAAACCGTTCAATTTTCAAAATGTGCAGCTTTTCAAGGGGAAGTGAGCTTCCATTTGGCGTTTTGATATCTTTTATACTTTTTGAAATATTGAGCTTTTTGTATTTACAGCTGTATGCAGTTCCTCTCCTCTGCCACATTGCAGCTGCAGTAGTTATGCAGCTCCTGACTATTTGTGAAATGTCAACGTCCTGCACCTCCATCATCACTGTGTGGTGCAGTAGCTCAGTGGTTAAGGTGCTGCGCTTTGCTCTGGGGATTGTGGGTTCAAATCCACCTTTGCCATGTGTATTACAAATTACATCAAAGTCTGCTCCCAACTGTTTCAGCAACCTACAAACTCCCAATACTTAGCCTTTACAACTTTAAGCTGTGTGGTTAGGCTGCATGCCTTCACTGTCAGGGGCTGTGCTTCAAATCCAATATAGAGTGTAGGACTACTTCAACTTTGTTTTGCAGCATCTTCAACTCCTGTTCAGCTACTTCAGCTATGTTTTAACTGCTTCAGCAGTTTCAGCAATACTATGGAATTCATTCTATTTCAACTTTCTTCAACTGCTTCAACTTCTGCAAACATCATGGCATTATTTAAAACTATGATTTTTAATGCTTTTGAACTAAACTGTTAGCACTTGTATCAATCTATTTCAACTTTCTTCAACTGCCTTTTCAAGCAACTTTCAACTCCTATGTTCCTCCAGCTTCGACTCTTGTGTGCTACTTAGTAGTGTAATGGTTAAGCAACTGCCCTCTGCTGCAGGAAACTTGTGCTCCATTCAGCCTAACTGCTCTAGTGTTTTTAGCAATACTTTAGAATTCAAAGTTCAATTTGTTCAACTCTTTCAACTTCTACAGACATTCAAACAAATTCAGCTACTTCAGCTATGTTTTTACTGCTTCACCAGTTTAACCAATTCAATGGAATTCGTTCAGCATGTCAGCATTCACAGTGCATTTTCTTATGGAAATGCTTTTTCTAGTGTTAACGTTGATATTCTCCTGAGCCATCCGTCGGCACCTATCTTCTCCCGCACGCTTTGACCTACAGAAACCGTTCAATTTTCAAAATGTGCAGCTTTTCAAGGGGAAGTGAGCTTCCATTTGGCGTTTTGATATCTTTTATACTTTTTGAAATATTGAGCTTTTTGTATTTACAGCTGTATGCAGTTCCTCTCCTCTGCCACATTGCAGCTGCAGTAGTTATGCAGCTCCTGACTATTTGTGAAATGTCAACGTCCTGCACCTCCATCATCACTGTGTGGTGCAGTAGCTCAGTGGTTAAGGTGCTGCGCTTTGCTCTGGGGATTGTGGGTTCAAATCCACCTTTGCCATGTGTATTACAAATTACATCAAAGTCTGCTCCCAACTGTTTCAGCAACCTACAAACTCCCAATACTTAGCCTTTACAACTTTAAGCTGTGTGGTTAGGCTGCATGCCTTCACTGTCAGGGGCTGTGCTTCAAATCCAATATAGAGTGTAGGACTACTTCAACTTTGTTTTGCAGCATCTTCAACTCCTGTTCAGCTACTTCAGCTATGTTTTAACTGCTTCAGCAGTTTCAGCAATACTATGGAATTCATTCTATTTCAACTTTCTTCAACTGCTTCAACTTCTGCAAACATCATGGCATTATTTAAAACTATGATTTTTAATGCTTTTGAACTAAACTGTTAGCACTTGTATCAATCTATTTCAACTTTCTTCAACTGCCTTTTCAAGCAACTTTCAACTCCTATGTTCCTCCAGCTTCGACTCTTGTGTGCTACTTAGTAGTGTAATGGTTAAGCAACTGCCCTCTGCTGCAGGAAACTTGTGCTCCATTCAGCCTAACTGCTCTAGTGTTTTTAGCAATACTTTAGAATTCAAAGTTCAATTTGTTCAACTCTTTCAACTTCTACAGACATTCAAACAAATTCAGCTACTTCAGCTATGTTTTTACTGCTTCACCAGTTTAACCAATTCAATGGAATTCGTTCAGCATGTCAGCATTCACAGTGCATTTTCTTATGGAAATGCTTTTTCTAGTTATTATTATAGTTCTTCCGTACACTTAACGGCATCTAACTCCGGCCGCACCGTTTGAGCTATAGGAACCGTTCAACTATCAAAATATTCAGCTCTTCCGGGACTCGAGTGCTTCCATTTTGCTCATTGATATCTTTTATACTTTTTGAAATATTAAGCTAATTTCAAAAATTTTTCCCCATTGAAAATGAATGGAAAGCTGGTATAGAGCAATTAGACTCTCTCACAGAAGACTGCGGTTCAAATCCCACTGAGGGCATTTTAGCCTTTGCAAGCAACTCATCTATTAAACCAGTCCTCGAACTGCTCTACACATGTTCCTATCAGTACTGTACTGCTTAAACAAATGCTCCTTACTGTGGGAACCCCGAGTTCAAATCCCGCTCAGGGCATGATGTACAAGTAAGATGTTTGACATTTTAACACTACAATTAAACTACTCTTGTAATAATAATGCGTTTGAACTAAACCTTTACAACTTCAGTATATTTCAACTTTCTTCAGCTGCCTTTTCAAGCAAGTTTTTTCATCTCCTATGTTCCTCCAGCTTTGAGTCTTGTGTTCAACTTAGTAGTGTAATGGTTAAGCAACAGCCCTTTGCTCCAGGAGACCAGGGTTCAAATCCCACTCATGACAAACTTCACAAATTCAAACAAATTGTGCTCCATTCACCTTAACTGCTCTAGCATTTTTAGCAATACTTTAGAATTCAAAGTTCAAGTTGTTCAACTCTTTCTACTTCTACAGACATTCAAGCAAATTCAGCTCCTTCAGCTATGTTTTAACTGCTTCAGCAGTTTAACCAATTCAATGGAATTCATTCAGCATGTCAGCATTCACAGTGCATTTTCTTATGGAAATGCTTTTTCTAGTCACTGTGAATGCTGAAAGCATTCACAGTATTGTTTTTCAAATCTTTATTATTATTATTATTATTATTATTATTATTATAGTTCTTCCGTACACTTAACGGCATCTAACTCCGGCCGCACCGTTTGAGCTATAGGAACCGTTCAACTATCAAAATATTCAGCTCTTCCGGGACTCGAGTGCTTCCATTTTGCTCATTGATATCTTTTATACTTTTTGAAATATTAAGCTAATTTCAAAAATTTTTCCCCATTGAAAATGAATGGAAAGCTGGTATAGAGCAATTAGACTCTCTCACAGAAGACTGCGGTTCAAATCCCACTGAGGGCATTTAAGCCTTTGCAAGCAACTCATCTATTAAACCAGTCCTCGAACTGCTCTACTCATGTTCCTATCAGTACTGTACTGCTTAAACAAATGCTCCTTACTGTGGGAACCCCGAGTTCAAATCCCGCTCTGGGCATGATGTACAAGTAAGATGTTTGACATTTTAACTCTACAATTAAACTACTCTTGTAATAATAATGCGTTTGAACTAAACCTTTACAACTTCAGTATATTTCAACTTTCTTCAGCTGCCTTTTCAAGCAAGTTTTTTCATCTCCTATGTTCCTCCAGCTTTGAGTCTTGTGTTCAACTTAGTAGTGTAAGGGTTAAGCAACTGCCCTTTGCTCCAGGAGACCAGGGTTCAAATCCCACTCATGACAAACTTCACAAATTCAAACAAATTGTGCTCCATTCACCTTAACTGCTCTAAAATTTTTAGCAATATTTTAGAATTCAAGTTGTTCAACTCTTTCTACTTCTACAGACATTCAAACAAATTCAGCTACTTCAGCTATGTTTTAACTGCTTCAGCAGTTTAACCAATTCAATGGAATTCATTCAGCATGTCAGCATTCACAGTGCATTTTCTTCTGGAAATGCTTTTTTCTAGTGTTAACGTTGATATTCTCCTGAGCTATCCGTCGGCACCTATCTTCTCCCGCACGCTTTGACCTACAGAAACCGTTCAAATATCAAAATGTGCAGCTTTTCAAGGGGAAGTGAGCTTCCATTTGGCGTTTTGATATCTTTTATACTTTTTGAAATATTGAGCTTTTTGTATTTACAGCTTTATGCAGTTCCCCTCCTCTGCCACATTGCAGCTGCAGCAGTTATGCAGCTCCTGACTATTTCTGAAATGTCAACGTCCTGCACCTCCATCATTGCTGTGTGGCGCAGTAGCTCACTGGTTAAGGTGCTGCGCTTTGCCCTGGGGATTGTGGGTTCAAATCCACCTTGGACCTGTGTTGTACAAATTACATCAAAGTCTGCTCCCAACTGTTTCAGCAACCTACAAACTCCCAATACTTAGCCTTTACTACTTTAAGCTGTGTGGTTAGGCTGCAGGCCTTCACTGTCAGGGGCTGTGCTTCAAATCCAATATAGAGTGTACAACTACTTCAACTTTGTTTTGCAGCATCTTCAACTCCTGTTCAGCTACTTCAGCTATGTTTTAACTGCCTCAGCAGTTTAATAATATTGCTTTTGAACTAAACTTTTACCACTTTTATCAATCTATTTCAACTTTCTTCAACTGCCTTTTTTCATCTCCTATGTTCCTCCAGCTTTGCATCTTGCATGCTACTGAGTAGTGTAATGGTTAAGCAACTGCCCTCTGCTACAGGAAACTTGGGTTCAAATCCCACTCATTGCAAACATCACAAGTTCAAACAAATTGTGCTCCATTCAGCTTAACTGTTCTAGCATTTTGAGCAATACTTTAGAATTCAAATTTGTTCAACTCTTTCTACTTCTACAGACATTCAAACAAATTCAGCTACTTCAGCTATGTTTTAACTGCTTTAGCAGTTTAACCAATTCAATGGAATTCATTCAGCATGTCAGCATTCACAGTGCATTTTCTTATGGAAATGCTTTTTCTAGTGTTAACGTTGATATTCTCTTGAGCCATCCGTCGGCACCTATCTTCTCCCGCACGCTTTGACCTACAGAAACCGTTCAAATATCAAAATGTGCAGCTTTTCAAGGGTAAGTGAGCTTCCATTTGGCGTTTTGATATCTTTTATACTTTTTGAAATATTGAGCTTTTTGTATTTACAGCTGTATGCAGTTCCTCTTCTCTGCCACATTGCAGCTGAAGCAGTTATGCAGCTGCTCACTATTTCTGAAACGTCAACGTCCTGCACCTCCATTATCATTGTGTGGTTCAATGGCTCAGTGGTTAAGGTGCTACACTTTACTCTGGGGATTGTGGGTTCAAATCCACCTTGGCCATGTGTTGTACAAAATTTATCAATGTGTGCTCTATACAGTTTCAGCAAGCTACAAACTCCCAATACTTAGCCTTTACTCCTTTTTGCTTTGTGGCTGCAGGCCTTCACTGTCAGGGGCTGTGCTTCAAATCCAATATCGAGTGTAGAACTACTTTAACTTTGTTCTTGCAGCTTCTTCAACTCCTGTTCAGCTACTTCAGCTATGTTTTAACTGCTTCAGCAGTTTCAGCAATCCTATGGAATTCATTCTATTTCAACTTTCTTCAACTGCTTCAACTTCTGCAAACATCATGGCATTATTTAAAACTATGATTTTTAATGCTTTTGAACTTAACTTTTAGCACTTTTATCAATCAATTTCAACTTTCTTCAACTGCCTTTTTTCATCTCTTATGTTCCTCCAGCTTTGCATCTTGCATGCTATAGAGTAGTGTAATGGTTAAGCAACTGCCCTCTGCTGCAGGAAACTTGGGTTCAAATCCCACTCATTGCAAACTTCACAAGTTCAAACAAATTGTGCTCCATTCAGCTTAACTGCTCTAGCTATTTTAGCAATACTTTAGAATTCAAAGTTCAAGTTGTTCAACTCTTTCTACTTCTACAGACATTCAAACAAATGCAGCTACTTCAGCTATGTTTTAACTGCTTCAGCAGTTTAACCAATTCAATGGAATTCATTCGGCATGTCAGCATTCACAGTGCATTTTCTTATGGAAATGCTTTTTCTAGTTATTATTATAGTTCTTCCGTACACTTAACGGCATCTAACTCCGGCCGCACCGTTTGAGCTATAGGAACCGTTCAAATATCAAAATATTCAGCTCTTTCGGGACTCGAGTGCTTCCATTTTGCTCATTGATACAATTTATACTTTTTGAAATATTAAGCTAATTTTAAAAATTTTTGCCCATTGAAAATGAATGGAAACTGGTATAGACCAATTGGACTCTCCCGCAAGAGACTGCGGTTCAAATCCCACTGAGGGCATTTAAGCCTTTGCAAGCAACTCATCTATTAAACCAGTCCTGGAGCTGCTTTACACATGTTCCTATCAGTACTGTACTGCTTAAACAAATGCTCCTTACTGTGGGAACCCCGAGTTCAAATCCCGCTCTGGGCATGATGTACAAGTAAGAAGTTTGACATTTTAAAACTAGCCATATTATTCTTGTAACAATAATGCTTTTGAAATGACCTTTTACCATTTTAACAATTTATTTCAACTTTCTTCAACTTCCTTTTCAAGCAACTTTCAACTCCTATGTTCCTCCAGCTTTGAGTTTTGTGTGCTACTTAGTAGTGTAATGGTTAAGCAACTGTCCTCCGCTGCAGGAAACGTGGGTTCAAATCCCACTCATGGCAAATTTCACAAGTTCAAACAAATTGTGCTCCATTCAGCTTAACTGCTCTAGCATTTTTAGCAATATTTTAGAATTCAAAGTTCAAGTTGTTCAACTCTTTCTACTTCTACAGACATTCAAACAAATTCAGCAACTTCAGCTATGTTTTAACTGCTTCAGCAGTTTAACCAATTCAATGGAATTCATTCAGCATGTCAGCATTCACAGTGCATTTTCTTATGGAAATGCTTTTTCTAGTTATTATTATAGTTCTTCCGTACACTTAACGGCATCTAACTCCGGCCGCACCGTTTGAGCTATAGGAACCGTTCAACTATCAAAATATTCAGCTTTTCCGGGACTCGAGTGCTTCCATTTTGCTCATTGATATCTTTTATACTTTTTGAAATATTAAGCTAATTTCAAAAATTTTTCCCCATTGAAAATGAATGGAAAGCTGGTATAGAGCAATTAGACTCTCTCACAGAAGACTGCGGTTCAAATCCCACTGAGGGCATTTAAGCCTTTGCAAGCAACTCATCTATTAAACCAGTCCTCGAACTGCTCTACACATGTTCCTATCAGTACTGTACTGCTTAAACAAATGCTCCTTACTGTGGGAACCCCGAGTTCAAATCCCGCTCTGGGCATGATGTACAAGTAAGATGTTTGACATTTTAACACTACAATTAAACTACTCTTGTAATAATAATGCGTTTGAACTAAACCTTTACAACTTCAGTATATTTCAACTTTCTTCAGCTGCCTTTTCAAGCAAGTTTTTTCATCTCCTATGTTCCTCCAGCTTTGAGTCTTGTGTTCAACTTAGTAGTGTAATGGTTAAGCAACAGCCCTTTGCTCCAGGAGACCAGGGTTCAAATCCCACTCATGACAAACTTCACAAATTCAAACAAATTGTGCTCCATTCACCTTAACTGCTCTAGCATTTTTAGCAATACTTTAGAATTCAAAGTTCAAGTTGTTCAACTCTTTCTACTTCTACAGACATTCAAGCAAATTCAGCTCCTTCAGCTATGTTTTAACTGCTTCAGCAGTTTAACCAATTCAATGGAATTCATTCAGCATGTCAGCATTCACAGTGCATTTTCTTATGGAAATGCTTTTTCTAGTTATTATTATAGTTCTTCCGTACACTTAACGGCATCTAACTCCGGCCGCACCGTTTGAGCTATAGGAACCGTTCAAATATCAAAATATTCAGCTCTTTCGGGACTCGAGTGCTTCCATTTTGCTCATTGATACAATTTATACTTTTTGAAATATTAAGCTAATTTTAAAAATTTTTGCCCATTGAAAATGAATGGAAACTGGTATAGACCAATTGGACTCTCCCGCAAGAGACTGCGGTTCAAATCCCACTGAGGGCATTTAAGCCTTTGCAAGCAACTCATCTATTAAACCAGTCCTGGAGCTGCTTTACACATGTTCCTATCAGTACTGTACTGCTTAAACAAATGCTCCTTACTGTGGGAACCCCGAGTTCAAATCCCGCTCTGGGCATGATGTACAAGTAAGAAGTTTGACATTTTAAAACTAGCCATATTATTCTTGTAACAATAATGCTTTTGAAATGACCTTTTACCATTTTAACAATTTATTTCAACTTTCTTCAACTTCCTTTTCAAGCAACTTTCAACTCCTATGTTCCTCCAGCTTTGAGTTTTGTGTGCTACTTAGTAGTGTAATGGTTAAGCAACTGTCCTCCGCTGCAGGAAACGTGGGTTCAAATCCCACTCATGGCAAATTTCACAAGTTCAAACAAATTGTGCTCCATTCAGCTTAACTGCTCTAGCATTTTTAGCAATATTTTAGAATTCAAAGTTCAAGTTGTTCAACTCTTTCTACTTCTACAGACATTCAAACAAATTCAGCAACTTCAGCTATGTTTTAACTGCTTCAGCAGTTTAACCAATTCAATGGAATTCATTCAGCATGTCAGCATTCACAGTGCATTTTCTTATGGAAATGCTTTTTCTAGTTATTATTATAGTTCTTCCGTACACTTAACGGCATCTAACTCCGGCCGCACCGTTTGAGCTATAGGAACCGTTCAACTATCAAAATATTCAGCTTTTCCGGGACTCGAGTGCTTCCATTTTGCTCATTGATATCTTTTATACTTTTTGAAATATTAAGCTAATTTCAAAAATTTTTCCCCATTGAAAATGAATGGAAAGCTGGTATAGAGCAATTAGACTCTCTCACAGAAGACTGCGGTTCAAATCCCACTGAGGGCATTTAAGCCTTTGCAAGCAACTCATCTATTAAACCAGTCCTCGAACTGCTCTACACATGTTCCTATCAGTACTGTACTGCTTAAACAAATGCTCCTTACTGTGGGAACCCCGAGTTCAAATCCCGCTCTGGGCATGATGTACAAGTAAGATGTTTGACATTTTAACACTACAATTAAACTACTCTTGTAATAATAATGCGTTTGAACTAAACTTTTACAACTTCAGTATATTTCGACTTTCTTCAGCCTCTTCAAGCGAGTTTTTTCATCTCCTATGTTCCTCCAGCTTTCAGTCTTGTGTGCAACTTAGTAGTGTAATGGTTAAGCAACTGCCCTTTGCTCCAGGAGACTAGGGTTCAAATCCCACTAGTGGCAAACTTTACAAGTTCAAACAAATTGTGCTCCATTCAGCTTAACTGCTCTAGCATTTTTAGCAATACTTTAGAATTCAAAGTTCAAGTTGTTCAACTCTTTCTACTTCTACAGACATTCAAACAAATTCAGCTACTTCAGCTATGTTTTAACTGCTTCAGCAGTTTAACCAATTTAATGGAATTCATTCAGCATGTCAGCATTCACAGTGCATTTTCTTCAGGAAATGCTTTTTTCTAGTCACTGTGAATGCTGAAAGCATTCACAGTATTGTTTTTCAAATCTTTATTATCACTGTGAATGCTGAAGGCATTCACAGTATTGTTTTTCTAATCTTTATCACTGTGAATGCTGAAAGCATTCACAGTATTGTTTTTCTAATCTTTATTATTATTATAGTTATTCCGTACGCTTTTCGGCATCTAACTCCGGCCGCACCGTTTGAGCTATAGGAACCGTTCTAATATTAAAATGTTCAGCTTTTTCGGGAATCGAGTGCTTCCATTTTGCTTATTGATACAATTTATACTTTTTGAAATATTAAGCTATTTTCAACTTTTTTTCCCCATTGAAAATGAATGGAAACTGCTATAGACCAATTGGACTCTCCCACAGGAGACTGCGGTTCAAACCCCACTGAGGGCATCTAAGCCTTTGCAAGCAACTCATCTATTAAACCAGTCCTGGAGCTGCCAAACTTTTTACCACTTTTATCAATCTATTTTTACTTTCTTCAACTGCTTAAACTTCACATGGCATTATTTAAAAGTATGATTTCTAACAATTGCATTATAGGAGTTTTAAAAGTGGGGGTGGTCACATTTGAATATTCACACCACTTTCCCACAGAAACAGCTTCAGCTTATAAATAGTGACTGCTGCTGCAAATTAACAATTGAATTACAATGTTGGCTGTACTTTGTGTGAGATGTAAACGTTTGATGTGCTTAACATTCACGTTTTATAGAAATAGTTGTCAACACCCTAACTGAAACTGCTGTGACAAGAAATGACCTTCACACTGCATGTCAAGCCAATGACATCCATAACAAGCTGTTTGGGCTTTGATGATTAGCATGTTGTGTAATGTGCTAATTGTTGGCCCACCAATCAGTAGATTGCATCTGATGGTATTGTCAAACCTGCCTGCAGTCTGTTTGATACTATTTCTTCTCTTGTTTTCAAACACATAACTTTAGTTTTGAAGCAGTACTCTAACTTCTGCTGTGGGCATGTTATAGAAGTTCTGCAAACATCCAAACAATTCCTGCTGTTTGTTTTAATTGCTTCAGCTGTTTCATATTAACTTGTCACTAATGTAGTAGCAAAGTATTTGTGCATTTTTAATGCTTTTAAACTGCACTTCTATCAATCTATTTCAACTTTCTTCAACTGCTTCAACTTCTGCAAACAAACAATTCCTGTTCTTCTATGTTTTAACTGCTTCAGCTGTTTCATATTAACTTGTCATTAGTGTAGCAGCAAAGTATTTCTGCATTTTTAATGCTTTTAAACTGCACTTTTATCAATATATTTCAACTTTATTCTTTTAAAATCCAGCTTTTCCTGTTTAAGCCTCTCATGTACACAATATATTGTACAGAACCTTTTACTGGATTCTGCAACACTCTGTCAACAGTTTCAGCAGTTGATTTCAACACCAATAACTCTTCGACGTTTCTTGAAGCCAATGTGGCACTAAACAGTTTCCACAGTCTACTTAGTGTCTGACACTGACTTTACAAGTCAAACACTCTAAGATATTTTACACACAGCCCCATCTTCTGGTTGTTCCTAACAATTGCATTATAGCAGTTTCAAAAGTGGGGGTGGTCACATTTGAATGTTCACACCTCCTTCCCAGAAAAACAGCTTCAGCTTATAAATAGTGACTACTGCTGCAAATTAACAATTGAATTACAATGTTGACTGTACTTTGTGTTAGATGTAAACGTTTGATGTGCTTAACATTCACGTTTTATATAAATAGTTGTCAACACCCTAAGTGAAACTGCTGTGACAGGAAATGACCTTCACACTGCATGGCAAGCTAATGACATCCAAAACAAGCTGTTTGGGCTTTGATGGTTAGCACATTCTGTTCTGTGCTAATTGTTGGCCCACCAATCAGTAGATTGCACCTGATGGTACTTTCAAAACTGCTTGCAATCTGTATGAGACCTGCTTCAGCTGTTTCATATTAACTTGTCACTAGTGTAGTGGTTAAGCAACTGCTCTCTGCTCTAGTAATCTTGACTTCAAATCCAACTGTGGGCATGCTATAAAAGTAACATCTGTGACAATTTTAATCTACAGCTGAAGCAATTTTAGCAATGTATTTCAAACTTGTTCAACTCTTTCTACTTCTACTTATTACTTCTTCTATGGTCCTCTAGCTATTTGTCCTGTGTGCTGCTCAATAGTGTAGTGGTTAAGTGATTGTCCTCTGCTGTAGGAATCTTGAGTTCAATTCCTGCTCATGGCAGAATTTACAAGTCACATTTTTAATGCTTTTAAACTGCAATTTTATCAATATATTTGTTTCAGCTTCCACAAACATTCAAACAAATTGTGCTCCATTCAGCTATGTTTTAACTGCTTCAGCAGTTTCAGCAATACTATGGAATTCATTCTATTTCAACTTTCTTCAACTGCTTCAACTTCTGCAAACATCATGGCATTATTTAAAAGTATGATTTTTAATGCTTTTGAACTAAACTTTTAGCACTTTTATCAATCTATTTCAACTTTCTTTAGCTGCTTCAACTTCTGCAAACATCCAAACAATTCATGTTGTTTGTTTTAATTGCTTCAGCTGTTTCATATTAACTTGTCACTACTGCCTTTTTTCATCTCCTATGTTCCTCCAGCTTTGCATCTTGTATGCTACTGGGTAGTGTAACGGTTAAGCAACTGCCCTCTGCTACAGGAAACTTGGGTTCAAATCCCACTCATTGCGAACATATCAAGTTCAAACAAGTTGTGCTCCATACAGCTTAACTGCTCTAGCTATTTTAGTAATACTTTAGAATTCAAATTTGTTCAACTCTTTCTACTTCTACAGACATTCAAACAAATTCAGCTACTTCAGCTATGTTTTTACTGCTTCAGCAGTTTAACCAATTCAATGGAATTCATTCGGCATGTCAGCATTCACAGTGCATTTTCTTATGGAAATGCTTTTTCTAGTTATTATTATAGTTATTCCGTACGCTTTTCGGCATCTAACTCCGGCCGCACCGTTTGAGCTATAGGAACCGTTCAAATATCAAAATATTCAGCTCTTTCGGGACTCGAGTGCTTCCATTTTGCTCATTGATACAATTTATACTTTTTGAAATATTAAGCTAATTTTAAAAATTTTTGCCCATTGAAAATGAATGGAAACTGGTATAGACCAATTGGACTCTCCCGCAAGAGACTGCGGTTCAAATCCCACTGAGGGCATTTAAGCCTTTGCAAGCAACTCATCTATTAAACCAGTCCTGGAGCTGCTTTACACATGTTCCTATCAGTACTGTACTGCTTAAACAAATGCTCCTTACTGTGGGAACCCCGAGTTCAAATCCTGCTCTGGGCATGATGTACAAGTAAGATGTTTGACATTTTAAAACTACAATTAAACTACTCTTGTAATAATAATGCTTTTGAACTAAACTTTTACCACTTTTATCAATCTATTTCAACTTTCTTAACCTGCCTTTTCAAGCAACTTTCATCTCCTATGTTCCTCCAGCTTTTAGCCTTGTGTGCAACTTAGTAGTGTAATGGTTAAGCAACTGCCCTTTGCTCCAGGAGACTAGGGTTCGGATCCCACTCATGGCAAACTTCACAAGTTCAAACAAATTGTGCTCCATTCAGCTTAACTGCTCTAGCATTTTTAGCAATATTTTAGAATTCAAAGTTCAAGTTGTTCAACTCTTTCTACTTCTACAGACATTCAAACAAATTCAGCTACTTCAGCTATGTTTTTACTGCTTCAGCAGTTTAACCAATTTAATGGAGTTCATTCAGCATGTCAGCATTCACAGTGCATTTTCTTATGGAAATGCTTTTTCTAGTCACTGTGAATGCTGAAGGCATTCACAGTATTGTTTTTCAAATCTTTATTATTATTATTATAGTTCTTCCGTACACTTAACGGCATCTAACTCCGGCCGCACCGTTTGAGCTATAGGAACCGTTCAACTATCAAAATATTCAGCTCTTCCGGGACTCGAGTGCTTCCATTTTGCTCATTGATACTATTTATACTTTTTGAAATATTAAGCTAATTTCAAAAATTTTTCCCCATTGAAAATGAATGGAAAGCTGGTATAGAGCAATTAGACTCTCTCACAGAAGACTGCGGTTCAAATCCCACTGAGGGCATTTTAGCCTTTGCAAGCAACTCATCTATTAAACCAGTCCTCGAACTGCTCTACACATGTTCCTATCAGTACTGTACTGCTTAAACAAATGCTCCTTACTGTGGGAACCCCGAGTTCAAATCCCGCTCAGGGCATGATGTACAAGTAAGATGTTTGACATTTTAACACTACAATTAAACTACTCTTGTAATAATAATGCGTTTGAACTAAACCTTTACAACTTCAGTATATTTCAACTTTCTTCAGCTGCCTTTTCAAGCAAGTTTTTTCATCTCCTATGTTCCTCCAGCTTTGAGTCTTGTGTTCAACTTAGTAGTGTAATGGTTAAGCAACAGCCCTTTGCTCCAGGAGACCAGGGTTCAAATCCCACTCATGACAAACTTCACAAATTCAAACAAATTGTGCTCCATTCACCTTAACTGCTCTAGCATTTTTAGCAATACTTTAGAATTCAAAGTTCAAGTTGTTCAACTCTTTCTACTTCTACAGACATTCAAGCAAATTCAGCTCCTTCAGCTATGTTTTAACTGCTTCAGCAGTTTAACCAATTCAATGGAATTCATTCAGCATGTCAGCATTCACAGTGCATTTTCTTATGGAAATGCTTTTTCTAGTCACTGTGAATGCTGAAAGCATTCACAGTATTGTTTTTCAAATCTTTATTATTATTATTATTATTATTATTATTATTATAGTTCTTCCGTACACTTAACGGCATCTAACTCCGGCCGCACCGTTTGAGCTATAGGAACCGTTCAACTATCAAAATATTCAGCTCTTCCGGGACTCGAGTGCTTCCATTTTGCTCATTGATATCTTTTATACTTTTTGAAATATTAAGCTAATTTCAAAAATTTTTCCCCATTGAAAATGAATGGAAAGCTGGTATAGAGCAATTAGACTCTCTCACAGAAGACTGCGGTTCAAATCCCACTGAGGGCATTTAAGCCTTTGCAAGCAACTCATCTATTAAACCAGTCCTCGAACTGCTCTACTCATGTTCCTATCAGTACTGTACTGCTTAAACAAATGCTCCTTACTGTGGGAACCCCGAGTTCAAATCCCGCTCTGGGCATGATGTACAAGTAAGATGTTTGACATTTTAACTCTACAATTAAACTACTCTTGTAATAATAATGCGTTTGAACTAAACCTTTACAACTTCAGTATATTTCAACTTTCTTCAGCTGCCTTTTCAAGCAAGTTTTTTCATCTCCTATGTTCCTCCAGCTTTGAGTCTTGTGTTCAACTTAGTAGTGTAAGGGTTAAGCAACTGCCCTTTGCTCCAGGAGACCAGGGTTCAAATCCCACTCATGACAAACTTCACAAATTCAAACAAATTGTGCTCCATTCACCTTAACTGCTCTAAAATTTTTAGCAATATTTTAGAATTCAAGTTGTTCAACTCTTTCTACTTCTACAGACATTCAAACAAATTCAGCTACTTCAGCTATGTTTTAACTGCTTCAGCAGTTTAACCAATTCAATGGAATTCATTCAGCATGTCAGCATTCACAGTGCATTTTCTTCTGGAAATGCTTTTTTCTAGTGTTAACGTTGATATTCTCCTGAGCTATCCGTCGGCACCTATCTTCTCCCGCACGCTTTGACCTACAGAAACCGTTCAAATATCAAAATGTGCAGCTTTTCAAGGGGAAGTGAGCTTCCATTTGGCGTTTTGATATCTTTTATACTTTTTGAAATATTGAGCTTTTTGTATTTACAGCTTTATGCAGTTCCCCTCCTCTGCCACATTGCAGCTGCAGCAGTTATGCAGCTCCTGACTATTTCTGAAATGTCAACGTCCTGCACCTCCATCATTGCTGTGTGGCGCAGTAGCTCACTGGTTAAGGTGCTGCGCTTTGCCCTGGGGATTGTGGGTTCAAATCCACCTTGGACCTGTGTTGTACAAATTACATCAAAGTCTGCTCCCAACTGTTTCAGCAACCTACAAACTCCCAATACTTAGCCTTTACTACTTTAAGCTGTGTGGTTAGGCTGCAGGCCTTCACTGTCAGGGGCTGTGCTTCAAATCCAATATAGAGTGTACAACTACTTCAACTTTGTTTTGCAGCATCTTCAACTCCTGTTCAGCTACTTCAGCTATGTTTTAACTGCCTCAGCAGTTTAATAATATTGCTTTTGAACTAAACTTTTACCACTTTTATCAATCTATTTCAACTTTCTTCAACTGCCTTTTTTCATCTCCTATGTTCCTCCAGCTTTGCATCTTGCATGCTACTGAGTAGTGTAATGGTTAAGCAACTGCCCTCTGCTACAGGAAACTTGGGTTCAAATCCCACTCATTGCAAACATCACAAGTTCAAACAAATTGTGCTCCATTCAGCTTAACTGTTCTAGCATTTTGAGCAATACTTTAGAATTCAAATTTGTTCAACTCTTTCTACTTCTACAGACATTCAAACAAATTCAGCTACTTCAGCTATGTTTTAACTGCTTTAGCAGTTTAACCAATTCAATGGAATTCATTCAGCATGTCAGCATTCACAGTGCATTTTCTTATGGAAATGCTTTTTCTAGTGTTAACGTTGATATTCTCTTGAGCCATCCGTCGGCACCTATCTTCTCCCGCACGCTTTGACCTACAGAAACCGTTCAAATATCAAAATGTGCAGCTTTTCAAGGGTAAGTGAGCTTCCATTTGGCGTTTTGATATCTTTTATACTTTTTGAAATATTGAGCTTTTTGTATTTACAGCTGTATGCAGTTCCTCTTCTCTGCCACATTGCAGCTGAAGCAGTTATGCAGCTGCTCACTATTTCTGAAACGTCAACGTCCTGCACCTCCATTATCATTGTGTGGTTCAATGGCTCAGTGGTTAAGGTGCTACACTTTACTCTGGGGATTGTGGGTTCAAATCCACCTTGGCCATGTGTTGTACAAAATTTATCAATGTGTGCTCTATACAGTTTCAGCAAGCTACAAACTCCCAATACTTAGCCTTTACTCCTTTTTGCTTTGTGGCTGCAGGCCTTCACTGTCAGGGGCTGTGCTTCAAATCCAATATCGAGTGTAGAACTACTTTAACTTTGTTCTTGCAGCTTCTTCAACTCCTGTTCAGCTACTTCAGCTATGTTTTAACTGCTTCAGCAGTTTCAGCAATCCTATGGAATTCATTCTATTTCAACTTTCTTCAACTGCTTCAACTTCTGCAAACATCATGGCATTATTTAAAACTATGATTTTTAATGCTTTTGAACTTAACTTTTAGCACTTTTATCAATCAATTTCAACTTTCTTCAACTGCCTTTTTTCATCTCTTATGTTCCTCCAGCTTTGCATCTTGCATGCTATAGAGTAGTGTAATGGTTAAGCAACTGCCCTCTGCTGCAGGAAACTTGGGTTCAAATCCCACTCATTGCAAACTTCACAAGTTCAAACAAATTGTGCTCCATTCAGCTTAACTGCTCTAGCTATTTTAGCAATACTTTAGAATTCAAAGTTCAAGTTGTTCAACTCTTTCTACTTCTACAGACATTCAAACAAATGCAGCTACTTCAGCTATGTTTTAACTGCTTCAGCAGTTTAACCAATTCAATGGAATTCATTCGGCATGTCAGCATTCACAGTGCATTTTCTTATGGAAATGCTTTTTCTAGTTATTATTATAGTTCTTCCGTACACTTAACGGCATCTAACTCCGGCCGCACCGTTTGAGCTATAGGAACCGTTCAAATATCAAAATATTCAGCTCTTTCGGGACTCGAGTGCTTCCATTTTGCTCATTGATACAATTTATACTTTTTGAAATATTAAGCTAATTTTAAAAATTTTTGCCCATTGAAAATGAATGGAAACTGGTATAGACCAATTGGACTCTCCCGCAAGAGACTGCGGTTCAAATCCCACTGAGGGCATTTAAGCCTTTGCAAGCAACTCATCTATTAAACCAGTCCTGGAGCTGCTTTACACATGTTCCTATCAGTACTGTACTGCTTAAACAAATGCTCCTTACTATGGGAACCCCGAGTTCAAATCCCGCTCTGGGCATGATGTACAAGTAAGAAGTTTGACATTTTAAAACTAGCCATATTATTCTTGTAACAATAATGCTTTTGAAATGACCTTTTACCATTTTAACAATTTATTTCAACTTTCTTCAACTTCCTTTTCAAGCAACTTTCAACTCCTATGTTCCTCCAGCTTTGAGTTTTGTGTGCTACTTAGTAGTGTAATGGTTAAGCAACTGTCCTCCGCTGCAGGAAACGTGGGTTCAAATCCCACTCATGGCAAATTTCACAAGTTCAAACAAATTGTGCTCCATTCAGCTTAACTGCTCTAGCATTTTTAGCAATATTTTAGAATTCAAAGTTCAAGTTGTTCAACTCTTTCTACTTCTACAGACATTCAAACAAATTCAGCTACTTCAGCTATGTTTTAACTGCTTCAGCAGTTTAACCAATTCAATGGAATTCATTCAGCATGTCAGCATTCACAGTGCATTTTCTTATGGAAATGCTTTTTCTAGTCACTGTGAATGCTGAAAGCATTCACAGTATTGTTTTTCAAATCTTTATTATTATTATTATCACTGTGAATGCTGAAGGCATTCACAGTATTGTTTTTCTAATCTTTATTATTATTATAGTTATTCCGTACGCTTTTCGGCATCTAACTCCGGCCGCACCGTTTGAGCTATAGGAACCGTTCTAATATTAAAATGTTCAGCTTTTTCGGGAATCGAGTGCTTCCATTTTGCTTATTGATACAATTTATACTTTTTGAAATATTAAGCTATTTTCAACTTTTTTTCCCCATTGAAAATGAATGGAAACTGCTATAGACCAATTGGACTCTCCCACAGGAGACTGCGGTTCAAACCCCACTGAGGGCATCTAAGCCTTTGCAAGCAACTCATCTATTAAACCAGTCCTGGAGCTGCCAAACTTTTTACCACTTTTATCAATCTATTTTTACTTTCTTCAACTGCTTAAACTTCACATGGCATTATTTAAAAGTATGATTTCTAACAATTGCATTATAGGAGTTTTAAAAGTGGGGGTGGTCACATTTGAATATTCACACCACTTTCCCACAGAAACAGCTTCAGCTTATAAATAGTGACTGCTGCTGCAAATTAACAATTGAATTACAATGTTGGCTGTACTTTGTGTGAGATGTAAACGTTTGATGTGCTTAACATTCACGTTTTATAGAAATAGTTGTCAACACCCTAACTGAAACTGCTGTGACAAGAAATGACCTTCACACTGCATGGCAAGCTAATGACATCCAAAACAAGCTGTTTGGGCTTTGATGATTAGTATGTTGTGTAATGTGCTAATTGTTGGCCCACCAATCAGTAGATTGCATCTGATGGTATTGTCAAACCTGCCTGCAGTCTGTTTGAAACTATTTCTCCTCTTGTTTTCATACACATAACTTTAGTTTTGAAGCAGTACTCTAACTTATGCTGTGGGCATGTTATAAAAGTTCTGCAAACATCCAAACAATTCCTGCTGTTTGTTTTAATTGCTTCAGCTGTTTCATATTAACTTGTCACTAATGTAGTAGCAAAGTATTTGTGCATTTTTAATGCTTTTAAACTGCACTTCTATCAATCTATTTCAACTTTCTTCAACTGCTTCAACTTCTGCAAACAAACAATTCCTGTTCTTCTATGTTTTAACTGCTTCAGCTGTTTCATATTAACTTGTCATTAGTGTAGCAGCAAAGTATTTCTGCATTTTTAATGCTTTTAAACTGCACTTTTATCAATATATTTCAACTTTATTCTTTTAAAATCCAGCTTTTCCTGTTTAAGCCTCTCATGTACACAATATATTGTACAGAACCTTTTACTGGATTCTGCAACACTCTGTCAACAGTTTCAGCAGTTGATTTCAACACCAATAACTCTTCGACGTTTCTTGAAGCCAATGTGGCACTAAACAGTTTCCACAGTCTACTTAGTGTCTGACACTGACTTTACAAGTCAAACACTCTAAGATATTTTACACACCGCCCCATCTTCTGGTTGTTCCTAACAATTGCATTATAGCAGTTTCAAAAGTGGGGGTGGTCACATTTGAATGTTCACACCTCCTTCCCAGAAAAACAGCTTCAGCTTATAAATAGTGACTACTGCTGCAAATTAACAATTGAATTACAATGTTGACTGTACTTTGTGTTAGATGTAAACGTTTGATGTGCTTAACATTCACGTTTTATATAAATAGTTGTCAACACCCTAAGTGAAACTGCTGTGACAGGAAATGACCTTCACACTGCATGTCAAGCTAATGACATCCAAAACAAGCTGTTTGGGCTTTGATGGTTAGCACATTCTGTTCTGTGCTAATTGTTGGCCCACCAATCAGTAGATTGCACCTGATGGCACTTTCAAAACTGCTTGCAATCTGTATGAGACCTGCTTCAGCTGTTTCATATTAACTTGTCGCTAGTGTAGTGGTTAAGCAACTGATCTCTGCTCTAGTAATCTTGACTTCAAATCCAACTGTGGGCATGCTATAAAAGTAACATCTGTGACAATTTTAATCTACAGCTGAAGCAATTTTAGCAATGTATTTCAAACTTGTTCAACTCTTTCTACTTCTACTTTTTACTTCTTCTATGGTCCTCTAGCTATTTGTCCTGTGTGCTGCTCAATAGTGTAGTGGTTAAGTGATTGTCCACTGCTGTAGGAATCTTGAGTTCAAGTCCTGCTCATGGCAGAATTTACAAGTCACATTTTTAATGCTTTTAAACTGCAATTTTATCAATATATTTGTTTCAGCTTCCACAAACATTCAAACAAATTGTGCTCCATTCAGCTATGTTTTAACTGCTTCAGCAGTTTCAGCAATACTATGGAATTCATTCTATTTCAACTTTCTTCAACTGCTTCAACTTCTGCAAACATCATGGCATTATTTAAAAGTATGATTTTTAATGCTTTTGAACTAAACTTTTAGCACTTTTATCAATCTATTTCAACTTTCTTTAGCTGCTTCAACTTCTGCAAACATCCAAACAATTCATGTTGTTTGTTTTAATTGCTTCAGCTGTTTCATATTAACTTGTCACTACTGCCTTTTTTCATCTCCTATGTTCCTCCAGCTTTGCATCTTGTATGCTACTGGGTAGTGTAACGGTTAAGCAACTGCCCTCTGCTACAGGAAACTTGGGTTCAAATCCCACTCATTGCGAACATATCAAGTTCAAACAAGTTGTGCTCCATACAGCTTAACTGCTCTAGCTATTTTAGTAATACTTTAGAATTCAAATTTGTTCAACTCTTTCTACTTCTACAGACATTCAAACAAATTCAGCTACTTCAGCTATGTTTTTACTGCTTCAGCAGTTTAACCAATTCAATGGAATTCATTCGGCATGTCAGCATTCACAGTGCATTTTCTTATGGAAATGCTTTTTCTAGTCACTGTGAATGCTGAAAGCATTCACAGTATTGTTTTTCTAATCTTTATTATTATTATTATTATTATTATTATTATTCCGTACACTTAACGGCACCTAACTCCGGCCGCACCGTTTGAGCTATAGAAACCGTTCAACTATCAAAATATTCAGCTTTTTCGGGACTCGAGTGCTTCCATTTTGCTTATTGATACCTTTTATACTTTTTGAAATATTAAGCTATTTTCAACAAATTTTCCCCATTGAAAATGAATGGAAACTGGTATAGACCAATTGGACTCTCCCACAGGAGACTGCGGTTCAATCCCCACTGAGGGCATCTAAGCCTTTGCAAGCAACTCTTCTATTAAACCAGTCCTGGAGCTGCCAAACTTTTACCACTTTTATCAATCTATTTTAACTTTCTTCAACTGCTTCAACTTCATATGGCATTATTTAAAAGTATGATTTCTAACAATTGCACTATAGGAGTTTTAAAAGTGGGAGTGGTCACATTTGAATATTCACACCACTTTCCCACAGAAACAGCTTCAGCTTATAAATAGTGACTGCTGCTGCAAATTAACAATTGAATTGCAATGTTGGCTGTACTTTGTGTGAGATGTAAAAGTTTGATGTGCTTAACATTCACGTTTTATAGAAATAGTTGTCAACACCCTAACTGAAACTGCTGTGACAAGAAATGACCTTCACACTGCATGGCAAGCTAATGACATCCAAAACAAGTTGTTGGGCTTTGATGATTAGCATGTTGTGCAATGTGCTAATTGTTGGCTCACCAATCAGGAGATTGCACCTGATGGTATTTTCAAATCTGCCTGCAGTCTGTTTGATACCTTTTCTCCTCTTTGTTTCAAATACATAACTTCAGTTTTGAAACAGCATTCTAACTTCTGCTGTGGGCATGTTAAAAAAGTTCTGCAAACATCCAAACAATTCCTGTTAATTGCTTCAGCTGTTTCATATTAACTTGTCACTAGTGTAGTAGCAAAGTATTTCTGCATTTTTAAGGCTTTTAAACTGCACTTCTATCAATCTATTTCAACTTTATTCTTTTAAAATCCAGCTTTTCCTGTTTAAGCCTCTCATGTACACAATATATTGTACAGACCCTTTTACTGGTTTCTGTAACACTCTGTCAACAGTTTCAGCAGTTGATTTCAACACCAATAACTCTTCAATGTTTCTGGAAGCATTATAGGACTTTTAAAAGTGGGGGTGGTCACATTTGAATATTCACACCTCCTTCCCAGAAAAACAGCTTCAGCTTATAAATAGTGACTGCTGCTGCAAATTAACAATTGAATTTCAATGTTGGCTGTACTTTGTGTTAGATGTGAACGTTTGATGCGCTTAACATTCACGTTTTATAGAAATAGTTGTCAACACCCTAACTGAAACTGCTGTGACAAGAAATGACCTTCACACTGCATGTCAAGCTAAAGACAATCAAAACAAGCTGTTTGGGCTTTGATGATTAGTATGTTTTGCAATGTGCTAATTATTGGCCCACCAATCAGTAGATTGCACCTGATCGTACTTTTAAAACTGTTTGCAATCTGTATAAGGTCTGCTTCAGCTGTTTCATATCAAATTGCCATTAGTGTAGTGGTTAAGCAACTGCTCTCTGCTCTAGTAATCTTGAGTTCAAATCCAACTGTGGGCATGCTATAAAAAAAAGATCTGTGACAATTTTAATCTACAGCTGAAGCAATTTTAGCAATGTATTTCAAATTTGTTCAACTCTTTCTACTTCTTATTTTACTTCTCCTATGGTCCTCTAGCTATTTATCCTGTGTGCTGCTCAATAGTGTAGTGGTTAAGTGATTGTCCTCTGCTGTGGGAATCTTGAGTTCAATTCCAGCTCATGGCAGAATTTACAAGTCACAATTTAAATGCTTTTAAACTGCACTTTTATCAATATATTTGTTTCAGCTTCTACAAACATTCAAACAAATTGTGCTCCATTCAGCTATGTTTTAACTGCTTCAGCAGTTTCAGCAACACTATGGAATTCATTCTATTTCAACTTTCTTCAACTGCTTCAACTTCTGCAAACATCATGGCATTATTTAAAAGTATGATTTTTAATGCTTTTGAACTAAACTTTTAGAACTTTTATCAATCTATTTCAACTTTTTTTCAACTGCCTATTTTCATCTCCTATGTTCATTCAGCTTTGCATCTTCTATGCTACTGAGTAGTGTAATGCTTAAGCAACTGTGCTCTGCTGCAGGAAACTTGGGTTCAAATCCTACTCATTGCAAACTTCACAAGTTCAAACAAATTGTGCTCCATTCAGCTTAACTGCTCTAGCATTTTTAGCAATACTTTAGAATTCAAACTTCAAGTTGTTCAACTCTTTCTACTTCTACAGACATTCAAACAAATTCAGCTACTTCAGCTATGTTTTTACTGCTTCAGCAGTTTAACCAATTCAATGGAATTCATTCAGCATGTCAGCATTCACAGTGCATTTTCTTATGGAAATGCTTTTTCTAGTGTTAAAATTGCTTTCCTCTTCTGAGTGACCCGTCGGCACCTAACCTCTCCTGCACCGTTTGACCTACAGAAACATTTCAAATACCAAAATGTGCAGCTGTTCAAGGAGACGACTGCTTCCATTTAGTCTTTTAATAGCTATTATATTTTTTGAAATATTGAGGTTTTTATATTTACAGCAGAGAAATTTCAGCTTTTCCATTAGTGTGTATTGGGTGAAGTACAGTGAGTGATGTCACAGCTACAGTGTGAGAGGCTCAATTTTTTAATCAACTTTTCTCTTTTGAAATTGTCAATACAGCCACAATCTTTAGTCTTTTAACTTAATTTTTTCACTAAAACGTAGCCATGTCTGTCTTCTTTCGAATGATGTGTCATGTTAAGCCAACAGATCTATGCATTTCTCTCTATCAGCCTTTAAAGTCCGTGACGCGCTGACGTCTCCCCATAGACTGTAATAGTAAAATCTGTCCTGTCTTCGCTCCGTTGCACAGAAGAAGACACGTTTTGAAATCGCTGCCGTGGCCACAATTTTCAGTCCTCGAACATAAAACTTACACCAGTCGCTCATTAAAGTCTCAGCTTTCATAAAATTTTTGTGGTAGCATTTATAGTTTTTCTCCAACAAGCCCGTTTAGCAGGGGTGCACCTCACCATTCACTGCAATGACTGGGCACTGAGCTGCGGATTTTCCCGCCTTTGGCCATTGGTCTCCATGACAACCTCACAGGCGCCAGGGGCAGTTTGACTGACAGCTCAGACTCCTCAGTGTTTTCAGCAGCTCCATGCAAATTAATGATCAGTTAATGAGACTGTTTGATTGTGGATATATTTTAAATGCTTCAGCTACTTTCAGCTCTTTCAGATTAAATATTTTAAGTGTCATATTTAACTTTTGAATTCAGCAACTCTTTAAGCACTTTTTAAAAAATAAATTCAACTTTCTTCAAATTGAATTTCAACTCTTTCAGCTTCTGCAAACATTCAGCTTTGTTAAAATAATTTCTATTCCTCTTCAGCTACTTTGTACTATATTTAAAATGCTTCAGCTCTTTAAAACCAAACAACTTTTTCTGTAATATTCAAATAGTTGCTTACATTGAGCTACTGTATATTTTAAATGCTTCAGCTACTTTCAAATTCAATATTTTAACTTTCATATTTAACTTTTGAATTCAGCAACTCTTTAGACACCTTTTTAGCAATTTCAGCAATTTAAACTTTCTTCAAATTGAATTTCAACTGCTTCAGCTTCTACAGACAATCGGCTCTGTTAAAATAATCTTCTATTCCTCCTCAACTACTTCAGCTATATTTGAAATGCTTGAGCTCTTTAAAACAAAGCAGCTTAACTGTGATATTCAAATGTTTGCTTAAATGGAGGTACTGTATATTTTAAATGCTTCAGCTACTGTCAGCTCGTTAAAATTACATATTTTAACTGTCATATTTAACTTTTAAATTGAGCAACTCTTTAGACACCTTTTTAGCAATTTCAGCAATCTATTTAAACTTTCTTCAAATTTAATTTCAACTCCTTCAGCTTCTGCAAATATTCAGCTCTGTTAAAACAATCTCTATTACTCTTCAGCTACTTTCAGCTATGTTTTGAATGCTTCAGCAATTCTTGGGGATTACATTCAGCATTACAGCATTCACAGTGCATTTTCTTATGGAAATGCTTTTTCTAGTCACTGTGAATGCTGAAAGCATTCACAGTATTGTTTTTCAAATCTTTATTATTATCACTGTGAATGCTGAAGGCA
This sequence comes from Macropodus opercularis, assembly GCA_030770545.1. Classification (NCBI taxonomy): domain Eukaryota; kingdom Metazoa; phylum Chordata; class Actinopteri; order Anabantiformes; family Osphronemidae; genus Macropodus; species Macropodus opercularis. Next base: position 3,285,396 of record CM061099.1, read on the forward strand.
TTCACAGTATTGTTTTTCAAATCTTTATTATCACTGTGAATGCTGAAAGCATTCACAGTATTGTTTTTCAAATCTTTATTATTATTATTATTATTATTATTATTATTATAGTTCTTCCGTACACTTAACGGCATCTAACTCCGGCCGCACCGTTTGAGCTATAGGAACCGTTCAACTATCAAAATATTCAGCTCTTCCGGGACTCGAGTGCTTCCATTTTGCTCATTGATATCTTTTATACTTTTTGAAATATTAAGCTAATTTCAAAAATTTTTCCCCATTGAAAATGAATGGAAAGCTGGTATAGAGCAATTAGACTCTCTCACAGAAGACTGCGGTTCAAATCCCACTGAGGGCATTTAAGCCTTTGCAAGCAACTCATCTATTAAACCAGTCCTCGAACTGCTCTACACATGTTCCTATCAGTACTGTACTGCTTAAACAAATGCTCCTTACTGTGGGAACCCCGAGTTCAAATCCCGCTCTGGGCATGATGTACAAGTAAGATGTTTGACATTTTAACTCTACAATTAAACTACTCTTGTAATAATAATGCGTTTGAACTAAACCTTTACAACTTCAGTATATTTCAACTTTCTTCAGCTGCCTTTTCAAGCAAGTTTTTTCATCTCCTATGTTCCTCCAGCTTTGAGTCTTGTGTTCAACTTAGTAGTGTAAGGGTTAAGCAACAGCTCTTTGCTCCAGGAGACCAGGGTTCAAATCCCACTCATGACAAACTTCACAAATTCAAACAAATTGTGCTCCATTCACCTTAACTGCTCTAAAAATTTTAGCAATATTTTAGAATTCAAAGTTCAAGTTGTTCAACTCTTTCTACTTCTACAGACATTCAAACAAATTCAGCTACTTCAGCTATGTTTTAACTGCTTCAGCAGTTTAACCAATTCAATGGAATTCATTCAGCATGTCAGCATTCACAGTGCATTTTCTTCTGGAAATGCTTTTTTCTAGTTATTATTATAGTTCTTCCGTACACTTAACGGCATCTAACTCCGGCCGCACCGTTTGAGCTATAGGAACCGTTCAACTATCAAAATATTCAGCTCTTCCGGGACTCGAGTGCTTCCATTTTGCTCATTGATACTATTTATACTTTTTGAAATATTAAGCTAATTTCAAAAATTTTTCCCCATTGAAAATGAATGGAAAGCTGGTATAGAGCAATTAGACTCTCTCACAGAAGACTGCGGTTCAAATCCCACTGAGGGCATTTTAGCCTTTGCAAGCAACTCATCTATTAAACCAGTCCTCGAACTGCTCTACACATGTTCCTATCAGTACTGTACTGCTTAAACAAATGCTCCTTACTGTGGGAACCCCGAGTTCAAATCCCGCTCAGGGCATGATGTACAAGTAAGATGTTTGACATTTTAACACTACAATTAAACTACTCTTGTAATAATAATGCGTTTGAACTAAACCTTTACAACTTCAGTATATTTCAACTTTCTTCAGCTGCCTTTTCAAGCAAGTTTTTTCATCTCCTATGTTCCTCCAGCTTTGAGTCTTGTGTTCAACTTAGTAGTGTAATGGTTAAGCAACAGCCCTTTGCTCCAGGAGACCAGGGTTCAAATCCCACTCATGACAAACTTCACAAATTCAAACAAATTGTGCTCCATTCACCTTAACTGCTCTAGCATTTTTAGCAATACTTTAGAATTCAAAGTTCAAGTTGTTCAACTCTTTCTACTTCTACAGACATTCAAGCAAATTCAGCTCCTTCAGCTATGTTTTAACTGCTTCAGCAGTTTAACCAATTCAATGGAATTCATTCAGCATGTCAGCATTCACAGTGCATTTTCTTATGGAAATGCTTTTTCTAGTTATTATTATAGTTCTTCCGTACACTTAACGGCATCTAACTCCGGCCGCACCGTTTGAGCTATAGGAACCGTTCAACTATCAAAATATTCAGCTCTTTCGGGACTCGAGTGCTTCCATTTTGCTCATTGATACAATTTATACTTTTTGAAATATTAAGCTAATTTCAAAAATTTTTGCCCATTGAAAATGAATGGAAACTGGTATAGACCAATTGGACTCTCCCGCAAGAGACTGCGGTTCAAATCCCACTGAGGGCATTTTAGCCTTTGCAAGCAACTCATCTATTAAACCAGTCCTCGAACTGCTCTACACATGTTCCTATCAGTACTGTACTGCTTAAACAAATGCTCCTTACTGTGGGAACCCCGAGTTCAAATCCCGCTCTGGGCATGATGTACAAGTAAGATGTTTGACATTTTAACACTACAATTAATCTACTCTTGTAATAATAATGCGTTTGAACTAAACTTTTAGTACTTTTTCAAGCTATTTCAACTTTCTTCAACTGCCTTTTTTCATCTCCTATGTTCCTCCAGCTTTGAGTCTTGTGTGCAACTTTGTAGCGTAATGGTTAAGCAACTGCCCTTTGCTCCAGGAGACTAGGGTTCAAATCCCACTCATGGCAAACTTCACAAGTTCAAACAAATTGTGCTCCATTCAGCTTAACTGCTCTAGCATTTTTAGCAATATTTTAGAATTCAAAGTTCAAGTTGTTCAACTCTTTCTACTTCTACAGACATTCAAACAAATTCAGCTACTTCAGCTATGTTTTAACTGCTTCAGCAGTTTAACCAATTCAATGGAATTCATTCAGCATGTCAGCATTCACAGTGCATTTTCTTCTGGAAATGCTTTTTTCTAGTCACTGTGAATGCTGAAAGCATTCACAGTATTGTTTTTCAAATCTTTATTATCACTGTGAATGCTGAAGGCATTCACAGTATTGTTTTTCAAATCTTTATTATCACTGTGAATGCTGAAGGCATTCACAGTATTGTTTTTCAAATCTTTATTATCACTGTGAATGCTGAAAGCATTCACAGTATTGTTTTTCAAATCTTTATTATTATTATTATTATTATTATTATTATTATAGTTCTTCCGTACACTTAACGGCATCTAACTCCGGCCGCACCGTTTGAGCTATAGGAACCGTTCAACTATCAAAATATTCAGCTCTTCCGGGACTCGAGTGCTTCCATTTTGCTCATTGATATCTTTTATACTTTTTGAAATATTAAGCTAATTTCAAAAATTTTTCCCCATTGAAAATGAATGGAAAGCTGGTATAGAGCAATTAGACTCTCTCACAGAAGACTGCGGTTCAAATCCCACTGAGGGCATTTAAGCCTTTGCAAGCAACTCATCTATTAAACCAGTCCTCGAACTGCTCTACACATGTTCCTATCAGTACTGTACTGCTTAAACAAATGCTCCTTACTGTGGGAACCCCGAGTTCAAATCCCGCTCTGGGCATGATGTACAAGTAAGATGTTTGACATTTTAACTCTACAATTAAACTACTCTTGTAATAATAATGCGTTTGAACTAAACCTTTACAACTTCAGTATATTTCAACTTTCTTCAGCTGCCTTTTCAAGCAAGTTTTTTCATCTCCTATGTTCCTCCAGCTTTGAGTCTTGTGTTCAACTTAGTAGTGTAAGGGTTAAGCAACAGCTCTTTGCTCCAGGAGACCAGGGTTCAAATCCCACTCATGACAAACTTCACAAATTCAAACAAATTGTGCTCCATTCACCTTAACTGCTCTAAAAATTTTAGCAATATTTTAGAATTCAAAGTTCAAGTTGTTCAACTCTTTCTACTTCTACAGACATTCAAACAAATTCAGCTACTTCAGCTATGTTTTAACTGCTTCAGCAGTTTAACCAATTCAATGGAATTCATTCAGCATGTCAGCATTCACAGTGCATTTTCTTCTGGAAATGCTTTTTTCTAGTGTTAACGTTGATATTCTCCTGAGCTATCCGTCGGCACCTATCTTCTCCCGCACGCTTTGACCTACAGAAACCGTTCAAATATCAAAATGTGCAGCTTTTCAAGGGGAAGTGAGCTTCCATTTGGCGTTTTGATATCTTTTATACTTTTTGAAATATTGAGCTTTTTGTATTTACAGCTTTATGCAGTTCCCCTCCTCTGCCACATTGCAGCTGCAGCAGTTATGCAGCTCCTGACTATTTCTGAAATGTCAACGTCCTGCACCTCCATCATTGCTGTGTGGCGCAGTAGCTCACTGGTTAAGGTGCTGCGCTTTGCCCTGGGGATTGTGGGTTCAAATCCACCTTGGACCTGTGTTGTACAAATTACATCAAAGTCTGCTCCCAACTGTTTCAGCAACCTACAAACTCCCAATACTTAGCCTTTACTACTTTAAGCTGTGTGGTTAGGCTGCAGGCCTTCACTGTCAGGGGCTGTGCTTCAAATCCAATATAGAGTGTACAACTACTTCAACTTTGTTTTGCAGCATCTTCAACTCCTGTTCAGCTACTTCAGCTATGTTTTAACTGCCTCAGCAGTTTAATAATATTGCTTTTGAACTAAACTTTTACCACTTTTATCAATCTATTTCAACTTTCTTCAACTGCCTTTTTTCATCTCCTATGTTCCTCCAGCTTTGCATCTTGCATGCTACTGAGTAGTGTAATGGTTAAGCAACTGCCCTCTGCTACAGGAAACTTGGGTTCAAATCCCACTCATTGCAAACATCACAAGTTCAAACAAATTGTGCTCCATTCAGCTTAACTGTTCTAGCATTTTGAGCAATACTTTAGAATTCAAATTTGTTCAACTCTTTCTACTTCTACAGACATTCAAACAAATTCAGCTACTTCAGCTATGTTTTAACTGCTTTAGCAGTTTAACCAATTCAATGGAATTCATTCAGCATGTCAGCATTCACAGTGCATTTTCTTATGGAAATGCTTTTTCTAGTTATTATTATAGTTCTTCCGTACACTTAACGGCATCTAACTCCGGCCGCACCGTTTGAGCTATAGGAACCGTTCAACTATCAAAATATTCAGCTCTTCCGGGACTCGAGTGCTTCCATTTTGCTCATTGATACTATTTATACTTTTTGAAATATTAAGCTAATTTCAAAAATTTTTCCCCATTGAAAATGAATGGAAAGCTGGTATAGAGCAATTAGACTCTCTCACAGAAGACTGCGGTTCAAATCCCACTGAGGGCATTTTAGCCTTTGCAAGCAACTCATCTATTAAACCAGTCCTCGAACTGCTCTACACATGTTCCTATCAGTACTGTACTGCTTAAACAAATGCTCCTTACTGTGGGAACCCCGAGTTCAAATCCCGCTCAGGGCATGATGTACAAGTAAGATGTTTGACATTTTAACACTACAATTAAACTACTCTTGTAATAATAATGCGTTTGAACTAAACCTTTACAACTTCAGTATATTTCAACTTTCTTCAGCTGCCTTTTCAAGCAAGTTTTTTCATCTCCTATGTTCCTCCAGCTTTGAGTCTTGTGTTCAGCTTAGTAGTGTAATGGTTAAGCAACAGCCCTTTGCTCCAGGAGACCAGGGTTCAAATCCCACTCATGACAAACTTCACAAATTCAAACAAATTGTGCTCCATTCACCTTAACTGCTCTAGCATTTTTAGCAATACTTTAGAATTCAAAGTTCAAGTTGTTCAACTCTTTCTACTTCTACAGACATTCAAGCAAATTCAGCTCCTTCAGCTATGTTTTAATTGCTTCAGCAGTTTTAGCAATCCAATGGAATTCATTCAGCATGTCAGCATTCACAGTGCATTTTCTTATGGAAATGCTTTTTCTAGTTATTATTATAGTTCTTCCGTACACTTAACGGCATCTAACTCCGGCCGCACCGTTTGAGCTATAGGAACCGTTCAACTATCAAAATATTCAGCTCTTCCGGGACTCGAGTGCTTCCATTTTGCTCATTGATATCTTTTATACTTTTTGAAATATTAAGCTAATTTCAAAAATTTTTCCCCATTGAAAATGAATGGAAAGCTGGTATAGAGCAATTAGACTCTCTCACAGAAGACTGCGGTTCAAATCCCACTGAGGGCATTTTAGCCTTTGCAAGCAACTCATCTATTAAACCAGTCCTCGAACTGCTCTACACATGTTCCTATCAGTACTGTACTGCTTAAACAAATGCTCCTTACTGTGGGAACCCCGAGTTCAAATCCCGCTCAGGGCATGATGTACAAGTAAGATGTTTGACATTTTAACACTACAATTAAACTACTCTTGTAATAATAATGCGTTTGAACTAAACCTTTACAACTTCAGTATATTTCAACTTTCTTCAGCTGCCTTTTCAAGCAAGTTTTTTCATCTCCTATGTTCCTCCAGCTTTGAGTCTTGTGTTCAACTTAGTAGTGTAATGGTTAAGCAACAGCCCTTTGCTCCAGGAGACCAGGGTTCAAATCCCACTCATGACAAACTTCACAAATTCAAACAAATTGTGCTCCATTCACCTTAACTGCTCTAGCATTTTTAGCAATACTTTAGAATTCAAAGTTCAAGTTGTTCAACTCTTTCTACTTCTACAGACATTCAAGCAAATTCAGCTCCTTCAGCTATGTTTTAACTGCTTCAGCAGTTTAACCAATTCAATGGAATTCATTCAGCATGTCAGCATTCACAGTGCATTTTCTTATGGAAATGCTTTTTCTAGTTATTATTATAGTTCTTCCGTACACTTAACGGCATCTAACTCCGGCCGCACCGTTTGAGCTATAGGAACCGTTCAAATATCAAAATATTCAGCTCTTTCGGGACTCGAGTGCTTCCATTTTGCTCATTGATACAATTTATACTTTTTGAAATATTAAGCTAATTTTAAAAATTTTTGCCCATTGAAAATGAATGGAAACTGGTATAGACCAATTGGACTCTCCCGCAAGAGACTGCGGTTCAAATCCCACTGAGGGCATTTAAGCCTTTGCAAGCAACTCATCTATTAAACCAGTCCTGGAGCTGCTTTACACATGTTCCTATCAGTACTGTACTGCTTAAACAAATGCTCCTTACTGTGGGAACCCCGAGTTCAAATCCCGCTCTGGGCATGATGTACAAGTAAGAAGTTTGACATTTTAAAACTAGCCATATTATTCTTGTAACAATAATGCTTTTGAAATGACCTTTTACCATTTTAACAATTTATTTCAACTTTCTTCAACTTCCTTTTCAAGCAACTTTCAACTCCTATGTTCCTCCAGCTTTGAGTTTTGTGTGCTACTTAGTAGTGTAATGGTTAAGCAACTGTCCTCCGCTGCAGGAAACGTGGGTTCAAATCCCACTCATGGCAAATTTCACAAGTTCAAACAAATTGTGCTCCATTCAGCTTAACTGCTCTAGCATTTTTAGCAATATTTTAGAATTCAAAGTTCAAGTTGTTCAACTCTTTCTACTTCTACAGACATTCAAACAAATTCAGCAACTTCAGCTATGTTTTAACTGCTTCAGCAGTTTAACCAATTCAATGGAATTCATTCAGCATGTCAGCATTCACAGTGCATTTTCTTATGGAAATGCTTTTTCTAGTTATTATTATAGTTCTTCCGTACGTTTTTTGGCATCTAACTAGTGCCGCACCGTTTGAGCTATTGGAACCATTCAAATATTAAAATGTGCAGCTTTTCCGGGAATCGAGTGCTTCTATACAACTTTTTGATATCTTTTATACTTTTTGAAATATTAAGCTATTTTCACTTTTTTTTCCCCATTGAAAATGAATGGGAAGCTGTATAGGGCAACTGGACACTCCCGCAAGAGACCCCAGTTCAAATCCCGCTCAAGGCATCTATGTTCTGCTTCCAAGCTTTGATGCCTTAAACAGTGTATGTTGACAGTTACAGCGGTTTGAAATCGCTTACGATTCAACAATTGTGAGTTTTCCGACATGAAACTCACTCAGGTTGTAGAACGAAGTACATTCAAACCGCGGTTTCTCTATAAACTTTCACTTGTAAAATGTCACCACGGTCGCAATTTTCGCTCTTTTTAAAAGATTCTTTCACTCTAATGTAGAGGCACTTGTCTACTTGCTAACTGGGCACATGGCAAAACCGAACGACCGACAAATTTCGCCGCATTTGTCTCGTAGCAGCGGCCGCTTTTGCGTCATTAATTTGCCTTATTCGCGAGCAGATTTGAGCGTTTTGAACTCGCTGTAAATTCAACAATTGTCAATCTTCCGACATGAAACTCACACAGGTTGTAGATATAAGTCTTGGCTCTAATTTGATGTGGTGGTTTTTGTGATTACTGTTACGGTTTCGCCGCAACGGACCCGTTTAGCGGGCTTTGTTTTAATCGTCTTTTTGTCACAAGCTTAAAACGTTCACTTGTAAATTGTCGCCACGGCCGCAATTTTCGCTGTTTTCAAACGATTCTTTCACTCAGATGTAGACACACTTGTCTACTTGCTAACTGGGCACATGGCAAAACCGAAAGACCGACACATTTTGTCGTATTTGTCTCGTAGCGGCCGCCTCTGTGTCATCTGCCCGCCTGATTAGCAGGCAGATTGATCGTTTTGAACTCGCTGTAATTCAACAATTGTCAGTCTTTCGACATGACACTCACACAGGTTGAAGATTAAACTCTCGGCTTTCATTTGATGTGGTGGTTGTCGTGATTACTGTTACGGTTTCGCCGCTACGAACCCGTTTAGCGGGCTTCGTTTCTATCGTTTCGTAGCCACAGCTGCTGCTGCTGTCAGCCTCTTATAGACCTTCGCGAGCTGATTGTTCAAGCTGCCCGTTGGCCTAGTGGATAGTGCGGTGAGCTCCGGAGTCAGATGCCACGGGTTCAATCCCCGGTCGAGTCAACTAATTTTAGACTGATATTTGTTACCAAGCTGAGGGTCTAATACACCTTCGGGCGCAGCTGCTTGAATCTGGATGTTCCTCTTGTTGTAACAAAGCTTTTTAAGCTTCAGCAATGTCAGGAAAATCTTGCAAAATTCAATCAACATATCTTAGGGCTTATCTATACTTTTACTGCGTAGATCAACTAATTATTGAATTATTAATACTTACTTAATATTTTTTCATTATGCTTTATTTTGAAATTTAAGACTTTTAACTTCTTCTGGACCTGTACAACCCTATTCTATCCACTTCTATTTTTCTTAAGCTACTTTTAAGAACGTTTTAAACTCTCGAGCTACAGTTAGCAGTTATTGGCAATACATTCAGCATAAAGCATTCACAGTGCATTTTCTTATGGAAATGCTTTTGTTTTCCTAATCTTTTTTATCACTGTGAATGCTGAAGGCATTCACAGTATTGTTTTTCTAATCTTTATTATTATTATAATTATTCCGTACGTTTTTCGGCATCTAACTCCGGCCGCACCGTTTGAGCTATAGGAACCGTTCAAATATTAAAATGTTCAGCTTTTTCGGGAATCGAGTGCTTCCATTTTGCTTATTGATACAATTTATACTTTTTGAAATATTAAGCTAATTTCAACTTTTTTTCCCCATTAAAAATGAATGGAAACTGCTATAGACCAATTGGACTCTCCCGCAGGAGACTGCGGTTCAAACCCCACTGAGGGCATCTAAGCCTTTGCAAGCAACTCATCTATTAAACCAGTCCTGGAGCTGCCACACTTTTTACCACTTTTATCAATCTATTTTAACTTTCTTCAACTGCTTCAACTTCACATGGCATTATTTAAAAGTATGATTTCTAACAATTGCACTATAGGAGTTTTAAAAGTGGGGGTGGTCACATTTGAATATTCACACCACTTTCCCAGAAAAACAGCTTCAGCTTATAAATAGTGACTGCTGCTGCAAATTAACAATTGAATTACAATGTTGGCTGTACTTTGTGTGAGATGTAAACGTTTGATGTGCTTAAAATTCACGTTTTATAGAAATAGTTGTCAACACCCTAACTGAAACTGCTGTGACAAGAAATGACCTTCACACTGCATGGCAAGCTAATGACATCCAACACAAGCTGTTTGGGCTTTGATGGTTAGCATGTTGTGCAATGTGCTAATTGTTGGCCCACCAATCAGGAGATTGCACCTGGTGATATTTTCAAACCTACCTGCAGTCTGTTTGATACCATTTCTCCTCTTTGTTTCAAATACATAACTTCAGTTTTGAAACAGTACTCTAACTTCTGCTGTGGACATGTTATAAAAGCAAGGTACATGACAAGTTCTACCTAAAGTTGGAGCAATTTTAGCAATCTACTTCATCTTCCCTCAGCTGCTTGAACTTTTGCAAACATCCAAACAATTCCTGTTGTTTGTTTTAATTGCTTCAGCTGTTTCATATTAACTTGTCACTAATGTAGTAGCAAAGTATTTGTGCATTTTTAATGCTTTTAAACTGCACTTTTATCAATCTATTTCAACTTTCTTCAACTGCTTCAACTTCTGCAAACAAACAATTCCTGTTCTTCTATGTTTTAACTGCTTCAGCTGTTTCATATTAACTTGTCATTAGTGTAGCAGCAAAGTATTTCTGCATTTTTAATGCTTTTAAACTGCACTTTTATCAATATATTTCAACTTTATTCTTTTAAAATCCAGCTTTTCCTGTTTAAGCCTCTCATGTACACAATATATTGTACAGACCCTTTTACTGGTTTCTGCAACACTCTGTCAGCAGTTGATTTCAACACCAATAACTCTTCGACGTTTCTTGAAGTCAATGTGGCACTAAACAGTTTCCACAGTCTACTTAGTGTCTGACACTGACTTTAAAAGTCAAACACTCTAAGATATTTTACACACAGCCCCATCTTCTGGTTGTTCCTAACAATTGCATTATAGGAGTTTTAAAAGTGGGGGTGGTCACATTTGAATATTCACACCTCCTTCCCAGAAAAACTGCTTCAGCTTATAAATAGTGACTGCTGCTGCAAATTAACAATTGAATTGCAATGTTGGTTGTACTTTGTGTTAGATATAAACGTTTGATGTGCTTAACATTCACGTTTTATAGAAATAGTTGTCAACACCCTAAGTGAAACAGCTGTGACAGGAAATGACCTTCACACTGCATGGCAAGTCAAATACATCCAAAGCAAGCTGTTTGGGCTTTGATGATTAGCATATTGTGTTATGTGCTAATTGTTGGCTCACCAAAAAGTAGATTGCACCTGATGGTACTTTCAAAACTGCTTGCAGTCTTTATGAGACCTGCTTCAGCTGTTTCATATTAACTTGTCATTAGAGTAGTGGTTAAGCAACTGCTCTCTGCTATAGGAATCTTGAGTTCAAATCCAACTGTGGGCATGCTATAAAAGGAAGATCTGTGACAATTTTAATCTAAAGCTGGAGCAATTTTAGCAATGTATTTCAAACTTGTTCAACTCTTTCTACTTCTACTTTTTACTTCTCCTATGGTCCTCTAGCTTTTTGTCCTGTGTGCTGCTCAATAGTGTAATGGTTAAGTGATTGTCCTGTGCTTTGGGAATCTTGAGTTCAATTCCTGCTCATGGCAAAATTTACAAGTCACATTGTTAATGCTTTTAAACTGCACTTTTATCAATATATTTGTTTCAGCTTCTACAAACATTCAAACAAATTGTGCTCCATTTAGCTATGTTTTAACAGCTTCAGCAGTTTCAGCAATACTATGGAATTCATTCTATTTCAACTTTCTTCAACTGCTTCAACTTCTGCAAACATCATGGCATTATTTAAAAGTATGATTTTTAATGCTTTTGAACTAAACTTTTAGCACTTTTATCAATCTATTTCAACTTTCTTCAACTGCCTTTTTTCATCTCCTATGTTCCTCCAGCTTTGCATCTTGCATGCTACTGAGTAGTGTAATGGTTAAGCAACTGCCCTCTGCTACAGGAAACTTGGGTTCAAATCCCACTCATTGCAAACATCACAAGTTCAAACAAATTGTGCTCCATTCACCTTAACTGTTCTAGCTATTTTAGTAATACTTTAGAATTCAAATTTGTTCAACTCTTTCTACTTCTACAGACATTCAAACAAATTCAGCTACTTCAGCTATGTTTTTACTGCTTCAGCAGTTTAACCAATTCAATAGAATTCATTCAGCATGTCAGCATTCACAGTGCATTTTCTTATGGAAATGCTTTTTCTAGTCACTGTGAATGCTGAAGGCATTCACAGTATTGTTTTTCTAATCTTTATTATTATTATTATAGTTATTCCGTACGCTTTTCGGCATCTAACTCCGGCCGCACCGTTTGAGCTATAGGAACCGTTCTAATATTAAAATGTTCAGCTTTTTCGGGAATCGAGTGCTTCCATTTTGCTTATTGATACCATTTATACTTTTTGAAATATTAAGCTATTTTCAACTTTTTTTCCCCATTGAAAATGAATGGAAACTGGTATAGAGCAATTGGACTCTCCCGCAGGAGACTGCGGTTCAAACCCCACTGAGGGAATCTAAGCCTTTGCAAGCAACTCATCTATTAAACCAGTCCTGGAGCTGCCAAACTTTTTACCACTTTTATCAATCTATTTTAACTTTCTTCAACTGCTGCAACTTCACATGGCATTATTTAAAAGTATGATTTCTAACAATTGCATTATAGGAGTTTTAAAAGTGGGGGTGGTCACATTTGAATATTCACACCACTTTCCCAGAAAAACAGCTTCAGCTTATAAATACTGACTGCTGCTGCAAATTAACAACTGAATTACAATGTTGGCTGTACTTTGTGTGAGATGTAAACGTTTGATGTGCTTAACATTCACGTTTTATAGAAATAGTTGTCAACACCCTAACTGAAACTGCTGTGACAAGAAATGACCTTCACACTGCATGGCAAGCTAATGACATCCAAACCAAGCTGTTTGGGCTTTGATGATTAGCATGTTGTGCTATGTGCTAATTGTTGGCCCACCAATCAGTAGATTGCACCTGATGGTATTATTAAACCTGCTTGCAGTCTGTTTGATACCATTTCTACCCTTTGTTTCAAACAGATAACTTCAGTTTTGAAATAGCATTCTAAGTTCTGCTGTGAGCATGTTAAAAAAGTTCTGCAAACATCCAAACAATTGCTGTTAATTGCTTCAGCTGTTTCATATTAACTTGTCACTAGTGTAGTAGCAAAGTATTTCTGCATTTTTAAGGCTTTTAAACTGCATTTTTATCAATATATTTCAACTTTATTCTTTTAAAATCCAGCTTTTCCTGTTTAAGCCTCTCATGTACACAATATATTGTACAGACCCTTTTACTGGTTTCTGTAACACTCTGTCAACAGTTTCAGCAGTTGATTTCAACACCAATAACTCTTCAATGTTTCTGGAAGCATTATAGGAGTTTTAAAAGTGGGGGTGGTCACATTTGAATATTCACACCTCCTTCCCAGAAAAACAGCTTCAGCTTATAAATAGTGACTGCTGCTGCAAATTAACAATTGAATTTCAATGTTGGCTGTACTTTGTGTTAGATGTAAACGTTTGATGCGCTTAACATTCACGTTTTATAGAAATTGTTGTCAACACCTTAACTGAAACTGCTGTGACAAGAAATGACCTTCACACTGCATGGCAACCTAGATACATCCAAAGCAAGCTGTTTGGGCTTTGATGATTAGCATGTTTTGCAATGTGCTAATTATTGGCCCACCAATCAGTAGATTGCACCTGATGGTACTTTCAATACTGCTTGCAGTCTGTATGAGACCTACTTCAGCTGTTTCATATTAACTTGCCATTAGTGTAGTGGTTAAGCAACTGCTCTCTGCTCTAGTAATCTTGACTTCAAATCCAACTGTGGGCATGCTATAAAAGTAACATCTGTGACAATTTTAATCTACAGCTGAAGCAATTTTAGCAATGTATTTCAACCTTGTTCAACTCTTTCTACTTCTACTTTTTACTTCTCCTATGGTCCTCTAGCTATTTGTCCTGTGTGCTGCTCAATAGTGTAGTGGTTAAGTGATTGTCCTCTACTGTGGGAATCTTGAGTTCAATTCCAGCTCATGGCAGAATTTACAAGTCACATTTTTAATGCTTTTAAACTGCACTTTTATCAATATATTTGTTTCAGCTTCTACAAACATTCAAACAAATTGTGCTCCGTTCAGCTATGTTTTAACTGCTTCAGCAGTTTCAGCAATACTATGGAATTCATTCTATTTCAACTTTCTTCAACTGCTTCAACTTCTGCAAACATCATGGCATTATTTAAAAGTATGATTTGTAATGCTTTTGAACTAAACTTTTAGCACTTTTATCAATCTATTTCAACTTTCTTCAACTGCCTTTTTTCATCTCCTATGTTCCTCCAGCTTTGCATCTTTTATGCTACTGAGTAGTGTAATGGTTAAGCAACTGCCCTCTGCTGCAGGAGACTTGGGTTCAAATCCCACTCATTGCAAACTTCAGAAGTTCAAACAAATTGTGCTTCATTCAGCTTAACTGCTCTAACACTTTTAGCAATACTTTAGAATTCAAACTTCAATTTGTTCAACTCTTTCTACTTCTACAGACATTCAAACAAATTCAGCTACTTCAGCTATGTTTTAACTGCTTTAGCAGTTTAACCAATTCAATGGAATTCATTCAGCATGTCAGCATTCACAGTGCATTTTCTTATGGAAATGCTTTTTCTAGTTATTATTATAGTTCTTCCGTACGTTTTTTGGCATCTAACTAGTGCCGCACCGTTTGAGCTATTGGAACCATTCAAATATTAAAATGTGCAGCTTTTCCGGGAATCGAGTGCTTCTATACAACTTTTTGATATCTTTTATACTTTTTGAAATATTAAGCTATTTTCACTTTTTTTTCCCCATTGAAAATGAATGGGAAGCTGTATAGGGCAACTGGACACTCCCGCAAGAGACCCCAGTTCAAATCCCGCTCAAGGCATCTATGTTCTGCTTCCAAGCTTTGATGCCTTAAACAGTGTATGTTGACAGTTACAGCGGTTTGAAATCGCTTACGATTCAACAATTGTGAGTTTTCCGACATGAAACTCACTCAGGTTGTAGAACGAAGTACATTCAAACCGCGGTTTCTCTATAAACTTTCACTTGTAAAATGTCACCACGGTCGCAATTTTCGCTCTTTTTAAAAGATTCTTTCACTCTAATGTAGAGGCACTTGTCTACTTGCTAACTGGGCACATGGCAAAACCGAACGACCGACAAATTTCGCCGCATTTGTCTCGTAGCAGCGGCCGCTTTTGCGTCATTAATTTGCCTTATTCGCGAGCAGATTTGAGCGTTTTGAACTCGCTGTAAATTCAACAATTGTCAATCTTCCGACATGAAACTCACACAGGTTGTAGATATAAGTCTTGGCTCTAATTTGATGTGGTGGTTTTTGTGATTACTGTTACGGTTTCGCCGCAACGGACCCGTTTAGCGGGCTTTGTTTTAATCGTCTTTTTGTCACAAGCTTAAAACGTTCACTTGTAAATTGTCGCCACGGCCGCAATTTTCGCTGTTTTCAAACGATTCTTTCACTCAGATGTAGACACACTTGTCTACTTGCTAACTGGGCACATGGCAAAACCGAAAGACCGACACATTTTGTCGTATTTGTCTCGTAGCGGCCGCCTCTGTGTCATCTGCCCGCCTGATTAGCAGGCAGATTGATCGTTTTGAACTCGCTGTAATTCAACAATTGTCAGTCTTTCAACATGACACTCACACAGGTTGAAGATTAAACTCTCGGCTTTCATTTGATGTGGTGGTTGTCGTGATTACTGTTACGGTTTCGCCGCTACGAACCCGTTTAGCGGGCTTCGTTTCTATCGTTTCGTAGCCACAGCTGCTGCTGCTGTCAGCCTCTTATAGACCTTCGCGAGCTGATTGTTCAAGCTGCCCGTTGGCCTAGTGGATAGTGCGGTGAGCTCCGGAGTCAGATGCCACGGGTTCAATCCCCGGTCGAGTCAACTAATTTTAGACTGATATTTGTTACCAAGCTGAGGGTCTAATACACCTTCGGGCGCAGCTGCTTGAATCTGGATGTTCCTCTTGTTGTAACAAAGCTTTTTAAGCTTCAGCAATGTCAGGAAAATCTTGCAAAATTCAATCAACATATCTTAGGGCTTATCTATACTTTTACTGCGTAGATCAACTAATTATTGAATTATTAATACTTACTTAATATTTTTTCATTATGCTTTATTTTGAAATTTAAGACTTTTAACTTCTTCTGGACCTGTACAACCCTATTCTATCCACTTCTATTTTTCTTAAGCTACTTTTAAGAACGTTTTAAACTCTCGAGCTACAGTTAGCAGTTATTGGCAATACATTCAGCATAAAGCATTCACAGTGCATTTTCTTATGGAAATGCTTTTTCTAGTTATTATTATAGTTCTTCCGTACGTTTTTTGGCATCTAACTAGTGCCGCACCGTTTGAGCTATTGGAACCATTCAAATATTAAAATGTGCAGCTTTTCCGGGAATCGAGTGCTTCTATACAACTTTTTGATATCTTTTATACTTTTTGAAATATTAAGCTATTTTCACTTTTTTTTCCCCATTGAAAATGAATGGGAAGCTGTATAGGGCAACTGGACACTCCCGCAAGAGACCCCAGTTCAAATCCCGCTCAAGGCATCTATGTTCTGCTTCCAAGCTTTGATGCCTTAAACAGTGTATGTTGACAGTTACAGCGGTTTGAAATCGCTTACGATTCAACAATTGTGAGTTTTCCGACATGAAACTCACTCAGGTTGTAGAACGAAGTACATTCAAACCGCGGTTTCTCTATAAACTTTCACTTGTAAAATGTCACCACGGTCGCAATTTTCGCTCTTTTTAAAAGATTCTTTCACTCTAATGTAGAGGCACTTGTCTACTTGCTAACTGGGCACATGGCAAAACCGAACGACCGACAAATTTCGCCGCATTTGTCTCGTAGCAGCGGCCGCTTTTGCGTCATTAATTTGCCTTATTCGCGAGCAGATTTGAGCGTTTTGAACTCGCTGTATATTCAACAATTGTCAATCTTCCGACATGAAACTCACACAGGTTGTAGATATAAGTCTTGGCTCTAATTTGATGTGGTGGTTTTTGTGATTACTGTTACGGTTTCGCCGCAACGGACCCGTTTAGCGGGCTTTGTTTTAATCGTCTTTTTGTCACAAGCTTAAAACGTTCACTTGTAAATTGTCGCCACGGCCGCAATTTTCGCTGTTTTCAAACGATTCTTTCACTCAGATGTAGACACACTTGTCTACTTGCTAACTGGGCACATGGCAAAACCGAAAGACCGACACATTTTGTCGTATTTGTCTCGTAGCGGCCGCCTCTGTGTCATCTGCCCGCCTGATTAGCAGGCAGATTGATCGTTTTGAACTCGCTGTAATTCAACAATTGTCAGTCTTTCGACATGACACTCACACAGGTTGAAGATTAAACTCTCGGCTTTCATTTGATGTGGTGGTTGTCGTGATTACTGTTACGGTTTCGCCGCTACGAACCCGTTTAGCGGGCTTCGTTTCTATCGTTTCGTAGCCACAGCTGCTGCTGCTGTCAGCCTCTTATAGACCTTCGCGAGCTGATTGTTCAAGCTGCCCGTTGGCCTAGTGGATAGTGCGGTGTGCTCCGGAGTCAGATGCCACGGGTTCAATCCCCGGTCGAGTCAACTAATTTTAGACTGATATTTGTTACCAAGCTGAGGGTCTAATACACCTTCGGGCGCAGCTGCTTGAATCTGGATGTTCCTCTTGTTGTAACAAAGCTTTTTAAGCTTCAGCAATGTCAGGAAAATCTTGCAAAATTCAATCAACATATCTTAGGGCTTATCTATACTTTTACTGCGTAGATCAACTAATTATTGAATTATTAATACTTACTTAATATTTTTTCATTATGCTTTATTTTGAAATTTAAGACTTTTAACTTCTTCTGGACCTGTACAACCCTATTCTATCCACTTCTATTTTTCTTAAGCTACTTTTAAGAACGTTTTAAACTCTCGAGCTACAGTTAGCAGTTATTGGCAATACATTCAGCATAAAGCATTCACAGTGCATTTTCTTATGGAAATGCTTTTTCTAGTTTATTATTATAGTTCTTCCGTACGTTTTTTGACATCTAACTAGTGCCGCACCGTTTGAGCTATTGGAACCATTCAAATATTAAAATGTGCAGCTTTTCCGGGAATCGAGTGCATCTATACAACTTTTTGATATCTTTTATACTTTTTGAAATATTAAGCTATTTTCACTTTTTTTTCCCCATTGAAAATGAATGGGAAGCTTGTATAGGGCAACTGGACACTCCCGCAAGAGAACCTAGTTCAACTCCCGCTCAAGGCATCTATTTTCTGCATCCAAGTTACGCTGTTTGAGCTTTGATGCCTTAAACAGTGTGTGTTGACAGTTACAGCGGTTTGAATTCGCTGACGATTCAACAATTGTGAGTTTTCCGACATGAAACTCACTCAGGTTGTAGAATGAAGTACATTTAAACCACGGTTTCTCTATAAACTTTCACTTGGTTATTGTCGCCACGGCCGCAATTTTCGCTCTTTTTAAAAGATTCTTTCACTCAGATGTAGACACACTTGTCTACTTGCTAACTGGGCACATGGCAAAACCGACCGACCGACAAATTTCGCCGTATTTGTCTCGTAGCAGCGGCCGCTTTTGCGTCATTAATTTGCCTGATTCGCGAGCAGATCTGATCGTTTTGAACTCGCTGTAAATTCAACAATTGTCCGTCTTTCGACATGAAACTCACACAGGTTGTAGATTAAGGTCTTGGCTTTCATTTGATGTGATGGTCTTTGTGATTACTGTTACGGTTTCGCCGCAACGAACCCGTTTAGCGGGCTTCGTTTTCATCGTCTTTTTGCCACAAGCCTTAACCTTTCACTTGTAAAATGTCGCTACGGCCGCAATTTTCGCTCTTTTTAAAAGATTCTTTCACTCAGATGTAGACACACTTGTCTACTTGCTAACTGGGCACATGGCAAAACCGAAAGACCGACAAATTTCGCCGTATTTGTCTCGTAGCAACGGGAGCGGCCGCCATTAATTTGCCTGGCTCGCGAGACAGAAAAGACACAACTGAACGTTTTGAACTCGCTATAAATTCAACAATTGTCAGTCTTTCGACATGAAACTCACACAGGTTGTAGATTAAAGTCTCGGCTTTCATTTGATGTCGTGGTTGTTGTGATTACTGTTACGGTTTCGCCGCTACGAACCAGTTTAGCGGGCTTCGTTTCTATCGATTCATAGTCGCAGCTGCTGCTGCTGTCAGCCTCTTATAGACCTTCGCGAACTGGTATTTCAAGCAGCCCGTTGGCCTAGAGGATAGTGCGGTGAGCTCCAGAGCCAGAGGCCACGGGTTCAAACCCCGGCGAGGCCACTGCTTTTAGACTGATGTTTGTTACCAAGCTGAGGGTCTAATACACCTTCGGGCGCGGCCAATTTCAGCTGTTTAAATGGCCGAGCGGTTAATCTGCTGCACTGCGAAGCGGGATATCCTGGTTCAAACCCCGGCCGAGGCAACTGTCTTCAGACTGATGTTTGTTACCAGCACATTGAATCTGGATGTTCTGCTTGTTGGAACAAAGATTTTTAAGCTTCAGCAATGTCAGGAAAATCTTGCAAAATTCAATCAACATATCTCAGGGCTTATCTATACTTTTACTGTGTAGATCAACTCACCTGTGTTTTATTCAATTATTGAATTATTAATACTTACTTAATATTTTTTCATTATGCTTTATTTTGAAATTTAAGACTTTTAACTTCTTCTGGACCTGTACAACCCTATTCTATCCACTTCTATTTTTCTTAAGCTACTTTTAAGAACGTTTTAAACTCTCGAGCTACAGTTAGCAGTTATTGGCAATACATTTAGCATAAAGCATTCACAGTGCATTTTCTTATGGAAATGCTTTTCTAGTTTGTTGTTGTTAGCTGGCTGTCTAGCGACACACAGCTCACGTGTTGTGAGGACAGCACAACGACAGTTAAAATCATTTGTTTTACTTATTATAAATGCATAAAACCCCAAATCCAAACCCCCAACTGATATTAAAAAATGAAAAACCACACATTGACTCATATTAAATAAAACAAATGTTTGTCCAGTTTTTGAACAATACATTTTTTAAAATATCCAGGATATAAATTAACAATTAACAATTGAACAAATCCTGTCTTGAGTAAAAAGTAGTAAAAACTAATTTTGTTTGTACAAGTGCGTTGGCGTACACACGTGTGTGTGGGTGTGTGTGGGTGGATGGGTTTGATACAAGTCGAACTGAAGGTAACGTTGCACTCTGACAGGAGCCATCATGGAGAGAGCTCTGATGCAAATCACCCTCTTTGCTTTGTTGCTGACTTTGGTCACTACATTACCCAACAAGGTACGTTTGTAAAACCTAAGAGACACAACACTACACTGTATGGTAATCTGACGGTGATCTTACTCTGGGTGACTTTTCTGTTAAGATACCGGAACAAACCTGCAATTACACAATGATAACATGTGAAATGGGGAAAAAGGAGGATTTAAGGTTTGGAAAATCTGTATATTAGTCTGATTATGAGGACATAAATCTGATGTTAAATCTGTTGGTGAATCCTTTAGGGACAAAGAGCAGAGTTCAATGAACAATCAATAAGTAAACAAGTAGTGTAAATATTGTAGGTGAAGACTTTCAGTCATTTCACCACCCACCCAGGGGGCTTCTTCAGTCTGACAAAAGTTAGAGACTACAAATTGATCCTCCTGTTAGATTTGACTCCACACCTTTAAAGAATAGGCTCCTACGTGG
This sequence comes from Macropodus opercularis, assembly GCA_030770545.1. Taxonomy (NCBI): domain Eukaryota; kingdom Metazoa; phylum Chordata; class Actinopteri; order Anabantiformes; family Osphronemidae; genus Macropodus; species Macropodus opercularis. The sequence continues at coordinate 3,305,995 of CM061099.1, forward strand.
ACAACGAACCGGGGCTAGAGAGAAGGTGTAAATGTTGTGTTAGGAAATGCTGAGTGCAAATTTACTGGAAAATAACTGTAACGGGATGTTTCTGCAGTTGAGATTCTACCTAAGATATGATTGTGGTCAGTGAGTTGTCAGGCAAAAGGGTTAGAATAATTTACTATCCCCCTGTTTTTCCCAGGACGACTGGGACATCTACAGCTTCCACATCAACTCCACGGTGACCAGTCGTTATGCTACCACGGTCATCACAAGCCGTGTGGCCAATCGAATGAACGAATCCAAGGAAATAGAATTCCAAGTGCGGATACCCAAGAATGCCTTCATCAGTAAATTCAGAATGTGTGTGAATATTTACATGGACAGCGTTAGGATGGGACAGTCAGGACTGTGTTTGTCTTCAATCACCTTTTCCTTCTTCAGGTTTATGGACGGCCAGGTGTATGATGGTGTTGTGAAAACTAAGGAACAAGCCCAGCAGCAGTACGCTGCAGCTGTGTCCCGTGGCCAAAGCGCTGGGATCGTCAGGTACCAATTTACTGCCTATAGGTCCTATGGACTTCCTAAACCACTGACCCACCACAGTAGGGCCTTATCCTGAAATCAGTCAAATTAAAAAGCCGGTGCTACTGTGTGCGTGTTTGTGCTGCAGCTCTGTAGGGAGAACCTTGGAGGAATTTAAGACTTCTGTGACTGTGGCTGCTCACAAAAAGGTGACTTTTGAGCTCACATATGAGGAACTGCTGAAACGCAGGCTCGGCAAGTACGAGCTGCAAATCCACGCTCGCCCCATGCAGCCTGTCAAAGACTTCAAGGTCAGCCTCCGTTTCTATTCAGTGGCGACGCAAGGAGTTGTTTGGGTCGCGACATATTTAAATGTGAGTGGTTCTGTTTTTCCCTCCAGGTTGATGTGCACGTTCATGAGAAGGCCGGCATCAGCTTCATCGAGGTTAAAGGTGGACTAAGCACAAAAGCTCTGGCTAATGCCATCACCAAAACACTGACAGACAAACAGGTGCAGCATGAAGTGATGACAAACCCTTTTCTGTGTTTGATCTGTTTCTTATTGTTTGTGAGCCATATGGTTAAATCTTCCAGATATTTGTTGGCTCTATTCTAGTACCTTAAACTGACTCTTATTAACAACATATAATTTCAGCGATAATACTGTTTCAAAACTGGATTGATCGTCCTCAGTTCATACTTTTAGTCTTGAATCCTTGTGTTTCCAGGCGTGGGTGCACTTCTACCCGACTGAAAGGCAACAGAAAACATGTGACAGCTGTGGAGAGCAGGGTATGAATGGAGATCTGGTTATAGTTTACGACGTCAACAGGGACTCTGCATTTGGAGACATTACGGTACATAACGAATATTTTCCATTTATTAAATGTATAAGCCAATAACACATAAAGTATCAAATTAACTACTTTAGTAACAAACCTTCTGACCAATGTTCATGTTTTTGTTTATTAAGGCATCAGATGGGTATTTTGTTCACCACTTTGCTCCGTCTCGTCTTCCACGCATCCCAAAGAACGTTGTCTTTGTTATTGATCAAAGTGGCTCCATGCACGGCAAAAAAATACAGCAGGTACAGTCACTGGTGCACAGCAGTAATTTTAGCTTACAGATATTATATATAATAGACCTGACCTGTCAGTGATCTCTGTTCTCAGACCAGGATAGCATTGAAACACATTTTGAACGACCTGGCTGAAGACGACTATTTCGGTCTCATCACTTTCGATGATACTATTTTTCACTGGAAGAGAGAACTTGTTCAGGCAATCAAAGAAAATGTGAACAGTGCCAAGACCTTTGCAGAAAATATTCAAGACAGAGGATGTGAGTGAGTTTTAATACATATATATTTGACAGTTAATAAGCAGAAAAGCAAAGACTAAACATGTTTTTACTTCCTTGTAGCCACTGACATTAATGCAGCAGTGCTGGAAGGAGCTCGCATTCTGAAGGCACATCCCAGAGAAGGTTCAGCATCGATCCTTATACTCCTCACTGATGGAGACCCGACCTCAGGTTAAAACAAAACACACATGCACAAAGATTTTAAGACCTTGAAATAAGAACCTACTTAAGCTCCTAGGGTGACTCTGTGTGTGGACTTTACACAGACAAGTCTCATCCCGTGATCCATATTCATGGATGCTAAGTTGTAAATGTGCAGCAACATCTGCAACAACCAACAAACAAACATTGTTGATGTGTTATATATTTATACTGTCAGTGTTAAAACATATATTTAAGTATGTCATTAAAACGTACTAGAAATTTGCTCCACTTTTGTGGCTTCAAACCACGCGTCTTGTGTTACTACAGGGGTGACAAATCCTGAAGAAATACAGTCAAATGTGCGAAAGGCCATCGCAGACAAATTTCCTCTCTACTGCCTTGGTTTTGGATTTGATGTCCATTTTGAGTTCCTTGAGAAGATGTCACTGCAGAACAACGGTGCAGCACGACGCATTTATGAGGACTCTGATGCTGACTTACAGCTGAAGGTACAGTATGTTGAAAGGCTCGGACTTGCTCCTTCGGTTTATTGGATAGAACTGAGCACCGTTGGCTGTGGGGAGAGTAAAGATTCCTCCAGCGTCCATACTCTGTGTCCACAGGGTTTCTATGAAGAGGTGGCCACTCCTCTGTTGACGGATGTAACGATGACGTACACAGGAGGAAGCAATCTGACCCAGACTCACTTCACACAGTATTATAACGGCTCTGAGATTGTGGTGGCTGGTCAGATCACCGACAATGACATCGAGACCTTCACTCCAGAAGTTGTGGCCATTTCGGTAAGAACTGGTTTAAACTGCAGAGTGTGAAATGGTTTGAAAGTCCTTTGGTATAAATGAGATGAATGTGGGCCACAACAGGGAAGCAACCGGGTGAGGTTTCCTGACTCAAACGCCACCGTGGAGTCGACTGACACGGTGTCTGACAGCCGCCTCCAGAGGGTTTGGGCCTACCTCACAGTCAAACAGCTGCTGGACAAGGAGTAAGCATGATGCTGGACTCAGTTGTCGTTGTAGTGTGTAAACGGAGACTGAAAGCACCATCTTCTGGATCTGAGTCCATCACATTTTTAGGTCCAGACATTAGTTACATGACATTTGTGCTTCTTTGTCTGAGTCATTGTTGATAAAGGAGAGACACATACCACGCTCACATTTCAGACGCTTAACACCTCAGTGTCCACAGTCATTCAAACGTACTGTATTAGGCTGCAGTTGTCTGGGCCGGAGAAGGATCAAATGAGGAAAGAGGCGTTGGAGCTGTCACTGAAGTACAGCTTTGTGACTCCACTCACATCTATGGTGGTGACCAAGCCCGAGGGAGAAAACGCTGATGTGCTCCACAAACCCAAAGAAGGTGAGAAACCAATGCAGCAGTAACATGTGAGGAACCTCAATGCAATTCGAAATGTTACAGTGAGTGGTTGTCTCTGTTTCACTTTAATAGGCCAGAGTCAGCAAGATTCAGGTATGTGTTGATATATAAACATATTCAATTCAGTTTTATTTCTATAGCATTAATTCACAACAACAATTATCTCAAGGCACTTTACAAGATTTAAGACCTGACACAACTAAACCCAACAAATCCCACAAAGAGCAATAAAATAAATTTTACATTTAACAGCAACAGTGGTGAAAAACCAATGCAGCAGTAACATGTGAGAAATTTTAAGTGAATACAAAATGTGGCCTGTTTTCACCTGTTTTTCTTTTAATAGGCCTGAAGCATCATAATCCATGTATGTATTGCACTGCTCTAACATGATAATAAGTAATTTACTAATGTATTATTTATGCAAATGTGTTCATAAATATTGCAAATCAAAAGTCCATTAATCAACATTACCTTGATTAGGTAATGTTTTCTGTGTAGATTTAAAATTTAAGATCAATTTAAATCTAAATGCACATCGTGATTTACAATTTTTGCTTGTATATTTTTAACTTTATACAGACCAAACTTGTACAATTTACATTATGTACAGAAGACACAGTTTGGTGGACTCGTTTAGCTAAGACTGTCTAAACTATGGTTTTTGTTTTGTTTTTTTAATAGAATGTGTCATTGTAGTAGTGTATATAAAAATATTCTGTATTGACATTTTGCAACCAAAAGGGTCCAATCTCATCACAGTACAAAAGAAGGCCTGTACTGTATGAAGTTTAGAGAAATTAAATGAACTAGAATAGCTCACAGAGGCAACGTGTCTTTTAAAGAAAGTTTTTGAACCCAATTTAAAAAAAATGTTTTAATGCGTTTGTTCTTTTTTTTAGCAAGTGGTTTTCCTGGTGGTGCCTCAGCTGGAGGAAGTACGTGTTATTTTCTTTTATTATTCATATACAGTAATTGCACTATTTTATTATTATTAGCAATGTACTTCAGGTCTGTTCATGTTCCCTGATCGATACACTGCTAAATGCACAACAAAGGTAACGTTAACAAAGTTTCTATTTGAAAGAACATAAGTGAAATCATTACAATACATAAATATTATTCTAAGATACTCACATACTGTTACAGGACGTGTAACGACGAATTCCCCCACAGCCTATAGCAGCTATAAACCACAAAGTCTCTCATACTTAAGACTTTTACTGATTACTTTTTTTGCTAACATTATTTAAATAGAAACAATAAAAGCAATTACCAACCCCTTTTAAAAAATTTTTAACATATGAACAGATATTGTATATTTGCAAAATGGTTCTATGTTTTTTTTTTTAAATTAACTCCTTAATATATTTTTAGGTGCTGAAAATGCTCTTACTGACTTTGACTACGGTACTGTATGATTTATGTACATAAGTTCTGATATTACTATACTTTCTCACAATATTTTCCACAAAAACAAACACACATCTTAAGTAAGATTTTCTTTGACTGTACTTATTAAGTGTCCACAGTGTTCTCTGAAATGAATGAATGAATAAAAACCTGACTTTGAAGTTTGAATATACATTATACTAAATATTTAAGTAACACAACTGAAAATATATTTAAAAAAATATTATGTATGAATTAATGTTGGAGGGAGCCTTTTAAAATTTGGGTTAGATGTGACAGAAATGATGTATTCATAATTTGGAATGTTTTTAAGCATTGTTGCCATATTTTTTTTTGTTGTGTTAGATCTGCCGTCTTCTGCTGCACATCCTGCACTAATTACTGATACCAGTACTGTACTGCTAAGCTCCTTTAGAAATTAGTATGTGAATACAGGATAGTAAATTAAAACTGTATGCTAGTCTGTCCTGTTTGTTATTAAAGCCACAGGGGTGGAGTCAAAAAGGTGGAATGAAGGTATTATGTAGTAAAAGAAATCCATTTAAAATGCCTGTGTTTAAATAGTGAGGATTAAAATAACAGCAGTAGTGGCAGCAGATGTGTTCAATAGTTTGGAAGGTTGTTTTATTTATGGAACTGCGATTTTCATTTCTGCTGTTTCATACAGATGTGGGGTATTTCTACTGGCATCCGTCTCCCAGAGAAGCTGCTGGTACAGTATTTTAGTATACCTCAAATATCATATACAGTATCTTTTACAGGACATTGTCAAAATGAACAGTGCAACAATGCTTCATACATCTTGGAAGGAGAGTTTATTAATATACGGTACATAAGACAGTGAGTGAGCAAATGTATGTTTTGAACTAATTACAGTGACTTACAGAGAAAATTGATCAGGCTTCCTTTCAGAACAAGGCTTTCAATCTGCTCTGTGTCTCTAGATCCTGTTGTCCACAGGTTTATGATTAAAACTGAGAATCAGTCTCTTCCACTCTGCTTTGACATCCCTGGAGACGTTAGTTTGGAAGGTTGTTTTATTTATGGAACTGCGATTTTCATTTCTGCTCTGTTTCATACAGATGTGGGGGATTCCTACAGGCATCCATCTCCCACAGAAGCTGCTGGTACAGTATTTTAGTATACCTCAAATATCATATACAGTATCTTTTACAGGACATTGTCAAAATGAACAGTGCAACAATGCTTCATACATCTTGGAAGGAGAGTTTATTAATATACGGTACATAAGACAGTGAGTGAGCAAATGTATGTTTTGAACTAATTACAGTGACTTACAGAGAAAACTGATCAGGCTTCCTTTCAGAACAAGGCTTTCAATCTGCTCTGTGTCTCTAGATCCTGTTGTCCACAGGTTTATGATTAAAACTGAGAATCAGTCTCTTCCACTCTGCTTTGACATCCCTGGAGACACTCGCCTTAAACTACTTCACCAACCCAGTGAGGGTCAGTAACAGTCCTTGTCTTTGTGATGCTTAAAGTTCTAATCTAAAGATATATTAATTTACCTTTTATATGTCAGGAATAATACAAGCAATAAAGTTTGCTTTTCCCCTTTTCCCCTCTGAATCTGTTGTGTTATGTAATGTGTATTTATTCAAGCGTGATACTGAGGCACATCTGTCTTCTTTTGCACCAGAGCTGTCTGTAATTGGTCTTCTGGATTCAGTAGCAAAAAGAGGCTTCAAAGAAATCGTCATGCACATCAAAAATAACCAGGTTGTCGAGTTACGCCCTGACGGCAAGATTATGCAACAGGAGCGAGGAGTCACACGCGACTCTGGGAGGAACCTTGTCTCAGCTGAGTGAGTGGTCATAAGAGTGATTCATTTCACTGCTGAGAGGCAGAGAGAAGCCCAGGCTTAAGTCTGCCACCAGCTGTGTGACATGGAGTCTGGTCAAATCTATAGGAGCCAAGCATAAGGATAAGACAAGTTGTGTATTTCTTCCAGCATAACAGTGATTGGACGAGACAGCGAGTTTGATGTTGCCGTTGGAGACACGCGCATGGTCGTCTTCATTCATCAGCTGGATGGGAACAAATTCCTCTGGCCGGTTTTAAGACAGAAGCCGTCGAACAACAGCATTGATGGAATTTTAGGTTTGTTTGAATAAATTAGTGTTTGCATCCAGCTAAGATGTTTGAGAAATTGTTTAAATACTTTGTGTTTTACTGCTTGTCCTCTTATGTGTCCAGCTCTGGAGCCAGCAGTTTATGAGGAGGTGCAGCAAAGTCCCTCAACAAAGCTGAAGATCAAGGATCAGGAGATTGGTGTCACCAGGTACATTTAGTTCTCTATTAGGTGTAAATGACGTCTAATTCAGCTACGTCTACACGGTGATGACCATCTCTGTCGTTCTTCTGCAGATCTAGCGCTGTTGACTACAGCATTTCCATTCCTCCAACACTGGACTGTTGGTTCATGTCTGCTGAGTCCGCTCTGCAGAGACGCCTGGAGGATTTCACTGTTGCAAAGTCTTAAACGAGTCTCGTGTAGAGTCACCAGATAGATGAAAAATGTGTCTGACTCTTTCACCTACAAATAAATAAAACATTATTCAGATCTTGTTGTCTTAAATTTAATAGCCATCAAGAGGAATTGTACTGTACGATGTTTGAAACTTTATTTGTTTAGAATAACAAATAACAAAAGTAACCATTGTCGTTAAATGTCTTCCATAGCTGTGCATGATGTTGATTGGCATCTACTAAAACACAGTAAAATGAGTTAGTATCCTGAAAGTGTATTGCAGTTCACGCAGTAATAATCATAATCATGTTTGCACAGGCTGGATCAGATAACATGACACCTTAGGCAACATATCAGCTTCTATAAATATATTCAAGGAGTGGTTTGCTTACCAAGTGTTCTTTGAAGATGTTACATTTATTTATTTTTACTGATTTAATTTTACTGAAGTTCATCATTTCAAACAAACTCTAAGGATTTGTGTTCGCATTCCAGTACAAAATGCAACTGCAACACTCAACATGAAAACATATTCAAATATTAGTCTGTTGTTTTGGAAAATTTAAGGGTCTTGATGATTTTTAGAAATCACAGATTCTGCTGTTTTCTAACTTCGTGTGCTTCCCAGCAGCGAAGGAACATCCATGTTTGTTCATGTTAATGGGACTTGGGGGGCGTTGTCATATAAGGCAGACTAGAGGAGAGGTTGCTCTGAGGGAGCCGTCATGGCGAGAGCTCAGATACGAATCACTCTGCTTGGTCTGCTGATGACTTTGGTCACCACACTACCAAACAAGGTAGGTTTATAAAGCTTAAGGCACAGAGCACTGGAAAAGATGAATGTATTAAATCTGTTTCTATCTCAATGCTAACTAATTTTAAAAGGTAATAGGTATCAGAAGAGTTTCTGGCATTTCATCAGCACCTCACTCACTCGCTTGCTCACTTTCTATCGCTTCGTTCTCATCCCAGCTGCTCATTGAGTGAGAGGTGGGTTAAAGTTACCAGTCCATCACAATCTAATATGAGGATAAGTGCATAATTAAAAGGTTGCTGACAAGTTATTTAAGCATGTTTTCATACTGTTTGTGAGAGTGTGTCTTTCTAGGACCTTTTGGGGCCAAAGAGCAGGGTTCACATCACATGACCAATAAGTAAATGAATAATGTACCTGTGGTTTGAGCTCTCACACAAACAGCACTGGTTCACTAAAAAGAACAACAACGGGGTGTTTCTGCATGTGGACCAATGAGACACCACCCACTAGTTTATGAAGATATGGTCAGCGAGTCATCGGGCAAAGGCTAAGCTGTTTTCATTTATTGTGATGGCTTCCTCTTCTGTTTCCAGGACGACTGGGACATCTACAGCTTCCACATCAACTCCACGGTGACCAGTCGTTATGCTACCACGGTCATCACAAGCCGTGTGGCCAATCGAATGAACGAATCCAGGGAAATAGAATTCCAAGTGCGGATACCCAAGAATGCCTTCATCAGTAAATTCAGAATGTGTGTGAATATTTACATGGACAGCGTTAGGATGGGACAGTCAGGACTGTGTTTGTCTTCAATCACCTTTTCCTTCTTCAGGTTTATGGACGGCCAGGTGTATGATGGTGTTGTGAAAACTAAGGAACAAGCCCAGCAGCAGTACGCTGCAGCTGTGTCCCGTGGCCAAAGCGCTGGGATCGTCAGGTACCAATTTACTGCCTACAGGTCCTATGGACTTCCTGAACCACTGACCCACCACAGTTGGGCCTTATCTTGAAATCAGTCAAATTAAAAAGCCGGTGCTACTGTGTGACGTGTTTGTGCTGCAGCTCTGTAGGGAGAACCTTGGAGGAATTTAAGACTTCTGTGACTGTGGCTGCTCACAAAAAGGTGACTTTTGAGCTCACATATGAGGAACTGCTGAAACGCAGGCTCGGCAAGTACGAGCTGCAAATCCACGCTCGCCCCATGCAGCCTGTCAAAGACTTCAAGGTCAGCCTCCGTTTCTATTCAGTGGCGACGCAAGGAGTTGTTTGGGTCGCGACATATTTCAATGTGAGTGGTTCTGTTTTTCCCTCCAGGTTGATGTGCACGTTCATGAGAAGGCCGGCATCAGCTTCATCGAGGTTAAAGGTGGACTAAGCACAAAAGCTCTGGCTAATGCCATCACCAAAACACTGACAGACAAACAGGTGCAGCATGAAGTGATGACAAACCCTTTTCTGTGTTTGATCTGTTTCTATCTTAAACACTGTACACTGGTTGTTTTTACTGCAGCTAAAGGGTTTTGGATTTGGGGTCATTTTGTCCTGGAGTCGGGGGAAATAAATAAATGCATATGTGAACATATTGAATGCATAGTTTGTGTCTCGTTTCATGTTTTGCATTCAACCAAACATTATTCTTCATTCTTTTTTCATTCTTTCTTTCATTCTTCATTCTTGTGTTTCCAGGCGTGGGTGTACTTTTACCCAACTGAAGACCAGCAGAAAACATGTGACAGCTGTGGAGAGCAGGGTATGAATGGAGATCTGCTTATTGTTTATGACGTCAACAGGGACTCTGCCTTCGGAGACATAAAGGTACATCAACGACAGACAACGTTTTATTTGAATGGTCTAAGCCCCTGGTAATAATCTGTAAAAACTGACAACTGAGTTTTCTAATCAATGAAACTTTTTCTTAGGCATCAGATGGGTATTTTGTTCACCACTTTGCTCCGTCTCGTCTTCCACGCATCCCAAAGAACGTTGTCTTTGTTATTGATCAAAGTGGCTCCATGCACGGCAGAAAAATGCAGCAGGTACAGTTTGTTACATCCAGTATCGTCTCTGAGTACATGCTGAGGAAGAGTGTGTTTCTGGATTTGGTTACGTCTTAAACACATGACTTAGATGACAGTAGATCCCTGTTTCTTTTGTTCTCAGACCAGGATAGCACTAATCCATATTTTGAACGACCTGGCTAAAAACGACTATTTTGGCCTCATCACTTTTAATGGTAATGTTTTTCACTGGAAGAGAGAACTTGTTCAGGCAACCAAGAAAAATGTGTATAGAGCCAAGACCTTTGCAGAAAATATTCAAGAAAAAGGAGGTGAGGTTTATTTAAATATACTTCAATAAATAAACAAGGAAATGTCATCATTTGATAACCAGATTATGAGCCATAGTTTTATCTAATTTCAGGAACAAACATTAATGCAGCAGTGCTGGAAGGAGCTCGCGTTCTGAAGGCACATCCCAGAGAAGGTTCAGCATCGATCCTTATACTCCTCACTGATGGAGACCCGACCTCAGGTTATAATAAAATGTGTTCTTCCAGGAGGGATATCAGCAGATTTCCATGATAAACTCATCAACACTTTCACAGGCATTAGATTGAAGAAATAAATGTCTATAATTCCTCACAACTTAATTAAACTCTCTAGTGAAGGACATTCACACACATACAATAGGTATAATTCACAGGTAGGGTGATAAATCTGTATAGTAAATAACACCCACTGTAGCTTCTTCTGCTGGGTATTGATTCAGTTGACTGTAGAAATTGGAGCTGGCTTCAAACCACACGTCTTGTGTTACTACAGGGGTGAGAAACCTTAAAACAATACAGTCAAATGTGCGAAAGGCCATCGCAGACAAATTTCCTCTCTACTGCCTTGGTTTTGGATTTGATGTCAATTTTGAGTTCCTTGAGAAGATGTCACTGCAGAACAACGGTGCAGCACGACGCATTTATGAGGACTCTGATGCTGACTTACAGCTGAAGGTACAGTATGTTGAAAGGCTCGGACTTGCTCCTTCGGTTTATTGGATAGAACTGAGCACCGTTGGCTGTGGGGAGAGTAAAGATTCCTCCAGCGTCCATACTCTGTGTCCACAGGGTTTCTATGAAGAGGTGGCCACTCCTCTGTTGACGGATGTAACGATGACGTACACAGGAGGAAGCAATCTGACCCAGACTCACTTCACACAGTATTATAACGGCTCTGAGATTGTGGTGGCTGGTCAGATCACCGACAATGACATCGAGACCTTCACTCCAGAAGTTGTAGCCATTTCGGTAAGAACTGGTTTAAACTGCAGAGTGTGAAATGGTTTGAAAGTCCTTTGGTATAAATGAGATGAATGTGGGCCACAACAGGGAAGCAACCGGGTGAGGTTTCCTGACTCAAACGCCACCGTGGAGTCGACTGACACGGTGTCTGACAGCCGCCTCCAGAGGGTTTGGGCCTACCTCACAGTCAAACAGCTGCTGGACAAGGAGTAAGTCAAAAGTCAAATCAGTTATCAATTGTCTGCAGCTCTTGCACTTGATCAGAATTTATTGAGCCTGCACAATTTATGAAACATTTTGAAAATGTCTCAACTTTTAATGTAACGGCTGAAGCTAAATTTGATAAAGTTTAATTTATTGTTTTTTTCATGCAAGAATTATCGTTGATTAAAACAAATGTGACGCAGGCTGCAGTTGTCTGGACCTGAGAAGGTGAAAATGAAGGAGCAGGCTCTAGAGCTGTCACTGAAGCACAGCTTTGTGACTCCACTCACATCCATGGTGGTCACCAAGCCCCCAGGGGACAACACGGAAGTGCTCCACAAGCCCAAAGAAGGTGAAGCAGTGCAGCAGAAAAGCACTTACAGCCAGTTCAGACCGAGGTCAACGCTGCCGGGAGGTAATCCACCAGTTCTCTTATCGTGTGTAACAGGTACTTACATCTAGTGATGAGTTAGCCGTAACCCACCACCTACTATTGGAAATAGAATAATTTGTCACTAAAACAACTACAACAAATAGATACATATGATTATTGTCCACAGGCAAGAAGAAAACTCAGAATCTCCTACTTTTGATACAGTATTTTTATATTTCTGCAAACTAGTCGCTTTAAATCTTTCACAGAGCACAATAGGTGCATGATAGAAATATAAATAATAATAATCTATCTACTATCTACAGACAGTAGTTTATGTAAATCTGTATCTTTTTTTTCTTTTTTACAGTTGGTATTATGCAGCAAATGGTACCAGGTACAGTATCAGCCCTTTTTAATGTAATGTATAAAAATGAAATGCATGAGGAAGGAAGACAGACAGACAGACAGACAGTCAGACAGTCAGACAGACACACAGACAGACAGACAGACACACAGACACACAGACAGACAGACAGACAGACACACACACACACAGACAGACAGACACACAGACAGACAGACAGACAGACACACAGACAGACACACAGACAGACACACAGACAGGGTACATCTGGTACGAGTCTGGTTCTTCGTTTAATTTCATGTTATTTTTTCCCAGTGCATCACAGCCATATTATGAGCGAATCCTTAGTAGATACTGTTTTCAAAGGTAAATGTTTTCTGTGTCCATATTTTTAATTCTGTTTTAATTATGGCATCATTGACTTGCGCTCAATTCAGTGACAGTACATAATATTTTTCCAGTTGCTTTGGACCCAGTGTTTGAAGACGGTGTGTCCTTTGATGTGAATCCAGGCATTGTGTCTGACACAGAAGCTGCTGGTAAATTCATGAGATAGTTTTTAGAAATGTGTTGTTATTTACAATACAAGCATGCAGCAAAATGTTCCTCCATCCACCTTGTTACTGTGCCTCCAGTTCCTGCTTTCCACAGGTTCTTGCTGAAGACTGAGAGTCGTTCCCTTCCGTTGTGCTTCGACGTCCCTGGAGACACTCGCCTGAAACTACTTCACGATCCCAACGGAGGTCAGTAATGTTCCCCTTACGCTTTTATGCTTCTCCTCACTATCCTGAAAAATCTGCAGCGACTTATGTAACTGCTCAGTGATGTCTGTAACTGGAGGGGTTCAGACTGGACGTAATGTGTATCAACTCAGTGTTTAGTGTTGTTATTGTGTTTTCTTTCGCACCAGAGCTGTTTGTCAACGGTCTTCTTGATTCAGTAGTGAATGGCGGCTTCGAAATAATCAGCATCCACTTTAAAAATGACCAGTATGTTGAGATCGACACCAGTGGCATCAATGTACAACAGGGGCCAGAACTTAAACGCAACATTGGACAGAACTTTATCACCACTGAGTAAGAACAGACTTGTTTGACATTTGGAGAAATAATTATTTGTTTTGCTTTGCAATGAAATCACATAATAATGCAACAATGTTACACAGCCCTTCTGATTTATTCATTTAGATGATAATAGCTCTTCCAAGGAGTGTACAGACTGTTAATGTAGAACAAACTACACTTTATCTTTCTTTATCTTTGGTAACTGAGTGAAATGACCTGCAGTGGTGTGCAGAGGCCAAGTTGTGTATTTCTTCCAGCATAACAGTGATTGGACGAGACAGCGAGTTTGATGTTGCCGTTGGAGACACGCGCATGGTCGTCTTCATTCATCAGCTGGATGGGAACAAATTCCTCTGGCCGGTTTTAAGACAGAAGCCGTCGAACAACAGCATTGGTGGAATTTTAGGTTTGTTTGAATAAATTAGTGTTTGCATCCAGCTAAGATGTTTGAGAAATGGTTTAAAAACTTAGTGTTTTACTGCTTGTCCTCTTATGTGTCCAGCTCTGGAGCCAGCAGTTTATGAGGAGGTGCAGCAAAGTCCCTCAACAAAGCTGAAGATCAAAGATCAGGAGATTGGTGTCACCAGGTACATTTAGTTCTCTATTAGGTGTAAATGACGTCCAATTCAGCTATGACCATCTCTGTCGTTCTTCTGCAGATCTAGCGCTGTTGACTACAGCATTTCTATTCCTCCAACACTGGACTGTTGGTTCATGTCTGCTGAGTCCGCTCTGCAGAGACGCCTGGAGGATTTCACTGTTGCAAAGTCTTAAACGAGTCTCGTGTAGAGTCACCAGAAAGATGAAAAATGTGTCTGACTCTTTCACCTACAAATAAATAAAACATTATTCAGACCTTGTTGTCTTAAATTTAATAGCCATCAAGAGGAATTGTACTGTACGATGTTTGAAACTTTATTTGTTTAGAATAACAAATAACAAAAGTAACCATTGTCGTTAAATGTCTTCCATAGCTGTGCATGATGTTGATTGGCATCTACTAAAACACAGTAAAATGAGTTAGTATGCTGAAAGTGTATTGCAGTTCACGCAGTAATAATCATAATCATGTTTGCACAGGCTGGATCAGATAACATGACACCTTAGGCAACATATCAGCTTCTATAAATATATTCAAGGAGTGGTTTGCTTACCAAGTGTTCTTTGAAGGTGTTACATTTATTTATTATTATTGATTTGTGTTTGCATTCCACTACAAAATGCAACTGCAACACTCAATGAAAACATATTCAAATATTAGTCTGTTGTTTTGGAAATTTTATGAGTCTTGATGATTTTTAAAAATCACAGATTCTGCTGTTTGCTCAGCTTTTGTGCCTCCATGTTTGTACATGTAAATGGGAGCTGGGGGGCGTCGTCATATCAGGCAGACTAGAGGAGAGATTGCTCTGAGGGTAAAGGATGGGCTGCGCGTCAGGGGAGCAGTAGGAGAGAGAAGTAGAGGCTAACGTTAACAAACCCGAACATCCAATTGTACAGATTAAACGTCATCAAAGAAGAATCTGAAGTCGCTTGGTGTGAATGGATCAGAGTGGGAAGAATCAGAGTTAGATGAAAGAGACGATAGTATGGATATAAACCAAAGAAATGATAGAATTAAGGAGATTAAGGGTTATATTGAGGTTTACACAGATGGATCCAAGGATCCAAGCACAGGAACAACAGGTTATGGATTCACCGTTCCAGCTTTTCAAGCCTCTGTAAACCAAAGAACTCAGCTCAGTGTTAATATCTATTAAAACCTTTTCATCCCAAAGCAGACAGGATATAGTCAATGAAATATATGAAACTCTGTTCAGAATACAAACGTTAAAAATACCAGTCACCTTTATGTGGATACCAGCCCACACAGGAATAGAAGGGAATGAGAAGGCAGATTCACTGGCAAAGGAAACAAGCAGGACATTACCATGGACATCTCTCTCAGCAAGGCAGAAGCAAAATAATTAAAAGTAAAATCTTCGGCAAATGGCAACACAACTGGGACATGGGTAAAACAGGCAGACATCTCTATAACATCCAGAGGGAAGTGGGGAAGATGAGGGCAACCGAAGGAAACACAAAGGAGGACAATGTAATGTCACGGTTAAGATTAGGTCACACAAAACTGAATAAATCACTGCACCGAACAGGGAAACACCAGACGGGTCTGTGTGATTTTTGTAAAGCAGAGGAGTCAGTAGAGCTCGGTTATGTCACTGAGAAGCGTACAGATCAGAGACGGAGACACTGGAGAGATCACTTGAAGCACAGGGAACACGGGGATTAGATTTGAAGCACATACTCAGTCAGTCAGGGAGTCATAGAGCACTACTGACATTTCTGAAAGACAATAGGACTAATAAGTTGAACGTAGGTGTTTGGTTTTTTTTCTTCCCAACCCTGATCCACACTCCAGCATAGTAGGTGGCGGTAATGCACCTTAACACTTAACACTGCCACCCGCCATAAAATAAAAGAAAGAAGAAGGAGAAGGAGAAGGAGGAGGAGGTTGCTCTGAGGGAGCCGTCATGTCGAGAGCTCAGATACGAATCACTCTGCTTGGTCTGCTGATGACTTTGGTCACCACACTACCAAACAAGGTAGGTTTATGGCGGACTGGTGGAATTGGTGGTTATCACTGTGGAAACCCAGTCCGCTAGTCAGGCCCCGCTAGCTGGTGCGGAGCCTCCTAGCTTAGCTGCTACTCGTCCCTCGGTGGGTCCCGAGCAGCTGGATGTGACTGGTGACGGTTCGTAGGAGTCGTAGTCGTAGGAGTCGCCCACGGTTCACCACCAGCCGCTTCACGTTTCAAACAGATTGTCCCCACTCAGCGACTCACCCGCTGAGAAACCACCTGATCATCGGCTCCATAGTCAGAACCGTGAAGTTAGAGACTCCAGCGTCATAGTGAAGTTGTTTCCTGGAGCCAGAGCAGCGACATCCAGTCTGACCTGAAACTCCTGCATAAGCATAAGCGTAAAAACAGTCAGATCCTAATACACGCAAAACAAAACGATGTCGGATTCCGTAGTTTTCTCTGGTTCCTCCCAATGTGACCAGCGGCGACATGTTTAGCCGCCTGTCGTCGCTTCACCGCTGGCTGTAGGTGTCCAGCAAACGATGTGGGCTTCGTAGTTAATTGACTGCGGTCAACTGAGCCGCTGTTCGCATTTCCGTGGTCAAATCAGCCGTCACTGGATTTTAGGTGCGAGATTCGTGCAATAATTACGGTAACAGTGTTGCGATCGCTTGTAAGAGCGGAGATACTGAAACTACAATATAACAGATAGAGCTGATGATGAATGTGATCACCTTACTAATAATGCAAATTATAATAGGATAATTAGTAGATCACCGTTCCTTCATAGTACTACTTAGTACTTTATGGAGTAGTACCACTGAAAGTATCAAGTTATTTTACTGTGTACTTTTGGAATAATCCACTACTCAAGCCTTGAACAAACCCTGTTTCTCCATTTAGTAGAACTGGATGCAGGGAGCAGGTCTGAACGTTCATGACTTTGTGGAGCCTCATTCATCTGTTATGTGCTGGTACAGCAGCCCTTTTCCTCCTGCTGCTCTCAGACTTTACAATCAGAGCATCAGCCCATTTAATAAGCACATATGTTTACATTCACTTTATTGTTCTGACAGTTACATCCAAAAACGTTTTTCCTAAACGTGGCAATAAATCATCATCATAACTTCAGTTTAGAATAATAAAAACTAAAAAAATTCTCTTTAGCGCTGTATTCGTAACCCAAAAACGCGGGGTTGAGTATGAAAAACAGCATAAAAACTGTAATATAAATAATTTCAAATAAAACATAATAGCCCAAAAAAGTTTATATTTTGCTGTAGTTACATAGTTTTTCCTTTGTATTTCTTAATTATTCCCATTATGTTAAATAGTCAATATTACATAAACAGCCAGAATGCAGAATAGTAGTATAAGAGACATGACAATAGGTGAACTAAGTCACCTATTGCATTGGGAAAACTGAACAATATTCTCATTAACAAAACATTAATTCTTTAGTTTGTATTTGTCAATTGGTTTCATAAAGTTTTTGATTTAAAAAAAATATTAACATAATAAACACATTTGTGCTTTCATACAGATACAATGCGACAGCTGTGAGCAATGGTTCCTCGCTATTCTTGGCTTTTATTTTTTCTTTGAAATTATTTATATTAGAGTTTTTGCTCTGATTGTAAAGTCTGAGAGCAGCAGGAGGAAAAGAGCTGCTGTACCAGCAGATAACAGATGAATGAGGCTCCACAAAGTCATGAATGTTCAGACCTGCTAGTCTTGAGTAGTGTATTACTCCAAAAGTACACAGTAAAATAACTTGATACAATCAGTGGTACTACTCCATAAAGTACTAAGTAGTACTATGAAGGAACGGAGATCTACTAATAAGAGGAACAGGTTTTATTGAAAACCAAAGTCTGGAAATAAATCTCTGTTTTACTCATTGCATGACACTTGAGTAGTGGATTACTCCAAAAGTACACAGTAAAATCAGTTGATCCTTTCAGTGGTAGTACTCTATGAAGTACTAAGTAGTACTATGAAGAAATGGTGATCTACTAATTAGAGGAACAGGGTTTTTTTTTTATCCTTAATCTGGAAAAGAGGTCATTTGCGTTTTCTTAATCCATTTCATTAGTGAATATTTCTAAACGTACACAGTCAATTGTATCCTATTATAATTTGCATTATTAGTAACATGATCACATTCATCATCAGCTCTATCTGTTATATTGTAGTTTCAGTATCTCCGCTCTTACAAGCGATCGCAACACTGTTACCGTAATTATCGCACGAATCTCGCATTTGAAATCCTGTGACGGCTGATTTGACCACGGAAATGCGAACAGCGGCTCAGTTGACCGCAGTGTTAAACTGGAGCAGTTTTTGGGGAAAACGTGGGCTGATTCCATCCCACCTTGGATGGAGTCTCTGCTCTCTAGTAACGTGGCCCAGTTGATTAGACTCCCTAAACCCTGACCCAGAGTGGAGCCAGGACGCGGAGTCGCAGTCTGACAGACTCTCTGCAGACTCTCTGCAGATTTATTAATGACTCTTAGCCCTAAACGTAGCTATAATTCCTTTGAGAGCCTCACTCTGAGTCTTTCTCAATCAAACTGTAAAACCCAGAAACCAGTTGTGTTCTGTGTCGTCTACCGTCCTGCTGGTATATATTCAGTTCTTAATTGAATTGAAATGAGTTTTTATCTGACTTAGTTCGTAGCACAGATAAAGTGATTGTAGTGGGTGACTTTAACATTCATGTAGATGTTGACGGTAACTGTTTCTGTCCTTGTCCTGTTAGATCTTAGTGCAGCATTTGATACGATAGATCACAAGATTCTATTGCAGAGACTGGAACATAGCGTTGAGATTAAAGGAAAAGCACTGGGATGGTTTAAGTCTTATCTGTTGAACAGATTCCAATTTGTTCATGTTCATGATCAATCGTTCATCCCCACAAAAGTTAGCTTTGTTGTTCCACAGGGTTCTGTGCTTGGTCCAATACTTTTCAGTCTTTACATGTCTCCTCTCTGTAATATTATTAGGAAACTCTCTATAAATTTTCACTGCTATGCAGATGATACTTAGTTATATTTGTCTATGAAACCAGAGGAAACAAACCAATTAGTCAAACTTCAAACTTGTTTAAATGATATCAAATCTTTAATGACCCATAACTTTCTACAACTGAATTCAGAAAAAAACTGAGCTTTTTATAATCGGTGCTAAAAACCAGAGAGACTCATTATTGAATCAGATTGTTACTCTGATGACATAATGTTAGCTTCCGGTTGTACTGTAGGAACCTTGTTGTCATTTTTGACCAAGATCTCTCCCTTACACCATATATTAAAGAAATCTGTAGAACTGCCTACTTCCACTTTAGGAATATTGCTAAAATTAGGAGCATCCTCTCACAGAGTGATGCTGAAAAATGAATCCATGCATTTGTTACCTCTAGGCTTGACGACTGTAACTCGCTACTCATAGTTTGACCCAATAACTCTCTAAAAAGCCTCCAGTTAATTCAAAATGCTGCAGCCAGAGTCTGACTGGACTTAGGAAGAGAGATCACATTTCTCCTACATTAGCTTCTCTGCATTTGCTCCCTGTCCAATCTAGGATAGAATTCAAAATTCTTCTCTTCACTTACAAAGCTATTCATAATAAAGCTCCATCTTATCTCAAAGATCTCATCGCTCCTTAGCGCTGGTCTGCTTGTGGTTCCTAGAGTTTCTAAATGTAGAACGGGAGGCAGAGCCTTTAGCTCCAAGCTCCTCTCCTATGTAACCAGCTTCCAGTTCAGGTTTGAGAAGCAGACGCCCTCTCTAGTTTTAAAACTAGGCTTAAAACCTTTCTTTTTGACAAAGCGTATAGTTAGAGATGGTTCTGGTTACTCTGAACCATCTCTTAGTTAAGCTGCTATAGACTTAGATGCTGGGGGATGTTCTTCATTCACTGAGCTCTTTTGGGTTTCTTCTATCCGCTAACATGCCTCCATGTCCACATGTGACTAACATTGTCCTTTTTCTCTCCTAGTTGTGATTCTCCCCTTCTGTCTCTCTCTTTCTATTCTCATCTACAGGTATCGTCAGAATCAGAGCCATGTGTGTCTTTCTGTAATATAGGGCTGGTGAAAAATAAAAGGGAAAAGGAAACAACTGGGAAGTGGTTGTTTAGTAGGGCAAGATGGGACTTGTTTACCTATATCTGTGAAAGAGAAATCTGCAAAATAGATCTAAATGAGGATATTGAGGAGATTGACAAAGGAATCAAAAGAACAATAGTAGAGACCACTAATCGGTCTATTCCTAAGAGTAAAGGAAGAATGAAACGGAAAGCAGTGAAAAGAACTGAGTTAGTTATGAGTTCTTAAAAAGAACTCATAACTTTGTTAATTTAATGGAATATAAATAGGCACAAGCAAGAGTGAGGAAAACAATACGAAGAGCAAAGAAGCAGTGTTGGCAGAGTTTTTGTAATAAAATAGGAAGAACAACTCCGGTTGGCGATGTCTGATTAGGAAAATGAGAGGAATTAGAAAGGAGTATCAATACCCAGCTTTAAAGAAAGAAGAAGAAATGTCAATAACGGATAAGGATAAAGCAGAAATGATAGCAAAGGAACTTCATAGTTCTCACAATTTGACTAGAGAGGGTGTGAATGTAAGGCTGAGGACTAGAGCAGCTAACGATGGAGTTCTAGTAAGACATGCAGTACACGACAGTGTCATGGATCTACCATTCACGGTGGTAGAAATGACCAGAGCATTAATAAGATCTGGAATGACGTCTCCTGGAAAGGATGACATTTGTTACATAATGTTAGAACATCTAGGGTCATTAGCGTCTGTGAAACTCTTGGGTCTGTATAATAAGTATGGGAGGATGGGAAATTGCCTGGTGTTTGGAAGGAAGCAGTGATTATACCTATTAGGAAACCAGGGAAAGATCCATCACATCCGAGAAGTTACAGGCCAATAGCGTGCTCTGAGCATTGCTCTGAGGGGAGCCGTCATGCCGAGAGCTCAGATACGAATCACTCTGCTTGGTCTGCTGATGACTTTGGTCACCACACTACCAAACAAGGTAGGTTTATGGCGGACTGGTGGAATTGTTGGTTATCACTGTGGAAACCCAGTCCGCTAGTCAGGCCCCGCTAGCTGGTGCGGAGCCTCCTAGCTTAGCTGCTACTCGTCCCCCGGTGGGTCCCGAGCAGCTGGATGTGACTGGTGACGGGTCGTAGGAGTCGTAGTCGTAGGAGTCGCCCACGGTTCACCACCAGCCGCTTCACGTTTCAAACAGATTGTCCCCACTCAGCGACTCACCCGCTGAGAAACCACCTGATCATCGGCTCCATAGTCAGAACCGTGAAGTTAGAGACTCCAGCGTCATAGTGAAGTTGTTTCCTGGAGCCAGAGCAGCGACATCCAGTCTGACCTGAAACTCCTGTTGAGACAGTTACCTGCAGATTGATTCATGACTCTTAGCCCTAAACGTAGCTATAATTCCTTTGAGAGCCTCACTCTGAGCCTTTCTCACTCTAATTGTAAAACCCAGAAACCAGTTGTGTTCTGTGTCGTCTACCGTCTTCCTGGTCCATATTCAGTTTTCTGAATTTTCAGAATTTGTATCTGACTTAGTTCGTAGCACAGATAAAGTGATTAACATTAATGTAGATGTTGACGGTAACTGTCTCAACATTCCATTTAAATAATTACTGGACTCTATTGGTTTTAGTCAGCATGTGAATGAACTCACTCACAGGTTTCTTCCTCTATAGAGGGAGTTTTTCAACTGTTGCTATTAAAATGTACAATTTATTGATTGGCTACAATTAAAAGCTCTATGTGGGATTTGTTGTGTAAGGCCTTAAACCGTACTTGTAAAGTGCCTTGACATAACTGATGTTGTGAATTGGTGCTATATAAATAAAGTTGAAATTTAATTGAATTGAAAGTTTATAAAACCTAAGCCACAGAGCATGGGAAAAGATGAATGTATTAAATCTGTTTCTATCTTACTAACTGATTTTGAAAGGTAACAGGTGTCACTCACTCACTTTCTATCGCTTCGTTCTCATCCCAGCTGCTCGTTGAGTGAGAGGTGGGTTCAAGTTACCAGTCCATCACAATCTAATATGAGGATAAGTGCATAATTAAAAGGTTGCTGACCAGTTATTTAAGCATGTTTTCATACTGTTTGTGAGAGTGTGTCTTTCTAGGACCTTTTGGGGCCAAAGAGCAGGGTTCACATCACATGACCAATAAGTAAATGAATCATGTACCTGTGGTTTGAGCTCTCACACAAACAGCACTGGTTCACTAAAAAGAACAACAATGATTGTTTCTGCATGTGGACCAATGAGACACCACCCACCAGTTTATGAAGATATCATGGTCAGCGAGTCATCGGGCAAAGGCTAAGCTGTTTTCATTTATTGTGATGGCTTCCTCTTCTGTTTCCAGGACGACTGGGACATCTACAGCTTCCACATCAACTCCACGGTGACCAGTCGTTATGCTACCACGGTCATCACAAGCCGTGTGGCCAATCGAATGAACGAATCCAGGGAAATAGAATTCCTAGTGCGGATACCCAAGAATGCCTTCATCAGTAAATTCAGAATGTGTGTGAATATTTACATGGACAGCGTTAGGATGGGACAGTCAGGACTGTGTTTGTCTTCAATCACCTTTTCCTTCTTCAGGTTTATGGACGGCCAGGTGTATGATGGTGTTGTGAAAACTAAGGAACAAGCCCAGCAGCAGTACGCTGCAGCTGTGTCCCGTGGCCAAAGCGCTGGGATCGTCAGGTACAGGACCAATTTACTGCCTACAGGTCCTATGGACTTCCTGAACCACTGACCCACCACAGTAGGGCCTTATCCTGAAATCAGTCAAATTAAAAAGCCTGTGCTACTGTGTGACGTGTTTGTGCTGCAGCTCTGTAGGGAGAACCTTGGAGGAATTTAAGACTTCTGTGACTGTGGCTGCTCACAAAAAGGTGACTTTTGAGCTCACATATGAGGAACTGCTGAAACGCAGGCTCGGCAAGTACGAGCTGCAAATCCACGCTCGCCCCATGCAGCCTGTCAAAGACTTCAAGGTCAGCCTCCGTTTCTATTCAGTGGCGACGCAAGGAGTTGTTTGGGTCGCGACATATTTAAATGTGAGCGGTTCTGTTTTTCCCTCCAGGTTGATGTGCACGTTCATGAGAAGGCCGGCATCAGCTTCATCGAGGTTAAAGGTGGACTAAGCACAAAAGCTCTGGCTAATGCCATCACCAAAACACTGACAGACAAACAGGTGCAGCATGCAGATTTGTATTTGTCACTTTTATTTAGTTATGGCAGTGGTATATTAGACTGTGACTAACACCAGTTGACAAAGTATATTATATTGAGCTTTATTGATTAATAACACAACCATGCTGTTTCTTGTGAATCCTTGTGTTTCCAGGCGTGGGTGCACTTCTACCCGACTGAAAGGCAACAGAAAACATGTGACAGCTGTGGAGAGCAGGGTATGAATGGAGATCTGGTTATAGTTTACGACGTCAACAGGGACTCTGCATTTGGAGACATTACGGTACATAAAGAATATTTTCCATTTATTAAATGTATAAGCCAATAACACATAAAGTATCAAATTCACTACTTAAGCAACAAACCTTCTGACCAATGTTCATATTTTTGTTTATTAAGGCATCAGATGGGTATTTTGTTCACCACTTTGCTCCGTCTCGTCTTCCACGCATCCCAAAGAACGTTGTCTTTGTTATTGATCAAAGTGGCTCCATGCAAGGCAAAAAAATACAGCAGGTACAGTCACTGGTGCACAGCAGTAATTTTAGCTTACAGATATTATATATAATAGACCTGACCTGTCAGTGATCTCTGTTCTCAGACCAGGATAGCATTGAAACACATTTTGAACGACCTGGCTGAAGACGACTATTTCGGTCTCATCACTTTTGATGGTAATATTTTTCACTGGAAGAGAGAACTTGTTCAGGCAACCAAAGAAAATGTGAACAGTGCCAAGACCTTTGCAGAAAATATTCAAGAACATGGAGGTGAGTGAGTTTTAATACATATATATTTGACAGTTAATAAGCAGAAAAGACTAAACATGTTTTTAACCTCCTTGTAGCCACTGACATTAATGCAGCAGTGCTGGAAGGAACTCGCATTCTGAAGGCACATCCCAGAGAAGGTTCAGCATCGATCCTTATACTCCTCACTGATGGAGACCCGACCTCAGGTTAAAACAAAACACACATGCACAAAGATTTTAAGACCTTGACATAAGGAACCTACTTAAGCTCCTAGGGTGACTCTGTGTGTGGACTTTACACAGACAAGTCTCATCCCGTGATCCATATTCATGGATGCTAAGTTGTAAATATGCAGCAACATCTGCAACAACCAACCAACAAACAAACATTGTTGATGTGTTATATATTTATACTGTCAGTGTTAAAACATATATTTAAGTATGTCATTAAAACGTACTAGAAATTTGCTCCACTTTTGTGGCTTCAAACCACGCGTCTTGTGTTACTACAGGGGTGACAAATCCTGAAGCAATACAGTCAAATGTGCGAAAGGCCATCGCAGACAAATTTCCTCTCTACTGCCTTGGTTTTGGATTTGATGTCCATTTTGAGTTCCTTGAGAAGATGTCACTGCAGAACAACGGTGCAGCACGACGCATTTATGAGGACTCTGATGCTGACTTACAGCTGAAGGTACAGTATGTTGAAAGGCTCGGACTTGCTCCTTCGGTTTATTGGATAGAACTGAGCACCGTTGGCTGTGGGGAGAGTAAAGATTCCTCCAGCGTCCATACTCTGTGTCCACAGGGTTTCTATGAAGAGGTGGCCACTCCTCTGTTGACGGATGTAACGATGACGTACACAGGAGGAAGCAATCTGACCCAGACTCACTTCACACAGTATTATAACGGCTCTGAGATTGTGGTGGCTGGTCAGATCACCGACAATGACATCGAGACCTTCACTCCAGAAGTTGTAGCCATTTCGGTAAGAACTGGTTTAAACTGCAGAGTGTGAAATGGTTTGAAAGTCCTTTGGTATAAATGAGATGAATGTGGGCCACAACAGGGAAGCAACCGGGTGAGGTTTCCTGACTCAAACGCCACCGTGGAGTCGACTGACACGGTGTCTGACAGCCGCCTCCAGAGGGTTTGGGCCTACCTCACAGTCAAACAGCTGCTGGACAAGGAGTAAGCATGATGCTGGACTCAGTTGTCGTTGTAGTGTGTAAACGGAGACTGAAAGCACCATCTTCTGGATCTGAGTCCATCACATTTTTAGGTCCAGACATTAGTTACATGACATTTGTGCTTCTTTGTCTGAGTCATTGTTGATAAAGGAGAGACACATACCACGCTCACATTTCAGACGCTTAACACCTCAGTGTCCACAGTCATTCAAACGTACTGTATTAGGCTGCAGTTGTCTGGGCCGGAGAAGGATCAAATGAGGAAAGAGGCGTTGGAGCTGTCACTGAAGTACAGCTTTGTGACTCCACTCACATCTATGGTGGTGACCAAGCCCGAGGGAGAAAACGCTGATGTGCTCCACAAACCCAAAGAAGGTGAGAAACCAATGCAGCAGTAACATGTGAGGAACCTCAATGCAATTCGAAATGGTACAGTGAGTGGTTGTCTCTGTTTCACTTTAATAGGCCAGAGACAGCAAGATTCAGGTATGTGTTGATATATAAATATATTCATTAAATTTAATTTTATTTCTATAGCATTAATTCACAACAGGGCGGCACGGTGGTGTGGTGGTTAGCACTGTCGCCTCACAGTCCTGGGTTCGATTCCCGGAGGCGACCGGGGGCCTTTCTGTGTGGAGTTTGCATGTTCTCCCCGTGTCTGCGTGGGTTTACTCCGGGGTCTCCGGTTTCCTCCCACAGTCCAAAGACATGCAGTTAGGTCAATTGGAAAAAACTGCGTAAAATTGCCCGTAGGTGTGAGTGTGTGCGTGATTGTGACTTGTCTGTCCAGGGTGTACCCTGCCTCTCGCCCATAGACAGCTGGGATAGGCTCCAGCACGCCCGCGACCCCTTCGGGGATTAAGCGGTAGAAGATGAATGAATGAATGAATGAATAATTCACAACAACAATTATCTCAAGGCACTTTACAAGATTTAAGACCTGACACAAGTAAACCCAACAAATCCCACATAAAGCAAGATTTGAAATGTAGCCAGTTAATAAATTTTACACTTAACAGCAACAGTGGTGGGAAACCAATGCGGCAGTAATGTGAGAAATTTTAAGTGAATACAAAATGTCGCTTTCACCTGTTTTTCTTTTAATAGGCCAGATGCATCATAATCCACGTATGTATTGCAACGTCAAACGTCTTTTTTCTTTTTCACAGTTGCGACTTCACATTTTACACGTTTGACATAGACACGTCTGAACTGTTGTGACATGATAGAAATAGTAAACATTCTTTTTGCTTATATATTTTTAACTTTATACAGACCAAACTTGTACAATTTACATTATGTACAGAAGATACAGTTTGGTTGACTCGTTTAGCTAAGACTGTCTAAACTATGGTTTTTGTTTTGTTTTTTTAATAGAATGTGTCATTGTAGTAGTGTATATAAAAATATTCCATATTGACATTTTGCAACCAAAAGGGTCCAATCTCATCACAGTACAAAAGAAGGCCTGTACTGTATGAAGTTTAGAGAAATTAAATGAACTAGAATAGCTCACAGAGGCAACGTGTCTTGTAGAGAAATTCTTCTAATTTTAAAAGAAATGTTTTCATGTGTTTGTTCTTTTCTTTAGCAAGTGGTTTTCCTGGTGGTGCCTCAGGTAGAGGATGTACGTATTATTTTCTTTTATTATTCATATACAGTAATTGCACTATTTTATTATTATTAGCAATGTACATCAGGTCTGTTCATGTTCCCTGATCGATACACTGCTAAATGCATAACAAAGGTAACGTTAACAAAGTTTCTATTTGAAAGAACATAAGTGAAATTATTACAATACATAAATATTATTCTAAGATACCCACATACTGTTACAGGACGTGTAACGACGGATTCCCCCACAGCCTATAGCAGCTATAAACCACAAAGTCTCCCATGCTTAAGACTTTTATACTTCACTAACATTATTTAAATAGAAACAATAAAAACAATTACCAACCCCTTTTAAAACTTTTGAACAACATATGAACAGATATTGCATTTTTGCAAAATTCAAATGATTCTATGTTTTTTCTTTTATTAACTCCTCAATATATTTTTAGATGCTGGACCTGCTTATGCTCCCCATTCCTACGGTACTGTATGATTTATGTACATAGGCTCTGATATTACTATACTTTCTCACAATATATATAGAAACAATAAAAACAATAACCAACCCCTTTTTAAACACTTTTTTTAAAACATGAACAGATATTGCATCTTTGCCAAATTCTAATGGTTCTATGTTTTTTCTTTTATTAACTCCTCAATATATTTTTAGATGCTGGACCTGCTTATGCGGACTATCCCAACTACGGTACTGTATGATTTATGTACATAGGTTATGATATTACTATACTTTCTCACCAAATATTTTCCACAAAACCAGACATGTTAATATTAAACAACACACACACCTTAAGTAAGATTTTCTTTTGACTGTACCTATTAAGTGTTCACAGTGTTCTCTGAAATGAATGAATGAAAACGAATAAAAAGATCCCGGTTTAAACCCCAGTGGAGGCAACTGTTTCTATACTGATGTTTTCTGCTGTTCTCCAGGAAGAGATGCATGATGGGAATAGGGAGAATGACAACTGGGTTAATCTGGAGACCAAGTGACTCAAGTGTCTGCCTTAAAAATCTAGTCCGTTTAGTTTTTATTTTTCCTTTTAAATGTCTCAGTAATTGATTGAGCTTCCTGATGTTCCTCTCGGCTGGTTTGCAGCATTTCTGTATTGACTCTAGTATTTAGTTTATTAACCAGGATGTGAAATAAACTTCAAATGCGGTACAATTATGGTAAAGAATAATAAAATATTTTCTTAAAGGCGAAATAGTTTCCAATAATTTCGCACAGAATGGTTTTATAGCACCAGATTAATTTGTAATTACTCTGACTACAGTACTGTATGATTTATGTACATAGCTTCTGATATTACTATACTTTCTCACAATATTTTCCACAAACACACATCTTAAGTAAGATTTTCTTTGACTGTACTTATTAAGTGTCCACAGTGTTCTCTGAAATGAATGAATGAAAACCTGACTTTAAAGTTTGAATATACATTATACAAAATATTTAAG
Organism: Macropodus opercularis; assembly: GCA_030770545.1. Lineage (NCBI taxonomy): Eukaryota > Metazoa > Chordata > Actinopteri > Anabantiformes > Osphronemidae > Macropodus > Macropodus opercularis. The sequence goes on from CM061099.1 coordinate 3,334,258, forward strand.
TAACACAACTGAAAGTGTATTTAAAAAAAATATTATGTATGAATTCATGTTGGATGGAACCTTTTGAAGCTGGGGTTAGATGTGACAGAAATGATGTATTCATAATTTGGAATGTTTTTAAGCGTTGTTGCCATCTTTTTTTTGTTGTGTTTCGAGTCTTCGTTTCCTGCTAAACATCATGCACTGATTACTGATACCAGTACTGTACTGCTCCAGTATCCTAAGAATTTCAGTTTTTTACAGTCCATCAACTGTAATTTTATTATTGCTTCTATTATTGTTTCACAGATTATATGGACTTTGATGAATTTCGTGACAGTAGGATGTTCGTCCTTAGTAAGTAAAATGGAATACATTATTTCATAAACATACTTTATTGTGTTTAATGTACACAACTTAAAATGACAAAAACAACATAAAAACAGATGCTGCAACACGTTGAGTTCATAATCCACTTAAATTAAAACTAAAATGTTTTATTTATATATTTTGATGTTGTTTTTAGGTGTGAAACACACACAAATCAAAAAGCTTATTGTTTTCAATTTCAGTTTGAAAAACAATAAGCAAAGTATGACTAAGCTCCTTTAGAAATTAGTATGTGAATACAGGATAGTAAATTAAAACTGTATGCTATGTATATATGATATACTGTATGCTGTATAGTCTGTCCTGTTTATTATTAAAGCCACAGGGGTGGAGTCGTAAAAGGAGGAAACCTACAGTTAGTTTGGCCACCATGTTGAAAAAAATACTTAAGACTTTTATACTTTGCTAACATTATTTAAATAGAAACAATAAAGACAATGACCAACCCCTTTTTAAACATTTTTTTACATATGAATAGATTTTGCATCTTTGGTTTCTGGTTCTATGTTTTTAATTTTTTTAACTCCTCAATATATTTTTAGATGATCGTGTTCAGGCGGCCTATCCCAACAACGGTACTGTATGATTTATGTACATAGGTTATGATATTACTATACTTTCTCACAGAATATTTTCCACAAAACCAGACATGTTAATATTAAACAACACACACACCTTAAGTAAGATTTTCTTTTGACTGTACCTATTAAGTGTTCGCAGTGTTCTCTGAAATGAATGAATGAATGAAAACCTGACTTTAAAGTTTGACTAGAAAAAGCATTTCCAGAAGAAAATGCACTGTGAATGCTGTAATGCTGAATGTAATCCCCAAGAATTGCTGAAACATTTAAAACATAGCTGAAAGTAGCTGAAGAGTAATAGAAATTGTTTTAACAAAGCTGAATGTTGGCAGAAGCTAAAGGAGTTGAAATTCAATTTGAAGAAAGTTGAAATAGATTGCTGAAATTGCTAAAAAGGTGTCTAAAGAAAGAGTTGCTCAATTTAAAAGTTAAATATTACAGTTAAAATATTTAATTTGAAAGAGCTGACATTAGCTGAAGCATTGAAAATATACAGTACCTTCATTTAAGCAAACATTTGAATATCAAAGTTAAGCTGCTTTGTTTTAAAGAGCTCAAGCATTTCAAATATAGCTGAAGTAGTTGAGGAGGAATAGAAGATTATTTTAACAGAGCCGATTGTCTGTAGAAGCTGAAGCAGTTGAAATTCAATTTGAAGAAAGTTTAAATTGCTGAAATTGCTAAAAAGGTGTCTAAAGAGTTGCTCAATTTAAAAGTTAAATATGAAAGTTAAAATATTGAATTTGAAAGAGCTGAAAGTAGCTTAAGCATTTAGAATATACAGAAGCTCAATGTAAGCAACCATTTGAATATTACAGAAAAAGTTTGGTTTTAAAGAGCTGAAGCCTTTTACATGTAGCTGAAGAGTAATAGAAATTATTTTAACAGAGCTGAATGTTTGCAGAAGCTGAAGCAGTTGAAATTCAATTTGAAGAAAGTTGAAATAGATAGTTGAAACTGTTAAAAATGTGTCTAATAGTTAAAATATTTAATTTAAAAGAGCTGAAAGTAGCTGAAGCATTTAAAATATACAGTAGCTCAATGTAAGCAAACTTTTGAATATTACAGTTAGGCTGTTTTTGTTTAAAGAGCTGAAGCTAAATTAAGTTATTTAAAAAAAAAAAGCTGGATGTTTGCAGAGGAAGCTTAAGCAGACTGAAAACTGAAGTGAAAGTTGCACTTCATTTTAATAAAAATGCTTAATGAACCAAAACATTACCGTTCAAAGACTGTCAGTGGCGTTGTATTAGCAAATGCAGACTTATTTTGAAAATCTGTATTTCCCGTCAAAACATAATGAAATACATGACAGACACTAAATAAAGCCTTTCACACACTCAGTTTGCTTAAAGAACACAAATTCAGTTTAATTTAACCAAAAAAGCAAATTTCTGTGCTTTTATTTTGAAGGGTTTGGGCGGGAACAAATAATTGTCTAAACTGTCAAATAGTTTTATTATGTAGTCATAATTGATCAGTCAGAAGCAGAAACCTTGCTATTAAAGCCAATGAATTGGAATGGTGCTTTTATTTTGAAAAGACTTAGGGGGAGGCTGCGTGTGAGTTACTAAATAGTCAAACACTCTAACTGACTGACCATTAATAAAATGAAGTTCAAGTAATAACCTCCACTGCCAGTATTCAGTTCAGCTATTTGAATAATTGGATTTATTTTGAAAGGACATGCAAATTGTGGTAGAGGGTCACTAACAATAAAACCAACCATTTTAGATAATATCCAGAATTATCTAACAATAATCAGAATTCTCTGCGTTAAATTTATGTATTAAAAATGTAATGTCATACTTTTATTTTGAAAGGAGTTGGCGGAAGTACGCGTTGAGTAATGACCCAGTTCAAACATTGACACTAACCATCACAATGATCAAGTAATAGGCAGAATTCTCAGTATTCAGTTGGTCTATTTGAGGTTTTGATCATTGTATGCTTTTATTTTGAAAATATCTGGAGGAAGTGTGTGTGGTTAATTACTAAACAATCAAACATTCTCATTAACTGATCATTAATTTGCATGGAGCTGCTGCAGACACTGAGGAGTCTGAGCTGTCAGTCAAACTGTCCCTGGCGCCTGCGAGGTTGTCATGGAGACCAGTGGCCAAAGGCGGGAAAATCTCCAGCTCATTGCAGTGAATGGTGAGGTGCACCCCTGCTAAATGGGCTTGTTGGAGAAAAACTATAAATGCTACCACAAAAATAACTTGATTTTATGAGAGCTGAGACTTTAATGAGCGACTGGTGTAAGTTTTATGTTCGAGGACTGAAAATTGTGGCCACGGCAGCGATTTCAAAACGTGTCATCTTCTGTGCGACGGAGCGAAAACAGGACAGATTTTACTATTACAGTCTATGGGGAGACGTCAGCGCGTGACGGACTTTAAAGGCTGATAGAGAGAAATGCGTAGATCTGTTGGCTTAACAAGACACATCATTAGAAAGAAGACAGACATGGCTACGTTTTAGTGAAAAAATTAAGTTAAAAGAGTAAGGATTGCGGCTGTATTGACAATTTTAAAAGAGAAAAGTTGATTTAAAAATTGAGCCTCTCACACTCTGGCTGTGACATCACTCACTCTACCTCATCCAATACACACTAATGGAAAAGCTGAAATTTTTCCAAAAACCATGCTGTGCTTAAACTGTCATAAATCAGAAACTATAGAAGATATTAAAAAGCTGAATGGATCAATAATAGCTGAATATTTGAAGAGTATTTTAAAGTTTAAATGGCGTCTGTAACTTAAAGTATGCTGAAGCAGTTAGAGCTGAAAGAAGACAAAGCTGAAAAGGATTTGAAAAGCTTTCTCCATTCATTTTAATTGGCAAAAATATTTGAAAAAAGCTTAATAATTCAAAAAATATGAAAGATATGAAAAAGAAAAATGGAAGCACACCTCTCCTTAAAGAGCTGAATATTTTGATATTTGAATTATTTCTATAGCTTAATGTATGCGGAAGGAGTTAAGTACGGTAAAACGTACGGAAGAATAAAAACTATAACTAGAAAAAGCATTTCCAAAAGAAAATGCACTGTGAATGCTGTAATGCTGAATGTAATCCCCAAGAATTGCTGAAACATTTAAAACATAGCTAAAAGTAGCTGAAGAGTAATAGAAATTGTTTTAACAAAGCTGAATGTTGGCAGAAGCTAAAGGAGTTGAAATTCAATTTGAAGAAAGTTGAAATAGATTGCTGAAATTGCTAAAAAGGTGTCTAAAGAATGAGTTGCTCAATTTAAAAGTTAAATATTACAGTTAAAATATTTAATTTGAAAGAGCTGACATTAGCTAAAGCATTGAAAATATACAGTACCTTCATTTAAGCAAACATTTGAATATCAAAGTTAAGCTGCTTTGTTTTAAAGAGCTCAAGCATTTCAAATATAGCTGAAGTAGCTGAGGAGGAATAGAAGATTATTTTAACAGAGCCGATTGTCTGTAGAAGCTGAAGCAGTTGAAATTCAATTTGAAGAAAGTTTAAATTGCTAAAAATGTGTCTAAATAGTTGCTCAATTTAAAAGTTAAATATTACAGTTAAAATATTTAATTTGTAAGAGCTGAAAGTAGCTTAAGCATTTAAGATTTACAGTAGCTCAATGTAAGCAACCATTTGAATATTACAGAAAAAGTTTGGTTTTAAAGAGCTAAAGCATTTTACACATAGCTGAAAGTAGCTGAAAAGGAAAAGAAATTATTTTAACAGAGCTGAATGTTTGCAGAAGCTGAAGCAGTTGAAATTCAATTTGAAGAAAGTTGAAATAGATTGTTGAAAAGGTGTTTAAGGAGTTGCTGAATTGAAAAGTTAAATATTAGTTAAAATATTTAATTTGAAAGAGCTGAAAGTAGCTGAAGCATTTAAAATATACAGTAGCTCGACATAATCAAACATTTGAATATTAAAGTTAAGGTGTTTTGTTTTAAAGAGCTAAATAATTTCAAATATAGCTTAAGTAGCTGAAGAGAAAATTAAGTTAATTAAAAAAAGCTGAATGTTTGCAGAAGCTGAAGCAGTTGAATTTATATTTGAAGAAAGTTGAAAAGAATTGCTGAAAAAGTGTCTAAGGAGTTGCTGAATTCAAAAGTTAAATATTACAGTTAAAATATTTAATTTTAAAGAGCTGAAAGTAGCTGAAGCATTTAAAATATACAGTAGCTCCATGTAAGCAAACATTTTGAATATTACAGTTAAGCTGTTTTCTCTCTATTAAAAGCAATGAATTGGAACGGTGCTTTTATTTTGAAAACATTTGGAGGACGTCTGCGTGGTGACTTACTAAATAGTCAAACACTCTAACTGACTGACCATTAATAAAATGAAGTTCAAGTAATAACGTCCATTGCCAGTATTCAGTTCAGCTATTTGAATAATTGGATTTATTTTGAAAGGACATGCAAATTGTGGTAGAGGGTCACTAACAATAAAACCAACCATTTTAGATAATATCCAGAATTATCTAACAATAATCAGAATTCTCTGCGTTAAATTTATGTATTAAAAATGTAATGTCATACTTTTATTTTGAAAGGAGTTGGCGGAAGTACGCGTTGAGTAATGACCCAGTTCAAACATTGACACTAACCATCACAATGATCAAGTAATAGGCAGAATTCTCAGTATTCACTTGGTCTATTTGAGGTTTTAATCACTGTATGCTTTTATTTTGAAAATATCTGGAGGAAGTGTGTGTGGTTAATTACTAAACAATCAAACAGTCTCATTAACTGATCATTAATTTGCATGGAGCTGCTGCAGACACTGAGGAGTCTGAGCTGTCAGTCAAACTGTCCCTGGCGCCTGCGAGGTTGTCATGGAAACCAGTGGCCAAAGGCGGGAAAATCTCCAGCTCATTGCAGTGAATGGTGAGGTGCACCCCTGCTAAATGGGCTTGTTGGAGAAAAACTATAAATGCTACCACAAAAATAACTTGATTTTATGAAAGCTGAGACTTTAATGAGCGACTGGTGTAAGTTTTATGTTCGAGGACTGAAAATTGTGGCCAGGGCAGCGATTTCAAAACGTGTCTTCTTCTGTGCGACGGAGCGAAAACAGGACAGATTTTACTATTACAGTCTATGGGGAGACGTCAGCGCGTCACGGACTTTAAAGGCTGATAGAGAGAAATGAGTACATCTGTTGGCTTAACAAGACACATCATTAGAAAGAAGACAGACATGGCTACGTTTTACTGAAAAAATTAAGTTAAAAGAGTAAAGATTGTGGCTGTATTGACAATTTTAAAAGAGAAAAGTTGATTTAAAAATCAAGCCCCTCACACTCTGGCTGTGACATCACTCACTCTACCTCATCCAATACACACTAATGGAAAAGCTGAAATTTTTCCAAAAACCATGCTGTGCTTAAACTGTCATAAATCAGAAACTATAGAAGATATTAAAAACCTGAATGGATCATTAATAGCTGAATATTTGAAGAGTATTTTAAAGTTTAAATGGCGTCTGTAGCTTAAAGTATGCTGAAGCAGTTAGAGCTGAAAGAAGACAAAGCTGAAAAGGATTTGAAAAGCTTTCTCCATTCATTTCAATGGGCAAAAATATTTGAAAAAAGCTTAATAATTCAAAAAATATGAAAGATATGAAAATGCTAAATGGAAGCACACCTCTCCTTAAAGAGCTGAATATTTTGATATTTGAATTATTTCTATAGCTTAAAGCATGCGGCAGCAGTTAAGTACGGTAAAACGTACGGAAGAATAAAAACTATAATAATAATAATAATAAAGATTCAAATAACAAACCTGTGAATGCTTTACAGCATTCACAGGGATAAAGATTAGAAAAACAAACCTGTGAATGCTCTAAAGCATTCACAGGGATTATACATTATACAAAATTTAAGTAACACAACTGAATGTGACAGAAATGCTGTATTCATAACTTTGAACGTTTTTATGCATATACATTGATGCCATCTTTTTTTTTTTTCTTTCTTTTATGTAAGTGATGATGTCTGCACAACCTACAGTGGTTTCTGGTACAGTAATAATTAAATTACAATATCCGTTAAATGAAGAAACAAAACAAACTAGAAAAGCATTTCCATAAGAAAATGCACTGTGAATGCTTTATGCTGAATGTATTCCCAATAACTGCTAAGTGTAGCTTGAGAGTTTAAAACGTTCTTAAAAGTAGTTTAAGAAAAACAGAAGTGGATAAAATAGGGTTGTACAGGTCCAGAACAAGTCTTAAATTTCAAAATAAAGCATAATGAAAAAATATTAAGTAAGTATTAATAATTCAATAATTTCATAAAACACAAGTGAGTTGATCTACACAGTAAAAGTATAGATAACCCCTAAGATATGTTGATTGAATTTTGCAAGGCTTTCAAAGCTTTGTTACAACAACCAGAAGATCCAGACTCAATGTGCTGGTAACAAGACAGTTGCCTCCACTGGGGTTTGTCAAAATAAGACAAAATGTGTCGGTCGTTCGGTTTTGCCATGTGCCCAGTTAGCAAGTAAACAGGTGTCTCTACATTTGAGTGAAAGAACCGTTTAAATACAGCGAAAATTGCGGCCGTGGCGACAATTTACAAGTGAAAGTTTTAAGCTTGTGGCAAAAAGACGATTAAAACAAAGCTCGCTAAACGGGTTCGTTGCAGCGAAACCGTAACAGTAATCACACAAACCACCACATCAAATGAAAGCCAAGACTTAAATCTACAACCTGTGTGAGTTTCATGTCGAAAGACTGACAATTGTTGAATTTACAGCGAGTAGTAGTAAACCACAGAAATATCATATCTTTCATATTTTTGAATTATTAAGCTTTTTTCAAATATTTTTGCCCATTGAAATGAATGGACTTTGCTTTTCAAATCCTTTTCAGCTTTGTCTTCTTTCAGCTCTAACTGCTTCAGCATACTTTAAGCTACAGACGCCATTTAAACTTTAAAATACTCTTCAAATATTCAGCTATAAATGATCCATTCAGGTTTTTAATATCTTCTATAGTTTCTGATTTATGACAGTTTCAGCACAGCATGGTTTTTGGAAAAATGTCAGCTTTTCCATTAGTGTGTATTGGGTGAGGTACAGTGAGTGATGTCACAGCCAGAGTGAGAGAGGCTTGATTTTTAAATCAACCTTTCTCTTTTGAAATTGTCAATACAGCCACAATCTTTAGTCTTTTAACCTAATTTTTTCACTAAAACGTAGCCATGTCTGTCTTCTTTCTAATGATGTGTCATGTTAAGCCAACAGATCTACGCATTTCTCTCTATCAGCCTTTAAACTCCGTCAAGCGCTGACATCTCCCCATAGACTGTAAAAGTAAAATCTGTCCTGTTTTCGCTCCGTCGCACAGAAGAAGACACGTTTTGAAATCGCTGCCATGGCCACAATTTTCAGTCCTCGAACATAAAACTTACACCAGTCGCTCATTAAAGTCTCAGCTTTTATAAAATTAACTGTAATTTTTAACTTTTCAATTCAGCAACTCTTTAGACGCCTTTTTATCAATTTCAGCAATCTATTTCCACTTTCTTCTAATTGAATATCGACTGATTCAGGTTCTGCAACCATTCAGCTCTATTAAAATAATTTCTATTCCTCTTCAGCAATTCTTCGTGAATACATTCAGCATAAATCATTCACAGTGCATTTTCTTCTGGAAAGGCTTTTTCTAGTATTCTAATGTTGCTTGTTAGTTTAACCTGAGTGCGTTTTCTCTCCGCAGGACTGTTGATTGGCATATGTCTGGGAATCGGGCTCCCTTGTGTCGTGCTTGCTACACTTCTCATTGTGTTTCTGAAAAAACGACGAGCTGCACAAGCCAAAGAAAAACGACCCAAGACTGCAGTAAATTTAATTTGATGGTTTTTGACCTTCTTAGTGTTTACTGAAACAAATGCACTCACACCAGGTCCTCCCTGACGGATCCTGATTTTTATTTTGATCAGGCGCATGTTCGTGATCCAGTTTCTTTGGCATCCCTGGTCCCAGTCGAGCCTTGTGACGTCCATCTGGAATTCACTGATGGTGGAGATGTGGTCGAGTCCTCCTCCAACTAGGACCAGGCCTTCACCTGTGGAGAGATGGAGCTGGACCAAAAAAATGAAATCTGAGCTGGCAAGAAGCAGCAGCTCAGAGTTCTTCATTTCTTTCCATCTACTCCTTAATTATTTAAAAATAACAATTCTCACTGTGAATGCTTTAAAGCTTTCACTGTGAATGCTAATGCTGGAAAGCATTCACAGTGAGAATTGTTTATCTATAATCGTATATTGTATATCTATAAGCCTGACGGGCTTTTATACTGCGCTCTGCAGCGGGAGACCCGGGTTCAAACCCTGTTGGAGGCAACAGTTTGTATATAGATGTTTTTTACCAGCACATTGAATCTGGATGTTCTGCTTGTTGTAACAAAGCTTTTAAAGCTTCAGCGATGTCAGGAAAGTCTTGCAAAATTCAATCAACATATCTTAGGGGTTTTCTATACTTTTATACTACTACTATACTTTGATACTGTTTGGATCAACTCAACTGTGTTTTATAAAATTATTAATACTGGTGCATTCGACCCAGGGGAACTCTGGGTAATGGGCAATGTAAGGGTTCTGTGTGTGTTTTGGCCAGCACCGTGTGGGAGGGTGCTGTGTCCCTCTGTGGCCAGTGGTGTCTTCAAAATAAAGCAAAAAGGGCAAGAGCTGTCTCTCTGTGTCTGTGTCAGTGGAAGCAGCTGGAGACACTTGGGGTCGTGTGGTGTATGCGGCTCAAGTGTTCTCACATCCGCCTGCCATTTTGAACAGTTCGTTCTCGACTTAGTCTGCTAGCACCCGAGCTAGCCGCTAGCTTAGCTGCTAAAAGTTAGCTAGAGCTATTTAGCTTCTGCTCCGCAGCCCGCCGCTACAATATTATTTCATTATGCTTTATTTTGAAATTTAAGACTTTTAACTTGTTCTGGACATGTTCAGCCCTATTTTATCCACTTCTATTTTTGTTTAACTACTTTTAAGAACGTTTTAAACAGTTAAGCTACAGTTAGCAGTTATTGGGAATACATTCAGCAGTAAAGTTTCTGTGAAGGTTCTCATTCATCCAGGTCAAGTTGTCAGAAGGTTGAGTCCCGAAAAGTCTCTGCTGCCTTGGCCAGTGCACAGCCACCACAACCCAACCTCACCAGGCAGGAGAGGAGTGTGCTCTCAGCCCTCAGCAGGGATGAAACCATCACCATACTGCCGACGGATAAAGGAAGATGCACTGTCGTCCTGAACACCCCAGACTACCATCAAAAGGTCGTCTCACTGTTGGAGGACCAACACACCTGCGAAAAGAGACCCCACCAGCAGCTACAAAAAGAAAATCATACCTCATCTCAAAGAGCTGGAAACAGAGCAGACCATCGACAGGATGACATACCACCGCCTGTATCCTGGAGAGGCCACTCCCTGCATTTATGGACTTCCTAAGATCCACAAGGAGGGAGCCCCGCTCAGACCCATAATCAGCAGCATCAACTCGGTCACATACAACATTGCAAAACACTTGGCCACTATCCTGGCACCTCTGGTTGGACACACAGACCATCACATCCGCAATATCTATTAAAACCTTTTCATCCCAAAGCAGACAGGATATAGTCAATGAAATATATGAAACTCTGTTCAGAATACAAACGTTAAAAATACCAGTCACCTTTATGTGGATACCAGCCCACACAGGAATAGAAGGGAATGAGAAGGCAGATTCACTGGCAAAGGAAACAAGCAGGACATTACCATGGACATCTCTCTCAGCAAGGCAGAAGCAAAATAATTAAAAGTAAAATCTTCGGCAAATGGCAACACAACTGGGACATGGGTAAAACAGGCAGACATCTCTATAACATCCAGAGGGAAGTGGGGAAGATGAGGGCAACCGAAGGAAACACAAAGGAGGACAATGTAATGTCACGGTTAAGATTAGGTCACACAAAACTGAATAAATCACTGCACCGAACAGGGAAACACCAGACGGGTCTGTGTGATTTTTGTAAAGCAGAGGAGTCAGTAGAGCTCGGTTATGTCACTGAGAAGCGTACAGATCAGAGACGGAGACACTGGAGAGATCACTTGAAGCACAGGGAACACGGGGATTAGATTTGAAGCACATACTCAGTCAGTCAGGGAGTCATAGAGCACTACTGACATTTCTGAAAGACAATAGGACTAATAAGTTGAACGTAGGTGTTTGGTTTTTTTTCTTCCCAACCCTGATCCACACTCCAGCATAGTAGGTGGCGGTAATGCACCTTAACACTTAACACTGCCACCCGCCATAAAATAAAAGAAAGAAGAAGGAGAAGGAGAAGGAGGAGGAGGTTGCTCTGAGGGAGCCGTCATGTCGAGAGCTCAGATACGAATCACTCTGCTTGGTCTGCTGATGACTTTGGTCACCACACTACCAAACAAGGTAGGTTTATGGCGGACTGGTGGAATTGGTGGTTATCACTGTGGAAACCCAGTCCGCTAGTCAGGCCCCGCTAGCTGGTGCGGAGCCTCCTAGCTTAGCTGCTACTCGTCCCTCGGTGGGTCCCGAGCAGCTGGATGTGACTGGTGACGGTTCGTAGGAGTCGTAGTCGTAGGAGTCGCCCACGGTTCACCACCAGCCGCTTCACGTTTCAAACAGATTGTCCCCACTCAGCGACTCACCCGCTGAGAAACCACCTGATCATCGGCTCCATAGTCAGAACCGTGAAGTTAGAGACTCCAGCGTCATAGTGAAGTTGTTTCCTGGAGCCAGAGCAGCGACATCCAGTCTGACCTGAAACTCCTGCATAAGCATAAGCGTAAAAACAGTCAGATCCTAATACACGCAAAACAAAACGATGTCGGATTCCGTAGTTTTCTCTGGTTCCTCCCAATGTGACCAGCGGCGACATGTTTAGCCGCCTGTCGTCGCTTCACCGCTGGCTGTAGGTGTCCAGCAAACGATGTGGGCTTCGTAGTTAATTGACTGCGGTCAACTGAGCCGCTGTTCGCATTTCCGTGGTCAAATCAGCCGTCACTGGATTTTAGGTGCGAGATTCGTGCAATAATTACGGTAACAGTGTTGCGATCGCTTGTAAGAGCGGAGATACTGAAACTACAATATAACAGATAGAGCTGATGATGAATGTGATCACCTTACTAATAATGCAAATTATAATAGGATAATTAGTAGATCACCGTTCCTTCATAGTACTACTTAGTACTTTATGGAGTAGTACCACTGAAAGTATCAAGTTATTTTACTGTGTACTTTTGGAATAATCCACTACTCAAGCCTTGAACAAACCCTGTTTCTCCATTTAGTAGAACTGGATGCAGGGAGCAGGTCTGAACGTTCATGACTTTGTGGAGCCTCATTCATCTGTTATGTGCTGGTACAGCAGCCCTTTTCCTCCTGCTGCTCTCAGACTTTACAATCAGAGCATCAGCCCATTTAATAAGCACATATGTTTACATTCACTTTATTGTTCTGACAGTTACATCCAAAAACGTTTTTCCTAAACGTGGCAATAAATCATCATCATAACTTCAGTTTAGAATAATAAAAACTAAAAAAATTCTCTTTAGCGCTGTATTCGTAACCCAAAAACGCGGGGTTGAGTATGAAAAACAGCATAAAAACTGTAATATAAATAATTTCAAATAAAACATAATAGCCCAAAAAAGTTTATATTTTGCTGTAGTTACATAGTTTTTCCTTTGTATTTCTTAATTATTCCCATTATGTTAAATAGTCAATATTACATAAACAGCCAGAATGCAGAATAGTAGTATAAGAGACATGACAATAGGTGAACTAAGTCACCTATTGCATTGGGAAAACTGAACAATATTCTCATTAACAAAACATTAATTCTTTAGTTTGTATTTGTCAATTGGTTTCATAAAGTTTTTGATTTAAAAAAAATATTAACATAATAAACACATTTGTGCTTTCATACAGATACAATGCGACAGCTGTGAGCAATGGTTCCTCGCTATTCTTGGCTTTTATTTTTTCTTTGAAATTATTTATATTAGAGTTTTTGCTCTGATTGTAAAGTCTGAGAGCAGCAGGAGGAAAAGAGCTGCTGTACCAGCAGATAACAGATGAATGAGGCTCCACAAAGTCATGAATGTTCAGACCTGCTAGTCTTGAGTAGTGTATTACTCCAAAAGTACACAGTAAAATAACTTGATACAATCAGTGGTACTACTCCATAAAGTACTAAGTAGTACTATGAAGGAACGGAGATCTACTAATAAGAGGAACAGGTTTTATTGAAAACCAAAGTCTGGAAATAAATCTCTGTTTTACTCATTGCATGACACTTGAGTAGTGGATTACTCCAAAAGTACACAGTAAAATCAGTTGATCCTTTCAGTGGTAGTACTCTATGAAGTACTAAGTAGTACTATGAAGAAATGGTGATCTACTAATTAGAGGAACAGGGTTTTTTTTTTATCCTTAATCTGGAAAAGAGGTCATTTGCGTTTTCTTAATCCATTTCATTAGTGAATATTTCTAAACGTACACAGTCAATTGTATCCTATTATAATTTGCATTATTAGTAACATGATCACATTCATCATCAGCTCTATCTGTTATATTGTAGTTTCAGTATCTCCGCTCTTACAAGCGATCGCAACACTGTTACCGTAATTATCGCACGAATCTCGCATTTGAAATCCTGTGACGGCTGATTTGACCACGGAAATGCGAACAGCGGCTCAGTTGACCGCAGTGTTAAACTGGAGCAGTTTTTGGGGAAAACGTGGGCTGATTCCATCCCACCTTGGATGGAGTCTCTGCTCTCTAGTAACGTGGCCCAGTTGATTAGACTCCCTAAACCCTGACCCAGAGTGGAGCCAGGACGCGGAGTCGCAGTCTGACAGACTCTCTGCAGACTCTCTGCAGATTTATTAATGACTCTTAGCCCTAAACGTAGCTATAATTCCTTTGAGAGCCTCACTCTGAGTCTTTCTCAATCAAACTGTAAAACCCAGAAACCAGTTGTGTTCTGTGTCGTCTACCGTCCTGCTGGTATATATTCAGTTCTTAATTGAATTGAAATGAGTTTTTATCTGACTTAGTTCGTAGCACAGATAAAGTGATTGTAGTGGGTGACTTTAACATTCATGTAGATGTTGACGGTAACTGTTTCTGTCCTTGTCCTGTTAGATCTTAGTGCAGCATTTGATACGATAGATCACAAGATTCTATTGCAGAGACTGGAACATAGCGTTGAGATTAAAGGAAAAGCACTGGGATGGTTTAAGTCTTATCTGTTGAACAGATTCCAATTTGTTCATGTTCATGATCAATCGTTCATCCCCACAAAAGTTAGCTTTGTTGTTCCACAGGGTTCTGTGCTTGGTCCAATACTTTTCAGTCTTTACATGTCTCCTCTCTGTAATATTATTAGGAAACTCTCTATAAATTTTCACTGCTATGCAGATGATACTTAGTTATATTTGTCTATGAAACCAGAGGAAACAAACCAATTAGTCAAACTTCAAACTTGTTTAAATGATATCAAATCTTTAATGACCCATAACTTTCTACAACTGAATTCAGAAAAAAACTGAGCTTTTTATAATCGGTGCTAAAAACCAGAGAGACTCATTATTGAATCAGATTGTTACTCTGATGACATAATGTTAGCTTCCGGTTGTACTGTAGGAACCTTGTTGTCATTTTTGACCAAGATCTCTCCCTTACACCATATATTAAAGAAATCTGTAGAACTGCCTACTTCCACTTTAGGAATATTGCTAAAATTAGGAGCATCCTCTCACAGAGTGATGCTGAAAAATGAATCCATGCATTTGTTACCTCTAGGCTTGACGACTGTAACTCGCTACTCATAGTTTGACCCAATAACTCTCTAAAAAGCCTCCAGTTAATTCAAAATGCTGCAGCCAGAGTCTGACTGGACTTAGGAAGAGAGATCACATTTCTCCTACATTAGCTTCTCTGCATTTGCTCCCTGTCCAATCTAGGATAGAATTCAAAATTCTTCTCTTCACTTACAAAGCTATTCATAATAAAGCTCCATCTTATCTCAAAGATCTCATCGCTCCTTAGCGCTGGTCTGCTTGTGGTTCCTAGAGTTTCTAAATGTAGAACGGGAGGCAGAGCCTTTAGCTCCAAGCTCCTCTCCTATGTAACCAGCTTCCAGTTCAGGTTTGAGAAGCAGACGCCCTCTCTAGTTTTAAAACTAGGCTTAAAACCTTTCTTTTTGACAAAGCGTATAGTTAGAGATGGTTCTGGTTACTCTGAACCATCTCTTAGTTAAGCTGCTATAGACTTAGATGCTGGGGGATGTTCTTCATTCACTGAGCTCTTTTGGGTTTCTTCTATCCGCTAACATGCCTCCATGTCCACATGTGACTAACATTGTCCTTTTTCTCTCCTAGTTGTGATTCTCCCCTTCTGTCTCTCTCTTTCTATTCTCATCTACAGGTATCGTCAGAATCAGAGCCATGTGTGTCTTTCTGTAATATAGGGCTGGTGAAAAATAAAAGGGAAAAGGAAACAACTGGGAAGTGGTTGTTTAGTAGGGCAAGATGGGACTTGTTTACCTATATCTGTGAAAGAGAAATCTGCAAAATAGATCTAAATGAGGATATTGAGGAGATTGACAAAGGAATCAAAAGAACAATAGTAGAGACCACTAATCGGTCTATTCCTAAGAGTAAAGGAAGAATGAAACGGAAAGCAGTGAAAAGAACTGAGTTAGTTATGAGTTCTTAAAAAGAACTCATAACTTTGTTAATTTAATGGAATATAAATAGGCACAAGCAAGAGTGAGGAAAACAATACGAAGAGCAAAGAAGCAGTGTTGGCAGAGTTTTTGTAATAAAATAGGAAGAACAACTCCGGTTGGCGATGTCTGATTAGGAAAATGAGAGGAATTAGAAAGGAGTATCAATACCCAGCTTTAAAGAAAGAAGAAGAAATGTCAATAACGGATAAGGATAAAGCAGAAATGATAGCAAAGGAACTTCATAGTTCTCACAATTTGACTAGAGAGGGTGTGAATGTAAGGCTGAGGACTAGAGCAGCTAACGATGGAGTTCTAGTAAGACATGCAGTACACGACAGTGTCATGGATCTACCATTCACGGTGGTAGAAATGACCAGAGCATTAATAAGATCTGGAATGACGTCTCCTGGAAAGGATGACATTTGTTACATAATGTTAGAACATCTAGGGTCATTAGCGTCTGTGAAACTCTTGGGTCTGTATAATAAGTATGGGAGGATGGGAAATTGCCTGGTGTTTGGAAGGAAGCAGTGATTATACCTATTAGGAAACCAGGGAAAGATCCATCACATCCGAGAAGTTACAGGCCAATAGCGTGCTCTGAGCATTGCTCTGAGGGGAGCCGTCATGCCGAGAGCTCAGATACGAATCACTCTGCTTGGTCTGCTGATGACTTTGGTCACCACACTACCAAACAAGGTAGGTTTATGGCGGACTGGTGGAATTGTTGGTTATCACTGTGGAAACCCAGTCCGCTAGTCAGGCCCCGCTAGCTGGTGCGGAGCCTCCTAGCTTAGCTGCTACTCGTCCCCCGGTGGGTCCCGAGCAGCTGGATGTGACTGGTGACGGGTCGTAGGAGTCGTAGTCGTAGGAGTCGCCCACGGTTCACCACCAGCCGCTTCACGTTTCAAACAGATTGTCCCCACTCAGCGACTCACCCGCTGAGAAACCACCTGATCATCGGCTCCATAGTCAGAACCGTGAAGTTAGAGACTCCAGCGTCATAGTGAAGTTGTTTCCTGGAGCCAGAGCAGCGACATCCAGTCTGACCTGAAACTCCTGTTGAGACAGTTACCTGCAGATTGATTCATGACTCTTAGCCCTAAACGTAGCTATAATTCCTTTGAGAGCCTCACTCTGAGCCTTTCTCACTCTAATTGTAAAACCCAGAAACCAGTTGTGTTCTGTGTCGTCTACCGTCTTCCTGGTCCATATTCAGTTTTCTGAATTTTCAGAATTTGTATCTGACTTAGTTCGTAGCACAGATAAAGTGATTAACATTAATGTAGATGTTGACGGTAACTGTCTCAACATTCCATTTAAATAATTACTGGACTCTATTGGTTTTAGTCAGCATGTGAATGAACCCACTCACAGGTTTCTTCCTCTATAGAGGGAGTTTTTCAACTGTTGCTATTAAAATGTACAATTTATTGATTGGCTACAATTAAAAGCTCTATGTGGGATTTGTTGTGTAAGGCCTTAAACCGTACTTGTAAAGTGCCTTGACATAACTGATGTTGTGAATTGGTGCTATATAAATAAAGTTGAAATTTAATTGAATTGAAAGTTTATAAAACCTAAGCCACAGAGCATGGGAAAAGATGAATGTATTAAATCTGTTTCTATCTTACTAACTGATTTTGAAAGGTAACAGGTGTCACTCACTCACTTTCTATCGCTTCGTTCTCATCCCAGCTGCTCGTTGAGTGAGAGGTGGGTTCAAGTTACCAGTCCATCACAATCTAATATGAGGATAAGTGCATAATTAAAAGGTTGCTGACCAGTTATTTAAGCATGTTTTCATACTGTTTGTGAGAGTGTGTCTTTCTAGGACCTTTTGGGGCCAAAGAGCAGGGTTCACATCACATGACCAATAAGTAAATGAATCATGTACCTGTGGTTTGAGCTCTCACACAAACAGCACTGGTTCACTAAAAAGAACAACAATGATTGTTTCTGCATGTGGACCAATGAGACACCACCCACCAGTTTATGAAGATATCATGGTCAGCGAGTCATCGGGCAAAGGCTAAGCTGTTTTCATTTATTGTGATGGCTTCCTCTTCTGTTTCCAGGACGACTGGGACATCTACAGCTTCCACATCAACTCCACGGTGACCAGTCGTTATGCTACCACGGTCATCACAAGCCGTGTGGCCAATCGAATGAACGAATCCAGGGAAATAGAATTCCTAGTGCGGATACCCAAGAATGCCTTCATCAGTAAATTCAGAATGTGTGTGAATATTTACATGGACAGCGTTAGGATGGGACAGTCAGGACTGTGTTTGTCTTCAATCACCTTTTCCTTCTTCAGGTTTATGGACGGCCAGGTGTATGATGGTGTTGTGAAAACTAAGGAACAAGCCCAGCAGCAGTACGCTGCAGCTGTGTCCCGTGGCCAAAGCGCTGGGATCGTCAGGTACCAATTTACTGCCTACAGGTCCTATGGACTTCCTGAACCACTGACCCACCACAGTAGGACCTTATCCTGAAATCAGTCAAATTAAAAAGCCTGTGCTACTGTGTGACGTGTTTGTGCTGCAGCTCTGTAGGGAGAACCTTGGAGGAATTTAAGACTTCTGTGACTGTGGCTGCTCACAAAAAGGTGACTTTTGAGCTCACATATGAGGAACTGCTGAAACGCAGGCTCGGCAAGTACGAGCTGCAAATCCACGCTCGCCCCATGCAGCCTGTCAAAGACTTCAAGGTCAGCCTCCGTTTCTATTCAGTGGCGACGCAAGGAGTTGTTTGGGTCGCGACATATTTAAATGTGAGCGGTTCTGTTTTTCCCTCCAGGTTGATGTGCACGTTCATGAGAAGGCCGGCATCAGCTTCATCGAGGTTAAAGGTGGACTAAGCACAAAAGCTCCGGCTAATGCCATCACCAAAACACTGACAGACAAACAGGTGCAGCATGCAGATTTGTATTTGTCACTTTTATTTAGTTATGGCAGTGGTATATTAGACTGTGACTAACACCAGTTGACAAAGTATATTATATTGAGCTTTATTGATTAATAACACAACCATGCTGTTTCTTGTGAATCCTTGTGTTTCCAGGCGTGGGTGCACTTCTACCCGACTGAAAGGCAACAGAAAACATGTGACAGCTGTGGAGAGCAGGGTATGAATGGAGATCTGGTTATAGTTTACGATGTCAACAGGGACTCTGCATTTGGAGACATTACGGTACATAACGAATATTTTCTATTTATTAAATGTATAAGCCAATAACACATAAAGTATCAAATTAACTACTTTAGTAACAAACCTTCTGACCAATGTTCATATTTTTGTTTATTAAGGCATCAGATGGGTATTTTGTTCACCACTTTGCTCCGTCTCGTCTTCCACGCATCCCAAAGAACGTTGTCTTTGTTATTGATCAAAGTGGCTCCATGCGCGGCAAAAAAATACAGCAGGTACAGTCACTGGTGCACAGCAGTAATTTTAGCTTACAGATATTATATATAATAGACCTGACCTGTCAGTGATTTCTGTTCTCAGACCAGGATAGCATTAAAACACATTTTGAACGACCTGGCTGAAGACGACTATTTCGGTCTCATCACTTTCGATGGTAATATTTTTCACTGGAAGAGAGAACTTGTTCAGGCAACCAAAGAAAATGTGAACAGTGCCAAGACCTTTGCAGAAAATATTAAAGAACATGGAGGTGAGTGAGTTTTAATACATATATATTTGACAGTTAATAAGCAGAAAAGCAAAGACTAAACATGTTTTTACCTCCTTGTAGCCACTGACATTAATGCAGCAGTGCTGGAAGGAGCTCGCATTCTGAAGGCACATCCCAGAGAAGGTTCAGCATCGATCCTTATACTCCTCACTGATGGAGACCCGACCTCAGGTTAAAACAAAACACACATGCACAAAGATTTTAAGACCTTGACATAAGGAACCTACTTAAGCTCCTAGGGTGACTCTGTGTGTGGACTTTACACAGACAAGTTTCATCCCGTGATCCATATTCATGGATGCTAAGTTGTAAATATGCAGCAACATCTGCAACAACCAACAAACAAACATTGTTGATGTGTTATATATTTATACTGTCAGTGTTAAAACATATATTTAAGTATGTCATTAAAACGTACTAGAAATTTGCTCCACTTTTGTGGCTTCAAACCACGCGTCTTGTGTTACTACAGGGGTGACAAATCCTGAAGCAATACAGTCAAATGTGCGAAAGGCCATCGCAGACAAATTTCCTCTCTACTGCCTTGGTTTTGGATTTGATGTCCATTTTGAGTTCCTTGAGAAGATGTCACTGCAGAACAACGGTGCAGCACGACGCATTTATGAGGACTCTGATGCTGACTTACAGCTGAAGGTACAGTATGTTGAAAGGCTCGGACTTGCTCCTTCGGTTTATTGGATAGAACTGAGCACCGTTGGCTGTGGGGAGAGTAAAGATTCCTCCACCGTCCATACTCTGTGTCTACAGGGTTTCTATGAAGAGGTGGCCACTCCTCTGTTGACGGATGTAACGATGACGTACACAGGAGGAAGCAATCTGACCCAGACTCACTTCACACAGTATTATAACGGCTCTGAGATTGTGGTGGCTGGTCAGATCACCGACAATGACATCGAGACCTTCACTCCAGAAGTTGTAGCCATTTCGGTAAGAACTGGTTTAAACTGCAGAGTGTGAAATGGTTTGAAAGTCCTTTGGTATAAATGAGATGAATGTGGGCCACAACAGGGAAGCAACCGGGTGAGGTTTCCTGACTCAAACGCCACCGTGGAGTCGACTGACACGGTGTCTGACAGCCGCCTCCAGAGGGTTTGGGCCTACCTCACAGTCAAACAGCTGCTGGACAAGGAGTAAGCATGATGCTGGACTCAGTTGTCGTTGTAGTGTGTAAACGGAGACTGAAAGCACCATCTTCTGGATCTGAGTCCATCACATTTTTAGGTCCAGACATTAGTTACATGACATTTGTGCTTCTTTGTCTGAGTCATTGTTGATAAAGGAGAGACACATACCACGCTCACATTTCAGACGCTTAACACCTCAGTGTCCACAGTCATTCAAACGTACTGTATTAGGCTGCAGTTGTCTGGGCCGGAGAAGGATCAAATGAGGAAAGAGGCGTTGGAGCTGTCACTGAAGTACAGCTTTGTGACTCCACTCACATCTATGGTGGTGACCAAGCCCGAGGGAGAAAACGCTGATGTGCTCCACAAACCCAAAGAAGGTGAGAAACCAATGCAGCAGTAACATGTGAGGAACCTCAATGCAATTCGAAATGTTACAGTGAGTGGTTGTCTCTGTTTCACTTTAATAGGCCAGAGTCAGCAAGATTCAGGTATGTGTTGATATATAAACATATTCAATTCAGTTTTATTTCTATAGCATTAATTCACAACAACAATTATCTCAAGGCACTTTACAAGATTTAAGACCTGACACAACTAAACCCAACAAATCCCACATAGAGCAATAAAATAAATTTTACATTTAACAGCAACAGTGGTGAAAAACCAATGCAGCAGTAACATGTGAGAAATGATAAGTGAATACAAAATGTGGCCTGTTTTCACCTGTTTTTCTTTTAATAGGCCTGAAGCATCATTATCCATGTATGTATTGCACTGCTCTAACATGATAATAAGTAATTTACTAACGTATTATTTATGCAAATGTGTTCATAAATATTGCAAATTCAAAGTCCATTAATCACTTTTTGATTAGGTAATGTTTTCTGTGTAGATTTTAAATTTAAGATCAATTTAAATCTAAATGCACATCGTCATGACAATTTTACTGCAATGTTCAGTGTAGAAGCCTTAATGTGTGGAGTGGTGCAAGCAAGTACAAAAGAAGGCCTGTACTGTATGAAGTTTAGAGAAATTAAATGAACTAGAATAGCTCACAGAGGCAACGTGTCTTTTAAAGAAATTCTTCTAATTTTAAAAGAAATGTTTTCATGTGTTTGTTCTTTTTTTTAGCACGTGGTTTTCCTGGTGGTGCCTCAGGTAGAGGATGTACGTATTATTTTCTTTTATTATTCATATACAGTAATTGCAGTATTTTATTATTATTAGCAATGTACATCAGGTCTGTTCATGTTCCCTGATCGATACACTGCTAAATGCATAACAAAGGTAACGTTAACAAAGTTTCTATTTGAAAGAACATAAGTGAAATTATTACAATACATAAATATTATTCTAAGATACCCACATACTGTTACAGGACGTGTAACGACGGATTCCCCCACAGCCTATAGCAGCTATAAACCACAAAGTCTCCCATACTTAAGACTTTTATTTTTTACTAACATTATTTAAATAGAAACAATAAAGACAATGACCAACCCCTTTTAAAACATTTTTTTAACATATGAACAGATATTGCATCTTTGCAAAATTCAAATGGTTCTATGTTTTTTCTTTTATTAACTCCTGAATATATTTTTAGATGCTGGACGTGCTTATGCGAGCTATCCCAACTACGGTACTGTATGATTTATGTACATAGGTTCTGATATTACTATACCTTCTCACAATATTTTCCACAAACACACATCTTAAGTAAGATTTTCTTTGACTGTACTTAAGTGTCCACAGTGTTCTCTGAAATTAAGGAATGAAAACCTGACTTTAAAGTTTGAATATACATTATACAAAATAAAAATTCAAATGGTTCTATGTTTTTTCCTTAATTAACTCCTCAATATATTTTTAGATGCTGGACATGCTTATGCGAGCTATCCCCTTTTTGGTACTGTATGATTTATGTACATATAGTTTCCAAAAATTTCGCACAGAATGGTTTTATAGCACCAGATTACTTTGTAATTATTGTTAGATGCGGAAAAAATTGGGCTTCAGCAAAGTGTAATACTGCTATTACACTTAGTACACTTCTATTTTTCTTAAGCTACTTTTAAGAACGTTTTAAACTCTTAAAAAGTTAGCAGTTATTGGGAATACATTCAGCAGTAAAGCATTCACAGTGCATTTTCTTTCGGAAATTCTTTTCTAGTTATTATTTTTTTTTCCGTAACATTTTACGGCAGTTAATTTGTGCCGCATTCTTTAAGCCACAGAAATAATTCAAATCTCAAAACATTTAGCTCTTTAAGGAGACAACTGCTTCCATTAAACTTTTTCATATCTTTCATATTTTTGAATTTTTAAGCTTTTTTCAAATATTTTTGCCCATTGTAATGAATGGAGAAAGCTTTTCAAATCCTTTTCAACGTTGTCTTCTTTTAGCTCTATCTATTTCAGCATACTTTAAGCTACAGACGCCATCTAAACTTTAAAATACTCTTCAAATATTCAGCTATAAATGATCCATTCAGGTTTTTAATATGTTCTATAGTTTCTGATTTATGACAGTATTAGCACAGCATGGTTTTTGGAAAAATGTCAGCTTTTCCATTAGTGTGTATTGGGTGAGGTACAGTGAGTGATGTCACAGCCAGAGTGAGAGAGGCTTGATTTTTAAATCAACCTTTCTCTTTTGAAATTGTCAATACAGCCACAATCTTTAGTCTTTTAACTTAATTTTTTCACTAAAACGTAGCCATGTCTGTCTTCTTTCTAATGATGTGTCATGTTAAGCCAACAGATCTACGCATTTCTCTCTATCAGCCTTTAAAGTCCGTCAAGCGTTGACGTCTCCCCATAGACTGTATTAGTAAAATCTGTCCTGTTTTCGCTCCGTCGCACAGAAGAAGATACGTTTTGAAAATTATTTTTGTGGTAGCTTTTATAGTTTTTCTCCAACAAGCCCATTTAGCAGGGATGCACCTCACCATTCACTGCAATGACTGAGCACCACTTAAATTAAAACTAAAGTGTTTTATTTATTTATTAAGTTGTGGTTTTTAGATGTGAAACACACATAAAACCAAAGTATGACTAAGCTCCTTTAGAAATTAGTATGTGAATACAGGATAGTAAATTAAAACTGTATGCTATGTATATATGATATACTGTATGCTGTATAGTCTGTCCTGTTTATTATTAAAGCCACAGGGGTGGAGTCGTAAAAGGAGGAAACCTACAGTTAGTTTGGCCACCATGTTGAAAAAAATACTTTTATACTTTGCTAACATTATTTAAATAGAAACAATAAAGACAATGACCAACCCCTTTTTAAAAAATGTTTTTTTTACATATGAACAGATATTACATCTTTGCAAAATTCAAATGGTTCTATGTTTTTTCTTTTATTAACTCCTCAATATATTTTTAGATGCTGAATCTCGTCATGCTGCCTACGGTACTGTATGATTTATGTACATAGGTTATGATATTACTATACTTTCTCGCAGAATATTTTCCACAAAACCAGACATGTTAATATTAAACAACACACACCTTAAGTAATATTTTCTTTTGACTGTACCTATTAAGTGTCCACAGTGTTCTCTGAAATGAATGAATGAAAACGAATGAAAAGATCTCGGTTTAAACCCCAGTGGAGGCAACTGTTTCTATACTGATGTTTTTTACCAGCACATTGAATCTAGATGTTCTACTTGTTGTAACAAAGCTTTTAAAGCTTCAGCAATGTCAGGAAAGTCCTGCAAAATTCAATCAACATATCTTAGGAGTTATCTCACCTGTGTTTTATTAAATTGTTAAATTATTAATACTTACTTAATATTTTTTCATTATGCTTTATTTTGAAATTTAAGACTTTTAACTTGTTCTGGACCTGTACAACCCTATTCTACCCACTTCTATTTTTGTTAAACTACTTTTAAGAACGTTTTAAACAGTTACGCTACAGTTAGCAGTTATTGGGAATACATTCAGCAGTAAAGCATTCACAGTGCATTTTCTTATGGAAATGCTTTTCTAGTTAGTCCTGCTGTTCTCCAGGAAGAGATGCATGATGGGAATAGGGAGAATGACAACTGGGTTAATCTGGAGACCAAGTGACTTAAGTGTCTGCCTTAAAAATCTAGTCCGTTTAGTTTTTATTTTTCCTTTTAAATGTCTCAGTAATTGATTGAGCTTCCTGATGTTCCTCTCGGCTGGTTTGCAGCATTTCTGTATTGACTCTAGTATTTAGTTTATTAACCAGGATGTGAAATAAACTTCAAATGTGGTACAGTGCGGCTAAATAGTTTCCAAAAATTTCGCACAGAATGGTTTTATAGCACCAGATTAATTTGTAATTAATGTTAGATGCAGAAAAAATTGGGCTTCAGCAAAGTGTAATACTTCTATTACACTTAGTACACTTCTATTTTTCTTAAGCTACTTTTAAGAATGTTTTAAACTCTTAAAAAGTTAGCAGTTATTGGGAATACATTCAGCAGTAAAGCATTCACAGTGCATTTTCTTTTGGAAATTCTTTTCTATGCAATGACTGAGCACCACATAAATTAAAACTAAAGTGTTTTATTTATTTATTTAGTTGTGGTTTTTAGATGTGAAACACACATAAAACCAAAGTATGACTAAGCTCCTTTAGAAATTAGTATGTGAATACAGGATAGTAAATTAAAACTGTATGCTATGTATATATGATATACTGTATGCTGTATAGTCTGTCCTGTGAACAGATATTGCATCTTTGCAAAATTCAAATGGTTCTATGTTTTTTCTTTTATTAACTCCTGAATATATTTTTAGATGCTGGACGTGCTTATGCGGACTATCCCAACTACGGTACTGTATGATTTATGTACATAGGTTCTGATATTACTATACCTTCTCACAATATTTTCCACAAACACACATCTTAAGTAAGATTTTCTTTGACTGTACTTAAGTGTCCACAGTGTTCTCTGAAATGAAGGAATGAAAACGAATAAAAAGATCCCGGTTTAAACCCCAGTGGAGGCAACTGTTTCTATACTGATGTTTTTTACCAGCACATTGAATCTGGATGTTCTACTTGTTGTAACAAAGCTTTTAAAGCTTCAGCAATGTCAGGAAAGTCATGCAAAATTCAATCAACATATCTTAGGAGTTATCTCACCTGTGTTTTATTAAATTGTTAAATTATTAATACTTACTTACTATTTTTTCATTATGCTTTATTTTGAAATTTAAGACTTTTAAATTGTTCTGGACCTGTACAACCCTATTGTATCCACTTCTATTTTTCTTAAACTACTTTTAAGAACGTTTTAAACACTTAAGCTACAGTTAGCAGTTATTGGGAATACAGTGAGTGCAGAATTATTAGGCAAGTTGTATTTTTGAGGATTAATTGTATTATTGAACAACAACCGTGTTCTCAATGAACCCAAAAAACTCAATATCAAAGCTGAATATTTTAGGAAGTAGTTTTTAGTTTGTTTTTAGTTTTAGCTATTTTAGGGGGATATCTGTGTGTGAAGGTGACTATTACTGTGCATAATTATTAGGCAACTTAACAAAAAACAAATTTTTACCCATTTCAATGATTTCTTTTTACCTGTGAAACCAATATAACATCTCAACATTCACAAATATACATTTCTGACATTCAAAAACAAAACCAATATAGCCACCTTTCTTTGCAAGGACACTCAAAAGCCTGCCATCCATGGATTCTGTCAGTGTTTTGATCTGTTCGCCATCAACATTGCGTGCAGCAGCAACCACAGCCTCCCAGACACTGTTCAGAGAGGTCTACTGTTTTCCCTCCTTGTAAATCTCACATTTGATGATGGACCACAGGTTCTCAATGGGGTTCAGATCAGGTGAACAAGGAGGCCATGTCATTAGATTTTCTTCTTTTATACCCTTTCTTGCCAGCCACGCTGTGGAGTACTTGGACGTGTGTGATGGAGCATTTTCCAGCATGAAAATCATGTTTTTCTTGAAGGATGCAGACTTCTTCCTGTACCACTGCTTGAAGAAGGTGTCTTCCAGAAACTGGCAGTAGGACTGGGAGTTGAGCTTGACTCCATCCTCAACCCGAAAAGGCCCCACAAGCTCATCTTTGATGATACCAGCCCAAACCAGTCCTCCACCTCCACCTTGCTGGCGTCTGAGTCGGACTGGAGCTCTCTGCCCTTTACCAATCCAGCCACGGGCCCATCCATCTGGCCCATCAAGACTCACTCTCATTTCAGTCCATAAAACCTTAGAAAAATCAGTCTTGAGATATTTCTTGGCCCAGTCTTGACGTTTCAGCTTGTGTGTCTTGTTTAGTGGTGGTCGTCTTTCAGCCTTTCTTACCTTGGCCATGTCTCTGAGTATTGCACACCTTGTGCTTTTGGCCACTCCAGTGATGTTGCAGCTCTGAAATATGGCCAAACTGGTGGCAAGTGGCATCTGCACGCTTGACTTTTCTCAGTTCATGGGCAGTTATTTTGCGCCTTGGTTTGTCCACACGCTTCTTGCGACCCTGTTGACTATCTTGAATGAAACGCTTGATTGTTCGATGATCACGCTTCAGAAGCGTTGCAATTTTAAGAGTGCTGCATCCCTCTGCAAGATATCTCACTATTTTTGACTTTTCTGAGCCTGTCAAGTCCTTCTTTTGACCCATTTTGCCAAAGGAAAGGAAGTTGCCTAATAATTATGCACACCTGATATAGGGTGCTGATGTCATTAGACCACACCCCTTCTCATTACAGAGATGCACATAACATAATATGCTTAATTGGTAGTAGGCTTTCGAGCCTATACAGCTTGGAGTAAGACAACATGCATAAAGAAGATGATGTGGTCAAAATACTCATTTGCCTAATAATTCTGCAATCCCTGTACATTCAGCATAAATCATTCACAGTGCATTTTCTTCTGGAAAGGCTTTTTCTAGTATTTTAATGTTGTTTGTTAGTTTAACCTGAGTGCGTTTTCTCTCCGCAGGACTGTTGATTGGCATATGTCTGGGAATCGGGCTCCCTTGTGTCGTGCTTGCTACACTTCTCATTGTGTTTCTGAAAAAACGACGAGCTGCACAAGCCAAAGAAAAACGACCCAAGACTGCAGTAAATTTAATTTGATGGTTTTTGACCTTCTTAGTGTTTACTGAAACAAATGCACTCACACCAGGTCCTCCCTGACGGATCCTGATTTTTATTTTGATCAGGCGCATGTTCGTGATCCAGTTTCTTTGGCATCCCTGGTCCCAGTCGAGCCTTGTGACGTCCATCTGGAATTCACTGATGGTGGAGATGTGGTCGAGTCCTCCTCCAACTAGGACCAGGCCTTGACCTGTGGAGAGATGGAGCTGGACCAAAAAAATGAAATCTGAGCTGGCAAGAAGCAGCAGCTCAGAGTTCTTCATTTCTTTCCATCTACTCCTTAATTATTTAAAAATAACAATTATCACTGTGAATGCTTTAAAGCTTTCACTGTGAATGCTAATGCTGGAAAGCATTCACAGTGAGAATTGTTATCTATAATCGTATATCGTGTATCTATAAGCCTGACGAGCTTTTATACTGCGCTCTGCAGCGGGAGACCCGGGTTCAAACCCTGTTGGAGGCAACAGTTTGTATATAGATGTTTTTTACCAGCACATTGAATCTGGATGTTCTGCTTGTTGTAACAAAGCTTTTAAAGCTTCAACGATGTCAGGAAAGTCATGCAAAATTCAATCAACATATCTTAGGGGTTTTCTATACTTTTATACTACTACTATACTTTGATACTGTTTGGATCAACTCAACTGTGTTTTATAAAATTATTAATACTGGTGCATTCGACCCAGGGGAACTCTGGGTAATGGGCAATGTAAGGGTTCTGTGTGTGTTTTGGCCAGCACCGTGTGGGAGGGTGCTGTGTCCCTCTGTGGCCAGTGGTGTCTTCAAAATAAAGCAAAAAGGGCAAGAGCTGTCTCTCTGTGTCTGTGTCAGTGGAAGCAGCTGGAGACACTTGGGGTTGTGTGCTTTATTTTGAAATTTAGGACTTTTAACTTGTTGTGGACATGTTCAGCCCCATTTTATCCACTTCTATTTTTGTTAAACTACTTTTAAGAACGTTTTAAACAGTTACGCTACAGTTAGCAGTTATTGGGAATACATTCAGCAGTAAAGCATTCACAGTGCATTTTCTTATGGAAATGCTTTTCTAGTTAGTCCTGCTGTTCTCCAGGAAGAGATGCATGATGGGAATAGGGAGAATGACAACTGGGTTAATCTGGAGATCAAGTGATTTGAGTGTCTGCCTTAAAAATCTAGTCCGTTTAGTTTTTATTTTTCCTTTTAAATGTCTCAGTAATTGATTGAGCTTCCTGATGTTCCTCTCAGCTGGTTTGTGAAATAAACTTCAAATGCGGTACAATTATGGTAAAGAATAATCATTGCTAATGTGCGACACCCACCAGCACAAGACTACTTAAACTTTTCGACCCCAGGTAGGCCAATATGGAGAATTCTAAGAAAAGAAAAGTGTCTGAAGAAAACAGTTTAATGCTACGGGTGCAGATTCATATGCTTTCACTGCTGACCAGACTGGTTTACCAGTCTGCTTAATATGTAATGAGAAACTAGCAAACAACAAAAAGTCAAATGTCGCAAGACATTTTCAAAATAAACATGCAGCCTTTGCTCAAAAATATCCAGATGGAGATGAGAGAAAAAAAGCCGTTTCGGAACTGATGCGGAAGGTTGATATGAGCAAAAATCATTAATCATAATACTCCTCTTTTTTTGTAACTATTGTAATTATTGTAATTTCTTCCAACTGTCTCTCTGCTGCTGCTGGGACACCAGAATTTCCCCACTGCGGGATAAATAAAGATCTATCCATCTATCTATCTATCTATCTATCTACAAGAAGTGGATGAAGTCTGCAGATTCAAGTACATTTGCTAGTTTTGTGGCCGCTAGTCAGCCACGGGAAGCCGTTCACAGATGGAGAATATATAAAAGAATCTTTCATTAAGATTTCAGAACATCTATTCACAGACTTTAAAAACAAGAGTGAAATTGTGCAGAATATCAGGGATATGCCCGTCTCTGCAAAAACTGCCAAAGACAGAACCATAAAAATGGCAGAAGAAGCTAATTAAAGACATCAATTCAGCTGTGGCCTACTCAATTGCCTGTGATGAGTCTAAAGACAAAGGTGATATTGAACAAATAGCACTGTTCTGCCGGTATGTAAACTCTGCTGGGCCACAGGAAGAACTGATTGAAATGATACCACTAAAAGGCCAAACACGGGGGGGGAAGACATCTGTGAGTCTGTCTTGAACTGTTTAAGAGCCAAAGAAATAAACACCACTCACCTGGTGTCAGTGGCTACTGATGGGGGAGTATGACAGGAGCACATAAGGGTTTTGCGGCTTTACTGCAGAAGTCGCTGGACAGAAAGCTGCTGACTTTTCACTGCATCCTGCACCAAGAG
Source organism: Macropodus opercularis (assembly GCA_030770545.1). Taxonomy (NCBI): domain Eukaryota; kingdom Metazoa; phylum Chordata; class Actinopteri; order Anabantiformes; family Osphronemidae; genus Macropodus; species Macropodus opercularis. The sequence goes on from CM061099.1 coordinate 3,364,259, forward strand.
GCACTGTGTGCGCAAACATTTCCTCCGGAATGCACAGAAGTAATGAATGTTGTCATTCAGATTGTCAATAATATAATGGCAAAAGGTTTAAATCACCGTCAGGTCCGTTCGTTACTGGACGAGCTGGAAAGCACATATTCTGATCTCCGGCTGCACAACAGAGTCCGGTGGCTGAAACGCTTTGCTGTGTGTCTGGAAGAAGTAAAAACTTTTGAGCTCAACTTTTGTGGCTTCAAACCATGCGTCTTGTGTTACTACAGGCGGTGACAAATCTTAAAACAATACAGTAAAATGTGCGAAAGGCCATCTCAGACAGATTTCCTCTCTACTGCCTTGGTTTTGGATTTGATGTCCATTTTGAGTTCCTTGAGAAGATGTCACTGCTGAATAACGGTGCAGCACGACGCATTTATGAGGACTCTGATGCTGACTTACAGCTGAAGGTATGACATCACTGGAGACACTCGCCTTAAACTACTTCACCAACCCAGTGAGGGTCAGTAACAGTCCTTGTCTTTGTGATCCTTAAAGTTCTAATCTAAAGATATATTAATTTACCTTTTATATGTCAGGAATAATACAAGCAATAAAGTTTCAAATAAATAAAACATTATTCAGATCTTGTTGTCTTAAATTTAATAGCCATCAAGAGGAATTGTACTGTACGATGTTTGAAACTTTATTTGTTTAGAATAACAAATAACAAAAGTAACCATTGTCGTTAAATGTCTTCCATAGCTGTGCATGATGTTGATTGGCATCTACTAAAACACAGTAAAATAAGTTAGTATCCTGAAAGTGTATTGCAGTTCACGCAGTAATAATCATAATCATGTTTGCACAGGCTGGATCAGATAACATGACACCTTAGGCAACATATCAGCTTCTATAAATATATTCAAGGAGTGGTTTGCTTACCAAGTGTTCTTTGAAGATGTTACATTTATTTATTATTACTGATTTAATTTTACTGAAGTTCATCATTTCAAACAAACTCTAAGGATTTGTGTTCGCATTCCAGTACAAAATGCAACTGCAACACTCAATGAAAACATATTCAAATATTAGTCTGTTGTTTTGGAAAATTTAAGGGTCTTGATGATTTTTAGAAATCACAGATTCTGCTGTTTTCTAACTTCGTGTGCTTCCCAGCAGCGAAGGAACATCCATGTTTGTTCATGTTAATGGGACTTGGGGGGCGTTGTCATATAAGGCAGACTAGAGGAGAGGTTGCTCTGAGGGAGCCGTCATGGCGAGAGCTCAGATACGAATCACTCTGCTTGGTCTGCTGATGACTTTGGTCACCACACTACCAAACAAGGTAGGTTTATGGCGGACTGGTGGAATTGGTGGTTATCACTGTGGAAACCCAGTCCGCTAGTCAGGCCCCGCTAGCTGGTGCGGAGCCTCCTAGCTTAGCTGCTACTCGTCCCTCGGTGGGTCCCGAGCAGCTGGATGTGACTGGTGACGGTTCGTAGGAGTCGTAGTCGTAGGAGTCGCCCACGGTTCACCACCAGCCGCTTCACGTTTCAAACAGATTGTCCCCACTCAGCGACTCACCCGCTGAGAAACCACCTGATCATCGGCTCCATAGTCAGAACCGTGAAGTTAGAGACTCCAGCGTCATAGTGAAGTTGTTTCCTGGAGCCAGAGCAGCGACATCCAGTCTGACCTGAAACTCCTGCATAAGCATAAGCGTAAAAACAGTCAGATCCTAATACACGCAAAACAAAACGATGTCAGACTCTGTCGTTTGGCCGCCTGTCGTCGCTTCACCGCTGGCTGTAGGTGTCCAGCAAACGATGTGGGCTTCGTAGTTAATTGGAGCAGTTTTTGGGGAAAACGTGGGCTGATTCCATCCCACCTTGGATGGAGTCTCTGCTCTCTAGTAACGTGGCCCAGTTGATTAGACTCCCTAAACCCTGACCCAGAGTGGAGCCAGGACGCGGAGTCTTACAGGCCTCTCTGCAGACTCTCCCATCGAGACTGTGTCTGCTCCCCGACCACCTACATTATATAAATCACAAATAAATAAAACAAAATCTAATAAACATCAAGACAGCTCCTCTTACAGAACAGAGTAACAATAAAAGAATTAAATGTGGTCTATTAAATATCAGATCTCTCTCTTCTAAATACCTGGTAATAAATGACTTGATCGGTGACCATCACATAGATTTATTCAGTCTCACTGAAACCTGGCTGCAGCAGGATGAATACGTTTGTCTAAATGAGTCGACTCCAAATAGTTACATCAACTGTCATGTTCCTAGAAGCTCAGGTGGAGGAGTAGCAGCAATAGATAACTCGGATTCATTAATTACTCCTAGCCCTAAACATAACTATTATTCTTTCTCAATCAAACTGTAAAACCCAGAAACCAGCTGTGTTTTGTATCGTCTACCGTCCTGCTGGTCCATATTCAGAGTTCTTAACTGAATTTTCAGAGTTTTTATCTGACTAGGTGTAGGTGACTTTAACATTCATGTAGATGTTGACGGTAACTGTCTCAACATTGCATTTAATTCACTACTGGACTCTATTGGTTTTAGTCAGCATGTGAATGAACTCACTCACTGTCTTCATCATACTCTTGATCTTGTCTTGACTTATGGGGTTGAGATTGATCATTTAAAAGTTCTCCCTCAAAACCCTCTGTTATCTGACCATTTCTTAATAACGTTTGAATTTACCATAACAGACCTGACAACAGTTGACAATAAGTTCTATTACAGCAGATGTTTATCTGATGATGCTGTTGTCAGATTTAAGGAATGATTCCATCTTCTTTTGTTTCATTCCCTTGTCGCTACACAGAGGAGAGCAGTCATCTGAATGATGAACAGGTAGATTGTCTTGTTGATGATGGTGCAGCTTCACATCGTTACAATTTTAGACACTGTTGCTCCTCTGAAGAAGAAGCCAGTGAATCAGAGGAGGTTGGCTCCATGGTATAACAGAGATCCGCAGCCTTATTCAGAGGACTCGAAAACTAGAAAGACAGTGGAGTCCAACAAATTAGGTGAATCCTGTCTAGCATGGAAAGACAGTTTAATACTATATAAAAAGCACTTTGTGCTGCTAGAACCACATATTATTCATCATTATTGAGTAAAATAAAAACAACCCCAGGTTTCTTTTCAGCCTTGTAGCCAGGCTGACTAAGAGCCATAGCTGTGTTGAGCCTAGTGTCCCTTTAAACCTAAGCAGCAATGACTTTATGACTTTCTTTACTAATAAAATCATAACCATTAGAGAAAAAATGTATCTGAATCTCTCAATAAATGTCATAAATCAATCTGCAGATCCAACAGATAGTTAGACCTATGTCTTACTTAAACTGCTTTTCCCCCATAGATCATACTGAGTTAACTTTGAAATTTAACTCTGCTAAATCAGCTACTTGTCTCTTAGACCCAATCCCAACCAGATCACTCGAAGTTTTCCCGTTAATCAGCACGTCCATATTAAATCGAATCAACCAATCTCTGTTTACAGGCTACGTACCACAGGCTTTTAAGGTTGCTGTGGTCAAACCTTTATTGAAAAAACTACTCTTGACCCTAGAGAACTTGAAAATTAGAGGCTTATATCCAATCTGCCCTTTATTTATAAAGTTCTTGAAAAAACTGTAGCTAAACGACTATGTGACCACCTGCGTAGAAATAACCTGTATGAAGATTTCCAGTCAGGATTCAGATACATCACAGACAGAAACAGCTCTGATTAGAGTCACTAATGATCTTCTCACATCTTCAGACAATGGTCTAGTTTCTGTACTTGTCCTGTTAGATCTTAGTGCAGCATTTGATACGATAGATCACAAGATTCTATTGCAGAGACTGGAACATAGCGTTGAGATTAAAGGAAAAGCACTGGGATAGTTTAAGTCTTATCTGTTGAACAGATTTTAATTTGTTCATGTTCATGATCAATCTTCCATCCCCACAAAAATTAGCTTTGTTGTTCCACAGGGTTCTGTGCTTGGTCCAATACTTTTCAGTCTTTACATGTCTCCTCTTGGTAATATTATTAGAAAACATTCTATAAATTTTCAATATGCAGATGATACTCAGTTATATTTGTCCATGAAACCAGAGGAAACAAACCAATTAGTCAAACTTCAAACTTGTTTAAATTATAACAAATCTTTAATGACCCATAACTTTCTACAACTGAATTTAGACAAAACTGGGCTTATTATAATTGGTGCTAAAAACCACAGAGACTCATTATTGAATCAGATTGTTACTCTGATGACATAACGTTAGCTTCCGGTTGTACTGTAGGAACCTTGGCGTCATTTTTGACCAAGATCTCTCCCTTACACCATATATTAAAGAAATCTGTAGAACTGCCTACTTCCACTTTAGGAATATTGCTAAAATTAGGAGCATCCTCTCACAGAGTGATGCTGAAAAGTTAATCCATGCATTTGTTACCTCTAGGCTGGACAACTGTAACTCGCTACTCATAGGTTGTCCCAATAACGGTTAATTCAAAATGCTGCAGCCAGAGTCTGACTGGACTTAGGAAGAGAGATCACATATCTCCTACATTAGCTTCTCTGCATGGACTCCCTGTTAAATCTAGGGTACAATTCAAAATTCTTCTCTTCACTTACAAAGCTATACATAATAAAGCTCCATCTTATCTCAAAGATCTCATCGCTCCTTAGCGCTGGTCTGCTTGTGGTTCCTAGAGTTTCTAAATGTAGAACGGGAGGCAGAGCCTTTAGCTCCAAGCTCCTCTCCTATGGAACCAGCTTCCAGTTCAGGTTCGAGAAGCAGACGCCCTCTCTAGTTTTAAAACTAGGCTTAAAACCTTTGTTTTTGACAAAGCGTATAGTTAGAGATGGTTCTGGTTACTCTGAACCATCTCTTAGTTAAGCTGCTATAGACTTAGATGCTGGGGGATGTTCTTCATTCACTGAGCTCTTTTGGGTTTCTTCTATCCGCTAACATGCCTCCATGTCCACATGTGACTAACATTGTCCTTTTTCTCTCCTAGTTGTGATTCTCCCCTTCTGTCTCTTTCTATTCTCATCTACAGGTATCGTCAGAATCAGAGCCGTGTGTGTCCAGTGTTCAGTTGCTGGTCCAACCATCCTGCCTGTGTCTGTTGCTGCTTGTTTGTTGTGGTTGTATCCTTTTCTCTCTTCTCTATCCCCTAACCCCAACTGGTCAAGGTAGATGAGCCTGGGTCTGCTGGAGGTTTCTTCCTCTATAGAGGGAGTTTTTCAACTGTACTGCTAAAATGTACAATTTATTGATTGGCTACAATTAAAAGCTCTATGTGGGATTTGTTGGGTTAGTTGTGTAAGGCCTTAAACCTTACTTGTAAAGTGCCTTGACATAACTGATGTTGTGAATTGGCGCTATATAAATAAAGTTGAATTGAATTGAAAGTTTATAAAACCTAAGCCACAGAGCATTGGAAAAGATGAATGTATTAAATCTGTTTCTATCTCACTGCTAACTGATTTTGAAAGGTAACAGGTGTCACTCACTCACTTTCTATCGCTTCGTTCTCATCCCAGCTGCTCGTTGAGTGAGAGGCTAGGACCTTTTGGGGCCAAAGAGCAGGGTTCACAACACATAACCAATAAGTAAATGAATCATGTACCTGTGGTTTGAGCTCTCACACAAACAGCACTGGTTCACTAAAAAGAACAACAATGATTGTTTCTGCATGTGGACCAATGAGACACCACCCACCAGTTTATGAAGATATGGTCAGCGAGTCATCGGGCAAAGGCTAAGCTGTTTTCATTTATTGTGATGGCTTCCTCTTCTGTTTCCAGGACGACTGGGACATCTACAGCTTCCACATCAACTCCACGGTGACCAGTCGTTATGCTACCACGGTCATCACAAGCCGTGTGGCCAATCAAATGATCGAATCCAAGGAAATAGAATTCCAAGTGCGGATACCCAAGAATGCCTTCATCAGTAAATTCAGAATGTGTGTGAATATTTACATGGACAGCGTTAGGATGGGACAGTCAGGACTGTGTTTGTCTTCAATCACCTTTTCCTTCTTCAGGTTTATGGACGGCCAGGTGTATGATGGTGTTGTGAAAACTAAGGAACAAGCCCAGCAGCAGTACGCTGCAGCTGTGTCCCGTGGCCAAAGCGCTGGGATCGTCAGGTACCAATTTACTGCCTACAGGTCCTATGGACTTCCTGAACCACTGACCCACCACAGTAGGGCCTTATCCTGAAATCAGTCAAATTAAAAAGCCGGTGCTACTGTGTGACGTGTTTGTGCTGCAGCTCTGTAGGGAGAACCTTGGAGGAATTTAAGACTTCTGTGACTGTGGCTGCTCACAAAAAGGTGACTTTTGAGCTCACATATGAGGAACTGCTGAAACGCAGGCTCGGCAAGTACGAGCTGCAAATCCACGCTCGCCCCATGCAGCCTGTCAAAGACTTCAAGGTCAGCCTCCGTTTCTATTCAGTGGCGACGCAAGGAGTTGTTTGGGTCGCGACATATTTAAATGTGAGTGGTTCTGTTTTTCCCTCCAGGTTGATGTGCACGTTCATGAGAAGGCCGGCATCAGCTTCATCGAGGTTAAAGGTGGACTAAGCACAAAAGCTCTGGCTAATGCCATCACCAAAACACTGACAGACAAACAGGTGCAGCATGAAGTGATGACAAACCCTTTTCTGTGTTTGATCTGTTTCTTATTGCTTGTGAGCCATATGGTTAAATCTTCCAGATATTTGTTGGCTCTATTCTAGTACCTTAAACTGACTCTTATTAACAACATATAATTTCAGCGATAATACTGTTTCAAAACTGGATTGATCGTCCTCAGTTCATACTTTTAGTCTTAAATCCTTGTGTTTCCAGGCGTGGGTGCACTTCTACCCGACTGAAAGGCAACAGAAAACATGTGACAGCTGTGGAGAGCAGGGTATGAATGGAGATCTGGTTATAGTTTACGACGTCAACAGGGACTCTGCATTTGGAGACATTACGGTACATAACGAATATTTTCCATTTATTAAATGTATAAGCCAATAACACATAAAGTATCAAATTAACTACTTTAGTAACAAACCTTGTGACCAATGTTCATGTTTTTGTTTATTAAGGCATCAGATGGGTATTTTGTTCACCACTTTGCTCCGTCTCGTCTTCCACGCATCCCAAAGAACGTTGTCTTTGTTATTGATCAAAGTGGCTCCATGCACGGCAAAAAAATACAGCAGGTACAGTCACTGGTGCACAGCAGTAATTTTAGCTTACAGATATTATATATAATAGACCTGACCTGTCAGTGATCTCTGTTCTCAGACCAGGATAGCATTGAAACACATTTTGAACGACCTGGCTGAAGACGACTATTTCGGTCTCATCACTTTCGATGATACTATTTTTCACTGGAAGAGAGAACTTGTTCAGGCAACCAAAGAAAATGTGAACAGTGCCAAGACCTTTGCAGAAAATATTCAAGACAGAGGATGTGAGTGAGTTTTAATACATATATATTTGACAGTTAATAAGCAGAAAAGCAAAGACTAAACATGTTTTTACCTCCTTGTAGCCACTGACATTAATGCAGCAGTGCTGGAAGGAGCTCGCATTCTGAAGGCACATCCCAGAGAAGGTTCAGCATCGATCCTTATACTCCTCACTGATGGAGACCCGACCTCAGGTTAAAACAAAACACACATGCACAAAGATTTTAAGACCTTGACATAAGGAACCTACTTAAGCTCCTAGGGTGACTCTGTGTGTGGACTTTACACAGACAAGTCTCATCCCGTGATCCATATTCATGGATGCTAAGTTGTAAATATGCAGCAACATCTGCAACAACAACCAACAAACAAACATTGTTGATGTGTTATATATTTATACTGTCAGTGTTAAAACATATATTTAAGTATGTCATTAAAACGTACTAGAAATTTGCTCCACTTTTGTGGCTTCAAACCACGCGTCTTGTGTTACTACAGGGGTGACAAATCTTAAAACAATACAGTCAAATGTGCGAAAGGCCATCGCAGACAAATTTCCTCTCTACTGCCTTGGTTTTGGATTTGATGTCAATTTTGAGTTCCTTGAGAAGATGTCACTGCAGAACAACGGTGCAGCACGACGCATTTATGAGGACTCTGATGCTGACTTACAGCTGAAGGTACAGTATGTTGAAAGGCTCGGACTTGCTCCTTCGGTTTATTGGATAGAACTGAGCACCGTTGGCTGTGGGGAGAGTAAAGATTCCTCCAGCGTCCATACTCTGTGTCCACAGGGTTTCTATGAAGAGGTGGCCACTCCTCTGTTGACGGATGTAACGATGACGTACACAGGAGGAAGCAATCTGACCCAGACTCACTTCACACAGTATTATAACGGCTCTGAGATTGTGGTGGCTGGTCAGATCACCGACAATGACATCGAGACCTTCACTCCAGAAGTTGTAGCCATTTCGGTAAGAACTGGTTTAAACTGCAGAGTGTGAAATGGTTTGAAAGTCCTTTGGTATAAATGAGATGAATGTGGGCCACAACAGGGAAGCAACCGGGTGAGGTTTCCTGACTCAAACGCCACCGTGGAGTCGACTGACACGGTGTCTGACAGCCGCCTCCAGAGGGTTTGGGCCTACCTCACAGTCAAACAGCTGCTGGACAAGGAGTAAGTCAAAAGTCAAATCAGTTATCAATTGTCTGCAGCTCTTGCACTTGATCAGAATTTATTGAGCCTGCACAATTTATGAAACATTTTGAAAATGTCTCAACCTTTAATGTAACGGCTGAAGCTAAATTTGATAAAGTTTACTTTATTGTTTTTTTTCATGCAAGAATTATCGTTGATTAAAACAAATGTGACGCAGGCTGCGGTTGTCTGGACCTGAGAAGGTGAAAATGAAGGAGCAGGCTCTAGAGCTGTCACTGAAGCACAGCTTTGTGACTCCACTCACATCCATGGTGGTCACCAAGCCCCCAGGGGACAACACGGAAGTGCTCCACAAGCCCAAAGAAGGTGAAGCAGTGCAGCAGAAAAGCACTTACAGCCAGTTCAGACCGAGGTCAACGCTGCCGGGAGGTAATCCACCAGTTCTCTTATCGTGTGTAACAGGTACTTACATCTAGTGATGAGTTAGCCGTAACCCACCACCTACTATTGGAAATAGAATAATTTGTCACTAAAACAACTACAACAAATAGATACTTATGATTATTGTCCACAGGCAAGAAGAAAACTCTCCTTTATCAAGTTCCAAATTATCTTATTCCCCCACTTACAGTATTATTTGCATCTTGTCCGGTGACAGAATTCAGCCACAGCGACACCTAGTGTCCAATGAACATAACTGCTGCCAACCTCATAATCTACTTTTGATACAGTATTTTTATATTTCTGCAAACTAGTCGCTGTAAATCTTACACAGAGCACGATAGGTGCATGATAAAAATGAATAATAACAATCTATCAACTATCTACAGACAGTAGTTTATGTAAATCTGTATCTTTGTTTTTTCTTTTTTACAGTTGGTATCATGCAGCACATGGCATCAGGTACAGTGTGGAGACAGATCAGCCCTTTGTAATGTAATGTATAAAAATAAAATGCATGTTAGCACAGGAACACAGACAGACAGACAGACAGGCAGGCAGGGTTTATTTATCTAGTTCTTTTTTTCCCAGCGCCTTATGATGAACCAATGTGTAGCAGATTCGAAAGGTTAATGTTTTTGTGTCAGTCCAATCCATTGTTTTTATTTAATAATTTGCCTTCATTCAACTACGTTTGATTCAGTTACAGTTATGTAATATTTTTTCAGTCGGTGTGAACTCATTTCTGACACAGCAGCTAATGGTAAATTTGATTTGATTTCTATTTTGAATCCAAGCATGCAGCAAAATGTTATTTATCTTATTTTTTATTGCTTTTTACCATTGTTGGAGTTCTATCAATGCACAGGAAGCATATGGAGAAAGATCTGCTTAGTGTAACATGATAACAAAATGCGTGTTAGTCAAATAGCACGTGTGTCCATTTACATGTGAGAATTCACAAAATCACACAGGAGGACAAATGAGGGAGTTAACAGCAGAGGATCTAGATGTGTGCACTGGTGACAGACAGACAGACAGACAGACAGACAGACACACAGACAGACACACAGACAGACACACAGACAGACAGTCAGACAGACACACAGACAGACAGACACACAGACAGTCAGACAGACACACAGACAGACAGACACACAGACAGACAGACACACAGACAGACAGACAGACACACACACAGACAGACACACAGACACACAGACAGACACACAGACACACAGACAGACAGACAGACAGACACACAGACAGACACACAGACAGACACACAGACAGACACACAGACAGGGTACATCTGGTACGAGTCTGGTTCTTCGTTTAATTTCATGTTATTTTTTCCCAGTGCATCACAGCCATATTATGAGCGAATCCTTAGTAGATACTGTTTTCAAAGGTAAATGTTTTCTGTGTCCATACTTTTAATTCTGTTTTAATTATGGCATCATTGACTTGCGCTCAATTCAGTGACAGTACATAATATTTTTCCAGTTGCTTTGGACCCAGTGTTTGAAGACGGTGTGTCCTTTGATGTGAATCCAGGCATTGTGTCTGACACAGAAGCTGCTGGTAAATTCATGAGATAGTTTTTAGAAATGTGTTGTTATTTACAATACAAGCATGCAGCAAAATGTTCCTCCATCCACCTTGTTACTGTGCCTCCAGTTCCTGCTTTCCACAGGTTCTTGCTGAAGACTGAGAGTCGTTCCCTTCCGTTGTGCTTCGACGTCCCTGGAGACACTCGCCTGAAACTACTTCACGATCCCAACGGAGGTCAGTAATGTTCCCCTTACGCTTTTATGCTTCTCCTCACTATCCTGAAAAATCTGCAGCGACTTATGTAACTGCTCAGTGATGTCTGTAACTGGAGGGGTTCAGACTGGACGTAATGTGTATCAACTCAGTGTTTAGTGTTGTTATTGTGTTTTCTTTCGCACCAGAGCTGTTTGTCAACGGTCTTCTTGATTCAGTAGTGAATGGCGGCTTCGAAATAATCAGCATCCACTTTAAAAATGACCAGTATGTTGAGATCGACACCAGTGGCATCAATGTACAACAGGGGCCAGAACTTAAACGCAACATTGGACAGAACTTTATCACCACTGAGTAAGAACAGACTTGTTTGACATTTGGAGAAATAATTATTTGTTTTGCTTTGCAATGAAATCACATAATAATGCAACAATGTTACACAGCCCTTCTGATTTATTCATTTAGATGATAATAGCTCTTCCAAGGAGTGTACAGACTGTTAATGTAGAACAAACTACACTTTATCTTTCTTTATCTTTGGTAACTGAGTGAAATGACCTGCAGTGGTGTGCAGAGGCCAAGTTGTGTATTTCTTCCAGCATAACAGTGATTGGACGAGACAGCGAGTTTGATGTTGCCGTTGGAGACACGCGCATGGTCGTCTTCATTCATCAGCTGGATGGGAACAAATTCCTCTGGCCGGTTTTAAGACAGAAGCCGTCGAACAACAGCATTGGTGGAATTTTAGGTTTGTTTGAATAAATTAGTGTTTGCATCCAGCTAAGATGTTTGAGAAATGGTTTAAAAACTTAGTGTTTTACTGCTTGTCCTCTTATGTGTCCAGCTCTGGAGCCAGCAGTTTATGAGGAGGTGCAGCAAAGTCCCTCAACAAAGCTGAAGATCAAAGATCCAGAGATTGGTGTCACCAGGTACATTAAGTTCTGCTGCAAACGTGGAATGTGCTGTAACTCCTGCCAGTTTGGCACGGAAGCATACAGCATGTGACCATCTCTGTCGTTCTTCTGCAGATCTAGCGCTGTTGACTACAGCATTTCCATTACTCCAACACTGGACTGTTGGTTCATGTCTGCTGAGTCCGCTCTGCAGAGACGCCTGGAGGATTTCACTGTTGCAAAACTTTAACTATTGACTCACTTAACAAGATTTTGATTGAAAGGAAATGTAATCAAACTCTTAAAACACTGTAGTTAATTAACTGCATTAACATTTGTTGCATTGAACTTATGTATTAACTTATGTAGGCAGATGCTTAAAAACTGTCTTAAAAAGTCGCATACGTAATTAATAAAACAGTAGGTTGACTGCAAAATTGTGATAAATGGTAAAAAGGTCAGTAGAAAACAACATGAAAAGAGAACTTCACAAAATTAAAGAGAACAGATTTAGTACAGCACAAATGATTGCTGTGCTGTGTTTGCATGTACTGGTACATACAGTTGCTGCTTCCACCAGGTCCTGCTTGCTCTGCTTCACTTTCTGTTTAGTAAGTTATAGTTTAAACAAAGACAGTGGCTCATATCTTAATCTGGAAACTCACAAGGTGAACAAGGTTTAATCAGAAAAGTTACAAATTAAATGTTAAAATCCTGAAAGTTTGATGTTCAAGTCCACCAGTGCCTCACTGTCACATTCAAATTCAGACTAAATCCAGACGACCACTGCCCACCTGTGTTCCCTGTCTTATACGTGTAAAAAGTACACAGTTGATTGTTGTTTTTTAATCTGGGTAACACATTTCCTGGCAGACACGAGGTTTGTGTGTGTAAACATTATGTGGTCAAACCAGTCAAGCTGCTGTGTGCGTCACACCATTGTGTTGCATTTGGTTTGTCTTGAGCCAAACTGCAGATCGAAAGTATGTGGATACCGGCGTGATAACGTGTTTGTCAAGTCACGGTTAATGAGGGAACTGCAAAAGGAGAAATCTTTGCCATGCGTTAAACCAAAGTCACATAACAACTTCATTGTGTGTAAATCAGATCAGTGGATAACGCTCCGTCAAAGACTTTGTTGTCATTGCAAAAACGTAGCTGTGGACTTTGTTCCATCTAATTAGACTGTAACACAGAATCCAGGGGGCAACGTTCAGGAACAAGTGCATTTAGATGAGATTAGGAAGAGAATTAAAATGAATCATAACCAGATGAACAGAAGCACAAAAGAGAGAGAGCGAGAGAGAGCGAGGGATGGGTAATGGGAGGGCGGGAGTGACGTCTTGACTGGTGTAACTTTCATGTGACTCAAACATTTGCAGTAAGCTCTGATAAGGTGTGGAGAGGAGAGAGGAAACGCACGTCTCATAGTAGACCATTGAACAAGGTAAGTACCCTGCTCACATTTCTATGAGATCACCAGTGTAGCACTGTATGTATATGTGTCTTTATTTTTTCACAGTTCTCGTCTTTAACTAAGATGAAATGTTTTAAGGATAGTCCAGTTCTAACCTTAATATAACAAATTACTGTGGTCTCAATGTAATGTAGGCCTTTTTAGCAACGTTGTTTCCAGCAGAAGTAAGTAAGTTGTGCCTAAAGCAAAGAAACTGCTTTCAGAAGGACTATTCATTTATGTCTCTTCTCCTCTGGGCAATGAGTGAAGATGAAATATGAGTAACAGCCAGAATTATGACAGTTACGAGAGTGTGTCTCAATTTACTGCTCATCATTCCAGCGTTTGTTTTCTGCTGAGATATCATCAAGATCACTGACAGCAGAATGTCAAGATGAGGAGAATGACACCGGACTTGTTTGTCAGGGTTGTGGCCTCGTCAATGAGGAAAGATATGTAGTGAAAAATGCTGTAGGACTCAAACCTCAAGTGTCCTGAAGCAAAATGTCTCTACCCGGATGGTGTTGGCTGTTACTGACGCTACGGCTGTCGGCCTCTGACAGGCTGGAGGTTTATGAACACGGCAACCATGAAGTCGTTTGCTCACAGGTACTGGACACCCATCCATCCATCCAAAATCCATCCATCCATCCATCCATTCATCTAAAATCCATCCATTCATTTATAAATCCATTCATCCATCCATCATTCGCCTATTCATCCATCCATCCATCCACTCATCCATCCATCCATTCATCTATAAATCCATTCTCTCTGTAATTTTCAGTTCTGTCTATTGTACCTAAAGGGTCTTTCTGAGTGTGTTGTGAAGGATGTGCTGCCTTTGAGTGGAGAAGTGGACGACGCTGTGCAAATACAACGACTAACACCACATGTTAAGCTCTGCTGCAATGACACTGTGGCCTTGTGTACATTGTGTCTGGTAGTAGACACAGAGGTCTCTGTTGACCCGAATGATGAAGATGGAGACTACTCTGGAAACGAGGAGAGTGCAAATCCAAAAGGTACGATCTGTCTGTCTGTCTGTCTGTCTGTCTGTCTGTCTGTCTGTCACACCACCATAATATGTTGAAAACAACATGAGTTTTACTTTAAGGCCTTTGCCAAACAAGCAACATCAGTCATTCAGGAATTACAGCTGTTTTCATGAACACCCTACAGTTAAAAAACAGCTTCTCTGTTGTAGACTTTGCAGACAATGACTCGTGTACCTGTATGTGACTAGATGGTTCTGCTTTACACTGAGCTGAGGTCAGGGCTCATTCTTTAGTTGTCATCCGTGTGACAGTTCATTAATAATGAACACAATGCTCCTGCTGTCATGGGTTTACTTACCTATCACAGGATTACCTTTAAAGCAGTTATATGCAGACACAGCTTTAAATGTGATTGATGTTGGGAAATCATCACTGGAAGAAAGACTGGACACACGGAGGCTCATATGTTCTTTATGGCGCTTGTGTAAACGGTGGCTCTACACCCGTATGGTCTGTAGGTGGAAGTTTTTAGTTCTTCTCTCACAGCGGCTACTGTGCGTTTTTCTGTGTTGCAACAGCATCCGTGAGACTGTGTTACCAAACTGCATCGGTCCTGCCAACATGCAAGAAAGTGGAGTTCACCCTCAGTCTTACTCAGAACACAGTAGCAAAGGTACAGTAGACTTCGTGTTATGCCTGTGACCTGTGACACATGTATGACCGCGGTGCCTCATCGCCTGTATGTGTGTGACTTCTACAGGTTTTCACTGTGATTATTCGGCAACATGGATTTTCCTTTGGCGACACACTTAGGATTTATACTTTCTCAAATCCGAGTTTCATTCAATCTGTTGTTGTCCCTCGTCTAAATCAAGGTAAAATCTTGTCTTTTAAAGCACCTGTTAAACGCTTTCACACGTATGTAACAGCACTTGACACGTTTTACTGTTTCCTCAGTGTGTCACCAGGATCTGCAGGGACATGCAGCAAACTGTTACGGTAAATAAAAACCCCTCGTGTTGGTTTTACATCTTTCAGCTACGTCTGTATTTGTCTGCGAGAAAAAAAAGTGTTTATTTAAATGCGCTCATTTCAGTGCCTGGTATCAACGCTGTAATCAACGACGAAGCCAAATCTGTGGAGTTGACGTTTCCTGAGACTATCGAGTCCGTCCCCTCCGTGTGCATACAATACGAGAAGAATGGAGTGTGTCAGGTTAGTGAAGTCGAGCTGTCGGAATGTATTACCGTCATCATTTCACAATAATGATTCTTATCATTACCCATACTCACATAGTAACACTAAGCATTTCTTAATGTACTGCTACTGTACGGGTAGAGTAATGGATAATACACTTCAGATAAAGCCATGTCTTGTTTCACTTTGCTCCAGTGTGTGCTAAGCTAATCTAATATAATATGGTGGTATAAATGTAATCATCAATCATGTTTCCTCATTATATTTTAAATTTTTACTACAACAATACAGAATGTTCTGTCAGCTAACCTTTAGTTTGGACCTGTATCTATAAAGTAACTTATAACTACAGCTGTCAAATAAATAAACCTAACATTCCTCTACGGCTTGGTACTTTGTAGAGCTGGAACAGGACAGAGCTCCCGCTCCAGTCCGTGGCTCCCTGCATGTGTTTCCAGGTACCTCCACTCACATCATTACTTCTGACATAACAACTATAGCGGCTTACGCTGACATGTTTGTGGGTTTTCAGGTGTGGTATGACGTTGCAGAGAGGCCTATGCGATCTCTGAGGTGCCCCTTCATAGACGATGGTGAGAAAAGCTTCAGCTTCCTTTGCTTTTTTTGGTTTACAGAGTGCAGGTTGTAGTAGTTTACCATGAATATGCTTCTTTCTCGTGTGTCTACTCCAGATGGTTTCAAAAGAAACATGCGCCATAATGTGTCGGTGTATGTAAGCCTGGGTCTACTGAAGGACGACAGAACCGTGCTGTTGTGGAACCTGTCTGCCCCCTGCAGGCTGGAGGGTGAAGTGTGGCCCTGCCAGAAGACGGACAGCTGCAGAGAGCTACCGGGTTTCAGACAACAGCTGGACAACTGGAGCCAGAACAGTAAAGGGCTGTGGGTGAGGAAACTAACAGAGCCTTTCTATATTCTTTAAACATTCTAAGGTTGGACAGATCTTCTCATTACACATTTTGATTTTTCATTTCTTTCCCTTAAAATGTAAACATGACCTGTAAAAACTAAGCCTTGACAACTACGTTTGTGCTCTTTCCAGGTGACCAAAGGCATATTCGAAGACATCGATCTCCAGCTCTCACCATGTGTTATGGTTAGACATTTTAAATCACTACTGTGTAAATCAAAGTACTGTAACTGATTGACTCATTGCATATGATTCATTTGTACAGCTGACAGTAGAAGGACGTGACCTGGGTGAATTCTGCTTCAGAAACAGTAAGTGTGACACACTTTCTAATCCTAGAAATGTGTCTGTGTTTGGCTGGTCTGTTATTACATAGGATTGTGTTTCGTGTGTCTTGCAGCTTTGAGGCATCGCTGGAATCTTCTGGTTCTAGGAGTTTTGCTGCTGGTTTGCTTCACAGGCCTAATTTTCTACTTCCTTCAAGGCTACATCAAGAGTATGTGCTACTTCCTTTCCACGCAGTGTCCCGCGTGTACAGTACTTCTCAGAAAAATCGTTTTATTTCAAAAAATAAATCCTTTTTAGGAAAACAATTATTTGTTGCAGTCAGTGGATACATTTCTTTGTAGTATATTTTTTGCTAAGCAGTTGTATATTTTCTCATTTTCTCATTTTACAGAGTGGGTGTGGAGCTGGAATCACGGTGGATTTATAAAGTGTGAGTGTTTTCTATTCTTACTAGTAGATACATACATTTACAGTGAAATGAAGCATACTCTGACAGTCCTATCTTCCTCTTACAGTACATGTCAACAAAAAAGTCCACGTGTTACTGCTAAGTCCTCCAGATGTGGATACGGGTGTTTCAGGGTTAGTGGATGGGCTCGGTTTGAACCTCCAGAACCACGGCTTCAATGTATCTGTGGAGCAGTGGAGCAGGATGGAGCAATGTGATCTAGGGCCTCTGCCGTGGTTGTACTCCAAGCTGCTGAAGCCGAACAGCCGGGTTGTGCTCATACTGACCCACGGAGCTTTGGAGAAAGCGGATGTCCTTCAGAAATTGTCCCCGTACACTGATGTGTTCATGGGCTCCTTGTGCATCATAGAAAAAGAGAAGCAGCTGGCCAGGGTTCATCAGCGGTTTATTTTAGTGACCTTTGACACTCACTTAGGCAGCTGTAAGAATCTACCAACGCTTCTTCAGGGGCTGCCACTGTTCCAGCTCCCCTCACAAGCTCACGAGCTTCTAGCTGAGCTCACCGTGAGAGGGACAGAAAAATCATGTGAAAGGACACAGACAAACGTAGAAGTGTAGGTTCTGAGGAGAGCAAAGGCTCAGAGGACCAGAGCGAAGGAAGGACTCTTCATGCCACTGTCCTGGAGTGGAGATAAGGATGGAGACAACGCCCTTGTAGCTCCTCTAAATGTTGTGTTTGACTTGTCCATCCACGTTACGGATGAGAAGCATCAGGCACGTTTAAAGATGTTTACAGTATATTGTTAATGTTGTCAGCAAATAATGTTGAAGAATCAAAACAAAGCGTCATTATATCTGCTAATACCTTCAGATGAATCCTTCCTGTGGAGCCTTTACTTCACCTCCTACAGCAGCTGGCACTTACAGGGATTTTCTAATTACATTTACGTAAGCACTGCGTTCATTTAGGACAGTTCACCACACATGGTTGGGTGCAATATACCAATGAATGCCTCAGTGGTGGTTTGAAGCACTGTGGGGATGTTCGATGGGGTTTGTCGACTGTATAGAACTAATCACACATAACAAGGGCTCATTCAGCTGCTGAGTCTGATACATACAAACTAATTACGTCCCTGCATTGGACGCTGGTTCACACTTGTCTATAAATACATGCGCTTATTTGTGCCATTGCATTTTTAAAGTTGTGATTGGTCGCCCTGCGTTGCGGGGCTGCGGACCTGATTGGTGCAGCCCAGTATCAGCACGCAGACGAGTGCTTGGTAAAGTCTCCCTACGGTCCGGAGGGGCGGTGCCGTATATCCATCAATGCTCCGCCCGCTCGGGACGTTCGGGTCGTTGTTTCTAATCGACGTGAAGCGAATGTGTCGTCTGGGTTCAACGCGTTCACACTGTTTGGACTCGACGTGCGCGAGGGAGGTAAAGAAACACCGTCACAGCTCTGGATGTAATTTAAGACTTTAAAGCTTCTCTTTCTGTGTCATATTCATATTTATGTGACCTGTAAACAAGGTGAAACAACGGGTTATGTAGTTATTATAGAAGGTTTACAGTTAGGCCGCACCAGTCCACTTTACGCAGCAGTCACAGAAATATGTAACTATAATAATAAATATATTAATAACAACGTGTCAGACCCTGTTTGATGTTGAAAAAGTTACCAATACTACCAAACACACTTGCTACGTGAATCTATTTATGAGAACTATTCCAGTTGAATAGATGAAGCCTGTTGTTAATTTGTTAAACATTTTATGATTAATTCATATGTCACCGGCTTCCAAACATGGCTTAACATACCTGAGTCCTGACCGTGACAGGCGACTGCGATGACGCTTCAGAGGAACCTGCTGCAGGCCGCCTGGCTGTGTTGTCTCTTGACAGTCCCGGCGCACAGCTGTCCAGACAACTGCAGCCGATGTTCAGGCCCAGACAATGAGCGTTGTGACGAATGCCGAGCAGGACGGACACTCCACGAGAACACCTGTGTAGGTACTGAACCCACAGAGCGACGGAAACAAGCTCAGTAATGTCATATATTCACACGGCACAAGACTCGTAAGGCCTGAATTTGTCTCACAGATGTTGATGAGTGTGGCACGGAGCTGGCTCACTGTCCTCCCAACACCTACTGCTTTAATACGGAGGAATCCTTTGAGTGCAGAGGTCAGACGTGACATGAAGCCAAATGTTTCCTTTCAGAACAAAACATCTATTAAACTAAAATGTGATGAATAATCCTCAACTCCCCAACTATGCCTCTGTTTCTCAGACTGTGACCCGGCCTGTGTGGGCTGTATGGGCAGTGGACCAGCACGCTGCAGAAAGTGTTCTCCTGGGTACAGACTGACAGGGTCCAAGTGTCTGGGTGATTACAAATACAACACTATCTGAGCAGCAGCAGCGAGGCTGCCGTTCTAACGCTCAGTTCTGTTGTCCTTGCTCAGACGTGGATGAGTGCAGTGACAGAGTACTTGCCTGTCACGGTCTGGATGAGATCTGCACCAACACAGCGGGTTCTTTCCGCTGCAACTGTGCCGAAGGGTTCGGCCGCGAGGACGGTGTTTGTGTGAAGCGGCGGAAGCCCAGTGAGTCTCATCACACACCCACACCCAGCTTCTCGGCAGCCGCTAACACGTCCGTCTCCCCTTGCAGGTGTGGAGGAGAAAGGTCTGTTCGACGATATTCGGGATGATGAGGTGGAGGTGCTGAAGCAGATGTTCTTCGGGGTGGTGCTTTGTGCTCTGGCCACGTTGGCTGCCAAGGGAGACTTGGTCTACACATCTGTATTCATGGGTGCATTGGCAGCCATGGCTGGGTACTGGCTTTCTGACAGGGGAGACCGTTTGTTAGACAACTTCCTAAAGGGACGATGAAGCTCATTGTCTGTGCCAGATTCTCTCATATCGATATTCAGGTTTTTGTGTACAGTACCTCCTATTTTTGAGCAGGGTCCTTGCTCTGGCATTTGCAGCTTGATTAAAGAAAAATGTTTGTGTAGCTAGCTTGAATTTATTTATAGTGTTTGTATGTATAAAAAGTGCATTTGCACATACAGTACATGTGGCTGTAATCTAAAATTGCAAAAATCACAAACAGCGACAGAAAGAAAGTCACTTTTATTTGATGGATATAAACAAGCTGGCCAACACTCAATAGTAATATTCTGATACAGCACATACAATAGCAAACTGGGGCACTGAGGACAGCCTCCTAGGTTTAAAAAACAAACGTTACGAGTATCCATGCTTCATTCAGAGTTTTTACTCAGTCTCGCGTTTTTTCTCTAGGGATTTCCTGTGGTCACTTTTTTTTAAATAGCTTTTCTCTACGCATTTGTAAAACACGCACATCATCACATCCGCACACGTAGACATCCTCAAGAAAAGAATAAATGCAGCTGTACGCACACACACGCGCTCACGTTCACACATCTCTTTTTGTGAATACATTTACACCAGCAAACCCAAAAACATGCTGCACTCTCACAAAACTGCACAGGCTGTCTACTAGGGGGACACAGTAAGTGAGACACACATCACTCTCCAACACAACATCACACCGTCACAGTGCACGATGCAGATGCGATGAATGTATGAGGAGTGTTGCTTCATGAGGAATTAGCTCACGTTCACACAAGTATTCATTCAGCATGCTGGACACTCACATTTAACTTGTTCCTAGGTCTTTACTGTACAGCTCAAAACATTTACTTGTACAAATAGTACAGTCTCAAACTGGCATCTTCAATAAGCTGAAACTATAAAAACAAAGTTAAATTAAATAGAAAACGAATAATAAAAATGTAAACAGCGTTTGTTCTGTCAAACAAAATGTTTCTGGCATTGGTCACAGTGATTTGTTTAAGTCAAACCTTTCAGCAACATACAACAAAAGAAAATAAAACCGGTTTACAACTTAAAACAATCGTGTATGTTAGGCTTTTATACTTTTTTGAAGGCCTTTTGAAAATTTACTGGAGAATCTACGTGCCTTTAAGCTCAAGTCTTTCTACGCAGCTGCTTCTAGGCACAGATGCAGACTTTGACCTCTGGCCCCCACCCACGCTGCCACCGCGCCAGTCGTTCACTACCAGGATTAGTCTTTAGTCTAAGCCTAGGAAACCAGCCCCAGCCTCTATGTCTCCTAAACCTGTTGAGAGCTCGCTCTGCATAGAGAACGGGAGATTATCCTCACATCGTCATTCTCGGTTGGCACATTATGTAAAAATCAGCAAGCATGGGCACAATTGAAATGTTTTCTACCATGTAAATCATATATGCTATTTCTCATGGTAGGAGAACCCCCTACTTCAAGTATTCAGTAGATAAAAACCTGAAAACGGATTCGCGCTCCACCCCCCTGATGGTGAAGTGAGAGGATTTTCGCTCCTCTGTCTGTTTGCATTATCTTTCCTTGTTTTGTTCTCTAGTTGTTTTTTTTTTTTGTCTAATCCAGTCCGACACTCTTCCCTTAACATTTGTAAACACAAACACTGACATTTCGCACATCTGTTGATTCTTGGTCAGTGACAGGAGCTTTAAAGGATCGTGTGGGAAGCAGACGTGTAAAAGATGATAACGTGGATCACCTCCGTTTGGAGGACGGACAGTGGACAATATATACAACAGTCAACACGGGCTGTACAAGGGAGACACACAGGCACCATGAGGGGAAAGAAGAGGAAGTGGGCATAGTAACAGTCTAATTCAGTTTACTATAACAATATGTATTGTTTTTTTTCTAGTTAATCAGCTGTCACAGTCACGTACATCACCACTTCTGTTCACAAGACATCGACAACAACAAACGTGAAAGAAATGCATCCCAACAGAGTCACTCAAACCTCCACTTAAGTGATCGTAGTGATAGTCCTCACTCACAAGTGCAAGTTTCTGACCGCCGAGCGCAGCAGTCATAATCTCATTGCTACTGATGTGAGCTGCAAATCCTGTCTCTTGTTTTTTTTTTTGTTGTTCCTAACTTACCACAGGCCAAGTGGTCTTCAACTGAGATGTTTTCACGTTTCTAAAGGAATGTCATCTTTTCTAGACTTCTAGATAGATTTGGATAGACTTCTTAACTTCTTAGAAACTAAAGCTCTTTTATTAGTTCTGGGCTGTCCTGTATGTTCAGACAGGGAATGTTACTTGCTGATGATGAGGGGGTGGTTCACAATGTACAAATCAGAGGAAAATCACACCACTCAATATTCTAAATAAGACTTCTTTGACCTCCAGCCAGTTAGAAAAATAATCATGAAAGAAAAACATTTAGTATCTCGTCAGTTTGAAACGATTTTTGACCACATATAGACACACTCTATAGATTTCTCTCTATATGTATAATATATGCATATCTATCATATATGTGTACAGTTTTTGTGAGGCACAGGCCACCTTGTTGAGAAGGAGAAAACATGTCACTATGTTTGGGGAGGACACGCAGACTACTGCTGGAAGAGGATGAGGAGAGGGGAGCAGACGCATACTGCAGGTCAGAGACCGGGTGACCTGCAATGGAAAACATCTGGTGGACGCTGCCTCCACTCCATAGTATGTAATGGTATCTGTAGTAACAGTATTTACTGTATACAGAGAAATCACCTCCGTGTGGGTCTCGAAGAGATGCTCACAAAGCTGCTATTGTCAAATCACGTGTACAAAGCGGTTTCTTTTACAGCTGTTTGTGAAGCCTGTTGTGGGATCGAGTTCGTCAACTGTAAAAGGACAAAAGATGCTGTCAACCAGGTTCTGACACCGTTTAGTTTGAGCACCAGCAGAAGCACCATTAGTAGAAAATCCTGCAACACAGAGGAGGTGCATAGGTGCATAGTCTCAGAGACTCAAAATGATCCGATTTCCTGACCACTCTCTTGGTCGCTCTGATTGGAACGTTAATTACAATTTGTTCAAAAATATTGAGTAAGGATGGAGAAATTAAAATCCATTCACTCTATGTTAAAATCTGCATAGATTGACTCTTTTTTGTCTACTTCTGATTGAAATGAGGTAAGATGAAGAGAAATGTTGATGGCAACCACAGCTATAAGCCTGAAATACATCCAAGACCTGGAGGGTCCTGCTCATGCTGCTCCAGGAAACAAGGCTGCATCTCAAACTCTCCCAAAAATCATTTAACTCTGGTATGTGTGGATCATGCTACTGAACAGGAAACATCAGCTCAAACCAGCTCGCTGACATGAGATGATAAACAGAGAGAAGGCCATGATTGCCATATACAGGGGTCAGGTGTCACCAGGCGGGTCCGCGGGGCAGTGAGAATCCAGAAACCATGACCAACTGAGGCCCTGGGAGCCTATTGGAGCCACAGGAGTCAGTCAGGCAGGTAAACAGCCAGCAAGACCACCATGATCTCGAACCAGCCAAAGGAAGAACAATGAGGGACATAAATACTGAACTGGCAGACAGTCGTGATATCCCTGGGAGGATCTGAAGAGGTGGAGCATTCAGCAGGTGACAGACAGGTGAGGTGACCTCACTGAGACCTCGAATGCAGTTCTGTCACGTCAGTCACGTCCAGTCTACGTCAGGCTTTTTCCACCTGAGCTCTATTACCGTGATCTTGTGAGGAGAGGGTAGATTTCATTTGCTCCAGTTCACAGAGTAGCAGTCCCAGGTCACCTTCAGAAGAAAATGACAAAACACATAAAGGAGGCTACGGTTTGGAAACGTGTTTCTATTATGCTCTGACACGTGTTTGCCTTGTGTGACGAAAGCTGTGAAATTACCTGCTCAGCTGCCAGCCTCCCTGCACGACCTGCACACCTGAGTGCAGCCTCCTCTTCCCTGTAAAATAAACAAAGGCCCCATTGCTGAGTACTGAGAGGGCGGAGGTTAGAAATGTTTAGTCGAGTAGTGTTTCAACATCATGGAATGGCTGTGCTCCTCCAGTAGTGACTGAATAATCTGGATACGCAAAATAAAAACATCAAAAAACATTCAGGTGCTTGATCTGGTACAAAACGCAAAAGTCACGATTTTAAATATATCTTACCCCTCCGAACAACATTATAGCTTTGGTTGTCACAGCAAGGATTATGCCCAAATGCCCTCCTCATCATCCTGGAAGAGAGGAGACAGATACTGGAGTAAGTGCTTGTCCAACCACTTCACCAAACAGGATGTTTAAAAGCGCTGTGTCAGAGAAGACAACTAATCCATCACAATTTCAGGGTTTTACAGCTATGAATTGTACTTAACTGTATTTAAGTTTCTCCACCCTCAACACAGTCTGAGATGAGAACTAAAATGAGGCTGTACAATTAAATCTACACACAAAACTAGGAGGGAGTCTTTCACTGCTGGCATCACTGTTCTGTGACAATCATTGAGAAATTAGCCGTGGACGTGAAGCGTGTTACAGGTGGTGTTTATGACACAGGCACAGCTAACCTGGTCTGGAGAGGGGCGGTGACCAGCATGTGGGGGTCCTCGCAGTGGCCCTCCACGGTGATGGGGAGACGGGTGCCGTGGATGCTGGACGTGGTGTGGGTGCTGCGGATGCTGAGGGTGTGGATGTTGGGGGTGCGGCCCTTGTTGTGGGGTGCCGTGCGGGTGCTGGGGGTGAGGGTGCTGTGGAGGGGGATGTCCGTGCGGGTGCTGTGGAGGGTGTTGAGAGTGCGGAGGGTGCTGTGGGTGAGCGTGTTGGGGCTGTGGGGGGCGTGGGTGCTGCTGGAGCTGTTGTGGGGCTTGGGGATGCTGGGGGTGTGGCTGCGGGTGCTGCGGGTGAGGAGAGTGAGGGTACTGTGGTTGTGGCTGCTGGGGGTGTGGGTGCGGTGGGGGAGCCTGTGGGTGCTGTGGGTGCTGTGGGTGCTGAGGATGCTGAGGATGTTGTGGATGCGGGGCGTGTGGATAGGAGGTTTGCTGAGCGTGCGGAGGATGAGGATACTGGGGCTGCGGTTGAGGCTGAGCGTGCGGAGGCTGAGGCTGGGGGTGGTGAGGACCATGTGGATGATATTGCTCATCTTCGTAGTTGTCGGCTATCAGCTTCATCCTGCTTTGTGTCTGTAGGAAGAGGGGTGGAAGTAAAACCTTACAGTACAGACACAACACCGTTTTATCAACACAACTCTAAAGATTATGGCATTTAAACAATAATGTGAATAAGCATCTTATCCAAATGCTGAGTCTGTATAACGGCAGTCACACACTGAGGGGGTGTAGCTCATTCATCAAAGTCGTAGTCAAGACCTTTACAAACATAAAAACTGAAGTGTGATTGTATTATTGACTGGATTTGTGTGAAAATACCTACAGAAAATGTCACGTTCGAGGCATAAAGTCTGTCTGAACTTGACTGACAGCTCCAACTACTGCACCACAGTGATGGAAAACTACACAAAAATGCCAACATCGAAGTAGCAACAACAATCTATTTACTGTACTGTATGTGCATGGAGGTGACACAGAAACAAATGCCATCGTATTCGGAATTATGTTGCCTTGGCAACCAGCTACGGTGCAAAAAGAGATTTCCTTGACACTAACATGTTGTTTGAGCTGGTGCATCAGTTTGTCCCGCTCCCTCTTGAGGGCCAGCACTTCCTCCTGGGTTTTCTTTTTGTTGGAGGCAGACAGTTCCAGCAGTGCGATATTAGCATCTTTTTCACTGATGGCTGCCAGCAGAGCTTGTTGTCTGAAAAAAAAACCATTATCAAGGCATCAGCACCTTCATCTACAGTATCTTCTTTGAAAGAGAAAAAAATGTAAAATTAAACAGCTGGAACCAGCAAACTAGAGGAGTGTGAATAAGGGAAGTGACCATGAATTAAACTACGCCGGTTCTTTGCAACTGAGAACCTCCAGACACTAACTTCATCTCCAGGATCTCCTCCAGCTGTTTCCTGCGCTCCTGCCTCATGTTGGTCAGGTGGGTGTCTCTCTCCTGCAGAGACTGCTGTGTGGAGGACAGACGCTGCTTGGTGGCATCCAGCTCCTGTCTCGTCCTCTCCAGTGTGTTCATCAGTTCCTCCAACTGACGGAAGCAAACACAAGGACGTTTGTGTGTCTAAAAAACACATAAACTAAACAACGTGTGTACAATATACAATATATTGCAACAGGAAAGTCCGCACCTTTAGGTGGTGTCCACTATCCAAGGAGCCGTCCTTACGAGGGTCCTGTCCTAAACCTTTCTTGTCTCCTTGTGGTCCCAGTTTGATGTTTGGACCCTTTTTAGTTTGGTCTTTGCCTCCTTGCCTGTAAAACCACAAACACTTAGTTCATCTGTTTGAATAAGTGGTTTATAGGAACATGAAACACACAAGTAGAAGACGTACGGCGCAGAGTAACAGACAACCATGTCAGGTGGATTTTGAAACATACTTTTCAAAATTGTACCAGTCATAAGATCGAAAGGAGATCAACAAGGCATGAGCATCACAGGTGAACTCAAAGCTTCATGTTAACATGGCGTTACTGAGGGGATTCACATGTTTAAGGCCCAGAGTTTGCACTGGGATGAGTAGAGGTTGGGGAGAGGAGCAGAGCAGTAACTTACCTGGGAGCTAAACTGCAGATGGGGAGAGGGAAAGGTAGAAGAAAGGGAAGGATAGGACACGTGGTGGATTGGAAAAAGAAAACAAGAACACGGACAAAAAAAAAGCAAAAAACAAGAGACATTAGAGACAGAACATAAAGAAACAATCTCAAGAAAACAATGCAGAGGACCCAGAGGACTTCACTGTCAAACAACATGGGAGTCACGATGGCGCCTGTGACAGCAGCTGCTCTGCAGCCCGACACAGCTAATGCAGGATGCACCCTCTCTGAAAACACGGAGCCAAGTGCATCTGCTGCCAGGCCTGGTGGTGGCAGACATGCAGTTAGACAGGCAAAAATCAGCAAAAGAAGGGGGAGGAAGACGAGTGTCAGTGCAGAGCAACAGGGAGGGAAGCCAACAGTTGTTTGACCAAGTGGACGGCAAGGAGTGAACTTGTGGGAGAATCGGTTACGGATGCAGGGTAGTTCAAACGGAGGAGATCCAACTGAACCGACACACTTCAGGACTGAGGGTTCAGTCCACCCTACCTACTACAGCACCCCACTCACTGAGCACGTGTAGACCTGGAGCACAGCAGCTCTATTCATGCAGGCCACTAGGCAGATCATTTCCCTTAGTGTCTGGTAGAGCAAGCTAGGCAGGAGGGCCAGGGTGGGACAGGTTGGGCGGAGAGCAGGAAGGTGGGCGACGAGACCGTCTGCTCGTCAGGTGATATTAAGGGAGGAAGGTGACGGAGAGTTACAGACAGGGAGGCTGGGACATGGTGGGGTGGGCAGATGGGTGGTTGGAATGAGCGGGGGAAGCGTGCTCATGGCAGGAGGAGGCCTCGGCTCTAAGCACAGAAACCTCCTGAGGAGCATAAAGGTACTGCATGCTACAAGAAACAGCCAAAGCAAACACCGCAAAACACACAAAAGGATGAACCGTGTGTGTGTGTGTGTGTCCGTGTGCAAAGTACTTTAACCAAGGTCACAAAGGAAACTAACTAATGACAATGACGCAACAGTAACCGGGAAATCACACCAAGTTCTAGTAATCACAATATAAAGTATTTACACTGCAAATAAAGCAATCATTTAAAACTGTGTTTATGTTGATACGGATTTAATTTCAGCCGCAAAATTGTGAATTTGGATGCACGTTGGCTGAATCTTGGTGTGATTGGGTCATGCAGCAAGCGCCACTGTTCCTGGAGTCAACTATACATCACAGAATATATGCCAGAACATATATTTCAATATTTCTGTTCAGGTGTTTTGCACTTTAATGTTGACGGGTACAAACTTTAAATATTTAGGCCTCTGCAGAATATTAGTATTTATTTTACGCAGAACACGAGGAGCTTGACTTACAACTGTGTATTTGCCTTAAGTACCCATTCAGTCGTCAGCGCAGATAGATGGCCGTTAATGCAGGTTGTCACATGCAGCTTGAATAAACAAACATGCAGCTCAAACTCTCTCACACGCCCTCACATGCTGACAGACTGAGCTGAAGCCTTTGTTGGCAGATACGCATTGTGTTAACCGCTAATCAAACACGTGCTAAAGCAAACGTGAATCCAGGGATCTTTGTATCGCGTGCACGGCTCAAGTAATGTCAAGCACATCCCTGCGATACAAAGACCTATGAATCCATCAAACAGCAGGCAGACCCAGGCACACAGGTGAAACCAGATGCAGTTGCAGCAGTCGCAGTCGGACACTTAAACCACGCAGCCGAGCTGAAGTGCCAGGGCAGAGCACTCACTTTCCCAGGAAATCCCACACCATGCCCCCAATCTGCTGGGGAGCAGCGGACACAGAAGGGAGCGGGTCAGGGGGAGCTCTGCCACCGGGACGTGGGGTGGGGCGAGGGGCAGAGGGAGGGGGACTGGTGTCAGAGGGACACAACGGGGAGATGGGAAGGAGCAGAATTGGATTTGAGAGAAGGGAAGAAGGTGGTTTAAGGCCAAGGTTAAAAGTTATCAATGGCGGGTAAAAACAGGGACAAGTGGGCATGAAACAGAAAATAGAAAAGGGAACAAGACAGAAAAAGTGCGTAAAGATGTCAAAAAAGGACAAGAAGACTCAATTAATCCAACACACATGTTAGCAAGACTGAAACGAAACTCATCAATGGCTGGGAAGCAAAGTGGCTCGAGAGGGAAACTATCACTGGTAACAAGTGCTCGTGTGTGGTCCTCATGCAGCCTCGCTCTCTCAGCCCGTGGAACCAACGTTATTAGTGGCTTCAAGCGTGGACACTGAACCTCACTGAAACCCTGAGAGGGGCCAAGAGCTGATACTTGGACTCATGTGGTCTATCTATTTATCGGTGGATGTGATCGGATCCAGTTCAGTACGGAGTCAGAGTCACCTGAACCCTAAGACGTCACACATTCACATGTCAGTGGCAGTGAATGGATCCAAAAGCTTGAGGAAGTTGCATTAAATGATGCTGCATAGTAAAGTGTTACGTCTAAATGACAACCAGAGGTACAGTGAGACGTCTGTGATAGCTTCAGGCGATGATTCTTCCTCTTTGAGTAAGTCTGCTTGTCTACTTTTTACTTGAGAAGAGTTTCTGCCTGTGACCATGAGGCCAGTCGCTCCCTGGTTCCTGTTCTCTAAGTATTACTACATGTTAGTCTCTCAGACGGGCATCACTACTCCCCGTCTCATCCTCCACCTCCCACCAGCCTCGATTTCCACCTGCTAGTCCTGCTTAACACATAATGGATTACACACATTGACTTGTCATTATTGACTGAGGTCAGTCACAGTTAGTTACCTTTCCAGCTCAGCGATCTTCTTGTCCTTGTCATTCTTTTCGGTCTCCACCTCTCGCAGGATGTCCAGGAGTCTCTCCACCTCCGCCTGCGCCTTGTTGGACTCATCTTTGTAGTAGCTCACCTCCTTTTCCAGCAGCTTCACTCTGTCCACATAGTCCAGGTTCCCTCTGGAGCCCGTCTGCTGTTCCACCTCGTGGGCCTTCTGCATCCACACATACGAACACGGACACGGACGAGTTAATAGTAGCACGTCAAGGCACGCGAGGTTTTAGTGTCCACGACAGAGAGATGCACACAGTCCATCAGTGTTTTCCTATTAACTGCTCCCCTTGCTCGCTCCCTCTCTTTCTGAACGAATAAAGCAGAATAGAATGTTGTGGACAAGGGCATCATTACTGGTGCTGGCTCATTAGCTTTAACAGAGCTATTATTTAGCTCCATTTAACAACCCACTGAGACTCACAGTCGCTTTGCTCACTTGGTGACTATGCAGAATGCAGGACTGTGTGTTTTTACAGCAATAAATAAGTAAAAACGAGCAACAAATCCATAAATGTCAGTAAATGCTAAATGGTGGCTATGCATTATTGGTTATATGTCACAAACGAATTAAATCGCTGCTGTTCGGGCAGTATGGACTAATCTCAGTGGTACACATCACCTTCACGACCATAGGAAGCCACATATGCCAACACAGGTTGCGGAAGAGGTTGCACAGAGCCATCCAAAACACTACAGTGACCTCCAACCACGGCTGACACCTCAGCTAACTGCACCACATCATGACAAAAGAGAAGCGTGGCAACACTGGACAGTGACAACATGCAACAAGGTCGAACAAATCATGCAACCCAACAAAGCTGCACAGTCTTTGCAATAGTCAAAGGAAGGGCTGGAAGCAACAGGGACCTACTGTACTGTAGTCAGTCCATTTACTTACACTAGGCCTCATAATAACATCTTGAGCAAGATTATTCTGACTGATGTAACTGCAGACTACAAATCGATCACAGCAGCAGACGTACATTACATCAGCTGTTGACAGCAAAGTTTATCATAAGACCTATTTATTTCTGTAAAAAGCAGAAGAGGAAACTACTTTAACTGCCATTAAAGCACGTTCACTGAGTTGCCTTTGTCACGAGGCAGACTTTGAAACTGGAACTTTAAACTAGACTTTCTGTTTGAACTTGCATTTCAGAGTGTGGTTGCGCTTTACTTGTATCAGTAAAAGTTTGAGATGACGTGAAGTCACAGATTTGCTCTGGTTTAGACGTAGGGCCTGAACGTTAGGGTACATGTAGATCCTGCCACATAAGAAAGCTGCTGAGCCACAATTAAATATTCTATAGAGATAGTAAACTAACAGGGTGGTTCTTGTTTCAAAGTCCAACTGACCCAAAAAAGACCTGATGTATCTCTCGTACTGAATCGCCACGTGTCACAATCACAACATTTATAGAATGAATACGTTACAGAGAACTCTGTGCAGTGTAAAGCTACCAGTACAGTGCAATGGCCAGCATGCATCTGGGTGGATCGGTGGGTAAAAGCAGAACCTGCGCGAGGGTCCAGCATGATCACCATCTACAGTAGCTTGGTTCAGAAAAGAAATCAGTGTCCTCATGCTTTCTAGATGTGCCTGAGGTAGCACAAGAGAGGGACTTACAGGATTGTTCATGTGACTGAAAAGCTGCTCAGCTTGCTACATTGCACACCGAGGGGTTGAGGGAAGGAGGGGAAGGGTGGAAACCCGGAAGAGTAAGTGTTAGGATTTAGTTTGAGCCAAAGGAAAGAAGAGCAGGTTCAGACATGTTACAATACATGTTTGACAGAGCAGTAACATCCAAAAACGGCACATGTTGGCACAGGTTCAACGCAACACAGACACTGGCGGACTATGGAGTAGGAGGAGACAAAGCCGGGCTATTTAATAGACCGTCCGCCTCCTGCAGTGGCTTAGAACGTTGTGCAGGAGAGAAAGCTTTGTTATTCAGTATTCTAATGAACTGCATAAAGCAAACGCTTCTGGTTCAGTCTGGATTATAGCATAGTTTAGGAAGGATTACAGATTTTCAGGGAGCATCTTCTGGGACTTTATTCCATCCATTTGTTGAATATTACATTCGTTGAGCGGAGGGGTTGCTATTAGTTCAGTGTTTTTCTTAATGAAACCATCAGGCCTGTTCTAATGTTGCATGTTGGATTTGATGCTTTTCTATGTCATCGCTCCACATCTGGACGTACCTTAACTGTATCATCAGTAACTGTACAGCAGACACCTACAGTTATTTACTGAAAACACTGTAGTCTTATGAAGGAGGACACAATGGATGCATGAGCACCTACCTTCTGCAACTGTGTCTCCAACTTACTACACTCCTCTTTTTTCTGTTCAATGGCGATCTCTAGTGATTTGAGTTTTGAATCCTTCTTGAGGCCAGAAGACGCGAGGGATGAAGCATGTTCTTTTAGATCAATGAGACTGGACTGCAGATGGAAAGACAGGACAGACTGTCAGCACAGGAATGGAGCAGCCAGGCCAGAACACTGTCAGCAGGTATAACAACAGTAGCCAGAGGAAGCAGCTTAAATGCCATCTACTGTAGCTACTGGATTACAAATAACGATACAGGCTGTGCAGGCCACACACGGAGGCGTAGTAGGAGCGACAGGAAGGCACCACATGCACACAACGCGCCGTAATGTGCACACACATGCCTCAGACAGAAAGAAAATCCTTCCACTCCAAGCTGACCTGACTGACCTCTTTCTCTGTTAACTCTATCTGCAGGCTGTTGACCTTCTCCTTCAGCTCCTTGTTCTCCTTCTTGTAGGACTCCACTTCTTCCAGACGTTCTCTGTCTTCCCTCTCACGTTGGTCCTTTAAACGCTCAATAATTCTCTCCTGACACACATACAAAGACAAAAAGTATTCAGAGCCTACATTCATCTAGAAGGCCACATAAAAAAGGAAAAGTTTCACTTCTCAAAGAGAGAAATATGACAATTAATCTTTCACAACAGTTAGATATGACATAAAGTTTGTGTCTGAAATCCTCAACACTTCTATAATACTATCTCCAGAAAAATGAACATGTGCAATTATCAAATTATGCACAGACTTGCGATGTCAGTTACCTTCTCTGACAGCGCCTCCTCCAGGGTAGCCAGGGCAGTGTCTGTGTTACTGGAGTCGGTCTGCAGGGACTTGACTCGGTCCTTCAGGTTTCCCAGTTGCTTGTCTTTGTCCCTCAGCTGCTCCTGCAGGTTCTCAATCTAATTCAGGGAGGAGGAACCCAGGAGATGGTGAGAATGTGAGACAGAGATACAGACGTGACGCACACGATCTCGCAGCTGGAGCAGTACTGAATCAGCGTCATGGCAAAAGTCACCAGCATTAACAGTCTTTGCAGGTATCACCCTTCGCTTGAAATGTTCTGGTTTTATACTGTAGTACTTAGCATTTCAGGAACAAACACTTCAAGAACGGTCTAACTTTTAAGGAGAATTTTGAGAAGCACATTAATCCAGCTGTCATTGGAGAGAAAACAAAATTCCAGCAACATGCACGCACATATCAGAATATATGGACGACACAAAGGAGAAAAAGAAAAAGAAACAAATAAGCACACGAGAAGACACAGCTTTATAAATCACAGATGACGGAGAGAAGGTGTGAGGAGAAAACCATTAAAGGGACTGGGTGAAGCCGAGGTGAGAGAGGGAGCATCACCGAGTATTTATAGCACACACACACACACACACACACACACACACACACAGAAGAACCGCTGAGGCATAAATATCTTCTTGCTTCACTTTCTCTGGACACTTTTCCCCTGAGAGCAACACAGACTCTCTCACTCTTAATGGAGAGTAACTGCTCTGACTGGTTTACTCCAGGACACAACCTGACAGGAAAACGTCCTTCGTCGGTCATCTTAGTGCACCTGCTGAGGGGAGACCTCCGCCACCTCACTACAGGTGATTTTTAATCCATAAATAAACTGGGGTTTGGGAGTTTCCCTCAGTGCGTATTCCCACATTCCAACCTGTAAATTAATTCATATCACATTTATTACCTTCTTCTGCAGGACATTGATCTTCCTTTCTTTGACCTCTAACATGTCCTTCATGTCCCTGATTTCTCCTGCGAGGGTGCCTTTCTCCTCCGTCAGGTCCTGCAGCTGCTTGGTTTTCTTGTTGAGGAAGGACTCCTTCTCCTCCAAGCGGAGACGTAGAGCATCCACCTGAAGCACAACACGATGAGCCGAGATGACCTCAAAGCCACCTGAGGCACCAATACACTCAGGAAAGCATTGCTGCTGCGCTATTTATCAGTGTGTTCGTCGTCTGTTCATTTATCTTTCTAGAACATCTGTTTATGTTTTTGATTTAGCACATGTGCTGTGATTGTACAGGAGTATTACTGTTTCCCTGGCAGTTTGACTAGGAGAAGAAAAGGCTTCTAAGGTATTGTTAGGCTGATTTCCTGTGTGTGCACAAACAAGTGTAAGGCTTTTCATTACCTCTGTTTGCAGAATGGCAGCACGTTGCTCCTTGGCAGTGAGAGACTCTTTAAGCACCTCTATATGCTGTTTGCAGTCGGAGTTCTGGTTGTTGAGGGTCTCTAGTTTCGTCTGCAGAGCCAGCAGCTCAGACTCCTTCTTTGACAGCTCCTGCTTCAGCTGGTCAATCTTTATGGTAGGAAACGTACAACGTGTGAAACCTGTAGCATTAGCAGCGTAATGTTTGACCCTCTAGCATGTGTGTGTGTGTGTGTGTGTGTGTGAGACGGAGAGGGAGCGTAATTTTGTTTTTAGCCATTACTGCTTTCCCACTATTTTCATCAACGTGCTTCCCTCTCATTCAAAATGCATTCAGGACTGACTCCTCTGCATTCGTCATATATTATAGATCACCTTTATTATTTATAATTGATGAAAAGAGCTCTAAAAATAGAATAACAAAAGGCTGCTTCGTGCCTGGTCAACGAACACGAGGGGCAGTAAACACAGAGTCAAAGCTCGGGAGAGAAGCTGTGTGAGCCCCAGAGATCGACGGGTACAAACACAGTCGCATGATCACAGATATTGTGTGATGATGCAGCCTTGAGAGTCTGGCTCTAAGGTGAATAAAACAAGTGTACCACACAGTTTAACCCAGTGAACATCACGCATGTTTTGGCAGCAGAATGATAAAGAACTATGGTTTTGTAAATTATGAAAAAGTTGCGGATGTTTTGACTTTGTGCTTCAGGTCATCTCAGATTGTTGCCAGCAGGGCACATTGCTGATGATACTAAACACCATCACAGCTAATCTAACTTGACAAACCACATTCTCTGCACAGAGCCTTCAACAACTCGACTGTGCATTTCAGTCATATTTTCACTTGGCGTGCAGCAGAGCGCAGACGGTGTCTACCTTAGTCTTCATAAACTTTGAGTGGTTCTTGTAGACCTCCATCTGTTTGATCTCCTCCTCTCTGTCTTCTGTGTTCAGTAAACCGTTTGCCTTCAGCATTTGGATCTCATCCTCCAGATCTCGGATGTTGCGCTCCAGAGAGGCAATTTTGGTGTCCTGCACACAAACATGCAGAGGAGACACACCTCAAAACCCAGCCTGGCATGTCCACAAGTTGCATGCTGCAAATAATCCTGAACCGGAGCCCAGAACAGAACAAAATGAGATTTAGACGGACTAGAAGACAGAAGAGAGTAAAAAAGGAAGAGCTGCAACGAGATAAAGAGTAACTGGAAGCAGCTCGTTATTGTGGCGGAGAACAACTGCAGTATCTGTCGGTGAAATCACAAGCTTTCTACCCAGCTCCTTGCAGCAGCTCAGAGGATTAATCACCATTGGGAAATATTGAGCACACATCCAAAATGATCAGCCAGAACTGGAGGAAAATGTGCACAGGGTAAAGAAAGAAAAGTAGGAAGCCGTATCTTTCCCGTAGTTGACTGCAGATCAATGCAGATTCCAGTCTGTGGACTGCGAGTGTGAGTGCAGCTTCAGCTTCACAGCTTTTTAAATAAATAATACAACGTCTTTGAGATTAGCCATGGTCCATCTCCTTCTCCAGCAGAGCATAGAGCAACCTTGTTCCTTCCTGCCTTTCTCTCTTTTTGTGTCTCCTCTTCTTTCTGCCCAGTGGCTTTGAACTTATGAACTCGTGGCCATTAGCAGGGTCAGTCGCAGCCCACTGCAGAGGAACATGGGTAATGTCTCGTAATGACGAATGATGGACCACCCAAGAACCATCAGAGGGCTCGACATCGATGCACGAGCACCATAGATGTACATGCACTTCGCCGCCGCTGCATCTCACCTCGGTCTCCGTGTTACGAGTCGAACATCAGTGAACTCAAATCGCTGCAGCAGACAAAAACACCATACCTTCAGGAGGAGGGCGATTTCATTCCATGCAGGCACATCGACCTGGCCAGTAAATCTCGCTCTTTAGCTCTCTTTCCCTGCCTCTGTGTGTTACTCTTTCTCTCTATCTCTCTGCATACTGGCCTCTCACTGTCATAAACAACCACACCTGTTTCCATGGTAGCAGCAGGCAGGCTATATACTGTGTGCACTGTCTCTGGTGAGTGAGGAGGAGAAGGCGGGTGGGGTGTGGGGGAGAGAGGGAGGGAGGATTATTCGTGCTTCCATCAGCATCAACACAGCAGAGGGAGAGATGCGGTGTCTTCCTGCACAGCACAGGAGGAGAAAGAGGAGGGGGAGGAGGAGGCGGGTCTTCCCTTCGCTCTGTATGCAAATCAACAGGATCCCAGAGCACATATGTCACGTGACCAGGGGAGGCTGGGCCCCGCACAGCGCTGAGCTAGAGTGAGAGGGGCTGTGTCAGCTCAGCAATGATGTCATGATTTATTTTGAGGAAGTGATGTCAGGCCTCTGCAGTGAGACTGGTGGTGTCTACAGAGGTTCAGTAGCTGGATGGCGCTAATTTCTGCCAGTCGATCCAGCTGCAGCACAACAAGTGCCACATAAAGGAACACTATTACCCTTGGATGTTAAATATTTACACATTACAGCATCTGATTCTACAGGGTCTCCATGATGTTACATAATACAACACCTACATTATCTTCAGTCACTACTTGTGTTTTAGCTACAACTGGACATGTTTTGAAACAAATGTTGCAGTTCTGGACATTTTGTGTGACAGAACTACACAGAATGAGAATGAAACGACACAGTCTGCTGTGTTCAAGAGGTCCCTCCTACGGTGAAATGTGCTTTTTCAGGTCATGTGTGACTGCCTCAGCGAGCCAAGCGAAGCCGGAGCGCTATTCAGTAGTATCGTCTTGTTTGTGTTTGTATGCACAGCGTGTCTGCGTGTCTGTGTGCGACAGAGAGAGGTGCCAGTGCGCCGACTATTGACTCAGCTGCTGAGGATCACAATGACAACAACAGAGCCAGTAGATCACATGCAGTGGTTAACTTAATGGGCATTAACAAGAATATGTTGTTCAACTGCTTTTAGACAGATGGTCCATAAACATTTGTTTGTTTCTTTGCATACAGCAGCAGGAAGAAACCAAATTAATAAGATCACAGCTGCATGTTATAATTGCGAGGCTTTACATTGCGAGGTTCTTACTTTCATCTCAATGATGGTCTGCAGGGCCTTAGTCTTGCCTGGATCCTGATGCAGCTGATTTCGTCTGTGCAGTTCCTTAAAAAAAAAAATGAAGTGACACCTGGTACTGTGAAGTTTAACCGGTCTGAACCAGGCTGCTCAGTAGAATCTAGATTGCATTGCCACAATGTGTTCAGCACAGTTTTCTGTTGATACATTACATAATCTACATTCCACTGAGCAGCCTGGTTTAGCAAGTCTGCCCCCTAGTGATGGTCTAATGTATAACACTCATTTGAACTCGCTTTCTGTATATTACCATCCTTAACGAAGCCCATTGTCAACATACCTCTCGCAGGTGGATGTTTTCCTTTTCCTTTTGATCCAGAATGACCTCCAGATGCCCAAGCTGGGCCTCTGCCTCTGCAATGCGCCGAGCTCGCTCCTGTTCCTCCTCCTCAGATGCCCTGCCTGGCCCCGAGGGCAGCCCTTTACTCTGCAACATCTCCAGCAGTTTCTTAATGGACTCATCTCTGGCACCCAGGGTTTGTTTCTGGGTCTCAATCCTCAGCTCCATCTCCTCCAGCGTCTTCCTGAGAAGGAAGAGCTCCTTGGCCTGCCTGTCATGCTCGGCCTGCAGCCGCCGAAAGTTCTCCTCCGTCAGCTCAATGGTGGTGAAGTGCTCGGAACCGGACCGGTTCCCGCTCTCCTGCTGCAGCAGATGGTTCAGATCTCGTTGTGTGCGTAGCTCATCCTGCAGGGCCTGGATAGTCATCTGGAGATGCTGGTGAACACACACACGTGCAGAGACTTACTGAAATTAATTTAGATACCGTGAGTTTTTGATAATATAACCACACCAGGATAACCACGCATAGACACACACTGCTGAAATGCTGTTGCACACGGTTCTGTGGAAAAATACTACAGCAGGTCAAACATGCAGCACACTCGACTTACCTTGACACATCTTTACATATAGACTGCAAATCCAAGACACTGGTAAATGAGTGAAAGAATCTGTGACAACACTTAATTAATTTGGGTCTTTTAGGAAATAGAAATGAAAATTGTACTAGTCGTGCAGAAAATATGCTAAAGCTGCCATCCCAGCAGTTAAACAGGTGCATGTTGTTGTTGTGCTGTTTGACTCGCTAACCAAAGCAGAAAACCTTCCTGCTCCTGTCCTGCAGCGCAGTAGGTCTAACCCTGATGGTCCCGGGAGCTCAAAGGTGGCATCTAACAGTAAAAGCCGGCAAGTGAATAATAATGCTTGTTTATAAAGGTGGGAATTTGTCTGTGTGTCCAGAAAAACCTAAAAACACACACTATTAAACCCTTGCGTTGCAGTGCTGGGTCTGGGCCTGTGGGAAAAGTTTTTTCTCTCAAAGATTTTCTGTTGTTGCTTAAATTTCCTTCAAGCAGCATTTCGCCAGAGCGAACCCAATGAATCCACTGGCCCAGTGAGTGGAAACGGCTCCTTGAACAGAAATCACACCAGGTTTATGGGGGCTTGCGGTTTTAGGGTCTGTGGTGCTACGAAGGCATCCGACATTTAGTCTTTCAAAACTGTAGTTTTACAGCGTTTGCAGGGAAACATTAGGGTTCACAGGACAAAAAGGTACAACGAACTGCTGAAAGTACTACAGCTACTCTAGGAGCTTATAGGATTCACAGGAGAGGAGGAAGTATGGTGCAAAGGGATGGCCAGGTGTCTGAAAATACACGCCACACTAAAGGTGACTCCATGTTGTGCACACAACACGTGGTGCAAACATAGGGACAAACCTTGGTTCTCCTGGCATCCAGCAGCTGTAGAGCATGGGCAGAATGAACAGAAAAACAAATGAATGGTGAAGAAAAGCGTCAGAGCAGGATGGTTGGACGATCAGCAAAAACCAGCCAGAGTCTAAAGCATCATCGAGCGACAGAGCCAGTCAGGTGATCACATTTTCACACGTGAACTCAGTAGTTTAATCATGATGACTTTGTCCTGGTTCTTAAAAACATTTAATAAACATTTTTAATAAACACCAAGACTGCTACTATGACACCTTTCTGGAGAGAGATGAGAAAAATGTTTAAAACCTTTTTAAATGACCCCAATCGATCATTCAGATTTTATAATTATTGTAACATGGGTCATTAACATCACTGTCATATGAGCAATAGCAGCGTAGAACTTAATTATTATGAAAAATAAATTAAAGCAGTGGTGCCGTAGTGGTCAGACAATGATGAACTAAGCAAAACAAATAAAGAAACGGAGCATAAACCTAGAACATGTATTAAAAACCGCGTATTAGTCCTGACACATAAATATGAAGTAAAAGCGGAGTGAGGTGTTCTCTTCCAGCCATCGGGGGGCAGCGTTTGCGTTAGGACCAGATGAATGCTTTGCTTAATGCTGGACCGCTGCCATCTTCAGTTTCTGTCACACTCCCCTGTGTGAGTCAGTGCTTCAGCATCAGAAACGCGTCATACATCTCCTACATGACCTATTCATTAGCACAGCGATCTGCACGCCCTACAAACCCTGAAACATTATTAACAAGGATTCCCCTTCATTCATTGGTAACAGGTGTACAGGTATAAACTGTCTTCTTGTCCAATAAATTATTATATGTGATGCAGTCAATTCTAAGCAAGAAAGGAGAATTGATTGGTTTCCTTTGAGACGTGTGAGCACATAGCGAATAACTAACTGCCTACTGCAAACCGGGCTCTGATAAATCCTTTTAACATGGCACGTGTATATATTATACACCTAACATAAGTACATTGAAATAGTTCAACCAAAACCTTTCTCTCTTGGTTCGTTCTTATTACTGACCCTGCTCCCTCGCCCTTTGCCGTCGCTTCTTCTTCTCTCTGCCTCGATCGATAACCTGCCGGCTCGGAACTAAACTACAGGAGTCAGTCCAATGATTCCATTTGCATAATTACACCGTGGGTTGAAGTGACTATGTGGCCATTCTGTCCCCCGGCAGAACCGCTGCAGCCCCTGTGAGCCAGTCATGACTCAGCGCATATCGGAGGTGTGGTTCCCAAGCTTTAAAAGAGTCTTTTTTTTGCTGCATATCGTGACAATGAGCTTCCAGAGGTTTGACAAGAGGCAGGGGAAGAATTTCAGCTTCCCTGCTAACTGACACCTGGAGCAGCCAGGGGTAACTGACTGTCAAAAATTCTTTTGTGCAGAAACACAAAACCCCTCTGAGAGCAACGACAGTCAAGGACTTCCTGCCACTCCTTCGCCTCAGAATGCAAAGCCTGCGTGGGCTTACATGGACGTTACAGACTCAGCACGCTGGGTATTTCGGTGTTCAACATTTTTCCCCTCCAGCATGATCTGCTCCTCTCTCTGCTTGTTAGGACTTGTTCTTAAGGCGTTATTAAATTAGCAACGGGGCCTGTCTTAGTTCAGAGGCTTGGCTAATTTGCAGTACACACAGTACACGGAGGCTGACGTGGGTGAGGGTTTGAAGGTTTTTGATCATTAGCCAAAGTAGCTCCAAGAATCACCACAGTTATTATGATTCATCTATTCTAACCCAGTTTAAGCTACTCTGTCCAAAGATTAGTAATAAAAGCTTATTTTATATCCGAGGTTGTGTGTGTGGTACAGTATATGTCCATATGTGTTAAAACAGTGGGGGTGTGTCACTGACAGATGGACGGCTCCAAAGCGCAGAGCAAGCCTACAGCTCACCACAATCCTAATCTCTGTGTATGTCACGATGGCTGACAATATGCAATCACACCCACACAGCCAGCAAATGTGTCATTTATTCATCTGCACGCAGCTTAAAGAAAGTTGAAGAGCAACGTAAAAGCAGACGTGTGAGAGACAGCACGGTCGGGTATCACTCATTATCAGCGCTGACCGTTAGTTACAGTGTTTTAATTGAACTATGCACCTATAAGTTTATACATGATTGCATTTCCAGCTTTTCACTTCACAGCACATGTTAAGATGGACTGTTGGCTGTGCTTTGTTCAAATCTTAAAGCTGTGATGTTCTGGAGAGTAGACACCCGTGGACTTTAACATGTCTTATCCTCTTTGCTTTGTTCTCTCGCCTCCCACTCCTGTCTTAATCTTGCCAGCCTTGCTCTCTGTAAATGTTTCCCTGCTTCCGTCTCTTGTTGGGATGAGGAGAGACGCTCCCTCCTTTCATCCATCCTCTGTCCTTTGAATGAAGCAGCAGTCGTCATGTGCTCTGACGAGGTTGGTTGCGGCTCCACTCGCTGTCCGGCTGTACGTGGACACGTCACTTCCCCGTGGCTTCGCTGAGACGCCTTTCCTGCACATGAACATATGACTGCGTGTACTGCACAGACCGAAAGGTCAACGCACCTGCTGTAGCACCATAAGCATGAATCATATGTGCAACCACGTAACAGCGACTATACCGCTCCCACACACAGCACAGACTGGTGACAAAACCACTAAACACACATCAGCAGATGGCTCAGCAGCAGCAGGAAAACGGTTACGGTCAAAATGCTGAACAGTAGCTCATGTACAGGCCAACACTGAAAACAGCCACCCCAGCGTGCGTCCAGTTAATAAAAATAATACAACATGCCTGAGGCTGGTATCTCTGCACAGGCAGAGGACTGTGATTTGGGAAGCTCAGCCTCCATTTTGGGGATTGTGTTGATGAGGGCTGGCTGTGTGGCTGAGCAGCAGTGGTCATGACTCAGTCAGATATGGTTCGCTCTGGCTCACACACTTGCCTCCAGCGGCTCCTGTCCAGCTTTAGCACGACAAAAACAATTCTGCTGAATTCGAGTCAAACGGTTCTCCAATCTCACAACCCGAAGCAGACGCACGGTGTATAAAAAGTGCACCGCACTCTAATCACACTAATCATTACCTCAAGTCACAACCATCAACTGTTCTGATTAAAGCTCTCCAGGCGAAGCTTGGTATTTCACTCACAGTGAGAAACAGACTCAAATGCCCGAACAGTTTTCTTCTTTTCCTAAAATGTGTAAAACAACCACACATCACTAGATCACTTGTTTTTCTCACAAAATAAATAATGCATGGCATTTGCTCAGGCTAATAGAAGCCTGGGGCACCTGATGCAATTGTAAAAGGTGCCACAAGACAGATGTAATCATTGGTCTGAAATAACTCCATTATTAATGATGCAATTTGCTCCTCAGTCACCCACTCAACAAGCCCAGTGGGTGTGACCAAAGCGTCCCACCATAAGTACACACTTACACCAGGATGCCTCGCAGCCGCTGGAATCCACATGGAAAAGACCAGTTATAGAACCAAGGCACGTCTGCCTTTTATTAGCTGACATACTTCATTAATGGCCTCTACCAGGAGGGATATAAATATCTGAACACTGACGGACAAGGCTGAGGATAAAAAAGCTGCTTTCTTTTACTGTCAAGCACAAAAGCATGAAAGCCCAGACTGTACAACTTTAATATGCTGCCAGACACTCACTGCCTGCAGTGTATGTGGCCAAGCTAAAAATACACGGAGTGATTCACACCAAGTATTTCATCGTGCTGAATATAAGGAATAAGTAAACTCATGAATGGCTTGGGTCCTGTCAGAGTCAGCTCTGATTTAGCTTGAGTGGGCACATTCTTCTCCAAATCACTGCTCCTGTACATTTTCATCAATCACTAACAGGAATCAAAGAACCTCTGGCTCCCCTCTAGGGGCTGCCAGCAGGTAAAATCATCAGATTGTAAGACAGAGAGCTTGATGTCTGACCCTTAAGGGATGAACTGGATAATTGCAGCCTTTTTAAACTCAGGGGAAATCAAGTAAGCTGAAAACGATTGTTTCTGAAGCTAACGTTGAGCAAACAGCACACAGGCAGCCAGGTCTCACTGCAGGGTCACACTAATGGTGTCTTGTTATGACCTTGAAAAGTGGAGTCACAGTGTCTGCCACTCTGAGTAATCACTGTCCTTCTGGCCTTCCCGTGTCTGACAGCATCACTGGACCAGACAAGGAGACGCAGACAAACTGGCACGAAAAGCCAAAGCACCTCACGTAATTCAGCCTTTATGCTGCTTGAGGCATCGTGCAATTTGCTGCATCATGCTACAGCTTCAGCGAGAAAAAACACACTGTAGAGCTCGGTTTGGCCAATCAAGCAATGCGCTGACCTATTCCACAATCCGCAGCACCTCCGTGTGCCCTGCCCTTTACTACCGTACATCACAAAGCTTGATCCCCAAGATGAAACCGTGTTCAGTTGGTGAATGACACTGTGAGTTAACATGATTTAACCTTATTAATCATGTAAGAACTTAGAATATGTTTAGATTTTTGTATCCACATCTAATACACTTCACTGATAAACAAATGTAGACAGTGAAGGACAACCAGCGTCAAGCTATGAAAGCACAGTTGGTGAGAAAAGAGAAGGACAGAGTGTTTAAGTGTCCTTGACAAATTGTCTCTGGGTCTTGTGCCAGTATGTGATTTAACTGGGTCATAGTTTCACCCACATGAGAAGGCAAACAAAAAATCTTTTGACATCTCACTCTCTTGGGCCGATCTGACAATAACCTGCTCTGTCATCACGCATTTCACCCACTTATTAAACAGCTGACATGGTATAAGGCATAAATGTGAGTGTACTGTCTCATATTTAGAGGACGGTAATTGCAATTAAAGAGTTTAGTGTTTCCTGTGGCTCTCTCACAGTGATTCTCTACTGTACTAAGCGAGAGGGTGTATTTAAATATTTATGTACAAACTCTTTCCAGAAAGGTTTAGATAAGCACTGAACAACACGACTGCCTGGAGTTTTGGACTGAGGACAGTGGTGAAGGAACTGTGAAGGCAAAGGCAACAGACTAGCAGCAGCTGAAGCTTAGTGCAGTCATGGGTGGATTCTAAGGGCTCAGCGGGCCGGTCTTACCTGGTTCTCCTCGTGAGTGACTCTCATCTGTTCTTTAAGGATCGACGTCCGTGCCGCTTCTTCTTTCCTCATGATCCTCTCCTTCTTCAGCTCAGGACTCCAGAAGCTCTTGATGCTATTGGTGGAAGATCCCAACTTACTGTCCTTCAGGTCAAGCTCCCTGCGCAGCATCTCATTCTCCCTCTGCATCTCCCTGAGCTGGGCCTGCATCTCCAGCAGCTCCCCCCCAGTGCCCCGCACCGCCTGCCTGAGCAGGGCTGAGGGCACCCCCTGGTGGTGGTGGGGGTGCAGCATGGAGAGGGAGCCCAGGTCACTGTAAGACAGAAGGTCAGCATGGGGCCCCAGCCCCACTGAAGCAATGTTGGGACTGCTGCCCATTGCTGTGACGCGGCCCCCGTACATGGCCCGACTGGTGGCACGACCCAGAGTCATGGTTCCTTTGGGGTAGGTGGCAGTGGAGCCTACGCCCTCATGGTCGCTCAGGTACATGGGTCCGGAAGTAGCATAGGCAGCGTTGAGGGACTGGATGTTCTCCATGGAGAGCGTCTTCCCCCCCGCACCACCCCCACCCCCACTGCTGGCCCTCCGATGGCCCAGTCTGGGGGACCTCGGCAGGCGTGGGGACCGTGCAGGGCTGCTCTCTATGTGGCCAACAGCTC
Source organism: Macropodus opercularis (assembly GCA_030770545.1). NCBI lineage: Eukaryota > Metazoa > Chordata > Actinopteri > Anabantiformes > Osphronemidae > Macropodus > Macropodus opercularis. The sequence continues at coordinate 3,408,751 of CM061099.1, forward strand.
TGGCACTGCCGTACATGTCCTGTGAATCGTTGTGTAGCCACCAGAGGGTCCTTAACAGGGGCGCGCTGAAATGAGACTGCTTGGACTCTCGGAACCACACATGAGCGACTTATTTCAAGCCTCAGTAGGCGGAGCACATCAAACTCAAATCTGAGGACAGAGGAGAGAAACACCTGTTAGCTAAAAACAACAGTTGCTGTCTGTCAGAAGAAAGGCTTGGCTAAAAAAAAGGCAAACATTTGCTTGAAACCTCAGTAACAAACTGATTTGTTGTGCAGGATGTTACAAAGTGGATGAACAAAGCATCAGCCCTGGTCGCTCGGAGGCTGGATCAGTCAACATCAGCAGCAAACTGACACATTTTATGCGGCTCCTATTTCAAACAGCCCACAAGAATTTCCCAGCATCGTCCTGGATATACCACTGGTCAACATTTATCTGAATCCCATTAATGCTGCCGTTAACACAGCATCTTTAAAACTAGTATCACAGCCACTGTTTTTGCCTGACGTTAATCATCATCTCAATGATAACGATCATGAGTAAATAATGACGTTCATGCTCAGGCCAAAATTAATTAAATAGATTTTTTGAAAATGAATCTAACAAGCAATCAACCAGCTGCAGTTTGTTTGCCTAGTGTGGTTATTACACAGCGTTACGTATGGACCTGTTCCCCAGTTCAAGTGTGGCATGAACTCACTGGTTGTGGACTGAGCACATTTTTGAATAAAACTGTACAATTCAGGAAAATTACCTTAAAATTAATTTGTTCAAATATAAGTAAAACAGACTTAAGTAAAGTTCAAATGTAGATCTAACCACAGTTTCCATTAAAATTGAGAAAATTCGAAGAATTTAAAATAGTGCACGTCCTTCTGGCTAATGAGGACAGAAAAAGAATAAGGGATCCTTCATTTTTAATGGCGTAATAATGGCTCTGCTGCTTCAAGCGCTAATATATCAAAAGACGCATCAGAGTCTTTGATTTATTAAAACGTGAGATCACACGTGAAGACAAAACACTGTGATCTAATGCAGAGAGTTGAATGAGAAGATATAATTATAACAATAATGTTCATATTTAAAATGTTATTATTGTTAATAATAATAATAATAATAATAATAATAATAATAATAATAATAATAATAATAATAATAATAATAATAATAATAATAATAATAATAATAATAATAATAATAATAATAATAATAATAATAATTGGACTGTTCCATCAAAGTGAACTACAGTACTTTCTCCCCTTTGGTGATACTTGCTCCTCGTACCTCAGTTGCCATGGTGACTATTCTTGGCTTAACAGAGAAAACGCCCATCACTCATCTGAACACCACGGTAGCATATGTTTCCAATAGACGAGGAGGCAAACTGTGGCTGAGCAGTCATGACAGCCTGTGGGAATCAAGGGGAATGTACCTTCTAACAATTTAGTTTAATGTTAAAGAATCTTTTCTCTTACGTCACTGAACTGATGAAATGACGGTACGGTGGTTGAAATCCAGAAGGATTGTGGACGGCAATAACCCTCAGCTGCTCTAACTGAGACATCATCCGAGAGAGCTCCCTGGCAGAGGAGGTCACGACGTCATCTCTGTTAGTTAGTTAAGTTAGGTAACAGGTGTCTAGATGGGACTGGACGGTCAAAATATCAAACGACAGAACAAATCGTTTCAATATGGAAACTAGCATCGGCTTCTGTCCTTCCCCTCTGTGTCAGTTGCTGTATTATTCTACCTAAATAATTTTCGAAAACACACCCTGCATGTCCTTCTGACAGTCTCAACAGTATTTTTGCACACCCACACACTGGAGGACAATTTTACGATATGGTGCTTCTGGTGTCCAAAGGTTAAAGCGTAGAATAGCAAGTTGCACATTGACAGCGTTGTTAACAGACGCTGAGACGTTAGAGTAAACAACGCTGGTCTGACCGTTCTAGTCTCCATCCAACCCTGGTCTGAAGTAAAACCTCTCGTCCGCAGTGAGGTTTCTACCTCTGCATCCACTCATCAAGTCAAGCGCATTACTGTACACGTCAGGCAGAGAGACATCAAGTGCAGTAGGAGAGTATCACGTTATTGCAGAAACAGTAATAATCATGGCAGACCACAAGGGAAGTGAGCTGACAAAGCCAATTACAACCCTCCACCCTGCTCCCACTCTCCACAGATGACCCGCCTGGGGATCTGAGGAATTACTCACATTCACAATAATCAAAATTGAGTTACCACAGCAACTGCGTTTATAATTAACACAGGTTCTGCTTTCATAGAGATTGTTGGCATTTTATTTGTTTAACTTGCTGATACAAGCACTGAGTGTCATCATCACTGTCTGTCATCAATTACTAACTACTGGTTATTATTGGCAATTCCAGTTACCAGGACCAAGGCAGCAAATAGGCCACTGAAGAAATTATCTGTGGTAATTCAGGAGGCAGTGATGCGGAAGCAGCGGAGCGGATACGGAAAAAAGCTCTGACCACAGGCGATGCTGAGAGCGTGATGGGGTCAGGCAGACAGTTCTCTGACGTGCTGAAAACCACCGAACAGGCGAAGCGGTGCTACCTTAGAATAACTGGAGAGAAAGCGGCCTTTAAGGCGCTGTGGGCTGACTATAATCAGCCTCTACGTGGGTTGATGGAGACGCTTCCTGTGAAGAGAGGCGCAATAACCGGTTCAGTGCGGCCCGAAGCCACTTAAGCAGGAGCAACACATGCAGCCTCTTCATCACGTCTCCTACTACACAGCTTCAACGCCCCGCTGTCCCTCCCACCGACCCAATGGTTGGCTGGATCAGATAATAACGTGTAAAGACGCGTCTCCTCCAGATTCGTGTGTGGAACAAAGGGCCCGTTTCTGTTCGAAATAGCTGCTGAGAGGAAAACGCGTCAGGAAACATGTGGAGCGTCGTCGACGCGCTTTCAGGCCTCTCTCTGGCTCCTGTGTTGTCTGAATTAAGTCCATTTGATGCAACACAGGGTGGCACGACCGAGCCGGTGACAGCTCGGCGGGCCTACATCTGCCGTGGCCCCAGCTCCTGAATAGCACTAATATCAGCCCAACGGAGCAAAGCTTTATTTTGAAATGCGGCGCTGCTCTCTCGTTTCAACCGGCTTTAAAATGCAAATCCCCTCATCTGTAGTGAGCACTGACTGGCTGTGTCTAAGCAATCAAGCACCGCGGAATGAGGAGGATTTTTTTAAACGCGCACAGCCTCCGCTTTTTGCCTCCGCTAAGTCGCTCCGTAAAACGCTCGAACACGACGTGGACACCGCGTGGATTCTGCGTGAGATTACTTTTATAATGTCTGGCTGTGGAATTAAAGAAACAAATATACCTTTGTCGATGTTAATTCCTCTCCTTTGCCGCTCTAGACGGCATCTTGTCGCCTCCATTCACCCCAGCAGCCTCTCTCAGCATCCTGCGCTGTCATTGGGCAGCGGACGCTCTCTCTCCTCCTCTACACGCCAGAGAGCAGCATCACCACTACTGCAAGTGGCAGCTGGCAGGAGGGGGAGGCGGCGAGATGCGGGGAGCGGCCTGCACCGACTTTCGTGTCATCTTGGTGCTGAATGAGAAGCACTGAGCGCGTCCAGTCGAATCAGCCGAAGGTGAAGGAGATTTGGGTTTTGTCTGCTTATATGTTTCACTTCTTTAACGTCCTTGGTGATTATTTATTTACTGGTTCACACTTGCCCGGAAGCACTTGTGAGGTAGATGTGATACATTTGAGGATGGGGCCCATTTAAAGGGAAATGACTTGGAGCAGTAGTTAAACCTGAAGAACCCCCAGCAGTAATTTATGCCTTATTCGTTGCAGTACAGTAAATGCGCCACAGGCCGCTCAGCTTAACATAAAGGTCATGTCTGTCCAAGGCAACAAAAGCCACACATCATGACGCCTACAGCACATTTGACTATAGCAGCATGTTTGACAGTGTCGTGTGAAAACCAGACTTTGTGATTTTACTCTACTTTAAATGTTTGACTATATTTTGTCTGGACTTTCTGCAGTCTTTACTAGTTGCTAGGTAACAGGGTGACAAAGAGCCCGTTTCACACCAGATGGACCAGACAATGGTACTAGTCTTTAATCTAACATGCCACTAAAGTGCAGAACTGTATTCCCAAACAATTATTCCAGCTGAAAGAACTCAGCCATTAAAGCTGTGTCATGCCGTGGCTGATTCACAGCAATGATCTCACAGCTCACCAGTATCACGACAGCATTGTGAAGGAGATTTGCTTGAGGGTTATGGCAGAGCTTGCGAGCAGGTCTGACGGAGGAACGTCTGTTGCATCGTGAGTCAATCTAAACTCGTGTGTCACACGCTGACTTCACCGTGAGGTGGGTGCAGTATCCTTCAGACGTGTTTGAACAGTCGTCTCCGTAGCTTCTTCAGAACAGGCCGACGTTCCACTGGCGCCCGTCGCTCTCCTGTTCACGCCAGGCTTCAGGCCTGCTGAAATTACAGGGACTTTCTCCCACTGAATCGTAAACGCTGATGTAAACGCTAAGTGTGCTTGACAGGGCCCACAGGAGAGGATCAGCATTTCTGTGTCCTAAACCCAAACACACAGTCACGCACAGACTTGCTCTGTCTGCCTGTTTCTTATCATTTTCCTTTTTCTCTGATGCAAACATGCAAAGCCTTACGGACAACAAAGTGGAAATCTGCTACACCAGGTTATGGTCTTTGTGCTCACGCTGATTCCTCAGTGTTTCCATTGTGAAATCCCAGAGTTATCGTTGTTTGGTTAAACAAATTGTATTTTAGTCCCTTGTCCACGTAAAGCACCCAGACGCACCAAACTTATACTTAGTGTCCTGCACCAACATGTGCATATAGTAACATACTGCAATAAATCACACGTAGAGTCTTTAACTGTTAAGATGAACATTAGCAGCTGTTACCTTGAGGCAGACACGAGGAGCAGACGAGCCAGGTGTTTATCATCACCTATACCCAACAACAACTAGAAAAACATGTTTATTTACAGCAGGAGCCTCAGGTTGGTTAAAATCACGCTGACATTTTCGCTCAAGCTGTGTTTGAATCGGAATATTTGTCACTGCTTTGCAACTAGGGTATCAGGGCTTTACAGTCTTTACCGGAAGCTGTATATGGGGCAATGCAAACTAGAAAACCGTCCTCAGTAAACTACAAAAAAACATCTAAGTAGCTTTTTTAGGAACAGATAAACATGCATCTACTCGCATCAAGTAGCCTGATTCCAACTGAGCAAACCGTGGTGAGTGAAGTAAGTATTCACATTAAACCCCGTTTGAAAACTGAGACTTATTTACTGTATATTTCGTTCCTATATAAAAATAAAAGCATTTAAAGTAGGATTCGCTAATGGATCGCGCTGGCACACATTTTGCTCTGGACATCAGAGAACCTGTGTATTTGTCTTTTTCTGTGACGTGACAGTAATTTCAGGTTATTGATCTTTACTGATGCGAGACAGCGCTGATTCACAAACAAACCCTTTGCATAAAGCCCTGGAAAGGATTGTTTCATTATTAAAGGGTTTTGTATTGATCATGCAGTCTGTGGGACTCGCAAAGCCAGCAGATTAAGACTGTGAGTGAGAGGTGAGCGAGCGAAACCTGAGCCTCTAGTCCTTCCTGGCTCCATTCATTCATCATTTTGCTCTGCAGCCTGATGGAGCTTGACGTATTCAGGACTGATAAGTGTGCGGGTGAGCTCCGTCTCTCTCTACTGGCCTCTTGTGGCGTTGGTGAAAAAATCAAAGTCAACTTAAGAAAGGTTTTTTATTCGTGATGTCTTCAAACAACGTTTGGCTTTGAATACAGGGATCAGTAAGCGTCACATCGACATCAAGGAAAACTACGCTTCACTGAGAGAAACAAGCTCAGTATTGACCTTTGGTGAGTGAACAGTAGCTGCAATAGTGTGGGATGATTATTCTGGTCACCCTGTGTCTCCCATATGTCACACTTACCATCACTAGAGATAGTCACCAGCAGCTTCTTGAAGGTCGCTGCTGATGGAAATAACCGGGCTTATCTGCAGAGGCTGAGGCTCTTATCGTGGCTTTTAGGAAATTGATAAATGAAGCAAGTGTCCCAATCTTGGTAACTAAGAGGGATTCTAGGTCAGGTGACCTGTACATGGGAACAATAGGGAACATTAATCCACCTCCTCTGCAGTCACTGCCTCAAATTACAGACCTTTATGGCATAAAACTTACCATACAGTAAGTGACCAACAGAGAAGTTCCCAAATTCAACATATGTCATAATTATATGGATCAAATGGGAATGATTAGACTTTAAAGACAACAATGCCGGACTCCAGCCGTCAAGTCATTTTAGCTACCCTGCTTCAAGTTCTGCTTCCAACCAGATGAGGGCAGCCAAGATCTGCTGATGTGATGAGCTGGTCCTGCAGAATGGGTTGTAACTCACAGGCCCATTCAGCTTTGTTTCAGTGGAGTAGTCCAGAGTTGCAGTGCTGCACATATGTGGGTAAAGATCAGATCGTACCAGAGCTACAGTACGGTAGCGGTGGCTTGAATGTGCTGTTGTAGGAGTAGAAACTCAGTGAGCCTTGGAGTTGCTGGCCATAACACGACAGATGCTATGACTCAACTTCCAGACAACCTCACCCAGACGACTGAGAATCGTCACCGACATTATGTGGCACACCAGGATGAGAAATGCACAGATTTACACAGAACAACAGACATGACTCAGCCCAGACGCTGGGCACATTTGTCTCGCCTCAAAGGAACAGTGACATCAGGTTCAACTTTTAAGGAAGGATCTCAAACCTTGTTATACTTTATGTGACTGAATGGCTTTTATTTTCAAACAAAGGACATAATTCACCACTGGCTCACATTCGAAAAAGCTACAGTATAGTCGCTATGGCAGGACCCTAATCCACTAGAGTAGGCAAGTACAGGAGGTTTTACTGGGGTTAGTCAGTAATATGTGCTGAAATCAGGCTGAGGTGAAGAATGAGCCTGATAATGTCAACTCACATCTGCATTTATTGAATCTCAATTTGTCTTCACCCCCAAGTGATGCAGACACAAGAGACTTAAGGCTTCAGACGTAACACGGGCATGATGTAGCCACCAGCACAACACTCCACGAAGCCATGTACACATTTTAAAATATATGTTTTTAATTTATAGACTAAATCAGTGGACGACTGTTTAAACTGCCTGAAGGATCAAAGACAAAGTGAGCTTGAGTCCATTTTCTTTCGCTTCTCCTGAGACACGTGCAGACTCAGTCGCACATTCTCTCACTCTCACACTGGCAAAGTCTCCTCCTGCCTCCCACCTACACGAGGATCAGTCATCGCCGCCTCAGTCCTGTACAAGAAGCATCTTATTCAAACAGTCTTCATCAGGTGGCATTCACACGCACTCATGCAGACTCAAACAATAACCACATTATGTTCCTTTTCTTTTTTATTCTTTGCTCTGTTTGGAAATTGCAGGGTCAATATTTTCATTAATCACATTACTTGACATGATGCACCAAAATTTACTCTATCTGTTTACAGGAATACACTGAATAGAACACAAGGTTTCACAATGGATACACGACTGACGTTTTGCCCATTGCACTTACAACAGTGAATGACATTTTCCAGATTTTTGTTAAGGATTTTTTTCGGCTTCTTCCTTCAACCTTCATCATCTTTCCGATCAAATCCACCAAATCGAAGACCTCCCGATGGTCTGACAAAGGCTTTCCACTCTGCAATTACCATGGAGGTTTGTTCACCGTGTTTACAAACACAATATGTATAGCAACTCTACACAGACAGGATATGCATCTGAATACGAGTTTTGTTCCACTGTTGTAAACAGTCAATACAAGTCAGCCACATACACTATGCTTATGCAGTAATGATAACCACCATCAGCATTAGTTTCATCCTCATTGTTGTGGTAATAAATATTCTTTTTATACACAAAAGTTGGCAGCAAATACGGCATGGGGATGCACATGACAGCCGTACTCAAAACTCAAAAGCTGTACAAAGAAAGACTTTGTATTTACAGTAAGAATGCGCGTGTCTTCCTGTCAATCTGGATGGCTGCACTGAAGGCTGTTTTGTCTCATGCACCTCGTAGCAAACAGATAGCGCCTCTGTCTCTCGTATTAGGTGGTGGAGCACCTTTACGTGACCTCCGTGTTTCTGCATTTCATTAAGTGCTACCAGTCAGGCTTGTGCTTTCAAAATGACATGCCCTGATTTGTAAATGACTGACTGAACGTCTCACTCATTACTATTCTCTACGTTGGCCTGTGAAGGTCAAGGTTCATCAGACAAACCTTGGTGAAATCATGCCGTACCCTTTTTTAAATTCATGTACAACTTCCAAGAGTATAAGCTCTAATCATGCACCTTTACAATGGCTTGGCTGCTGAGTGGTCTAATCAACAATGAAATATCCGACAGAAGCATTCCATTCACCCCACAAGTTATACTGACACCCAATATGTACATTGACACGTATTAATGAGAAGTGCTGACCATCTGTATCACAGGTTTATAGCAGCACGAACAGCCACTGCAAGCCAAACACCGAGGAGCCCAGTTCAGCCAAAACGCACAGAAATTGAATGAGGCCTTACAAACAGCCACACAAAGCCAAGCAAACCCATGCGTCAAAGCAACATAATGGTGGACATTCAAAACTGACAGTCTACACAGTTTACCCTTTGGCAACAAGTCCCCTGTGAGGGGAGTGTGGAGTCAAAACATGCCACGAAAATAAAAACAATTCTAGTTCAATAGTCAATATTTAAATTCATACAGACAAGTTGCTAAGTAAAAACGTTTTCTTGACCTTTTTTTTCACTATTTTAGTTCATCATTTTGTTGTTTTCTTGTGAATACAATGGTGATAATAAACAGTTTTAGGCTGAATTACTTCCAGGTTCAAAATGAGTCATTGCATAGAATTAATCAATTAATAATTGCTTTCATCCTCTCCTATATCTGTTTGCATGTGTGTGTGTGTGTGTCTGTAGGTGTGTGTTTGTTTGCACAATTAGAGGCAGTGAGTCCAGCTTGTTAGTGAGATCATCAAAGAATCAGTAACCTCATTAATCAGCGGGTTGAGAACTCAATTAACCTTGGCTCGGAGGAGTATAGAATGTACATGTAGTGTATGCGTGTGATAAAGCGTGTCTGTGTCTGTGTGTTCGTACCTGCACGTCCTGCACAACTGCACATACAGTACCACGCACGTCTCGACATGGTACGGTAGTTGTAAACCCTCTGACAAATTGTATTACGGCTATTAAGCGACAGAAGTGTTGTATATTTCCCATCACTAGTTGAAACAACATTTATACCATTGTGCTATTTACCATTTTCTGCATGCTATTGCTTTTAAAATCAACAAGCAAATTATTTGATGCAAGAAAACAGATTCAAACAAATAAAAAGTGAAAATATAAAGTAACATTTTACCAAAGAACACGCAAAAAACAAAAAACGGAAGTCACTGGAAGGTGATTTCATAATTAGACAAATTTACATAATTATATCTCTGATATCTTTTATGTACATACAATAGTATACAGTTGTGTAAAAAGGAATGCATGGTGATATGGAGATTTTAAAACATATGAGGTATGCAAGTAAAAACGTACTGAATAAGGCTCTTTCATACAGTGAATATCAGGCAAAAATGAAAAGAAACTACAAGATGAGACAAATCAGTAAAAAGGATCCAGTCCCAGAAGGCTCTGAAACTCACTGTAATGATGGCTTTGCAATGGCTAATAAAGAGCCGTGGCCACGCTTTCGTTTGGTCCTCTCATCGGTGTGAATCTCACACTTGTGGGCACACTGGTAGTAATTCCCTTCGCTAAAAACCTACAACTAGTGACTAGTGGCATCTCATCGGTGGTGAAGTACGGACTTCGTTTTTTGACGTTTTTTTGATAGTTGTACTGTACGTGCATTCTCAGTTCCACATATACACAAGTCATTCTCTAGACATCAAAACAAAGAGAGACGAAAATAAAAACACATTCAAAGAAAGGGTAGAATTCCCTATACTGGAATGTAGTGTAGAGACCAGAGAAACCGAGCATTCAAAGACCGTAGCCGAGTCGTCAGGTTGGTTGTCACTGTGGGGGTAAGATTGGTATTTTTGGTACAAGGAAAACCTATGAAAATGTACCTTCATATTTTTTTACAATCTGCTCTGCATGAGAAGGCTCTGAAGACATCAATATAAAATCAAATATTCCGTGTCAGACGTGCATTCCTCAGACCCTGGTGGTATTCCATCGCAACTCCTATAGATGGCACTGTGAGACTTGAGGGAAGAGACACGCATGGCCGACCATGACGAATTCCTCCCATGACGTCCAGGTGTTTCATCTAGCGTCCGTCTACTATCGTACAGATCCCAGGAGGCTTTCTGCAAGACTTGAGTCCCTTCTTCCTCCCTCCTCCTCTTCTCTGCTTCACTGCGTTCTTACTGACCGTTATTGTCCTCCTGAAATACAGACACAGAAATGTTAATGTTGGCATAAAAAAATGTATAGTTTGAACTATGCTCAACTCAGCAAACAGGAAGTAAATGAAAAATAACAATGGTGCAGCTCACAATGCACAAATATGAATAGAAGAAAAAAATATATAATTATTTATTAATAGAATGTTTAAAAATGATCTAGGCCTTTAAAAATTCAGCATGTTTTGCAAAGGCAGCGTTTATGTCACAGTTCTTGGAGTTTACTCCCTGCGATGCTCCAGCCATGCTCAGCTCGTCTGAGGGTATTGGCAGTGAGCCACTGGCCTGCTGCTCAGTGAAGCACCCTGTCAGGTTTATCTCCCCCATTCATTCTTAGACTGGCCACAAATGCAGAGATGACACCTCTGCGGACGTTAATCCAAATGTCAGCACGGGCAACATAAAAGATGAATGAACGCTCTTCGTCCATATGAGTCCGAACTTCGTTGTGTGCAAGTCTTGGAATGTGTTTCGTCAGTTTATTTGCTTCTAGAGTTCTGCTCCATTGAGCAGAATTAGTTCATTAGTCCATTGTTCCATGAATGATGAGTATAATGAGTCATGACTTTGTGCGTCTGCATGTGCTCTTGTCTCTGTGTGTCGTTGCGTGTGTGACATTAAAGCCAAGCCACAGTTAGCCTTCTCGGGCTAATTATAGCCCGGTGTGCTTGGCCCAGATTACTGTAAGTGTGTGAAGTCAGAAGGTAAAACACACTAGTGCCTCCTTCCCTTTCCTTGGCTTTAGCCTCTCACTTCTGCAGCACTAAGCCCGAGGGGAATGTGTCCATAATTACACGAGCCGACACAGCTGAACCCAAGAACTAAAACACAGAAGCAAGTAACACAACTAACTGACCAGTACCAATCTGAATGTATGTAGTCGCCGCACTTGTCTAGTTTTCTGTGCACAGTGTGAGTGGAAACACATGTGCAGTCGCAGATGTGTGTAACTCACCATTGGTCCAGTGAAGCATCGGATGTCGCCACAATCATCATGGTAGCAGTGTTGTTCTGTCAAGGCATCCACTTACATTCAGGCCTCCTCGTTTCTCTGCTCATGTCTTTTAACACCATGCTGACGAAGCCATCGCCCTTCTTCAATTCACTTCAGTCGCACGCTCGTGTCTGGGGAATTCAGTGCTGACAAGGCATCCTTTGATTCCAACTCCAATTTGGAGTAAAGGAAAGGTACAAGGGATCAGTGCAAATATGCAATCACTGCATTTAATGAGTCATCAGTTCATGTGAGTTGTAGTTGTGCACATGTGCTATGTAAATATCAATATCAAGCTGGAGAAACAAACAAACTGGGACAACATTCTTTGCTTTCACAGACTGGAGGCTTGACGTTTTAACTGAACCTAAAACCTGTGAGGTGAAATGGAAGGTATGACCAGCAGTCAGTTGTTTAACAAGCTACTGCATTATTGCATATGCTTTACTGGTGACTAAGTGTCATAAAGTAAATAAACACATTTGAAATACTTTTCTATTCATGTACTTGCTCAGTGGAGCAGGTGACAAATCTTTATGGTAAACACGATGCAGCTGCCCCACACAGTAGCCATTTCAACGAGATACTCACTGATGCGTTCAGGATCTCTCCTCCTCGTATTTCTCTGTAATGTGGGATTCATTTAATGCAGTTTCATAGGTTTTCAAGTATAAATCTACCAATCCATCTCAGTTCAAGGCTGCATATCCTGGAAAAAAGCACAGTTCGCATTAAACAAATGAAGCAACAAGGCGTCCAAACCATTAATAATTCACAAGGAGGAAATTCATAATTGTGCCATCTGTTGCCTCTCATTTCTAATTAAAACCTTTAGAAATTCTTAGTACTGTGTTACTGTAGTTTAAAAAATGTTTTTCTCTTACCCTCCTCTCTTCAGTTCACCAGAATGAAGTGAACTTTTTCCCAAGGCCAGACAAAGCTGAGTGACAAAGAAGAGGCAAATGAAAATAAACCTAAACAATGAAATGCCTGTTAAATGGACACCACTGGTACTTTTTGTTCTTTTTAGACTTGAGCTGTTAAAATCACCTGCAGAGAGTGAATTTAACAAAGAGCCACTGTAACAAGCTTTCTTAAACATTTATTTATTCATGACTCTACCATCTCCCAGCTTTCCCGCCTGCTCTGCTGCCCCTCCTTGCAGGATTTTAGTGAGAACATTTTCCCCTTCAGCAGGTGTCTGTCCTGGTGCAGCACTGCCTATACCTCCAGGTTTGCTACCGATGCCAACTGGTGCAGCCTTGGAGCCTGGAAATACCGAACGCAACCATTTCATGAGTGTTTGCTTGGAGTCACTTATTTATGACAACAGTTACAGTGAGACTTACCGATGCCTGTTAGAGGGGGCGTGGCTATTTTGGGAGGCTGAGGTGCTGATGGGACTGCTGCTGTAGTCTTCATTCCTGTGGCTCCTGCTGCAGGTGTAGTATCCATCTTTGCCTGCAGAAATTAAAGTTGAGAATGTTGTTGCTACGTGATAATATTTTAATTTCATTTCATCAGAAAGTTACATTGTTCCCACCAACAAAATGCATTGAACTAATCATTTTTATCGTTGACAGATACAATTGTCTTAATGCTGAGTTATACAGTGATACAATAATAAGTTCACAGGTGTTTTTAGCAACACATCTTTCATTACAGTACAAAACTGTAATCCTGCTAAACCCAATGCAAGTAAAAGCATCTTTAGGTCTACTGACCCCTGTGGGGGCTGGCTGCCCAGAACCTGCAGCAGGCTGGCGTCCCTGCGGTGGGGTTTGGCCAGATCGGGGCTGCTGCTGTACTGGTCCAGCTCCTGCTGTGGTGGTTGCGGGCTGGCTGCTCGGAAGGTTTTGGCTGTGTTGCAGCGGTTGTTGTTGCTGTTGTGCACTCTGCTGATGCTGCTGCTGCTGAACCTGCTGGCTGCCATCAAGTGGTTCAGAGCTTGGATGTCTTTGACCCTGACCACCTAAACGTTGCTGCCCTGCTTGGCTCTGAGGGGGTTGCTGTTGCTGTTGATGCTGTGGTTTAGAGCCTGCTTCAGAGGGATCCTGCCTCCTTGAGCGCTCTCCTTGTGTTCTCTGACCTCTTCCCCCAGTTCCACTATGATGATGACCAGTGTCACGAGAGAAATCTCCTGAGTTACGGGGACTTCCTTGGGCAGAACGGGGGTCTGGGACACTCCTTCTTTGTGTAGAAGAGGAGCCCCTGACATCAGAGCGACCGGATGAATCTTTGGGGTGTGTCCTAGAAGAACGGGAAGACCTTGAATCTTCGGAAGAGTGGCGAGAAGAGCTGTGTCTGCCAGAGCTGCTGCCATGATGCCGGTGGTCCCGTGATGTTGTTGAGGAAGAGTGGCGTTGGTTGTATTCATCCTGGGCGCCGTACTCTTCTGGAGGTTCATCATAATCATGATAGGTGTGTTTACTACGCCTACCTGTGGATGAGTGACCCCCACTTCCATGGTGTCTTGAGCGATCAGAACGAGCTTCTCGTGGCTTCTCAAACCAGTCAGTCTCCTCTTGGCCCAAATGATAGGCTTTTCAAAACCAAAACAGACATTATCAGTCACTTGTTTTGTGTTTAGAGGATTAGCATGCAAACCGAAGCCATGCAAAATAAATGGGAAAGCGTGCTCTTTATTCCGGAGCCATGCACAAAAAGTAACAAAAAAAAACATAATGACATCACACTGACGAATTAAAAAGAGATATTTGGCTTCACTTATCACAAGGAACAATCCATAAAACACGACAAAACAAAGTGATGTTATCATCTCAAGATTTCACACTTGACATGCAGCATTAAGCAGGAAGGAATTTCATGCACTAATGATTCAGCACCAGTTACCTTCACTGTCAGAGACAGCACAGTGCATGTCATCTACAAGATAAGGATCATCCGGTTTAAAGACATGACTCCTGGGCAAGTCCTTCTTGTGGTGATCTTGCACATCTGGCAGAGAATGGCTGGATCCGTACTGGTTTCTCACATCGTGGGCTTCTGATATGCCAGCAGTCCTTCCCATGCCTACAGGCTTGCCAACAGGACTAAGTGGACTTTCTTCTTCTGAATTCTGGCTGCGCATTGGAGGCCTTCCACTTCGTCTCTGGGACCGCTCCATAGCATCCCTCTCATAGGATTTACTTCTGTGGCCCGTGGAATCTCTAGAAGAAATCTTGTCCATACCGTATCCTGTAGACCTGGACCTTCCAGAGCTGTACATTCGTTCTTCCTCCTCAAGACCTTCACGACTCGTGCCATAATATTTCTGCTGGTCATATGCATTCTTCTTCATCCCGTAGCTGACATCTTCCTGAAGCTTCTTGGATCTGGACACAACTGTACAGCTGCCTCCCGTTGATGTTGTCATTGTGTAAGAGGCGAGGTCAGACTCCACATCCCGTGCTTCTTCAATAGGGGAGAACTTAGAAATCTTCTGCTCCATCCCTTGCTTCCTATGCTTACTACGTTTAGAGGAGACTACTGCTGGGGCCAGGTTCTTGGGTGTGACTTTATGGCTACTAGCACTGCCACGTGATGTGTGTTTATAATCATCATAGTAATAAGAAGAGCTTCCACTCACTGTAGTGCTGGTGCGACTGTCCACTGTGCTTTGGTAACCTGTTGTGCCTGTATGTCTGCCATACGCATCTACGGTCTCATCTTCAGGCCTACCATAGGCACTCCCACGTGTGGGGCCATTCTCACTCCGATAGCGTCCCCCAACAGGATGCCCTAGAGCATCAGTGGGTTGGCCCGTGTTGTCTTTTGTCAGTTCACTGATGTCATCGATCATGACGTAGTTCCTTGGAATATTCTGCTCTAGGTTAGAAGTATAGAGACCATCTGAGGCATAAGCAGAGGTGGGGCTATCTGGACAGTGAGTCAGGCCTGGCTCGGGGGGGCGGTATTGTCCATATGCATTGTTATAGGCGGTGCCAAAACTGGTATCTGGAGCTGATGTGGCTACTGACACTGCTGGGTTGTTAATGACTTCATAGTTGGTTGGGAACTTTTGTTCAAGGTCAGCCAAAGACGTTTGTCTTGGTCGTTGATGGACTGTAAGGATTTCAGCCTGGGGCTGGTAGGGCAGGCCAGGTTGATAAGTACTATGGCTTGGGTAGGGGAGGCTTTGGCCTGGCACAGGCTGACCTGGCTGATGAAAGCCTTGGTGACCATGCTGCTGCATGCTGAGGTCTGTCTGGTAGGACTGGGCGTACATACGGGATGAATAGGTTCCCTGGTTCTGATATCCAGGGCCTGGCGGTGGATGAGGCTGGAAGGTTCCTGGCTGAGGTGCAGAAGATGAGGGGTACTGTGGAGGTTGGAAACCTATCTGTTGGTAGGCGGAGCCAGGCTGCTGTGTTGATGGCTGGCTTTGAGGATATGGATAAGACATGTAAGATGAGGTGGAGGGATACTGAGAGGTCGCATTGAGGTCATTTGTAAACTGACTCAGTGGTGCAGTGCTGGGCCTTGTCAGCAGACCATTAGCATCAAATGTTCCTGTTGCAGCTGCCATTCTGAGGTTATTAAGCTCACTGTCTGACATGTAGTCCCGAGCATCACCCATACACCTCAGGTAAGCCAGCTCTCTCCTCTCCCTCTCCTTCACCATGGTCTCTTTGCGCTGGGTGATGCCTAGCTCCAAGTAACGCAGCTTGGCGTCAATCTCTTTCTCTTCTTCCTCCAGTTCAGCCTGTTGCTTACGAAGCTTTGAAGACTCTTGCTCCACAGCTTTGAGTTCACTGAGCAGCCCAGCCTTGGTGACGCCCTGGGCAGGTCTGGTTAGGACTCTCTGTGGCATGCCAGAAGAACTGTACATTTGCGCTGGGGTAACAATGGGAAGCGGCGTTTCGTCTGGAGGGGGGCTGGGGAGAGTCCTCTTTATTTTCCTCATCAGAGAGTTCTGTTGCTGCTGCAGGGAGGCCATCTGCTGGGAGAGGCACATCAGAAAACACTGAGCTATAAACAGAATTTTGTAAAATAGACTGTACAGATTACTGTACAGAGGCTTTACACAATTCTTCAAACCCACCTGAGATAAGAGCTACACAGTCTTAGTCGGACTACTTGAGCTTAATTGCTGTATGTATGTCTAAAGCATGTTGTCGATCAGGAAATAACTGGTCTGATTTTATTGTATTCGTGAGGATGTGCCATAAATAAATACGACACGTCCATGTTGTAGGTGTACAATTGTACAATGACACGTTACTTTTCATAGCAGCGAAAGGTAAATGTGTGTTATCAGTCTTTTATGTTCATATTTGTTTAATTTTTAATCTATATAAGTCATCTAACATCCTGCTATGTGTAAACTTTATCATGCAATATTGAAATTCCTCAGGTCAATTAAAGTATATCTAGCACCTCAGTATGTCTGTAAGGCAGACAACTAACAGATTTAAAATGTCTACTGCGTATTGTGCTACTTACACAAGCATTAAGACGTCGAGGGTTTGTTGAGTATCCACAACAAAATCATTGATGATACAGAAGCTCTAAGCGGTAGACATGCATAAAATGGCTCTGATTTCTACAACTTCCTTCTCAGACTAATATTGGTGCAGAGCAATCGTAATTTAATTTGACCAGCTGCTAACAATCAGCAAGACAGCAACACAGCACCGAGATTTCTCCACATTGTGTATCCCCCTGGCAGCTCTTTAGGATTTGCCAGATATAGACGACATGATAGAGAGAGAGAGAGAGAAGGGGAGAGAGAGATACAAGAGGAAAGCAGACTACAAGAGTCAAATTGGGGAGATAAGGGAGGGATGCAGCAGAAAAGGATGATGGGAAAAGCTTTTCTGGCAGCTGACCAGCTGCTCTCGTGAGAACATTCTGTCGCCTTTTCAATGCCAACTCTTGTGTGATCTTCAATGTCCACATGAAATAATTTGCTTTATAATTTGTGCACACAATGAGCTGAGAGCGTTGTACAGCGCAATCAGTTTGCTGTCTATGACACTTTACAAAGCAAATATGAATCCAGATCCACAAAGACGTATGTAAAATGATTCTCATAAATTAAACCAGTTTGAAACATTAGTGTTTTATATTTACTCCACATATGACATTTATATAACTGTTGACTGCAGGGAATGAAAAGGCAAAGGTTTCATACCTGACTGCTGGAGACAGCTTGCTGACTATATGGCGAGAACCTGCTCTTAGCAGGGTCCTCTGATGTGGGGCTGAGAGGTTTGGGATCCGACATGGAGCGCTGCACACTTTTTATGGGTCTTGGTAGGGTCTGATGGCGTTGAGGTGATTCAGCAGTAAATGCCTTCTGCTGGGGTGTGACATGGGCTTTGTTCAGTTTCTCCTGAGAGGCAAAAGTTGTCTCCAGCATGCGATGAGGAGACAAAGGAGACACAGGGGAGTACAAGACCTGGGGAGATTTGGGGGGCTGACGAGATAGCGAGTCACTTTGTTGCTGTTGATAGCCAATTTCCAGAGGGTCTGGTTTCCTTCTCTCAAACTTAGCAACTCCTTGGAGTCTGGGAGAGGTTGGATCAGATGCACCTACTATATGCAGACTTGTGGAATATGGACTGATAGTTGTAGGGACACTCAGCTGAGGGGCTACAACACCCTGAGAATGACACTCCGGTTCTGTCTGGCAGGCCAGACTCTCTCCCTTGTGGGTTCTTTCAGGAGCTGCAATGTAATGTAAAAGGTCAACCTTTGAGGTCTCTGCCATGGTAATGTGGATTGCAGGTGACACCCTACCTAGTTGCTCGGACTCTGTCTGGCATGATGAATCATTTGTGGTCTGAATAGCTATACTTGCAGAAGCCACCTTAGACGAACCTTCTGATTTAGCTTCACCACTGGATTCTGAGTGTTTGGATGCACGTGATCGCCTGCGCCTTACTGGCTGCTGGTCCCATTCTCCCTGGTCTTCCTCATCAGTCTGCACACTGCAGTCTGCAATACGTCTTGTTCTCCTACGCCTGCTCATGTATCTTTCCTCACCATCTTCATCATCTGTTTGCACACAGCTGTCTGTAATCCTCTTCACGGAGTCCTCCTCTGAGCCATCCCTCAGGCGAGGCATGGAATTCTGCTTTTTCATAATTTTGGAATCAGTCGGTTTGTCGCTGCTTCTCAGTGACATTTCTGAGACAGAGCTATGAATAGGTCGAGCAGCCACCACAGCTTGGACCACTTGTCCATCCTGCCAAAACTGAACACTTTGTCCGTCCTGCTGTATAACTCTACCACTCTGGTCACAGATAATAAACCCTTGAGGGGGCCCTCCTCCAACGACTACCCCTTGCATCGCACCCTGGGCAGAAGTTGCTGCCGCTGCCGCCGCTGATGCCGCAGCTGCCTCTGCTGCTGCCGCAGCAGCTGCTGCTTCTACTGCTGCTGTCTTTTGCCTTTTTTGTTCCTCCAATTGCTGCTGAAGCTGCTGCTGCAGAGACTGAATTTGTTCAAGTTGCATTCTCTGTTGGGCCAGTTGTTCTCTTTGCATAATAAGCTGTGTCTCCCTTTCTGCTTGCTGTTGCTGTAAGACTTGCTGTTTGATTGTTTGCAGTTCTTGAATCTCACGCTGAACAAGAAGTTGCTCTTTTTCTCTGTGTCGCTGAAGTTCCATGCGATCCCTTTCAAGTTCTTCCTGCAGGCGCAGCTGTCGTAGTTTCTCTAACTCAACCCGTTCTCGCTCTAGTTGCAATATGTGTTCTTGTTGCTGATTCAGTCTCTCATCTTCTTTAGTTTTCTGTGCGTCTGTGGAACTTGTGGCTATAGCAGTACCTTGTGGTTGGCCTTGTGGCAGAACTAATGGTTGAGGTTGACTGATGGGCTGAACTTGACCTTGGGTTTGAGTCAAAGATAAAGGTTCCGTTTGAGCAGGTAACTGCTGGGGCTGCATTTGAGCCTGTTTCGGCTGGACAGTTGAAATTTGGCCTTGAGCTTGAGAAAGAGATGCAACACTCTGTGATGTAAGTTGCAGACGTTCTATCTGCTGATCTGTGGTGGTTTGCATACCAAGTGCTGTTACATTTTGTGCTGCAGGTTGGGTTGGTGTAATGGTTGCAGTGGTTTGCACAGGCTGCACTGTTGTTATAGGCTTTCCAAGGTACATTGGACTTTCCTGGTCTGAGCTAGTTGTAGCAGGTGCACTTCCTGATGGTGTGGCTGAAGCAGGATACTGATTTGGAGAAGGGTAAGAATATGGACCCTGTGAGGACAGAGGCATTCTGGGAGTCATGTGAGGCAACCTGGTAAGACTAGCCAATGGTACAGCAGTTACACCTGTTGGATAGGGTCTGTAAATTCCTCTAGGCATGGGGCGCAAGACAGAGGCAGGCTGAGTGGTAATTGGCAAGGTAGAGGCTATGGGAGTATTAATTGTGGAATATATCATCCCATCCCCTCCTCTCATAGCAGCAGGGTACAAGGCGCGTATACTTGCTTGTCTGGCATTTATTAGGTTTGTGAGGGTTTGGCCATTTGCTGTTGGCCTTCCGTCTGGGCCATACAGTAGATTTGCTCTTATAGATGCTAAGCTTTGCTGGAGATTAAGCCTACCTAAAGATCCACCCCGTCCAACTCCATATGGTACCATTTCAGGGTTAGTTCCAAACCGGCTCCCAAACTGGTCCACTGTGTTCAGAGCAGCGCACATGCGACTGATCTCCCTGGCAGTGGTTGCACTGTACTGAGCAAGATTGGAGTCCTGTGATACTGTTAGGTCACGTGAACTGTAGGGGTAGTCAGAATTTATATTTGACATCGAGCCATATCGCCGAAGGGGTAATGAGGAACCAGAAAAATCTCCTTGGTGACGCAAGTCTGTGTAAGAACCATACTGTGCTCCCATGCCAAGGTATCCACCATCATATCCCTGATTCATGGTACTAAGGTCTATAGCTGGACCTCCCTGGAGGACATTACTCTGATAGTGACCAGCATCGGTCATTGAAGGCAGATTAGTATCAGACATTGAGGGCTGTATTCTTCCAGTGGGGACTACGGGTGGTTGATATGTTTTATGTTCCTCTGTCACTCCTTGTGGCGCTTGAGGCTGGTGCTGATATTGATTGGCATGGTAGTGTGGTGGGTGGACATGAAGGGTAGTTTGAGAGGTCTCTGTGGTAGGGGTTTTATCCGAGGATACTGTTGTAGGCTTCTGAGTGAATGACCCCGAACAGGAACCAGCAAAGGGCAATTTGTAAACTACATCACAACAAGCCACCTGGTTTTCTGGTTTGATCTGCCCAGTAAGATCCAAGACCTTAGGAGGAGGGGGAGGTTCCTCTTGCTTTACTATTTGAGTCACTGTGCCTCCTTGAGACGTGTTACAGTCATCGAGTTGCACCATCATAACATGGGGTTTACCTGTTGACAAATTCACTACTGTTGGTTTGTTTTTAAGCTCTAAAGCAACTCCACCATAGATTTCATGGGGGACATTAGAAGCAGCAGCCACAGACACTGATGGTGGAGCCATGGGGGATACTCTAGGTATGGCACTAGCAGACACTACAGGCTGAGCAGTGCTTGACTGGCTTACTACGTGATCTTTTTTGACCAACAGTGGCTGGACCTGATTAGCTAAATTGTAACGAGCAAAAGAAGATTGCTGCTGGTGTTGCTGGAGCTGCTGTTCAAGAAGCTGCTGCTGTTGCAGAAGCTTTTGCTGCTGTAACTGCAGTTGTTGCTGTTGAATCCCCAGGTTCTCCAGACAGGCATCGATTTTGGGTATAGTTGGGTCAGTAATTGATTGTTTAGTCTGGGTTAAACAAACAGCTGATCCAACACCCTGACCAAGATCTACACGGTTTTGCAAAGGATCTCCATAAATGACTGGTTGCTTGGGTTGGGACATGAACACAGCACCTGCAACTGTCACACTAACTGTGGTTGGTGTAGATACAGACACATGGGGCTGCTCTTGTGCATTCAGGTTCATAATAAGAGGCTGCACTGCTGTATGTCGACCAGGTGGCTGCTCTGCTCCTAAGGAATATCTTCTTGTGTCAGAGGCAAGCGATGTTAGGTCCATCCCCTGGTCTGTCATTATAATTGGGGCAGTCCTCATCGGTGCTCTTAGATCCACCACATTAGTGCCAGTGTGTGTTTGGCCCTGACACACAACCTTTGAGGTAACAGGAATATTTGAGATTTTACATAGTGAGATATTTTCTATAGATCCACGACTGTGTGAAGTTGTGGTCACTGTGCTAATTCCAACGTTTACTTTTTCGAAATTCTGAGTCATCTGTGAAGAATGCTTGGGAGACTGTTTTGCTGGATGCATTTGTGGGGACGTTGGAGGACTTGTGGGCTGGGAGCTATACAGTGTTTTACAACTGCTCTGTGTTGGTGACGACAACGGAGAAGTGGAGGAATTTACCGTCAGTGGCTTGGAAGGACTAGTTGTTTCAGAGCCTAGCGTTATCACCATGACTGGGGACTCTTGAGAGGACTGTTGGCGTGCAAGGCGTGGTGACATTGCTCTTTGATGTGTCTGTGCTCCATGGGATGTTTGTGCACCGGGCAAGGATGGAAGTTGCCTGCCACTACTACCAGTGGGTCGCCCATGTGTTGGGCTCTGAGCTGGGGAAGTGGGAGGGGAGACAGGAGGGCTGGGACCTTTGAAAAGGGAAAACACTTTGGAGGTTAAGGAGGATGATCCGGGGTCAGGTGGTGCCTGTGTTTGCCTCTGAGAGCCTGTTCTGCTGCCTGCAGCCGCTGTGCTACCTGCCTGTCGACTTGTCTGACTGACTTGGGCTTTGGTTGTGGCGACTCCAACAACGCCTTCAATTTTGGCACTCTGTGTCATCATCCTGTTTTGTGTTTCTTTTGATAAATGCTGTGCTGCATGCTTTCCAGGAATTCTAGGATCACTCCCTGCTGAGGAAAAGGACATAGGAGCAGTAAGCTGTGTTGGGCTTGAACCAGGGGTCAGGACAGCTCCTGCTTCTAGATTATGTTTACCATCAAACTGAGAAGCACTTTTCTGTTGGTCAACCGTTTGTCCCTGCCTCTGCATAAGCTGTGCTTTCTTCATCATCTCCTCATACACCTCCTCTGCACTTTTTAGTGTTTTATCAGATGGTGACATTACTGAGGTTTTTTCTGTAGGGGAGTAAAGTGATGTGAAAGTTGGAAGGTTATATTCATTTCCTGATTTGTATAGCTTTCCCCCAATCACTTCAAATCCCTCTGCCTCTGAGTCCATAGAAGGGGAATATTCAGAACACGATGATCTATGAAGTTCCTCCATCTCTGCAGCCTGTCTCAGTTCCTCTGTTGGTGATGCATCCTCAATAGGGGAAAGATTGCTGGGTGGAGTTTTGGATCTTTCCCTGCGTCTCTGTGCCCGCAGCTCCTCTTTATCCCGCTTTGTTTTTCGAGCAGTACTTCGGATCCTCTGTTGCTCGAGATCTCTCATCTGTTCCTGTTCTCTAAGCAGTTCTTCCTCTTCTCTGAGCTCATCCTCCTCAGATGAGTCCTCAATGGTGGGCAGTAGTGGCCCGTGGGAACGATGTCGAGCCTTTCGCTGCTGCTTTGCTTCCTCTAGTCTTGCTCTACGACTGGGGCTGCTGTCACTGTCATCCTCCATGGATGACACAGATGTGGGAGATGTTCCAGAGGTGTAGCTGGGAGTGGTGGCAGGTAGAGTAGATGAATATTCTCCCTTTGACCGCTCCTCGGGAGAACCAGTCAGACTCTCCATCTCTAGCTCTGGTTCCCGTAGATCATGCTCAGTACTAAGCTCCATGTCTCGGTTGTAGCTGTTTGTGTTATTCAGCTCGATAGTTTTAAAGCGCCGAAGGCCTCCAGCCATCATAACATCGTCCTCTTCATTTGCCTTATATGCTCCTTCTGACGCCTTGGTGTCATCCTCAAAACTATTCGATTGCTGAGCTAACCGTCGTCTCTCTTTGTTCATATCCCCACTGGTTCTATGCCCTCGTTTAGTTTTTTGGCCTCCATATTCTTCCATGTCCTCTTCATCAGCGCTCATCTCCATAATTTGCCTTCTCATGAACTCTTCATCTGATAACTCTTTATGTGACTTCTTCTGTCTTACTGGCAATGGTGAAAGACCACTTTCACTGCTGTCTTCCACATAATCATGACGAAGCTTACAACTGAGGTCGTCCTCTGATTCATCCCTTGCCGCATCATCATCAGGGCTGTAATCCCTGCCCTGTCCAACTGACAGTGAATGTGGTCTATGCTTCTGGTCTGAGGCAGTATTTAAGTCTAGCAAAGGCTTCATGGAGGTCTCTAGCTTGGTGATTTCGGAGGGGATGGAGGCACCTCTCTCACTAAGTTTGATTCCTTCTTCTCGGATCTGGCCTGTTATTTCCCCTTGAGAGCTGGAGATACCATCTGAAGAATATCCAGTATCACTTAAACTCTGCGTACTTGATTTGTTGTAATCCTAAAGAAAGAGACAAAGGAAGACATCAGACACTAGAACACGACATGTATGTTCCTGAAATAAGTTGTAGTAATGTCAATTACATTGAAACATGCCTCAGTGCACACCTTGTATCCAACTTATCAGCAGTGTCATTTTCATTGACATTAAAAGTAATATGAAGAAAAATTTATGCACAGGACCTAATACAGATGAAACAGTCTCTAATACAAAGATATTAGAGAATGATTGCATTATAAAAACTAATCGTTAATCAAACAATCAGATTAACACCTGAGGCTAAAATCAACCCAAACGTTTACAGTGTGTTTGGCGCTACCTGTGTACATACAGCAAACAAGTTGCATTTAGTTTAGGTTTAGTTCTCACCAAATCACAAAACGACAACTAGTCTAATTTCACACATTTGTGATTTTCTCATTTACAAATATTTTCATATTTGTAGGTTGTTGAAGATTTATTGTATTTGTAAAATTTGTAACTTGATTTGGGTTGAGACTGCCTTTAAATGTTACGCACACACAGATGAATAGATATACTAACACACAGAGTGACTATAACAGACAGATCAAAATACAAACATCTACAGACAAATGTCAGTTGGTTACATGCTTGATTGTCATCTTTGACGCATTCTCCGTTACATTCTTCGGGTTGTTGAAGAACAGACATGCTCAGAATGCTTGAAATACCACCACAAAGTGTCACGTTAAACAAAAGCTTGCACTTGAAACAATGTAAAAGCGATAGAAATTGGGAAACAGATGAGCAATGGGCACTGACATCACGTCTTGAAGAAGTCAGTAAGACAGAAATTATAATGGTGAAATAATTAAGCGTATGATTCAGATGAATGAACAAGCAAAAGAACTGAAGTAAAAAAACGTGGAACAAACATGGTAACTACAAAGATTGTAGTCACAGGATTTACACCGTAAAAAAACGGATGATGACAGGCAGAGCATCGATGTGGAAAAAATAACTGAAGCAGATGACTTCATGTCGGTCATGATGATGATGACGATGACAAAAGAAAAATAATGATCGATAAAAATCAAAATAATGAATCAGGAATAACGGGTGAAGGCGAAGGAGTTGCAGGTAGCTCACTTCGTGGTGTCTTGACTTCTGTGCATCTTCAGCTATCTTCATGTCTTTTGGAGAAGTGACAGTCTCTGTCTGTGCCTTCTTTGGTGAGGCTTTGATGTCTTCTTTTAGAGATTTACTTGCGACTTTAGTCTTCTCCTGGCTCTGTGGCTGTTTGCGGACCTGGTTGTTACCTGTGGGTTTAGACTGTGTAGGTGTTGCTTTTGAAGGGGTGGGAGCCTTGGTATGGTTAGATGCGCCTTTACCAGGGGTGGATGAAGCCTTGCCACCAGGAGGATGAGAAGGGCCCTTATTCTGAGCAGTGGGCTGAACAGATCCCTTTGTCTGTGTCGGCCCTTTGGTCTGGCTCAGGCCCTTTATTTGGTTAGCAGACTGAACGGGACCTTTACTCTGGTTATGTGATTGGTTAGGACCTTTAGTTTGTGGTCCCTTACTCTGAGCTGAGGGTTGGGTCGCACCCTTAGTTTGAGAAGGCGGCAGAGCCGAACCCTTGGCTTGAGGGATTGGTTGGGAAGAACCCTTGTTTTGAGAAGAGGTCTGACTAAGCCCCTTGGTTTGAGGGGCAGGCCCAGCCTGTTTCACAGGAGAGAGAGGGCCACTTACTTGGGCACCCGATGGTTTCTGTTGCTGCTGAGGACCCGTGGGCCTAGGGCCTGAAAGTTGGTTTGGCCCTGTCTGCTGGG
This sequence comes from Macropodus opercularis, assembly GCA_030770545.1. Taxonomy (NCBI): domain Eukaryota; kingdom Metazoa; phylum Chordata; class Actinopteri; order Anabantiformes; family Osphronemidae; genus Macropodus; species Macropodus opercularis. The sequence continues at coordinate 3,434,504 of CM061099.1, forward strand.
GTGGATGTTGGTTGGCTGTAGTGGGTGGCCGGGACGATCCCACAGGCTGTGGAACAGGACCTGGAATATCTCCCAGGCTTCCAGACAGAGCCCTCTGTGTCTGGCAGTTCAAGCACAACCATTCTTTCTTCTGAAAACAAGCAGGGAGAAAACAAGGATCAGTAATCAGTAACAACTATGACACAACAGTGAGAGCCTGTAGGAGCCACTATCATTATTTTACCTCAGCAAAGTAAAACATTTGGTTAGCGTTATCTCAATTCCACTTGGATCCAGTACATGTAATAAGCAAACAAAAGACAACACCCTAATACACCAAAGTATGCTTGACACTTGGTTTGGTTTGACATTGTCGCTGTGTTAACACACTATTATTACTCATCGTGATTGAATGGTACAGAAATATTAATGTGTCCGTTTGGAAGGTTGTTGCTTATAGGCGGTCAATGAGTGTCAAGGACTGATTAGAGCGAGTCTTAACAACTGAATATTTGAAAGCCTGTCAAATCAGAGCCTTTCAACTCTCTAGAGGACTTAATCATTTGACAATATTAAGCACTTTCAAACAGAGAACACAGAGGAAGAGCTCAGTGAATACAAATGACCACATCTATTAAGCGATTAGAGCAGCATGGTTGTCATTTGACCTTTAATTGGGCCACATTTTCAACCTCCTCCTACAGAGGTAGTCGTGTTCTAGTATTGCTGGAAATCCACAACAAAACCCAAGAACAGATTCAATCTGTGGATCAGTTAACCTGATGGTTAGCAGAAATGGTGATATATAGCTTTTTATGAAAGCTGAGTGATTTTTGGAAAGTGAGCATGTTTGCACTTTTATGATACTGAAGAGACTGAAGAGTCTTGTCACGAACTCACACAACAAAACAAATAACCTCATAAAGGCCTCTATGGCTGATTACCATCTTTTCAATAAGTCATTTCATTTATCGGTGCCATACTTTAAAAGTCTAAATGCGGAAGATGGAATTCCACACCATACCCAGAAACAGCTAATAAATTAAGACAACGCGGGAGTTTCATGACGCATCAAAAGACGTCTTTACTGCAGAGATGCTTTACATTTTCATCACATTGTAACTATTGCTATTGCTAAATGTGACGTATGGGATGTGCTTTAATTTATGTTTCATATCATCTGACATTAAACCACAACCATCACTAATCACACTGTGCAAAATACGTGCCTCAGTGCACACAAACTAAGCAGGCGCACTGACGTTGTCACAGTTATTTATTACACATCCAAAGGACAGAACCCATCCCACAGTATCTGCAGCTGTTTCAAGCCTCACAGATTTATGCTCTGCATCTCATGGAATTTGAATAGTTACTTGCTTTTCATTAACTTAAGAACAGTCCTTTAAGCAGTGGGTTTATAATAGGTGTCTTTGCTAAAAGCTACTTGCATGCCAGTAGTTAACACTCAAGCTTTGTCAATGTGTCACAATGCAACCATAGGCCGCCGTTTATGGCTGTACTGTATTATATGCCCGTAACAAACCAGCTCAGCATAAAGGACCTTCAGTCTTCAGACCTTGTTATAACTGAGTGCACAATATCGCACAACACAGAGCAGGGCCACTGATGAACGATGCACGAAACCTCAAAAAAACAAAATCAGAGCAATGTGAGCAATAAATCATACAATTCCTTCTAGAAACACTGCCATTTGAATAATACATGCAAATCATAAAATGTGATAAAAATAACAAAAATATGATGCAAAAACCTAGAAATAAATACACTATTAGAAAGAATATTTAAGAAGACAAAGAGACACCATAAGTGCTATACCATGACTTTACCTACTTACAGTTTGAAAAGGTGAAATTCACAAATGCAATAAGCTGCAATAGTCACATGTCATATAGCTTAAAACACTTGTGTTGACTACATTTGAAATATATGTGTAAGATGAAGCCTTTCTTAACATGCCCAAATCCTACAGGAATCCGCTGCCTTAACTGAGACCATGAAGTGTGGACGGCGCCACTGGCAATGCCAAACAGACAGACTTGCTTTGTTTTCATCTCTCTCAAGTGCTCTACTGAGAAGCTATATATAAACAGGTGCGGTGCTCTCAGAGCTAGCCATCTGTGCTGGTTGATGAAAAAAAACTGTTTAAATATCAGACATCAGCATCTGAGTGTTTGTGGCAGTGGAAAGGTGAAAAAGTACTGAAGTTATGCAACAATATCGACAGTGAAGACCTACAGTGCTACTGTACATACAGCACGGTCACTACTGTGTGTGCGGACAATAATCCCAGGGTCGGAAGTACTGACTTACTTCAAAGGCCTCAAAATCACATCAATCTGTGTACTTCCATTGTTTATGGGCATGATTGTAACAGCAAAATGTAATTAAATATCAGAATGGACAGCGATACACGTTTGTCTTCCATGGATTAGATTTCGTCCTGCCATGTTGGAGGTGCCAAACTCCCCTCTTTGCTCCTGAATCAGCATAACATCACTGCGTGGGTGAAAGGAAGAGTGGAGGAAGGCCAAACCGGAGCTGGGAGTAGCAAATTATTCATGTAGAGTGCTTTAGCTTGTACAGCATGCGAGTCATGTGGGCTGTGCTTCCCATCTCTGCCCACACTGCGTGGAGAAAATCAGGTCCACAGAAAAGAGAGGGCCTTTAAAGCATCCTGAAAACAGAGCAGCAAATTCACAGTGGCAAGTCCGCCTCTACCTTTTAACTAGACGTTAATCTGCATCTGAAACAAGACGAGAAATATTTTCATCAGCAGAAAAGATCGAATTTTAAAGACGAGACGAGAAATATTTCCATCAGCAGAAAAGATAGAATTTTAAGAATGATCCAGTAGCTCTGCACTGTCTTTCCGCTGCTTTTCTAATGTTTGCGTTGTAGAGAATTTGCTACGTACTGAATGAGCGTGTGGCATAGTTATACGGCAGCAGCAGGTCAATTTGTTAGTACGAGCATCCTGTTAGTTGATTGGCCATTAAAAGACAGGAGGTCAGCCTGTCAGCTCAGCGGCGAGAGAGCGAACCCTGCTCTGTACTGACAAGACAACACACTAACTGTAATCTACCAATTACAGAAGAAGCATTTGGCATCTGCTTTGGTCAAATGCAACATGTGATTAGTAGTTTTTCCTTCCGTCTAATATTTATCTATGCTGTTAGTGAAATGTATATTTACACAGCGAGCCTGTGCGCTTCATACTCAAATGGGCAAAATATAAGCTAATGAAAATTATATATATATATATATATATATATATATATATATATATATATATGATATATATATTGTTTTATGAAAACAATCTTGGTGAAGAAAACAGTCTGATTTGTGAAGTACGTCAAAAAAAAAGTGTGCATCAGCAAATGTTAATTACATTTTGGGATGTTTCAGCTGAGTACAAAGTTTGAAAAGCTGGTGAATGAGCCACTCTGTGAAGTGAGCTTCACTGCACCGGCAGTGTAATGACGGTCCATCCAGTCTTTCACAGCCAGAAAAGCTGCCCTTTCACTGTCAAAATAATGAGCGACTGAACACTGCAGGTAACCAGGAGGAAAAGGTCACAGAGATTGATCCCATTCTCCCAGACTGATCCCTCTCTCATAGGAACTTGCTGAGACATTACAGCCCTGATCACTCATATCATGTGTGTGTATTCATATGGCTACAGTATGTTTATCACAATATGTGTGTGTTGAGGCTGTTAGATACACGTTAGGTCGAGGTTCGTAAGGAATGGATGCAAAATGTGAGAGGATACCTGACATAAAATCCAAACATGATGCTGCCTCTCTGAGTTCAGAATGATCCAATAAAAGCAAAAATGCTAAAATGTGATGGTGCAAGAAAACCAAGCACTCAAACGAAGCAAATGAACTCCAGGCTATAAAGGCGCTGGAAAAACAACAACTATGAAGCGCAATAACGAGCTGACTTACTCAGAGAAGGGAGGAACTGCAAGCCTCTGTTCATCGTCTATCTCAAAGAAGGGTTTCAGACTTTATAGTTTTCTATAAACTACTGGCCTCCAACTAAACAGCAATTAAACTTATTTTTGTGAATTAATTCATTACTGAAAAATCTGCAAATTTATAATGATATATATTTTTTTTCTTTCTTTAAACAGACATCCTGTGGCGTAGGGGAAAAGTCAGCTACTTGCTCTTGAACATCACCTGGCACATTTTTCTTCAAACACTGAAGCTGTGATTTGTTTATTTTTGCATGCATTTAAGTTTAAAAAGATATGAAATGTCTTTTTTCATAATTCTAATTAAGAAGGGGTGTCTGTTGGAGAATGTTTTCTCCAGTGGGCTCTGTGCTTGAAAATACTCTGCTGCACATTTCACGTTTTCTCATCTACAGAGCTTAAATAAAAGGTCACAACTCAGCTCACAGTGCTGATCATAAATCACAGAGCTTTTTCTTCCCTACTAGACAACCAGCCACAGAGCTACTGAGGGACGAGGACTGTGGAAGCCTGCTACCCATGGAGGGAGCCAGAGAGTGCAGAATTTCATAAAGAGACCTGGAGCCCCGTGGGAGAATACACACCCACAAAACAACATGAACGCGCACAACAGAAAAACAAGACACGCATCCTACTAAACACTGTGTAAGAACCACCTTCTCAAACGCAGCTTATCTTCTACTGGCTGCACAGTTTGTCCCTCCATCGACTCCACAAATCATGTATTTTGATATACTGATCAGGAAAGTGTACGAACATACGCAACCTCACTGCCAGTCAGTTCACAGCAAGACTCTGTCCCCCGCATGGTTTCTCTGCCAGGGAGCAGAACACACGCTGTGAGCAAGAAATGTCAGCTGCCATTAAATGCAGTCACACGACTCACTGAGATATCATTTTTTAGGTGCTCATTAACAAAGCTTAGAAAGAGGCAGACTTCAAAAAACATTCTAAAGGTAGGCGGCTTATCGCAGGAGCTGAAACATCAGCGGAGGACAGAGTATGTAGAGATGTAAAAGAGCAGGCAGCAGAAAATACCAGAAGAGGCTGGCGACCGTGGATGCGAAATGAAATAGCAGCCGTGTTCTCAAAGACGTAATGATCTGATCAGTCATTTCAAACAGAGACCGGCCTGGCGTGGCTATAGAAACAGCTCTGCCCGCATTATGTGGAATTCTCTTCATGACGTGAAAACTTTGTTAAAGACACCATGTTAAAATGATCCAACAGTAGCTTTCCCAAGGAAGCAGCCTTGGAATATTTTTGACAATGCACAACAAAGGTGGCAGCTGCATCTACGGCACCATCGATGCGACGACGGGGCGACGACATCTACAGCGGCACAGGCAGAAATCACCATAATCATCCTTCAGGTTCTCTGTCTCACAGAGATGACGGAGGCATACGACAGAGGTGGTCATAATTAATTTGTAACAAGGGAAGGTCAGGAGAGCAGAGGGTCGGTGTGAATTATTCAGTACCACATGCATGGGGGCAAGCGGCCAAACGGTTGTGAATGGGGTGAGTTTAGGACACGTGGAGAAATAAGGCTCACACAGTCAGCGTTTGCATTCGAGGTGCAAACGCTGTGCAAATCCAGCATTCGTTTCCATTATGCACAGTCTGAACGAACCGTGGTTTAAGTCCACCAAGTGTGCAGCGTGAGCGAGCACATGTCACAATAGTGTGCCAAGCCGTGCCATGCTACACCACGGCTGTGACAGGTTAGTAAGAGTCTGCAGGTATGTAGGTCAATCTCCTGGGACTCCTTCAATGGGGACACACGGTCAGGCCTGTGGATTAGAGAGGAAATGAAGGATCATCCAATAAACAGCCGCGGTTACTCTCTCAAGTTACATGGACACAGTACAGACAGATGAGCATCAGCAGGACACTTGCTTATGTTTGAAACTTTCTCCACTGGTTTCTCAACCCAGTAATGGGAAATATGAAATGTAAAGGAATGAGTCTGGAATGGATTCATCTAGTGTAATCGATTTTAAAGCAATCCATCTTAAAGATTTCAGAATATGTCAGACTGGGACCTGAAGGAGACCATCATCTGTAGAGTCGTGCTGCTGCCTTGGTAAAAGGAGATACTATCTAATCTAAGGCTTTTTGTTGCATATAAAATTATTATATCTCGGGCTTTATAATGTCAGTTATTCCCCAGGTGTTGAGGAGAAGATGAATTTCTCTCTAATACAGAGGCCAGATACAATATCTGCTCTGTCTCAATCTCTCCTGTAGGATGTGATAACAACGTGTCATCTGCCAGAAGTGTGAGTCCGTAGTGTCCCTCCAGGGACGGTAGCACAGGGCCAGGTCATGCTTCCTGTTCTTCTACATACTGTATTGTGCCTGTTTCTGTTCGATTCGACCGAGGCAGCAGTTACTCATGTTATTGCCTGGCACGTTCACGGGATGATCCGACTGGTGGTATAAGTGATCTCCACATAAAAGCATTTGCCTGAATCCTGCAGTATAACTTATGTAAAGGTCTTACTCTGACTTTATTTAACCAAGAAGCCCTAAAAGATACAGAATCATTTGCACTTAACCAGTAAACAAAGTAGATATTAATCCTAATCTGTCGCCTCCGCCACAGCTAAAGATAAATGAAACTTTAAGGAGGACTCTGCAGATCCGCCCCCATCATTCCTCAAAGAAGTCCGATCTTTCCTAGAGGACAACATTTATCCAATATCCCACTTCACCCACTTCAGGAGTTGTAAAGCAGGACCCGAGCTGCTCTGAAGGCAGAGGGAGGTACTTGACAGTTTCCTTGGATTTTTAGCTACGCCTTCTAGCCCAGCTCTGTTAATTTATCCTGAAGATGAATTGCTGTGTTTGTCCCAGTGCAATCTTGTTAAAAAGCGCCCAGAGCAGCAGCACAGAGCTCAGCTCAATGAACGTTGCTCTCTCTGTGGTCAGACTGTCTCATGCAGTCAGTGTAACAAGAAGACTTTGTGTGTCTTATTTTCTGCACTGGCTTTCGCCTGCATAATTGTCTTAATTTGTGACTCGTTCACTGTTCTCTACCTTTGCAAGCTTTAATCAGCACACATGCCTAATGTCAGCATGTGAATACAAGTCGTCATTCTAGCGTGGCTGACTAAGATGGCATCAGAGATGGGCACAAATCAGTAATGACATGGTTGGTCCTAAGGATCACACAGTGAACGGGTGAAGCCATGGACGTTTTGCTCATTGTCACGGTCACGCAAAAAGATAATGATAATCAAATATATGTTTTTTCAGAAGCCCTGAAAGGCAAAAACTAAATCAAATCTTGAAAATATACATCAGACTTTTCAAAATGTGAATCAAGCTGCAGCTGAACAAACCTATTTTACACTGTGTTTGGCAGCCGAGCCTAAACAAGTCATGTGTCTCGTCGCATATGTCTGTCCCCAGGACAAGTTAATCAGGCTGTCTCCACAGCCCCGTTTTATTTTAGATGAGTTTCTAAAACTCCTTCCAGGCAGATCTACAGCTTGCAGCCTAGCAAAAACAAAGCCTCTATTTCACATTAGTCTTGAGGACAGATTATGCAAGCTGCAACCTATCGCCACTGTCAAATGGCAGCTTTTTTGGAACAAGTCCTCTAAAATATGCAGTGCTATATCGGTATAAAGATGCTTTTAATGTCCTCAGCGACCTCGAAGTAAGACTCAGACTCCCCCTTCCAGCCAACCAGAGAAGGCCAACATCAGAGGAGGGAGTTTGTAGATGTCGACCGATGTGCGAACACACTCGTGGCGTGTGACTCGTCTCACCCCGGGACTTTAAGATAGATTTTGCTTAGGCAGCTGACTTACAGGCAAGGAATCTCCCGCTTCCTGTGTTACCTGAGAAAGTGATTGCAGCAAGGATGTAGGTGAAGAACTGAGCTGAGAGCAGTAAACTTTGATTATCGAGATGTTTTACATGTCAGGAAACGAAATAACAGTTTGCCAACTGCCTATGTCTCATCCTTGATATTAAATCATGTGCTTTGTACTTATCTCACAGGAAAGCATTAATTCATAAGGGGGCCATTTAAGCAATTTCAGTAGCTGACAAGTCCGTATGAAATATATTTAATTTCTTTGTACTGTGGTCATATTACCCATTAAAGCTGCTAATGGAAGGATGAAAAGAGTAGCACAACAATGAGAGAGTTACGAGTGGTTTTCAGGACATACAACAATAACCTGGAGCTAATTGACTGGTCATTTCTGCATTTCACTGAGTGGTACAGAGAATCAACCACTTTGTGAGAACGATTGTATGAACATGCGACAGTGACCATGTGACCCCATTAGGAACGGCCGCCGTTCATACAGTTGTGGTATCGTTGTCATTCCCGTTTTGCAGCAGGACCCTTGTCTGAGGCTTGGTGTAACGGTCCTCGTGCTCTTTTTGAGAGTATGGTTGTTGTGACTTTCAATCTCTAACTGATGTGGTCATTTCCTCTGCTGCCTGACAGCTGCAGCCCTGAGAAGATTAGCAAGGGGTTAAACGTAATATCTGTGCGATCAGGGAGCTTTATCTCTTTCATTTTGTCTCAATCTCCTGCTCCCTTTCATCATAGCTCTCCCTCTGTGTGACTGTGTTGTTTTTTTTGGTCCTACACCTCTCTGCTCCATAATCTCACATTTGTGATGCCGGCCTTTTAGGAGTCTCTAAGCATAGCATACACTCAGCGAACTCCCTCCTTCTTTAATGCCAGCATTAGGGAGTAGTTGCATGCCTGAGGTGCTGCGGGAAGAGGGAGTGGGAGCACCGATGAGGCGGGTGAAGTGATGTGTTGAGACAGGAGGGCCCAGTACCAGGGGTGGGAGGACTGCGCCGGCCCACCTCAGCGGCTCTACAGCTAGGACAGTCACGGCACCCGCCAGGGGCCCCCGAAGCATTGCTAACGCTCGTTAGCATAGCCACCAGGCCTTGAAGATGATGATTTCTGAAGAGGTGATTAAGCCAGTGCTGACGTCCTTTCTAGGCTTCAAAGCACATTTGCAAGATAGGAGGGGAAGGACATTCAAAGATAGAACCGCAAAAAGGACCGAAGGGGTAATTCAAGTTCAATATGGTCGCTGTGCTCCTCAGATAGTCGTTCATCAAAGGAGCTGATATTGCTGCTGGTGGAGGCACAGTTTAGAACAGGTCGAGGTTGACCTCAAAGACATCTGATGAAAAATTAACACCTGTGATGCTCAGAACCTTAGCAGAAAAAGACAAATACAACTGACTTGATCCCAGAGTCAGAAGTACCTCCTTCCAATTTTCTTCTGAACCTTGCATTTGTTTCCTGTCCTCCTGTTTGCAATAATGCAAAACACTGGTTTAGCAATCTTTAAAAAGCATGAAGTGTTAAAGCGGTAGCACTGGATCCCGTCGCAGATATGTGATACACGCGAACAAAGACAAACAGTCCGCACAGAGTGTGCTGCCAAACTCAAAGGTCCCAGAGACGAGTGAGTGGCATTTAAGCTTCCAAACCAGCGAGCCATCTGTGCTGGGTGCCACATAATCTCCATAGTAAGCAGTCATTGCTGTACATCACATCATCTTGCTGTCACACAGAGGTTTGAGGTAAACACCCTGTAACGTAAGCTCGATATCTGCTGCATCATTACTATTGTAATATTTAGCTGGAAAAAATCATTATTCCTGTGTTTTAACGTTGGTTTTAGTTTAATCATCCAAGCAGGCTTAATTTTCCACAATAGCACTCATTTGTGTGGGTGGATCTTCAGAGTGGTGTTGGGGTTGGGGCATCTTTCTCAAGGGGATCATCGCTACGCTCCCTCAATACGGATTAGAAACACTCTCAACTATTAGCTCCCCCACATACATTTCACACACACCTGACCCACAGAAGCACATATACACAGAGGCACAAGCCCTTGTCTCTTTATCTGCTTGAGTCTAACCCAACGCTCGTAAATACTCACGAGCAGTGTTTTAAAAAAGCCCACATTGCTGCTGCTGCCGCTGCTGCTAAATCAACACAGCACGAACTGAATCAGGAGGAATGAGTGTGGAAATGTCGACGGCATGCGATTCGACCAGGAGTAATTGCCAATTCAGTTAGTGTGTCAACAGCGAGCAGCGTGTAACTAAGGCATGTAGACAGGACAGAGAGAAGAGAGCAGTGAAAAAAGTGTCGCACTAAAGAATGACTTGACAAAAGGAGCAGTGTTATCTGCACATCATCTAAATCTATCCAACGTAAAGCATCTACAATAAGAGCTGAAAGAAAATAAGTCACCGGTGAAATATTTCATAAGAATCTATTCCTGCTTTTGGCAGCGAGGCGAGTCAGGATCACGCAGTTCACCCATTTAATACATCTGAAATAAGAGAAGAGGAGAATGAAGTACACAAGTGTGTGAGGGTGTGTGTGGGCGCTTGCAGGGTTGGAACTGTCTTTAAAGAGTATCCGTTGCTACAATTAGCATTTGAAATCTGTAGCATGATTCCATATATGAATTGATGAAACAGGATGCAGGTAACAGCTATTTGCCTCTAACTTGATGTCACTGTGCTTCAGTGGGTGTGAATGCATGTGTAGCCTGTGTATGTGAGGGTGTGAAGCTGAATCTTTCTATATGTGCCTATATAAATACATGCGCTGCAAAGGAGTATGTATTAAAAGGCGGCGAGCAGCTGATTGAGGCTGGGTGGGTGTGAATCTGTGATGATGCACCATCATCACTTTGGGAGCAGCCAGGCTGAGCACGGCAGACTTGGATGCACGATCCCAGCAGCCATCTGGCTTTGGATGGGGCTCCTAAGGGAGACACAGGCTGGTGCCAACCTTCAGAAAACACTTCCAGCAATGCTTGAGAATGAGAATGACATGTTCATCTATGCTGTGGCTCTGTGTGACAGCGACAACTACAGTATGTTCCTGCAGAGCTATGACACATTCACAAAAACGACACGTTCTTCATAGGTTCACTGTAGGTCAGGTGTGTCTTCAAGGGCACTACAACATTTCAGGGAGTGTGAACCAAACACAGTACAACGTAAAGTCCCTGGAAATGATGCCACAGACTTTTTCCGATGTGGTGAATGACAAAAGAAGGGTAATTCGTTTACAACCAGCCAAACAAAGAACACTGACAGCCAGGAGCAGGGTCGTCGCATCTGTCAACAACACAGCAAGACTAAACACAAGTTTGACAACACAATGTAAACTGTAAGTCTCAAAAACAGCAGGACTAGCTTAGAGTTGGTACATTTTCTGGACAACATCTTCCAGACAGATGAGACCAGCAGAAACCTGCGTCAGAATACTGAGCAAAGACGAGGATAAAAGGATTCGAGCTACTCATGAGCCAAGTCACCTTATCTGTGAAGCATCTGCTCAGACCGAGACAAACCCTTCAAATCTCAGTGGCAGGTGCCTGACAGAGCAGCTGGACGATAACCTGCAAGCAAACCAAGGCTCTTTAAGGCAAAGAAGTGCGATATTTCGTTGAATTCAGTTGGGAATGCATCTAACTTGCTACAGGTAACACTTAGGGCAAAATACCACAAAACAATCAGGAACTGAAGACAGCTGTAGTAAAGGCATGGCAGAGCCACCAGGGGAGAGACACAGCAGCTGCTGTTGTTTATGGGTCCCAGACTTCAGGCAGTCATTGATGCAAAACATTTGTAACCAAGCCTGACAACTGAATTTTCACTTTGTTCAAATATTTTCAGCCTATTAAATGTAGATGTGTGAAATTCTTCAGAGTTTAAAGCAATATTGTCGGCAAAAGCCCTAAACTGAAGCTGACATTTATATTGCATGTATTGTCACTGCTGAACAGCCAAGTTAGGGCTGAACAGACCAGAATAACTGAGTGAATTAACTGCTACTATGTGTGGGTTCGATTTAAGACACTAACTACAATCGCAGTCTTTAAAGACAACACAGCCCATGCATTTCACTACATGCATGTCACACGCACATCATCATACTCAGCTCCTGCTACTCCACACTGCATGAACTATTCATAACGTTCTCCCTCGCTGAATAATTAAGCTATGTTTTCAGTGTCTCTTTTTTTTGCATTCAGTCCTTTTCTTAATGATCCACTCAGGACGTCTCATTACAAACAGTGGGAGAACTGTTGAATTACAATAATAAAACACACAAGGGTAAACCACTGGAACGAAACGGTGACAATGGAAAAATAATGGCACTCTGAGAAAATTGGAAACTGAAACGCGACACATTGTGTCAATTACGCCTCTACTTTTATTTACAGTCAAGGTCGAGCTAAGGCCTAGCACCACTTCACTGTGTCTGCTCCAGGATGCTCAAGAGAGGGAAGGGAAAGACAGAGCAATTCAGGAATAGGGTCTGACATGCAGAGTACTGTAAATCAGATTGAGCAGAAGACACTCGAGTGAGGCTCTATTTACAACCAAACTCTAGGGAGATGACATGACACAAAGTCGGTTTAAATCTCCTTGAGAAGGTGTAATGAGGATGCAAACAGTCCCAAAACAGGGGCACACATGACTTTCAGCAGTAACTGATGTGAAATATTCTGCAACATAACAAACAGTCGGCTGCCTCTCGCTCATTATCTCTCATTTCCACTCTCTTCTTCCTCCTTCTCAATCTCTCACCTCTCTCCCTTCTCTCCCTTCTCTCCTCCTCCGTCCCTCGTTCTCACAGAGGCTCTGCCACTCATGGTGCTGTCACACATTACTGGGGTATTTTTTGTGGTAGAGCTCAGCCTAATTTGTTCTGATTGAATTTTGCATTTTGTCGCTCAAGGGGTGAGAGAAAATGAAAACATTTTCTCAAATATTTTCAGCATTTGTCTAATTCCCACATTTAATTTTACATTCAGAATCATTTTGGCAGTGAAGATTGTTCTTTATAGTCATTTGCAGTATGTAGCAGCATACTGAGTAGATCGTGTAGCCCTGTGTACACTTGAAGAACTGATATCATGATTATCAGGTCATCAGTAAACACCAGTGACATGGTTGCAGTCATACATGCCCAAACCATAACACTGCCTCCACCAGGTGTCATTAAGATTCAAGTTAATCTTGGTTTCATCAGTCCAAGGAATCTTTAAAATCTAATCTGTGTTTTATTTCAAATGCAAAAAAAAAACATGATTGTTTCAATATTTACAAAACTGACAGTACAGTATATGAAGAAGTGAGACATACTAACTCTGCTCTACAGTATCTATCAGGACACCCTGGCTAAACAGAAAGCGGTGAACACAATTCTGCCTGCAACAGCGAGAAAAGACCGAGAAAAGAGCAAACACTTAGAAACAGGAAAGTTTAGAGAGATTAGGGGAGGATGAGGAGAGTAAATGTGACAAACAGGCTGTGGAAATCAAGCTGAGAAACCTAAATTCAAAGTACAAAGCCTCACACCATGTCCAAATGGTTCTCACACAGTCTGAAGCAACCCGCCTGCCAGCTCAAATGAAATGACGACTAAACCTGTTCACATGTTTGGAAAGAAAGCCCCTTACTCTAGTTGAGTCGCAGACGGCAGCCAACGGAGCAGAAACATAGCGCACCTAATAGCCGACTGTCTCAGGAAAACAGTACAACAGCAGACTGAAAGTTTCTGTAGATTGTCAGCATCTTAGCAGCCAAGCATGAAAGGGACGCGTGACAAACAAATTATCTCTCTGTTTCCATAGCGATCTATGAATGGCCTGTGCTGGGGCCTGTGACAGCCAGATGCCTGGGAAGACAAGGCTTGCCCATAAAAAGCCAGAGCACTGCAGAAAGCCTGTTATTACTGCTATCATTCAATTGGGCTTGATTTGCATAATTAAACAGTGTCATTGCCTGCCTCTGTAAGACAGTCAGTCCCCGTTCTTACCAGCTGGATTCCCACCATGTTAGCAGACAAGAAATCTCTAAAAGGAGGAATATCCCCTCCGCTGACCCCTGGATGTGACTAATCACTGCTAAGATTATCCATTAAATTGAACTTGATAAGGCTCCATTTCCTGCGGATTGGTCATATATTTCTGGGCAGCTCCGGGACAGAGCACACACTGATGAGGTGAGTCACAGCCTGGACTTCACTCCACTAGCCACAGTACATGAAAGGCCCTGACAGTGCAGAACAGAGCAGGTACTGACGGAGAAACACGGACAAAGAAAGGCAGCAGGGAGAGAAAAGGCTTGTAGGTCTTACATAAAGCTTTGTGTGTACAAGCGGTATACAGAACCTGCTGCCACACGTAGGAATCCAATATCAGCCATTCTTGTGCACGGTGTTAAAGAATGACAGCAAACAATAGTGGACTATTCTCACAAAAATACAAGCAACTAGAAATAGCACAGAGGAGACTGTGAAGAGCTTCAGTGCAAATAGCAAAACAAGTATAAAACCCATGTAGCTGAAATGTGACGCAGCTTTTTCCACAGGCATATGTCAATACATCACTTCATTAAGCAAATCAGCGAGAAGTGAAAGACACTGGCTATAAAATGCGAGACAGACTTAACATCTAGGTGGATTAAATCAGTCTCACCTCGACAAGGTGTGGAGTGGGGTTGAATCCACACATGTTGCACACCTGGGAACGGCACTGTGTGCAGGTGTTGTAGTTGGGCTGTTCGGCTGTGCTGCCAATGTTGAGACTCGTCTTACAGAGTGGACAACAAGCTTTGGGCTTAGCGCTTTCTGGAGCAGCCTGTTGTTGATGCTGCTGAGGGGCTCGAGGTCCTTGCTGCGTAGGGTGAGGTCCTGAGGGTTTACCTGCCCCCGGTCCGGGACCAGGAGGTCCCCCTGGTTTGGGGGGCTGCTGTTGGGGTTGGGTGGTCTCGGATATGAGAGTGCTGGCTTGGTTAAGGAGAGAGGCACCAAAGCCAAACAACTTGCCAAAAGTCTGCTCTGGAGGTGGTGGCTGTCGGGACGGGGAGCTCCCCGCACTGCGAGTCTGGTCCTGGCGTGGGTGCTGGGGTTGGTGAGCGGGAGAGTTGCGGGACAGATCAGGCTGGGATGGTGCCTTGGCCATGCCAGGGAGAGGGACTGCGCCTGGAGGGAGCTTAGCTGGTTGCTGCCCTGCGCCAGCCGGACCAGCCTGTTTTGTAGAGCCAGGCGCTGGACGGGCCTGTGCCTGAGGCTGTGCGTGAGGAGGGGCCTGTGTCTGAGGCGTGGGCTGAGTTGAGGCATCAGGTTTCAGCTCTGCTTTGGTTGCATGAGAAGGAGAGTGAATCTGCTGCTGACTCTTGGAGCGTGGTGTGGTCATGTCCATTCCCAGCGCCCTCTGCATCTGACAGTTCAGACATAACCACTCTTGTACCTGTCAAGAAATAATACAACAAACAAAACAATGACCATGAGAAGTTTCTGATCATCACCGTTTACATTACGGGAGATAAAGCCTATTAGATGGATGCTCTGACGGAATCAGATAAGAAATCAGAAGGACATTTGTCTAATCTGCTTTTCTGGAAGAAAGAAAAAGACAGGCCTGAATGATCTATTTGGCATGATTAGCCTGGTAGAAAACATGAGAATTATTACTTAAAGAACTCAAAAGACATTTTCTTTTCCTCCATCAACCTTGTTTTTTACGGAAGACTTAACTTTCTTTCCACTGTCCAGTAAGATTTAAATAAGATGAACTAAAAAGGCTAAATGACCTGAAGGTGAACAAGTGTGTTGTAGCGCTACAACCTTCCCTCCCTCCCCTCATCTCATCTAGTGCATGCTGGGATATCCTCCAGCCCACTATGAAATGGAAAGAATGTACAAAATGAGTGAATGAAAAGAATAATTGTGAATGAAGCCACATATCTGGCTGAGGGACTATTTTAGTGTCTCTAAGCCTCGGCATGGGCGTTTATTGGTAAACATGATTTACCAGAAATAGATGCGTAGTAGATAAATATGACAAATGGGGTGAACTCTGGGACTTTTCAACAAATGGCTGCCCCTGGTTTTATAATCTTCTCTCACATTGTCTCTGCGCATCTCTCCTCTTTTGGTTTTATTACACATTCGCCTTCTCTCATTAACTCCTCTCTCCATTCTGTGCCTCCTGCTGTTGTCATTTTCTTTATGTCTTTGCCTTCTCTCTCGTTCCTTCTGCTGCACAGAGGCACATAAGAAGGTGAAAGTCAGAAAAAGGCCCTAGTGACGGCACATGGCCATACGTGGTAATTGCCACCCTGGTGCTCTGACAGCTGCCACACTATTGTAGCTGTCTTGGATTTGTGGTCATTACATAATGCCTTAATGCATTATAAATGCCTTTAGAGAAAGGTTGCGTGAGGGTTGGGGCTGGGGCACCGGTAGTGCAGTGCGAGATCTGAACGTTGGGCTTGTTTTGGTCAGTGCTCTAAAATCTGACAACACAGAGACAGAAAGTGTGGGAAGATCCCTTGGCAGCACTGGAAGCCAGTGGCCTCGGTGACGGACACACACAAACACGCATGATGTGTGAGATATTGTTTAGTTCAGACTTTACAACCACTACTGTGTCACATATTATTAATTCAAGCACATAACAAACCATCTTCTAAATAATTTTGGTCCCATGCTTTTATTTTACTTTAAATGATGCCGAATTAGGCACATAAATAACTTTTAATTGTTGTCTTCCGAATTAGATTTGATTTGCATAATGTTACTGAATGCATAAAACATTCTTCTATTTATTATCTGTTAAATGAAGTGTTAACAAACCGTTTGTACAGACACTGCAAACTGTCTTAGTTAGTTTAGAATTTGAGTATAAATAGTGACTTGAATGCCGTCTATGTGATAGTCAGACTGCATCCATAGTCATTTCATATCACTGCATTATTCAGGAATAATGATCCGCTATTCAAATTCCTGAGAAATCGGAGACGCAGGCAGCGAGTTCGAAGTCTGAAGCTTAACACATTTCTCTGGCCTCCAGTGGTGGATGTCCTTGTTGAAGTGCTGCAGAAATGTACTTGGTGTGTTGCGTCTGTTCGGACTACGCTGTTAGGGTGTAACAGAGCACGTCAGACCCCATCGGTGTAGTCAGATGTACAGTAACCTGGTTTCAGACCTCTGAATCACTACCCACACATCAGATCTGTTTAGCTGATCTGCGTTGTGCTCACTGACAGCGGCTTCCTCCGGCCAAAGAATCAGGACTCGCTGAATTCCTGATTTCATTTTTCATACCGACAAATGAATACAATTACGTTCTCTAGCTGTCATCATTAATTACACATCGTCATCACTTATTTTCTTCATTTAGAAACTACTTACTAACAATTGATGACGTTTGTCAGGTCATTTCTATATTACTCCCATTGTTTACTGTAACCTATAGTATACATTATTTGATTTCAAAGCATTTGTAATGAGAATGTATGAAGAACACTTGGTACTTCATAGTAACCTATAACAACAAGTCAGAGATCCTGCATCACGTACCTTTCATCAAGTGTCGCTTTTAGTGTATTATGCTCAAGATCTATTCTGCTGTTGAGTGGTGCCTTCAAAATCATCATTTCACTCACACCCACAGACAGATTTCTGTTTGATGAGGCAGCTTCTCTTTCATTGTAATCTGATCATAACTGATAACGGAGGAGCTGTTGAGAGCATGGGAAGGCTTAGCAGATGGCAGAAGAGCACAGCGAAGCAGAAACAGAGGCCTGGGTGGCTGGGTTGACCTCGTCTTTCACGTTTGCATCGGCTTGCACAGCACTGCAATAAATGTGGGTCGAAAAAAAACAGAAACCAGCAAATGGCTAACGACACAACGTCAGAGGGAAGAAACGGATGATTGCGTTAGAAATGCAACATCAGCGTTTAGGTTGGTGTTATGTTTCTGCATGACCGCATCCACATGGAACTGAACCGTCATGTGTTAAAGTGTAACTTAAAACCCCCTGAAGGTCCAGATTTGCTGACCTCCAGCGGTTTGACTTTTCAGTGAAGTGCAGGTGTAATGATGACACCGTGACATCACTGGGTGCGGCACAGCTCATGACCCCACCTAACCAGGTGGTGTGGTGCTGAGGGGAGTGAAATACTCGCTGCTGGTAAATGGCACGTTACAGCTATGACTTCATGCTTTTTATTTTGAGTTGAGTAACCCCTCCAACAATGAGCCACTGTACAGTAAGTGAAGGTTCAGCAGCATCTTCGCCTGGTCTCCTGCCAAACCAAGGAAATAAGGAGGCCACGGTTTCTCCTGTCAGTCAGAGGAAACTGAGAAGCCTGGGGATAGTGAGAATAATGAGGAGAGTGAACTTAGTGAACACCAAAGCAACACTACCATCCAACATGGGTTCTGTCATCTAATCAGACACGTGTAAACAGGAAGTTCTTCTTCCTTCATTATTATTTTCCAGATTTTTCAGTTCAATTTACAGTTTGTTTAATCACATTAAGCCCTTTTGGGAAAAACATGCCAGAAACACAAAGCAAGAAGCTACAGAGTTGGCTCAACCAGCAGTTATTTGTCAACTGCAACGTGTCGCTGCTTGTTTCTGCCTCATCTCTTTATCCATCCCTCCCTTTGTTGTGAGGCAATCATGAGAAGCTTTATGAAATCTGATCTGTACCCTCTAATACAGCTGCACCTCATCTATACGTTCTGACGGCTACACCAGACCTTTCTTTAGGACGTGGATCTAATTACTGCTCTAGCTTTCGAGGTGTATGTACGTTGCGTATCAAAAGGTCATGAGTCGGGACGGAATCCAAGTTCTGCTCAGTGTCGGCCAACAGAACGCTCACGCGCTGTGGCTTCGCGAAGAACGACTTGCTGCCAGGAATAGAACCTTTCAGCAGGAAGAACCCGCAGAGACTTGGATATGGATCAAATCATGGGAACAAACCATGCTTTGTAATGCACACACATGTTTACATGTTTGACTTTGGCCAATTATCACTATTTGAAATGTTAATTAGATTTTATTATGAATTGTATTATTGTATTCTTGAATTATCGGTAGATACTAAAACGTAAAAATGATAATAAAAGTAAGAACAACTAAAACATCAAAATGTGTAGGGAACTATTTTAACATTGCAATCTGAACATTACTGTGTAAAGAATAAAATTAAAGATGGCTGGATTTCATTTAGCTGCTGATACTGAGCTCAGTCAAACTGTCATGATTTAGTAGAACACATGAAATGAGCCAGAGTTACTATGACAAGCCTGTTTGACAGACGGTGCATTGATAACACGTCTATTCTTGGTCAATTAATACATTTCTGAGCATTTCCAGTATTTTTACAACACTAAATTAAAAAGCAACAACTACTGGGAGTCTGGAGCAGAGCGGATTGTAGCAGAGCACTGTAGTGCAGGGGAGGGTGGGCTGGGCTCGGCTGATTGAGTTATTTATAGTAACGTTAAGTAAAAGCAAATGCTGTGTTACAAGAAAAAGTACTGCATATAAATTGTAACTGCACTTTAACCGTAGCTAATTGTTAACTGAAGTTAATTGTAGCATTATGTGTTGTCCAATGTTGTTACTTGATCATATTTATCATTAACAGTTCCTCCTGCAAAGTGACATCAGAGATGTAGCATAGTGAAGCTACACCATATTTATCACACAACTGCAAAAACTTTCCCAGCGTCTTCTCCAGTGTGCGATTGTTGGGAGATCAGAGACATCATACAGTGCATCATTTCCCAGGAAAGCTGGGTAGAGGACACACTCAAAGGTAAACTCAAACTTCAGCGGAACAAGGATGTAGACAAAGACAGAATCTCTGTCTCCGATATCACAGTGCAGCGGCTCCATGCGGTACATACGGCAGCTGAGCACTGCAGCAGGGGACCAGGATGCAGCGGTTTGTCAGCTCCTTGCAATTTGGGCCAAAAGTCATTGAAATTCCTTCCAACACCTCTGCCCCTCCCTCTATCTGTGAATGCCTCCGCTCCACTCAAATGAAGACAGCTCCAAAAAAAAGCTACACAAGTACAATTGAAGCCGCTGCATGTTTTAAAGGCTGCGAAGTTCATGAGCACAAAGTGAAATTAGTGCAAATTCCAAGTGAAGAAAACACAGTTACGTTTCTATCTGCACTGTAAAACTCAGTCTAAGCTGCAAACACTCTATATGCTGTTTATTGGAGTGTATCAGTCTTCATCTGCTGTTGGGTAACAGAAAACAACTCAATGCTACTGTAGCACTACCACTACAAGTTCTAAGCCATATACAGTAAAAGCTGTGCCTGTGGTATGTGGGATAAATATAATTTGTAACTTCAAACTTGGCACTGGCAGAAAACAACACAAACATATTTGTTGCCTGAGAAAACAGGCACCGACATGTTCCTTGACTAAATGTAGTGATTCCGATGCGTCCTTGCTGCAGAGACAGTGAGCTGAGACTTTAAATGCAGTAAGTTATGGGGTAATAATTAAAGCAGTGTCCCAGATTTAGGTTCTGGCTGCTCTCACCGCAAAATATTTTGGTATATGCAAAATTCAGCATTTAGAGTCTCAGCTGGATTCCTGACCCAGTTCATTCTTCTTGTCCACTTACAGTCCCTGTGTGTGAATGCAGCCTAGTGCACTGTGTGAAACGCTATTAGCCATCTGTCAGCTACCTTTTAGATTCCAATGACCATTTATTCAGAAGTCAGACAAAAAACTTATATTACACCTATAGGAGTTTATATCATCAAGCCTATAAACTTCACAGAGCATCTGCTGTACGCACATATGAAGCAGTTTTACTATATAATGAAAATACTGTACTGGTTTAAATGTGCCATAGGAAAGTAAGTTTACATTTTCAGACCCATTTACTAAATCAGTAGATGACTCACTGCTTTGTTGTTGATGGGAAACTAAGATTAAGGTTCACTTTGTCGTCACAAATAATTTAACAGCTCATTTCTTTCTGCAGCACCTTAGATGGTCGGCAACTGGCCCCATTAACAAAACAATTAAGCTTCTTTGCAGGATATGTTTCGGATTCATCAATTTTCTTCGCCAGCTTCCACCACGCAGAGAGACAGATGCCTCAACCTTCGAAAGTTGGCTAATCCATTTCAGGGAGAGAAGAATTTAGAAAATAAAAGTGGAAAAAAATTAGGCTTGACAGATGAACAGTCAGCTTTTACTCAGTTATTTGATATTGAACAAAATGAGATTTTTCTCTCCCTCACAGAATCACATCCTGATACTCAGCGTGTCACCAGTGATGAAGGACGTCTAGACCATACAGTAGTATAACTGTAATACATATGAATGTCAAGCCAATATTAGTGAGAGATCCATAAAACAACCTCTGTGCCACTCACTTACCCAGATCTGAATGCCACTGAATCTCATGTGCCACATAATGCAAAGTTAGAGGGGGATTAGAGATGTCTGATGCTAAATATTTGAATTAATTTGAGAGGATTACGAACCAGGCTCTGGCTCCCTCAAGGTATAATGGACTTATCCTTTACTGATATTACTGCATCATTTTTTTTCACATCATTTTTGGGCTAGCTATTATTTGTCCTTTATACAAAAAACAGATCACACATAATGTTGGAATCTATCTGTGGCCACTTGTCTAAACACGATGACTCAAAGGACAAAGGAATAAGTCAAGAAGGACTCGTAGGACTCAAGTTAACTTCACCTAATGTTCACTTAACACCGTGGTTCTTGGGATCAGAACCAAGAACAGAGCTCAGCTGTCTCCACCTAAGCAGAGCTGTCTGCTACAAGTGGAAACAGAAGGACTGGATTCAAACAAGCTGCAAGTCATGAATCCAAAATGGGCTGAAAGACGCTGAAATGCTTTGCGGAGCTGAGGAGAACTGTACGAGCAGGTGTTCGGTCCGTTCATTCTCACACCTTCAGTAGCATGTTGAACATACAGTACTGCGGTTACATAATGCATAGTTATTCTATTTACTATGAAAGAGCTGTTTTATATTCTAAATATGGACATATTTAAGGTAAACAGGCTCTACTTTAGGACCAAACCTAGCAAACTAAGGTTTGGTCTTAAAATAGAGCCTGTTTTTTGGCTGGATTGTTGGATCTACTGTAACTAGCACAAGTGTCAACTGTGACCACCCACCTAATATTTTCTGAACAGGGAGGAGGAGATATATGGAGCGACTCTGCGCTCTCCTTTGTGTGGGAGCATTTGTTCAAACTGTTCCTTGGCTTGTGGGATTGTTGGTATAAAGCAAACTCTTCTCAGGCATTCAGACCAAAGCATTAAGGAGTCAGCATTTCATGACTTCCACCTTCCATCTATCTCCACTGTATGACAATGCAGATGCTTCCATCAGCAAACTAAATAAATAAAAGGTTCAAAAGTGGCCTAGAGCTGTTTTTGAGTTGTATTTGTCCATTGCAAGGTATGAAGCTGAATCACTGTGTAGTGTTGGTATGAACACTCTAGTGTGGTTAATTTATGATTATGCTTTTCTCTCCCGATGTGTCTTCCCCTGCTACACAGCTCCCTCGCTCTCCCAGCTGTGGCTGCTCGGGACCAGACAGAAGGAGGGTAGGGGCTATAAATAGAAACTGGACCAATTATAAAGCAGATGTTTCCCTCTATGATGGTGGGAGAACACTGTCAGGTGGTGTCTGTGGTACTTCCACTGTCTCTCAGAGCAGTTTGATTCTCTCCCTGTCTTTCTTTGCGTCTTATTTCTCTGACTCTGTCTAGATTCTCCTGCCACTTTCACTGTTTCTTTTAATCAAATAGCTTTTTAACAGCGTTTTTTTCCACCATGCACTGTGCAGTTTATTTTACCATGTTGTTCCCAACGTCATAACGTGATTACATGCACAAATGTAGCTCGCGTGCATGACAGCTTGCTCATCTCCATTCTCAGCCTGCATAAATATACCTCGTCTTCTCAGCGTGACAGACAGCCCTGTGACAGTCTGCAGTTTGTAACATCTGTTCGTAGCTCACTGTTTACATCTCTCTGCAATCTGCATTTCCAGCAGCAGGTTTGTTAACAAAGTACTGACTTGTATTTTAACAGATGAAATGATCATCTCTCAAACGATCCCTCATGAAAAGGAATTGTGTCTGACTGATAAGGCAGCTTATTGCCACGTCTTTGAACAACTCTTCTAATTTTTCATTTCCATTCTGGTTTTGAGATGTCATTTGCATCACTTGGAACAGAATAGGCATAATTTAAAATCTCCAAATATGGAATCGCCTTTGGTTATCAACACTTTTATCTGCATTTCCGTCTTTTTATAATTTGAGGGAAAATCCTCTTCAATAACAGATTTTGCTTCGTATCGCCCCCTATAATCTGGAAAAGTCCAGTCGGTGCACTATGTGCAAACAGACACATCTCTATCACAGCAGAACACGATCTGAGCTTGTGTTGTTATCAAGGGACTAATGCTAGAAGAGTAAAACATTATAAAAGGTGATTTTCCTCTCAAAACACCATAAGTGACAACAAGTATGTAAAATCCTAGAGTCCTAAACGTCTGTCTTCACTGGACAAATGCCTCAAATAAATCTTCATTCCACTCATCGCCGTCTTCTGCGTTATCATCACCTTGAACGTGTCCATCGTCATCATTCCACTGATGAGTGATATGCCTGTGCTATGTGCTGCAGTGAAGCAAAAGCTCGGCCCATGCTAAGAAGTTTAGGGGGTTAAATCTTCAAGTCTCCAGAGGCCGAGTGTTTTTCCTCCATGTCTCTTTCCCTGCCGGCATCTGACAACCTCACTGAGGCTGAGCTAAAAAATACCCGTAACATCCACCTCTGCAGGTCTCTCTACTGCCATGCTCGCCTTTGCTCGCAGTCATGATCTGTTCTTTACAGTCTGTCTCCACTTTGGTCCACGCACTTCCCTCTATTTCTACTTTTTCCTACAGTTTCCTCTTTCCAACATAATGCATGTATGTACTTATAGTTCAAAAACTACTGCTGTTTCTCCCTGTATCCCAGCATTTATTCGGCCTACAGTTATAGCCCGATGGCCTGTAGGCCAGCTCAACAGACAATGCATCTAGGCTGCAATTTGCAACATGACTCACAGGAGTTGACGTGAAACTTTGTGACAGATGACACAGCCACACTTGACTCACAGTAACAGTGAAGCATAACCTAATTCAAATTAGGCAAGTCGTTTATTTTAGGATGAAGGCAATAGGCTTTCTCAGCTACCTGTTATAAGTGATGAATGTTTAGATGCATATGAATGACTGTGAACGATGAGGAAATGTGGTGTGTGCTGTTCAGCTATAAAAAGTTTTGTTTGGAAGAGGCTG
Source organism: Macropodus opercularis (assembly GCA_030770545.1). Taxonomy (NCBI): domain Eukaryota; kingdom Metazoa; phylum Chordata; class Actinopteri; order Anabantiformes; family Osphronemidae; genus Macropodus; species Macropodus opercularis. Next base: position 3,458,699 of record CM061099.1, read on the forward strand.
TGGATTTGGATGCTCACTAGTCCTTGTCATAAAGGATGAATAAACCATTGTTCAAATGTTACGCGCAATTGCTGTGTAACATCAGCTGTAAAACAATGTAGCACTTGCTGAAGATAAGGACCGTGATTCATTACACCTAATAGGAAGAGACCAATATGTTAATGGACACTTCAGCAACGAATTGTGTGATAATCTGGTGTGTGAGGGATGAAAGATCATGAGTCCAGCAGTTCGTTAAACTCTTCATCAATCAAGGCAAACAACAAGTTCACAGCTTTCAACCAACAGGCAACTAATTCATATCCTGACTCCCAACTTCATAACAATACTCATTACCAGCATTACTCACAAATGTCAATGAGAAATAATTACCATCGGACAGATTAAAGCACACTCACTGACTCACTCGCTCATTCACTCATTCACTCACTGACTCACTCGCTCATTCACTCATTCACTCACTGACTCACTCGCTCATTCACTCATTCACCCACTCGCTCGCTCACTCACTCACTCACTCATTCACTCACTGACTCACCCACTCACTCACTCACTCACTCACTCACTCGCTCACTCGCTCACTCACTCACTCACTCGCTCACTCACTCATTCACTCACTGACTCAATTATTCACTCACTCGCTCACTCATTCGCTCACTCACTCACTCGCTGACTCACTTATTCACTCACTCACTCATTCACTCACTCACTCACTCGCTCACTCACTCATTCACTCACTGACTCAATTATTCACTCACTCGCTCACTCGCTCACTCACTCACTCACTGACTCACTTATTCACTCACTCACTCACTTGCTCACTCAATCATTCGCTCACTCACTCACTCACTCACTGACTCACTTATTCACTCACTCACTCACTTGCTCACTCAATCATTCGCTCACTCACTCGCTCACTCGCTCACTCGCTCACTCGCTCACTCACTCGCTCACTCATTCACTCACTCACTCGCTCACTCACTCATTCACTCACTCATTCGCTCACTCACTGACTCACTTATTCACTCACTCACTCACTTGCTCACTCAATCATTCGCTCACTCACTCGCTCACTCGCTCACTCACTCACTCATTCACTCACTCACTCACTTGCTCACTCAATCATTCGCTCACTCACTCGCTCACTCGCTCACTCGCTCACTCATTCACTCACTCACTCGCTCACTCACTCATTCACTCACTCACTCGCTCACTCACTCACTCACTCGCTCGCTCACTCACTTACTCGCTCGCTCACTCACTCACTCACTCACTCACTCACTCATTCACGCACTCGCTCACTCACTGACTCACTGACTCACTCGCTCACTCACTCATTCACTTACTCACTCACTCGCTCACTCACTCGCTCGCTCACTCACTCACTCACTCACTCACTCACTCACTCACTCGCTCACTCGCTCATTTGCATTTCAAAGAAATTCAACAGCTTGACCAAAAGCAGAAACACTTCTTCGGATGTCCTGGTGGTTTGATGACTCCCATATTCAGATTGTACAGCGTTTCATTCAGGAGACGCTGAGCTTGGTTAGTCGACATTACACGGCGACTCCATCGCGTGTCTTCCCTTTAGGCTTCAAACTAAAATATGCCTGAATTCATTCAGTATTTGTTTGTGCAGTCAATTGTGCAAGTATTGTGTTTGTTTGTTTTTTCCATGTGAATGCACAATGGCAGATGACAACTGTGTTTGTAAGTTGGGTGGAGTGACAGCAGCGACTCATATTTCCAAGAGTCCAAACTAGACATGGCTGCCTTCAGCCTTTATGCAGCTCAAAGCCACATGAGCTTAGAGCTGAGACAGTGCTGACTGTGTCTGAACTAGAGATCTATCTTTGCACCATAGATTTTAATTAAACACATTGCTATTATAGAAGGAAAACAATTATCAAGCAGTCCTGCCTACCTCTGTAAGGTGAGGGTTGGGGTTGAAGCCACACTGGTTGCACACCATGGAGCGGCACTGTGTGCAGGTGTTGGAGCTGGGCTTGTCATCCCCAGTGCCCATCAGGTCGGTGGTTTTGCAGACGGGGCACAGTTTGCTGCTGGGCATGGGTGCAATTTGAGGCACGGAGTAGGGGGAGGTAGGGACGCTGCCTCGGTCTGGGGAGACAGAAGGGGATCTCCCTGTCCTGCCGCTACCCACATCCACCTGCAGGCTCCTCCTGGACACATGACCCTGGCCATGCTCTCCTTGAGGTGCAGCGTGCTGAGGAGTATCATGGGAGGCCAACCTGTCTCCTGTCCCATGACCACTCTGGACTCCCGCTTTAGGACCTTGGTCTGGAGGAGGAGCTCTGACAGAGAGACATGGGAGAAGGTGCACATTAGACCCATATGCTGAGCTAGAATTGTGACAAATTATATTTTAAAAGAATCTGATACAGCAGCTTAAATTCAATTGATTGTATTAAATTCAATTGTTCAATTCTTAGCTTTCAAGAAGCTGGTAAATTCACAATATGTTTCAGTAATATTATTTGTTTATAACAAATAACACAGTGTAACAATATTCACCATTATTTATTTTTTACGAGCACAATTTTACTAACACATGTAGTGGAAATTCAACTGACCTCATCACAACCTTTCCATTCTTTAGACACTGATGAAATCCCATTTATAACTCGGCTGTTTAATTAAAATCTCTGCATGCTTCAGGGTAGCAACTTATTGCATTTCTAACTGGCATTGATTTGCTTTTACGTGAACATTTACGCAGTAATTTCAGGATTTTATGTGTGTTTCTTCTGCCAACCTCCACTATGTGAGCAGTAACAGAGCTTACATTAAAAGTGTAACCATAGCAACCTCTGGATTGACTGAGTTTGATGAGAGAACAGCGAGTAGGTCCCCAACAACGAATGAGTGTAAGAAGGCAAATTAATTACTACACCAACGTAGTTTGTATATCTCATAAGATTTTAATGCAGGTCTAAATATCAAATGCATCTTAAAAGTAATAATTTCAAACTAGTGAAAGAATTGACAATATCTTAGACAAATTTATTTGCCTCTATTACAATGCAGTGGTTTGTGGAAGCTGGTTTGGTCTCAGTTTAGGCAGGAACAATGGTCGTGTACCAGAAAACAGTGTTGTAAACTTTTTGTCTGTCTTACTTATTGCGGCCCTCGGGCGTTAGTGCCAATAGTTTAACGGAATGGAGGATTTCCACTGTCATAACAACTTAGACCTTGTTTTGTCGTGCCTGTCATCTTCAAAGACAGTCTCAGCAGCAACCCCGCATCCACAGCGAGAGAAGGGTGGAAATAAAGGGAAGAATAAAGGAATTAAAATGTTGTGAGTCACTGCCAGTGACTTGAGCTGCTACACAACTGTAACGTTGTTGCAGTCTCCACAGGTGCCCTGTGTTCCCTGCAGTGTTGCCATCAGGAAAACCGGCACTTTTCATACCTACACTCTCACTTAGACACTAAACTGGACTTTTGGATATGCTAAACCTGACACATCATAGACACATTGAAATTAAATGTTCTCAGTGTCCTCACAAGCTAAAGAGAAGGTTCACATAATAATTATCACTTGAAAAGCAAAGACACCGACTTGAGTCTCTTGTGATTTATGCAAAGCTTCAGGCACGGCTTAATGAGACTCCAAGGAAGACTTTAAACAGGAGGACACCTTTTCCAAAGATTTCTTGAGATATTCTTATCGCTCAGCAAATGGCCCACTGAGAACAACTTGTGGCTTTGTGAAGCCCAGCAAATAGCGTTATCACAGCGTCATTAGTGAAGGGTTTGTAAGCTGCCAATCTTCTCTCATGGACGGTTCAGTCCCTGGGAAAGTTTGTATCACGAGGAAGCAGAAAGTGACTTGGATTCTCTACAGAGCCTCAGCGAAGCGATAAGATCCCAGTGTTGCTGCTGAAAATGTCAACATGTGGCGCGCACCAATCAACACAAAGACACAGAAGACATGACTCTGCAGCGAACAGTCCGACATTTATCGGCATTTTGTTGAGCATTTGTAGTGTCACCACCTGTCACTACCTCCAAAAACACGCACGTGTGTAGAGTACAGTTAACTTGACATGTTTACACCTTCAGGGTTGTAGAGATTAAACAAGCTCGCTTAGAGAACTAGTTAGTGATCGTTGCAGATGCACCGACAGAAACGATTCTGACTAAATGATGGAATGAAAGAACTGGCTGGTACAAAGTGCCAACCTATTATTTCAAATGGCTCTTGTCAGATATATTTTAAAATGTGACTCTGCACTATATCGGTTAGCATAGAGGAAACTATCTGATAGGCATACTTAATTTTAGCCAGATGCAATATATCTGCATGAGTTCTCCTGTAATGGAGACACTTTATATTTCCTATTGATTCATGCCTCTGTCCATTGGAAATGATTCTAAGTGAAACGTGTCTGCTGAAGACCATGTAGGTATTTTTAAAGGTCCCTACAGAAACATAAAAGCTCCATCGGACTGTTTTTTTTTAATTGACAAATGCATGTTCAACGTCTGAACATTTCTCAGATTTACCTTTTCATGGGAAGAGTCTTAGACATGACGAGCTCCTACTACAAGAAACAAATGGAATTTCTGAAAAATGCAGTTTCTACAGAACGGTTTTTGGTTGAAGCTGTTAGCTTCCCTAAATCACCAGCAAACATCAAATAGCTGCCCTGCCCTGAATTCACACAAAACGAAAAGGACTCATACATAAAACTAATTATTTTTTAATGACTCAACCCTATGACAAAGGCTAAGACAAACAGGACCCGATACAAAATGTGCTAAACTAATTACTGCATTTTCTAACAACGGTGGGTGGCCCTGACACTTCAGTTATGTGCAGACATGTTATCTTTAAGCAACAAGCTGACAAATTAAAAAAACAAAAAAAAACCCCACTTAATCTTTCCAAAATAACTCATCATTATTCCAGATGTTACAGTAGGTATAATGCATGCACGCGATTTTCAGTGGTAGCCATCCATTTTCTGCATCCTGTATGTTATCGTGGCATAAATAATAAAAACTACTTTGCTGTGATAATCATTTGGCTACATAATGCACAGAGCTTTCATTGCTGAGGGTAAATTAATAATGAGAACATATTGTTTGCACGCTGTGTCCTACAACATGACTGTATCGATTGTTTTCAGCGGTTTCAGGAACTGTAGTTCTTTCTCTGTCTCTCTCTAGCATTTGATAGCATGATATTACTTGATAGAGTAAGTACACATCTTGACTAACTCGGCTGTAAAACAGAAAACTGTGAGATATACAACAACAACAACAATGTGACAGCAGGACACAACCGTGAGGATGACCGTTGTGGTATGTTGTACAGAAGGGTAGGGCAACCATTTGGCTTCATAGACTCCTAAATGGGCTCAGATTTAGCTCCTTCACTCCAATAAATATATGGTCTGAAATAAAGAAATAAAAGATTTCTATGCAATTAGTCTTGAATAAGAGTATATATTGCACATTATGCCCCCATTTCTTAATACACTCTGCAACATATTTTAATTAGGATGGAAGTGTCTTTTCTATCAACCCAGGACTCATTTCACCTCACACAAGTTCTTTGTGGAACAATATTTGAAGCCTGCCTGAATATGGGACTGCGATCTTAGGAAAACCACTTTAATCAGTCGTGTGATGTGCACTTTCTCACTCTGTCCTTCTCTCACCATCCTCAGTCTCCCAGCTCTCACCACCAGTTTATGAGACTCATGGTAGATGCCAGAGAGAAATCAAGATATGAAAGAATCATGAGGCTGCATGAAAGCCACGCGGCTCTAAACCAACACCACGGGTGAATATACAGGTTGATCAGCAAGACAGAACCAGAACAAGAACGCTGATCGGACTAAACATTATTTCTGTGCAGACCATTTGCAGAGCGTGTACAGCTCACCATCACTTTACGTAATAACAGAAAAAAGTGATGGGTCTGGGAGAAAAGACAACATTTTTAGAAAAGGATTTTAGCCCTAAGGGGAAGGGATGAATATTGAAGAAACCCATACGTCTGCTTACATGCAAGGAGAGACTGTAAACAGGTGTGGCGAGTGGTAGACGCAGCTGTGACTCTGCGTGTGAGCTGTACAACTGTTGAACTGTGTAATTAAGGCAATATCAGATCTTGATGGAAGGGTAATCCCTCCCACACACACGCAGAATATACAGACCTACAGGCTACATGTGATTACGCACCAGCGATCTGAAGGCAACATTTCATCAGGCTACGTTCCCTTAGTGCACATCAGTAATGTTCTTTATGTAACTTAAAAATATTTGTTATACACTGTTGCGTCTGAGCTCAGTGTCTGGTTTTCCTATGAAGAGATGCAACCACACTCTTCTTGAAGATGTTATATGTACAGTATATGTGCAGCTGACGGTGGTGAAAAACAACCCCCCGCATAGTGATTTGAAGTGAGACAGCTGTGGCATATGCGTTATGGTCCTGTGCTCATGACGCTGGTGATATCAGGCGGCAGCACTGACATCGGGATACAGACGTCTCCTCACCAAGAGGAAGGCGCTTTCTCAGAATGACTCTGTATTTACTGGCATTCACGTCGAAGCATCTCCAGCCTGTAATGGAACCGACTGAGCCCTTCAGCGTGAGAGCCAGTGCACTTTGCATCATTTTACGTTTCTGACTTATTCATCACCTGAAGCTGGACACGTTCATATTCCTGAGACCCTTTCCTGAGTATCCCTGTGGCTCACTATGAAGGGGGGACATGTCGCTCTTTCATTCATGACACTTAGCCAGCGATGCCTCGGGACAGACACCGTGAAAAGAGAAATTCCTGTTGAACCGTCTACACACTACAACCGCGTATTATTGATTGAACACCGAAAGCGTTGCATATTAAATTCGACTTCGACTCAAATTGATGTTGAATAATTGGGCGGTGCTGCCAAGAAGCAAAACGGCTGTCAAACGGGGTGGTGAATTGTGTTGACAGGGACATAGAAATAAATAATTAAGCACCCATTCAGCTCTATCTCCACGCAGTCGCTTGATCGTACATCTACGTTACACATCGTGCAGATGCAGGCGACGCCGCGCTGCCTGATTTCCGCCTCCTAGCTGTCGGTGCTACCTGTTAATCCCCGGCCCGGGTCCGGCGCCACTTCCTCCGGCGGGCGCTCCATTGCTAGGCTTGATGAGCTGTCCAGCGTCCGGTGGTGCTGAAATGGAAGCCGGAGCCCCTGCTGCAGGGACGGCGGGGCCGGCCTGTCCCGCCTGTCCCTCCCCTTCCATACTGGCCTCGTTCCCCATCGCCTCGGGATAGGTGTCGACGGAGAGAAGCGATGTCGTGGATGGTTCTACAGCTGTGCTAAAAACTAAGATGAAACTCAGCGCTGCTCCTCTTCCGCCATCATCACCTACAATTCAGCATCCCGCACGGAGCACGCGCACTGGCGGAGAGGGCGAGGGAGCGCGCTGACGCAATGGGTGGGACCTTGAAGCTTCTACGTGCGCGTTCACGGTGCTCTGTTCTCTCAAGTCACCATGGCCTGTGGAACACGACCGGACGCCCAAAATTCAAGCCCCCTCATTGCCCAGGTGCTTTGAAATGATAGGTAGTTGACCAAGACAACGACATTAACAATAATCTGCACTTTTATGATAATCAGTTAATCAATCAGGGTAAAATCAGAAGGAATATTGAGCCATGAATGAATCAGTTCAATGTTCAGTTTTGTTAAAGATGAAACATAAAAACGTGTAAATATGGTAGATTATTAAGATTTACCTCAGATGTCAAGCAAAATGGTCCAACGGACAGCGTCGAAAGAAACCTTTCATCAAATAAAACTAAAGATATTTTTGTAGGGTACAATTTAGTTGTAAATACTAACCATTTAATCACCAGAGCTGGAACAGTTATTTGACCAATTAGACTAATTATCATTCTGATAATTGATTGCAGTGGTTTTACAGCAGTCACTGGCTCCAGCTTTTCAAAATTGCTGCTGCCTCTTTCAGGCTACTGCAATATTAAAGTGAAGTCATTTTTGGAATAGCTTCTGCAATGCTGCAGTGCATTTCCTTTTAATTGCAGTGCATCTTGTTGCTGTAAAGCTTTGAGTTGCCTGCGCCTGAACGGTGGCTTGAACTAAATGTATCTACCTTTGAAAAATGTGCTATTGAACTATATTATGAAGACATTATTGAGGTAACACTAATACAGAATGGGTTTATTTAACTCAAACATCTGCTCCACTGAAGACGTGTGGCTGTAGGGTGTGTTTTTTTTAGCACTTATTCTTATATAGGCCACAGTGTGTTCTCTGCTACACGGCTGTGACATTACTTTAAGTTAACATAACCGGACATAAAATACCCTGAAATATGTGGTGAGAAATAATAATAATAATTTATGCTTACCTTACATTAAGGGTGTGTGGAGCTTTTTTTAGTAAAACAATAACCAAATTTCTTTTTACAAATATATTAAGGTTATATCCAATTCAAGGTTAAAATACATTAAGGTTATATTCAATTCAAGGCTCTATTCTATTGAATACACATTGAATACAATGCTTTAACACAAAAAACCCACTACAAACCTATACACAGTATGAGATGCAACAATAACATTCAGTAAGCTCCACTCTCATGCCACAACACAGTTCTACTGGAGTAAGTCCAAATTTTCTTTATTTTCTTGTGAATAGCATTTCCTTACAGTCCTATTAAGAGAAAATTTTGTCCTTTCTGAGGGACTACCCTCCCTAGTGTACACCCACTGTCACTACAATAAGGTCATTAATAAATACAAATAGGCAAAATAATAATCAGTTACATTTTGTACCATTGGCCCAAGAAACCCATTTGTATACCGAGATATATAATAACAAAATAAAGGAATAGTCTAAAACACACTGTCACTGTCTAGACAAAGCCATATATATATATATATATATATATATATACACACACACACACACACACACACACACACACACACACACTATATACTAACCACATATTTCAGGGTATTTTGTGTATAATATATATATATTTTTTTTTCAACAGACTTTATTTTAGTATAAACTAGCAAGAACAGCACTTATTGTATGTGACGAGCAGTTAACAGATACAGATACATATGTACAAAACAAACAGCACACATTCCGCTCAGTATTCAGATTCAGTTCTGGTACAAAAAAAAGCTTGTTCATTTGCAGTGAAAAAAACTACCGTATTTTGCGCACGAAAAGACGCACCGCATCAAAAGGCGCACCTTCAATAAATGACGTATTTTAATTATTTTTACATATATAAGGCGCATCGCATCATAAGGCGCACCTTTAATAAAACGCTTCGCATAAGGCGCTAAAGTAGAGGCTGGAGTTACGGTGCGTTATGCATCCATTAGATGCATAACGCATCCATTAGATCAGGGGTCGGGGACTTATGGCTCGCGAGTCACATGTGGCTCTTTTGACGACTGCATCTGGCTCTCAGATAAATCTTAACTTATATTCCTTAACACGATATGTAAGAAATAATTCCGCTGGAAATCACAGTGTTAAAATAACGATCACACTGTAACTTAGAGCTTTAGCTGCTTGGGCTGTTTCCGCAGAGATTTTGACTCTTACAAAGATCATCGCTGTATGAAACGATGCCACACTCTGTGATATTTCCTGACAATAGAACGCTAGTCACGCACAGAGAGAGAGAGAGTGTGACATCCTCACTGCAGAAAGGATCTGTGTTCACACAGACACAACAGCGCTGAACCAAACAGGTGACAGCGTCTTAGCAGAAGTGGAGCGCATTTGGTCTTTTGGTAGGAGCCATTTCAGGGTATTTACAAAAATATTAAAATGGAAATGAAACGCCAGTTTCCCGGTATCCCAGCATGCACTGCGCACTATTACGGGGGAAAATCGAGTCGCGGCTGCTTACCGTAACTGAGACCTGTATGCGTTTTAATACTGGGCCATATACAAGGCGCATTGTATTATTAGGCGCATGATCAGCTTTTGAAACGATTGAAGGCGTTTAGGTGCGCCTAATCGTGCGGAAAATACGGTACACTGAATAGATTTAAGCTGCAATGTTATGGAGGAATAAAACACATGACCTTGTTTACCCAAACATTCAATACTTCATTGGCACTGTGAAAATATTAAAGACAGACACTGGAGGAAACATTAACTTATGGCTACCATCAATTTTACATTGTGAAATACTTTGTTGTATTGTGAGAAATATCTCATACTCCAACAATCCCCCCCAGACTGTGGACATGAGAAGTCTGTAGAGATCCTTCAATATTATGATGCATCAGTGGGGACATACAATTTATTCATATTTACAAACTGCAGATATCAGTGGCACAAGAAGAACAGTTACAGACACTAAAATAGAGTTAAATATATACATAAATTATAAAAAAAAGTAAAGCATAGGAGGCTATGGTATACTACTAAACTGCATTAATGAAAGCGTGCAGCTACTTCGTTTTTCCTCTATGCAACTCACTGAAAATATGAATGCTGAGAATTACTGGCGCTTGGCTTTGTAAGGTCGGGAGCGTTTCCTGCGATCAGGCTTCCTCTGTTTGTGCAAGCGGCCGATACTCACACCCTGCCGCCGCCGTACAGAAATGTTCTGCTCCACAAGGCTGGCCAGCATTCCTGCAAAGGATTAGGGAAAAAAAGACAATATGACTATATGTTTACTGCTGCTATTTTGTGTTTTCTTCATTTACGTTTCTGTACTAAAATGTATTATATATTATATCTGGAACATACAGAAAAGCTGTGTTTTTGTCCTTTTCCCACAACTAGTATGAGAATCCACAGTTCAGGAAATTAGAGCAAAACCCGTGACCAAAAGCGGCAGAAGTGGGGAACAGATTACCTTCTTGGGCCAGCATCGTTATAAATGTGCAGATGAATTCGTCATAATTATGAGTCCTCCTCTGATCATCAATCTGAGCAAATAAAGATTTTCATTAACAGACAATAACAATCTGTGTCACACAAAGAAAACTGACTGGAGTCCAGGTAAAATAAACCTACTTTGTATTTCTTTCTCTTTTCCACTTCCTCCTTTAGAGATACTTCATAATTGGCAATGTCAGCCTCCACACACTTAAGTAGTGCAAGCAGCTCCTGCAAGAGATGGAATAATGTCAACTGTTGTGTTTTTTACAGCTCTTTAATTGGCAGCATAAGCAAAAACTGTCAAAGTACAAAAAGAACTCGTGGCAGGCTCATAAGCATATCAAGGTACATACATTTCACAACATTCTAAAACAGGATACTCCTGGACTTACTTTCGGTGAGTACTTATCCCCAGAGGGCTTGCTGTCTGCTGCATTTTCCATAGCATTCAGCTTTTCCTTACTGGGCTTCACCTCTGACCCATCTTTGGTTTCTTCATCCTTCACCTCCACAGATGGTCCCTCGTCTCCTTTGTTCACTGCTTCTTTCTCTCCTGATACGGGGCCTCCTTGCATTTTCTCTTTTATCTTCTCAGGAGTACCAGGTCGTTTTGTGCCATCAGAAGCTAAATCTAGTGTATAGGAAATAAATAAAGCATGAATCTATTAAACATTGCTGGAAACAGAGTCCATAATTAAAATTTGTTTTTGTTGTGCTCACTGTAATCACAAACTGTTTACTTCTACTGGAAAATGATAAATATGTTTTGATCTTTATCTAAATATTAAGTGATGCACCCAAAACGCTGACTTCAGCAGTCCTTTAAATGATGTTGTGTACTCACCAGATGAAGGGAGAGCATAGATGACACCATCTTCCTGTAGGTGTAACAAGGCTATACTGACAGAGGGACCCAGTTCTCTTACAGCACGGTTATGTCTAGAGTCAAGTCTCAGCATCTCATCTTCCCCAAAGAGCACACGAGACAGATGGGATGCAACTGGACTGGATGGGCGCGTGGCAGCCTGAGAGCGTGCTGGTGATCGCAGCGGGGAGTTAAAGGCACTGCCAATCTCTGAGGCTGTGTCAGTGCTCTCATTGCTGGGCGTTGGGGAAGGCTGTGAAGCAGACGTGATGCAAATGCCCCCGGTGCGACCTTCTGTGCGCACTGAAAGAGGTGTATTTAGGGCATCTTTCCTTTGAGCTTCCTTCTTAAGTTTCTCAGCCAAGACACTGAGAGCAATCTGGCTCTCCATTCCAGTTGTGACCCGTCCTGCCCGTGAACGCAGACTTGCCTTCCGTCTAAACCTAGAATAAAAAAAAAACATTATAAACAATTATTTCAAAAGGCTTTAGCCTTCTTTCAGTCAGCTTAGAATAGGACATACAAGAAAAAAAATGAACATAGATTACAAACATAGATTTTACTGCTCACCTGCTGGATGTGCTTGTGGAACCAGTTACCTCCTCCTCATCATCCTCATAATCATCTTCATCAGAGGACCTTGGTTGAGTAGGTGCTGGTATCCGAGAGCGACCAACTCCAGCAGCTAGATCTTCCTCCTCCTGTTGATCAGAGAATTTTCAAATAAGCTCCACAGGAAATCTTGACTAAGACCAGTTTTAGCCACTTAACCCACAACAACTGGGTTAAATACATGCAAGTCTGTCCAGACTCATACTTTAATTAATTTATGCAAAAGTCTGACCAGAGATCCCTCCAGGTATTTCTACTACAGAATTGATAAGAATGTCTTCAATAGTGGCATAAGCAGCAAAGATTTAAATCTAAATCTTCTTTTTCGAGACATGACCTACACATTTTAAAACTTTCTTTACCTGCATGGGAGACTTGGCGTAGTTGTGGTTGTCTAAGAAAGCAGGCAAGCGCTGAACAATAGGATTGGGACTAGTGACTTGCTGAGCACCTCCAGCAGTGGGGACGGGGGGTTTGCCCATGACCTTTGTGCTACCTGCAGGGCCAGGGTTTTCCTTGGCTTGACCTGCTGACCCATCCACTGAATCAAAATCATGAATTAGGGGATATATCATTTCATATTCATGATAAGCTCCTACACACATTACAGAAGGAATAAAAACAACTAAAATACCTGAACAAGCCCGACCGCCTGCCTGGGATGTGACAGGTTCCGCATCGTTCTCTTTCTTAATCGTCGCAGTCGCCTCATCGGGAGACGAAGTGTCTTGTTGCTTTTTTTCATGAACAAGATCTGGTTGGGTGAGTCGAATCATCTAAAGTGATGACAGGTATATTGATTAATTTGATTACATTTCACAATTCAAGACTCATTTAATACCTCATGTGATTTGCTCACATAATTGCATGCCAATCGCCATTTCAAAGCTTTGTAACTAAACGTGACTTCACCAACTACTCTGGCAGTAAAGAACTGTGCCGTTGTGTTCAGTCTGTTTAAAACTTCTGGAGGTTGCCCACCTTCTGTAGACCTTCCAGGACAGTTTGTCTATTCTTCTTTAGAATTTCCAGTTTGGACTCATACTTCATTCTGCGGTCAGGAACCACGGCCATCAGGTTGAAGCGGATGTCATGGTACGGCTCACTGAAAATAAGCAAAGCAGCAGCATGAGAATAAAGCCTTGAGGCTGTGTGTAGAAGGTGACTCACTACTACCTAAACAGCTCAGAACTCACCCAGCAGTGGCCAGCCCAATCCTCTCCATGATAACTCGACGAGCTTTATCAGTCCATTCCTCCTCCTCTCCCCAAGGACCTAAAGTTTAGTACAATATTATACTAAGTACCAATTTTATATATCACAAGGCAAAGAAATGCCAAATCAACACGTTTGCATGAAGACAAGTCTGGGTGCAACTCTATTTAGGCCACTGACAGCATAAAATCTTTTCTTTTGAGCCTACAATTCATAACAACTCCTTAAGATCATATAATATGGGTCAGTAGGTAATTCTTGACCACATAAAACAATTTCTTCATTTAAAAAAATTTATATCACTGTTACAATAAAGAACCCTGTGTTTTTAGTATAACTCTCACCGTGGTCAATGGGGTACGCCTTGAGTCCATCAAGCTCAAAGAGTCGGTCTTTGATTGGCACATAGCTTACAAAGTGGAAGGCTTCCATGGTCCGCACTGCACTGATCCCATTCTGTTTCTCTGGCAGGTGCCTGGGCTCCGGTCTCCATAGAAACACAGAAAGAGAGAACATGAAATTGAAAAAAGTGCAAACCCTTACATCCACCGCAGTAAAGCGGACCAATCAAAAAAATTTCAGAAGAATCAGAGACGCATGAAATTTTTAAAATGCACCACTGACCGTAACCTACCTGGCATGGCTGTTATGTGCTCTGGCAAGCTCTGGGGCATTTCCTATTGCATAACCTTTGCTCTGAAAAATACATAAAAATTGAAAATTAAATATGACAGTGAGGAGAAGGAGGGGAAAGGAAAAAGTAAAAATAACTAGTGAGAAACTGAGAGCAAGAATGTGGCCAAATGGAAAAATGAGAAACAGATGTTATATACAATATACCTTTAAATATTCAATATGTTATGTGGGGAACAAACTGTTTATTATTTCATTACTCAGTGTTAGCACAAAAAATAACATACATATCAGTTAAAGAGACAGTTTACCTCAGGACTGAATCCTTTTGTGAAAGCCTTCATGCGACTCAGAGTAGTGCCCAGCTCAACACCACTGCAGTTCAGAAGCACACTCAACAATGCATGGGTGGCGCATGAGTTTGGGATCAACTACACAAAAAACAAAAGCATAATAATTACTTTTTTTTTTTTTAGTAATTACATTTCTTTGTACTTTATTACTGCCTAGTATGGTTATGTCTTGGCAATAATGTTTTATATAACCATTAAAAATCAGTTATTTGTTATAGTTTTTGACTAATTAATATTTGAATAATAGCTAACCATGATCTAATATGCTGTTTAATGGCCATTTATATTATAAAATTGATCCACCGCTCTGACCTATAGTTTATGATTAGTTCTTTCATCGTCACAAATTGAAAGGAAAAATATCACATTAGAAAGATCATATGAACACCGACCTGATGAGCAAAGAACATATCATTTACAATTTCCTCATCAATAACCGAGGTCTCATCCACCAAGGTGTTAACCTTCCTCCTAGATCGACGTTCCTCAATCCACTTGAACAGGAATATGAATCCATAGACAGGGCTGGAAAAGACAATTATATCAAACACTTTTCATTTGTAGTTGCTAGAAACAAACACTAAACAGACAGGACTACACCTGAGTGCTTACATACCTTTGACACTTGCTCTGAAGATCATATATTTCCTCTACCTGGACACCTTTCACACCTAAACAATATATATGATTGCAGGGAAACATTTTTACTGGTTTTACATGCCCCTGGCATAAAGCGCTGTAAACAGTGTTGTTAATTTACATGACAGCAACGTGAAAAATTTGTTCTATACCATTAATGTGTGACTTACCAAAGTCTTCCACCAGCAGTGTAAACAGCCCTGAAAGTATTTTACATTTAATTTAATATCAAACAAAAGAGAGCGACATATAACAAACGTAAAGCACAGCCAAGCATCTTTTTGACAGCCTCCATATATTTCGCCTTGATTACTCACTGACTGACTTAAACAGATAAACACACCTTTAAAAATATAATTAATCATGTTTAATCTTGTGTTGAACTACAATTGGCTTCCAAATTGATTACGTCAAGCTGCATATGAGGCTAAACTGTCTACCTTGTTTTACATGGAAGCTAACGTTACTTAGCTGTGCTGCCTGTCGAAGTTTCTCACCTGGATCGCTCTCAAGCTCCAGCCACCCTTTATTCATTTTTACAGGTGTGTACGAGTGAATGATATTTAAGCAGTTTTCCAATCCATGTTCAAAAGGGCAATAGGGTTACTTAATAAAAACATCCAGTCGGGAATCAACTGTCGAAAGCTCAAGATAAACACAATAGACAAATTCGGCCGCCTACAAACTACGTCATCAAGAAACGACGGGTGTTACACATAAATAGTTCCTGTACGCAGAGGCAAGTGCAAAACAACGATTGGATGAATGAATGAATTAAGCTAACGATCAGTAGCCCACAAAACTTTTTGGCACCTAAGATTATATTAAGACATCAATAGTTAACACTTTTCCTATCAGTGTTCGTCAAATCACGCATTTACCTTTTAGCGATGCATATACGATTTATATGTAGAAGATAACTGACTATGGCACAACCAGAAAAGTGTGTTGTAAAAATTTAAACAGTGCAGAATCAAAACACTTTTAGGTAGAAACTAAAATAAGATACATTTACCCCGGACCTTCCTCAGCTCACTAAATCTAAAATGTAATTGTTGTGTTAAAATCCGAAAGCAACAATATACTAAAATAATTAGCACATTTTCCGTGTCTTTAAGAATGTTCCCTTATGATATTTTTAAAAAGTATATAATGCAAAATGTGTCCTCACATCATGTGATTGATTTCTTAAAATGAGGTAATAGTTTATACAAGAGCTGGTAATGTTCTTTTTTGCACTCTTGAAAATGTCCTCGCCGATGGACTAGACGTCCCGGAACCTTACTTGGACTAACCTCTACGGGGAAGATATTTAGGTTACACTGAAAAAAATTAGAAATTAGCAGCGTTTATCAGTTTATTTAGTTCGGTTACTGTACGTCTTGATTGGCTGAACGCTGTGTTTCTTAACTGTCAGTTTGACCGAAGAGTACAGTGTAAACGCATACAAGGTGAGCTTCAACAACAAACAGATGTTTAAGTTTAACATATGCGTTTTAGCTAGATTGCTAGCCTCGGTGTAATTTGGGCTAGCAATATCTAGCATAGTTAATGTGGCACCCACACAATAATATAGTGCTGTCTTGTTAAATCAGACAACTCAGCAGTGAATGAGGAGAACTCGTTTTTCTTTTAGCTCAAATAACAACCAGCCATCTTCTTTCTGCTACCAGTGATGAACAATGGAGATTACGTGGTCTTGGCGTTTAAATGTGCGTTTATTGTTGTCGAATTAGCTAGCATGCGCTGACTCGACCAGGGGAACGTTGCATGTCATGCATTGTACTAGATGAACCCTCCAATATAGTTCATTGATGTTTGTGGCAGCATATGGTAACCACATTATAAGACATCGTAGCTTCATGCTACTTGCTATCTGCCTCCATCCTTGACCATTGGGGAACATCCTTCTCATGGGATGTAATGCAATGCAAACTCCGTTTTAAACGATAGGTCCCAGCACTGGTCTTGTTCACTAATCCTTTTGGGATCAATAAAGTTCTTTAACTCTTGAATCAAACGAAGAATAAGATGGTTTTACTTATATGAATCATAAGTGTTCACAAACTATTGTAGACGCTATGTAATCGCTTCTGGTCTGCTTTATTGTGTAAAATATCATACACTGTAATGTAACATTTTATTATTTCAGGACTCCTGATGAAAATGTGCAGGTAATACTTTGAGAGTCCTGTAAGACACCATGTCTGAAGAGGCAGTTTCAGAAAGCGACCTGGAGCCTAGCCTTAACAGTGAAGACGAGTATTTGGAAAATGAGGACGAGGAAGATAATGAAGACATGGAGGAAGATGAGGATGAAAATGATGGCGATGATGAAGACGATAGTGTTGGTGAGTGAAAAATTTACCTTTATCACTGTCATGCATTCTAATATCTTTGTAGATATGGGGAAGCTCAGTAAAAACAACAGAAACCAAAGGATATAGAGCAGTGTCCCTAAGTCTTGAAACTTGAAGTTGAGACAGAGACTTTTCCGCAAATCGTTATATTGATCTAATCTTTGGAGACTTTATCTAACATGATGTCCTTTCTCTCTCAAGATCGACCTGCCAGTGCCCAGAGCAGGTCAGAAACAGCTCAGGATGGCAGGGACTCTGCCTCATCTACCTCCAGAGAGCCTTCCTCTGAGCCTCAGTCTCGGGCAGGATCCCGCCCATCGTCCAGGGCTCCCTCCAGACCTGCCTCACGCTCTCAGCCTACCAGCCCAGAGAACGCAAGCCAGAGCAAGTCACCTTCCAGCAAAACCAAGAAACAAAAAGCTTCTAAATTAACCAAAACCCCCAAGTCAAAAGGCACCAAATCTCCCAAGTCATCGAAGCCTGCACACATGAGGAAAAATATTAGGTACACACATTTGCTTAATATCTATGAAAGAATTTGCATAATGTATTTTAACATTCATGTGAAATATGAACTTTTGCCCAATAACCACAGAAAACTTCTCAAAGAGGATCAGCTAGAGGCCGGGACCAAGGCTGCTCAGCAGGAAGAGATGGAGAGGCGAAAACGTCTGGAGCAGCAGAGGAAGGACTTTCCTACATCAGCCCCAGGCATCCCAGACTCTCATCTAGGTAACCGTTGTGACATCAGAATTTTGAAAACGTAGTTTCCACATTTCTCTCATTTTCCTCATCTTTTCAACAGTGGACAGTGCTTCCATTTTGGGGGAAGTATCTCACTTGGTCCCGGGTCTCCTAAGTAAGCAAGATGTGATCTGCCTGGACAGCAGTGGTGATGAAGATGAGAAAGTGGAACCCAAGTTGCCTGTGCTTGCAATCAGAGATGGTAGAGTAAAAGATACTTGTGGGGTTAAAATGCTCTTATTTCAATGTGTTTCCAAGCGTTGTTACAATTGAACAGTCTCCCACAGAGCATTTATTTCAACCAGATATAATTGAGCTCAGTTCTGGGGATGAGGACGCCCTACAGATAAGCAGTGAGTCGGCTGAAGAGGATGCTGATGGCACTGCTGGCTCAGAAGAGAGCAGCGGGGCGCACATCAATGATTCTATGAACCTACCTGATGCCGAGGGTCGAGTGCTCGTTAATATCAATCACCCTGCTGAGGAAAAAGACGTTTATCTTGCTCCACAGCTGGCCAGGGCTGTAAAACCTCACCAGGTATGCAATCGTCTTTACTCTCTCTCAAATCATATACACTCACAATCCAGCTTGTTTTCTTAAAAAAAATCTCTTCATCTTTAAGATTGGGGGAATCCGGTTTCTCTATGATAACCTAATTGAATCTCTGGAGCGATATAAGACTAGCAGTGGCTTTGGCTGCATCCTTGCACACAGCATGGGGTTGGGCAAGACACTACAGGTTATCTCCTTTATTGACATCCTGCTGAGGAATACAGAGGCTCACACTGTACTGGCAATTGTTCCTGTGAGTAATCAAAGTGTTTACTAGGTTTAATAGAATTAATTCATTTATTAAAATGTTAATTAAAATTAATGTTCACTGAAGTCCCCATTGTAACCTCCCAAACATTTGCTTTCATTGTACAAGGTGAACACTCTTCAGAACTGGCTAACAGAGTTTAACCTCTGGCTCCCACCCCAAGAAGCCCTACCCCCCGACACTGACCCTGTGTTTGCCATTGGCCGCACATTCAAAGTTCACATTCTCAATGATGAACACAAGTATGTAATATGCAAAATTAAACATTCATTATACGTTCAACATCTGAGCTATTATTCATGCTGCCTGTGTGACCAATTTGCAGAACAACGCTGGCTAGGGCCAAGGTTGTGGAGGACTGGTCCAGAGACGGAGGTGTATTGCTTATGGGTTACGAGATGTATCGTTTGCTGTCCATGAAAAAGAGCTTTGTCATGGGCAAAAAGAGGAAATCAAAGAAGCCTGTGGGGCCAATCATCATTGACCTGGATGAAGAAGACCGACAGCAGGAACTCATGAAAGGTCAGCAACAATCGGACATGTAGTGGCATACATGTTCATAGAAAAGTGTCTTTTTACTGACTGTTACACTCAGTTTCCATCATTACTTTGTCATTCCAGGTATAGAAAAGGCCATTGCGCGCCCTGGCCCAGATGTGGTGATCTGTGATGAGGGCCATCGCATTAAGAACTACCATGCCAGCACATCACAGGCCCTGAAGAACATTCGCTCTCGCCGCAGAGTAGTTCTGACAGGTTACCCATTGCAGAACAACCTTATTGAGTACTGGTGCATGGTGGACTTTGTCAGGCCCGACTTTTTAGGCACACGTCAGGAGTTCAGTAACATGTTTGAGCGGCCCATTCTGAACGGTCAGTGTGTGGACAGCACACCTCAAGATGTTCGTCTCATGCGCTACCGCAGTCATGTGCTGCACAGCTTACTGGAGGGCTTTGTTCAGAGGTAAGCTGTCAGTGCTGTAAAAAGAAAAGCATTGTGTAAACAATACTTAACAGTATGGGTTCATTATGAGTCCTTTTTGAATTATAGACGGGGTCATGATGTGCTACAAGACCAGCTTCCCACCAAAGAAGAGCATGTTATCTTGGTGCGCCTCTCTCCCATTCAGAGGGCTCTGTACACTGAGTTTATGAAACGCTTCCGGGAAGCAGGAAACACTGGGTGGCTTGGTCTTAACCCGCTCAAAGCCTTCTGTGTGTGCTGCAAGGTGAGACTGACTTTCTTTACCGTTTTAGAGAAAACTCAGGAATCACATGCTTAGAGTATGTGTCATCTAATAGTTAGTTACACGTTTGTTTTAATATCTCTAGATCTGGAACCACCCAGATGTCCTTTACGAAGCCCTGCAGAAGGAGAATCAGGCCAACGAGCAGGACCTGGACCTTGATGACATAACTTCAGCTAGTAACGCTCACTGTCCCACACCTGGAGCTGGCATCAAAGCCAAAGTAGCTGACTCAAGCAACAGCAAAGTTAACAGTGCCCTGCCACATCTCAATCCTTCCCAAGATAAAGCCAACCAAGTCATTACGTATGAATGGGTAAGTCACATTATGTCATGTCAAGAGCGCAACGCACTTCTCATCGAATCTGATGGAGCTTGGTAAACTGGATTAGAGTAATCTGCTTAAATCCATGTGTCAAAAAGCTTGTGGACACTCGTGAGGATTCAAAGCTGTAATTTCTATCAAAGGGTCCTATCAAGTCATTCAAATGATATCTTTTCTTGTTTTTACGGATTGTGGAGTGTAACGTGATGGTGCTTGAAGTCCATTTGACTGCACTGACGAGGCATTGATATCCAATTGCATTTTCTTTGCTTCAGGCAAAGGACATAATGTCAAACTATCGAACAGGAGTTCTGGAGAATTCTGCTAAGATGGTTCTGCTCTTTCATTTGATTGAGGAGAGTGTAAGAAGAGGAGACAAGATTTTGGTCTTTAGGTAAGTCCTCTGTATGTGGCATTGAACACAAATCCATCGTTAAGCAGCTTAGAAGGCAAACTGACTTTTCACTTCAGCTAATTAATCAGACTTTGGAGCTCTCTCAGCATTTCACTGTTGAAAAACAATTTTCTGGAAAGCTACCGTTAAATTTGTATTCTTTATCGTTTTCTCTTGTGCACCTGCCAGTCAAAGCTTGTCCACCCTGACTGTCATTGAGGACTTCTTATCAAAGAGGCCGATACCGACACCAGGCATCACCTCCTCAGACACCCAGAGCCAAAACTGGGTTCGAAACATCAATTACTATAGTGAGTCTTCTCATATTATCAGCTGTGTAGTAAATGTGTCTTCCTGGCCATAATTTCTGAAATTCGTACTTTTAAACTTACTTGATCGTTGTGTGTTTACCAATGTTCACTAGCATGTAGCTATGTATCTAGAACTTAACCGCAGATGTAATATTGGTGCACTCCACTTCATTTTGCTGCCAAACAGTATGTTTAGATTCTTGGGTGTGAAGAGATGATGTATGTCTGTCTGCAGGACTGGATGGGAGCACATCTGCCTCAGAAAGAGAGCGACTTATCAATCAGTTTAACGACCCGGAGAACAATTCAACGTGGGTCTTTCTCCTCTCTACAAGGTGTGTCTCTCTGTATTTGTGCTTTCTGTCCTTTTATCATTTGTATTTGTCCACACACTTACAGAAAGGTTGTCATTTGTTCTGTGTGTTCCTCGCAGAGCTGGGTGCTTGGGTGTGAACTTAATTGGAGCCAATCGCGTTGTTGTGTTTGATGCTTCCTGGAACCCATGTCATGATGCCCAAGCTGTGTGTAGAGTGTACCGATATGGTCAAAGGAAACCCTGCTATATTTACCGCCTTGTTTGTGATTTCACCTTGGAGAAGAAGATCTATGACAGACAGGTCTCCAAACAGGGCATGTCTGGTAAGAGGTTTCTACACGTGAAAAAAATCATTATTTCTTAAATGTGAACAGTCTTGTTTATTTAATTTAGCCCATCTTAAAACGCACGTCTGTCTGTTTTAAAGACCGTGTGGTCGATGACCTGAACCCAGTGCTAAACTTTACACGGAAAGAAGTGGAGTCTCTGCTGCACTATGTAGAAGAGGAGCCTGACACTGACAAACTGTCTCTGGAGTCCAAAGACAGATTTGAGGGGGTGATTTACCAAGCCTGTCAACTTTACCCACATCTCATTACTAAGGTACAGCTGCATGATAAATGACGCTTATGAGCCTAGAGTCTGGAAAAAGGCAGAACTGATTACTCTGATGTGGACATGCTCGTTTGTACATGAAATTGCAAATTCATATTAAGATTTACAACTTATAACTTGTAACTATAACTTATAACTATTTAAACTTGAATGTAAACTTATCAGGTGAGGTCTAGCCTTTCTATGATAAAATACATAAACAGGAATAAAAAGGAAAATGCTAAGATAATACAGTTTATTCTGCTATCATGTAGTAAAATACAATTTTCTTCCTCTTACTGTTTTCAATAGCATCCTTTCCGTCATGAGTCTTTGCTAATGGACCGGAAGGAATCTAAGCTGACCAAAGCAGAGAAAAGAGCCGCCAAGAAGAGCTATGAGGATGAGAAACGAGCGTCTGTGCCCTACTCTCGCCCGTCGTATGCCCCCTATTATCCAACCAGTGATCAGACGCTGACAAACATACCAGCATTTACCCAGCGTGGCTGGTGAGTTCATAGTACGACACATGGAAGTGTGAACCCTTTAGTATTTTCTTAATTTCTTAATTTTCACCCTGCTCTTGAAACTAGGTAATTGAATGCAATTTAACACCTTAGACAAAAAAGTAAAATATATATATGTATGTAGTAAAACCACTAGATGATGATGTCATGATTGAGGCTAGAGGGGTTTGCAAAGAATGGATTCAGAAAAGTGACTGTCAGGAAGAAATATTGAACGCTATTGTTCGTCTCTCTAAGACCAACACAGATCAGACTGAAAGTAGGGTGTGTAACAGTCTAAATGATCACAAGGAACCTCAGAGTAATGCCACACAATGGTGTTAATAGTAGAGCTGCATCAAGGAAATCACTACTCTTAAAGAAGAACATTGCTGCATAACTATAATTTGCTTAAGACAATGTAGTTAAACCAGAAGACTTAGAAGAACAACAGCCGAGAACAAAGCAGAACCGTGGAACGTATGTAATGTTTACTATAAAATGTTCACCCCAGGTACTAAAGGCATGGGTTCACAAGCTTTAGACACAGACCATCGAGGCGACTCTGACGAAAACTAGTCTAAATATATAGTAACGACATTATATGTTCTGTAGCCTCTGTCAATTGCTTCAGACAATTTTTGGAAAGTGAAGTCATTCTCCTGGATTTCCAGCACACTAGACACTGCAGCTCGACTATGGCTATGATAGTTTTCATATTTGCAGGCGTCCCATGGCACGTTTGGATGACAAGCCTGTAGCAAGCGTCAGGCCCATCCAGTCAACTCCAATCCCAATGATGCCTCGCCAGGTTGGCATGGGCATGGCTGGCTCCAGCTCTGCTGGCAGCCTGCCTGTCAACTTCCTGCAAAAAGCTGGAGTCTATGTGCAGAGAATTGTAACCACAACAGGTAATACTTAAAATGACTTAAAATACCAAACCAGCTGTGTGATGGCAAACATCAGAGTATTTCAATTCAGTTATTTCAAAGAAAGAAAATGAATCACATCTTCTTAAATGAGGTTTTCTTTTTACAGATATTGTAATCCCAGGAGCCAACAGCTCAACAGATGTTCAAGCTCGAATTAGTGCAGGAGAAAGCGTCCATGTTATCAGAGGATCAAAAGGTAGTTGCATTAGCACATAAGTGAATGTATGCATCCGAAATGTTCAGCTGAACCGCTTCCATCACTTAATGTGTTAATAACACAGGTACATACATCAGGACCAACGATGGCAGGATTTTTGCTATTCGATCTGGAAAAATCAGTAGACCAGCAGGAGGGGGCTCAGCTGCTTTAAGAGGTAGACATTCTTAGTCTTAGATTTCTGTACAGTATATAAAACATAGCTTAGGTTGTGTTTTGCCCTTAGGGTCACTATGCAGGATATACACACACACACACACAGATTTTGGCAAATCTTTTCTAACAAGTTACTAGAGGAGGAAGCACAATGATTTTTCTTTCTCTGCTTCCTTCCACAGATGCACAAGGTTCTGGGATCCATGCAGTCAGTAATGGTTGCTCATCTCCGGTGGATCAGCAGCAGCGCTCCCCCAATGGGGAGCAACGTTCCTCCTCTCCGTTAAGCTCTGAGATTATGAGAGAATTTAGCCGCTACACTTCATCCACAGGTGATGCTGCTGCTGCTGGCGTGGGAAATGAAATGCCATCGTCCCGAGATGATTCAGCTTTACCAGTAGGGGATGGAGCCAGTTCACAAAACAGTCAGACTGGTGAACTTAGTAGGCAGCTCAATAATGACCTGCTAAGTTCTGCTTTAGAGATGCGCGGCACCAAACGCAAGAGTAGCGAAGGCCAGGGTAGCACACAGATGGGAGGCAAACACACTTCTTCTGCATTTTTCCCTGGACTGTCCATGAGCTCCACTGGACTCAATTTTCCTCCCATGGGGCTGAACTCTACTTCTCTAATGGGGAACCTAAGGCACATGAGTCACCCACTTCTTATGAGTGGTACTGGTGGATCATCATTCCTTCAAACACCAGGACAAAATCTGACTGACCTACAGACCATGTTCCCTTCTGCAGCTTCAGACTTACTGAGACAGTCTGCCACAGGGAATGGACACCTTCCCACTCCCTCCTCTTCCTCTCTCTCCACTGGTTTCTCCTCCTCTTCCACTACCGTTCCTATGTCATCGACACCCTCGGCAGCGACCTCTGCCTCCCTGGCATCAGGTTCCCTGCCTCCATACTTGATGAACCCCAATGTGGCTGGCCTACTTTCATCAGGCTTCCCTCTCAACTACAGCCAGTCGCTGCTCTCGGAGCCCAGGATGTTCTCCAACCCTCTTCTTTCTGGGTCGAGGGGATTCCCTGCACCTAACTCCAGCTCATCTACATCGAGCTTCCTCTCACATTACAATAATCCCACCTCCAGCCTCTTAGGGGCAGCTCTAACTCAGCCGGACAGACATCAGAGTACAGAGAACGGGGGCAGTAGTTCAGATGATGATGATGATGATGTTATAGAAGTGACAGGACAGTAGTGAATTTTGGCAAACAAGTACATTAGGGATGGGAATTTTAAATTAATTATTACAGCATGGTTTCCAACCATTATTGTAATGATGGTGTCGAGATTAATTGTGAAGGACTGAGTGAAGCAAAGAAAGAAAGTTTAATACAGTAAAGTGGGCATTAATTTCAGTCCACACCTTTTGTTAGACTGAAGTATTATCAAGAAGATATGATTTTGCTAATCATTAGTGAATTAAAATTCCCATTCCTAATGTCACGTTTAAATTAACACACAAAAATGCACACGGACTCTCACTTCCCTAGGAGAGAATCAACTCGTACCTTAATGACTTTACAAAGTCAGAGAAACAAATCCTAATGCTGAATATCCCAGTCTCATTCAGCTGGAGCAAGTGGTGTGAAGAGGCGTGTGTCATACGGGACCAGCTGAATTTTTCAGGGGCTTTCTAAGCACAGCCTCTCCTGCTACATTTGTAAGCAATGTTTAGCCATGCAGTTACGTTCATGTCCTCTTAAGTCAGTTGGAGTAATGCCATTAAAAAATGCTTAATGTTGATTTCCTCCTAATATATTGCTGTGAAACAGGTGATCTTGTTAACACGTGTTGTTTGTGTTACTGGTACTTGTGCTGACTAGTAATTTACACATTTCTCAGCACAGTTTTTAGTAAATACATTTGGAAAATAACACAACACAATAAATAATCACAAGTAGATTTCCATTAAAATCTATTTGGCAATATGTTCAGAGAAAATCCTTCCAAGCTTAAGAGCAGACATTTTAGGCTTTCAGAGCATATTTTAGTCTCTAGCAATTTGATAGACATTGTAGCATCCCCTGAAGGATATTATGTGTGAAAGTCCAACTGAACCTGTTGGTACGTTGTAAATAGCAGTCCTTATTGTTTATATTGCAAGTCAGTACTGTGCAGTGTGTAAACTTTGGTCATAGGGAAATGGGTTATTATTACAGTGACTATTATGATGATAAACGTGCCCTTGCATCAATGCTTGGAGAAACAAATTTATGTTCAACTTGATGATTTTCTTTTATTTTTTTAACTAAAATGAATGTACTTTCATCCTAGCCTTTGACAACACACTGACTTGGATTTGGGCTGTGTTCTTCTTTCATTTTTAGCCTTAAATTACACAAAGGGGTCTTGAGTCATAGCATTTACCTTAGTACATCCTTTTTATAAGTTTACTGGAAACGTGACCAAGCATTTATAAACTCAGATCTCATGTTAAGACAGATTCAGCATGGACAAAAAATCACCACGTTCAGAAGCATAATTGAGGAGAAAAAGTCTGTTGTACTCTTCATCTGTCTTTTGTTGCAGGTTTCACTGAAGTGTCCCACCATCTGCTGAGCCATTCAATAGTCCGTTTATTTTATCATCCTTTTCTTATGCATCGGTTGCATAATATCAAGGTGATTTTGTTGTTTTACTACTAGTTTCAAACTATTGAAACTGCTACATTTGTGCAGCCCCTGGCATCATCATAGCCACCTTTCATTACAACCAACTGTGACTTTGGCAGAATTAGGTCAGATGGTGTGGTGGCCTTAACCAGCTGACTGTACCATTACATAGTAGCTTTTCACCTGAATGCAGGACAGTGTAAGTAGCTTCTATCAGTGGTGTCGGTCAGTGTAGATCTGCAGTGCTTTAGGGAGTTTAGGTCTTTGCTGTGCTCTGTAGCCTTGTGTTCCTGTATTGTGATGACACCTCAAAGTTCATTTCCTCAGTAGTTAACTAGGCTAGATTCTTTGATTAGCCTTTAGAAAACGCAGAATCACCTGAGACCACGGATCATGATATACAATTTTTTGTACAGCTGTTTTCTTGTGAGGAACATTGTTTCCTCCCCAGCTGAGAATACTGTTCAATTCCTGTGTTACTTCTTTGTCCAGATGCTTAATTTCTATCAAGGGTGTCTCTTTTGTTCACGTTTAGCTGCAGTGTCTAGTGTGCTGGAAATCCAGGAGAATGAACAGACATTTATATTTAGGATTTCAAGATGGAGCTGGCACTTTGAAAAAGGATCATAGCAACATATGACCAGTACAAGGTACATAACACTGACCCGGTCTGCTCAATCTGTTGGAAATTTAGTAAATAAATTTACACAATAGGAAATTTCCCACCTGCTATTTCTAGTCCATTATGTGTATTTTTATTTCATGAGAATTTCATTTTAAAAATGTTTTTAATAACTTCTTAACGTTGTTAACTCACCTGAAAGTTGTTTCCCTTTTTTCAGTGTAAGTATCTGAAAATGTATTTATTTATGATGGAAGATATATATTGTTTTTTGTAATTACATTTTTTTAACCTTCAGTTCACTTTTACTCATTCACCACCGATCCAGTAAAATTTGGTACATGCAGCCTAGGTCAAAGCAGAATATGACTGTGTTATCAATGTTATTTTAACAATAAAACACTCATTCATTGCAGTGTAAATCATCAAGTACTTTTAAATGTGTAGTACAATGGATTTATTCAGATTTTATTATATCGCCAATGAACGACAAAGCCAATAATGAAAAGCCAAACCTGAGGTATATAAATTTAATCAATTTGAATTTGCGAGGGCTATAACCAGGGTTTAAATACTGAGGTCTAGGATCCAAAGCTCTGCCATTAACCCTCTCTCTACCCTAAAACTTGGCATCTCATTAAACGCTTGCTTGTTGTATTTCTAAACATATTTTCCTGTAGCCGTTATCCTTTGATGGACTCAAATACATCTTTATACAGCTCACTGAGATACTGTGGTTACGGTAGGGAATATCATAAATGCTGTACAACATTTGGTAAATATATTTGAAACATATTTGGAGTAGTTTAGTCAAAAACTATATCACAAGGCTAGAGCTATATGTACAGCAATCAGATGTTTACATGTTAACATTTGCTAAAAATCAAGTGAAAGATAATTTAAAGGTAAAAAAACATCAGATCACTCAAAAAGCTTCTTGTGTCCAGGCCCCTTGGTCAAATTTCTCTCCAAGTAAAGCCCTGAGTAAAAAAGGCAATTAAAAGGAAAGCATTTCATTAACCATGTTGGGCGCTACGGCTTGTTGGAATGACGTTATTCAGAGGTATGTGACTATGAACATCAGTTGCTTTTACTCATCTTAGCCTGACAGCATGATAAATGGAATACAATGATATTTTAGACAAACGTCAAACTGTCAGTACTCCCTGAACATTTTGTGTAAGTGTCTACATTATGTCCTGTCAGTACTGCAACCTCTTCCTCGCCATGTACGCGCTGGTGACTTGGTTCATTATAACGAGGGCACTGAGAGCAGGGCAGAGTGCTGACAGGTACCAGGTGTATTCCTTGACAGAAGCGGTGAACCAGGCAGAGCAGAGACCGAGGGTCAGGCTGACACTGCAGAGCAGGTAGGTGACGAGTCCAGACGCCGCATGGTAACGCTTGAGTTTGGCCAGTGACCAGCCTTTGGCCAGTGACCAGCCTTTGGCCAGAGAATGATAGATGAGGGGCAAAGCTGCCAATGACTGCAACCCAATCACGCACACGGTGAGCAGGCCCAGCAGACCGTGCCACGAGGTGAAGTGGGGTTTAGCGTTCAGGTGTTTGTTGTAGGAGATGGCTGCCAGGCCCAGGGCTGCGCAGGACACACACAGGCCCTGCAGGATCCAGTGAGCACGACCTTTGGCCTTGTGCGAAAAGCCTTTGATGAGGGAGCCATGAGGAGAGAAAACGAGTATGGCTTCTGTCATGAAGAAAAACTAGAAGGGAGAAAGAGATTTCCAGCCAACTCAGTATTTTCAACTAGTAACTCATTTACACTGTGTAAGTCTACACACTGTTTATTTTAATAAACAACTATAAACGTGTCGTGGTTGACGTCATTTGCAAACAAGTATGCTGAACACTTCTCCTTTAGCTTTGAGAAACTGTAAGTGAATGTATTTTTTTAAACATACAGTTAAAGACTCTAAGCTCTAAATATTTGAGTTGAACTTATTTAACGGGACTATAATTCAGGGGTTTTATTTTGAAGGTTTCAACTCACAGCCAGGGTCATACAGAACGGATGCCAGGAAAACAAGCCTAAAAAATAAATGGCCATTAAAAGAGTGAATATAATACGCACAGTATCAAAGTACCGCAAAATATAATCTGAAATAACAGAAACAAACAGACGGACTCACTGGAACCCGGATGAGAATGAAGAGCGATGCCAACAGTAAAGGCGATGCAGACGAGATGGGTGAGCACCGCGGAGGCTGCTCTGGTACAGCCGTAGATCCCAGGCTCGGACTCTTTGCTGTGACTCATGGTGGGTTCAACCACAGGCCGCTCGCCTAAAGTGAACTTATACCTCCAGCCTCAGCCGAAGCGGAACTGATGGCGGACAGCGTGAGCCCGCTTCGTTTAAAAACAGGTTCCTCCGACGCCATTCAACTTTCACACGAACTTCCGGTTCGCCCTTTCAGAATAAACGAACGCTTTACTATGAAACGAGTCGTGTTAATGAAGCCCAGACGACGAGTCACGAAGTATTGACAAATGTCCCCCTAATTGTGTAATTTATTGTCTAGGCAAAGCCAGCTTCCCATTTGTCTTGCTAAATAGATATGCGCTGTGACAGTCGAACATTCTGTATATTTAATTAATGATGTTTTTACACCCTTTAAATGCTTTTATTCTGTAATTTTAACGTTCATTCTGCCTTATCCGGCTTTTAAACCTGTACTGATGGTACCGACGTGGCCGAAAGACGCTTTTTCTACCAAGTTCTGGTGGAAGTATTAAGATTCTACCTAAGCACCTCAGCCCTGATGTTGAGTCCACTACTTGAAAGAAGAGAACTCATCTAACCTTTTAGGACCGATGAAAGCTTGACATTTTGGTTGGCTCGTTTTTAGTCATCTTAAAAAAGTATTTTGGGAAACATCCACTTTCTACTGTTCCGTTGCGCCAGTTTGCCCGGTAGGTGCCACTAACGTTTGGCCAGGTGCGCCGACTTTTATCTGAATCAACGAAGAAGAAAACCAACGCTTCCGGCTTGTCACTTACGTCTCTGTCGCCGCCATATTGGAGCGGTTCAGGCCAGTCAAGGTTTTAGGAAAATGCCAGACTTTTGTGCTGCTTTTGGATGTTCTAATGAAAGAAATGCCAAAACCAAGGAGCAGGGAATTACATTTCACAGGTGACGAGTTGTCCGGCAGGCTTCTACTTCTGCGACTGTAGGATTTCATGTCAATAAGGGATCATTTTCTTAAGCTAACATAATGTAATAAGTATCTAAGCTATCAGATGAAAGATAAGCTTTACATGGTCATTAAACGTTGTATTTTTAAATAAAGCGTCGTGGTAAACAGTCCATTTTTGTTGTTTTTGTGGCAAGCGTTTGTTTACAGCCGCCTGATGACAGTTAACGCGAGACGCAGTGACACGTGTGGCTGAATTGCAACATACGCATTTATAGTAAACAGAACGTCTGGCTGAATTGTTTTGTTTAAGGTTCCCAAAAGACAAAGTTAAAAGACGAGCGTGGACAGCAGCGCTAAGAAGAAGGAACTTTGTGCCCAATGACCGCTCAGTTGTGTGCAGCTGTCATTTCAAGTCAGAGGATTTTGACAGGACAGGACAGACGACTCGTCTGAGGGACGGAGTGGCCCCATCAGTCTTCACATTCGGCGTCACTCACCATCCGAGCAAAGTGAGTTGCACTGGCCCTAAACAAATGTTATTTTTTCAAAGAATCTTGGCTGTAGTTGTTTTTACTTTGTGCCCAGGTGCCCTGTAAGCTCAGGACAAGCAGGACCTCACAAAAAGCAGCTGCAGATATTCCAGATGTTCACATTCAGCCATCAAAGGACCTTCAACAGACAACCTCAGTGAGTGACACAATTGCTATTTCAGACGTAGGCACAGAAATCAGGCCACGTATTAGTAGAAAAATTTAAATTTAGTATATGGATGGTATATTATTTTACAGGATCACCAGTATGCCCTTGACCCGGGTAAAGTAAAACAGAAATTGACTGAAGCTCAGGAAAGGTTGGAGGAGCTGCAACGGGACTTAAGAAATGCCAAGGATCGGGAGAGAAGGCATAAGAAGATAGTGGAAACTCTGTTGGATGATTTGAAACGCAGAAATATGCTTACAGAAGAACTACAGCACAAGCTTGACTTCCATTCTGGTTGGTTGTCTTACTCCAATTCCTTATTTAAACGTGTATGGCAAACTGTTGAATACAAAATTTAACTAAATGCTTGAAATGTCTCTTTTAATTATACTTCAATACATATTGCAGGTGTACATAATGAGTCCCGCTGCGATGCTGAGATGGAGCTGCAAACCACAGTTAAACAATGTAAACAAAGAAGAGCATTCGCCAGCTGCCAACATGGCCAAAGGAAAGCACATAAACATCCACACTGTGAAAATGAGGACGTCCCAGGCACCACAGAGATGGACAAAGACTCTGGAAGTGGATGTTGAGTATTCACAGTTTTCCAAAAGTTTCCAAATCTGTGTAAATTGTGTGTATGTAATGTAAATACTAGTGTGTATAATAATAGTTGGTTAATCAAGAAAGATTAATCAGCAATAATGGTGACTATTATCTTATCAACTTTTAAAGTCAGTTAGTGGCATCGACCCCCACCACGCTTCATCAGCAGAGGTTAGCTCCAGCCCATCCTTCAAGAGTCTGGGCACAGCAGTGTTAAATGTACATATCTGTGACGTGCGTTCATTTATCCAGCATCAGCAATCACCTGATAATACATACATAGCTGATATGTAACAGTAGAAATGTGTTTTTTAAAGAAGACTATATGACTATAGCATAAAAATAACAAAAGTAAGAAAACTGCTTTCCTTGTTGCGGGTCTTTTATAATTATAAGACATTATAACTAAAACAGGTCTAAGACAAAATGCTGCTCTCTTACTTCACTGGTGCTGTTATGTGTTAAAGAGTGAACGTGTTGCTAAGCAACCCTATACAACCCTGCTGCTTTAGGCTACAAACACTTGACTGTGGCCTAAATGTGACTTTAAATGGGTGAAGCATCAGTGTTGCAGGAGTGATGTTATAATTAAAAGCAATTATGGATTCTATTCTGTTCAGTGTCCATTTTGGTAGGAAACTGCATATTTTATTTAATTAAGTGTGCTCTGTATACTTAGTTAAATTAAATATGCAGCATGTGCACAGGATGCTGGCATTTGTAACAAGCCAAAGTGCTGCAGGTCAGAAAGTCAAGTAATAACAATAATTAGATTTTGAAAACTTAGGACAACAACTCAAAAGTGCAGCCTCGCTGAAACAAAATGGCAGCAGATATGCCTCAAATCATTTCAGTTGTATAGTATACATATTACATCACTGTATCTGATTCTAGTCCACTTCCCTCGGCTGGTCCAGACTGGCCTGGATTCCTTCCTGCGATTTCTCTAATGCATCTATGATAAAGTCCAAGGGAAAGTGTGGGTTAGGGTTAGGGTTAGGGTTATTAATACAGTATAAAATAAAGTACATTGGCATCATTTTAGGTGCATGGTGTTTATGTATGTTGTTGTTTTAGTACCACTCAATTCACAATTTATTATTGTGCTCCAATTACTCTAATAGACTCATGACCCTGCAAGGCCACTACACACTGGGTAGAAGAAGCTAACAACACATTCATTCAGCACATCCCTCCTTTCTCTCTCTCTCTCTGTCTCTTTCTTACTGCCCTCTGTTTATGTGGCTGCCTTTGTTTATTCACATTTTGTGTTTCTTTGTTTATTTTTCCCACAGTAAGCAAACTTGCCAAATGAGTTTCTGTTGAAACTGGAAACCAGGCAAAGCTAATGTGTAACATCCAAATCAGACACATAGATTCCAGGAATGTAACAGTCCAGTTACTCAAGCCTATCCTAGGATTTTAATGCTCTTTCAGAACTGTAATTAATTTAATTGCTACTTTTCTTCCATTATCAACATTTAATTTTATTTATTCAATTTCCTAAATACAAGCTATAAAAACCAAAATGAGTATTGGTATTAATGGTATTAAAAAAAAACACCCTATTTACTTCCATTTTCACAAACATATCCCTACAGAGCCTAAAGACGTTAAACGAGAGAGTAGTAGTCACTATGAGACCCTGTTGTTGTGCAGTGTCTACATCTGGTCTGAGAGAGATAATAATAAAGAGCTCTTCACTTACTCCCCATATTTGAGCCTGAAGGCTTTTCCTCTTTAAACCATGTCCAAATGGCCCCTAATCAAAGATTTAAGTCTGTTCCTTCCAGACTGATATTCACCATTTAGTGACGCCTTCTGTTTCATGTGGTAGGTTCACACCACATTTTAAGGCTAAACTGTAACATTTTGCTTCTAAGAACGAACTAAACTTTGATTTAACTTTTAACTTACTTCTCACAAAATACATTTGTCTGGAAGCCATTTAAAATTTAATATAACATCTAATGTAATACAAGTCTAGTAGTCGGTTACTTTCACCGTTTATATTTAACGTATATACTTGAGTTGCTGGTAAACCAAGTAGATCTGAATAATTCCTTGCCGTACATCTGTCAGGTGTGTGGATGAGAGTGAAGTGGAAGCTCCTGGCTTTACTCCAGGACATCTTCTTGTTGCTTCTTGTGGTCTTGTTGCTCGTGGACTGTATCAGTCCCTCCCTCTGTGAGCGCAGGGATTCCTGCCTCTTCCTCTCAGGACGGTTTATACACAGATTAGACGCTAATCCCACCATCACAATGTACATGCGCAAACCAAAGTGCGTGCGTCCGGACGAAGGACGGGTCGGTGTTAATTCAACGACAAACTGCCGTCATTCTCCAAGTCTCCTGTCCGGAAAGTGTCACTGATGAACTGAACAAGGTAAGTTCGTTTTTATCGGACTCTGGAAAAAACGCTTCGATCTTTCGGGAAGTCACTGTCAAGTGAGTTCGTGGTCCCGTCTCTGACCAGAGGATTAAACCGACCTGAACTGCGTCGTGAGACAAATTATGAATTAGGCTAAAGACTAATCAAATGGAGCCACAGGTTCTGCTTTAAATGAAAATAATCTGACGGGACAAAACCAGAAAAATGTGCAGAATGGTCCTGGTTACAATGGGCTGTTGTGAGAGGAATTGCGCCGTGTGGTGACCCACTTGGCAGGAGGAGCCACGGGTTGTTCATATTCAGGGCACAATGCGGCTCCACAGAAACTAATGACACCAAGTTACAGATGCACCTCGTTGGAGGAACGAACTAATTCCTGCTTGGGAGTTAAGAAAATAAAGTAATACAAACAACAAATGAATATTACTGAACCAGAACCGGCAGCTGCTATGTGCAACGATTAAATATTGTGAAGCTCATTATGCCCAAATAACCCTTTAATGGGTTCTATTAACATGTATCTACAGGTTATTACCTTATACTGTTATCTTCACATTCCTCAGAATAGCCATGGAGTCAGTATTTCCTTTATAGAACCACTAACATGTACAGTAGCTGCTTCACAAAATATGAAGCCAAGCTTGTTGGCTTTTTGTTTTTTAAATGTCCCGTTTGATGTGTAGAATTAAATCCTGACCTCAATTGGTGATATGTGTCTGACGTAGGTTTGCGTAAAGCGCAGAGAATAACTTGTGGTGGGATTGCACAGGATTAAACTTGTCTTCTTGCCCCATTTTATCATAATCACATCAAATAACAAATATTAATCTTTTGTTTTTCGGTGTGCGAAGCACATAATACGCACAGATTTGGTCAGTCTTTGTTACCTAAACTGAAATGTGTCAAATTCTACTTTAATATCTGCTTGTGTATGATTTTAATGTGACAGTTCCTAACGACTCGATGGCGACTTCTTCCCTCACAACACACACCAGTCTGGAGGTGGACTCATAAAATCCCCACGAAGATGTGGGGAAGTGCATACATTCATGCAGTTCTCTCTCAGGGCTGAATGTACACCCATACTACTTCATGCTCAGCAGAAGCTCACTCGTATCAAGTACAGGATGTCTAAATGTGAGCTGATCGAGCTCAAGGACCTCAGCGTAAATGATCCGATCGAGCTGGCTGCTCCCGCGGCTCACACAGCCCTGCCACCTCTAAACCCCTTCCACGTTGTCCGTCTGGTCGGAGACAACGTCAGCATCGAAGCTCCCAGATGTCACGCGGGAGAAGCTGCAGTGGGCCATGACTTCCAGCCCTTCGGTCGCACTCATCTAACCTGGTGTGATCTGTGTGGTGACTTCATCTGGGGTCTTCACAAGCAGAGTTTACGCTGTGCGAGTGAGTATATGAACATGTAAAAGATAAGTCTGGTGTTTTTCATGATTTGGAAAGATACACCCAGTGAATAACAGACTGTTTATTCACACACCCAAAACTTCCTTCCCCTGAGACACTGGTTCCTTATTGTTGCTAAGGTCGGTGGGAGAAACTGTCACGTGTTTACATTAAAGACTCTATCAGCTCAAATCCTGTATAAATGTCCGTCTAAAGCTGACAGAGCTGTGATATCTTCCATTTCCAGTGTGGCCAGAAAGCAGGATGCTCATGTTGTTTTTTCCATTCATGAGAAACGTTATCAGTGAGTTTAGCTCAGGGTATCGTCGTGGTTTAACTGTATGGTGGTACACATATAGCCTGGGGATATCTGGGAATGTCTGCAATCATCTGTCAATGAAGAAACTTACTAAAGTGGCCAGTTAGTGTCACACCGTCAGAGGTCAAGCATGAATCCTTTTCACTTTTTCAGACTGCAGTTACACTTGTCACTACCGCTGTCGACCGTTTATCCAGTTGGACTGCAGCACAGACGGAGGGGTGGTAACAGGCCGGGATGACTTTTCCGTTGACAGCATCGAGACAGACACAAACGTGGTGAGTAGCCGTGGTGTGATTCTCATGCTGGGCTAGGGTTAGGTCTACGCTTAGAGCAGGTGTAGGCCAGCTGATTGTAAACCGCTGTGTGTCAGTCAAACAGCCCCACAAAGTAATTTAGGAGAAAGCTGAAGGGCGGCGACAACTTAACGATGTCATGAAGGAGACAGATGTCCTTGTTACGCACAGCTGACAAATCCAAGCCACCACAGCCAATGAAATCGCACAAGAAAACCAAAATTACAGATGAATGTAGCACTGTGGTTCTTAAGAAAACAATGCAGATGTAACCATTCCACCATGTTATGGCCATTGAATGGGGAATGTGTCAGACACCAGCATTGGGTGGAGGAGACGTTAGGAAAGAACGCTGTAATAAGCTCTGGTGTGAACTAGGATCCTATTAGTTAATATACATCAGACAGCATTGTTTCTATCCAGTGCCTCTGACTGATGGATAATTTGAGCAGGTGTCACTGGGAGTGGCCGGACGCCTTTGTGAAGTTTTATTGTCAGGGAGGAGCAAACAGACAAGCTGAGGTTAAAAGAGCTCAAACACAATAGAAAGACCGAAGGAAGCGATGACTCGGGGGAACACTGCAAAAAACTCACTGTGCACTCAGGAGAACGCTGGCTCTGAGGTGCAGCTGCGTTTCATGCCACATGCTTTGTCTTTCACAAGGTCAGGAGGTCGTGGAAGCTATGGTATAGATGCAAAGCAGGTTTCGCTTTCTGTTTGGTGATACCCGACCCTGCGTGATTTGGCTTTGTAGTTGAGTTTAAGTACATCATGTCACATCGTGGGACCAATGTGCTGTGCTCTTCGTTTTTCCTGCCAGGATGAACAGGTCGAATTGGGCAAACAGAAGTTAAGTGCTGGTGAGATTCAGCAGAAGATTAAGGAGTATAATGCACAAATCAACAGTGATCTCTACATGGTGTCTGTGAGTGAAATATTTTTACACTGTATGGTAATGAAGTTCATTTGGGACCGTTTTACATCACTGGATATTAAATTCAGTCCCTTTTCCCTCCCTTGCAGAATAAAGACGGGTCCTACACTGGTTTCATTAAGGTCCACTTTCACTTAGTTCGGCCGATCTCCCTCCCTCCTCCTCTGAGCCTGTGCTCAACACAGGAGGAAGATCAGCGCGGCAGACGGATGAAACGACGGACGTCATTCTACCTCCCTAAAGACACGGCGAAGCACCTGCATATAAGCTCCCACACGCGGGTGCGAGAAGTGATCGAGGCCCTGCTGAACAAGTTCACCGTGGTGGACAACCCAGCCAAGTTTGCCCTGTTTGAACGCACTGAGAAGCCAAGTCAAGGTAAGTCTTACTCACCTTGGGACAAAGCAGGAATGAGATTTAAATCCTGACATGTTGATTCTTATTCCCCTTAGTGTCCATGCGCAAACTGTCAGACGATGAATGTCCACTCTACCTACGTTTGTGCGCTGGCCCCAGCGAAAAGGTTCTCAGTCTGGTTTTGAAAGAAAATGAGACCGGAGAGGTCAATGTAAGTTTCCATAGCCGCAAGTTAAGCAGACAGAAGTGTCAGTAAACATTTATGTACGTTTTCTACCATTTATCTCTCCGTAGTGGGATGCGTTTAGCTTTCCAGAGTTGTGCAACTTCTTGCGAATCCTGCAGCGTGAAGAAGAAGAGCACATCCGGCAGATTGTGAAGCGATACGCTCTCGCTAGAGAAAGAATGAAACAGGCGATGGCAAGGATAACTACCCCTGGTTGATGCTGAATAATGCAACTGACGAGGAACCTTCTGTGATATTTAACATCCTCCCCCGTGATACGATGCATCAAGGGCGTTTACAATGACGCGAAGGAACGGGAAGAGCTCCAAGCGACAATAAAGACGGCTAATGAAGCAGGGATGCTGCTGTTACCATTTAACAGCACTGCAATTTTTAATGCAATTTTTCATGGGTTGAACATAAAAGATAATCATGGATTAATACCTTATAATTATTTCTCAAAGTAAATGCTGCTTATTTTGAATATTTGTAAAGTATTAAAGACAAATCTAGTCTCTAGTGAATTGTGTTTTGAAACTGTTACATTTTGGCACTTTAATGAACCTGTGATTGATTGAACATGTTGAAATGTGAAACTGCATTTATATTTTGATTACCTAACAATAAATCATTGAGCCAGTTGACGTCCATCCACTGCATCAATTCTCCTCTTATTAGTTAAATGGCAGAAATGTTTGAATGGTGGTATAGTGCAAACTTTCACTGGAACATCGTAGCAAAGCACAAATACGCTACAACTGTACAGTGAACAGTCAAGGTATTGAATTACTGGTCAGTACTTGCGCGTTTAGCTCCAGTCCACCAGGGGGCGACAGCTCACGTCTACGTTTCTTAGAGAGCACACAAACGACAGAAGAAGACCTGGGGCCGTCAGTTAGCATAAACATCTAGCTTAGCTGTGCCAGTGTTATTAGGTCTTTGTACAGATTTAACAGACCACCGAGATAAAATTATCAGAGATTTCCTCCCTGCGAATCGACTGTCTTTAGGTATGCGTTCGTGTGATGTGACGTCATTAACAGCACTTATATAATCACTGTTAGCATTGGCAGCGCTAGTAAAGGGTATTTTCTTAAGCAAATAGAAACATGTTGACCTGGCTAATGCTAAGTGTCTGTAGCTAATGGTCATGTTAGCAGCCAGGGCATGAAGTGACAATGGCTCCAGTAGCACTGCAGGCAGCAGGGACGTTTTACTCGTCATGGTTGTATCGCTGAGAACCAGTGAAGTTAGTTGAGCCAGTGCAGATGACATGTTCTTGTCAGCGAGCGGTGGGCTGCTGTAAGCAGGGCTCGCTACTGTGTCAGGGTTGTCCACATACCAATTTAGCCTGATCGGTGGGACGACATAGGAACAGCCGGGAATGCGGCGCGGGGAGGCTTGTGCTAAAATAAGTTGTCCTGTCAGTGGCCTGCTGTGAGCGGAACGTTGCTGTCCAGTCGTCGTCTCTTTTATTCATTAGGGAGGCTTATTGCCCTGTGGTATCACTTTGCATTTTCTAGATTTTAGGTCTGAAATATAACATGTTTCCTGTCATATGTTCTATATTTGAAGGTGTCGGTGCATCTGGTACAGCAACACTGTAGCACCACTGGCAGTACTGTGACCCAAGAAAATAATGAGCTGCAGCTGAAGATGGGTGGCAGTGGCTCCAAATCCAAAGGATTTTGGCCTTTTTCTGGCTCAGGTAGTGTGGATGATTCGACCAAAGATGGAAACGAGCAGTCTGTGGCAAGAGTTCGAAGTTTCCCCGGAGCAACACCTTTTGTGTTTACTAGACGAAGGTAATGACTGGTAGCCCCTTTCAGTGACAATGATGCACATTAGAATATAGAAATAATAAGAAAGCACTGGTAATACCGTGTCCAATGTTTCTCACTAAAATAGCACTGTAATAATGGGATGACTTATCCTCATGGTGTTTTGGAGTTTAGTTTTTTAGTTTTTATTTGGAATGCTGTATATGCACAGTGAGAGTCTTTTATATTCTATGAGAGTCTTTTGCTCTCTATTAGAGTCTTGTAATATTTTACCTGTAGTGTGATGAAGGTTTGGCATATTGTCTTTGAAGGGATGTTTTTTGATCTCTTTCTTCAGCTCAATGTTCTTTGACGAAGATGGTGACTTGGCACACGAGTTTTATGAAGAGACAATAGTGACAAAAAATGGACGCAAAAAAGCCAAGCTGAAGAGAATTCATAAAAACCTAACACCTCAGGTGAGGAAATACAGACACTTAAACTAGGATGTTACTCAACCGGTCCTTTGTATTATCAGACAAAATAATTGTAGTCTCTCTTTTGTTCTTCCAGGGAATTATAAAACTGGACCATCCATGCATCCATGTAGATTTCCCAGTTGTCCTTTGTGAAGCCTGATGAATGACTATGGAGTTTCTCGGACTAGCCACTGTGTCAACTCCATCCTGCAGTTTCCCAGACAGCTGGAAGCCTGAAACTATCTAAAATAACGTGATCTCGTAATATATTTGATGCCCTTATGTGGACAGGCTGAGGCAGTGTTTGCTGAGCCTCTGCATGTGATCTGTTTAATGGCTTTTGTGCAGTTAGACACAGAATAAGTCACCAGTGAAGATCTAGAAGGGCGTCAAGTTGGGAAAACCGGCTCCATATACAGGTCATGATTTGTGTGCATGTGAATGTGTGTGTGCACATACATGGTGAAATAAGTCCTGAGTTGCTGCAGATTGTTCTCTGGTATGATTCATTGAGCTCTAGGAGTTCAAGGAGAAAATAAACAGTTCTTTCTTCTGTCACAACCGTATATAAAGTGACAAGTGCACACACTAGGCATTTTTACACATTATGACTTGCTTTATTATGCATGGAACAAGATCTGCGTATCAGTAATAGTCCTCGGGTAGTTGACAATCAATGGCCCATTACCTATGAAGTGGATAAATGTCATAATGTTGATTTGACTGGCTTCACTGACATCGGAGTCAAACATGTACATAGCAGCAGCGAGTCTAATGAGAGATCCCCTTTCTTTGCTGCTTTGGCATATTATGTTTCATTTAATTTATTATAACTGTTTTTTAATTACATTTTGAAATGTTGAGCCGTGTAATGGTGCTTTTTTTATATGTATGCATAAAAACTGTGTGCTTACTTATGAGACATAAGTGAAGGAATATCTATGGATACAATATATAAACAAATGTTGGACTATCTGCATTTTATGTTACAGGTGAGTTGTCAAAGTTCACAAACCCTAAAATCAACCAACAGAATCTGTTCAGTAGAAATAATGCTCCTGTCTGGGATCTACCTGTAATTGAATTAGCTGTCCACTGAGGAAATTGCAAGGACGAACTGTTTGGAGATGGAATATTATGTGTGTGTGTGTGTATTGAGAAGAGTGAAAGCAATAAGTCCTGTCTCCATGGGAAAGGGCTTTCTATAAAGCTGCCTGTGGTAGTGTTCTCCTTAGGGGATTAAGAGGGCGGAGCCAAAGTCTATTCCGTTTTATTGCTTCCATGAAATGATTTTACTTTGTGCTCTGGGCACTTTCCAGCTGTGTTTGCGAGCGGTATGGAGCAACAATTACTTTTTGTTTTCTCATAAGGCCATAAGGTCAAATTTCTTACTGAGGATCAACAATTATAATCATCAAACCACCCATGTTCTGCCTTTGCTGACAAACGTCTCATATCTTAAGGCATGAGACTGCAGAGCAAACTCTATCAAGCTTTATTTGTTCCTTTTTATTAACAAGATAAATCAAGAATAATAAAACAACTTCGCATTTTTTCCATAATACTCTTGAGGAACCGTCGGTAGAAAGGGGTCTAATAGTCATGATGTGTCCAAAATGTGTTGTCTAAAAGTTTAAAACATGACAGATTTCATGTAAAGACTTATGTATGATATTATAAAACATATAAAGAATTATATTACACGTCTAAGATATAATGATCCCATTAAGTTACTCAAAACCCCCTATTAACATTTTAGGTTATTTGATTTGCTACGTCTGGTCTAGAACTAGTCTACAATGACATTAAAACAGCAGCTTGTGTGTCACTGTCTCAGTTGACCTGTATCTTTACTGTCATGCTCACGTCAAGCTTGTAAATATAATTTATTTCATGTGACATTTCACAACACATGATCTACTATTCACAAGATTTACCTAATAGATACTGAATCATATTTACTGTAGTTACAGTGTCTGACGTGTGTTTGCTTTACTTAAACTGATTGTGGTCATGTGTTTCAAAGGAAAAGCAAGGACGACCATATGGTGAGGTGTCTGTGGTTACGTGTTTGTAAGACAGAGGTCAAACAGAGGTGGAGTCTGCTGGAAATTAAATACAAGGCAGTGTTGGGTTTCAGCGCAGAGTGAACAATTACGGCTGTGGTGATAAGGATGTAAATGATGATCATGGAGCAGAACAACAACTGAACTGATCTCTCATCAGAGGTAAGAAAGATCATTTTGATTTCATGAAGCAAAAGTTTTTAATGACATATAAATATCACACATTGTCATGAACAAGTAGTAATTGCATATAAACCTGTTTTTAGAATATGTACATTGAATTACAACAACAGAATTACTGTAATACTACACATGTGTATTTTCACTAAATAGCGCAGCAAAAAGTACAATGTCTTTCTTTCAAATCACTCCATCAACTACCAGGTCCCATCAGATGCTCTGTGACTTATTAGCGTATAATCGTGTTCAATAGAAACAGAGCAGAGATCACAAGTATGACCCAGAAAAATGGTTTTCTAAAGTATTTCTAAAGAGGCCACCAAATACAGTGTCCTGGTCGCCTTTCTCGATGCCTTTGTTAGAAAATTGGTAAGAAAATGAAGTTTAATATAATTGTTTCCTATAATGTGCCGTCTACACATCCATTCATCTGAACTCTGGTCTACGGCTTTATTCGGTCATGTATCGTGCTTAAATAAGTTGTGTAAGTATTTGCGCTCCCTATTTAAAGTTGAGTTGAGTTGAACTGAACTTAACCTAATTCAATTCAATTTAATTCCGTTAGGTTTAAACTGGCGGGTTGGTACGAACTCGTCAAATATTTAAACCGCTGGGACTTGTTTAATATTTGGTCTCAGATAAAACGCTCACAGCGGGGTTCAGGGAACTGACTACTTTAGTCTTTTGTCGAGGGGGAGACGAATCGGGCATGTGGTCGACCCTCACATTTACGCCAAAGAACGTTTATGTGTTTTTATAAAGTTGTGTTTATAAAGTGTATTA
Source organism: Macropodus opercularis (assembly GCA_030770545.1). NCBI lineage: Eukaryota > Metazoa > Chordata > Actinopteri > Anabantiformes > Osphronemidae > Macropodus > Macropodus opercularis. The sequence continues at coordinate 3,501,770 of CM061099.1, forward strand.
AAAGATTTCTCTTGAGCTGTATAACTACAAATGGAAGCAGGAGATGATTTTTTCCGTTTCATTTATCCACAACACCCCCAGTGAGAAGCTCAATAGTTCGATCCGTTGTTGCTCAACCTTCTCGTCAGCGCCGCTTCGCTGATCGCTTCTCTTCAGCCTGGATGAAGACTTGTTAGCGGATTGTATTGATTTTATTTTTCATATGGCAGGGCACTGGAAAAATAATTTACCTGACGTTACGTGAATGGACTAAGCCCGTGTTCCCGGCTGCAGCGCAACAGGTTAGACAGGCCACGAAGAAGAAACAATATGTTAGCTAAATTAGCTCGTTAGTCACTTTTGAGCTAACTTGGCTAGTTACGGTCAGTTATGAAAGAAAAGTGAATAAGTTAACTGTTAAACGCAGATATCTGTTTAACTGAATTAAACATTCTAAGTATCTCCTTCAATCTTCAAGTTATCCTATCAGTTTATTCTTTAATTTTGAGTTACCTCATGAAACTTGTTCTGTAGATGAGTAATGATCATCACTGATGACACACATTTTATCTTAGATAAGCGTTGACATCCCAGAATAATCTGTTGATTATTGAAAATTACTTAATTTTTAGCTTGTGTTATTCTTATTCCTAGAAGAAGAAGAAAGAAGCTACGCCGTGACCATGGACACTGTACTTCACCCTGTCTTCACCACAGCTGGACATCTTTCGCTCTTTCTCCTGACTGTGACATCGTGGACAGTCTTGAGTGCAGATGTAAAGCAGACAAGATGGCCTTTATATTCCCAGAAGCCAGTTCTTCTTGCCTGGAATGCCCCAACACAGGAGTGTGATCCACGACATCGCGTAACATTATCTCTGAGCCAGTTTGACATCGTGGCATCTCCCAATGAAGGCTTTGTCCGGCAGAATGTCACAATTTTCTACAAGGAGCGCCTTGGGTTGTATCCGTATTTTGAGCGTGGTGGCACAGCAGTGAATGGAGGCCTTCCACAGCTTGCCAGCCTCACTCAGCACTATCAAAAGATGCCTGAAGGTGTGCAGAAATATATACGTGACCCGCAGGCAAAAGGGTTGGCTGTTATTGACTGGGAAGAATGGCGGCCACTGTGGATCCGAAATTGGGATATTAAAGATATTTATCGAAATAAATCCAGGGAAATGGTGGCCAAAAAGAATCCTACCTGGACCCTAGAACAAGTGGGAAGAGTTGCACAGCAAGAATTTGAGCTGTCAGCTCGCAAGTTTATGCTGGAAACTCTAAGACTTGCCAAGAGTCTCAGACCCAATCAGCTGTGGGGCTTTTACTTGTTTCCAGACTGTTACAATCATGATTACAAGAGTGACCTGACAAACTACACAGGCCGCTGCCCTGTGGTGGAGATGGCCCGGAATGACCAACTTAACTGGTTGTGGATGGAGTGTACAGCACTCTTTCCGTCTATATACATAGGCCCTATGCTACGCTCTACAACTTATGGACGCCTCTTTGTTCGAAACAGAGTGAAGGAGGCGATGCGTTTAGCTTCTGTTGGGGATGGGATAGCACGTCCTGTTTTTGTTTATACCAGACCTACCTACGCCAGTCAGATGACCCTCCTAACAGAGGTTAGTTGGATAGAGCTGGAGGTTTATACTGCACATCCACTGTCTTATGTAGCAGTTTAGACACCACATTGGCTGGTCAGACACTAGTAAAGTCATTGTCTCAGCTATAGGTAAAACACAGGGCAACATCAGTTGACACTGTGACTCTCCCGCTATGTAAAGCATACTCCTAAACTTTGTGTGTAACTGTTTTGTAGATGGATCTGGTTTCAACCATTGGTGAGAGTGTTGCACTGGGAGCAGCAGGTGTAATCTTCTGGGGCGACGCTTCGTACGCGAGCAGCATTGTGAGTACTATCCCTTTTCTGCTGATTTGATAATCAGTACCCTACGGTGGTGTGGTTAATATAAGCATATTTTTCATTCTTCAGGCAAGCTGCTCCACGCTAAATGAGTATCTAAAGGGCTCTTTGGGTCAATACCTGCTCAATGTGTCTACGGCAGCAGAGGAATGCAGCCAGTTCCGGTGTAAATCTCACGGCCGGTGTCATCGAAGACTACCTGATAGTGATGTGTATCTGCATCTAAACCCCTCAACACACACGGTCACGAGTGAGGGTGGCCAGCTGAAGGTTACAGGAGCGCCTGGCCAAACCGACTTGGCTTTTTTCCGCACACACTTCCAGTGCCAGTGCTACAGTGGGTACACAGGTGAGGCCTGTGCTCTGAAAGAAAGAGGGGAGAATAGAGGCTCCTCTGTCTTAGGGACCTGGCCTCTTTGCTTTTTACTACCAATAGGACTCCTCACTTTGCTGCACTGAAGAAACCGAGAGTCCAGAGGGTTCATGGCTATGGTCCTAAAAGAGAACAGCTCACACGTTTTGTCATGAAGATTATTTGACAAGAGTGACAGTAACACATTTCAGCGATAGTTACAACGATGTGATAAATCACAACTACTCCTGATGGCCTCGGCCATGCTCGATGCTGACTCTGACATCCAGAGGAGAAGGTACTGTATTCTATTATTTCATCTTTGTGATTGTGGGACCATCCCCACAGAGAAATGCCTTATGAAACAAAAGCAAGTTTGTGTTTTTATTATTTATGTGTTGTTTTTGTGACATAAACAATAGAACACAGCAAATCTTAACTATTAACTGTAGTTACATTTTATATTGCTATCATCTGTTCATTGATCAAACTATTAAGTGTTTGGAGAAATACCCAGCTGACTTTAATATAATAAGTGCTTTATATCGAAGGCCATAAATCATTTTGGCTTATAGAAACAATATGGCTGGACCTGCCTGTTTCTGTTCAGAACTGTGCCTTAGCTACAAAGTGCACTTTTTAAAAAGTTGATTCTGATCATAAGTTGTGATTGTTGAGGGTTTTTTCTATAGTTTTCATCTCAGCCCTCTTCTGGATCTCTGTGCTTTATACTGATAATGACACCATAATGCCAAGCAGTGTTATTGTAGGAAAATGAATATTGAAAGGCAAGGGTGGACAGAACAATTGGGCCTAATGTCAGTGCTTGCTTGATGAATGATATGCATCTAATTTACATGGAGATAGATGTAGAAACAAAAAACAGTTAAGATAAGCATCTGATTATGTAATTAGTCAATTTACAGACTGAATGTGTTGGGATTTTTTATTCATTTTGCAGTACATAAATTCCAACCTGTTAGTGTGATTAAATGTTAGTCTTGCCAGTGCTGCTTTTTACACTGAAAGCCTCTATCAACCCAGGAATCCACTTTTACAATATAGTTTGATTTGCTTGCACTGCAGCTTGTGTCAGGGTTCCTGTCAGTTGCTAAATAACTCTGTACTAGCTAGAATAAACGCTAGCAGGGCAAGTATTTGTCTATCTGAAATTATGATTGGACTTATTGGGGAAAACAGAAAACTGGAGACACAGACACACATAACATTCTAGTGACACTTTTTATGTCTGCTTCAAACTTGCACTTTAACCAGTTGTCTGTTGAAGTGATTCTGGCTTTGTTTCATGCACATTAAGTGTTTTTTTTTTGCTGACATTTGAAGCTTGTATTTATACGTTTAGTACATTACAGTACTTTATAGTGTTCTTCCACTTGATGTGTTGTGTTAAAGATGTGTTCACTGTGAATTTTGACTAGAAATTAATGGGTGCTTCTTGTTGCAAACAACAAAAACAGCTTCCATGAACTCAAATATAAGATCATAATTATTAAGAAATTGTGTACAGTGCACAAGTCCAAATCATGTCATACATTCTTACTCCTCCAGTGTGCGTGCAAGGGCATCCCTGATTCCTGGTCTCAAAATTAGCTTATGTAAAAAGGAAGTAATCACAACATGATACTATTTTGCTTTTAAGACATGGATGTCTTTACATTTCAAAGTGAGGTTATTAATCTTTCCTATTATTTCCAGGTGTTTAATGTAACTATACATATGTTAGACATATACAGTAGTGGCCAAAGAACGTTCACTGACATACCACAGTGTTTTGCGATTGGTAGAAAAATGTGTTTTTGGGTGATAAAATGATAAAACTTTGCATCTATTTGAAAATCCATTACTATACAAATAATGACCAAACGAGCAACACCTGTATGTTCTGTTACTTATTATATATACAAATGCATATGATGAACTGTTGGGAAAATGCCAAAAATAATCTGGTTCCTGTAGATTATAGATTGTCAGTAGAAAATGGAAATTCTTGCGTATTTTGAAATTGGTCTTTCAGAAACGTATAGGGTCAAAACAAATGAGTTAAAATGTTTGTGTATGAGTGTTTGAATTTGTTTTTGTTCATTTCACAACTTTATTTTAGGTTAAACAGTAAATTACTTTGGTACTGCTCTTTTTAAAACCACCTTTGCTGAGGAAAATAATTTAAAAAGCTGTTAAGCGTATTAATGGTATTTTTGATACCAAACCTGGGAAACGTGTTTAAAAGCATTTCATACTCGCCTTTTTATATCAGTGTATTTCAATATTAAAACAGAATTTGAATGTAATTTCTGTTGTTGGTTTTTTCTATGAGAACAGTAGTGGAGCTAAATAAAAATCCCCCGTCATTTACAGCGAAAGGGGTCTTAAAGCTAGTTTAGCACATTTTCTGACAGCTTCCGCAAGAAATGACGTCGTGTGCGGCAGTTGTTATGTGCAACGCCTATTGTGCTCCGGTCAGAAACAAGCCGTGGTCTATTAAGCGAGAGTAGATGCAGGCAACGGTCAAATATATCGTTTTCTTTGCGTTTCTGTACTTTGTCTTTCGATAGTTTATAACCAGCCTCCAATTATGACTTATCGCCAATCTCTTAATAAGAGACCATCAAATGTATGCATAGGCATAGGTGAAGCAAAAAAATAGGCTTGAGATTTGTCCTGTGTGTGTAGAGCTAAAGTTAGCTACTGCTAGGATCGACAACCTTTCCCATCGCTGGCAACGAGACATGACGGAGACATGACATAAAGCAAACGGCCTCGTCTCTCCGTCAGTGAACGTGTTTGAGTATCTTCCGTGTGTCGGTATGTTTTCTGTCTAGTTGTGTTCCAGCGCCTCCCATTGTGCAGATGCTCAGCTACTACTGACGATGCCTCTAGCTACTGTTAGCATCTTTTGGCTAAACTACTTCCATCAGCTCGTTTTTTCCCCTCTGTGATAGACATTTTTCTTTTTCAGGGGTTAAGTGTTATGGAAACTGTCAAAACGTAATATTGTCGTCCTCATTTTTGAGTCATTTCGAACTGACGGAAGAGGTGACATGTAAATCGTGTGATGGTCTTTCATTATCACTCAGCTTCACAGTTGTTGAAATGTATTGGTAGTAATGGAATTAAAGTAGACTCCTTTAAATGTCACATCCCAGGTGCAAATCCTGTAGGAGTATGATCCATTTGATGTGATCTTCACTCAACTGTCACTTTTCCTACTGTAGAGCGTTCATCTCGACAAAATGAATTTCTTGCGTAATCGTCTGGTTGTCCTGGGCCTGGTGTTGTTGGCCACCGTACTGCTGTACTTGCTGCTGCCATCCATTCGCCAGGGCGGCATGGAGCCATCTCTTGAAGCACAAAGAATGGGGCTGATGACCACCCCACCTCCTCCACTCCTAACGGTCAACGTGTCCATTCGCACCGGACAGCTGCCTGGAGACCCTCCGCTGTTTTTCAGAGAGGCTTTACCTATTGATGGAGCTGGGCGACAGATTTTACCAAGGTGAGCTGAGGAGAGTGGGGGCATGCTATGCTTTGTCCTTGTCAACTAAATCACAGTCTGGTTGAATAGTGATTTAGGGGGAGATTTATTGATCATTTAAGCGAATGTAACGAAAACAGCCAGTGCTGTTAACCTACGGCTGTAAGATGCTGTATTAGTCTATTCTGTGCTTTTTATAACAGCTTTGTGGTTTTTAGAAGTGGAGGGAAAATGCTGGAATTGTGAGTCTTATTTCTGCAGGCTGCAAGTGGTTCTGCTGCATGGCCAGGCCTTCACATCCAAAACCTGGGAAGAACTGGGTACAATGGCTCTGCTGGCAACTAATGGTTATCAGGCCTTAGCTATGGACCTGCCAGGTAAAACCAAGATGGCATTGTATATAATTAGCATTAAGCATAGCCATTATTAGAAAAGCTTACTAATGACAATATTATCTATCTAGTAATATACCTACCTGTTCCTACGAAATCAAAAAAGAAAAGATCACCTGTAAACAGCCATGTGCACACAGAGGTCGGTTGTTTCATCAGGTTTGTGGTTAAAAATAGGAACATTTTAACACTTGTGATATGAATAGGTATATAATATGAAACGTCGCTGCTACTGCATATATATACTAGTGTGAAATGTGATTATGTGAAAACACCCTTTTGGTATTGTATTCTAATTATAAACCTTTTTTTAAACCACGTCTTCATCTTTTTAAAGGGTATGGAAAATCTCCCAACTCAGAAGCACTGAAGACTGACCAGAATAGAGTGGACCTGCTTTCGAGGTTCATGGAGTCTTTGGGCGTTAGGGCAGCTGTGCTGTTGAGCCCCTCTATGAGTGGGCACTACTCTATCCCCTTTCTCATGAAGAACAGCGCTGTGCTACATGGCTTCGTTCCCATTGCACCAGTGGGTACTCGAAGTTACACTCCGCAGCAGTACCAAAACATTCAGGTGAGGGATTTGTTTATTAAAATACTATCGACAGACACAAGAAAATAGAAACAGTGCCATTATTCGGTGGTAATATGGCTGCAGAGGTAGGACCAGATTATCTCACTAGGGGGCACAACAACATACATTTAACATAACCCTTCCTATTCTCTTTGCACTTCATTCATCTGTCCAATAAACACACTGGGTAAAACATATAGTAGCTTTAATAAATGTTGCACCGGGGATGGATTATCATCTAACATGTCGATTGTTTGTGGTTAACTTAATCACATTAATTTAACCAATGTACCATACAGTCACAATGGTAACTGCATTAATACATTTAAAACTAGATTTGACACAGGCTTCTTTGCAGGACATGGTTTTGTCATTGTCATTCATTCTCTTGGCTCTGGGCTTTAGAGGTATATGATCAATATTTTGTCATTAATCTATTACCATAATTAGTTTGATATTCTCTCTTTGGCTTCCAGCTATGCCTTCTGCAGTGTGTTATAGTACTATACTTTCTCTTGGTTATGTTATTACAAATAGGTGTGTGTACTGCGGCATTAATGATGTAGAAAGCCTAGTACTACAACATGATTCATATTAAATGTCAAGTTTTTATTCAAGAGGATTTTGTATAAATAATCTTCCTTTCATTCTTAAAATGTCAGCATGACTTATGACAGTTTACCTGTTTTTTTAAGTGTAGTTTTCCGCAGAACGTCATCATTATTAGAAAAGAAGTTAAGAAGCAAAATGCATAAAGGAGCCAATAACAATTTAGTAGTGAGAGAGCATTTAGGCTGAGTAGTGATACCGGTTTGTGCAGGTGGGATCTGATCGGATCCTTCACTCCTGTGCTTTGCAGACTCCCACTCTCATCGTGTTTGGAGCCCTGGACACAAATCTGGGTGCCCAGTCTCACAAGAACCTCATTCAACTTCCTCATAACACCGTGCTCAAGTTAGAGGGTGCACGCCATGCATGCTACATGGACAAACCCCGAGAATTTCACCAGGGATTGATGGACTTCCTCAGCAAACTCAAATGAGATGTGTAGCATATATATAAATATATAAAATATAAAAAAGGAAACATTTTCCTCTAGGCAGTGACTTAATGTGGTGACAGTTTTGTCAAAAGGTATTAAGAGCAACATCATTCTCATGTGATCTTGACCTGGCGCAAAAATCATTGGCATAAGAATAATAGAAAGTGGCATCTTGTAGTGACCGTTAACAATGTAGTATTTTAGATGTTGTTCTTACCAAAGTGTTTTGAAGGTTCTCCATTGTGTTACCCAGTAATACAAGTCTAGCTCATCTCAGCCTGTTTAGAAATAGCTTCAGCCTAATGAGGTATGTCTTTTGTTTTATGCCTTTCACGCCTCTTGTTGCATGTAAAAAGGTGGAATGTGTTTGCTTCAGTGTTACCATTTTTGTAGGTGACATGTATGTTATTGTAAATATGTAAATGTAGCAGGGGCTGGGATTGAGATTATTTCTGTTTGCTCCACATTTCACAGATTTCTATCAGGATCTGCTAAATATTCCAGCTAATACACAGTTTAATAAAAAATATGAAAAAATATACATTATATGAAATACAAAAAATTACCTCACATTTATTTGTATAATAATAAAGTTATATGTATATATGCATTTGCAACACATTGGGACAATCGTGCAAAAAGAAAACATTTAAAATGTTTGCATAGCTTGAAATTAAAAAAAGAGGAGTTTATGTTTTAGTTCTCAGGAAGTTTAGTGGACTGAAGCCTCATTTTGGTGGTTAGTTGATTTGTTTTTGTTTGTTTTTTTTGCTGAAAACTGTTCAATATGAGAGGTACTGGCTATTGTTAATACTCTTGTTTGTTTGATTTTTTTGTTAATTTGTTTTGCAAGTTGCACATAAATATCCTACACTTAGTTACTCAAATTAGTTACATGTTGAGAACTACTTTGAAATCCCAGGATCAGTGAATACAGAAGTATAAAATGAAATAAAAACTTAAACTCACAATGAGCAAATGGTTTAAAAACACTTCAAACAGACCTTTCACACCTAATGCGTGTCCTTAACTTTCCCTTTCAGAGAAGCAGGACTTCACGGGCACAGGGTTGGTAAATGATTAGGTGAAGCAAGACATCAAATGCTAAAGTACAAGTCTGGCTCTGCTCATGTTGGCTGTTGTAAAGATCAAGTTACACCTCACAGTTTGTTGCTCATAGCTCTTCGGGCATTTGTGCTTATTGAGCTGATGGATAAAATAAATAACAATGAACAAGTGTCCAAATATATTAGTAGAGAGGCGTTAAGAGCTCCGCCTTTATCAGGAGTTATGAATATTATTGAATGAGTCAAAGTACATACAGGACGAAATAAAGTTACCAGAAACACAGAATGACATTTATACCTTATATGGTCAAATCACGCACATGCTGATCCCCAAGATAATCTCGAGAACGTTTTTGTTGGGATCAAACGCAGAAACATTTATCAGCCTTCGTGTTTACCGTGACGCGGTTGCTCTGTAGTGACCCGGCTTTTATTTTGAAGGGCAGGAACAGGCCGAGGCAGCAGCAGCCGGTCGACACCGGGAGGCAGCGGATCCCAATGAGGAGCTTGTTGACTGTACAGTGAGGACACGGTGGGTGTTGAGCAATACGTCTAACTGTGCCACGGGCTTTGTGTAATCGTGTTTACCTCTTACTGTACGGGCTGCTTATAAAGGGACGCAGCTAGGCGGGCGCTAGCAGATGCGCTGCTAGCCAGCTAAAGCTAAGTCAGCTGACCTCCAACCGGACAGTCTCTCGGCTGGAAGCAGTGACAGGCTGCTTCTCACGTTGTGCTGTTTTCACCGTCTCTATCTGCGTGTGTTCAGAGGAGTGACAGCGTCCCAACATGCTGCCTGACAAAGATGGCCCAGGTGTTGGAGGCGGACAGGTGTGTCCGGAGGGAGAGGACCCGTCCGTGAGCTTGTTCAGAGAGTACCTCCGCCTCAGAACCGTCCACCCACAACCCGACTACGGTAAAGCTGCGCTGGATTCGAGCGATGCCCTTTGGAAATGTCACGGCTGAATTTTTTATAATTGTCTTTGTGGGTGTAACTCGTTTTTAAGGGACAGCATCACAACAGGTGAAAATCGTTTATCACTTTAAAGAGGGTGCAGAGATGCTGCGTCCTCTTTCTGCACAGCACACGTTGTTTAAAGACTAATAACCAATCAGTTATTATGTTAGTTTAATAAATCATAATCATCGTACACATGAAGAGTAAAACTAACGGTTCTTCCGGCAGAAATAAATCTGTAGATTAAAGTATGTTGTATTATCCAATGCATTATTGTTTATCAAAGTCCAGTTTTTATCTGTGAGATAAATGACTCCACAGTTGAACTCGGGCCTCTGAACTGCTTTGATTGGCACCGGAGACTGGTTTCAGCTGATTTTGTTGACCGTGAGGACAGAGACGTAATCAAAGCCAGTGGAGTAACTAGTTTGTTATGGGGTCAGGTTATTTAGGGTTTTAAATACTGATGTGACGTTTGTAGGAGTTGGGTGACATCAAATGACACAATCTCCTGACATGAGACCCATCACAACATAGAATGATCAGATTTCGTAGCTCCACCCAGTAGGCACCACACCTCCCGCTTGACTTGGAAATATCTTGGAGAGTAAGTGTGTAATAGATGTTTAGCCCTGGTTGCCTTTGCTCTCTGACTCAAATAACCAGAGACAGCTGCATTTTCGTGTCTGGTTTCATGCCATTTTTCAAACTAATAGGCAGATGGTGCCAATATCTCGTTTTGTGGAAGCCTTTTTCTATACTGTGCAAAATGAAAAGCACCTGGTCTGAGACTGTTTATTCATTTTAGATGGTGCTCTTGAGTTCTTGGACAGAATAGCAGAGGAACTCGAGCTGCCGATGAAGAAGATTGAGGTGTGTGTGTAACACAACAAAGTTGAAAACACATACAGTATGTGATCTACCGGCTGGGCTGGGTTGGGTGTAGGTCTCTCTGATGTCTCTCCCTGTCGTTCCCTCACCTTCCACCCTAGATTTGTCCAGGCAAAGTCGTGTCAATCATGACATGGGAAGGAACCAACCCGAACCTGAAGTCCATCCTACTGAACTCCCACACAGATGTTGTACCTGTTTTCCAGGTATGGCACCTGTCTCTGTTTATGGCGATCAAATCCAGTTATTAGCTGTGTAGACATGAAAAAAATAGATGTGATATCAATCTCTTCTCCAGGAACAATGGAAATACGATGCTTTCAGTGCTTTCAAAGATGCAGAGGGCAACATTTATGCCCGGGGAACACAGGACATGAAATGTGTAACTATACAGTGGGTATAAACTGCCTTGATAACTTTTGCTCTAGTGTCCTAGTGAACTTCACTTGTGATTACATTCTGAGAGAAACACCTGTTTTTACTCTCTCTCGCCCACCTGCATACTGTTATTTGGTGTCCGTGCCACAAACCTGCTGTGTCTGCCTCTGTCCTCTATAGGTACATCCAGGCAGTGAGAAGACTGAAGGCAGAGGGACGGAAACTGATGCGCACTGTGCATTTAATGTTTGTTCCTGGTAAGATACGACATTGCTTCCTTCCCTTCTTTGAAAACATCTTCTTTCACCTCCATGTTACGATATCCTCACGTCACCCTTTCCTTAAACTAATTGAATTAAAATCATGTCCGGTCGTGCCTCAGATGCTCCTGTTTGCAGTCTGTGATAATGTACTGAACATAGTGAGTCAGTGTGCGTGTTGGCTGACTAAGCACATCTGTTCAGTTAAAGCCGAACAAAGGTGAACTGTGGCCTTTATGTCTGCTGGAGACAAAGCTGTGCTTAAATAAATCTGTTTTTTAGTGTTGTGTTCTCAGTGGAGAGTGTTGGAACTAGTTGAATTAGACCTTTATAAGTGGGTCTGTTGCCCCTACATTATATCCACCCACCTGGATTTTTTATCTTTTATTGTGGTTTCCAGATATCAGCACTTTGGGTACTTGAACATATGACACTGACAAATATATAAAAATAAATAAATATATTTTGCTTGTTTGTTTGTAGATGAAGAAGTTGGAGGTCACGAGGGAATGGAAACGTTTGTGGAGCATCCAGAGTTCCAAAAGTTAAACATTGGCTTTGCCCTTGATGAAGGTAAATAAATAACTGTTTTCAACTGGTTTAAAGAGTTACTGACCTGAGCATCACCTGCACATCACTCAGCCATGACCACAGAAAATGATATTATTTTGTACACGGTGGGGATGTTTTACCAATATCGGTGCTTCATGTTATACAAGCAATTAAACACCTAGTGAAACAGTAAATATTTATAAAATCACATTTAAATCGCTTTTGTCTGCTATAATCACTTTGTATTATTATTATATTTGTATATATCATTGTAATATATAATATTTGCAGATTCACATTTCTACGTATGTGTTCCCCAGGTCTGGCTAACCCTGGCGAGGCCTTCACAGTGTTTTATGGAGAGAGGAACCCGTGGTGTGAGTTAAGAATGCAGTCAAACACGTTTCTCATCAGATACAATAAGTTTTCATTAAGGAAAGTAAAGTCAGTCATTCAGCAGAACAACGTCTTCTTTTCAGGGATCACAATCCACTGTCCTGGCAGTCCAGGCCACGGGTCGAGGTTCGTGGAGAACACAGCTGCAGAGAAGCTGGTAAATGTCAACCATTAAAAACTGTTGATGAATTTTTAATTTGCCGCGTAGAGAGAAACAAATCAGTCACTGTCCTTTTTTTCGCAATAGCGCCAAATCATGAACTCATTCCTGGACTTCAGAGAAAAGGAGAAACACAGGTGAGGATGTGGATTTGCGTATGGCAGTAATCACTCAGATGCGATTACGTCTTTCCAAAAACTTACAATTCTATTTAATTTCTCCAGGAAACCTTCAAGGAGACGTTTCTAAACATATTGATACCCTCTCACTGAACATCAGATTTGATTACGGTTTTGTTGTTGTGTGTGTTTATTTCAGGTTAAACACCAGTGAGTGTCTCACGCTTGGTGACGTCACCACTGTGAATATGACCATGGTCAAAGGAGGCGTGGCGTACAACGTCATTCCCGCTGAAATGGACGTCAGTTTTGACCTGAGAATCCCACCTACAGTGAATCTCCAGGTGCATGTGGACGTGGTGCGTGCCGACTGATCTTCAGCTGCATGTTACCTCTTCAGTAACCTCTAACCTCTAATCCTGTCAGGAGTTTGAAAAACAGATCCAGCAGTGGTGTAAGGAAGCAGGAGATGGCATCACATATGATTTTGCTCAGGTCTGTGCGTTCAAACTTTTAACGTGTTTGTATATCTGCAGTTTAAAACATCCAGATGCTAAACAGGCTACTTTAAACACCATCCTTTGCAGAAACATATGAACCAGAATATCACGTCGACAAAGGAGAATGATCTTTGGTGGACCACCTTCAGTTCAACCTGCAAGGCAATGTGAGTACACCTGTATAAGTGGATCAGTAAGACAGATTTTTGTACCCTCTATGTTTTGCTTAGATAAACCTTTTAATATATTCACTCCGTGAGTCCTCACACCTAAGCTGCAAGTGTTCTCACAGCTCCCACAATCCTGTTCTCTTGTTCAGGAAGAACTGTTTTGTCCACTCTAGCTACGCTTACTGACAAAAAGCTGTTTGTTCCTTATTTCCATGAGCTCTATAGAACACTGCTGTGATATCTGACATGGGTTGTAGCAGCTTTAGGATGTATTGTTGATTTCTGTTGGGTCTGCCCTTCCACTGTGTAAACTATATATCTCAATATGTCCACTGCAGGAACATGACTCTGGAAAAAGAGATATTTCCAGCTGCCACCGACAGCCGTTTTATCCGAGCGGTGAGTATAGGTACTGGTAGTTTCACAGCACAAGAGGGACGTGTCTATTTACCACGACATGTTTATGTTAATGACTACAGGTGGGAATCCCTGCTATCGGCTTTTCCCCGATGAACCGGACACCGATCCTGCTGCACGATCACAACGAGTATCTGAACGAGCAAGTCTTCCTGAAAGGCATCAGCGTGTATGAGAGGCTCATCCCAGCTCTCGCCTGCGTTCCTGCCTTTCCTGATGAGGCTTAGACAAGCTCTCGTTTTTAATCCCTTCTAAAATACATTTCCTATTTAACTTGAAAATTTACAGAGATTACCAAAGAACAGTAACATGTATATCGTTAAGCCAAACTGAAATTGATTTTGTTTTCTAGGCATAAGGATTCTCAGGATAATAAGCGATGCATTATTATTGCAACAGATTTTTTTTTACCTGTCAACACGGTGGATTGCGTCTGCCTGAGTGTGAGCTTACTGAAATATCAACTATTGCCTAAAATGATGGAAAAGTCGAATCACTACAATGAAACAAACGTAGCTCAATATAAAATGATTATTCCATAAACAATTATATTCAATAAACTCGAAATGAATATGGATTACTTTCATATTCTCTTGTTCATTGGTTAGTGATTCGCTTGACATGCAATCAGAGACTTAGAATGAAGGAGCAGCATTAGAGCCGTGTTATGATGGGGCGTCCTGCAGAAACAGCATTTAACCTCCAACCAACCGTCTGCTAGAACACACAGCTTTAGGCATTAACAGCTGACGGTGAAGTATCAGTCATCCAGCAAGTTCTCGTCGCGTTGAAATCCAGTGTATCATTCGTACTAACCCTAACCCTAGTGCGTTTGGTTCTACCCTGACTTGCCCACTAGCGCCACCATGAGGCTCAAGTTTGAGGTTTTCAGTTAAATTTCAAACAGCTGCTGAATGGTTTACCGTCATCCTTGCTTCAAGCCTTCGTCTTAAAAGCCTAATGACATTCCTCTCAACCTCAGCTGTACTTTGTCTTGGTGCTAATTAGCGACTGTTAGCATGCAATATTCTAATGATGGGACATGGACGTTACATCCGTAGACATTAATGAAGCTCAAAGCACTGGTGAGAGCTGCTGCAGTGGCTGAGGCTTGTATTTAATTAAGTCAAATATCAAGTATTTAGTAGAACGAACATTTTACATTGTTCACACCGACCACATAAAATAGCTGCATTAATATTAATCTGTTAGAATTAGACAATGCAGAAAGTCTCTCCAGTCACGGTAGCTGATCAACGAGACCGACCGAAACTGTCCTATGTTCCCTTAAGTTAAATTTTTTTTAGAACTTTCATTAAATTATAATTATGGAATGGAGACTGTTTGTAAACAAGGATGTTGAAGTGGAATAAAGGAAATGAGAATTAAAATTTTGATTTGCAGGGCTGTTTACACGAGGTAAAGGTCGGCTCATCTACAGCTCAGCTCCCTTTGGAGATGTCGTCCAATTAACAGTGCATGGCTCTCAGAGGGGGACTGGCAGGAAGGCCGTGGAGTCAGTAATTAGTCTTTTCTCTCCCCAGGACATGACAGCGGTATTAGCACATGGGGCCGTCATGGAGACGACTAAAGGCTGAACCCACATCCTTCCTTCAGGAGTAGGTGCAGTCATCCTGTCGGGTCAGCTGTAGAGTATCGTCATGCTGGGGAAGACATTTAAAGCAGAAACATTTTCCCTTTTGCACAGTGGTGAGATCGCTTTGTTTTAGAGCTAAAGTCGGTTCATCTGTTTCTCAGGAAATACAGTGGCCCCTCCACATTCACTGTCCAGCCAGAATCAGGTTCAATGACAGCAACTCTGAGGTGGACAGAGGTGGGAATTCAACTCTCAGTCACAGATGCTGAGCAGGTGCCTTGCCCACATGGGAAGATTTAAGCTGGCTCCTGCAACCTGTGGTCAGTGTTGAGTAAAAGGGCCCTGGCAGAGCTGTTTTCAGTGCATCAACGAGCGTACATGCTGTAAACGTTTCAGATGAATGGTAATCTCTCTGGGCTCTCCCGCAGTGTAATTACATCTGTCCTCTGGTGGTAATTACAGACAAATCCTCTCGTAGTGACTTCAAGATTCTCCTTTAAGTGAGATAATTGTAGTCTGTCAGAGGCCGATCAAGCATCACTAGGGTCCATGCGTTTTGATCTTACTCTATTTTACTTAATTGGGCTTCCGAATCTTAGGACAAAGCTTCCTGAGATGAATCAGCATAAAGCACAAGGTTTGGGAATAAACAGTTCAGTGCTGTCGATGGTGACTGTTCTTATTTGTCAATATTTTTTGTTTTTGTTTTTTTCTGTTGTTAGCAAGGACGTGACTGTCTAATGTGCTGCATTGCTGCAGAACCGTTCGTAAAGAGTTGACAGATCTTTAAGCTGTTAAGAAATATTGTGCATGTGTTTACAGGCATCTGTAGAATCAACAGATTTTGTACACGCACATTTTTCTGCATGTACATGTTTTTCTGTTGCACTTTACTTTGTCTTACATGCTCAAACCCTCTGCTCTTTTTATCCTGTTGCTGCACAGCAAAGACATCTTTGACGTTGAGTTGCCGTTTTAATGTTACGGTTATAACTAAGCTATAGTTTTGTGATTGATTTATGTAATATATTCTTTTGGGTTTTTTTGTAGCATTATGTTATTTTCATTAATATCTGTCTTCTTTTTTTATTTGGGTGCTTTATTAATTGAAAATCTTCAAATAAATGTTTGGGGGTTCTTTGTTTCCAAAGCACTGCAAAGTACATTTATGATTGGTTTGGCTGCACAAGTCAATCAACTGCATAAATATACACATTTTACACAACTGAATACATACACATACAGTGTCCATCCTCAAGAGTTGCACATCCTTCATGTTGTGCCTTCAGTGTTGAAGGACTAGTTTGTGAAGACATGTTTTGTAATATTTTTTGCTGTGTATCAAGTTATTAACAACCGTAAAAACATCATGTTCTGCCCTGTGACCCCTTTGGCCTCTGGGTCTGCATTGTGCCCAACAGGCCCTGCAACAATGTGACAAGCCACCCGCGTTTATAGTGGGATAAACGTAGTAGCAAGGATTAGTAAGGAACCACTGGTTTAATCTATAAATCTTTAATGTATTTTAAAGTACTATCATGTGACGCCAGTGTGAAATCATTCCAAGCTAGTGGCTACATTATTAAATCACCAAATCCAGCTGACTTGTAGGCAGCCAGGGACCTCTGGGGTGTAGTTAGTAATGCAGCCTTGGGCACTGAAATACTTACACAGATTCTTCGTTTTCTTGCATCCAGGGACCCGTGAAGTGTTGCAACTGTTGCATCTCAGTAGCTCATGCACACACGCACCGAAGCTGCCATAAAACTATATTTATGCCTCTGACCAATCCCACGTGGCCCTGCGGAGATAAATAAAGCCAAACTAGATCCTTCTGCTGCTCTCCTCTCTGTTGCCTGGTGAGCGTGAACGCGCCTGCATCCACTGGCTGCCGGTGACGCGCCGGCCTGTGTGGTTGTGGTGCTGTTGGTGCTGGTGTATGTGGGAGCAGGAGGAGCGACTCTGCAGTGTCTTGGCAGCTGCATTAGTGCATCTCCCACCGTCCGCGATGCCTCCGCGGCCAATGCCTCCTCCGCGTCCACTTGACAGCAGAGAGACATGAACTCGTCGGCAGACTGAGCCGGACGTCCACGCCGTAGCTCGCTATATGCCCCGGAGACCGTCCGGAGCCTTTCATCCACGCACCGAAACCCCGTGACGAGAATTTTTAATGGAAAATGGCGATAGGCAAAAAGTCTTGCAGCATCGTCTGCTTGGTATCTGTCCAGATGATCTTGATTTTCAGCGCATCGTGGCCTGGAGCGGCGGGTCTCACGTTCCCACAGCAATACACGTAAGTGATGGGCACCGTGATTTCAAACGTTGCGGGGCTGTGATGGGAGACAACTTTGGCTTTGTCCTGTCAGCTCTGGCGCTTAAAGACACTTCAGTCACCCGTTTATTTCCTGCTGTTACATAATTTGACAGTGCTGGCGATTACATCAATGTAAACGCTGGGTATTTAAAGCTCAGTGTAAGGTGTAGTCCACGCAGACGAGAGCTGAGAGAGATCATTCATTAGACGTTTCATATTTAATTCAGCCTCATCAGTGTTTAAATATAACCGCTTATTTGACCACGGATCAGTTATGATCATATAACATTTTGCAACCTTCATCTTTACATACTCTAAATACTGGAAGACATAAACCTGTGTCTCTATCTTTATTATAATAAAGATAATAATTTACAACTAAACAAATTCTCCTCAATGTTTTAATGTGGAAATTGAGTCATATTTATTAAAAATAATGGCAACAATATTGAGCTGTTATGTGTAGTGGTACTTTACTTTGCGTAAATGAATGTCGGAGTTAAAAGCAAGGCTGGTTGTTATGTGCGTCAGGCAGCATTAGGTCTGTGCAGTTATTGTAAAACCCTCCTTTATTGCAGCTCAGTTTTCACATCCTTGTTCTTTTTTTTTTTGCTGGGTCTTCCCTTGCTGTGTAGTTTCTTCCATGCAGGTTTTAAAGTAAAATCTTGCTTTGTTTTTGTTGCACTTTCACCCTTGAAGCCTTCCAACCTCTAGAGCAAACCCACCATATGGTAGCTACTAGTAGAACTGCGTGTTCTGGAGTAGTAGGCCGGTTATGGTGCATAGAATATGAAGGCGTGCCGATAGCTGAGCTTCTGCATTAAAACCATTCCTCTGCTTTCCTCTGCTCGATCTTCTGCTTAATTCCTTCATAACCTTTAACCCGTTACTGTTAAGCACAGCTGGCACTTGAGACTACAGTTTCTGGGCCCTCCTCCAGGCTCTGCAGTCCGGCTGCTCTGGAGGGAGGAACGGGCCAGATGGTCCACTCATCTTCAGGGCACACAGTGAGGGAGTTTAGGCCAATCACAACTGGAGAGCCAAGGTGTATTTACCAATTAGGAGAAGGGTTTATAAATCTGGGAGCTGTATGTGTGCGTGTGTTTTAGGATGAATTGGGTTATTTCAAGTAGGCTATGGCTGCTCCATTCTCCTCCTCCTCCTCCTTTCTCATAGATTTTTCTGCTGAGTGCTCTGAAACAGCTACATAGCCCTCTGCCCTGGGTCTCTTCATGTAAGCTAAATGAAGCAGAATCACTACACTGAAGCACAGCAACATATTCCAATTAAGAATTAATACTGCGGCAGTGAGGATTTATTCTCCATGCTCACTTTCACTTCACCCTTTTCCCCTCATGCTCTGTCTCTGCCTACAATGGATGGATGGATTGTTTATTGGATTAAATTTGTTGTCTGGTGTCACCAACTTGACAAAATTCTAATAATATTATTAGAATATTATTATAATAATAACCTCAGCACAGTTTGTTCTGGGTGAAATAGATTAGAAATTATTTGGTTGAAACCGGCTTCGACCCTTCACCTTCAACTTAACCAAAACAGGATTTCTCCTTAACCCTAACTAACTGGTTTGATTTGAATCAACCTATCAGAATTATAAAAAGTCAATGACACTCTAGCTCCTGACGAACACACTCACGTCTAATGTTGTCATGGTTTGCTGACAGGTGTTTAATTACAGGTCCACATTAGTTCTCTGTCATTCTACACTCATGTTAGTTCAATGATCTTATCACCACACAGTAACCGGTGTCTCGCCAAGTAACGGGCACAGGCACAGAGGTCTGCATGACGTGTGCTGTTTATTGATTGGAAGATTAATTACTATACTACGAAATCTGAAACACATGGGAACAGAAAATACACACGAAATGGCAACATGGCAGCCTGAGCCTGGTTGTTCTGTGGCTCATTCAGCCTGTGTTCAGAATGGCTTGCATTGCTCCTCTGTCTGCCATCTGCTGCCCCACCCTCCAACCTCTGGGTTTCTGCTCTGTTAGTGAATATGGGTCAACTTCACAAGCTTCTCTCCTTCTCCTCCCAGGTGTCCGTGTGAGGCAGGTAACAGAGTAGAAGCTGAGTACACTGTGTTGTTCAGCCACCTCATCACGGCACAGCGATAGTTTCTGAGGTCCCACGGGGCTCAGAGGAGAAGAAACGTAGGTTGTGCTTGGGCTGCACTGATTAACACACAGTTAAGGCTGTTGTTCTGTGGCCTATAGCCCTTTATCAAACACGAGGTAGCCATAAAATAATGTCACGTACAGTAACACAAGCCATTGCTCTGATTCCTACATTATATTTCTACAGTTAAAAATACAGATTTCAGTTCCCGTCTAATTGAACCAATGGCTGAAGACAGCTGTTTGCCAAAACATTGTTGTTCTGCAACATATGATGTGCAGATGGGTGACGTGAGTTAATGAGGCATCAGTCACATCTGACATGCCTCACAATTGATCTCACAGTCTGGCACGGATTGCGATTGAGATTTCAATAAACTCGTTTTGCACAAGGGTGATGATGCCTGCGGGACCGTGTGTCACACAGCGAGCATGTAGAAAGCAAAACCTTAAAGCTGATTTTACTTAAATGTCTGTGTTTACGCCCTTATGCTCTTCAGGGAACCTTTGTGTCACTTTGGACGTTTGCTTCTTTACGAGGATCAGGACTATCAGTGTCACATCAGTACTAAATATACTGCTCACCTGAAAAGGCCATTTAATGGAAGAGAGATGTTTTGGATAATCTCAAGAGGCAAGATGTGTGTCTGCTTGTCGTTTCTTTTTAAATGAATATATATGATATATATTTTTGTTAGCTGTTTTATTTCTGCATCCAGTTGCTAACTCGTCATTCTGTTGTATAATTTCTCGGTGTGATTTACAGCGAGCGCATGACAACTGTTCATTAACAGCATGGTTTTCATGCAGATTTTCATTTGATCAGTCAGACCCCAACTTCAGCGCCTCAGTAATTACATTAATTACAGCCTAATAGAAAATGAAGCCCAATAACACGTGTGTTTACATTTTGGTGTCTGTCCGTGTGGAGAAGGACGAGGTCGGTGCCTGCTGCCGCTGCTCTGTTCTCTGTTTTTCACTTGTGATTTAAATGGTGTTGAGGAGCGATGGTCTTGATGCTGCAGTAAAAACAAAACAGCTTATGTCTTATTTCCTAAGTGGCTCCTTGATATTATTGCTTTTTAAAAACTTTAAAGAGTAGAAGGTCCAACACTAAGAAAGGTCTGAGAATCAATAGATAAAAAAACAAACCTTGGAAAACACTGACATCCTGTGGATCTGGACAGTTAAGACCAGATTTGTGACTCCTCAAACACTAGCAACAAGCTCAACAAGACTTTAATCCATAAAGTTGTCTAGTAACTCTGCCGGAAGCTGTCTGACTGATGAATCAGTCTGAATGAATCACCTCTCTGAGCACTTACAGGATCCTGAGTGATTGTCTGGGTATTCAGATTTATTTCCAGACTGAATTGCAGGATCCAGCCAGTGAATGAATGATGAGACGCAGAGTGAGGCCAGTAAACAGGAGACACAGAATCTTTGTTGGACTGCTTCACCTTCGGGGTCTCTTAGGGACAGAGTGGCAACGTCTGGGTGTACAGGGAGTTTGTAGCCTAAGCTGTGTTGCTGTGTTGTTATTCAGCTCTATTCTCAGTAGCTAAAAGCGTCAATACTGCAGTGTGCTGTTTTTGTGTTGATGAAACGAGTAGGGTTGTGTGTGTAGCTTTGAGACTGCAGCTTGTGATGTGATTATGCTACATTATCATTCTGGAATAAGAAAGAAGGAGAACAAGCTGTTCCGTCCGTCCAGGGTCGACTGGTGTGAACGATTGTTGGTCAAGCAACCAGCAAATGTTTTTATGTTCTATTGACTGAAATTATCATTATGGCATAGTCTGTATCTGTGCCCAACATGTTCCACAGATACAATAAAATAATGAGAAATGTGTGGTAGATTTGGGATATGTTATATATTTGTCTGTATTCATTCATCACAGTACGCCAGAATCTCCGGGATAGTGTAGCAACCGCATACGTCCCTGTTAGGACCAGTTTTATTACATATTCGGTTTCTGGGAAATCATATCGCATGATAAATGATGGTTGGCAGGATTTCTGGCCATGGTGTGTCACTAAATCAAGGCCTTGCTAACATGCAACTGCTTACCGTTAACCATGCGCTTCACAGTTCTCGGCCTCCTTTAGAGGAAATAAGAACATTTGTTTCTAGTGTTGATGTTTCGACGCAACACATCAGTGCTGCTTAATTCGTTTGAGAGTTTCTGCGCCTCTTAAACCCAAAGTGGGCTAATGGAACAAACACGGCTCATGTTGTGAACCCAGGATCTGTATCCAGGAGCAGATGTTTCTACATTACGAAGCACAAAGTTAATAAGGTATAAAGTCGAGTAGGCTGGGTAAAACTAATGAGTATCCATTATGCAGTGTGCAGGAGCAGGGTGAGGAATACATTCGTTTTCTTCTCTGTGACCAAATGGTAACCACTGACTGCTGACATTTAGTTTTAGTCCTATTATTGTATCTGGGACACATATTATGATGTGAATGTTTCCCTCACTGCATTAAAAACACAACTTGACCTTGACTTACAACCCAGCACTGAACCCGTGATATCATCTAGTTCTGAATACTAAGCTTTCTTATTTGGACACTAGTGTTCCCTTCCTATCAGAATAGGTCATTCTGAGTCTACTGACCCAACATGTACCACAACAAAATAGTTGCCTGTTTTGGTGGAAATACAGGAAATAAAAAAAGACGATGGCCGTATAGGCGACAGTACGTGTTTCCCTTCTTCAGAGAAGGCATCTGGTGATATCATGATTATTCTGTAAGTCACCCCATTAACTTGTTGGATTCCATGTCAATGTCTTAATTTCTTACATTCAAACAACAATTACATGTGTTTTTAACTAGATGTCCTTCGCTGAACACATTGCGTGTTTCAGTTTCCCTGAAATGAAACAGTTTTATTATGTGTTTGAATCCAAGAACGGACAAATCAGGTTTGGATACAATATTAAAGTGTGTGTATTAATGTGGTTTTTCATTCCCGTTGGTTTGTGTTGTCTGACTGTCAGCCTGTTATGTTTCTCCACAGGATAATGCACTGGGCCAGGCGTATCGAGCAGGAGATTGACAGGGTGTTTCAGCAAATCACTGGCGCGCAGCAGCTGAAAGGGGTGAGTGTGTAGCTTTCTAAACGCAGACTGCTCTTACTCATCAAAATGTTGTATCAACACAATAAGGAATGACAACAGGCCAGAGTGCAGAGGAGGCGTACATCCACTTGAAATGCAGAGCTAAACACGATAAAACATGTTAAAAACCGAACAAGATGAAGACGAAGACAATGATGTTGTTTCCCACGACAGCTTTAACACTTTTCAGATTCATCCGTTCTGAGGATTAATCCTCCATCTTTTTTAAATGTCAGCCAACTGTTGCTGGCACTTTGTGGGTTATGTGCAATAACAATCAGTCCTGCGCACACAACGCTGAAGAGATGCCTGAACACATGCCTACAGTGGTTAGAACGTCTCAGTGTTTCACAAAGTCTTGAACTTAATAACACCTACATTTTTGAAAACTAATTCAGACCTTTCATAAACTGCTATCATTTAAGGCCTGTGCTTTGGTTCTGTAGTTGCACAGGTCATGTTCACAAACTCCTTAGTGGCTCCCAGCGCTAAATCTGCTTCCAACTGAAAAAGCGTGAAGTAAATGAAGACCCTGACAACTGGAGTATTTACTCACAACATACTGCACAGTGCTCACGTCCATTACAATCAAATGCAACAAACAAGCAAATGTGTCATTTTGAACTTGGTTTTGCTACTTTCTGGTAGTTTCTGGAAAAAAAGTAATTTCATGATTAACCAAGAAACACAAGATCAACCGCTCAATCCGATCAAGTGCTGGCCCGACCCACCAGGAGTCACTTATTGACCACGTGACCTACTGAACCAAAGTCATTGAGACAGTAGGACAAACATTAATAACACAAAATATAATAATTAAAAAACAAGTTAGAATTTCATCCGAATCTCCCTGTTCACCTGTCCATTAAGTTATCGAGACTGCCCGGGGATGAGGGTTGTCCCTGAAGAGCTAAATGCCAACAATCAAAAAGCAGGACCAAGTGTCATCTGCAGGGGGCAAGAGAGGCCTGCTCCAAGAAGCTGTGTGGGGGCGTTGCCTCAGCAGAGAGCAGCGCACGTGTCCTATGTGTTTGTGTCACAGCGGAGCAGATGGTCAGCCTGCAGTAATGCCTTGAAGCGAGACTCACTCGTTCATTCAATCTTCATTAATCCGCTCATGTTCCTGAAACGCTGAAAATTGCTCTACTCTGCATGGAGCGATCGACGCAAAGTGGGGATGGCTGGAACTTGAGTGAAGTGTCACTTTCAATCCTTCAGCCAATAAAATAAATGGTTTTATGTTTGCATAAATTTGATGGTGTCTGGGATTCAGCCCCGCTCTGCAGCATATTCACCCCGTGCAGATTGTAGTTTTCTATGGTGATGGTGCTTTGAATAAATTCCCACAACATATTTTGTGCCTGCAGACGTGCACCTTAGTAACAGCTATGTTTTAAGTGTAATGTTAACACCAGCATATTAATATTCGCTTTAGTAAATTCATAATCTGGAACAACTTCTGTTGTTCTATACAATTAAATTCTAACTTGTTTTTATTGGTGCGTTTTTGGACTAATAGTCATGTCGATAGCATGGTTTACTGAAAATAACAGTTTTATCTTCTGTTCAGAAGATTTGGGCTCAGTGCTGCATGTTGACCCTGAATATGTTCTAAACGGGACCTAGATGCTCACAGAGAGCTCACAGTCTGTAGAAAAGCTCTGTTCATCGCGGCATGTTTCCGTCTGTGCAGCATCTGGTCAGTACACGACTTGAGGGATGTCTTGAAGTTCAGTCCGTGAAGTCCATTTATAGGGTGAAAGCTGTCCGGCAGCATGCGTCCACGTTTGCCAAATGCATTTATCCAGGCCACTCTGTCTCTGCTGTCTCGCCTTCATCTTCTCTGAGACGTCTCTGCTCACGGGGCTTAAAACACGATCGAGTGCTTACATTGAGACTCTTCCCTGCACAACAGTGAGCCGAGTCCCCGGACACCAAGGTTTCTGTGTGTGAAAACAATGCCTCTATCATAAAGCTAGAAGCCATGAATCATCTGACATACATGAGAGGACACCTGCTGAATATTTAAAATGCTTCTTTCTTAGGCAGCAGTTATGTGTTTTAAGTTTGAAATGAATCGGTTTCAAATCAAGGAGAAAGAGGTCGAATAAAAATATTAGTTTTACGGTTTAATCCAGGCTGCTTGATCTGCCTTCACTCAAATGTCATTCCCAGATCTGTCCTCACGACCCATAAAACCTTCTGGAGTAGGGAATCATAAGGAATATATTCAGAGGCCATATTTCACGTCCTCTTATGTTCACTATGATGTTTTTCCACGTGTGGACTAATTTAACTTCGGACTCACTGGAGAAGAGAACATCTTGGTCTTTCTCTTTTGGTTTAAGACCCAAATCAAAGCAATCAGCCGAAACAGGTTTGTAGGTTGGACCACAAAGTTTACAGCCACTTACATGTAATTAATACTTCCTGCCATGTTTATGATTATGACTCAGATGCTTGACATTTTATTACGTATTTTTGTTGTTCATTGCACTGATAAACTGTTGTT
Organism: Macropodus opercularis; assembly: GCA_030770545.1. Taxonomy (NCBI): domain Eukaryota; kingdom Metazoa; phylum Chordata; class Actinopteri; order Anabantiformes; family Osphronemidae; genus Macropodus; species Macropodus opercularis. The sequence continues at coordinate 3,527,088 of CM061099.1, forward strand.
TTTAATGGACCTTTGCTGTGTTTTAATGCAGTGTTTTCTAAGGGTCTAAAATTCACAGCTATTGAATATTAGTTAGTTAATAGTCAACATTCTGGGAAAGACTTCATTTCAAAATGAAAACTTTGCGATCCTGCTGACACCACACACTGTGTGTGAATGGATTACATAAAAGGAGCCATATTTAGATTTGGATTAAACACACAAACACGACAAGTGACGGTTCCCCTGTGTCCTCACTATTTAAATATAAAAGGATTTGCTTTTGCAAATTCATGAGCCTTGAATAAGTCGGTGTCTGTGTTGAGGTTTGCTCTGAGACGCTGAGATTCAACATTTGTTTTTTTAAACATTAATTAGATTAGAAAATAAAAAATTGAGAAGAAAAGACACAGACGTTACAGTTGGACTGTGGCTGTTGTGGTTTGAACACAGTGTGTTACCAATTCACAGATATACAATGAAGAAAGAAGGCGCTTCAGTCTGGTGAAGAATCAGCCGCGGAGGATTGTGGAGAAGGTGGCGTCAGATATAGAAAAGCTTCTGGCGAAGAAACGTAAAGCCCTTGATGTAAGTCTGCGAAACTCTTGACTTACCCTACATGTACTTACTGTGCTGCTTTGGTTGCTTTAGGTTCAAGTGTGACTGTCAAGACATACATTTAATTTAATATAATTACATATAAAAATACAGCCTGGTTGCTTATTTTACAGTACATCAATAGAATTGCAATGCATGCATCAATGGGGTGTGTGTGTGTGTGTGTGTGTGTGGGTGTGTGTGTGGGGGGGGGGGGTGTGCAGTAGTAAGAGATTCATCCATTAAGATGTTTGTTGTTTGCACACAGCCTCAGTCACAGATGAAATGAAGCTAGTTACATCATGTCATGTTCATCACAACACGTGGTTCTAAACTGAGCAAATATGGACAACGCCTGGAAGTATGTTTTGCTTTTGTTGAGTCAAGCACATGTTGTCACTCTTGCACCTGTCGTGTGTGTTTCTCAGAGGTTAGCCAGCGAAGCAGAGCGGCTCCAACGGGAGCATCTGTGGCAGGACGGAATCAAGGTAAAACCTGGAAACGAAACCAGTCAATCTGCTTTTGATGAACAACCACTGATCATTTATATCATGGCACCCACTTAATATAGCAACAGCCAGAAGAACAAAAGATGACCAGGTTTCACAAATTGAGGTCTAAGCGCTGATATGCGCATGTCTCTCAGGGCTGTTGCTCTAAGTGGGACGACCTGAGACCGAGCATTTAAACCAGTCATCTGAGCAGATCCCCGAGCGCACGGCTGCGTGAAACCGTTGACTGAGGGCGCTCAACCGTGCGGCTCTGTCGAGTGCTGCACGCATTGGCTTCCCATTTTTCCACTCGGCCTGTTTCATTTGCCCAACAAAATGAGACGCGGTTAACCTCATCCTCTCACGTCCTTCTGTGGCTGTGATTCCCACTGTCATCTTGCTGCACGGGTGGTTTTACATGTTTCAGCTCATTCACTAAACACTGTGTAGACTTCACACACTGTTGATGACTTTCTGCAGCATGTGATGCTTTTAAATTGATGTCCCACCATCTGCTCAGCGCTTGTTGCTCATTTTCTTCAGCATAATATGAAATTTAAATGCTAAATAGAAGATTAACTGCGGTCTTTAAAAAACATAAACAACAAATTGCTGCTAATTCATCATCAATTTCAAATTCTGTGAAAAAAAACCTCAAGTCATGTTCATATATAGTTTATAGTAGCTCTCTCAATCAGAAGGTGGATCCAACTGTTGTGCATGTGTCGTAATGCGTAAACTTTATTTTGAGGACTTTTGTCTGTAATAACTAACAATTTAAGATTGAAAAAGAAAAATGATGTAAATCATCTTCTCAAGATTGTTACGACTCGAACTATACAAACTAGAGCCCAGGGGCAGGAGACGCCTGAACCCCTGGTGGCAACTGCTAATCTCGCCACACGACACACGATGGCGCCAACTAACAAGGCGACTCGACCTAGAGCCTGTGCCCAACAAACACACTGGATGGATCGGACCCAATTGCACAACCCAGGAACAGGTGTACTGTTAAGTGATAGTTTAATTTAAAGGAAAGAAAACAGACATTAGCTGAACACAAATCACGGGAGACTACAACTATAAACAATTGAACTAAACCTGAATCTAAACAAACGTAAATACTAACGTGGCTACAAAACTAAATATAGAATAGACAAACACATACACACTCTGAGAAGAACCAAGGCTACGAAACTTTAAATACTACATGGAGCTGCACGCAAAGACATAACGGTCATTAATCCAACTAAGTACATACATTCCAACCAGGTAACATCGTACAAACTTACAAACCACGTAACATCTAATAATCAACCAGCAAACCAAAAACAAACAGAGGAACTTAAATACTACACAAACAGGAAATCAAAACCAGGTGAAAACAATAACGAGCAGAGACAGGAAACTGACGAAACAAAAACCCACAAAGAAGAAAAGGGGACAAGGGCGCCCTCCAGGGGCTGGAGGGCCAAACTGTCACAAAGATAAGAATCGCAGGCTCGGATTTATTCAGATTTGGCCTCAGCTCTTTACAGATGTTTGTACAGTACGCGGCACCTTGGTCTGTAGAGGTACAGTAATATATGAAACAGGCTGGTTTTGGCCTGGATTTACTCTAAGTGTGTGGGGTCCAACAGATGGCAGGGCTACGTCCAGGCCTGACAACAACAGCAAACATTTGGTGGCTACTGTTTCACAAATGGGAGGTTCTGCTGTTTTCCTCCATTCTTCCCCTTCACTGCTCTTAAAAATGAGACTCAAACAATGCTCATGCTTCCTTTCTTCTCGTTTTCCAGGAGCTGGACATGGCTTATTATGACTCTAAAGCTGAGCTGGATTATGTGAGTAAGGGACAAACGAATTGATGAAGGAGGCTTTTCATCAGTACAAAGATGTTCAGGGTGTCTTATTGAAATGCATGTCTAAAAGACAATGAAAGCCCTCTGTCGTTCTCGTAGTATTCCATGGATGGAGAGGGAGAGGTGGAAAATCCCTCCCATATCAAGCTGGAGTTTGTTTATGACCCAAACTTCAAGAACAATGTCAACTATTCCCACACAGCTGTTCAGATTCCTACAGACATTTACAAAGGAGGCAAGTGTGGAGTCATTGTTCTCTATCATACAGCGTCATACACTTATCATATCTTCTAAGCGGCTTCGTGTTGTCCTGTTCAGCTCCAGTCATTCTGAACGAGTTGAACTGGACGCAGGCGCTGGAGAAGGTGTTCATGGAGAACAGCCGGGAGGATCCATCGCTGCTGTGGCAGGCGTTTGGAAGCGCCACAGGGGTCACCCGCTATTATCCGGGTAGGTTTTAAAGATGGCCGACGTGCGTCCGGTCCAGTTAGCGTAGCCCGATTAAAGTGACCAAGATACTTTCACCTTCACAGCTACACCTTGGAAAGCGCCGGATAAAATCGACCTGTACGACGTCAGGAGGAGACCCTGGTAAAGGAAGCAGCCCCTCACAGCATTATTCATTTGTATTTCATGTGTAGTAGACTTAGAAAGTTCAAATGGTCAAACCTCTTTTCATTTGTCACAGGTACATCCAAGGCGCGTCGTCCCCTAAAGACATGGTGATTCTGGTAGATGTGTAAGTAGCACATCTTAGGTTTAGTAATTATCTCCCATTTAATTGTAAAACAGATTAACAGGAAAACACAGTTAAACGTCTGCTACTGAACCGTTGCTGACATTGGTTCGTGTTACTCCCAGCGTTTCCTGCACATCTTTCTCATTCATGAGTTAACAGATCATTTATGGCGTCGTTTCACACAAAGCAGCAGCTTCACACCCTTGGTTCTACTTGTCTGCATAAGGAAGTTGTAGAAACGGGAAACCTGTAGCTGAGTCTGATTCCAGCCCTGCGTCAGCCTGAAGGTTACGCTAGGTCACGATTCAGGCCACGCGGCTTCATACTGTATCTAACAAACAAAGGCGTCTAAGATGAGCTAAGATGTGTTTTCATGCTCGTTTTCATTGTGGCGATGGAGTCTTTGATGGGCTCTTTTAACAAGGTCAAGTTTGTTATGGAAAATGGAAAAGAAGCCCTTGAAACATTTGTGTTGGCTCATTTATCGGCTTCTTCACTGAGGCTGCGACACTGAGGCATTTATGTGCAAATGGGAGAGTGTTTGTCCATATTTGCTTCCTGGTCGCAGGTTTCTGCCAAGAAGAAAGTTCTCAGCTCTTATAGCCGCTCATAAAGAAAGAAAGAAAGAAAGAAAGAGAAACAGAGAGACAAAGACAGAGACAGACACAGAGACAGACTCGGAGACAGACACAGAGACAGAGACGGAGAGACAGAGACAGACACAGAGACGGAGAGACAGAGACAGACACAGAGACACAGAGACAGAGAGACAGAGACAGACACAGAGACAGAGAGACAGTGACAGACAGAGAGACAGAGACAGACACAGAGAGACAGACACAGAGACACAGAGACAGAGAGACAGAGACACAGAGACACAGAGACAGACACAGAGACACAGAGACACAGAGACAGAGAGACAGAGACAGACAGAGAGACAGAGACAGACACAGAGAGACAGACACAGAGACACAGAGACAGAGAGACAGAGACACAGAGACAGAGAGACAGACACAGAGACACAGAGACAGACACAGAGACAGACACAGAGACAGACACAGAGACGGAGAGACAGAGACAGACACAGAGACACAGAGACAGAGAGACAGACACAGAGACAGAGAGACAGAGACAGACACAGAGACAGAGAGACAGTGACAGACAGAGAGACAGAGACAGACACAGAGACAGACACAGACACAGAGACAAAGACACAGAGACAGAGAGACAGAGACAGACACAGAGAGACAGACACAGAGACACAGAGACAGAGAGACAGACAGAGAGACAGAGACAGAGAGACAGAGACACAGAGACAGAGAGACAGAGACAGACACAGAGACACAGAGACACAGAGACAGACACAGAGACAGACACAGAGACAGACACAGACACAGAGACAGAGAGACAGAGACAGACAGAGACAGAGACAGACACAGAGACAGACACAGAGAGACAGAGACAGACACAGACACAGAGACAGAGACAGAGAGCACTTGCTAAGCACATGGGGCTGGTACTTACTGTCAGCCTATTGGATTTGTCTGTTCAAGCTACAGTAATATCACAGGAGACTGGTTAGTCTTCTATCTAATCAACAACTGTTCCTGTTAAACCAGAGTTTGCTCACTCATATTCCAGCACAGTTACAGTTTTTCAAACGGGTCATGTTCTGATTCACTTCAGAGCAGCTGGAAGGTCTGCGACACAGATTTTCGTGCCTCTGCATTGTCATGTGAACCAGAATGTGAAAACGTGTCTTCGCATGTACTTGACTGATTTTTGTGTTTGCTCAGGAGCGGCAGTGTCAGCGGTCTTACCCTGAAGCTGATCAAAGCGTCGGTCATGGAAATGCTGGACACGCTGTCTGATGACGACTACGTCAACGTGGCCAGGGTTGGGACGCTCTCATTTGCCCCGTTGTACCTGTTTGCTTGCGTTTGAAGCCGTTCTATTTCTGAACGCTGACTGTGTCTCCTGCTGTGTTTCAGTTTAATGAGAAGGCTGAGGCTGTTGTACCTTGCTTCAAACATCTAGTCCAGGCTAATGTGCGCAACAAAAAGATATTCAAAGATGCGGTGCAGCAGATGCAGGCTAAAGGCACCACGGACTACAAGTCTGGATTTCATTTTGCCTTCAACCAGCTGCTGAACGTACGCGACATGTTGCTTCCGGTCTATAATGTCTAAGTCTTTATCTGCATACACAGTTTTACTTTTCTGCTCCGTGTTTTTTTTAGAAGACAAATGTCCCCCGGGCTCACTGCAATAAAATAATAATGCTGTTTACTGACGGAGGAGAAGACAGAGCTCAGGATGTGTTCATGCAATACAACTGGCCCAACAAAACGGTTGGTTTCACCTGATTACTCCTCTACAGTGGAATCACAACCACTCTGTGATGCCCCGTGATGTTTTATTTTATTTATCACTCGTTAGGTTCGGGTGTTCACGTTTTCTGTGGGTCAGCACAACTACGATGTCACACCCTTACAATGGATTGCATGCACTAATAAAGGTGAGCTTCTGTGATTCCCTCTCATTGTTTGATTCATTTTCAGTGATTACTGTCAGGTGTGTATCTCCTTCAGTTTGACTTAGAGTCTGTCAGCAGCTGGAGAGTTTTTACAGCTTTAACTTCTCTGCCCACGTTTAACTTTCAGCTGATCAGCTGATCTGGTCCTGTAGAAATACCGATACTGTCTTTGGTTTTAAAGCTCACTGTTCCTCTTTACATTTGCTCTGGGATGTAAGTCACTGAGTCCCTGCTCTAGTAACATTTAGTAAACTGGAATATTTGGAAGTACCGCTCCTGTGTTATTAGCGTTTTGCTCACACACACTTTCCCTCACTGTCTCTCTCTTCTCTGTGTTTGCCAGGTTACTATTTTGAGATCCGTTCCATCTGTGCTATAAGGATTAACACCCAGGTGGGTTTGTCTAGTGCCTCCGACACAGCTGATCCCCGTTCGCTGTTTCCCGTTCCCCTCGTGGAACTCACTCGCTCTGCACAAGCAGCGGCTCCCATTTGTTTGCACATCCATTCCCCGCGTAGCCTGGTGTTATTGGTTGAGGCTGCACGGTCACCCATCTCTTCTGTCTTGTCAGGAGTACCTTGATGTGCTTGGACGCCCCATGGTTCTGGCAGGCAGTGAAGCCAAGCAGGTTCAGTGGACCAATGTGTATCAGGATGCTTTGGTGAGAATACAAAACTCTACTGGGCTGATCTGCCCAAACAGTAAATGCACGAAACATCTACTATGTGCAAAGCTGAAGGCTCATACCGGTCTTTGCACCCTGCAGGGGCTCGGCATGGTAGTTACCGGGACTCTGCCTGTGTTTAATCTCACAATGGATGGAAACTCGCAGGTAATGAAACTAGCAGTGACATGATGGGTTGCGTGTTTTTGAACAGTCAAGTGTGTAACTTTACTTCAATGTACTGCTGCCGCTGTCGCTACCAGAATCAGCTGATATTAGGCGTCATGGGAGTCGACGTGCATCTTGACGAGATAAAGCGACTGACGCCACGGTACAATGTACGTACTTCTCACCGACACCAGTATTAGTCACACTCTCCTCTTCTTAGACACAGACACATTATCTCCATCTGCCTCATCCATCTGCTCCTTTTTATCTATTTCCTAAATAGCTTGGAGCCAATGGATACATATTTGCCATTGATCCAAATGGATACCTTCTCCTTCATCCTAATCTACAGCCAAAGGTGAACTACTGCATACGTTACTGTGCCTTAGCTGCCACTGTTTATAGATGCTCTGAGATCTTTCACATTTACTTGCTTTGAAGTAAATATCTTTTTCCTTCTCACTCTTCCCAGCTCGTGAACCTCCCTGAACCTGTGACGCTGGACTTTCTGGACGCAGAAGTGGAGGACGGCAACAAAGAGGAGGTGAACAGTGAATTTAGCCGAAAGGTTTCTGGTGTTGTACGTTAGTAATGGGCCAGAACAGCCAGTCTGCAGGGCTCTGTGCAGGAAGCCGACGGCCCACGCAACAATAACGTGACTGATGTTTCCTGCCTCTAGATCCGGAGACAGATGATTGACAGAAGACCAGGTGAAATGCAGATCAAAACTCTCATCAAGTCAGTTGATGAGGCAAGTGATTTCTGCCTTTGAATATGTTCGCTTCGTATAGCGCCACTAGCACGAGTTTCATATATATATGTTTAGTGTGGTCTGGTGTATCAAAGGAACAGGTTACAGTTGTAATGCTTTTTTTTATGCTTATTTAATTTGGATCGTTTATGAGACTTTTGAGACCACTGAAACGCAAAGTTTTATGTTCTGTGAGCGTCTTTGGAAAACTGCAGTGTTAAAATCAATGTTCACAAAACTACTTTACACACCAAAATGTTTGACTAAAGACAGTTACAACATCTTTACTGCAGCAGTACATTGATGAGGTGTACAGGGGTTACACCTGGACTCCTATCAATGGCACAGATTACAGGTGAGTGGCTGCAGCATTACTCTTTACAAATGATATTTGCTTTTACCACCTGTGGCCATGTGAGAACAGTGACTCTGTTTTTCTGCCACCTCGTTCATGACTTTGTCTGCAGTCTTGGTTTGGTTCTACCCCCCTACAATGAGTACTACATCCAGGCCGACCTAAGTGACGTGATGCTGCAGCTCCAGTGTGAGTACTGGCCAGAGGTCTCTGCTTAAAACAAGGAGGTAACACATACAGTAGATGAAAACCCTCTGTGTTACAGATATGCAGTCTTTGCTGCCCAGCTCCTTTGAATCATCAGGACATGTCTTTCTGGCTCCAAGGTGACTGCGATCTCTCGACTTGCCGCTCTCTACTTTTGTGTTAGATGAGACCTTCTTCTTATTTACCTGTGTTCTCTTTGCAGGGAATACTGCAAACGTTTGCAAAATTCTGACAACAACACCCAGTTTTTGCAGAACTTCCTGTCGCTCATGCTGGACATTTCTCCAGATTCTGATGAGTGTGGGTTGCGTGCGTTGACAGTTCAAGCATAGTTCATCTCCAGACTACAGACGACAGTAGGAACATCTGCTTCTCTTTTTGCCTCAGGTGACCAAGACCTCATCCACAACCTCATTTTGGATTCCAGGATTATTGGGCAGCTGGCCTCTCGTGTATGGAGGAACAAGGACCTGAATTCGTGAGTCAACGTTTTGTTGCTCCAAACACTCGAGTACAAACTGTCCGTAGTGGCAAAAACCTAAAACAAAGGCACAGTAGGCAAAAGGTAGACCTTCCTAAACAGCAATGATTTCGTCCAGGTATGGCTTCCTGGCTGTGTTTGCATCCACAGACGGAGGAATAACACGAGTTTTCCCCAACATGTAAGTAACGTTGTGTTTACTGACACAGAAAATGTGGTAGCGTCGAACATAGAATCATTTGTGATTTTTGTACAGAGCCGCTGAATTATGGGAGGAAGACCCTGAACCCTTCAATTCAAATTACTACAGAAGGAGCCTTGACAACAGAGGCTACATGTTCAGAGCTCCATCGAAATCCTGTGAGTAACTGAGCAGATACTCTAATGGATCACCAGGCCTAAAGTTAACATCATTTTGTTACACATATTGATCACTGTGTTCACACAACATCAGACTTTATTAACACTCGTTGTGCTTGTGAACAGCTCTGGACGATCCTGTTGGGCAAGAAAATGGCACAGTTGGGATTCTGGTTAGTTCAGCTGTAGAGGTGAATTTAGGAGGCAAACTGCTGAAACCTGCAGGTAAGACAAACACGTTCATCAGTAAAATCACAGCTTGATGTCATTTATTGTGTTTCCAGCATTATATTCCAACCACTTGTGCTGTGTCCGCTGTGCCTCTCATCACTCAGTGGTTGGAGTAAAGCTGGACTTGGAAGCGTGGGTCGACAAGTTTAAGATCCTGGCTAGCAACGTGTCAGACAGTCGGCAGGGCTCTCACAAGGTCGCACGGTGTCAGTGGTGATCAATAAACCTGGAAGGACTTATAATAACGTGACTATATTGACTCATTACACCTTTTGTTAACAGTGCGGACTATCGAGAAGTTGTGAGATGGACTGTGAAGTGAACACAGATGTAAGAACATTGGCCGATTACAGTTTCCAGTATGAAGACACATTATACAAATATGGGTTTTCAGCTTTGTGCTGTGACGTTGTGTCTAGGACCTCCTCTGCTATCTCATTGATGACGGCGGCTTCCTGGTCATGTCCAATCAGAGAGATCACTGGAAAAAGGTACATCTGTGTTAATTACACATTATCACCACCTACAGTACTTGTAATAATTTACACACTATCCCACCTATAAAACCAACCTAAGTCATTTTCCCAGGATTTCAGTGTTATTATCCAGTTCAGTATATTCTCCAGTGATCTTGCTGAAAATACGTTGCTAGCAGACGTTTCACTCAGTTTATGGTTTAGTGTGTTGTAGTTAGATACTGTGTGGCCTGGTTTCAGATCGGCCTATTCTTTGGTGACGTGGACCCTTACCTGATGCACGCGCTGTACAACAACTCGATCTTCACCCGGCGTCAGTCGTTTCACTACCAGTCTGCATGCGAACCAATAAGCAGCAGCCACACTGGCGCAGCACCCAGAGGCATCTCTGTGGTAAGAGACGGCGTCGGGTCTGCACGTTATCCATTCAAGGTCACGTTTTATAGCTTTCTTTAACTGCTCTGTGTTGTGCAGCCGTCCATTGCTGACATCCTCAGCTTGGCCTGGTGGACATCCACGGTAGCATGGTAAGTGTCTGCTCACTACAGATCAGAAGATCCAGGCATTTAAAGCATCTGTGCATGAAACCATTTCTTTATTCGTGCTTGGCAGCTGCCACTCGAGTTATATTCAGTTCAGAGATGTAATGTGAAAACCTTTTCAGGTCTGTGATCCAGCAGCTGCTGTATGGACTGGCCTATAACAGTTGGCTCTATCAAGGTGCGTGTGACCCCTCAGACTGGCTTGATGTATTAATTACTCTCCATTTTGATTTAATAACGATGAAGTACTGCTATTCTGTACTATAAACACTATTGTTTGTTTTGTAGAAAGTGTAAAACAACACTTGCACATAAAAGTAAATTCTGTTTACAAATCAAACAGAGCTTCACCTTTTTGTATTTGTGTGACTTTTAGCTGAAGTGCTTGTTGATGGGTTTGAGACAAAGGAAAGCAGCTGCGTGACCATTCAAAGCCAGTTCTACTTCACAAACACCACCCACTCGTACAACGTGCTGCAGGACTGTGGAAACTGCTCACGGTGTGTTTTTGTGTAGCGTCAGCAGAATGTGCTGCTCTCATAACTGTATTGTACACATGGCTAAATATCCATCACCTCGTGTTACAGGCTGTTCCATGCGAAGCGGATAGAAAACACCAACCTGCTCTTCGTTGTCGCTGAGACGCTGCCCTGCAGCTCCTGTGAGATAGAGCGACTGACCCAGGTCAGGACAGAGTGTATCCTTCCTGTGCTCACACACCCGGCAGTGCTTCTAACATGGAAACCTCATCTATCTTGTGTGGCAGGTTAAGTTCACTTTTACGATTAATTCCCGTAACCAAAAACAAATAGTTCAGGAGGAGAATCCATGCGAAGTGCTGAGCAATGCACGATATCGTAAAGGCCCGACTTCCTGCTTTGACTACAGTGCCTTAGTGAGTATCGTACTACTTGCATGTGAACTGTGCTACTCTGTGTTATATTGTGACTATAAGACATTATGTTCTGCCTTTTACATGCAATGGGACAACTTGAATGCAAAGACGTTTTTAGGTCTTTTTGGTGATGTTGAACCAGGATCAAGCTCTAGTTAGCCGTCAGGAGACCAGGATGGCAGTAGCTGCTGTAGCTGTGAAAGGAGATTGGAGAAACAATAGAAAAGGCTTCACTGCTGGCAAATCCTCAGACTCCTAAATGTAAAGCTCAGCATAGCTCAGGTCATTTTTGGCAGAAACGCTAACTCCGACTAAAGCTATTGTTAAGCAGTGGAAGGAGCAGTCACACTTTGCCTCTGCTGGGCTGCTAGAGGGTTTTGTAGGTGTGTGTCCCTCTGGGAGCCTTGTACTTCACAGTAGTGGTGCCGTGGTTGGGGTCTAACGTGTCTAAGTGGAAACAAAGCTCTACAGTAGGTCAAGCAATGAATCCGTCTTAATTGCCTGAAATCATTCGACTATCATCTGAAGCAGAAGCACAAGATTCACTTCTTTACGGAAAAAGATTCACTGTTGATTCTCATTGCAGGAAAACACATCAGAGTGTGGAGGGGCCCATTGTCTGCAGTCCTCCATAGGAGTCCTTCTCTTTATTCAACTTATTCTGCCTCTCTTTCATCTCTGACACAAGCAAACACTCTGGCATCTTTCATCTCTTTGGGTTTAGGCTCAGATCTACTGAAAGTCAGATCAAACAGTATTGTGCTCATAAAAAGACCTGCGTCAGCTCTTTGTGCTTTTTGCCTTATTGCTTCTGCATTTGTTAGTGTTTCGGGTGTTGAGTGCACAGAGAATATGCTGAGTTTGCATGCTAGGTAACCAAGAAGAGCATGATTGAGTTTATGCACATGGGCCATGTTAACAGTCAACTAGCAGCCAAAATGTACTTTACACAAACCAACAACCAAGCAGCTGGAACAGAAGGTTCGATAGGTTGTGAAGAACATAAAAGCACACACAGCTCAGTGAGACAAGAACTTTAAACCATGTAGATGTTTCATGGCCACTTTCTGACACGAGGCTAAACAGCATTTGTGGTTTGGTGAAGTGACCCAAGCTGTTTATACAACTGGCAGGTTTACGTTCTGCACAGCAAACTGCTAAAGCGTGAACATGGAATGAGTGATGTAATGGTGATGATAAACAGGCCGGATCTGCTGCTGGGTGAGCTTCATGGTTCACACGTCCATTTGCTCAGATGCTGCTTGTGGCAGTGTTGGCGTTTTGTTGGCTTTTTGGTTTGCATGTTTTGCATAAGGAAGCTCCTGCAGTCGCAGCTGTTTGTACATGCTAGTAGGTCTGGGCCTTTATCTCACCTTCACATCAGTGTCTTTCAGTCCACCTCTGACTTTTGCCAAGACAGTTTCATCACTCTGAACTGTGTCATACATGACAGCACCAAAAATAGTTTACTTCCTGCCACCTCAAGTACAACTATTACAGAGTTATCTGTATAAAAGATGGGAAAAGTGCGGGTGTTAGACCTGCAACCAGATTTTGTGATTGTCATAACACATATCAGTAAAGAAACACTGATTTCATTGTGATTTGAGGATTGTACTGTATTCGAGGTTGTTGAAATGCTTCCGCAAACACATGGTGTGCAAGCTTGAAGTGCTTCCAGGCCAGTAGGAAGTTGTCACAGGATGTCAAATCAAACAACACAAGACCAAAACCATCAAGCATTAAATGCGTTATTTACTGTAAGCAGCCCAGCATCTTTCGTTGAATAAATATTTAGGAAGGCTTGCTTCTATAATACCATTATAATTGGATATTTTATTCTAGGATTATTAGTGGACTGAGTAATTATTTGTGTAGTCTAATAGCACAAAATGTACACCAGTGTGTTCACTGATCACATAATTACATTTGTTGTTTGATGGAAAGCTCCTTCTCGTTTTTGCATTGCCACTCTTTGTCCAACCATGTGATGCATTTACGTATGTATGCTTCTCTATGGGGAATGTAGCTTTTAAACCGCTTTTGGTGTTAAAGTATGTTATCAGTGTCTGTTGAGATTCCCTGGATGTTTTCTTTGAAAGTGATGATTCACTGTGGCAAAATATTAGCATTTTATCATCGGTGCCTCGTCATGACAACACCCGACTAGAACAATAAGACCTGGCACTTTAGTTTCAATGACTGTCCAGTACTGCAAAGGCAGTCGTTCTTCATACTAGTTCCGTATGATTCGATAAATGAATGTACAAGTTTAACACTGGCTGCGTAGCACTAAAACATTACAACAGACAGCTGCTTGTCATATTTCTGTTAAAATCAAATAAAGCAAAATAAAATTCTGTAAGCTGAAGTGAAAACAGAGGAAAAGAATGCACAAGATATTTGTTACCAGTCAAGAAAGCATTTTGTCAGTAGAGTCATCACATCAGCCGTCGTCATTGAGCTTGTGATTAGTCTATTAATTAGTTGCGAGTGGCGAGTTATTCTTGATAAAATCTGGAAAACCACAGTGTTTCATCAGGCCCTAACGTCTTTCTGTGTTCCCATTTGAACTCGATATAGAATTAGTGGGGAATATTTACCTTTTCTTTTGGACGGTATATTTGTGAACGCTGTTTTTCCTCGTCTGCCTGGTGTTCCACCCTGCAGTGCCTTGTTGCACTCGTTTTTGGTGGCGGGAACATTTGGATCCGTGTGAAGTTGCAATGGTTCAACTTTAAACCGGACGTCATTATTTGGTCAGGGAATATAAAAAGATGCTCTTTATGAACTCATGAAGCATTTTAAAGGAGTACAACACAGTTGTAAAAGAGCACAACACAAGCGTGTTGAGCAGCGGCCTCCCCTCCTGCCTTCTCGTGGACAGATGTTCGTCACAGCATCAACAGCGGACCCTGCTGCCCTTCCGCTACATGTTTTTCTCTACACTGTGGTTCAGCCTTGAATCAAAGAACAGACACTGTCTATTTTCATGGGTTTCTACTTTGTCCCATCAGCACATTCAGTATTTAAAGCCTGTTTGAAACGAGTTTGTTTCCGATCAGCACTGACTGAATTGAGTGAATGTTTATGTACAGTATAAATCTGTTGTGCATCTCTGCTGTACCCGAGCATGGCGGGAACCCGGAGACACAGAACAAAGCTCAGCACTATTTGGAGACCTCAGCAAAAATACTGCTTATAAAAAAAGAACAAGGAGAAACTTCTACTCTGAGACCTGCAGTATTTACTCAACTTGTGTTGCAGTGTTCCAACAATACTGTTGTACATTGAAGGACAGACGTTTTGCGGAAGTTATAGCCTACAATATATTACTGCTGTTGGCGTCAGTGTTGTAGTTTTGTTTTAAATTAACAATATTTATTTGCATGAGATTTTGAACAAATCTGTGTACATAGTCTGATGAATATTTTACATTCCTGTCCGCCCGGCTCTCCAGTACAGTCAGGAGAAACAAGGGCGCCCTCTGTGGATATTTCTGGTGATGAGAAGGCCTCAGAACTCTGCCAGGCGTAAACAGATGAAGCTAAAGTTTGACTTCAGTGAAGCCTTCTGTAACTGTCAGTGTTTGCAACTTAGGTCTTCTGCAGCAAGAAAAAGCACAGAGAAGTTTAGCTACAAGCAACCTACTGCCTGACTTAACTTTTGACACTGGTTTAGGAAAAGTGTGACACAAATTTATGCATTTTAAGGCTACTAATAGAGCAGTGGCATGTGTGGGGAAGCCCGTATATTAATTAACTTTGTTTATCAAATAGATTGAAATATTTCTTCTTCATTTAATTCTGTATTATGTTCTTTCTTTGCTGATTTATTTAGGTATTGTGAATAATATTGATCCGAAAGAACCTGAATGTGTTTAAAGCTTGTGTTGGCACAATAAGCAGTTTACAAGAAAATCTGCAAAACCACAAATATATATTTACCTTATGTCTATGGCCTTTTATTTACTGAGTAACAAATGATAGGAATGTCAATGTTTTTGCTGTAACTTTGCTTTTAGTTTTGCTGACGTTGCTGTTTACTCGGGACAGCTTCCTCTCTTTGTGCCAGTCTCCAACGCCACCTCATTTTTGTACAGGCGAAGCGAAGCAGTCAGCAGAAGATGGTTAACTTTGTAAAGATTTTGTCAGTCACATTACAAAATGGATATTTAAATGTTTATATCTTTGGTGATTAAATGCTATTGATATTTTTCACTTCAGTTGTGCATTATTCTTTACCTTTGCTGAACTACTGCATTGATATTGTAGACACATTCCCACATCACGGTACAGTTTGAAAAATGAATGAGTAAACAAAGTTGCACATAAAAAAGTCAAGTATACTCATCACGTCCTTCTGCAGCCACTTTCAGTCAGACGTCAAACAGGAGGCTGGGCTCCTCTGAGGAAAGCTGATGTCATCGGCTCTTTCCTAAAAGCTCTGGATGTTTCTCTGGTTCAATAAGTCAGCAGCGCTGCAGGCCAGCTGCTCTCACTGGCCTTGGTTGGAGGCAGGATGTCTGCTGTTCAGTGAGCATCATACCTTAAATGTGGCTTCAGTAGAAAATAACAAGGGCCAACTTAGTAGTTAACTGTCTTGGTGGTCTACTGATGTAATTCTATTCTACTGTCATCAGTGTAAAGGACTAAATTACGGCTACTGTTGATCCGTGCGATGAGGCTGCAGCAGAGACCGACTCCAGTCTGACTGGAGTGAACAGGTGCCTGCGTGTCGTCGTGGGAGAGGCCTGCTGTCACGAATCAGCGCCTCACATGCTGCTGAAAGCTCCCATTGCCCTGAAGTATTGTGGGAATGTGTGTGCAATTAATTTTTCTCCTCAGCTGTCAGGATGAGCAACTGATGCAACTAGCGAATTACATTTCATCTTCATTCCCTCTCGCGGCCTTGAAATCCTACTTAAATAATGTTTTCCCTAAATGCGGCCTCCACCCAGGGCCGCTGCGCTAGCGATGCTGGCTTGGTCGACAGCCTCTAACAGGAGCGAGCTCCGGGCGAACAGAGCCTCGCAGGCTGCAGGTACGTGGCGGAGGATGATCTTTACGACAGCGAACCGAGTTCAGTGACGCAGACTGAATAAAAAGAAAAGCCGTTGCCTAGCAACCTCTCAGCTACCGCAAAACCCCAGACGTTAGCCAGGAAATAGACTTGTTAAAGTTATTTTAAAGCAATTAAGCCAACTGAAAAGAGATTTAACTTACTGAGCCTTTGGGTTGTTGGTACGTGGACTTTTATGCGTTTTTAATGTCAGAGCCTTCTGTAATGGAAAACACTTTCCCATATCTTTAACGCTATGGCTAAGCTAGCCATAGCATTAGCTGGTGTGACTACTCTTTTGAATATTAATCTGCAGACATGTTTTATATAGGGACTATATATATATATATATATATCAGATGTGTATTTATTGCACTACAGGTTTTGGTTCTGTCTCCAAAGAAGACTGTGACAGACCCTGTGCTGTCATTATGTAGACGTTTGCACACATTAATTTACAAAGAAAAGGCAGAAAATTTAAAGGCAGTGCAGTGGAAACACATTTTTATTATATAGACTTAAAATGTTTAGTGAGAGTGTATTAATGAAAAATCATATTTTATGACTTTCATATGTGTCTCTCAAAGAGGATGCAGATTATTCTCCCGTCTCCTTTCCCTGAAATAGACAGAGAGCATAACATACAACAATGTGATGTAAGATATTTACCCATAGACATCTTTGCGGTAGAAAATG
Organism: Macropodus opercularis; assembly: GCA_030770545.1. Lineage (NCBI taxonomy): Eukaryota > Metazoa > Chordata > Actinopteri > Anabantiformes > Osphronemidae > Macropodus > Macropodus opercularis. The sequence goes on from CM061099.1 coordinate 3,544,178, forward strand.
CATCAGATAATCATGTGGAACAATCAGGCCACAGGCACAGTGTGTTGCTGTCCTACGACTGTTGACATCACTTACTTTTCCAATTTCACGGCTCTTTGCTCTCAGCTTGTTGACCTGAGACTCGGCGATGTCCGCTCGCTCCTGAGCCTCCTCCATCTCATGCTGCACCTTCCTGTACCTGGACAGGTGAGAGTTGGCCTGCTCCTCCTGTGAGGACATTCAACGCTGGTGTCAACAATCATCAGGACTAAAATCATTTATTTAGGGCCAGAGTTTAACGTGTGTGAAAGTATTTAAGCTGATTTGGACTCACAGCTTCTTCAGCCTGCCTCTTGTAGGCTTTCACTTTCAGCTGCAGCTTGTCCACCAGATCCTGAAGTCTGACGACGTTTTTCTTATCTTCCTCAGTCTACAATAAGAAGAATTGAAGGTTGAACTGCATCGTGCGTTTTTGTGAAATTGCCATACTGTAGCATTCAAAGTAGAAATACCTGATAGGTGAGCTCCTTCACTCTTCTCTCATATTTGCGAACACCCTTGACAGCCTCAGCTCCTCGTCTCTGCTCCGCTTCGACTTCACCTTCAAGCTCACGCACCTTAAATGTAAACGGTGTCCGCAATTCCATGAAAGTAAAGAAATAAAGTACAAACAGAGATTTTATAGGCAAGCAAACTGGTCTGTACCCTGGCTTCCAGTTTCTGGAGCTGCTTCTTTCCTCCCTTCATGGCCAGATTCTCAGCCTCATCCAGACGGTGCTGCAGGTCCTTCACTGTCACCTCCAGGTTCTTCTTCATTCTCTCCAAATGAGCACTTGTGTCCTGCTCCTTCTTCAGCTCTTCTGCCATCATGGCAGCCTTGAGTTTGGAAGAATACATCTATGTTTCTACCTGTCAGAACTTGTAGACACATGTGGAAAAGCAGAAGGATGACTCACATCAGTGATGGCCTTCTTGGCCTTGTCTTCAGCATTTCTTGCTTCCTGAACAGCGTCTTCAACTTCACCTTGAATCTGGACAAGGTCAGCTTCCAGCTTCTTCTTTGTATTGATGAGGCTGGTATTCTGTTGTAAAAAAGCCACAATAAATGTCATGTGTTGCACCAGAGAAGCAATGTTTTTCCCTTAGCCTCTGAGGGTACCTGTGAGTGCAGAAGTCCCACACGCTCGCTGGCGTCCACCAGCTCCTGTTCAGCTATTTTGCGGCCTCTCTCCGTTTGCTCCAGAGCAGCTCTCAGCTCCTCAATCTCAGCCAGCATCAGGTTGTTCCTACGCTCCACCATGGCAACCTGTTCCTTCATGTCTTCCTGACTTCTAATAGCGTCATCAAGGTGAAGCTGGGCATCCTATTTTGCAGCACATTTATACACAGATAAGTGAACAGATTCAGCTGGTTTAAGGAAACACTTTGCCACAAATCCTTCAGTGGAGGCACCTTAAGCTGTCCCTGCACGTTCCTCAGCTGCTTCTGGGCTTCAGCTGCCTGACGGTTTGCGTGGCTCAGCTGAATCTCCATCTCATTGAGGTCTCCCTCCATCTTCTTCTTGACTCTCAGGGCATCATTCCTGCTCCTGACCTCAGCATCCAGAGTGCTCTGCATGGACTCAATCACTCTCTGGCTGTTCCTCTTGATCTGCTCAATCTCTTCATCCTTCTCTGCAAGTTTTCTATCAATTTCACCCTTGACTTGGGTGAGTTCAAGCTGAACACGAAGAATCTTGGATTCTTCATGCTCCAGGGTAGCCTGTAAACAAGCATGACCTTTATGAACAAGGGCACTGATCCCCCTTCATTAAAAATACAGAGTCTGACTCATAGCAAGGAAAAAAAACCCAGAAGGCTCAAATACAGCATTTTCACTCCAACAAACACTGTAAGTGTTTCTTGGTTGAACTAAAAAAACAACGATGCTCAATTAAATCAGATTCTCAACTAGAGTGTAGTGTTTTTGGATCTTTGTTCTGTGTTTTTAATGTGACTGTTACGTTAACATATATTTATAGTATATATCAGTTTTACCTCTGCCTCCTCCAGAGCCGTTTGAATCTCAGACTTCTCACTTTCAACTGTCTTCTTTCCCTTCTCAAGCTCATGAATTGTCTTTCCAGTCTCTCCAAGTTGTTCACTCAGGTCTGAAATCTCCTCTATTGGTGCAGAATCATAAAGTTTCAAAATCATGAGTATGAAACGAGACAAATTACCAACAAAGCATGGTCAACACAAGTGTTTCACCCTGACCAAAGTGTATCAATCTCACCATTTTGAAGCATTTAAGGGGGGGGAAGATGTATCTCAGACCATATAGAAATATATATTAGGGAAAATAAATATTGTCTTACGTTGCAGGTTCTTGTTCTCCCTCTTCAAGGTCTCCAGTTGGTCCAGAGTTTCCTCATATGAGTTCTTCAGTTTGAACAACTCTGTGCTTAATGACCGAGCTTCCTTCAGAGCTCCCTCCAGCTCTGCCTGGCTCTCCTCATATTTTTGCTTCCACTCAGCAAGAACCTGACAATATTAGAAACAAATGAGTCTTTTCTGTGCCCTCATGTTGGACAGTAGAATCTGTGCGTTTCAAATAATCAAACCTTGTCAAAGTTCCTCTGCTTCTTGTCCAGGTTAGCAGCCAGAGCATTGGCTCGCTCCACGTCGATCATCAGGTCCTCCACTTCACCCTGCAGCCTCTGTTTGGTCTTCTCCAGTGAGGCACATTTTGCATTCACAGCCTCAATGGATTCCTCAGCATCCTGAAGTCGCTGGGCAAGTTTTTTCCTGCAAAAACAAACATACAATAGAAGGGTTTGAGCAAACTATGCAAAAACAATGCATGTGAAACTGTGTCATTCCTGGAGTGTCCATTACTTGGCCTCCTCCAGTTCCTCAGTGCGCTGAATGGCATCAGTCTCATATTTGCTCCTCCACTGAGCCACCTCGCTGTTGGCCTTGGACATTGCTCGCTGCAGCTCAGCCTTGGCCTCCTGCTCCTCCTCATACTGCTCTCTGAGCAGGTCACAGTCATGACGAGCTGACTGAACAGCATGAGCCAGGGCGTTTTTGGCCTGTAATGAGCAGCTGATTAATTTTTAACACTAATCATCTAGTGGCCTTTTCGTCTTTTTGTCCTGCTGTCGCATATAGTTACCTTAACTTCCTCCTCTATGTGTCTCTTCAGCTCCTCAATCTGCTGAGTGTAAGCCTGCTTGGCTCTTGTCAGCTGGGAAACAAGAGCTTCTTTCTCCTCCAGCTGACGACTTATTTCACCTATTTAAAGATATTAATCAAACTTCCGTTACTAGCTACTAACTACTAACTAACTATTTACTAGCTACTAACTTATACTAGTGAAAACATTTAATTTGATTTTGTAAGGCTCCATACGTTACACCGTTGAACAAAGTGAAACCATATGACGCAATTCTGACCCATAAAGTGAGTTTTATACCATTTTCAGTTTGAAGTCTTGCTCTCTGTGCACTGAAGTCATTTAGCTGACGAACATTCTCATCGTTCTTGGATTTAAGCTCGCTCAGTTGATCTTCCAGTGTCCTGCACAACTTTTCAAGATTTGCCTGGAGAAGGAAAATGTGAATTACTACAAAGTGATTAGAATTTTTTAACACAGCTCACTTACCTTTTGTTTGTTTGTTTGTTCCAATTGTAAATGTTACCTTTGATTTGGCAATGGACTCCATGTTGCTTGACAGGTCATCAATCTCCATCTTGTATTCACTTTTCTCTTTCTCCAGCTTCTGTTTGACTCTCTGGAGGTTATCGAGCTGTTCTCCCAGCTCTGCCACGCTGTCAGCCTGCTTCTTGCGGAGAGCTGCAGCCGTGGCCTCATGGTGCAGGGTGGACTCTTCCAGATCCCGACGCAGCTTCTGAAACTCAGCCTCGCGCTTCTTGTTCATCTCAATCTGAGCTGCTGTTGCTCCACCAGCTTCTTCGAGCCTCTCGCTGATCTCCTCAAGTTCCCTGGAGAGATCAGACCTCTGCTTCTCAACCTTGGCCCGAGCAGCTCGTTCAGCCTCGATCTCCTCCTCCAGTTCTTCAATACGGGCCTGAAATACAGAAGATTAAAGTAAAAATCTGTCTATTAAAAATATTTAATATAGCAGTTGTTTGCTTTTGACAGACACTATTTCACGTTATACCTGAAGTTCCTTTATTTTTTTCTGTAGCTGGATTCCTAGAGACTGCTCATCTTCAATCTTACCCAGGAGCTGGCTAATCTCAAAGTCCTTCCTGGAGGTGGACATAAGTATTTGGTGTATTAAAACTGTGTCTTAGTGGAATGAAACACATTCCCTCCTGTTAGTGCATGGGTACAGTACATTAACCCTTAATCTTACTTCTTTATTTTCTCATCAGACTGTTGCTTGTCATTCTCCAGATCCATTATAGATTCCTGGGCCAGTTTCAGATCTCCTTCAAGCTTTCTTTTAGCTCGCTCAAGGTCCATGCGAAGCTTCTTTTCTTGCTCCAGTGAACCTTCAAGCTGTTTTAATGGAGATGAGAAATTAATTTTGTTTTTTTCAGCTGGCGTAGGGATTGAAATCAGAGTCTCTTGTTACCACCTACATCGTCCACTTGCTGCTCCAGCTTGGTCTTGGCCTTGGTCAGAGTGTTGACTTTGTCTTCCTCTGCCTGCAGGTCATCAAGGACCTGCTGATGGGCCTCTTGGAGGGCCTTCTTCTCTTTAGTCAGCTTGGCAATGGCTTCATCTTGTGAGGTCATCTCCTCAACCAGGTTTTTAACCTACAATCAAAATATTGTGGAAAACATTTGACCAATTTTCTGCAAAGAATAAGAATAGGTCTCAAGAGAAATATCCCAACCTTGTTCTCAGTGGCATGTTTCTCCTTTTCCACTTTGGCCAGGGTGAGCTCCAAGTCATCAATGTCTTTCTTCAGCTCAGAGCACTCGTCCTCCAGCTTCCTCTTCTTCGCTGTCAGCTCAGCGTTCATTTCCTCCTCATCCTCCAGTCTCTCAGACGTTTCTTTGACTTTGGCTTCCAGCTGGATTTTTGCTTTGATGAGCCCCTCACACCTTTCCTCTGCATCAGCAAGGTTTTCACCTTCCTAAAAGTCAGTGAATCAGAAAGTCAGTGCAGGTAAATGTAATCAAAACAGTAATTAATGTAGCATCTTCAGTAGTTAGTATTAGCAACCAGTCTTACAGACTGAACTTGCAGTAACAAGTCATTTTTCTCTTGTAGGAGAGAAACCATCTTCTCCTCCAGTTCCTTCTTCTTAGCCAGAGCCTTTGTCAGGTCCTCTTTGGTTTTTTCAAAGTCTTCTTTCATTTGAGCCATCTCCTTCTCCGTCTCTGCACTCTTCAGAAGAGGCTTAATCTTGAAGTACAGCTTCATCCATGGCCAAGTTTTGACATTCATGAAGGAGCGGATGTTGTACTGAATGGAGTAAATGGCATCCCTAATGAAGAAAACGAAAACTTTAATGATCTAAATACATTAAGCCATTACAAACATGCCACAAAGACAATCAACAGGTAAACTCATCACCTCCTCTCCATCATCTTGACAAACTCGCGTCTCATGACGAATCCTCTGCAAAGAGCCTGAGTCATTGTTACCAGCTCAGCCAGTTTTTCATCTCTCATCTCTTCAAGTGTACCCAGAAGTCCAGCCTTGAAGAATACCTGTTAATAAAAATCATTTTAATAGAGCACTTCTATGAACTTTCATAAAGATCTGAGCAGAAGTAATTATAATGGAGGATTTAAGGATGACTTATTTTCTGTTATTTCCAGAGTAAATGTTACTCTACCTTGGTGTGACCAAACTTATACTGGGAATGGTCCACATTGATGGATCCCAGCAGTTTTTCAGAAGCCTTCTTGTTATCAATAAACTGTCCCTCAGGGATCACACTGGCATTTAATACTTTGTATCTACAGTAGGAGTAAAGATTATTTTATTATTAGTTGATACAAAAATGTTTCAGTACTTGTCAGTAATGACATTTCTTCCACTCTACCTCTGCTTGAAGTCTCCATAGAGGATTCTGCTGGGGAAGCCTTTCCTGCAGATCCTGATGCCTTCCAGCACACCGTTACACCTCAGCTGGTGGATGACCAGGAAGTTCTCCATCAGACCTATCGTATAACGTTCAGTCATTGTTAAATATAACGTGTAGTAGTCAGTCAGGAATAAGTTTTATTTGACTAATGTTTTGTACCTGGTGTCTTTGATTCATTGGGAATCAAGCAGCGCACAAAATGAGGATGGGTGCTCCTCAAATTGGTCATCAGCTTTCCTAAATTTTCCTGAAGAATTAAAAGTATGTTAAATTCCCATTAAACACAACAGACACAAATAGTAAAGTAAGTATTTTCCATCTTACCCTGAACAACGCAGACACGGTCTGGAATGAGCCACCCTTCGCCTTCTTTCCTTTCTTGCTTCCACCGTCAGCTGTTGGATATTTTCAGTGTATTTTAAACACTTGTAAAATATGGATTTTAATTTTTAATGACTAATGTTACAGAAAGAAAACATAGCGTACCGTCTCCTGAGGCATGTGATGCATACAGCAAGGCCAACAGTTTGACTGAGGACTTCTGGTAGAGTTGAACCACTGAGTCGTTGAGTGGATCTTTGTTCTTGTCCAGCCAGCCAACAATATTGTAGTCAACAGTGCCAGCGTAGTGCACCAGGGAGAAATGTGCCTCTGCTTTACCTTTGGCTGGCTTTGGTTTCTGGAAGGGGGCACTTTTACCAATGTGCTGGTCATACAGTTTGTTCTTGAAGGTCATGTCTGTCGCCTTGGGGAACATGCACTCCTCTTCAAGGATGGAGAAGATGCCCATGGGCTGCCACGATGGAATGATTGTTAAAACATGAGCTCATCAGACATGGTTCTGTGTGTGAAGATGTGAAGTGACTCACCTTCTCAATAAGCTCAATGCAGGCAGCCAAGTCCATGCCAAAGTCAATGAACTCCCATTCAATTCCCTCCTTCTTGTATTCTTCTTGCTCCAGGACAAACATGTGGTGGTTGAAAAACTGTTGCAGTTTTTCATTGGTGAAATTGATGCAGAGCTGCTCCAAACTGTTGAACTGAAGAAAAGTCTCAAAGGTCATTAATATGTAACAATAGCAAACATGTGTTTCCTGTGCCTTGACTTAAAAACTCAAAGTCGCTATGAAGGATTATGTAGTAAACACTGTACTTACGTCAAATATTTCAAACCCAGCAATGTCCAGGACACCGATGAAAAAGCTTCTGGGCTGTTTGGTGTCCAGCATCTCATTGATTCTGACGACCATCCAAAGGAACATTTTCTCATAGACAGACTTGCAGAGAGCCATGACGGAATTGTTGACCTGATGCAACAAAGGGTTCAACAGTAACAAGGCTCTAATCCAGCAAGTTGGAAAAACTGTAAATCAATGTGCAGTTGAATGTAACAATTAGTTTTCATGTTCTTGGCTTAGATACTGTACCTGAGGGACAGTTTGACCTTTGGTCACATACTCGTTCCCAACCTTCACTCTGGGGTAGCAAAGTGCTTTTAGCAAATCAGCAGAGTTCAGACCCATGAGGTAGGCGATCTTATCTGCCACTGTGAAAAGGACACAGATACTCATATTGAAAGCAAAATGTCAAGACCCAAGTTGTAAAAAAAAGTCTTTCAGATTCATCATGTGTACAGCAGGTTTCATACCCTCAGTGCCATCAGGCTCAGCCTGCTCCTCACGCTGCTTCTGCTTGAACTTCATGTTCCCATGATGCATCACAGCTCCAGTCAGCTTGTAAATGCAGGCCTTCTCTTCTGCAGTGAAGCCCAGGATGTCGATGGCGGTCTGTGGCATAAGGAGAAGGGTTAAAGCAGCAGCAGCTCTGTTCTACCCCTACAAGCCTCCATTATACACGTGTTAAACAGTCTGAGAATGGTTTGGGGAGAACACACGTGATCTGAGTAAATGCAAAAATGATCAGATCTGGTTTCTCACATCAGTAGCAATGAATTCTTCAATGTCGTTGATACTCTTGACTGTGATTTCACCGTGACTTATCATTGGATAGTCATAGGGGTTTGTGGTGATCAGCAGAGCCTCTGTATGAACACAAAGCAGAACATAAATCCTTTTAATACATAAATATTAAGGCCATTGTTTATGAATTCAGAAGTTGGGTCATATGCTCTAGTCTCACACCTATCAGCTCAGGTTTGTGGCCTGTCGTGAGCTGATAGAAGATGTGATAGCTCCTCTCAGCAGAGAGCTGGAACGTCACCCGAGACTTCTCCAGCAGATCTGTGGGTTTAAGAAAATTACAAGTAAGGAATTTCTCAAATGTCTCTGAAGAACCTCTGAAGGAGATGATGGTAAACACAATGACCTCACATGTTTCAATATCAGCTGAAGCCAGCTTTCCAGTGGACCCAAAGTGAATCCTGATAAATTTCCCCTGTTTAGAAACATATGGAGTTTTAAATCAAATGTGTTTATGGGGAATGAAAAAGTAAATAATTTCAAATCAAGGATGAATCACATGGGAACTTACAAAGCGTGAAGAGTTGTCATTCCTCACAGTCTTGGCGTTACCATAAGCTTCCAACAGAGGGTTTGCTGCAATGATTTGATCTTCCAGTGACCCCTAAAGAAGACGGCCTGTTAATATGCAGCTTCATCTGGGTTTAGATTTCACAAATATCTTTCAACTTCTCTTACCTGCATTTTTCCAGGAACTGGCTCGGTTTTCTTTGCTGAACTGGACACTGCGATTGTCGCAAAGTACTGGATGACACGTTTGGTGTTGACAGTCTTTCCTGCACCAGATTCTCCACTGGATTCAGAGGTGTGTATAATCTTCATCAGTTCACATGGAAATGGCTGCTTTTACCAATACTTACTAATAATCTGCTAATAATATTTAGGTTCTTACGTGATAAGGATCGACTGGTTTTCTCTGTCTGTAACAGAGCAAAAGGATTCATGAGTTCACGTGAGTGCAGCTGCTTTATTTCACAGTGACTTTCTGAACTATGAATACCTTGGAGCATGAACTGATAGGCGTTGTCAGAGATGGAGAAGATGTGGGGCGGAGCCTCAACTCTCTTTTTGCCTCTGTACCCTGAGACAACCACTGCATCATACACTGGAAGCCACTTGTAGGGGTTCACGGTGACACAGAACAGGCCTGAGTAGGTCTGTGACAGTGTAAAATATAAAAGATTAACCGTTTATACATCAGTGTCAATGCTACTAAATGATCTGTTCCATCACCAGCTCACATAGATCATCCATGCTGCATAGCGCTCTTTGAGGTTATACAACACAGACGGCTCACTGAGGTGGGTCATCATGGCCATGTCCTCAATCTTATCAAACTTTGGAGGATTCATAGGGAAGATTTCATCTTCTTTCACTGTCAGAGTCTTGAAAGAGAGAAAATGAATTGAATCATAATAATAGTCATTAACTGTGTGTCAACTTGTTTTCAAGCTTTTTAAACGTAGAGATGGTCCATTTACCAATCAGTGGAACAACATACATGTTACATACATACAGGAACCATGTTCTCACCTTTCCACACAGAGTCTCCACGGTGGCTTTGCCGCCCTCTCTTTTGACGAGTTTCCCCTTGAGGTACATCTCATTAGGCTCAGTTACAAAGTAAGCTGTTTTAGCATCAAAGGGAGTGTTCTGAGCTTCAATTCTCTCCCTCTCTGGCTTGCGGAGGTAAACGGCCGCCGGGCCAAAACACTCCATTTCCGTATCCCCCATGATCTCTTACTGAAAGCAAGCAAAACCAAGACAGCAGTCAACCATCTCAGCCATTAATTCGTCTGTCAATTATCTCAACCATTACTACGTCTGTGCCAGCGTCTGTACTCACAAGCTTGCCTTGCTCTCAGATATGGTGAAACAGCTGTTAATGTTATGATTAATGCCACACGTGTAGTTATATCTAGACACAAATCTTTTTATATTTCCATCTATCTAGCTAATATTTCAATTTTTGTTAACTTGGTGTGATGTCTTACATATATTACAACTTGTTTTCTGAAACAGTCATTGCACACATGTAAAACAGTAACAGAAAATAGACACATCGTTAATGGAAGATGACTGGTTATTCGTTAACTACTGTTAATTGGTAAATAGAGACATTAGACAAAGCAAAACCTTTCTCGTATCTCGCTGGCTGTTAATTAAATCCTTAATTGAAATAAACCAGTGATAAATCAAATGCATTACTGTACCTTCTTCACGTCCCCAGAAGAACAGATAATGAATGAGGGTTCTAAAAAAAACAAGCAAATAGTCGAAATTATTAACTGTAATGAAAGTATTTCATATAAATTACTTGTTGTACAGTGAAGTCCTGGCATAACGCAGAACCTAACTGTATTCTCTTAGAGGTGTCTGGCACTAAGTGGTCGTGCCCTGCATTGTTTATTAAGCTGCTGGCTTTCCTCCTGCTAATAAAAGACTCACTCACCTTGACTGGTCGTCCGTCAGTCCTTGGGGGTGTTCAGCCCTCCTTCTTATATAGAGATGAGCCTGGTCCCAGCTGTAATCACTTGCTTTATTTGGTCACGTAGTTTTACATTCTTTGCTTGAGTATTTTTGATCCGGGCTCCATCATCTTTTGTCATCATTCAACACAGGCAGTTGATCCCAGCTTCAACCCTGTTTTATGAATTGATCATATTTAAACTGGTAATATTGTCCTCAAATTGAAAGTATTACAATATTTGGTAATGGATGTAAAAACATATTATTGGTCATCAGTCCATTATCTCCACTTACGTAAACATAGGTAAAAACATTTCTTAGCCATTTCTAACTAATATTCAGTGTGATTTATTTTGTGTGTAACGAGCTGCAGTGCTTGACGAGTAGAGGGTAGGTACAACATTTGTCTCAATGTAAACATTTTTTTACTAGAACGGTGGTGGCGCCGCATAACAGATCTTGTAAAACTGGATGCAGCATGTAAACACGTATAAATAGATACAATGCAGCATTTTAGAACTTTAGTGTAAACATAGTTTTGGCAGGCGTATCAGTGACTGAAGCTCAGACATTGTTCTGGTCTTTGTAATAATCTCCTTAATGCACCTTGGCACTACAGAGGAGCCGACTTTAGCCGTGGAGAAGCTCTCATATGTCACTGGTATTCTGTTGCAGGAGCCTTGCAAGCCTTTCCCTTGACAAAGGAGCAGAATTGGGCCTAACAGTTGCTAATCTAAGAACGTGTGAAAATTAGATATCAGAAACATTAGCTGAGGTCTGCATTTATGAAATCCCACAGGTAATTAGATTACTTTTGCAGGCAGGAAGGACAATAGGAAGTAGAACAATATATAGCACTTTAATTTCCTTTGTCCAGGAGATAATTAGCTTGTGTATCCGGTAAAACATGACAGTATGCATCCTGTGGAAAATAACTCCTTCAACAAGTGGCCGTGACATTCACTTTGAAGTTCTCTATACAAAGACCCATTACAAAGCACTGCATTAACGCTTCTTCAACGCACCTGCCTGCGCTACACTGGGGAAAAATGTATTTGTTATATAAGTTATGTAGACTTTGGAATTATTTACGATATGAAAATCCACCTTGAACAAAGGCCAGTGCACCACTATAAAGGATAATAATGCCTGTCAGCATGTCTGATTATCTCATTACAGCAGCCCAGGGTGGAAATCTTGGATCAGAGTTAGTTTCAGTTCAGTGTAAGTCAATGTCATTATATTACAGATAATTATAATATTACAGCGTTGATTAGAAGCAAGCACTTTTTTTATGTCTTTATCATTAAATGCCAGCAACAGCTCTGGCATTGAGTCAACTGAAGCAGCAAAGAAACAAAGCAACGTAATGTTGAATCAGGTTCACAGATGGAAAATGTTTTGGAAATGTTCTCTCCTCTCTGCCATGTGATATTATAGGTATTATTTTAATTGGTCCTTAATAAAGTCCTGTCCTCTAGAATAATTACATACTGAACCCTCCAGTGGAATAATTCAGGCTCCACAGCTTACTGGGCTGATTATACTGCACAGAGGAACAGACAGGTGAAGATTGAAGTGGTTCTTTTACACTTTACAGCAAGTCTACAGTCTGAATTCATAATTGGCATCTTCAGTGTTAATATTTATCTTCTTTGTCTCGCTGTCATGTTTTTATTTTCTTATTTTTCCTGTTTTCATTTTTACAAACTGCTTTGTCTTATTTTTTAACCCTGACCCATAGAACTATATTAAGGTTATATGTCACCACGTTATTCTCTGTGACCACTGTTATTACTTCTAGGGAGCTGTCTAGAGAAGGAACAGTGTCAGGTTTCCCTGAGTCACAGAGCTCTTTCACAACCTGATGCTTGGGTTTACAGTTTTTGGTAAAACCTTGGACCATAAATCTACAGAGTGCCCATCAGTTTGTGATCTCCAGGCCCAGATGGCTCATTTTTTGTTGGTGTGACAATCCTAGAGTGCAGATTGATGACAGACAGGTCCGTCCTAAAAGGGTCATTTAACAGGGTTGAGTCTAGGTCAAAGGGCTTCCGTGTCTAGGGACCCTGAAATCTGATATCATGAACTCTCATATGAGAAAATGAAAAATCTCAATGCGTGTTTCTGAAGACATCATCATTTACACAAACACAAGCATTTTAACACATACAACATACAGACTCATAGCATGGTGCTCAGAAGATGCATAAATATATAAGCTAACATAACAGCGGAAGGGACAAACACTGTGTAAGAAATAATAGCAACTATATTTGTATTCTAGTGGTGCAAATGATAATAGAACATGAAAAGAGTCGGCTTCAGGCATCTCCATTTACTGTCTGTTTTCTGACACATGTATTGCAGCTAATCAAACAAATCATTGTTCTTTATGCCAGTGAGATGGAACATTGTGTTTTTTGAATTAATAATATGTTCCCATATAAGTTTAAATCACATCCCCCTTTTATATTTGGTAGCACAGTATATACACTACGCAGTTTATACCTATTTACACAGTGTTGTCTGCAGCTGAAAGTCAAAGGTTTATGTTTAGGTTGACAGGTCAACTGGTTTACATTTTGACTCCATTACAGGAACCATTCAGTAGCTCTTGTCACCTAAACATGTAGTGTCATAAACTGTCCAGGTTACTGTCACTATCACAGTAAACCGACTGGCTGGTTTGCATTGTCCTGCATGGAATCCGTAGAGAACAGGTGACCAAAGTTGTGTCTCCAGGTTTTTCTAGAGGGCCACTTGTGTTGTCTCAGGGGTGCAGACGTATTTTTAAACCCTTTCTTTAAATGGCCTTGTTGTACTGTGTGTCCTGACAGATGAACTGAAGACAAGGCCAGGCTTGCAGCTTGACCTTCCATTAAGTCAAGTGTTTGTTCCCCATATGCCGCAAGAAGGGGATCGTGTTATATGATGTGTAGTTGTTTGCATTCTTTCCTTGTTGAAAGATGACACTGAACTGTTGAAGATGGGGAGAGGTCATTAGGAATAAATACTGAGGACTTCACACCCTACAACATAGGCCTATATATTCAATAAAAATGTGATACTTGATCTCTTATGCTCCCGGGTGGACTTATTTGGAAGAAATACAAATATAGCTGTCTCCTCAGCAATGCTCTCAAAGCTCAGCCATTTGTCACTGTCTCAAGTCTCATTGTGGAACAACCTTTGATATAAAACAAGCGCTTCCTCTGGGTCTGTGTTCTCTCTGACAAAAGGGCAGCGATACAGTACTTACTCTAACCTCCAAGCCTGGTAAAATATAGGAAAAGAGAATAAACTTAAGCTTCTATCAGTTCAGTGTCTTTGTTTCCAGATCGGTTGTCTAATAATATGCATCTAATAATCTAATAATATCTAATAAGATGCAGGCTGCCAGTAGCCCAAAACAAAAAGAGATGTTAATGGGCCACTTGTTTTAGTATACGCTATGTGGAAACATCCGTCCATCTACTACCCTACTGTAAGCGCTTGTCCTCGTGAGGGTCGCAGGAGCACGGAAGCTTGTCCCAGCTGTCACTGCGCGAGAGGCGGCGCACATCACAAGGCCAGCAACCATAAACACTCATTCAGAGAAAAACAAGGCGTTGACTCTTTTAGCGCTAATAATAATACACTTCAAACAGAAAACACTCCTAATCCTGATGTAACGTGAAGGAGTGTGCTTCCTGTCTAGGTTATACTCACTGCTAGACTGCAGCGAAACAATGAATGACAGTATACATCAAAGTGTACTTCAGGCCCAAAGCATTTGAAGGTTGCTCATATCATAGCCCTCCCAAAGCACAGACCTCCTACTGAGAACCTGTGTTGCAGCTCATGGCCATTTCACTGAAGATGAGCTCAATGTGTCTGCCTTGTCATTTTTGTTCTGTTTTCATTCTGCACATCAGTAAAATATCCAAAATTTTAAGGTCATTTCAGTGGAAAGGTTAAAAGTTTAGTTTGACTTCATGCAGGGTGGTTAATGATGTTGCTCTTGCACAAACAGTACACATATATTCTAAAAGATAATTTATGCAGCCAGTGAATCGATTTTCAGCTATTCTGCATTCCTTTCATTTTACGATATGACTTCATATACCTATAATAAGCGTGAGTCAGTGTGTGCTGCAGTTATAGATCACTATTCATCGCATTAGCTCAGCTTAACAAGACTGTAAGTTGATCTCGTAACCTTACACCTGGCAAAAACTGGCAGTTATGGTAACATACTGGCTTTTATGTGACATTGACACATGGCAACTAGTCATGACAATAAATTAGAAATAGTAGTGATAAGTAAGTTTTCAAATTGAAATAGCTGAGATACTGTATCTTGTTTTTTTAGTTACATTTGAACTTACGAATCTATGTTTTAGTCTTCATTGCATATATTATTTAATTTAAGGAATACGAAACGGAAACAAAAGCGTTTTCTTTGCTTGCATTTTTATTTTGTGTTACACTGGCCACACAGAACAATAAGATCATATTGTATGTTCTTATGTTGTCATGCTGTGACTCTTGTGCACTGATGGTCACTCTGCATGTTCTCCCTTACCCTTTAAAACACAAACAGGGAGAGGTTAAGGATGGAGGGTGTTGTAGAAACCTTCTGTCAGCAAAATGGCTTTTTAAAATGTCACAGTTATGGACAGAGTACGGCTGTATACTGAAATGTATTGAAATGCTTAAAGTTAGTCTACCGTGACAATTTCACGGCTCTTTGCTCTCAGCTTGTTGACCTGAGACTCGGCGATGTCCGCTCGCTCCTGAGCCTCCTCCATCTCATGCTGCACCTTCCTGTACCTGGACAGGTGAGAGTTGGCCTGCTCCTCCTGTGAGGACATTCAACGCTGGTGTCAACAATCATCAGGACTAAAATCATTTATTTAGGGCCAGAGTTTAACGTGTGTGAAAGTATTTAAGCTGATTTGGACTCACAGCTTCTTCAGCCTGCCTCTTGTAGGATTTCACTTTCAGCTGCAGCTTGTCCACCAGATCCTGAAGTCGGACGATGTTCTTCTTGTCCTCCTCAGTCTGGTGGTGGTGTACACAACAGTTTGAGACTAAAACTACAGGGAGCTCCACTTGTTTATGGAATCGCTCTAACACCACTCGAGAGAACAACATATCTTCGCCCAGAAAACTGACAAGAGCAAGGCAGCCTACACATACTGAGGATATGAATTAATGCACGACAGCAGACACATTTACATATTTTGACTTGAACCACTGGAAAGTCTTTCATGTGTCGTAGCACATTGAAGGGATCCTCCTCATTCTAGGTTTCTCTACGAATGTCACACATACACCACGCGAATGCAATCACATATTACAGCTGCATTTTTATACTGGGGTGGAGCACATTGAGCAAAGCATCCAGTGAGGCCATGTGATGCCCCCTAGAGGTTTTAAATGGCATTAGCATCCAGTTTGTTTGTTTCTTTAGGTCGTGTTTATTTGTACAGTACCTGGTATGTCAGCTCTTTCACTCTGCGTTCATATTTGCGGACACCTTTCACAGCCTCAGCCCCACGTTTCTGCTCAGACTCCACCTCAGACTCCAGCTCTCGGACCTGGATGCAGGAAGGTTTAGTACAAATGAACACATGGTGCTGTCACTGGTTGTAATGAGGTTCACATCTAACGTAGTACACCTACCCTGGCTTCCAGTTTCTGGAGCTGCTTCTTTCCTCCCTTCATGGCCAGATTCTCAGCCTCATCCAGACGGTGCTGCAGGTCCTTCACTGTCACCTCCAGGTTCTTCTTCATTCTCTCCAAATGAGCACTTGTGTCCTGCTCCTTCTTCAGCTCTTCTGCCATCATGGCAGCCTTGAGTTTGGAAGAATACATCTATGTTTCTACCTGTCAGAACTTGTAGACACATGTGGAAAAGCAGAAGGATGACTCACATCAGTGATGGCCTTCTTGGCCTTGTCTTCAGCATTTCTTGCTTCCTGAACAGCGTCTTCAACTTCACCTTGAATCTGGACAAGGTCAGCTTCCAGCTTCTTCTTTGTATTGATGAGGCTGGTATTCTGTTGTAAAAAAGCCACAATAAATGTCATGTGTTGCACCAGAGAAGCAATGTTTTTCCCTTAGCCTCTGAGGGTACCTGTGAGTGCAGAAGTCCCACACGCTCGCTGGCGTCCACCAGCTCCTGTTCAGCTATTTTGCGGCCTCTCTCCGTTTGCTCCAGAGCAGCTCTCAGCTCCTCAATCTCAGCCAGCATCAGGTTGTTCCTACGCTCCACCATGGCAACCTGTTCCTTCATGTCTTCCTGACTTCTAATAGCGTCATCAAGGTGAAGCTGGGCATCCTATTTTGCAGCACATTTATACACAGATAAGTGAACAGATTCAGCTGGTTTAAGGAAACACTTTGCCACAAATCCTTCAGTGGAGGCACCTTAAGCTGTCCCTGCACGTTCCTCAGCTGCTTCTGGGCTTCAGCTGCCTGACGGTTTGCGTGGCTCAGCTGAATCTCCATCTCATTGAGGTCTCCCTCCATCTTCTTCTTGACTCTCAGGGCATCATTCCTGCTCCTGACCTCAGCATCCAGAGTGCTCTGCATGGACTCAATCACTCTCTGGCTGTTCCTCTTGATCTGCTCGATCTCTTCATCCTTCTCTGCTATTTTCCTATCGATTTCATTTTTCACCTGTGTGAGCTCCAGCTGAACACGTAAGATCTTTGATTCTTCGTGCTCCAGCGTGGCCTACAAAATCAAATGTGGAGAAAGATTTCATGTTTTATGTTGACTGGTTTAACAGGACTTTCAGTTTCTGTTTTTATTGAACATATATCGTTACCTCTGCCTCCTCTAGGGCAGTCTGGACTTCTGCTTTCTCAGTCTCTGCTATTTTCTTCCCTTTTTCCAGTTCATGAATTGTCTTTCCTGATTCAGCAATATGTTCAGTCAAATCAGAAATTTCCTCTGTTGAAAAAATTGAAAGACAAAAAACAAAAACTGAATTTTACCAGGAAAGTTGAATTGTCACCTTCAACCACTGGAGCATTATATCCTGTTTACAAAACAGCAGCACACATTCACACACGGATTCGTGTCTTACGTTGCAGGTTCTTGTTCTCCCTCTTCAAGGTCTCCAGATGGTCCAGAGTTTCCTCATATGAGTTCTTCAGTTTGAACAACTCTGTGCTTAATGACCGAGCTTCCTTCAGAGCTCCCTCCAGCTCTGCCTGGCTCTCCTCATATTTTTGCTTCCACTCAGCAAGAACCTGACAATATTAGAAACAATTGAGTCTTTTCTGTGCCCTGATGTTGGACAATAGAATCTGTGCGTTTCAAATAACCAAACCTTGTCAAAGTTCCTCTGCTTCTTGTCCAGGTTAGCAGCCAGAGCATTGGCTCGCTCCACGTCGATCATCAGGTCCTCCACTTCACCCTGCAGCCTCTGTTTGGTCTTCTCCAGTGAGGCACATTTTGCATTCACAGCCTCAATGGATTCCTCAGCATCCTGAAGTCGCTGGGCAAGTTTTTTCCTGCAAAAACAAACATACAATAGAAGGGTTTGAGCAAACTTTGCAAAAACAATGCATGTGAAACTGTGTCATTCCTGGAGTGTCCATTACTTGGCCTCCTCCAGTTCCTCAGTGCGCTGAATGGCATCAGTCTCATATTTGCTCCTCCACTGAGCCACCTCGCTGTTGGCCTTGGACATTGCTCGCTGCAGCTCAGCCTTGGCCTCCTGCTCCTCCTCATACTGCTCCCTGAGCAGGTCACAGTCATGACGAGCTGACTGAACAGCATGAGCCAGGGCGTTTTTGGCCTAAAGACAAATCAAATCAAAAATTAAATTAAATTGTATTTATACATTAATAAGAAATAAATATAAAATAAATAGTCAAACACCTCAATGTATTACCTTGACTTCTTCCTCAACCTGCCTCTTGAGCTCCTCAACTTGATGAATAAAAGCCTGTTTGCCTCTTGTAAGCTGAGAAACCAGGGAGTCCTTCTCCTCCAACTGACGACCAAATTCAGCTGATTAGAAGCAAGAGAACATGTTTTCTGGTTAGTCCCTTCTTCTGAAACACTGTCAGATTATTATTTTACACTCACCATTTTCAGTCCCCAGTCTTGATCTTTGAACACTGATTTCATTTAACTGGCGTATATGCTCTTCATTCTTGGCCTTAAGTTCCCCCAGTTGATCCTCAAGAGAGCGGCACATTTTCTCCAAATTACCCTAAACACAAATGGCCATAACATTTTGTGAAGACCACAACAATAAAAATACGTCAATTGATAATAAAACATAAACTGTGGGAAATGATTTTTTGAAAGTTAGTTCCAATTGTAAATGTTACCTTTGATTTGGCAATGGACTCCATGTTGCTTGACAGGTCATCAATCTCCATCTTGTATTCACTTTTCTCTTTCTCCAGCTTCTGTTTGACTCTCTGGAGGTTATCGAGCTGTTCTCCCAGCTCTGCCACGCTGTCAGCCTGCTTCTTGCGGAGAGCTGCAGCCGTGGCCTCATGGTGCAGGGTGGACTCTTCCAGATCCCGACGCAGCTTCTGAAACTCGGCCTCGCGCTTCTTGCTCATCTCAATCTGAGCTGCTGTGGCTCCACCAGCTTCTTCGAGCCTCTCGCTGATCTCCTCAAGTTCCCTGGAGAGATCAGACCTCTGCTTCTCAACCTTGGCCCGAGCAGCTCGTTCAGCCTCGATCTCCTCCTCCAGTTCTTCAATACGGGCCTGTCATGCAAAATTGTAAGCACAGATATACCACTTTTCTCCCATAAAACGAAAGTAGACTCATTCCAACCAATCACTAGCCCCATTGTTTTCAACAATATTTAGTCAAATAAAACTGTTGTTGTGCTGTGTACTCCTGTTTCCCATCCACCCTATTTTCACATAGATGTACAGAAATATAAAATTGTTAAAGCTATGTGTGTTACAAAAAGAAAGAGCGTCTACTTATATACCTTGATTATTCATCAACATTTGCCTCCAGAAGCATAAAAACAGCTGTGCATTACCTGCAGTTCCTTGATTTTTTTATGAAGTTGAAGACTAAGTGTCTGTTCATCTTCTATCTTGCTGAGAAGCTGACTGGTCTCAAAGTCCCTCCTTTTACGTTGAAAATAGTAAGAAATGTTAGCTGTACACTGCTGTTGTGAGGAAGTTGCAACTCATGAATGACATTCTGATCTACCGTGCACATACTTCTTTATTTTCTCATCAGACAGCTGCTTGTCATTCTCCAGATCCATTATGGTTTCATGGGCCAGTTTCAGATCTCCTTCAAGCTTTCTTTTAGCTCGCTCAAGGTCCATGCGAAGCTTCTTTTCTTGCTCCAGTGAACCTTCAAGCTGTTTTAATGGAGATGAGAAATTAGTTTTGTTTTTTCAGCTGGCGTAGGGATTGAAATCAGAGTCTCTTGTTACCACCTACATCGTCCACTTGCTGCTCCAGCTTGGTCTTGGCCTTGGTCAGAGTGTTGACTTTGTCTTCCTCTGCCTGCAGGTCATCAAGGACCTGCTGATGGGCCTCTTGGAGGGCCTTCTTCTCTTTAGTCAGCTTGGCAATGGCTTCATCTTGTGAGGTCATCTCCTCAACCAGGTTTTTAACCTACAATCAAAATATTGTGGAAAACATTTGACCAATTTTCTGCAAAGAATAAGAATAGGTCTCAAGAGAAATATCCCAACCTTGTTCTCAGTGGCATGTTTCTCCTTTTCCACTTTGGCCAGGGTGAGCTCCAAGTCATCAATGTCTTTCTTCAGCTCAGAGCACTCGTCCTCCAGCTTCCTCTTCTTCGCTGTCAGCTCAGCGTTCATTTCCTCCTCATCCTCCAGTCTCTCAGACGTTTCTTTGACTTTGGCCTCGAGCTGGATTTTTGCTTTGATGAGCCCCTCACACCTTTCCTCTGCATCAGCAAGGGTTTCACCTTCCTAGATTCACAGTAAGAAACAGTTAAATTAAAGATTTCCAACTCTGGATAACTGAAATATCACACTCTGTTTTTTTTCACGTACAGACTGAATTTGCAGCTGCAGGTCGTTCTTCTCCTGCAGCAGAGAAACCATCTTCTCCTCCAGTTCCTTCTTCTTAGCCAAAGCCTTTGCCAGCTCCTCTTTGGTTTTTTCGAAGTCTTCTTTCATTTGAGCCATCTCTTTCTCTGTCTCTGCACTCTTCAGAAGAGGCTTAATCTTGAAGTACAGCTTCATCCATGGCCATGTTTTGACATTCATGAAGGAGCGGATGTTGTACTGGATGGAGTAAATGGACTCCCTAGATGCATAACACAGAAGACAGAGGCTTCCTCACTTGTTCACATTTACATCAACATTTTAAATCATACAGTCTTAAAGTTGTATCCGTTCAGGCGTCTTTACACGGTAGTGTGTCTAATGTGACTTTACTTCACCAATGACTGAATCAATGTACTGGATTTGAGCAAGTAAACCTACCTCCTCTCCATCATCTTGACAAATTCCCGTCTCATCACATATCCTCTGCAAAGAGCCTGAGTCATTGTTACCAGCTCAACCAGTTTTTCGTCTCTCATCTCCTCAAGTGTACCCAGAAGTCCAGCCTTGAAGAATACCTGTTAATAAATAATGATCTTTATAGAGCTGTTTTATAAACACATGTCTTAAAGAGCTTTACACAGGCATGTAGATGTAATACAGCTGACTTTATGTTCAAGTCTTAAAATGATAGTTTGCCTCGTTTACCTTCGTGTGGCCAAATCTGTATTGTGATTTGTCTACATCTATAGATTCCATGAGTTTCTCTGAGGCTTTCCTGTTGTCAATGAACTGTCCCTCTGGGATGACACTAGCATTCAACACTTTGTATCTGAAAGGATGAAACTGAATCAGATCATTACATCCTAATGGGAACTACAGTAATATAGTGGCAAGAAAGAGCTATTGTACCTCTGCTTGAAGTCTCCATAGAGGATTCTGCTGGGGAAGCCTTTCCTGCAGATCCTGATGCCTTCCAGCACACCGTTACACCTCAGCTGGTGGATGACCAGGAAGTTCTCCATCAGACCTTAGAGAGAACAAGAACAGAGGTTCAGTGGTGGAAATGACCCTGGTTCTCTACTGCGTGGGACAGACAGGTTAAAGGTACAGTAAACACACTGATTAGTGAGTGACTTTCATTTATAGCCAACACTTTTGCAGACCTACCTGGCGTTTTGGATTCATTTGGAATTAGACAGCGCACAAAGTGAGGATGAGTGCTCCTTAAGTTGGTCATCAGCTTTCCCAAGTTTTCCTGTTAATGTCAAACAAACGTTAGCATATAATCAGTCATTAAGTTGTCTTTCTACAAATTTTAGATACCGAATCAAATTAGCAAAGATATTCTACTAATTATATGAAACTATTTAAATCAGGAGACTAAAACCCAAACCAAACATGTTGAAGTCTCCCAATAAATACCTTAATGTACAGTACAATAAACTGTAACAAGGAAAGTTTCTGGTAATGAGTCACTGATGTTCTTATCAAATGCTGATGTTCTAGTTCTGTCACTAAATAAGTATCCACTGTAAATGTGCTGGTAAATGAAAATCTACCCTGAAGAGAGCTGACACCGTCTGGAAGGAACCACCCTTCTTCTTGCCGCCACCTTTTTTTCCTCCTTTAGCATCTGTAAAAAGTATTTATAGATTTATTTTTAATATTTGTAATCTTCCCAGTACATAGAATTATCTGCTTTCAAATATAATGTGGAATAACATTATATTTATATTTAACATTAAGTCCTTCAGCTTATTCAAATTCCATCAATGCAACAAAATGGAATGTGGTTGTAATTACCACGATACAGTACAGTTTATTTATATGAAAGAAGAATATGACTAAATAAAACACTACCGTCTCCTGAGGCATGTGATGCATACAGCAAGGCCAACAGTTTGACTGAGGACTTCTGGTAGAGTTGAACCACTGAGTCGTTGAGTGGATCTTTGTTCTTGTCCAGCCAGCCAAGAACATTGTAGTCAACAGTGCCAGCGTAGTGCACCAGGGAGAAATGTGCCTCTGCTTTACCTTTGGCTGGCTTTGGTTTCTGGAAGGGGGCACTTTTACCAATGTGCTGGTCATACAGTTTGTTCTTGAAGGTCATGTCTGTCGCCTTGGGGAACATGCACTCCTCTTCAAGGATGGAGAAGATGCCCATGGGCTGCCACGATGGAATGATTGTTAAGACATGAGCTCATCAGACATGGTTCTGTGTGTGAAGATGTGAAGTGACTCACCTTCTCAATAAGCTCAATGCAGGCAGCCAAGTCCATGCCAAAGTCAATGAACTCCCATTCAATTCCCTCCTTCTTGTATTCTTCTTGCTCCAGGACAAACATGTGGTGGTTGAAAAACTGTTGCAGTTTTTCATTGGTGAAATTGATGCAGAGCTGCTCCAAACTGTTGAACTGAAGAAAAGTCTCAAAGGTCAATAATATGTAACAGTAGCAAACATGTGTTTCCTGTGCCTTGACTTTAAAACTCAAAGTCGCTATGAAGGATTATGTAGTAAACACTGTACTTACGTCAAATATTTCAAACCCAGCAATGTCCAGGACACCGATGAAAAAGCTTCTGGGCTGTTTGGTGTCCAGCATCTCATTGATTCTGACGACCATCCAAAGGAACATTTTCTCATAGACAGACTTGCAGAGAGCCATGACGGAATTGTTGACCTGATGCAACAAAGGGTTCAACAGTAACAAGGCTCTAACCCAGCAAGTTGGAAAAACTGTAAATCAATGTGCAGTTGTATGTAACAAGTAGTTTTCATGTTCTTGGCTTAGATACTGTACCTGAGGGACAGTTTGACCTTTGGTCACATACTCGTTCCCAACCTTCACTCTGGGGTAGCAAAGTGCTTTTAGCAAATCAGCAGAGTTCAGACCCATGAGGTAGCCGATCTTATCTGCCACTGTGAAAAGGACACAGATACTCACATTGAAAGCAAAATGTCAAAGACCAAATTATAAATGCGTCAAAGTCTTTCAGATTCATCATGTGTACAGCAGGTTTCATACCCTCAGTGCCATCAGGCTCAGCCTGCTCCTCACGCTGCTTCTGCTTGAACTTCATGTTCCCATGATGCATCACAGCTCCAGTCAGCTTGTAAATGCAGGCCTTCTCTTCTGCAGTGAAGCCCAGGATGTCGATGGCGGTCTGTGAATTGAAATATTAAAAACACTGGTTTTATTATCAAATGATTCATATAGTTCTTCATCAATAAAAAAACATCAGAGCACAGTTTCTCTTTGTTTCCAAATTTGTTAGTTTCCAATGTTGACAGTTACTTATAAAAAACATTTGAATTGTGTCTGGGGAACTGTTGGCCTTTTGATATTTATATTTTGTGTTTATGTTCTCACATCAGTGGCGATGAATTCTTCAACATCATTGATACTCTTGACGGTAATTTCCCCGTGACTAATCATGGGATAGTCAAAAGGGTTGGTGGTGATGAGCAGAGCCTCTGGAAAATAGATTTTGTGTTTCATTATAAGAAACTATAGAATTACTGTAGAAAACAATAATATTAAACACAGTGTTTGATTCAATTGCTCACCTATCAGCTCAGGCTTGTGGCCTGTCGTGAGCTGATAGAAGATGTGATAGCTCCTCTCAGCAGAGAGCTGGAACGTCACTCGAGACTTCTCCAGCAGATCTATCAAACAAATCCAGTAGGTTACAATTTGTCGCACCTTGTAGAAAATGACATGTGGAAGCTTATGTACTCACATGTTTCAATATCAGCCGAAGCCAACTTTCCAGTTGATCCAAAGTGGATTCTGATGAATTTTCCCTACAGACAGATTTAGTCACTCTGCTGGCACTTCACTGCACACACTACATGTTAAACATGACTTGTGTGTGTATCCTACAGCAGAGGACTAGCAGACTGTGCTAACAGCAAAACCAAAACTTACAAAGCGGGATGAGTTGTCATTCCTCACAGTTTTGGCATTACCATAAGCCTCCAGCAGTGGGTTGGCTGCGATGATTTGATCCTCCAGCGAACCCTTAAAAGGACAAAATAGCATGTCTTGATATTTTATATTTTCGCAAATATCTTCCACAGCATGTTGCATTATTTACCTGCATTTTACCAGGAACTGGCTCAGATTTCTTAGCTCCAGCTACTGCAATTGTTGCAAAGTACTGGATGACACGTTTGGTGTTTACAGTCTTTCCTGCACCAGATTCTCCGCTAGGACACAGAAAATGAAATGACGTTATACAGAAGAGAAACACTACGTTACGAGCTCATACTTGTTGTCTGCAGCGACTTACGTGATCAGGATTGACTGATTCTCACGATCTGATGAGAGAATGACGTTCACATACAGTTTTATTTTTAGGGCAGCATCATTACTGACAGCATTTCTTTATAAACTACCTGTTTTTGTACAGTTTTTTAAAGCTTAGTCGTCTATTCGGCACTGATAGTGGATTAAACTATGAATACCTTGGAGCATGAACTGATAGGCGTTGTCAGAGATGGAGAAGATGTGGGGCGGAGCCTCAATCCGCTTTTTGCCTCTGTACCCTGCGACAACCACTGCATCATACACTGGAAGCCACTTGTAGGGGTTCACGGTGACACAGAACAGGCCTGAGTAGGTCTGTGACAGTGTAAAATATAAAAGATTAACCGTTTATACATCAGTGTCAATGCTACTAAATGGTCTGTTCCATCACCAGCTCACATAGATCATCCATGCTGCATAGCGCTCTTTGAGGTTATACAACACAGACGGCTCACTGAGGTGGGTCATCATGGCCATGTCCTCAATCTTATCAAACTTTGGAGGATTCCTCGGGTAAATATCATCCTCCTTTACAGTGAGGGTCTGCAACAACGTAGTGTAAGATTAGTAACATCAAGCTTTACGCAATAAAATGTGACAATACTGTATGTAGCCAGACATTACATTTCCATACAGTACCTTCCCATTTTGAACCTCCACGGTGGCTTTGCCACCCTCTTTCTTGACAAGTTTCCCTTTCAGATACATCTCAGTGGGCTCAGCCACAAAATAAGCTGTTTTAGCATCAAAGGGAGTGTTCTGGGCTTCAATTCGCTCCCTTTCTGGCTTCCGGAGGTAAATGGCCGCCGGGCCAAAACACTCCATGTCTGGGTCACCACTCATGGCACTCTGGGGAAAAAACAAGGAAGACGTCCAGTTTTTGTTAATTTGAAGAAAGAATTCTAAATTAGGTACATTTCAATAAACAAATTGTCTTATCAAATACATCATTTGTACATGTGCAAGTACACCGATGTCGTTTACCAGTTAGCTGTCCAGTGATGTAGTTGGTGTGTGAATGCTAGAAAGAAAGAAAATAAAGGTCAAGTTTGAAATAAAAAGATATACAAGCTACGCTAACGTGCAAATAAGCAACTTATAGCAAGCTTGCTGAAGAACCGCTTAGGGCAATTAATAAACTAAACAACTGCCAGAGCTTAGTAAAAACTCACCTTCGTTAGCAGCCTGCCAGCTCAAAACTTCTGTGGAGCCTGGGAGGTCCTGTTTTATACTGAAACCTCGAAGCACTGTGCAGGGGCCGCTCTCCTGTTTAGGTCACTGAGCTTTGAAAAATTGTATCAGATGTCTTCACAAATTCATCATCTCGTGGTGTCATTTTATCCTGTGTAATACCAAAACAGCCATTAGCTGAAAGCCCAGGCCAAAACAGCAGAATCTAAAAGCTATTTACGCACTTTATGGAGTGGAGGTTAAAAACATTTATTTAAAATATAAAGTATTTCTCATATTTAGAGTTTGTATGTCACGTAACACCTTTTAAAAAAACTGTTGACATTTTTTCAAACATATCTTGAACAGTGGCCCAAGTGCTTAGTTAAAGTTAATTTAAGAGACCATTAAGTTGTGCTTTCTTTCCAAAGTAAGCTGACACCGAGGACACTGTGAGTTTTCTCTTGTGGTCTGATTCGGTTGCAATAAAAGGTGATATTCAATCTGTCTGGACTTTCTCTGCAGTCTTATTAGGACTTAAAACAAATATAGCCCACAGCCCAGAAATGTCTAAGCTCTTACTATTGCAATTGTTGACAAATACACTGAACACTTGAGTTAATTACATGTGGGATTTATTTCGGCATCATGTTACTAAGCACCTCTGAAAAAATTCCCAGGCCGTCAGTCCCTTATTCCTGGTTTAGTCTATCAGTATTGTATCTGGGGCGTAAACTCGTCTTCTCTCGTTCTGTATGATGGTAAGCATAAGTTTATTTGTTTTATGGGTGCATGGTGGTGTTTGTTTTCCTGTGGGGGGTCTCAAATGATACGAATGTTCAATCCATTTGTACGAATCTATGTGGTTGTTGGTAAATAAGTAAAATAGTTGTATTATTGTTCTGTAGTCAACTGTAACTGAGTGGTGTCCGTGAAGACACAAGATGATAACAATGGTGAAATTAACTAAAATGCTTTGCATGTTTTACTACATATAGAACAACAAAAATAACAACGTAGTCTACATTAGTGTCTACACTAAACTACTGTAAACTGTGGTAACGTGTAGCATTACTGCTGGGGCTTTTTTCAGAATTTGTAAAGCCTAAAATGTTTCTTTCTAAAATTAAACTAACGGTGAACTTTTCCACATACAGGACCACCTGTTGGATAACACTGACTGTTGAAGGCATTGCTGAATGCCAAAGCAGCAAATATTCCCTTGTGTGATTCTTTAGACATGTCTGTGCAGGTGTTACAGTAAATGGTCCACTGCAAATGTTTTGGTGTGAATGCATCAGGGATGTTTTTCTTGGTTTGGATGATTAGGTTTATTTTTAACGCTCAGTGTTGTGGTAAGCCAGTATTCTGTACATAGTAAACACTAACAACAATTTTTTATAACTTATCTGGTCAATTAACACATACAATAAACTGCTGATTAATAAATGCCAAATGATGTTCAGGTGTTGACTGCACTATGGATTTTTTCTTTAGTTTTAGAAAAACTATACTGTGCCATCAGTTCTTATCTTATAGCCAGAACTAGTGGGATCTGGTCTAGTAGGATAATAACATCCTAAGACTTTGCATCAAAACTTTCCAAGTTTGCATCAAAGTGATGTAACCATTATCAACAAGAGAATGTGAACAACAGTTAGTGATTATTCTTTAACTTTCCAGCCAAGTTAACTTTCCTTGCATGATTGTTCATTTGTGAGCTTGTTGCTTGATATTTTGTGGCATGAGCATGATGTCCTATGACGTGAAATAAATATTTAAGCTATTAAAGGCAATTTACAGCTCATTCTAAAGCTCCCAGACCAAAAAGGGAGCCATGACCTCATCCATTCTTATGAGGGACTGGCCAAGCGCTTCTGCTTTTAATCCCACCCAGGATGAACTCAGGGTGAGACACCACTGCCCCCTGGAGGCAAGTAACAAACATCCACATCTTTATTGCAGTATCATCTTAGCTGCTTAGTTCTCACAAGGGTCACCAGCTATTGTAGTATTCAGTAAATATACAAGGAAAACTGCACTTAGATGTTGGGCCGTTTGAGAATATTTTTAAATATTTATTATTACTATTTCATATGTGGAATATTAACAAATTAATATATGCAACAAAGTATAACTTGTGTTATAAGACACATTTAGATTTTAAAAGAAAATATGTAACATTGATCTTGAATTAGTCCCTCAGTATTCAGTTCATCTGACTGCTGTTGGAAGGAACCAGCTGGAGAAACCCTACAGACACAGGAAGAACATGGCAACTCTAGACAGAAACAAACCTGGGAGGCTGGGTGAACACGCCAGCAAACAAACGATGCAAACTGAAACGTGCTAAAGCATTTTCAAAGAGCGCTCCGAGTGGTTCGAACCACTCTCTCCAATACGTACGTTTAGGAAACAGCAAAGCAAAACGCTTTCTAATTTAAGCTGTTTCTAAATGGACATTTGTACATTTGATTTCCCCCCCAAATTCATTGAACGCCAGCAGCCTGAGGTGACAGGTTACAGTGACGATGGACGTTAAGGGCCTGGTAACATAAGCAACGTGTTTTCACCTTTGCAACATGAGGCTCCCTCTGGTGTTGACAAGCGGCAGCTGACCCCCACCTACCAGCATTATGCCTACACATTCTTGAGACAGCACCACCAGGCGCCGACAGCCTTCAAATCCTGTGACATGTAACAAACTTTGTTTGAGCCTAAATTGCCTCACTTTAATAATTTACTAACTCTTGATTTTAATTTATTTATTATCCTCCAATGATACAAATTAGGTATTTACAAAATACAGTTTATATTAAAACATAATTTGGCTTGATAAGACCTGATGTCGTCCATATGACAGTAGCCTCAAAATATCACAGATGACTAACACACTGTGGGACACATTCAGACTTCTTGCCGTCCACCATTATCCCTGGAGGTTTACTGATAGATGGGCAGGCAGGCTACGTCAATATCCAACATTCTGTCTAATATTAGCCAACACGTCCTAGAAGCATGTCAAAAACATAAGCTTATGACATTGTAACAATAATTATACTCTCACCTCTCACTGATTATTAAACCAGCTTAATGTGAGCATTCATTTAGAGGCTGCAAGACAATATTACAACCCGTCCTAATACTAATGACACTGAGCTGTTTTAATAGTTACAGCAAATACAGAAGTTATTAAAAAACAGACGTTGCAAGGCTGGAAATTTCACTAAGATACAGTAGATTTGCACACAGAACACAGCTGTTTGTATGTTTCTCCTATCAGTGAGCTCACGTCAGCGTAACACTGCATACAGCCCAGTTCTGTAATATGATCTACACCAAACCAACCTGCCGAATTTGCCAGAAGCATCATCTATACTTCAAATACACTCTGAAATACTCCAAAATGCACGTACTTACAGTAAAAAAGGCTGATGCTACGGTGAGAGTCTCCATCAGCCAGCAGACTGGGATGCTACTCAACACTCACCTTGGTTGGTTATGCTGAGTCCAGTTGTTGCTGCCTGACAAATCGAGAAACTGGCAGGCGGAGATCAAAGACTATAAAAACACAATGTGTCTTGGGCTTGTGGCATTTGGCTCATGCAGCAACACAAAGCTGTTGCTATATTTGAGTTTTGCCCTAATAAGACAGAAGATTTTAGAGAAGGTAGGGTATCATGTAACAAACATTCACTGAAGACAGAGGCTCATTATATCCTCGGGGTCATCACTTCAGAATTTCTGCCTCTTATTCATTGCTGTGCATGCAAGTAGATCGTCTTTCCAATGGAAACAATGCCTAATCTCCATAAAGTCTCTCGTAAACTGAGCCAGCTGTGTTCAGCATCCATAACAAGATCACTCTGTACCCAAGTCTACTTGGCATCTTAGATAATACCTTCACTGCTTTATACACAAGCAAAGGCATTTAAATTGCTTATTAGAAGTAAATACCTAAAGAATGTGGAGAGAAAGATAAAGGATACGATGCGGGAGGAAATTTTTAAAACATAAAGGAAATGAAGCTGTAAATCATCAGCCACTTGCTCTACTTTTAGGGATTGTCTCACTCAACCTTATGTGTCCCTTAAGAGAAAGAATAAGAACAGCTGTTGGCTGTGTTATGTTAAATAATCCCTTGGCAATCCTTGCTTTTCTTTAAAGCTCTCTGGCACTCCTTTGATTTTTCTAATAATTTCTGACTTGTAAGGACTCTGAAACACTATATCAGTGACTTTATAAAGCGTCTTGAAAGCATAGCAGTGGGCTTCTGTTTTGCCAGAGAGCAACCAAAAGATGCATTAGTCACACACTGATAATACCGGCATAACCTTGAGCAAAGACTGAATCACCTTCACATCTGTGCCCTACATTATTTACATCATCAGCAGTATCTGAACCAACGTCCCACCTGCAAATTCATATAGCACTACTCACTTGTTTTACTCTCAAGTGTAAAAATATGTGTGTTGATCTTAACACATTATTCCCATCTACACATCTTCTGGTCTCATTTATTGTTCAACAATAAGTCAACACAACAGATTCTAAATAATGTTTTCGTGATTATTAACAGATTATTAGCACTTGATGACGTGGCATAAAAAACTTGTAAACCTGTGTAATATAACAGCTTCATCTAAAAACTACTGCTGGTACATAATGCCAGGCACCATGACCAAATAGAGCAAGACACATGTGACAGGCTCCCATCGCTCTGTATAAAAGGCACAGCCACCCTCCACTGACGAAGGCACCAAGCAAAAGGTAAGCTTTTTGAATGCTCAACGATATTTACTGTCGTTAAACTGCTTGGAAGGCAAAATATTACATCACTTATATCAAATTAATGTTGTGTTTATGTATTAGTAATTATTTATTTGAATACATTTCCTTTTCCTAAACTCTCATTAGTTATGAATCTTACATCTTTACCACTTTACAGAAGTCTGCACTGAATCATCTGCTGTGCTCCAAGGTAATTACTAGGTTAAATATTTTATTATACCTTTATTTACACAGTCTGTCTGAACACTGTGGTAACACACATTGTAAAAAATATAATTAGTGTGCACCTATTCACATTGCAGGCATTCAAAAAGGACTATTGTTGTCTTCTTGCCTCATTTTTAGTAAAGGGTCATCATGAGTGCGGACCCAGAAATGGAGTGTTTTGGCCCGGCGGCCGCTTACCTCCGCAAGCCAGAGAGGGAGAGAATTGAAGCTCAGAACACTCCCTTTGATGCGAAAACAGCTTACTTTGTAACTGAACCTAATGAGATGTACCTCAAGGGGAAACTCAAGAAAAGAGAGGGTGGTAAAGCCACCGTGGAGACACTGTGTGGAAAGGTGAGAACATGGTTCCAAAATAAAATACCATTAAGAAGAACAATAAGTGAAACAGCCGTAGAAATATACGTTTTACTGAGTATCTGCACTGAAACATACTGATTGTTGTTCCACTGATAAATGGACCATCTCTAAGTTTAAAAAGCTTGAAAACAAGTTGACACACAGTTAATGACTATTATTATGATTCAATTCATTTTCTCTCTTTCAAGACTCTGACAGTGAAAGAAGATGAAATCTTCCCTATGAATCCTCCAAAGTTTGATAAGATTGAGGACATGGCCATGATGACCCACCTCAGTGAGCCGTCTGTGTTGTATAACCTCAAAGAGCGCTATGCAGCATGGATGATCTATGTGAGCTGGTGATGGAACAGATCATTTAGTAGCATTGACACTGATGTATAAACGGTTAATCTTTTATATTTTACACTGTCACAGACCTACTCAGGCCTGTTCTGTGTCACCGTGAACCCCTACAAGTGGCTTCCAGTGTATGATGCAGTGGTTGTCGCAGGGTACAGAGGCAAAAAGCGGATTGAGGCTCCGCCCCACATCTTCTCCATCTCTGACAACGCCTATCAGTTCATGCTCCAAGGTATTCATAGTTTAGAAAGTCACTGTGAAATAAAGCAGCTGCACTCACGTGAACTCATGAATCCTTTTGCTCTGTTACAGACAGAGAAAACCAGTCGATCCTTATCACGTAAGAACCTAAATATTATTAGCAGATTATTAGTAAGTATTGGTAAAAGCAGCCATTTCCATGTGAACTGATGAAGATTATACACACCTCTGAATCCAGTGGAGAATCTGGTGCAGGAAAGACTGTCAACACCAAACGTGTCATCCAGTACTTTGCGACAATCGCAGTGTCCAGTTCAGCAAAGAAAACCGAGCCAGTTCCTGGAAAAATGCAGGTAAGAGAAGTTGAAAGATATTTGTGAAATCTAAACCCAGATGAAGCTGCATATTAACAGGCCGTCTTCTTTAGGGGTCACTGGAAGATCAAATCATTGCAGCAAACCCTCTGTTGGAAGCTTATGGTAACGCCAAGACTGTGAGGAATGACAACTCTTCACGCTTTGTAAGTTCCAATGTGATTCATCCTTGATTTGAAATTATTTACTTTCTCATTCCCCATAAACACATTTGATTTAAAACTCCATATGTTTCTAAACAGGGGAAATTTATCAGGATTCACTTTGGGTCCACTGGAAAGCTGGCTTCAGCTGATATTGAAACATGTGAGGTCATTGTGTTTACCATCATCTCCTTCAGAGGTTCTTCAGAGACATTTGAGAAATTCCTTACTTGTAATTTTCTTAAACCCACAGATCTGCTGGAGAAGTCTCGGGTGACGTTCCAGCTCTCTGCTGAGAGGAGCTATCACATCTTCTATCAGCTCACGACAGGCCACAAACCTGAGCTGATAGGTGTGAGACTAGAGCATATGACCCAACTTCTGAATTCATAAACAATGGCCTTAATATTTATGTATTAAAAGGATTTATGTTCTGCTTTGTGTTCATACAGAGGCTCTGCTGATCACCACAAACCCCTATGACTATCCAATGATAAGTCACGGTGAAATCACAGTCAAGAGTATCAACGACATTGAAGAATTCATTGCTACTGATGTGAGAAACCAGATCTGATCATTTTTGCATTTACTCAGACCACGTGTGTTCTCCCCAAACCATTCTCAGACTGTTTAACACGTGTATAATGGAGGCTTGTAGGGGTAGAACAGAGCTGCTGCTGCTTTAACCCTTCTCCTTATGCCACAGACCGCCATCGACATCCTGGGCTTCACTGCAGAAGAGAAGGCCTGCATTTACAAGCTGACTGGAGCTGTGATGCATCATGGGAACATGAAGTTCAAGCAGAAGCAGCGTGAGGAGCAGGCTGAGCCTGATGGCACTGAGGGTATGAAACCTGCTGTACACATGATGAATCTGAAAGACTTTGACGCATTTATAATTTGGTCTTTGACATTTTGCTTTCAATGTGAGTATCTGTGTCCTTTTCACAGTGGCAGATAAGATCGGCTACCTCATGGGTCTGAACTCTGCTGATTTGCTAAAAGCACTTTGCTACCCCAGAGTGAAGGTTGGGAACGAGTATGTGACCAAAGGTCAAACTGTCCCTCAGGTACAGTATCTAAGCCAAGAACATGAAAACTAATTGTTACATACAACTGCACATTGATTTACAGTTTTTCCAACTTGCTGGGTTAGAGCCTTGTTACTGTTGAACCCTTTGTTGCATCAGGTCAACAATTCCGTCATGGCTCTCTGCAAGTCTGTCTATGAGAAAATGTTCCTTTGGATGGTCGTCAGAATCAATGAGATGCTGGACACCAAACAGCCCAGAAGCTTTTTCATCGGTGTCCTGGACATTGCTGGGTTTGAAATATTTGATGTAAGTACAGTGTTTACTACATAATCCTTCATAGTGACTTTGACTTTTAAAGTCAAGGCACAGGAAACACATGTTTGCTACTGTTACATATTATTGACCTTTGAGACTTTTCTTCAGTTCAACAGTTTGGAGCAGCTCTGCATCAATTTCACCAATGAAAAACTGCAACAGTTTTTCAACCACCACATGTTTGTCCTGGAGCAAGAAGAATACAAGAAGGAGGGAATTGAATGGGAGTTCATTGACTTTGGCATGGACTTGGCTGCCTGCATTGAGCTTATTGAGAAGGTGAGTCACTTCACATCTTCACACACAGAACCATGTCTGATGAGCTCATGTCTTAACAATCATTCCATCGTGGCAGCCCATGGGCATCTTCTCCATCCTTGAAGAGGAGTGCATGTTCCCCAAGGCGACAGACATGACCTTCAAGAACAAACTGTATGACCAGCACATTGGTAAAAGTGCCCCCTTCCAGAAACCAAAGCCAGCCAAAGGTAAAGCAGAGGCACATTTCTCCCTGATGCACTACGCTGGCACCGTTGACTACAATGTTCTTGGCTGGCTGGACAAGAACAAAGATCCACTCAACGACTCAGTGGTTCAACTCTACCAGAAGTCCTCAGTCAAACTGTTGGCCTTGCTGTATGCATCACATGCCTCAGGAGACGGTACGCTATGTTTTCTTACTGTAACATTAGTCATTAAAATCCATATTTTACAAGTGTTTAAAATACACTGAAAATATCCAACAGCTGAAGGTGGAAGCAAGAAAGGAAAGAAGGCGAAGGGTGGCTCATTCCAGACCGTGTCTGCGTTGTTCAGGGTAAGATGGAAAATACTTACTTTACTATTTGTGTCTGTTGTGTTTAATGGGA
The DNA here is from genome assembly GCA_030770545.1 of Macropodus opercularis. NCBI lineage: Eukaryota > Metazoa > Chordata > Actinopteri > Anabantiformes > Osphronemidae > Macropodus > Macropodus opercularis. The sequence goes on from CM061099.1 coordinate 3,578,802, forward strand.
ATTTAACATACTTTTAATTCTTCAGGAAAATTTAGGAAAGCTGATGACCAATTTGAGGAGCACCCATCCTCATTTTGTGCGCTGCTTGATTCCCAATGAATCAAAGACACCAGGTACAAAACATTAGTCAAATAAAACTTATTCCTGACTGACTACTACACGTTATATTTAACAATGACTGAACGTTATACGATAGGTCTGATGGAGAACTTCCTGGTCATCCACCAGCTGAGGTGTAACGGTGTGCTGGAAGGCATCAGGATCTGCAGGAAAGGCTTCCCCAGCAGAATCCTCTATGGAGACTTCAAGCAGAGGTGATTTATTAACACTATTCATACATCTTTGACAATATTATGAATAATAATTATAGATCAATTATTGATCAATGTTTGATTACCCTCCAATCAGATACAAAGTATTGAATGCAAGTGTCATCCCAGAGGGGCAATTCATTGACAACAAAAAGGCCTCAGAGAAACTCTTGGGGTCTATTGATGTGGACCATACTCAGTACAAATTTGGGCACACAAAGGTAACAAGTTTGGTTGTTACAGCTAAACAACTTACAATGATACTGCATTAATTACAAAGCAACACTTTCTTTAAAGGTGTTCTTTAAAGCTGGTTTGCTGGGTCTCCTGGAGGAGATGCGAGATGAAAAACTTGCTATCCTGGTCACAATGACTCAGGCTCTCTGCAGGGGTTTCCTTATGAGAAGAGAGTTTGTCAAGATGATGGAGAGGAGGTAGTGCAGACATTTTTTTAGTCACATACTGTGCTGTACATTATGTGACTTGATACATTATGAAAAATGTACTATATTTAACTCTAGGGAGGCCATTTACTCCATCCAGTACAATATTCGAGCTTTCATGAATGTCAAAACTTGGCCATGGATGAAGCTGTACTTCAAGATTAAGCCTCTTCTGAAGAGTGCAGAGACAGAGAAAGAGATGGCTCAAATGAAAGAAGACTTCGAAAAAACTAAAGCAGAGCTGGCAAAGGCTCTGGCTAAGAAGAAGGAACTGGAAGAGAAGATGGTTTCTCTGCTGCAGGAGAAGAACGACCTGATGCTGCAAATTCAGTCTGTACGTGAAAAAAACAGAGTGTGATATTTCAGTTATCCAGAGTTGGAAAAAAAGAAGAAAACTTTAATTTAACTGTTTCTTACTGTGAATCTAGGAAGGTGAAACCCTTGCTGATGCAGAGGAAAGGTGTGAGGGGCTCATCAAAGCAAAAATCCAGCTCGAGGCTAAAGTCAAAGAGACGTCTGAGAGACTGGAGGATGAGGAGGAAATGAACGCTGAGCTGACAGCGAAGAAGAGGAAGCTGGAGGACGAGTGCTCTGAGCTGAAGAAAGACATTGATGACTTGGAGCTCACCCTGGCCAAAGTGGAAAAGGAGAAACATGCCACTGAGAACAAGGTTGGGATATTTCTCTTGAGACCTATTCTTATTCTTTGCAGAAAATTGGTCAAATGTTTTCCACAATATTTTGATTGTAGGTTAAAAACCTGGTTGAGGAGATGACCTCACAAGATGAAGCCATTGCCAAGCTGACTAAAGAGAAGAAGGCCCTCCAAGAGGCCCATCAGCAGGTCCTTGATGACCTGCAGGCAGAGGAAGACAAAGTCAACACTCTGACCAAGGCCAAGACCAAGCTGGAGCAGCAAGTGGACGATGTAGGTGGTAACAAGAGACTCTGATTTCAATCCCTACGCCAGCTGAAAAAACAAAACTAATTTCTCATCTCCATTAAAACAGCTTGAAGGTTCACTGGAGCAAGAAAAGAAGCTTCGCATGGACCTTGAGCGAGCTAAAAGAAAGCTTGAAGGAGATCTGAAACTGGCCCAGGAATCTATAATGGATCTGGAGAATGACAAGCAACAGTCTGATGAGAAAATAAAGAAGTAAGATTAAGGGTTAATGTACTGTACCCATGCACTAACAGGAGGGAATGTGTTTCATTCCACTAAGACACAGTTTTAATACACCAAATACTTATGTCCACCTCCAGGAAGGACTTTGAGATTAGCCAGCTCCTGGGTAAGATTGAAGATGAGCAGTCTCTAGGAATCCAGCTACAGAAAAAAATAAAGGAACTTCAGGTATAACGTGAAATAGTGTCTGTCAAAAGCAAACAACTGCTATATTAAATATTTTTAATAGACAGATTTTTACTTTAATCTTCTGTATTTCAGGCCCGTATTGAAGAACTGGAGGAGGAGATCGAGGCTGAACGAGCTGCTCGGGCCAAGGTTGAGAAGCAGAGGTCTGATCTCTCCAGGGAACTTGAGGAGATCAGCGAGAGGCTCGAAGAAGCTGGTGGAGCAACTGCTATTCAGATTGAGATGAGCAAGAAGCGCGAGGCTGAGTTTCAGAAGCTGCGTCGGGATCTGGAAGAGTCCACCCTGCACCATGAGGCCACGGCTGCAGCTCTCCGCAAGAAGCAGGCTGACAGCGTGGCAGAGCTGGGAGAACAGCTCGATAACCTCCAGAGAGTCAAACAGAAGCTGGAGAAAGAGAAAAGTGAATACAAGATGGAGATTGATGACCTGTCAAGCAACATGGAGTCCATTGCCAAATCAAAGGTAACATTTACAATTGCGACAAACAAACAAACAAAAGGTAAGTGAGCTACTCACTTTGTAGTAATTCACATTTTCCTTCTCCAGGCAAATCTTGAAAAGTTGTGCAGGACACTGGAAGATCAACTGAGCGAGCTCAAATCCAAGAACGATGAGAATGTTCGTCAGCTAAATGACTTCAGTGCACAGAGAGCAAGACTTCAAACTGAAAATGGTATAAAACTCACTTTATGGGTCAGAATTGCGTCATATGGTTTCACTTTGTTCAACGGTGTAACGTATGGAGCCTTACAAAATCAAATTAAATGTTTTCACTAGTATAAGTTAGTAGCTAGTAAATAGTTAGTTAGTAGTTAGTAGCTAGTAACGGAAGTTTGATTAATATCTTTAAATAGGTGAAATAAGTCGTCAGCTGGAGGAGAAAGAAGCTCTTGTTTCCCAGCTGACAAGAGCCAAGCAGGCTTACACTCAGCAGATTGAGGAGCTGAAGAGACGCATAGAGGAGGAAGTTAAGGTAACTATATGCGACAGCAGGACAAAAAGACGAAAAGGCCACTAGATGATTAGTTTTAAAAAATTAATCAGCTTCTCATTACAGGCCAAAAACGCCCTGGCTCATGCTGTTCAGTCAGCTCGTCATGACTGTGACCTGCTCAGAGAGCAGTATGAGGAGGAGCAGGAGGCCAAGGCTGAGCTGCAGCGAGCAATGTCCAAGGCCAACAGCGAGGTGGCTCAGTGGAGGAGCAAATATGAGACTGATGCCATTCAGCGCACTGAGGAACTGGAGGAGGCCAAGTAATGGACACTCCAGGAATGACACAGTTTCACATGCATTGTTTTTGCATAGTTTGCTCAAACCCTTCTATTGTATGTTTGTTTTTGCAGGAAAAAACTTGCCCAGCGACTTCAGGATGCTGAGGAATCCATTGAGGCTGTGAATGCAAAATGTGCCTCACTGGAGAAGACCAAACAGAGGCTGCAGGGTGAAGTGGAGGACCTGATGATCGACGTGGAGCGAGCCAATGCTCTGGCTGCTAACCTGGACAAGAAGCAGAGGAACTTTGACAAGGTTTGATTATTTGAAACGCACAGATTCTACTGTCCAACATGAGGGCACAGAAAAGACTCATTTGTTTCTAATATTGTCAGGTTCTTGCTGAGTGGAAGCAAAAATATGAGGAGAGCCAGGCAGAGCTGGAGGGAGCTCTGAAGGAAGCTCGGTCATTAAGCACAGAGTTGTTCAAACTGAAGAACTCATATGAGGAAACTCTGGACCATCTGGAGACCTTGAAGAGGGAGAACAAGAACCTGCAACGTAAGACACGAATCCGTGTGTGAATGTGTGCTGCTGTTTTGTAAACAGGATATAATGCTCCAGTGGTTGAAGGTGACAATTCAACTTTCCTGGTAAAATTCAGTTTTTGTTTTTTGTCTTTCAATTCTTTCAACAGAGGAAATTTCTGATTTGACTGAACATATTGCTGAATCAGGAAAGACAATTCATGAACTGGAAAAAGGGAAGAAAATAGCAGAGACTGAGAAAGCAGAAGTCCAGACTGCCCTAGAGGAGGCAGAGGTAACGATATATGTTCAATAAAAACAGAAACTGAAAGTCCTGTTAAACCAGTCAACATAAAACATGAAATCTTTCTCCACATTTGATTTTGTAGGCCACGCTGGAGCACGAAGAATCAAAGATCTTACGTGTTCAGCTGGAGCTCACACAGGTGAAAAATGAAATCGATAGGAAAATAGCAGAGAAGGATGAAGAGATCGAGCAGATCAAGAGGAACAGCCAGAGAGTGATTGAGTCCATGCAGAGCACTCTGGATGCTGAGGTCAGGAGCAGGAATGATGCCCTGAGAGTCAAGAAGAAGATGGAGGGAGACCTCAATGAGATGGAGATTCAGCTGAGCCACGCAAACCGTCAGGCAGCTGAAGCCCAGAAGCAGCTGAGGAACGTGCAGGGACAGCTTAAGGTGCCTCCACTGAAGGATTTGTGGCAAAGTGTTTCCTTAAACCAGCTGAATCTGTTCACTTATCTGTGTATAAATGTGCTGCAAAATAGGATGCCCAGCTTCACCTTGATGACGCTATTAGAAGTCAGGAAGACATGAAGGAACAGGTTGCCATGGTGGAGCGTAGGAACAACCTGATGCTGGCTGAGATTGAGGAGCTGAGAGCTGCTCTGGAGCAAACGGAGAGAGGCCGCAAAATAGCTGAACAGGAGCTGGTGGACGCCAGCGAGCGTGTGGGACTTCTGCACTCACAGGTACCCTCAGAGGCTAAGGGAAAAACATTGCTTCTCTGGTGCAACACATGACATTTATTGTGGCTTTTTTACAACAGAATACCAGCCTCATCAATACAAAGAAGAAGCTGGAAGCTGACCTTGTCCAGATTCAAGGTGAAGTTGAAGACGCTGTTCAGGAAGCAAGAAATGCTGAAGACAAGGCCAAGAAGGCCATCACTGATGTGAGTCATCCTTCTGCTTTTCCACATGTGTCTACAAGTTCTGACAGGTAGAAACATAGATGTATTCTTCCAAACTCAAGGCTGCCATGATGGCAGAAGAGCTGAAGAAGGAGCAGGACACAAGTGCTCATTTGGAGAGAATGAAGAAGAACCTGGAGGTGACAGTGAAGGACCTGCAGCACCGTCTGGATGAGGCTGAGAATCTGGCCATGAAGGGAGGAAAGAAGCAGCTCCAGAAACTGGAAGCCAGGGTACAGACCAGTTTGCTTGCCTATAAAATCTCTGTTTGTACTTTATTTCTTTACTTTCATGGAATTGCGGACACCGTTTACATTTAAGGTGCGTGAGCTTGAAGGTGAAGTCGAAGCGGAGCAGAGACGAGGAGCTGAGGCTGTCAAGGGTGTTCGCAAATATGAGAGAAGAGTGAAGGAGCTCACCTATCAGGTATTTCTACTTTGAATGCTACAGTATGGCAATTTCAAAAAAACGCACGATGCAGTTTAACCTTCAATTCTTCTTATTGTAGACTGAGGAAGATAAGAAAAACGTCGTCAGACTTCAGGATCTGGTGGACAAGCTGCAGCTGAAAGTGAAAGCCTACAAGAGGCAGGCTGAAGAAGCTGTGAGTCCAAATCAGCTTCACTACTTTCACACACGTTGAACTCTGGCCCTAAATAAATGATTTTAGTCCTGATGATTGTTGACACCAGCGTTGAATGTCCTCACAGGAGGAGCAGGCCAACTCTCACCTGTCCAGGTACAGGAAGGTGCAGCATGAGATGGAGGAGGCTCAGGAGCGAGCGGACATCGCCGAGTCTCAGGTCAACAAGCTGAGAGCAAAGAGCCGTGAAATTGGAAAGGTAAAATAAATAAATGAATAAATCATCATTTCATCTGGCAACATGTTTTACATGTGATTGTTCTATCATTTCAGGGCAGAGACGCAGGGGAGTAAGAAAGAAAACAAGATTAAACAGTAACAAGAAGTCATATAATATGATCTTCTTCTCTTCAGTAGGTTACATGTAAAGCATCACAGACTACCACAATAAAAGGTATATAGATCAATGCAGCACTTTTGTCTGTTCCTTTATTTTTAAATTATTTAATGCAATTTAGACGCAATTAAAAGCAGGTAAATAAAACATACTGACTGGCTAACGGCTGTACAGTTAGCTAACTACAGTAGCTAGGTTTTGTTTCAAGAAATAAAAAATGCTATAAGCTACTATTAGCTTACAGTACTGTATGTGACACATGAGCCGCTGCTTTAGTTTAATTTTAATATTACATAGCCTGATAAGAAATGGTTGCTATGAAGGTGTCTGAATCTCCAGCTAGCTACTAGCTAACGCAAGGCTACCTCAGAGACCACAGACAAGGCAAGTCAGTGAAAGCAGGACAACGAAGCGCTACAAACCAAACACGGCGTGATTTTGAGACGTGTCCGTGGTTCGTTGGTCTCACTACGAGCTGCTCCACAGTTCGTGTCGTCATGTCACACGAACAAATGAACTTGTGGCCACTTTTGTGGAGGGTGGAGGTCAGAGAGAGACAGTTATGGGCTTAGGTCACCAGAGGTCAGCATTGCACTGTGGGCAGATGCTGTTGTCATGTAAATATTATTATTGCACGGAACAACAGACTCTGGCGTCCTCAGACTGATTCTGGGTCACGGACCAGGGTGTGGGACGGGTTCGTCCGTGGGTTCGGATGCGCAGTGCGCTTCGCTGCCGCTGCTGACAGGGACTGCAGCATAAACACTGTCGGCGCTGCTGCGCGTAGGTAACGTTCGCGTCCACGCAGCCTGTGTTCGCCTCAAACCAACGCTGTGCGCGACCTGATGTCGGCTCCTGCTGCAGAAACTGCCCAGAGCGCAGCTGAAGGATTTCCTCTTTAAATCGCACTGCAGTTAGTTGAGCAACCAACAAAGCTCGTATTCTGATTAAACAGATGGACTTGGTCCCGAGGAAGCACCGACTCCTTCCATCTCAGGGAAATGACTGAAAACATGGAAAGCCTAGATGCGGAGGACACGGCTCCGTCCGGGAGCGCGACCTTGCCGCCGCTCCGGCAGCCGCTCCGGCCGCCGTGCGATCGCCTTTCTTCCCACAAGAGCAGCGTGTGCTCCCGCTCCTACTTTGTGGTGGTCATGGTGTTTTTTCACGTATACATCATTAACGTCATAGCCCTGCTGTTCTACGTGCACTACAGCAGCGGGCAGGAAGATGCCACCCGGAGTCGTGATGCTCCCAGCGGTGACCATCAGCGCCCCGAGTCGCGTCGTCCGCCATCGAAGCCCGAGTTTCTGCGCGATGTTTCCCTCACTAGAATGGAGGGAATACGGGTGAGTAAAGAGATGATGCGTCGCTCCCACGTCTTCATTTAGCGGCCCCGTCTTTCGCTGTTACGCAGTCACTGCGCACTCTTATTTATCTTTAGGTGGGACATGTGCAGAGGCTGTCACTGGTGCCCGGCAAAGCGCACGAAATGCGGACTTTGAGTCTGAAGCCTCTGCTGTTTGGTAAGAGCCAAAACACATGGTCAACAACACGAGCTTCAACTGGCCAAGCGAACTTGTTCTGCAAACATTTTGGAGAGAAAAGTGGATTCACGTGGGTCGAGGTGACAGTTGATTAAAGCGTGTATGCTTGTGTGTAGATTAAAGATTCAAGCAACTGTGTTTAATCCCAGAGCAAAGCCAGGGCCCTAGGGCTGACACCAGATATTACTTGGATCGTTAATGAGTCTACAGATTAGTTTCTCCACTCAGCCTTTGGGAATGTTGAAAATGTTTCTCCTATTTCTTATTTTTAACCCAGCAGTGGTGGGTCCATCCATCCACGATGGATTTACTGGCCATTCATTCCAGCCTTAATCTGCATGGAGCTATTTGTAAAACATAATGTGTAATACAGGGGTATATGCAGCCTTCATGCAGTGCTGCGGTAGCTCTGTCTCACTGTGTTTTTGTCTCTCTTTCTGCAGAGATCCCTGGGTTTCTGTCAGAAGACGAGTGCCGTGTTGTGATGCAGCTGGCGCAGCTCAAGGGTCTAATGGAAAGTCAGCTAATGGTGCAAGATGGCCAAGATGAGCTGGCCAGAGAGCTGAACCTGAGCCCCGAGGAGATCTTCAACCTACTTGATATCAACCAGGATGGACAGTTGCAGCTTCACGAGGGAGGTTATTTTGCCGGATCGTGAAGACCTTCTGTAAGTTTCTGAGTGTGTCTACTCATCCTGTCTTTACTATTGTGCCTCCACACAGATACTGACTCATTCCCGAGTGAGGGACGGCATCTGGCTCACACCAGAGAATCTGCGAGAAATCTATGCTGGGCTTAAAGCTGACAAAGATGGTAATGGTAAGAAATAAATGTTTGAGGTTGTTTGGCCCTACGTGATATTTAAAGACGTGACAGACTCTTGACATTTCACAGGCTAATTTATTAAACAACAACAAGCAGTTGTTAGTTGCAGCTCTATTCTAACAATGTATTGTGTTAGATAATACTGTAGTGGCTATACTGCATTTAGCTGCTGAAAATGGGAGCTGACACTGAAAGAATAAAACAACACGTGTACGTCACGGTGATGATTCAAAGCAAATCTTCACAATTAATGCTCATGTTCACGTTTGACACAGGTTTGCTGAGTCTGGAAGAGTTCAGGCTTCTGAGCAATGATGCCTTCCAGCGCTTCCTGCTGCAGCGAGGGGTGAAACGGAGTCAGCTAGTGAGGAACAGCAGACACACATGGCTCTACCAGGGCAAAGGAGCACACCAAGTCCTCCAAGACATCAAGGCGAGGTTAGGAAGACACATCATTACTTAGGCTTACTGGGTTTTCATCCTTTCTTGAATGAATTGCAGTGAATCTAATACGGATTGTTTGACAGGAAGAAAACTGCACCGTAGCGAACATGATTTGCACTTGCCAATCTTTCAGATCTTTCCCTTTCTCTAACTAAGGGTGACTCGCCTCACCCGGCTTCCATCCACATTAGTGGACCTCAGTGAGCCCCTCCAGGTGGTTCGCTACGAAGAGGGCGGACACTACCACGCCCATCACGACAGCGGCCCCGTTTATCCCGAAACCGGCTGCACGCACACGCGCCTCGCAGCCAACACCTCTACTCCTTTTGAGACGTCCTGCAGGTGATAGAGCGAAGCAAACCCGAGTGACTGACGTAGGTGAACGTTCAGATGCTCAGATGTGTTCATCCGTCCGCTGTGACTAAACTGTGCGTTGACGTGCCATTCAGACAGCTGGCATGTTGGCCCGTGACTCTTCATTGCCAACTGGGAAACATTTGTGCGCTTGCCACTTGTCTGCAAAGTGTTTGTCTGTGCGTGTCTGTGTGAGGTTTGTTTGCACCATACGTGTGTGTCATTTTAAATCTGTGTTGCACACTTAGGTACATCACAGTTCTCTTCTACCTGAACTCTGTTGAGGGGGGCGGGGAGACCGCATTCCCTGTGGCAGACAACAGGACCTATGATGAAGTGGTGCGTAATTGTGTGTGGGTAGAAATATGTTCACAGAGCCCTGCAAAAGTGTTGTGTACATACTGTGCATGTCCCTCACATCTGTGTTTACTCACTCATTTGGCGGAGTGTGCATGGGCCTGATGTTGAGCCAATGAGTTGCTGAGTTAGCGTGTTGTAGTCTCTCATACAGAACGATGTGGATCTTTTGGACACAAGGAGAAATTGTGACAAGAGCAACCTGAGGGTGACACCTACCAAAGGAACAGCTGTTTTCTGGTACAACTACCTGTCGGATGGAAGAGGTAGGACCTGAAGTGTTCATCTCCAACTACAATGAATGTTGTGATTTTCATGTGGCATTTTTATATCTGGCCTGTATTCAGGCTCAGGGACTAAGTTTAAAGTACTGTCAAGTGCTTAAAGCCACAAATAATGAAAACATTAAATAATAAATGGCTAGAGTAAATTAATCTAATAGTTTCCCCCAAAGGATCAGTCATGTTAGTTAAAGGTAAAACAAACCTACTTAAATCTCCAGGACATTGATCTGTTGAGGCAGAGCACAGAATAGCCAACGCACCAGTGTAAGGACTACACGTGATGTAATTGCTGGATTATATGAACGTTAAACGTTATTTTTTGGCTTAGGTTGGGTGGGGGAGCAGGATGAATATGCTCTGCACGGAGGCTGTGTGGTCACCAAGGGCACTAAGTGGATCGCCAATAAATGGATCAACATTGATCCAGATTACCAGCGGCAGGCTCACTACCAGCAGCTGGTGTCACAGCAGCCGGAGGACGAGGAGGATGAAGGTCTGACTCTGAAGCCTGACACACAGAGTACTGATATCCATCAGGACTTGTAGCTCACAAACCAAATGTATGAAACATATCTGCCTAGCCTTCCCCAGTCCCGCACAGTGTTTATGGTAATATCCTCTGTGGCCAGTATGTAGAGACAAGACTCATTCAGGGGATGAGGTCACTGGGTTTATGCAACTGTAAAGATTGTTTTGTTATATACTGCTTTTCTGTGTCTTTTTTTAATTATATTTCCCATTTAAGGAATGTTGCACTAGAAGCTCATTAAAGCAGTTAAAGCACAACAAGTCTTGCATGCTTTAGCGTCACAGGTTTTGCTGTTGTTATGAGCCAAAAATGCACTTGAAATGTGAAAAGGCTGCTTTTTGTTCCATTCCTTGTTCATGCTGCCGTCACTAAAAAGGCTCATGCTGCATGTTGCCTGCTCTTTGATCTTGTCCTTGAAATTATTATGCCTTTCAGTGAGATTCCTCTGGATTAAAATGCCAAATTGTTTGGATATTTCATAGTTTATTCACTTTTGTTTCGCTGTAACTGTGGGAGTCTCCCACACTGAATAAAGTTAAACAGGTTTACACATGCTGTCAAAATTCAGCATTTGTCTTCATTTACATAACTTCAAGACAAAAATAAATATGAATATAGTTTTACAATGAAGGAAAAGATACATAATTAGTCATTTAGTCACATGATGTATAATTGTTGCTAAACTAAGCGATAACTATTAACTATTGTATTAAATACAAGTTGTCAGCTATGATGTAGGTGGTGAGGTCCTTGTCCTTTCTTTTGCTGGATGTCTCGCTTGCCTGCAGTCATTAAAGTTTTGTGCTGCTGTCTGTGTTCTGAAATCAGACAGTTTGAGAAAATCGATTAGTTACAACAACACGATCAGCGTGTTTGTGTGCAGCTGTTACACTGACCAGATAATTCAACCAACCAGCTGTTTAAATGTTTTCACTCCCTTCAATTACGGGACTGTTGAAGATCAACCTTACACCAGAGTGTCTTCATGCTCACCGCTGTCGGTGCATATCTGGGGAAGGATGTTGCTCTATGATGATCCAGACAGTGTAGCACGGCGTCATGAACAGAGGCAAAGAGACGTCTCTTTGTTATTGTCTTCGAGAAGAAGCCTCCAAGCTCTAACTGCTCCACCACAGAGGCTGAAGGGAAAACTGTGTTAAGGTAAAGCTGTTACAAAGAAAAGAAGTGCCCTGAGCAAAAGTATCGACTTACCCTGACAGCCAGCCACATAGATGTCGACATCAATCTCACCGAAGTCCTGGAAAATCTGTCAGTATAACAAGTGACACATATTTCATTAGATGAACAGTTCAACTCCTCGTTTAATCTCTTAATTACAAGGAAAATGTAAAGAAGGTTCTGCCTTTGATTAAAGGGCACTGGTTCCTACATCACTTACATTTTTCAAAGTCTTTATGGCCACTGTGTCAATGAAGTTAGCTGTGGAGAGGTCAAGAACGATGGAGTGTATATCCCAGGTCCACTTGCCCAGAGACCCGAGAGAAACCCGCTCGAGGTCGCGACTGAGCGTGTCCTCGCTGCTGGAGTCTATGGTGATGGTGTCCCCATCCTGGGACATCCATCCCAAGCTTGTGCAGTCTGGGTCTCCTCCTTTCAGGTACTCCCATCTACAAGGTCCATCTGCTGCTTGCTGAGGGGTAGGAATAACAAACACTGTCCCGTTCTCCCTCTCAGTCCAGCAATGTTCTTCCCTGTTCGTGTCACTCTCCTCAATACATGTGTCCCTCCAGCAGTCGGCCTCTTGCTCCACAGAGAATTTTGGCAATGCAGACAGTTGTTTAGCTTCCCTCTGTGCTCGCCTCTGATGAGTAAGAGACATAATGAGATCCACTATAAAGTGCTTTTGCCATTGATTGCCTGCATATATTGCGCATGACTCACAGAGAAGCTTTTGCACATACAGGTTGGAGTAAGATGAGATAATTTAAGTAATAGACCAAACAGCCCAAAATGTCACTGAGGGGCATAAATGTGTTCGTTTTGAATCAGTAACGCCTCTCTGCGCGTTACCTCTCTCTTGGCCTGCCTCTTCGCCCGTCTCTCAGCCCTCCTTTCCCTACGTTTCTGCTTGGCCTCCTGCCTCCGTTTATAGATAATCATCTTACTGATGTCAAGCCCACTCTGAGGAGAGACAAAGACGAACAAATCATCACATGTAACTGCATTGTTCACAAGATTCAAAGGCTTGAAACTGAGAAACTCCAGTAAGATTCACCTGCTATTATTTTCATACTCAATCATATTAGTCATTTGTGATCCAAAAGTAATTTTCTGGTTTCAGTGCCTCAGATGTGAGTATTGCTTTTCTTGGCACACGATAATTAACAACTGATCATGGTTTGTTGTAATAGACACCACACTGGACTTGAGCGTTCCCAGACAATATTTAGCATTTATTTAAATGACCATCAACAACAAAAAGCTTTATGATCTGCTGTCTATGCTACACAGTGCAGTTAAGTATGACTACACACCTTTTCTTTCAGGGCCTCAAGGTAGAGCTCTGCATTAGCAAAATACATTGTAGCAGAGGAGCGAAATATAGTAACACCTGGAATCTCTCTCGCCTGTGAACAGGAATTTTATTTTATCACATATATTATATTTATAGAGTCAATGTAAAAATAGTTATAAACCTATATTACATATTATATCAAATATTATACAATTAAAATATTATCTGTATCTCTGCATTACCTCTTTGTGTGTTTCTATATCCATGTACAGCTCTGTACCAGGAACATTTCCCAGAACAGAGTATGTTGGCCTAAAGAATGGAAACTTTGATTATGTTTATCTACAGTAATTTGTCCAGTATGGCAGATCTTGAAATATACTGTAATGTGTTTAGGTCAACATTGGCCTTACAGCTGAGTCCTGAAAATAACAGTAAGCACAGCAAAAGTGATTGATGCAGCCAGGCCCAGATCCAGATTGAGGAGCAGTGTTGATCCCCACGTGACCAACCACACAGCCTGAAGGACACAGCGTGACAATACTCATTCTTTAGTGTGACAATAAAAAGGAAACCAAAATGACGACATTTCATTCTGCCGGTGATGAACAGAATTCAGCCTCTCACCAGATCAATCCTACTGGTCTTCCACAGTGTAACAATGTCAAAGTATTGCTTGAACATCCCCTTCAGGTTTACAAATACAATCGCTCCAAGGACGGCCTAAAATGATCCAGGAACGGGAAAGTCACAAAAGAGAAAATCTGTCACATCACAGATCTATTGCAAATTCTGTAAACCACTGAACAGTACTGAAAAGTGTAGTGGCAGAACCTTTGGCAGCTCCTGGAACAGTGGCCCAAGTTTCAGTATAGTCACGAGCACAATTAGAGATGAGACAACTCCAGCCATCTGCGAGAGTAGCACAAAGGTGCTTTATTCTCTTCTTTTGTGGTTGTAGTGTCGCTTTTGTCATGTTTTTACTGTTATCTATTCACTCACTTGTGTTTTTGCTCCAGTTGTCTCCTGGATGAGACTTCGAGACATGGAGGAGCAGACAGAGAAGCACTGAAAGAAGCCTCCGCCTGCGTTACTGAGACCCAGAGCCACCAGCTCCTGCAACAGTGTGAGCGCAGATACATTGGACATAATGGCATAAAGGCATGATCGCATTTATATGGTTAATGCTTTAATGCATTATATCTGATGCTCTGGTTCACCTGGTTACTATCCACCTTGTATCCATGTTTCAATGCAAATGTTTTTCCCAGTGAAATACATATGGCATATCCAACGATAGCTAGCGCAAAGGCATCACCAACAACTTCTCCAAAAAGGCTCACGTCTGGCACTCTGGGCGGACTTAAACTGACAAACACGCAGAGGAAAACAGATCAAGCTTGGAGAATAAACAAGGGAATAACGTTACAGAAATAACTCGGCTGCAGATGCTCACCCACTAGGGATTTCTCCCACAACCGAGACAGTGTAGTTGCCGTTCAAGCTGGCGTAGTGAGAAGTCAGTGTTCCAGTCACAATCTAAAGCAAGCGCAGAGAGAAAAAGAAAATGACTGACTGAAACACAAAACACAGAAAATGTAGCAAAGGTGTCGAGGATTCAATCATTAAACTGTGGTCAATCATATTCTAAATGCAAACCTAATTATTAGCCAAAAATGACTAGTGTTTGCAGCAAAATGAAGAGGCCCTGCAACTACCGCTGACTCAGCAGCTTGGTTCCACTGCGTCTGTGCTTTTTTAGTGTCGCAACATCAGCATTAGCGCAGTGTTCAGAGGTGATAGCATTAAGAGGCCAGAGAGTGTGTCCTCGTGTCAACTGACTGTGATGAGCTCCACTGGGATTGGCACTGGCAGCTTCGGGCTGAGGAAGGAGTTCAGCTCCTTGGCCGCAATCAAAAACACCATAGATACAGCGCTGACCACCAGGGTGGGAATATGAGTATGTGGCAGCAAAGAGCAAACATCCTTCAGAGTCTGAAATCAAAAAAGATAAAGCAGCAGGTGAGTTGGCTGCTGCATAAAAACCCCAGATAATTGTTTTGTCATTCAAATTCCACATTAAATATAAATAGTCACCCCATTGTTAGTTTATTCTCAGTCAGACTTAGGACACATTTTTGTTCGGTGAACACATCAGCTGTATTGCATTTGTCTAACTCACGTTGTGTTGATGGTGCTTAATGACCAGAGGCCTCCTCTCTCAGTACAGTGCACTGACCGGCACACGCTGGTTATTAGGCCTGTTTGTGTTGCAGTAAGCCACTGAGCCACCATCTGTTAACTTATTTGTCTGAGAGTCACGACTGTTGCGTTGTGTAATGACCGTCACTGTCTGTTCTCCCAAACCGTGACTGTGTGAGTGTTTGCTCACATCCACTCACAACGTGACATATCCAGGCTGTGCACTGCAGCAGCACAGTGGCACATTGACAGTACTGTGCTATTTTAGATGCCGTTTGAGAAGACAACAATCAAAGAATGTAAATGTGCAATTCCAACTGTCTAGTGACTAGTGGGCATGACTGCCACGTATAAAAACAATCTCACATGGTTGACAGTACTCACATACACCAGGGACAGTGGGCCACTAAAGCGTGTGGGCGAAACTCCAAAGAGCTCCTTCAGTTGTGCCACCACAGCATGTGCTGCAGCGGCTGTTGTGTAGGCCCGCACCAAAGGTTCAGACAAGTATGTTCCCACAAATCCAAACTTCACCAGACCCAGTACCACCTAAGTAAACAGCCATTAATGGGCACACGCCTTCAGGCAACAACGTGAGGCATTATCATGCGGCCCGTTGCTTTAATACCTGAATTAGTCCTCCTAGGACAGTAGTAGCAGCGGCCACCTGCACCCTGTATGAGTCCCGAGCGGTTACGTCCACCTCAGAGGTGGCATTAGGCCCATTCTCTATGAGGAAATCCACATCCGGAGCAAGTCTCTCTGTCACACCACCCAGCATGATGCTGAGCACTGTAAATGTACCTGAATGCACAATAAAAGGTACAACGCTTATTCTTCCAGAGGTTTTATTGACAATGGTACAATTTCATTTTTTCTTACCAATAGAGATATGGCGTGATGTTCCAAAAAAGAAGTAGATGAGCGCTGGATAAAAAGACGTGTAAAGTCCAAACACAGGCGGTAAAGAAGCCAGCAATGCATACGCCATAGCTGTGGAACACAGGAGAGTTAGCTTTAGATTCTGTTTGTAGTACGACTGGTAAAGAAATGCTTTGGAGGACAGGAAACCCTTTCTTGCTGAACCTGAGTCAAACGTAGTTTTTTCATTTACCCCAGGTCGTGTTGTTGGATGATATTTAACGATACAGCCGTGATGTACTACTGTCATACCTTGTGGCAGGTGCATTATCCCCACGCTGATGCCAGCAACGAGGTCAGGCATACCATAATCCCAGACCGAATACTTGGGCAGCCAGTACAACACAGGTAAGGTGCTCATCACGGTTCTTTTGAGTTTGGGTACTGAACATCTAAAAGTGATTGGAAGAAACCCCAGAGAAAAACAAAGGTCAATTTTAATAAGATGCTGAAGTCATAAGTGTCTCGCGCTTGTCTTACCTTAAGGAGTCTTTCAGTTGTTCAGCAAGAGTAGGATGACTTTCAGAATATGTTTTTCTCTGTGTTAAGTCTTCCAGTCTCTGCTCATCCAGTACTTGCCTCTCTACTCTGTATTTCACAAACCTGTCTGTGGCGTCCATTGGGCTAAACCTGTTTGCAGTAAGGGCACCTGTTGGCTGAGAATTGTATGCCACCACAAATGCTCCCGCGCTACTCCCACCGACACAAGCGCATGTGCATATATCCATCATGTTGCCTAATGTTTAACCACAGCCAGGATGTTGTGGGCAGAGCTGAAAAACAAACAATGTAATTATGATCTCATGGCGGAAAATGAACAGCTTTCAGTTCCAAAGGATAAGGATATAACGCTTTTCCATTCAACAGCAAAAACGAAGTTAATGAACCATGGAATGTCATCCTAAGCTTCCTGTGACATGACAAAGTCTTTACTGAGGACTAGCAAAACACTTGAAATGTGTAAAATGTGTATAAAAAACCTTTTGGGTGGGAACATGTGGACATACACTACATACTGGGCCTTTAAGAGAGAACTGTCATGAAATCTGAATCCAAGCTGAGAGCGTGTTTCCTTTTGGTTGCTCCAGATCTGCAGGCACGTGACTGAGTCAAACACTATACAGAGTCACACTGTAATAGATAATACTCTGAAATGACTTTATAGTGAAGAGTTAACTTGTGAACATCAGAATAATTCACAGTATCTGTAAGTGTCACTGCTAAACCGCTTCTTTCTTCTTCTCACTCAAACCCTTCTGACCCACTTGCTGTTTGCCACAGTCTATTTTTGGGTTAGTAGCTCAGAGGGCTGCAGCGGTGGAGGGGGCACATATCTTTGTCTCTTGCAATTGCTTGGACCCTCTCAAACCCCCCGACTGACGCACTCAGCAACATCAACAACATATGTAGCCTGTCGCAAATCCTCAGATTCACTGGTCTGTGTAGACTGGAGATCACAGCAGACAGGAGGCGCTGATGACTTGGTAACGTGATGTTTTTTTGTCGTACTAAACCTAAACTGTGCATAGGCTACTGTGCTTTATAGGCTATTTGTGCTATACTGTAGCGAGAAATCAGGAAAGTGTGTTTTATTAGAACCGTGGCTGTAGAAATGTAACAATTATAACTTTTGTAAAGGCTTCAAACACGTTGGAATATTCCTAATATTGCTGCTTGCTTATGTATTTAGTCAAGTACAAATGTCTTATTCTACCTTTAATACATATTCAAGTCAATAAGCAAAAGGTTAAAGAGTCAAACTCAACTTGGACTTAACTGCAGTATGATGCAATGTGTATTTCAAAGATATTTCACATTACTCAGTTTTTGTGGTTTACAGGTTTTTTTGTTGTTGTTGTTGTTTTCTCAGGTGCAACTTCTTCATGAGTTTGTTCTTAAGTGGATAAAATTTCCTGTGTGATTTGGGAACATTGCTGCTACTATAGATTGAAGGATAATGGATCTTACAGCTAAACATGGGCTGGTTCTGCTCGACCAGTTGAGGAGAATGAGGGAGACTGAGCATTTGACAGATGTGGTGCTGGTGGCTGAAGGCATCAGCTTCCCCTGTCACAGGGTGGTTCTATCAGCCTTCAGTCCCTACTTTCGTGTTATGTTCACATGTGGCCTGCGTGAGTGCAACAACAGGGAAATATTCTTGCGGGACACCCCGGCTGAAAGCCTGGCTCTTCTCTTGAACTACATGTACTGCTCAGATCTGCCTCTCACGAACAACAACGTTCAAGGCATCTCTATTGCAGCCTTCCTCCTGCAGATGGATGATGTCTTCACTCGCTGCCAGCAGCACATGACAGAGAACATGGACGCCTCCAACTGCCTCGGCGTGTACTATTTTGCCCGTGACCTTGGTGCGGAGGAGCTCGCTGATCATGCTCAGCGCTTCCTCAGGCAGCACTTTGCCCAAGTGTGTCAGAGTGAGGAGGTGCTGGAGCTGGAGGCTCATCAACTGGGGAAACTCCTGTCTTCTGATGACCTTAATGTTTCCAGAGAAGAGACGATCCTGGATGTTGTCCTATGCTGGGTTAAATACAATGCTCTGCTGGAAGGAGAGATACGTATTCGGCACCTTCCAGAACTTTTGAGGAAGGTCCGCCTGCCACTAATAAGCCCTGACTATTTAAGAGAGTCGGTAAAGAGAAACACCGCCTTGCTGGCTGATGCTGAATGTCTAGAGATGATTAACGAAGCCCTGGAGACCACGGCGATGCATCCCTCAGCTGCACCACGCAAACTCAAGCTGCGCTATGGCATGGAGACGACAGACCTGCTGCTGTGTGTCGGCAATGACAGCAGCGGAATCAGGTCAAGATATGGCACTTATGCTGAGCGCAGCTTCTGCTATGCCCCATCCACAGGCCGCACCTACTACATCACCTCACCTCGCTACGGAGAGGCTCTGGGGTACGTGGCTGCTGGGGTTGTAACTGAAAGCAATGCCATCATTGCGGCAGGAGAAGCAAGTGCGCGCAGAATGGCCCGACAGAAGGACACGAATGTTGAGATTTACAGGTAAAATTCATCCACATAGATGTGCATTTCCTTTTCTCACAGTGGCACTGATTGTTGTCTTTGATGGCAGGTACAAAGTAGAGGCCCAGGGAAGCTGGGAGCACCTGACGTCAGCGGAGTACCGTGATTCATACGCTCTGGGATCACTGGGTGACACCCTCTACCTGCTGGGTGGGCAGATGAAGCTGAAGAACCAGTTTCTTATTACTAACTGTGTGGAGCGGTGGTCTCTTCAGGGCGGACCCTGGCGGAGCGCAGCGCCCCTGCCTTTGCCTTTGGCCTATCACAGTGTCGTCAGAATGAAAGATCACCTTTACGTCATTGGTGGTCGAACCCCACAGGTGATGTCAGAACAAATCCTACACAATACATGTTCAGTTTCTGAGAGCTATTATTGACAAACTTTCATTTTCTGTAAGTGTTAACACATGTAACAACAGCTCTGTTAGTGCGACTCTGTCTGACTGCCTCTGCTCTGCGTTGTCATAACCTTGTTCCCCTTCAACCATCCAGTCATACCGGACAGATGACGAGCCCGACCGTCTTAGCAACCGCCTTCTGGAATATGATCCAAACACAAATAGGTGGACAGAACTTGGTCCTATGAGATATTCAAAGTACCGCTGCAGTGCCGTTGTACTCAATGGTGAAATTTATGTGATGGGTAAGATCATTTGTTTAGTCGTCTTTCTCATAAACAGGTCTAACTCAATGCATGTTACTTTATATTATACATGTCAGTCATCCTAAGGAATCAGTAAACGTGCTGTTGCTTTTGTCCTGCTACATTATTCAAGCTGTATTTTTTTCTGTAAGAATGTTTTTGTGGCTTTTTGCCTCTGTTGTATCCATAGGAGGCATTGGGTGTGAAGGGACAGACCGAGGGCAATCCAGGCACTGCCTTGATGTTGTGGAGATCTACAACTCAGATGGCGATTACTGGAGAGATGGACCTCCTCTCCCATGTGCACAACTCTCACTGCGCACCAATGCCTCTAATGCAGGAGCTGTGGGAGGCAGGATTTATGTGTGTGGATACTACAAAGGAGCAGGTAATGAAACAATGCCTGAAGCATGCTGAAATATATTTAAAAGACAAAGTCCCTGTAAGACTGTGTTTCGCTGACTTTCAGATCGTCATGATGATATAACCAAAGACATTCTGGAGCTAGACCCCTGGGAGAACCGGTGGACAGTGGTGACACGCTGCGCTCTGATGCATGACAACTACGATGTCTGCTTAGTAGCAAATCTCAACCCGAGGGGACTCGTGTCTCCCCCTGCAGACTTAGTAAAACTGTAACGACCCTGTCAGATTGGATTAAAGTCTGTTTGAGAGATTGAGAACATTAATAATTAATTATTAGTGCGCTTATTGCTGGGCCAAAGCCTTTCATTTTTGTAAGCAGAAAAGGTTTAGTACAATGCATTATGAAGATCTGTTGATCTGAGAAGTTGAAAAGTGTGAGAAAAGAAACATCATTTGTAAATATTTTTTTAAAATAAAACTATTACTGCTATTCTGCATCATATGAAACTTTCAGCTGTTTACCAGGATAATCATCAATACTAGAACCTATAAATATATACAGTACACATATTTTTCTGCTAATAAGCCTGTACCCTTGATGTTGTCGAGCATGATTGCTGCTTTTTGAGCACATTGTAGTGTGAAGGGTGGAGAGTTACCAAACGTTACCATGTGGCTCAAGGAAATACATTTTAATAGTTTACTTTGTTTGCAAAGTCTTTAAGTTTACTCTTAATATAAATTCAACACTATAATACAGAATAATTTATTTTGTCTACAGAGATACTTAATATCATAACTATTTACTGAAAAAATGTACAAGAATACAACCTGTAATATGAGCAATACTTCCATCCTCAGTGTTCATGTTTCAAAAACAAAACAACTTAATAAACTAAATATATGAAAAATACGAGTCACTGAGTCCTTTTTCTCTTCATCTAAAACCCTCCATCAGAGTCATAGTCCATGTTAAACAATTGCCAGAAGTTTTCTTGTTTCACTGGAGTTGTAGACTCATCTGACAGCTTGTCTAAAATGGGTTTGATACCTGACAGGCATGCAGAGCTGTTGCTGTCCTGAGACCAGCCACTAAAAGGGGTGATTAAACACCCTACAGCTTCACTGGACCTCACATTTTTATCCAGTGTTACCAAACAGTCGGGGTCTAGACTACGGCTAGTTCCCACATTCATGTCAAGGAGCTCACTGAAAGGTGCTGAAATATTGTTAGGATTAATGAATGATTTATCATTTTCATCTGTGATACACTTTCTCTTTTTTGAGAGCACCAGTGGCCTCTTCTTGCGTCTCCTATAGCTTTTCTGTGTAACTTTCCTTTTACCTTTGACAAAGCAGGGATTCTGGGGCAGAACTTCTAACTGAGTGTGTTGAAAGGTTTGTGACGCACATTCAAGCTGTGTGTCGTCAAGCTTATTATCCTGGAGGTTGTTTGAAAGTGACTGTTCAAGCCCTGGTGATGTCTGGATTGCACTGTCCATTACCTTCTCAGGACTGATTTTAGCTGAATGCTCTGAAACTAGGGTGCTGAGCAGCTTCAGGGCCTCTTCAAGCATGTTTCTGCCTTTTTCCTGCTCCTCTCTCAGACTTCGCAGGCTATTCTTTAAGCTTTGAAGATTTGAACCATGTTCTGTGGTGGTGTCTTCACCCTTTCAACAGGAAAAGATCAATTGTTTATCACTTACAAAAAAACATGTAGCACTGCCAATGAAATGCAGCTACCTGCACCATAGTCGACTGACTATTCACCTTTTTCACCCTTTCCTCCAGCTTTGTTATCATGTCTTTCTGAGCGTTAACTTCATTCAACAAACTCTCAAGCTGCTGAGAAATGTCACTCTGAAGTTCGTTCAGGTTGTGTTTCACTAAATTGAATGAAAACCAACAGACAACAAACAGTTTAATCATCAAATAATCATATTTCAATATTATATTTTATGAAAAACATATTAAACCCCCAAATTATGTGTTACAGTTGGGGAAGATTATAAGTTATAGGATCATATTTATTAAACAGGTAAAGACCACCATCTACTGGTAATAAAAAATATTTTGTACACTCCAATTATTTAGTAAATTCACCAGCTCCTCTTAAGCAGAAAACAAATCAATTACTTAGATAAGAATACAGTACATTTCAAGAAAACTTACATGTCAATGCAAAACTGTCAAATCTTTCAAGAACTGTTTGGCATGCAGTTGTATTTTTCTCAGTGCCAGCAACCATTTGTTGGATCTGAAAAACACAGCAACATTACATTTAGAAAAGGTTTATTATTGACAACCAAATTAATGACTATGCTCACTTACATTTTTCAGGGTTTCTCTAATATGGTGACATTCTGCAGCTAATACATCACTGTTAAAGCAAAACAAATCACGTGATTAGGGCCAATTTTTTATGATCCTACAGGATTCAATCTGAGTTGCATGTTTCAAGTCACACAGACACCTACGTGTCATTCTTTTCTTTCGCCTTTTTTCTGTCCTCTTCAAATCTGTCTAGAATTCCAAAAGTTCTTGTTTTGTCCTTGAGTTCTCCAAATAAGAGAGGTTTAGTGTGGTAACTGTTTGAAAACTTTAGGTCACTTCCCTAAACAGTAACAAAAGTTAGTAGTAAAGAGAGAAAACAGAGACAACTAGTTGTACAGGTAGCAAGTTTATGGAACAAATAAACAATTCAAATTACAACATGACAGCTCTCAAAATAACACGTCTTGGTCTTTTCTAGAGCATAACTGTCTTACCAGGCTTGTCTGCACATCTAGTTCAGTCACCTTCAAATCTCTACATCAGGATGGTAACTCTCACCTCTTGTGAACTTTGTTGGGATAAACTCATGTCTTGAGATGTGCTTTGAGAATTTTCAGGCCAAAACTGAGACCCAAAAAACAGCTGAGAGTCTGTGAAACTGGAGTATCCACTGGTAGCCACATTTCTGCGCATGCACACGAATAACAGAAAAAAAACAGAAAACACTTTGCTGATACAACAGAAAAAGAAGCTAAACATTGTTCCATGTTCGTAGGCCATACTGTTAGATCACTAATCATTCTTACACACCATAGACGTGTTAAAGTCATTAATTAGCCCAGGTTCAATAATCACCTGCTTCCAGTTGGAATGCTCAACATTTCTTTTATGTTCTTCAAATGATTCATTGTTTTTGGACACCTGTTTAAAAAGGCAATGGGTTAGCGACAGTTTTAGAAACAGTGTCACCTATTAAGCTGAAAATATGTTAGCTGGGTTAAGGCTATTAGCATTAGCATTCGTCTAGAAGATGCTAAGTTAGCTAAAGAAAAACAGCTGATTTAATCCATTTAAAGGAAGGTTACCAAGAACGATTGCTCTATTACGGTTTCATAATACACAATGGTTATTCTAAGCTTGGTGATTAATAAACACGTCTAGAGCGACTCACAGTGAAGAAAGCGACGGATATTTAAATGATGTAACGCTCGTGAGCGATGAGTCTCCCGCCACATGAATGTTTATAAGGGAAACGTTGCATTCAGGTACCGTCAGTAAAGCACAGGATGCAAAGGATCACCAGGGGGGTTATTTTGTGTCTCCATACTTTCATCATGCAAATTAAATCAATCGACGAGCTTAATTCCTTGTTCAGCTCGGCTGTATTCTGGTGCCGTATTTTTTCTTCAGGTCATTCCACATTTATATTAGGCCGACGTCTTGGCTCTGAGTGGACCAGTCATTTTACTGGTTTAGTCTACGTGTAGCACCATTGCTATGACGTCACCAGGTTATTGAGTTGGTCTGCTGTTATCTTTTCTTTTCATACCTAGAGTCACATGGCGTCTCACAAAAACACTGAAGCACCTGTAGGTACGGGATTAACAGGACATTCACATTTTTTAGTGTGGCAGCAGTAAGAGTTCACCAAACAGGTTCATCATGTGCTAAAGGAAAATAATAAGCACAGCTATGAACCATATTTTAAAAAAGTGGGTCGCATCCATGACCTACCATTTTGCTTGCACAACTACAAAAAAGTATATATATATATATATATATATATATATATATATATATATATATATATATATATATAGTAAAAGTGGTAAGACTCAAAAGGTAAATAATCATATGTTTGTCTGTATTGTGATGTGAGGATAGATGGTGTAATGTGAGGTATTATTCAGGGTTTCTAGGTTTAAAATAACCACCTATACCACTTATAACCTTGAAATGCATTTGATATTGTACGGACTACAAATGTCATATCAGACAGTTTATCTTTAATTCAATATTTTATTGTTTGTTTATTTTATTTTTATTCAGTACCAAGCCCTACGGTCAGTCTGAGTCTAATTTTGAAAAGCCTCACCGGAAGTGCCCATGATAAATAAACGCAAGTAACGCTAGCAACGACCTACGCACGGTGGGACCGACTGTGGTGCACTGGTACCGAGCTGGTACTGAAGAGCAGTGTTGATGACACACCTGACAGCAGACATATGTGTTTGTCTGCTGGTAGTTCTGCGACGGACCAGACCTGAAGCTGATTGAACCGAACCAGGACTTTGGCCGAGCTAAATCCTGGTATTTGGCTTGTGAGTTAACTTTTTATGTTTCTCAAACGTGCAGGGTCTCTGCCTGCGCTTGTAAACGTTTATACGATAATATCATTACTAATGTTTAAGCAAAACAAATGTTCATTCAAGAACTATTACCTGAACGAACGTGGTTGTTGTAGCTGTAGCTGCTAGCTCAGTTACGGTGTAACTTCCTCCCCGTGACAGGTGCTAGCTAGCTAAACACCTTGGTTTCAGCCTGCTGGCACATTTCTACTGCTTTGTGAGACGTTAGCGTTGAACCTGTTATATTATATTGATGACTGAATGTTGATTTTCTCTTTTAAGCTATTGTAAATTGTATATATATTATAATATATAAAAACCATACTTCAGCTTGAACAACTTGCAGAATAAATAATATGCAGATTAATTAGTAATAACTTTAATACAATAATTTTAACGCAGAACTGTCGACTTCAGATATCTTTATGTTCATAACTGCTCAAAGGTTTACTGTCTTTAGACAAGTGGGAAGTTGCAGTAGTTTTCATCTTTATCGGAACCTGAAGATGCTCACTCTTTGGTTTAAAAGCAAAAAAGCTACTGCTACCAGAGGTGTAGTTTGTATGTGCTGTGCTTTGGGAAAATATAAGCAGATTTCCTTCAAAAATGTAACAAAGTCGATCAACAATAGTTATTTAAAAAGTTATCAAAATAAAATTCTGTCTAAATGAAACATTCTGAAGCTTATTTAAAGTTCTCTGACTATCCATATAAGGATGTTGTTTAAGACGTTTTAATTATACAGTACTTAATGTCCAGCAAGTTAAATATCGCACTGCTCAAGTCAAAAAGACTCATTAAATTCAAGTCTGTTTGATCTCCAGAGGTTCCAAAATGGCTCTGTCATTCCTTTTGGTCTTGGCTGCGACTGTGATTCTTATCAGACCAGAGACACCTGTAACCAAGGTAGAACACTAATGTCACTTAGCCCAAGGGCCAATGTGTGCTTTGTTCATGATGCACTGCTTTGTTTACAGGCCTTACATCAAAACTCACTTGAATGCTGTGGTGAGAAACCGAGGATGAACAACTCCTGCTCAAATGACACTCACTGTGAGCCAGGTAATGTGGATTTTGTCAGACACAGACCTTGCCTTCTTGCCAATATCAGATTTTTATTGGTCCAAAATCACATGATGACAGAATATCCCACCCATGTAAGCTCTCCCTATTGGTTCATGTGAATGTGTTTGTATAGGATTGGTTGCTTTTACAATTTGGCGGCCATTCAGTTTTTTTCTTTTGTCACTTTATAATATTCATAAATCCCATAATTCCATAACATTACAAAGGGTTTTTGTGATACCTTTCAGTCTATTCTTTCATGGTGTAATAACATATCTCATTCTTGTCTGTGCATCACCAAGGGACACTGGAAAGTTTAGAGTTAAAAGCATGACTCTCTTGGATTAACTCTTTGAAAACCTTTTGTTTTTGTGGCTCACTTTATTTTTGAGTACAACTTATACACTTGGTAACCAAGTTAAAAAAAAGAAAGTCGAATAATGTGAAAGCTATTCTTTTATGTTCTTTAGGATGCTTCTTACGTGTCCTTGAGAACAGCAACACAATCTGCATATTCTGTGAGTCAGCGGCTGTGGATTTGGAGAACACGACACTCTGCACCTACAGTAAGAATATGGCTGTTTTTAATGATAAATCAAAGAAGTAATATTACATTGATCAGCTCTTTTTCTGTGCTCTTCAGACTACACAGTGGAGAAGAAAAATCATACTACTGTAACTACGGTTATTCCTAAAATTGGTAAGATAAAAATAGTCACAATTATTTTGTATTTATGTACTGGTTTCATGAACTATACTATACTACATTTATTAGCCAGACCTGCTCTCAAAAGTGTGTGTCTAGTCTGAAATAATAAGGGAAAGAAGTTATTTTAAGAAAAATCAACTTTAAAGGTAATATAGTCCAACTTTTTTTAGTATGAGGTTCTATTGTCATATAAAGGAGCCAAACTATTTCATTTTTACCAGGTGTATGCATGTCTGTAGTATCAGTCTAAAATATATTTCTAATATTTTCTACTTAACCGTTTACTGTTGTGTGCTGCATTATTGAGCAGGAGGGCCAGGCGTGGCAGCGTCTCTTCTTCTGGGAACACTGTTGATAAGCTTGTTCCTGATCCTGTCCGTTGCCTCATTTTTCTACCTCAAACGCTCCAACCGACTTCCGAGCATCTTCTATCGCCGCAACAAGGGTAAGCCCTGCATTGCTCTGATACGCTGACTAAAGGAAGCTACTGCTAAGCCACCACACGAAATAAAGTTTACACCTGTTTAGAGAACATGAGGTCATTTTATAAATTAATGTAATATTATTGTATGTTAGTTTTTATATTATCTAATATTTGTTTATTTGCATATTTACAGCTTTTATATTTCAACCAAGTGAGACAGTAAGTGGATTTATTGCCTGTTTTCTGTTGGCCACATGCTACAGAGATGAAATCTGTTGTCTTCTTTTGTAGTACAATACAAACCCAAAGGGACAGTTATAATTAGTTTGTTTATTTTCCCTCCAGGCCGTCATGATCCCTTCTTCGTCAGGTAAGATGACGACACTGTGTAATCTATCTCTCACACGTTGCTGAACAGGTTATAGTATGATGTGAAGCTAATGAGTAAATACATAGCAGTTAAGACATTAGTCAGAAGTGTTTGGCAATGTTGATTTGGAGTGTTGCAATTTTGAGGTTTTATAATGTTGTTGTAGGTAAAAAAAGTGATATTTTGGTGTGAAACAAAATGTGCAAAAAGTTATTTCAAATATGCTATGAACAATAGCAGCACATTTGTTTGATTGAGACACAGATGATTATATGTTTTCGTGTTTGTTTTTGTTCTTGAAGTGCGGAAGCCAAGATATGTGAGAAGGGAGCGGCCCTCTGCATCAGCAGTAAACAGTGCCACCATACCCACCACATCTACTGTTCAAGCCCATAATGTGTAGGAGCAGGGGTGGGAGTGTTGGTGTAGGTAGGAGAGAAGGCTCAGGAATGTTTCCTATCATGTTTATGTACGTAAGTATGAAGTTGACTTGTCTACAGAGATTAACCCTAACTACTGTTGGCACATCGTTGTCTTTAGGGTTTTTTTATTTCTATGTTTTGTGAAATGATATTGGCAAAATTCTCCACTCACTAACAGTCGTGTTATTGAAGCAGCGTTTCACCTAAAATATGCAGACATGGCTGTGTTAACCCTGGACAAACAGTTGTTAGCATTTCTTTCTATATTCTCTGCCTACTCATGCAGCACTATTGTGACACCCTGCTCAGTCTAAACGCTGTTATTGAATTGTTTTTATCTGCTGTTTGACTTGTAACATTGGTTCCATGAATATGTGGATCTCTGTGAAACCAGTGAGTGACCAAGTTAAGGTTTTGAGACAAACTATCTTTTTGTTAGTTCTCTAAACTTTTTTTTTTTTACATATTCGATATTTATTTGCGTTTTGTAACAGTGCACTGAATTATAC
The DNA here is from genome assembly GCA_030770545.1 of Macropodus opercularis. Taxonomy (NCBI): domain Eukaryota; kingdom Metazoa; phylum Chordata; class Actinopteri; order Anabantiformes; family Osphronemidae; genus Macropodus; species Macropodus opercularis. Next base: position 3,606,983 of record CM061099.1, read on the forward strand.
TGATTAGCATCAGGAGTAGTTTTGTGTCTAATACCAGAGTTCTGGTGGAGTTTTGTTGCTGTGGACACGCTGACACATAATTGATTGGTTGAATTTGTATTTTATTGTTGGGTTTGTGTTTATTATGGTTGTGAGCTCAGCCAATGTGATTGTATTGTACAACAAATAATGTATTACAGTTGCATACATCATTACCTTCCCTAGCACATGCACGTGGTCATGACGGAGAGAATTTTACCAGCAAAATCATGTTTTGCTTGTTTTTTTGGTTCGTTTTTTTAATATGAAGCTCCATAATTCTGCTGAACTAGATCTTGATGATCTGTTTCATTCCATTCGGTACATTTTAACTCCAACAGAATCTTGAATCGTTTTTGAATCCTAGTGCACTTTATCTGTAATCATCAGCTAATTCTCTAAGAAACTCCCACTAACGTTGCCATCAAATATAAGTCTGATTGTTGTGAGATTGGCAACACCTTTGCACATTGTGAACATTACTTGACCGTTACCTTTGCCAAATGTCGTCTGAAGAAAATGGCTCTTGCTGTGTGCCATATGAAAAGTGTGCCATTCTGAGCTTTAAGTGCAGCTGTGAAACATTTTGCCATGATGTGATGAGTAATCGTGTATTTGAATAATACCCGGTGGCCTTTACTGTGCACAATTCTAAACCAAGGCTAGTTAACAAAGTTTTATTTGCTACGTGATATTTTATTTCATTTTTTTATTTTGTCAACACTAAGGCTATAAGAACTGACTTCCATCCCTGACATTTGTGGAGCAAGACAGCAATCATTCCATGAAAATTCACATTTTGATTTACGTTTGCTTCCGTACAGAAAACTAAAAGCTGAATACATGTATATATTGTTTTATACAAATAACCTATTGTTTTTGTAATGATGTACATATTGTAGTTTCAGTGCCACGAAGAATGTTTTGAAAGCGTAATGTTTGCAGAAATAAAGCACCTTTATCAATAAGTATTTCCTTCTGTGCAGTTATATGATCTTTCGTGCTGCAGGTGTGTGAGTGACACTAGTTAGCTTAGACTACGTTTAAATTCATTTACTACACTATTGCTGTTATTTTTCTTCTGCTGGTTAATTAATCAACTTGGGAAAACAACCATATCAAAAATTCTGACACTAAATGTGGTTTGAACAAGTCATTTTTGAATAAATGCAATATGTTATTGATCTAAAACCTCATCAGTGGAACAAAAGGTGTAATTTGATTGATAATGTAATGCAGCTCTGACAGATGTACAGTAAGGGGACCTGAACCGTCAGACCTCTGCTAACACGGGGAAGGACGTTTGTACCAACTGCTACATGTGACTGGTACTATTTATATCAGCGGAGTTACAGACCCGTGTCTGACAAACAGACATCAGAGCTGAAATGTCCCTGCAGGACAAAGTTGTGACACCTTCAAACTGGACGCTTTGTCTCTCTGCAACAGGTACAGTCCTGAAGGTCCTTCTTTGCTTCAGAAGCACATTTAGTAATTTACTGAAGTGCCGTGTGTCAAACTGGTTGTTTTAGAAATGAATGACTTTGTAGAGTTATGCTAATGTTAAAAACATGATCCCATATTTACAAAGAAATTTATTCAGCTGGCACAGATTTGTGATTTGTTTATGTCTTTTTCTAATGATTTAGTATTTTCGCCTTGTTGCGTACCCTGCTATTGAACATCTCATATCAGGCCATATGACCGGTCTTCTAAGAGCAGTGTTATTTTGGGGGTCTGTTCCAATCTTGTGACCAAGGTGCTCTGGTGTTGCTTTCAGCTCTGCAACTGCCACAACAGCTTGTTAGTTTACAACGATTCCCTATAGACTGTGAGCTATTGTACAGTAAACATTTAAATATGTAACTTTTGTTTCCTTTTTCAGAGTGAAGGGTGTGTGAGGTGTCAAAATGGATGACTTGGATCATAGTATTCACATTGCAGAGTATGACTGGATAACTTTCTGTGAGGAGAGTGAGGAGTGCAGTCTGCTGAAGCCTTCGATCGCTTGCTCTGACAGCTCAGGCCTCAGCGACTCCGAGGACTCAGAAAGCTCCAGTCCAGAGCAGCTCAACAAGACTCGGACGGGCGAAGAAAACGATGAGAAGAGTCTGGCAAAGTTAGACTGTGATATATGCAGTGTTTGCTCTGCAGTAAATACTCTTAGCACCACAGAGGTGCACGTAAAGGCTGCAGAAGAGACAAAGGCAACTAACAACAACACAGAATCACCACATAAACTGAAAAAAGAAGTTAGACTTCTAGAAACAGAAGTCGATAATTACAGAAGTGAGGCTGCTCCATCCTTTGTTGACCAAACAGACGTCAATGGGAATGAGCCACCTGCTACAGAAGCAGCTCTGAGCAGAGTCCATGCCAGAGCAGAGAAGGAGCGTTGGTTTGTGACAGTCAATGACAGGCCTGCACGACAGCAGGCGGCTGCCGTGTCTGTGAAAAAGAAAACAAGACAAAAACAACCACGAAAGAACTCGTGGAGCACAAACCAGGAGACGTCTGTTGAGAACTCTTTGATGATGAAAGATAAAAATGATTCTGAGGGAGGGAGAGACAAGAGGGGCTTTGTGCAATTAAAGCAACCCCTAGTTCAAAAACCAGGAGAGGTTCCAAGTGCTCAAATAAATCTTGAGTTACCACTAATGTGTCGCAAAAATGAAACCGTGTCAGAAATCCTGTTGACTAATTCTCTGACGGAACCTATCGCTGAGGCAACGATGGGCAGAAACACGCATGACCCTGGCAGCGTGTCGCGTGACGTATTTAGCCTCGAAGCTCCTTCGCACATGGAGACTGCAGAATCAGACGAGTTTTGCTCCATTCACAGTTACGATTCTGAAAGCTATTTGTCTGCTGCTGAGTCAACAGAGGAGCCTTTGTATCATCTTAAAGACCACGTCACAGAAAACCAACAGCCGTTATTATTAACTACCAGCCAGGCACCGGACAGAGGATTACTTCACTGTGATAACACGCTCTCCTGCAATGTGTCAGCCACCAAGTGTGATGGTTATGAAGGCACCGGTGCTGAGCCCACCCTGGCAGTTCCATATGCTGGCCAAAGAGCCAACGAAATGCCAGGCGACAACTCCACATGTGATAAGGACACGCACGGCAGGGAGCTCTGCGTGTCCTCACACACACTCCAGAATCAAGACACTCACCTCTCTGCATCTGGTAGCTCTTCAGGACACCAGCTCAGTCCTTGCTCTGTGACCAACAGCTCTGGAACATACGCGGAAGCTGCGGGCCTCACTGGACCAGTTTACGCCATGTCAGCTTTTTGGAATGAAATGGAAAAGATGACCATAAACGACATTTTGCGGCTGAGGGTGGGCGGAAGCACACAAACGCAAGAAACAGTGACACCAAGTGTGCATGGTTTTCCAGCAAATCACACCCTCCGTGCGGAGTGTAACCCGTCTGATGGTCCGATGGATACGTCAGACGTTTCTGACTCAGACTACTTCACGCAGCCTGATGAATCCAAGCCAGATTGCTCAAGCTGTGAGTTCTCCACCTCTGATTTTGAAGAGGATTACTGGCAGTTTATTGGTGCAAGCAGGAACCCAAGTCCTGATCCTCAAGGCAAAAACCATCCAAACACAACAGGCTCTGCTTTCCTGTGCCACGAGGAACTGTTGTGCACACGCTGTGAAGAAAAGGATCCACATGTGCCCTCAGAGGCCTGTGCAGGTCAGCGTGTTGATCATCACGAGTCACATACGCTGATGAAACCTTTTCAGTTGGGAGGAATAACAAAAACCCAAACTTTGAACACAGAGGAGCTCACTTCACAATCCTTGTTTGGTGTTGATGAAAACAGCCTATTTCTGAGTCATAGTCAGGCTCTGGAGGAAAACCTTGCTTTGAAACAGAACAACAGCCTGGAAACACTAATACCATCACCTGTTCTATCCAGCACGGACATGCTAGACAAACGTTACCAGATTTCCATCGCAGAAGCGTTTGAATTCTTTTTCACTGAAGATGAAGCAAAGAATGACACACATGGAACTGTCTATAATCATGAGGACATCTCAGTGACGCCTGTGCGTGACTGCACTCTTTGCACCTTTAGGAATGAAATGCCTTTTTCTGCCCTCCATGATTCCCAGTGCAGCAAAGAGAAGCCCATCCCTATCTTCTCTTGCTCTCATCCTACCGTTAGAGACCTCACATTCCCAAAACCAAGTCCTCTTTTCCTGAATGCACACAGTGAGAACGAGGACATCTCTCCAGCCCTGCCTCGTTTTCTTTCCCAGGAGTCTCTCACTTGGAAAAGTTTGCTGTCAATCAGTAACATTTGCTTCCACACAAAAGGTAGCACATGGTGCCGACGGTCTGGTGCTTGGGTGTTTCCAGTTGATGCAGAGAAGAGAAAGGATCCACAGAGTGCTGCCATTACTGAGGGAAGATTTCACTGGAGGATTTGGGAAACGCTACACTCAAGTAAAAAAAAGCCACATTAACACTAAAACTGAGTGAAATCAACTTTTTGTTCATGGTTTTGTGTCTTACAGGGCAGGAGGGCGTCTTCTCTACACTGAAACAGTCAGATATGTGCTTGGTCTGCATTGCCTTTGCCTCTTGGGTGCTGAGATCCTCCAATCCTGAGGCTGCTGATGCCTGGAAAGCAGGTAGGAAACTCTTGCACTGATATTTTGCCGCTACACTGATTATGCAAAAAAAAGGCCGGAAGTACAATATTAAAGGTGCTTAAAATGCATTTTCCCTGTTTACGTATTTCCTGTGAGCGAGGGGACACACATCAAAAGTGACGTGTGGGTATTTTATACACCTGTGTGTTCTTTATCTTCATGTTTGACTGTGCTGGATTAGAATTGAGCACAAAGAGCATTGTTTGAATTTAAAATCTGTTTCTACAAAGTAACCATTCGAATGAAATCCCGTTCAGCTCTGTTGGCAAACGTGAGTGCGCTGTCAGCTATCCAGTTCCTGCGGCATTACGTGAAGAAGACTCCCCTTCTAGATGATCCCTGATACCCTGTTTTCCAAAGATTTCCACCTGGGTCCATCCACAGAATATACAGTGTACAGTCTGTAGAGTATTGTAGTAGATGACATTGGTTACAATACTGTGTGGGAAGATCAGCTTTAATTCAAAGGGTGCTTATATTTGACATTGTCTTTCTTGTGTGCAAATCCTTTCCAATAACAAACACCAACACTGCATAACCTGTATCAGTGCAGCTTCTTCATTCCTACTGAAGATATTCATTTAATTTATTTAAATATGTCTGTAGATAAAGTTTTTAAATATGTTTAGCTTTTAGTGAACAACAAACATAAGTACAGTGAATTTATTATTTTATCCATCTCTAGCAGCAGGACTGTATGTGTGTGTGCTCGAATGACTTGTCTTCATATTAACATATTAACAGAGCAACATGTCTGCAACAGATTAGCTTATTTTTGTTTGTTTTTAATAATGTCTCAGAAAAATAAACCAACACAATACACAATACTATCAACTTCCTTTATCGATTTTCCTCAAGTTTGACTATTATTATTTCAGGAATGGCGTTTCCAGTAGGCGTTGTGTTACAGTACATACTAGATCTGTGGTTTTTTGGAACTGCTTTAACAATTTTGTAAAATGTAAAATGTTATCACAACACTTCATATTTCTTTGTCAAACTGTGCACATTTGATTTTTCTGTGATTAAAATCATCATTATGTGACTCTCCTCTTGGTTTTAGTTAATGGGTGCAGAAAACCAGGACAGGAGTTACACAAAGATAATAATAATAATATACTGTAACTGCAGAAATTTTTATTGAAATAAATATGCAATGGATACAGTTTGATACACTTTTGGATTAGATCACATAAATACTGAATTTAGAGGCAGTTCTTTGTATAGTTTCATTAAAATGCCACCAATTCAGTTTCTATCCAATTTAGTTATTCAAAATGATGGAAAATATGCTGTTATTATAAAACTTTGTAATGGCATAATCCAATTAATAATTATATCACCTTGTAATACTACTTACTGTTTTAGCTTATAATTTACTGCTACCATACTGAATCAAGAGTCGAGTGTTCACATCTACTGCTATATCGTTAGTATTCATACATATAGAATACTGTGAACATGTAATACATGTATTTACAATCTCAAAAATTTGCGGATAAAAGCTTCGGTTATATTGTGAAAAGATATTTTGATATATAAAACTTTAGGATTTAGAGAAATATTTAGCAGATTTAAGAGTAAATCCAACCTCTACTGTACTTACAGAGTCTAAAACACCACAATGCAACTTGCTACGCTAGTTTGGTGAAAACTGAAGACTGAGTCATGCTTGGTTGTTACAATCATTCAAACACTGATTTAAATGTCATTCTGTACAAGGAAATTACTTAGAAAGCATTATAGGGATATTTCAGCGTAACACCTAGGTCTGTCTGTTTTCATATCCTTTATAAGAGCTTTTAGCAAATTTATATCACTGCATAAGAAACTGTTTTACAGTTTGTTAGAGAATATCTGTCACTTTACATCTCACATGAATGGGTGAGATTGTTCATTATTGTGATAATAAAACTAGTATAAAGTCTTAAGTGATATGAAGACCTCAGACGGACTTTGAAAGTCCTATTAAGTGCTAAACAAGGAATGCACATACAGTTTCACAAAGTATTTTCTAAAATATATTAAAACAAAAAACACACACATTCTCTTACAGTCTCAACATTACGCAGTATTCTATTGGGTAAGTTTAGGGTCTCAGGGCATGCACCACCTGCAACTCAAGATGGCTTGTCACCTTCTTTCTTCAGGCGGCTGTAAGAGACGCAAAAATGAATTAAAATATATCATGTGACCGTTTGTCACACTCAAACTGAATCAGAACACCTCCCTCTCCAGTGATGCTAAAGTCCTGTGTTCAAAGCTGCTACTTTAGTTCTTAAAAAAAAGCAGTTTTGCTAATGAGACCTTTCAGATGGATAATGATAACCTGGACAGTGAAACCCCCCTGGTGTGTAAGGCCCAAAAGCCTTACCTGTAATAATCTTCCTGACTTGGTAGAGGGCCTCCATGCAAGTGATGTCTGTGCAGCCACTGCTGCTCCAGAGCCATCCTCTGCAGCTCTGTAGACTGAGCATGCATAGCTTGGAGCTGGTGAGCAGCAGACATCTGAGGGATTGGGCCCTGCAACTCTCGTGGATATGCAGCTCCTATGGAACATATTATAAAATTAACTGGATATTGACTAAACTAAAACTATGGATTGCAAAGAAATATTTACATTACACACCAAAAAGTGGGTGGCGCAGCATCTCATGATCATGAGGAAGATCACTGAGTAAAGGATTGGGTAATGGGCCAGTAGGGAAGGGGAATCGGGCCAAACGAGGACCAGCTGCCAGAGGGTCCACTAGAGGATGAGGACTACCACCTGTAAGAAAAAATAAGACCTACATTATATACAGTTGAACTGCCCACAACCACATGTTTTACTGCTGATCAGTCTGAGTCCACCCTTACCCTGACTGAGGGGGTCCTGTTGGTGCAAGTGGAGGTGAGAGTGAATGTGAGAGTGCTGGTGATGATGTGGAGTCACATTGAGCATCTGCAATCTTGCAGCTGGGTCAGTTGCCACAGAGGCCATCCTCTCTGCATGAAGCCGCTCTGCGGTGAGTCGTTCGGCGTAACTCAGCTCTGGGCGTAGCTGAGGTCCTGCCAGTGCCATCCTCTCCCGCTCCAAATGGTTCAGCCCAGGATGGAAAGGTGCGAATGGGTGAGGTGGTCCAGGAATGTGGGGAAGAGCCAATGCGCCATGTCTGGCAAAGTGCTCCATGGGGTTGGCTGAAGGGTGCAGAGTTTCAAGGTCTGGGGGCTTTACCTCAAAGCCAGGCTTCATCCTTTCACAGAGCTCTCTCTCTCTGAGATTCCTCAACTCCCGCTCTCTCAGACTGGGTTCAGCGGTGTACAAGCCCGGCAGTGGGTAAGGTAGCAATTGGTCGCCGGGGCTCAGGGACACGTAAAAAGGATGGTTGCGGTTGCTGGGGGACATGACATGGGGTCGAGCGTATTCACTCAGGGTGCGCAGAGCTGGCGTATCCGGGCCAATGTAGGGGTGCACTGCAGCTACTGTGGTGGGTGGCTGCTCAAAGGAGGAGCGTCCATGACTCTGAGCTGACATCTGGGCCTCACTCATACGACTGTCATGAGAGGAGTTGGAGGCTCTCTGTAAGCAAACACAGAGTGAGAGATTATGGTTTGTGTGACTGAGTTGATGCTTGAAAATAAAAAAGAACACAAACAGATGTTGCACTCACAGCATTTCTGTCTGCCTCCCTTTCACGCTCTCTGTCCTTTTCCCGGTCACGTTCCTGCCGAGCAGTGAGCTCGGCCTCTCTCTTAGACTTTTCCATAGCCTCCTCCCTCTTCTTGGCCAGTTTGGAGGACGAAAGCGGAGTGAAGAACAAGTCTGTTCTAGCACAGGTGTTGTAACCACGATCCAAATGTTTGATAAACCTAGAAGAAAGAACAGGTTTGTTAGTATGACTCAATGCAGGAGAAATAGAACGAGATAAGCGTTGTACTAACTACAGTAAAAGGTGTCTGAGCTCTTTTCTGCACACAAGCTGCCCTATGTTTGTCAGGATAGTGACTGCTTGCTGTATTGTGGGTGCCACTGTTAGGAACAGTGTAGCTTTCAAATAACGCACAATAGTACTAATCAAAAGCTAATAAATGTGGCCAGTTCTCATACAATGTGGTGCTTTCAACACTACTAAATTTGACAAAACGCCGCTCCTACCGTGCAGACTGGCTGGCATGGCTCGCCATATTAACAATGGTAGGTTCAGGTGAGGGGCTCCGAGGTGGAGGGGGTGGGCTCTCAGCCTCCTCCAGCTCATCCAGGGGCTCCTCTTTAATCTGAATGTGTTGTCCCTCTGAGGTGTTGCTCGGTGAGGGTCTCAGAGAAACGGGTGGGAAGGACGGCTGCAGGCTCGGCACAGGGCCAATAGCAGAAGATGCTACAGAGGTGACAGAGTTTATGGCTCCAGCAGGTGGGTGGGAAGCAGTCATGCTTTTCCCAGGGTGGCTCTGCACCTGAGAGATCACTGGAAGTTGGGTTGGAAGTGACTGCATTGACTGTGGCATGAGCTGAAGAGGAGGAGGTGGAGCACCTGGGGGATGCTGGTTGGGCAGAGAATTAAGAGGCTTTAGAGCAGGTGGAGGGGGGAGGTTGGAAGGCATCTGGGGGAAAGGTGTAGGAGACTGGTGTGGTAGCTGTTTGTGTGATGGTGTAATTGGGGTTGTGGGAGGAGGCTTGATTTGTGGGACAGCAAGAGGAGGCTGGGGGAGCTGCGACTCCCTAAAGAATGGTGAAGGTCGTGGGGGAGCCTGAGGTGGCAGGCCATGTGCAGAGCTGAGAGCAGGTGGGACCTGAAAAGCTGGAGGAAGAGAAGAGTCGTGCCCTAGTGGTAGAGGAGGCGGACCAGACAGAGAGTGTGGGGCAAGCTGTGGGCGGGCGTTCAGTGACTGAACAGCGCTTGGCTGAGGGGGGTCTGAAGATGGACGAGAGGGGCTATGACTGGGATCAGCAGTGGGGATGCTTTGCGGTGACGGAGGAGTGATGGGGGGAACCTGAGAGGGGAGGGTCTGCAGGACGGGTGTGTCAGCCAACGCAGCAGCAGGGGCCACAGGCTCTGGTGGGACGGCGTTCGGCTGGGCAGATGAGTCAGAATCGCTCTCGTTGCCTGGCTGGGGGCTGGAAATGCTGGGAGATGAGCTTCGGTTGTCCTGATCAATGTCTTTGGTGTCGCTACTGCCATCATCCTGAGCGCTGCGGCTTTCTGAAGAGCTCTCCTCCTCTGCTTCAGCCTCTGACCGAGAGCCCTGAGGGTCCTGTAAAAACCAGCCAAATAGGACGACTGTGCTCAGATCCTCAGAATAATGACCTGTGATAAAATGTTACAATGGCCAACTTTGCAAGTGATTCCACTGCAACAATGTGACATGAAATGTTCCCTCACCTGTCTCTTTGGCCTTTTAGGAGTAACTTTTTCAGTCTCATCAAGCTCCTGGACTGGACTCTCCCTTGCACGTTTTGTTGTCTTTGGTGAGGTTATCTCCTCTTTTATCTTCTGTGAACACAGAAAATGTAGACAGTAGCATTAATATTGATAAAAAAAAGAAGAATGAATTTAAATAAATAAATGACTGATCAATGGCAACGACAGAGACGTGCAGGACTCCAACTGGTGATAGGATCACGTTGTATATTAATGTAGGTATCTTTGATGTGTGTTTACCTTGTTGGTCCTCTTGTTTTTGGATTCACCCTTGTTGTCCATGGATGATGATCTTAGAGAATTAAAAGTCACTCTGCTGGGTGAAGGCTGGTTACAAAGCTGCTGATCCTCACTGGTGGGGGAGCCCGTGAGCCTCCTGTGGCCACTTCTTAAAGATGACAGCTGCTTTAAAAATAATCACAAGTTGATATTTAAAATGCATTTCCAATACATGGTCAAATCTGATTCTTTGTTTGTTTTGTAATGGTATTTTCAAAACATTATATTATAGAAGTTCATTTTGATGCTGAAGGCTTACCGGTGCTCTGCTTCGCCGTGTCCTCATGCCGTGCTTGCTGTTCACCTCCTCCTCTTCCTTAACAGGTTTAAACATGAACGGAGCGCCTGCAGATTTTAGAGCTTGTGGCAGACATCCGTGTTTGTTTTCATATGTGCGACACGTCGTGCACAATAAAGGATTGTGTCTTCCCCCTTGGTGCCAATCTTTAGACCCTGTATAAAAAAAACTAATTGAATTTGAGGGTTTCTTTCCACATGCAAGGCTTTACAGAAAAAAATGCATTGCACCAACTACTGAACAACTTGTACTTACTTGTTGCACCACAGTGGCTGCAGCACTTGATGTCTTGCTCACTATCTTCACTATCAAGATCATCCTCACTTGCAGAACTGGCATCTACTGCTAAAGAAAACATCATCTTAGATGGATCTGCAGCCACAAATCTCATATCTGACACAACATTCTCTCTCATAAACAACAAAAGTGTGCTTACTGGAATAGTTTCGCGAAGGGGTGCTCACGGGAGGCGCAACAGAGCGAGTCTTTGCCTTACGAGAGGACGGCTGCCGACGCTGCTGACGGTAAGCTCTCGTTCCTGCAGCCTCTGGAGTTTTTTTCCAGTGGTAATAGAACGTTATCAGCTCTCCCTGATGATAAAAACACATTTTTTTTGTAATATGAGATACATTACCAATCAAGAAAGCACAAGTCACTGCATGAATTACAATTTGTTCTTTACGAAAAAAGGAAATGTCTTACAGTCTTTTTGCTGGGCAGAAAGTCTTTCCGGATGCGGAAGAAATTCTTTCCATATTGTCTGAGGCCTTTGATGAAACGTTTCTGAAAAGAAAGAGGGTTGGAGAGAATGTATTAATCGTGTCCTATGAAACAAATACAGTTAAAAAGAATCTGCATTGTACACACTATACCAATAGGTTTAGTTTTTAATTTTTAGTTATTATATTGGTTAAGTAGTGAGCTAAGTAGTGTAGTAGTAATTTCAGGCAGGAGAAAAACTCTTCACTGCAGATAAACTGATACACGAATGCATAAACAGTTTTCCATCTGTTTAATAACAATAATTTTATTTGTCTGCACAAACATTACCCAAACAAAATGTCAGCACTTGATCAAAACTTGTCTCACCACATCATCCTCCGACCAGCATTTCTCTATAAGCTTTGGCAGTGGCTTCTTAACCAAACGCTGAAGAGCTTTTGCTGCGTCATAATGACTTGCATGTAGCTTTGAGGTAAAAACAAGTTGTTAGTACAACTGTTGTTCTATGAATTTACTGGAATTTGGTGAATATAAATAAATATTTTATTTATAAATTGTGTGATTCTCACCATGTTGAGAGCGTTGAGTGTGGTATCGTCACGAGAGGCCGCTAAACATCCATCCTCTGTGGATCCGCCATCACACATCCCTGCAAAAGCTGCCATGCTCCTACAGAAATGACATTGCATATTGCATTTATGTGTGAAATCAAAACTGGTTCAGTTTGACTTCAACACAAAAATTTTTTAAAGGCAATATATTACAGATTCATCTTGTTTTAAATTGTAAAGTCATGTATAAAATGATATTAATCTGAAAATTAAAAAATATATTTTTGTATAATTTGAAAGGTTCAAGCTTTTAATCAATCATAGATCAAAGACAGAGTTCATCTAGAAAATAAGGTGCAGGCACTGACCTTGCAGCTCTTAGGTACATGAGGAGGTCACAGTCATTGACCCCTGGCGTCCACATCAGCTCCTCGCTCTCTGTCTGACTCTGTAAAGCAGGAGCAGGACGAGGCTGCAGCTCTGGAAGCTTGGCCTGGGATAAAAGCAACAGAGGGACAATAGGTAGTACACACCCTGAATAGACATTATCAAGAGGATGTGTGTGAGAATGCATGTCACCCCAGACATTAAACAGATTTTTCCTCATGAGGTCCCTTGTACAAAGTCTGGCTCATGTTCAATTAAGTCCATGTGCAAACAAAGCAGACGAACTAGTGAATTCACAGACTTCACAGGGATGTCCCCCGTTAAATGGATCCGTTCATCACAACACCTAAAAGTATCGCCTTTTGGGTGGCATTCATCTAGTTCAGAAGACAGTGGCAATGGACAGGATACATTGTCTCTTATTTAGCACTTGGTGGTTCTGCTCCCATCAACGTTGAATTATTTTGCTTTTTGAGTCACCAGCACAGTTGAATGCTGAATTTTATTTAGACTTCAATTTACTACAAATGTCACATACTGTAGCTTTAGTACAGGTCTTTCTTAGGCTATGCTTATTACACTATTTAATACTTTATTATTAGGTATTAATTAATCTATTGTGTTGAACTTTTAACCTTTGAGACAATTATTCAGTAAAATGATTGTGTTTTTAAACATATTTGTCTGATATTTGAAGTGTGACATGAAATGTGTCTCCTTTAACACAACGAAACACAAATAACTGAGTTTGATGTGATTAGTGTGACTGGATAACTGCTGTCTATTGTACAGGTACAGTACGGGTGGGACAATGTAATGGCTCCCTAAAGACCACATTAAAGACCAAGGGACCGACACGCTGTGAATCAACAAACATTACAGCTCCAATTAATATTCTGTTCCTGTGGCACATTCAGACGTACAAAAGCTTTTTGTATTTGCTTTTAAATAAACAAACTGTTAGTTATAGACTCACGCTGAACAGATTTACGGTTTTATTATGAGTCAAGTCGAAGGCAAGTGCACATACGTCACTATTTCAGTCTGCCAACATATGCAGAGTGTTTCAATACGGACTAAATTAGAGTTTACCTGGTGACTTGGCCCAACTCTTATCTCGCCTTGTGTGTTGTTCAGGCTCCTAAAATCAAAACAACAAACAGATCATTATTAGATCAAACACCTGTATCGCCAGCAGTTTGCTTGCTAAGGGTGGAGGAAAATCACGCCGCTGAGAGTCTGCCCGTGTTTAACAGCGCAATGAAGCCAGCGGATGATGGATGCGTAGCTTCCCTTCCTCCGGTGGGTGATCTCAGCGGCAGACAGACGAACCTCCCGCCCCTCCAGCGCCGCGAACCAATCTCAGCCGTGACCTGCGAGCTTTCCTTATATTACATGAATGAAACCCGACGCCAGCTGCCGCAAAACACTGCCAATCAATCATACATGAGCTGCTAATTTTTACTGTCACCATTATGCGAACAGTGTGTGCTAACCTGCTGCTAAGAGCCGGCGGCAGCTGGATGGATCCTCGCCAAAGTGTGCAAACGATGACAAATAACGCCGATGTTAACGTGCATCGTTTTACACAGCGCTGCGTTTAGCGACACGCAAATCCACGATCACCACAAATTAAACGTTGGACGCATACGCTCGACCTACTTTACTGGCCTCGTCCACGCAAACGTGCGCGAAAATAAATGTTTAGCGACACGAAGGCGCAAACAAAAAAAAAAGCCGCTGCTAGCGACGGCAACATTAGGTGCTACGCTGTGTTTGGCTAGCTCGTTAGCCAGACGTGAACTTCGTGACCACTGACACTCCGATCTTTTCGCACGGACGGCTGTCAAAGTAACGCCGCGAAAACGCCAAACGCGCATTTAGTCCGTCACAAGTGCAGCACAAATGCGAATTGGTGAATCAATCCGGTTACCTCCGCGGACTGAACAGGTCGTCCATGTCGAAGGGTGTCTGGATGGGGCTTGTTGACACTACGCAGCGCAGTGGGCGATACACACAAACTATGCGAATCCCCTATTACATGGCTATTCAAAATGGAGGCGGTGTAGTAGAGGGAGTCACTCCGCTTTTTTTCCCAGCGCAATGACCTCAGCAGCCACAGCTAAGCCTTCAAAGTTGTCTGGCTGTACATAACTGAGCATGTGCCGCGGATCAGCAGCGCAGCAGCCGCGGAAGGAAGCGCTGCTCATCAGCTGCTGCGGCCGCTGCACAGGCGTCCATGAAGCAAAGCGCAGGTCCGCGCTGCTTCGAGCCATTACGCGTCGAGCAGCAGACACGCGGCCACAGGACGACAACGAAAAGCACAAGCAACATGACGCAGAGCGTTAAGATGCAGATACTTCAGCAAACGCCAAGTGATGACATCTTAAAGATGGGCAACAAGCGGGACGTACGCAAATTATTCAGCTTATTAACATTTACTCTCGGCTCTTCGAAGATTCTTTAGTTCTAATTTCTGTAAAAATAATACAAATAAGTTAGGATATTACAGGAGCACGTACATTGTTTGTTGTTTGCATTAAATTAGCTTTTGCGATTTAAGCATAAAAAGCAGATTAGTGAAATTATTTATGCTTTCGTTTTTATTCCCTTCCCTTTTCATTTTTACTAATTTGCAAATATCTAAACGCGACTTCTCTGGTGATCAAACTACAGAAGAATTATAGAAAACACAAATTTCAATATGAAATCTACATTACGACCCAATCTATTCCCTGCTTATTTTATGCAACCAAGACCAGTGTTTCCTACAATAGTTGCAACTTTTCTAGTTTCCATTACATACACGTGAAAGGATGTTGTTACTGAGCAATGTACAGACATACTGGACATATTTGCCGTAATATTTGAAGATATCAACATTTCCCAGCAGAAAGGACATGGCTACAATCCCCATTTCAGCTTTGTTTGAGGGTGACCATAATAAATATACAATAAGAAAAACGTGTGATAATGAAGCAAACTCTTTTTAGATCAATGGGGCTCTGCAGGTCACCCTTTAACCTAATAATCAGACGTCACTCAATGTGGGAGGACATTCTGTGGAACAGAATAGTAAGACACCAAGAAAAAAACAAGTATTAACCATGTGTCCAAGTGCATTTTTAATGAATACAGTTTTAGTTACCGTTAATAAATATTAGTCAAGTTAGGTCTATTTTTACACCACATTAAAACAGAGCAGAAGACTTGATTATAAAGTGCTGCAGTTCCAGTAACTAAGCGTGTTCTTTCTATTTCATTCATTATCGGTGAGTAGCAGCTGTTTTTATTGTTTTCTGTTATTATCCAATGACTATATCAGAGGTTTTCTGAAATTTTTTCCAGCAAAATGAGCCTCGTCTCCCAACTCCTCTTCAATTCTACACGAAAAAGAAAGAGATTTAGTTCATGTTCTTCCAGACATTTTAACAGGTAGGTCTTCTGTCCCGTGGGGCTTAAAGACATGGAAACAGTTTTTAACCAACACAAGACCACATCAGAAGCAGAACAGTGATTGCATTTATCTAAACAACTCCAAACATAAGTCTGCATTTTACAAATTATTTATGTATTAAAATGAAAAAGAATGAGACTCACCTAAGAATCTGGTTATATTTGGCCAAACGCTCAGAGCGACAGGGCGCTCCAGTCTTGATCTGAAACATATGCAGTGCTTTAAAACAGGATTCTATATCTACGAGATATTAGTCTTTATATAACAAATTTGATGTGCTGAGACATGGTAGACAACTTTTTATTTGGACTTTAAATTAAGTACTAAGTAAGTGAATTAGTTAGCAAAGTGCTTAGGATAACGCATTGAACAAACCACACAACTGAATTTTACAAAAACATTAAGGTCTTTAAAAAGATGGTTATATACTATAATCCTTGACATAAAAGTGAAAAAACAAAACTTCCTTGGACAATAAACTTTTGTTTTGTCTGAACTCACCTGTCCAGTGCATAACCCAACAACCAAATCTGCTATGAAGGTGTCCTCAGTTTCACCAGAGCGGTGGCTGACCATCACACCCCAACCACTCTCCTGCGCCATTTTACACCTGGGTGGACAAACTACATTTTATTCACTTCATTCTAATGCGGTGAGACATTCAAGGGGGTTATTCAAATCTTCTAATTATTTATGTATCGGTTCCAAGTTTAAGATGTCGACCTACGCTCTCAGAGATTCAGTGACGGTGCCAATCTGATTGACTTTCAGCAGCAGACAGTTGCAGGCCTTCTCCTCCACAGCCTTGCAGATGCGATTGGGGTTAGTCACCGTTAGATCGTCTCCAACAACCTGGATGTCAGTGGATTCAGTGAAGTTGGTCCAGGCCGCCCAGTCGTCCTGATCAAAAGGATCTTCAATGGAAACCACTGAGGGAAACGTGCAGATATTCATCAATAAATAGTTAAATTGATTGGTTTAAAATGAAAAACAGCTAAATTCACATTCAGCTGTTGATACATCACAGAATCCATAAAAACCAATCAAAAAAGGCATATTGACTTTTTTTCTTTTGCAACTTTGTTATACTTCATTTATTCGTTTATTGTGTCTACCATGTCCTGTTTCCTCTCATGCCATACAGGAGATGTGGGGAAACCTGGTCATCTTTTTTTTCTGCCCTGCCTACTCCTGATTAGCCAATTACAAGCTGTAGAGACGGTTGAAAAACAAGCAGAGCTTTCGTTCATGTTTAGCCTGATATACCAACCGAAGGAACCCTTCCTTTAGCTGACTAGCTTAGCTTCCTGCTGTCTTCATGCTACGTGACGTGTAAAAAGCGAGTGTTAGGGGATACCTGGATAATCCTTCACAAAGCTCTTGTAGAGCTCAGCAAGCTCGTCAGGAGTGATGTAACGGCTCGGGTCGTCAGGAGATTTAAAGTCCAAGTCATATTTTCCTTCCCTGTAGAATTCAGACGCTGCCACATCCATGCCGATCACAACCTCATCTGTGTATCCTGCTTTGGCAATGGCCTCCTTTAGTAACTCCAGTGCTGCCAAGACAGGTAATAAATATCAAAAACCACTGCAGAACTTGTAACATAGGATATAAAATAAAAATATCCTACAATTTAGTGCAAACAACTAGTTCATAAAAAATAACATCAGTAGCTCTAAGGTATACCTTCCATGTTTTCCAGGATGTTTGGAGCAAAGCCCCCTTCGTCACCCACATTGGTGGCATCCTGTCCATATTTCTTCTTGATGACATTCTTAAGGTTATGATAGACCTCAGCTCCAATCTGCATGGCTTCTTTAAAGCTACTTGCACCAATGGGCAAGATCATGAATTCCTGCATTGCAAGTTTGTTACCAGCATGAGAGCCTCCATTGATCACATTGAAGGCCTGGCAGAGATAGAGAGTGGAAATTAAAGTAACCCTCAACATGAAGTGAATAATTAAAAAGACAAAGACAAATCCTCACCGGCACAGGCAAGATGACCTCAGGGTTTCCTGCAAGGTCAGCAATATGACGATACAGCGGGACTCCTTTCTCTGCTGCACCAGCCTTGCAAACAGCCAGGGACACACCCAGGATAGCGTTTGCTCCAAACTTGGCTGTTTGGAAATAAATCAAATAAAAATGAATTTAAAGCCTACAAACTACAAAACGGTGGTTGGTTTTGGTGACAGTCTTATTTATAAACACATACTGAAAAATATGAGTTAAATTGTCATTGACATTGTCCTGCACTATAGATGTCAGCACACAATTTTAGTGCCTTACATTTGTTCTCTGTGCCATCCATGTCAATCATCATCTGGTCGATCCTCTCTTGCTCAATCACAGACACATCCTGAGGAAAAGGCAAATTAGTAATTAGTGAAACAAATAAATGAAAAATTAAGAAAAATTGAGACAACATTGTTCAACTTTTACTACAGGATTGTGAGAGGATCCTTTTCTTACTTGGCCAACAAGTGCTGGTGCAATAGTTGAATTTATGTGGTCTACAGCCTGTGAGACTCCTGTGACAGACAGAGATCGGTGTAGTTCAGCAAACCTTGCAAAGATACCATCAACACCAGAAAATGTATACTTGAACACATGCAACGCATTGTTGGAAAACAGTCTCATGCAACTAATTCTTTAAATTAGTTTAATTCCGCATGCATTTATTTTGTTTAACATGTCAAAGCAGTTTTATTTAACAAATAACTGGTAGCACGCTGCACACATTTGTTCATCTGCCAGAACCACTCAATCTGTTGTTTGACGCTGTAGTTAAAGGATAGGGTGATTTATTATTCAGCTGTTTTTCAGACAGGCAATAAAAACCCACTAACCCTTTCAAATCTCAAACACGGGGAGAGAGGATGACTAGTAAAGAGGACACAGAACAAGATAAAAACATAAAAATAGAAATACAGATTTTCCTTTAAATTCTGTAAGTTTAACAGAATATTTCCTCTCAAAGATAAAGAAAAAGCAGAACAGACCTTTTCCAAGGTAGCGAGACTTGTCATTGTCCCGAAGCTCCAAAGCTTCATAGATTCCAGTGGATGCACCACTTGGTACAGCGGCCCTAAACAAGCCTGAAACGTTTCCATGAAAACAGAAAGAGAATCAGCAAATAACCACTGACAGTCATCAAATCACAATCAGCCTGATATGGTAACATCAATATATTACTTTTAATCAATCAACAAGATACATGGTACTGTAAAAACACCTACCTTTGTCAGTGTAAAGGTCAACCTCTACAGTCGGATTCCCACGAGAATCAAAGATCTCTCTGGCATGGATCTTGACAATGGACATGATGCTGGAACTGGAGATGAAAGTTCAAGTAGTTGTGGGCAAATGAATTGAAAACTGGATATATGTGCACAGATCAACAGAAATGATAAGAACTGTATTCTCCTTCCCCTTCTCTTGTATTCTGACTGACAAGCTTAACAGCGCTAGTCATGCATGCTACCCTCCTAATTGGATTATGCCCCTTCATCTAGTTAATCACATGGCAGATAGAGACACTGGTGCAACTCTCAAAGCAAGGTTAAGCTCGAGTTATAGCCAAGACTCCATTGCTGCATAAATATAGAAATGAATGAATGAGTCTACACGAGATGATGATATGACAGGAATTTCCCCAGTATCTTAGCTATAGAATCTTTCTTCACTTGTGTTGTTAGACGCAGAAGAAAAGAAGCAACACAATGATTTTTCCTACAGACTTGGTTTCTTGCCAAAAGGAAACGAGTTCCAAGAATGACTGAACTAAAGCCACACTCCAGGGAGACTGGTTCAGACACACCTAATCTAAACGGCAAAGCACATTTATGCCTGGAGATCGAGCAGGTCCGAGGCAAACTCGTCCAGCCAGTAACAGTTAACAAAATGGAGCTTTAATCATCCAGGTTGCGTTTCTTTATAGTAGGCAGCCATCGGAAACAAGCCAGGCTTCAATACAATGAGTGGCAGGAGTTTGTTTTTAAGTAAACTAAACTATTAAATTAAAACATTCATTCATGAAGAACTGAAGATTTATGTTGGTGTGCAGAAGGATCAAGTCACGACAAATGGCAAAAGCATAAAGCTCCTGAGAAGTTTCCTTCGGCCGCTCGTGAATTAATCTGTTAATAGTAACTTCATCAGTGTGGCCGATTAACATCGACTATCTGAAATCAGAACAGACATTACACAACACGAGTGTGTTGACAGACTACACCCAAAAGAAAACCACACACACACCCGACAGAACAATGGTTCAAGCAGAAACCGTGTTACGCTACCTCTCCGTCAAACAACCTATGGAGGACTGAAAAGCGGGGAAGAAGAGTTTCTTCTTCTACACAGTTATTCCGGCAGTAAACGCGCACTACGCACGTGCTACCGCCCCCACAGACTTTAGCATGGCCACACGAGTGACGAATTGAACGCCCGTGATTTAAAACTGCTCAAACTGCTAATCTGGCATTTACGCATTGGTCAGTTTCTAGTAACAAACTTGTATTTACTGAACCTCCTTATATGCGTAGACTGCATAAATGTCACATTAACCCTGTAAAGCCTGACACGTCAAAAAAAAATCTAGTCATAAATGGAATAAAGGATTATATTGGTTGTACGTTTTAAATCTAGCTGTAATCCTGAACCAGGTGTAATCAAGAGTCAAATTAATATTAAATGTCAAAGATCTCAGGGTTAAACAAAATCTTTTGAGCATATTTGGGGATTTGAGAATTGTTCCGTCATACTTAATTTGAGAACAACAACGAAATACAACCAAATACATGTGGCCTTTGAGATAATTTTGTTCTTAATAGCAACCATGAGACACTTGGCGTTTTTGGCTCAACTTGTGTTTGAATTGTTGAGTTGTCTGAGTCGCTTTGTCGTCGGCTTGTCATTGCAACGTAGTGATTTTGAGAGGTGTCGTGTTGGCTTGTGTCCAGCAGAGGGCGCTCAGCCAGACCGACTCCCTCTGAAACACAGCGATAGTGAACGGCGGGCACAGAAGAAGAAACTTTCTTGGTACTGTATTAAATGAATGTGTTAGCCTGAAGATTGGCAGAGTCTTTAATCATACTAATTTATTTGGAGAACTTTGAAAGTCATTATTAGGGGGAATAATGTCCGGGATACCTCCAGACACTTGGCAGCCGCCCACAGTGGCTTTGGACACGACGTAAGTGTTTATATCTCTGAATACTCCTGAGCCAGCAGAGCTAGCTCCGCAGCAACGTGAAGCTAGGATGTGGTGTCGTTAAGGCTTCAGGCGTCTTGAGCTTCTAGCTTGTGTTTTGCAGAATGGGGACCGTTGTGGTGGAGCTGTACTGGAATCACGCACCAAGGACGTGCAAGAACTTTGCAGAGCTGTCCCGAAGAGGCTACTACAACAACACGCGGTTTCACCGGATTATTAAAGACTTCATGGTACAGGGAGGAGACCCCACAGGCACAGGTGGGTTCATCGCGACCTGCAGTACAGCTGGAGTCATCTGGACGTTTCCTGGGCATTTAATGGCCATCTTTAAATCAAATCTATGTTCATTTTTTATTTTCTGGTCAATACAAGCATTAATGATTTGACAGAATATTTACTATTTGACCAACAGATTATGGCTAATTGTTGTGTTTTACATGTGTCCTTTGCTGTCTGATTGTGGACTGAATGTATTTGGGGTTTTTTATACTGGTCACACGAAAAAACGTTATTTTATTGTAGTATCTTGGGCTTTGGGAAATTGCAGTAGAGTCCACTATGGTCTGATGTTCAATAGATTATATTAACAACCACAAAACAATGGTTAGTCGTGTTGTTGACTTATTTAAAAAGTTATGTTTGTTATCCCAACAGGTCGAGGTGGTGCCTCCATTTATGGTAAACAGTTTGAAGATGAACTGAACCCAGAACTGAAATTCACAGGTAATCAAAGTCTTTACCAGTTGTGGCAGGATATTTAAATAAATGTTTGGTAATACTGAGGTATACCAGTGTGCGGGAGTTAGTCTTTCTTTTAGATGTGGTTATAATGGGTAAGTGTATTGAGTTAAGTTTAATATAAATCTGACACTTAATTTAAAAGAAGGGGGGGAAACAACCTCAGAACCAAAAAACAATTGTGTCTTTTAGGTGCTGGTATTCTGGCGATGGCCAATGCAGGACCAGACACCAATGGTAGCCAGTTCTTCCTCACTCTGGGACCCACTCAGTGGCTGGATGGAAAGCACAGTATTTTTGGAAGAGTATACCAGGGAATGGGGGTGCTCAACCGGATTGGGATGGTGGAGACAAATGGTCAAGATCGCCCAGCTGATGATATCAAAATTATCAGAGCAACTGTACCCAACTGAGGAAGTTTGTTTTTTAAGCTTTTTTTTTTTTTTTTTTAAATAAATACATTTTCAATTTGTAAATGTGAGAAATGTTATTTCCTTCCAGTTGTACAAAACATTTAATTAAATGGATTTTATGAGAAACAAAAATATTCTAACAAATATATTCTAATTTCTGTATTATTACACATTAGAATTAGGAAATAATATAAACAGAAATTAGAATATTTAACATCTGTAAAGAGGCTGGTGTGGTGGTTAGCACTGTTGCCTCGATTCCCGGAGGCGACCGAGGGCTTTTCTGTGTGGAGTTTGCATGTTCTCCCCGTGGGTTCTCTCGGGCTTCCTCCCACAGTCTGAAGACTGCAGTTAGGCTAATTAGAAAGTCTAAATTGCCCGTAGGTGTGATTGTGCATCTATATGCGTGTGACCCTGCAACAGACTGTCGACCTGTCCAAGGTGAACCCTGCCTCTCGCCCATAGGTAGCTGGGACAGGCTCCAGCACGCCCGTGACCCCTACGGGGAAGAAGCGGCAGAAGATGAATGTCTGACAAGAAGGTTGGTAAATAACATAAAGAAGAAAAGGCAAATGAGAAGCAGACTGAATAAACCGAAGCATTAATAGGTTTCCTCAGTCCTCTGAGCACCAGGGATGTGAGTAATAAGAATTACTGATTTAAGTGAAAGGCATTTTCTACTTGCGTTACATTTGTTTCAGAACATGGATTATATGTGGAACAACAATTTTAAATTCTCAAATTACTGTAGCACTAATATAATTAGTAATAACTATCACAAAAGCAAAAAGATGTTTCCAAAGGTATCTGTATTGTTTTATTTGACTGTGGGGTCTATTCAAGAGCATCACCACTAATAATGACAGTGAACCCATTGATCCTTTGGAAAGTCTCAGAGATAAAGGCACATGTATTCATATGAATGACACAGTCTGTTATTATAAATGACTTCTCAGGCTGCTCACGCCTGGACAGTTAATGTTTAATTTGTTAAAAATACAGGAATATCACTGTTGTCCTTGAGGTTTTCACATGTAGATCTTAGAAAAGAGGTTGCAGCTCAGCGTAATTTTTTAAATTCAATGTGACAATTGCTATTAAAAACCGAATGAAAACGACATTAGGGGGTTAGGCTTGTTTCTAAAGCATTGGCATTTCAGTAAATGCTGCTCCTCGACCATCATGGACGTGTAGTGTAGCACCGATGCTCGCTCTTTCCTTTGCCTTCACTGAAAGGTCGTCTGCAGCCTGGGAGCTTGCCTTGAGACGCTATGAGACAATGTTCATGTTATTAAAGAAGCTCACCAGTGAAAAGCAGGCAACAGGAGACAAACAGCCTTTAAAGTGTAAAATAAGCAGTCATTCACTAACATCATCCACTGACCTGCCAGAGCGTCCCTTTACCGTTGGCCAGTCTGCAGACCATGGTGACTGGAATCATGGTGATAGATGACATGGCCAGAAACCAGCCGATTACGTAGGCCCACCATGGATACACGTAAGAATTGTTGAACTTCATAGGGGTGTATCTCAGGAGCAAATATACAAGGGTTCCCTTAAGAGAGAAACAAGTCACAACAAATAAACACTGGAGCTTTAAAAATGTTAATGCACCATCACTTGGACGCGTTCCGCAGCTTTAGACACTTACACAGCAAATAAGAGGGGTGACATACATCCAGCAGTACTTCATCAGTAACGGCTTGTGCCCCGTCATGTCTTTAATGTTGTCAGTGAAGCGCTCAGCACCTGTGGAGGAGGGAAACTCTTTCCTCAGCTCAGTGGTGGCTGTGCTTGACAAACAGTAAGTGGCTAAATATGATGGTGTAGTGAAAGTGTCACCATAATGTTTTATATACATCAATATTCCAGATTAACACGTGTGAATCATGAGGTTCTAGCTGAATGCAAAAAGTGACTCTTACCATAAACCCATCCAATAGCCACAGACTGAAAGACTGCCATCAGAAGCAGAGTAGGACCACTACATACATAGTGATCAAAGATCTGCAGAATGTATGAACCACCCTAAAGTTCAAACATGAAGGTGATTATCAGTAGTTTCAACAACTCAAACCGATGAGATGATGAGGAACTGCTCAGGTGATCAACTACGACTTTACTTTACAGCTCACCTCTGACACCAGTAAGAGGCCAAACCCATAGCACACGGCACAGAACAGCACGAGAAGAAGCTCTCTGCGGTATCCTCTCCGCGTCTGGGAAGGGTACACGTCCGTCACAGAGGTCATGATGCTTTCAACCCCAACAAACTGGAGAATGACAGGAAGAATGACAAATGAACGCGGAGAAGAGTTTTAAAAGAAAAACATCAAGAGTCTGTTTCGGAGGCTTAAGCTGACCTGACTGTCTATTCCTAACAAGATGATCATGGTGAAGAAACACACAGACCAGACCTGAGGCCAGGGAAGAAGGGTCACAGCTTCTGGGTAGACTATGAAGGCAAGGCCAGGGCCTGCAGAGTGAAACCAACCTTGAGTAAATCATCTCGTGTCAGTCAGATAAGTCAATAACTGTGTCATAACATTGAAGTCAGTTAAAACAGCCCAGAGGCTTTAATTCCATTATACCTGACTCAGCGACTGCAGAAATATCTATACCCTGTTTTTGTGACATGTAGCCCAGAACTGAGAAGATGGCGAAACCAGATATGAAACTGGTCCCACTGTTCAACAAGCAAATATAGAAAGAGTCCCTGCAAATCAGAAAACAAAACACAGTCTTCATTTATTTACCTTGACATATAGGTCATCACCACGAGTGACACACATGTGACACGCTGGGCTGCAGAAGGTGACTGAACTATTCTTACAGTTTAACTTCAAAATTCACCTGTAACAGTTGTTGTTGTACTTGTTGTAGCTGCCAAGCGTAGTCAGGCATCCCAAACATACCGCATAGGAGTAAAATATCTGGGTGCCAGCATCCATCCAAACCTGCGAAGCAGCAAACCTGTCACTATAAAATAACTCGGTGGAAACGAGAGCTTTGGCTAAACGATACCTGGGGGTCAGCGAGCCGTGCAGGATTGGGGTACAGGTAGTACTTGATGCCGTGGAGGGCTCCAGGAAGAGTTATTCCTCTGACAAACAGCACGGCTATCATGATGAAGGGAAACGTGGCAGTGAAGTAGGTCGCCTGCATGTGAGGACAACAAGTTTCCTTTATGCTAAGTCACGACTTATCAGACATCGTGCAGCTGATGCAGATATAGAGAAGCAGCGTGAAGTCAAACGTGGCTGCACATATTTACGGCACCAGAGGATATGATCTGACATGTGGTAATAGAGGGCAGACACCCAGCTCTCTCACAATGTGTTTGGCCAGTCAGCGTTTCCAGTTCATGTTCTCACAATAACAGACCTCAGGCCAGTCCTGCTAATCTGCTGAGAACTCGGGAGATCAGAGCGTCGGCCTGCAGCCACATTTCACACCATGCTGGTAAACACGCATCACGTTAGCTGTCGGCAGGTGACAGCTGAGTACAGATCTCAAGCAAAACAGCACAGTTAGGTGGTTGAGATTTCTGCTCATCTAATTATGTCTAATTTAAATGTGTTTGACAACTGCTGTGAAAGTCAGCTGCCTGGAAAAAAGCCACAGTTTATCTATAACTTCCTTTTCCTCTTGAGAGCCAGACATGCAGGATCAGTTCAAGAGTGAAACTGTTTCAACAACTTTATTACAGCCACTGATCACAAAACACCTGATGGAGAAGAAAGTGCTTTTATTTTGTTTTGTTTATTTTTTAATAACGAGACCTTTAGGGAACAGGAAGGGTCTGAAGGAATTCCCCCCTCACACCAATAAATACAGTCAAAATAGACCGGCTGTATATAAATGGGTGAAAGTAAACCAAACACAGATGGCGGATAGTTTTACCTTTCCTGTGGATCTCACTCCTTTCCAGACGCAGAAGTAGCAGATGACCCAGGCCAGGAGCAGGCACAAAGCGAGGTCCCTCTGCACGTTTCCCAAGGTCTCTATACCGGGGGATATGTTTAACACCCGTCGCCTGTAACGCAGAGCCAGGGCCAATTATTTAAGGGAGATTACTGTTCCATGTCCTTCAGTCTAGTGTGTTTAGACTCAAGAACAGCAGGAAATATGTCAACACCTGTCGTGGACGTTTCTAAAATGTACAGCTTTTTCAAAAATGTTAAATTGGGGTCAGTGTAACCTCTGTTGTCAGACTGTCTAGTCGTGGAGATTGTCGTATCTGAGTGTGAAGACAGGCTCACTGTGGACTGTCTCTATACTGTTATTCATAGATCAGATAGTTGACCCCGTCCTTGCTGAGGTTCACAGTATGAAAGCAGGTTGGAAAAGGGTCGTCTTATTTTTACGTTTCATGGATTCAGATGATCAGACGAGGTTTTTATTCATCTTTTCGTGATATTCAAATTGGCTGTTCTCAGTGTAAAACGTTTTACTATCGATGTCCAACGCCCCCGTTATTAATGGTGTTATGAAAGGTGTTATGAAAGGTGTTACGAAACTCAGCAAGCTATTCATAATGACAAGTCTGCTTGGCTGTGCAATTAAAGGCTTTTAACACCTTTGGTGCACAGGTGTTTTCACTCAGTCTGCCTGGGCAAGTCGCTTTAAAGATCACCTTGGAGGAAACTATGCTTTGAGTTTGTGTGAAAAGTAATTTAAATGCAATGCACTAATAGAGCAGAGTCGCTGTCTGTACATGTCCACGTGCAGATCAGTCAGCTGAAGGGTGTGTAAGCTGTTCACACCAAAGGGATTGATGGGGCGATGGGAAACTGGCTCACGTGTAAGTGTTTTCATGTGAGTTATGAGACAGCAAAAGGAGAAAAGTGACACTTACTGCCAGAACTCTAACACAGACAGCGATGCATTCACAGGCAAGGTCCCGTTAGCAGTGGTATTATACTTGTTTAATACCACACACGCATCTGAAATACATCAAATTGTTATTCATAACATACATTAACTGCAATCAGTTTCCTAACGCTTAAAAATAATAATGGAAAACCCAGTCACACTTTATAAACATATACTTGCTGTGACGTTTACCAGCAGCGCACAAACACTTAGTTCTAATTATTAATAAACCCACCGTGTTCCGTTAGTTTACCTGTATTCCAGGTGTTATTGCAGGTGGCCCATGGCAGCTCTCCAGAGAAGGACGAGAAGAGGTAGAGAAAAGCCCAGGCCAAGATCACAATGTAGCTCATAGAGCCGTAGAAAAGGATCATTTGACCAGCATATCCAATGCCTAGAAACAAAACCCACCGTTAGCCCTGTGTTTGTTTCGCCACAGTCCTGACAGGTAAACGTCCCCTCACCTTCGAACAAGGGGCAGACCTTCCTCCAGCACATGATCCCCCCCTGACTGGTGTACTGGCCCAGCGCTGTCTCCAGTACGACCAGCGGAACGCCGCAGGTCACCAGGAACAGGGCGTAAGGAATGAAGAAGGCACCTGTGACACAAGCAAATACTAATACTGCATTTAATTTCAAAATAAAATGAAATACGTCAGCACTCAAAACCAGTATTGGAAGGAAATACAACAAAAACTCAGAGGACAACATTAAAACTCAGTGAAAACCAGCAAAGATGACAGAAATGCTTAACACGTCTGAGAAAGAGGACACAGTCCTGAAAAATGCAGCTTAAAACACACACAAACTGATTTTAAATGAACTTCTGGTAGGTTGTTGTAGGATGTCTCACTTGAGCCGCCTGATCCGACATAAATCCGCCTGTAGCCCTTCACAAATGAAGACGCTGTAACGGCCGCGCAGGCTCTGATAGTTACTTACACCTTGTTACACTCAATAACACAGACTCAGGTTTTAGTTATGAGAAAACTGGAAGGATTCAGTAAAGAATGTGTCTCTGCTCGTTGCACAAACACGGCCAAAGTTTTTTTTCTAGCCTTTCATAACATGTCAAATCCTTAATCATCAGTTGTGAAACAGAGGGAGAAAGATGGAACAGATGACACAGTTTTCAGAATTTGATCATGTATATGTAGCGACATAAAAATGAGTTTGAGTTAATTCAGTAAATGAAATATTTTGTATGGACAAATGTATTAGTCACAACTAAAAAGCTCCATTTATGTCACAGCGAGTTAGAACAATTAGAATAAAACAATAACCAGTTTATAGCCAACCCAGAGAGGCTGCATCCTGGATCTGACTCACGCTACACTTTTAAGAAGTGTGGACCAGGGCAGACATGCGAAAATACGAGTTGCCAACACTCACCACCACCATTTTTGTAGCAAAGATATGGAAATCTCCACACATTTCCAAGTCCAATAATGGCCCCAGCCACAGACAGGACGAACTCTGTTTTGCTCCTCCACTGGCCTCGCTCTCTGATGGCCGACTCGTGAGGGAGATGGCACAGTCTGACAAAAGAGCCTGCCATGCTGCGAGGTCTGGTTGTGAAGCCGACACTGGCTCCGGTCCTTGAGTTTTTGGACTGACTGCCTGGGACTGTGAGATGCAGGCTCGTAGAGAGCTCAGGGTATTTTGACCACAAGAGGGACCTCTAGACACACAGTGGCTGAGAGTGAAGGGAAGCCAGCGTGTTGTAACAAGCAAGACCAAAGTCATGTAACTCGTAATGGCTCAGGTCATCCCGTCATCTGCGGTAACTTATTAGGTTGCTGTAACAGCCTGTGGTTCTTGACTCTTGGCATTTCACTCTCTCTAGCTCAGTCTAGATCTGCCTGATCCTTCAGCTATTATCCATCTACAGCAAATAATAAAAAGAAAGCTGCAAAACCTGCCAGTCAGGCAGAAATGACTGATATTCTCTGATCATATTTAGCTGAAAACCTGACTTTTTTAAGTAAATATGCTTAGTATGAAGCCCGATTATCGTATGTCTACCTGGACAATATTTCATAGACATTCTGGGTTATTCTGTGGTCCCTCTTTCTTCAGAGATACACCCCTCACTGCTCTGGTATTCTCAGCTGCTGGGTCAGAGATTTATATTAAACACATCAAAACAGGCCTGTTTCACATCTGTCCATAATGTTTTCATAAAAAATCATAAATAGACCTGAGCAAACAAAGGATGTGAGATCCAACAATGAGTATGTTTGATCAATAACCTTAAAAGGTTTGGTATCTGTGGCTTCAATCATTGTTTTCTTACTTAAAAAAAGTTATTCTATATATAAAATGTTTCATAAATACTGTAATGAGTGTTAGAGGCACATGATCCTGGAGGAAACATGTTTTGTTTGCTCATATATATTTATTATTTTTGAGAGATTAAAAGTTGGGCTAAAAGAAAAAAATACACTGTTTAGTGCACGTGATATTTTTATAGCTTCATTTTAATATTAGAATTACATTTACTTTTACATTTTGGACAAATCCACACTCGATATTTGATAAAATTCAGGGTAAAATTCACCAAATGTCAGGCTCACGTAGTAGTTAAGATGAAGAGGAGGTCAGATAACATACAAGTCGTCTCTGTGTGGAATGACTTCAGAACGAAGATGACCCGAGTGTTTCTTTTGAAGGCAGCACAATGAGACCATCACTGCATACTCAGTTACAAGCCATGGATGGACACAGAGACATACAACAAATATTTGAGAAAGTTTTCCAAACATGAAGCAGTTTTCCCCTCTTCCATCAAAAATATTTAGCACGGGCAAACTCTCAGCTGTGCATTCATTTCCCAAGTAGAGTCTACAACCGCACTGGCGTCTCAGGAGTCTCAGAGCACCTGCGGTTCCTCGTAGGTTCCCCGTTTTTGCCATGCTCGAGCATATTTGGCACTCGTTCCATTCACAAATTGATATAATAGTCACAAAGTTAGGCCAAAAGCAACCTGTATGAAAACACACAAATCTGTCACAAAAAATGTACAACTCAGACCCGGACCCCCGTAGCAGACAAAACAAAGCAGATTAAAAAATACACCAGAAGAAGAGACTTTACAGTTTTCTAATTCTTTCAGTATTTATCCGTAGCGTGGACAGGAAGTTGAGGTTCCACAATGTCCTTCAGATCGTGATGCTGATGAGAGATATGTGCTGAAGACCACTCCAGACGACGACGATGAAGGCGAGCACTACGGTTCACGCTGAGATCCAGGCTCGTCTTTCTGTTCTTACTATAATCTTAGAATCTGTCTTTTCATACGATTGTATTTTTCTTATTATCTTACACCTTTTAAGCAGTCGAAGAGAAAAGTACACAAAAACAGAAATATGTGAAATGAGGTTTATTTCCACATTCTTCAGCACTATGAGAAGAAATGGCAGCTGATGAGAGATCAGATAGTCATGGAGTGCACCATAGCCACATTATGACAAACACACAGTCTTTACTCAGTATTAACATTATATGCTACAGAACATACGACTCATGATTCTACACCTTTTCAGTCACACGGAATTTGGCTATTTCACTGCACATCCCAAACCTCTCAACAGGTTTTTAAGGTTACGTTCTAGCTCTTACGATCTATTCCATTTTTTCTACAGTCCGATATTTAGGGATATATGGTTTTGGGATTTTTGCTGGATGTTAGATGGAATCGTTGACAGTGTTTCTTCTCCTTATGCTAAAAGGTGACAGACGGACGCCGCACAGCTTAGCATAAAGAGTGAAACGCATCCCAGAACCTTGAACGATCACGAGACGTTCTTACTGTCCCTCCCCCCAAAAAAACTACAAACTTTCATCCTTTGCATGTATTAAACATACAAGACATGCATTTCGATAACAAAAAGCTTCAGTTCTGGTAGGTGGGTTTAATCTTAAAGTCATTAATCTTCTCATTTAACTCACAGCAAGAAAATCCTCCAAAACCTTAAATCATGTCTTCAGTAGACGTGGTTATAAGTAGTTTGGCATCAATCGTTGATTGAGACGTTGGCACGTTTTTGTTAAAAGGCGACTTTGACAAAAGCCTCTTTTAACTTCAGCAGTTGGTGACTTTTCCCTTTAGAACAGCCACCTTTAGAAACAGTGGTCAAGATGTTTTCTAGCCTGAATATGAAAGGCACAGTGAGAAATTTCTTGGACTCTATGATTCACGTTCACATTTGTACAGTAAACACAGCGCAAGCCCTTTTGCTAAACAACCAATTCACTAAATTCAGTTTTCGGGGGAACCTAATGACAGGAGTTGTTAACCCGACTTCAGATCCCATCAAGAGCAGCGCTAACAGCTTCACAGACGCCTGCGTGAATCCCTCCTCGAGCAGAAACACTGAAGGTCATGAAAATTAAAAGCTGGACATCAGCATCAGCACCAAGCCAATCACAATGAATAATGAGGCGGCAATTGCACTTTGTTTCAACTCAAGTGCAATGAGATCACATGTTTTAGTGCTGAAAAACTATTATTTAACATCTGTTTATTCAGATTACTGCTCAGTAAACACAGGAGTATGTAGGAATGATGCAGTCACTGTGAACTGGTTTGGGTGGTGGTGAGGTTACTGCGTTATAACAAAGATAGTCAACACATTTAAATGTGGAGTTTTCTTTTTTTAAATGACAATAAATCCACATGTAACAATATTCAGAGAAATTAAATGAACTGTTTGCTGATTGGTGTGTGAAACATCATCACCGGTTTGAAAGTTTGAACACAATTCAATTTCATTCGGTACTGGCAATGGTCAACTACTGTATGGCACCGGTAATGCGAGTAAATTAACACATTCGGACAATCAAGGAAAAAGAAAATTGTCTTTTTTTTTTCATAGCTACAATCACACCATGAAGGTTGAAAAGGAAACATAGTACCTGAAATAATAAGACTGCTGATTCACAGAAGAACAGGCGATTAAATACGTTAAGCCCACAGCTCTATAGACTACTATTTAAATGTTCACACCCGCAGAGCGACAAAACGAGAATTCAACTATTATTGCAAAAATGTAAACATCCCTCCAATGAATCATGACGATGTCTTTGCAAATACAGTCCATCAGGTCTAAAGTATTAGGACAAGCTAAAAGTTGGTTTTGTTATTTTAGAAGAGACATTTTATGACGTTTCACAGCAAAGTAAAAACAAAACAATCAACTTTTGATTTTGGGTTGTTTAAGGCTCCTGTGTTGGAAATGTTAATTCCATTCAATTATGATTTAATCATAAGTCATAATCACGTACTATTAGTGAAAATGACAAACATTAACTTATCTCTAACTGCGTTCAGCTATTTGCATCATGACTTACAATTTTAACAACTGATACATCAGTTGAATTATTTATTAATGAAAAATAAAGTTAAATATCTGTGACTTTGCTGGTTTTATAGTAAATAAGTGTTAAAAGACGGTTTGAGCAACTAGAATATGGCACCACAGGCTGCAGGACAGGTCAGATGAAAATACTGAGCTCCAGTCAAACTAAATAAAGGTCACACATGCAAAACCGACAGTATATTACTTATGACATATCTAAAACATTGTACTGTGCAGCAAAGCTGCTACAGTAAGTAACTTACAGCCAAACTTAGATTTTTCACATGACTGTTTTCTGTCTCTCCAGTTTTGTGGGCAGAGCTCAGATTAAAAGTGCTTCACAAACCTGAAGCCGTTTCTTTGCACAAATTAATCTGAGGAGTGAACTGTTGCTTTAATCTGCAGCAACAGTTTTAAGGGTTACACAGAAGCCAAACATCTCCCCACATCAGAAGTTGAGCCTTTGTCTGTGTCTCATGTTCACATCTGACTGCTCTGTCAAAACACCAACAAAAAAAGAAAAGGACTTCATCTAAGGCTTATAGATGTGTATAAATCTAGAAAGTCTGGCCTTTCTCAGTCAGCTAAACATATCAAATCGATCGAGAGGTCAACATACTATGACAGCATCCGTGGGCTTCCCTTACTTCTCCTTCCTAAACTCAAATTTGGCCAAATGAAACATTCCCTAACCGTACGTTACATTTCTACTGCTCAGAAAAACACAACAATGCTACTTCTATTAAAATATGGTAAAAGATCTGACATCACATAGGTTTTCATTTTGACACGAACCTGTAGCGTACGTGAGCTACTGTCAGTATGTACATGTAGCAGCATAAAACCACCCAAGCTGTGATTATCAGACGACAGCGTTGCCTTTTTAAGTCTCACTCCAAAGTGGCTGTGTTGATGTCGATGAGGTGGAATGTGTGTTTTTTTTAATTATTTAAAACTCTAATATGCTTAAAAAGTTGGATTCACGCATTTGTGTTTTACGTGTGTATCCAGACCTTATGCGTCTCCGTTCTACAAATCCTAATGGCACGTTTGATTTTTACCCATCATACAGTTTGCAATTAAGTTTTGGCACTTAAAATATAAATACAGTCTCTGTTTTTGTCAAAATAGAATTAAGCACAGTTATAACAGCAAAACACCAGTGTCCAGTGATAAATTTGAGGTGAAACTTTGGTCTCCATAATATCCACTGGATTTACAAAACGCTGGTCCTCACGTGGAAAACTAAATTATTACAGTAAGAAAAAGAATGAATAAATAAAAAATGACATAAATAAATAAATAAATATTTCAGTAAGCCTCACAAAAATCTTCACTGTCTGACATTGCGACGTGGTTACTTTTTTGTACAGTTCATACGCAGGAGGCGCGATTGAAGGCGATATGCTACTTCATCATTTCGCTGCATGTGGACAGGAGGGAGCCGAAGCTCATTTAATCCATGTGTGCTACTGGTACCGTCATTCAGTGTCTGATACTGATCTGATCGACACATGTTCTATTCAAATTATGCAATTTTTCTACTTCGGTTGGACAAACCTATTCTTCAAATACGCTATAATACAATTCCAAAGGATTGTGTGCAAAATGCTCCTTATAGAAACAAAGAAGGGTCTCGTCTACCGGGCACAACATTAGGTGTAATGAGGTATGAATATTACCTTGGAGGACCCCTTAACCTTCCTGCTTGCCAGCAGTTTCTCCAAGTATTCAACAATGAGGTCCCATTGTTGACTCTCGTAGTGTTTGAGTAAAGGAAATATACACAGACGTCGCGTAACTAACGGAATATTATCGACTGTGAGTGGAGATGAGAATTTAAATTTGGTAATACAGTATGGCAATGAGTGCTTGAACTGAAACAGAGGTCTCTGCTTAATGTCATAGCTGGGCATAAAACCACACATACCCACAGGTATATACGATTTTATGCTTATATATAAATATCCATATATCCAACAAACCATATTTGCAGTACAGACTGCAGATTTCTTCACACCACATTATCTAATAAATAACACAGAATCAAATGGCAAATTCTCCTTGGAGATTTCTCATTTCCTTGTATATGCACAGTTAGTTTCAGTAAATTTCTAATTAGATACCTGTACTGTATATGTACTGTAGTCAGCCCAACAGTTGGATGGATGGATGACAGTGAAGGGTCCAGTGTGCTATGATGAGGGTAAGCCTTCATCTGTCTTCGCCAGTCCTCCTCAGTTTGAAACATCGTCTACAGAGGCAGGTCTGTGCTATTGTGGCGAGTCTTTCTGGAAGTCCCATCATCCCTGGGCAGAGCTTTCTGCAGGTTAGACATGGCAGCGGTCTTCTTCAGGTCGATGACTGCGTAGCATTCACTGCGCCGAGGTGCCTGCGGGCCACATTTTTTGGGTGGTAGGCGCTGGTGCTGTGGCTGGGTCTGGGCACCCCCGCCGCCGAGGGCTTGGCAGGGAGGTTCTCCCTCTAGGTCCACCTGGATGTAATTCAGCTGCCGCGATGGAGGCATGGGGCCGTGCTCACAGCCTCCAACCACTGACCTCGATCGTCTGCGGAAATCAAAGCTAAATATTCGCCCCCCTCTGTCTGGCTGGCACGGCCGTGGATGCGGCGGGCAGGCGTGTCGGAGCCGGGACGGTTGGACCTGCTCAGTGTTGACATAGTTCTGCAGGGCATCTCTGTGGATGCCTCGACCATCCTGGTGATACCCATTGGGTGTCCCAGGGCCTTCAGAGAACTCGTATTCATCAAAGTCTTCCTCTTCTTCTTCATATTCCTCCTCGTCCTGCTCATCGTCTTCCTCTTCCTGCTCATCGTTTCGCTGGATGGCGCTGTACTCCCACACCGGGGGCAGGGAGGGCAGGTTCTCGTAGTTGAGCAGAGCTGTCCGACGGTGACCTCCGCCCAGGCCCCTCTCGCAGCCGTAGCCCTGCGGGGGTAGCGACATGGGGCCGTGGGCGTGTGGGTGCAGGAGGGAGTGGGAGTGACTGTCCCCAGTGCTGCTGCTGCTGCTGGATCCCACAGACTGCGACACGCTGCTGGGACTCAGCCGCTGCTTCCTGCTGCTCCGCAAACCATTGATGTTCTCGTATGTGAGCTCACTGCTCTGGCAGCTATCAGAGTGTTCATGGCCCACGTGCCGGTGCGCGTGATGATGGAAATGGTGATAGGAGTGAGAGTTGCACAGGTGCATGGAGGGCTCGTCTCCTTCCGTCTCTGAGCCTGTTGCACCCTCTACTGGCTGAAGGTTGTGAGGATTGTGGCCGTGCCTGTCCCTCTCTCGCTCCCTCTCTCTCTCCAGCAGATGGCGCTGTGCTGGAGTGGGGCCCAGCATGAATTTGACCTCCTGTGAGGACGGCTGCAAGAACACCTGAGGATCTTTATGCTCCTCGAGGGGACAGCACCGAAGGTTGGACTGCGGGTTTCCTTGTCCCCCGACAGGCATGGCCCCACGAGTTGTTTCAGGGAAAGCGCTGGGTCGCACCTCAGGCAGGGAGTGCACACAGTGACGCATAGAGAGGTCCCCCTCCATACTGACAGTATTTACATAGGTGTGGGTCTGTTAGGAAACAAACATTCTGGGTCACACTTTAAAGCACAGCCATAGGGACATACAGGGAGCAGGGAGAGGTCTTACCTGGTCTTCCAAACCCATGAGGCTATGTCCATGATCATCAGCAAGAGGGGGCTGGGAGGTTTCGCCTCTGATTGGATAACCGGGGTATCCATTGGGAAAAGCCTGGACGGGGAATGCTGGAGCTGGAAACACAGTCACGCAACCAAATTAAACAAACATCACAAGGCACCGGGGTAATCGCTGAGGTCCGCGTGTCCAAGCAGGCAGATCCAGCCGCTTTACACCTGTGCTGAACTTTGACATTAACTCTACATTTACTGGGTCATGTTGGATTCCTTGAATGGAATCTTGATTGTTTTAGTTCATTTGCATTGTATAGGTGCATCTAAAGTGACCGGTGAGTGTATGTGTTGAATTAAGAGCTTTCATTGAACAGCTTTATCCCATCACCAATGCTTTAGTTTTCTGATCCAATTACTTCAAATGATTTATGATTATAAGGGTAACAAACAATCAGTAAACTGGGTCTTTAAGCTTAAAAACATTTAACGTTAATGATCATAGAAATTGAACTAGAAACAATACATGGATCATTTAAACACACATTCTCTTACTATAACAGGCTACAGGCAATATGACAAATCTGTGACAGTACATTTAGTCCTAACAGTAACTTGTAGCCCGTCCATGAAGAGGCCGTCCCTAGCAGTAGGCTGAGATACTTGGCATATTTAGATTCTCTGTATCTCTGACTCAGTTTCTATTAATAGGTTACAAACTCTTCTGTAGAGCTGCGTGTAAGTTCAACAATTAATCTCAAATCAAGTATCTCATTAGCAGGAGTCCTCGTTGTGTTTGGCGACTGTGTGACTCACTGTTGGGAGTCTGTGGCGTGCGAGACATGTCTATCTCCGGTGTGTGACCACTGCGACTCATCATCATCGACTCTTCCACCACGTTGATGCTGTTGCATTGCATCAGCTCTTGGAGCAGATTGAAGATCTCTTCTGCCCGAGAACACTTGAATGCAAAGATTCCTGAACGAACGCGCAAGACAACAGTAAGTTACAACACTGTAAGTCAGGGGTGTAGGACAGGTGGTTTTAGGAATTATCTGAGAATCAATGCACGTGTCACGACGATGCTGCCCACAAGCTTCACATGACGAAGACACATCCCGTAATAATAAGACTGCCGGGAAAGATCACGACGTGGTCTTTGAGCCAGATCAACCAACTTTAGAATCACTTTAAAAGACCACATGCAGTAAAAAGTAGACATAAACAGTAAAACCCATAGTCATCACAGCTGCAGTAGCTGCAATAGCAGAGAACAGATTAACTAAACTCACCCTGCCCAGTCTGACAGCGGCGGCCGCTCTCGAAGGAGAACAGGTTGGAGTCGTAGCCGTAGCGTCGCAGGCAGAGGTACGGCCACCGAATGGCGTCTCTCTTACGCGTGTGAAGAATAAGCTCGGTCTGGGTGAGCTCCATGATACCAGAGCCGAGCTCGTTGCCCTCATCGTCCACATTGGTGACCTGGCACGCAGAGAAAACCGCAACACGAAATGAAGGACTCACAGAGTTTACCTAAAGACACGTGAACTAGAAATAGAAGGTTACTGACCTTGAATTTGGTGAGGTGGTTGTCTCGGATGGGGTCTCTGTACAGACAGCTCCAACAGCTCCCCATAGCTTCAGCAGGCCAGCTGAAACCTGCCGCAGATCAAACAAACCCCATGACAGGAATACTGAAACACTACTATTACTACTGCTGTTGCCAGTGATGCTTCCCGTGTCAGTGATGGAGACCAAAATCCACAGTTGTTACTTTTCTTCTTGGCAATTAAAGACGTATTTTATAAGCCACACACTTGATTTGCCTAATTTGAATATTTGCTGGGCTTTAGGAAGCAGAGAGTAGATTAGATGAATAGATCACTGCCAGCAAGAGTCAGTGTTCAAACCTGTTGGATTATGACAATATTGCTGATCTGTATTTAAAAGCTACAGCATTCATGTAACACATCTACTTTGCAGAACATTCAGACTTAGTCCTTACTTAGTCCAGGCCATCAGTGTGAAGGGACGCACGGCTCAATCCCAGGATCTTCTACTGGGCATCGGCATCACAAGCCACTTAGTTTGATGGACTGACGTCTTCCCAAGACGCGCAACGTTCTCTTCCCTGAAAGCGTGAACAACATTTGGGTTTAGATAAAGTTCAGACATTAGCACAGCTACTTATTGTTGAGTGTTTTACATTCTGTCCCTAGTTGTCAAGAGCAAAAACATGTGGGTTAAAGCTGGAATACACTGAATCAGCAGGATAAATCTGTACTGGCACAGAAACAGATGCTTGGGCTCATGGTGGGATTAGGTTTTTAGTATCACAGCAAAACCAGTCATGTTAAATTAAAACAATCACAATAAAGGTCTCAGTGATGGGCTGATGAATCAACCACCTGACAGAACATTAATCTGCCACTATTTTCACATTCACAATATTATTTCATTCATTCTTAGACAAACATGATCTGGTTTGTTAATATATTGTCCTTTAAACTTGATATACGACTATATAATCATGGACTCTGAGAAAATGCAATATCTTTTCCACTTCTTTCTGTCGTTCTATGGAGAGAACTAATAATCAAGAAGATAGTCACAGAGTAATGAGTAATGAAAAAAGAATAGTTATTTAGTGCAATGAGCCCCCAGTAAACTTATCATAAAAGCCAATACACGTCAGGTTCAGTGAGTAACCTGCGTCCCCGAATGAGGAGGGAAAGACTCGTTACTTCACACACACACAAATGAAGGAATCCGGTGCGAATCCCATCTTAAAATACACGACTGTCAGATCTTGTTGCGTTCACACCTGGAGCAGTGATCATCCCTGACTTCTGCTCTCACACAGGCTACAAGCAAACAGCAGCGCAGCGCCGCAGTGAGCGCGCTCGGAGCTGGGCCTGCACATCTGACTGGAGATGCCACACTGGACTCACGCACAGCTGCCTTCAGTCAGTGCGGGCAGGCGGAGGGGCTCGGCTACGCTGCACACGCTGCCGAACAGCCGGTGATTGAACGGGCTTCCTCTGCGTCTGAGCCGCTCACGGCTGGGAACCGACCGGATTGGCTTCAACTAGCCAAACAGGCGCGGAGGCTCCAGAAAACAAGCCGACAGCCAGACCTCACCTGCCCCATCATCAGTGCGCACACGCTCCTGCACATCCGCACCGCGAAAGCAGCACCCGGG
Source organism: Macropodus opercularis (assembly GCA_030770545.1). Taxonomy (NCBI): domain Eukaryota; kingdom Metazoa; phylum Chordata; class Actinopteri; order Anabantiformes; family Osphronemidae; genus Macropodus; species Macropodus opercularis. The sequence continues at coordinate 3,646,224 of CM061099.1, forward strand.
CACTAAATGCACTACGACACGGTCCAATGGCCATTCGCTCCCAACAGTGTGATACAATGGCACATAGCAGACATCAGGTACGCGGAGAACGACAGCGATGGTTTGCTACTCACATGTCTGGCACGGATTTTTTTATATTAGCCCTAATGCAGAATAATCATTGATACTGCGATTGGTTGGCGGCTGCTGCTGCTGCTGCTGCTGCTGCTGCTGGTTGCGGGATGTGGCGCTTGCAAGACTGCGAATAAAAGATGCGGCGAGAGCAGCAGAAGTGTTGTTATTTTTTCCTCCTATTACGCCCCCCTACTGCAGCACGGGCCTCTGCCTGTATGACATTTCCCAAGCAGCTGGGGTGAGAGTTCACAGCCAGACAACGAGGCGGAGAGGAGGCAAGAAGGTAAGAAACGCTGGAGGACCACGGAGGAAAGGTGCGTCTGCCTGTCAGACGAGGGGCAGGGACGAAAACCCCACAGAGACGTTTCTTACGTGTATCAATAACATCCTGCAAGGGAATTATCAAATTATGTTGATACGTATTACTTTAATGGGCTGTGCTAGCTGACCCTAACACAGCATTAATAAAACTCTGTAAAAACTACAAGATCAACATGTTATATGATAAGAATCAAAAAGAATCATGATATAGTATCATATTAGAGTTAATATGCAGAGACTCATTTTCAGAACAATGCAATTCAATCCATTAAAACATTTTATTGTTGTAGCCTGTAAAGGTGGAACTTTTGTCATTTATAGTTTTAGTTCAATTAGTTTGTGAATCGTCTCCTAGTGAACCGGATGTTTGATCTTAGTGCATAGTAGGTTAAATGAAATAGTGGAGAATGTTGCCCCGGTGTAGGACTGTCAAAGTCCAAACCTTATAGTTCCATCCTAGCACTGCAAGTCTGAATCCAACACAATTATCAGCAGACCATTCATAGAAAGCCCAACAGGGGCTGCGTTGTTGTTTCTTTGTGGGATTGGTCGCCAAGTAAAACGACTTTCCTTGCACCTGCCTCTAGTTGGTGAAGTTAGCTTCTCTATCGCAGTCGTTTTAAAGCACGTGAACGTGTCGCTGGACGTTTTCCAGCCGCAGGCGCGTTTCGGCTCCAGGCACCGGTGGGGGACACGTCACAGCGCCGGAGCAGGTGTCGTTACGAGAGCGGGAACTATCTTGGCGGTTTTGTAATCTTCGCGGTCGCGTTTCCAGTCACGTCTCCAGCTGTGTGCGTTTTGTAAGCGGGACACAGAGGCGACGTTAGCTTATGTATCGCTCGACCTTTGACCCGCTGAGGAATTACACAACACATTTCTTCACAATAAACCCTTCCGTGACTTCCTGGCTGTGTCCGACGCAGTTAGCCTCCGGCTGGGAGGGACTGCAGAGATAAGGCGGCCCTGCCCGCACCGTTCGCCTCTATCTGAGCCCAGCAGCGCAGCGCGGCGTCACGCAGCGACCGACGGGTGAGTGTTGGACCTGCGGCTCTTACAGCGTGTGTCATGCCGTAAACTTTGCTGTAACTTACAGCCTTCAGGTGGTGGACGCCGGTGAAAGTCGCACATGTTGCTACGATACGCGAACAAGTCACGTGACCTTCAAGTTTCGCCAAACAACCTTAGCGACATAGTTTGTTATAATGTTCGCACGTTGCTGTAGCCTTGAGTTATTATTATAGCCTTGAATTATGGTGTCAGAATAATTTCTCCTGCAGAATGTAGCAATAACTGTATAAGACGCGCGTGGTTTATTGGCGATTTCAGTGTAGTTTATTTCTAATTTTATAAAAGCAATAATTGACATTATCTTGAATGGCGGCTCACTCGTCCTGCTTCTTCGTCTCCTGTCTTGTTACTAGTTTGCTGTCAGTCATGTGTTCACAGCTTGTTTACCAGGTGGTGACAAAGAACCGGTTGTTGCTAATTGAAAGTGTAATATGAAAAATTAAAGATGGTCGTTTGACTCCAGGTTCTTGTGACATTGTTGCTGTGGGTGCAGCTACACCCAACCACACCCACTGGAGGGAGAGTGATCAGGAATGAAATTCTGCTGTTATCACTTGTAGCATTTGCATTTCAGAGCCCACACTTTGTAGGTTGTAGAATCAACTGTAAACTGATTAAAATGTACTTAATAATACAAAATAAACTAGTAACAGTCTGAACAGATATGTCGCTAACTTTCACATTGATTTCTGTCATATTTGTTACCAATAATGTGTTTGCTACTTGCTCCTGGCAAATGTTGTGTGATGTGTCCTGCTGTTTGCAGAACATGTGGATGCCTATGATTGGACTGACTGCCCTCCCACACCTGGGGGGGCTTTATGGCGGCTACATCACACGTAAAGAGGTAAAGACCTGGTACCCAACCCTGCAGAAACCGTCCTGGCGTCCACCGAACGCAGCGTTCCCAGTAGTGTGGACGACTCTGTACACGGGCATGGGGTGAGCATCCTCACAGCCGGTCCTCCTGTTGTTTTTTTTATTACTTCGTCTTTGCTGTAATTGACATATTGTGAATGTTGTCATGCAGCTACGGTTCTTACCTCATATGGAAAGAACTCGGAGGTTTCACTGAGGATGCTGTGGTTCCCCTGGGACTTTATGGGCTGCAGTTGGCTCTGAACTGGGCCTGGACTCCCATTTTCTTCGGTGCACACAAGATAAAATGGGTACGTTCAAAACATAAGAATGAGTCTCTTAACTTGGACCCCACGTTATGGAGATTGTTGTGAATGTGCGTCTCTACTGTGTTTTCCATTAAATGTCTTCTCTCACACTGTGTCAGGCTTTGCTCGAGCTTATGCTTCTCACTGGGACTGTCGGCGCCACCATGTGGTCATGGTATCCTATCAGCCGCACTGCCTTTCTGCTAATGGTGCCCTACTTGTCCTGGCTGGGGCTGGCCACCTCCCTCAACTACTGCATATGGAGAGACAACCCTGAGAAGAAGGATGAGTAGGACACGAGTCTTTGTGCTGTGAAGGAACAACCTGAATTCAGGGTCAATTGAATGTCTTCTAATCATTTGTCTAAGTAATGAAATTTCAGCATCATAACACTGCTTGGCTTTTGGTTTATATTAAAATATTTTCATAGTGCAACAGTTCTCTAAAAATCCATTAGGTCAGTTTGTCCATACGTTTTTGGTGCTCGTCATGTAGCTAAAATCACAAATGGCGTCATTGCTCTGTGTGTAACTTTCAGTTGTAAACAGTCAGGTTTGTTTGAATTCATCAACATATCTACTGGGGATTAAAAAAGAAAAGCAATACAGATCATCCATTGAATGCTTAACTTGCTGTCTTGTTAATTTTTTACAACAAATTGCATTTTTTGAAGTTTGAATCAAAGTGTGGTATTTTATGAATGTTCTATGTGCATTTATAATAAAGTCTTGAGCTATTTTTAACCAGTGTGTTATTAAAATGTTTTTCATAACACAGGAAGGTGGTGCACAAAGTTTCAGTAAATTATTTACTACAAAGATTTAACTTGGAAGCTCAGGGCAGTGCCAGTGTGTTCTAATAAAACTTTTTTTCTACCTGGCTCTACTTAATGAACTAAAATAGATGAAAAATAAAATCGTTTGATTGAATTGCAATTTAAAATGAAGACCTTTCCCTTCCCTTGTGTATCTTCTGTTAAAAATTAACAAATGCATAGCTGATAAAATGAATTATAAACATAAGTCTAAACACACAGATACCAACAATAAACTTTATTTCTTTACACTTAACAGGAAAATAATTTATTTTTCGTGACCCTTCTCTGGCACGTCCTCTGGTGATTTGGAGAATCTCTCCATTAGCGTCTTCCACAAACCCTTCTTGTCCTCATCCATCTGTTGCATATTCCCTGTGAAAACAAAGTTAATAGTTAAATGTGCCTCAAAAATAGTGATGAACATGCAACCGGTGCTATTGTGTGTTACCTGAAAGGAGCACTTTACATTCTTCTGCCGTAACTCCAGTAAAGCTCGTCTCTCTCACGCGAGGAAACTGAACAGATACGTTTACATCTTAGACAACAAAAGTATTTGGTGAAATTCTTTGAATCTCACAAAACGGTCTACAAATTATTTTTTCTTAATTAGCTTTTTGTAGATGAACAGCAAGCGGTCAGAGCAGGGAGGAGAGATCTGCCCCGTCCCTGTTGCTGTTCTTCACAGTGTACATTCAGTGTAGAGAGAACTAGAGATGACTAGAGACTGAAGATGACGGATGTGAGCATTTTCTTACACGTTGTCTGTAATAGTTGCTGTTGATGCGAGCCAGGCTGTCATACATCTGGTCACACTTCTCTGCATCTGAAATCTGAAGAAAGAAACGGGGGCTGCTTTACAGACTTCAATTCAGTTTAAGTGTTGAACTTTTGTTTTGATCAGAGAACAGACACAGAGGCAGGACAAACGCTGTCACTGTACCGCTAAAAGGCTAAAAGGCAACAAGACCATCTTTTAAACTGTACATTTTTGTTGACTTTTGTTTAGCTGTTATTGATGCTTAATTTCTCTGCCTGTTTCCAATGTTACCTGCTGCACGTGAATATAGTGCAGCTGTAAATATAACGTTTGGACACTTTTATAATCTGTTTATAAGGAGGCTTCACAGTCCGAGCAGACAAGGTCGAAGACTCTGATCCCCTTAACGTTAGCTTAGCTCGGTGGCAGCGTGACTGTTACCTGTGTGTTTTCGCCCTCTCGAAAGGCAGACGCGACTCTCTGCCGGAGAAAGGTCCCCAAATCCCGGCCCTTCTTGCCCTCATCCCGGGGCCACTCTTCACACAGCTTTAGGAAGCGACGGTATCTGGTCGCAGACATATTTGATACGCAAAAACAATCGCGTTTAGCGCTTGCGGAGGATGTTTGAGCCTTACGAGACGCCGTAGCGGTGTCACATCTAATCCCGTCCGCCTCCAGCTTGTCCTCCTCGTTGCCGTGGTTGTCTTCACGCACCGAAGCTGAGCAAGATGAGCGGAGCTAACGCGAAAAAGGGCTCATCCCCCGGTGTGATGAACTGGATCAGTTCAGCTTGTAGATTTGCCGCAGACAGAAACGACTTCAGGAGGTGATTTTATGTGGATAAATGATGTGTATGTGACGTGTTTGCTCGTTAGCCGCGTAGCTAAATTAGCACACACTACGTCTTGAATGGGGAGATTTGTCCTTGTCCATTATCTCTGTGATTTTGAGAGAAAAACTAAAATCTGCATTTAAAAACGGGCTTTAATGGAAATTGAGTTTTCCATTTTGTTTTCTTCTGGGACCCAGCAGGAAATTAATGTAACTCTCTCTGCTGATCAGCTGCTGATCAAACAGTGGACATGTTTGCTTAAATATGTAATATAAAAACAAATAATTATTCTCTGTGAATGTTATCTTCTCTTCTGTTTTAGGAATCTTCTGGTGAACCTGGGTTTGTTTGCTGCGGGTGTTTGGGTTGCAAGAAACCTGTCAGATTTCGACCTGATGTCTCCTCAGCCTGTGACATAATCCAGTTAAACTACAGCACCATCAAAACAAGGATGAAGGTGAGGCGGCTTGTGCACACAAAAATGACAACGGCCAAACTGAACAATATAGAACAATATGTAAACATGTCAGATTGATTTTCTTCATAATTTCTTTATTATCCCTGCTTAGGTGTCTTGGACCAACAGTGAAGAAACAAGAAATATGAATATATGACATATTCTGAAAACATCTCATCCTGAATTAAAACTTATTTGTACTTTTTTCCAAGTCGTTGTTGACATAAAGAAAACCTTTTCTTGTATCCCATAGATTTTAAAGAACTTTAATTTAACATTGACATATCATTATTATGTTTATTTACTGAGGTGTATTATTTGGTATCTATTTGAAACTACAGTATGTCGACTCAGGAGCTTTTTGTTGCTTCAGCTCATAAATGTTTGAGTGTTGGCAGAAAGTCTCCTTCTGTTCCTCAGAGTGTGGACCTGGCTGTTCAGGTCTTGGCTGTTGACTTGGGGTTGAAACCTGCTCTGTTGTATGACAGTAATGGTGCCAGTGCAGAACAGGTGCATCATTATTTGAGTTCACTGCAGTCTTTTCAGCTTGTGTCCAAATCACTTCTTACTTTGGATTTAAATGGAAACACTCTGATTTTTAACCCAGGTACCGTAATATCAAATCTAGAGCGGGTGCTTTGTGACAACAGTGTAGCTGGGATCAACGTGTGTCACTCACTGGAGAAGCCTGTCATCACTGAGCACCTGACAGCAGAGCTGAGGAGCATAACTGAAGATTTACTGCTTCTTCTAAGAGGGTCTGAAAATCTGAAGGAGGCTGCAAAACCTCTTTCTGCTGGAGAGAAATGTGACCAGTGGAATCTGTGCACCGTGTTTGGTCTTTTACTGGGTTTCCCTGTCACTTACTGGTTTGATCAGACCAAAAGCTTTGAGAACTGTTTGTCTATGACTCCTCTGATGGTGACTACAGCTGCAGCAACATGGCAGCCAGATGTCACGGGTCACAGATGTTGTCTTTATTCTTTTAGTGTCCCAGATGTTCTGCGTGAAGAGACCTGCTCCAAGCTGGAGTCATGGAGACTCACTTTACAAGACAAATTTCAGCAACAGCATGTCTTGAAGGATCTTACAGTTGGCCAAACAACAGTCACTCTGCCCTCAGTCTGTTTATGATGCATATGTTTGTCTTTACCATAAACTGTTGAAATGAAACGAAGGCATACGTCATTACTCCATTAAAACCTATCAAGACACCTGACACAGCCTGAAATGACAGGAACAATAGCTAATATATTTACTAAATAATTGTGATTTTCATTATACCAGAGCTTGAAGAAATCTGCTACATTCTGTAAAGTCTCCTTGTTCTAAACCTGCAGCTACCTGCTGTAACGACACCAAAACAATCGAAAGACATTTAAGGCCCAGATACATTTTAAAACAGTGTTGAGCTTCAGCTATGGTCAAGTAATGTTAATAACAGCTACAACTAAGGATGGTTATATCACTGGTTTTATTTGAGGCTGGTGAGGGAACTTCATCACTTCACTTGAATTTTCTAGCAGAGAGGTCCAGTAAAAGTTTCCTTTAACTAAAAACGTCAACCAGCTTGGATTGTCACCCTGATCTTGATTCGGTTTGCATGTTGGTGAATCTGAGGTAGTTTATGTCTCTGCCATCTCAACTGAACGGCCGAATGGCCGATAGCACTTCACCACAGCGGCCGCTCACTTTCACCATGGCCAGGTGGTCGGCTCTTGTGAGTCCAATGTTTAAAATGGCAACTGGGATTTTCCTGTCGCTTGCTGTCAGTACAAACCTGTATCCTGAGTAAACCTTAGGAATAAAAGAAAAGACGGACACATTAAATGCAAACGTGTTGTGAGCCGCCACTCTCCAGGAATTAGATTTTTCTCTAAAACCTACCTGTAACGAGGACCCTACAACTAGCACTGCGTCCGACTCTGCCAGTCTGTCGTGCACAAATTGTACCGTTGCTCTGTTCACAGTGTCTCCGAAGAACGTCACGTCAGGCTTTAGTATTCCTCCACAGGCCTCACACGAAGGGACTCTGAAGTGGAGGACCTGCTCATCCTCCAAGAAGACGTCACCATCCGGAGCCACAGCTCCCGCCTGAGCTCTCCAGTGTGGGTTGAATGCTTCGAATCTCCTCTGGAGCTCCTCCCTTGGTGAGATGACGCCACAGCCTAGACACAGCACTCTGGGGACACCAACGCCATCTTTTCACTAGACAGTTGTTACGTTTAGCTAAAACATAATATCTTGTCCTGATCATAGTAAAACCTGCTTTATTAATAGATGTAATTATCTCATTTCCCTCCACCACTGTCTATGGTTAACATTTCGTCTATTTCCTCACCTATGGGAACAGCCATGGAGCTCAGTCAGTCTCGTCTGTCCTGCCTTTGAGTGAAGAGCGTCTACATTTTGTGTGACCAGCCAGTGTAGCTTGCCCCTCTCCTCCCACTGTTGCAGGGCTTTGTGCGCAGAGTTTGGCTGGTGGGAGGAGAACTGCGACCACGCAACAAAGTTTCTAGCCCAGTAACGCTGGCGAGACCTTGCACTGCGGACAAACTCTGCGTGCTGCATGGGTCGTATGTCAGTGCGGGCATACAGCCCGACGCCCTCTGAGCGGTAGTCGGGGATCCCTGACTCTGTGGAGAGTCCTGCTCCACTGATAACAAACAGGTGCTTGGCTTTGAACACAAAGTCCTGCAGCTGCTGCAGTGAGTGTGCATCAGTTGTGCTGCAGGTGGGGACAAAGTTTAATGTACTTGCTGGGACTGAAGACGTCCTCCTTATAGGTGCTGTGTGCAGTGTGAGGGTCCGCCATGGAAGCCTCATCTGCACAAACAACGATTACAGACACAATCACACGTTTGTTCACATTATTTGTTATTGCTCAGTCAGCTGAGACACTTTTCAGGTTGACTGCTGACTCCGCTCTGCCTGGGAGTCTGAACCATGCGTGTCTGTGTGTGGATCTCACCTTTGGCTTGACGGCAGCTGCTCACTGCCACAGGGATGGACACAGAAAATGTAAGTTCACACTCATCCCTGTCTGAAGGCTTATCAACAGAAACCCAGCAGTGATATGAGACACATGTTCATTACCTGTTAGCTAATATAATTACAAACCTAAATCAAATATAATCGATAGTTTAAACACCGAGGCAGGAGAAGACCCACAGATTCCCATGACACAGCTGCTAAATGCTGCTTTACCAGACCTGATATGAAGCGACGCTCACCCAACACAGGCTAAAAGCTGCTTTACGAGAACGACAACGGTCACTAACGCGTTTCTGTCGCTGCAGCTTCAGGCTCAGTGATGTTAGGTGACACTAGTCAGCTACATTTATTCACTTTACCTTATCTACAGTTTAACGTTCCGGCCGCAGCCAAGTGTCACCGGACACGACAGCTGAATATCGACAAACCAAAACAGGCTCATGTAAGACAGGAACCTCCGTCAGAGGCAGAGTGACACCAACAGGAAACACGTTTTATTGTGTAGCGCAAACAAGTCGCGCTGTTCTCTGGGAACTGTAGTAAAAAAAAGAAAGACGCTGCAACTGTTTATTTATTTATGTTTAGACATTTAGAGATTATCTAATACAACTGGATTGGCCGACAAACGTGATTAAACAGTGTAATACATGTTGCTCAAACCTTAAACCGGTCTTACTGTATTTAGTTTATTTTACAATGAGCAATAACCATATTTGCAGCAGCTGAAGATTCAGATATTCCCACCTGTAAATGTACTTGGTGCTGTAAACATCAGTCATGAATATAAAATTTTATTTATAACTATCAATACTAAGTGTGAACCTTTGTTTCTAAAACTAAACAAACTCTCTTAGGTTCACTTGCACAAAGGTTTTCAAGCATTTAGAAGAAACTGATTGATCTTATGGGGAATTTTGATTTCCGTCACCTCACATAATGCCAGACTGACACGTGATCCAATGTCTGTACTGTGTGCTGATAAAAATGTATATAAAATGTGTGTAGTTTTATGAACGCTTGCCTAAAAAGTAATTTGTGAAAATATTAATGCATTGATGATTGTTTGAACCACTGAGAAGCAAATGAAACAGTTTTCTTCTGTGTTAGAATACGCTGCAAACGTCCTGGCTGCAAAACTCCAAGATTACTGTTGAGAGAAAAATGTTCACCATCATTACAAGAGTTGCATGTATTTCCTTTACTTGACATGCATGATAATCAAATGTGCTTGAGCTTTACCAGAGTGTGTGCAGTTGAAGACGGTTCCTGCGTGAGTGTAAAACTCCTCACCGAGGATGGAGCGGTAGTCCATGTGGCTGGTGTGGACAAAACACTGCGTCGCATCTTTGAACAGCAGATCACTCTCTCCATATTGGTGAGACTCAAACAGCTTGAACTCTGTGTTTGCTGCCAGTGTTTCCTATTAGGTTAAAAAATGAATTTTAAAATGAAAATTTAAATTTTTTTAAAAATGAATCCAGGGAAGGACTTTCATCTTTTCTGTCCGTGCTGCAGCTTACCTGTGACTTCATGAGGAAGTCATACACCCGTGCTGTAAGCACCGGCCGTGTCATGATGGTGTTTGGTGGTACAACCCCCAGGTTACAGCTCTCCCACTCTGACAATGGCTCCCGACGACCATCAGCGCACAGCAACTCAAAATCTGATGACGTCCATCCCTTTGCCCAACCAGAGGAGTTCAAACCTGAAGCCCAAAGCAGAGCTTACTATATGATAGCATTGCTGTTATTATCATCGTGCGTGTCAGTGCGTGTTCGAGTCAAAAGTTAATCTTGAATCTCTCACTGAGGATGTTGGCCTGAAGGTTGTGCTGCTCGAGGAATGCCACATCTCCGTAGCTTTTCCCACTGGGATCTCCAACCAGACACCTTTGAATAATGAGCATTGGCTCAAACAAATTACATAGAAACATATTTCCTCTCTTAGCGCGTGAAGCATCCAGCTACACAGATGCTGTTAGTTCAATTTGGCCACATCTCTAAAATCATCAACTGTACTACAACAACTAGTGCTTGTCTCACTTGATCTAGTTGTCAGGGGCAGGAGGCAGCTGTAAAAAAATACAAATTCACCACATCTGCCCTAATGGCTGGATGTCATCAAAGAACAGACTGAAATATGCTTTGTTGAACAGAAATCCTTGGTTCAGCTGAGGTACCGTAAAGCCCCCATGTTGCCGTAGTAACGCTCATTGTGGTGATCAGCACAACGTCTGGTTGCCGCCTCCCCGGTGCCTCCCATACACACTTTACAGAGATTCCCCTTTGAGCCAGGAAGACAGCCTTTCCAAAACACCTCACTGTACACTGAAAAACACCCATTAGCTCAGTTCAGTGGGGATTAACACGAAGATGTCAAACAGGTCACAAAGAAGGAGAGGCTGTATCATTTTTATAGTTGCTAACGTCAATAAGCAATTTGCACACGCATGTAACCACCAGTACCTTGGTTTGGATCACAAGCAGAGCTGCTGTTATGCCCCAGACTCAGTGTGTGTCTGTACGGCAGCAGCCAGCCTGCAGGGCTGTACATGTGGCCGTGGCAGGAGCGCCGCCCCTGGAGGTTCCCGATAAACACGTTCCTGCTAGAACGCTTCGCCACAGCTACACCCACCACTGAGGGCAGCACTGAGGAGAGAACGACGGTGAATTTAATGTACAGACATTAATTACATCACTTTCCTGTTGTGTGGAGTTTACCATCCGCCTCTAGGTGGGTTGATACTTCAGCAGACACACATTTCCTTCCTGGGAGAGAACAAGAAAACTCAGGACATATGAACAGTAAATTCATAGTTTATTTATTTTGGTCAATAAATCTAAGAGTTGTGAATAAAGGGGCTGTAGTATTTGTACATTTATTATATTTACGTACCGGTATATACTATTTATACATGATGCTGCGTTTATATCATTTTGAGGATCAGGAAAAACTGTCTTACCATAATATTCCGTAACTACAGGAACGAGGCCACATTTCCCTGCAATGAAGGCGTGAGTTGCATCCAGTGACACAGAGTCCACCTCATCTTTCTAGAGCACAAATGGTAACACTGAAGCGCTGTTGTACAGAATAATCTGCCATTAACATGACTTACCTTCATTTTCTCGATGCAGTCACGCATGGAGACCGCTCTAACACACACCAGCGGATCTGACTTTATGTTGAGAGCCCACTGCTCACACTTCTTCTGCTCTGCCTGGCTGATGCAGCACCATCGCACAACACTGTCCTCCAGCGAGCTTCCTACACACATAGAGCTTTAATGACGCCTTACAAACTAAAATCTGTTGAATACTAAAATTAACAATCACACGACTGTGGCGATAACCACCTTCATGTCCAAGGCCTTTGAGTAGAGCCACATAATCCAGGCCCAGAACCTGACTGATGTCCATGTCATCAGGTAGAACTGCTATTTTGTCGGTCACATCTTTAAAGAGAAGATCATTTCCCCCAAATGTCAGTGAGTTGAAGAGCTGGAAGCGTTGCCTCTCTGTCCCTTGTCGGCCAAACAGTTTCTAAAGCAGCATAGAAAGTCCTTAAATTGTGACGTGAAACCCTATGGACATGAAGCGTCAAGAGACAAAGTGTGGGCTGAGAGAACTAATTTACCTGCACTAACATTAGAAATTTGCGAGCAAACTTGCGAAAGTTGAATCTGGTGACTGTGCCTCCTCCTGGACCCTGACCCAGATTACATTTTCTGTAGTGGCCGAGAGGAGCCAGTGTCCCATCAGCACAAAGCAACTTGAACTCATCCCTCTCGCTCTCTGAGACAACAGATGGAGCACGAGGGTGAAAATTCGCACAGTTCCTCAGTCGCCAATAGAAATAGCTCTGTTAGAAAACTGTTTACCGTCAATACTTTCAAGGACTAAATGGTCCACAAATGCAACATCCCCGGCGTCGCTCTTAAGACATCTGGAAAAAACGAGGTACCAGAAGAAATTCATTATTGTTTTTAATGGCGCAGATGCAGATAAACCTTTTGCTCTGACCTGAGGGCCCCCTGGCTGTTGTAGTAGGGCTCACTGTGGGACGTTTCGCAGTGGTTATTTTTCTCTCGAATAAAAGACTTTTTGCCTTGGCACAGAGAGCACAGAGAAGGTGCCATGACAGCTGCCCCTGGAACACAGCTGGCACTGAAGAAGTTACTAACATCTGCTCCAGGGGAGAAAAACAAGTCAGAGGAACAGGATACTTTAGACTGCACGGCTTTCATTATTTGCCGTTAAGGTTGTCCTCATTACCTTGACTGAGAGGCTGCTCCTTTGACCAGTTCAGGTAGTTTCTGGACAACAGGAAGCCGAGAGGGAGACTCCATCCAGCGGTCCATCTGACCCCACTGTGACAACTCTTGTGACCCTGCAGGGATCTTATGTCCAAGCTGCTGTTTTTCACCACAGCCACAGAGAGAATACAGCCTCCTGCAGCGTGGACACATGGACATACTCAGACGAGTCCACTGACTCACACTAGCGCTGAAGCGTCTCAGTCGGAAATGTGAACTAAACAGACCTTCCCTGTATATCTCCTTGGCAACAGCAGTGAGGCCGAACTGCTTTACAGCAGTATAGACTTCTCCTGCATCCAGTGTCACCACATCGGCACGGTTCCCCTGAAACATTTTACAAAGCAAAGCTCATTTTAGCTCACTTTAAAAAAAATGATGCTTTGCCCAGTATTTACGGGACTGCAGCTCCTACTCATTTTGACATTGACCAGCATGCAAGTAGTTTTAAATGAACTGGACATCGGACTGAAAAAACATATGCGTATGTCGAGTACAAACTCACAGATTCTCACAAACCAATAAGTAATATGCACAGTGTTGTTTGTATGCTGATAATACATAAACTACACAGCCACCATTTGGCTGTCGCTTGTGAAACCGGTGTTGGTTTAAAGCATTTCAAGGTCAATCTGTTTTCTATACTTAGCTTTGCTTTTCTAACAGATCATATTTAAATCTACTAAAGGTTTGTACTAACCTATTTGCTAAATTGTAACCAGGACTAAAAAAATTGCTGTTGTCAGATGAAGGACGGCTCACCCTGATCCTATCGATGCAGTCGGTTGTGCTGGATGCTCGTATGCACGAGAGTCTGGCAACAGCCGCCAAAGTAGCTGGAGGAAGCACGGCCACCAGAGCTTTAGCTAGTTCTGCACACTTTCTCTGTTCAGCATCTGACACTGTGCACCAGCGCGTTTTCTTAGCTGTCATGTAAAGAAGAGTTTAAATAGTCCACATAGGCCACCAGGAAAGTAAATCACTCAGTATTAAACATTTTTAATAATGTTCTGAAATGCAAAAGGCAAGAATAAAAAGTCAAAACTACCAAAATAACAATAGAGTACAGCTGAATGTTTAAGTAGCCGAGTAATAAAACGTACCCCTGATGCAGCAGACAAAGACAACAAACAGAGGGTAAAGTCCTCGCATCCTGCCCTGCTGTAGGTGGATGCTTCCGACAGCTCCGTTAGCTCGGAAATAACTAATTTTCCTGAATAGATTTTTCCAAGTATGACAGGCGCTGGTACTAACAGGACACAGTAAAGCTATTACGCAAGAGCAGCTCCTCTGAAATCACTTTTTGCTCACATATGGAAAATATTTAACACCATCTGCTACAAAGACAACCCCTATCAAATGTTTTGCAAATTTACAGGGTGGATGTTGAGCTGGAGAGTAGATAGACAGACATTTCTGTAGATAGATATAGATGGTATCATCTATTTTTACAAGCAAGTGATATAAACAATGTGCCAACATTTTTCAACTCCCTCTCCAAAGTAAGAAATGTGATGGTGACGATGAAGGAGTGTGTGAGGGGCAGCTCTGTTTCCTGTCATGTTGTGAACACAGCGTGTGTAGTTTCCAGCTCCTTTGTTTGTTGGAGCAGAAGAGAAGCCCCTGAAGTTTGGAGGACGGTCTGTAAATGCTGGATCCTCTCTGCGTGCAGTAACATTGTTGGTTTCTGTTTCGCCACTTTGGTGGACAGTCTGTCAATGCGCTCCTCCAGCTGTCAACATTAAACATCAGGACACACAGTGACTTTATACAGTTTCCCTGTACGTGACTCGTTGTGACTCTTTCAGTGATTTACTGTTCAAATGAGGCCACAGAGGAATGCATGCAAAATGTAAGCCATTAGTGCAAGTCTTGTTGGCAGTTACACGGTGTGTTGTGTTGAGCAAACCGGACGGTTTGGATGCAAAAATTTGAAACTACATTAAAGAGCTTACCATCAAATAGTGTAAATTACAAACAAAAGAAGTAAAAAAATTTTTACCAGCATCAGTTCTTGCAGAATGTCATTTTTCTCCATTTCTTCTTCCTTTCCACTTGTCTGCACCCAACCTTTTAAAACCTCTCTGAGTTTTTGCCATGCACTGAAGAGATACACACACACACACACACACACAATGAAAAACCAGTTAATATAGTGTCGACATGTTCAACATTATTTCCCCTCTCGTTACCGGAGCTGCTTCTTGTCCTGTTGGAAACTCTTCATCTCTATCTGTATGTTCATCAGTTCTTTAGTTAGAGCTGTAGCTGGCTCGACTGCTGCATCTTCCACAGTTTCTCCACAGGACGCCCTCAGACGTACGTCTTAAAGGAGTATCACAGTATGTTTTAGCCATTGTGCTTATCAAAGACAAATCACTCCTACAGGGAGGAAGAGTGTAGCTACCATACCTGGATAAACTGATGAGTCATGTTTAAAGGCCGTGGCGAGTTGAGCATGTCCATGACCTAAGCTGCTGGCCTTAACCAAACCAAATCAAACAGAGAATACATTTAAAATCAAGTTACCTTATTTAGCAAACAAAATATTGAAATATTATTTGCCCAGCAACACATCAGATTATTACCATAACTTGGGTTCCAGTAGTCATGAAGGCAGAAGGGGGTAAAAGAACATCTTGACTTTGGGTTGAGGATTCGTTGAGTTGAACAGAGTCTGCAGTGGATAGATGAGGATCAGGAAGTGGTGCAACAGAAGTGATGGCGGTTTGATGTGAGGTAGCAGGAAGTAGGCAGGACATCCCTGCTGGATAGTTTTTCTGTGAAGGACAACTGGGTTCTCTGGGATTTGACGCTGCTTCAGCGCCGGTGATATCACAGGTCATCTGAGTGCTGTGAAAATAAGAACAAGGACTTGTCAGTGCCTGTTCTAAGATAATACACGAATAACCTCTAAAATGTAAAACATGCTACTTGCACATTTACCTTTTAAATGACAAGTCTGTTTGCGGAGACCCAAACAGTTCCTTGCAGCGGCGTGGCTGACGCCGAAGCGTGCAGGGAGGAATCCTGAAAGAAAAAGAAACCCCACAAAAAACAAACTTTAAGGTTCCATGTCAAAAACAAATAAGCACACGATCACTGGTGAGGAACCCAGACTCACTGCCTGAGAAGCCCCACATCTTCAGCTTCCTGCTCCGACCAGTCAGACGAGGAAATGCTCTTCAGTCCAGGTGTGGTCAAACAGAAAGTCACATTCTTTTTTGCTGGTTTCCCAGGGCCCTTTTGCTCTTCTTTTTTACATAGGGAACGCTGCTTCCAACGCATAGCACAGCGTTTAACTACTCTCTGGAGATGACGCGATCTCTGCCAGACACAGCCAGATGTTAGCACACAAAATGTCTGAGGTTGCATGAATTGTACTAAATGAGTCTACTAAAGGCCCACCTGCTCTTGGCTGAGCTGCGTCAGCGTGGATGTGAGATCGTTCATGTGAGCAGCATATGTGAGAATGCATGTCACACCCTCCTTCAGCAGCTTGTCTCTGTACATCTGTGCAGCTCTGGCTGCCTGCTCCTGCTTCCTGCGTTGATCTGTGACCCATAGCCTCCATCCATACAACACCTGTAGCAAGTAAAAAAAAAAACATCATAACACAATTTACATAAATCCAATAATTCTCTCATCAATTTATTTGTGAGGCTGATGAGGCAGGACGTGCTACCTTGGCCTGAAGAGTGAGGGACCAATGCCAGAGTGCAAGCTCTGTCTGCTTAGCTTCCCTCCTGCTGTGCTGCAGCTGTTAGCAGAAAATAAAGTCAAGTTAACAGCATAAACTCAAACACAAAAAAAGTGTATGATTCTCACCTCCGTATCATCATATAGAGAACTGAACATCATACAAATAAAACAATGTCTGTTCCCTCACTCTTTCCTAAATTTATGGGGGCACATGAGCATTAATCAAGTTTCCAACTTGACATAAGGATAAGATACCAAATCTTCTGTCAAGTTGGAAACATGACGAACCTGAAGACTAGTCTCCGGACAAGTCAATGGATCTACTCTATATGTAAAGCACTTGCATGTAAAATATTAACAAACCTTTATTTTCCACTGCTCAAAGTAGGTCTGGTACATCTTTAATCTCAGCAACAAGATTCCTTGTCGTTTCATCACCTATGAAATCATAACATTTTCAACAATGCATCTTACAACATGTGAATCTGTATAGAAGCAATAATAATGTATAAACCTTATACTTCCGGTATTGAAAGTGATGTTTATTCCATGCTCTCAGTGCTTTGGAGAGAGTCTTAGCGTTATGGTGCAGCCTGGCTTTTTTCACACACAACCTCTCTCTCTGAGCTTCTCTGGTTTCTTTCCTCCACTGTGTGAAAGACCACAGCAGCCGCACTAAACGCAGGACACCAGGTTATACGTTGGAGAGCAATTCAGATACTAACTAAAGTTTACAGAGTTATGCTGTTACCTTGGTTTATGGACCTCTGAGCTCTGTTGATTGTTTCCTCTTGCTTGCGACGTCGTGACACTGCACATTGTGTCGCTTCTCTCCAAGCAAAAAACACCTAAAAGATTTAGTGTAAAAATGTAATGAGCAAAGGTATAAATATATAAAATTAAAAAAAAATTGTAGTAATTCTGAGAATGACAGCATGACTGCTTTCCAACCTTAAGTTGTAGAGAATTCTGAAAGTGATTCTGTGCTTGTTGGTCCATGAGCCGGACCTCTGCCAGCAGCATTGTATTCTCCCTCCACACTGAGAGAACCATCCTGGAGAGACCAATTAAAGATGATGATGCAGACCACTGGTTTGTGATTTGAGAGGCTCCGACTTTTGCATTTAGTACCTGAGAAAGTTCTGTGTTTGCCTTCTGTTAAGTTCCTTTGCACGAGCATGGATGTGACACATGTGTGAGTGATTTGACTGTGAATACAGAAGGCCACAGTGTATCAGCTTTCACATACTGTAACGTTACATGATTCCATATATTGCCAGTAAAAGATACTCATGTACCTTCCAGGCTACAAATGTGTGTTTGAGAAGTTTACGTTCATAGTAACGCTGCATCTGTGCCAGTTTGCTTTTCTTCACTCTCTGGCTGTAAACAAACTGAACACACCACAATCATTTAAGTCACCAGAGTAACATCATCAGAAATTAAAATGAGTTGTGATACCTTGTAGTAAATGAACAGATCATATGGGACAGGATCAAGACAGCAAAAGGTACCTTTTTCCATCTTTCCACAGCCCATTTCATGCAGCGCAGGTCACCCTGATGACAGGCCTGCTGCTCTCGGTTTCTTCTGAAATGCAAACAAATAAAGATGCAATTTTGTCAGCCAAGAACAATGGAAACTTACGTTTGATTCACCTTTCTCGAAGCTCAGTGCTGTTGTCTTTCCACTCCGTCATTGTCTTGTGGAGAAGTCTGCACATGTACACATGGTCTGAAGCCTTCTGTTTCTCTTCTTCCTGGATCTGCTGTTCGGTTCTTTGTCTCCATCGAGCCCAGGCTTTCTGCGTGCGGTATCGTCTCTCCTGATAAATTGCCTGTTAACGAGGAGTTGTGTGTCAGTGTCTAATGTACATTAACATAGTGTTGATCTACAGACCGCCTACCATTTGCTCTGAAAGCATCTGCGCTTTCAGTTTCTCAGACTGTCCCCACCAGGTGTAAAATACCCACATGTACTGGCGCTGTCTGTTAAAACAGAAACAATCCGGTCAGGTTCCATATGGACGACAGACTGATCAGCATCTGCTTGGATTGGAAATGAATTACAGCACACAAAAACAGTGACTCACTGATTGTAGACCTCTGCTTTCTGCCTCCTTTGTTTACAAAGTCTCCTTTGAAGGGTGAACTCAACCCACGAGTTGAAACAACGGGGCAACATACGCTCTGCAAACCAAATGTCTGCATGATGCTCCAGGTCCTGAAGAAAAGCAGGATTTATTCAGTATGTGTATCTCGTTGTATCAAACAAACATCACCAACTATTCTCCTAGATGTTGTCATCAATCATTACACTTTAGAAAAGAATTATCAATATCAGTCTTGTCTTGTGTCATTAATGCCATTTTTTGCCATATCCTGCTTTTCCTAATAACAATACCTGCATGTGCTTCTGTTCAGCAAGTTTCACCCTCCAGTAATTGAAACAGCTGCTTAACAGGGACGTGCTACGAGGACAAAAATACTGAGTCAAATAAAGAGGTAAATCCAATTAATAAGCCTCTTTATATATAAACATGGAATGAAAAAAAATACCTGTAGTTTTTCTGCGCCACTGCTGTTAGTGGCTGAAAACTCTTATCTTCAGCTTCTTCCAGACAGTCCTGCCACAGCTTCCAGTACTTACTTAGCATCTAAACAAAACACAAACATGAAGCTGTGTCATGGAAACTTTAATTGAACTAAATGACTTATAAAGTAGTGTAGGAGTTCATCATCAGTTACAGTTTGATGATAATGCTGGACAGCCATGTTTTTGTTCAGTCGGTGTGTTTTATTCCTGATGATGTTAACAGAGAGTCCCTGTAATCCAGCATTCTGCGACAAGAACAGATGGTGGTCAGTACATGAAATATAAGTACTCTCTGCTTATTTCCAGTTTCTATATCTTTTATTTTACCAGTAAACGATGATGGTAATGCTGACTCGCCATCTGGTTTCTCTCAGCTTCTTCTCGGCACAGCATCACATCTACTGACGAGCTTAAGAATCAAACAACTGAGCTGACGATTAGAAGCACATACCAACAGCAATGGATGACATATGATGGAAACAAAGGATGTGTTCATCAATAGGATACAAACTTTCCATCGATGCAGTGCTCTGCGTTGGATGCTCTGTCTAGCCAAATTCCTTGAAGCTTGTAAACGCTCGTCCTCCTTCCAGCTTAGATGCAATGCATTGCTCCACCTACTCCAACACATCCTCACTAAATGAAGATATGCTGTACGCTGAGCCACAGCTAAAAACAAAACAGTAAGAGAATATTAAATGTGAAAATACACAACTAATACTGCAAGTACGATCTTGTAATATTATAATATATTTTAAATTAAATAAAAATTACCTTTGGACTTCTTTTTAGCTTGGCAAAAGGATGCATAACGCATCCACTGATGCAATACTTTTCTTTTCTGTCTGAGAATGAAGTAAAGGGAAGCCTTGGACTCTTTCTCCTTCTGACAACAGGCAGCTGCATGCATTTCTTTCCACTGAAACCAAACCTTTGAAAAAAGTAGCAGTAGACAGATCACAAAGAGTAGTAAAGAACGTACAACACAGTTTGTTTTTTTCACGTTGAAGTGAATAGTGGTAAATATAGAGGAGATATGAGTGAGTCTGACAGCATCTTTACCCTTCTCTGTAAAGTCAGAGCACACTGTTTTAGCACTCGGTCCTCCAAAGCATCAAGTTCATGGCCCTGCTGTAGCCTGGTCTGCCACAAACTCCATGCAGAACTGCTCAAATTTAAAAGTACACGTGGGTTAAAACAGATAAATTGTTATGCATTAAGAGTGCAGCACTACTTTGCAACTACAGTAAACTTACCGTAGAGTTGCAAGTCTGTTTCGCTCAAAAGCTGATTCAAGCATCCTGTTCTTCATGCGCCTCACTTCTGTAAAAACCTCCCACCTGTCCCAAACAAGACGCATGTGTTGCCTGTCAGCTGGTTCAGGAAACAAAAAAGATTGCATTTGTGATATTTGATTGGTGGTGTGGTTATATCAACTTTAGACATACAATTTTAAAATCATACCAAATGACTGAGCATGTTGCAGCTTGGTCTTCTTTTCCCTCTGCAATGACAGAAATGTTCGCCACTCACGAAACACCAAGTTATAAAGATAATATCTGAAACACAGAATTGGTGGTCAGCATATTCAGTCACCTTCTGTGGCCAGACCAATGTCCTGAAAAGGGTCAGGTACAAGCAGGAAAAGATTAAATAAAATAAATGAAAACAATCGTTGCTACATCACGCTCTGTGCTGACCTGTGGTGACACTCTGCCCTCAGTGTAAGACTCCACTCCCTCCTGGACGTCCACCACTCATCCCTCCAGCCTCCAAAGGTTCGCTGCAGAACCACAGTGTTGTAGTGAGCCCTGCAACATGATTTCCTTAAATTACACAATTCAGACTCCGTTAGGACATTAGCAAATTTAAACAAAAAGTAAGTGGGACAAATTACTTGGCCTTATGAGGACGAACTCGGCCAAAGGTATTCTTCATCCATATTTTCAGAAACTTTCTTGCCAAATGCCTGTATTTGTTAAAACGATAGACGAGGTTATTATTGGGAAAACCGATAAACACGAAACGCAACTGGCTAAGCACCTTATTCTCAGCTCCTTGAGTCTTCCACCTCTGTTCCAGGTGTACCCAACTCTGTACGGAACCTTTCTGGCATAAACATCGCGAACTAGTCTGGTTGCACCGTCAGGTCGGACGCTGCTCGGTTTGGGTCGTCGTAGATGCAGTTTTCTGGGGTCATTGTACATAATGTGAGACCACGAAGCGCAAGTAACTGAACTGAAGCTTTAGGATCACTTTTGAAATAAAGACAAACGCTTAACTACATCCTAACCCTTTCGTGCATCAGTAAGAAAACCCAAACACGAGCGAAGTGTCTAACTAAGTTCCGCGCGTTTGGTTTTCCTTGTCACGTGACAGAGAGATCCGTTCCAGAGACTCAGTTGTCAACGGCAACAGACTGCGCAGAGCATCGGCGCAATAGACACCAGGCATATGATTTAGTTCTTACACATTAAACGTATATATAATATCTCAGTCACGCTCCTTAATATTTTTCTGTCTCTCTGGTTAATAGAAAATGTTACCCTCTATGCGAGAGCTGTGATATCTTTATTCTTATTGTGCGTTGCAGAAAGTGTCATAAGCGCAAACGGGTCCTTTCAAAGTAATCGGTAACCGAAATGTCAGTCCTTAATAGCCCGCGAGGGCGGGAATCTTGTATTCTCACGTACAATACCTCGCTGACAATCCATTCATAGGCAAATCGAACAAACCCCTGCACAGTTGCTAGCTGCCCTAAGCAATGCCTTGTCCGTTTTGTGTATCTCAAGACCCTACAAAGCAACATAATTTTCTTGAAACAATTTATGTGGTCACACAAGCATATATTAACAATAAAATTTCATTTTTATATTAAGGTTTAAGTATTGAAATCTAGCAGTAACATCGTACGCCTGGTCTACAAATTCTACAAAGGCGCGATGGGGCACTCTGTAATCTTCTTAAGGACCTTCTTAAAGCGGCGATCAGAGGAAAATTGATGCTACGACTTAGAAAACAGAGAAAGAGCAGACGTTTATTTGAGATTACACAGTCTCCGATTAAACTAATTTGCTATTTGGACCTGTGTTATTGTATTTAGTTACCCCAGTATAGTGTGGACTTCTTGAAATCACTGCAAAAACTCAACCGGTTTAAGATTTAGGACTTGCTGGGTGGGCATTATCCCCATTCCCCAGCTAGTTAGCTAGCTAGCTAAAAGTGCTAGGTTAGTTAGCTAGCTAGCTAACTAAGCAACGTGAATTGCTGCTGCTCGGCTGTTAGCTACCATTATACCACGCAGACCTTAAAGTAAGTTGGCCTTTGCGTTTGTCTAAATGCTCTAAATAGACGTTTGTTTGAATAAAACGCATTTTGTAAGCCAGGTTTTACTTTTAACTGTGTGGGACGTTAGCCTAGCCAACCTCCATAGAATATGAGACAACATTAATGAATGTCATATTTTTGGCCACACCGTTGGATCAGTTCAGAGTGAAATTTTTATATGCTAGACATTTTGTCTCTTGCATCGTCCACAGTCAAAGTGCTACAGAACATGTATCCATAAATGTTAATGCTAGGTCATTGGCAGTAATTGATTTGTCGCCTCTCTGGCTGTTGTCAATTAACCTGCTAATTGGCTAGGGCCGTTTGCCGTTTGTCCATCACTAGCGTATATGAATTGAATATTTCGTTTTGTACTGCGTTTGTAGTCACGTTTGGGGTTTTTTTTTATGTACATTTGTTTTAAATTTTAAGTAAGCTCTGCACAACACAGCAACTGCTCAGTGTTTCAACTGAAAATGCTTTCTCCGTTGAAAGCTTGTTTTTTAATGTACTCTCCCAACTGTTTTTCAAACAGGAACAAAGTTGTTGGGCAGAAATCTGTTCCTTAGCCTCAACCATGGAGAACGAGCCTTGTGTAGCACAGAAGAACGGTGATGCTGCAGTGGACAAAGTGAAGCAACAGTCGGCAAACGCAGCTCCTTACAGATATACCAAGGTGATAAACATTTTTATTACTGTAATCAGATAAAAACTGTATAGAGGTCTTCCAACTTTGCTGAAACGTTGCAAATATTTAACAGGAAGAGCTTCTGGAAATAAAAGAACTGCCACTCTCCAATGAAAGGCCAGAATGTCTTTCAAAAAAATATGACAGGTAAGAATGTATTTCTTTAGATGCTTGATCATAGGTATGTTTAGTGTCAGTGTGTATATATAAATGTGTGTGTGTTTTTTATTTATTTTTTTATTTTCCCCAGTTGTAGTTGAAGGCATTTCCTCAAAAGAAATCTTTGTTCATCAAAGGGTTTTTTCTCTCCATGTTTTGGTCCATTTAATTTGAGTTTTTAATTTTTTTTTTTTTTATTGGTTTAGAGTTGACATGTGAATGGATAAAATCAAATGAATTTTTGTTTACCATCTTAAGCATCATTCCAAAATATGTTTTTGAAATGGCAAATAACTGCAACCCTATACTAACCTTTTTTGTGTCTGATATAATAGAGCAGCATTAATAAAAAGCAGCATCCTTTAGACTCATAAGATGGTGTTTACCTAATTATTTAAGAGTCATTTTATCTTTGATGCAGTGATGGCGTCTGGGATCCTGAGAAGTGGCATGCCTCACTGTATCCCACTTCAGAGCGTAGCTCTCCAGTGGAAGGTTTTAAAAAGGACTATGTGGATGATAGAGTTCCTTTGAAACGAAGAATCCCAGGTAAATGAGGTTGAAGACAGTCTACAGATTTTTCAAACCAAAATTATGGTCAACCGTGTCCTGTTTTCAGTAACAGTTTGTGAAATGTAATTTTGTTATATGTAATGAATCAAAGTGTACTATGAGGAGCATTTCTACAACAATAATCGTCAGGACCACTAAATATGCTGCCCCCTAGATTATCGCTAATAAATAGCTAAACATTTTTAATCATAATATGTTGAAATGAAAAATCTTTATTCAAAGCAGTCTTTCACTAGAGTATTTGTTTGGTGTAATGTGACTCTGCATAACAAAATGTACTGGAAATGTGTGAAATCCAACTTGTTCCATTATGTTCAGATCCTCGTGAGCGGTTAAAGGAGGATGATCTGGATGTTGTACTGAGTCCACAGCGACGCAGCTTTGGAGGTGGATGCCAAGGCAATGCTGCACTTGCACCACACGCTCGTCGCCCAATCAGCCCTCTGGAAAATAAGGAGAATGAGAGTCTCCGTTTAGGAGGAACACGGCGAATCGGCAGTGGACGCATAATTGCTGCCCGAGCTTTTGAGAGAGAAGCCCGTGTGGAGAAAGAGAGGGAACGTGAGAGAGATTTCAAAGACAAAAGATTCAGGGTTGGTGTTGCTTGCTTTCACTCAATAATGCATTCCTTTTTTGTAATATGGTATAATTTTCCATAATTCATGAAACAGAGCAACACTTTATACATATTTCCTTTAAATGGGTTTTCGCTCTATATTACTGGATAAAACCTTTAAGTAAAAAGAGGGTGGCAATTTGGTTTGAGTTTCAATTTAGTTGCCAAAGTTTGCCTCAGTTGTTTCTTTAGATTTGTTTCAGCATGTTAATGTTTTCTTGTCATTTGCAGAGAGATTTTGGTGATAAACGTGTGTTTAGTGAAAGAAGAAGAAATGACTCTTATGCAGAAGAGGAGCCAGAGTGGTTTTCTGGGGGTCCCACAAGCCAGTCTGAGACAATTGAGCTTATTGGATTTGATGACA
Organism: Macropodus opercularis; assembly: GCA_030770545.1. NCBI lineage: Eukaryota > Metazoa > Chordata > Actinopteri > Anabantiformes > Osphronemidae > Macropodus > Macropodus opercularis. The sequence continues at coordinate 3,671,089 of CM061099.1, forward strand.
AAATTTTGGAAGATGATAAGCGCAAGTCCAAGCGGTCGAGGAAGAGGACTGAGTCGGCGAAAGAAGGCGTGTCAAAATTTAATATTCTCCCCCCTTTTTTTTTTTTTTTTTTTTAAACTCGATGCCTAACGCTGTCGTTTGTCTTATAGTGGAATGTAATGGACAGGCTGAAGAACAAGTGAGTTTGCGGTCTACAGCTGATCAGGAAGTTCCTCACCCTGACGTTCTGCCAGAACAGTCAACTGGTGACTTTGACTTCAATGAATTCTTCAATCTAGAGAAAACCATGCCTGCACTGGCATCTGTAAGTACTGGGGTGCACTGTGGAATTGTTTGGGTTAAAGGTGTGAAGATCACTTATGGGCTTTTATTTGACTTTCATTGATTTCATTTTCCCCCTGTACTTTGCTTAGTGTAATAGTGTTATGTGTAATATGTGGTGGAAACTAAACTATAGCAGTTTCAACAAGTATTTGTTTATATTTTACTGTTGGGAATATTCTGCAGTTCAAATTTAGTAAGCCTCCTTAAATCTGACTATTACGTTTGCAGAAGTCTTGCAAAATGACCTTTTCTGCACTGACCTGATCACACTTAACATCTTCTCTGGTGGTGGGTATTGTCACTGCTTTGTAAACATTTTTGTAAAATTTATGCCCATCACTGTAGCTTTTAGTAGCGTTAGCACTAATTGGATGACAAATTTAATATGGCTACAAACTCAATAACAAAGTTGTGAGCTGACTGGTTTGTGGCATAGCCAACACAAGGCCAAACAAGAATGCATTCAGTGACATTGCCCTCAATCTTCTGGCGCATTTTGTGATAAATCGATGGAAAGCGCTCTAAACGTAAGTGTAACCCTTGTCCTCACAGTGTTCGGCCTGCAGATTTTTAAGTTTTCCACTTTCTCACATACCACCGTTTGTTTTACAGATGATCGAAGATGTTTTAGGGGAAGGCCCTGTGTCTGCTAGTCGCTTCAGCCGGTGGTTCTCAAATAACATGAGCCCCTCAGGCAGCCGATCGAGCAGTTTAAGGTCCACTCCTCATGAAGAGCTAGAAAAACTAGCAGGTAACTGATTTTTCTGGTTGCGCCCATGGTTGTTTATGAAGGAGCTTGATGTAACAATGTGCCCTGCAATAGCACCAAAGCTGAACCTCATGAGGTCCTTTTTATTTGTTTTGGTGTGTCTAAAATGGCTGTTTCATCCCTGTAAAGGGCTTGAACCTCACTGCATGTCACAGAGCAAGGGACCGGCTCCATACTTCACACCGATCCAGTCAGATGGCAAAGAGAAGGTGGATATCCTGGAGTTGCTGCACAAGGCCAAAATAGACCTGAAGCCCCTTCTGTCTACCCTCTCTGTCAACAAAGCTAGACTACGTGAAAGCAGTGAGTGTTGGTTTACTAAACTACAACAGTAAATTTAATTTGTACTCCAACTCGAGATGGATGGATAGATATGCAAAATTTGTAATGACACATCACAGTTGGAAACAAAGTGTCACTTAAAAAGCCATAAAGCTGGTGAAAAGTTAAAGTAATGTTTCTTCACACTCTTGGCTTATAATTCCTTGCTGATGGTATGCAAATAAATGTTCCTGGTGTGATCTTTTTGTGTAAAACTGCTATATAAAGTTGAATAATCATCCATCCCCAGCTAACTCTGGAGCAGTGCTGTCGCTGGAGCAGGTTGAGGGAGAGATGAAGGGGATGAAGCTTGGCTCAGAACCACAGGTGCGAAAGGTGCCACCTCCACAGAAAGGAAATGGCACACCCTTCATGGCTGAACATTTAGAGGAGGCTTTAACAGGCGGCTCAAGTACGCGCCCACGGTCTCGTGACACAGATATGTCAGCCTTTAATAAACTGGTTAGCAGCATGAAGGCAAGTGGTACTTTGCCAACTCATCCTAAAACCAACACAAACAATGTAAGTATTTCTGTATTCATTTATTTTTTCCCATTCCCATCCTCACACTTGATGGATAACATAGCATGTTTATGTTGAAATGAAACGGTAACATTTAAGACCTTTTTGTGGTGGGTCATGCAATGTGGAGCACGAATTCAAAAAACTAGGACGTGATGGGCATAAATTTGCTTCCCCACTGTTTGGAGTTTGGTTGTTCTGGTGTCTGAAATGACAGTTGCAGTGTCGTCTCTATGCAAATCAGTTTCTGAATTGCTGTTTTAGCTTCTGTTGAGGTACCATCTCAACAGATATTGGCATATAGCTGATGCTATGAATGTAAAATAACTGACTTGCAAAAGAGGCAATCTGTGGTTTACTCATGTACAAACCCATCTTAGTGGGCTTGCAATGTAGCAGTTGGAGATTTCAGTCTGTTACATGCACAGGTTTTACATTTGATATAATTGGAAAGATGGTTTGCATTCCACTTAATGTGTTTTTTGTTTTTTTTTTTTTTTGTTTTTTTATTAAAGCAGCTGAAAATTGCTTCCTTAAACTGTACAATGCAAAATGCTTACTGAGATGGGTTGTTTTTTTTGGGGGGGTCTGGTTTGCATCTGTCACAATTTCTTTCTTGTGAAATATACAGCAACCTTCTGACCCAGCTGTGGTGGCACTGTCTGACGCTCAAGTACCTGCTCAACAACCAAAAAATATATTCAAGGTATGTAACTTTTCTCTGGGTAAGTGTAATATTGGCTAGAGGTGGTTGTTCAGCCATTTGGATCCTATTAAAGGACTCAGGATTTGGTGCCAGTGATATTTGGTCTGTTTTGCTGCAGGGATTTGGTTTATGACCGTAGAGAAATGTTTGGCTCTTTGTCAAAACGGGGGCTCATTAAGTGTAGTTATCATACAAGTAGGTCGATTTTAGTATTTTTGACTTAAAAAACAAACAAAACCTGATCTGGCCCTCGGGTCGTGAGAATTGCCAGTTGTCTTGTGCTGGTGAAACCTGAACTATAAAATGTCTTTGACAAAACGCTTTTGTCTGCTGTTTTTGAGATTATTTTTTTTATTTTATAAAAGAGGTGGTAAATTATGAAGACAAGTTTTGTCATTTTATGAACTGTAAATTAAATTTGCCAGGAGCTGTTGGGTGGTCCTGCTCGTAGTGGCTCCCCTACACTACTTGGGAATCTGCTGGGAAGCTCTGAAGGTTCAACAACCACTTCACCTCTGCATGGCTTATTGCACAAGGGCCCCTCACCTCTCTATCCACAGAGGGCACCTTCACCGGACTACTTCAACAATAGACTGCAACCTTCAGCAGGTTAGTGTATTAATTTTTGTTTTACCCACTAATTTCACATATGTTAGTTTACTGTTGCTGCTTGTATATTTAGTTTTGATGTTTTTCTTCTTTTATCGCAAGGATTTCCTGTTGGTCCTCATCCTATACTACCAGAACAGTTTCCTGATGTACACAGGTCTATCAGTCCTGGATCTGCTGCACAGCAACAGGTAATGGAAATTTTGGCTCAATAGTTCAATAATGTATAAATTAACTACAGTTGCTCTTAATTTCTTGTTCTGTGTGTATTGCCTACAGATGAGGGTGCTCTCTATGCCAGTGAATCAAGCAGACCTGGAAGCCCTGGCATTCCAGCAGGACCTCGCACTACATGGCCATCACTCATTCCAGTCTGGCTATAAGCAAACACAAGACAAGTCTTTTCGAAACCGGTTAGATCTTTGAGGGTTTGAATACTGCACAATATTCGTGTCATAGTTTTGAGGCCTGTAAGTAGGTCTATGTTTTATGATCTTTGGTCCAAACTCCAAAAATAATTTGTTACCATGGTATATTTGTGTGTTGCTCATGTACTTGTAACCTACAGACCGCAGCGTGTTAATCGCTCCCCTGGTCCAGGCACACAACCTGCTGGGAGGAACTCTCCAGGCAATCCTGTCACCAGCATGGTTAGTGTTCAAAAGTATTCACTGACATTAAAGATGGTATAATCTTGAAACACAGCCTGATTTTGCTATTTTTGCTTTTTGCAGCTGTCCCCTTCATTTACACCCACCTCTGTGATCCGCAAAATGTATGCGACAAAAGAGAAGAGCAGAGATGAATCAGGTCATCAAGAGACCAAGGAGGAGCAAGCAGCACACTCGCAGGATGGTACAGGGAATAAATCTACCTACAACTCCTTGACTTTACTGTTGCTAAACTATGATACTGTAACATTGCGGAATGGGTTTTAATTGCAGACAGCAGCTCCTCAAATGTCTACCTGGAAGCGATGGATGGGAATACTGCTCAGTCTGGAGGAGTAAAGAACAGTGTGCAGAGCAAGGAACAGGAACGCCTAAGGCCTGCATCTACAGGACACAACGCACCCAGCATGGTACCGCCAGGACCTTCATCGTTCCCTCGACCCATCTATCCATTACCACTGATATCCCATGTGCCTATGGTGCGCCCTCATCCCCCGCTCCACCCTAATGTTGTTCAGCGAATGCTGGCGCAAGGTATCCAGCCTCAGCATGTCGGGCCTGCTCTTATGCAGGGAGGTTAGTTATCTCTTGCCTAGTTTAATGTTCAAACTGTAAAGGCTTTTTTTTATTGATCTGATATGGAACGCCTTAACTAATGGAACTTTTAAATTGTACTCAGGTGTATTTCCACAACATGTTGACCTTGCACAACTCCAAGGCTTGACTCCAGCCCTACTTGGACAACCATTGTACCCTATAGGTGCTCCAGGACATCCACTTCTATCTCCCAGAGCCAGTACTCAGATGCAGTTGGCAGTGATGCAGCAGCAGCTTCAACAGAGACCAAGTGAGTTAAAGCTCTGTCAAATATTATGGTTTGTAAATTTATAGTATTATAGGTTTTGAATGTAGTTGAAGGGTATTGTTGGCATTAAGTCTGTAAACTGGTTAGGTTTACAGAGTTAAGTGTAAGAGTTAAGATGAATGAAATGTGATTTTTTTTTTTTTTTTTTTTTTTTTTTTTTTTTTTTTTTAACGATTTCTTTTTTTAACAGTACATCAAAATATTCCAGGCCCTCAGTCACAAAACCAAGGCCCCCACCGGACAAATGGCTCCCAGCGACATGGTGGCAGTCCTCCTCTAGGCCTTGCCAAGTGGTTTGGTACAGATGTGCTAGAACAGCCGCTCCCCTCCATGCCAGCCAAGGTCATAAGTGTGGATGAACTGGAGTTCCGGCCATAAGAACAAAACGCTGTACTGGATAGATTTGATTTTTTTTTTTTTTTTTCCCACTTTGTTTTTTGTTTTCCCCTTCTCCACCTCTGTTACCATAACTGTGAACTTTAATTGAAGGGCGATGCACAGAATGAACTGGATTGTCTAACAACGCCATGCTTTGTCTTCAACCTTGAAGTCAGTTTTTGAAGGTGAGAGATGGAGATTTGGTTTTGCAATTGAGTTCTTTTTGTATTAGTTTACGCAGTAAATAATGTATAGACCCTGTTGTACAGACGTGACTCTTATTCTGCCTGTATATAGACATGTTTTCTTGGTATCAGGAAGGTGAAACTATTCTGCAGTCAAACCGAAAACTGAATGAAAGTCACCAAGAGCTAGTAGCATTCCTAAGTCTTGTCCATCTTAATTTTTCCCCTGACCCACACTAAGAAAGGAGCACTTCCAATGAGAAATGTTGGAGAGTAACTTAAAATGTTTACTGTTCTAGTGGCTTTTTTTCTTCAGAGGTTGCAGGAGAGGTTGTTGATTGTGCCTTTTTTTTCCCTCCCCCTTTGTCTCCTCCATCCAACCGGTCACTGGGGAAGGGGGGGGCAGCACTGCTCGGTCATTTTTTGAGGGTGGTTGGGATTCAGTTTGTGCTTATTAAGTTATAAAAAGCACAATAGAATTAATAAATAAAATATTGAGAAACTGAATTGGTTCAAATTGTCATTCTATGCAATTGTTAGCTTGGGTGACCATCTGCATGGGTGGTGGTTGATCTATTGAGGTTGTACTAGTGTTGCAGTGGACGTCTCTACAATAGCGGACTTGAAAAACATCTGCTTCCAAATACGTTTGAATTCACACAAACCTGTTGCTGGGTTACGGAATAGTAGGCAATAGGTGTAAATGTGAACCTTGTAGCTGTGCTAAAACTAATCTGATATAACCAGTAACTATGAGGATGTGCAGCTCTTTATATAGTAGTGAGGTTTAATATGTATGTAATACATAAGCTGTAATTTTGAGCAATGGTTGTTGCAGTTATTACTACATTAGCAACTAAAATATTTGACAGCGGCTTCAAAAGGACAAAAATTCACTATAAGGAAATGTATAATTTAACGCATAAGTGCATGTTATGTACTCAAAGAAAATGTGGCTTGAGCAGTAGCCAGAGTGGATCTATGGCTTAGGAAAAAAAACAATCTGTAAACCCAAATACAAAATAAAATGAGGTTTACAAATGTTACTAAAGTAGGCACCACCCACGTATGTTTACATTTTAAGGTCTAACAAACTTATTTCGTATTGTCAGTTGAGCATACATATGTATATTTAAGCCGAGTGGGAGCTGCGGTAGATTTCTCGGGCATCTGCTGCTTTTCTTTCTTGTGCGGTAGTTGGACCACATTTACCTGGAGTCGCTCGTGCGCTGGACTGTGACGTGTGGAGCGGCTTTGAGTCTGCGCTCTGTGGGGGAAGGGGTTTTACAAACAGGAAGCGACCTGCCTGGTAACGTTTGGGCGTAAAGACGTGAAAGCCCCCTGTGGTGCTGGGCTGTATTCCGCGGAGCCTGCCCATGCTATGAAATATCCAGAAAAACACAAATTCAATATCAAACCCTAGAGAATAGATTTTTCACAGAACAACAGCGACCCCCACCCCTCAACAAACCGAGGTCAAAGTTCACAGGAAGCTGGGGGGCTGCCATTTTTCCCTGCTGCTACTGCTAACGTTTAACGTTAGATGCTAAACCGACGGGGAGGGGCGGCTGGTTTTGGATTTTGTTGCTAGCTGGTAACAACACACCGACATCGTTACACAAAATACGACATTCCCCCTATTGTTGTCGCTCACAACCATTGTTATTTGGATGAATTCGGCATGGAGAAAGTAGCGGAGCCGTCTTGGACTTCTTCGTACACCTACCAGGTGAGCAAGCACAGTGCGGAGATGCTACACAACCTCAACGTTCAGAGGAAAGATGGAGGCAGGTTCTGCGATGTTGTCCTGCGCGTCGGCGAGGAGAGCTTCCCTGCCCACAAGGCTGTGTTAGCTGCGTGCAGCGAGTATTTCGAGTCGGTCTTCAGTCGCCAGACGGAGGACGACGGCGACGCCAAGGAGCTGGAGATGCACACGATCAGCCCGAAAGTTTTTAAAGACATCTTGGACTTCGCCTACACCTCCAGGATCGTGGTGCGGCTGGAGTGCTTCCCGGAGTTGATGACAGCCGCCAAGTTTCTGTTGATGCGGTCCGTCATCGAGATCTGTCAGGAGGTGATCAAACAGTCCAACGTCCAGATCCTCGTCCCAACCTGCCGAGGAGGCGACGCCAGCCTTTTCCAGGCCACGGGGGCCACGGAGCTCGGTTTTCCCGTGGCACAGCAGGATTTGGTGAACGGAACAGGGATGCTGGTGAACGGTCAAAGCTTTGCTAACAGCGCACAGATGCATGTGGATGCGAGTGGCGAAACCGCCGCCGTGTTATTGCAGGATGGCGGCGAGTCCTCGGTGCCAATGTTGGAGCCCGTGGAAAGGCTGTCGGTCTCCCCATCGACGGAAATAACGGGGAACGCGTTTCATCACGACGCTGGCTCCCCGGGGTCTAAGCGAGGAAGGGGGAGACCCAAGAAAGCTGGCGGACTAATGGAAGCCGGGCACTTTAACCACAGCACCCAGAAAGACAATGGGCTGTTTCCTTGCGGGACGTGCGGCAAAGCTTTCACGGAAGCTTCCCGCTTGAAGAACCACGAAGCGCAGCACGGAGCCTCCGCCGGGGGTGTAAACAATGTGGGTGACAGCCTGTCAACAGCGGGCGCCATGTCTCTGGTGTCTCAGCCGGGCCTGGTGGAAAACGGCGTGCTGCTACACGGAGGGCTGCCGCTGGATAACGGCCGTAAGAGAGAGAGGACCCGGCGGCACGTCGGCTGTGACATTTGCGGCAAGGTTTTCCGCGACGTTTACCACCTGAACCGACACAAGCTCTCCCACTCCGGGGAGAAGCCGTACGCGTGCCCGGTGTGCGGGCTCCGGTTTAAACGCAAGGACAGGATGTCGTACCATGTGCGGTCCCACGACGGGTCTGTTGGCAAACCATACGTGTGCCAAAGCTGTGGTAAAGGCTTCTCAAGGTGAGTTAACGGTTGCTTCTGGAGGTGTAGATGCACTGTGGCTGTTGTTTAGTGCCGTGATTTCCAGATAGACCAGGACACCCTGTGATGCTTTGCTTCCACTGATCTAGAGCTAAACATAACAACTAGAGCAGCAGTTCATGACAACCTGGCATCTCTCAAGAGTCTTAACACCTGACAAGCACCAACACACACACACACACACAAAATGTAGTCAGCTACTTATTATCATCTGCCAGAAAGAGTTGATGTCACAGAAAAACGTAAATTGTCTTATATTGCACAAAGCTCACTGACACATTGTTTGCTTATGGCCATTTTGTACATAGATTTGCACATTGTCCATATTTCTAATGAGCATAGATTATTTTTACTAATTGTTATCCTTTAGGCATTCAGTGTGATCAGCAAAGCAAGAATTTAATTGTACAAGGAACACGTTTGTCACTGTGCACATGACAATAGACAATGAATTTGAAAAATTCACAGTGGGAAGTGAAAGTATTATAAAGTAATGTTATGGACACGTCTTGACACAACCAAGCGTTGTAACCTTAACAGCAGAAAAGCTATGACAGCTTTTTCTTTTTCTGTGTTCAAATAAGTCCACATTTGTTGAAGTGACTGTTATAGCACCTTCATCTCAAACACCAGTTTCTTAGGCTGTTACAGACTCTGTGTCACCACCTACTGCTTTGGAGGTTAAAATACATGACAGCAAATAAATAATCTGCAAGAATAAAAAACACTACATTAACATAATAATATTTGCTTAGAGAGGGGATGTTTGTGGTAGAACTATCACAGAATTAGACTTGAAACCGGCACACAGGCCCAGCAGAACTTTTTTGTGGAAATGCCTCATTTGTTGTCGATTACTGTTTAGCCTTGATGAACTGATGGCATTGGTTGGCATACGTAGCAGACTCTTGGATGTTTTGTTTTTCCAGGCCAGACCACTTGAATGGGCATATCAAACAAGTTCACACAACAGAGAGACCCCACAAGTGCCAGGTAACATTTAGGATCATTTGATAGAATTGTATTATGGAACCCCTCAATGAATGGTGGTTTTAAATGACTGTATGTGAGAGATGTGTCAACAAGTTGTATTCTGTGTTACAGATTTGTAATGCCTCTTTTGCTACAAGAGATCGCCTGCGTTCACATCTTGCATGCCACGAAGACAAAATCCCTTGCAAAGTTTGTGGCAAGTTTCTACGAGCTGCCTACATGACAGACCACCTCAAGAAACACAGTGAAGGAACTCATAACTACTGTGGCATTTGCAACAAAGGTAATTCTTCAGCAAAATCTTACCAGCCTATCAGACATGTACACGATCATCAGAGGCAGCCGTGCCCCACGTCCTGATAGATATTCAGAGGTTGACGTCTGAAGGTGTGAGCCTTCCCCCAGTTAAGCATCAGGCTTGCAGATGTTTTCTGGTCTTCATCACTTCAAACGTGTCTTCAAACCATTCACAGTTGACACTGGACAGCCTGTCCTTGTTGATAGGATGCCTCACTCAAAGCCAAGGCACCGAGTGTGTGAAACAATCGCCTTGTTCTTTGTTCTTCTGGTCCCAGGTTTCTCCACTGCGTCCTACCTTAAGGTACATATAAAGACGCACCATGGCTCGCCACTGCCCCCCTCTGCCACAATGCACACCTTCCCTGAGCCAAGGGGGGAACTGCAGATGCACAACGGCACCCCTTACCACATGGGACGCCAGTGCTCAGTGGAAGGCAAGCAGCCGCCCGCCCCATCCCAGATTTCCATGTTTCTGGCTTTCATTTGCACTGCTGCTTTTTGGAGAAACATGCTGCTGCATCTTTGTGTATGTTTAAAACACAAGCATACGTGCATCTTTGGTGCCAAGCTTCTCGCTTAAACATTTACACTACTGTGCAATTACATTCCTTGGATGCATTCTATTAGGAAACTATAGGAGTCGTTTATTCAGATTATTACTCATATAATTTATTATTTTTTTTCCACATACATATGGAAAATATTTGAAAACACAGCAGTTTTACTTTATCTTGTCAAGCGTCACCATTGCAGAAATGGCTGCAGCCATCTCTCACAGAGTTCAAATACCTTGTTTGATGGAGATCATCAAGTCAATAGTCATATCAGGACGCGATTATTACGTGTACTCATGTAAGAATATGGTTTGCTGAGTCAGCTTGTCTGTATTTTTACGTATGTCTGTTCAGCATGGCCATGGCAGTGTATGATTAACAGTTTGTTCTTGCTTTGCTGGTCCATCAGCAGTTTTTTTTTCCGGCAATGCACAAAGTTGCATGCTTGTCCTAATATGTGCTCCATTTGCTCTTATCCATTGAACTATTTATGGTTGTGACTTATTTGTGGGAGAACCAGTAGCATAGAGACAGTGCACACTAGACTTTAAGCCATAACCACAATGCCAGAAAACAATTTCCTCCGTTAATTGTAGCTTGCAAACACTTGTGTACGTAGTTCAACCTTATTTGACATTTGAGCCTTTTGTTTAGAGCAGAGTATTAATTGGGAGCTTCTCTGTCAGAAACTGACCATATACTGTAATTTAAAGTAAGTCAAAGAGCAGTAGGAGAGAGTAGTAAAGTAGTTTTCACTTATGTAGCTGCGTTTGTTGCATTGAATTAATCGTCATTATGTATTTTGGGCATAGTTTTTAAAATTATTTGTTTTATACAAGTTGAATCGTCAAAGCTCGTCTTGTATTTGAGCAGAACAGCTAAATCATGATTTACTATTAGAAATCATGATTTAAACGTGTGCTGTCACTATATTTACTGTAGTTTTCACTGTAGTCTTCATTCAGCGTCATACTCCATGTGAAAGACACTACATGTTGCTGTTATTCAGCAGGGGTTCCCAATCTGGGTGGTAAAATGTCACTGCCCTGCGTATGCCCTTGATCAGGTCTGTTCAGTCAGTCAGAAGCTGGAAACACCCAGTCAGATGAGTGCGGTAAATTGGTATCTTCCAGCTGCTGCTTTACTGCCCATGTCTGATCCAGGTAGCCATCCAAAAGTTGGGCAGGCATAGCTGGCGAAACAAGCAGGGCAGTGGGCCTTGAGGACCAGGAATGGGATCTCCTGATATACAAAGTGAAGTCAAGTTCTGCAGGAAACACAGGTGTAACTACCAATGTTAGTGGTGGGTCATTAGGGGATGTCAGTGAGCGAGTAAACAGAGGAGGCCTGCACTACACACATTTTTGTGTACAAGTAACCGAAGGATTCACATGCAGGATATTTTCACTGCTTTTACGTTTCTTCTCATTTAATTATAATCGTAAACAAACTCACTTAGTTTTTTTTGGTATTTTTTGAAAAAGAAAAGATTAGAATTGATTCAATTCATCACTGCAGCTTTGGAGGTTGGATTCGTGCAGCACAGAGACTTTAGTACTAGTAAACCAGTCTAGCCTTCTGTGTTTACAGACAGCATTTAAAATACTAGTCATGAAATGAAGGTAATTCTGTCCATATGGTTTCCGACGGCCTGTTTTCCCTGTCCTTCCCCCTTCCTTTCTCCCTGGCCGCGTGTCATGTAGACCTGTGCGCCAGTCGCCAGCTGCTTCTCACCTCGTCTGAGGCAGAGGGTCGCTTTCATGGGCTCTCTGGACACCCAGTTCTTCCCCAGCCTGGCCCTCCAGCCTTGGGCCTGCAGCCTGAGCTGCTCATGGGGAAGCCAGGCGGGGGTCCATATTTCTGGGAGTGCCGCTCTGGCGGAGTGCCTGGCTTCCCCGTCCCTGGGCCTGTCGCAGGTCAGTACAGTCCAGAGGGTGGGTTGGGGCATGGTGCAAGAATGGCCCACTGCTTGGATGAGCACAGCACAGTTCTCAGTGGAACCTGGGCAAATGGACTGAGCTAGCAGATTGTATGGTTTAATGCTGTAGTCACTTTATTAATACTGTTTTTCTGTTTTTTTGAACTTTCACAAATGTTTTTTCTCTGTGTGTTGTGTTCTCACATAGCATGTGAGATAGAAACTTACAGGGGACAGCCAGCAAGTGGACTGATGCTCTTATCTTGAATGAACTGCTTTATATTATCTTTGTCCTAACTGTTGCATTTTTTTCTTCTCATTTCCCTTATTTTCTCTTTCTATCTCACTCCCCATTTCCTGTCCGTGGTGTGTTTACCGCAGAAGGACGGGAAGACAATGGGAAATGTCCTCATCTGGAATCAGAAGAATCCGATCCTTCATTTGGGGAATTGCCCAACAGTGACGAGCTAAAATCACCACACAAACCTGACGGGCCGGAGCTTGAGATGCCCTCTTTAGCCTGTAACGGAGCCTCTGCAGGGTCCTTGGCGTCTCCAGAGGGATCCAAATCCAAGACGGACCCTGAAAAGAAATTTACTTGCGGGATATGCGGTCAGGCCTTTCGCACCAAGTCCTACCTCAACAAGCACCAGCACAGAGTTCACAAAACCCACAAAATCCAGGGGATTTCAGGGTCTGGATTAAGTGAGCTCGCCCCGCCCTTGACCTCTCCTTTCTCCCCTCAACAAAACATGTCTCTGCTCGAGTCCTTTGGCTTTCAGATTGTCCAGTCAGCTTTTGCCTCCTCATTAGTGGACGCTGAGGCCGGTCAAAGTGGAATCGACTTTGGAGGGAAGTGACATGTATTTGTTCTTATTGCTGGACGAAGCCAGGCTACAGAAGTGTTCTATTTGGGAATAACTTTGCCTCAAGACTACTTTCTTTCTTTGTTTTTCTACTTTTTCCAGAGTATGAAAAGTGTGTGCATTTTGTTTATCAGAAATGACATGAAGGTTTTATCCTTAATTTCACGTGGATCTGTTGAAGTTATGTTTGGTAGGCTTTTGGTTATTTGTGGCTTGTGTGTATCTGAGCTTTATTGGCTGCACATATGTTTTTGGCATAAGATTAATTATTTACAGCATTTTAAAGCAAGTAATTTGTTGTCTGGTCGCCCACCTTAACTGCGCTTATGTACGTGGTAAGTCATCCCTTGGCCATTACAACAATTTAATTGTATTATTCCTTGTTCCCTTAAAGGTCGTAAACGTCTTAACTTCAGAGCAACGAGCTGAGGTACTGTATGTATCCATGTTGTTCTGGTTTGTTTTTTTCTTAATGACAGGGATTTAGATTGACCTTGGAGTTGAATTGTTAATGTACCACATCCCTATCAGGCTCATGGCATATTTCATTTCATCACATCTGTTATAAGCAGAGGCTTTGTACAAAAGGTAAGTTGAAAGGCTGCTGAGCAGCGTTGGTGGTCAACAGTTATTCTCTGCAGTCCTGGACAGCTATGAGTTCTAAAGCACTTTTAAAAAATGTATGATTAAAACATTAAATTAGAATCATTACAGCTTTTGCTGTAGGATCATTTGACAGCATAAAGGTGAGCAGATTTTTTTTTAATAGCCAACATCAAGTGAATAATTAATCTACCTCGTAGAATAAAATAACACCATAATACTTTTGGCAGGGTTAATTCCTCTACTAACATAATAAAATGTAGACAAAAAGCCACAGTCAAACTGAAGAGTCTAAGCGTACTTTCAGCGTTACAGGTATTTAAGTATTTTTGTCATTATTTTGGAAAATAATTTGATGATTAACCTGATGTGCTCCCTCCTCTGTATGAATCCCATCTATTGGCAGCTTATTTGGATGTAAAAATCCCTTTGTTGTATTTTTATATTTTATTATTTGTAAAATGTACAATTTTGCAAGTGAAGAGAGGAAAGGTGCTTCTCCGTGAGCAGTGCATTATCTGTAGGATTTATTTAACAAGTCTGTGTTGTCTAGGTGTTCGTTTGAAATGGGTGATGAAATATGCCCTGAGCTTGTTGGGAACCAGCTTTGCACCCCTACAGTAACGGCAGTGTTTCCACGTATTGTTTGATAGGTGTTAAATCAGATGTGTACAAGAAACAGGGACCAAGGTTGGGAATATTTTCAGTATATATTTTGAGAAATGTAGATTATATATATTTTATTAACTTATTCATGCCCACTGTTTGGTGTACAGCTTCTTTTTTATTGTCAAAACAAAAATCTTGTGATTTGCTCCTTTTGTTAACTGGTTATTCTAAATTATGTTTAATTGAAATATGTATTTCTCATGTGTGTGTGTGTGTGTTGTGTAACAGTTAGAGGCTTAAAGGAAGGATTCACACCTGGATCAACCACTGCTCAAACAAAATCTTACTGTTAAAGAATCCAGCAATTCAGCAGTGTTTTCGCCCACGTGTCTCACACTGATCATCACCCCATCTGAGTTACTTGTGCTGTTTGTAGACCATGTGTTTTGTGTTTGTACTAAAGGTCACTAAGTGAATCCATGTGCAATCATACAGAAGTATTGTTAAAGGTTCTTTAATCCATATTGTTGGTATCACATGTCCCTCTTTTCTCTTTCATGAAATCTGTGCAGTTGGGAGCCTCTCATCCATCGCTCTGCTTTCTTTGTTAACCTGAATCTTTCTACAATGCTGATCTGTTTTCTGAAGTAGTTCCCTGAAGAACAGTTCAAAACCCAAAGATATATTTGAGACACTAAAACTAGAGAATGGTTTTGCTCAAATCACTCCAACTGAAACGAACTGAAAACCTTGATTATAGATACATTTTCTGTTGGCTGCCTAATTGCTACAGTCCAAAACAGACTTTTTTTCCCGTAATCTTGGTGCGTAGAGCAGAAGAAGAAAAAGATTTACAAGCACTCAGTATAACGTAATTATTATCATGTAGACCTCTTAATACACCACACACCTCAGTTAATTTACATGTTTATTTTTGTTAAAATAAGTCGGTCTGATGCAAATCCTGTGTGTGTGTGTGTGAGAAATCCACCGTTAAAGACAGTGTGTGTCTTTGTTCCCATCCTCTATGTTAGATAATTATTTGTGGGTAGCCCTTTAAATTCAGTGCATTCCTATATTATTTATGGCTTTATTGTGATTGTAACAAGTGTATATACCATTCACATACACATTCTATAAATATATATAAATATATATGAACCAACCAATATGATCGATGTCTGTCAATGGTGGTCCTGTATATATTTAGGGTTTTTTTCTTTTGTTTTGGAGGGTTGCTACGTCATGGCCTTGACAGGATGTGTAACCAGCATGTTCAAGTCTCTGAGCTGAGCTGGGGGCTGAATGTCGATCACTGGTTGGTGGCAGCATTGGTTCCACTGTTCACTCTGCTGTCACACTGCTCTGCCAGCTGCACCACTCACATCTGTGACCAAGTTGTTTCCTCTTAATGATCCACTCTGCACTAGCATTTACTCCTTAAAATAATAACAAGGACTTTTTTGGTATTATTATTTGAAATCAAGTTGGAGAAGTAAATACGAGCCTTAGTTTCAGTGGTTTCCTCATTGGGGTGAATGATTAGTTTCACTCATGTTGGTACTAAATGTAAACAATGTTTTCATGGATTATTTAGGACTAAATGTTTTGCTTTCTGCTTTTGGTCTGTTGCAAAGTGCCTTCCAAATACTGATTGTGCACAGCAGTGGATTAAAAAAGGTCCTCTTTTCTAAAGCTAAGAAATGTACAGAGTGAGCTACATTGACACTTTTGTATAAAAACACACAGAAAATGTACAATATATTAATTTGGTATTTTATCATCATACTCAACAAGACTGCTCTTAAAACATGTGAGCTACATGTTTTGTTATAACGTCTTTGAACACATTTCAATATAAGCATACTTTTCTATAAATATTTGTTTTTGTACTCTGTTATTGAGCCTCATCTCTTTTGTTGGTACAGAGATGAGCATCAAATAAATTGCAGTTGAAAAAGCCCCTAATAATTGCTTGTAATTATTTCTGCAAGGTGTGTATCATATGCATTGAGACACATTTACACGACGCACCAGAGATTAACTGACCTGTTCGACATCATGATTGGCTATAATACATATTCCTTTCATTTCAAGACTGCATCACTAACTCTATTCTTTCCTTAAAGCATCAACGTTCAACACATCATAGCTTAACTGCACCAGTTTGTGTCTTTCTTTTTATTTTATCTTTATATCTGATTATTCAACAAAACACAAAATCACTGTAGATAAAAAATAAGGCTTGTTTCCATTGTTGCCTTTCATATGACAAACAACATGGCATAAATACATATATATACCCACAAACAAAACGTACAGTGACAGAGTACCATGGCCTGCATGTTCTGAGCTCCCTACGACCTTCAAATCAAGCCAAAGCACAGGATATGTATATATAATGTGATTTTGATTATGGAGGAAAAAAGTATTTCTTAGTATTGCTGTGAATATAATAATGTACTTTTACATATCAAGTCCTAAAACAAAACTAGTTAAAGTGATAAAACAGCTTGTCTTTGATAATTATAGTTTTATAAATACAAAAATGTCCAAATAAAACATGTTTCCATCTGCCACAGTCCACCTCTTTAAATCTGATACAGTAGAGGTAGATTTTATCAACACAAATGAAATGTTATCATTAAATTTGCCTGCTGGTGACATGAAGTGATATGTTTACTTCTGTGACAATCTGTGGGGCATCATAACAAACGTAACTGTAGTTCATTTGCTATTTAATTTCCCTCCTTACTAAACAGTCCTTTTAAATGACCACAGATATCGCACCATATACAGAAAGGGCTTGTAGTCAGTGTTGGGTGAATCACATAGAACTGAATTATCAGTTCCTGAGTAGTTTGCTTGTTTACAGAACCAAAGCTAACATGATGTATTTTTTGTCATATGTATAACCTGTAGGCACTTTTTGCAATAAACCCAAGTGTGATTTATCCTGCTTATGTGACTTGATATCATTGTCAATTAGATATTTAACGTCTTTTTAAATGTTGAACTATTTTCCCTACTGGCCAAACTACAGTAGCTTTCTACTTGGAGTAGCTTTGCTGTACCTTATTTGCTCCAGTGTAAAGTAACTTGCCCTGTTGTACTTTTAAAGCCGTTTCCTCAACACGGTTGTGATCGATTTTAGACACTTTCAGTAAAATGAAACTGAACATCTCTGTCACGGTGTCCTCCAGCTTCGTTGTC
Organism: Macropodus opercularis; assembly: GCA_030770545.1. Lineage (NCBI taxonomy): Eukaryota > Metazoa > Chordata > Actinopteri > Anabantiformes > Osphronemidae > Macropodus > Macropodus opercularis. The sequence goes on from CM061099.1 coordinate 3,688,444, forward strand.
TGTCTACAAGGCTGTGGAGAGATACACTGTACCCTTCTGATACTGAGCTTTGCTCTGCAATGGACCCTTTTTCTCCTGGCCTTTGAAGTTGAGCTTGAGGAATTCATTAGTGATGGCTGACAATGACTTCCCCTGGGTCTCAGGCAGAAACAGTCCAACGTACAGTGCAGACAACAAGCAGACCAATCCGAAAGGCACGAAGCAGAACTCGCTCAACCCACTCTGTGAAGGAAAGTTAAATGAAAGCCGTCAGACTGATCAGGATTTAAACTGATTTAAGTCATTTGTGTATAAGAGTAGGTTAACTTTAAATCTGAAGGTTCATCTCTGAACATAAACACAATTGTAAAAGCATTAATGAAAATAGAAATAGAATGAAAGAAGGTATATAGTGCAGATATGAGCATTTTGTCAAATGTCTATAGCAAATATAATATTCTAACTATCCTATTCTAACGCATGGATGACAAGCAGACAGCAGACTGACCACTATAAATGGGAAGATCATTCCAATAATAAAAAGGTTGAGCCACATCATGGAGCCAGCGATCATGTAGGCCGCTGGCCGATCGTTCTGATTAAAGATCTCTGTGGGCAGAATACCAGTGACCCCAGCTGAGAAAAAACAAAACATCACATCATGAGTATGAGCTAAGAGTTTACCTTGTTCTAATCCAATCTCCAATGAGCTCAAAAACCAACAAACATTTTCTGATTCTATTTATTAATTCACCCTGAGAAGCTTTGTGAGTTTGTGTTATGTAAAATTCCTGTAAGGTGTTGAACTGACCAGGTCCAATGCCAAAGCTGAGGATGTAGGTAAAGATGCATGCCATGCTCAGGTATGGCATCCAGGACACGTAGCTCTGTTTGCACGGAAACGTTCACAGTCAGCAAGTAAGAAGAAAAGAATGTGCATAAGTGAAACTGTCACATCCTGCAGGTTTAGCTGTTAACAGTTACATTACGTTATACAGTATTTTATGCAACTTGACCAAGAATGTTGAAACCACCTACAGTAAATGTATTTATTAAGTGCTATGTTAAGTATATGTATCTATGTACACGCATCCCCTGAATGTTGACTCGTGATACCTCCCAGTGGACAGACTGAAGCACTGCACTGTGTAGATGTCTGGTCTGCAGCTGAGCTGGATTTCCTCATGTGTACAACAAATATACGTTTAGGAAGTTTGGCCACGGGTCTTTATGTTAGTATTTTGTCATACATTAGGCTAAAGTCAGTCCACGCCCTCAAACTGGACTGACTCAGTGAAATACTCCCACAGCAGGCACAGAACATTCGGAAACCTGTTGCTTTTCACGCCAAGCTGCATAAAAACTGATTTTGAGGACATTTGTTTTACTTGAAACCCATTGCTGGCTATAAATACAGGCCCGGTTCTAACAGCAAACAAACACACAGGTCGTCTTACAAAATTGATCCATAAACTGCGTTGCGGTGCTTTTACTTTCCCTCACTCTTAGCAGATATTGCTAGAGATTCCTGATTTACTCGAAAACTAACCAAACCGTAATTACTAAGTGACTGCTAAATATCTGTTAAGTACAACGTCTATGTGTAAGGATAATTAAATGATTTACCGCAGACAACAGAGCGACTGTGAAGACGACAGCCCAGACGGTCATGAGGATGAAGCCTCCCATCAGCATGAACCTCCGACCTTTGCGCTCGATCAGCAAGTTCTGAAAAACACCGGAGTTCGTTCTTGTAAGTTACTACATCTCCAGACACCTACAGTAAAGTTTGTACAATCCACCATAAGTAAAACACATCAGAAACCTAATGAAGGAGTAGCTAATAATAATGTGCAGCAAACACACTGAACCATTTGACATTTTGCAGCTGTGTAAAATCATTTGCTATTTTGTCTAATTTGTTATAAATTCACATAAAGCTATGTACAGTGCACAGGCTTGTTTTCACCAGTAGTCTGCGCTGAAGCTTACTAATGCCCGTCAATCAGTCCCTCTAGCTGCTTACATAACAAACACTACAGTGGAGGATACTTACACACAATATACAGGCTGTGAACTCACATGTACCCGTTCCAATGGTGATATACTGGATTGTATCATTAGGTATTTCAGCCTCTTGAAACACGTACGATGCATAGAAGTAAATCTGGAAAAGAAACAACGGAGGCAGAGACGAGTCTGAGTCATGTGCGTCTGTAACAAGCGTTAAGAGTTAATAAAGCTGATTATGCAAAGGTTTTGTACACAGAATAACGTAACCCCTTCTCTAAAGCTGCCAAGCATGTGGCGGAAAGCCTTGAAACACAGGGGTATTTATTATCTGCATTTTCTGATCAGAAAGCCGTTTAGTGAGTGCTGAAGCTCTGCTAGAATGCATTATTAATATTACCTGCAGTAAAGAAACACACCGTCACAGTAGAAAGAGGTGAAACACCTGATACTGTCACTGCAGATCAGTTACAGAGCATAAAGTTCTATAGAGACCCAACCACAAGCTCAAAGACACAAACCACGCTGTCCTTTAATTCTTCTTACCGAGTCATTACCACAGAGCTGCATTGCACTGGCGACGACTATGATGGAGATGAGCTGCCAGCGCACAGAGCGGTCAGTGAAAAGCTCCCAGGGCTGCCTGGGCTTCATGCCTTGGATCTGAGCCTGCTCCTCCAGGATCTCATCCAGCTCGTTGTTCATGCCCTCACAGCCACGCAGACGTCTCAAGGCTGACCCGAGAACAACAACTTTAATATTTTGTTTTGTGATACAAATGAGCCACAACCTAAGATTCCTTATAATATACGGGCATGTAAAATAGTTTTTCACATTTCATATAAATAGTTATAAGCAATTACATTTCAAAAACTTTTGATTATTCACAATGTTTCGATGCAGATAAAAGTAGCTGTACAAGCATAATATCCAGAAACGGTGGAACAGAAGTATACAGACGTGCTGAAATGAATGACTATGCCCCGCTGGCACGTCGCAGCACCCACCGTTAATACAAGCTTCCTTGTCACCCCTGTCGATGAGCAGGTATCTGGGGCTTTCCGGGAACCACGGCAACGTCAGCAGCTGAATGATGCCGGGAACGGCATTACTGGCAAGAAGGTACTGCCAACACGGCTCGCTGCCCAAAATCTCTCTATAAATAAATAATCCAAGCTATTATTTTGAAATCTACATCATAATTGCTTATTTTATGCCACCCCGTACCTGAGTCCGACCACTTGTCCCAGCACTACACCAAAAGCTGTGAAAACACACGATGACAAGGAGATGGCTCCTCGTAGGTGCTTTGGGGCGCTTTCTCCAAAATACATGGGCTGCACGTTCATGCTGATTCCTGCACAACACAAAACAGTGAACTGTCACTTTTAGGCATCTTAGCATTTTTACTCTGCTGCAAAAAGAGGAAAAAGAAGGAAAATTGTCCCTTTGTTTTATTATATTTATTACAGCTTCAAGAGGGTCAGAGTCATACTGGAGCTAACATACCAGCATTTATTCCAACCAGGACGCGTGACATTATGATCATCTCAAAAGACTTAGCAGCTCTACTCGACAGAGCTAAGAGTGCACCAATCATCAGGAAAATGTTGTTCAACAGCAGGCATTTCTTCCTTGGGAGAAAAAAGAGGACAAATTGAATAGACTGGTGACAGTTGGGGGTCTGAAGATATACTGGAACAAGTCTCTGGCCATCTTGCACAAACATGTGGGTAGATTTACCGGATGAAAATTGTACATATAATGTCCAGAAAACAGTTTGCCACCATTAACTGGTGTATAAAACAGTTCTCTTCATAATTCACACAGCCCAGTGCACGTGAAGCCATGACAGATAACTGTAAATGAGCAATGCGTCCTCATGGACAGGTCAATCATTCTCTCTCTGCGTGTAAATGTCAGCCTTCACTTTGCAGCGCATATAGTGGTTTTTAATGTTTTACCTCCCGAAGCGTATCGTCATGGGCCCCGTAATCAGAGCCCCTATCAAACCTCCCAGCGAGAAGATGGAGACAATGATGGTCCAGATCAGGGTCACCTGGTAGTTCTGCAGCTGGATGTCCCAGCGCTCCAGGAACGTCTCGTTGATGAATGTTTGAATAAACTGTGGCAAAACACACGATGTTCAACTATTAAAGTTTGACTGAATAAACTAAACACGCTCTGACCAGTGGCAGTGGTTAAATCGTTAAATTGGAAACTTATTACCTCCACAGAGGGAGTCTGTACATAGTCTTTCTGCTATTATGTAATTTCTGGCTCTCCGTGAATAGAATTTTCTGATTTGCTCTTTTAACACACAGTTAATGGTCAAAACTATTATTGTGTGATGGAATATTGTCCTTGTTCACAATTGTTTTGTTAAAAACAATACATAATAAACAATACCAAAAAATTTTAAACAATTGTCTATAGCAAATTCAGTAGAACAATACTACTCCTGGCATGGCCACTATTAATAAATAATCAATGAAACAAGCCTAATTTGTGCTTGTGCCAATTACACTGTGACCTGAATGTGAATAATATGGATGCTGGTCTGCACAAACAATACAAAACACCAGTGTATAAACAGCAACAATACCAGCAAAGGCAGAAGACCATGCTCGACACGGTGTAATGTGGCATTTTCTAAACGCTCGTTCCTGAACCTACTGACCTACTGAAATAATCACAAGAAAAAGTAACATCATAAAATGTTTTCATTATTTGGCCATGAAATGTGATCTAATCCAGTCAGTCATGGAGAAACGTGTTAAAAGTAACCAAACATTAAAACACAAATAATGTCAGTCACACACTCACACACTCACAGACTCACAGTGGTGGGGGCGTTCATGATGGCCAGGTTGTAGCCGTACTGCAGAGTTCCTCCAAAGGCTGCAGAAGCAACCATGAGCACCAGTGTCACGGTGCCGCTCTGTTCACAGACACGTCATTATTGCAGCTAAAGCACGCAGACCCCTAACTACCCCACTCTAACACCAGACCAAGGAGGAGGCTGTGTTTGTTTGTTGCCTGTCAGGTTGTTGACAGTCAACATGACAATATGACATATTTTACATGACACATAAATGTGACCTCATTTTTCTCTTGAAAGCAATCTGTGTATGTTTATCTATTATTAAGTTATTATTGCAGGGTCATAGCTGTTTTGTTTAAACATTTTCTCATTCTCATTGTGGTAAGTCGTCATTTTTTTGATCTTCAAAGGAATTTATTGCCACTCAAACGTAACACAAAAGTAAGAAATTCACTTTCTAATATTATGATTCTTTTAAAAGGTGGTTCATTTACCTGTGCACCAGAATGCGCCATTTCTAACCGAAGCGGGGATGGAAAGGTGTGAAGCGACCTCAGCAGGTGCAGCCTACGTCCCAATAACAGTCGTCCTCCGCGCGCCGCGCCACACGCGGCCCTGAGCGTGGGCGGGACGCCGATAGGCCTCCGCTGATTGGCTGCGGTTACACAATCGCCCGGCTCGCGCTCAGGTGGCTCAATACTAATCTAATGTCTTACTAACGCAAATGCCCGAAACAATGATTTACTGAAGCCGCTCGCTCCTTGTGCAGCTGCGTGGAGATACATGTGAGTTCTAGTTCAGGATAACCACGCATGCGCATACAGGTAAGGAAGACGCTTCCCACCACATTAACGTTAAGGTGCTGTGGGTGCTAGAAATATAAACACTGCCTCCTGTTGGGTGTTTGTCAGTTTAAAGTTACTCAAACAACTAAACATTTGCACACACACACACACACTCACACTCACAGTGAGTCTGGAGGTTGTGTTGCCCCAGGAGCCCAGGAAATGCGTCATGACCGTTATGATTCATGGCTCCTTACAATTACATGTTGTAATAAGAATGAATGAGTGACACTTTACATATCGGAGGACTAATATTCTTGTGCAGTCGATGGGGTTGGTTTGAAATGCTGAAGGCTGCTACAACATGAAAAGCTACTTTCTCTCCTGTCCCCTCTCACAGACACATGACAGCAGGTCTAGCTGCATGTCACAGTTCACATAAAATGACTTAAATCACATGTCCTCTCTATTTATGTGCTGCTCATTTTACAGCCACATTTGGGGGGAAAAAAATCAGCTTTTTTTATACAAACTCACAAACTCAAAAATCTATAAAACATTAGACACTGTCACTTGGAGCCCATGGATATAACAGCTTCTGCTTGGAAATTTCATTTTAGACCAAACCTTTAACAGATGACTGAACAGACAAACGGGCACAGCGCACAACAATAATACAATTAAAGAGAAAAACTTTTACAGTAAAATGCATGTGAAACTCTCTTATTGGTCTTATTAAAAACAAAAGGATTTTTTTAAAAAATGGATGGTAAAACATCCATTTAGCTTTAAAATGGCTCAGTTGTGCTGACGGCCATCACATGCAAATACATCTAAATAAAAAGTTATGATTTATATCCTTAAATGAAAAGGGTAATTGGAATGATGCGCCACGTAAATAAAATTAAAGTGTCATATTGAGGTCATAATGACGCCCCCTCCCTCCCCCTCCCTCCCCCTCCCTCCCTGTTTCTAATTGGTCAGCCTCTGACAGGATTACACGAGTTTCCTCAATTGAACACAGTGAAGTTGAACATCCCGCTGGAAAGAGGAGAAGGAAGCGCACGTCGTCACTTTCCCACACATTCGTGGTCGGATGGTTGCGTTTGGCGTCGGCGGACAGATCTGAGCTGTTTGACCTGTTCACCGCGCTGATGGACGCCCGCACCACCAGCCGCTAACGCGGCCGCGTTTCTGCCGAGCTGCTCGTCCGGTTACTGCGGTGAAGACCCCAGCGCGTCAGGATGACTCGGATTTTCTGGGATACAATTTTCCTCATAAGCGGTGAGTTGCCAATTTTGCTTTTGCTTGTGCCTGACTGTCATCTGTGCTGTTTAATTCACGTGTAGGCGCATCTAGAGAGAAATGCTGAAGTGAGGTCAGTCCACTTCCAGCCAACCAGCACAGCACTAGCGCTAGAAATGGCACCAATGCGCCTTTATTGTGGTACCCGGTGTGTGTAAATTGAAGTCGGTGTATTACTTGGATGTGTTTCTGTTTGTCTGCCCCCAGTTGTGATTGCGTGTCTTTTCAGGGCCTCGTGTATTTATAGTACTTTGGTCTCATCCTTTTAGTGGGAGCTTGACCCTGTAGCTAGTGTTTGGTACCACCAGGTATTGATTTTCTAGAGTATCGGGTCATATGATCCGAGGGTACAGAGGCAGATTCCTGAGGCATCAAGGGAAAATCTTACACTATGGTAATATGTATTTTTTATATTCCTATAGGTACTTTTAGTATGTCTGTGATACTCAATGGTGAGTGTACAGTGAACCTACTTTTGTTATGTAGGGTTTGTTGTTATTCTACATTATTCCTCACGTTAAGGTTCTGTTGTATTCTAACCGCTGTTGTTGCCTTGGTGCAGGTTCCCTCTTTACATTCGGAGCAGGACCGAGCAACACTACAGTGACTGAAGCTCACGTTTCCATTCATGCGAACGCCTCCGCTGTTCCAAACACCTCCACAAGCAGCCTTACAGCCAGCAGCAACACAAGAACCACAGCGCTCTCACCTACCGATGAATCAAGTAAGAATGTTACACTTCATGTAGGAGGCAAAGGAAGGTCCACGCTCTTTATCAAGCCTGCATTTCATGCTTACAGGGTGTTTTTTTCAGCCAGTCCACTGTCTCTTCTGTGCTGCTTCCCCTCTTTACAGGTTCCCACTTTACATTTGAAGCAGGGAAATCTAATTCGACAATCTCTGACATTTCTCCTCATCCAAATTCCTCTGAAGCTCCGTACATCTCAGAAAGCACCTCTAGAAGCACTACAAACGCAACAGCTGTAGCTCCTACTACGAGCATCCCAGCAGTTAAAAGTAAGTCTCATCGTTAAGCTTTTTAATCAACCACCGCTGTATTTTTAGATAGAATGTGCCATTTGTCCTCACTGCACCCCCTGATCCACTCTCGCTGCAGCCTGGGTTTCTCAGCGGGAGTTCTCAGCATTGTAAAGCTCATTGAGCTACATTGTATCAACATTATGCAGACAGTGTGGGGCACACTGATAATTGATCCTCTTAGCGTGAGTGAGGGCGGCAATTGTGGTGTATAATAGATGAAGAGCAGTACATTCAGCTGCGTTCCAGAAGATGCACCTTAGCAGGCCTAAAGGCCCGTTTCTCTCTCAACATTCTTCTCGTTCGTCTGCCAGAACCTCATAGAACGGGAGAGGGGCTCGTAGGCAGATGCCCTGGGGACAACAGAGGGCTTTCACAGAGTCTGAAAGCAGGAGACAATACACGTAGGCTGCAATCCAACAGCCCATTTACCGATGGAATGGAGTGTGTGACGAAGGCTGTAATGCAGCTATCTGTCTGGATGCTCATCCTCCTCCTCACCCCGACTGACACACTGTGGCATCTGTTTTGGCTGCTTGTGGAAAAATGACTTTTGTTTGAGTGAGTTACTTTGGAATTTGTCTGACTGTACGGCTTATGTGTAAGAAACGTCCTGCTTGTCTGGACATTCACTTAACAACCTGTTTTGGTTTTGTGTTTGCAAGAGAAAACTGACACGGTCGCCTGGAGAAAATGTCAGTTCCAGCGAAGGTTTTAATTTGTCTTTGTGGCTGCGAAGAGGTTTTTGTTTGCAGCATCGGTTTTCTCATGTCTTGACGTTAACTGTCCCTCCCAGGTACAGAGAGATGTGAGCCCGTGAACAAAAGATTTCCATCTACGTCGGTGGAGGCGTGGGTGTCAGCTTTAGGATTTAGAGCATGTTGTTGCTTCAGGTGTCTGTAGGCTTAGGTTATTTTTAGATTTATGATATCCACCTGTGTCATATTGTGTGTTGTTGGAAGGGTCTTGGGTTACATTTTGTTTCGTGAAGGGTTAAGTCCACGCAATGAAAGCCTTCTAGTGTTCTCGTTCTGTTAAAACCTATTTTCAACAGTTCACCAAAATACGAGTTCATATTTCTTCATACTGAAACCGTCTGTGAAAGAGAACAGGCCAATCAGCTACAGTACAGCTCTTAACCATCATTTGCACTGGTTACAGTGGGAAACAGTAGCAGCTTTGTGGTGTGAAGAAAAGTAAACATCTCCCTAAACCTGTAAAACCATCTTTCTGTGTCTTGTCTTCAGAGTTTGTGGCTGCAGCTGTTCGGTCTCATTTCGATGACTGTCCAGACTCCCACCGTCATTTCTGCTTCCATGGCACATGTCGCTTCTTGATATTGGAGGAGATGCCTGCATGTGTGTAAGTCAGACCTTTGCTTCACAGTGTACCAGATGCTAGAGAGTCTAAATGTCGAGCTGAGTTCGTGTCTCCTCTTAAAAACACGCTATTAGAGTCATTAAAAGTGAAATTGAGGTGAGGATGGTCCGTACGATGCCTCGTAGACACGGCATCGGTGTGAAGAGCTATGTCATCTGCATATAGAACCCAGTGTTTGTCTTCTTATTGTTTATGCTGCAGGTGTCACTCAGGCTTTGTCGGGATGAGGTGTGAGCATGCCGACCTGCTGGCTGTCGTAGCAGCGGATCACAGGCAGCAGACTGTTGCCACACTGCTGGTGCTGTGTGTCATTGGGTGTGTGCTGGTCATGGTTCTGTGTACACTTCTGCAGTAAGCAACACATTCTTTTACAAATTTAGTTTTTTCATAAAATCTCCCCATAATTAAGTGATGAACTTGATGCCTGCATCATTTTAAGGATTTCTTGTATGTGTCTTCGTCCAGTTGTTGGTGGCGGCAGGACTGTCGCAGGCGGAGGCACGCGCATCACTACGCCGCAGAGAAGCACGGAGCATCCTGCTGCCCCTCCGAAAGCGGTACTTTCCTAATTCTTGCATAAAATGTGTATTTTCAAGCTTGTTTATAGTGGATGACTTGGAGCTGGTGTATGGACTTGTTGACTATTTTAGGAATTGTGTTGTAGATGTTTGGGGAGTAATGTTAATGTTATTTTGTTTTTTTTATTTATAAAAACGTCTCATTTGATTCTAAAGTAAAGGTCAAGTTTTCTGTGTCCAATGTTTTTTGATTTTCAAAACAGCAGTTTTACTTTGCAATGAAATCCCCATTTAGAATGTTTATTAATTCCTTCTGTGGTTTAATACATGTTTGGTGTATTAACTAGTATTAGTTGACAGCAGGTCACTGCACTTATTGACGAGTCAGCATTTCATTTGTTGGACTTTAATGTTCAACTTTAAAGGCTGCTGTCTTCGCCACATCTGCCTTGTAAACAAAGGGTAAATGTCAGTGATGTGTCCACTAGATTTGGTCTCTATTTGTGAGCTGTCAATCTTCAAACAATCTGGAACTTTTATTAATCTTTATCTTCTGTCCCCCCCTCCAGTGGTTTGAGAAGACATTTTCTACAATTCGAGCTGTTTGTTTTACTCAGCTGGCTTTACTGTCTGGCCTGCAAACACTCAGGTTTGCATGTTCAGATCAAGCAGGCTTGGCCAGGAGCGAAGCAGCGTTATCACCAAAGCGACTAAGGTAGGCCTGCTTGATGAGGGAGGATAAACGTTCTGTGACATTTTTTTTCCACTGACTGGAACTTCTGGACTTGGAAACATGCTCTTTGATTCTGTGGAACTATATGCTGAACTGCTACAGTCTAAAGCTCTGGGGATGAAGCTGCTGCCAAATCCTACACGAGAAGAGCTGCCTGTCCAATTACTCTGAATAGCTGCCTAGAGGACATGAAAAACGATCTACACGGCTGTTAAAGCAAAGATGTTTATTTCGGGCTGCAGGACAACAATAATTCATTTCTATATGCCAGGAGAGTCCAATTCCTATTTTTGTCTTTTAATAACTTTGCACACTTTTCATCAACTTTATATGCACAGAGAACATTTTAAAGGAATTAAATTTACAGCGGTGGGGAAACTGATGCTTTAAAAGATTTTAGTGTCCGTTTTTAAAGTAGGATTTCACTTGACCTGACAGGGATAGGAATTGTAACTGGACTAAGTTCTAATGAATTAAAGACCCTGGATAAACGGTACCTGGGCTTTTGCCAAGGTTAAAACTTAAAATCTTTCCAATGTGATTATTATAATTTTTTTTGAATATGAAAATCAGGTGTGTTTGGAAAGATCTGATGACTCTAGTATTTCTACTGAAGCTGAAATACGAACAGTTAAAATTTTTATTCCTGAGCTGTACTTGAACGAGGCCTTGGAGGTTTTTCAATTTGGAAGCTATAACTGCACCGACTCCTGCACAACCTGGGTGACTACATGCTTCTATTGTACTGTCATAATGCGGCCCTTTTCAGCAGGCTGCTTGCTTAACATAAAATCTTAAAATGTGATGGAATCATTGGAAGAAGCGTCCACATAAAGGGAGATGCCAAATGGATCCCTCTCTAACATTGAATGAGCACAGACGGGTGTTGGTACGTGGTTTTTAAACATAAGCAAACACAAAATCCTTTAGTTTTACTTTCAGGTGTGTTGTAGCATGGCCTCTGCTTTAAATTTAAATCATTTTAAAGTAAGAAAAGCCTCTGAAGGTGAGTTCAAAAGTAAATATTTACAATTTTTCTGTACTGTATTGGAGTAATCATTTATGAAGGAATTAAAAAATATTGATTACAAACTGACACCAATACAAAGTGTGATGAGACAAAAGAAAGTGATCTATCATAAAAGAATGTGATCTGATGTGAGGGGATCATATGCTTGTCTTTGTTTACAGTAGGTGATGATATTTACCTTCAAAGTATGTATGTGCTTATTGTTGCAGCATTGATGTGTAAATATCAAAAACCAATATTTTTTGCGTGTGTAAATAGTGTCGATGTGGAATCATCCTTGTGATGTTTGACCCTTTACATTGTGAGATTTGTGTTGTAATTGGAAAGCTTTTGTTACTTGTTGTTTTCCAATGAAGGATTAAAAATGCAAACGTGTATGTGTGCGTCTTCATGTTTCCGTGTTTCTCGTGTTATGTGATCCGTTGCGTGACCTTCTTTTCAAGCTCTTCTTGCTCTCTTTATTCTTTGATTTTCTGACGCAGTGCTCTATTTTTTTTTCTCTTTCACTGAGCATTTTAAGACGCAGAAACACCAACATGAAACCCTCGACCCCAGGCACAGTTGGACAAAGAGCACGACTCTTGAGTGCTTTTCTAGCTGGAGGAAAGGTTTCACCCCTCTTTCCTACTGCCATTCTGCTTGTTTGCTTGTCTTAGGAGTTCAGAAGATCAGTACCTATCCACTGTGCTCTACACCTGGTAATTTTCATACCCAGTGTCTAACACTGGGTTCAATCACACTGTGCTGCATCTCTTCTGCTCTTTCCTTTACTCTCTGCATGAGAAGCTTCATTTTGTTTCGCAATCCCATTACGTCTGCAATTGGATTTCATTGGAGCTCTTTAGAGCCGTCTGGCTGAGCTTCTAAACCAGCTTTGAATTAAGCAGCTCTTATGGGCACTTCCTAAGGATACACAAACCTTAACAAACCGAGTTGTGCTAAAGGAAACTATTTGATAAAGGTCTGACTATAAACTCATTGTAAGACTTTCTTCACATTTTGACATTTTGGGAAGGTAGATAGCAGTTTTGTGAACATCAGGAAATTCTCTAGCGTTCTTTAAATGTGATTTGGACAATTGTCAATCCCTGTGTCCTGTAAAAGGCCGAAGCAGGGCTTTGAATTGCAAAACTATTGTCTTTTAGCTCTGTTTTCCTCCTCCGGTCCTTTTGATCCTTTTCCCAACATTTCCAGTATCTGCCTCTGACCAGATGGTGTCAAATGAGAGCATTTACAAAGGTATTAGGGATAAGCAACCTTGCCTGGTTCTCCTCACTGCTAAGCTCTGAAACAATTCCTTAGTAATCATGAAAGCTAAGTAGCTCAAATGAACAGGTCGAGGCAAAGGAATGAAATTTTGATCCTGAGAGCGTGGACGTGAGGTTGTCATAGTTTTCTTCATATTCAAAACTTTGTCATCAGATGAATAAGGAAAAAGAGACGGTGTAACTTAATATCCCAGTTTATTTACAGTGAATCCGATAATTATACTGTACATCACTCTACACCATACACAATTTATTTATCACAACTGATGACATTCGTGACTCTTCATTTATTTTGGTAAGCAGCCTTTTGTTACATCCACATTGGTGAGCTTGAATCCACGAAGATCAACATAGCATCATCCCGGCGATGAGTTACTTATCTGAACCACAGTCAGCTTGAGAAGCTTTGCAGTTGAGCCCACGACTGTTTGGCATTAGTCCATATGCAGCCGAAGCAGTGATGGCAGCTCCTCCAGAGAGCTCAGCCGATGCTCTTGAGGTACATCAGGGTGACTTTGATTGTGCCTGTCCAACAGAAACCCATGGATGCCCACAGAACGCGAAGTGAGGTAATCATTCACATAGTGGTCACCTACATGAGCTACACTGGCCGCTGGTACGCCACATTTCTGTAGAGCCCGAACAAAGATGGCTGGAGCGGGCTTGGCTACTCCTGCTTCCTCTGAAGTGATGAGGAAACTGAAGTGAGACAGGAGGCCGCAAACATGTAAAATTCGCTCTAAGCGGCTGTCAAAGTTAGAGACCACACCCAGCTTTAGTCCTACAGCGGAACAACTTTTCAGGGCCTTCTCTGAATCTGGAAATACCTGAAACATAAACACATAACACAATTAAAGCTGACATCATTTAGTTTATTCTGAAAAAATTACTTTTCTGCATTAGAAAAAATATTAATTATATTTTTAAAAAATCAGACATTTATCACGAAAAGTATCATATATAAATTATATATAAATATATAAAATAAATATTTTATAAATTAAAATAAATGAGAATTTCCTTGTGTGTATGAATTTGTCATTTACCTCCCAGTTCTCTGAATTTGAGAAATTCTGATAAAGGTTCTCAGCCATTGTATTTAGCAGAGCTGGATCCTGCACCCTGCAACGGGAGAAGGTTTCCCGTACCACTCCCATCCACCAAGACCGTCCACTGAGGCCCTGAGAGAGGCCGTAGTTTGGGTATGTGCTGGAATAATGTTGATACGCCTGGTGGAAAGCGGCGTTGACCTCCACGGGACTGAGGTTCAAGTCCATCTTTACAGCTTCCTTGCAGTACTGCTCTCCCACAGACAAGCGCACTTTCAGCAGCGTGTCCTTTACATCCCACAGCACCCAGCGCAGAGGAGCTCGCATTGCACCTGCACAAGTACGAGACTGGGTCTTGATGCACTACAGACAATGGGTTTGATTAAATGTTGTTTTGTGAAAAGCAGCAGCACATTTGCTATTTAGTTGTCACTTATACGCAATTAAAGCCTCAACCCATCTACTGCCCTCATTCATCCACTGTAAACATACTAGTAATCTACAATGGATGGATGTGTGAATGAAGTGGCTTTATTGAAATATCTACACACAACATGCAGCTTCCTTCACAAAGTCTGGTTTTGGCTGTGAACGATAAGGTCACATTTCTTTTCAGCACCACAACGCGGCGTTACGCTCGTTTCTTCCCTGTCATTACTTGTTGCACAAGGGAGGGAAGACGCCTCATTACCAACAGCTTCCGTCTTACTGAAACGAAGCCTCTCGAAACTGTCAAAAAGTTACACACAAGATCAGCTTCCAACCTTTAGTCTTCTTCTTCTTCTTTTCCTCCTCGTCGCTCTTCTTCTTCTTCTTCTTTTCCTCCTCGTCGTCGCTCTTCTTCTTCTTCTTCTTCTGTTGGTTTTATCGCCTGCTGCCCCTTCTGGACTTAGATTTCGCCAACATCACGCCCTCTACAAAACATTACCTGACTCAAATTGTCTCCTTTAATTAATACCACCTAATCTTTCTACCTGTTCACACGGGCCAATGCTCCGAGACGCCGTTTTTTCGTTTAGATTCCCTGCAGTAACGGCTGGTGGGTGTTATACATCCGGGGCAGCAGGCGGCGGTGTGTTACGGGTTCGCTACCGCGGCGGTACATGTCAGTCATGTACGCATGTCTGAGTCGCACATGCAGTGAGGTCAAGAGGAGGAAAAGCAAAACATATTTGATTAAGACGTTGAGATTCATTTAGCGTTACGCCTAACGCAGTTGCTCCTGGAGCCAGGGAGAGTTAGCAGGATGGCAACTCCAGCCGTTCGCATGCTTCGGAGGTTAGAGGGGCTGCTCTGTGTTTACAAACCTCCCGGGGTTCACTGGAAACTTGTCCGCGACAGCGTCGAGACAAATCTTCTTCAAGGTGAGACTAACTTGAGAGTAAAGCTCGTCTGTCGACCGTAGCAGTGATGGATGGGACGCAGCTAACGAGCCCATCAACGTCAGTGCCTTTAACACCAAGCTACGTCCCTGCGTCCGGGCGACTCTTGTGTCCATCACTTACAGGTTTAAATTCTACATCCTCCAAGCGGCTTCCTCAGCAGGTCCGCTTCTTGGCCACCCCGGAAGGCGATGCCGAGGGACACGGGGCTCTCACACTGTCTGCAGCCTCTGTGCCTGTACTGGCCCATCACCCCCTCGGTCTGTGTCTGCTCTCCCACATGTACTGTTTGGCTCCTTCTTGAGTGTCACCTGCTTTTTGTTACTACACATCACCAAACCAGTTTTTACGTTTTGTTTCATGCACATACGTTTTCTGTTTTAGTGACTGGACCTGAATTCAGTAAGATTCGTGTTGGAGTGGGACATCGCCTTGATGCTTTTTCTTCTGGTGTTCTAGGTGTGTTTTTATTCATCAACCTTTGTTTACCCAGGTAGAGCCTCTTTATTCAGTGATGACCATGATTTTAGTACTGATTGTGTAAGTCCATATGTTTTTGACCTTCATCTTACATTGTTAGGAGGAGCACTCCTGATTCAGTTATTGTTGTGTAAGATTTTGTTTTCATTTTTAGTTCTTGCAGTTGGAAATGGAAACAAGGTCCTGAATGATTTCTACAAAACACGAGTCACAAGGGTAATTTTTGATATCTACTGGGTTTAAATGACAAACTGAAATATAGACACTACACAGACAGATTATTTGCTGCTTGACATGTTTCAGGATTATACATTGGAGGGTGAATTTGGGACTGCAACAGATAATTTCTCTCATACGGGTCGAGTTGTGGAAAGGTCCACCTATGGTAGGATACCTTACTTTTTCCAGCAGTTCATTAAAATTAGCTTGAAATTTTTGTTATATTAGTTCATTTAACAGCTTTCGTAACATTGTTTTTTAGTCATACTTTTAAATATCTTGATGCCAAACTTGAAAAAATCTATTCCCGAACATGCTGAGATGCAGTTATACCTGAACCTTATTTCTATTGATCTGTTCATTGCTGTATTTAACAGGTCACATCACACAGGATAAGCTGGAAAGAGTTGTGGCAATGCTTCAAGGAGTCAATCAAAAAGCTTTGTTAATGTATGTCAGCTATGCTTCATAATCAATGACAAATGTATCTATATGTTTATACTAAGTTTTCACAGTTTTGCGTAAGAATATGGCTTCACCTGCATATTTGACTTATGTGAGTGTGACTCTGAACTCTATACATACAGTAGTAACAGTAGATGCTTTATATGTGTCTCATTGCTTTGTGCCCATACAGGTATTCCGATGTGGACATGCACTCACAGGAAGCCTATGAAAGGGCTGTGCAAGGTTTATTGGGTCCAGATGGGAAATCACTTCCTGTTTTGACAGGACTGCGTTGTGTTCACTTTGAGCCTCCCAACTTCACCTTAGGTAAGTGGTCTTCAGTTGGTAAATTAATTTTCACATTTTAAATATACTGATCTTGTTGTATGTTTCTTATGTTCTTCCAGAGGTGCAGTGTTTTAATGAAACTCAAAAATATTTGCGCAAAGTAGTTCATGAGATAGGACTTGAGTTGCGCAGCACAGCAGTGTGTAAAGGAGTTAGACGGACCAGAGATGGACCTTTCACGCTGCAAGATGCCCTGATCCGTCACCACTGGACTGCTGCTGATATCATGCAGGCTGTACAGCGCTACCACACCTCTAAGAAAAATAAAAACACGTCCCAGTTATAGATCAGGAAACCAGGCTTCCAACTATCAGGAGAGAATATGACGGGCGGTCAACATAGTAAAACCAAAGGAGGACACAGCGGCGTGTAGAATCGTCATGCTGCTGGAGAAATGTTTCCTCACTTATGAATTTTTATGGCCTTGTTGTATTTAGTGTGTATAATAATAACTTCATTCACAGAATTGTTTTTCGTTATCTTTACTTAAGTACTAAATGAGTCTTTTTGAATTAAAATCTCTAATTTATTTTGTTTCATTTTGCTACCTTTTAATTTTAATTTCTGCGTATTTTCAAAATGTACAGTAGCTGTGACAACAGTGCATTTAGATTTTGAGCCATTTGTGTGAAAATTCAACACTTCATTCAGTAGATGAGATGTTGCACAAATACTCCACTAGGTGGCAAACGTTGCTTACTGTACTTAAAGTTTTATGTCAGGGACATGTCTGACGCTGTGACATACCAGTTATCTCCAGGACATACAATAAAATCTAAAATGTTCATAAAAGGCATTTGATTCCATTTCTAGCTTTGTGTCATCATCTGGGTGACAGTGGGAAAATGTTGCCTCAGTGTTTTCTGCTTCTGACCAAAGCTCCTTAGGGATGTGCCATTATCGTAATGCTCTGCATACCAGTGACTTGTTCCTGTGGTAACACTGGTAACAAACAGAAAACACAAATTACCAACTTAAGACCACAAGCTGGTGTTCTCTAGGTTTTTTAAGCATGAGATATGACATCACAACATTTAACAAGTTCTAGAGTATTGCGCAAAACAAAAATAACATTTACACTGAAAGCCTTTTAAAATGTTACGACCTCTGTATCTCACTGCGGAGCCATGGGTGTAATTGTGATTCTGCTGAAATACACATTCATAACAGGCGGTAAACACTGACACTTTATGCAATTATTATTATTATTATTATTATTATTATTAACACTGCTGTTGTTTTACAGGAATATTAAAGTAACATAAGTTGCTAGTGCAGTTCTATGTATGCAAAGAATAAATTGTGACTATTTGAAGTTGTAGCTGAAGTGTAGCTTTGAAAATTATGAATAATTTAGAAAAAAAACAAATGAACATGTGCAAAAGTATATAAAGTCTTAATCACAAATATGTAAGAACGCCCCTGACTTTTCAGTGACTTGGTACTAATACAGACAATATGTACACATGAATGAATGCATCATTAAACTCCTCATGTTGCCTCTAAATCTGTTGGTTATGGTGCAGATGACGTAATATGACAGAGTAACTATAATGAACAAAGACTTTTTGAGAAAAAAAACAAACTAGTACATAGAGTTCAGTGTGGTTGGCATCTCACCACTTCTGTCTGATTTCAGCAACATCCTGATCTTTTTTTCTGCTGGGGTTCTTGCTTTAACACCACTGCTTCCTGTCTTGTGTCAGTTCTCTGAGTCAACGTCCTGGCAACATCAACACAATCAGCTGATTTCATAGTAAGAGACATTACAGAATCTTGTATTAAAGACTATGTACTGCATCAGTGGAGGATGTGAACTCTGTTACCTGGCCATGGTTTCCAAAGTCTCAATCACATTTTCACCAGTGGCAGCGCTACACTCCATGAATTCAAAGTTGTACTCCTGTGTCAACATGTTTGATGATTACGTCTATTTGCATTTCATTCTGCCAACATCAGATAATCTAAAACCACGTGACAAATAATACTCCATGTTTGTACCTTAGCAAGAATTTCTCCATCCTGAGTTTCAACCTGCCGTTCTGCACCGTCGCTCTTATTTCCAAGAAGCAAAATGCTCACATCCTCTGCAGCCTCTTCCTGCAAAACAGTGGTTGATTTGATTGTGTGCAGCAATTACACAGCGGTGTCCCACTGTTTTATTAACATTTACAGCATAGTGTATAGAATTATACTAAATCAGACGTGTCTCTGAGCAAACCTTTAATTTCATTTGGACGTAAAGTAACAACAAACATTTTGAAATATCAGAACCTGCCCACATAAACATTTATAGTGCAGACAACATTTCGTGTTTCAACAGTACACACTGAACTGAAGCTGTAAATACTACCAACCTGAATACAGTTTGC
Source organism: Macropodus opercularis (assembly GCA_030770545.1). Taxonomy (NCBI): domain Eukaryota; kingdom Metazoa; phylum Chordata; class Actinopteri; order Anabantiformes; family Osphronemidae; genus Macropodus; species Macropodus opercularis. The sequence goes on from CM061099.1 coordinate 3,707,611, forward strand.
CCAGTAGCTCACTGCAGAGAAGCTCTTAGATGAAGTGATGTCATACATCAAGAGAAATGCTTGAGCTTTGTGGAAGATCTGTCTAGTGATGCTGTGAAACCTTTAAGACATAAACATGTTGATGTAAGAAATTTCATTTTACTTTAATGAGAAAGACGCCACAAGAGCCAGTATTTAGAAGAGGGATGCTGACAGAACAAATGTGTCTCCAGAATCAGTTTAACTGAAACTGCAATGTGCACTAATACAAATCATCTCATTATATTAAAAGAGGAAAACCGAACGTCACCTTTCTTGCCCAGCTGTGTCCCATAAATGTAGCACCACACGTTTTCCGTCCACAACCACAACCCACTTGCAGGAATCGAGGCCTATCAAATAACTTTATGTAACTTATTCATTCTCTTTCCACATATTTGTAGGAATATAACTGGGTAAACACCAGGATCTTACCAACAGAGGAAGGCAAATCTAAAGAAAACTTTCCACTCTGAGCTCTTTTCATGAAGGACGTCTTGCCAACGTTGGTGTCTCCAACCATCATGACATTGTAACCTGCTGATCTCATGTCTGCTTCTGTGGAATCACCAGCTGAAAGGAAAACAAAGTGTATAGATATTTTTGTTTGTCCATACAAAAACATCTGTTTACAATGATCTGGCTTTAACATGTAAACATTAATGTTGCAAGTACCCAAAGAAATGTCCTTATAACTTTCTTGGCCCAGGTTGAGTCCAAGTCCAGGAGTCACTTGTTTAGGTCCTTTCTCACTGTGACACAAACAAACGGCTTTAAGTCATTTTGCTTGTGTCCAAGTTCCAGCATGTGTTCCGATTTATTTATGATCCTAATGACAGCACCAATTACAGCTGGACAGTCATCGTGGCCTAGTGCTGGACTTACCTGCCAGGCCTCCGTGACTCTCCTGCTGAGCTGGTGGTAGAAGACAGATTCTTGGAGCTTTCATTAATGTGTGTCTTTGACGTCTAAGTGAACAGAGAGACATGAAAAGATGACGATTCGTACTGTTAAACACACACACGTCTCACAGGAAAGACGCTCAGATCAAGCAGACTGATACATGTCCTGGTTCTCCTTTTCACCAGTTAAACTTGCAGCGTGAACCGCGTGTTCCTCATTTTGATGCAACAAACACTTAGCAGTATGAGCGGTTCTAACGTGGCCACTGCTATGAGATAGCAGATGATACAGTAATTCACTGCATTAAAATGTCAGTTAGGTTTAACGTCTGGGATTGTATCATTAAAAAAGTCCACCTGAATTTGTTTCCTTATGTGTTTATCATGCTTACAGCTTGACCTTGTAACGCACTGCCAAGAGTTTCAGTAAATCATTCACACTAGTTGAAAACAATGATAATAACAATCTTACCTCAGCTAGTTTGTCCAGGAGCACAGATTCTCCATCTCTGCCGTTTGTTCTGACGCCCCTTTCCTCGGTGGGACCACCCTTCTCGTTTGCAGCATCTATTATTGTGTCCTCTCTCGCTGCTTGCTCGTCACAGTTGGGATTTCCTCGTGACTTGCGACTGGATCCGAGTTTCCGTCTTCTCCCTCCGCGCGACGCCTCCGTTGTGACGTCCTGTGTGGGAGAAGTGGACAGCCTTGTAGCGAGGTGAAGCTTGGTGTCTTCGAACTGGCTGAGAGAGTCAGGATGTCTGTCAGCTGTCTGATGGAGCACAGCTTTTAATTGAGACTCCTCTCCTTCTTTTTCTTCCTTTTGTTCAGAGTCGTCTTGTTGTTCTCTGTGTGGCTGTGGCCACGTGGCACCATCTTCAACATCTCCAGCTGGTTCAGGTATGTCATTATCCACCTCCTGCTCTTGATTCAAGGGATCCCTTTTGGATGATCCAAGATTCCTGCGAGTGGAGCCCATCTTTCTTCTCCTGTTGGTCGAACTAAAATTTGGACTTGCATTTCTTATCTCAAAGTTTGTTTTAGTAGCGGCTTCATTCACATCATTTGGCTCGTGAACGCCAGCCTGAACGTCCTTCAGCTCTCCTACAGCTGATCCCCTATCTGCCCCAGCCACAGCAGGTACGTCAGGTACGTCTGCTGGCTTCAGAACTTGGCCTTGTATGACCTCCGTAGCCTCTGGACTGTTCTCGTCTGTTGGTGTACTTTGGTCAGCATCACGAAGGGTCACACATTCAGGGTTTATAGCATCTTCTGTGTTTGGAGGGAACAGCTGGATACTCGGTGATGGTCTATTTTGCTGTGTCTCTGTCGTTACCATATGTTCCAAGCTGTCGGGTTTACCTGTAAGCAAAGTTAAATTCTCACTCTCTTCTATGTGTGTGTTTCCTGCATCCTCATTATGTCTGTGGTCTGTTTCAGAAGCAGAGTCGCGTACTTGCTGTTTTCCTTTGGTCCTTCGACTTGAGCCCAGTTTTCTTCTGTGTTCTGCTGACTTGAAGCCTGTGCGAGTTTCCTCCTGGTTATGACACTGATCCAGTGGCTGAGAAACCAAAGGAGCATGTACTTCTAGTGATCTGTTATAATCCCCTGGATTCATTTCTTGGGTTTCTGCTATTTTAAGATCCTCGTTTCTTGCAGTATTCTCCATACGTTGAGCGACAGTGAGTCCGCGTACTTGAAAATGCTCACTTTGTTCCTCATTTGTAGACAACTCCTCTGATGATGAAAGCGATGCTTGCGCAACAGATGGGTCAGGTTGTGTCTCGTCCCCAGGGCAGGTTGTTCCTGTGCTTTTCTCCACTGTGACAGACGCCTCGCTACCTTCTGATTCTAAACATATTGTGTCCTTGTCTCTTTCACTGCTTCCTGTGTGCGACTCAGAGACATGGGAATGTTCCTGGTGATGACTGTCTCTTGGTTCCTGCATGGTTCCCATTGATGTTTCAAGTTGTTCGCCACACACAGTATTTCTAACTTCTGCCGTCGGCGTCTGGTAGGATCCTGAATTGTTACCATGCTGTTTTCCCTGATTTCTACGGCTAGACCCCAGTTTTTTTCTGCTCCCCATTGACTTGAAGTCTTTGTTATGTTGCTCTTCATTGCTCACAGAACTGTCTGGAGTCCGTGGGTTTACAGAAACGTGTATTTCTGACTGCAGGGTCTGGAAAGATGCTTTACTCTGTTCAGCTGGAGCGAGAGGGCCTTCCTTCTGCAGATGACTTGTCTGCTCAGCAGGGGTTGTTGCATCATCTCCTTCCTGGCGTTTGCTCGTATTTACCAGACTTGATCCGGTCGGTTGTGTTTCTACATCATTGGTCTCTGGGTTCACGCCATCAGACGCGTGATGACCCTGATTTATCTGCTCTAACACCTTGGTGATGTTTTCTTCTGTATGACTGTCTTGCTTGGTGTCAGAATCTGAAACATCCTGTTTGGTAGTAGAACCATCAGTACTTGTTCCCTCTTTACCCCAAAGACCGTCAGATTTGTCTATGTCTTCTAATGTGGCTCCCACTGATCCAACAGACAGCGTCTGTTTCAAGTCAGGTTTTCGTTCCTCATGCTCTTCTTGAAAAGTATCACTTTCATGGATGAAACTTTCCAGGGCAGCCAACAAAGAACTGTCATGTGTTACAGACACGATCATATCAGCCACGGTCTCTTTACTGAACTCTTCCGGCTCCGTTCTCTGTGAGACTGCTGACAATCTAGTTGTTTCTACAGCTTCGCTGGCCCTTGTTTGCTGGTTTTTAGTGGGGTTCTCACTCTCTTCTACGTGTTTGTATTCCTCTTGGCTGGACTGGAGAACCTCCTCCTTGTCTGACGTTGAGGTCACATCACTTGTCTCAGTTGTGCTGTGGTCCCTCACATTGTGTAAAGTTGTATCTTCCTCTCTGCTCTTTCTTGTGGTTTCTCCTTCATTTATATTTCTTCTTATTTGCTCTGACGCTTTGACACCTTGGTCCGTTTGCTGTTTTAATTCTTCCTGCCTTGTCGTGTCCATTGCTGCTTCGCAGGCTTCGTCAGCCCACGTGTTTCCTACATCCTTGTGATGTCTGTGGTCTGTTTCAGAAGCAGAGTCGCGTACTTGCTGTTTTCCTTTGGTCCTTCGACTTGAGCCCAGTTTTCTTCTGTGTTCTGCTGACTTGAAGCCTGTGCGAGTTTCCTCCTGGTTATGACACTGATCCAGTGGCTGAGAAACCAAAGGAGCATGTACTTCTAGTGATCTGTTATAATCCCCTGGATTCATTTCTTGGGTTTCTGCTATTTTAAGATCCTCGTTTCTTGCAGTATTCTCCATACGTTGAGCGACAGTGAGTCCGCGTACTTGAAAATGCTCACTTTGTTCCTCATTTGTAGACAACTCCTCTGATGATGAAAGCGATGCTTGCGCAACAGATGGGTCAGGTTGTGTCTCGTCCCCAGGGCAGGTTGTTCCTGTGCTTTTCTCCACTGTGACAGACGCCTCGCTACCTTCTGATTCTAAACATATTGTGTCCTTGTCTCTTTCACTGCTTCCTGTGTGCGACTCAGAGACATGGGAATGTTCCTGGTGATGACTGTCTCTTGGTTCCTGCATGGTTCCCATTGATGTTTCAAGTTGTTCGCCACACACAGTATTTCTAACTTCTGCCGTCGGCGTCTGGTAGGATCCTGAATTGTTGCCATGCTGTTTTCCCTGATTTCTACGGCTAGACCCCAGTTTTTTTCTGCTCCCCATTGACTTGAAGTCTTTGTTATGTTGGTCTTCATTGCTCACAGAACTGTCTGGAGTCCGTGGGTTTACAGAAACGTGTATTTCTGACTGCAGGGTCTGGAAAGATGCTTTACTCTCTTCAGCTGGAGCGAGAGGGCCTTCCTTCTGCAGATGACTTGTCTGCTCAGCAGGGGTTCTTGCATCATCTCCTTCCTGGCGTTTGCTCGTATTTACCAGACTTGATCCGGTCGGTTGTGTTTCTACATCATTGGTCTCTGGGTTCACGCCATCAGACGCGTGATGACCCTGATTTATCTGCTCTAACACCTTGGTGATGTTTTCTTCTGTCAGACTGTCTTGCTTGGTGTCAGAATCTGAAACATCCTGTTTGGTAATAGAACCATCAGTACTTGTCGCCTCTTTACCCCAAAGACCGTCAGATTTGTCTATGTCTTCTAATGTGGCTCCCACTGATCCAACAGACAGCGTCTGTTTCAAGTCAGGTTTTCGTTCCTCATGCTCTTCTTGAAAAGTATCACTTTCATGGATCAAACTTTCCAGGGCAGCCAACAAAGAACTGTCATGTGTTACAGACATCATATCAGCCACGGTCTCTTTACTGAACTCTTCCGGCTCCGTTCTCTGTGAGACTGCTGACAATCTAGTTGTTTCTACAGCTTCGCTGGCCCTTGTTTGCTGGTTTTTAGTGGGGTTCTCACTCTCTTCTACGTGTTTGTATTCCTCTTGGCTGGACTGGAGAACCTCCTCCTTGTCTGACGTTGAGGTCACATCACTTGTCTCAGTTGTGCTGTGGTCCCTCACATTGTGTAAAGTTGTATCTTCCTCTCTGCTCTTTCTTGTGGTTTCTCCTTCATTTATATTTCTTCTTATTTGCTCTGACGCTTTGACACCTTGGTCCGTTAGCTGTTTTAATTCTTCCTGCCTTGTCGTGTCCATTGCTGCTTCGCAGGCTTCGTCAGCCCACGTGTTTCCTACATCCTCGTGATGTCTGTGGTCTGTTTCAGAAGCAGAGTCGCGTACTTGCTGTTTTCCTTTGGTCCTTCGACTTGAGCCCAGTTTTCTTCTGTGTTCTGCTGACTTGAAGCCTGTGCGAGTTTCCTCCTGGTTATGACACTGATCCAGTGGCTGAGAAACCAAAGGAGCATGTACTTCTAGTGATCTGTTATAATCCCCTGGATTCATTTCTTGGGTTTCTGCTATTTTAAGATCCTCGTTTCTTGCAGTATTCTCCATACGTTGAGCGACAGTGAGTCCGCGTACTTGAAAATGCTCACTTTGTTCCTCATTTGTAGACAACTCCTCTGATGATGAAAGCGATGCTTGCGCAACAGATGGGTCAGGTTGTGTCTCGTCCCCAGGGCAGGTTGTTCCTGTGCTTTTCTCCACTGTGACAGACGCCTCGCTACCTTCTGATTCTAAACATATTGTGTCCTTGTCTCTTTCACTGCTTCCTGTGTGCGACTCAGAGACATGGGAATGTTCCTGGTGATGACTGTCTCTTGGTTCCTGCATGGTTCCCATTGATGTTTCAAGTTGTTCGCCACACACAGTATTTCTAACTTCTGCCGTCGGCGTCTGGTAGGATCCTGAATTGTTACCATGCTGTTTTCCCTGATTTCTACGGCTAGACCCCAGTTTTTTTCTGCTCCCCATTGACTTGAAGTCTTTGTTATGTTGCTCTTCATTGCTCACAGAACTGTCTGGAGTCCGTGGGTTTACAGAAACGTGTATTTCTGACTGCAGGGTCTGGAAAGATGCTTTACTCTGTTCAGCTGGAGCGAGAGGGCCTTCCTTCTGCAGATGACTTGTCTGCTCAGCAGGGGTTGTTGCATCATCTCCTTCCTGGCGTTTGCTCGTATTTACCAGACTTGATCCGGTCGGTTGTGTTTCTACATCATTGGTCTCTGGGTTCACGCCATCAGACGCGTGATGACCCTGATTTATCTGCTCTAACACCTTGGTGATGTTTTCTTCTGTATGACTGTCTTGCTTGGTGTCAGAATCTGAAACATCCTGTTTGGTAGTAGAACCATCAGTACTTGTTCCCTCTTTACCCCAAAGACCGTCAGATTTGTCTATGTCTTCTAATGTGGCTCCCACTGATCCAACAGACAGCGTCTGTTTCAAGTCAGGTTTTCGTTCCTCATGCTCTTCTTGAAAAGTATCACTTTCATGGATCAAACTTTCCAGGGCAGCCAACAAAGAACTGTCATGTGTTACAGACATCATATCAGCCACGGTCTCTTTACTGAACTCTTCCGGCTCCGTTCTCTGTGAGACTGCTGACAATCTAGTTGTTTCTACAGCTTCGCTGGCCCTTGTTTGCTGGTTTTTAGTGGGGTTCTCACTCTCTTCTACGTGTTTGTATTCCTCTTGGCTGGACTGGAGAACCTCCTCCTTGTCTGACGTTGAGGTCACATCACTTGTCTCAGTTGTGCTGTGGTCCCTCACATTGTGTAAAGTTGTATCTTCCTCTCTGCTCTTTCTTGTGGTTTCTCCTTCATTTATATTTCTTCTTATTTGCTCTGACGCTTTGACACCTTGGTCCGTTAGCTGTTTTAATTCTTCCTGCCTTGTCGTGTCCATTGCTGCTTCGCAGGCTTCGTCAGCCCACGTGTTTCCTACATCCTCGTGATGTCTGTGGTCTGTTTCAGAAGCAGAGTCGCGTACTTGCTGTTTTCCTTTGGTCCTTCGACTTGAGCCCAGTTTTCTTCTGTGTTCTGCTGACTTGAAGCCTGTGCGAGTTTCCTCCTGGTTATGACACTGATCCAGTGGCTGAGAAACCAAAGGAGCATGTACTTCTAGTGATCTGTTATAATCCCCTGGATTCATTTCTTGGGTTTCTGCTATTTTAAGATCCTCGTTTCTTGCAGTATTCTCCATACGTTGAGCGACAGTGAGTCCGCGTACTTGAAAATGCTCACTTTGTTCCTCATTTGTAGACAACTCCTCTGATGATGAAAGCGATGCTTGCGCAACAGATGGGTCAGGTTGTGTCTCGTCCCCAGGGCAGGTTGTTCCTGTGCTTTTCTCCACTGTGACAGACGCCTCGCTACCTTCTGATTCTAAACATATTGTGTCCTTGTCTCTTTCACTGCTTCCTGTGTGCGACTCAGAGACATGGGAATGTTCCTGGTGATGACTGTCTCTTGGTTCCTGCATGGTTCCCATTGATGTTTCAAGTTGTTCGCCACACACAGTATTTCTAACTTCTGCCGTCGGCGTCTGGTAGGATCCTGAATTGTTGCCATGCTGTTTTCCCTGATTTCTACGGCTAGACCCCAGTTTTTTTCTGCTCCCCATTGACTTGAAGTCTTTGTTATGTTGCTCTTCATTGCTCACAGAACTGTCTGGAGTCCGTGGGTTTACAGAAACGTGTATTTCTGACTGCAGGGTCTGGAAAGATGCTTTACTCTGTTCAGCTGGAGCGAGAGGGCCTTCCTTCTGCAGATGACTTGTCTGCTCAGCAGGGGTTCTTGCATCATCTCCTTCCTGGCGTTTGCTCGTATTTACCAGACTTGATCCGGTCGGTTGTGTTTCTGCATCATTGGTCTCTGGGTTCACGCCATCAGACGCGTGATGACCCTGATTTATCTGCTCTAACACCTTGGTGATGTTTTCTTCTGTCAGACTGTCTTGCTTGGTGTCAGAATCTGAAACATCCTGTTTGGTAGTAAAACCATCAGTACTTGTTCCCTCTTTACCCCAAAGACCGTCAGATTTGTCTATGTCTTCTAATGTGGCTCCCACTGATCCAACAGACAGCGTCTGTTTCAAGTCAGGTTTTCGTTCCTCATGCTCTTCTTGAAAAGTATCACTTTCATGGATCAAACTTTCCAGGGCAGCCAACAAAGAACTGTCATGTGTTACAGACATCATATCAGCCACGGTCTCTTTACTGAACTCTTCCGGCTCCGTTCTCTGTGAGACTGCTGACAATCTAGTTGTTTCTACAGCTTCGCTGGCCCTTGTTTGCTGGTTTTTAGTGGGGTTCTCACTCTCTTCTACGTGTTTGTATTCCTCTTGGCTGGACTGGAGAACCTCCTCCTTGTCTGACGTTGAGGTCACATCACTTGTCTCAGTTGTGCTGTGGTCCCTCACATTGTGTGAAGTTGTATCTTCCTCTCTGCTCTTTCTTGTGGTTTCTCCTTCATTTATATTTCTTCTTATTTGCTCTGACGCTTTGACACCTTGGTCCGTTTGCTGTTTTAATTCTTCCTGCCTTGTTGTGTCCGTTGCCGCTTCGCAGGCTTCGTCAGCCCACGTGTTTCCTACATCCTCGTGATGTCTGTGGTCTGTTTCAGAAGCAGAGTCGCGTACTTGCTGTTTTCCTTTGGTCCTTCGACTTGAGCCCAGTTTTCTTCTGTGTTCTGCTGACTTGAAGCCTGTGTGAGTTTCCTCCTTGTTTTGAGAAGGGTCCTCTGGCTGGGAGTCTACAGGAGCATGTGCCTCTGACTGAGCGTGAACCGATGAACTGTTCTCCCCAACGAAGGTGTCACTGATTTCTTGCACTGCTGCTGTGTGAGTGTGGCCTCTGGCTTCATATGATACGATCCTCTCGCTGTGTTCCGTGTTTATAGACAAGTCCTGTTTTGGTGATGAAAGTGCTGCTCGCTCCACTCTGCCTTCAGGTTCTGTCTCTTCCCCGCGGCTGCTGTTGTCGGTGGTTTCCTCCAGTGTGGCAGACGGCTCGTCGCCTTCTGGCTTCAACTCGGTCTCACGGGTGCTGGTCAGTAAAGTCCCCCACGGCTTTAACAAGTCAGTGTCCTTGTCGTTGCTTTCGGTATCTGCAGCAGGAGACTGGTGGGGACATCCATCAACATGAACGCTGGTTAAACTTGGTTGGTCCATTGCCTGTTGATCAGCAGTAACAACATGTACAGCAGTCGTGGTTAGATGAGAAGAGCCAGTGTGAGCATCATCTCCCTCTTCTTCTTCTTCTTGATCACTAGCGTCCTTAGTTTGTGGTGTGTCTGTTTCTTTCAGCTTGGTTTCCGTGGATGTTTCCTGGATTTCTGTCTGTGGCTGTTCAGCTGTTTCAGCCTCAGAGTGTTTGACTTGCTGCTGTCCCTTATTTTTACGTCTAGACCCTACTTTCCTTTTGTTCCTCCTCAAGCTGAAGTCTGTGTTCTCTTGCTCATCTATGCTAAAAGCGTTGTCCTGGGCCTGGGTCTGCACAGGAAGGTGTATCTCTGACCCCAGCATGTGGGGAGAGCCCACGCTGTCCTTAAGGTCATAGAAAGCCTCCTCCTGGTGACCTGTGTGTACGGCTCTGTCTACGTGGCCCTGACTCTCCAGAGACGCGACACTTGGTTCTGTGTCTGCTCCGGTGTCTCCTGCCTGTGGTTTCTTGGTATTGTTCACATGGTAATCACTAATCTGAGCTGAAGCACCAGTGTTGTTTTGGTGTGTGTCCATGAGTTCAGCTTGGTGTATGGGCTTTACAGAGAAGACAGCGTTTTGTGTGTCTTGTTGCGTTACAAGCATCTGTGTTTGCTTAACGTCCTGTTCATGCACTTTAGTTCCAGCATCATCTGAGGGCTGAGCTCCTCTGACTTCAGATACGTTGAAATGCTGGTTTTGCTCCTCACTTTCAGACAACTCCTCTGTTGGGGATGGACGTCTTACTTGCTCAGTGCTGCATTCAGGTTCTGTATGTACTTCAAGACTCCAGGGTTCATTTGTCGCTTGATGATCTGTTTGTGTGGGTTCAGTGGGTGTTTTATCCTCTACTTGGTCTTCAGGCAGCTGAACAAATCCAGTGTCACTGGGTTCTTCTATGTCAGTGGCCTCTACTTGCTTGGTTTCATGCACATGACAATCCAGACTTTCCTGATCTACAACCTTACAGTCACTTTGGCTTGTTGGAGGGTTGTAGTAATGGTCTTGACTTTGAAGAGAGTCAGCTTCAGCTGTTCCTTCTGATGAGCCTTCCAGCGATTCGCTGAACGCCTCCACTTTAAAGGCTGCTTCATTTTCATTGTTTGCTTCTGGTACATTTTCACTTGTTTTAATTAAACCGTGTGGATCAGCATCAGGACACTTGAAGCCTGTGCGAGTTTCCTCCTGGTTATGACACTGATCCAGTGGCTGAGAAACCAAAGGAGCATGTACTTCTAGTGATCTGTTATAATCCCCTGGATTCATTTCTTGGGTTTCTGCTATTTTAAGATCCTCGTTTCTTGCAGTATTCTCCATACGTTGAGCGACAGTGAGTCCGCGTACTTGAAAATGCTCACTTTGTTCCTCATTTGTAGACAACTCCTCTGATGATGAAAGCGATGCTTGCGCAACAGATGGGTCAGGTTGTGTCTCGTCCCCAGGGCAGGTTGTTCCTGTGCTTTTCTCCACTGTGACAGACGCCTCGCTACCTTCTGATTCTAAACATATTGTGTCCTTGTCTCTTTCACTGCTTCCTGTGTGAGACTCAGAGACATGGGAATGTTCCTGGTGATGACTGTCTCTTGGTTCCTGCATGGTTCCCATTGATGTTTCAAGTTGTTCGCCACACACAGTATTTCTAACTTCTGCCGTCGACGTCTGGTAGGATCCTGAATTGTTACCATGCTGTTTTCCCTGATTTCTACGGCTAGACCCCAGTTTTTTTCTGCTCCCCATTGACTTGAAGTCTTTGTTATGTTGCTCTTCATTGCTCACAGAACTGTCTGGAGTCCGTGGGTTTACAGAAACGTGTATTTCTGACTGCAGGGTCTGGAAAGATGCTTTACTCTGTTCAGCTGGAGCGAGAGGGCCTTCCTTCTGCAGATGACTTGTCTGCTCAGCAGGGGTTGTTGCATCATCTCCTTCCTGGCGTTTGCTCGTATTTACCAGACTTGATCCGGTCGGTTGTGTTTCTACATCATTGGTCTCTGGGTTCACGCCATCAGACGCGTGATGACCCTGATTTATCTGCTCTAACACCTTGGTGATGTTTTCTTCTGTATGACTGTCTTGCTTGGTGTCAGAATCTGAAACATCCTGTTTGGTAGTAAAACCATCAGTACTTGTTCCCTCTTTACCCCAAAGACCGTCAGATTTGTCTATGTCTTCTAATGTGGCTCCCACTGATTCAACAGACAGCGTCTGTTTCAAGTCAGGTTTTCGTTCCTCATGCTCTTCTTGAAAAGTATCACTTTCATGGATCAAACTTTCCAGGGCAGCCAACAAAGAACTGTCATGTGTTACAGACACGATCATATCAGCCACGGTCTCTTTACTGAACTCTTCCGGCTCCGTTCTCTGTGAGACTGCTGACAATCTAGTTGTTTCTACAGCTTCGCTGGCCCTTGTTTGCTGGTTTTTAGTGGGGTTCTCACTCTCTTCTACGTGTTTGTATTCCTCTTGGCTGGACTGGAGAACCTCCTCCTTGTCTGACGTTGAGGTCACATCACTTGTCTCAGTTGTGCTGTGGTCCCTCACATTGTGTGAAGTTGTATCTTCCTCTCTGCTCTTTCTTGTGGTTTCTCCTTCATTTATATTTCTTCTTATTTGCTCTGACGCTTTGACACCTTGGTCCGTTTGCTGTTTTAATTCTTCCTGCCTCGTCGTGTCCGTTGCCGCTACGCAGGCTTCGTCAGCCCACGTGTTTCCTACATCCTCGTGATGTCTGTGGTCTGTTTCAGAAGCAGAGTCGCGTACTTGCTGTTTTCCTTTGGTCCTTCGACTTGAGCCCAGTTTTCTTCTGTGTTCTGCTGACTTGAAGCCTGTGTGAGTTTCCTCCTTGTTTTGAGAAGGGTCCTCTGGCTGGGAGTCTACAGGAGCATGTGCCTCTGACTGAGCGTGAACCGATGAACTGTTCTCCCCAACGAAGGTGTCACTGATTTCTTGCACTGCTGCTGTGTGAGTGTGGCCTCTGGCTTCATATGATACGATCCTCTCGCTGTGTTCCGTGTTTATAGACAAGTCCTGTTTTGGTGATGAAAGTGCTGCTCGCTCCACTCTGCCTTCAGGTTCTGTCTCTTCCCCGCGGCTGCTGTTGTCGGTGGTTTCCTCCAGTGTGGCAGACGGCTCGTCGCCTTCTGGCTTCAACTCGGTCTCACGGGTGCTGGTCAGTAAAGTCCCCCACGGCTTTAACAAGTCAGTGTCCTTGTCGTTGCTTTCGGTATCTGCAGCAGGAGACTGGTGGGGACATCCATCAACATGAACGCTGGTTAAACTTGGTTGGTCCATTGCCTGTTGATCAGCAGTAACAACATGTACAGCAGTCGTAGTTGGATGAGAAGAGCCAGTGTGAGCATCATCTCCCTCTTCTTCTTCTTCTTGATCACTAACGTCCTTAGTTTGTCGTGTGTCTGTTTCTTCCAGCTTGGTTTCCTGGATTTCTGTCTGTGGCTGTTCAGCTGTTTCAGCCTCAGAGTCTTTGACTTGCTGCTGTCCCTTATTTTTACGTCTAGACCCTACTTTCCTTTTGTTCCTCCTCAAGCTGAAGTCTGTGTTCTCTTGTTCATCTATGCTAAAAGCGTTGTCCTGGGCCTGGGTCTGCACAGGAAGGTGTATCTCTGACCCCAGCATGTGGGGAGAGCCCACGCTGTCCTTAAGGTCATAGAAAGCCTCCTCCTGGTGACCTGTGTGTACGGCTCTGTCTACGTGGCCCTGACTCTCCAGAGACGCGACACTTGGTTCTGTGTCTGCTCCGGTGTCTCCTGCCTGTGGTTTCTTGGTATTGTTCACATGGTAATCACTAATCTGAGCTGAAGCACCAGTGTTGTTTTGGTGTGTGTCCATGAGTTCAGCTTGGTGTATGGGCTTTACAGAGAAGACAGCGTTTTGTGTGTCTTGTTGCGTTACAAGCATCTGTGTTTGCTTAACGTCCTGTTCATGCACTTTAGTTCCAGCATCATCTGAGGGCTGAGCTCCTCTGACTTCAGATACGTTGAAATGCTGGTTTTGCTCCTCACTTTCAGACAACTCCTCTGTTGGGGATGGACGTCTTACTTGCTCAGTGCTGCATTCAGGTTCTGTATGTACTTCAAGACTCCAGGGTTCATTTGTCGCTTGATGATCTGTTTGTGTGGGTTCAGTGGGTGTTTTATCCTCTACTTGGTCTTCAGGCAGCTGAACAAATCCAGTGTCACTGGGTTCTTCTATGTCAGTGGCCTCTACTTGCTTGGTTTCATGCACATGACAATCCAGACTTTCCTGATCTACAACCTTACAGTCACTTTGGCTTGTTGGAGGGTTGTAGTAATGGTCTTGACTTTGAAGAGAGTCAGCTTCAGCTGTTCCTTCTGATGAGCCTTCCAGCGATTCGCTGAACGCCTCCACTTTAAAGGCTGCTTCATTTTCATTGTTTGCTTCTGGTACATTTTCACTTGTTTTAATTAAACCGTGTGGATCAGCATCAGGACACATTGTTGTTGGGTTCTGAACCTCAGCAGAATCACCAGACGCACACACTGAATATAAAGAGCTGTCTTCAGTGGCAGACATCATATCAGCCACGGTCTCTTTACTGAACTCTTCCGGCTCCGTTCTCTGTGAGACTGCTGACAATCTAGTTGTTTCTACAGCTTCGCTGGCCCTTGTTTGCTGGTTTTTAGTGGGGTTCTCACTCTCTTCTACGTGTTTGTATTCCTCTTGGCTGGACTGGAGAACCTCCTCCTTGTCTGACGTTGAGGTCACATCACTTGTCTCAGTTGTGCTGTGGTTCCTCACATTGTGTGAAGTTGTATCTTCCTCTCTGCTCTTTCTTGTGGTTTCTCCTTCATTTATATTTCTTCTTATTTGCTCTGACGCTTTGACACCTTGGTCCGTTTGCTGTTTTAATTCTTCCTGCCTCGTCGTGTCCGTTGCCGCTACGCAGGCTTCGTCAGCCCACGTGTTTCCTACATCCTCGTGATGTCTGTGGTCTGTTTCAGAAGCAGAGTCGCGTACTTGCTGTTTTCCTTTGGTCCTTCGACTTGAGCCCAGTTTTCTTCTGTGTTCTGCTGACTTGAAGCCTGTGTGAGTTTCCTCCTTGTTTTGAGAAGGGTCCTCTGGCTGGGAGTCTACAGGAGCATGTGCCTCTGACTGAGCGTGAACCGATGAACTGTTCTCCCCAACGAAGGTGTCACTGATTTCTTGCACTGCTGCTGTGTGAGTGTGGCCTCTGGCTTCATATGATACGATCCTCTCGCTGTGTTCCGTGTTTATAGACAAGTCCTGTTTTGGTGATGAAAGTGCTGCTCGCTCCACTCTGCCTTCAGGTTCTGTCTCTTCCCCGCGGCTGCTGTTGTCGGTGGTTTCCTCCAGTGTGGCAGACGGCTCGTCGCCTTCTGGCTTCAACTCGGTCTCACGGGTGCTGGTCAGTAAAGTCCCCCACGGCTTTAACAAGTCAGTGTCCTTGTCGTTGCTTTCGGTATCTGCAGCAGGAGACTGGTGGGGACATCCATCAACATGAACGCTGGTTAAACTTGGTTGGTCCATTGCCTGTTGATCAGCAGTAACAACATGTACAGCAGTCGTAGTTGGATGAGAAGAGCCAGTGTGAGCATCATCTCCCTCTTCTTCTTCTTCTTGATCACTAACGTCCTTAGTTTGTCGTGTGTCTGTTTCTTCCAGCTTGGTTTCCTGGATTTCTGTCTGTGGCTGTTCAGCTGTTTCAGCCTCAGAGTCTTTGACTTGCTGCTGTCCCTTATTTTTACGTCTAGACCCTACTTTCCTTTTGTTCCTCCTCAAGCTGAAGTCTGTGTTCTCTTGTTCATCTATGCTAAAAGCGTTGTCCTGGGCCTGGGTCTGCACAGGAAGATGTATCTCTGACCCCAGCATGTGGGGAGAGCCCACGCTGTCCTTAAGGTCATAGAAAGCCTCCTCCTGGTGACCTGTGTGTACGGCTCTGTCTACGTGGCCCTGACTCTCCAGAGACGCGACACTTGGTTCGGTGTCTGCTCTACACACTGAATACAAAGAGCTGTCATCAGTGGCAGACATCATATCACCCACAGTCTCCTGGGTTGTTTCTTCCTGCCTTACTGTCTGTAAAGCTGATGTATCTGTTGCTGTTTCAAGACCTTCATCAGATCTTAAAGTATCTGTATCTCTGGTGTGTGGTTTGTTGGAATCATATACATCATAGTCTTGACTTATGTTCTCTAAAGGCTGAAAGATCTTTTCTCTTGTAACAGACTCCTGATTTGAACCTTCCTGACTAGTATCTATATTATGAAAACCTTTCATGTGTAACTCAGATTGCTGTGTGTCTTTGAGCTCATCTTGTTTTTTCAGATTTCTTGAGGACACATTGATATCAGTTAAGTTAAAATGCTCATTTGGTTCCTCTGTTTCTGATGCAGCTACTTGCTCCACGCTGCATTCAGGCCCTATGTGTTCTCCAAAACTGCTTGTTTCTATGGTCGGGTGTGGTGTGATAGAAAAGTCACTGTCAGACCTGCTGGCCTCTAAAACTCTGTATGTGCCATCTCTTTCTTTTTCTACAGAAGTTTCCTCAGGCATCTCCCCAGCATCAGGTGGACCAGTTAGTTGATAGACCTCAGGGCTCATATGTGAACCGTTTAACTTATAGATGGCAGGAAGATTGGCGGCTTGTTTGACTGCGTCAGATGTGGTTGGCCAGGTTTCCATTGTTTTCGCAGGCACCACTGTCTGGATTAGTAACGTCTCTTTTGCAGCTTCGTTGTTGCCCAGCTCTCTCCTGTGGTTGAAGCCTGAGTCGCTGTCCTCACTTGCCCTCCATGACGTTCCTCGTGGCTGGGAGGCCAACGAAGCAGGGGAGTCCTCACACCGAGCCTCGTCTGCAGGCAGCTCTGTTTGGTCGGTTATCTCTGCTGAGGCACAAACCTCTAAAACTCGATGTGACTCACTCATCACATTGGTGCTGAGCAAATTTCCATCCAGTGCTGGCACGTCTGTCTCTTCTCTTTCTTTGTTCTCTTTCTCCGCTGTAAAATGTATTTTGAAATGTTCCTCTTCTGGAATTGTCTTCAAATTTGATTGATCAATATGTTGCTGGTCTATTGATGAAAGTACACTCAAACTACTCGTTTTTGGGAAGCCATCAGTTTGTGCATTTTCTTTGACTTTCTTACTCTGGGTGTCAGCTGTGCACGTCTCTTTGAGCACAGTCTTATCTGACATACTGACTGCATGTAAGCAGCTGTTGTGTGTTGCAGATGTGTAACGCTCTCTTGCTTGACTTAAGTCTTCCTGTTTCTCAAACTGCATTTCCCATGACACTTCTGTTTCAAGACCTTCGCTACCTCCTGTCTTTTCGTCAACTTCTCTAGGTGCGTGGTACGATACAGTTTCCGGGTCCTTCACATGCTGCCTTCCTTGTTTGATCCGACTAGACCCCAGTTTTCTTCTCTTCTCTGTGTGTTCTGGTAAAGGTTGATGCTGAGTTTCTAATATTTCAGGATTAGATGTATGTGATAATTCAGTATTTTCTTCTGGTATATGCTGTTGTACTACAGAGTCCATGAAGTCAACCTCGTCAGTCTCACGTGGTTCATTTTGCTTGACCTTAGAGCGACGAGAACTAAGCCTCTTTTTCTTGTCTTCCTTATTTGCTCTTGAAGCAGACATGACTTCTAATATCTGAGAGACATTTAGCCAAACGTCAGCAAGTCTGGTAACATTACTTGGCTGAAGACAATGTACATATAGTGCTAACAGTCTGCCCGCGTCACAGTATTCTTGCAAATTAACATTTACATAAATTTGAAGGCTGGCTGTAGTAAAATGCCGTATGCAGGTTATGAAAAGAAAGCTGCAAAGCAACGCGTACTTACAACTCAAATCCAGCACCCGTCGCTTCAGCCGCTTTAAAGTTATCAGGCTTGGCTAAACAGCACTAACATTTCACACATAGGGGTGTTTCTATACTGCATCTGACATGACAAATAGTTTCCTGTGTGGGCTATGCAAGCAACCTTCAGCACACAGCACTTCCTCAACCAAATCTAACTCAGTCTTTTGTATTGGACAAAAATCTTAGGACATTCCTATACATACAATTTATGAATAAGGTTACAATTTTAAAAAAAAAAAACATATGCAACAACCAGATAATGCCACTTTTGAAAAAGCATTTATTTAACCAATTGTCAGTTCTCAGAAGCACAGAAATTTTTTTGCAAGAGTGACAGATAAAACTAAGCTAAACTAAATGTTTATGCTTTAAGGACAGTCTGCAAATAACAGGACCAGTGTTTACAGTATGTTGTCGATTGTTGAGTCTGCTGTTACTAGTACAAAACGGTCTTTTCATTATTGAGTCGCCCACGAGCAAGAACAAACCAACCAAATAAAAACAACATTACATGTCATTTAATTCAACAGTTAAAACAGCTTGGTAATGTAAAACTCAGTTCAGTACTAACTTTTGAACATGCAAATTTTTCATGTGAACAGTAACTTAAAAAAAGGGAAACTTGCCATGAGAACAAAAAAAAAAGAAAAAGAAAACCCAACAACAACAAATAAACCCATCTGTATATTGTATTTGTTTAAGCAATAGACCAATAGTACACCTTGCATAAACATGCCATCCCTCAGACGCCTGGGCTCACAACCAAAATCTAAAGAAAAAACTATAAAAATTTGTATTTTCACAACCATAGCAGGACCCTGCAGATGAACCATCCTTTGAGGTCTATTTCCTCTCATTAGACCGGGAACGACTGAAATGAAAGACCAAGTAAAGCATGAAATGACATTTTCACATTCTGAGTGACTTGTCTAGTAGCATCACTACTAATACTTGCCTCCTTGATCGTGAGAAGGATCTTGAGCGCTTACGGTACTTGTCTCTGGAGAGAGAGCGATATCTACGCTTCTCTCTTGAGAGAGATCTAAGGAACAAAACCAATAGACAGTTGACAAATTGTATCATTTCTGCCGATCACTAGATGCAGGAGTTACAACCTTACCTGCTGCGACTGCGGCTGAGGCTCCTCCTTCTTGGTGATCTATGTTGTAGATGAAGTTGAAAACAAAAAACAAAAAATCAAAGACTAGAAAATAATATTTGTCCTGTCACTAACGAAACCTTTGGCACTCTTGATCCTTAGAGAGACATGGGTTACTCATGGAAATCAAAGATGATCTGCATCCAAGTACTACATCAAGATCAACTCTTAAAAGTTGGTCCAATGAGGATCAATCATGGAGCCAGATTTGAGAATAAAAGACAAAATCAGGGCTCGACATTAAGGCTTGTCTGGGACAAACAACAAGCAGAATGTGATACAGCTTAATATTTTGAAAAGAAAATGTTTGAGATCTCTACTACGTTTGTGCAAAATGATGAACTACAAGACCACAAAACAGTAATGTACATTTTAAAAGTGCCCCTGATCACAGACTATGGTGTAATTGTTATTAGAATCCTGAAAAACCATGCAACAACTTCTGTCAAAAATTCTTCAACTTATCTACATTTTAGTGAAGAGGAGGATACGGATGCTATTATACCTAAACACTATATTCTGTTGGACATCACTCAAGGTGGCCTAATGTCGAGCCATGAAAATGCAATCGGCGGCACATTTACACTGAACATCCACTATGTAATATTTGCCAAAGGAAGTAAGACTGACTGCAAAGTTCCTTGACCACAACTTTACACCTTCAGATTTTTGCAGTTCTGCACTGAGCCTGCTGTAAATGACATTCAATTGCTGAGGGAAAACTGTTACGTAGCGCTGAAAGTTAGATTATGCATAAAAACTACAAAGAGCAGGATAAAAGCAACTTACTATTTTGGGGCATTTGGACAAGATAGAAATGGCGCAAGGAAGCCAGACTGATGGTGAGAGAGGTCGAATTGCAGAGAGGATTTGCCACATGATGCAAATGTTGGAGATATGATGTTGCTTGGTGGCTGGTTGAAGGGGGTAGTTGTAGCTTTTCCCTGCCTTTTTGGGGGGAGTAAAGGATGGGGAGGGATGTAAGCCAAGGGCTGTTCCCGTTGATACAGTAGTTGTGTGGAGAATATAAAGAGTAAAAGACGCTGATTGGTTGATAATGTGAAGTGGACCGCTGACGATTGGGTTAAGGTTGGAGGAAGAAGAGGAGGATGCTGGGAACTGCATGCTCAGGAACCAAAAGCTTGGTGGAACCTGACGACTGACGGTGCGCCTGGGTCATGTGACAACACCAGCCAAGCTGATTGGGGCTCGCTGGTCAGCAGTCACATGATGCTGAAAGAAGACTAGTTGACTGACTCAGATGGTGAGAAGCGTGGTGGTGACTCTGTAACGGGGTTCAGTTTTATTAATAGATGGCAACTGAACTCAGAAAAGAAAACAAAACTCACACCTGCAGAAAGCAATCCTAAACGGTACCTTTAAAATGTTTGATGAACTGTGTAGCATCCCCGTAATGCAAGCTCTAGTGGAGTGTGACACTTTAACAGTTCATAAATAGTTAAGCGCCATCACTGGACTTTGGTGTCAATATTGGCACCAAAATATACACAACAAATAATTTTGCAATGTAACTGTCAACCCCTAAAGCAACCAGATCCACAGAATTTATATTGAACCCATATTGTATGAAGCCTAATCATATTTTATTTTACTGATGTGTTCTGCAGTACTCGGAGAGCTAACAATCAGATTTAGTGATGACCAGTTAGATTTCTGACAAATGTTTTTTTCTAAAATGGGCTGTAGTTTTAAACAACTATGTCAAGATAATATATTTTTGTCCAAATGATTTTTGTTTTTTTTAATTCTGGGGAATGTATATTACTTTGCGCTAAAAATATTCTTTGCACTTGCAAAAAAACACTGCAACTGAGACCTTTATTTAAAATGAGTAAATGCGTTACCATGCAGGAAAAACATACCTGCGTCTAACTGGAGGACTTCGCCGCCTTAAGTCATCTCGAGGGCGTCTGCTCCAGGATGGAGGAGGGCCACGACTCCTGGAGCGCTTTTCCCCAGTGGATAACTCGACACGCACTCGACAGCCACACATTGTTCTTTAAAAAAAAAAAAAGACATAAAATTGAGACATTGCTAACAAAACACATGCACTACAAAAAGTAAAAAACTAATGTTTTCTTTGTGTTACCTTCCATCCAATTCCCTTACAGCATCCGATGCATCTCTGGGATCTTCAAACTCAACAAAGGCAAAACCTGGGGGATTCCTGGCCACCCAAACACTTCTTAAGGGACCATAGTATCCAAAAGCCCTTTCTAATTCTGTCTTATTTCCGTTGTTGCCAAGATTTCCAACATAAACTTTACAATCTAAAGGACAATCTCTGTGAAGAGCGGGGTCTGAAACAGAGACAAGAACAAAGGGGGGGGGGGGGGGGGGGGGGGGAATTTAATATTAAGGAAGATAAATGTTTTCCATGGAGAATTAAAATTGAGGTTTTATGAGAATAAATGTTAAATGAAAAAAAATCTATTTCATTTGATGCCTAGAAATCGTAGCTTTCCTATATACAATTAAAAATCATATTTTCAAATTGGGATTCAGCGTAGAAGCAGAAACCCTACATAAAAACACTGGGAGAGGGAGGAAGTGTGACCTGGTATAATAATACTGTTGTGTGGTCAGATTAGGCCAGAATAACAATAATGATCTGTTACTGGAGTTTACACATTACATTTGTTAAGCAATTTCCAGTAGACAGTTTCTTTTCAAACTAATTTCATAAAATGGTCATAATTTTTCATACCACCCATTTCAAATGTTGTCTTGATAAGAGTCCAACAGTCAGATCCACCTAAAAGAAAAGACAGACATAATGTGGCTGCAGCCTGGGCTTGGATTACAATCAATGCATTTGTCTCCTCGTGGTTTTGATACAGAGCTTGCTTTTAAATATCCCAACATCTCAGCTTGAATTTATGTGTGTATTACTGTGTGTGACCAGCATAAAGGGAACATTCTATTATACTTAAGTGAATATATTTCTAAAGCCTCTTCAGCCCAAAACCCCACATTCAGATCTTCATTAACTGTAAGGTTTGAAGCCAGGTATTTCTTCTGGAGGCTGTTTGGTCCGTGATAAACGATACTAGATGTGACAGGTGTCTCCAGCTTGTCTCTGTCGGTATCAGTGGACTAAGCTGAACAAAAGAAACTGTGCTGTGCAACCGAGCATGTCCACGCGTTCAGCATTTAGATCATAACATATGTTAATAAATAAACACCGCGGAGTACCGCGGAAGCAAACCGTTTAATTTCAGACGCAGGTTGGTTTAATGGCTGATTGTAGCGTTAGCGCCACAACATTAAGCTAACGGGGCCCGGATGCTAACGCTAGTTTGGTTGCGTTAGCGTTTGCATAATGGTGACTGATGCAGTATTTCACTTTATTATGAAACACTTCGTTAATTTAACGAATTATTATTTCGCAATCGGACCCCTTTGATTTGTCTTCAATGTATCGCCCAAATATGTATCTGGCAGAGATCCCAAACGCCGCAAAGAATCCGTGCAAACCTCGGGACTATGCTAACTAGCAGAAACCGTAGCTGCTAGCAACCGTAGCACACTGGCACAATGAAAGGGTAAAAACGACCCTACACTTTAAATAATACATCGATCAACTTTACATGGCGTGGAGAAACGAAAGTAATGTGTGAAAAGACAACAGTTCACCTTATTTGTAGCTGAAGTTCGAAGAAGAACCGTTAGCCACTGACTTCACGCGGCGTGCTCCAGCTGTTAGGCTAACTTGTTGTCAGCACCGGGAGCAGAGCGGAGCGGAAAAGAACGAGCCTCCTTCTTCTTCGCTGCCTTATTGGAGGCTCGTAAGACGCTGTTAAAAGCTACACCACCCCCTACTGTACTGGGTCACACATAGCAACTACCACATGATGAAGAATAATACGTATCACGCTCACCCTTATTGATTTAATGTACACCACGCCAGCTCTGCCGTGTTATAATTTCCTAGGTTATGTTAAATTGTACTCTGCTATATTAGAATTTTTCAGTTTATGTTAAACTGTTCTGCTCTGTTAAAAAAGAGAGACATCCTTGAAGAAAAGTTTCACAAATAGCTTTTTTCCACCAAGCTGTGTCTACCCAACACGAGCTTCTGTATAAGTGTCCAATGTTTCTGTAAATTGTTTTGTAAGAGTGTTGTTAAAACTGTATCAACAAAAGCACTATTTGTCAGTAGGTCAATCACAAAGACAAACGTATTTTCCAAAATGCAAGTAGCAAAAGATTGTTCCAGTATGTTTCTCAAAGTTATGTGGCAAATTTCTAAATTATAGTCAGAATTTATAAAACAAACAGACACATAAAAATCCATGATGTGTTATAATAATTATTTAATCAGCATTTATGCGAGGCACTTTTTGTTCTGGTACATTTCCATTCAGTACATTTGGTTGATAGATGATAGATAGTTACATTAAAACTAAGTAATTTTTCCAGAATTCCAAAACACGTATGTCACATAAATCACAAAAAAGGAAAAACCTTATGTTGATCATTGTGCACATTATTTAGATTTATTTTGCAATTTTAGTTGGTAGCTGTTAAGGTCATTTCAATTTAATTCTATTTGTACTTTGGACTTCTGCTCCATGATAATCTAGAGTCAAATGTGGGATTTTTAGAGATACAGCTCCAGTTAGTTTGGGATTAAATTTCTTAAATGCAGATTCATCTGTAGTATTAATAATTTTAATTATTAGATTTCTTGCTTTTAGGCAAACAAAAACAATTAAATTACACTAAAATAATTTACTCCAACAGGGTTTTAAATTGGTGATTGTTGCAGACCTTTTATGAGTACACAAAATATACTTCACTAAACTGTGATAACAGGAATCAGTTCTGTTTGTTTTGAATTACTGATATCTCACTACAAATATCACTATGACTGACTGATTTGAAGAATAACCAAACAAACTGAACAATGACCCTGACTTGATGTCTTACATGTCATTTAGTTGTTATTCTTCGTAGGGACAGGATGTGCGGGAGATTCTGATTACTGTGCAGGGAACACGAGCAAGTCAACAGAAGAAGAGGATTGTTGCTCAACAGGAGACACCATGAACGACCCCTTGTGAGTGTTCAGGTGGTTAGATATGGCATGCACTCTGCCTGTACAAAGTCAACAGAGGCCTTTGTGTGTGTCGGACCATGGGCCTCAATTCCCAGCACACTCTGGATGAGATCAGATGTAGGAGGAGGTTTACGTTGCTAGAAACCTGCTTACGGTTGTGTTTCACCTGCCAGTTACAATCAAATGGATTTTGTTTACCTTTATTGTGATGCCTTATAGGTGTTAATGGTTGGTTAACTGGATGGGGCAAGAGCTTCCAAAGTGGGGAATCTGACTTGTAATCAAGCAATTAGTCACACATCTCATGCTCATATTAATGATTGCTTAATGTGGCGGATGCTAATAAGGCGAATTGCTACTCACTAGGCTTCCCTGCAACAGACGCCGGCGAGTTTAATGAAGAATAACAACATCCCAGTAACACAGGTTGGAAGCAAGCTGAATTTTGTTTTTTTTTTACACTGGGTTTGCTGGATTGTCTCCTGTCTCACAAGCCCTGGAGCTGTTTCTGTTATAACAAATTGGAACAAGAAATAAATCAATTTGCCATCGTTAGCAACTTTTTACTCTAACCTAAACCTCAATACTCAGAATAGTAGAGTCTCTATGACCACAACTGTGTTGAACAAATAAAACTTTAAACACATGTGTCACAATAAAGGACAGAAGTCATGTTATGTTACGACCTAAGCACTGACACAGATACTCCATGTACAAAGTACAGCTAGTCCTACATAAAACAATGCTCTCTAATAAACATTGCTGCAGTAAATGCCAGAAATATGACGATTAGTATTTTTGAACTCGCGTAAAACAAATCAGTTTGTACATAATAAACAGTATGATATGTCATTTTCTGAAACCTCCAATCACTTAAAAATGGGGTTTCTTCTAAAAAGTTAAGTGATAATGATTTATTTTTTTGATAAGCTAAAAAAATGTCAAACAAAAGATAAAGCATCACGACAAAAGGACCCACACATCTGGAAGACTTTAACTCCTTTAATTTAACGACATAAAGAACAACCACACTCCCACAATAGTGTTGTAAACTTCACAACTTTAAACGAATGCTACATTAAGGGCTATTTATCGTATACTGTTACAAATGTCCTTTCTTTGTATCCAGTCCACTGGCACATACACTACACACACACTTAATTTTGAT
The DNA here is from genome assembly GCA_030770545.1 of Macropodus opercularis. NCBI lineage: Eukaryota > Metazoa > Chordata > Actinopteri > Anabantiformes > Osphronemidae > Macropodus > Macropodus opercularis. The sequence continues at coordinate 3,732,422 of CM061099.1, forward strand.
TCAGTTTAAGCCTTCATCATAACGTTTATCTACAGAAAGTCATTAAATATCATCTTATGTCTTTTAGAGTTTGTCTTCAACAGATTAAACATCCTCCGTGTTTGCTACTCTGCTCCCCCTCATCAATGACTGTCGACTATCGGTTATTTGGGATCATTTGCAGCACATAGCAGCAAGTCACTCCTGCCTCAGGAGGCAAAAGTTCACGGCCAAATGGGATCACTCAGCTTACTGAGACGCACGTAATGCAAATACCTAGAACAGAAACAAAGAGCATTATGTTACTCAGCCTTATTTTAGTCACAGAGCACTAGTTCCTCTCTAACTTCATCCTTGTCCGTCTTTTTGACCACCGGACTCAGGCTTCGTTCCTTTGTCTTTGTGTGTAACCCCCTCTGTGTCATAGGATCCTCCTTTTAGCTGTTTAAATGAAACATTTTTTTTCTTGCATCCACTCAGGGCAGTGTTTTTCAATCAGATTAGTACAGCACATTCTGTTCTGTTTCACTTCCTGATGACTGTGCAGCCTGTATCCCTGCGTGAACTCAGACGCGTGCTTCTGGTTACACTAAGACACTCAGTCAGACAGATGCATTTGAACAACACCCGTCTATCAGCTTGTAGTACTACCTACATTATCTAGAAAATGTGTTAACTTTGGCTCCAGCTCACAGCGAATGTTTATCCACATTTTTTTATATTCTAATAACGGTAAGCACCTATTTTTTCAGTCTCCAAACACATTGAACAGAACAGAAACAAGATGTTCACAGTGTTTCAGGAAGGAAGACACCATCTCAGATCATGTGTCGATATACAAATCTATTCATGCTTTTCAGTTCAGCTGAGGTGATTGTGGTTTGTTTTATTTTTTACCTTAGCTTTAGCATACAGGCTGGGGGGAGCGCCAACAAAGCTACCAGCAGAGCTTTAGAAAAATGATGCAGTCAACCATCACGCTGGATTAAAAAAAACGCTCCCGTGCATGTGTTTATTGTTAATAGAACCAGGTGGGCAGCAGTGCAGTGGGTGAGGGTTGGTTGTAGACCACGGTTGCTCTGCCTCTGTGCTATTTTCAGCTTTTATTGTAAATAAAATGTCCCTAAGTGAACAGCAGGAAACCCACTTTTGTCCCATACGCGACTGCTCGGAATGGTGACAACATGTCAGAGGCTTTGCAGAGTCACGTCACCTTTATAATTAACAGGGTCATCGTGTTCCCTTCGATAGCCGTGGGCCATCTGCCAGCAGCGTGGTCAGTGTCTTTACCGTCTCCGACTGCGGGATCTACCCAGCAGCACCCTGCAATGAAACTGCCTGAAGCCATAATGAAGAAACGGAGTTTAACTCCAGAAGCTATGTTTTTAATTCAACAGCTATAAAACATCATGTTCCGACGAGCTGTTTAAGAATGTCTCAATGTACAGTATCCTCAGAACACGACAGCGATGCAGGAGTTGTTTCCCCACAAGCACTGATGAAACACTTTTTAGTCTCACATACAGAGAAGTCCACATTTGCAGCCCGGGACATGACATTTAACTTTATAATGACAGACCTTGTTGAAAAAAGATTTGAGTCATATGTTGCAGCATAGAAAGTCAAATCACTCACAGTCTGTGAAGTAGACTTTAGGATTTTATAAATCAGATTAACCAGCAGTGTTTAATGAAATCGGTGTAATCTCTAGTAGAACCTGATGACAGCAACGGGCCTCAGTCACCTACTGAACATAACACTGAATTTTCAGTGTTCATTCTCGTGACGAGTTACTGAAAATGTCCAATTAAAATAAACAGTGTTCTTCTTTGTCTGAGTAAATTTTCATTAAAAAAAAAAAAAAGAACTCAAAGGTTTTCTGCTCTGGCTTCATTTTTGGAAGATTTCAAAATATGTCCCAAACATCCAAAACTCCAATATAAATAAATACAAAATTGAGAAAGGCAGGAGATTTAAGGCGAGAAGAGGGAGATTTAGTGAATACTTTAAATTATGGAGTAACAGTTTCCACTCCATTAGAACCATAGAAGGCTGGAAACTAGTGGTTTTTTTTTGGAAGGTTGAGATTTGAATAATTACCCCATAACAAAGCCACAACAAGCTCAGGTTTATTACCTTCAGCTGCCAGGGACCACCCTCACGGCAGCGCTATCTTTAACAGCTTTACACTGTAAACGTGAGACGTTACAGAACCACATCATTAAGAAATGAAATTAGAAGCGTGTGACCTCTGACTCTCCTACACATCACAGACAATACCTGCAGCTGTTGTTCTTAATAAGTGACACATTACACTTTATAAACATGGAAATGAAACTATAATTTATCTAAGGTTTCTATCTGGAACCTTTTCGATTCTACAATATAGTTGTTTATGTTATTTCATGACACCTTAAATACTTTCACTTCCTCCCTGTACATATTTCAATATTTACTACTTATTACTTAATTAGGCTGTAGGGTTGAGTAATACGTTGGCGGGGAAGTGCTTTCACCTCAGGCTTGGACATGTTGCTACTACTGTCTTGAAGATTAAGATTTGAGTTGCATAACAGCAGCTCATAAAACAATTTGCATGTCGTACAATGACAAACCAGGCGCAGTGAGTCCTTAGTGTGTGACGATTTAATTTCCCTTCTGTGAGCTTCTTTGGTCTTTCAATGCAGTTTCGCATCAGTGTTGCGACATTTACTTACAATACTTTAATTATTGCAATCGGGTAAACACGAGGGAACAAATGGCAGTGAGCTCCACCCTGAAAACACCATAATTAACACCAAATAACCAGCAGGCACGACGACGATATTCACGATAGAAAGTACGTTAGCGTGCGTTTCAGGAAATCCTACCTTCACAAGTTACAGAAACGTCATTTAAAGCATACAACGTCCCGAACGTAAAGATTACGAGGCGCCGCCGGTACCGTCTCCGCAGAAACAGTAATCCGCCGCGACGCGCGTCTTACGCGGTTTGACAAGTTCTTTTTATTTCGGCTCTTACGCGCCCCGGGTCCGCGCGCGCGCGCGTCGCCGGCTGCAGGCCGGGGCTCGGCCGGCGCGCGCCGCCGTTGACGGTACGTGCCGTCAGCTGAGCGCGGGGACAGGCTGCTGCGGTACAGCCTGTTCCCGGCCCGCTCGGCGCGCAACGGGTTACAGGTCAGGGTGTCTGTTGGAACACGGTGTTCTCATCAGCAGCGGCACAGCTACAGTACAGCCGGAACATTGTGTTACTTTGTGGCTGCTTTCCAAGACCTGCCCTTCATTTTACACTAAACGCCCTCCCACTACTCCACTCGGTTCTACTCTCTCTCTGTTTATTCGCTCCGTGCGTCCGCCTCTCGTTCACTCCACTGTCATTTTGAAGTCTGAGCTCCATGTGGCTACGACGCCGGCGCGTTTACTGAGCGCAGAGACGAGAGTGGAAGCGGGGACGAGAGCAAAGCAGCGTCACATACTCACCGCTGGAGCAGAACATTAAGTACTCTGGACTCGAGATGAGACGCGCGCCGGCCAATTTGGAGCAATAGACGCGTTTCAGCGGCTCGAGAAATTAACACGGAGCGCGAGGATACGTAAGTGCTCTCGTTTTCCTCTGTGTTGTGTTGCTTTCAGACTCCAAGAGTTAATGAAGACGCGGGGCTCACCGGCTTTCTCATGTGTTCTGCTCATGCCTGGCGGACTTTAAGGGACACTTGTTATACATTATCAAGATGAGCCTTTCATCTGGAGAAGGAAACCAGTTAATGATGAAAAGCCACGATGATGTCTGTGAGGTTATAAGATGCAGGAGGGTGAATGTTAATGTTGAACATGCGAGGGAGACATTTGAGGTTTCAGCTCTGGAAAACAGAGTCTGATAAGGCTCCAGTGTGTGTGTGTGTGTGTGTGTGTGTGTGTGTGAATGGGTATCAATGTGGCATTTGGCTGTGGTTAGAGGTGGATGAGGACAACAGTTTACACCTAGAATCCCTTTAGGCTTAGGTGTATCTTCATGAATTACAAACTGTACTTTGTGGGAATGAGCAACGTCGTAAAACTGTAGTTCATTCTGTGCTAATTATTATTCACTCTGGGACAAAATGTACACCACAGGGTGTAAAGGTAACTGTTGGGTAACTTAAATACAGCTGCTGTCACAGATGTATTTTAGCTTTAGATGACGGGGGATAAAAGCAGAGGCCTGCTGACACGTCGCTGATGTGAGGTGTAGTCTAGGTGGTCAGTCTGACTTTTAGGCAGCTATGTAGTGACGATTAATAGCTTCTCATTCATAAAGGTACATAAGTCGAGGGTGACTTTGCTTTGCTGTTCCCATAACATAAAACAAACTGTCATGTTAACTGTTTGACACAGTCATTTCACATCCAAAGCAGACACGGCACACGCTTCAAATAAAACACCCGCAAAAAGCAACTTTTACAGTGGTGTTAAAGTAAAAGACACCCTCCTATCAGATAATGCTCAGCTTCATCAGTGTCACACGGGCTGTTCGCATGTACAAATATGAATCAGCAGTACAGATGTGAGACACAGTGTACAGACACATGTGCTGCGTGTGCCTGTTGATGTGGTCTTTGCCTCTTTGTACTCTTTTCCTGCATTCCTACGCAGGGTATGTGAGTTGACGTACATGTAGCCTACATGTCATCTTATCGGTCTGCAGCAGCTTTAGCTTTTGATAGAAGTAAACTAAAGGGTTCAACGACAGCATTCATCAAATAGGCAACTTCGGATTGTCTGGAACGATTAATAGTGGTAATTGATGAAATATTAGTCCACTTGTTTTATTTCAGCAAAATGTTTGTGTAAATGTGAAGGTATGGTCACTTTGACTAATTATTAATACTCAATGCTTGTCTTCATCCAAACATTTAGACTGGCTTGTATGTGACGGGGTCTCGGATTGGTGAGCAGCATCAGGCTTTGCCAGCGGGGAACTGTGAATAGAAGGAACATTTTGTACAGACACACACACACACACACACACACGCACACACACACACACACACACACACAGTTACATCTAAAATGAAAACCGTGAAATTGAAAACACGCAGGACAAGGTGTAGACACAGAGGAGACGGACATTTTGTTCTTGCTCTTGAGTTGTAGAGTTACTTGATCTGTGTGAGTGGCACAGAATTGAAGAGGCAGAAGATATAGACGCAGATATCATGAAAAGCATCTCTATGGTTTTGTCTTGTGCTTTGACGCGGCTGGACTGAGCTCTTGCTGTTCCTCACTCACTGTGAGAAAAACGTACACGGCCGACATCATCGAGTATGTTGCCTAATACACCTCCGACCAGTTTAGTGTTCATATTTACTGCCCTTTATGAAAACAACTACTGGAGCAGTGGGAGTTGCTGTTCGTCACTGTCAGAACGCTCTGTCCATGAGCAAAGTTTTGAAATCATCCCTGCAGCTGTTAGCTTAGCTTACATGACTCTCTCGGTCGTTTGCTGTAAATAGGAATGTGATTTAACATGGGCTGATTCAGACAGAGAAGGTGAATAGAAGTCTGTTTATACCTAAGCGTGTCCTGATGAAGGCGTGATATCAGTGTGTTTATGTAGCTACTACAAACAAACAGACAATATAAGCAGATCTTAGTGTTTATATAAACCATATTATCTGACACAAGGAAAACGCAAGGAACCATATAATAACAGTTCTTCTCTTCTTTGTTTCCTTATTATTTTAAGGTGATATGTCTGTGTTTACTGAGGATTCAAATACTATGTACCTAACTTTAAATGTTGTACAGGACGCACCCCAAACACTTCACACTGTTGTCATCATACTTCGTACGTCTAACCACACGTGCCAGTAACATCCCGATACAGCAGAACACCTGCAATCAGATATATGTGCAAGTGTTAACATCTCAGCTGTTGCATGTGGTAACAATCACCCGATGGCGTTTGCCAACGTGTATAGAACTCATTACTTTACAACAGGCCTTTTTATTGTTTGCAAACAGTGTCGGGGTTATTGTGCACGTCTGAAAATGCCTGCAGCCACGTGTACCGGGCAGTAACCATGCGTGTCGCCAACAATTGCTGCGGAGATGAGAGAAGCAGCATCTAGCAGCTCAGGTCGTTACAGTTTTATTGCTCTGGCAAAGCTGCTGGTGAAATTCCTTCTTCCACATGGACGCGTGAGACAGAGGCAGCAAACATGTCTCTCAGGGCTTCGTATCATGTCTCGCTGCCTCTTTGGTACCAGTAAAGGTAGAGTCACACAGATTTCCCTCATTCGTCTTTAACCTCTACAGTCTGTAACAGCCTCTGTCCTCAGAGCCAGGACAAACTCCTGCCAGGTTTTAGTAACTTATGTTTTATCATAAAACTCTTGATCAAACTTCATCCATGTAATGTCTGTCTCAAATCACATGACATTGAAATTTGAATTTTTATTGACATGGTGTTTATTTTTTACATAACAGAAACAACACTAGTAGCAAAACAAGTCATATTTCATTTGAAGCTGATCAGCTCTGTTTCTTAAAGGCTGGGTTTGAGCCTGCGTTTTTAAAAAGACCATGGGATCAGACGGCTAATTTGGTTTAGTTCAGTCAAAACCGGTGTGAGTATCAAAGCTGGTTGTGTGTTTGCACTGGCTTTGAACATAAAGAATTGGAATTCTTTGTATAATTAGCTTTATTGTAGTATTTATATTATGGATATATATGATATTTCTGTGAGTGGATGTGATACTGGGTCACTAACATTGTGCACCATCAGAAAGTCAAGGCTCTTGACACATTACTTAGGACAGTTAGATAAAGTAGTGACAAGCTGCGCATTGTGCTATCAGTGGAAGAGGACCATGGGTAACGAGGGTTGTTGTGACCCAGTGTTTGAGCCTGAGTCAACAGAACCCGTCACTGGGCTACTTTCTTACCTGGTAAATTTAACCCAGCGTTGTTCAGTTGCCATCGTGCTGCAACAGTTTAAACTCAGGGTTTAAAACTATATCAGTGTTTAAAAAAAAGGGAAAAGCGAACTATATCACAACACCCCCAGTAAAACTATACTATGCTGCCTCTTATTTGACCAGTGTGTCGTCTCTGTGGTGGAGATTTTCACCTGCTTCATCACAAACACAGAGAGACACAAATGACTGTTTGTGATGGTGCAGCTTCATCCGTACAGGGTGAGTGAGAGGAGCTGAGCCCACACTTTTCCTGTGCATATGAGGATTTTACAAAGATGACTAATGTTGAAAGAGAACATGATCAGTGCAAATATCTAAGTGATGCTCGCTCTGCTGCAGATGTTACTTGGTGATAATAAACCGTCCAGATGCTATTTACAGATTGTCAAAAGGTAATAAAGTGAAGGGACGACGTACCTCATCAGTACAACATGTAAAATAACTTCAAATCAAATGAAAGTCAGCATCTCTGTCTTATAGACTTACAGTACAGTTATGCCATTACTTCATCTGTGGGGGAAACATATCTATGATTTGCATTTCAGTATCCACAGATCCAGTCTATTGTATTTACCACTTCCCAGTGTGACGACATGTTATTTATGGTGCTAACATTTAGGCTTGTGTGTGTTTCCAGTGTTACTGGTTGATGCCCACACGCAGAAATGACCACAGACCAGGATTTGCCAATGGATGCCCAGTCAGCCACGGCCGTGTTTGCTGCAAAGGGCATCGATGTAACGCCCAGGAAAGACCAGGGGGTTCTCAAGGTATGTACTGCCAGTACAGTCACGTCTAGCCTCTGTTGGAGATCCACTGGGGATTTGCATGAGATTTCAACCAGCTTCTGTGTCTAAAATGTTGGACGCTGGTCGTTCTCTCTGTAGGTTGTGAAGCGTCCAGGAATAGATGGAGACCGACCAATGATTGGCGACAGAGTGACTGTGCACTACACTGGAAAGCTGCTCAGTGGGAAGAAGTTTGACTGCAGTCGAGATCGCAAAGAACCTATTTGCTTCAATGTAGGCAAAGGTAGGCGGCTGAAGGTGACTTAGTATGTGCCAACACAGGTGGTTTGGATCGTTTACTGTGCCACCAGAGGAGCTAACAAACCCGCCTTGTAATTATTTCACTTCAATCACAGGATATGTGCTGAAGGCCTGGGACATTGCTGTGTTGTCCATGCAGAGAGGGGAAGTTTGCACATTTCTGTGTAAACCTGAGTACGCGTATGGACCTGCCGGAAACCCTGACAAAATACCTCCCAATTCTTCAGTAGTATTTGAGGTAAATATTCCAGCTTGAAACTCAACTCAGGGGGAGGAACAAGGGAGAACAATGAAGGTTTAGTGGTTATGAAGGTGAGAGTGTTGTGTTGGCTCCTACACGTAAGGTGTGATCATACAGTCTAGTTTTATTATATCAATAGTCATTATTCTATCTTCCTTTTATGTTTATGTGATGACACCTACTTGTTTTTTGTTATGTATTTGTTTTTCCCTTCCCACACTTGCTGTAACACCATACAGTAAGTTCTGAAGAGTCTGTATTCCGCTTTTATTTTTCTGTTTGTGTAAGACAATGATTTAATAAATGTTTGCAACAATATAGATGGAACTACTCAAGTTCGAAGGAGAGATACTCACAGACGACGGTGGCATCGTAAGAAGGATAAAGGTCAAGGGTGACGGTTACTCCAATCCTAACGACGGAGGACCCGTCGAAGGTAACGACTTCCTTCTCTTCGTGGGTAAATGTAATTACTGGGCCAAATAACCAGTGTATTACATCAGATTACATCATGCGTCCCACAGTGCACCTGGAGGGGAGCTGTGGCGGTCGACTGTTTGACTGCAGGGATGTCAGCTTTATTGTTGGCGAGGGCGAAGATAAAGGCGTTCCTCTGGGAGTGGACCGAGCGATGGACAAGATGCAGAAGGGAGAGTGCTGTGTGCTTTACTTAAAACCAAAGTAAGTCAGCAACTACGACAAAAGAGAGTCAGTCAAAAATACACCTGCCTGCTATAGTATAAGTGGTAAATTAGATCATCTTATCACAGCACTTGAGGAAGTAGAAGACAGCTTCTGTAACCTGATCCTTATCCAGCTTTACCCAGCTCCTGAAAGTCTTGCACAGCCGTAATAATGTGTTGTGTTGTGTGGTCAGAAGTCACTTGGTCTCCACAGGTTCTACAAACATTATTATTATAACCGTATGATCAGATATTATTGTTGCAGACGTAATAATGTAATGTTGTTTTGTCAGAGGATAAATACACTCACTGACAGTAACAGGAGTGAAGAATGGCAACGTGCCCTGTCAGTCAAAAACCTAAACGCCCATTACTTTAAAGTACAGGGAAAAAATCACGGATTTGACCATGAAATTAGAATCATGTGTTTTTCTGAATCTCATCTTGGTATTCATTAAATTAGAAATAAATACAGAAAACAACAACAAAACAGCAAACAACACATTCAGTGCAAGAAAAAAAAACACATGAAATGATTCCCGTAATTAAAAAAACATTTTATCGTAACTACTATAGAAATGAAGAGAGATTATAAAATCAATAGTACACAGTGTTCCCTTCGAACCGCATAGTATCATTGTCCTAACTCCGCCTACACCAGCACTCCCTGTTAAACCCTCAGGCAAATACACAACTGGCGAATTCACAGGACAATAGCAGTTTACATAGAGCACATGCCAGCAACTAACAAGAACCCGACAGAAGCCAGTAAAAGCAATAATTCTCTCAATGCGTCTGGTTTTTACAGTATCCATTTGATTTTATCTAACAGGAAAATGTCTCCTTAAGCCACATGAGGATTTCATCACTGTCAACGTTTTCCGTTCCCGTACTAGTTGTAATGTCGAATGTCAAATGGTTTGAGTTGTCCCCAGTTTATGATGTGAAATGTTCCAAAATAATGGTTTTAGATGAACAGGCTTTTCAGACGCTTTCCTTTCCTGTAGGTATGCGTTTGGAAGTGAAGGTAATCAGGAGTACAAAGTAGGACCAGACCGAGACGTCGTATACGAAGTGACCCTCAAAGACTTCCAGCGGGTGAGCACTGGGCATTCTGCTTCTTAGAAACGAGCAAATGGCTCGAGTTAACTTTCTGTTAAACTGCGTTCGTCCAAGGCTAAAGAATCCTGGGAAATGAACTTGAGCGAGAAGCTGGATTTAGCAGCTGGAGTGAAACATAAAGGGAATCAGTATTTCAAGGTACGGCCTTCGTCTTTTATCTAAGCAAACAGTCGTGTTTGTGTTAGCAGAGCCATAAATCGCTGCTGTCTGCTGCGTTTAGGCAGGGCGGTACTACCAGGCTGTGGTCCAGTACCAGCGCATCATCTCCTGGTTAGAGATGGAGTGTGGCGTCGGGGCAGAGCAGCAGAAGAAGATAAAAGACTTGGTTTTGACTACCCACCTCAATCTAGCAATGTGTTTCCTGAAGCTAAAAGAGTTTTCACAAGTAGTGGAGAACTGCAATAAGGTGAGTTACGGGACCCTGACGCCTCACATCTAACAACCGTCTCCTGTCTGTGCCTCTCTGTAGCTCGTGTGTCTCTAATTATGCTGCTTGTATAAGGTGATTGAGGTGGATGCCAGAAACGAGAAGGCTTTGTATCGTCGCGGGGAGGCACGTCTGCTGCGCAACGAGTTCAGCCTGGCCATGGAAGACTTTCAGCAAGTGCTCCACGTCAACTCCTCGAATCGAGCAGCTCGCGGTCAAATTTCCATCTGCCAGAGCAAGATTAAGGAACATCATGAACAGGACAAGAGGATCTACGCCAACATGTTCCAGAAATTCGCAGAGCAGGACGCCAAGGTGCAGATAAACAGGCTCGCTGACTCGCTTGCCTTCATTCTTTTCTTTTTCACAAATGTAATTACAGTCATTTATACTAACATGTGGCTGCTGTCACACGTCTAACACACACACACACACACACACACACACACACACACACGATTCTTTACACCAAAATACTGTGTTGCTGTATGAACTATGTGCAAACTGCTAGTTTGTATTTCGCGTTACAGGAATATTTTTTTAGAGCTTTTTTTAGGCACATGTATTAATCACCAAATTTTCATCGGGGTCTTGTGGTCTCTGTTGTACCGTTAAAACATTTCAATTTATTTGTGTACGTTAATCTTTGACTATGTATCGGACCTTGGGTAACTTGGGGAGCATTGCGTGCTAACGGGCCTGTAAATATTCAGATGTTTGTGACAGGACTGTTTCATTCGTAAGCCGTATGTCACATTTATGTGTTTAGGTCCTTCTTTCCTCAGATTTTGGTTTGATTGCAGTTATTGTCCTTTTACTGATGTTACACTGACATCTAGTGTTCACTCATTGGTGTGTTGATTTTCTCAGTAAATAATGAGGAGAAGGATCAAAATGCTGAGAAGACTCAAAAAACTACTATTTCATATAAACTCCAGTTACATCTTATTGTTTTGTTGGTTGAATGAATTGCCTTGTTTTATTGGACGCTGAGGTTCAGTCAGCATCAGGTCCTGCTTTATGAACAGCTTTTGCTTGTGCATCAACTTAAAGCCTTGTGTCTTTTCAACAGCCTGGGCAGACAAGGAGGAGGCGGGATGAGAGCGTGAAGAGCAGCATGAACGGTGAAGTGGGCATCAAACGACGCCGGAGGAGCCGGGACTGTCCGTCATAACAGAAGAAAGACGTGGCTCCTTTTGCTTTCCAAGCCCAGAGAGAAGAGGCAGCAGTCGAAGAAAAGCCTCCCATCCAAACCTCTTTATCCCCAAATCCAGCGTTACCATTCCTGCATATAAAACAGTGTGAGCAGGGATGTTTGCGAGCCAAACAGCATTTCCCTTGTTACTGAACTGCACAACTGCCAGGACGAACCTCGCAGCTGATTGAGTACTGTAGAATCAGTCAACTGAACACTTCTAGTGCGCAACTCTTATTTTCAACAACCGAAGTCCACTTTCTTTAACACTGGGCTGCAATGCAGAGTTGAGCTGCGCGTCCACAAAACCACAGCCTGGCGTTCAGACGCTGGTAATAAACCTTTTCTTGGGCAGCTTCATGTGCATATCACAACGTGCTGCAATAAGCGCATGCTTTGTGTGTAGGCAGACCTTTCATTCTCGTGGAGGGCTGCCAGTGTGTAGTTCCTAAAGCCTGCATGCATGTATCACAAGGTGTTTGGGATTCAGCCTTGAAACTTGAAGCTATTTTAGATCATTTAAAATGTGCAATATGTGCGTTGGACATATGGTGCAACAAGCTGTGTTTGTCCAGTGATAACAAAAGCAAATTTCCATCCAACTGGTGGTTCATAATGAATAATTATAATGAAGTCAATTTTGGGAATTGCAGAGATAATTAAATAATAAATCACAGACAGGGTTAGAGGTAGAGATTGAATACTGAATACTAAGATGCAGTAATGGACAAGATAAAAGCTAAATATAAAGTAATCCTGGCAATATCACAATCTGTCCTATTTGGTTACCTATAAAGCCAAATCACACTTTTAACTGTGCTGTATAGAGATTATTTCGTTTTGGACAGAGGTGGGTTGATAGTCGTGCACTAAAACAATTTATTCATGAACGCATGCGTGTTAGATCATTAATATTAGTTGACATCTTATCTGATATAAACAAAAGGCAGTATAAATAGTTTTAATGAGAGTCTGGTGTAACTGAACAAGTACAAGCAAACAAGTGATAAGGAGAAGATGACGTCATCATTCGTATGGGCTAATATTTACATTGTTAGCCAGTGGCAGCTGCAAAACAAAACAAAACAAACAAACGTTAAGATGATATACGATAAATATGCTATTCAGTGTTTATGCTCATGAGCTTTGGTGGATTTTAGTGATTGGATCTTTGGTAGTTTTCTTCAGTTGCACTCATTTTATGTGGTTCCAGCAGCTACAGCAGGACACTCTTCAGCGCACACAGCAGCCTCATTCAGCGTATGTAAACATGCAGCATTGCTTCTACTGTCTGTCACAAATCCTCATAATTATGATTCAAACTTTCCAAAGATGGGCGAATCATAAAAAACTTTATATGACAGGACGTATGCGCTTGTATTGAGGAGGACACACAAACTGCTTCAGTTTACGTCTGTGTAGTTCTTTTGCCTCAGTCCCAGAAGGTGTGTCTTTACTTCACTGTATTTTTATCTGGGTTTATGTTTTGAATGTGTGAATGTCAGTGGAAAGTGGACGATGATCTGCGTTGGTGACCGTTATCTTTTCATTAAATATCTGGATGACATTCAGACAATAATCTTACAATGTTTTATAAACATTGGTGAATTCAGAATGAAAACCATAACTGTCTTAATATTTTGTGCAGTAATCATATCTGTGTGCGTGTGTTTTATCTGTATTGCTGTATGGTTTTAGGTCTTTAAACAGCTTGTAGCTAAATGTTTGAAGTAATGCTGGCTCTAAACATTCAAACATTTTGTAAAGTGGAAATGATGATGTATTTTTCAACAATTCAAAAAATACAACTTTTATTTCAAACCTACGGACCCGATAGTCAAATACTTAAATATACTTTTGATAACTTAAAATATTAAGATTCAAGTTTGGTTTCAGATTTTTGTCAAAAATTCAAGTGTAACATCGTTTACATTTATTGAAAGACAATTGGTAAAATGTGGTAAATGTTAAAACCAACATTTATGCAAAAGAAATATTTTCAGACAATGACATGTAAGGTACCTTTGTCTTCTTTATATACATATATTTTATTTTTTGCACTTTAAAACAATAAATACATCCAAGAGATGCATCTAAGGAAATATGTCCTTCCTATGGTTAGATTTATTCCGCTAACATTTTTGTGTTTTCTTGGATTTATTTTATGTAGACCAAGAATCTGCATTTCTGTCTGTTTCCATGACATCTAACTGATTTTAGGCTTTAGAAATGACGCCGCTTTCTTTTTGCGGTGCTTCCCTGACTAGATGTGTTTATTAGCGTTTAGCTGAATGGACCTATTGAAAAAGATGATCATTACAATATGTACATGAAAAATAGCTCCACTCCTCAGCAAAAACAGCATAGTCCAACGCTGATGATCGTGATCTGTGAGCGCACTGAGCCTCACTGGAACCAAACTGACCAAACAGAAATACGTGAAGCAACTTCAAATTCTTTTTCCTGATGGCTCGTTACGGTGTCTGTGCCTACTCCTAGGTCAACACAGTGATTTGAGCATTTTGTTAACAAATGTATTTACACATTTTGCTTTTAATTATTATAATAAAGTGACTGAAAGATCCCGAATATAAGTGAAAAAGTCCTACGGAAACTTTTGGCCCCGAGCTAATTTGAGCCACTCATCACTCTCCGCTCATCCATTACCTCGATCGCATTTCCTCATAAAGGTCACGGGGGCACAGGGGCTGTCCCAGCTGTCAGTGGGCGAGTGGCTTGGTAAACTCTGGACAGGTTCCACACAGGGCCAACACAAACAGACTCACACCCACAACTCCGGGTTACTCCGAGTTACGAACAACCAGCCGGCACGTCTTTGGTTGTGAAAGAGACGAGGAGGAAACATCCTCACAGAAAGGCGCCCGGCTGACCCGGGGCCCAGGCCCTGCTACAGCAATAACTAGTCTAATGCTGTGCTGTCATCAAAAACCAGTCAAAATACCTGATGCCTAATTAAAATAGAATATTTATTTATTGGCACATTGTTTAACAAAGGTGAAAACATACAATCCAACAATCATGTGATTAGGTCATACGAGCATTTTCATTAATACAATTAGTTACTGAGTTTACTGTTAAAATGTGTTGACCATAACATTCACAGTTTTACAGTTAAAAACTCTTTTGTTTCGGCATGAATCTGTTATACAGTCAGTTTGAAATGCAACTTTAAAATCAAGTACAAGTATCATAAACATTATCCTACAAACTTCAAAACTAGAATGAATTAATACAAGCTCAAAGTTGAAACTATAGTAAAAATAGAATGTATATAATTCTATTTAAATGTGCTTTCTTCTCTTTCTGTTTTTGGTACTTTTGTCATTACTTTCATTACATTTAAAAAAAAATCTAATACCAAATACAAAAAACATCCTAATGTTGAGTAGTTTCCTGCCTGTGTCCGGTTTGCAGCAGCAGGACTCTGCACACGTCACAAGCACTAAAGTAGTGCTGACAGCCTGTGGCTCAGCTGACTAAGGTGCACACAGTGGTCACGCTCGGACCCTTATCCACCTCCCTTCTTTCATCTCGCTGCTTCATTATGGTTTGAGCTATACAGTCAGTTTAACATGTGTAATTTTAAATCGCAAATCTCAGCACGATCGGGAGTTATTCAGGGAATTGAAGATTTAAGGTCCAGTTTCAAGTGCAGAGTAATCGGTTGGTATAAAGAATATACACTGCTTAGCCTTTACGGGCATTGGTGCTGTGGTTGGTGACCACAAATCCTCATTCTAACATCTAACAACAATGTGTCTTTGCTTGAACCGGCTTAAAATGGGCTTTGTTTAAAGGGGCTAAAACCAACACTGATACTTTAAGAGGAACTTGCAATGGTACAGCTCCAGTAATATTTTCCTCTAAAGCCGCTTCACTTTGTTTGTTCAGAGTAGGACATCGTCCTGTCAGGAGACGAGGTCAAGTCAGTCAGTTCGAGTGCTTTCTTCTCTGTTTTGATGGAGGGAAGGTCTCCAGCTGGTGTGCAGAGGATGGAGAACCTCTAACAAAGGAGAAGGTGGGTTTTAGTGAAAAGCAAACAACGCGGGGAACGAGCTTTGGAGTCCAGCTCACCTGTCTCAGTGAACCAGGAGTGACACTTAGATTGTACAGCATCCAGATGGGAACCATGAGTGTTGAGGAGAGGGTGAACCACCAGCCAGCAGCATAGCCCCACCACGGATACTCAACGGAGTTGTTGAACTTCAGAGGAGTGTATTTGACCAAAAAGAAAATAAATGTTCCCTGGAAACAGTGATGGAAAGACTTTTTAAATCCCAGGGACAGTCAACACCGATCTGAGATGACTGGTATGGTCCCTGACAGGGACAGGGGTAAAAAATACGTTCACACACATAGTCGGAAACCGACGCGTCTAGTGTAGTATTTCCCAACTATGAAATGTGGCCTAACACAAAACGTCTGTCTACGTCAGTTTTCTGAGTCTGCTCGCGTCAACCTCCCGTCTGGCCAGAAGATGGCCCTGCTCAGCTCCTCACCCCAGCTGCCATTGTTTAATCGCTCAATAAACCTGTCACCTGTGTAAAATACAAGAGACGGTGATTTCGACATACTGGAGCTAATGTTAGCTTAATCCTCTTAGTTACACATTAGTCTTCCTGTAACGGCTGCCGTGTCTGCCGCTAAAATAAATGGTTGGAGTCAAAATTGAGAAACTACTGTTCGCGTTCTGTTTAAAGTAACTCACCATGCAGATTACCGGAGTGACATATTTTAAACAGTACTTAATTATGGCTAATGGCTTGTATCCGATCATGTCCTGGAGGTTTTCATAAAACCGGTCTGCACCTGTAAGCAGACGGAAACACGGTGAGGAAATTATAATATGTGCAGAAACAGCGAGAAACGTTCCTCCAGCGCGTTCACTCACCATAAATCCACCCAATGCAGAAAGACTGCAGAATGGCAAAGAGAAGCAGAGTCATCCCGCTGCAGGCATAGTAGTCAAACAACTGGAAGACGTACAGTCCACCCTGTTAGTCAGACGGGACAGAAGTTAAGATGATCGCTCAATGTGTAGAAATGTTATTACGGAAAAAGTGGCGTCCTCGTTAGGTCTTACTTCTGTGACCATCACAAGGCCGATGAAGAAACAGAAAACACTGATAACGAGGAGAAGAATCTTCCGCCGATGGCCAACGAGGAAGAAGGAAGGATTCATGTCAGAAATGGCTGTGACAAGAGCTTCCAGACCTACGAACTGAAACACAAAGCTGTCAGACACACAGTCAGACGCTGACGGTGCGTAACCCCACCAACGCTGCAATGAAGCAGAAAGCTGCGTCCACAGCAGTCACCTGGCTTCATGTCTATCTGGGCATATTGCTGCATGTTGTATCCTCTTGTCTTTCGCCTTCAGTTTATTTCATTATGTAATGAATCTTTTGAATCACAGACTTCAGAAGAGTCAGCCTTACCTGACTGTCCAGTCCGAGGAGGATGATCATAATGAAAAAGAAAACCGCCCAGAGCTGAGGAAGTGGCATCATGGCAACCGCTCTGGGGTAAGCGATGAATGCCAAACCGGGTCCTGCAGCGAGAATGGAATGTACAAAAGAAATGAGAGTAATATGCGTATCCGTGGGAATAAAATGCTGGAAGGTCTGGACCCGGAGCGTTGCTACTATGAACCGGTACTGTTCAGTACACAGCTCTACAAAGACGCTGGTCCACATTTGCTTTACCTGACTCTGCAACTTTCGATATGTCTGTGTTCTGCTCATAGGCCATGAAACCAAGGGCAGAGAAGATGGCGAATCCAGCAACAAAGCTGGTGCCACTGTTCAGAAGGCACAAATACACACAGTCCCTAGAAACACAAAACAGATCATTGCTTTTATTAAATACATACATTTTTACGTCATGTTAGAAAAACATCTTGACCAACGTATCAAACTTACTTGTAACAGTTATTGTTGTATTTATTGTAACTGCCCAGTGCAGTCAAACACCCAATGCAAATAGCATATGAATAAAATATTTGTGTGCCAGCGTCCATCCATACCTGCAAGACGAATAAAGGACGTTACTTTCATTTAGTGGCTTTTAGTGGCTGCTGCTGCTGCCAGACTCGATCAACCTCCTCACAAACGTTTGCTAATGTTTACGCTACGCGGGTTAACCCCAAACAATCATCGGCAAATCAAGTTAACTGAAGAGCCTTAGTTAAAGCGACGCGGCAGCAACCAGCCCTTAAGCCATTTGCATTATATTTCATAAATAAATAGAGGAAACAGCTTGTTTGCAGCTGTAACAATGCAAAGCGCCTGGTGGTTCAGTGGAGTCGCACTGATTTCCCAAAACAAAGAAATACCTGAGGATCAGTGAGGCGGGATGGATCCGGGTAGAGGTAGAACACAATCCCATCTAAGGCCCCAGGTAACGTTAGTCCACGAACCAGCAGCACTGCCAGCATCACATATGGAAACGTAGCCGTAAAGTAGACCACCTGTGGAGGAGGCAGACTAGCATCAGGCAAAGGGATGTTTAAGGCCTGTGTGCTGTGCAGTACATTACACAGCGCTGTGGGATAACTACCTTCCCAGTGGACTTCACTCCTTTCCAGACACAAAAATAACAAATGACCCACGACAGCAGCAGACACAGAACCAGCTCCCATCGCAGGCCTCCTAACTCGTGGACGCTTCCTGTGACGTTTAAAACCCTTCTCCTGCAAAACACGCGTTTTCCACTCAGTTCATTAAAGTTGGCATATGTCAGTATTTCTTTGATTGTGGAATTTGGTTTTACACTTACTCCCAAAACTCTCTCACTGGAGATGTGGCATTTTCTGAAACACTCCAGTTGAAATGATCATCTCTTCCATCAAACTCCACACAGGTTTCTGTAGCGAAGCACAAGGAACATTCAGTCATGTACCAGCATTGATAACTTCCTCTGCTAAAAGCACTTTATCCAGTCAATCCGGCCCTGAAGTGGCTTTGTCTTTTATTTTGGCAAGCGTGATGTATTTTGTACCTACAAAGATGGATGGAAGGCATAGACCAAATTTGTCCTACAGTATATGTAGTTCTTACGTTTTTTCATGTTGAACCTGAGCTCAAGTCATGAAGCTGAGTTCAATATTTAACCTACTTTGTGTGATGTGGAAATGGATTTTGGTGAGTGCATCGTTAAAAGATTTTCTAACTATGCCAGCTAAAACAAAATGTTCCGTTCTATTCCGTCTTGGTTGGCCTGTGATTGTTTAGGGGGACCAACGACAGGAAGATACCCGTGTTCCAGCTGTTTCTGCAGTTCGCCCAGGGTAGTTCAGAGCTGAACGAGGAGAACAGGTACAGGAACGCCCAGGCCAGTATGACGATGTAGTAGATGCTGGAGTAGAGCACAACCACCTGACTGCCGTAACCCATCCCTGAAATGCAAAAGGTGATTACAGTAAACACTGGTGTTTGATTTGTTCAAATGAATCATACATGAATCAGATACAACAACTGTTGCACAACAAAGATAAACAGTCCTGTAACTTATTCCGCCAACGCTGTAGTTAAGATGAGGTAATATTTAACTGATGCCAGATAAAATCTGTTTATTTATGAGTGTAGCTGCTCATCAGACCAGGCACTTTGTTGAGATTCTTGGATCCAGTGTTAAAGTGGATAAACGAGTTTCATTTTAACTGTCCATTCAATCCCAGCTGTCAGTGGGGCGGGTCACCATAGAAACCGAGCAATTCTAACCAAATGAGTGTCTCCATTTTAATTCATCAATAAGTGAATCAATTGTTTCTCTTTTTAGAGCTTTACCTTCAAACAGGGGACATATTTTCCTCCAGCAGGTGATACTTCCTTGTTGGGTGTACTGCCCGAGGGATGTTTCGAGCAGAAACAGGGGAATGCCACAGGTAAAGAGGAAGAGTATATACGGGATGAAGAACACGCCTTGAGGAAATGGAAAGTTACAACAGCAATGAATAGAAATACCACTGATGCGTGAACATTAGGTTCCGAGTCTAAGCCTGTTCCTGAATTGATGTTTTCTTTGTTGTGTGCTGTTCACCTTGTAGCATTTCCATGTTTGCTTTGTGTTTTATGACACACTAGCAAATAGTTGCTGCTGCTGTTGATGTGTGTTTGTTTTGTCTTTTGTGCTAAATACAATGTACCGGTACAGATTATTTTCCTTGCTTACTTGGGTTTTGAGTATTTTCCAGTGGATTTGTGGGCTGCAGTACATTGTCATGGCGCGATGTACGTGTGAAGCAGGTGTGTCGTGATGAACCTTTCATTGCCTTTATATTGCAACAACAGCTACTTGTCAAAATGTTTAGGTGTAATGAGAAACTCACCTCCTCCGTTTTTATAACACAGGTAAGGAAACCTCCACACGTTGCCCAGGCCTATGATTTGTCCTGCGACAGCCAGGAGAAACTCCATCTTGTTGGACCAATGTCCTCTGCTCACTGTGCTGGGTGCAGGATAGTCCACGCTGCCCATGTCGAGCCTGAACCTAACCTCTGGACCTGGGTGCTTATCCATCACACTGCAAAGACACAAACAATAGCAAAATACATGACTCAGCACTTTCATGATTAGGCCAGATTAACTGGGAGGCTAGACACTTCAGAGGCGCTCAGCGATTCCACATTGCGTTCACAGGTCACCTCGCTGGAGTCGCTGACCATGTAGCACATCAGTAACCAGCCACAGCAGGAATCTGGACATGAATTAACAGCTGCTTATTAAAGTTCATAATCTGCACAATGCCAGCAGTCTCACTGCATTAGGTCAACGGAGGGTCAGTGCCGCTTGGCGCGAGTGGTAATGCTTTCATCAATGTTGCTTTTGTGTTGCTGCCTTGGATTTAGCGTAGGAGTGAAGCAAACAGACTGGAAAGTCTGGGTTTTACTCTGAATACAGAATAAAAAACGAATGTGTGTAAGGCCAGTGGTCTGTACTGTGTGTTAGCGAACCATTAAACACGAGTCTAACAACAACAGCATAGACGTTAAACATTCCCCAAAGGTGGGTGACTGTTCCTCATATTACTGTAGCTAATGAGCAGATAATGTGGCAACTAAAGACAGAGCTCACCATCATAACAGCAGCTTCGAGGTGTAAACGACGCAAACAAAAGGCTCCTTTCTCACGTGCTAATTATCTATGCATGTTAGTAGAAGAGGTTGATGGCTGCAAACACCAACTTTACTTCATGTGGAAAACATTAGAGCAAACGATGTGTTTCCAGGCCTCACGCTGCGCCACATCACCTGGTTTACAGCACAGTCTTTACACTGGATGAAGCTGTAGAGCAGCTGGTAAAGTGCCATCAACACTTAGGATTAAAACTCTGGACCTTTTTGAACAATCACTGTCAGCACAGCATGTTGAGTAACGTACAGGGAATGCTGGCGTTTCCTTCTGAAACGAGCGTGATGCTCCTATAGCCTATGTGCAGACAGCACTGAATGAAAAAATAAAAAGAGCATTAAGTGCAGTTCCAAAATAAATGGCTGCTCTACTAAAGAAACGACTTGGTGTTAGGTTCAGTCCGGAGAAAAGCCTGATAGCACTGCTCCACAACGCAGGTCAGATTAGATGTTGTAAACATATGGCTAAGGTGTCATGTTTATCATCTGTTACAAGCATAAATGGTGTCAATGTTTTCTCGGAGGACAAGTCAGTTGAGTAACGTTGAGACATGTTTTACATAATCTTACTGCGTACAAAGGTTTAAGGCTTTAGAAAAAAGCGGTGACGCATCAACAGTAATTTCTTTCTGTGACGACTGCTTGAATACATCATACATACACGTATTGGACTGTGCTGCAGGTGAAGGGGACAGACTGCTGTTCCAACACAAAGCAGCCACTTAAACCTTGGGAGCAAGTGTCTCAAGGACTGTGTAGCACTAGACGCTACAACAACCACAAAACTATGCGCTACCAAAAATATTTTCATGCATTAGGCACGTTGCTACTGTCGGCTGCTTCGTGTGAACCGTGGTTAATTTGGAGTCTTTCTTTATCCATGAGGTTAGAAAAAAAACTTTTTTCCCAGAAATAGATTTACTTAGTTTAACAATGTTTTGAACTTTGAACTTAGAAAAGCAGCTTTATATATTGTATTTATATTAACTTGTGCAGGCTTTAGTGTGAAAGTGAAAGTAATGATGGTTGTCTAATACCAATGTATGGCTCAGTTATGTCAGTCCAAGTCAACATCCACATGTAAGAACAGGTTCTATACAGTATGATATACAGACCATATATAAGAGCTGCACGACAGGACAAGCTGCATGTAGTACTGCAACTATTTTTTATTTCTAGGCCACTAGGTCATGAGCAGCAGCGAAGGCATTTTAAAGTACAGTATGTTTAAGTGCTGCTCGAAACTATTTTGATCTGGTTATTTATATCCACCTGCTGTAGTCAAGTTCACAAGAGCAATGCAAAGTGAATATAGGTGCCAAACCTAATGCTGGAGCTACAGAGGTTTAACCTGGACTAACTTGGTCACTTGTTCACTGTTGTTGCACCAGGGCCTGAGATCATATTTGTCCTACAATGAGCTAATGTGTTTCGAGTCCAGTAAAGTTAATCACATAAATCAACCAGTACCGTGGGTTCATCAGGGTGAAGCATTGGTTCGTTATCAAGTGCCCAGGTTGCCCACAGGCCAAATGTCATGCAACACAGTTCAAGTGGAGGCTCCAGGTGAGTCTGAGGACAGCGTCTGGTGGTGACGTCTGACTGTTCAGGCACTACTGCATCAGACTCAGTGCAAAGTAACAAGACCAGCGCTCACATAACCATACCAACGACATAACCACCGTGCTAATACTAACACAAAGGGCAAAGTCTCATAATGTGAGCGTATTAATTCCAACATAAAGTGCTGTAAAAAGCAAAGCATTCATTTACCTGGAGCTGTGATTGCTGCTCACTGGTACTGCTCAGATGGACTGACTGCACCGAGCAGCTGACCTACTGATGCTGCCATCCTACACTCGCTGCACCTATCAGTTAATGTACATCTGACATAACCAACCTGACCAGTGGGTAAATATATGGGCGGGGGCGAGACTCCGCAGGCCCAGGCTTAAAGACCAATCTTGTTAGTGTTTCTTAAAAATATCTCCTGTGATATTTCTGCGTGACATGTGACCAAATATTGAGAAAGACGGAACAGTTGTTGGTCACTCCGGCTGCGGTGGCTTCTTATTTTAATCTTAGCTCAACCTGACAGGGACGTATGTAAATATTTGCCTCGTTCTTTTTTAGTCCGATTTTTTTGATTAAGTACTTACAGTACTGTTAAACTGAGCTGTCTACTAAAATAAAATATGCTGACAATGCATATGGGTAATAAACTACACGCATTTCCTCAAACAATAAATGAAGCAAATTTCCTTCTTTAATATTACTCCCCTTTTAAAAATGTTGCCCTGTAAACAACACGGATCAGTTTAAAACAGCATTAGCTTCAGCTTAGCCGTGATCACAAAGCAGCCTGCGGTTACTCTAAACAAGGGAAATAGCTGCTGTGTAACCGGTAACCTTTGGCCTAGATAATACTGCTCCAAGCGCCAAGCGTGAGAGCAGCTAGAAAAGCCCATCTGCTCTGACCTGCTACGTACGATGTAAGATGCCTCCCACTCCAGAAATCAAGCCACCGCAGTCTACAAAGACACAAACAACAAACAAAGGTAAAGACCAAAAACGCTGCTTGGGACACAGAAAACGAGTACCTGACAACGCCACACGTCAGTAGTCTGTGCTTCTGTGTTATGCTTCCATTGATCTCTACACGGGATTGACCTGCTGCCTTTGATTCAGGAAAACACGGGTCTACACGACCCCAGTCCCTCCAGGACGAGCGCTGTTCCCGGCTCTGATCATGAGAGAGTCCATGTGTGGGGCTGTGTTTGTGTGACAATGAGTGAGAGAGAGCAGCAAGAGGAACAGAGAGAGACGGGAGGGGGCGGGGGTGCAGAGGCCTTTCTGAATGAGCAGCTGAAGGCGGAGACTGTGCAACAGGTCCCATGATGGTTTCACCGGGAGGACGACGGGACATTTGCATATTGGCTGTGGCGTCTGCAAAGCTTTGTGAGAATCTCCACAGGGGTGTAGAGGCTGAAGCACACAGTAAAGCATATGCTAATACTACGTATTTACAAATCGAATGACAAGTGGAATCTACTGTGAAGAATAAGGGCTGTCTCAGCTGAGCAGGATTGATTTTGGCCGCCTGATGGTCTGCAGCGACACTTTGAGACTCTCTACGGCTCCTGTTTGTTCGTGTTGTGACAACTTATTTCCTGATCAACAACAGCAGGAAGAGGTCAAACCCATAGTGTCCTGAGCACAGACAAAGACAAACAGAGACACACAAGTAAAGTACATAAGTAAAAGCACGTCAGCCGAAAAACGTTCCTCCGTATTATAATATTCACCCTGGGATGACACCTGCGCTACAGACTCATAGAAATAAAATAAAGGCGGAATAAAACATTTTTTTTACATCCTCTTATGAAATGATGATTCATTCTGGATGAAAAACTGAATTAGTCCAACTTTATGGCCAAATTGACCTTGATTTAAAAGGCTGCTGTTGCTTCTTCCTAAGTTTTAAATAAACATGACTGCATCTAATGCACACCAGTCTGAACAGCTGACAGCTGCCTTGGCCCAGCTGGTAGTTTGTTGTGAACGGGCCTGGATAGTCAACCCACTGGACTCAGAGAAACGCATTAATGATCTGTAGCTGGGTTTAACAAACTGATTCGAGAGCTGGTATTAATAAAAGGAAGAAGACCAGGCACCAAACTAAACGATACGTCGTTCATCGTTCCTACATCTCGACCGCGGCCATGGCTGGTGACCCAGGATCACGCGTTCTCTTCCTCCCGCACACATTTCACCACAGAACCTCATAACAGCACCTGTGTTCTGAAAACACTGTACCTGGCTTCTTCAGATTGTTATGTTGACTGTAATCATTTGTTTAGCGATGTGTACTTCTGTCGCGTGGCTGTACAGGGTAGTGTAGCTACCTGTGTGCTGTAGCTTCCTCTGGTGCTGCTTTTTAAAAGGTGTGGTCAAACTTGTGCCAAGGTCTGAGCGTGTAAAATACTGTAACGATATGTTGTAGGTGTGTTGGTTTACGTAATCCTCTCGACTACAGAGAGTGAAGCACAGTGGATGTGATGTCATCGCCTATAACCCCAGCAGGACAAGACTGAGCTTGTCAACAAATCTCAGCCGTTTACATCAGAGAGCAGTGAAGGCGGCACTAGATAACGTGTCTGTTTGCTCCGTCACTACACTGACGTCCAGTTGAAACTTGCTGGGATGTAATTTAAACTAGCATCTATACAAACACACTGATATGGCCACTGCCATGTCCATTCTGAACGACGGGCATTTTTCACTTAGGCTAAACGTGACCCTGACGTGCATCTGTTTTGTAAAAAAAAAAAATTACACTGTCAAAGGCAACATTGTTAGACATTCAAACAGACCAGTGCAGTGTTTGTGAACTGTGAAATCAAAACTAATGCACACTTACAGTTTCTCATCCTCTGAAGACTTTTCGTCTCCTCGGCCACGTCTTTCTAACATCTCAGCCGTTCGCATCTCGGAGCCGTCCTCCGCTCTGCACAGGTCTCTGCCTCTGCTCACACAGCGTGCAGCAGGTCTGTGGGGCACAGTAAGTAGACGGTGTTGGCCAGACCCTTTGACTTGTTGTTAATGAGTCATCTTTGCCAACCATGGTGGTAAAGAGCAGAGTCACTCAAGTAGCAAAGAAACACCATCTCCTGACTTAACAAGACTCGTCTCATCAAAGGAAGTCACGCATATTTCGCTCTGCTTCATTTTTAATCTTGTAATCGTGCATCCACTCACACATTTCATTAATGCCTCATGTCGTTTATTTAGAGGTAATTAAACCGTGCTTCTGCGTCATTAAGAAATGTAAATTTGGCTGCAATCCAGAAAACACAGAGTAGAATTTATAGCCTGTGTGACAACAAGTTATTTTGGTCAAGAACATTTTTATGCAGCCTGGACAGAATGTACTCTGCCTTTGAGCTGGGACCAGCTCCAGAAGGCCCATGACCCCTTACCAAGGTAAGTGGATATGATAATGGATGGACGGAAAAGCATTATGCTTCATTACATTGATTTTAAGATTATCTTAAGTAATGCCAATCATGATAATGTTCCTGTATAGCCCACTAATGGTTTAAGTACTATTCAAATGATGTACATCCAGGCTATTTTAAATTTAGACCCAGTAAAGCATACATAGGTTTCATATTAAAACTGAGCTTGTATAAACACTGGGTGTCAGTATTTATTTACGTTCCATATTGAGGACACACAGGAAAGAGAGTCAACATGACCCCATGCGAGCTAATATTTATTCAGATGGCCATGTACAGACGTGAACTCTATGACTAAAACGTACGTTCAATCTATCAAGCACCAGTCAGCACAGATCTGTGCAGTCACTGGGTCATCACACCACCCACTCACTCATTAAAGGCTTAATTTAACGCAGTCTTGTGTAAATGTGCTCCAGACCTTTCACAGTAACACCTTCATGTCGCATGAGTCACATTTTGTCTGGTGCTTTCCTGTATGAGCTCAGAATCACACATGCTCATAAAACAGACAGAACGAAGTAAGTACTTGAATGTTATGTTATATGCATAAAACACCCAACTGTAACTTGGTGACCCATAAATGAGTTTGTTGAACTTGAATCCTGGATTCTTGGATTTGTTCCACTGTCCTCCACTTGCTTTAAAGACAGCTGTTTTTGCCATCTGCCTCCTCCCCTGGGAGCCATATTTCAATACTAAATCAAGTTTTGAGTGCTGGCAATGTCAGGGGCTGGAGGGTGTTACTAACGAGACCCTAGACCCTGAATGGTCAAACCCACATGTCATCACAAGCCAACTAAAACAAATGCACAAATACAATAATAAAGAGTATTTAAATATGAACGTGCATGTGTTAGTGAAGAATAATGAGGAACTTAAAGTTTGGTTTGCAACAAACTAATATCGCTTTGCAACAGGAGACTGGCTGAGATTTGCCCATAGAGGCTATAAGACAAGCAAGAAATTCATTTTATACAGACATCAGCGTGTTGCTCATGCCCCGTGTCCGCTGTCAAGCTATGCATCACTTACTTTGAACGTCGCTGATAAATTAGATGTAATCTAAGCTCATTTTCCTGTTGAGGTTCAACTAAATGCTAAAACCAGACAATCACTGAAACCACGGTGAAAAAACATTAGTCAGCACAGAAGAAGGTAGATGCAGTAGACGATCATCTTTAAAAAACAACGTAATAACAAATGAAGCAATAAGAAACTCTTATCTATCAAATCATGTCCTGGTGTGTGTCTGTAGTCTTTCTGGGACCAGAACAAAACGCGCATGAGAATTAGGAGAAAGCACTTTTCCAGATCTTCAGCTCCCCCTAGTGGCAACAGACAAGCAATGTTGTTGTCAGATGTGTAATGGTCCAGATGGGGATAATTTTTAGAAGATAACGAACATGAGTTGTACTTGTGTCCTAAGCGATTATCACTTGGTTATTGATTACAATAATTAATTAGTGTAAAAGCTATAATTATAATTATTATAGTTTTGCAGTAAGTAATTAGCTAATTAAAATATATCTCTTTTACTTAAATCTGTTTAGATACAGTATACTTATGTAGTTTTATTTATTTATATATATATACACATACACACACAACAGGGAAACAAATATGTTTCATGTTGTCTGTAGCCCCAAGATAAAGGAAAAGCCTCCATAGTTGTGGGTTTATCTTGGCAGAGAGACAACACAGACACTGACACGGTGCGTGTGTGCTGTTCAAGACCGGTTATGTCAGTTTCAGTGGCCACTCCAGACAGGAACCGATTTCATTCACTTCAGAGAGGAAGAGGAAACAGCACCTTAAGCAAGTCATAACAAGTTAAGGTAAAGTTGGCGTCATGCGTGTTTGAGATGATAAACCTTAATTATGTGTTGTAGCACATGTTTGTTGCCTGCGGCCTTTTCACGGGTGAAACGTGCTAACACACCAGCTGCTGGCACATCTGACCTCTTTGCTTTGTTGTTAATTGTTGTGTGACATGGCCTCCTCTCTTGCATCGTCATGTTACTGTGGGGGCTAAACTCAGGAAGAAGCACAGTCATGGAGGGTCGTCGCTGCCATGGTGGGCTGTGTTGTGTACTTTAGTTTGTGGCTGACAGAAGGATTATGGTCGTTCAGTGCTATGACAAAGAGCTGTTTCCACTCTTCAGGGACGTGGCTGCCGTAGGAATGCAGACCTTCCAGTTGTGGGACAAAAAGGTTTCACCTTATCTCATTTGATGTGTGGATGAGTCCAGATGTTTAAAACGATCTCTAGGCTATTCAACGCAAAGGTCTCAAAGCCAAGTTTAAAA
This sequence comes from Macropodus opercularis, assembly GCA_030770545.1. NCBI lineage: Eukaryota > Metazoa > Chordata > Actinopteri > Anabantiformes > Osphronemidae > Macropodus > Macropodus opercularis. The sequence goes on from CM061099.1 coordinate 3,760,554, forward strand.
GCTTCTCAGAGGAAGTATTTGGTTTGGTCGTTTGCAGTAAAAACATGTGCACTGGCATTAAAAGGAAATCAAAAAGTGCTGAGAATGCAGTAGTTCAGTCACATGGTTTCTTTTTACACATGTACAAAAGGTTAGTTTTCCTGTTTGCTGCATTGGCTTTTGTAATGAACTTATATTGAGTGGACTCCAGACCTGAGTCTCTTCTCGCTTTTAAGTAGTGGTGCTGGTCATGACCCCCCTGACCCCCTGTGACACCAATGCGCATGTGCTAACAAACCGGTTCGAAAGGTCTGCGTTTGGCTTGTGTCAGGTTTCAGGGAAACAGTAAGAGTTAACTGACGTAGAACTAAACTCGTAGAACTAAAATGAATGGGATGAACCGTGGGAGTGGACCAGGACAGACGCCACCTAAAGCCCAGCAGAGAGAACAGTGGGCCAACAGGCTGGAGTTCATCCTGGCAGTAGCTGGACACATCGTCGGCCTAGGAAATGTCTGGAGGTTTCCATACCTTTGCTACAAAAACGGAGGAGGTAACTGTTAGTAGCCATGTAGAAATCAGTCATCATTTGTGTGCATGCGTGTGCTCATGACTTCTCTTTACTTTGGCTTTCCAGGGGTGTTCTTCATACCTTATGTTCTGTTTTTGGTCACCTGTGGCATCCCGCTGTTCTTCCTGGAGACGTCTCTGGGCCAATACACCAGCCAGGGCGGAATAACATGCTGGAGGAAACTCTGCCCGCTCTTTGAAGGCAAATCTTCATAGTATTTGTAGTTTTTTGATACACAATTACAAAAATACCGATCTCAAACAAATATAAAAAACGAGAGAGATTCTTTGTCACAGGTCTGGGCTACGGCAGCCAGGTGGTTGTGTTGTACACCGGCATATACTACATCATCATACTGGCCTGGACCTTTCTCTACCTGTTCTCATCCTTCAGGTCTGAGCTACCGTGGGCGAGTTGTAACCACAGCTGGAACACAGGTACCGGACCTTCACTTTACTCTTCCTCTCTAACGCAAACAGCTGTGAAATTCTGCTGATTCTTAAATGTTTTCACCGTGTAAGATGGCTGCTTTGAGCACGGGCTCAATCAAACATCCCCCCAGCAGCTGTATGGAAATAGCACATCTTCAGTTGTGGAATTCTGGGAGTGAGTATTACTCTAGTAAAGCAATTCAATCATTTAGGGTTTTGGTTTTTGTTGCATGATCCATATGAACTTTATTACAGACGGAGAATCTTGGGGCTGTCCAGCGGAATAGACGCAATAGGAAATATTCGTTGGGACCTGGCCCTTTGTCTTCTGCTCGCCTGGACTGTTTGCTACTTCTGCATCTGGAATGGAGTGAAGACCACAGGAAAGGTGCGGCAGCAGCATCAGCTTTCACTCCTCACGTCTGAAGGCATTTCTTCAGAAGCTGCTTTTGTTGCAGGTGGTCTACTTCACCGCCACGTTTCCATACGTGATGCTGATAGTGCTGCTTGTTCGTGGCCTCACGTTACCTGGCGCCAGGGACGGGGTTATGTTCTACCTCTACCCAGACCCGTCTCGGCTCGCTGATCCAGAGGTACTGGAGAGGGGTGAATGCTAACATCAGCGGGCTTATCCTGCTCAGTGGTTGTCTGTACAAAGCGTTTTTCGACCAATCATTTGATTTCATGATGCCAAGTCGAATGAATTTGAAACATTTTGGTGATGCGTTCAGTGTGACCAAACTGAGCGTGAACTCCTTCCTGTCCCTCAGGTGTGGATGGATGCCGGCAGCCAGATATTCTACTCCTACGGCGTTTGCACCGGCGTCCTGACGTCTTTAGGAAGCTACAACAAGTACAGCAACAACTGCTACAGGTTCGTGGTTCTTTAAGGTTTCGTTTCAGGTGCTTACAGCCACTCATGTGCTCACACGTGCTCCTTCCCTCAGAGACTGCGTGTACCTGTGCTTGTTAAACAGTTTCACCAGCTTTGTCGCTGGCTTCGCCATCTTCTCTGTGCTTGGTTTCATGGCAAAGGAGCAGAATGTGGAAATGTCGATGGTGGCCGAGTCAGGTATGGATGGATAATGATGCTTAGTGGAAGCTCTTAGACTGTTCAAGAACGTGGCTTCTTTGTGTTGTCTTGCAGGTCCAGGGTTAGCATTTATTGCTTATCCTCGTGCTGTGGCCTTGATGCCACTTCCTCAGCTCTGGGCTATTTGCTTCTTCATTATGTTAATATTCCTCGGGTTGGACAGTGAGGTACTGCAGGATAACAGCTCTCATTGTAACAGATCCTTAAATCTATGTTGCGGTTCACTGATCATATTAAGCCTGTTTCATTGCCACAGTTTGTGTATCAAGAGGCACTGGTCACGACCATCTCTGACATGTGTCCAGCATTCTTTCAAAATAACCGCCGGCGAAAACTCCTTCTCCTTGCTATTAATGCAGGAAGTTTCTTTGTTGGCCCTCTAATGGTTACAGAGGTGAGTGATGTGATTTTTCTAATTAAGCAAGATATCATGCGGTGACTAGCCTTTAGTATATGGAATATAGTTATATGCATGTTTGAGGAAAATGCCCTTCATTCACCACTAACAGGTTACAGCTACTAAAACACAGCTTTGCGTTTAATTATGATTTAATTTTTTCATTTCCAGGGAGGCCTTTATATTTTCCAGTTGTTCGACTACTACGCCTGCAGCGGGATGACGCTGCTGTTTTTTGCAATTCTTCAGTCTGTCTGTGTTGGATGGATCTATGGTAAGAAGAACGTTGACTGACTTTTTACAGCCAAATAAATAATGAATAAACCTCCGAGGTGTTGGGAAATCAATGTGAGGGAGCACTTACTTCTGATCTTCAGGTGCAGATCGACACTACAACAACATAGAGGACATGATTGGATATCGACCGTGGCCATTTATGAAATATTGTTGGCAATACTTTACACCGGTTGTCTGTGCTGTAAGTACAGGATCTTGTGCTGCTTCTTTGTTCAGAAAACAGCTGCCAGTGTAAATGAGCTTTTCCACGTGTGCAAACCAACCGATTGCTCCATCTGCTGTAAAGTGCCTCCGCTTTTCTCTCTGTGTTGTCTTTTAGTGCACATTCCTCTTCTCACTGGTGAAATATACCCCACTCAAATTCAACAGTGCTTATGAATACCCCTGGTGGGGCTACGCCATTGGAGGGTTTTTCACTCTCTCGTCAACGCTCCTGGTTCCTCTGTGGATGCTGTATGTTGTGATTGTCACTCCAGGAACCCTGAGACAGGTACAGTAGTAAAGACTGTTACTGTAGCAAACAGAGCGAAGATCGTGTTTGGTCAAACGTCTCCATCCTCCTTCCTTCCCCCTGCTTCTTTGCTTGTGGCCAAAGGGGGTGAACCAGCTTTGCCACTTACATGGGAACATTTTGTTCTGGTGTATTTTCTGAGAAGACCGACGCTGTAATCATCTTTTGGAGGGCATTCTGAAATATTACATGACTCAGCTGGTGCCATATACAGCAGAGAAAGCCTAGTAATGATAGTAATGATGAGGAAAACATGCACCGCTGTACTGCAGTGGTCTGTTATGGAAAAAAATCAAAATAATAGTACAACATTAACGGAAGGTTCTCTATTTTACTTCATACAGAGACTGAAAACTCTGTGCTCTCCGGCCAAGGACTTACCAAGTGCAACATTAAAGACGGCGGCAAATTGCGCAGCATTTCAGACGTTCACTGGCTTGTACACACTGCGCACAACAGAAGTTCAAAGCTCATCTCCTATTTAAACTCTACAAAGAGCTTCACACAACGTTCATTCAAGTCAGTCACTTTAAATGGTGACCTCAGCTCATCTGGTAGACAAGAGACGAGGTGAGGTGACCCAGGTGACCTGGGTCTGGTCGAACTCTAAACAGGTCAGACAGGGACCATTAAATGCTTCAGAGAACAAACAGGATTTTAAGGACATTTTCTGCTGTACTGTGAGCCAATTAAGCAGATTTAAGCAGTGAAGTCATATGTTTGTATATACATGTTTATGAGAATGAGCAACTCTCAAATGAAGTGAGACTACTCTACTCTTCTCTAGAGTCTTCGTATGTGCGTGATTTTGAAGTTTGAGACATGCAGCTCCTGACGTCTTCAGTGTGTTTTACAGATGCTTATAGAGGGCAGTGAATATGGCAACGTATGCAACCATGCAAATGAGGCAGATCCTAAACTGATCACACTTTCAGGCAGCAGCCAGTAAAAGAATATAATGCTAAATTCTATTGATCAATATCTGATGATCAACATTGTCAACAGCAGTGAGACTGAGCTGAAATAGTGTTTTCTTAATTATCACTGTTTATACAAAGGTCATTGATTATAGCGAGGCCTGTTTCAGTGCTTCTAATAATTCATCAGGTGAACGAACACCTTCCAGCACCACAGACGGGGGGAAATCAGACGTTGCACCATTTAATTAACTAGAACTCAGGGGTGTTTGGTTCTGGGTCTTTTATACTTGAGTAGTTACTTATTTCTGTAGTAGAATGTTTTATAAATTCACTTTAGTATTATTGTTGTCCATTTAAAGCGTCACTTTATGTCTTCGCTAGCGTTGACCTGCAGGCCTACTTGTACAGTAGCTACTTAGCTAAGTAAGTCCTATGTTTTCCTGTCCCTGAACACAGTTTAAGCCTAGAGTAGCTACTACAGTCAAACAAGATGATGCAGTATTGCAGGACTGTACATCTATCCCTAGTGTTACACAGCTATTCCAGATTGTGGCCTCAAGGTGGGGCTGCAGGTCTTTTTCCAAACTGTTCTTCATGAGCAGTTCATTCCCATCAGCACAATGAACGCTGCTTCTAGATTACATTGTTGGAAAATGTCACTTTTACCTCCTTTAATTATCTGTGAATACTGAGAAAACTGTGTACTTACTGTGTAATATATTATTTTGGACATTGCTGATAATAAACTAATCAGAGTCTGTGGAAAATCACTTTGACCAGGTAAAGTAATTAAGTTATTTTGGAGGAAATAAGACAAGGTGTGAAAATGGTACCAGCAAATAATCTGGCAAAGTGTGTGCAACAATTCCAGTGTTCAGGAATCACAGAGACAGCAGGTCTTCAGAGAAAGTGCACCTTGCACCTGCTTTATAATTATATGGAGGATTTAACATAACGGGGCGGCACGGTGGTGTGGTGGTTAGCGCTGGCGCCTTACAGCAAGAAGGTCCCGGGTTTGATTCCCGGAGGCGACCGGGGGCCTTTCTGTGTGGAGTTTGCATGTTCTCCCCGTGTCTGCGTGGGTTTACTCCGGGGTCTCCGGTTTCCTCCCACAGTCCAAAGACATGCAGTTAGGTCAATTGGTTGGATGTGTAAATTGCCCATAGGTGTGAGTGTGTGTATGACTGTGATTGTGTGTCTATATATGTGGCCCTGCGATGGACTGGCGATCTGTCCAGGGTGTACCCTGCCTCTCGCCCAAAGCCAGCTGGGATAGGCTCCAGCACGCCCGCGACCCCTTCGGGGAAAAAGCGGAAGAAGATGGATGGATGGATGGATTTAACATAACATTTTAAAAAGTGAATTAAAACAACATGTGAGCACTGACATATTGGTTTAATTCACTTTTAAAAATAAAGAAACCAGTTTAGATCATTTGAAGACTGTGTTAAAGAAGCAATAGTGATATTGAGGAAGCTTCAGCCAGATAATGTTTCACGTCTTTGCTTGACAAGTTTTAAGAATTAATGTAACAAAAAGTTAGAGGCCGTCACCGTTTTGAATATCACATAGACTTGTGTAATTGAAGGTGTTAATGTAATTTATACTTAACGTAATGTGTTTACCTGACCCACTAAGAGTCTACAGTCGTGTTTGTCCGAAACAGAAGACTTGCTGTTACAGTCTCAACGGACTTAGCCTCCGCAGGAGTGTGTTAAGTACGTCCATAGCTGTGAAGAAGCTAATCCCAATTAGCTGATGTTTACGTGTGACTTCACATGACACAGACCCACCTTTGATCCAAGCTTTCTTAGACTTCTCACCTGCCCCTGGCTTCGAAGTGTCAATCTGATTTAGAGCTCTACTCTGACATCGTGCTGCACATACAGAGAGCAAATAAGAACCTAGACCTTTCAAATCATGCAAAATCAGATTGTAATTGGTGGACGAACTAATATTATGTGTGTATTGTATTTATTGGTTTATTTTAAAGTCTTTCTGCGTTTTTTCACGAGTGAGAAAAAAAGGACTGTTTACTCCTGTAATAGTTCATTTCCTCCAGCGAATACAGCACAAGGTTAGAAACCTTGATCACAATACATAACCAAATGCTCTGACCTTCAGTCTGTGCCCTTAAAGGCCACTGAAGTGACTATGTGAATTGAAGGAGACAGGTGTCGCCTCTGACGTGAGCCTTGACACAGAGTCAACCTACTAAACACACTCAGTCATGAATAAGGTGTGAATCCAATTAGTGAGAGTTGGAGATTTGAGCGGGACAAACCCCCTGATTTAACAGCTTGCTAGTGACAATTTTTGGATGCTGTAAGCAAGTAAGCAGATAAACACAAGCTTCTTGGTCTGGAAATCCCACTCGTGGGAATTGACTTGCTTAGGAAAGCTGGGCGACAGATGGGTTTCCTGTTTGTACACAGACTCGATTGTATTATCATTTGACATTGCACGGATGGTTGTCTGTCTGTAACGTCAGCAAGTCTTTAACTAAAAGATATGTTTGCTCAGCAATAACTGTAAAGTAAAAAATTATTTTGAGCCTTTGAAGCTGCTAAGCCAACACGACTCAAAGTTTGTATTACCCAGCAACAAACAATATACTTACAATAATCTTAACTGTTGGAAAAGTGTTGTGGTTGTGACGTTATTTAAATAAATGTTAAATCACGTTTGCTAAGAGTTGGAAAATAGCAAAGGTTGGAAGTATATGCTGAAGGTTAAATCATTTCTCGTTTGCCTCGTCCTACCAAACACAGCCCTCTGCTGTAGAGTGACGTACGCAAGTCAGTTCCCTCCTGGGCCTTTGCTCGTCCATGTTCACAACGCAATGAATTTAATAAGTTCTTCTTTTGCATTTGTACCATTAGCAGCAGCAGCAGCAGCCAAACAGGTCCAGTGAGTTAAAGCACCTCTGCTGTGATGCGCTTTTCCAAACATTTGTTACAAGCAGGGGCGACACGGTGGTGTGAGCACTGTTGCCTCACAGCGAGAAGGTCTTGGGTTCGATTCCCGGAGGCGACCAGGGGCCTTTCTGTGTGGAGTTTGCATGTTCTCCCCGTGTCTGCGTGGGTTTTTCTCCGGTTTCCTCCCACAGTCCAAAGACAAGCAGATAGGTCAATTGGGAAAGATGCGTAAATTGCCCATAGGTGTGAGTGTGTGCATGACTGGGACTTGTGTGTCTATATGTGTGGCCCTGCGATGGACTGGCGATCTGTCCAGGATGTACCCTGCCTCTCGCCCAAAGCCAGCTGGGATAGGCTCCAGCGGGGAAGAAGCGGTAGAAGATGGATGGATGATTACAAGCAAACTCAGAAACATTAGCTTTGTGCTTCCATTATGATTTAAAAGTGTTCAGCCTGTATATTTGTAGAAAAAAGCTGACATAAAAGTGAAAAGGAAAGATCTAAAACAGCTCCAACACCGTTTAATCCATCACACCGGCCTGCAGCCTGAAATCCTATTAAGAAATAGTCAGTGGCATCCAGACTAAATGGATACTGACCTAAGCAAATTATAGGTTTCACTCTCAGTCTTGCATTAAGAGTGTTTGGGTCATAGACATGTTATGTTTAATTAAAAGTACTTGATTCAGTTTTGGTCTCAGGCGTCGGGTGTAGACTGCATCATTTCAACTGTATTGTGGGGCCATCACTTGAAGTTTCATTGTGTTTTAACGTCCAAAGTCTTACAGTCTTACACCAGGTCAGTAAGGTCTCAATCCTCGTGTTCCCAGCTTTACTACACAGTAAAGTCTGATGTCTCCAATGAACTCATTGAACAACATATTTCAATGCATGCCTTTATTTATACATCTATCTATTATATACAATGTGTACATGTCATAATAACCATTTCCAGTGTTTGACAAAAATAGAGATTTGAGTTGCACACTTTGAAAACACAGTATAAAATAAGTTGTTATGTTGATGTAGAAACAATAGGCAGTTGCTGGATTATTGTCTTCTGAGAATGTTCTGTAGGTTGAGTGATATGTTATGTCTAAGGCCAGATGAAGTCAAGATAAGCACAATCCTGTGCTGACAGATTGTACTTGCAATGATTTCACACTGACATCGACACAACAAACAATTGTGATAAAATGCAGCTTTTTTTATTTGATCCTGGAGCCGTTTATCACCGACATCCCTGAACGTCGTCCAGTCCACATAAAAGATTATTCCAGATCCGAAAGATGTCCACATATAAGAAAGTCTCTCTGTGTTTAGGCGACAGAGGACACTTCAGTCTTGCTGGCAGAAACTGAGCTCTCATCCTCCACCATGCCTCCCATTCCCACAGTGCTCAGCATGCAGTTACGGAACTGAAAAAAAAAACACACCATAAATATGCAACCATGGAAAATAAATATAAAAGCATGTCAAATAGAATAAGCTGAATCTAAACCAACCTGCTTGTTCAGCAGCACGTAAATAATGGGATTATAGAGAGCTGAGCTTTTTGCGAAGAAGGCAGGGATGGCTGCTGTCATGGCTGTGAAGGCAGCTCCCTTGTTCATGAAGATCCAGCCACTGAATGTGGCGTAAGGTGTCCAGGCTACCAGGAAGCCAAGGACCATCAAGATGCACATGCGCGTCACTTCCCGCTGGGCCTTCTGGGTCGACTCCGACTCCTGCTGCTGGGTAGCAGCCTGAGGATTTGGAGAACAGAAAAACGAAGTTAAGGAAGGACTGAAGGATTCGAAAAGGGCTGTTCACAAGAGCTTTAAATGAAGGATCAAAGGAGACTTACAGCTTTGACTGTGAGCACTAGGCTTCCATAAGCAAAGAAAATGATGAAGACAGGAGTGAAGAAGTGGACAACGAACATGTAGATGACGTATGATTCGTTGTTGTAGCCCTCAGCCAAAGTGTAGTAGTCAGGACCACAGGAGCACTGCATGCCCTCAGGGAGGTACCTGTGTGAGGTTAAAGGAGAATCAAACACCTTCAACCATGTGTGTTTACACTTTTAGTTTAAAAGCAAGTGTTTATTACCTGGACCAGCCAAAAAGCGGAGGCGCAGCACAGGACAAAGCCATGATCCAGGTGAACACGACTCCAGCTCCCGCATGAGTCCCACTGAACCTGAAGCTTCCCATGGGTTTACACACGACAATGTATCGCTCAATAGCCAGAACTACCAGAGACCAGAGAGCGACTTCACCTACGGAGAAATAAAAAGCAGCAAGTTAACAGTTTGGCACCGACATGAAATTAAGAGTCATGTAAAAAGTATGTCATTCATTGCAAGGTTTTACAAGTGACTTTTAGATCATTGCTGATACCATTAAAGTAGCTTCACGATAAACGAATAGAGTTGACATTTTACCCCCAAGTGTGGCCATGAATCCCTCAATGGCACAGGCTGTGGCTCCGAGGATGAAGTAGCCATTTAGAGCAGACGTGATGGTGATGGTGAATCCAAAAGCGCACATGATGAGTCCAGCCACCGCCAGGTTGACCAGGATGTAGTTCAGAGGCTGTCGGAGCTTCTTGTTTTGAGCAGTTACGAACAACGTCAGAGCGTTGATGGGAGTCCCAGTGCAGATGAGGAAGAACATGTAGAAAGCCAACAGCTTGTACATTATGGGATCCGCCAAGTAATATTGTTGGTATTCAAAAGGGCTTCTAACAATCCCAGTCCGGTTGGACATGGGGATGTAGAAGTTCTTGCCCTCTGTGCCATTGGGCTCAATTCCTCTGTCCCAAGCCATCTTAGCTCGTTTGTTCTTCTGTTGAGCTTCTTCGCCAAAAGAACCCAACGCTGCTGACGGACACGAGCAGCAGCAACGTGCAGACTGATTTTTATACCTCTCCATTAGTTCTGTCGTCAATTTGCCAAAATAGGATTATGGGATTGCGAAGTAAAACAAGTCAAAAGGGTCAGCAATTAATCCTAAGACCGGATAAACAGGTCAAACCTAAACTAATTTGCTCCAGTTTCGAGGTCCGGAGGAATCCCCTGAATCCTGACTTAAGAACTGGAATTACAGCTTTGAAGACATTATCTAAAGCAACCTCATAATAAACCAGGAAAAACTGTAGATTTGATTTACATGATTATTTATTTTCAGCATATAACCCTTTAAATCGAGGAGAGGACTGTTACAGGACTCAGTCAGTAGCAGAATGCTAAAAGCCAAATAGACGTGTGAGCGGATATTTTTAAGCCCTCGTTTAGTTCTTGTCCTCTATTTCTAGTCTGGTCGTTGTTTTTATTCCAGACTTGCAGGTCAGGTGAGCACTACATCACCTTAGCCGTCAGCGTCCTGCTCCATATGGAGGCTTTCTAGGTGTCATCATCCTGACTGGATTAACCTCAGGGTCTCACCTGCAGGAGCCTGGCTGTGATGTGGCGAAAGCTTACTGTCACAAGCTGCAAAGGAAAATGCTTATGCTTACAAATGAGCTTACTATTAGAACTAGCTTAGCTTGTGGAAGCCGCAAAGAAAGTTGGAAAACCATCAAATTCAAATTCCAAGAGCTTTACGTACAGTGTGTCACAGTTTGTATCCACAGAACGGAGGAGGAGGGAGTCTCAAAAGCTTTGGGTCCTATTGTGTCACAACATCAACTTTGATGTGTTTGATCTTCTAACTCTAACGTAAATATCACAATATGAACCTTCACGTTTCATGTACAGAAGAATGAGCACAAAGTAAAATGAATCAAACAGGTCACATACTTCATCACTATCATATTAATACCACTTACATTTCTAACAGACCCTTTTAAACAGGGACCTATTCTGATGTGAAGCTGTGCCGCCCTCTAGTGGTTTAAGCCACTATGTGCACCTCTGTCATCATATCTTGTTTAGACAATATTCACATGTAAGAACAGACGTTTTTCTAAGGTTTTTGCTGAGCTGCGCACAAAATACAATTATTCATATAACATTAAAAGGCAAATTTAAATGATACGTGGTGGAGTTTCTGAGTTTCTAGGTGATCGACGGGTGGATGCTTCCCTCTGCTGGTCCCTACGCAGACGTGTGTCTAAAGTCTTCTGTTTTGATACAAGTTCATCTTCTAGGGGAAAAGTCTGGACATTAGATTCAGGGAATGTGCATTTATTTATTCACTTTAACCACAGAAGAAGCTAAATGTGTAACAAAAAAGAGCTTATGCCTGTTATTCACTGAACTCACTTGCTAAGCTGACACAAAACCACTAGACAGAGCATTTATTCTCAAAGCCTTGATATTATGGCACATGTCCGGCTGTTTTGTAACATCTGAATTTGAACCATCAGCGTCATGACTGAGTGCTTCCTAGCATTAGTGTCAGGATCGAAACCAGCTCACGCAACTACAGGCCGGTTCCGTAATAGCTTACATGCAATCACTGCGTAACACTGTGCATTTCATCCCACTCCCTGTTTCCCAACATTAGTCACGGAGCAGCTCCAGTAAGCACCAGAGACGCCTCGAGGCTTTTCATGACTTGCTGGAATGGAAGAATCTTGACCACGGCACAAGTCTAATTTTAATAATCCAAATTCATTCACCAAATCCTCAGGATGGCCAGTGGCTGTACTCATGGTTCCGGATTGTTTTGGTCCCCTTCCCAAAATGCTGACAAACATTTAGAATAAAATGACAGTAGTAAGCATAGCAATACAACAAACCTTTCCATCCAGAATGACGTTCCAGGCCCCTTGACAGTGAACATTAGCACAGACATGTATCCAGTAGAATATTTCATGAAGCCCTCTGCACATAGCTCCTGTCTGACCCAAGCTTTAGGAAAGGAGAGACGTGTCTGCCCTCCCCAACAGAAACGTTAAACACATGCTGGTGTGAAAATTACAGTGTGTAGCCAGGAAATAAAGGGCTGCACGGTGAGAACGATGGCCCAGTGGGTGTAGAATAGCCTGCGTTTATGTAGAATGAATCCCTCTGGGCTGTTACATACGGACTGGGACGCTGCAGTTATCACAGCCTGGGTCTGTATTCACAGAACAAAAAGAGCAGGTGACTATTCTTTAGCAAAGGGTGATGCAAGACTTTTCACTTCCATTGTCAGACCTGCAGGGGGCAGTACCAGCTGTCGTATGGACTGGAAGCTCCTCAGCTCTCTTCACATGAACATTAACATTAATATGCAATGACTTTATCTTCGGATAACGTGACTTACGCAGAACCAAAAGAATGGAGCCAAAAAAACAGACTCAAAACTGGCTTCTTTACGTTTCAACCATAATTTCCACAGGGTCTCAGGTTTTCAAAAAAACGATCCTTTTACTTTAATGAGAACAATAATCAGATGAATAAAAGACATGGTCCAAATGTGAATATAACTAATTAAATGGTTTCTTTCTTTCTAAATCAAGAGGTAAATAAAAAACAGCAACAACAATAAAATAAACAACAACTTACACGACAAGAAGCGAGACTGTGGAAAAAGACATGACAAAGCTCCAGCAAGAGATCTCTCTGCCTCCTGGCGTACCTGCTGCTGTCAGCCAGGGTGATAGCAGGTGAAAGCCAGGTGCGTGTGGGTGAACAGGAACCGCGGCGAAGGGACTGACAGGGCTGAGCCTGTGCGTACGAGGCAGGGGATTGAAATGCAGTAGACTAGTAGTAGAAGTGCTAAACTGTGAAAGCAGGGGTATGATATACTCCCACTGCTAATATTAAAAATAATAATAAGAGGAAGAAGAACAAAAACAATTGGGAAACTCTTGTGGACAAGCAGCAGCATTTAAGTCACCAATCATTCAGTGTCTTGACCAGACTCGCTATCAACAGACGACATTTAGAACAAATCACGTCTGGCTGAACGCTCAGCTTCATATGGAACAATCAAAAGACACCTCAGACTACGTGAGTTCAACAGTAAGGTTTATTTCCCTGATTGAGTTTACCTGAGGGCATCCATCAGGCTTTGCCCCGTGGATCACTGGATCAGTGGTTTACAGCATGTGTTTAGCAGATTGAAAGCATGTAGGTCAATTTAATCAAGAATAATTTATTTAGCAGCGTATTGGATTTCCACCACACTTGTTTAGTAATCGGTACTTTGTGTCACAGAGTAACAGAGTCAGGCAGGAAGGTCACAGCACAACACGGCTAAACACGCAAGACATGACCACGGTTTGGCAGGAAAAACATGAAATGTCATATCAGCTGTCACCGAATTACTTCAGCACTAATGAGCGAAGACTTCAGACGTGTTTAAATATTCATTATATATATCATATATATATAGAAAGTGCAAAACGTATTTTATTATATTCAAAGTCTACTAGAAGATTAAACTACTACACATCCTACATTCAGAAGTTAAAGCAGCCTGTTAACTTAAAGACACTGGTTTCAGCTCGTCAGAGGATTACTTTGGTAAATGCATTGATACGTACTGTAAGTACTTTAATCAAGTTGCGATCAGATTTAATCAAGTTGGCATAGTTTCGATGGACCTCAATTACTTGAGTACATTGATTTACGATTACAGATAAACAATTAAACGTTATTTTATAGCCAGTGATTGGGACAAATGAATTCAATTTACGCCAAGTGCTCATCTTAATTTGTTTGGGGATGAGGAAGGTAATGAATGCACCTGAACACAAATGTATTCAATGTTTTGTAAGTGATGTGTTCAGTTTACTGTTCAAGTAATGTATGACCACAGTCAAATTATTAATTAAAGAAGAACAAAAATAAACTGATTGTCAATGTTTATTTCCTTCTGTTTTAACCTTCTAGTGAAGTTTTACGTTTCTTTCTATATATTTTCCTTTTTCCTTTTACGTTTGTCCAAGAAAACAAATTCTTAAAATAAATTGCTAAAATATGCTCTTATTAAACTCCCTGACATTATACTCATTATATATGTGAGATTCCGCTGCCTGTTTGTAATGAGTTTCCTTTAGATAATGACTTAATAGCTGATGACTGAACTTAATTCCTTTTTTAATCGTAATTAAGAGGATTCCCTCGGACCTCGAAGCAGAGCAAATGACTTTAGGTCCTGGCCTCTCTATCCGGTGTTAAGATTACTTTTTACTTTTAACTTCTGTGATACCTCTCAATCCTGTAATCCTGTTTTGGGAATTTGACAACGGTGTCAGTAAAGAGGTATAAAAACGCTGAGTGCAGCTGTAACTCCTGCGTCTGTTGGCAGGGTTCCGTTCTCTTGGCAAAGAAGCTCAGCAGAACAACCATCTAGCAGAGATGGCTTGGGACAAAGGAATTGAGCCTAATGGCACAGAGGGCAAGAACTTCTACATCCCCATGTCCAACCGGACTGGGATTGTTAGAAGCCCTTTTGAATATGACCAGTATTACATGGCTGATTCCATCTGGTTCAAGCTGTTGGCTTTCTACATGTTCTTCCTCATCTGCACTGGGACTCCGCTCAACGGCCTGACGTTGTTGGTAACTGCTCAGCACAAGAAGCTCCGACAGCCTCTGAACTACATCCTGGTCAACCTGGCGGTGGCTGGACTCATCATGTGCTGCTTTGGATTCACCATCACCCTCACGTCTGCTGTTAATGGCTACTTCATCCTCGGACCCACAGCCTGCACCTTTGAGGGATTCTTGGCCACAGTTGGTGGTACAAAGTCGACTCTACTCATTTGTTATGAAGCAGCTAGAATGGAACTGTTTAAATGCAGTTTGCTAACAAGGGAGAAAATACCGTAAAGTGCACAAATAAAACCTCTCATGTCAACATTTTTCTCCCTACAGGTCAGGTCGCTCTCTGGTCTCTGGTAGTTCTGGCTGTTGAGCGATACATTGTCGTGTGTAAACCCATGGGAAGCTTCAGGTTCAGTGGGACTCATGCGGGAGCTGGAGTCGTGTTCACCTGGATCATGGCTTTGTCCTGTGCTGCGCCTCCGCTTTTCGGCTGGTCCAGGTAAGAACAGTGTAAGAACGCGGTCGATGCAGATGGTTTCAGTCTCAGTACGTCCGCAAATGCTTCTCGTTTAACCTCACACAGGTACCTCCCCGAGGGCCTGCAGTGTTCCTGTGGCCCTGACTACTACACTTTGGCCCCAGGCTACAACAACGAATCGTACGTCATGTACATGTTTGCTGTGCACTTCTTCACTCCTGTCTTCATCATTTTCTTCACCTATGGAAGCCTAGTGCTCACAGTCAAAGCCGTAAGTCAGTTATATCATTGTATCACTGCTTTTAAAATTCAGTCAGTCTTTGTTGTTAGTGCTGTTATATTTTCTGTTCTCCAAATCCTCAGGCTGCCGCCCAGCAGCAGGAGTCGGAGTCGACCCAGAAGGCCCAGCGGGAAGTGACGCGCATGTGCGTCTTGATGGTGTTTGGCTTCCTCACAGCCTGGACACCTTACGCCACATTCAGTGCTTGGATCTTCATGAACAAGGGAGCTGCCTTCTCGCCCCTGACAGCAGCCATCCCTGCCTTCTTCGCAAAAAGCTCAGCTCTGTATAATCCCATTATTTACGTGCTGCTGAACAAACAGGTTGGTTTAGATTGATGTTATTTCGCGTGTCATCCCACCAAGCACGTCACTTGTGGTTTCATTGTGTCTTCACTCCTTTTCAGTTCCGTAACTGCATGCTGAGCACTGTGGGAATGGGAGGCATGGTGGAGGATGAGAGCTCAGTTTCTGCCAGCAAGACCGAAGTGTCCTCTGTGTCTTAAACGCATACACATGGACATGTTCCTTTCCACCGTGTCAAGGATTCGAGTTCAGGG
Source organism: Macropodus opercularis (assembly GCA_030770545.1). Taxonomy (NCBI): domain Eukaryota; kingdom Metazoa; phylum Chordata; class Actinopteri; order Anabantiformes; family Osphronemidae; genus Macropodus; species Macropodus opercularis. The sequence continues at coordinate 3,776,452 of CM061099.1, forward strand.
ATGTGTGAACTGTCTGAGCAGTGACGAAAGGCTACAGGAACAAACTCGTTTTCTCCCCTTTTAGTTGAAGGAAGTGTTTTTCATGTTGATGTGAGCAGGAAAGCAGTGCAGGCACCATCTGTCCACCCAGGTACAGTATGTGAAATATCAGTTTGTTTTTGCACTGTTGACTGGACTGTTTTTTACATTATGACTGTGTCACTTGCTGGAGTTGGTCATCGTGAATTTTAAACACTGTATATATCAAATATAGATGAATAAATGCAGGCATGGAAGTAACTTGTCCCTGTGTTGATTTCAAACCAATCTTTAAACGCGTGACCTTGAAAGGCGCATTAATCAGAAGAAGAGATCTCCATTGGAAAACAGACATACTTCACCAGTTTTACCGGGAGTTCATGAAACCGATGGTGACTTGCTCTGAATTAAGCTGGCTCCTGATTTTATTCACGCCACTGCATCCTGTGCATCCTGTCTGTAGAGGGCGCCGTCTCCCTGAAGAGATTCCGTAAGTCAAGGGTGACGTCACGACAGTCAGAGACAAAAAGACTGTGGCAAATCCCGATCTGGCTAATCCAATAGAACAAGAATCAGAGCAGGGATAAGAACCTGGCATTATGGCATCCGGATTACCTGCCCATGGCGGTGCTGAGGCGAGTGGCAGTGTGGGAACCCATCATCAGGTTAATCCAATTTACTGTAACAATAGCAGGGATAAGCAAGACGTCACCTACTGTAGGAACACGTCCCCTCAAAAATAAAGACTCATTACCTAGAGGTCACTGCATTTCACAATTAGATTTATCTTTACTACATTTCATTTATCAGAACATAAACTGTGGCTGGCTGAGGAAAACAACATCACTATGATGGTGTACAAACTGCTGTCAGGCTTCCTCCTGTTCTACAACACACCTACCTCGAATCAGAGCAGCGTCTGACCAAGAGAGGGACGTAACATGTAGGTGAGCGCTTGGAACGTGGTTAGAAACGCTGATCTACAGCACTGGAGCTGCACAACCACTCTCACCTTGGACATACGCCAACGTGTTGTCATTGCTGAGGTTTAGCTTCTACTGGTCACCCGCTAATTGCTAATGACTAATTCCTTTATCAGACTCATCTCCTTTGCTTTGGAGCTTTGGATTCAACCTTTCAGGGAAACGTTCCACAAAGCTGCTTTTTGACTCTTCTGCATCCCCCAATCATTTTATGATCAAACATCAATTCCGTTTTACGAGTGCAAATAAATAAATTAATAATTGTAGGCACAAATCATTTGCCCCTAATTGTAAGTTAAATTTCTCTTTTTCAAATCTTATTTTACACTTTGTCTCCTACGTTTTAATGCACATCCACATTTTACATCTTTGAGTTTCAAATCTTTCACATGTTTCTGTGAATCGGTTTCTCATTTTCAGATCTTACTTTTTCCGTTTCAGCCTTTTGGCCCCGTTCTGGCCCAGGAGGTGGACTAACATGGAGGACCTATCAAAAACATGTTGCTTTCACGAGCTTTCACGAGCTGTGGGAACTGCAACACTAAAAAAATTCTGATGCTTTACACTAGTTTCTCAAACTGGACTTTTCAAGCCTTTTTTAATACACACGTCGGGATAAAAACCAGCCAAAGCCACTCTACGCAATGTCCTACGCAGCTATAATAATATAATATAATAATCCCTGACTTTGCTATTTTAAATTTTTCATACCTTGTAAGTAGTTTGCTAGAATTGTCTGAATGTAAATTTAAAGGCACAGTGCATGTACGTTACACAGTAATGCTGCCGCACAGCTTTACTATGTAAACAGGCTCCACTCTGAAATCCTGTTAACCTAAATGGATCGTGGTCTAAGCGAGTTATAACTTTCAGTCATAGTCTCTCCTCAACAGCATTTAGGTCATAAACACGTTACGTCTAATTAAACCTGTCCTGAGCATGTTCTGCTCTCTGTACATCATCACTTTCATAACTGTTATTCTAGCTTAACCCTTCCATGCATGAATTATGAGAATCTCATAAACCCTGAGTGTTGGGCGATGTGCAACAGAACCCATGCATGTGCAGGAGACCAGCTTTTGAATAGCTGAGGCAGGTGAAACGCAGAAAACTACAGTAACACTTAAAGGACAACCTTTGTGTTGTGTGTGAAATGATGTGTTGCATGTAACTGGCAGGTGTTTCTTATTACATTGACCTGTCCTGTGTGAACTGCTGTTAACAGCTTCTCTTAGTCTAACCTTGAGTTTGCAAAAACTCATAACGACTCCCTGGCAGTGTGCTGTGCAACGTAACAGACCAGCCACCATGAGCCAGTTCCCCTTTAGCCTTAATTTGAGCCGTGAGTCAACACCTGCCACCTGCTTTATTCTGTCCCTGCGTGCACAGGTGAACTCTGAACCGCGTTATTTGGCTTGTTTTGTGTGCTTCAGGCTGCTAAATGTGAGTGACATGAAGATACTTTTGGATTCTGGACCCTGTTACCATCTAACAGACAACTTCTTACGAGAAGACTGTGAGAAACACAGCTTCCTTTATAAACTGACTGGTAAATACATTGTTTCCGTTTGTTTTATGGCTCAGAGCTTGAAATAAACTTTTTATGAAACATTTAATTTCATTCATGCATTTATTTATTGATACTAATTTTATAGTGTTATGGCTGAGTAAGAAACCAACATTGTTCAAAAGTCAGTCATTCATAACCAGATGTAATAGTTCAGACATCCCTGAACAACACTTGACACCGAAGATCCACAAGACTGTCTGTCTGTCTTTAAGACACAGAGGACACTTCAGTCTTGCTGGCAGAAACTGAGCTCTCATCCTCCACCATGCCTCCCATTCCCACAGTGCTCAGCATGCAGTTACGGAACTGAAAAAGAGCGAAAAGACAATGAATGTCAAGCATGTGATGTGCATGGAGCTGGCTTTAGATGCTAAAAAAAGCAGACTAAGCTGAATCTAAACCAACCTGTTTGTTCATCAGCACATAAATAACGGGATTGTAAAGAGCTGAGCTTTTTGCAAAGAAGGCAGGGATGGCTGCTGTCACAGCGGCGAAGGAAGCTCCCTTGTTCATGAAGATCCAGCCACTGAATGTGGCATACGGTGTCCAGGCTATCAGGAAGCCAAAGATCATCAAGACGCACATGCGCGTCACTTCCCTCTGGGCCTTCTGGGTCGACTCCGACTCCTGCTGCTGGGCGGCAGCCTGAGGATTTGCAGAAGGAAAGTAAAAATAGCTTTAAAGGAAAAGCGGTTATATAATAACATCAAAGACTTTTTGAATGAAGGAACAAATGAAACTTACAGCTTTGACTGTGAGCACTAGGCTTCCATAAGCAAAGAAAATGATGAAGACAGGAACGAAGAAGTGGACAACGAACATGTAGATGACGTATGATTCGTTGTTGTAGCCTGGGGCCAAAGTGTAGTAGTCAGGGCCACAGGAGCATTGCATGCCCTCAGGGAGGTACCTGTGTGAGGATTAAGAAGAGCCATCATCCAAGGCCTGAACAACCCAACAAGCTGAATGTTCAAGTTTAAATTACCTGGACCAGCCACAAAGTGGAGGCGCAGCACAGGACAAAGCCATGATCCAGGTAAACATGACTCCAGCTCCCGCATGAGTCCCACTGAACTTGAAGCTTCCCATAGGTTTACACACGACCACGTATCTCTCAATAGCCAGAACTACCAGAGACCAGAGAGCGACTTCACCTAGAAGTAAGAAAGTAGCATTTCAGAAATAGTCAGGTTAAAATGACTTTGTTGTCAGTGGTGATGCAATTATATTTAGTGTACAAGAAATGAACACAGTTGGAATTTTACCCCCAAGTGTGGCCATGAATCCCTCAATGGCACAGGCTGTGGCTCCGAGGATGAAGTAGCCATTAACAGCAGACGTGATGGTGATGGTGAATCCAAAGCAGCACATGATGAGTCCAGCCACCGCCAGGTTGACCAGGATGTAGTTCAGAGGCTGTCGGAGCTTCTTGTGCTGAGCAGTTACCAACAACGTCAGGCCGTTGATGGGAGTCCCAGTGCAGATGAGGAAGAACATGTAGAAAGCCAACAGCTTGAACCAGATGGGATCTGCTAAATAATACTGCTGATATTCAAAAGGACTCCTGACAACTCCAGTGTGGTTGCCCATGGGAATGTAGAAGTTCTTGCCCTCTGTGCCATTGGGAACGATGCCTTTATCCCACACCATCTTCGCTAGCTCATTCACCCAGAGCCCAGCAGCGTGGATGGACAGTGAGAAATTTACGGAGTGTTTTTTATACCTTACCACTAACCCTGTCATCAAATTGCCAAAATGGGATTACAGGATTGTAATGTAGCACAGAAGTCAGAACAGGTCACTGTTTAATCTAAACACGGGCCAAAGCCTCAACTAATTTGCTCCACTTTCTAGGTTTTGGATCCAACAAATCCTTAAAATGTAATATCTTGTCATAATATTTATAAAAGAAACAACGTTGGTTACATATCATACAGTAGGCAGGACAGGAAATAAAGTCTAGTGTCTCAATTTCAAACTACAACAAAGTTCATCAGGCTTAATGAGAGTGGACGTAGTTTGAGGATTATTTCACTATGCATGCTGTATGTTTGTTATATTAATAGTGGAGTTTCTACTGTAGGTGGTGTTAATGCAGTCCCATTGCAAACCTATGAGCCCCATTCAAGCTGAATGGATAGCGTCCTAATCACGTTACATGTTGCCGTCAGAGTCTTCTTTTAATAGAGCTTAGGCCATAAACCCATTGAGTTTTACAACAGGTCATTATGTGTGTCCCAACACCTTGATCCATTGTGTGTGTTTTGCTCAGGGCTGTTTCATTCGGTGGTTTTCATGTTCTGAATCAACATTCTGGTTTGTCTTGAAGCTTTGTTTTTCTATAATCACGCGGACGTTTTCAGGACCAGCCCCAGGACTTTTGTTTTGGATCATGCTGTTCTAAATTGCTCTTAGTTCAAAAATGTCCTTAGAAACTACTCCTCGTTTTCTATTGACCAACATATGTTCCTCCATTTCTTATTTCCTTAGGCCAATTAGACTTGCAGCATTGTTTTATCCTCCTCCCTTGTCCTGATCAAATGGGATTAACCTGATCTAGCTTCACGACACTCATTTTTGTTTTAGTACTGCCATGAGCAGGTAATCCTGATGTCACACTGCATGCTCCTATCCCTGCTCTTGTGCTTGTCAAATTGGATTAAGCTGATACAGCCTTACCACACCCCCGTGGCTTAGCGCTGCCATGATCAGGTAATCCTGGTCCTGAGGAGCCTTATAGGAGGAACGCCCTCTACAGCCAGGATGCAGAGTCCTGCTGGAAGCTGAAACTGACATATTTCAGTTCAATGCTCCTGGACTCACTCAGTTCATCCATATGTAGAAAAGTGTCCAAACATTCAAACATGTCACGCAAGAATGAAATGAAAGGTGAGTTTTTCAGTTATCAGCTTGATAAATTTGAATGAGAAATGCTCCATTACTTTGCAGGTTAAACTTTACTCACATCGCTCGGTACCTTCACTGCACCAGCAATTAACACATATAACGTAAAAAAGCTACACTCACTGTATGTTTAAATAATTATATGCTGAAAAGAGACAAAGACATTTTATTCAAACTAATATTTTAGTTTTACAAATGTTGTCAAGACGTATGTGTTTTACATATTACAGTAGTGTGTGTCAGCTTTATACTCTGCTCTGTTTTGGGATAAGGCCTAAAAAGAAAAACTACCTGTGTTTCAGTTATTACAAATTTTTCCCCGCACTCTAATCCATATAAAAATAATGCAACCAGCGCTCAGTGCCAGCTATAATGAGCTTTCTTTTTCCATCCTTCAGTGCACGTAATGATGATGTTTACCCTGTTTAATGACCTTCCGGCCTGTTCGTCGATTAACACAGGAGCCTGCAAAGCAACCGTTGGTCTCCACAGGCAAACACATTAGTACTAAATAATAAAGTCTCTAACACGGAAATCGACGACACCTTTGATGTGCTTTGGTGTTTTCACAGGCAGTCCGCAAAGTGCGCTTAGGAGAATTATTCAGGTGAAACATGGTTTTGTATTGGAAAGCAGCTCGAAGGAAAAACACAGAGGTTCAATTGGCTCAGACAGAAAACGATCCAGATTCTAACTTCATCATCATCGACTTACTGACTCTGATTTCCTTCAGATGGAGTCACATTAACATCTAAAAGAGCTTGAAAACACTTTAACATACAGTATGTGTCATATAAGGACGGTTTCACATGTTGGTGGTTGAGTTGAAACGTGTCCTTCGAAGGTCACTCGCCTTCAATGCTTTCTTAAAGTCAATTATCAATCAGACTTTAGCTTTTACTTGATTGAAATCCTCCTCTAATCTAATTTTGCCAGTTTGGGAATAACCTTGAGAACCCTGGAAAAACAGCACAGGGAGATCGCACAGGATCACACTAGTGCAGTATTGTTCGAGGCGTTGGCGTAACTGGTGGCTACTGGGTGAAACATGGCTCCAGACCCAAGGGTTTTATTGTCCCTTCACGAACACATAGCTCCACAGTAACAACCTGTTACGTTTGCTCTGTGCACTGCAGGTGAGGTTCCTTGTCATTTTCTCAAGGCTCATGGATTGTATTTGTGTCACGCTCCCATTTGTTGGTCCCTTCACACATTCGTTCAGCTGAGGAACGTGTTGTTTTTAGCAGCTTATACTCTTTTAAGTCCCTCATACGTGTTGACGCTCACAGGTGCCTTCTGGGTAAAAACAGCACTTCCTGGACCTGACTGCTGCTCCCTGAGCCCAGGATACAACAAGAACTCACATGTCATCCACATGTTTGTCGTCCATCACTATTAATAAACATCACAGTTAAATAAACTCTGGCTTCACTAGCCGTGTTTTTAGACTTCGAACAGATTAAACATAGTCTATTTTGCTAATTTCTTCAACTCCTGTTTTTCACTGCCTTGAACTCATGTGACCCTGACACTGAAAATGCTACAGGACATGTAATTTCTACTAAAGTGAAAATCATCTGTAGCGTATGTGTGAAGAAAAACCTTGAAAGCAAATTGAATTAAACGATTTAGGAGTTAAAGCAGAAGGATCCTTGGAGGCAAAGCTTTCAAGCGATACAGCAGGTCGAGCGCGCCCCCTGCTGGTACGTGTGCTGAGGTAACGCGTTGGCGTTAACACATGTTGTCCACTTAATGCCACTTCCAAAACCAAACAACAGCCCAAAAGCACACGCTTCTGTGGTCTGTGCACAGAACAACCACACACACACACACACACACACACACACACACACACACACACACACACACACACACACACACACACACACACCAGCCTATAACACGTCGCAGCTCAGAGGGAATTCATTAGACGTAAATACACACTTCTTCTAGACCCGATGTGCCATCTATCCCGTGATGCAGCCCTTTATTTGCTGCTGGTAACCTGACCCTAATTGTCATTCTGTGGGTCCCCACACTGTAATTTTCTTCAAAGAGCCTGCTCTGGACACCTGCATGTGCTTAGTGTCTCTGTCGGGGGGCGGCAGAGATAAGTCGCCTCTTTGTTCTAATTGCTTGGATCAGATAGGAGCTGCATGTGGGTCTTAATAACAAACTTGCAAGGGACTGAATATTTTCCTGTTCACTGTGGTTCACTGGCCTGGAAGAAGAATCCAGTCCAGCCGAACTGAAATGAAAGTGTTTAGGGTACGTACTGTACCACCAGTTTATATAAAGCCCCACAGTGTGAAAGTGTGGTTATTGTATTATCTGAGGTCAGAGACATTTTGACGTAATAGCTTTGATTACAGTATTGACTAAAAGTGGGGAATATGCTTTGATGGTAATGCCAGTGTGTCCGTTAGAACCAGTATTCATCAGTTAGCTCGTTCTTTTCTTTTCTTTCTTAAAATGTCTGTAACGCAACACAAGGAAAATATAATGAAAATAAAACGATTTGTGCAGGATAATTCTCGCTTTAGTTTTTGTTTTTAGATTAATTTACATTGACCATGAAACTAGAACCGCAATAAAGAATATATCCACAAAAGACATATATGAATATACAGAACAACAACACAGCCGAACCAATACCTCTCTTACATAAAAATAGTGACTGTTCACACATTGTACAATAGTCTGACTCCATGTACTGTACTCTGTTGTATAATATTATTCTGTTGGCTGTAATTGTTGATGATCATGAACAGTTACTGTGCTTGGTTACATTATACTGTATGTATGGTATTTGAGGTTCAAATCTTTGTGGTTACATACTGTAATGAAGTATTTATCGCTGTTTTTTATCCTGTGCTGCTTGTAGGACATAGGTTTACTATATGCTGTATAAACTATTCACCAACCAGATCATCAATCCTCTATAAACTAGTGTTTCAACATATTCAGTACACAGTAAACTACACTGTAGGTGTCTGGGAAAAGGAACAAAGTCATAATGAAACGTGTTATTTCATGCTAATACATTACATTAATAAATATTTCTGTGCTGCTGTAGCTGTGTGAGCATCAATGAGAAAACTGAACACTGAAGATGCTAAAGCACTGTACAGTACAACACTGTCAGATCACATCTCATTGACAAATATCATTGGCCCCCGTGAAGCCACCTGACCCTCGCTCTCATAGTTGAGTGGTTTACCCAGATAAGTTTGGGGTAAGGTGAAGTTAACGTGCGTCTGGTTCAAGCTTGCTTGTCTGTGGAGCTCCGTAGACTGACCGAAGCTGTCTTGTCTAGAGCACTGAGGGCCAAAGCTCTCCTCCGGCTGGTCGAAGCTGCTCTCGCTGTAGAGCCGCTGGCGCATTTCGTTGCGTTTGCCTGAAGCGCTCCGGGTCGGGTACCTCTGACCTGTCTTGTACCATCCTGTCTCTTTGAAGACAAACCAAATATTTCCACCCCAGAGGACAACATTCACAAAACCAAAAACCTGTAGATAGAGAAGTAGACACAGAGGAATAAGTTGTTTCATGTACGGCGTGTGTGACATGTGTTTAACTTTACTTCCTGACCAAATACCAACCACAGACGTGTTCAGACGTGACCAGAGAGGCTCCTGTGTGGCTGTGCATCTGTTCTCTTGAGCTCTGCAGGCTGACATTAGCAGCAGAACTTGAGTTGGGTTGGTGACTGACTTGATGTCAGACAGACTTTTGGCCCAATAGCAGCTGCTGACAAGCCACATGAAGGAGAAGATGACTGTAACAACAAAATCCTGCTCAGCACAGAGGGACAGAAAAGAGACACAGGAGAATAAAGTCACACTCAGGAGCAAATCGTGCTGCATGTATATAATGATGAGAGGATAAATGATAAACTCACTGACCACTAGCGGACCCCGGTTGTTCTTTAGATACTTGTCCTGGTAGAAGACATAGACAACGGTTGCCAGCAGAGAGTAGAGAAAAGCAAAAACACCCACAGAAACAAAATACTGAGCAGCGGAGGAAACGTCTCCATCCAGGAAAAGAATCTCTTCTCGTTTGGCCTCACACAACGGAGCACGGAAATGCACTTGTTGCAACCTGTAAGAAAGTAATTAATTAAATGCTTTGAGGAGAGTCACTCTGATTTTGAGATCTTTCGTGATCAATGTTGTGGCTACCAAAAAATATTCAAGGTACAATAAAAGGGAAATAATGCTGAGAAACCAAGTGGTGCTTTATTATTAATGAAGAGGAAAGAAAATTACTTTCCCATCAGAAACGTGCGAACAGTGTCACGTTCATAGAGGAAGTTTACATCATTAATGAAGCTTCCAGTGAAAATAAAACAAGCATTTTTGCATCATGACTTTCCCACATAATAGAAGAAAGCAAAGCTCAAGAACCGCTGCTATGTGAGAAAGCTTCCAAAATACAAAATGGATGTGAATTTTCCATCAGAGTTAAACTATGAGACTTTCTCACAGCAACTGGGTTTATTTGTTTTTATTTTTTGTTAGTTTTCAGATAAATTGCACTGTGACAATACTTCAGCTGCTGAGGTTATGATAAACAGTCACCAGGTAGGAAACACAGACACCAGGAACGGTTGGAACGTCTGAGGACATCTGGTGGTTGAACGGATAAAGACAATTTATGGAAATTTCCACAATATGACAGGAGATGGGAACGTGAGTGAAGTCAGAGACAATAAGGAGCAAAAGAACAGGAGCAGACAGGAAGCGTGACAATAGTGACAAACCGGGAAGGTTCAGCTGAACTCAACAGATTCTATTCACACCCTGAACTGGTGAGTTCATCAAAAAGCAGCTGAAACCCTGAACGGAGGCAATTGGTCATGAAAGCAAAGAGCAGCACACATCTGTGAACAGCTGCACAGCCCAGTGAATTAAAAAATGATCTACAGTGCTTGAGGCAGAGGGAGGCGCAAACGCTGAGAGTAAATTTAACTGTGCTGTTTTTCTCATTGTTACAAAAAACCTGCCAAGTTTAGATGTTTCTAAAAATATGTTCTTATCATTAGTCCTTGTGTGATTTTGTGATAGAACACACACGTCTGATGATTGATGGCAGCTGATGTGACTGTTGTTTACTTCAAACTGTTTATTTGTTTGCATTAAAAACAAGATCAAATTTAAGACTGAATCAGAAATGTTCAAAGCAATGAGAATTACTGTAGCACGTAAAGACAACAACCGTGGGCTCCACCGAACTAACAGACAAACACCACTGTCGGCCCAGCTGAACTGCTAATTAGACACTTGGCCACTGACACTGACTCTGAGACATGGAGCATGGGGGCGGTCGACAGCACTGCACCACAATGCCAGCGGGTCCACGAGCACACGCACCACACGGATCATCACCCACACGACAGGATCAACGTATCCTTGTGCTAAATACACAGATACCGAAAAGTGGATTCATAGAAAAATGTTTGTGTAGTTTAAGCTGCTCATCCTTTTAACAACGCACCACTAAGCCATTATATGCAAATTAAAGCTGCCGTACACGCTGCAAAGCAAGCTGTAGTAATAAAGTACTGATGAGCTCCAAGGTCACAGCAGACTACTACAAGTTAAGACCTGATTGATTTGACCTCAGGTACAATTGTGTCTAATGGTGGTGACGGCTCTTCCATTGGCTCGGCTTCTTGCTCGGCTGCCCTGCTCCCTGATCCTAAATGGGCTCCAACAAAGAACAGTTCTTCCACTGGGTCTGACAGTATGATGGAGCAGAGCTGCAGAGTTTGACCATCTGACACTGACCACCTATATTCTCCTCCTATAATTCAATCCAGGCGCTGCGTAACTACTCACCTGAAAGGATAACCGAACTCGATGTTGATGCTCAGGTTACTTTGCCTCCTGTCTGCACAGTCCACTTTAACCTGGAGTCGGCCAGAGTATCCTCCACATGTTGCAAAAGCGCAGATGGCGAAAATCTGTGTACACATACAAACAAACGCAAAACAGTAACAGACGACTCACCATCCTGAATATTTGATCATTTGATCATCATTTGTATAATTGATTCCATGTTCTGCAAGTGTCTTCCTGTATTTTTGTGTCCACATCAATAAATCACTGGACTGATTATTAAAATTTATAAATGATTTCAAAACAAAACCTGAATAATTAAAAGGTCGGAAGACAACAAACAGAGCTGCTAAGTGTGCGCTGGAGGGTGGCCACAGCAGTGCAGTGAGCTTTAATGTGTAGATGGCGACGCTTTCAGGCTCTTCATTTAAAATATTTGACTCAATTAAGCCTTTTTCCATTTGAAACATTTGCCACATGCAACATCAATAGACTGCAATGATGCCAAACCAGAATAATGCTTCATCACACATTTTGCAAAACATCAAAAGACATCAGAAACATCAGCACCACACTTAGTGTTGTTATTCACACTCAAGAAGCTGAATTGGTTATGACTTTAAAGACAAACGCCACAGAAACGAAACTTACCGGAGCAAATATAACCATACACATTTAAAAACCACAGAGATCAAGTCCCGCTGCACACAGTGTTGCCGGCTCTTGTCATCAGGTTGGAACACCACTGATGGAGACAGGAAGCAGAACAGAGGGACTATTGCGGCAGAGGGGAGGGCATGCATGAGACATCTTCCCAAAGGAGGAGTCTGACATGTTCCATGACTCTCTGTAAACTCTCTGTGTTACGCTCAGTTTTACACACAGGCGGTGAAACAAACGCCGCATATGTTGACTGTGTTCATTATTTCCCTGACTCAGTGATCTCAGTCAGACTAGGACCATTTGAACTTAAATGTGTCAAATGTGCTGCATGTGATTGTTTTCAGCTTATGAGATTCCAGGCACTTGATGTGTTTTCACATCAAGCTTGTCATCATAGTCACAGCAATAAGGCAAAATTCAGCTCTAAGGCAAGTTGGGGCTGGAGGCAGTGACAGGTCTCTCGCACCGTATTACAATTTAAGGTGTTCTGTTGAATACAGTTCTTTATGTTGGGCCATTACAGTCACTTAAAGAGAAATCTGTTGTCATGGTTACCAGACTGCAACAGAAAAGGTGACTGTGATTCTGAAACGACTCCTTTAGCACAAAGCAGTAGCGTATTACAGCATCTCTAGGGACCCGTCTATTCGTCTGAATGCAGGCATCTGCCTTAAGGATGCAGTGTATTAGACTGCGATCATCACACAGTAGCTGTTCTGCTGTTACATTGTTCCTCGTGTTGCTCATTAGCCCATTTGTGCTGCTTGCTGCTGACCTCTTTTGGTGACAAATCTTTATTACAGATTTATTGTTAAAACAGGATGAATTCAGGGTTGTGTGCATTGCTGAGAAAAAGCAACAACATTACTAATAGACTGTATGAAGTGACAGCACACAGGCTGCCTTTGGCAGAGAAATGTTTCATTTTCACACTGTCCTCAGATATGAAAAAACAATGATGATGCGCTTTTTGCCTTAGAGCTGATGAAGTTTAATTAAATTAACACTTTGAGAGTGAACTGATTTCTTATTGACAAAACTAAATCACTACATGTGGAGGCATTTTCTAATATAAGAGATGTGTAAAATGCAAGAGTTACGGAAACCATCAACTGGCCATCGATGAAATTCAATCGCAGTGTGACCTCACCCTGAACATTTCTAATTTTACTGTAATGGAATAAAGAAAGTCTGATGTGATGAAGCTGTGATGTGCTGCCACTGCTGGGGCAGGTCAGCACTAGAAACCATTACTGGTGTGGCTCTCAGACATATTTCATTCAAGCTGCTACACTATAAATCAAAAATATCAATGACACCCATTACAGAGGAACCTGTTACTGGGATACATGCAGGAGTAAATGTGCCGCTAAAATGCTGCCAGGAATAAGAACCTAATCTTATTTGGTTACATATGAGTTATATTCTCAATAAGTAATATTATTCTCATTTGTAATCACATTCAAGTTGGTTTTAAAATGCATATGCAGCCCAGCATTTCAACAAAAGCAGTGATGGAGGTGCAAAATAATTCTCATTATTGTAATTTTACCAATAGCCGAGTGTTTGTGGATTAGTTTAGGGAGTACAGTTCTAGTTGGACTCCTCAGTTCCATTCATGCAAGCTGTGCATGGTCACACTCTGCCACTGATCCAGTGAATGAGACTGGTGCAGCTGGTGCCGCTGTGGACGTGTCATTCCACACAGCGGAGCATTCAGCCAGCAGAGGGCAGTACTTGGCCGTGCTGGCTGATGGGAAAATCTGTGAAGCTGCAGTGATGAGCGTCTCTTACTTTCTCACTGCATTTGATCTCTCGTCTGTCTCCAGAAATGTGTCTGCTGCATGTACGATAAGCTAAATACAACTCAGCTCATCTATTGTTGTGCCCAACGGTTGGATGAGCCACACGGTTCTGCTGATGAGAAGCCCGGGCCGGTCCAACGCGTTTTTTCCCCGTCATGTTAAAGTGGTGAGGTTCCAGCCTCTCGCTGCATTATTAATGAGTCTTTTTTTGGCATCCTCTCCCCTCTCTACCCTGAAAACTGTGGGAGGAAGAGACGAGCACCAATCTGGCAGGTTTTATGAGGCCTCTACCTGCCACTGAGCAGAACTGAACAAATGCAGTGTGGATGTGTTGCCTGTTCACGGAGAGCCATGCTTCATCTGAAGTAGGCAATGATTCAAGCCTACTAAGAATTAACTTATTCATTTTTATGTGACAATTGATATGGAATTGCTAACATTTCTATTGTCTCTGCCACAGGGTAACTGTGGGTCAGGAGGTAGAGTGGGTCCGCTGCTTGCATGGGTCAGTGGTCTGAGTGTGTCCCTCATCTGTAAGTCTCTTCAAATATGTCAACTCTTAAATAAGTGATTTGACAGGGTTTCAGTGTGTTTTGTTTGTGGTTAAATAAAGAAATTAGTAATTATAGCTAAGAGTAACTAAAAAAGCTGTGCTCAATAGGAAAACAACGTGTCTGTACCAAAGGTGGACGTCAAAAGGAAGATGAAACAGAAGAAGCATAAGACTAAATGTGTTCCTCCAGACCTGCTGGGATGCCACTTCAAATCCACTGCAAGATTAATGTCAAAGAAAGAGCATGGAAAATATTAAAATTACATTTTCTATTTTTACCCTTGGAAGAAGCTGTAGACTGTGTTACATAAAAGGATTTGTGCAGATTGGTAAGTTCTTTAAAATGGACTTGTCTTTTCTCCAAAAGCCAATTAGTATCCATCTCAGCCTGAAACCCCACACAGTCGATTTCACATTAATAAATGTCAGACGTCCGTTACCTGTGATCTAAACGTGTTCCTGGTGAAAATACTGCGCGTCATCCTACAGTATTTGCTGGGTGTGAAAACCTCTCTGAGACGACTAAACTAGCTGCATGCTGACACTGACCCTATTCCATCAATCTCACATTAAAAACGCTCCCAGCATTTAAATATTTCAAAGAGCTCCTCAGTTAACTCCACAGAAGCTTTGAGCCTCTGCATGTATGTGTGTGTGTGTGTGTCTGTATGTGTCTGTGTGTGTGTTTGTCTGTGTGCCACCTTCTTACTGCAGTTGAACTGACAGAAAAGGAGGGAAGTCATTAATATGTAATCACGCAGTTATACTGTGATGTTTCAGCTCAGTCTGGTGCGTCACTGTCGCTTCATATACGTCGCCTGTGTCAAATCAGCAGACAGACACATAATGGTGAGCAAAAGACTCATTCAACAACACACACAGTCACACTTCAAAGCACAACACTCAGGCCTTTACTGGCTCTGTTTGGTTGTTATGCTTTCTTTGACTTCGGTTTGACTTTCTTACATCCTTTTTAAACATTTTAATGTAAAAAAGCACTCAGACAGAATGACTGACAAAGCAGACGTTAAGAAGACACTCTGATGAAGTCAGGCAGGTCCCGGTACAATTAATAATACATATCTAGGATAAGGTCAAGGGAAGTTCAAATGATTCATCTCATCTCCGTTGATGCTCGTTGAATATTGGGTGAAGTTGAGTGTCTCAACAAGCTGACACGTTTTTAACTAACCTGTGCTTCAGCTGAGAATTCTTGTCACAGCCTGTTGTTGTGACAGTTTCTGTTTTGTTTGACAAGTGCTGCTCACAAAATTGCCCTTGTGTTCACCTGACTAAGCAGAGAACATGTAGCACATGATCCGGTATTGAAGGGACTCCACCTTAAACTACCTAAACACGGGAGTGTCGTGTTTTTTTGTGATCCTGGAAAAAGCAGTTGAGTAAATAGTTTCATCTCAACGTCCATTTAGCAGCTGTTACATCACACGGCTAATCAATAAATGACTGAATGACATCACAGGGTCATTATGTCACCACAGATATTTAGTACATATCTCTCTAGACTTGGACTACGGGGAGCATTTACCATTTACCATATTCAAAGACAAACTGGTTGAGTTGGCTACTGATGACTGTATGTTATGTGGAAATCTCTGAAACAGCAGTTTACTGCGTGTGTTCGAGGGATTGAATTAAACGTTGTGAGCAATTGTACAACGCAGCGAAGCAGCGCTGCAGTTGGCTTCCTACAAACACAAACAAAAGCATTGTTGTGTGGCAAACCTTCACAACCTGCACAGTGGCCTTTGTGCTGTGGAACCATAAAGAGCATCAACATTTAATGTGTACACACTCTAGTTGAAGTAGAGGAGCATGGCGGAGAACACTGGTCAATTATTAATGTTTAAAAGGTTTGGAGAGTTCTGCTGCTGAGGTTAGTGCTAGACCACTCCAGCGTGCAGTCACAGAAAACCAGGGGGCGTCAGGCTACTAACTGCCGCACCCAGAAGGAGCTGGCTGTGGCACTAGACAACATAACTGATAACAACACAGCCGAGGACTGTGGGGGACGCAGGCAAACATTATGCTAAAAACCGCAACGTCAGAACAAAAGAAGGGATTTGAAATGGCAAACCAAGGCAACAGGAGAGCCTCGAAACTGGAGGCGAGGAGTCCTTGAAAACATGGCTACCTGCAGGGAGTTTGATGGTCAGATGCATAAGGAACATCTGGAGTAGGAGTTAGCCAGGCCAGCTGCTAGATCCAATTAAATCTCCGAGGTGATGCATGCAGGCTCGCTCATCCTGTGTGCATGCTGAGCTCACAGTATAAAGACTGTCATGGGTATTCTGGTACTACATGAACCATGAGGGTGGGGGAGGAGACCACAATACAAGGTCAGAAGGGTGACACGGTTCGCTCAGCTATGTAATGGCTTATGTTTTTGGTGTCCTACTGTCATCTCCAAAAAGGACACAGCTGCTGTATTTAATGTACTAAAGTTAAAACAACACATTTGCACCTTGTGGATTAGCAAAGCACATGAACGTAAACTCCTGCCCAGACACCAGGACTTTATTTGTTTATTTTTAGATCTTGTTGAATTGTGTTAAGGCCTATAAGCTGCTTGTGTAAAGTTAAAAAGCAACATGTTTAAACTAGTGGTAGCACTTGAAATTAGGCCATGTGAGTGTTAAGGACATTAGAACATGGCATTGTTGTTTGATTTAATTCCAACATAGGTGTTACAGTCAGTCAAAGAATACTCACAAACTACAGGTTATGTTTGAAAACATAACGCTGCATGTTGAACATCGGCCAGAAACATGTAAAACCAACACATTTATACTGGGCTTGACTAATGAATTCAGTAGATAAAAAGCTTGTGTGACTGCAGCGTGATCCTGACAAAAGATACCAGCACATGCTGCAACAATCAATTTCTCGACCAGAGCGAGCGGCGGAGTGTTTATGGTCACCCCACCCAGGGCGGCCCAGGGACCATGCTGACATTTTTACACCTACTGCTCTGCATCTCAAGCACAGCCCATAAAATGAATAATCATCCCCATTTCAGTGACAATACCACAGAAAGCCCGTGGCAGCCATTTTAGGTGTAAACCCGCAGAAGGTTATCGTGAGCTCGTCAGAGAGGAGCCGCGCGTCCTTCAGTCTCTGCGCTCGTCCGGTGTTCAGGACCACGGCCAGCTCCCCGCGCCCCGTCCACGCCTGACGGGCAGGGAGAGGCCATCGCCCGCTTCCTCCGAAAAAAGCTCCTCTCCTTCCCTTCATCACACACTACACTCCCCCGCCCCTCCCCTCCGTTTCCTTCTCACCTCCCCCTCTAACATCCGCAGCAGTGACTGGCCAATAAAATACAGAAAATACGTAAGCATCGACGAGAGCTCGGCGCAGGCGGAGAATGCTCAGTGTGAAGCAGACTAAACCTCTTCCACACCACTGGTACTGCTGACATCTCCCCGCCAACGAGTGCAACCAGGGCCTAACCCTCGCTTCACTTCGGGCACAATTTACATCATATCCTGGCACGGATAAGAAACGGGGCCACCGTCATCGAGGGGACACCAAAAAGCCCCATTGAGTAGGTTAGGAAATCGGTGAGGACGCATCAACTCTAGAGCAAGATGCTAGATCCGTCGTCCAGCGAGGAGGAATCTGATGGGATAGTGGAGGAGGAAAGCAAAGAGGCGATGGCCCCCCAGGCTGGATCTCGCATCTCTCCAAGCAGGACCAGCGAGAGCTCAGGTGGACTAGCGCCCAGCAGTAGCCGCAGCAGTGCGCGTCCTACTAGCCCGAGCCCGTCAGCCGCTAGCGAGGAGAAAGAAGATCTGGAGAAGCTGCAGAGGGAGGAAGAAGACCGTAAAAAGAAGCTGCAGTTGTATGTTTTTGTGATGCGATGCATCGCTTACCCATTCAATGCAAAACAGCCCACAGATATGGCAAGGCGGCAGCAGAAGGTAAGCACCCTCGGTGCAGAGGTATAATCAGCTAATAACCACACGCTGAAATGTTTCCTTTCAAATCGCAGATGTTGTCATTGATGACCTACATAAGCAAGAGCACAGAGGGAGATTTGGCCCCTAGGCCTGTCCGATAGCATGGATTCAGCACAGTCCCAATGAAACCACTGTTTGTTTTCTTTGTGGCAAATTGTTGAAATCCTCAGAGCATGACAGGAGCACATTAAGACGCCTCCAGCTCAGGATAGTAGAAGGGCACATGGTACTGCAGAGCTGCAGACAGAGTGCAGTCCATGTTTCTCCATGCACAAGCTCACAAATGAGATCAATCCCAAAGCCCAGCAAAGGGCGTTCAGGAGATGGTGGAGGGGGCTTTAAAAACAGGATGGTAGCATTGTCCTTGCTGACTTACATCTCACTAAAGTCCCCATTTCCTTCAGGGATGCAGCTGTATGTCACTATATGTCCTATCTGTCAATACGAGCCCTTTGCGCCATCACTTATCCCATTAATTTGGCCTCCCAAGGTGACTTTTAGGCTCATACCTCTGGAGGAAGGTTGCTTAATAGCCTTTCTCGTCTGCATATGAACCTGCCTCCTCTCTAAGGGTTACAGTAAATTACTTCAACATATACATCACATCACGTGATGTGATCCTCCACTGATGCTGATGCCAGTTTTGGGTCATGATGTCCTTACTGTCAAAGTCACCATGCACAGGCAAAGGCCCAGTTTATTGTCCTTGATTTGTGCTTTTGAGTGCCACAACAGAAACAGAGCATCTACTGTCTGATCTGTACTGAATCGCCGTGTTTTAGTCAGGCAGCTACACAGCGGTGATCGTATCTGGTGTCCGTCTACCTTTACATTGTGAAAACTCTGATGATCACATGGCTCAATGAAACTCAATGAAACAATGAGCTCTGTGCACTAAGCAGGAGTTGATTTGAGTGTGATCTGTGGACTTGCAGAAGGACTGATTTAGTTCAGATAGATTCTTGTGTCATTTATCTCAAGAAACGCTAAACAACTCTCGATCTGCATCTTCCGTTTTTTTTGTTGAACCTGCAGATAATCCCTCTTCTTCAGGACGTAGGTTTCAGCCATATGGCCTGAATTTTCTGCTGACTCATGCAGACGTGCATGTGGGAGGCATGAACCGCAGCGTTTCCATGTATTTGTTTGCTTGCAGCTCCATTCAGTGTAGGTTACTGATAGTCTAATGCAAGCTTAGTGATGCACTTCCATAGCACAGACAGCCACAAAACCCTGCTGTGGCTGAGTGAATATCTAGACAAACAATCCAATGCGTGTTGTCAGACCAGGGAATCAAAGCATGTACGTCTGCCTACGGTCTGCCACTAGACTCAGATCTGGTCCAAATTTCTATCTCTTGGCTTAAACCATCCCCGTCGGGACATACAGTATTTTCTTCTCTGTCCAAATTAATTGGCAACAATAGAATGTTTGTAATCTTATTTAATTAGTTAGGATGATTAATTACACCAAAATATTTAACATCACTGAACACTGAAGCGTGAGGCATCGTACAGAAGTCATCATTTCACTCTTATGTAGTCGTTGTCTGTCCCAGGGACAGAGCACATTCACCACTGGTGTAATACGTCTGCAGATTCATATCATTCACGAACAACGTGAGTACAAATACGCTCTCTAATGTGTTCCATGTGACAATTTTGGAAATTATAGATTAGTCACAGAAATGTGATGAAGTAATTTCTGTAATAAAAAGACTTAGAGGCCTCGACGAAACATGTGGAGCAGCTCCATGATAATCCGTTATTAGAAGCTCTGGCACACAAACAGCAGTGATGGGCTATCACAGAGAAACAGACCGGGGTGCAGCGCAAGTAAGCTCCACTCCTGCTTCTGAAATGCATTGCTCTAACCTTGTGAAAGGGTAACACAATAGGACAGTAACAGGCAGTAGCTTCCTTTTGAGGGGTGAAGGATAGATTTTCTCCATCAGTCTGAAAGATGTCTTCAGAGGCAGCAATATGGAGGCTGCTGCTGCTCGGACGTTGATTGTTCACATTTGACTGATGCCACACGTGTTTTCATGCAAAGCTAATTGTCTTGGGGCACAATGACATTACAGTAATGTCCTCCTTCCTAAGTATAAGTTGTATAGATGTTGTGGTCAGCGGCATTTTTAGAATGATGGCATCACAGTGGATTATTCTGGAGATCAACCAATTAATACACGGTGATGGGCTGTTAAACTGTTTGCTCAGAGGATGAAGCCCAGAAGATAATTCAGAGGATAAGGACATGACGGCATTAAAATAATATCACAAATAAGATACATCATTGTTCTATGGATGTTGCAGTGTGTTGACTTTGTGGTCAGGTCACTGACTTGTCCAAACTGAAATATGTCACCAATGTTTTTTAGGTCAATGTTACGTATTGCATTTTCTTATTTAATATATTTTTCGATGATAATTGAAATTTATATAGCGTCAAACATCTGACAAATCAAGCTCATATGCTTTTTATAGATCACTGTGTCTGGTTATTTCAGAGCTGAGTTGTAGCTCGGTTCAACAATTTCTCTTACAAAGTATGATGCTCCAAAGATAATCTGACCCAATAAATTCATCTGCCAGCAGCTTTCCTTAATAGAACGCATCTTGGCTCAGCATTTTAATGCTATACAGCGTGCTGTTGATACTCTGAGAAGAGAAGCAGTAAATTGTGCAGCAGGTTTTGTGATATGAATGCGAAGTAGAGAAAAATGCAAATCAGTGAAACTTGGATGAAGTTTAGCTTTTCTAGGTTTTATGCTGATCCTTACAATGGACTTGTTCAATTCCGTTCAATTCAATTTTATTTCTATAGCGCCAGTTCTCAACAGCAGTTATTTCAAGGTACAAGTACACAACTAAACACAACTACATCTTAATAGCAATAGTGGAGGAAAAACTCCCTCTATAGAGGAAGAAACCTCCAGCAGACCCAGGCTCAGTGTGGGCGGCCATCTGCCTCGACCGGTTGGGGTGAAGGGATAGAGAAGAGAGAAAACACAACAAAGAGTCTGACGATATAATGCACTGGACATTACTGCGCTTTATGGTCTTTTGTTTTAAACCATAATGGTGATGCTGTGAATTAGACAAGGATTAGAATACGTTGCATTTAATGGCCACATTTGGATAGAATAGAAGTTATTAGTGTTATGGAGCGTTCAAATGCAACATTTGTGACTAAATCAAACAAAGGAGATGCAGTTGAGAAAACATTTCTGAAGGACAATGTAAATTAAAACACGAGTGTAATGAAATGTATTGGTAAAGTAACAATTCGATTGTGAGTGCTCATAGAAATAAAAACACATGAACATTAAACCCTTGGAGGAGCTGAGTAACATATCGCATGAATGCAGCCTCAGCGGTTGAATATGCACAAATAACTGAAGGAAGTGTGAATTTGAGCTGTTGATGGCAGATACAGTGATTCACTTACATGAGGATGTAAGTAAGGTGGTTTATGGTCAATATTGATGTGCAGAAGATTGTATCGCACTCTACTGTTCTGCATGCAGCCACATTCGTGTTTATCAGAAACGCATCTATTTTCGAGAATCGAACATGTAAATGCTTGTAATAATAAGCATAACTGAGGTTCACCTGCTCTCGTTCATAAAACAGCGCGTGGACAGGAGAGCGTGGCAGTAGAAGGAGAGCTTGAGGGAGACACAGAGAACATTTGCATTATTATGTAAGATCTTTAAACGTGGTTCGGCCTTAAAAAAGCCATGTTTCGAGGCTTCACAGTCGAGCTTTGAGTTAACAATAAAACACGTCAATCAGCATTTGGACGCTGTTGCTGAAAAATGTTGCTCTCCCATTCGAGTACTGTAGCATGTTTTAGCAACACTTGGATTCAAGCTTGAAGGTGTTCATCGGTGCTACGGACATGAAAGTGGAGTCAAAGCAGTGACAGCTGAAAAGCAGCAGGCGGATACCCTCTCACCCACAGTCTGTGCAGCCACGTGTACCATATCACAGCTTTACAAATGAAACACTTCTCCTGTCTGCATGTAACCAAGAGGGAAAGATCTTATTTGTTAGAATTCTAACAGCGCTGTTTCCCAAAGGTTTTACTGCTTTGAAGGCAGCAATCACAGTCAGGACTAAATCTACTCACATTTAACTGTTTAAATAATCCATTAGTCTGTGCTGATATGTTGGTAAACCCATCACACACACATGCAAATGCTACATTGCAGTGTTTCTGTAAATGAATCTGGTGGATTTTAAACTTGAAGACGTCAAAGAGAGAAGGATTATTCCTTCAAAGAGGCAAATCTTCATCTGTGGGTCACATGATATCTCTCTCCTGCTACTGCTCTTTGTCAGATACGTGATGTACTTTTATTTTTTTCCAGTAGAGGCTGTGTTCTTCCAAAGCCAGTGTAATCTGGACTGTTCTCCAAAGCAGCATTTTCATTCGGTTGGACCATACATTTCCCCTTTAGCCTTAATCCCGATGGCACAATATATAAATATCCCATTTAGTTTGAAGGACACAGTCTCTGGACATGAAGCAGAACTGTCTGTTTGGGAGTTGTGCGGTCATGTTTCATGCATGGATTGAGACTGATTAATCTGCAGGGCTCCTGTCATTCTTCTTTTAATTGCTGTATAAGATATAATCCCTGCTCCCCACAGTGCACACTAGTCCTAAAAAAGTGGACTTAGATAGTGCAGATTAATTATCACTTTGAACAAACAGTAGTTATTATCATTCTGATGAACCCTACAATATGTAAATTAGAATTAGGAGCAACTAATGATTGTTTTTATTTTCCATCATTAAAATAGGAAAAAATCCCCCTCACACAGTCTCAGGAGACAAAACTGCTGCAACACTATTCTGATTATTGTTACATAAGGCTGAGAAGGAGCTGACAAACATTAAGAGTCAATGGATTCTCGAAACTGTTGCCAATTTCCAGTCAATCGACTAATGGATTAATCAACTAACTGTTTTTGTTGTCATTAAAATGCTGCCACAGCGTCAAACAGCTATTTCACGTTTGGAAGAAAACACTGGAGAGTTTAGTTTGTGCCAGATGTTGACATTAACACTACAGCTAATAAAATATTTATATGATGGTCATAAAACCCAGATGAATGTGTTTGTCCTGTTATGTCGAAGCACATTAAACGTTGTTACTGAGGGAAGCTCACTCGGGTGTTAGTTGGGAAGCGATAGGTGCAGAAGGACAGACTAGTAGTGATAATTAGTAGTGGTAATGGTCCACATTAAAGGAAGAAGACGAGGTTCGAGTGATGGCGGGATCGTTACTGGAACCCTCTGTCAAACCTCTTTGCCTCTGTCTGTGTCACTCTCACTGAGGCATAAAGAACACAAACAGCAGCCCGGAGCAGCCACGAGGCTCCACGTCAGGATGACACTTTCCCTCTATTATTCCTACAGTTGTGAGCATAGAAGTCCATATAGTTCACTGGCTTTCTGGCCTTTTGAGCGAATTATTACTTGCTGATACATATGGATTCTGTTTTCAAAAACCACAGACATCAACGAACAGCATCACAAATAAAACATAAATATAAAATGTTTGAGATGTTCAGCGTCACACGCAGAAAACATTAGCCAACAGTCACGAATGTGACTTGATAGAGGAAGAGAGAAAACAGCAAGTGACGGGACGACGGTCTGAAATGATTCATGTTGTGTAGAGTAATACAATGAGCAGAGTCGCTAACCTGCTGTTGGCTGTGAGTGCTGTGCAGCAGCACGTAGCGCGGCAGCAGTGCAGTATTTAGGAAGAGACTACTTTATTTTCAACCGCGAGAAGCCTTTATCGCGCAAGGACACGGCAGATGGATCTATTACCAGAACTGATCAAAATCATTTTCTGTTCAGGTGGAGCTGAAAACATCAGCTCTTAATGGTGCTACACTCAAGCTTGGCCTATAATCTGTTGTCAGGGCCTCAACCTTCATACAAAAGAGATTTCAGCACCCAGCTCTGAAGAAAAGGATAAATGTGTCTCAAGATGAGAATTTCCTCAGCTGAAACCTTTACCTGTAGCTGGAAAATGTTCGGAGAGCTCAAAGTGCCTCCTTATTGCATTGTTTAACTAACGCTGCCCAAAATCTCACATCATCTCACATCACTATTTATTTAATCACATATTTAATATCTACTTATATGATCGATTTGTGCTCAGACAAGTCATCATATTTTTATTTGCACTTACTCTGCTGGACAACAGTTGTTTAGAAGCACAAAGCATGTGCACTAAAATGACAGAATAACCATAAAACTATGACAAGCGAGACGTCCATCATATAACCGCCACAAATATTTAAGCAAGAAATTCGTTACTCACATTGGAAAATGTTTCCATGTTGAGTCTGGTCCTGTAGCCGACACTGGCAGCTGGCACCAGACGAATTACTCGCTAAAAATATGATTTGCAGTGCTTATAAAATCTTCATGGTGCATCTTTAATAATTTAGTAGGAACATCAACGGGATTCGCAGGAGCATTCGTCATGTAATAGAAGTTAAAAGGGAAAAAGAGAAGTTTGTAGCAGCACACGGACCGTTATAAAATATGACATTTGTCTGTCCGTACAGATCTGGAATATTAGGTCAAGAGCGTATTTTCTGCTGAGTAAATAAATGAATATAATGATGAAGCAGCTGCCAATGGGTTGGGGGTGAGATGAGGGGGAAAAGCTGGATATGTACCATGTTCTCTGTTATGCAGCACATCAGCCGCGTCACAGCTTCTGCATATGACAACAGTGCAGAGTGTTTTTATACAGAGTCAGAGCTCCCTGTTTCATCCTGTTTGCTGTGTGTCAGGGCCCGTCTGCAGAGGATTCACCTGGCTGTGTACTAACCTAGCAGAGTGGTGGACACATCCATGTGCTCGTGTCTGGTTGGGGATAACAGTTTGTGGATCTGTCTTTGTGTAATTGTAGTTGTGTGACCACAGTCGCTACACCGTGCTGGTGTTTCTGTGTTTGATGAGGCCTTTTGCCGGTAGATTTAGTGCAGCTGTCACACGGCGCTTGCTCCTGTGCTCATGTTTGCTGTTTACTCAGATGCGGGCCGGCGATGTCATCTGTAACATGAATAAAGTCTGCTTTGTCTGGCAAGAGGCTGCAACAATGTGGTGTTTGCTGAGGACCAACAGCGACACTGGATGTCACATCATCATCTTTTGCACATTTGGTATCATGAAGGTAAAGCAGCCACCACATGCCTTCATGAGGTGGCGTCGCAGAGCCCTGAGCAGGTCCGACGTTCAGTTCCTCCATTGCTTTAGTTTTGCTTTACATTTTATGAATGAGCTATTAATGCATTTGCCGCTGCCCACATCTTATTTGCAGGGATTTAATTTTGGCAAACATGTTAATTTAACTTTCCTTTTTACGTTACATAACTTCTAGATGAAGCTGGAGTGTGAGTCAGCACAGCAGCGGCTTTAGTGCGCTGTACAGTGGAGTAGCCTGAGTATATACTGCATTCAATTAGCTAATTACACCACTCATCACAGCGCTGCAACCACAGTGGACATGTCGTATACCTCGCAACCCTTCCAGAGATAAATATAAGAGAAATGGGAACTGAATCCTACTTACTTCAAATGATTGCGTAATCTAGGTTGTATGCATCCCGCTGTTGTTTTGATGTAGTCTTCACGTCTTTGTACAAATACACAAAATAGAGCTTTTCCAAATCCCCTTGACCTGCTTCCATTTTTCTCTCTCTGCTTCACTCAGAGAGACCAAACGGAACGAAGCTGAACAGTCAACTGAGGAAAAGATCAAACACTTGTGTAAAAGTGTAATATTGAACATATGACACGTCGAATGCTGTAGAAGCTCTGAGGCGCAGAGCATGTCACTGTTTTGAAGAACAAACTACTTGTTGGCATTTTGTAGTCTCGTTTAAATGCATTGCACTTTTAAAATAAACAATAAATAAATAAAGCGGACTAAGGATTTTATGTTCCCACCATATTCCTGCTCCCGGTCGTGTGGGTGAGGCTTGTAATTGCATTTAACTATCACGTTAATGTTATTATAATTCTGCCCACTGCCCTAAGCAGTCATCAGCCTCCACATCCTTTATGTAACAGTCTTCTTATTACTGTTACTCCTTGTTACACTGTAGGAAGTGATAGACAGCTAAGGATATTTCAGCATTCCATAAAATAAGTAAGTTGTCTAAATTTGACATCTTAGTCATACTTGATATGCAGGAATATTCTTTTTTGATTCACTGGAAAATCACCAAAAGAAGCTTATATTTTACAAGATATGTGCTGGTCGGGGATAAATCTTCGTTTAAGGCTCAGCTACTGTAGCTTTAATACAGAGAGCGTATTTTGAAATTATAATTAGCTAAAGCTGAAATCCTCCTATATATATATATATATATATATATATATATATATATATATATATATATATATATATATATATATATATATATATGTCTCAGGCAGCGAAAAGGGGAGGCAGAGGTGCTGGAGGTGCCATCATGGGAGGACAGGCCCCTACATGGGATGTACCACCGCCAGATAACTGAAGTGGCTGATATCAAGAAATCCTACCAATGGCTAGAAAGGGCTGGACTGAAAGACAGCACAGAGGCACTAATCATGGCTGCACAGGAACAGGCCTTGAGCACCAGAGCAATAGAGGCCCAGATATACCACACCCGACAAGACCCCAGGTGCAGGCTGTGCAAAGAGGCCTCTGAGACAATCCAGCACATAACTGCAGGGTGTAAGATGCTGGCAGGAAAGGCATACATGGAGCGTCATAACCAAGTGGCTGGTATAGTGTACAGGAACATCTGTGCAGAATACGGACTGGAAGTACCAAGGTCTAGGTGGGAAACACCCCCTAAGGTGGTAGAGAACGACCGAGCCAAGATCCTGTGGGACTTCCGGATACAGACAGATAAAATGGTAATGGCGAACCAACCGGACATTGTGGTGGTGGACAAACAGCAGAGACAAGCCGTTGTGGTTGACATAGCAATACCTTGCGATGCTAACATCAGAAAGAAGGAACTTGAGAAATTAGAGAAATACCAGGGGCTCAAAGAAGAACTTGAGAAGGCCTGGAAAGTCAAGGCGAAAGTGGTGCCCGTGGTCATCGGAGCACTCGGGGCAGTAACCCCCAAACTGGAGGAGTGGCTAGAACAGATCCCAGGAAAGACCTCAGACATCTCAGTCCAGAAAAGTGCAGTCCTAGGAACAGCTAAGATACTGCGCAGAACCCTCAAGCTCCCAGGCCTCTGGTAGAGGACCCGAGCTTGAATGGATGAGACCGCCCACGGGGGGCGAGGAGGGACATTTTTATATATATATATATATATATATATATATATATATATATATATATATATATATATATATATATATATATGTTTAACTCCAGTGTGCTCTGTTTTAAAATGCTAGGACATGGTAACTCAGCTAATGTGAGCTATAAGGAACTACAGTCAACAGAAAATATATTTTCATGAAACTAGTTTTCAATTAGAGTTGTAATTATAAATAAAATTAATTTCATTAATCAAATAATATATCAGCCACATAGTCAAACTCTAATCCATAGTCATTTTGAACTGTAATGAAACTACTGTACATGCAGCCGAGGCAGTGGCGTAGCTCCTGTACTGATATGTGAAGGGTGATTAATGTCACTGCCTACTTCATTGCAAACCAATGAATCACGGCGTAACGCTGCAATCTTGATAAGAGCCACAGAGAGAGAATCAATACCAGCGAAGCAGAAAAGTGCGACCTGGGAGTCTGGAAATACCGGTGAAAATACAGGCATTTTCCTCATCCATCACTTGTTTCTAATCAGCACAGTCGTCCAATCAGCAGTGAAAGAAAGCGTATGCAGAACAGAGTCGTAAATACGTCTGCAGCTGAGCCGTACTTTTGTGAAGAAGTGGCTTCACCTGGTTCAGTGCTTCATACGTTGGTGTTTTCTGTGCTTTCCTAACCGGCGCCAGTTATTCCAGCGTCGATTTGCTGGCCTTAAAGAAAGACGCCAAAGCCGTTTGTGAGCTGTACGAGTCCAAGCTGCCGTTTATTCCAGAAAGCTGCAGTATGTGTAACCTCAGCTCGAGAATCAAGTGCGAGCTTAACCCTGAAACATTTCACTCAGCTTGGTTCAAGTCTGCTTCGGCTGTACTTTTCAGAAGCCCAGCAGCCTCTCAACAGAAGCTGTCTGGGCTCGTATCCATACCTCTTTTCATTACACATTATTCATATGTTGTGGTATTTTTACCCTCTATTTGAATCGACCGTATCTCATCAGCATCTACTTTCTGCCCTTTTTTGCATTTATTCATGTTAATTCAAATGTTTATTACTTTGTTTATAAATATTGCATTTCAGAAGTTACAACAAAAACAAAGTCTTATGACTAATTGTTATTCTGTATGGCAGACACCCCTTCATGAACCTAAACCATTATCTTATGTATATTAAGACATAAAATGCAGCATAAACACTGCTGCGTGTGATTATTCTCGCTCTCTTTTTACATGCAACCAAGGCTGAGAATGTTGACTTGAGCCTCCGAGTGTCTCCATGGACCAGGCTCATTTACATACGCTCGTTATATTAACATTCCTGGCCTGCGGATGTTCCTTGAACAGTAATGCACGGACGGTCCACGCGCTCTCCGCCATCGTACGTCTGCTGTGGCAAAGATGAATAAACCTGAAACCTTGATGCTTTATTGATCTCTGATGCTGTTGATGTGCTGTTATGTGATGTAAGTGGCTCTTTTATGTTGGGACATTAAGGGATACATCACCCTGAGATTTACTTCGCTGCAAGAGTCGTAAATTGACTGAAATAGGAGACATGAAGTAATGTATGTTCTGAGTTTGTGTCTTTGTTATTAACGACAATGGAGCCGTCATCCCGTTGTCAACGTGTGGTAAAAGCCTATACGTTACCATGTTCTTCATTTGATAAACGTTACTGAAGTGGGGTTGGGGTAGGCATGACGGGCACAGATGGTGCTCAGATTGCCTCACAGGCACATAATATGTGGTACTTTTCCATCTCACTCCTACACCAAAGTCTGTCACTTGCAATGTACGGCTGAACGCGCACAGACACACACATTAACAGCCGGTCCTTGTGCATGTTTGATATACACAACAGCTTGAACCGTAAGATTGAAGGCAGTTGTCAGAGGGAGATTTTCAGCCTATTGACTGTTAGGTCACGGAGTCGGTAACAATGTGCGAAATCAATCCAAGGACATTTAGACCTGCAGGATGCTCAGAAGGGAAAAAAGGACAAACACTGTAAATGTTTCCTTTTTGCCAACTGATTAAATGGGATATTTAAAGTCTAACAGGTCTAAATATAGTATATAACATACACAGATATACAGTGAATAACATTCAGAGCCTGCAGCAACACTAGCGGCTCAGTGAGACTGTAACTGCTGTAGACACCGCAGTGTTTCCAGCTAAATGCTAACGGTACCGTAGCACAAAGAGGCGACATGCCAGTGTGCATGCTAACACGCTAGCGGTATAAATAGCCGTAGAAACACCAAATCTACAGGATCTCCAAAGTGATTAGGATTTACCCTGAGGGGGGCAGCGGTGCCACGACATGTAATGGACGCATCCAAGTGGAAGGATTCCGGTACCTTGGGCTTTTATTCATGAGGAAGAGTAAGACAGACGATGACGCTGAGCATTGTTTGGGGGCACTGGGTGCAGTAATGCATGCTTCACATCACCGCTGAGCTACGACGCAATGCTCTCAGTTTCACTTTTAATTTTTGCCCCCGTTCTCACCTGCGGTCACAGTGAGCGACGTAAGCGATGGCTGGTCCTGGTTTGACTCTGCGGCAGCGTTTGAAGGGCCTCGGTGTCGGGCCGAGCTCCTTCCATCGCGTGCTGCAGTTTGATGCAACGTGGCCACTTGGCAACCTTTAAAGCTGAACAAAGCCACGTTTCAAAGCGGACACAAACGTAGACCCCGTGAAGGTTTTACATCGAGTCCTTAGCGCTTCCCCGGGACGAGCCGAAGGTAGTTTCCTGGGAACATCATGCAGGGGTCACTCTGCTCTCACTACGAATAAGCCATTCAAACAGGAATACGAGCCTGTTTTGACATGCTCCTCCAATCTGGCTTTAACAACGTGGTGTCCTGTGTTTGCCCCCGTGTCCACAGATAAGCAAGCAGCAGCTCCAGCAGACC
The DNA here is from genome assembly GCA_030770545.1 of Macropodus opercularis. Lineage (NCBI taxonomy): Eukaryota > Metazoa > Chordata > Actinopteri > Anabantiformes > Osphronemidae > Macropodus > Macropodus opercularis. The sequence goes on from CM061099.1 coordinate 3,806,999, forward strand.
AAGGATCGTTTCCAGGCCTTCCTCAATGGAGACACTCAAATTGTGGCTGATGAGGCCTTCATCAACGCTGTGCAGAGCTACTACGAGGTAACAACACGCCACAGCCGCGCAGCAGTCACAACCGTTTTGCTTCAGATTAGCCTCTCAACGTGTCGTGCACATTACATATACAGTGCAGTACATGCATATTTCTGTCCGATTGGAAACCTACAGTTGGTCTCGGATTCTCGTTCGCTTCGTCTTGCTGTGCCACTAATGTGGTAAAATGGTGGCTGAAGCGTTTCTCTGAACAGATTATGAGTCAGAGCTTGTGGCTGACACAAGGCATCTCTCCCAACCTCACCATACAGTCTGTACATGAAAACCTCATTACTAGCAGGCCTGCAGTACTAGTATGAGATGGGAACCATTAGGAGCCTGCCACAAAAGTTAATTACCGCGTGACCTCTATGCCACAGTGAACAATGAATTTAGTTTTCTAATGAATTCTATGTGAAATAGAGAAAAGTTTAAGGATTGGAGGCTGATAAAACAAATTGTTAGCACTGTGTCCCACAGTGATATATTATTATATTACGTATTTAAAAAAGGGAATTAAACTTTCAAATATTCATCCAGTCTTGTAGGTGGTTCACTCATGTACTGCAGAAAGTGGCTTCATCATCATCATCATCCTGGTACCAAGTCAATCGGCGACTTGTAGACGTGACAGAACCGTTTTAATCCAGCTGTTGCATCTCTCTCAGCAAACGTGTTCTGACACCCGACAACGATCCTTCTGAAACCTGGGACTGGACGAATTGAACAGTTACGCTTCAACGTGACTCAGCTACGTTTTAATCAAGGCAACACACAGTAACATCTAAGGCCAACGTGCCATTGTGCTGTAGGTTTTCAGTACAGTAGTCACAGTTTCTTTTTGCCATAATGGATGCTAAGAACAAAATGTGACTGTCAGAGTGACAAAGCAGTCGGCTCTGATGGTTCCTTCGCTCAATGCGGTGACAGCAGAGCGTCATCAGCCTCTGTCCCTGTTAGTCTGTAATTAGCAGACAGCAGACTTGGCCACGTTGAATCACAGCTCCACACACTGCACTATATGCAAAACCAACTCAGTAGCTTTTCCCTGGTTTTTGTGACATTAATCTCTTACAATGTAGGTGTTTCTAAAGAGCGACCGGGTGGCTAAGATGGTCCAGAGCGGCGGCTTCTCCGCCAATGATTTCAGGGAAGTGTTCAAGAGACACATTGAGAAGCGTGTGCGCAGCCTTCCGGAGATCGACGGTCTGAGCAAGGAGACGGTGCTCAGCTCCTGGATGGCCAAGTTTGACACCATCTACCGCGGTGACGAGGATCCACGCAAGGCACAGCAGCGCATGACCGCCAGCGCGGCCTCCGAGCTGATCCTCAGCAAGGACCAGCTGTACGAGATGTTCCAGAACATCCTCGGCATCAAGAAGTTCGAACACCAGCTGCTTTACCAAGCCTGTCAGGTAAGGTGGGCGCACCCACAACTGGCCATGACAGGATTTTATTTGTTCTTAGAAGCTTGTAAAAATTGTAAGTTGATCCATTTATTTATATAACATCAGGTAAATGTGATTTATTTGAATTAGTTATCTGTGGCATGAAATCAACAAATGTTAATCAGCAGATCTGAATATATCTGAAGGGCAGGCGGATAATCGTGGACACTGGGACGCTCATGTCGCTCATAACTCTTATCCCTTGCTGCCTTCGCTGCTTTACTGCTCTCCATGGGAATCCTGAGAGCAGTGCTAATGTGTTCTTTCATCAGGGGCATGATTAAAAGTCTTATCATTCCAGGATTTGGAGGAGACGGCTCTATTTACATTTGCTCATCATGTAACTCACATAAAACGCATTTCGTTTGTAGCTAATGCACAATGATTTTTGAAAAGTGCTTCTTTGGACGTTGGACTGTGTGTCGAGCTGTTTCTGATGTATAAATCTGAGCAGGTGACATGAGATGCTGTTAAACAAATTAGGTGGTTGAGTTTCCTCCAAATGTGTCAGTGGGGAAAGATCAATGCAGGCTCTGCTCTGTTCTGAGCGTTCATTAGTGAGACGCGTCTAATGCTGAGGTGCAACATGTAAACTCCAGTGAGCATTATTCCTCCCAAGCCTCTGAAGATGCTTAACCTAGTTTCTTATTGTACTGACAGCAGGGCTGTTAGTATAAGGTCAGAAATCTGCATGCATCACATAAAACCATTTCACTGATACTAACTTGAAGACAAACACTGTTTGCTGGATAAGTGTGTTCGGCGTCACACTGGGACATGATGCTGACTAGAACAGAGGCCAGGTTTCTGTTCTGTGAGCTGATTTGTTTCAGACTCAATCTTGCTACCGACATGTGAACAGAGAATTTAAGTCTGTTTCCATTTTTCTCCAGATGCTTCTCCAGCTGCTCTTGGAGTCGTCTCCTCTTCTCAGTGGCTGTTGTAATAACTCTGTTGGGCTTCTAACGGTGACTTTGAGCAGGTCTTTAGTAAGCAACCTGCCCACATATATTGGCCTGTGGTAAATGATAAAATACTTACTAAAAGGGAGATGCGGCAGTCCAGTCAGCATGTCTGAGAGCTGCTGGGATTTGATGAAAGGTTTTCACGGATTGGCTGGGATTCAGAGGCCATCATTTTTTCACTGTTATCGCTGGGGATTTACATTTTCTGTAGTTACATCCAAATAGTAGAAAGAAGCACTGGTCTATTTCTGTCTCATGCTGAAATAAGAGCAGACCCTGGAACAGAGAGATTAGACTGGTGCAGCCACTGAAGGCAGCCAGCGGCAGCACCAGCCAGACTCCCTGGTCATTGCTTGTAACGCCTTTGGTGTCTATATTAATAAACCGTTATGTTCACTATTCATTATGCCCATTTCCTAAAATAAAACCAAACCGAGTTCTGCTGGGTTCATAGATTTAAATGTATTTACTGTTGGTAAAACATTGCAGCTGAAAAAAAAGAGCAACTGAATTTTACTTAAGGGGATTTTAGTTGTAATCAATTTCTACAAAAGCTAAATTATAAGTACATTAAAGGAAGTTTTATGTAGTGCATGGGATTTTAATCATAACTTGAATTGTGTTCCGTTTAAAGTGTTGCACAGTAGCAGTGTCACTGAATGTTTAACAACTACTTCAATATTAACTTAAATCTGACCGATCCTGCTTGAATCAGCTCATTCATCACATAAAATATATTTCTATCACATGATAACAAAAATTTCCCATTGACAGTAGCTTCTAGCGTCTTTTTGTAGTGCAGCAAAGTAAAAACACGTATAGTATAGTATAAAACTGTCCTGTGAGGTCAAAGGTATCAGAGGTAGATCAAAATGAGCCTCTTTTATAAATCCCGGCCGGTGGATCATAGTCCAATCTATGGATACGTTTACCTGGAAGGCTTGGAAGGAGGCTCTTTGCCTTTTTAGTCTGTCTTGTCAGCAACTAGCAGCTAGTTGGAAAATGAGGCCTTAGCTCTTCTTGGTTTTGCCTGTAGCTGATTTAATGTAATGGAGTCTCTTCAGTGCACAGGCTTAATAAATAAAAAAATGTAATAAAATAGAAGCGTGCACACCTTTAAGTTGAAAAGGCACCATACTAAAACACTGGGTGAAGCCTGCTGCACCTGTGTGGTTTGGAGTCTAGACAATGTTTATTATAAGGTGGAAAATAAACGGAGTCCTTCCAGTTCTGTGAAGAGGGTAATAACAGCACGTTTACGCTGACCTGTCTTCTCCAGCTTCGTTTATTTTGGTCTGTACACACTAATATCTGGTTTCCTTCGCTGCTAAAATCTCCACTGCGCTCACTACTGTTCGTCTGTTGTCTGTCTGTTGTGGTTTGTGTCTGGAGTTGTTGCTGATTAGAGCAAACAGTTCATTTGCAATTCGTAAAACTGAAACAATAAGCTGACGATCTGTGCAGCTGGCCGCAGCTGCAGCACATGAAACGCTGCAGTCTGACACAAAATGGCTGATTAGGACGTCTTTGCTCACGGTTTGCAGACATATAGACACAATCTTTGCACCGGTCCAAAGAAACTGCACATTCACTTCCAGGACTGTGGGTGGCATTCGAGCACAGGAGCCTGGTTTCCACTTTACAAGCATTGCATGTTTCTACTCTAATACTAGATAAGCCTTCGTCACCAAGCACACAAGTCTAAATATAGGCCGGCAGCTTGGACTCGTCCAGGTGCCATCCAGCTCTTTGTTCTCTATAAGAATTCACCCCTGGCTGGATGTGCTGTCTGCTCCTAATGTCCCAGCAGCCACCTGGGAATCTGTCATCAGCTGTGCTGTTAACTACCCACCTGCTGCTGCTTTGTCGCCTTTAACCTGCTGTCAGCCTGACTAACACTGAAACAGTGTCACCTTTACTCAGCTGCAGTACCGCTGTCAGTTTCCGTAACACAGAGAGAAACTTACCTTTTAGCCAGTCTCATTTTATATAACTTTTCCTGTCCACTTATATTGAGCCTGTGAGCCGCTGACAACTGTGACCTTTCGGTAGTTGTAGGCCTGATCAGACTGGAAGCTGTGGGACTCAGTAGGGGGTTACCTGTTAGTTCACATTCCAGCTCTATTTCCTCCCACGGCCCGGACGCTCTTTGTGTTTCACTCCTGCTAATGGAAAAACGGGTGTAATGAAAGACACTGGCTTCATCCCCCAACTTGCATGCATCAGAGTCACTCTTTTGCAGATAAACTGCAATCTGCAAATAGTGTCATTGTACAAAATTCTCTGCTGCAGCAGCGTTAAGTTCCAGTTAGATGGTGCTAGTGAGGATTTAGCAGTTTTCACAATTTGCTGGACATGTAGAATTAGATCTTTTCGTTTCCTTTTTTTGAGGGAGGGGAAACACAGATGAGCCAGTGAAATTGCAGTGTCAGACATCAACAGGCCGTGCTGCTGGATTTCCAGGCACGGCACTGACAGTTCTTTTGGGATTGAACGAGTCAGATGTCGCTGGCACTGCAATCCAATAGTGCCCAGAGCTGAGTGTTTTGACAGGCAGCACAGGATTTCCAGCAACAGGGGGAAAAGAGGCGTTCAAGCACAGCTCTGGCATGAAGACAATCAGTATCACTCAAAGTTATGGTTGAGGATGAAGCTAGTTTCCTGCAATTGGACATGGCATTGAAAACAGAGACTTCTGAACCAGCAGGCGCACCACAGTTTAAGTGTCACTGCGCGGCAGAGCAGCACTGAGTCCTACTGTGGTGCAACTGCAGACATTCTGCTGCAGCTGGTGGCAAAGTCTGATTATGTGCTCTACTAAACAAGAACTCTGGGTTATGATGCAGGGTGCTTGTTCAGTGGCCAGCATTGTCAGCACACTATACTAACCATCCTCCATCTGGCCAGCATCGTTTCCTAATTTGCACATTAGTGAAACAAATCAATTACAAAAAACACAATATTTGGACTTGTGTCATTTTTGAAACTCCTCCGTGTCTGCTGTAGCTGGGCCCATTCTGAGCTCTGCCTCTTACTGCCCCCCTACACTCCTGTTAATGGCTGCAGCGTGACTTCAGCTCATTCCCTCATAAAACGGATTGCTGGAAGGGGCAGGGAATCAATATTCGAAAGCTTGAAAGACAAGGCCTGTTAATATAATAGGAGTGGGTGAAACACCATAAGGCAGCAGAGTGGTGTTTAGATCATCATGAGCAAAGCCACTGGCTTAGCTGGACAGATCGTTCAGCTGAGGGGAAAAAATGTTAGTAATAAAAGCAAAATGCAAATAAATACACAGTTTGCTGTGAGCACGTCTGACCCATTTTTATGCTTTGACAGGGGCCTCCTATGCTCAGGAAACTGAAATATGTAATCCACCAAATCTCCATTTTAAGGGTTTTGCACAACAGCACGGTGTCAACGGTGCCGCAGATACTAAATGTTAATCTTCTGTTCTCGTACAGGAAATTGTGCTTGCTGGTGAATCACAACATCAAATTTGACAAGAATGAGCTTTGGGTGAGAGAATAACTTAAAGAAGGACGACAGAGACATCAGCTCTTTTCTATTTCCTGGTCCTGGCTAATATAAAACTCTCATTCATTATTAATGTGAGCCATACATTTCTTTGCTTTTCATTAGTCTGGGGCAAAAAGTAGACTATCACATGTTGGGCATTTTCCCCACAGCCATATATATATGTATAGTATATATAGAGGTGCTGGAGATTATTTTGCTTTCCACTGGGCTGATTGAAATCAACAAAAGGGGGGAAAAATCCAAGCAAGCAGAACGTCCACAAAAACCCCTCCACAAACTGTGGTCCATTCATGGTTTCTATGGTGATGGCAGCATGCTTCCTGAGAGGGAGTGATGAAATTCAGATTTTTGATCTATTCATGTCTGCTGCCACACCAGGCTGCTGTGATTGCAACCCGCTGGAATAAACTGAAGCCCTAATTAGTCTTTTTGTGCTCTGCTACGCTAGACGTCATCAGCACCAATCTGGGTGAGAACTTTAGGATCGCATGGTTGCCTTTACTTCAGCCTTCTGCCAGTGCTTGCTTGTCTTTACAGTAGGTGTCATTTAAGCCCAGCGCTGCGTCACCTGAGACATCCAGTGCTCCTGTGAAACACAGCAGTTTGAGCACAGATTTTCTGTGTTGTATAGTTTTTTTATGTTCTGTTCTATGGATTTGCTATTAGGGTGTCTTTTCCTGTATATTTGCAAAACAATTCCATCAGTTTTCATGTCCTAGAACATTTCTTTGCAGGTTGCATGATTATGACGATTATTCCAATAAAAGGAAAACGTTTGTGATGCAAACGACATTCAAATGACCTTTGCCTCTGACCCTGGGTCGTACGCACGGCTCGGCTCTTAATGGGACCTCGCTCATCCTCTCCTCTGTGTTTATCAACAGCTGGACAATCTGGATGAGCAGGCGGCACAGATCAGGAGGGAGCTGGACGGTCGTCTTCAGATGGCAGACCAGATTGCTCGGGTGAGTCAGAGTCTATGGGGGACTTGCTTTGTTATAGCGTTAATATGGCTCTAATATGGTACAACTTGCATAAACATAACAGTGTGAGCTGCCGCCCACTACATAAAAATTGTAGTATTTATGTGTTAAGTTTATTTGCAGATTTTTTAATATACTTTTAGAGCAAATGAAGATCTGAAAACTGAAAAACAAACCTCTACATTAGTCCTTCTCATCGCACTCCTTCTTGGCTGAGTCATCTCTTTTTCTGTCAACAGGGTGGTAAGTTCCCCAAATTTGTGTCAAAAGAGATGGAGGCCATGTACATCGAGGAGCTCAAATCCTCAGTGAACCAGCTGATGGCCAATCTGGAGAGCATGCCTGTGTCGAAGGGTGGAGAGTTCAAACTCCAGAAGCTGAAGCGGGGACATAACACCTCCATCATAGACATGGGCCAGGAGGACGAGAACACTCTGTCTAAGTCCGATGTGGTTCTCTCTTTCACTTTGGAGGTACTGTGCGTCCGGCGTGAGGCTAGAGACGTGTGGAAAAATCACACCTGACCTGTTCGAACTTTAGCTAAATAGAGGGAAACATTATTCTGTCTAAACTCAGTGCTAAACTCCAGAGCTGTTAAATCAGAGCTGCCATCAACTTGTCTGCTCCACGCTAAGTATAGAAACAGACAGCAGACCTGTTCAGGGGTTTGAACAGACGCTATGCGAAGACTAGACACACACACACACACGCGCTCACACTTTTACCGCTTTCTTACCAGATACGTGAGTCATCTTGTTATCAGCTTGAGATGAGCTATCACCACAGAACTGGGAGCAGTCGCACCTCATTCCTTATGATGCAGTTCTATTTCAGAATCGGGAAAGTCATAATTTGCAAAGATATTGCGTTTTTTTGTTGTTTCTCAGAAGCTATAGATTTGAAATGCTGGGTTGTTTGTGCAGTAGTGGCTATGAGGTACCTATAGGTGGTACAGTAAGTCCATAGTGTTTAGTTAAAAGTCTGATCATTTTGTAGCTGACTGGCTGTCACAGCTGAAAGAAATCCCACAGCAGCAAACCAAGAAAATGCTTAATCTAGTCTGAATAAGCTTTAATGTACAAATGCACAAATGCGTTCATTGTTGTTTAGGGACATGTAACAGCAGCATATGGGTTTTGATTTTGGAATGAAAAACATGTAATTATGAAAGATCCAACTGTGAATGAATATAGATCAAATATTTTTAATAATAATTCCTTTATTAATGAAGTTATTGTCATTATGGTTAGTAATATTAACGAATCAGCTACATGGTCTGTTGACTGAGGTGTCTTCACTTTGCAGGTAGTGATCATGGAAGTGCAGGGGCTGAAGTCTCTGGCTCCGAACAGGATTGTCTACTGCACCATGGAGGTGGAGGGAGGCGAGAAGCTTCAGACTGACCAAGCGGAGGCATCCAAGCCAACGTAAGGGCCCGTTCCAGCGTGTGCACACACTCCTGGACATGTTTGTTCACACTTACTTTCATTACGATTTTACAGCCCGTGCTATGGCTGGAATTCCCATTTTATGGTTCGATAAATTAAACCCTGTGGACTGAAAAACCCCATCGATACAACTAAATTTGCTATAGTGTATATTTGCAGACCTGTTACGTTAAAGCAAGTTTTAGTCCTTTTGAGACTTATTTTTGGTTTTTCTGTTTTGCCGTCTGTGATTTCGCTCTGATTAAAATGAACGGCAACACACGCTCGAAACTCAGAGCATGTGCTGCCAAACTCTCCTGCAGTGCAGAGGGTGCCTGGTTGTAGGAAAACATTTTCTTTGCTCTGTGCTCTCTGACGCATTACTCCCTCTCAAAGGCACTTTGCATGTGGGACAATATGCTTAAAAAGAAATTGGACTGTGCAGTTGAGCAAAACTTCAATTTCCTGCTTTTCTTCTGTGAAGTCAACTCTTTGGCCCTGAGCAGCAAACTCTGCCGCTATAGTTACAGAAATATACCCACAGCTGAACTTTCACACAACAGATTTAATGAAAATGTGAGCTGTTACTAGACTCAGGAGCAAAATCCTTTACCTGTAGGAAAACAACGCGTTTCACCGTCTCTGTTTGGCTCATGATTCATGAACCCAAAAGGCATTTTTACTGCGTGAGTTCTGACTCAGCGGATCCAGGTGTGACATTGTGGCGCAGTGTTTCAAGTAGGAAAGAAAAATGTCAATTTATTTCCATGCAGACCTCACTGGCTTGCACAGATCATAATACGTTGTTACCTCACGTCTATCTGTAAGACTTTATCAGATCCTATTCATAACAACGTACCAGTGAAGGTAAAGATAAAGATATGAGGATGCCCTTATTGTCGGTGCACCCATACATGCAGGAGACAATGTCCAAGAAACATTCGGGGTATTTTAAGAGCCAGATGTCTTCCTCTGATCTCCCTAATCCTAAAGCCATTATATGAAGTGAGTATGAGAGAGATGGAAGCACATGAATGAGAGAAGGGATTAGAGCAGAACAAGGCGTGTGTGCCTTCCTCTATTTGCTGCCTAGTGAGGACCTAAGAACTTGACGAATGGCTTGAAAAAAACAATTTCATGTTGTATGTCTTCTGTTTTCTCTTGACCTACTTGAGTGCAACCAGGGTGTGATATATTTTGGAGAAAGAACTGTAGGAGCAGAGCGCTGTGACATCCATTAATAGATCTTAGATAAGTCCACAAGGTCACCTTCATGCCACTACAGAGCTTCCATCAACGCAGGTCGCCATCATTCAGCAGCTGCTGCGATCTGCACACGTTGGACCCATGTGATGCTAGAAATGGTTATAAGACAAACGTCTGTCCGGGTTTGGATAATGATGTCATGTATATTATATAGTATATCTTCTCACGGTGAAAGATGATTTCACGTGTAACGGCCACAAAAACCCATAAATGTAGTGTAAACTTGATTATACCGTTTTCTCCCTGTTGCTACAGTCTATAGATCCAAACAGTAAAAGAAACATCATTTAAGTGCCTTTATGTCTTTCTCAGGTACTAAGGCATCAGCACCAGAGACATTTAAGTTTATTTTAAATGTTTATGTGGTGTTGATACATGAAACCATCAGGATTTACATTGCTACAATATGTATATGCTACAAAAACCCTTTTCTCATTATACTGTATATTAGTCTGGCAACGCTATGAAATTTCGGTATAAATGGATGGATCCTACTTTAATTTTCTGTATCATTTATTTTTTAATGCTTTTGAGATTTGCCTGCGATCATGGCTACAATAAACGTACAGTACAGCAGTTCATTTTGGCTGGTGTGCGACATCTCTCTTCTGCTCTCTGTTGCAGGCTCGACAAAATAATGTTGACTGATAAGACAGGTTTTTTTGTTATATTAAAATCTTCTTAAGTGCAGCTTTAAAGACATCTACTATATAAATAGCAAAAATGCATTTAGCACAAATGAAGCAGAGGAATCATGTGCATGTGTGTGTTATCTTCTGGGGTTTAATCCTGATCCTGTGGCTTTTTGTTAGATTGTAGAATTTCTCAGTCAGTCAGTTATTTCACATTACTTGTGAACAAGACGTTATGCTACAGTGAGTGTCCATAAGCAATTCACTGTAAAGCATCAGTTTCAACTGTGTTCCTCTGATTAAGGGCTAAAACGGTTCAAATCAGGTGGTTGGTTTGTAGGTTGTTGCTTTTCCAGGTGGGAAATGTGAAATCCAAGTGTGTCTTTCACGCAGTGAGTGCTGGAGATGAAGTCATTGTGTGAGTAAACTTTAGTACGATGCTGCCATGGAGGCTGATCCCTGGAGTGTGTTTTGTTTCTTTCAGCTGGGGCACCCAAGGGGACTTCACCACCACACACCCTCTGCCTGCTGTCAAGGTGAAGCTGTTTACAGAAAGCACGGGGGTGCTAGCACTGGAGGACAAAGAGCTGGGCAGGGTAACTCCTCTTGTTCTAATACTGACTGACACTCATTCTTGGGATAATAAGTAGGTGCTCAGTCTGGCTTGAGCTAAAGCTTTCAGGACCTGTGTACAGTACTGTCGCATTCAGCTGAGTGTTCACTAGGGGGTCAGGTAAATGTGAAGGGGAAACAATACTGATGGACTTTTCCTCTAACGTGGAAGTGGGCCGACAAAAACAAAACATTGGCAGTGACTTCTTCTTCCCCTTTTTAAAGTAAAGCATTGCTGACTTGAAATACAGAGAGACCAGAAACATTTCTCCCTTTCTGGAGGCGTAACTGTATAAGGTCACTGTGAGGGATGATTAGGGAAGGTGGGGTTGCTGGTTTCGTCAGACGTCCCTGTAGCGGTGGTGACCTTGACTGTGACAAGGCTCTTTGATCTCCCACTGCAGCAGCGTTGGCAGGAAGGCAGGCTTCCTCAAAGCTCTTTAACTCAGCAAAGAGAGATTAGGCCTCCTCTTCAGGGAGGCGCAGCAAAGCGCTGTTCTGTTTTTCTACCCTGACTCACTTAATTCCTTCAAATATATATATATTTGTATAGTATATACCACACACTCACTGATTGGTCTGGCTGAACGTTGCACAGGATGCCTTCAGATGTTTGGCTCCTGTGTATCAACACTTTTTTACTTCCTGTTCTTTGGCTGCAGGTCGTCCTCCACCCAACTCCCAACAGCCCGAAGCAGTCAGAACTTCATAAAATGACTGTGACCAAGGCGTGCCCCGACCAGGATCTCAGGATCAAACTGGCCATACGAATGGACAAGCCACAGAACATGAAGCACTGCGGGTAAGAGAGACGTTGCCGTGTAATCCTTGTTACGCTCCTCTGTGCCCTTCGTTTCCTGTGCCTTTCATATAGAGCTCTGGGCTCCATGGCCTCATTTCTGGTCACGTACTGTGGAAAAATACTGTGAAGTGCATTACTCCCCCTGCTGGATGGCAATGTGTACTTTACTTTATTAAATCCAGAAAGAGGAGGAAGTATGATTAAGCTTATTCCTGCCCTGAAGCTATAATGATTGTGATCAACTTGTCTAATGTCTCAGGAACATTCAGATTATATGAATCAGTTGTGGGTGATACAAACAGTTTTGGTTTTGTGTCCTTTTGTGTGAACGCTGTTTTCACAGATACCTATGGGCTTTTGGGAAGAACGTCTGGAAGCGCTGGAAGAAGCGGTTCTTTGTCCTGGTGCAGGTGGGTTGTGCTTGATGAATAAAGCAGTGAACCACACAACAAAAGGACAGTTTAGTGGATTTACATATATTGCATTGCATGTTCTAATTTTATTACTAAAGACTACAAGTTTGTTTGCTTTTCGAGGGAAATATGTACAGTACAACAATAATGTGTGGACAGTAAAATGTTGAAATGACTTGACCGAAGTGACCGTGAAACCTTTGTCCTGAAGGTGAGTCAGTATACATTCGCCATGTGCAGCTACAGAGAGAAAAAGTCCGAACCACAGGAGCTCCTCCAGCTGGATGGGTACACCGTGGACTACAGCGACCCGCAGCCTGGTGAGGCCGCCCACCTGCACATTGTAGAGCTACAGGCGAACCTAACGTATCCACGCACCGTGAAACGCTACTGACTCACATGCCTCTGTGTCAGGGTTGGATGGCGGCAGGGCTTTCTTCAATGCAGTGAAAGAAGGCGACACTGTGATCTTTGCCAGTGATGATGAGCAGGACCGCATCCTGTGGGTCCAGGCCATGTACCGTGCCACTGGCCAGTCCCACAAGCCCGTCCCACCCACTCAGGTCCAGAAACTTAACTCCAAAGGAGGAGCTTCAGCCCAAATGGATGCACCCATATCTCAGTTCTGTAAGTTGCCTGAAACTCAACAAGTGACCATCACTTGTGCAGAAAGCAGTTTCATCCACATAGCAGTGAAAGCTCTAACCCATAAATGTCTCACGCCATGCGCTCCACACTGCAGTCACACAACCTGCTGGTAGAACTAACACACAAGCACGCACACACACGCCTTGATCGCTCACAGACCCCTCCGGCGTCCGTTGGACTTCCACTCATTGTCACCACTCCCACAGTAATTAAGGTTCAATTCCACGCTATTCCGTCAGTCAGTTCACAAAGGAAGAGCCAACGCGACGAACGCGCTATCACACAGCAGCAGGACACGTTGCGCAGACTAAATAGGTCACCACACAAGATTTGAACATTCAAGTCTGCTGGGGTTGAATTCAGACTGACAGTGCCACGGTGTGCTCCCGTCTTGACCGTAGGCTTGTTTTAATCCACTCGCAGCTCTAGAGGGACGCTGTGAAGGCAACCGTGGTTCTGAGATAATTTCTCAGATTGCTCCCTTGTTGCTGAATGCCAAGCTAGACATGTCTAAAGTTGTAACCAATCTGTCACTGTAATTGCACTTCTAAGCAGCCCAGAGGTCAGGTAGCACAGCGAAGGTAAGACTGGAAAACGTAGCGTTGCATCTGTACCGACTTCTGTTTGAACTGTCTCCTGTGTCCCCTCATTAAAGACGGGAAAAACATGCTTTTTGTACACATCACCATATATTTCTCCAGTTGGGTTCTAGCCTACTGTCGATCATTCTCTAATTGTTCCAGACCAAACAAACTGGCAAAGTTGTTTCTCATAACACTTATAAATAACAAATTAATGCCACACACCGCTTAACAATCCACAATAATAGATCCTGCTATTCAGAACAAAACATTTTTGTGTGCATCTTTTCACTCTTTCCATTTATATATAAATATTAAAAACATAACTATTTTTGATTTTTTTTCTTAGACTCTAAAACCAAAACAATTAATTTATTGTAATAATGAAACAGTAATAATTAATTTCCTTCTAACTGCCCCTGTCTGAATTGACCAACATGAATTGGATCAGCTCTCCAGAATCCTATCGTCTAAATTCTATGTTATTTCTCCATTGGTTTCTTTGTCCAGTATGTGATCGTTCTTGTGGTTAGTTGACTCCTCTGATGCCAGCTGTTGCCATTCAAAGCCTCCTCACAGTGGCACAGACTCCCTACCCCTCCCTGAAACATTATGGCACACCACGCGTACATGTTTCACCCCCTTGTTGTCTTGAATGGCACTGGGACCATAACATGAACAGACCGCCTGACTCCGCTGCAGTGGACCCATCGAAAACAAGAGGTCTATGAAGGTTCTGATCTGCTATGTAATAGAAAGTAAGCCACCGCGAACATGCCTGTATTATACTGAACTTCAGCTGCATGAATTGTAAATAAAATCAGTGATCAATCAATACACAGAATGAGGTCGTCATACTGATCAAAGTGTCCACGACTGAAAGGGGTACTCCAGTTAGTTCCCTACAGCGAGAATGAGAAACAAATGAATAACGTTACTTACAGTAAAGAACCACTGGCGACAAGACAAACCAACAGTCCCAACGTCCGCTTACTAGACCAAGCTCCTGTAGAACCACGAGTTCATAGAGCTTTACTTGATATCGAAACAAAAAAACAAAAAAGTACTCAAATGATAAATAACAGCTCGAGTATTTTATGTAATGTTTAGCGATTGAGTTGGGAAAGTTTGTGTATGCACCAAAGATATGCACAGTATGAAATGTAATTAGAATCTAGTATTTACAGTAAAGGCTGTAAAACAGCGGTTTCATACCTGACTAAGACTATTGTTGTATATTTAGTGATAGTAATCTGAATATGGTTTAAACACTGTTAGTATTTGTTACATCTACACTCTGATTAGTGGAGTGCTCCTTCCAGAGCGTGTCACCGTTACTGATCTACTAATCTTTCCGAAACCTTCATAGTCTCTTTCCTTTTACACATACTGTAGCTCTGCGCATCAAGCTGACTGCTGAGGTGGTGCTTTGTTATGCAGGTGTTACGCGTTTGCCAATGTCCATTTTGAAAGCAAGTCTTCTGTTTGAGCTGCAGTCAGTCACAGCGACAGTACTTAACGTGTAGCTCTTGACTCCTTAAGTACTTGTCCACAATCCAGAATAAATAAACTGCAGTGGAGTGATGAGGATCGTTAATTCTCACTTCCTCCCTCTGTCTCTGACTTTCTCTCTGTCTCTGTCTTCCTCTGTCTCTCTCCAATATGCCTCAACATCTGTTGTCAAGTTCACATATCCTCACATGTACTCACACACCACCGCCCAAAGACTCTCATGTTGGTATAGGTTGTTGTTTTTCAGTTGTGTTTTCTTCTTCATGCTTTGCCTGTACCCTTCTTGAGTACTGCAGCTGCTAGATCAGGGTCTCTCGTGATTGCTCTCCTCCAGCCTTGTTGCTAGTCTTTATGTTATTCTGGTTTGTCCCTTCTTACCCTGCTGTCTTCTAGCTGGACTCAAGGGTAAGTGCTTCCCTGTAGCCGGCACAGCTCAGATAATCCCCGACGATTATCTGACAAATGCAACGTTCTTTCTCTTCTCTCCCTTCTCTCCTTTTTCACGTCTCGCTTCATGTCTTAGATGTTAGTTGATAGCTTTTTTGTTCTTGACGACCTCAACTCGAGGATTAAACTATAAGCATCCATTCGTGCCAGTATAGGATGCATGTATTTTATTCTAAGAACTTATTGTTTGACTCAGCAATAGTTACAGTCAATATAGTTGTTTACTGCATAATTGCCTTCTCTCTTTATGTGTATTGGTGACGGGAGCCCTTAGAGAAAAGCAACACAGATTCTAAATGTACTGACTAATGCTAAAACGCAAGAAGATATGATGTGAGAACGATTTTTAAGACTCCACGTAGGACATGCAGCACATTAAAGAACACCGACCCTTTACTAGCAGCTTCAGACCAGATAAATCTGATGTTCGTGATACTTCATTCAAAAATAGCAAAGTGGTGGTAATGAGGCAGTCTGTGAAGTTATGTTTCAAAATATATTTGATGCATGAGTGAAATATGTTTTGACACTTGCTAAGTGTTGCTCGTGCTTTACCTCAGAGGGCCCACTTGCTAAATTGTTCTACTTCTTTGGATCTTTTCTCAATGAGAGTTGGCAAATATGTATGCGGAGTATTCTGAATGCCAAAGACAAGAAGTAGCTAATGCCGCCCCTTCTTACGAGACAATACTCCGGACCCTTCCTCCTAAAGTAGACCAGCCTGTAGATGGACGCTAGTCCGATGTTACATCTCCAGAGAGGAGAGATCTCATTTTGATTTCTTTTGACTGCCCTTTGTTTGCCTGAATAGGAGAACACCTGTGTCATGTGTCCATACTTTTGTACAGATACAGAAGTTTTCATTAATTTCCCCCATCTCCCAGAGAATGATACAAATTTGCCTCCGTCAGCTTCATGCTATTTACCCATGTACTTGCACCAAATTGTATTGCTACCCTATTAGAGTTCTCCGGTAGTGGTATGCCTGTTAGTGTGCTCTGTAGAGATCATGAATACACTGCAACATATTCAAGTATTGTCAACTTGCAAATGCATAGAAAACAAGGAATGCCAAAAAAGAAAACATGCAAATTTGAACAATGGGTCTGCAGATGTGCATGACATTTAAAAGCTCAGTGAAAGGTCACACTGTTCTCCAGCATGCGATTTAGAAACGTCTGCAAAAGTAACTCACTTGGTAATTTGGTAATTCCATTCATGGTTGAAGTCATTATCAAGACGTTATAGTAAGTCATCCTAGCTTCACTTCAGCACCGGGTGCATTGTGGGCTTCAACTTCATTTCCTCATTTGAGCCAAGCTGAGGAGACAAGGCCCACTCACTGTGTGTCATGGCCCAACCCTCCAGGCATCTTCTCGCTCGATCTCCTCCACAACATCACTTTCTTTGTATCTTGCCCCTGAATGGATCTTCCTCTTGTGGTTGTCAATTTCATTGTCCAGTCCCTGTTTTTCTCACTATGTCCCAGATCCTCCTTCGTCCCGCCATCATCTCATCCAACCAGCCAGTACCAACCTTCCTTCAGCCTTTGCAGACTTTATGTGTTAACTGTCTTTCGCCTACAGTTTGTATCAGGCATGACACTGCCTGCTGTGTCCTTCCTTCATCGAACCTGTTTCCGCTGTCCCCATCTTACTTGTCTGTTTACTTGTTTCCTTCTCAGATATGACTAAAAATAATTCCATGCAGTGGAACTTCGTAGGTGTCCTTTTAGCATTTTTAGCACCCTTAGCCTCTTCCCTCCCGCTGACCTGGAGGTTGACAGATGTCGCTTGTGTTCTGTCTGATACTCCTGCCCTGCTCAGCCTAGAACAGGCCTCCCACCCCCAAACCATCATCGTCTCATGGACATCTGTCACTCACACAGAGGACATGACTCATGCATCTTTTATCCATTGAATATATTAATTATTGAATCGCTGTAATGTTTATAAAGCACAAGTACTTATGGCCAATTATTATTATTATTATTATTATTATTATTTGGACTTGTTTTCATCACTCATACTTGTCTTACCATAGAGTCATGGCAGTATCAACACAATGTGATACTACTGATGTTTCTCAATTGAACGTCGCAGAGGTTTGTAGTGTAGCTAGGGAGACGTTTAATGATGTTTAGTTTCATACCTGGAGATGAATCTGCAAAAAGTTTTTTTTTCCTTTTTTAGCGCGTTCAGACGATCCTATGCCACATTTCTGTCTTTTTGTACTAGCACACGTCAATATTTGTCAGGACATTTAACAATCGAGAATGGCAGAATCTATTGAATCCATACTGTTAAATATAATGCCAGCTTTTATTCAGCAACAGTTTCTATGTTCAAGGGTTTTATTCTCATGCAAAACACCAGGAAATGTGACTTTACCAAGATGCATGCATGCACATACGGTAGGAGCACCTGTCCCTCTGAGCTTAGTGTCAGATCGATAGGATCTCATCCACCAAATATCTTTATGCTCTCTGACACAATGCAAGTTGACAATGTAAGCTGTAAGTGTTTATAATTTGCCCTTAGAAGTAGCAGATATGCCCCTGGTGTTTGTCTTGTGATGAAGACCTGCCGTTCACCTGTACCTCACTGATGTCTCCCCCTCTGAACCGTGTGCTTTTCCCTGTACCGCTG